>OY986061.1:14742128-17481128 GCA_963920205.1 Stenodema calcarata | reverse complement strand
ATTCATCATGGATATCGAGATAAATCTTCAGTCAATTAGGCCTTGATGGACGAAAAAATCGGTTTTTCTCTCTCCTGAAAAGTTGTGAAAAACGAGCTCGGTGGTGTTGCTGATTCCTCGACGATTTGCACGATACTGACAATTCATTATTATTTACAACACAAATTAGGCAGACGAAGAATGCGAGAGATAACGTAAACAAACACTAATGCGAACGTAGTCCATATGAAGTAAACAAAAACTTACACCATGCCAGACGTTCCTCACATTCTTTTAGGTTTCAATCACCTCCCTAGTAGATATCCTTGTAATTTTCATGAAAATAAATTAAATTTATTGGACATGAGGTTCAACAAAATGAGCATGATATCAGTTTTTCCCCTTCCCATTCCAATCGCATTCCAAAAGTGAGAGATACCTGCAGTGTTGGAAAGGTAATTGAATTTCACAACTTTTGTGATATTCGGCAGCTTGCATGCAACGACTTTGTTTGGAAGAGTGATCCTCGAATATTTGTCGCTAACAACACTTTTTTTTAAATTTTTATTTCTCATCTGTTACCTATTGTGGCTTAAAAAGAAACATGAATGTGCATTAGACTTGAATTGAATTGAAAGTGCATTAGACGTGAAGAAAATTTAAAGCTGATTTCAATACTGTGATGAAACTTTGAACAAAGAGAAATGTGGGAAAGCAGAGAAAATTGAGGTTTCCAATCAAACACACGGTTTTCTCGAAATAACCTTTGAAAGGGCATATCTGTGGAACGCAATGAGATAGAAACATGCGGTTGGCGGCATTTAACTACATTTTTTATCTAGTTTCTCCATCATCCGTATTGTCATCTACTTGCGATACACCCTGTATATTTGATTCCGCTTTATCAGAAATGACTCAATTGAGCGCTTGTCCCAATCATCCGAGCACCCAACTAAACGGAGTCGACTGTATATCAAACACCACTCAAAATTTGTTGGTTTCCGCTTCAAGATAAAAAAAAAACCTGAATTGGAAATTAAATAAAATCCGCCAGTGCGCTGCCCTTTGAATATCGATTGAAAACTTTGAAATTCAATTTGTGGGCTCCGGAAGGGGGATCTACGGAAAATAGATGAAGTTTTCAGGACAACAGCCGTTGGTTTAAAACAGGGGCTCGATGGTGGATGTGAGGAAAAATCGTCAATATGAGCGAAAATCAAATTATGTATAGACGGTTGATCAAACCCATGGTTTTGTGATAGCGAGTCTCTTGTTACTCCACATGTATACGGAATGAAGACAATTTCGTTTATTATCCTCGTGTTTTGTGAGTATGAAATATCTTTGTTGTTCAAGTAATTAGTTATCAGTCGGGGTGGTGAGAGATCTAGAGTACAGGAGTCCTCTAATTGAGACGTAACAAGATGAGGGGTTATTGTCTACGATCTGTCCTCTTTAAAGGGTGGGTTGCTGTTATTGACGTGAATTATTGCCGGCTCAAGTAATAATCCGCGACATCGGGTCGGCCTGTATTTTATTCTAAATTTATGTTTTCATTTTGATTTAGCGACGAGACGAGGGAGGACCATGTAAACAGAACAGTGGCCCAAACCAACAGGCGATAAATACAGAATAATATTGTAATATATGTAAATAATATATAGACATATATTATATATTTATTTTGTGTGTGTGTGTGGAGAATTCGCAGCGGTTTACTTAGTTGTTTTGATTGTCCCATTCATTGGTCGAAAGGAGCACAACCTGAGGAGCCTCGCCGGCTTGTCATGACAGCTTTGGAGCCGGTTTGTGTTACGTCACACTCGCTTTCAGGCGGTCGTCGTCCCTCCCAAAAGAATCCCTATCTCGTAACGCAGGAAGTCCCGAACGAAAAAGAATTCTTTCGAAATAACCCCAAATTCACCTGTCAATTGGTCGGTTCCGAGACCCCGAATTTTTATGTCGTCATTGAAACGTACATCTTCGTTGTCAATAGTTTTCCTTTAAAGTACTTCACTTGGGATACATTTATTCAATCAAACATAAAATAAATTCAGAAACTTGAACACAATGCTGCCCTGTGATGGAAGAACGCCTCATCTCCAATGTTTACAAAAATGAAGTTTTCGAATGACTCCCATTTTTCTGACCTGCTCATGAAGAAGAAATGCCTCATATACGCGTTTTGATGAAGAAATTCCGGTCTAGTCGCTTTATATCATTGTTTATCTTCATAAAATTTGAAGGTGAAACGCCTCATCCCACTTAATATTGAATTGAGGCGATTCTCCTTCAAAGGTTTTGCTCCAAACTGCTTCAGATTTTGATCGAGGTGTTTAATTGGGACTCGAAAGGCATTTCTCGAATATTTACCTACTCAGCTGTTTGGGCTTCAGGTCTTTTTGAACAAAACAACTAGGAATTCGTTATATTGTGACGGTGTTTCTCCTTCAAAAAACTATGTCAACAAATAGTTGTTTATGTGAAAGTAAAGAACCTTTAGACGAGATGAGGCATTTCTCCTTAACAAAGACTCTAAACAATCGAGCGTAAAATTAGAAAAATCGCCTCAACAGCGAAGAATCGATTTTGTTGTTTTACGTATTTACATTTGGGTAACAGTTACATGAGTCAATATGAAGTGATTCAATAAGTCAATAAGTAGTTGTATAAGTCAATACGAAGTAGCGGCGAAAAAATGGAGTCACTGGAATGACTGTGGAGGCCGTATTAGACGGCTCAACTTTCATTGAGAAAGTTTTGAGGCAAATTTCCGAAATGTTATGATTTACAGATTTTTTTTCCCTTACACCAAGTTTACAACTTATTAGCAATTTGGTTGTGATCGTATTTACTACGTTTAACAATCGAAACAAGATACAGAACTTGTTAATTATTGAGTCAGATAACTGTCGAACTATTATTCATTACTTCACATTCACTGTGGTATTTCGTGAGGCTTCCTTCTTTCTTTGAAAAGAGTTCTAAGGAAGTATTGTGATATTGCGACCAAATTCAAAAAATATATTATAGATATTGAGATGCGAGGTGATCTAAAGTATGAAAGTAGTCGTATTAAATAAATGTATTATTCAAGAAAAAATGATAAGGAGACAATAATTTAGTAGGTACTCCATCTTACTTGCAGGGTGAAACATCTCTATTAATAAGTACTGAATTAGTGACGTTGATAGTTTACATTTACCGTTATCGAAACACAATTCATTCATTATTTGCGGATAATTTACTACAATGTCATTCGAATTACGGGTAGGTAGGTATATCGTATAATGCCGTCATGTCGGACTTATCAGTCCAGTAGCCAGTCATCTTGGTGCGACGCTGGCGGCAATCACAAAACGCGTGGGTTGTAAACTCAGCGGCTTTATTAGCATCCCGTCATATTAACATAGAACGAGCAATATAATCCAGCCTTCGGCCCTTCCGTCCTCTAGGCGGTTTATTTTTCCAGCGCGTCTCAAATTATCATATTTCCTTTAAAGGCGATACGAATGAATGGCATAGTTATGTATTTTTCGAAAGAACAATGAAGTCACAATGGCGACCTTGGGGGACTCCGATCGTATTATTTTCCGAGGAGAACCACGTGACAGTCAACTTCTTCAATTCGCCTTCGTATCAATACAGTAATTGGCAAACTTCAGTTGTGTACTTCATTTCAATTTGAGATGTAATCTAATCCATCATACGTATGGATGAATTTGGCCCCACCTCCAAAATTGTTCACCGTTGAAATCATCATTGTTTGTATAATATTCCGAGACCCTAATAGATTCAACATTATTATTTATAATATAATATATTATTATTATTTATAATATAATATTATTATATTGAGAACCTTTCAAATTGAACCGTCACATAATAACCTCAACCTCAATGGTAGATTCACCTTTGTCAGGTACATTTCTAGTAGACGTCACCACTGGAACTACTGAGCCAAAATATTTACATCGAAAATGACGGTTCCTAGAATATACCCTCAACATTTCAAGCTACTAAACACAAAGGTAGGTGGTTTTCCAAATTAATTTCGATACAAATTTACTGTGGCGTTGTGGGTGTTTTTACCGCAGTAAGTTCCTCCTCCCGCCGTCAATCGTTATTATTCAAGCTATTTCGTATAGTTTTGGGACACAAGGATATTGTATGCCGAACAGTAACTATGCCCTCAGAGGATGGGGTTAGCTCTACGGATTTAGTATTTTCAGCCGAGATCTTGCCAGCCCAATAACTATAGGGCGAAATAATTTGAGGAATGAGCTACAGTATGGTGTGCTTGTTCGAGAAGGTAACTAGATCCAAGAGTAAAGGAAAATCGGTGACACTTGAGTTTAAATTTACGATTTAACAATTTTAACAAACATTGATTAGCAATAAGCTAAAAATCATACATTTAACGTCATCCATGTTGATTTCACCAACCGCCTAATCAAAATTATACCAATTTATCTGAATGGCAGAGTCATCCCTTATGCCAATGAGGCAAAATATTTGGGTATGACTCTGGATACAAGGCTCCGCTGGAGAGCGCATGTAAAAAATAAAAAAACAGAATTGGACACCGAATTCCGAAAAATGTATTGGTTGATTGGTAGACGATCAAAATTGTCTATCCAAAATAAATTAACTTTATACAATCAGGTCCTTAAGCCAGTCTGGACATATGGTGCACAGCTTTGGGGCTGCACTTCTCAAAGTAATCGGGATATTATACAGCGATTCCAGAACAAAGTACTGCGGTCATGCGTCGATGCGTACCGCTACTCGACCAATAATGATATCCATAACGACCTCGAAATTCCCACAATAAATGAAGTAATAAAAACTCAAGCGATAGCCCATCATCAGAGGCTCCAAGGTCATATCAACGAGGAGTTTGTGAAGCTGCAGGACGTTGATGATCTGCTCAGACGACTGAAAAGACGAAAACCTCACGACCTGTGGTAATAGGGAGTGATGTGTTCATGAAAGTTTGTTCAGTGAGTGTAGTGCTGTGCGCTCCTGCAAATCGTGTTCATTGAAGACACTAAATAGCTGAAATGATGTATAGGATGTGTTATGTATCACAGTCTTGTTTCAGTCACCGATTATTCGTTGTCAAAGAAATGTTGCTAATAAGATGTATTACTTGGTGCAATAAATATTATGAAAAGAAAAAAAAAATTAACGTCAAATTTCACCGATATTATCCAAAATGTTGGTAGGTATAATCTTGGATGCATTCAGAGTGCTCTAAAACGTTCTTGCTTCGGTCGGATGTCGATTCAAGGGCTGACAAAATTCTGAAGCCATTTCCATTCAAAATTCGCTATTAAAGGCAATGACCGGACAAGTAAAACCGGAGATGACGTGAAAGCCCCGTGGGCAATGAGTGAAAAAGGGTTAGTGAAGTGCGGTGACAATTAATGCAAATGGCAGACGGCAGAGGATGCTTTTGCGGTGGACCCCTTGAATTCTAATTTCGGTCGGACCTACATCGGGGTCAAGGGGTTTTTCGGTTGGGGTTGATGGGTCGCGGAACTGGGAAAATCGAAACAAGCAATGAAAAGCGGGAAGTCGGAACGAAAACCGCCGCGGCGGGTCGGGGTAATTGAAACGGTTAGTTACGGGGTAATGAAAGCCCGATTTTCAGTGTTTGGGAAGTTGGTATGCGGATGATTAATATTTCGCGGAATGCAATCAGGGAAAATTTCATTGATCGCACGGTTCATTACGCGGAAAACGTCTGATTCTCCTCCCTACAGTACTCCACACTGTTTATTGTGTAGGTCGGGTGATTTCAACGGCGGATTCACATCACAATGTCACTTATTTAAGCCTATCAGAAATTCTTGCACCAACTATTGTTACAATAGTTGGTGCAAGAATTTCTGATAGGCTTAAATAAGTGACATTGTGATGTGGATCCGACGTTGAAATCACCCGACCTACAGTAGGTGTCAGCCTTGCCATAAACATCTCTGGTGCGAGGCAACACACTACCACAGTATTCAGTATTCAGTCAATAGGTTCGCCAGTACTACGATCTGCATCTCAGAATAGTACAAAGGGCCTGCTCACTAAACGAAATGAACATCTCTTGTCCCCAAATCCACTTAACTGCGAACCAGAGAAGGTTACGTTCAATTCCTCTATTTGTCCACATAACCCAAAAATCCACAAACCATTGACCTGTTCACAAATTAAAACCATCGTTTGTCATAACGAGATTGTTATAGTATCCATGACCGATTGATTCCTCGATCGCTCTTCCTGATTTCTCCATTGGATTTTATTCATTGGGTTATCTACTATCTATATTTCACAAAGTGCCTCGGATTGGCGACGTCTCATTGTCCGAACAGTATTTTTTCCCCAGTCCTTCGTTTCCAGTGCAAAATATTTACTTTGGTGATCTTCAGCGAAGGACTAAGGACATCGTACGGACTGAGGACCTTCAACGGTCGGGTGAGATTATCTCTAACCATACATAGGACGTCCCTAGAAAAATCCATGCATGTCAAAACGAGTTAGTTCGAATGAGTACGACATTTAAGGTCTTCGGAAACGACATCATAATTTTGATTTTGAGGAGATACTCAGTATCAGGGGTAGATCAAAGTGATGTAACGGTGTATGTTGTGGTTAAACCAGCGTATTAAAGTAGAATATTATGAGTAAAGACCGGATTTCTATGTAGCATGGAATATGCCATAGAATATGCAATAAAAACTAATGAAATATGCGACCAATATGCATACAAAATATTGTAATATTCGAGAAATTAGGTTCAGTGCCAGCAAGTTTCAATAAAGAATGATCTGAATGACATTCTCATTTTGTAAAAATATTTGTAACTGCTGCTTTTACAGAACATTATTTGTGTTACTATTTACAAATTTTTGCAACGTTCACACTATTCGTACGTAACAAAATCTCACCATCGGTGACAATGACTACTCATGTTACTTTCACCATATTACATTTTTGCAGTAACACGGGTGGGAATATCCACAGTTGCAAATGAGTATCTTTCAACTTTTCTGTACATGTACAGAAAAGTTGAAAGATACTCATTGAATGTATGTATACATCTTTCAATTATAATCAAACTTATCTGGCTCAAATTCTTCTATGTTCGTGGCATAGAACTAAAAGTACAACATAGGTACAAATGGAACACAACAGTTTTAAAAAAATTTCCAACCATTTTCATCTTCTTTACAGATTTGCCAATTTTTCGAAATTATTATTTACAAAAATACACTTTTCAAGGTTGTCTTGAATGAAGTTGTGACGAAGGTCCGAGAGAATGTGTTTGTAGACGGGAAATTGCTTAAAATAACAGCTCACTGGGTACAAGCTCTCCTATTAAAATCTTGTTAACGTTCTTTAGTGTTTCTATACCATTATTTTTCTGCAAGTGTGTGGACGACTTCTCTTGTAATTTGATCCCATTTGTACCAGGAATTGCCTGCATTTATGGAGAGCATTCCTCGATCAACTCCAAACTTTGTCTCAACTCAACACCACCTTCATCTTACAAACAAGTTGGCTTTATGAAGGCTAAGGCGTGAGAAACGCGGGATTTCTGACCAAATCCAATACTTTTTTAACACATTGCGATCCTACTCAAGTGATCAAAATCAATCTCTCCGTCTGATTTTGGTATTGATTTCTTAAACTTGATTTTATTTTCTTCCCATCACCAAAAACTCTGCAAATTCTTGACACAACGGTTCATTATCTTCTTTGTACAGATCACCCTTCTGTCTAGATCACTAGGTCTAAATGTCTAGATCCTAAATGTTAGATTAATTATTATTATCAATTATCACTAATAATTAGTGATGCTAAATTAGGTACTTGATAAAATTATTATTAACAATTTTATCAAGTACCTAGTGAAAATTATTATAATTTATTGTTAGGTATTAATAATTTGTATTTATCATTAATAATAGTTATTATTGATTATGATTAATTAATAAGATATAATTCTGGGGTTTTTAATACTACGTCGGTAATAATTTTTCTATAAAAGAAGTACCTACCAACAAACATTCGAAATCACCTTCATTTCCGTAGCACGAAACGCACCTCAGAACAACAAACTCGACAACACTTAAGCCATATGTTGTTCCAAAGAGCTTGTTAGTATGAAAATGGACCTGTATTTCAACAGTTTGATTCACGATCCTGTAGTGAGGCACAATCTTTGAGCCGTCATTGTGAACGAACGGCTGGTCGTACAAAGCTGCGGATGGTCTTAAAAAATTCTACGGAACAAACTCTATCTAAATATGAAATAAAAAACATACCGTTCTATATGAATTTTTCGAGATATGAAATTTTCAAAATTTCAAAATTCGTTTTGAACCCCTTCCCCTTGACCTAGGGTTATGAAAAGTTTCGAGGACCATTGTGGGGTTGGTCGAAACCCATAAAAAAAATTTCGTAATTTTAACTCAACGCTAACTGGGCAAAGTGGCGCGGACGGCGTACGGCGGACGGCGTACGGCGTACGGCGGACGGACGGATTTTTTTTTATTCGATTTTCTGAATCTACGTATCTTGAAACGTAAACCAACAAATTTTGAGGGGGGGTTAAAAAAATTTTTTCTTTGGGCGATTCCAATGGTTCATTATCGAAGATAATAAACCAAAATCGCCAAACGTTATTGATTATCAATCAAATATGCAGCATTGCGATTTTTTCCCCGAATATGCTAGAATATGCAGCAACAGTCCGAATATGCAGAACTAAATACAAACCTGACCATCTACAGAACTACTCGGACAAAGGAAGAATTTGCGCTCGCCTTACATGAAGGGAAATGAATATGCCATTGCATAGAAATCCGGTCTTTAATTATGAGTAACATACAAATTGATGTCGTCTTTCATGTGGTCGGATGAATCTAAGAAGTATTATCGTTGGAATCACTTTTCAACTCATTTGAACCTCCTACCTCCTACCTTCCTAGTAGGAAGACATGAATTGAGCTAAAAATGGTGATTACTCTCACTTTGCTCCCATTGTGGTATTACGTTTTTTGAAAGTCCATGCTCAGCTCCTGCTGTTTAAAATTGGAAAATCTTCAATATTGGATTGTCAAAAGTTTGAACCAGTTTTCAGCAGAATCAAACTTCATACACCTCTTAACCGTTCAGCTAATGTCATAGGACGAACGCTATTGTAGAGGTGGGTTATTACGAGTACTTTCAAATAACAGACTCGGTCGAAGACAAATGAGAGCCCAAAATCATAACGATTCGTCGAGTGCACCTCAAGAATGTACATTCACTCGTGGGCCGTTGAAGAGCTTGTCGTTCCTTCTCTCGTCCATTGAACGTCACTTTACATAATTGAACGAAAGCGTTTGTTTAGATCGACGGTTTTGGGGCGGGGCCCTCCTTCAAAAAAGCCCTGGACCTCGAGGGCACAACTATTACGAGATGTGGAACGAGAAGTTCGGGGGTTTTGAAGGCGTCCATTACGCGCGATGAAAGTGGTGGATAACAATCGCTCGGCCTTTTACCGAAATACGACGATATCTTTCGGGCGTTTCTCGATCCTGGAGAAGGAATTACGTTATACACTTGTTGACTCCGTGAATCCATTGACGCCATTGTGACTCAATTAGAGGCATTTACAACCTGAACGAACTGATACCTACATCTATAAACCAACTCTTCAAATAATATACAACAACTGTACAATCAATCTCCAATTTCGAAGATGAGTGCAAATGAAACCATCTTACCCCACCCATAGAACATACTATGAATTTTTCCAATATTGTCCTTAATATTGATTTCATTGACATATGGCTAATGGCGTTAGCAGTGCGGTTTTCCTCACTCGTATCTACACGTGGTTTGCTAAATGGACACTTCTCTATGATTAGGGCATCAACCAGGTCTACGACATTAATTGGAGCTTTTGGCGTCAGTTACCGTTTCGGGCCGTGGAGGGAAGAAAAACTGTCAAAGTAACAATCAACAGACGAACGAAAGGATTTTCTTTAGGCGGGACTACGAGGAAGGCGGCAGTTAATTAAGCCGGCAGTAATGGACTTGACCAAAGTTACATCCAAGTTCTCTCAAGGATTACCGTCAGTCATACTAAGCCGATTGTTGGCTCTGGAGAGACGGCGAAACTTGCCTCGCGCACGCGGTTTTATCTTCCGAGCCGTATAAGACATGTCTCAGCCGTGCGATAAGTTTAAAAATAATTCTTGAACCATCTGCGCAGATTTGGTCACTCGCAACTTCTTCTAGGTAATTTTGGTGTCTTTTGATTAACCAGTTCAGACCATTGCAACATGAATTGGGTAAATCAAAGCCACATTAAGTACGAAGTCCAAAAAGCCCGGCGAGATGCTACAACCCCCAACAAACTGATACAAATTCTATACCCAATACATTTGATTCCATAGACCTGATGAGACCTATTTTCAATGCAACGTCTGAAATTGTCATTGTGGAGGGAGAGGTATCAAACATAAGATCGTCATGTTATCGCTATTAGAAAGAAACTGCTCACCACGTAATGGCACTATGAGGACACAGTGGAGTGTTTAAGGGCTTGCAGGACCTACGTTGGAAGGTTTTTCAAGGATATCTTAGGATGTGATTGACTTGCAGTTTTGTAATACGGGGGAGTTTTCCGCCACTATAGGAGTGCCAAGACATCCAATAAGAAGAAGGTTACGAGACATCTATCGAAAAATTGAAATTTATTTGAGATCCTCTCGCTCATTTTACATGTTTCAACTGCGATGTTTGCATTTTGCGGTCTATTAGCCTTCCAAAAATGCCCCTTCATCTCGTTTTTGTTTTTCAATAAAAAAATTTAGCCACAATTTTAAAACATTTATTCTGTGAATTTTAGAAATCGGACAACGTAGTTGCAATTTCTTACTAATACAGTTAATTTAAAAATTTATTCCAAAACTCCAAGTCAATCACAGCCCGAGGTCTTCAACAACTTCCCGACCTTGGCCCTGCATGCTCTTAAGGACGAATTCTGAATATCGCGAATTTCCCATTAATGAATTTCTCCATGAAGCCCCAACCTGAAAAGACGGTAGGATGAAAACATGTGACAAACAAATAAATCACAGATAGCTTCAAAATTAACGCGATCAACCCTCTGAGACGATCTTGAAGGACGACAGTATTAGCGTTTGTGCACCTACTTGTTGCAATTGTTGGGTGTTGCAATGGTGAAGTATAAAGTACATATTATGTACTTTATAATGTTATTAACATAATTAATAATGATGTTGAGGGATGTCGAGGGTCGGTCAAATGAAAATTGATTTATGTGCCAACGTTTCGAAGAATATATTTCTTCATCTTCAGGGCAGGTTATGAAATAGAGTTAGACTCCAACAGGGAAGCTCCTTCCTCCAGATCACAGAAGTAATGTACTTCTGTACTTCCATTACTTCTGTGATCTGGAGGAAGGAGCTTCCCTGTTGGAGTCTAACTCTATTTCATAACCTGCCCTGAAGATGAAGAAATATATTCTTCGAAACGTTGGCACATAAATCAATTTTCATTTGACCGACCCTCGACATCCCTCAACATCATTCTTACTGACGGTCAACCTAAACCACCACACTCATAATTAATAATGTTATTAACATTATTAATTCCTGTAA
Organism: Stenodema calcarata; assembly: GCA_963920205.1. Classification (NCBI taxonomy): domain Eukaryota; kingdom Metazoa; phylum Arthropoda; class Insecta; order Hemiptera; family Miridae; genus Stenodema; species Stenodema calcarata. The sequence continues at coordinate 17,469,474 of OY986061.1, read as the reverse complement.
CAAAATAAAATTTAAAAATATGTAAAATGTACAGTATTGATGTAGTAGGTGCGAAATTATATATGAGGGTGAGGTTTGGGAAATAAACCATTTTTCTTCCTTATTATTATTCTCAATAATAATTTTCGTATGATCGTTCGATCGGCTCCCAGTGCACGAGTCAAAGTGATTTCGATAAACGTTGCTGCACCGGGTTATGTAAGTAATGACACACGTCGTGTTACCGAGTACCAAGAGTCGCAATGAGAAATGGACGGTATGGATACACCTCATTATCCAGGCGGAAGTGGGTACTTGTACTCAGCGGGTGATACTTATGGCAGGAAATCGTTACGTAATTTCATCTTTGGCTGACCCGAGAGTAACGAGCGATGAAGGAACCGGTTGTGAACGGTTCCCCCCCAAATCACTTTGTGTGCCAAATATTTGTGTCACAACGAGAGAAATTGGTGTAGTTACACGATTACAGAGCAATTTGAGGAAATATTACAGTAAAACATTACAATTTTTATTGTCTACAAGTTGAAATTTTCAACCTCACAAAATTGTGTTTTTATAGTTATAATTTACATGAATAATTTCCATATACAGTTGAGCCACTACAACTGTATCACCCAATTACTCCTTTTTCAATATTCTCTTTGACTCAGAGACCACGAAAATTTATTACGTGATTCAGTGGTTAGTTAGGTACATACTGCGACTAATGGTATACCATATATTGTGTATGAGTGTGTATGGTATAACATATATTGTGTATGAGTATCTCTCGTTTTCAAAGTTAGTTCATTGATTTTTGAGTGAATAATAATTTTTGTTGTACACATCGTATCACGTTTCAGCGCGTAGCTGGTAAGGAATTTCGAGTTATGGTTCAAATTAAAGAAATATCAATACATCTACGACGATGACCTTATATGACTGAATTACTAAGGTTTTCTCCAGTCTAGGGCTAATCAGTATTTCTCCATCAGACGTCGTAAATCTCACATCGCATCGAGACGTTTTTCTGAGTTTTCTATTCATACACCTGATAGATCTCATTGAGTGCTTTCGAAAAAGTCTCAATATGATGGGTTTCCGGCGATCAAAAGTAGATAACCACGTATGGTTGTTTGCAGATCATTCAGATAACGTCACAAGTCCGAACGCCACCCTTTTGACCGTTCTAAGGCCTGAAGGATCAAATTGGCTCAGTGGCCCTCACAAGATCGAACTCTAAGATGAAATGGAACATACTACGAATTCTATATACTACATACAATAATACACCCACCTAATTCATAGTCGTTGGTGTTCTTCGATTGAATTTGATCCCTGCGATTCAATTAATCAACTACCAATTGGATACATACACTGGTTGTAGTCTATGTAAAGGCTTCTGTTGTCGAGTCAGGGTCTGGTATGATTTGGAAAGGGGTATACAGTGGAATTTGGATCGTTCGAATATATAGGAGCCATTCAAAAACCACGAATTACAAAAGTTTTTCAATATTCAATATTTTTCAAAACACACTTCACATTTTCCAAACATTTTTTGGTTATAACGAAATAATTACGTGAATTCGATAAATATAGAATAGAAAATAGAATCATACACAAATATGATATGTATGTACGTAATTACATAAGTTGCAAAGTTTAAAGCTTTTGAAACAAATCAGAAATCACTGCTTGCTTTCTAGAGTGGAGTCAATGGATCGTATGTGATCTGTAGTTGAGTCTGTAGTTGATTCTAATACATTTATTGAATTGAAAATATTATCACTCACGTCGTTTTCACTTTCAACAAATCATCCATGTTCTTGTACTCCTATATGTTTAATCGATTCGGCTGTAGTCAGAAAAAGGGCATACCCTCAGCAACTGTAGACTTGACTTGGCAGGAGAAGATCTCCTCTGATAGCAGATCTTCCCAACAATCATTAGGACTTACTCCGTCTAACTTAAAAAATCCTGTTGTTTTTTTTAAACATAAAACTTTAATGTTTCTGGCGTCACTTGGTCCCACGCTTGCGTACACGTTCGTTTGTGTAAGTTTTACACAAGATAAGGTAATGTAATGTAAGGTAAGGTTTTAAAGAAGGCGTTTTACCACTTCCGACGGGAGGTTTGAGACTCGTCAAAAGTTCGAATTATTCCAAATTTTGCTCGAATTAACAACGAGTTTTGGGATCTTGTTTATGTAGTGAATTCCTTGAACCGAGAAAAATATTCGAATTGAAGAAGATTTCGAATGATCCATGTTTCACTCTATTAACAAACGAAAAATTCCTGACCACCCCAGAGAAAATATTCATTGCATGAAGTGTAGATGTATTTTAGCTTTGGTTTCGTGTGCGTGAGTTTTCAACAATTTTCGTATTTTTCGTGTCCAATATGAATCGGTATTTTCGCATTTAAATCCGTTTTTTTTTTTTTTTTTTTTTTTGTTAATGATGGTAGTGATGATTGAGTTGCCCGTAGCCGGGGACGATGTAAATTGATTCGTGTTTCCCACTATATAAAGGGAATTAACCCTCTCCGCAGTATCACACCCCCGCGCTCTCACCTACCTGCGCACTCATGGCCGCATAGCAACATACCCAATCACTATGGTTACCCCCATCCCTTGTTCAAGGTTACTGGAGCGGTTGCCAGGGATGATACCCTGATTCCTAGCGGCACAGTGGCCTCCATCCCCTCCCAACTTCCCTCTGTCTGGTCAGCCTGTTGCTCCGTGCGCGCGCAGCCGGATTTTTTTTGTCGTTCTCTTCAACGAGAAAACCAGCCGCTTCCCTCAGCCCTAAGGGCCCGTTCAGTCAACGATGGACAGTCGTTTAGGGCATTTCCCTCTATCCCTTCAACGTCCTCCCCGTTCGCGTCAATTATCCACCCGCTATCGTTCGTTTTCCCCTCATTTTGGTTCAAATTTCGACTCTCTTCGATTTACTTTTCTCCATTAAATCCCGTGACATGGAACAAAGGAATCACAGCCTGATTGATTTGGAAGAGCTCTACGCTTGGTTGCAACAGCTTGAGGATCCCAGATTCAACAAACCGGAAACCCACAGTTTCCCCGGTGCCGCAGGTAACCCTTGAGCAAAATATAATAGTACATAAACACCGTTGTGCGAAATAAAGGACTCTATAAACAAATGCTCCAACTTAATATTAGTAATAATAATTATACAATAAATTATGTCCTCACAGCATCTGGGATGAGTGATGTTAAGCGTTTCTCTATGGCACCCAAAACATGCTTCCTGGGTGCTTGAGTGTTGTGGATCATACATACTATACATACTGTAACTACCTTCCTACTACTTACTACTTGTTAATTATTACGTTATACTACTGCATATTCATTAAAAAAATCCACAGTCGAGTAGCATGGCTATAAGGGCAAACTTTCCAAGAAATAACTGGTTTTATGTAAAAAGTCTCCATTTTACTGTTTTTTTAAACAAATTTTGTATTCTTTCTTCGCTAAGTAACACCTCAGTTCATAAACTTTTTAAAGTAGAGAAGGATGGTGAAGACAGAATTGAGATATCTCTTCGCGTTATCAGATTAGAGCAGGTGAACCATAAAGAACGTCTCAAGTAACAACCACGTTTCTTTATCTTCAAATTGCTCCAGTTTGATAACGGAATAAGATATCGCAATTCTGACTTCAATATCGTGCTCAGCGTTAAAAAAATACCTAAAATGAGGTGTCATATGTCAGCATGTTTCATTTTTGGGTAATTCCCTCCCTCCCTCCACCCATTAAAATTCCCCTAAAACCCTCCTTAGAGTGGCCCGATTCTGCCCACTTACGAATTTCGCGTTTCGATCGCCAAGACAGATTATTCGTGAAAATTTGAACTCTTTATTTCAATCCTATTTTCATTTCAATCCTATATACCATTATACACAATAATTATTGCTATTGCTATACCTCAATATGCGTGTCAGGAACCCTCTTAATAACGCTCTTGTTAAGAGGAGCGTTTTGATTATTGTTTGATGTTGAACCGGGTATTCGATCAACTTAATGGTCCATCTCACGGTTTGATGGATACGAATTATTCAGTGTTTCATTTCATTGTATGCTAGTTAGTTATGCTACATAATATGTACAGTCTACTTGCAAAACCTCGTAAGTCTAAAACATAAAATTTTACAGGAGAGGAAAAAACTACATAGAAACGGTATAAGACCCTCCACGACAACGGACTGATTATTTTACACAGGAGTTGCACTGTAGTAGACAATAAATAATGCACTGTAGTAGACAATAAACAATGAAATTTAGGTCATTACCTACCGAACTGAAGAATTGAAGCAACTTTAGGACTTACAACTTACTTAGGACTTACTTCTGGCGTGTTCAAACTTACAGGTTATTACAACCGGCCATAGAGAAGAAATCAATCAGCTGATCGAAATGAAACTTCTACCAAAGGTTCTAGAGCCCTAGTTTCATCGAAAAGGATCAAATCCTTATTTTCGGGAAAAAACGGACTTACGAGGTTTTGAAAGTAGATTAAACATAATATTATTATGTTACGGTCGTTTCGTCCATGTAGCTATTTTGTAAAATTTTACGTAAGCGTTTCCACTGATTCCCCCCCCCCCCCCCCTACAGGTCGTTCAATCACAATTCCCTCAACGAAAAATTCACGGAGGATGTTCCCACTAGTATTGTTGAGGTAGGTCTTCGTTCTCGGCGTTCTGAATCTCTTTTGGCCTCAATACGCCCAATCGTTTAAATAATTTCCGTGTTTCCATTTCTGCGTGTATACAAGAAAAACACTTCGAGGAAGACCAACAACCTGCGTCTCCGGAAGGACGACCCCAGCGATGGGAAGAAGCCGAATAACTGACGGCAGGTCCTTCGAGAAATGAAGCTTTTCACGTATCAAAGCGGAAGTTTCTCCACGAACACAAAAAACCTCAGCGCTAACTTTAAAAAAAAGCCTCAACTTCCGCTTGCCTGTGGGGTCCCTCGTGTGTCACCACCCAGTAGAGATCCTTTTTCTTCTTCAGAACATTCCGTGAAAAAAGGCCCATCCGGTAGGTACACGCGAACTTCGTTTCCCCCGCGGACTGCGAACTCTGCGATGGACGGGAAGACAACATGATCCACAAGATAATGGAATGCAGATTTTATGAAGAGGAGCGGACTGAATTTGGACAAATTTCACGAGACCTTGGTAGATCTCTGTAGGTTGTTGCGATCGGCTAACGTGAGAGTGGTGAAGGACATTTTGAACTACATAAAACGTGCTGGCGTGCATTTATAATTTTAACTGTTTACACACTCAAATTATTTTTATGTGAAACTTGGACAATTATTCAATTTTTTTTTTAAATTGTGCTGGTAAAATAGGCGTAACTCGATTAGGCATGGCCTATAAATTATTGTTATAAATGATGAGTGGCATATTCATTTTGCTCAATACGCATGTCGTCGAGGACCACCTTGTGGGCTTGTCACTAGCCACTAGTGAATAATGTAAATGAAAATTATTACCTAATCTATAGGTCAAATTATTATTGAATGTTATTTATCAATGGATAAATGTTGAGAGGTTTTGCAAATTTGAGGTTGTTGAAAATGGTTTACTTTGGGCTTTGCTATTCCCTCGTCAGGTATGGAATTTTGGTTTGGGGTGGAGCTTGTAAAAGCTTCACTTCGCCCTCTTCAAAGTGCACACAATACCATACTGCGTATAATTTTAAATAAGCCATATATGTACTCAACAAATTTACTATATGAAGAACTTGAGCTCTTGAAGATCAAAGATATATTTCGGTTGAAATCATGTCTGCACGTTTTTAAAGTTGGGATGGATGATGGCAATTTATCTCAGGTAGCTTCGACGAGAACTACAAATTGGTCAAACATCAGGTTGCCCAAAATTAATCTTGACCTATATAGGAGGAATTCATATGTTGTTCCTTTAAATTTCTTGTACTCTCATAGAATTGACGTTCGGAATTTTTGTAATTTGAAAGTTTTTAAAAAGTATCTGTGTGATAGGCTTAAGGACCATGATGTACGAGTAGGTGTGTTGATATAACTTATTTTCTTTTTGGTTTATTATCTTCGATAATGAACCATTGGAATCGCCCAAAGAAAAAAAAATTTTAACCCTCCCTCAAAATTTGTTGGTTTACGTTTCAAGATACGTAGATTCAGAAAATCGAATAAAAAAAAATCCGTCCGTCCGCCGTACGCCGTCCGCCGTCCGCCGTCCGCCGTCCGAGGCACTTTGCCCAGTTAGCGTCGAGTTAAAATTACGAAATTTGGTTTCTGGGTTTGGACCAGCCCCACAATGATCCACGAAACTTTTCATAACCCTAGGTCAAGGGGAAGGGGTTCAAAACGAATTTTGAAATTTTGAAAATTCCATATCTCGAAAAATTCCCATCAAACGGTATGTTTTTTATTTCATATTTAGATAGAGTTTGTTCCGTAGAATTTTTTAAGACCATCCGCAGCTTTGTACGACCAGCCGTTCGTTCACAATGACGGCTCAAAGATCGTGCCTCACAACCCGATCGTGAATCAAACTGTTGAAATACAGGTCCATTTTCATACTAACAAGCTCTTTGGAACATCATATGGCTTAAGTGATGTCGAGTTTGTTGTTCTGAGGTGCGTTTCGTGCTACGGAATTGAAAGTAATTTCGAATGTTTGTTGGTAGGTACTTCTTTTATAGAAAAATTATTACCGACGTAGTATTAAAAACCCCAGAATTATATCGTATTAATTAATCATAATTAATAATTATTATTATTAATAATAAATACGAATTATCAATACCTAACAATAAATTATAATAATTTTCAGTAGGTACTTGATAAAATTGTTAATAATTAGTGATAATTGACAATAATAATTAATTCAACATTTAGGATCTAGACATTTAGACCTAGTGATCTAGACAGAAGGGTGATCTGTACAAAGAAGATAATGAACCGTTGTGTCAAGAATTTGCAGAGTTTTTTCGGTCGGTTTTAAAATTTCTGTGACCTCGGAATTACAAATTGGAGATTAGCAACTCCACAACACAAATTCCTTCAATTTAGGCCTCTGTGGGCACAAGTGTAAATTATGTTATTAAGATATCATTATTTTGTTTATTCTGCTAAATTGGTAAAGTATTTTATTTTATTTTTTGTATTATTGTGCCTATAAATCTATCTATCTATCTAAATGAATTTAAATCGTAGGTGGGATGGGAAGGACGGTTGAGGGGGGGTTGATCATGAGGTGACTTACCCCACAATAATTGGAATTGTGAGTGAAAGAGGAAGCCGAGGAGTGGAGCGGGATGATGGAGAAGGTTGATGACAGCGAGGGGGGTTGTCTCCACCCACTGCCACAACTGCTTAAATTTAAATTGTGGGTGAATGTGGAAGTGGTTTGGGGAAAGAAAGGCGGCCAGATGTGGGTGGTTGTCAGGGGGAGGCGGGGGTTGTCTCTAAATCGTTACGCTCTCCCTCTCTCCACACCCACCGCCGCAACTGCTTAAATTTAAATTGTGTGCGAATGTGGAGGTGGGTGAGAACGAAGAAGGCGGGCAGGTGTGGGTGGTTGTCAGAGGGAGGCGGTAGTTGTCTCTAAATCATTACGCTCTCTCTCTCTAATTTAAGTTACCACGGTGGCGTATAAGCGACGCTCTTGCAGTTATCGATCCGCGGTTGTTCGACATACCCATGATCTTCGTTAAAATTCGTGAACTTACGGCCGACTTCGGATCAGTTGACACTACTGGAACGCCCACTTCAGATCAGTTGACACTACTGGAACGCCCACTTCGGATCAGTTGCCACTGCTAGAACGCCCACCACGGTACCGTACTAACAGCCACCGTGGTAACCTGGAACTCTCAATTAAGGAAGAGAGGACCGTACATTTGTATTCACATATCTGTCTGCCCTTCTCTACAACGACTGCGCGGGTGTTCCGGCGATCATCAATCGAATTTTCATAATGGGTGATGACTGATTTTAAGAAATCAATAGAAAAGTATAAACTAAAAGTATAAACTAAAAAAGTATATAGAAAAGTATAAACTAAAAAAAAAAAAAACAAAAAAACAAAAAAACAGTAGTTAACAAGAGGTAACAACAGAAAGCGTTTAAAAAATTCAATTCAAAGAGGAAAAGAGCAATTGATGACACGAAAATGAATAATGAGAGCCAAATGACGCGGTGGGAATGCCGTTGCCAAAATGCCGTCTCCTTTTTGGTTGGCCTGAAGTTTGTAGGCGGGTCGCACTTAGTGTAGGATCCTCACCAAGGGAATAGTGGAACTTCAGCTACACATTGACGCAGCCGAACTTTATGGTTTGTGAATAGCATTTTTTCCGAAAATTTTTTACGCCGTCCTTGAGCTAAAATTTCGAAATTTTTTGTACGGGTTCCGACCAACCCCACAATGATCCTCGAAACGTTTCATAACCCTAGGTCATGGGGAAGGGGTTCAAAACGAATTTTGAAATTTTAAAAATCTCAAAACTCGAAAAATTTAGGTGAAACGGTATGTTTTTTATTTCATATTTAGATAGAGTTTAGATTTTTTAAAGACCATCCACAGCTTTGTACGACCAGCCGTTCGTTCACAATGACGGCTCAAAGTTGGAGCAGATCGAAAATCGTCAACATGAGAGTGAATCGAGAGGTAGCCTGTCGGGTCAATTTTCAAACTGGCCCAGCTGATTCAAACAGCAAATGATTTTAAAATATTGAGTTAATAAATAATATTTAATAATAATTATTGATTCAAGATCCAAGATTTTATTTGTCACAAAATGATACAAGATAAAACACGGCAATAATTATATATAAAGAATAATTATTAATAATTCTTTCTACTTGATAAAATTATTAATAATTCATGATGATTCGTAATAATAATTATTCTATCATTTAGTGATCTACACAGAGGGGTGATCTGCATAAAGAAGATAATAAACCGTTGTGTCAAGAATTTGCAGAGTTTTTTTATTCTATTTTCTGAATCTACGTATCTTGAAACGTAAACCAACAAAATTTTGAGGGGGCGTTAAAAAAATGTTTTCTTTGGTCGATTCCAATGGTTCATTATCGCAGATAATAAACCAAAATTCGCTAAAAGAAGATGATATTTGATAAATATTTGTGCTTTCATCGAAATCATTCACAAGTTAGTTCTTTAATAATCCTTCACCTCCCATTCTACAATTAATTGAATAATTTAGGGTCTACTAAAGGACAGAACAACTTGCTGATATACGGATATCATGTTTTGGATTTCATCTTGTTCAATACAAGAGTAGAAGTAACTTCATTGGCATTTCTCTTCGTATTTTACACATTCATTTTGCTGCTATGAGTGTAGTGTAGGTACTCAGATCTTCGACGACATGAATACGCCCGCATTCTAAATATCGTTAATAATAATCGCCCTTCCGGCTGCTGTGGTAATAATTTTCTCGAGACGACGTCTACAATCCCAAGTTTCTTGTCTTCCGTTCACGCTCCGGTGGAAGAGTGTTGTGGATTTCTGTGTAAATTCAGAGGCGAACCAACTTAGACGTCTCTTTTCCTGTCACCTGCCGTTCCTGGTTGCCACCCTCGCAGCTTCCTTCTTCGTCGACGAAAAAGCTGTTACATCTACCCGCGGTTACTTATCTCCGGCGGAAGAATTCTGGCAATTCTTCTCTAGGAATATTCTAAGGTTTATTTCGTGTTTCTCACATTTTACATTGTTGAAGTATAAATAGGGTCACCGTCACGTCATAGTTCCTCCCTCTTGTGTCTGCTCCACCTATTTGTGACAAACTCTCTTATCCTACAAAACCCTCGCTTATTTGCCGAAAGTTTTTGATATCTTGAATATTTTAAAGAGGGATTTTGGTTGGATGAAATGCTGAAATCATCTGTCCCTGTATCAGCAGGACTTTTTTTTCAATTAAATGCATTTTATTGATAAGAAAATATAACAGGTTACAATAGATTGAATTACAAAATGCTACGACTCTTGAGTAAATAACTCGTGCTAAGAGTCGGAGCCAAATAATTATAACACTTATTAACTGGTAATACTTAAAGTAATACGTAAACTGGTAATTCTTGACTGGTAACTGTTAATACTTAAAGAGCGACCCTCTTCAGAGGAAACATATATACCTATACACATACACAATTGAAAACATACATCCAGAACAAATAATAAGAGAAGAGAAAAAATATATATATATGTATAATTTAAATCATATATCTAAAACATTCGAACATCAAAACATCCGTCAGCATGCAGAATACAATGGCTGATCATTTGTGGAGACCCCTACTGAAATGGTAAAACCTACTTGCCAGAAAAATATTCTTTTAATTTAATCTTGAATTTGTCTAGGGACAGTTGATCTTTCACCAATTTCTTCGGTAGGTTATTAAATATATTTACTCCCCATGTAAAATAAGTCCACATACCTAGTGCAGTATTCACTGCAGGGTTTCAGTAGGGTAATCCTGTCTCCTGATCTTGTAGAGTTTTGTGCCTTTGATATCTCTCCAACTAGAAACATTTTATAAACATAACTCAGGGTGCATTTTTCGGTTAAATCGGCGAAGCTAAGTACCCTTTCAGTCGGATACCTTCTAGGTTTTTTTAGTAGGATTTTTATCAATAATTTTTGCATGACAAGTAATGGTGCTATTTTAGTTGCAAAAGTCATCCCCCAAGCAACGACGCCGTACATAAGGAGTGTTTGTATAATTGCCAAGTAGAAAAGCGTCTTCATACCCCCGCACTTCCACGCAGAGAGGGATCAGTGTGTGCAATTTCCTAATTAAACCATTTATGTGAGGTTCCCATGTCAAACATTCATCGATGACAACTCCTAAATACTTTATTTGGGAAACCTGCTCGATAATCGGACAAGAGCAATTTTCACACTTCATCTCTACGTGACAGAAAAGTTTTCCTACTTTCGGCACAGTTCCATCAGTACCACTGGTACAGTAATTTACTCAGTAGCCACTAAAGGTCAAGTAGCAGTCTAACCTTTGCCGTTTCACGACTCATATGATTGATCGATCTCATCCATAATCGTTTTGGGAACAGAGCCAATTCGTACTCTCATCCTCTGTTCCATGTACCTAATGTTGGACTAATGTCGAAACACAACTCCGTGTGATCGCCGACGGCGGGTATCCAAATGACATCTGTAGTAGCTACTTGTGATCTAAAGCTGCCCACAATCAGGTTTCCAATACAGAAATAATCGAACTCCGTAATTGAACCGAATCCCGTAATTGGACCAGGTTGAACCCGAACCCTTGACCTCTCGCTCGGAATTCTGATCCCAGAAAACCGTCGGGTTCCCTATCCATATGTAAGTCGGTCCCCTCGTTATGGAGATCTCGAAACCCTGCCAACCCATCGCTAATCCATCCCTCCTCACGTCCTTCCCAGTTCGATATTTTATTCATAGGACATAAAACGTCTTCGCTTGATTTAAAGTTGTATAATAAAGAAGAAGACCCTCGAAAAATGCTGGATTCAATCGCCGGAAAACGGTAACGGGAGCGACCGAAGGGAAATAGGCTTTAAAAATTTACTTTTAAAAGAGAAATTATACGTAGGGACTCGTATCGGAGACTACCTTGATTTCAATTCGAAGCCCCGACGGAGGTTGTAGAGGAAAATCGAAGACACTTCAGAAAAGCCTGGTACTCGTAAAGTACAGTTTTATGGCGGGAGGTAAAATTTTATCGGGTACTTGGTGCCTTGGATTTGCTACAACGAGGACAAGCTGCGGCCCTCAAGATGGACCCCGAACAGTAGCTAGAGATGTAACAGTAGTTCACGAAGGAGACGATAACGGATTCTGCAGAGTGTAGACGGATGCTGAACTGAGGATAATCTTTTGTGCTCCCAAGAATACAATATCATGCGGGTTGAGCTCGTGATGGCTTCCTGTATTAATTTCAAAGCGATTCAAACAGCGTTACGCGTGCGCCTACATCAAACCCTCAAAATCAAGTAATACTGATGCGGATTTGAAGAATGATCAAACAAAGCTCCCTATGCATCTACGTAGAATTGAATTTTTATTGAAGAAATTAAATTTTGCAAATTACATTAGAAAAACATTATACGACATGGCACGAAGTGAATATCAATAGTCCATTAAATAGGCTATCATAGTAATTGATATTTTATATATTCTTCTGTATTATTGTATTCGCTGACTTAAACTAAAATAGTGTAACTAAATACAACACCCCGATACAATCGGATACTCTTACAAGTCGGATCCCAGTTCTGTATCAATTCTTTTTTGCATGTATGTGTAATGGTTTGCTGAGTGCTTCTTGCATACCCAGTTTTTGTTTCAACCACACAGTGGATACCCAGGACTGTGAATGGTGACAAGGATAACCCTCTGGGTGGGCATAATTGCCTAACCTCCCCGGGAACAGGGGTAACTCAGCAAACCATTCTTAGATATGTCAAAAGTCAATCAAGTTGCAAAATTCCATTGCTTGTAGCATATTACAATGTTACTGATTCGTATTTTTGTTTATTGCAGGTAAGAGGAAATTCTGATTGGTCTCCATTCAGGTAACGTAATCCCCAAATAACGAAAACGTTCGGAATGCAAGGAAGTTCGGAGTAGCTCAGTACGAATCAGTGAAGACTTAACGCCAGAAACGTCAGAAATATATTGATTATTGGGTATAAATATGTGAGCGTTTGACCAAGTGATCAAGTTGTTTGATTCCATTTCTCGCTCGTAACCTTCGGATCCGACACCAGGCTGAGTTTAGCATAACAGGTCTTCCCCAGAATTCGCTCTCCCAAAATACAAACCCCGACAATCGTTCCTTATAAAGTAACCTTCTCCCGAGGATTCCCAAGTGACAAATGAACTTTTGCGAAATGTCTTGAGTGATGTCCGCAGAGCCGTCTCCCTACACCGAGGCTATCGGCGTCTAAATAAGGAATCTGACAAGAAGAGTGCGACATTCTCGCTTACCTCCAGCTTTATAAGGAACTTATTTCGGAGAGTTTGTCCGTCCTGAATCTTTAGCACGTTTCGCTTTCCTAACAAGAGTCGTTAGTCATTTCGCTCCCTACGATAAGATCTCCAGCTCACGTAAAGCCGCTTCATAGAAGCCCAAAGTAGATGCTATACCTACTGAGTCACCCAAATGTCTCAAAATTACTTGATGTATCCGATGGTTGAAAATATAAATGTGAAGTGATAACGTCGATCATTCCACTCATATAACCTCGAGGAAAAAACTATTGAAAATGTCAATTGTTCAACGTACCTTCATTCATAAACTCAACTTACCTAGACACCAATCCGCCTCAGAAAATTCGATTTTTTTCACTTTGAAGGTACTTTTTCTTTTCCAAATCATTCAAAATAACAGCATGGTGGGTAAGCTGATTGAATATTTATATTCCCTTGTCGAGAAAAAAGCTGGGCTCTATCAACAAATACTCCGAAATCATTTTCGATGATTGTACGAAATGAGCTTGAAAAACTCGTTTGATCTAACGAAGAAATTTCTTACTGAGATTTTCGCTCCTTCCAAATGTTCAGATCGTATTTTCAATAGAACGTAAAGGGAACTGCAAATGAAGAATGAATGTGATAACTAATACTCAGCAACAGTGGTTTTTGAACATTGTTCAATTGTTCAAACATTTCGATTATTGTTTTCTTTGACATTCAAAGAAATTGATCACTTGTAGCATTAGGGATACACGCCAAATGATTGTTCTATTATTCAACCTCGTACCTTGGAATTCGATATTGTTGCCTGGATTGAAAAAGGCGTTATTGATTGAATTTGACTTTTCGTAATTTTCAAGTGATTCGTACGTCATGATTTTGCTCAAAAAGTACATTAAACTACTCGAATCGATCATGGGTGGTTTTCGATTCTGACTCAAGGGCAGTTAGCAATCAAGCTGTCGGGGCGGTTGTGCAGTTTGAATTATTCATGAGAAGCTGTAGTGAAAGTACCTATTGTTGGAGGAGGAAGATTTTTCATGTCATCTGATTTATTCATATTTTGGTTTGGTTGAACTATCTTTACTCTTCAATTACTCTAATCAATCATTTTTCTGACTTTTTTGCGACTCAACGCGCGTTGGAGAATTTTCGTGCCGTCGGTCGAGTAATTTTTGAAATATGCTGTGATATTTTCTAGGCAAATTCAATTAATATCCGTCTCGAGTCCTTGGGTGCTCGACATTTGTAACTTGTATTTCGTTCTTTATGCCCATGTTATATAAAGTTTGTCTACCAGAGTACCTAGTTTGTGTACATTAGGTATAGCACAGGCCCAAGGACACTACCTTGTGGGACTCCTACGCAGATATTCTTGAGCCCAAAATACAAGTGTCTGCTACTGTAGTAGGATCCAAGTATTTCAAAGTATCTAGTAGGCAAACCACATTGCAGTTTGCACATCAAGCGTCATGCCAGACTTTATCGAACGCTTGTGAAACGTTCAAGAACGCACAGGCGGCGTACTTTCTTGTTTTCTAATGTTTTTTATATTGCGTTAGTCTAAACGGTATGAGAGATCAAATTGGAATCATTCCGATATTAGATCATTTGGCGCCTTTCGAAAAACAATTTCCCGCCTCTTAAGCCCACGTTGGAAATAAAAACCCGACTACCCGACTCGTAATCATCCAAGAGTGCGACTCCTTTCCCATTATACTCACTCCGGGGAGTCCTTATACCTCTTCAGTCTTAACAAGGGAGGAAAGCAATAATCTTAATGAGAACAACCCCTCGTCACATCCTCGTTTGCTTCGAGCTCGGAACGGTTTTGTGCAGAGGTCGGAATAAGGGCTTCCAACCCTGGGGTGCAGGACCTTCAGGGTAGTAGGGGTAATCCCGTAGAAACAAATCTTCTCATTACCCCTCTTCACTCCTACCGCATTTCACCCATTTCCGGAGAAACTCGTTATGACGCAAGTATAAAAGCTGCTTTGCTTTCCGTCTCGCCCTCTTCCCATGTCGTGCTATGAAGTTCCTTCCAAGTCGATCATAGATCAACAACTCGATGAAACTCAAAACAACTCAATCTGACTGACATATTACGATTTACAGTCACTTATTCGGTTCAATTCTACCATTAAAACAAAATGGATCAATTCGGGCAATTTCTGTAGCCTGAGTAAAGATCAACCTCAAACATTCATCAACCCACTATTACCTCCTACCTGTGATCTTGGATTTTTAGATATACCTAAAAAGATCTACCACATGGAAGATCTACAGCTGACCTACCACCAAGATTACAGGATATTTTGGCGCATTATTGCCACCCCTAGTTCATGTATCATAGTTATTATCAAATCTATTTACCCAACAGTTCCAAGTTAAGTACTATATCGTCGCTTAAGAGGCAACACCACGTATCTAACTTTTGCCAACTTTTCAGGAGGATGAAAAAACATGTTTTTGTCTGTCATTTTTCTCACCATTTTTAATTGTCTATTGTTGTACCACATATTTTGTAAGAGGTTTCAGTAGTTTGAGTTCTGAAAAACGTGGGTTTTTAGGTGAAAATCAACGTTTTCTACTAAAAGCCAAGTTTCTTCATGGAAGTGAGTTCGCAAGTGTGGATATCTTCCTGTAATAAGGGCTTTTCGAGTTTATATATTGTCGGCGATGTTGTAAGTGAATTCACATTCATGTTTAAGTAAAGATGGTATCCATTTCCAGTGAAGAAGAATACGGGGGGGAAAAAACCCGAGGGTAGCAGTTGATTAGACGAGGCGGGCATCATAGGGGTGGTTATAGGAGATACAAAGCCTGTCGGATGGGAGGACAGAGGATCTCTTTGTTCTGACATCTAAATCTCGGTACAAGGCACCTTTTACTTAACCCTTCAAACTTGAAGGGGTCGTGGGCGTACAAAAAACGCCCAAGGGGTTAGTGGGTAAGGTCAATGAGGAAGCTCCTTCACGAAGGCTTGTGTGCTCTTGGGAGATCTTCATGGACACTTAGAAAACATTGCGAGTATGAAGAAGAGGTGGTTCCAGCAGTTATCAGCATTATTATTAATGATTAAGTGTTTTCAATGAGAGCTCTTATCATACATGTTCATGAGCATTGGTCGGCCTGGAAGAAAATGCTCTAAATGCTGTTTGAATAATATAAATCGTTTCTTCAGTCTATGATAGTTCTGTGATAGGTTGGGTGGGCTCTCGTTGCCTCCAGACTATAAAGAAAACAAATAAAACCAGAATTCGTCCATAAAAGTCGTAAACGCATGCGCAACGGAATTTTTACCACGCCGCTCATTTGACAAAGAAAACAAGGTTTGTTTGAGGTTGGTCCAAAACCCAATTTCGAGTCATCTTGTTGGGCATCCCCTGCAAAATCCCCTATCTGCGAAGTGAGTCCAAATGTAGAGGATAGTTGGGGGATAAAGATGGTCCCTCGAAATCTCACTGAAATATTTCATCTCGCAACCAGATGGTTCAGCATGCAGTTCTGTCACTGTCGTTTTTGTAGCCAAAACTCGCCAACCGCAGGGTTTCTCCTAATGAACCCACTCACCCTGTAGCACCATCATCATTTTCTTCATAATTAGTCTGCCAGGCTTTTCAATCTCGAGTTTGAGACTTGTTATTTTTCACCACTGCTACATTTAATGGTATCGTTTGAATGGTTTTAAAAGAAGAAATGTCTTCTTTTTGTTGCATTGCAAGCTCGAATAACTGAGAATTCAGTGATATGAATTGTGTGTTGTGATTTGCTACGTGCTGCGTTTATAGGCTATAGTTATCGTACGTTGTTACAATCATCAAGAATTCGATGACCCGGGCGTTGCATCAACATTCACATGTCCTGGGCCGGTCACATTCTCAATCGTTCGCTCCTAATTCACCCTCGGTGAAGACCAATCACTTGTTGCACACCTGTGATGACGACGGTCCTCTACTCGTGCTCAATGCAGGTAATTCGTCTCGTTAGCCTAATGCCCTTCAATCATTTCCATCAAGTAGAGCTGCCGATCAGTTTGACGTCCTCGAAACCGGCGAAAAACCCGATTTCGCGCTCACTATCCAGATAATATCTGCTTGTTGCCCTCGATTCTGTTACCCTGATCCGTCGAACGATGATATCTGTGGAGTCCTTCAGGTCGACTTTCAAAATACGGTTTACTCTAATCACAAACTTGCTGTCAGTTGCAACCGTGTTTAATCTCAAGAATGAATTCACACGTTCCTTCTAATATAACAGTGAGGATGGTTTATAGCGAATGTAGTTCACACTATTCTCTCTTGAATCAGTAGACGGCACCATAAATTCAAATCCCACCGCCCCCGACGATATTCCCTTGTATTTCTTATCGTTGTCTAGAACCCGAGTTTGTATATTTTCTCGTATCTCCAACCTTCCGTATTTCTTTCGCTTGACCTTTTTTCCCCGAGACTGTTTGGGTTCCATTCTCTCTTTTCCCCTTTTTTTCCATATGTTTAGTCCCCCGGAGTGATTTATCCTCTCGTTGAGGCCGTTTGGCAAACATCTGTTACACAACAAAAGTGTTGGTGTGACAAAGAAAGAACTGTTCCATTCTTGATTCGACGATTTGCCTTCCCGAAGCTCCCTTAAATCATATTATATGAGGACGAAAAAAAACCTCTCTCAATCTCGATTTGTATCAACAGCTGCGGATTTTCGGAGGTTGTCCGACGCCTCCATCTAAATTCGGTCGCTATAAAAATTACCTTTAAGTTAGTTATTACATGTTAAGGAAACATTTTTTTCAACGTTGAACAAGCTTTTTCCGTGACTTACCAGGCTAAAACCGACCACCAAAATCGTTCCAAAATGTTAATAATGATGTTCCAATTACAACCGTTCCTACGGAAATATCTCCGCAATTTTTGATCTTACAAAAGTCGTTCACCACTCGTTGAAAAGCTCTCGATTTATCTGAAAAATGTTCTAATCTCAAGCTGCTATTTTCCTGCTCCGTACACTCCTGATAAGCTCTGGTATGTGATTAAAAAACTGGAGTTTGGTCGGGCAAATTAGGCAGCCTGTTAGGCAGTTTGATACTCAGTGGTAAATGCCTGTTCCACCCAAGGTTAGTAGACAGGCTCAAGATGATAGCAAAGGGGGATCCGAGGATCATATGTGTTGCAATCTCAAGTATCAGTGAAATTTTCAACGTGAAGATGTAAATGAATGCAAAATGAAGGCGCGGAATTCCAGAGGCTTATTAAAACCCGATCACCTAGCCAGCCAGCCCTCTGACGTCATAGGCTCTTACGGCATAGGCTGTGACGTACTAGTTGGCCCCCTGCCAGCCGTCTGACGTCATACGCTCGTGCGTCATAGGCTATGACGTACTAGTTGGCTTCCGGCCAGCCGTCCGACGTCATAGGCTCTTACGACATAGGCTTTGACGTAGTAGTTGGCCCCCTGCCAGCCGTCTGACGTCATACGCTCGTGCGTCATAGGCTCTGACGTACTAGTTGGCCTCCGGCCAGCCGTCTGACGTCATACGCTCGTGCGTCATAGGGTCTGACGTAGTGGCCCGCCTGTCGCTTGTGTTCTGACGTGATCTGAGGGAAAGGGTGAATCAAGGAAACAAATTTTTCGCGTTTCAGTTCATGTGCCAAATCAAAGACATGCAGCTTGTCGGCCACGCACTCCGCAGTGGTTAACGTAATATGGTTAGGTAAATCGAGAGCTATCCAACGAGTGGTGAACGATTTTCGTACGATGATAACTGACGAAGATAAAGTTCCGTAGCACCGAATCGGTTGTAAGCGAAAATCATCAGAAATTTTCGTGACGATTTCGTGTAACGCTTTTGTGTAACGTTTTTCGAGTTATGTGCCAGAGTAAAGACATAAAACGTCAAAATTGCTTCACATCCGAATAAGTTCCGTAATAATCACAGAAACCGAAGAAGGTGTAGATATACGAATATTTTTATAAAATTAACTTTCATTCAATTGTAACGATTTGTCGGGATTGCTAATTTGGGATTTTTCTTGGTTCAAATTGTGGTCAATGTTTGATAATCCATTCAGTAAATCCGCGTTATGATTAAGTGCTGCATGATAGGGACCATGCAGCCCTGGATTTCGCTCTTATCGCTGAAGAAACGGACGTCAGGTACCTTCATGTCAAGTACTGGACCGAGTCCCTCACTGACTGCCCACGCGGCGGATGTCGCAAGCCGTAGCGGCCGGAGGTCGAGCGCTTGAACCGCTCGTCTAATCAAAACTTTATTAACCCACTTCTCGGTAGTCGGGTCTTTTGATCAATGGGCGAGTATAGAAATGATGGTTCAGGGCCGATTCCGTGGGAACGCCGATCTGACGGTGTACGTTTGAACCGGACAAACTACTTGAAGAGTATCGGTAGTATCGGCGTATTTCTAAGTTATTTTTATTCACTCACTCCCTTACGGTCTATTTTGTTGTGCGTCGTCTAGGGACCCTTTCGACGTTAATTGTGAATTCCAGACGGGGTTTCCGTATTCTGACGGAAGAGCAGTAACCAAGGTTACGATCGGTCCCATAGCGTCAGAGTAATTGCTGGCCGCTGGCTAGGGAAGTAATTGAATTTTAAATTGATATCACGAATAAGAGAGTTCAAACAGGCGCTGTGTGTCGGGTTTATATACACGGGAACTGCTGTAATTTGTTTTGTAACGAAGTATCGAGCTTTAGTGGGAGTTCAGTAGCAAGGGATATCGCAGGCCTGCCATTTTGTGTTTTCGTTAAAATACTGTAGAGTAGTCATTGCATACATAGGTGCGACGTAAATAAACTTAAATAAACAAAAATAAAATAACTGAACGGTATTTCTGAAATACCGTAGGTTATTCAATGGTGGAACTACTCCACTTCATGTAATACAGTTCCACCTCCTTCATGTGCTATGATGAATTTCTACAATTTGACACTCTGGTGTACATTTGTACTCCGTTTTGATGCAGATGCAATGGTCAACACCTGATGGAAAACTCTCATTATAAAAGGAACAACACTTATCATAACTGAAATACTGGTGGTGACAGGTGGTTTTCAATGGTGTTTCGAGTGATCACCAGGGTGGACATTCGTGGAGCATTGTGTGCTTGTGATGAAATAATAGCACGGTTTTGAAATGTAGCTGGTTAATGTAGAAGACCAGAACTCCTTAAACCAGACTTGAAGGC
Source organism: Stenodema calcarata (assembly GCA_963920205.1). NCBI lineage: Eukaryota > Metazoa > Arthropoda > Insecta > Hemiptera > Miridae > Stenodema > Stenodema calcarata. Next base: position 17,449,280 of record OY986061.1, on the reverse strand, counting down.
CATAATTTGTGGTATAGCCCTAAGGCTGGTTTCAGGGGCTTTAGAACATCGCCTCCCATGTTTAAATTCCAAAATAAATCACACTTCGTATTGATGCTTTGTACAGCGTTATCAACTATCTAAGACGTGGTAGTGATGAGTTCCCAGTCTGAAATAAACAAGACTCGATCAATCCACCCGGGTTTTTGACCTTATTTATGAAAGAGCGCAAATTTCCTCAAACCTGGAGCTGCTCGTATAAAAAAAAACGTTCCAGTGTTTGTTTTTCGTGCTTCGCTACTCTTTGAGGTAGATTGAGATCTTAATATATACCTTCCCGATGCTCAGCAGATATTTAACGGTACCGTATAATACGCCTGTTTCGCGGACCCGAGGGGCATTTCCCGAGCTTGACTTCCGGAAGATGGTCTTCTCACATAACCGAAGCTAATGCCTCGTTCGAAAACTGGTTCAACTCGGTTCTCTCCCTTGAACCACCTCCACGCCCGTGACAAATCATTCCGTTAATAGTTCCCACGTTGAATTTCCTCGCGAATCCTGTTGCTCCTGTCTCGATCATCTATTGTGTTCAATAATATTGTGCTCAAACCGGGTATTTTATTGGAGCCTTTATTTGGTTGTAGTCACGGAAATGGGTCACTTCTTCCTCTCAGCAGATGGACAAATCACAGCTTTTTGTGGTGTTTTTCCTTGAGACAACGTTTTTGCGTCTTTAGTGACACCCAATTCATCTCGTATGACTCGAAGAGAAACGTGGGGGTTGTCTGTGGTTGGATAGTGATTGGTGGATGTTTACAAGCTGATACGTCGTTTCAAAAGTCAGTTTTTCGTTCATCCAAAATGCAGCCAAGCAATCAGTAACCCTTAACACACTCCAGGTGTGTATTTGGCCAGCATGTTGTCCATGACATTATTTGTTTGGCCACGTTCAATGGAGCGGATCTTTCCACATTACCTCACGCAGTTCCGTGTTTACAAGCTCCATTGGAAATCACCTTTCGGACACGCTTCAAACTATACGATGATTCAAGTACAGTTTTGTTAAAAAAGACCTTCAGGCACCGCCAGACTCAAAATGGACTCGTTGACGGTCAGCGGTCAAATAAATTACAGGAGTTTGAAGGCTGCTAAAACGCTCGTATTCTCAACGCTTCAGCACCTTTGCTCGTGTCGAGAAGTCTTTGTGAAAATCTAACGGACTTCAGGTCGTAACGATACGGCGGATCTTCAGTTCGGGACTAAATGGGTAGTTCACGTCCGAGTTCGTCGTATGCGTTGAAGAGAAAAATATCGCTTGATGATCGACCTTTACTGACCCCATGTGGATGATGTGTTCGCCAGCCTTGACCGCTATTCAGTGCATGCTTCATCCATCCTCAGGGGATTTCAGGATCGTGCGTTGTATAAACATAAGTTAGGTAATATCGTTTGAATCGATAACAAAAACTAGGATAACACCACTGTAAAGGTAAACAATCTTGAAAGGCTAGCAATAGACGAGCAATATGGTTGGTTATAACGGTTGGTTATATTATAACCAACATCTAATCACCTGTCATTTGTTTGCCAACCAACAACTGACGGCCAACTTGTTTCGGATGCATACATACCTATTCAGGTATTTTCAGTTATTTAGGTTTCTCATCATAATTTGTTGAATTAAATTTTTCTATACTAACCAAACCAGAAAACATGTGAAATATGTAGACGTGATGATTTAATTTGAATCTCACTAAAAAACTGCAATTTTCTATATATTTGACAAATTTTATCTGGCATTTCTCATACGCTAAAACTACTCTCGGAAAATTCGTTCCTCTTCAGAGCTCTGCTTTCTAAATTATGTTTCCTGCACTCTACGTAGATAATATCGCACATTATGACAAATGAAAATCAACTGTACTGTTATGGCTGCAATATCACAACAGAGTTGATACACTGAAAATGGTCGTTGGTGGAAAGGAAGGAGGGGGGGTTCTCTTGAAATACAACAATTCAGCGTCAAGTAAACAACAGACATTCCCAAGAGGGTTAAGTAGAAAGTGAAATCAATGTTTAAATAACTTTTCCTGTTTCTAACTGAAAAACAATACCGCGACTTCAAAACAAAAGTCGAAATTAAACTTGAGCCTCTGGAAACTTGTTTTGATGGAAATTGAAAAGGGGATTTTTAATTAAAACTGGCAGACGAGTTTGAGAGAGCTGAGTGACAAAGAACGACGAATGGAAGGAAGGCCCCAACCCTTCGCGATGGCAATTTCGAACAAGAAATGAATAATGGCGAGGAGGATAAGGGGAAAACAGTGGTTGGCGTAATGCGGGGTTGCACTTAGTAACAGAGGGAAAGAGCAACGCGTTTTGAGATTGTTACAAGAGTGAGATTGTTTCTTGTAGGGTTTTCGAGGAGCTAAGAATGGAATCTACCATTAGCGTTGATCGAAAGGTTGTTGTCCTTCTTGAAATTCATAAAGAATGTCCTACAGGACAATGGTCTCATACCAAACCAATGGTGGAAAACCAGGCAGAAATGCAGGTGGAAAAAATAAAAATACATTGAACACTAAAACTGTTTTCATGAGTGAAAAAAACAATTTCATCTCAATATTGAATCAATTTTCATAAATTTGTAAATCCAGTCAGTATACAACTCATATGGCATCAATAGATGGGATCATGTGCCACTAACACTTGCGGTCCTCAAGTTTAGACACCTGTCTGATACACTCGAAGGTTTGATTGATGGCTTAAACTGTCCGCTTCACTACAAACCAACGGATTGTTATACTCGTAATATAATAATTATTATTGGTCAGACAGTGGGGGTGAGCCACTGGAGGTTCTTCTGAGATAGTGTATAATACCCCCACGATCATATTAATATTCATAATTTAAAGAATATTTTGTTTTACTAGTAGCTGGGACGAGATTAGGTCTTTCTAGCAGCAACTTAAGTGGTTGTTCGTTGCCACACGGATTATTCGTGTGAACGGTTCAGTGATCGAATTGTGTCCTCAACTGTCTCCGAAACTAAACGTTAAAACCAATTGGGAATCATTCACGAGCGAAATCGAATAAAAAAATTGGCTGCTCTGTCAATTTAAATAAAGTTTAATGTCTGGGTCCCGGTTTCGAACATTAAGCCGTTCGGGAGTTCAGCCGTTAATTGGCTCAAAACGGCTATCAGAGTGAGAGATCGAGCTATTATTGCATAACGGTTGATATAGGCCAGAACGGGTGGAAGGTCCGTGGGATATTTTAGCGGTATGCGCTTTCAGGATGAAAGGAAGATCGGGAATTTAATTTATCGGTCGAGGTTTGGGAGTTTTTTTCATGTGGTTCACACGGCTCAATGCCCTAAGAAACGTAGAAAAACGTACCTACTGATTGGTTTCGATTCATTTAATGACAAAACAGGTGGACACAATGTTTGGACAGAAATTCATGGTGGTACAAATTTTGATGTATACTAGATCAACGGGGAGTGATTCTTGGTCGTTACGAAGGCAGAAGTGTTATTCAAACGTCCTGGATTCCGGTAGATTCGGTGTTAATTATGTAAATATAACACCAGAACTTGTTCTTGAGCCTGAAGGCATCACTTTCGTCACATCCACTCAGCAACGACTAGGTACCTGTTTCCTTGAAATAGAAGATGAAGATATTGGAATCAACAAAGATTCCGGTCGAATGGAACTCTGTCAACATCAATGTTTGCATGTCATAATCAGCTTCAAATTCCACCAATGTCACTAAAAAAAATGACTATACATAGTAAGTAGAGGTTCTATCATATCCATACACCTGCGGTGCTTTGCCACCCAGAGAAGGTTGGTAAACATAAACATGCAACGCTTGTCTGCTCTTCACACAACGTGGTTCTCAGTTTTCACCATGTCGTCTCCATTCGTGCATATGGCGACTTTTTAAAAATATTTGTGTGACGAAAGTAAATGTTTACGTCAGGATTTCAGGGTGGGAGAGTTGTTCAAAGGGTTTTTCGGTTTACAATATATTGCACCCTGTGATGTTCCCGATATATTTTCCCTCCCTCAGTCACTGAGTGTGTGGAATTCTCTGACTACATATTACAATATTATACACTGCTGTGCCCCTTCCCTCCTGTCATGTGGGTTTCATGTGAACTGCAATCTCCCTGCTCAACCAATGGCCCTGAATCATTCCACTCGCACTATAATTCGCAATTTTATTTACATTCTCGGCCCACCATTAACCAACGGAAACGCCGAATCAATTCAAAAATTCAAAGACCGCATGATTGACACCCTCACCTTCGTAAAACAAATGGGTATTGGCACCAGAGTTAATGTCAAGCTTAAGTGATCTGTGTTACTTAATATATTCAGCAAATCACTTGAAAATTAATTAAACAATTTGTTTCTTTTTACCTGCCTCTAACAGGTTGAGAAACACTGGTATCGACTGTTGGATAGTAGGTTGCGAAACGACGAATGTCAAAAATCACTAATGATAAATGGAAGCTGATACTGTACCAAGTTTTAGAAAGTGTCGTAATTGAGCTAAAAATGTAAAAGATTAAAATAAAACACAAGAATTGATTTGGTACATTTAATGTGCAGGGAAGAGGAACTTCAATAAGAAGAAATAATGAATGCGAGAAGAAATCATTGATTGTTAAGAACCCAATGAACAATTCAATTCCAACTATATCAAATTTTGGTACTTTGATATAGTTGGACGCTCGTGACCCAAAATAGGAGCGGACTCATTTTGGCTTTTTACCTCCCTGATCGACTTGAGAGAGCTCATTCTGCCGAAATCGTGATAGTTTGTAAAGGCGGTGAGGAGGGCTAGAGATAATGAAAACTAAGACCATGGAAGAGGTGGCCGTACAGTCGAAATCGTGTCTAATCATCAAACTCCACACTCGGTGGACTCGAGCGATATTTTGTCTTTGGGGAGCCCGTAAAACTCTTGGAATTGCTCTCGAACACTTTCAACTCGCTATCGTTATCCAGACTGGTGTAGTCTCCATCTGATGTAGCACCGACGTTTTTACACCCCACGATTCCTAGTTTATTTTCAAACCGTTGAGTTCAGAAGATGGCGGACGTTTTATTTCGTACCGTTGAAGGTCTTGATTCCGTGTAACATTCTCCTTCGTGTATTGACCCGATCATAAATTTCTCATTTATCTTTGTTTTTCAACACTTAACCAACACGTTCGTCGTATCTAAGGGGTTCAGGCCTCATGCCGTTAGAACATCGGCGTGTCTGCTCCCGCATAACATTGAACACTGGCACTTAACGCTCTCTTCTTAAGTCACAACGACCTCGTGAAAACTCCACCTGAATGAATATCAAAACTGCCAAAATACAAACATTTAGGTTTCCTCCTAAAATACAAAATATTTTCATCACAAACAATAATTATTAGTCAGTTAATTGAGTCCCCATTCTCCCATGTAGCGGAAATGACAGCTGAATTAACACAATATGTCACTTAATTTCATTATAATTCAATATATTGCCAGGAAATTGACTGAGGCACGAATTGCTGCCAGCCGACAAAACATTAAATTTTGACAAAATTCTCTTGCATATTGCACAACTGATTTCAAAAATATACAGGGTGTCCACATTATGATCCGAAAAACTTTACGTGTTCTGCATCTAATTTGCGACAAAAAGTGCCTCCTAGAGTTTTTTTTTAGAGGCTTAATTCCCGACTTAACAACTACGATTTCCCGACTTCCCGACTTTAACAACTACGATTTTAACAACTACGGCTAATTCCCGACTTTAACAACTACGATTTTTTCCGTATTTTCGTCCTTATCTATACTCGTACAGAGTTCAGTTGGTCACTCAGGCGACTCATAGCGACAATGGTTTGTATGTATCAAATATCTCCGCATAAATACGACTGAGTCATTAAGTTTTCATATTAACAAACAAGCAATTGAACAAATCGATCGGGTGCCATCTCGAGATATCAATTTATGTAATAGACAGTTTTTTCTTAGTCCGACTTTGTTTCGATTGCTCCAATAAATGCACATCGAGCTACAACTATGAATATCAAGCGTTCCAAATGACGTGAGATGATTTCACTTCAGACGAGGAAATCAGATCATCGCGGTGTCCTAATGGGAATGTAGAACAATCGAGTTTCTATTTGGAGCGCTGCAGATATTTCGCTCAGCGGATCCGAAGGGGGTCGGATAATCTGCGAACATCCCCGTAGGCGGAACGACCTGATACATATTAAAACTTCTCCCGGGAGATAACGTCCAATTTGCAAAGGCGATAAAAACAGTGGGCCGCCGTATCTACGATTCAGTGATCGGTTAGGCCCAAATTGAGCGGAAAATGAGGTGGAGTCTGTTTCACAACAATTGCAGAACGTTGATGTGATCATAAAGACTGTTTACATTCATTTCAAACGGGTCGTTTAGATAGAAGCAACAGGCTCCGATTTCACGAGTGATTCTATTTACGATATTTTTTCCGCCTCTTGATCTGGTCTCTAGGGGTATCATTCACAAAATTCGAGCGGGCAGATATTTCTCCGAATAACTTGAGTCGTCCTTGAACTTGTCTGTCTCTCCAAGCTGGATAACACTCAGATAATATGGGTATTAGTCGATGTTTCAGTAAGCAATGGCTCTACAAGTTTGGTACAATTAAATTAGCTTTCCTCTAAAAACGGTCAAGAAGGCGGTAGCGATATTACTGACCGTTTGATCTACTTTCAAGGGACAAAAACGAACCAATTTTTTTTTAAATGCCTTTATTTAAATCAAAAATATTTACAATGCATTGGTTACAAATTACGATATTAAATACTACTCCCCACTTTAAGTATAACTTGTGCTGGGGGGAGGAGTTAAAGTACTATACTCGACATTACATCCAATAATCTAAATACAATATAATAACAACATAACTCAAAAACAAAATTTACTTTTCTCAAAATAGAACCAATAGTTATTATAATAATGGAATCCGAACATTCTTAGTAGTGATTCACTTAAGACCCCTCGTAATGGTTTTTCAGTTTAGTCTAGAATTGGGTCAATGACGAGCATGTTCATATTATGTTCAGGCGAAGCGTTAAATAGTTTCGGACCTCTATAGTCAAAAGCTGCTTGACCACGAAGTGATCTTCTAAAAGGCATCACTAAAAAACATCGGTTTGTACGAGTAGATCTTGTTTACCCTCATTATGGAAAGTCAATTCACTGTCTCGCACTAGTTTATACGCCTTAATGGTACCTAAGTATTTGTTCTATCAAGTCTGGTAGAGGAAGGACCCCCTTTTCTTAAATAATTGATCCGTTGAAAATCTTCTTTTCCTCAAAGTTTTAGGGGAGTTGAGCTCTGAGTCATGGAAATTCTGTTATGCTAAACTTGATGACAGGAGAAGAAGGTAGCGACAATTGCGAGGCTGACAAATGAACACATTGACAATAATATTGTGGTCTAAGTTGGAATATGTAGAATAACTGTTCGATGTTTTGCATTGTTAAGAGACTTCAACATAGTCTTGATTCGACGTTGAGTCTTGAATAGACCTCTGCTATCCTTAAGATGTTTTATTGCAGGCAGAGTGTGATTTGTTTAAAGTTTAGCCCGTTTAGATCGTTCAATCCTCCTTACAATAATCATCGTATCAACAGTACTATTAGCAGATGAAATTTGATTTTAGAAAGCATTCATTTTCGACCTCCTACAAGTGATCTTGAAGTCCCCACTGACTGACCTCGAAGTGTAATACAAATGCGTGGTTTCGTACGGTAAATGATTATCATTATCGCGTAAAACGAATCAGGTATGCACTTTCAAACGTACCATGACCGATCGTGAAACGTCTGATCATAAATGGCTCGAGCTCGCTGACCATTTCCGTGCACAGCTCGATCTAACTGATTAGAAACGTGCACTTTTCACATTTGAACCAACAAACAGACGAATTACGAAGCGTGATCTGGAGCGCAAGGTTGTTGGTGAGCGGGGTCCTTCACGCATAAACGACAATGAAATGCGTAGCCGCAAGGGATGAGGCCTATGGGCCACCGGCGTACCGTTACACCATAAGGCTCCGATCGGATAAAACCAGCCGACCGAGATTCTTCTCGCCGTATGATGCAAGGACTGAGGAGTGAAGTAGCGAAGTCGCTCTACATATTATAATATTATGCGGACTTATTCAGGGGATCGTCTACTGAAAGATTGATTTTGTGGCCTCATGGGCTTTCTAAATCGCTCAGGATCACTATCTCAACCTTCGAGCGGGCGCTACGGCGGCACTTTGGCCGCCTATTTATTTAAACCCATTTCGCATACCCACAAGCACAGCGCACATGTATTCTCCAACTATAACACAAGGCATCAGATGGCAGGGAACAGCTACTTTAGAGTCGCGAAGAACTCTCGTACATCAGTGTGAAAGTTCACGACCTCGAGGTTACTACTCAAGGGCGGCCAAATTGCCGCCATGCGGCTCACCAATGTCTTATCGGTCCTCAATGTAAAATTGAGTGTACATTTGTTGCATTTTCGACACAATTTAACGGCTGATAGCTGTTTACTGCATATTCAAATGCCAGTATTCTAGGTAACGTTTCTGTATCTTTATATTGCTTTGTAAACTTTCAAGTAGTATTAATGCTCAAATTTTGAAAGTTACCTTAACTGTAACGTTCCTTTGATTCGAACAATGAAGTTTGTACTTACAGAGAAAAAACTAAAACTAGGATTACTAAAATTATTCGTAGACGGACAGAATCGGGACACTCTGAAGGAGGGTTTTGAGGAGTTTTAGTGGGGGAAAATTTACCCATAAATTGCAAAAATGAGGCAGTCGGACATGTGACACCTCATTTTAAAGATTTGTTAACGCTGAACACGATGGTGAAGTCCGAACTGCGATATCTTCCATCCTCAAACTGGAGGACGTTGGAGGTGAAGAAACGTGGTTGTTAGACTTGAGATGTTCTTCACGTTTCATCTGCTCTAATCTGATAAGGAAACCAGTAACCAGGGAACCAAAATGCATGTATGCGCCCAGTGTGAGCCAAAATGTTTAATATAGATGATCCAATTCGGGCTTTGTACGCCTCATGGCAACTAATAATGTGCAATAAATTCTTTCCGAAATATTCTGCTCTCATGTCGAATCTTGACTTTGAACGATTGTAACCTGTATAATGTACCTACTTAGAATGTTACTTGTAGATTTGTATTTTTGTGGTTAAGAGAGGAATTGTAGAATTATATTTTGTTGGAAGTACTTTATGTTGTTCATTTTGGATACGTTCTTAAGATATTCTATGTTGTGGTTTGTTCGTCCCTAGTAGTGGCTAGACATTTAGAATAATGCCTAGTTAATATCAATCTTCCAGGACGTGTCTCCCAGAGTGCTTCATATTCTAGGAACACAGTGTCTTAAGAGGACTGGGCACGTGACTCGGGATGTCTCATACTCCCCCGCCAACCATCCAACCGTCGTATTTGCTACTACGTGACCGAAATATCGCCAACCACTTTCAGCCCTTCGGCGGAATTCTTTGTTAAATGCTCTTCTCTAAAGGAGAGCTGCGGACAAGGAAGAACGGTCTCCCATAAATCACCGGAGGAAGAGCGAACCGGCCGCCGCATGCGATACTAAAGACACACGTATCTTTATATGGCATCGACAGAGAGGAAAAGTCCAACGGACCATACATTTTTGCATTTGTGCCGTACGCGTCTCTGTATGGCTGATGGGAACATCTTGAAAATATTACAAGGTGCACCGGCTCTGAAAGGTTACTCAATATTTTTACACCGAACACCTGCTTGAGGATGTCTACATGGTTTCAATCAGGTACGTGAGTGAACGTGATAAGAAGCCGGTGTAGCGCAACATTTCCGAATACGCTCGCCCCAAGGTTTGCTAAATACCATAGTGAAGTAATGCATTATTCAAAATGATACCTAAACAGTGATGAGGATGTTTTCTTCATCCCACAATCAGAGTTCTACCAGTGATGAGGATGTTTTCTTCATTCCACAATCAGAGTTCTACCTCCCCGAAATGCATAAATTGTATTTTTAAAGCCTTGAAAACACTCAGCAACAACTTGTTTTTGGTAAAGAGTTAGTTATTTTCATTGACCAAAGCCACAGTACGATTGCACATAATATTTTGAATAAAATGAAAATTTGATAATTGGGAAATATAATTAATTTGGTACCTATTCGTCAAATATGGGAGTCAAAATTGCCCCAGCGCTGAACTAAAATCTTTGAGAAAACATTTTTATTATTAATATTATTATTGACATAGATAGGTATGTCTTACCGTTGGGAGTCATGAAAAATTTGATGGTCAAAAATCGAAAATAATCGAAAAATAAAACGATTAATTACTCGTAATTTCGAACGAGAAAACTTTTGTTTAACTACCAGATCGAACTGAAGAATGGCGAATTTGAACTTTTCCCGCTCAACGTGGTCGGATAGGGTTGTAGTTGATACAGCGGCTGATAGGGGAGGGCAGTGGGGGCTTTCATGCACCGCTTTTGGGAGCCAATCGGTTTACAGAGCCGGTCTAAGTACAGCTCTCCGATTGGCCTAGGAGGTAGATGACGTACATTGCTTCCCTCTTCCCGCTCAATACGACTTCAAACCTCTCCAGAAAAATAAGTAGGTACTTCCTTAAAAAAAAAATTTACCACCGTCTTAATTATTCTGAAGGTGAGTTCTCAAGGAAAAAATAGAGAGTTCCTAAGGGGACATTCCTATGGACACAAGTTTGAACTTATCTCAACTGCGCATGAGCGTTGGCTGTGTCCGGACACATCGCCTCAAGTCGACCACAACCGGACACATACATGTGTCCATTCCTCTCTCCGGACACAACCTTAACGAATAAAATGTAACCTTACTCCGGGATAACAGTGCCTTTTGCCGCCTTTCGTAATCGCCATCGCTTGTAGTCGCGATCACCAGCAAGTGGATGGTGGTACTCATCTAAATTCTATCATCTACATTCTACAAGACCTACTTATTGTAAGTATACATACTTACTTGTCGACAGTAAGGGGATGGATTTCGCGTTGTGCTAAGGTGACTTGACGTTACTTGTACATGTGATCAGTTCCGCCATATTGGTTAGCATCCAGAAGTTGCTCGCCTAAGATGTGTCCACATCTGAATGGACATATCTCTTAGGAACTCTCTAATAAAGAAACATCACTGTCATTCCCTATTGTGCGCTTTCGACTCCAGTTCAAATTTATTTCAATTTATTACAGAATATTGTAGAATTTATTTGTCTTCTCCCTATAAGGAGACGACGTGCGGCCATACAGGATATCAGGGAAGAGTGGGTGAGGAATAGTTCCCTACAACGGTTAGTTTGAAGAGTGGCATCCCCAGATGGAGGATTTTTCTCATGAGTGGTTCTTCAACTGTTTGAAAAAGGGCCTTTTCGACTACATCCATTAAAAGATAGACTCTGCCATAACAACTAATTTGTCACCTTCCATCGAATGGTGGTAGAATAGACACAAAAAGTGTTATTATTTTTTAAACCAAAACTAAGTACCTTTTCAAGAACAAAATGTTGCATTTGGAGAAGTCTTGACTTGGGTTTTGTTTGATTTTACATATGAGAAACCATCTGTTGGTACGGGTTACCTTCAGATCTACAGGTGGTCCAAACGACAGAACCGTCAGTCACATTTCTGCTTCTGGGAGCGAACTACTTGAAACGTGCCCGCGTTCCTTGCACAACAATGGGACGTCTTCGTGGTGAAGGGTAATTGAAAGTAGATGAGACTTGGTCGGACAATAGTTGTCCTTGGTGGAGATCTTGTTCGTAAATCGGGTTGAGGCTTGGAGGAAGACATATGTCAGAAGAAAAAAACGTCAACAGTCCGGATCCGTACAAAGGGAAGAGCAGCTCGATCGGCTTATCGAGATCAAGTCTTTGTTGTTCCATAGCGTGTTTATTATGAATTTGTGATGTGAGAACCGACTGTTACGAGAAAAATTCAGGTTTGGGCCAAGATTACTAGACGATATGTTATGCTGTCTGATTTTGGTATCATAACTTATGATTATAAGATAGTGTTGCAAAGTGTTCCCTAAATACAATAATGATTAAATGATCGAATCTGGTTGACGGAACATAACACAAGTGAAAAAGTATTTTTAAGAACATTAATCTCATCATGTGGAAACCATGAAGTTCAACAGGTGTTTTACTGGAGTGATTGTTCTAAGACCGAAACTTGATATCCCAATAGATAGCACCTTATTACTCATCAGATTGCTTGATCGCGTGATAAACAGCTTAAACACAGGGATAAACTCGTTTCCCAGCCGGGAGTCGAACACAGGCCCTTAGAGCCTTTCGAATTCCTGGTCTGGAGGACTGGTAAATAATGCTCATTAATATGAAAGTATCGGATACCTGTACCTCGAGCACTTCGTCATCTCTTCATAACTTATCGACATTGGGGTTACAAAGTACTTCTACTCGTCTCTCATTAAATATACATAACGTCGATTTCGGATAAGGCTGGTATACTGAGCAATCACCAGTACGGCTTTAGAGCTGGGAAGAGTACACAAGAGGCCATTCTGCAGGTAGTTGAACCAATTTCCAGTATTTTGGATGGCGGGGGTAATTGTATGGGTGTTTTCATGGATCTCCACAAAGCTTTTGATAGCATTCCATATAGTAACTTGGTGAGAGCACTTTTGGAAGGCAACTTTGAGCTGCGTTTGGTAATGTGGATAAAAAGCTACGAGTATTTATGTCATAGGCAGCAATCTGTAAAAACTGCAGGATTTATGAGCCAACGGTGTTGCTTCGAGTTTGATTTCCCACAGGAAACGGTCTTGGGACCGGTTTTATTTATAGTATACATCAAATCATCGCTTAAAGTACGAATTGATGGGAGGATAATTTTTTTTGCTGATGATACAGTTGTCTTAATCAAGGGGAGGACATAGGTAATTCAGTATTTTCAATATTGTACCCATACAGTGGATGTGTGACTCCTCCCTCTAGCACGAGGTTTTCCTCAAATGGGGGAGTAAAATTCATAAGTCGCAATGTTGGTTATTTTCAAGAGTACTTTCCTCTCCTCGTAAAGTGTTTCATTTTTAAATATTTTTTATCAATTCTTTGTAGATGTTCTTTTTGTATCTTTATTGACGTATACCGCAATGCTCTTTACTTTGTATTTTTGAGCTTTGGGAAATTAAAGGCATTTTTATGGACGTTGTACATATTATTATCTGGATTGATGTAGGTAAACGTCCAAATAAATCGTCAAGAAAATCAGGGGAAATCAATATTTTAGAGCTCTCTCGTGCATCCTACGTAATCTACCTCATCGGTCGCCTTGGGTGTTTCGAACGAATGTAGTCATTCTAATGATGAAAATCAATCTACCGGTTTGAGTGGAACCCCGGCACCAACCTGGCTGCCGAGTCCTCGCTCTTCCAGTTCACAAATTGAGATAAGATCTCCGGCATGGGCCTGAACTCTGATCGGGTGAACTGAACCTCGCTGCAGGCCGGATCTATTACCCAATTCTTCGTCAACATCTCATACCTTTCTCAACACGATTCTCGCCATTTTTGCACGCATTTATCTCTCAGGAATCCGTAGCACGTCGAAAAAAACCCGGGATAGGTACATGTGGTGAGTCAGTATCTGTCTGCCCCAGTGTTTTTGGGTGATCCGGGCAGAATTAATTTGTGGTTTTCCTTGACGTGCCCAACTGCAGACAGCTGATGGCGTAATGGACGATTCGGACCTGCGGAACCTCAACTTCATGATCTTTATATTGAAGTTACCGGTACGTTCTGGTTATTGAACGAATGATGTAAACGCACTCGACCGATAAAAAGCATTCGGATTTCCACATCTGCGACGGTATTACTCATGTAAACTTACGATTTAAAAATTCCAATCTTTTTGGAGACTGTAGAATACAATAATATTTCCGCGTTCCTATTCAACCCTCTCGCCCATAATCGTAACAATAGTCACCAGTTAATGTCACTATTCACCGTATAAGGGCACATCGTCTGAAAGCCGTTTTGCTCACTCTCAGGTCAAAAGAGCTGACCAACGACCATGTAATGGGCGTAGGGCCGCGGCCTGAAGCCTGAAACCCGAGCAAGTACTGGGCCCTGTCGAGTGTATTAGACCTTAGAAGGAGCCGCCCAAGCGAAAATAGATTACGCTTTCAGCATCCACCTAACCGAAGGTAAATGCCGGAGGGGAAAAGAAAGTTGAAAACCCGCCTGGAAAACGGCGGATTGAGTGGAGAGTGTAGTCGTATAGTGGAAACTACAGCGTGTAGTCGATTTTCCATTTGACTTCTGAAAGCAATGAATTTCGTTTACACGAAAGTCAAATACAATCTAATTTCCACACACTTCAATTATTAAAGTGTGTGGAAATTGGATTTTATATATATAGGTATATTTTTTTAGAACCGCGGGGTGAAATAAACACTCACAGAATTCGGAACGGACAAGATGAACTTTATTGCACAATTAGAGTGAATTAAATAATGAATAATTGCACTTAACAGGGAGGGGGATTGGATCAAGATCGGAGCAAAAACAGGACTGAAAAACAAGATGGCCAACAAGGCGTACAATTTCAACATTGGACACTTTGATAAAAGAACGTAGTGGGGGCAGTGTTGCCAGCCCGAACTCCAGATCATTAGCACTCAACAAATATTAATAATTGAACCTAGTACTGGTCTGAATCCCATGATCTATTCATTGATGAACTTATTTATTTATAGAACTAGGGGGAAATTATGACTGGGAGTATAAGAAATAATATTTGATGATCTGAGTGGCGAGGAGCAAGATGGACTCGAAGGGTGGATCTTAGCGGGGAATAAGTTGGATCTACATCTGGGCGACAGAGGCGCCTCCGGTGATGAACTGGGAACTAGTGTAAGGTAGTGGCGGACATCAGAACTGTGAAGCAGCGCTGAACAAGAACATTTACTGTTTTGTCAAAAAGTTCAAAATTTGAAAATCAGAGGCGTTTCTTTTATACGACCACAGCATGTCTGTTTCTGTATTTTCCACGAAAGTTGATTGTCTTCCGTACAGTTCACCTCTCTGTTCGATTCACACGGTTCTTTATTACATTCAAAGAACAGAGACACTGAAATTTGAGGAACACGAGGTAACTCAATCACAATGATAGACCGATCATTGGAATTTCATTTCCAGAGGTCATGAGTGACTTACGAGTGTCTATTCAAGTGAGGTTTACTGCGTACTAAAGGGCTTTAAGAGGAATGAAAAGAAGGGCAATATAAAAAACCCTTAATAACTTACGACGGTAGAAAATTGGAGCTGCTCTTCGAATTGTTGGTTTACCGGTGGAGAATGTTGGAAGCACTAGAATGTAATTTAATGCAAGGCGAGAGGCCAGAATAAATAAATCGAGGTTCTACTTGAAAAAAAAATATATATACCTATATATATTTATTTAAAAAAAACCTTCCGTCTCTAATACTGAAAGCTCGGCCACCCGATTTTTCCAGCCATTTCAAGAGAGGGAAAAAATTAAAACCTAATTCAAGAGGAAGTGCCCGGTAACCGACAAGGGCTCCGCAATAAAGTTGTGTCGGTCCATTCAACCGCGATTTAAAGATTCAGACCGCATCGAGAAAAACCTGGGACGCACGTTTCCAACGCCTCAGGGGCCAACTGTCTTTTTTCTGGTCTTCTTCTCTCTTCTTCTCTTCGACGTTCCTCCCAGATAAAACGAGTCAAACGAACTTACGTCTGTTGGTGGACGTTTGTATGGAGTGGAACGGTTTTCAAAACGGCTCGGGAGTGTTTTCATTTATAAGGTATTTTATTAGCTCAATCAGATCGCCCAAAAGATGGTGGGCCCTTGATCTAGAATTCGTCGCGTTGGGAGAAGTCAGTGAATGCGGTACAAAATAGTAAAAAATCTGGGAATTCTAGAATGACCCCATTCTAGAATTCCCAGACTGCATACCCATGCGCAGAAATGAAAATTGAAAAAAAAAAACTTCACAGAGAACGATAATTACAATTGAAATCTGATTGATTTGAAACTGGGATGTAAAGTGGCGTCACCCACCCCGACCAATCAGATGCTTCAGCGGTTCTGACGTCATCGCGCGCTTTATATGAACATGTTTATGTTTCTCTATCCATAAAAAATAAGGGTAAAATAATTTCGACGAATCAGTAAAAATTCTAAACAAAAATCATGCGCATAGCCCATTCTGAATTAACAACAAAGAATAGGTATTGTGTGTTCATTTATTTAGGTGACAACTAGGGTAGTTAGTAACTCACTCAATGATGGTCTCGTCAATATTCCTCAAAGTTCAATTATAAAAAGAAACAGCGTCAATTACTTTCAAAATAGCTATATTTTTCTGTAGAAAAGTGAATTTTTGTCCTTAGTAATTAAACTCTGGACACCCAACATGACAATAATAACGTAATACAAAATTATTTTTCTGGACCCGTCATAGTAGCAGCGTAGTGTTATGATCGAAAGCTAGACCGAATTTCAAGCGAAAAGTAACCATTTACCAATCTGATTTAAGGTACAATATGACAAGGTTATAGTGAAAAATAAGGGTGAAATAATTTCGACGAATGGTTCCCATTTTCACGTTTTTGAAGCGATTCTCTATCAGTAATTCACTGTCAAAGACAAAGTAGTTGAGAAATCGACTAAAAATTAGTAATAATATTACTAATTACTATATCTCTACATATTATGTAGAGATATAGGATGTCAAGATTGAAACTCAAGATTGAAAGGTTTTGATTGTGTTTTAAAATGTTCAAATCAGTTTTTGTCCTCTTCAAGAATTCCTGTCAATTATAACTATAAAGTTCTGATCTGTTAGTATAATATTAAGGTTATTTAACGGGCGAACACAGGTGTCCTCAAATGAAGGCTTGACCTGGGAATAAAGTAAGCTTTATGTGAAGAGCAACAACCATATTCGTCGTGTAAAATTTGATTATGCAAAACAATACAAATTTCTATGCGGAATTAGGTGGTTACAAATGTTCGTTTCGTCCGGTATGGCGTAATAATGTAATGTAAGTCGATCTCCAAGGGCGGCCATGTCAACGGACTCATATGGGCGCCCGTATGGGCTCTTGAGACCTATTGACCCCCCAGTTCTCCCATATACATCAATACCCACTATTAAACACGGTGTCAGAGGAAATATCCGATATTTTAGCCGCAAATTACGACATTTTAGAGCAGATGTAGAGTTCGGTGACAGATAACCGGCGAGGCAGCTGCGGTTACGCTACGAGTTGAATGAACTGTCGAAACCGACTATAACAACTTTTCCTCAGGCGCAGAGACTCCAAATTTATATGAAATCGTCTGAGGTCCTTTAATAAGCCCGATTTTCAAAATAACGATTGTTTAATTATCAAATCCGGTTGACTTACGTGTCATTTGACATGGGATTTTGGAACAGATAAAACGATCGACGGTCGATGGTGGCCAAAACCACCATACTAGAACAATCTTCCCAAATTTTCTCCATAAATCAACAACGAATTCGTTTTTCACGCCCCAAATAACGTACATTTTTACAATAATTCGAGAAGTTTTAAAATAGATAGGTACACTTTTCTTGGCCGATTCCCAAAGTGATTAGTTTGATTAATTATTA
Organism: Stenodema calcarata; assembly: GCA_963920205.1. Classification (NCBI taxonomy): domain Eukaryota; kingdom Metazoa; phylum Arthropoda; class Insecta; order Hemiptera; family Miridae; genus Stenodema; species Stenodema calcarata. The sequence goes on along the minus strand of OY986061.1, from coordinate 17,431,563 downwards.
ATGTACGTTATTTGGGGCGTGAAAAACGAATTCGTTGTTGATTTATGGGGAAAATCGACAGCTTCGGGAAGATTGTTCTAGTATAGTGGTTTTGGCCACTGAGAGTGAAATGATGACATGTACTATGTCCTTGTTTACTGAGCAAAAAGGACTTGGGGCGAATATTTCAATGAAATGAATGATGGATTCTTGAAATAGGAAAAATTGTCTTCAGCGCCCTGGGAAGCAGATGATAGAGAATGGGATTCAATTCTCAGTTGTTTTGCTCGAAAAGAAAAAAATATTGTTTGAAGGGAATCTCTTTGGGTTCGATTCATTTACGTCGCCCCGTGGTTTGCTCCAGAATCCTTTTTCCCTCCAGGGAAAAGACCATCAGGATTATTCAAATGCCTTCGTCTCCGTTCTCGCGAAAAGCTCACAAAAGCGCTGACGTCGCCATCTGGGACAGACGGGAGGGAGGACTATACAAATACGATTGTCTCCCTGGAACTCCTGAGGGTAGAGAAGACCATTGTCTTCCAAGGAATCTCCCAGTACTTCTCGCTGTTGGGGTGTTTTATGGTTCACACTAAATCTGTAGGAGGATTCTTCCCTCGACTCTTGGTTTCGCCACCAACTCGGGGATAACCTTTAATTTGTGGACTCGACGCTTTTGTAATGCCCTGGGCATCTCCATTCATTTTGGAGTGAATGTGAGTTTGAGAACACCCCTCGACCAAGGCGATACAATACTTGTTGTAACCCAATGGTCTGTCATATCCTCTGGAACGGCTTTTGTAGGTAATAAATACAAGCGGCTGAGAATACTCCTACGATAACGCCTACTAGGGAGTTATTTCACCTTAAACAATTTTTCTCAATATTACCAAACCCGTATTTTTCACTGGTTCTCGTGGGTGCTTTGATCAACACAACGATTTCAAAATCTAGAATAGGAACACCTTTTCCCCTGATCAGGCGAGGCAACTGCCGCGCCTCTCAGCAGTCGTTACTTCTTCTGCAGTGTCGGCAAGTCAGTTTCCATTGAAACGTCGGATGCATCAACCGCGACCTTATACGTTCCCTTGATAATCGCTGTGATTGGGATGAACCTGCCATTGAAGGCCGCCTCCTGTCAGGCACGGCAAATCTCCTTGAAGTTTTTTCTTCTCAACAATGCCTCGGTTGACGAATTTGCTACGTGCCAAGCCGCCCAACCCAAGAAGATGGCTCCATTACGCCTCGTCCTCGATTCCTAAGCGATGCCACGTACCGTCTTCCACTCGCAGACTTTATTATCTGTAATGATAAGGCACAGGAGTAACTTCATTTCGCAACTGGTGTTTCAAATGTCGCAACTAAAATCCACTGCCTCACGAAACTAAACCCCGTTTTTACATTACGGTTTTTCTCGCTTCAATCATCAGTATGATTCAAATTTTGATGCTTATTGTATGAGTGTGAAGCTGAAAAGTACGAACGAATCAAACTTCTAATAACAATTTGAACCGCTCTAGATTCTAAGGACGTAAATGTCATTTCCATTTTTTTCCAATTAAATTTTTTCTGAATCTATATTATACATATAAAACTACACTTCGTAATATGAATTATAGTTATTACATGTACACAGTTGTTACTTAGGCCCCTTCTAGAAAAATCACTACTGATATTATAACATATAGAAGGGGCCTAAGTAACAGCTGTGTTCAAATCGACCGCCACGCCTTAATCTTCCAACCTCCACCATAACATATTTCATGTTTTTCTCTACTCCCTGATTCCAAGAGATTTTCTATAGGAAGGGCCTTAGTACCACGGCCCAACACTGAGGTTGTCAAACCTTCTCTACTGGTTAGTTTCGCTTGTCACATCTTGTTTCAGTTTCTGGTTCTGTGATTATATTTCGTTGATTCTCACTTCGTGGGATTATACATAACTGTTCAGTCATGGTTTGTAATTTTGACAAGGCTGCTTGAAACAAGGCACAATGTTGAAACTGAAAGCTCACTTTCAGTATTATTCATTAAATGAATAATGCAAATTCTGTTTGAATATTGGCAAAACTAAGAATGGTGTATTTTTAAAATATTAAAAGAAGGTATATTGGAATAATATAATTTTCTTACTGAGTATGGCACTTGGGTAGTTGGCAAACAGAGGTAGTACTTGGGCTATTTCATAGGCTTGTGAACAAAAGCTCAAATCGTTAGGAGAACAGTTCACTCGAATTTACCATACATATAAAAAACTCTCAACATTGCAAATTACAAAAAAAAAATGTTTTGGAATCATACTGTCAGAGTGGCCAACAAATCAAATTTAAAAGGTCAGTAACGTTTTGGATTGTTTGAAACTTATGTCCTTTGAACCTAAGACCCTTCATTATAGCAGAAGAGTGGGTTGTAAAAGAGGAGTTGGCTGTGAAATTTCACAAGTTTTTTCATTTTAATGAAGTAATGAGACTCATGAAAAAGAAAAATCCAAACATTTTGGATATAGCAAAACATTAGATTTTCAATTTAAAACCACACCTCAAATCACCATTCGATTCAGCATCAAAACTTTTCAAACGTTTCAAGTGAGTTTTTCAATTTTTGAATCTTCTCATTACGGTTCGTTTTAATTCAACGTCGTCAAATTACGGACATATCAACATCTTTGTGGACCGGATCGAACAGGAAATCGTGCGGGCTTGTGGTTCGCATTCGCTTCGGGCGCTGTTACGCATTCGTTACCTGACAGTTTGTTTATTAAATCATTATCAGCTTTTCAAGTACGTTTCATAAATTGGTTTCTCACCGTTCACCTATTAATATCCCTTGACTTGAGTACCAACGAGACAACCGCGAGTTTTATTATTGATGTTCACCTTGAATAACTTTCATTTCGTGGCTTATCTAGTTTGTTTAAGATTCCGTGATATACGACTCCGCTAAGTCGCGTTCACGCGCGGACTTTATCGTTATCACTTTATCGCCTACCCGAGGGTGGTCGGGTCAGCCTTGAATTTTGTATGTGAACCGCTCACCAACCGGTTTTCGTTTGCACGTAGAAGGTAGAAAGATACAAACCTTATCGAAACCAAAACAATAGGTTTTTTTCTCCTTTGTAGTGTTTTTCAATAGCAACCAAATTGTTGGAACATCCTTGGGTACATTCCCACCCGTGGGACGGTTCAAGTCTGTCGAAAGTCTTGAGAATCAATTTCAGAACCGCCTTTTTTTTCTCTCAGGCCGATGATGCGATAGGAAACCTCTGCCTTCGGGAATCTCGAAATGACACAACGTAAAACTAGGATGTGCCTCGGCAAGTTGGATTGCGCGCCCCTTTACGAGCATTGTTAAAACTTCATTCTGAACTGTTCGCTCCCGGAGTTCGTTAGTTTCCCTCCCAAGTTCCCGATTGTACCGTGTTGGATTCCAATAAAAACTTTTACTAGACCCCCCTACAGTTGTTAGAGGTTTTGTCCGATAAGGTGGAAACACCTTTGCGGTCCTCAAACCTTGTGAACTATCACTATTTCGTATTGAACGTTCCAACGAGGTTTCTTCGGAATCGCTCGTTTATAGATCCACCACAAGTACTCGTTTATTTTAATAAAATACTAGACGTTTGTGAAGAAGACCAAAAATGCACAAAGAACAATACCTAACACTAATTTGAGTTAAGTATTGTTATTATTCTCCATAATATACTATTGAAATCGACGAAAAAAATCTAAAAAATGTATGTCAATTCGCACAGACCAATTTCGATGCTCTTCACTCTATGAAGCTGCAATTTATTATGTAGCCTCCTTAGGACTTTAACTTGACGTTCCCCAAGCCCCGATCAGGTGAGAGGCTCATACTACTAATTTCTATGCTATTCACTCTATGAAGCTGTGATTTGCTATGTAGCCTCCTGAGGACGTAGTTAAGCAGAATAGGCCCAGGATCAACAGAGAGGCTCCTAAAGCTAAGTCCTAAGCTATTCACTCAATGAAGCTGCAATTTGGTATGTTGCCGTCTTAGGATTTTACAGGGACAAAATGAGACATAACCATGTACCAATGTATCTTCATGTAGTGTAAATACTCAAAATCGGTTCCCTGATGTGTGTTCCAGTTTTAAACTTTCCCTTGTTCGTTTGAAAGGGTTCAATTAATTAGAATCGTAGAATCGACCACAGACCCGGCCCAGTCAGTATCGGGCCGCCGGTTTCGTACTGAGCGTGTTAACTAGTCCCTTATACAGAACGAATTCTACGAGTTAGCAATAATAAAAGAGGAATGCAATTCCATGAGAGACTGATTGAGTTGGAAGATGTAGTACTTCTGCCGGTCCAGTGACAGCTTACAGCGTAATGAAATCGGGTTAGTCAACCTAGTTCACACGTATGTTACAACATCGGAGTTTCTAGTAAACAAGGGATCCGTCGGCTCTCGTTACAAGAAAAAACAAGAGGGGAACGTGTTACAAAAACGAAGGCAGAGAAGGGTATATGTAAGGGTATCCGTTCAGTGAGTTGAGAAGACGGTTTAACGTTATATTGCGTTTGTCACTACAGATCAAGGCGATCGCTAGTCCTTATATCAACCAAATTGCACATGGAGCCAATTTACAAAGCTAATTATCAGTCATTGAATCCCTCAATTTTGATTCCCATTAAAATCCTGAAAACTACTGAAAAGTACAGTCATTGAAATTATTCCAGTTCTACTCGTTCTGAAACTTTGGTCGACAATTTTAAGATTAATTTTGTACCCGTTTTTTGGTTAAACTTCGTTTCACGATTAGCAAAATATTGTTTTTCCGAAGGAGCAACGATAATTGATACTGCTCTTGGAATAAAAGTGGTATTGATGTATTTGACTCTCTGATTACGTACTGGAGGTGGGGGGATTGGCTTTTGTAACACCCTGCAATGTATTCTAAGTATTTTTCAGTTTTTGATAGGATGTGAACTTCTTCTATTTTCTGATAAATTTGTTCAATTACAGACAATTCTCAAGTAACCATCAGCCAATCCAAGTGTAAACTGACAAGCCATCAATTATATTTTGTGTGGCTTCTGAAATGTTGAGACATTCAAAAACAGCAGAACGGCGTTGATCAAGTTGGAGAATCTCATTTCGTTCCGGAACAATTTATTTATCGGAACAATTCGGTAACTGTCAAAACGAACAACGCTGAACGAAAAGTGTTTCACAGTCGACTACCGATTAAAAAGTGATTTTCGAGGGGTTTACAATATCCGTTGTCGGCAGTAACTTGGTAGGACGTGAGAAGTAGAACCAGGCCCGAACTCCAACTATAAATCAATGACTAAGGGAAGAGTTGGGGTGGTCTTAGAGCAGAAACCGTTGGAGAGGTGAAATACGGCTTAATACAGGTAGCCATGGAAAACTTATAGGGGAGGAACTAAAGACCCGTTATTACTAAAATAAATGAAAATTACTCGAGGGTCTCAAAGTATTACTATTAGAATTTGTAGAAGGAAAACAGTAAAGTAACGTGTAATATTTAATAATGAAAGCTTAGTAAATGTGCAATATTTTTATATACTCATACATCCCGGTTTTATATTATTAAGCAAAACCTCTCTGGTTGGTAGTTTGTTTTAGTTCTTACTTGAACAAATGCTTTCTTGGAGAAAATAATTCCAAAGTTTTTGTTGTGTTTTTCAGCCCATTTCATCTGCGTTTTTTTGTTTAATGCGGCATTAATGGTACACTTTAAATTTCTTGAAAAAGCTCCTTACACTTTCGTCAGCGTGGGGGACCATTGGGAAACTCTTGCCTCCACGGGTGAAGGCTACCTCTTCCTCCATGGCTTAAGAAAGATGGTTCGTCATAATTTGTATTAATCGATTATTATTACTGATTGAACGGTTTTCGAATACGTCTGGATTTTGAAAGGATTTCTTAAGCATATTACATGCAATCGAAAACCGATTAATCAGTAATAATAATCGGTTAATAAAAATAATCCCCAGCTAAACATTGATTAAATTTAATCGATTAATCGGGATCAAATAATCGATTATCCGAAATCGATTATGTATATGCATCCCTAGATGGAGATCTAAGTAAATTTGTCGAACCTCTAATTGACATTCTGTGCCTGGTCTTGAGCGGTATCTCGTTCATGTGTACTTGCTCCCAGTCTTTAGCCTCACGCTGTCCGACCTTTCGAACGAAGCATCGATTGCAATTTGAGAACCATCTGCGCAATATACAAATTGGCCGATGAAGTTATGACGAAGCCGAAAAAACGAATACACCCACTCACCAACACCGAAAGGGTTGACAAGTGAAAAGATCGTGGGATGCTCGACGATTTACCAAATTCTTTGACGTACCTTTGAAAATCGTGATGACCTCGATGCAAATCGCTATTCACGCTCTCGCGGGTGGAACGAACAATACTCGAAAACACTGTAATAAGTCAAGTTTGCACAATGAAGTGTATATAGGACCGGAGCGTGAACGGAATAGGGTATCGAGTGGCACAGCGAAATTAATGCAAAGAAAGTCCGACGAGTCCTTGGGCCGATCATGAACGAAAAGGCTGTTTAATGAGGGTGTCGGTTTCACAAAGGACATGTCCCGGATTTATCGAGGTTCTTAGACTCAAAACTCATTACTAGACGTTCTTTGCTATTTACGATTGGGCAACAGGGCGATTGGATCGGACCCATGAGACAGAAGTTGGCATATTTGTTTTTGGTAGATAACTGATCAGGAAATCCAATTTATTTATCAAGTATCGGAGATGAATTTGCGCGTTCAGGGCCTTCTCTTTGAATTCTAGGGTCTTTTTTTCGGAAATTACCTTAATGCTACCCTCCATCAACGTTTTCCAGTCACCCAACTCTTGATCTTACTTTAGGGGTATACCACGCCTATTCTCCAGATTCCTTGGCCCAATATGATGTTTAGCTCAGGGTTTTATGATAAATTTTAATCACATCTTTTTGGTGTATTCAGGTGTATTTTATTTCTAATTTTATTCTCAGTAATATCCGACTCATGCTGACTCTGACGGAGAATACAACCCTGAGGATCTCAAGTACTTTTTTTTTCGTAATCTGACAGCCCCCGCGGACTCTCCTCCACTCAATTACACTGTCGCGAATGAGCACAGAAGAAAAACTGCTTGTTTGCTGAAAAATTTTCTTCGGCGAATCAGCTGAATCTCTTTCTCGCCTTTTTCTTCTACTCCTCGCCATCCTTGGACTACATCCGGACCTCGCAAATGGCGATAAGTTTTCGAGAAAAAGAAAGAAAAACCTCCGAGTTGGAAAGAGAAGAAAAAAAATTATGGAGACGGAAAGTACCAGAGCTGTAGATGCTGATGGCTCAAAGTAGTTGGGATATTAAATTATACCAGCACTCTCATCTCTCCCATTTGTAATGTTCCCAATATTTTCTCTTGGATCTGTCCAACCAAATGTTTCCTTCCCACTTCCTAGTTTGACCTACATTCTCGCGAGAACCGCCAAGGTCGTATTTATATATTCAGCGGTGTAGTTGGAAATACGTTACCGAACTATCCCCGAGAAGTGATGCTGTGAGGACTTGAACAAAACTCAAAACTCTTAATGGTGTTGGTTTCTTTGAATCCTTCGCGTTCTTGAACGCCACCTTATTTTACGAGGGACATCCAGAAGGTTGCAAAGGACGAAGAAAATTTTGTTTTTCAGAGTTGTCACCACTGGGGGGCAGAGAAGTTCCTAACGGTCAAAACCAATCATCAAACGCCTCAGTCCGTTACGAAATGTCCACAGCAGCCAAACGCGCCACAGTTCGTCCTCACGATGCACGCGAATTTCTTGTATACACTTACCTATCTTGTAAATTTCATTAAAAACTTATTAATTTTTTTTACATTTAACACATGTTGTAACCTTACTTTCTGGACGTCCCTCGTATTCATTTTGGCATGAAACCCCTCCAAGTTGTGGCTTATTGCTTCTTCCCACATCTCATTACTGCTGACGTAAACACAAGGATATAATACACCCACCTACCAAATACAGGCGATTACCAGCATTTTTCGCACACTTACCTGTTATTTGCCTGTTGTTGTTCCTCAAATCTCCAAATTTATAACACCTATCGTATTTTACATGATTTACTCCTTCTATTCGTTCTAATAAGCCTTTTATTTACAGGTGACATCACGCAAAAAGGCTATGAGAAGAAGAGAACAAGACTTCTCGCCCCTTACATCCCAAAACAGACTCAAGGTAATTATATCTACTTCCTAAAATAATGTTCATCTAATCCTCACATTATACAATTCGTACGGACATTTTTAATTAAACAGTGTTTTTAAATCAGTGTAAGATTCAAACTATCAAATCATTTTTGCAACTCAATAACTTGATACATCCATCACTTGAGGATATAAACTCAATTTATGAAACAACGACGTAATGAGTGAATGTAACGAGGATTTAATTGGCTCGTAAAATTGTGATCGTTCAATCAACTTCATGATTAGTTTCATACATTCTCATCTCACATGCACCCTAAAGCTTATTGAAGTAGCTCTTCAGCAATTCATACTGCCCGCAAACTCATTAACACTCGCTAATCGTAACATCTAACGTGCTGTCCTTGGCAACAGAGGAGTACAATCATAACGGAATTACGAATGCATACCAATTTACGACGTCCCGATGTTTTCAGAATCGATTTTAATTGAATAATGTATAATTAAAATCGATTCTGAAAACATCGGGATATGAATATTATTCTTGTTGTTCTGCGAATAATTGAATTTGATGAGTAACTTATTTGCTTAGTAATTCGTGGAGTTCTGCTATATTGGAAATGGAATTTAAATTGGATGATGAAAGTAAATATATTTTAATAACTCCAAGTATAATCATAACACGTAAGATTGTTGAAATTCAAAGAAAACATCCTTAGTGCTCTTATTCATTGTGATCTTGAAAAATTCAAATATCCTTCATTGGTATTAGTGTCTGATGAGGTTCCTTGACAGGTTATAAGGCTTTTGGGGTGTGTATTAGGTTTGTGTTACTGAAACCGTTCCTGCTGTGTAGGAATGCAGCTTTGTGATCGACGTTGAAGTAAACCCATTCCGTAAAACTCTGCAAATTCTTGACACAACGGTTTATTATCTTCTTTGTACAGATCACCCTTCTGTCTAGATCACTAGGTCTAAATGTCTAGATCGTAAATGTTAGATTAATTATTATTATCAATTATCACTAATTATTAACAATTTTATCAAGTACCTAGTGAAAATTATTATAATTTATTTTTAGGTATTAATAATTCGTAATTATTATTAATAATAATTATTGTTGATTATGATACGATATAATAATAATTATAATAATCATAATAATATAATAATATTATATAATAATAATTATTGTTAATTAATACGATATAATTCTGGGGTTTTTAATACTACGTCGGTAATAATGTTTCTATGAAAGAAGCACCTACCAACAAACATTCGAAATTACCTTCATTTCCGTAGCACGAAACGCACCTCAGAACAACAAACTCGACATCACTTAAGCCATATGATGTTCCAAAGAGCTTGTTAGTATGAAAATGGACCTGTATTTCAAAAGTTTGATTCATGATCGTGTTGTGAGGCACAATCTTTGAGCCATCATTGTGAACGAACGGCTGGTCGTACAAAGCTGCGGATGGTCTTAAAACATTCTACGGAACAAACTCTATCTAAATATGAAATAAAAAACATACCGTTCTATATGAATTTTTCGAGATATGAAATTTTCAAAATTTAAAAATTCGTTTTGAACCCCTTCCCCTTGACCTAGGGTTATGAAAAGCTTCGAGGATCATTGTGGGGCTGGTCCAAAGCCAGAAACCAAATTTCGTAATTTTAGCTCAACGCTAACTGGGCAAAGTGGCGCGGACGGCGGACGGCGTACGGACGGATTTTTTTTTATTCGATTTTCTGACCAATTGTCGACTCAAATACTTCGTGAAAACGAAAAAAAGTTGACTTCATATCGACTCGAGGTGTTGATTTGAGTTCGAATGGACCTTCAAGAAGAGCAATTGTCGACTCAGATACTTCGTGAAAACGAAAAAAAGTTGACTTCATATCGACTCGAGGTGTTGATTTGAGTTCGAATGGACCTTCAAGAAGAGCAATTGTCGACTCAGATACTTCGTGAAAACGAAAAAAAGTTGACTTCATATCGACTCGAGGTGTTGATTTGAGTTCGAATGGACCTTCAAGAAGAGCAATTGTCGACTCAAATACTTCGTGAAAACGAAAAAAAGTTGACTTCATATCGACTCGAGGTGTTGATTTGAGTTCGAATGGACCTTCAAGAAGAGCAATTGTCGACTCAAATACTTCGTGAAAACGAGAAAAAGTCGACTTCATATCGACTCGAGGTGTTGATTTGAGTTCGAATGGACCTTCAAGAAGAGCAATTGTCGACTCAAATACTTCGTGAAAACGAAAAAAAGTTGACTTCATATCGACTCGAGGTGTTGATTTGAGTTCGAATGGACCTTCAACAAGACCAATTGTCGACTCAAATACTTCGTGAAAACGAAAAAAAGTTGACTTCATATCGACTCGAGGTGTTGATTTGAGTTCGAATGGACCTTCTAGAAGAGCAATTGTCGACTCAAATACTTCGTGAAAACGAAAAAAAGTCGACTTCATATCGACTCGAGGTGTTGATTTGAGTTCGAATGGACCTTCAAGAAGAGCAATTGTCGACTCAAATACTTCGTGAAAACGAAAAAAAAGTTGACTTCATATCGGCTCGAGGTGTTGATTTGAGTTCGAATGGACCTTCAAGAAGAGCAATTGTCGACTCAAATACTTCGTGAAACGAGAAAAAGTCGACTTCATATCGACTCGAGGTGTTGATTTGAGTTCGAATGGACCTTCAACAAGACCAATTGTCGACTCAAATACTTCGTGAAAACGAAAAAAAGTTGACTTCATATCGACTCGAGGTGGTGATTTGAGTTCGAATGGACCTTCAAGAAGAGCAATTGTCGACTCAAATACTTCGTGAAAACGAAAAAAAGTTGACTTAATATCGACTCGAGGTGTTGATTTGAGTTCGAATGGACCTTCAAGAAGAGCAATTGTCGACTCAAATACTTCGTGAAAACGAAAAAAAGTTGACTTCATATCGACTCGAGGTGTTGATTTGAGTTCGAATGGACCTTCAAGAAGAGCAATTGTCGACTCAAACACTTCGAGAAACCGAAAAAAAGTTGACTTCATATCGAATCGAGGTGTTTGTTTGAGTTCGAATGGACCTTCAAGAAGAGCAATTGTCGACTCAAATACTTCGTGAAACCGAAAAAAAGTTGACTTCATATCGACTCGAGGTGTTGATTTGAGTTCGAATGGACCTTCAAGAAGAGCAATTGTCGACTCAAACACTTCGAGAAACCGAAAAAAAGATGACTTCATATCGACTCGAGGTGTTGATTTGAGTTCGAATGGACCTTCAAGAAGAGCAATTGTCGACTCAAATACTTCGTGAAAACGAAAAAAAGTTGACTTCATATCGACTCGAGGTGTTGATTTGAGTTCGAATGGACCTTCAAGAAGAGCAATTGTTGACTCAAATACTTCGTGAAAACGAAAAAAAGTCGACTTCATATCGACTCGAGGTGTTGATTTGAGTTCGAATGGACCTTCTAGAAGAGCAATTGTCGACTTAAATACTTCGTGAAAACGAAAAAAAGTCGACTTCATATCGACTCGAGGTGTTGATTTGAGTTCGAATGGACCTTCAAGAAGAGCAATTGTCGACTCAAATACTTCGTGAAAACGAAAAAAAAGTTGACTTCATATCGGCTCGAGGTGTTGATTTGAGTTCGAATGGACCTTCAAGAAGAGCAATTGTCGACTCAAATACTTCGTGAAAACGAGAAAAAGTCGACTTCATATCGACTCGAGGTGTTGATTTGAGTTCGAATGGACCTTCAAGAAGACCAATTGTCGACTCAAATACTTCGTGAAAACGAAAAAAAGTTGACTTCATATCGACTCGAGGTGTTGATTTGAGTTCGAATGGACCTTCAAGAAGAGCAATTGTCGACTCAAATACTTCGTGAAAACGAAAAAAAGTTGACTTCATATCGACTCGAGGTGTTGATTTGAGTTCGAATGGACCTTCAACAAGACCAATTGTCGACTCAAATACTTCGTGAAAACGAAAAAAAGTTGACTTCATATCGACTCGAGGTGTTGATTTGAGTTCGAATGGACCTTCAAGAAGAGCAATTGTCGACTCAAATACTTCGTGAAAACGAAAAAAAGGTTGACTTCATATCGGCTCGAGGTGTTGATTTGAGTTCGAATGGACCTTCAAGAAGAGCAATTGTCGACTCAAATACTTCGTGAAAACGAAAAAAAGTTGACTTCATATCGACTCGAGGTGTTGATTTGAGTTCGAATGGACCTTCAAGAAGAGCAATTGTCGACTCAAATACTTCGTGAAAACGAAAAAAAAGTTGACTTCATATCGGCTCGAGGTGTTGATTTGAGTTCGAATGGACCTTCAGGAAGAGCAATTGTCGACTCAAATACTTCGTGAAAACGAGAAAAAGTCGACTTCATATCGACTCGAAGTGTTGATTTGAGTTCGAATGGACCTTCAAGAAGAGCAATTGTCGACTCAAATACTTCGTGAAAATGAAAAAAAGTTGACTTCATATCAACTCGAGGTGTTGATTTGAGTTCGAATGGACCTTCAAGAAGAGCAATTGTCGACTCAAACACTTCGAGAAACCGAAAAAAAGTTGACTTCATATCGAATCGAGGTGTTTGTTTGAGTTCGAATCGACCTTCAAGAAGAGCAATTGTCGACTCAAATACTTCGTGAAACCGAAAAAAAGTTGACTTCATATCGACTCGAGGTGTTGATTTGAGTTCGAATGGACCTTCAAGAAGAGCAATTGTCGACTCAAATACTTCGAGAAACCGAAAAAAAGATGACTTCATATCGACTCGAGGTGTTGATTTGAGTTCGAATGGACCTTCAAGAAGAGCAATTGTCGACTCAAATACTTCGTGAAAACGAAAAAAAGTTGACTTCATATCGACTCGAGGTGTTGATTTGAGTTCGAATGGACCTTCAAGAAGAGCAATTGTCGACTCAAACCCTTCGAGAAACCGAAAAAAAGATGACTTCATATCGACTCGAGGTGTTGATTTGAGTTCGAATGGACCTTCAAGAAGAGCAATTGTCGACTCAAATACTTCGTGAAAACGAAAAAAAGTTGACTTCATATCGACTCGAGGTGTTGATTTGAGTTCGAATGGACCTTCAAGAAGAGCAATTGTCGACTCAAATACTTCGTGAAAACGAAAAAAAGTCGACTTCATATCGACTCGAGGTGTTGATTTGAGTTCGAATGGACCTTCTAGAAGAGCAATTGTCGACTCAAATACTTCGTGAAAACGAAAAAAAGTCGACTTCATATCGACTCGAGGTGTTGATTTGAGTTCGAATGGACCTTCAAGAAGAGCAATTGTCGACTCAAATACTTCGTGAAAACGAAAAAAAAGTTGACTTCATATCGGCTCGAGGTGTTGATTGAGTTCGAATGGACCTTCAAGAAGAGCAATTGTCGACTCAAATACTTCGTGAAAACGAGAAAAAGTCGACTTCATATCGACTCGAGGTGTTGATTTGAGTTCGAATGGACCTTCAAGAAGACCAATTGTCGACTCAAATACTTCGTGAAAACGAAAAAAAGTTGACTTCATATCGACTCGAGGTGTTGATTTGAGTTCGAATGGACCTTCAAGAAGAGCAATTGTCGACTCAAATACTTCGTGAAAACGAAAAAAAGTTGACTTCATATCGACTCGAGGTGTTGATTTGAGTTCGAATGGACCTTCAACAAGACCAATTGTCGACTCAAATACTTCGTGAAAACGAAAAAAAGTTGACTTCATATCGACTCGAGGTGTTGATTTGAGTTCGAATGGACCTTCAAGAAGAGCAATTGTCGACTCAAATACTTCGTGAAAACGAAAAAAAGGTTGACTTCATATCGGCTCGAGGTGTTGATTTGAGTTCGAATGGACCTTCAAGAAGAGCAATTGTCGACTCAAATACTTCGTGAAAACGAAAAAAAGTTGACTTCATATCGACTCGAGGTGTTGATTTGAGTTCGAATGGACCTTCAAGAAGAGCAATTGTCGACTCAAATACTTCGTGAAAACGAAAAAAAAGTTGACTTCATATCGGCTCGAGGTGTTGATTTGAGTTCGAATGGACCTTCAAGAAGAGCAATTGTCGACTCAAATACTTCGTGAAAACGAGAAAAAGTCGACTTCATATCGACTCGAGGTGTTGATTTGAGTTCGAATGGACCTTCAACAAGACCAATTGTCGACTCAAATACTTCGTGAAAACGAAACAACGGTTCATTATCTTCTTTGTACAGATCACCCTTCTGTCTAGATCACTAGGTCTAAATGTCTAGATCCTAAATGTTAGATTAATTATTATTATCAATTATCACTAATTATTAATAATTTTATCAAGTACCTAGTGAAAATTATTATAATTTATTGTTAGGTATTAATAATTCGTATTTATTATTAATAATAATTATTATTAATTATTATTAATTAATACGATATAATTCTGGGGTTTTTAATACTACGTCGGTAATAATTTTTCTATAAAAGAAGTACCTACCAACAAACATTCGAAATTACCTTCATTTCCGTAGCACGAAACGCACCTCAGAACAACAAACTCGACATCACTTAAGCCATATGATCTTCCAAAGAGCTTGTTACTAACGAAAAAAAAGTTGACTTCATATCGGCTCGAGGTGTTGATTTGAGTAGGGATGGGCAAAACGGTTATTTTCGAGAAACGTAAAATAACGTTCGTTATATTAAAATAACTGTCAAAAAAACTAGTTACAAAAAAACTAGTTTCTTTTCTTCTGAATGAAAAACGGGTGGAACAGCAGGTGAAACAGTTAGTTAAAAAACTAGTTTTTTCGACAGTTATTTAATAACGTTCGTTATAATAACTGTCAAAAAAACTAGTTTTTTCGACAGTTATTTAATAACGTTCGTTATAATAACTGTCGAAAAAACTAGTTTTTACGTTTCTCGAAAATAACGTGTGCCGTTTTTTCAACTAGTTTTTTTCAAACTTATGACGTTTTTTTCAAACTAGTTACTTTAAACTAGTTTCTCGTTTCTTCTCCCATCCCAAAAAAAACTAGTTTCTTGTTTCTTGACCCGTCCCTATTACTTTACGGTTACTTGACCCGTTTCTTTTCTTGTTTCTTGACCCGTTATTAACGGTTACTTTCGAAAAACGTAAAATAACGTTCGTTATATAAAACAAACTGTCGAAAAAACTAGTTTCATTTCTTCTTAATGAAAAACGGGTGAAACAGCAGGTGTTCTAATATGTTGTTAGTAGTTACAAAGAAAACGAAAAACTGTATTTTTCAACTGTAATAGGAAAAACGAAAACTTTGTCGGCGCATTTGCCGTTTTTTTGTAACTAGTTTCTTTCAAATTGAGAAACGGTTATAACGGTTATTTTTTTCAAACTAGTTTTTTAAACTAGTTTCTCGTTTCTCGACCCATCCCTAGATTTGAGTTCGAATGGACCTTCAAGAAGAGCAATTGTCGACTCAAATACTTCGTGAAAACGAGAAAAAGTCGACTTCATATCGACTCGAGGTGTTGATTTGAGTTCGAATGGACCTTCAACAAGACCAATTGTCGACTCAAATACTTCGTGAAAACGAAACAACGGTTCATTATCTTCTTTGTACAGATCACCCTTCTGTCTAGATCACTAGGTCTAAATGTCTAGATCCTAAATGTTAGATTAATTATTATTATCAATTATCACTAATTATTAATAATTTTATCAAGTACCTAGTGAAAATTATTATAATTTATTGTTAGGTATTAATAATTCGTATTTATTATTAATAATAATTATTATTAATTATTATTAATTAATACGATATAATTCTGGGGTTTTTAATACTACGTCGGTAATAATTTTTCTATAAAAGAAGTACCTACCAACAAACATTCGAAATTACCTTCATTTCCGTAGCACGAAACGCACCTCAGAACAACAAACTCGACATCACTTAAGCCATATGATCTTCCAAAGAGCTTGTTACTAACAAGCTGTTAGTATGAAAATGGACCTGTATTTCAACAGTTTGATACACGATCGTGTTGTGAGGCACAATCTTTGAGCCCTCATTGCCCTCATTGAGCCCTCATACGGCTGGTCGTACACAGCTGCGGATGGTCTTAAAAAATTCTACGGAACAAACTCTATCTAAATATGAAATAAAAAACATACCGTTCTATATGAATTTTTCGAGATATGAGATTTTCAAATTTTCAAAATTCGTTTTGAACCCCTTCCCCTTGACCTAGGGTTATGAAAAGTTTCGAGGACCATTGTGGGGTTGGTCCAAACCCATAAAAAAAATTTCGTAATTTTAACTCAACGCTAACTGGGCAAAGTGGTGCGGACGGCGCGGCGTACGGCGGACCGACGGATTTTTGGTTTATTATCTTCGATAATGAACCATTGGAATCGCCCAAAGAAAAAATTTTTTTAACCCCCCCTCAAAATTTGTTGGTTTACGTTTCAAGATACGTAGATTCAGAAAATCGAATAAAAAAAAATCCGTCCGTCCGCCGTACGCCGTACGCCGTACGCCGTCCGCGCCACTTTGCCCAGTTAGCGTTGAGTTAAAATTACGAAATTTTTTTTATGGGTTTCGACCAACCCCACAATGGTCCTCGAAACTTTTCAGAACCCTAGGTCAAGGGGAAGGGGTTCAAAACAAATTTTGAAAATTTGAAAATCTCATATCTCGAAAAATTCATATAGAACGGTATGTTTTTTATTTCATATTTAGATAGAGTTTGTTCCGTAGAATTTTTTAAGACCATCCGCAGCTTTGTACGACCAGCCGTTCGTTCACAATGACGGCTCAAAGATTGTGCCTCACAACACAATCGTGAATCAAACTGTTGAAATACAAGTCCATTTTCATACTAACAAGCTATTTGGAACATCATATGGCTTAAGTGATGTCGAGTTTGTTGTTCTGAGGTGCGTTTCGTGCTACTGAAATGAAGGTAATTTCGAATGTTTGTTGGTAGGTACTTCTTTTATAGAAAAATTATTACCGACGTAGTATTAAAAACCCCAGAATTATATCGTATTAATTAATCATAATTAATAACAATTATTATTAATAATAAATACGAATTATTAATACCTAACAATAAATTATAATAATTTTCACTAGGTACTTGATAAAATTGATAATAATAATTAATCTAACATTTAGGATCTAGACATTTAGACCTAGTGATCTAGACAGAAGGGTGATCTGTACAAAGAAGATAATGAACCGTTGTGTCAAGAATTTGCAGAGTTTTTTTAATTCGATTTTCTGAATCTACGTATCTTGAAACGTAAACCAACAAATTTTGAGGGGGGGTTAAATTTTTTTTTTCTTTGGGCGATTCCAATGGTTCATTATCGAAGATAATAAACCAAAAATTGACATTTTCAATGGTGGTCGGTCTGAGTGTAGGGAGAACGTTTAACTGAACCGGCTTAAATGCGGTTTGTTACCTGGTGGTCCTCCTGAATTCCGTTGGAATGAAAACAATGAAAGACTCAGAATTGCGGTACAATGAATTGGTTGCTAAAATTTCAGGAGCAACGCGACGACTGCACAAACAGTTGGTCCAACGTGCCTAATTTATGTGTGACGTGATCTAGGGCGAAATCGCGTTAGAATTCATCTCGAAACGCCGAAGTCCTAAATTGTCGAGACTCAAATTTAGGACGAATTCCCGAAAAAGAAACGATCGATTTTATTCATTCAATTTCCCTTAAAATATTTAAGCTCACCATCAAAATCTGTTCAGCCGTCCATTAATCCAATATACCACGCCATAATCACTTCAATCTCGGACAATTTAATCAGAGAATGTTATTAACCCCTTATCGAGAGCGCTTACCCCACTGTCGCTCCCCACCTAAACCCCTTAAAAGGGAGCAGTTTAGGCCGGAATTACTTTGACCCGATTTCGCTTTATTATTTAATTAAAATTTCCCCCTTCACCCACTCACCTCGCCTTTTGTTTTGGCTCGTTGTCAAGGATCCTTGCGGTTGATTCGAGACCGTTCAAGTGCTCGAAGACAGTTTGCCCCGATATTCGTAACGTTGGGAAACGTGGATGATATTTTGAAAACTTGAACAACTTAGTTAACATTTACACGTTGTTCCCACCTATTATACCATCTGCCGCCTTTGATAATGTGTTAAAACCTTACTCTCACACACCATCTTAAGCCTACCATACAAGCAGTGAACCTTTAATGCAATTTAGGTGTATCCAACTGAGGAGGCAAAAGAGCAAGTGGAATTTTTCAGATATTCATATGGCCCCCTTTTTGTCCTCGAAACGCCCTATTGCATAACCCATAACACATGACTGAACTCCTGGATAATTGGACCACAGGAAAATAATGATTCCTATAAATAGAACAAATTTGGTTTTGGTGGCGAGTTTATATTAAAAATCAGAAATCATTGGAAATACGTAGGTATTCAAGATGTCAAGCTTTGGAAGATTTGGGTAACATCAAACTTTACACAACAAATTTCGTCTTCATACGAGGTACAGGTCAATGAAAGTTTCATTTTCTTTAAAAATACCAGAAGTTCGATTTAGAAATATTCAACTCTTGCAATATTAATTAGAATTTCATGGCACTTCTGACCTTCTCGTGACTCCTTTATCCAGATACTGAAATGACAGTACTCGCTTTAGCTCGCGGAATTACCTATGCAGTTTTAACCGAAGTTTGCGTAAGTTTTCATCGGTCCATCATTCCTCGCGGTATCCCCGTTCACCCTGAGGGTGTCCCGTCGACTCGTCACGCTCTGATTTGCCTGCAAGTTGACTGTCTTATGACCTTTCAGGACCTGTTGACGATCGTGAGGCAACAGTTCGCTGAAGGAAATTTCAATTTACAGTCAGCGCGATTCAAATGTTTTTCAAAGACGTTTAAACTGAAAGAACGTTTGGTGAAGTGTGGCACAATGACTTCTTATGATATTGATAGAGAGAACATCATGACGGCTGACAATGGGGAATTTGCGCCAACGCGTCTGGCCTGCGATATTCATTTTAAAGAATTTACTTGGGGAGAAATCTTCAATAACGCCGAGCGCAGATTAAATAAAGCCGCGAAAATCTAGGGGACCGGATGACGTCACAAACAGGACGAAACCACCGGTTGGAGCGCTGACATCGCCTGGTTTCAGAGAGGCATGGAGTGACAGGTCCAAGAGGGCGTTATGTATGTGCCATTTCAGACAATAACTCTCGATAAAATTGAGATGAAAAGTTCGAATTTGCACAAAAAATCTGTCATGGCAATCGAAAGGCTAAGTCCGTTGATGAGCAGAATTGGGCCACTCTAAGGGGGGTTTTGGGAGTTTTAAGGGGGAAAGATTACCCATAAATTCCAAAAATGAACATTCTGAACATTTAAAAGTTTTCAAAAGTTCACGAAAGTTGCAATAAGCTATCTGTAGCCAGCTATCCTACTATTCAGATGGACGAACTCTAAACAGACTAAAACGCACAATATCAATTATTTTCTTGAACGAAAATTGAACACAATATGTACTTTCCTCATTCTACGGTCAATTCATAAGAAGGTCCACGTATAATTTGATTTCGTTCCCCAAAATCTTGAGCTTCTAACAGGAAATGATTAGTCATACAAAAATTGTTCAGAAATTAAAATATCCACAGACAACAATGTGATTTCCTGTGTGATTGTACTCAACTAATTTATTTGTAACCATGTGAATGAATGAAATGGTATTAAATACTATTATATTTTGCAATATGGGCAAATCCCACGCGTCGTCCCATATTAACTAACCTCCCGTTTTAACAATACAGATCTTCATATCTGCCAATTCCTAATATGAATTTTCGTTTTTCCGAGTACTTATTTGTAGTGTTGAAGACATCCAAATAGCGTCATTTTGAATTTGAACAATACAATATCGTCGGTATAACGGCGAATACTTGATAATAGTAGGTACATATCATTACTGCATCCATCGCCCGTTTTTTTTTTTTTTTTTTCTCCCCATTTCCATTTCATTGAATTTTCTATCGCTCGAGGGTGATTACACTGATTACACAATTGTGATAGCTCCGCTGAAACTACTGCGTAACATATCACTTAGCTTTAGGGTGCTATGAGATAATATTATTAAGATATGTGTTCGAACACGTAGGTACGTAGGGACTTGCGAAAGATTATTAATCACTTCATGTGGACATTATAAATTATTTTCATGTTCATGTTATTTTATGTTATTTGTATCAAACTGAATAACCCATAACCTGTAACCTTCCCATTCCTCGTCTCCTTCAATGAATTGACCAACTAGTCTCCTCTTCCAGAATGTCTCCTCACATTTTCGTTTTCATTATCACACGCACAAATGTTGGGTATCACAGGGAATGTTCGGGATGTACTGTTCGTACTGTTTCTCATTCGCGACTAATTTCTCGAAAGGTCAATACTAACAATTCTGCAAACTTTTAGATAGGTACGCTCAAATGGTGTTGGTTGTTAGTAACTTATTACGGTGAACGCGAATAGTCGTACCGTACGAAGAACAATTCAACATCACTGGTAGTAATTTGTTGAAACGATCTGGAACCAATTGTTGGTTTGTTTCTATAGCTCCTCCTAGAGAGCGGCAGCAAACGAGGCCGAGGAGGACGCAAAGACGCTTGACGCACAATGAAAAACGATATCATTCAGGTAGCTGTAGCATGCAGTCCTGTCCCAATCGCACGCTTCCCATTTCATAGCCTTCATGGAGTTGCATGCACCGCTGTTTTGTTGCATGCGTTTTACATTTTTTGCTTAGAGACATTGAATTTCCTCGGCGTGTGTAGATTGTAACAATTTCTAATATGCATGTTCAGTCTACTCAAGGCATTTTATTACCCTCAGAATAAGCATTTAGGTATGTGGTCTAAATATATAAAACTTTATGTTGTAAATTATAATTATTATAATATAATTATAATGTGGTCATTGTGGTCACGTGCTTTTGGTCATGCCATTATCATTTGGAGTCACCTACCGGTAATAATAATGGACATGAAATCTCGTTATTATACTCGAATTGTAATTTTTACCTGAGCCTTTTCAATGTGTTTTCCCACACAATTTTTCAAAACTGTTTTTCCCCGATCTTTATACAAACATTCAATTTTTAATTTATTCATTCAGACTGTGTTTCTTACATTAAATTTACGTAGTAGACACATACAACTCTACCCTTCGTCTACGTTCAACATTAAAATTATCTATAACTATATTATGTAATCGTCGATAGTTTCATTATTATATTAGGTATAAATTTTATAGTAGGTGAATTACTAAACTAAGTTATCAAGCATGGTTAAAAGTATTCGTATATCGATTTTTTCAAATTTCAATTTCAAAGTAGGCGTTCTTGGCTAGGTGTGGTTTTTAGAGACACCCTCCGTAAGCCAAACTTCCAGTACAGTAATACCACTGAATCATACAAGACCAATATCTTTAGAAAGTTGAAATATTCAACATTCTATGTACGACACTCCCACTGGCGTACAAAGTTATGATTGATTTCTTACTCCCTTTTAAAAGAATTTTTCGTCAGTATGCATTTTTCATTGAAAGCGTTCTACCTCAATGAATATATACGGCAATGATGCCCATGAATATGGAATAAGGGTTTTTGCATATTTCAATTCCCCTCCAGTTCTTCAGGTCTCCAAAGGTGTCTATCGTGTACCTTCAGTTCAGAATTTTTTTCCTATTTAAACTTTTGTCAGGCTTCCTTTGAAAACAATCAACAGCCGTATTTTCTTTTACAGTTTGGAATATTTCATGCAAAATCGAATATCATCAACAGTTTTCCTACCAAGTTATGTTGGTTTTTCCAAGTACTTTCACTTCCATAATTATGTATCCTTATTGTGTATTTTGCCTACATGAAACCTCTACTCAGTGTGATACATACTATCTTTCGGTTGTACACGTCTCAGTACCATTCGACTCGGAATCATCGTGGATTCAGGATCCATTGAGAACCTGAATTAATAGTCTCCAAATAACTTCCTTATGTTGGTGTTTAGTTAAATACCTCTCACTAATAAAAAATAAATAAAACCTCTCGTCCATTTCAATCCGGGTTTTTCAACCTCTCGGTTCCAAAAGCTAATTAAGATCGCGTTATTACTTGTCATGATCGACTCTGATGTGTTAATTTTCTTTCGTTTCTATTCCTCCGTCCATTGTATCCAATCACACCAAGTTTTGTCAACTGTAACTTTAAAAACTTTGACAACCGAAATATGTTCGGAAACTCAATTAGGGTGAAACGTTGCACAATAAATTGACTGTAATTAATTTGAAACTTTGAAATTAATTCCCGTCTTTCGTTAATGACGGGGTTTTGAAGGCTGAAAATGAAATGTCACGTCCACTCGTTGGTTTATTTTTATTTTCTAACAGAGTTGACACAAACACACCCCCATTAGGCGTACAGGACCATCAACAATGCATTTTCCGTATTTTAGGTATCAAAATCTGAGCTAAACTTTTAAAAAACACTGGTGGTATCAACTGGTAGTAAATAGGGAAATATGGAATAATGCATAAACTCAATATTTAGTGTCCAAATAATTGGTATTTCAAAGCCAGAAAGCGAACTAAGGCATTCATTATAGGAAGAAATCGGCCTTTCTCGGCAGCTTTACCTTAATCAGATTCCCAGCTCGTATCATAATTTAATGTAATTGATTTGATTTACGTGGGTTGGCTGGGGGGGGGGGGGGATCAAACGGCTAAATTTTATATTTTGTTCCCGAGTTCATATTTTATTGACAGGATTGAACCAGAGGGATGTCCAACTTGTAGAGAAGATTTCATTCTGGATCGCCTACTCGAATACTACGTCTTGGAAATTATCAATATTTGAGAAGCTTGAGGGAAAAAAATACTCCGTACTCCTAGATTTAAGAAGGCAAAGGGAAATTCTCTATTCAGGGGCTGAATCCGAAACTTGTTTCGGAACAAAGTGATTGCTGCAGGGAGTCATAACGCGGTTTGGCTGCTATATCAGGGTTAGGTTGTACACGGGGTTACCGCTCAGTGAATTATGCACGCGCCGTGGGACTTATACGGGGTCCCTGTACCTTGTAACGTTGTACATCGTGTCCCTTCCTTTCGCCGTGGGTCTCATTCATGTTATAATACACATTCGATGTATTAGATTGGCGGAAGAACGTCGTCTTCGTCTGTTCCTGAAACATTGTTTTTGGTAACAGCGGATTTCCCTGAGAATCGTTCGGAATTCTGTTGACGTGGCTCTGTTGAAGAATAATCTTAATCCAGGACTAGATGTTTGATTTATGATTACCCATGATTACACAAAGCTACAAGATAATACCTATCATAAATAAATAACCTAATTCAAAGAAAACATTTTTTATATAACATCTACATACTTCTAGCATACCAATCCAAGTTACCTCAATACTCCACATTCATTTTGAGTGTTCCGTGACCATCTGCTTTGAGATACACAGTAAATATTGAATTTACATAATAGTCCAAGCGTTCAACTTGTTACATTAGGCCTCATGGATTGTAATTTTCTAAATAGCAAACTAAATTATAATGGCCACTCTTTTTGGATAATAGGGAAACAAATTGACTAATTACAGAAATAATGACAAAGATAGAAAATATAAAATGAGATTTAATAAATAAGTAACCCTATTTAAAGTAAATCACTGCAGTTGGGATCTTGGACTCAGTGAGTCGATACGTATTTGCTCTGAAACTGTCCATAAGCATCAGGTGTTTGACATGAAGACACTATAAATCTACTCTGTTACCTTGTGGGTCTTGATAGCAATGTAGTCGTGCTAATAGCAATGTATCACCACATAGTAGTTATGTAGTTATGTCACTTAGTAGCTAAGAAACGGAATACACGCTTTTCTTTTGTGCTTTTCTATATTCTGGTGGTTGGTTTCACTCGCTGTCTTTGATCATGACTACTGCGGTTGAGGTCTCTTCAGGGTTCTAAGCTGCTGCTTCCTTCGCTTTTTGGAGCGCCTTCGCGTCGACGTTCGTCTCGATCACTATCTCTCACCACAATTCCATTCCATTTTGTCTCTTCCCGAAAAAGCCCTTCGAAAGAAAATTGTACTGTCTCTTAAACGACCGGTGACGATTCAACGTTGGTTTTCCCTTTAGCTCGTGCGAACGCTCAAGGAACTGCGAGCCCCAACACCAGAGCGCGGCGGAGAGGGAATCG
This sequence comes from Stenodema calcarata, assembly GCA_963920205.1. NCBI lineage: Eukaryota > Metazoa > Arthropoda > Insecta > Hemiptera > Miridae > Stenodema > Stenodema calcarata. The sequence goes on along the minus strand of OY986061.1, from coordinate 17,407,136 downwards.
TCGACTGACGAGAAATGAGAGCCGGTACCATTCTGGTGAGTACCTGACAAATATTTTTAAATAAACAACAATTCATGTCTCAGCGATGGGTTTGAGGGGTAAATTTCAGGACATCTTCTGCACATAAAATTTACCCCTTATATTATAAGAATATCAGCTCAGTGTACTGCAGCCTCCAGGCGCATCCACACTGAATTCGCTGCAATGTCTTATTTATATAATAATAAGAAGACACTGAAAGAGCCCAAGCCTGTTCTCAATAGACGAACGACCTTCCTCTTATTAGACATTAAAAATTCAGCATCCATTTTACCTCCAGCCTTTTGTCCTCAGATGAGTGCATTCATCCCAATGACAACACCACTAATATTCATGCCAAATATTCACTCGTCACTCAACATCACAAATCACATTTGACTGTAAAATATTCGTTCATCTAGTTTTTCAGAAGAACGTAGATACTTGAATTATTTATATTATAAATAATATTTCGTTAGGCCTCCTTCGAAATTAGCCCAAATCGCATTGATCTTGGCGTATAGTGTAACTGAATTCGACGAAAATCAGGTAATCAGGGGATGTTTAAGATCAGTATTTACTTAAGATTGCTATCAGATCGAAATAACGTTATTCAAATATCGTTATGCGTTATGATGTCACGGTTTTTTGTTCTTCCAAGGAGCAAAATCCGATTTTGAGGTCAACAATTCAAATTTACACTTAGTTGTTGGTAATTCATGTTTTTCAAAAATTGAAAATCCCACCGTTGTTCAGGTGAAATACACTTATCGATTTCTCATCGATGTCGACATCCGCACAAGTGAATCAAGTGTCCGATGTTTGCTCGTGACTCATGCGAACCTCTTCAAAGGCCATTATTCTCCATGACTCAAGTGGGTGTTTGTAGGTACACGTCTTGTTCGCAACTTGAAAATATCACCGAATAAAATCGGATTTTACTATGTGTATAGATATCCGAGTGCAAAACCCTGTTGAATCATCTTGTCCCAATATGGATTGGAACAAGTGAACCTTGTTTACCCTCCGTATCTGCACTGTTTCACCGTTTCGAAATTCGTATTGTGCAAGTTCTTTGCTATTTTATATTTTATCTTGAATAAAACAGACTTTTAAAACTGGATGTTGAGTTTGGGACGTAAAAAGCATTGATTCTCAGCCCGACGTTATTTTCCGTTCGACAATGTCACTGAGATCGAGCCTTCAAAAATTATACAGTTTTAGAACCATTTGAATGGCGCTGTTACAATGATGCAGATTTCAAAAGGGGAAACTTGAGGTTTACGACTTTCTGAATGAGTCCAACTCCGAAGTGAGAAAAAGTACAAAGTGATAGGCGACGTTCATGAAAATAAAAGGATACTTAGGGAGATAAGACGTTATCTTTACTGCGTGGAATTTATTTTATTATTTCCCCTCAAACGAACATTGCTTGGAAGAAAGTTCAGATTTTCTTACGTGATAAAAGTTTAAACCTTCTGCTTTAATGTCCACTTTACCTGTAGTAAACGAACATCTGGGTCTCGTCGTATTTTACACACGGAATTTTCTTAGTCGCCAACCTTAAATTGAAAAAGAGTTTTGTACATTTTCGAATTTCAGGTTTAACTATGGGTTTTACGAATTATGGGTTTTAATACAATCGCCCAGTGCGTACCTTTTATCAATAATTTCGAATTACATGATTTCTGAACATTGTAATTCGTACTCTGAATCGATCATTTATGCACAATTTATGTGTTGATGATCCACCTGGACGAAGGTCAGAATAAATTCAGTGTGATCTGCAAACTAATCACCAATTTGTTACATGAATGTTTTATGTCAACTTTGCGTTCAACATTAGTACCCTGGTAAATAGCCATTACAGAGGCATAAGAAATCAAACTAAGATACCTTAACTACATTATGGTCGTTTAAACAAATTAACCACCTTCAATTCCAATCAAATTCATACAAAGACCTGAGGAACTCATTGATTATTTCTTCACTAAATTAAACAATTAATAATTATTGTGTATGAAGACTTGCTTTATTTTTATTTTATTATCTTCCATGGATTGGAATCGCCCAAGAAAAAACCACTCCCCCCCTTTATAAATTTAAGGGTTTACATTTCAAGATACTTAGATTCAGAAAATCGAATAAAATGGTAACAAATCGCCGTCCGCGGCATTTTACTCAGTTAGCGTTGAGCAAAAATTACTAAATTTGGTTTCCGGGTTCAGACCACACACACGATGATCATAACCCTAGGGCAAGGTGAATGGGTTCAAAACGAATTTGAAGTTTCAGTTTAAGTTTGAACAAATTGTTTTTTTCCAATATAAGGGTAAATCATGCGACAGCTTTTTTGTTCAAACATGAGGGTGAACCATGCGGCAGCCTGTCGGGACATGTTCATACTGGCCCGGGGGATTCAAGTGGCAGATCGAAATAAACCAATGAAATAAACTGTCGGAATCAACCAAGAAAAAATTTATTTTTAACCCTACATTTCCTCAAAACTGGTGGTTTTACGTGTCAAAATACAAAGATTCCCAAAATCAAATTTGAAAAAACGTTTTTTTCTGAAAACGTTGATGGTAATAGGAGCGGTATATGGTTTTTTCATGAGCAATATATTGGATTGTGATTAACAGCATTTCTTAAGGCCATGCGGAGCGTTGTACAACCAAAAAGATTGTATAGACTAGTTATTTTAGACAGGTATAAAATACGGACTAATTTGGAGCGTTTTTCGAAAATATAGCTCCATTTTAACTTTATATCGAAATAAAATTAGCGACAAGATGAAGGATTTTTCAACGTGAAGATGTAAATGAATGCAAAATGAAGGCGCGGAATTCCAGAGGCTTATTAAAACCCGTTCACCTAGCCAGCCAGCCGTCTGACGTCATACGCTCGTGCGTCATAGGCTCTGACGTATTAGTTGGCCTCCGGCCAGCCGTCTGACGTCATACACTCGTGCGTCATAGGCTTTGACGTACTACATAGTTGGTCTCCTGCCAGCCGTCTGACGTCATACGCTCGTGCGTCATAGGTGCATCTGACGTAGTGGCCCGCCTGTCGCTTGTGTTCTGACGTGATCTGAGGGAAAGGGTGAATCAAGGAAACAAATTTTTCCCGTTTCAGTTTATGTGCCAAAGCAAAGACATGAAAATGTCAAAAGAATGTCAACTCTATCCTGTTGTTGATACAGTCGAGAATTAAATGCTTGCATACGAGTCCGCAACACATTGGGACATTTTATGTCTTTAAATAAGTGATTCAAGAACCTTCGAACAATGCTACATCACCTACCCCAGTAGCGTAGTTGTTATACTTAATTGTAGGGTTCATCATAAATTATGAAGCTTGCATTCGTATAATATACGAATTTATATTATAAATTATTGAGAATGATCACCTGTGTGTAAACAATTATTTAAACAATCACGCTCATACCGCAGCTTGTCGGCCACGCACTCCGCAGTGGTTAACGTAATATGGTTAGGTAAATCGAGAGCTATCCAACGAGTGGTGAACGATTTTTGTACGATGATAACTGGCGAAGATAAAGTTCCGTAGCAACGAATCGGTTGTAAGCGAAAATCATCAGAAATTTTCGTGACGATTTCGTGTAACGCTTTTCTGTAACGTTTTTCGAGTTATGTGCCAGAGTAAAGACATAAAATGTCAATAACCACTATTATGAACATCTACCACGGTAGTTTGATATTTAAATCTGCTTCCAAGTTAAAGATTCTGCAACATCTTGATGCAACGGTTTATTATCTTCTTTGTGCAGATCACTCTTGTCTAAATCACGGAATGACAGATGGAACGTTTATGGAGATGATGAATTAATTACAAATAATTTGTACCAATATGATTCTGGGATTTCCGTTTAGTTATTATTGATTATTCGAAAATAGGTATTAGGAATTATCGTTATTTATTAACTTGATATTATCGAAACAGGTATCTATACCTACAGGTATCTGACTGCCGTGGTAGATGTTCATAATATAGGTTATTTCATTGGTTTATTTTGATCAGTACCTACAAAATTAATGCTTCAATCCCCCGTAACGGCGCTTCCACGTTTTATTGTTGTTTATTTTTTGCCAAACAAATTACAATTAATACCAATAAATGAGTTGGTCGGGACCGTGAAAACGAAGCGTGCTGATGTTACCGCCTTACAGAAGAATCGCGGTTGGGGTTCACGTAGACTTTCTTCCCTTCGCCCAAAAGGCGCACGACCGTATTATCACACCTTCGGTCTAGTAAAAGGAACTAAAAAGCTTTATTATCTGAAAGGCCCGATCTTGTTGGGGTTTTTTCGTACGCAAAGGCTTCAAAGGGCCAAATCCAGAACGCTGTACAAATTTTGGATTTTTTGTGGTTTTGGAATTTTATTTTGATTCTAAGGAGTACTGAAATGAAATGAATTCCATTTAAATAAGTAACTACTGTAGGAGAAAATCAAGTTGCCTTGAAGGATCAAGCATTTTCAATTCGGTTTTAAAACCTTGTACATTTTCGTCGAATGGAATCTGTTCACTTCTCAACTTTTTTTTTTTTCTTCAATTCGCTCACCCCATTTGCGCGTTGCTTCACAGTTCGAACGCACACAATCGGCTCACTCGAGTTCTCCCTGCACTTGAGAACTTCGTTCCCGTTTCTCCGATCGCGTTCTATCACTGCATCTGCTACGCCTTTTTTCGCGCCCTCAAAGCCCGCTTCATGGTTCCCCTTTCATTTTCGAGCTCCGGACTTCATCTGGCAACATTCATCAACATTTCGAGCATCACGAGCTGTTATGATTACCCCTTTCAACTCGCACTAAGTGCTCTCTCGGAGTTTGCAAACACACTCGAGCCCGGCAGCTGGTTTCCCGTCAGATTCAATTCGTTATAATTTTGAGTTTGGCGGCGTCGGAAGGTTTTTTTTTCTCATTTTTTTCGAGGCGGGAGTTAATGAGTTTTTGAGATTGGCTAATAAACCGCGAGGGTGCGGGCCAAGGTTCGTAAAGAAGCCTGGAAAGTCTTCCTTTTACTTGACATTATCGGCTGAGTTCTTCTAGCCAGAATTGCCATTAAGCAATGGATCGCCGGATTACATCCGTACGTCCGAGACAATTTAAGACTTGGCATTTAGAGTGATCGGTGCGCATGAAAAATTTTTCAAGGTTCGATACGATATTTCCGCACAAGACACCCGTTAACACGCTTCTATTGTTCACGGTTAAGTAAAATTGAATCAGAAGTACAAAAACTCCGTATACCGAGTAGTTGTTGTTTTTAATCCTACAGTTTCCATTAATCAAATATTTATATGACTACAAAAAAAAAACTCCCCTGGACCCCCTGGACCCCCCGGATCTTTTCTCTTCTATACTTTGTATAGAACGAGGTATTTGCTATGCAAAACATGAATAATGTTTTTGCTGTATCTCAGCTTCTTCGATATTTACAGCGGTTTTGGCAGTATATAATTTATGCATAAATTAAAGGCTTTCCAACGAATGGAGAACGATTTTTGTCCGTTGAAAACTAAAGAAGTTTCATTTCCCTAGAAACGGCTCTGTTGTACGTGAAAATCATTAAAAATCTTCGTGACATAATTTCGTGACTTAAACTTCGTTACGCTTTTCAACTCTGGTAGGCCACCGCAAAAACATTATTCATGTTAAAAAAAAAAAACAATTTAAAAAAATCATATATAGCGAGTATGGCAGTGTGGTATCCTATCGCTAATTATCATGAGCGACACCTTCACATGTAACTGGCGACTACTGAATATCTTTGCAATATCGTCTACCTCCTGCGTCGGGTTCCTCGCAGGGATATCATAATTTCCCGAAATTAATTTTTGCTTCAAAACACAGTTTACTGATAAATATAAATCAGCCTCACTGGCGAGTTTTCTATGAAAGTTACAAGTTATGACGCTCATTATCTACAAACTTTACACCGTTGGGAAAATTCATGTAAATCCACAGGAATCCGTAAGACCGTCGAGTATGAAGTTTCTCATTTGCACTTCAAAGGTTTTATGGTCTTCTTATCCCAACTAGCGAAGTTTCTCTCAATTTACGAGCTTCTTGACAGGTTCGAAATACGAAACCAGAAATGAAAAAAAATCCACGACGAGGATACCTTGTTGAATACTTAGTTGAGAACGTTTTTTTATGGGAAAATTAATTTTCGGTGTCGGAGGATTTCGTTATGGAAATATCTTAACGAAACTTGAGAATGCAAGTAAATATTTATTAAATTCTTCGTCTATGGAAAGTAGGAGGTAAAAGGAACGTCGAGTCGTTAAACACAAATGCCTTTTCCTTGTGGAATAGACGTTATCAGCAATGCAGGTATTTTCCTGTATCTGCTAGAGACTGGAACTCATTTATATTCAAGGAACTAGTTGGTAATTGGTCAGTAAATTGCGAATGCAATGAAGTAATTTGTCTGCTACTGTCTAACTAGGGTGACATCTGTACCGCCAATTGGTAGGCTGAGGTTCCTAACTGCGCTGAACTTGAAAACTTCAATAATTCTTAAACATTCACGTGACAAAATTTATTTGTGGTAGAAATTTGAGGTGCCACTTCTTGAATGGATGATTCAATTGAATGGATTCAATCATTCGTAAATGTTGAAAAAGAAAATCCTGTTGAAAAAGAGGAAAGTTCTTGTTTGAGGTAACAGTGGCTTCTGTGCTCTTCACTGGAGACTAATCGAATTGTTGGAAGTCGCAGGGAGCATTTATGTATACGATTGCAAACAGGAAGTTTCCCCTAGCTCTAGGCCTATTTACCTTTCCAACTAAAACTAATAATGTTACGTGAAACTTGAACAACTTGTTGGAAAGTTTGTTCACACAAAGTCGTAGGCTGTCATCCGTTTCATTACTGTTCGGCGTTAACGGGTCAACGGGTCTTCGTTGTTACGTTTTGTTTAAATTCAATCCACTTTTACTTAGTTGTTATATGAATTTTATATTAAAAATATAGCAGGTTTTCGACTAAAAAGCTTTAGATTGCACCTTATTGATCTTCCGTTAGCACTTGGACCTAAACTCGTCCAACTAAGCCCCAATACCATTCGTATAGGAAATAGTAAATGAAGTTTGTTTTTTCATGTGTTGATAGGTATTTGTAAGGTACTTAACGGGTTTGGTTTTCTGAGCTTATTTGAACTGTCCATTCGCTCTTTGGCAGTTGTCAAATGGTGGTCGTAGACGCAAATAGCGTATCCATACCATGGTAGAGTCGAAATTTCTGTTGTCAATTTAGAATTGCAAAATTTAGGTCCTGGTTCGTTCAACTAACCAAATTAAGTTAAAACGAAAACGACGTGATCTGTGAGAATGGTGAGGCTTGGGGGCCTTGGTGGTAAACTAGCAAAAGCCTGTTCAAGTGGTAACAAGAAAGAGGAAGAAGAAGTTAGTGGTATTCGGGTAGCAGACAAAAAGTACACTAACAAGGACTAATTTATATTATTAATTTATAAGTAATAAAAGGGAGGCGGGAGACGGCGACAATCCCCAATGACCCCCGTTATAAATAACCAGGGTGTGATTTTAGCTGTAAATACAATCACAGAAGAAGGCAACTTCTCTGAGACTATATTTTAGGGCGTTCGACGAGATGTTTGTCGAAGCCCTTTTGACGTTAGCTACTTGGCTACGTCTTCCTCCTTGGACGTCTTTTATCGTCCTTCTTAAATCAACAATGACTCCTTCCTCCACGTTTCGTTTTCTTCTACTCTTTTCTCGTCCTAAAAGACGAAGAAAACACAAAGATCGATTAATCCTTTTGCCATCGTGGAAATATTTACGTTCGGAGCTTCGAGTGGTCTAGTTTGATGCCAACGGAAATAGCTGTAGTGTTGAATGGACATCGTCCAGGATGTTTACGCGGGCCGTTTCCTGTAATCATGTGCCCCAAACGTCATCGACTCATCAAAAGGCTCCAGAGGTCGTTTCCCCTCGTTTCGCCAGGATCCGAAGAAGGTCGACTCGATTGTCTCGCATCCCGGTAATAACCGATTTTTCGTGAATTAACGTCTAATTCGGTGTATAGAACGTGAAATTACAGTTTATTCAACTATCTATTGTATCTCACAGGGCCAGTCTAGGTTTGTACAAATTCACGTCCTTCAGCCGCCTCACCTGCTTTTAACGAATTTTCGATGAAAAGGAAGAAATTGTTCTCGGTCTAAAATTTTTAAAACTCGAATTTCGGAAAAATGTTTATACCAAAATCCGTTTCAGACCAACCTGAATTCACTTGCAAAATGTGTGTAGGTCTGTATGTGACATTCCAAACGATAACTCTCGATAGAATTGATTCAAATTTGCACAAAACATCTGTCGAAGACAATCGTAAGGCCAAAATCGAATGGGCAGAATCAGGCCACTCCGGGGAGGGGGGGGGGGGGGCATAAATTCCCAAAATGAAACAGTTTGACAAGGACACCTCATTTTAAAGTTTATTTTAATTATGAGATCAGAATTGCGATATCTCAATCCGTTCACAAACTGGAGCACTTTGAAGATGAAGAAACATGGATGTTACTTGAGATGTTCTTCATGGTTCATCTGCTCTAATGTGATAACGGGATAAGAATGAATGAATTTTGAAGAATGAATTTTGATTAAACTAACCGGAGCCATTCTTCAAGTGTGTAAACAGGTATCCAGTGCCTCCAAAATCAGGGAAAATATCATACATCATACAATCATACCACCAATCATACAAAACTGTTAAAATGGTTTATTGAAAATTCGATCTTTATCTCATGCTGCATGACTGGTTTTTCATCTCATTCTACACCAAATTCGTCGTATACTACCCCAAATGCCGTCATAAACGCATTTGAGTACGGTTTACACACAGTCGGTTTAACCCACTGTGCTCCGCTCTCAGGGTTGCCAGTACCAACCAAAAATCGTATTGTGTATGAAACGTGAATTAGGACATGAAAAAAAAAGTTTTGAATCTTCGAGAAACAAAATGTGAATATAAATATGCATTTTGCAATCACTAGGGCAGCACCATGTACTAGTTAGAAATCAATCCTTTGGTCTCCATATGACGATCTTTCCCTCCAAAACTGTTGTATTTGACAACGATCATTCGTTTGTAAGACAACAGCAATACTCACCCGGACAGCAGATATATTTATCTGTACCTATAATATTATCTCATATCTTTATAATATTAAATTTTCAAGTTTATAAACGAATTATAATTAGTTTTCGGAATAAAGTTCAAATTTGAACCATAATATGATTCGAAAACTAATTAAACTTGAAAATTTAATCAAATATAAAGTATTTCAGAACTCTGTGCAGGGCCTCTTGTACTAATAAGAGTACGTTCTGAGTTAAAACCTTTATTAAAACCTGTAGCACATCGAATTCCACGGAAATCAAGTAGGAGTAGAAATACACGGGGATTGCGGGTGTATAGAAGGAACAGAGAGAACTGTGTGGAAAAAACTCGGCGAAAAAATGAAGGGAAGAAGGCCTCTATTAAAGCGGGAATTGTGTACTTTTTTATCTCACGAAGGAGAAAACCCCGCTGGAATATAAATATGAGCTCAGAGTGCATTCATTACCTCAGAAGAGTGGTGTGAGGTACATACGTGAGAAGTACAATCCCTTACATGAAGTAGAGCCAGTTTATTCAGTGTGGAAAAAACCCTTTGGAGGGGAATTTATAGCGTCTGGTTTGGAAACGTTATTAATTTCGTTTTCGTGTGCTTCATAATTAAACAAATCCGTCACAATTGGTTTTTTTAATTTGGATCATTTCTGGTTCAAGTTAACAAAAGTCGTCTACCATCTCTCCTGACAAAGACGTAAATTCGGATCGTACAGAAGGTACTTCAAAAAATCGATGTGGCCAATGATTTTATTACATAAATGCACAGTCATGCAGCATATCTATGAGAGAGAATTTTCGAAGAAATGACTGGTTTTATGTAAAATGTCTCCATTTTACTGGTTTTATAACAAATTTGGCTCCTTGCCGAGTAACACCTCAGTTTATAGAGTTTTCAACGCTGAACACGATGGTGAAGTCAGATTGGCTACAGGTGAAAAGCGTAGACTTACCTTTTGGTGAGATATTCATTTTTTCTTGATAAAATACATGAAAGAAGACGACAACAAAAACCGAAAATAATGTTTTTAGAACACTCGAGACTTCACTTCAGATTTTGCAGGCACCAGATGATGGTAACCGTTCATAGGCTCAGTTTCTACTAATATGAGGGATCAAACAACTTGTTTACTTTCCGCAACGTTCTGAAGGACGGGGCCTGTCGAATCATCCTGTACACACCTGTACTTTGATTTTCTTTGCGAGTTTCGTATTTTTAAAGACATTTGTATTTTGAGGTTTTGTCCAGCTAAATTAGCGGTTTTGCCCACTGTGCGGTGCCTTCATCGGATTTAAAATCCCTCTGCTGTAAGCCAGCGTTGGATCCGGCGTAGATGGCTTTCCGAATCCATTATGTCCGATTCCGCATATTGTGTTTTTAGGAAGCGTTTTCGAATAATCTTTTTCTTTCTCTATCAATCCAAATATCCGTTAAACGCCCATTCTAAACGATATTTCACCGCAGGCCCAACATCGTAAATCCACGTTTTCAACGCCTGACAGGTTTTTTTTAACGACAGCTTATATAGCTTTTAATCCGCATAACAACGGACAGAGATTAATTTACGAGTGGACTCGTGTTTCGGTGAATATTCAACTACTGTTTTTGTACAGCTGATTATCGGGCGTGTAGACAAACATAGAGCTGCTATGAAATTATCACCGTCAAACCTTGACGTAAGATCGCTTAATAAGCAATTATCGAGGTGTTCCATGTGAAGTCACAGATGGAATTTCTATGGGAGAAAATGAGCTACAACGCTGACAAATACTCTTATAGTATGTTTTGTCACATTTCGACTCCACACTCGACAAGTTTACCACGATTCACGGCGATAAACAATAATTTCATGAAGTTGCAGGGTAGTAACAACCGTATTTAGCCTCAGGTTGCACAACCTGCTCGCGCTCGAGTGCTCTCGCGAGTCGTGACTTTTATTGGGATACAGATCCTAATAAGTCCCTCTTTTGATTGAAGAGTTTTATTTTTCGGCTGCGCATGAACGACTATTCTATCTTATGATCTGGTAGTTACGCCACTCAAGAAGAATAATATTAGAAAACCTACTGTACTATACGCCACTTTGTTGTGTAGGTATATGATGTGAAGGCTAAAACATGTTCCATAATATTATATTAGTTTTAGCCTTCACATTTTTGGTAAAAAACGGGCTTCCGCCTTACGCTAATCTATTTCCGATTTTATAATGATTTCCGCATACAACCAAACCGTTGCTACGGAAATGTATCTTCGCCATTTTGATCGTATAAAAATCGTTCAACACTCTATTTAAGGAATATTTTTTTATTCGTCATGACTGTGTGACTGTACGAATGGCAGAGCTATGGTCATCCCAGTTTTTATTTTTTGTTCATTAACTATGAAGCTGTAATTTCGTATGTAAATACCAGTACCTTATTCCATTTAGCCTCCTCAGGACTTGATGTAGCTTCCTTAGAACTTGACGCTGCCCAGGCCCCGGATCAGCTGAGTGGCTAGAACACGTTCTATGCTTATAGAAACTTAGCCGTAAGTGGGAAGGGGGGTCCAGGGGGCGTAGCCCCCCTGGCGAGGACCTCAGAGCCGAGTTTGTGTAGGTATGTATTAAGATGATGTTGACGAATTTTTATTTCGAATTTTCAGAATCCAATTCACTTGGTTTCGTGTGACTATTCAAAAACTGATAACGATTCCGAACGTTAAATTGCAATAAATCACGGATACTCGAAGTGGAGTGAGTCACCATCTTACTCACAGTTCGACTGCAAATACGGATATTTCCAAAATCGCCGAAAACTTTTCATCAGCCGAAAGTGCATGAGACCAAGCGAATCGCGTAATGCGGTATCGTAAAAACCGGGTTTTGCTGAAAGTTTGCGTGACATGAGGTAACGAACTCATAAATTATATATATTTCCCTCTCAAGGCTGCAACTTGTGATATTAAACATTTTGGAGAATTCGTGGAGTGTGATAGATTCTATTTTGATCACTATTCTGTACTTTGCACGTACCAAATATTAGTAGATAGCAATAGGGCACAGTCATTCTATACGGCAATATGTGTAATTGGATAGGGCCAATTTTATATACACGAAATATTGATCCCGCAAATGGCTCTTTTGCTATTGATCCCTCGAAAGGTGGCTCTTAACCTTAACCCTGCATTTCCTAATCTGGTGAGGTTAGGACTGACATTAAATTCGACCTCCATTACGAGTAATAACCCGAAAGGAACGTGTTCGGTTTAAACCGTGAATAACGAACTATTATTTTATCTTATCGTTACCACGTTTCCGGCTATTCAGAGTGGAAGTTGGATTGCGAAGGACCGCAGCAATTGTTTATCAGTACCGAGCAGTCATTCACCGCTAGTGATGTTGGTTGCTATTAATTCAGGATTTCCTTCGTACAAACTCTCGTACTAATCTTGTCGAATACCAAAGTTTAAAATTTGATACGTTAAAAGGTTTGTAAATTTGGTTCATTATTCCTAATAACGAACAGTAGAAGTCTACCAGAGAAACGTCAATACCGCCGCAATTACTAAACTGACTGAATGTTAATTTCGTGATAATTATGTGTGTTCGATAAGTAAGTCATTCCGGGTATTGTGGACGACAGAGATCGTGAGCTGCCCTCTGAAGGTGACCACAAAATATAGTTATTTTATTGAATTTGGCCCTGTCCAGTGAAATCACTGTCTGATATTGATGAAATTCGTGTGAGAGCCACCTTGAAACGATTATCGGTTAGGTGTGATTTTGTTCAAAAATCGCTTTCACCTGCACTCTTCGACACAAACAACCGTATCTTACCGTCTCTTCGGTGTCCTTTCAGAATCAATCTATCATCAGTGCTCTCCGTTGAGTTGAGGTCTTTACAAAGATTCCTGGTAGAAGAAACAATCATTCGACCCGAAGGGACCTGAGAAAGACCTGAGAAGATGAAAGGAAGATTGGTAGGCGGCCAAACCAGAAAAGAGATAGGGAGGGTCCTCACGACTGGGGATCTTGAATTCGACACGACTTCCGAAGTTTCCGAGTTTACCTGGAGCCAATACCTACTTTCAAACGTTCAGTTCTCAGTTTGAAAACTACAACATGCTTCTACGGGTTAAGACTGTAAACTCCACTCATTTGGTTCATTCCGACATTTTTCCGTTGTGTTTGACTTCAAAATTCTCTTCAAATATTAACTTGATAACGGCTCCTTTCAAATTACCGACTTTTAAGACGGAATATAATAATTATATTATTATTATACTAATTATTATACTAGCTAATTATTAGCTACAACTATAGTAAACGGCAAACGCTTAGTAGATGGCGAAGTAGACTCTTCTCCCACCAGAATCGCATAGCAGAAGACCCTTCCAACTTTATAGTATTACCTCTCAATAATCTGACCACTTTCTTTCAATCAGTCCTTGATGATATCTGTTTTTTAAAATTATCATTATTATTTTTGGTTCGTTCCAAAAATGTTCAAAATTCCCTTTAAATACCTTTGAATATTTTGGAGGACTCAGCCTTCCCACCAGATAACCGTCACAAAAGAGCGTTTGTTGGAAAGTACAGGCTCGTTGTGAGCGGCTTAAGCGGCCCACTCACGATCCTGCTGCAGGAAGTGGGGAGTGCAACGAAGTCCCCCTCTTCGCTCTCCTACGCTCTTCACACACGATCCTGCTGCAGGAAGTGGGGAGTGCTACGAAGTCCCCCTCTTCGCTCTCCCCCAGCCCGAACCGGCACTTTCCCGCCGAAATTCAAATGATAATTTTTCTATCATGGCGGATGAATACCGATTTCTGTCATGGCTGGTGATAACAACACTCTAATGTCGTCCTGCAGCCCCACACACGGTCGGACCTTGCAGGTTGACAGGGTGGGGGAAGCCAGACCGCAGGTTGGTCGGATGGGAATCCCATCCGACAAGCTCTGCAGGACACCTGCGGCAGGAAGGCCACCACACACAGGCCCGTGTCCGAAGAGGGGGAAATTTTCGGTTCCCCCCACTTCCTGCTGCAGGATCGTGAGTGGGCCGCTTTAGGCCCGACTAGGTATAATGCCGTGTGACGCCTTTTAAGAATAAGAGGTCAGACAGATAAGACCAGTCCCACTTTATATTTTTATCTCTTGATAATATTGACATTTGCTGAGGGTTCCTCCTACCCCTTTCGTGCTTGAGCTTTTGCCGTCTATAAAGCTTGGTTATTCAACATTTAGTACACATTGAAAGATTATAGTAAGGTATTTCGAAAACTGACAGGAACCTGACAAAATTACGTTCAAATCATGTTGCATTACCTAATGAACCCCTTTTCACCACTTGCGACAAACTCTTTCTTGTTTCCCATAGTAACAAGTAATTTCTTATTTCAAGTTGAATTTGAGGTTAATTAAGAACTGGCAAATTTCAAACCTCAGGCTGAGTCAAATCCTTGGATAAGCCGTTCTACCGTAAGTAGCTATGCCGGTATATAACCGTAATTTTCAACTTCCATGGAAGTTTTTACGATTTTCAACTCGAATTTGACTTTTTTTTTTTTTACAAACATTGTGTAGTTTTTCAAAATTTTTTTTTAAATTTGTAATTTCCATTTAAACCATTACCATACACAAATAAAAAAAAATATATAATTCCTTTTACAGATAAAAATAAAAACAAAATGCATATTTACACATCCATAAACGTAGTATATTATAAACCTAGTATATCGAGGTTCTCACGGCAAATTCCCACATCGTCATTTGGGCGACTTTTCAGCAGATCCAAAAAACCATCTGCCAATGACTATGTTTACTGAGTAATTCAGTGGAATAAATCGTGAGGTTTCGTGTTACCTAACTTATATGTACTTAGTTACATCGATCCGCCGGGGGAAGACGCTTCGAATGGTATGCATAACTCATTTTGGCCAAAAGTGACGATGCGGGGAGTTGCCGTGAGACCCTCGATATTATACCACGTACGATATTCTCAGACTCCATACCTCCAAGCTCAATCAGTATTCTTTTCTCGTAAATGAGAAGCGGAGATCTGAGGCAAAGATCTGAAGATCGATGTACAATATACAAAATGTTGAAAGGATTTCTCGTCGTGATTGTGAGAGCAGGCCTAGGGATCACAACTTTACCGGATAACCGAAAACGGGTCAATTGCTCTTGTTGGTGGCTATCTCCTGTATAATTTGGGTATTATTGGTACATGATAAGGAGGGACTTGATAAAAAGTTGCCTGCAGGCAGCCCCGTGGGGGTGAATACTTTGGATTCCTAGAATAATAATTATTCTCAATATAGACCTCTGGACTACAAATACTGTTACAACGAATCTAAACAAATCTATGCCAGCGGTATTTCTTGATACTGGCACATTGATGAAGTGCCATAAATGTCGCAGGACGTAATAAATCAACATCGCTTAAAATGCACGCAAGGGCCCAGAACCTACTTGTGCATTCGGGATGCGTTGAAGCGCGTATATCTAAACCGAATTATCGAGAAAGCCTACGACGCCGAGGTGTTTCGGTTGTGGTGGGGGGATGTCACAAAAAAGCCCAAGGCCATTCTTTAAGTCATCCCAAGGGCACATCTCATTCTTGCGCGTGCGCCGTCGAAAACTATTCCACTTGACGTCACCGGAAACAAAACCCCGTTTGCGATCATTTGCGGTCTTATGGAAATTGAAGGTGATGATTCGAGCTTTACACCGAGGGGAGATTGTAAAGTCACGCGCGACCCCTTGTGGCCCTAAGTTTTCCCGTTGCGGTATTAGGAGTTTACATCAAGGACTTAAGTTTCTCCAATGCTCCCGTTTAGTAGTTAAACGAGATTATACGAGTGAGTTAGGGATGATTGCATGCTTAGTACAAAACTTGGAAAAGCTGAGTCGAGAATATACACACACAGTTTCCATCTCACCCTCATTTTCATTTATAATATTATGTGTCCGATATTTTGGAGTACCTACTATAAACCGAGCGAGGATGTATTAATGGATCTATCATTTTTTAATAATACTAGTCTACTTTCCCTTGTGAAAATAAGACCCTTAAGACGAAACCTCATATTTGGAACCTCGAAACTCATCCTGGAGAGCCTGTAATATCCAGCATCCCCCAGACGTCCTTCTGAAGGACGCGGTTGTTCATATTTGGTAAACACCCTCAAGCGCTGGCCTTTACAGACTTCTTGTTTAGAAAGTCATTCCTCCAGAGAGAAAACCTCGTTATACTGGTTTTAACTAGCAAAATTCATTTAGTTGATACTGTCGACACCATCTTGATGTATGAGATCTTAACTGCCACCACTGAATGACTGTAACATACAAATAATATTATCCTGATATTCGATGACGTCTATAACAGGTGATATTTGTGAACTAAATCCTATTTGTTCCATTTAAAAACAAAAAATCCTGTACCTGTGCATGTGCTGAATGAATCATCATGAGGCCTTTTCTTTTACGAGTATTCCTAGATGAGAACCAATTCTTCACAACTCCTTATACTCACACGATTCAACTATCAAGTTCGTTCCCAAGACTGATATTTCTTTTTAACGTGGAACATGGTTTTAAGGGCGTGTTTCTCTTTGGAAGAGCGTGGTCGTCCTGTCCACCTCTTTGGCCACGACCCACCTACTTGCTCCTTCACACCTCTCTCCAGGGTCTGACATGTGACCTTACCAGTCCGTCAAATGTCCACGTTGTGTACGCTCGTGTCCGGGTGTGCGGTTATTCACTTGTCAGTGTCACACTTTATCGTTACTATTGAGTGATTGTGAAAAACAGTGTGCAGCACGGAGAAAGGGCAATACGTCCGTTAGTAATTTCCACGCTTTCCCGTAGGACTCTTTGCAAGGGATTTGAAGTAGGTATCTACGGCGAATCTCTTGTTGTTGCAAATTTTCGGTCAACCTCTTGTGCCTTAAGAGTATTCATTCATTCGTAGATTCATAGAGCAGTTGTGTTCAATCGGTTACCGATACGACATCGTAGGAGTGTCGCCTAAGTCGGAATCAACGTCTGCAAGGTCGACCCCGGTCTTGCCCGATTGCGATCGTCAAGTCCCATCTAATAAAACTGAGGCGTGGGCAAGGGAGAGAATGGCAGTTCATTAGAGTCGCTCTCGCGAGACCTCCGATGTCGTTGTGAACCAATTATGTCGAGCTTGACGCGTCGTTATTGAAAATAATCCTCTGGCAATCCGATAAACTGATTTCAAACATTGTCTCCTGACTTCGTCCTTGACGTCCTTCGGATCCCAGGCGACGGCATTAACATTTAGACGGCTACCGGCTTTCTTGTGTAGGCTCCGCGTGGGTTCGTAGCCCACAATTTTCTAGCGGGGCGTTGTAAATTCAGCCGGTTCTCTGATGCAAGGGAGAGCATATGAATGCAAATGCCATCTGTTTTACGAAACGTATCATCTTCACGTGTCTCGTGAATGTCACGATTTCAGGGCGTACTCTGTCACAAAACAGATCGGATACAGCATTGAAACGGGAGACGAAAATATCCAACTGGAAAATTACCATCTTAGTCCTTTCGGATCAGATAATACTGCTCTCATCTGTTTTTTTTTTTTTTTACCATTCTACTACCTATTCAAAAACGAACAAATTGTGTTTCCTTCCTCAACATCAGCATCAGCATTCCTTGTATATAAAATCGTCGAAATATGGTCATAAAGTGCTACTCCGTGGGCCACCTCAATAGACCTACCTAACTGAAATGCTAGCTGAACTGCAGTTTGAAATGAGGCAACTACTCCCTAACAGCACAGTTGACGATTTCAAGCGTTGCGTTATATTAATATACTAAAAGGCCTAATTGTACTACTTAGGTATTGTATACTGAAAAGCTATTGGTATGCTTAAGCCAACTCCCCCAATTACTTGTATAATATAGAAATTAGTATAATATTATTATACTAATTTATTTTTAGTTCGTGAGTGTCTTTTGGGAGGTATTACATTCATTCTTCATTTGAAATAATTGATTACGATATAATAGACAATTACGCCTTTGGGGTCGTTGTGGGCTTCTTCATTTTATTTCAGTACACTTCCAACAGCAAATGAAATACGTTTCCTACCCCAGTGGCGAAATTGTGGAAATCAATTATTTCAAATGAACAATATTATTCTTATCTTACGAAAGACATGTTTGAAATGGGGCATCTGTAATACTAGTGGTTGAAAATGAAAATGGATATGGATATGGAATATAAAAGTGTATTTGGATGGAGTCTCTGATCTGATTTTTTTGTGAGAGAACGCGTGGGTCGGGAGAGTTATTTCAAAAAACACATTATTTGGACAATAAACCTGAATACAACAAACTAACTGTACAGAATTTCCACATTTCTCTAACGAGTGACGGTCGACAATTCCTGACAAATTCTCAAAATGAAATAGTCTGACAAGTGACAAGTTTTAAAGGTTTTTTGATGCTAAACACGATTGCAACGTCAGAATTGCGATATCTCTTTCCGTTTTCAAACTGGATTCAGGAGTTACTCGGCAAAAAATGGAAATAAAAGTGGTTATAAAACCAGTTAAATGGAGGCACTTTACATAAAATCAGTCATTTCTTCGAAAAAATTCGTTCTTATAGCGATGCTGCATGGCTGTGGCTTTTTTAATAACATGCTTCTTCCATCTTAATTTGGCATCAAGAGTCATATTGGAATCATCAGGTAATATTTCGATCATTTATCGTGACCGGTACAGTTTTTATTTTCTTGTTCGTAAGGTTGGTATGGGTAGATTTCCTTTCATCAAGTTGGAGGCGCCTGTCAAATTTTTGAAGGATTTGTTCAAATTTTGGTACAGTTCCTCCAACTGTGCAGAAATCATCAAACTCTTTAAATCCCACTAAATTTGGAGGTACCGCCCGCCACTGCCCCTTGAGTGTTTATGTTTGAAATGTTTGGAGTCGCCAAGAAAACGGAACGTGTACGGAAACAAAAGCTTGAACGGCCGTTTAATTGCTCATTCTCTCAATATCGCACGTCCTTCCTCTCACGTTTGGCGCATACGAAACGATAGCGAATTATCACAGCGTCCGGGAGGGTCCGTACGATGTGTGATTCAGTGTTGGCCGCACCGCTCGACGAGCCGGAGTGGGCTCGTGAGTTATACGAAGGATTGTGTCAGAACAAGCTCGCGGTTTTACTTCGCGTTTCATGATCCCCCACTCATGTTTGGGCCTTCGTACGGTGAGTGTTCTTCATTTATCATATATTCCTTCGTCGGCCCCCTCAGTCCTACTCCAAACTATTCCATATTCGGTCGTCTGTTCGAATCAGGAGGTCCTTTTGTGGCGCGTTGGTTTGGGTATCGGGTGATAGATGTTTCGTCACTCAAATTTTTCGTTTTTTCCATTTATTCTCTATTTACCACGAAAAAATTATCAAATTTGTTATAGGAACACCACAAAATTGTCCAACTTGACTACGACCAGGACCAAATTCAATCTCTTCTTCGTCTAAATTGATCACGCCTGATTTGGAAAACATGGCCTCGTATTTGTTTTACGATATTTTTTCTCGATTATGACACCTAATTCTCGTTCAACTAGTCAACATCAGAGGAAAATTGGACATCCAACAGAAATCCTTCACGGATTCTCCTCACATCCGAAAACAATACGGCACTCCTTATCGACGAGTTGACCTTATAAAGGGCGTCCTAACACTAAAAGGGCGATACCATATTGTGGACAATCCCTATTGTCCTCCGAGTTCAAAGCACTAAAAGCCATTAAAGAGGCTTGTTTATCGTTGTCATTCAAACGGCCGTTCATGCAGATTTATCCAACCGATCCTGGTGAGCGTGTATTGTTGAGCGCCTATCAATCAATCCCCGTTTAGGTCTGAACAAGCGCATATATTTAACGTGTCCTTGGACGTCCGGTCGGTTTGCAAACGGGGAATGAGCCATTTTCAACCGATGCAAACGCGATACATTTACAAAACAGTTGTAGAATAGCAGTACTAACTTCCAAGTAGGTATTTCTGAACGGGCGATCTATGAAATCAACACCAACAGGTTGTAGGTATTTATTATTCTACAGGATGCGGCAGAGGAATATGGTGTTTTTGACAGAATCATAACTTCGTTAAGTTTGCTACAAAATAGGTTTTATTCATTTCAGGACGTTCGTAAGGATTTGAGAATATTAGGTCAGCGGACCGAGGAGGTCATAAAATATCACCAAATCTTGAAATGACGTGGTTGGGGAACAGAGGACGAAGAGCAGTCATGTTCAACATTGCGATGTATCTACCCACATTCCCAACCGCACACCATATAGTTGCAGTGATTTTTCAATGAGGATATCTTAAGTCACATACGAGAGTGAGCCACGCACATAGCAAGAACTGAATGCGTCCATCGAACATAAATTCACGCTCATCAATGCAGATCTACAGGAAATAGTAGATGCCTATTTTTGGGAACGGCTTCTGAACTACGTTGACGAAAACGGGCCTCACATGCCTGTTGTAATTTTCTGTACCTAATATTCTCAAATGGTAAGTCCTTACGAATTTCGTGATATCAATAAAACCTTTTTTGTAGCAAAATTAACGAAGTTGTGATATTTTCAAAAACACCCTATTCCTCTGCCGCACCCTGTACAACTCACTCATTTTAAACCGCTGAAAATGTGAACACTTGAAAATGTAAATAGAATTTTACTTGTGGCAGTTCTCTAACAACCTATTCCTCTGCCGCACCCTGTACAACTCACTCATTTTAAACCGGTGGAAATTTGAACGCTTGAAAATGTAAATAGAATTTTACTTGTGGTAGTTCTCTATAGTGCTCATCGATAAATACTCGTAACAACAAGGGAACTGAGTGGTTCTTTTTGAGAATTGCTCCAGTATCCATACACCATCTGCCAGCGGGCTTCCTGTCAAGTTGCCATTGATAAACCGGCCTTGAAATGTGAGAGAACAAGTGGAACCTCCGTCTGAATTGGCAGATAATAAGAAGAAGACTCTTTCATAAGAATCCGTTTAAAAAAAAAAAAATCCACAGCCGTACAGAATGGCTATAAGAGCAAATATACGAAGAGATTTCTCCATTTTACTGGTTTTATAACCAATTTTGCCGTGTAACACCTCAGTTTCAAGATTTTTCGACGATGAACACGATGGTGAAGGAAGAATTGCGATATCTCATCACGTTACCAGATTAGAGCAGAGGAACTGTGAAGGACATCTCAAGTAACAACCACGTTTTTTCACCTTCAAAGTGCTCCAGTTGAGAACGGAATAAGATACCGCAATTCTGACTTCGCAATCGTGTTTAGCATTAAAAAATCTTTGATGATGTGTTACTTGACAGAGCGTTTCATTTTTGGAAGTTATGAGTAATTTGTCCCCCTTAAAACTCCCCTAAACACCCCTTAGAGTGGTCCGATTCTGTCCATCCTCAAACGTAGCCGTTCGATGCCGAGACAGAATTTTTGTGCAAATTTGAACTTTTTATCTTAATTCTATCAAGAGTTTTTGCCTGGAATGGCACAAATATACAAATTATGTAAGAACGTCGCGTGAACTGCTTTTTAAAAAAGGTTTATTTCAAAGTCACAATTACACGGAGGTACAAGGAAAGAACGGACTGATGTGGAACAAGTCGAGTACAGACGAAGACTAACTGCCTGGAGCGCGCAGGCTCCTTATATAACGTTCGTCGCTGCTGAGTCGACGTTATCGAATCACGCGTTACAATTCAGCAGTAGTACTTTAGGTAATTCGTCCCCCCTTAGACATTTTTTGACCTAAGTTTGGCCTGACACAGTTATAGTCTTTGTTACACTAAAATACTTATATGTTAAGTACAATAATATGCATATAATAAAAATGTACAATACAATAGTCCAAACACTAGGAAGAACATAGTTTACTAAATCGAAACTGGGGATTGGTTTAATATTTTGTAAATTAATAAATTCGAGGTTAAGATCTTTTAAGGTGATTTCCTCTTCGGGTTGTTGATAATGGGATAGTTTGGGAATGTTCCCAATTACAATAGGTTTTCCTGCAAATTCGCTGTGGGGTGAATACAGTGTTTGATTTCTATATTGAATGCCTTGTTTGTTTGGTGAGGCTAAGTAAATTCCAAAAAGGGTTTTGGTTTCAACAATCTCTTTGTGTATGATACTGATTGTATCACCCTTGGGGAAGAATAACAAATACCTATTAATTTCTGTCATTAATTTAACATAGTTCGAGTTCGTATTTAGTTGTACAAATTTGCATTTAGAAGTATTTCCAGTAAGTAAGAATTCAGTTTCACATTCTGCTCCCGATAGGGATATCAAATAGTTTGGGCACATTTGAAGGTGTCCGAATGGGCATTTTTGGGTGAGTGGTAGGACTTTGTTTCCAGACTTTAAATAGTATCTTAACGAGGGAATGACGCTTACAATTTTCCCTTCGTACATAGTGGGTAGTGAATCTAGATGGTACATTGTGTATTCTTCGGGGTTTACTATAGGGATTTCAAGGAAGTATACTATTTCTTCTGTTCCTACGTAACACCTGGTTTTTATGTACGATTGGATTTCTAGTAGGTTGTTATTTTCGAAATCAAGAAATCTGTTACCATAGTGTGTGGATAATTTGGACAGTTCTTGTAACAATAGGTGTGGATTGATGACACTAGGGTGTAATAAACCGGATTTACAGGCTACAATTGAGTTCTCTATGTCTTGAATGGTGTTTAACACTGAATCGAGAACAACTTGTGCATGCTCCAGTATGGAACGGGTTGTTTGAAGGCGTGAAAATTTGGGATTCTGACTTCTCCAAAAATTTAATTCTTTTCTTAACTCATTATTATTGTGGGTGATGGTTTCTATTGTTCTATTAAAATTTCGTTGGACAGCTTCATTTATTGAATATTGGGCCTGAATTTGGGACCGTATGTCTTGTTGGTTTTTCCGAAGATGAGATATTATGTCGTTGTATTTTTCTTCGTCTCTGGAGTCTAGGTTGCCGGTAATGAATTTAATTACTGACCCTAGACCGTTAAGTAACCCTCTTCGAACTCGTTTAATAGGTGTAGGAATATGGACGTCATATAATTTCTCCTGTATAACAGAGAAGGTGTGATTTAAGGTTGCAAGTAGGAGTTGAGTATGGTCAAACGCATGTTGGTCAGTTGAAATGTTGCGTATGATTTCCAAATAAGTTTCTTTCAATGATTGAGTTTTTGTCATGAGTTCCGTCAAGTCGTAATAATGTGTCAGTGTGTGGTAGTCTTCCACTATCCTGGATGTTCCGAGTTGGCTCGCTATTAGTCCTGGATTGGTTGTGATATTCGTAATTTCGGATGCCGATGCATTATAAAGAGTGATGAGGAAGAAGGCAATCCTGTAACATTAAACCAGTTCGGCTTTAAGTATTTCGTAGCACATTTGTTTCCTAAGGGGTGGTATCTCCAAAGTTTTCGGGATTGGCCCACCAGTTGCTAGATGTTTCGCGAATTGGCACATAAACACGCCACAATCGTTGAAGTTGTTTTGTTGTGGTGTATTGGCTGGTGTGTCGCATTTCCAATTATGTGTGTCTAGTGGAGTTCCTTTCTTTGTTAGGTGTTCTTTTTCTAAGTAGAGGACTATGTCGTTGAGGATTTCGGTACCATCCTTATTCAAAGAATCGTAATAATTTATTTGTTTTTCTTTATTGTTGATTTCCACTAGTCGCCAATGGGATGATTTAAATATTGGAACTAACACTATGTCTGCGCTAAAGATGTCTGATTTCTTGGTGTATTTTTCTACTCGTTCGTATCCGCCTGCTTTGAATGAAACGTATAGGAAACTATTAAAGGCGTAGGATTTGGGTAGGTTTGAGTTTTGCCTGCTGTTTTCATCAATTAATTCCATGTAGAAGTTTACTACTATATCGTTCAACCAATTTTCGTCTTTCAATGTTTGTAAGTCTTCTCTAGTTACTCTGAGGCCGAATTTAGTTGCAAGTATTTCTGTTTTGTCTAATTTGAGATCCCAAGCGTTAGCTACGGAATTGGTGAACTTCTTGGGGCGTCGGATGTTTACTAGATGGATTTTCTCTTTAGTGTTGTGATGCCTAGGAATAATTTGAGCTGTTTTTAGTTCTGGATTTACAGTTTTGATAATCTCCTTGTTAAATTTAGGTTTAGTTTTGGTTTGTTTTTGAATTGTTTTAACATAGACCTCGGTAGGAATTGGTGGAGTTTCTTCCCGTTTTTCGTTTAATTTTCCTATGATTTTGGTTTTGTCTTCTAAGAATTTAGTTTGCATTTCGGAATACAGAATTTTCATCCGTTGTCTGTGTGTGTCTAGGTAATTGTTCGCTAGAATTTGGTCAGTGTTGAATTCTAGTAGGGTTGGTTGTCTAATGTGTCCGTATAGGAGTTCAAATGGTGTGAGTTTGGATGTTGAGTGAATCGAGTTGTTGTACGCGATAATCGCGTAATCTACTTTTATTCTGGTTGAACTTTTCTTGTACTCTGGTCTCAGTGATAGGATTCTGTAGTGTTCGATTAAGGTGGAGTGAAATCTTTCCACTATTGAATTAGATTCTGGGTGTTGAGAAGCCGTGTAGTGGATAACGATTCGGTGGAGTAGCATGAACTCACGGACCAGGGAATTCTGAAATTCAGGGCCGTTATCTGTAACTATGTTGGTGGGTGTGCCATGATGTTTGAAGTATTGGATGAGTGAGTCTACTACGTCGATGGCGTTGGCTGATTTAAGTGGGTATGCTTGTGCATAGCGAGAGAAGGAGTCTACAAGTGTTAAGAATTTCGAACCATCTAAAGTTACTGTGTCAATGTGTAAGGTTTCAAGTGGGCGAGAAGAAGTTGGGGTTACATTGTATTTGACTTTTAGCGGTGTGCGGTCGTACTTGCACCTAACACAAAGTTCACAGTTGTTGATGTGTCTCTGAATTGATTCTCTCATGTTGGGCCAGTAAACCTCTCGCTTCAATCGGAGATGACATTCATCGATTCCCCGGTGATTTGTTACACCTTCATGATACTTCCTGATTACCTCGGTCCTCTCAGTTTCGTCTAAGATATCCCTTAAGAGTATTGTATATTTCGTCATTGTTATTTCTGAAAAGGTGAAAGTTTTGGTCATGATTGACACGAACTCTGGGTATATGTCCTCGGTAAAGTAAATACCGTATTTGATCTTTGGCTGGACATACTCTTTGACGAAGTTGGTAATGTCTTCCTCTAGGTTTCCTCTATTGAGATGGACTGTTATACGGGTTTTGTCGTTGAACAGTTTCTGAGTGTTCACTGGTTGGTTGATGGGGCCTTTGGTAATTTTGACTATTATTTGGTGTTTGCAGACGTTCACTGGGTCCTCTTTGATGGGGATTGTTACAATGGCATGACCCATTGCGTCTGAATGGACTGTGCTAGTGAGGTTTGACTCGTCGTCGTCGGAATCTGGTTCGGCGACATTTGACTGAGTGTCTTGGTCTGGATGTACGGCAAGTGATGCTAAGTCGAGTTCGTCGATAAGTTTTCGACTACCGGGCGTGAGCTCGTTTATATACTCGTTTATAGCAGCGGACATCTCTTCACTAGTGGGGCTGTAATCGTCCTCTAAATTGTTGAGGAGTTCGACTCTCGACAGGGCATCAGCATTCGTGTTAAGCTGGCCTTTTTTATACTCGATGTCGAAGTCATAGGCTGACAGCTTTGTTCGCCATTTAAACAGCTTGGAGCTCGGCTCTTTGATCGAATACAACCACTGCAGAGGTTTGTGGTCAGACAGGATTTTGAACTTCCTCCCAAAGAGATAGGGCCGAAAGTATTGCACGCCCCATACTATCGCCAGGAGTTCCCTTTCGATTGTCGACAGACGCCTTTCGGTGTCGTTCAGGGTCCTGCTAGCGTATGCTACGGGGAGATCAGCTCCTTTTGTATCTTGGCTTAGTACACAACCAATTGCTATATTACTGGCGTCGGTAGTTAGTTTGAACGTCCTAGTGAAGTCAGGGTATTGAAGTATCGGTTCGTTAGACAGTATGTTCTTGCAAGTCTCAAAGCATTGTATGTAGTCAGAGTCCTCAATATCAATTTTTACACCACGTTTCAGACACCGTGTGAGGGGTTTTGTCAATTTTGCGAAGTCTTTTATAAACTTTCGGTAGTATCCGAGGAGTCCGAGAAAAGACTTTATTTCGGTAGTCGTTTTGGGTATAGGGTATTTTTGGATGGCTCTAATTTTGTCCGGGTTTGGCTTGACTCCTTCGGGTGTGATTAAGTGACCCAAGTAGGCGACTTCTGTGCGTAAGAACTCGGTTTTGTCTAACTGGATCTTGAGGTTGGCTTTTCTAAGCCGTTTGAAAACTTCCTCAAGTCTGGTCATATGCTCGGTCAGAGATGTGCTAAATATGATTATGTCATCCAGGTAAACACAACAGAATTCATTAGATATCCCACGCAAGATGTTGTCCATTAGCCGCTGGAAGGTGGCAGGGGAGTTCTTTAAGCCAAATGGAAGACGGTTAAATTCAAGGTGGTAGTTGGGGGTGCTGAAGGCTGTTTTTGCCCTGCTGTCCGGGTCCACTTCAATTTGGTGGAAGCCCGACTTCAAGTCAATCACACTGAAGTATTGACAGCGGCCTAGCTTATCCAGTAACTCTGAGATCTGCGGTAGCGGATATCGATCATCTAGAGTCTTGTCGTTCAGTCGTCGGTAGTCAATGACTACTCTGAACTTGGGTTTGCCACTGGCATCGGCTTTCTTGGGTACAATCCATATAGGAGCGTTCCAAGGGCTTTCTGAGTGTTTGACTATGCCTTCGGCAAGCATTTGTTCAATTTGCTTGTCTACCTCTTGGCGATAGATCTCAGGGAACCTGTAGTTCCGGGCATAAACTGGTATTTCATCACTAGTTCTGATGTGATGTTTGACATGATGAGTGAATGAAAGGGGTTCGTCTTCCTGGTGAAATATGTCGGCGTATTTTGTTACAATTTTTAAAATTTCTGATTTTTCTTCCTCACTCATGTGGTCTAATCGGAGTTTGGAAGTGTCGAATTTGAATTGGACGTTGTCTTCGTAAAAATTGTTCAGGGTTTCGAGCTCATTGAGACTTGGGATTTCGCCTATTTCTTCTACGTTAATCGGGGTGATTTGTGTGAGGTTTTCTGTGTTTGTTGATGGATTCAAGACTCTAATATGGGTTTCAAAATTTTTGACTCTAACTAAACTTTCGGGGAGTTCTAATTTTCCAATTTTGCGATATGGTAATATTGCATCGCCATTTTCTAGGTTTTTTACTTTGATTTTGATTTGTTGGACTGATCTGCTCTCAATAAGGTGGGTTTCTGCTTCTTTAGTGCTTAGGAATTTTAAGGGGATTTCTATCCTCGGAGTTTTGAGAATATTTTTATCTAAATCAACAGATGCTTTGAGAATTTTGAGACTATCGAGGCCTAATAGTAGGTCAAATTTACTGTGGAATGGGAAAACGTTAAATTTTAATTTTAAATTTCTTTGTTTGAAAAACTCTCCACAAGGGATTATGGTAGTGAATTCGCCTCGGGACGAACCGTGGGCGGTTCGTACTTCAAATTTTTCGTGGAGGAATTTGTCTCGAAAGAAGTTCTCTGCAATTATTGGGGTAACATAGGATTTTGTGCTGCCGGTATCGATTAAGATTTTTAATTTGGAGCTTGGTACGAAAATATAGGGTAATTCTGAAATCGTCTTACTTCCGAGGTTACCAAGGTGATATTGGGGGATGGTATTTTCGGTTATTGGTTTGGTGTTAAATTTTCGAGGCCCAGCTCCTCTAAAAAATGATCATTATTTTGGGATTCAGTTATTGAGCGTTCTTCGTCGATTTGGTCCGTTTGTGGGTCTTGGTCGAAATGCTCGTTTTCAGGACATTCGGCCGGGTCTGACGTGTCTTCTAAATTGTTGTAATTTGTGTTGGATGTCCGCCACGACATCGGTGTGGGTTTCATTGTGCTCGCAGCTCGAGGGGCAAAACTGTGATTTGTTGTGTTTTGTCCTTGGGCAGGTGGTTTAGCTTGATTTTGCTGAAATGACTTTTGTTGAAAGTTTGGTTTGTACGAGTAGTTCTGAGGCATTTTATTTTGCATGTTATTCGGACGGTAATTCGACATGTTAGTGTTCGGGGTGTAGGGCTTACTGTTCTGGAATTTGTTTGTAGTGTTCGGCGGTGGTTTTGTGTAGTTGATGGTTTTGGTGTTGGTGTTGTATGTTCTGCTGTTGACTACTAGATGTTGGTAGTCGTTTGTTAGCCACGAGAGTGCAGTGCTTAAGTCGTCGGGTTGTCGCGTGCGCAACAGACTTCCTAAGGGCTCTTTAAGGTGTAAGAGAAAACACCTTAGCGCTAGTTTTTTATAATGTTCAGCTAGAACACGGGAGTGTGGAACATCATGATTTTCAAGATATGCTGTAATCAAGTTCAGGATCTTTAAAATTTTTTCGTGAAATTTGAAAGCGGATTCACCTTCAGCCTGTCGTGTGTTAACTAGTTCGATCGTCAACGTCAAGTGATCTCTCTTGTCTGTATAAGCGTTTAGAAGAGCGTCCTTAATTTCATCGAACGAATTAGCTGTCGTGACATGGTCTGCTGCAGGAGGGATAATTTTGCTTTTTATGCCTGAAATTAGGGTAAAATTCTCGAAAGAGTCGGGCGTTATGTCGTTATAAAATTTATCATACAGTCTTTGGGAAACTTCTAAGAAAAACTGCAGTCTTTGGGGTGACCCGTCAAACTGCGGTATGAGGTCAAAATGTTCTTTTCTCGGGCCTCTTTCGGAGGTTCGAGTAGGGTTCGGTACCTGATGGGACAGCATAGTTTGCATCATATGTTGCAATTGTTGGATTTGTTGAGATTGCTGGTGAATCATCATCATAGGGTCAAAGGATTGTTCAATGTGGGTTTTGTTCAGGATGGGGCTTTCGGGTAAATCGTTAGAGGCCATTTCAGGAATGGGGAATAGTCTGGCTAAGGTTTTTGGAAGGAAAAAAGGTGGTCGACCTTTAGGTTCTTTTGGTTCTCTGATTTTCGGAATTTTGCTGATTTAGTTTCACCCAAAAATACGATTGAGTTTAAGGTCAAACTTAGGAGAAAAATGTGAAATGTTGTAATGTGTTGGATATGTTGAATAAAGTGGAATGAAAAGTTACGCGCTAATAGTAGTTAAAATAGACAAACAATGATATAGAGGTGGAAATATTCTTACGTCTAAAAGAAAACAAGTTTAAAAGGTTTAAGAGAAAGAAGTAATGATTAAAAATAAAAGATAGAGGGGTTTTAAGTCTTATCTGGTGACGAGGTCCGCCG
Source organism: Stenodema calcarata (assembly GCA_963920205.1). Lineage (NCBI taxonomy): Eukaryota > Metazoa > Arthropoda > Insecta > Hemiptera > Miridae > Stenodema > Stenodema calcarata. Next base: position 17,377,609 of record OY986061.1, on the reverse strand, counting down.
GAGGTCCTGGGCTGTCGTTGCGCCGGATGAAGACGTTGCAAAGATAAGGTTACGATGAAATAGAAGGATGAATCCTCGCAGGTGAAGGTCGTAAGGGCAAACTTGCTTCACGTTGCGGGGGTAGGATATGTGATTATTCTTCGAATAATATTCGAATCTCCGGTGGGGCTCTTCGAGACGGGGTCCAACGGTAGATTCGCTGCCCAAATATATTGGTTCCTTAAGATTTCACCTTCGCAAGGTCGAGCTCGTGTGAAATGTTTAAGGATTGATAATGAAACGATTTTTCCAGGGTCAAAATTGTCTGCTTCCTCTTACAGGTTTTGAACGGGGCTGGAGAAAATCGGGTTGCAAGTTCTCAGAATGGGCGATGTTCTGAGGTACTGGCTGTTGTAAGGTCAATTTGGTACTCGACTCCCAAATTGACAATAAAGGTTTATTTTTCTGTAGGTACTCACAGGCGTGACATGAGGAATGTTGTCATCGGGGGTCCTGGAGGAGTTCTTCGCTGTTTGTTCCCTGTAGGTTCTCGAACGCCGGGGTCCAAAATCGTCGATATTCGTTCTAGGATTCTGGGTTGTCCTGCGTCCTCACTAGACTGCGCCAATTATGTAAGAACGTCGCGTGAACTGCTTTTTAAAAAAGGTTTATTTCAAAGTCACAATTACACGGAGGTACAAGGAAAGAACGGACTGATGTGGAACAAGTCGAGTACAGACGAAGACTAACTGCCTGGAGCGCGCAGGCTCCTTATATAACGTTCGTCGCTGCTGAGTCGACGTTATCGAATCACGCGTTACAATTCAGCAGTAGTACTTTAGGTAATTTACATACATACCTATATGATTTTTGTGTCTTTTGGGATGAATTCAAGATGGTCTGGAACGGATTTTGGTATAAGAATGTTTCGGATATTCGAGTTTTAAGAGTTTTGGACGGAAAACAATAGCTTCCTCTTCTTCGAAAATCCGCTTAAAAGGTAGAAAAATCTCCTAATCAAACAGGTATCAAACAGAAAAGTGCCAGCGACCCGCCAACGGGGGAGAAAATTTTCTTAATACAGATTTTCATTTCCCTCTCTTTTTTGGTCTCTTCGTCTTTTTTCTCTTTTATGCCTCTCCGATTGGTTGCAGGGTATTCGCTGGGGGCGGGAGGAGGCCGAACCTAATTATACGGATGGGCCAACGATTCTGGGATGATGTTTCCGGGCCAATACACCGTAAAAAGGAGTTTGAGGGAATTGAGGATCTTTTTCCGTTACTTTTCCACTTCTCTTGGAACTTCTCCTTTCCCTTGATGCCCCCTACGTTTGGCTTCGGGGAAAAACTTATATTGATTGAGGGGGAGCGTCTAATCCGACTCAATTCGATATTGATTCGTCTTATTGTTAGTTTTCTTTTGTTGAGGTTCGGGGATTTCGGGAAAACTTACCTTTCGCTGGGTTGCAGTGATGAGCAGAATGACTTGATGAACGAATTTTCGTAATAATCGACCCTTCAATTCACTAATTATCAAATCACTGAAACAAACAAAAATTCTTCATTGTGTAACAGTGCATCGTATAGCATCACCTCCGCCCCCAATTCCCTCCTTGTACTTATCTAAATCATTTCCCCGCCCATTTTCAAAATTTCAGTATCACTTTCCCTCTCATTTCCAATCCATCTTCGTTCTCTCCCAGAAAGGATTAAGGAACACGAAACAGATTTTATGGATATTAGGCAAATTTTTGATTGGTGTAATTCCTTCAAGTTTCTCCATTGCTGCGTTTATTTCTATAATAGCTTGATCTCCCCTCCACCATCTTATAGCCCCTTCACTTCAAAGAGCCAATCAGAAGCAGTTTCAGTTCAAGAGCCAATAGCAATTTGGTTTCCTTTCACTTGTACCAACCAATCCCATTGGACATTTCACTTTTGGGGTCTCTATTAAGTTCACCACTGTGTAGGCCCAGAACCTACTTCTGAAAGTCCTTCTCAACAAAAGAATGAGATATCCCACCGTGCAATTATTCAAAGAAATTAGAGTTCTGCCCAAGCAGCACAATTGGTCGGATTTCACGACTTGCTACCTAATCTGTAGTATATCCGACGTCGGAAATCTGTATGTCAAATATTAACGTCATCACGACGTCGGTACGACGAGAGATTCGTCGGAAATCTATAGTACAGATAGACGAGGTCGCTACGACGTCGGATATTTGTATTACAGGTTGACGAGGTGGCCACAACGTCGTATATCTGTACTATATAACGCTGAGGTCGCCGCGACGTCGGATATCTGTAGTAAAGATAGACGAGGTCGCCACAACGTCGGATATCTATAGTGAAATGGCGATGGCGATAACACGCAGGTGGGACGCTACAGGCGCTCATTCTGTTGTACCGTTTGGGAACTACGTTACTATATATTTCTGTACATGTTTTGTACATCAGCCGACGAGAGGAAGACCTGGTCAGATCCTGTACAGATTTGTTACACAATCGTGTAACAATATCGGAACATCCCTAGTTCGCCATCTTTTTCCATTTCCATTACAGGTTAGGTTGAGGTTAGATATTAATTTAAATAATTTTCCAATATATTTATTTCTGAAATTCAAATGTAATAATAACTCTGATAGTTACCAAGGAAATACAGCAGTTTAATAGTGAAACCAGCGAAATAATAAGTCGTCATAACATTTTCACAATAGTTACCAAATTGAAAAAAATATTTACAACGTCTCAAATTCGGAGGGCACTGGTTTTTGAGAGACAGAATCGAGCATTTCACGTTAAATTTTTCTCCGCGGATGATATGAAGAGACATGAACTTACATACGGGAGTTGGTAGGTACCGTGTAATATTCACACCAAGTATTTCACCATCCACCATCTTAATGATTTCCGTGGAGAGAGATAACCTTCCTCGTCGGAAGATGTCGGTTTTGTATTGAGTCAGTTGAGGTCGGGCGGCGACGTCGGTACAACCAAGAAATCATTCCCCACATTGGTCGGCATTTGGTCGTGGTGAGGTCGGCACGACGTCGTCGCCCGACCTGAGGTCGGGCGGCGACGTCGGTACAACCAAGAAATCATTCCCCACATTGGTCGGCATGTGGTCGTGGTGAGGTCGGTACGACGTCGTCGCCCGAAGTCAGGTCGGATTTCCCGACCTCTTACGACGTCGGACCGACGTCGTTGTGCTGCTTGGGTGACGTTCTCGGATCTCGTGGACAAAGTAACAACGATCAAGGCATTCAAACTTGTTAAAGAAAATGAAATTTCCTTCCTAGAAGGAGTAACCAGAGCCAGAAATCGCTGTTTCATTGCGTTGCCCTTTAGAAAGACTATTCGTGGCCTCTTGATTTTAGGGGCGCTAATTTGTAATGCTCTTCCTGAGCAAATTCGTGCATCCACGACCCTGGAGAAATTAAAGAGTAGGCTTACTGCTCATTATTCGGTCATAGTGTCTGGTTTAGAGAAGTCAAGGGAGGTGAAGACTGGCTCATAATGATGAAATTAATGTAATACGTATACATATATATATTTTCTTTTTACCAATTTTTACCAATGTAATTTTTTTCCCTCTTTCTCGTTTCTTCAATAGTTGCTAATCCATATGAGAAGTTAAGGGATAGTTCTGATAGTTGAGGGAATTCAGTGGGGTTTTCAGTGGGGAGTAGCATTTGGCATTATGCTCTTGTTTATGAGGTGTACTTATATACATTTTTTGAATAAATACATTATTATTTTAAAAAAAAAAACTAGTCTTGTATTTATGCTTTGTGACGTTAGAACAGCTGGTAGTTGATTTCCCTACCTGCTATTCCACATAGTTCTAATTCTTGGAGGACTACATCATAGATCTCATTCGATTTATACAAAGACCATCTCAGTTCCGATATGAAGTGCGAAGTTGTGAGAGGGAGAGAGGATTTACTAACCAACATCATCGATCGACAACGTTAATTGGGCGCCGTGATGGTCACTAAACCGGGTTGAACTAGCTAAGCAAATCAGAGGAGATGGAAAGGGAAGCTTCTAATAAGATCCTGAACAAATCCCATGAGTAAACTCCTTAACGAACGGAGAGAGTTCATTATGACTTTATGACGTTCCCTCAACGCGTCTGTCGCTACTTGAGTCTCAAGTGTCAATACCGGTCTCCGGTAGCGTTGCATGATTACAATGTTCTATTACGTTGTAAATTAATATGATTACGTTGTATGATTACAAACAGCACTCATGTTGGCTTATACGGTTTCATCACCTTACTATCACCTTATTTTATCAGTCATTTTCTAAGTCCACTGATGAATGGCTCGTCCTACTAACTAATTAATTTGTTTCATAAAAATTAGGAAATAATTCAGAGTAGTAGAAAATGGAGAAGAATTATTACTTATTCAATCAATAATCACTTTACAGTTATGGGACTAGCATGCTTTCGTATACAAAAAACTCCTCCTCGATACTGTCACTCGATCATCGTGTTGCCACTCATCAAACATGTATACTATTTTTTAATACGATGTAACATCATTGTCATAATCGTCTCTAAACTAACTCCCAACCTCATCCGCCAACTTTTCGATTCTGAGGGACCGCCCTTCGCTTTCGCTTGATTAAAGTTGAAAACACACTTTGCCTTTTCAGACTTTGATTGAGTTCCCCAGTTGTCTGGGTAACAAGTGTGACAGGGGGCACTTTGTAAACGGAGTAATCCCAAATAGACAAGGGGTTCCCTCTAACTTAACCCCACTCCCCTTTGCGCAGTATTTCATCTTAAGTGCTTCGCCCTCTCTAAGAAAGTGAGTGTTCTTATAGTGCACTTAAGGACGGGCCGACGCCTTTTAAGACTATTTTTTGTCTGTTTCGTACCGAAAAAACTGCTCAACTCATTTCAAGCGAGTTCTTAAAGGAAAGACGCAAAATATCATTAGCAAATTTAGAACATGGTTTATTAAAGAAAAATTATGTTTGATACAAATTCACTTTGAACCTACCCCTAGATTTTAACGAATTTCGTAATTTACGAGTCTTTGGTCAAATTTAATAAAACTAGATCTAGGGGAACAGATGTAGGGTCACTCTTGTGACAGTTGTAGTTGTACACTAGGAGTACAACTACAACTGTCACAACTGTACAAGTCTTGTACACTTGAGATTTTCTCAACTTAAAAACCGTCGAATTTCTTCGATAATGTCATGAAATTATTAATGTAGTTCCAATATCACGTTCTCACGTACCAGAGAGAGGCTACGTTACGTTTGGTAAGAGGGAAGTTACGAACTCGTCCGGACTACCGCATATGCGATACCTCGTAATGCATTTTTACACTCCGTCAGCTTGTGATCTGTGAGTTCTGACTGCTGAGACGGCTAAAGTTATGCATTGGCAGATAAACTGCAGTTGTCAGCGTACGAGGTAGGATTTCACTCTTGTTGACAACTCATCTCGGTAACCACAGTTGTACGATTTAGATGTAGCGTCGCTTTCGAATCTATGCAGTTCGCAACTGTGTACCTTCTGCTGACAGGCCCGTCGAATCCCACATTTCCCACACTAATTTATCCCTAATTGAACGAGTTGCCTGGAATTCCGTCGTTCAACGTTCATATCAAATCGATCAGACCTTGTGCACCTTCTGGTGTATTCCACAATTTTCTCGCAGTCCCGAGCTAATTCAACTGGTATGTTCTCCCGATTACCAGTTTCCGTCTGAAATTCGTCTATTCTTAAATCAAGGTAACGGTATCACGTTGAATGGGGACGTTTTTCTATTTCCTGGTATTCGACCCGCAAACTACGCTGTTAGAATAGCATTACCGCCACGTTAACTTCATTAGTTACCTAATTTCTTAAATGTAGATATAGAGAAAAAAAATTATAAAATTGCTTGCATGAAGTTTATGTTCATTTATGTGAACAACCATAAAGCGAATGTGCCTGTAGCTACTTGTGTGAATCTTCATAAACGTCATACAATATAATTATTATATTGCATTTTATCTGTTGAGTTTTGCATTTGTAGTTGTTATAGCTAATTTCCTCTTAGTTTGTAGTGTACCAATTTCTGCGTTTTGTGCCAGCTTTTAGCATGAAATTAGTTTTGGTTTTATCAATCTATCGTGTCAATTCAAGGCATTTATTTTTTGGTCTTCATGCTGCACCACTCCAAATGTTCCATGATTTCATGTTCCATGGTCTTGAAATATTTCGACATTTGACCGTCTTATCTTTTTCAACTGTGTTTTGTGTTCGTTGAACTTTCGATGTCTCTATGTTGAATGCTTGAAATTGTTTCTGTTATTAATAAAACACTTATTGTGGAATCTATGGGAATCTCTACATGTCGCTCTATCATATTCTCATCCTGTGCTTGATGTTTTCACAGAGGTGCGACAGGAGGCTGTGCAGCAGGCACTTGCCGCCATGCAGAGCCGTCCCAAGCCGTCCCTTCCAATGCCATCCAAAAGGACGTCCGTCATGGCCAAAAGCCCCGACAGGGATCGGCACGACTCCGGTGAGTACTCACTGGCTTTACACAGTCAGCTAGTAACAATCTTAACAATCTAAATACACCAGCTGCACGTCACAAATTCAAATACATCCAACAGGATTCAAGTTTTCGTGGTCAAGATAAGGACACTCAGAATGGGCTCCTTAATGTGTTGACATAGGTAACGTCCAATAATAACGACCAACCAAGCTGGAAAATCACTATATTATAGACGACTTGACGCTAATTTCGAATACTCATGCCATGAAATACGTCATCAACTTGTGATTTCTCCCAATCCCCAAATTATCAACTTTTGCCCAATTTTGGTTTATTATCTTCGATAATGACCTATTGAAATCGACCAAGAAAATGTTTTTCTTAACCCTTGCAGTTACCAAAATATGTAGATAGGTACACGTTTTTTGTTGAATGAGTTGAATGACTTCGATCGAACCAAAATCAGCCGTAAAATGAGACAGTTACTGACATCCAATGTTTTACATGACCGGCAAATACCATTTATTTTAAGATTGATCGTAGTATGTCAAAAATAATATAAAATCTGGTGTTTTTTGTGGGTTCTCGCTTGAGTCAATCTCACTAACTCACAAAATCTTCATGGATCCTCTTATTATTGCATTCTAACGAGTAGGTAATCATAGAAATTATTTGTAATTATTTCTATGCATGCCCCCACGTAATATTCGTGGCCTGCATATTTCCAAAAATACAAAACCGACCACAGCCATTCATTTGCTCCAAATAATTTCTGAAGGGAACCCTCAATTAAAAATAAAAAGATCCTTCTCAAGAATTTCCAAGGGCTCCTTTTCACTTGACCACGTCGAGAGGGTCACAATTAAGGTTTTCCTCCGGAGGTCGACTAATTAAAAATGAATGCGTTAAAAACTTTTTGTTTTAAACCCTTATGTAAGAACATAATCATTTTTTTTCATTATGAGAAACTATGAACGGAATCAACACAGCAAAGCGGGTTCATGGCCGTCCAGTAATGAATTCCAATTCAGGATGAGGATATTTCAGGATATTTCTAATTTTTTTAAAAACCTTACCTCGGGATTTCTTTGATGAAATTTTCAACCTTCAATATCTCATTGTACGAAATTCTTTGATGAGGAAAAATTCATCTACGCTTACGCTACTTGAATCTCTAATAAGCACCATCCCGTAATTAGTTAAATCGTAATCTACTGCTTCATTTGGGAACGAAAGGAAAACAAATTCTTTTGTGTGGGTAGGTACAAATTCGGTATCTCTATGAACCATGAATTTCAATGTCTTTATTCCTCTTTTCATCTTTTCATAATAATTATTATCTGTGGATTTTCATCGTCGACTAAGCCTTGGCCCTCCTTTGACTTTGGGACGATAGTCCAGTTAAGATGTACATCCGTGCTTGCAAGGAAACCGGTCCTCCTGATTTTTTGATATGTTGTTAGGACCTCAAACAGTAGTAATAATCCAGATTTCCAACATTCAAAGACCTCGGGAAATGGCCGTTATGGCCGAAAAACCATGATATTTTCGCCCGTTTTTCGGTTTTTGCTTTATATCTCCGTGAAGAATTGGTCTGACGGGTATGGTTACCCCATTAACTTTATAAGAACAGCAAATTTGCTACAATTTGGTACCAGAGCGAGCTTTCTACGATTCTTCTTTCTCAAGATATATCCTTTCAAAAAACGAGAAAATTCTCAAAAAGGTCAGTTTTTTGTGGAATATCTTCTAAAATACTCATCCCTCGTCAGATATTATCAACAATGAAGTTGTAGTAAATTTAATTAGCTTTCATTTGAAACCAGAAGGGTACTTGTAGGCCTAGCCGTTTTCTAAAAAACAGGAGGTAACCAAAAACAGTCATTAGTGGGTTTTGAGGGTAAATCCATATACATGGTTCTCACTTCTTTTTATAGATTTTATTAATGTAAATGGTATTAAATGCATGAATAAACATAAAAATGATTGGTTAATATTAAGTATAAGTACACAAAATATTAGTATCAATAACGTTTTGTTTAAAGGTGGATTACGTGGAATCGCTTTGCCATGTTGGAAATCTGGATTATTACAACTGTTTGAGGTCCTAACACCGTATCAAAAAATCAGAACGACCGGTTTTCTTGCAAGCCTGAACCCTTTTCATGTACATATTGACTGGACTATGAGTACATATTGAATTCAGTTGTACATCGCCGTAGAGGGCTAGGGTTCGATTCCTCGAGTAGATCTGTAATGTCAGTATTATGTGAGGTCATTATTGTGAAGGGTAGTTATTGAGGTGCCTTCGATCTATCCGACTTTGTGAAGAAGATAAATTTATCTGGTAGCATTTCGCTGATCCATCCAGAGAACTTGAGGTGTTTATGAAGTCGTGGATTTGACTTATTGTGAAGATTGTGGAGTACAGAGCAACTCACCGTTTGCTCACATAATCAAGTGTTCGTATAAGAGGGTTTGATTGAGCCAATTACACCTGCAACGCTTGTTCACATTCTCTTTCATTGAGAGAATCTTTGTTTTTTTTTTCATTCCCACAGAGTTGCATCACGAAATGCATAGTCGCAGTTCTGTAACTAGTCGAGCCAGTATCGGAGAAGTCCGTTCGCTTGGGATTAAAATTGTCGGTGTTAAAAACCCCCAACCGGTAACGAAGGAGTCGACATTCCTGGGAAGAAGGTGACTCCTGAAGGCCCTCGCCGGCCGGTAGATGTTGAAGGAGGTTTCGATGGTAATGCAAGTCGCTGGTATATTTTACGTAATGGACGCCCTCTCCGAGTTATTACCCGATATTGGGTGAGTGACGTCACTCCGGGCTTGGCTCATCTGAGTCACTCAGTGATGCGGCGGTTTGAAGACCTGATTCTTCGCTCCTGGAAGCGGAATCATCGAATTGCCACGTTAAACTTTGCCTCTGGTGCAACATCAATTTAATCAGTTTCCTGCCGATTTTTGAGCGGCGTGAAGCCGAATTTTCGCGTGAACTATTGAGTACTTAGTATGTAATTATCCCTAACCATCTCTAATTACCCCTAACCATCCTCAGCCACCCCTAATCATCCCTAACCATTCTCAACCGCCCCTAACCATCCCTAACCAGAGTAGGAACATGCTTACTGAAGTCTCGTTGCGTACCGTTTGATGATGAGATCTTGAAATGAATAATGTTTTCAAATACCGAGTAACCTTCAGTATTTTGGTACGTTATTTTGATTTAATAACTGCCATCATACGACCTCGCCACTCATTCAACTCGGATATTTACACCTGTTGCCCGAAGTCCTAGCGAGCCAAACTCACTAAAACTAAAACCATTTTCCTTGGATTTTAATTGATAAACCTTTCGTTCCCACTTATACCTAAACATTCCTCAAACTCCACAATATAATTTTATTATAAACCGTACAACAATGATGCTTTCCACCTACATGCACTGCTACACCCGTTTGAAAAGAACGTTTCGACAATGAACCATCCACAAAGCACCGAAGTAATTTTTCATCACATGGAAAATATTGTTCATTGATAAGCGTAATGAATAATACTACTTCGTTAGAATTCCCTCTTTGTTTTTCTCATACCAAGGTTAATTCTTTGTTCTTCCCCAAACCCCTCCATTTTTTTTTTCGGTCTTAATTAAGTGAACCTTCTCATTATTAATATCCGTTGTCATTCTTGGGATTTTCAAGTGGCAAAAAGGCCCTAATGAAATGGATAGGGCCTGCTCGGTATTTCTGCGTTATTAATGTGCTTCCTTCTTTTTCGAGGTTTTTCTCCGAATGAAGTAACCCCCGCTAAATTCCAAATTGAATGGAATACTTTTGAATCCCGTTAATTGGTGTCTCTGAAGAGAATTTCTAATATTGAACTGAGTAATTCTGAAACAGTTTACCGACAGGAATTGTCGAATGAACTGAAAAAGCTGAAAAAGGTGGATGGTCTTTGTTCATATTGCCCTTTCCAGCCAATTCAAGCAGCATGGGTTAGATAATGGGGCTGTAAATAATTGTTAACTATTATTGCTCCGTTTACGCCACCAAGATTCTAAAGTAAAAAACTCTGCAAATTCTTGACAGAACGGTTTATTATCTTCTTTGCGCAGATAACCCTTCTGTCTGGATCACTAAGTGGTAGATTGATTATTGCTATTTGTGACCGTCCACAGGAAAATGTACCTTAGGAAGCAAATTTTTCAGCAGAACGAAAAGAATGAGTCAGGTTCGAAAAATCGACATTTCGGGTTATTATCGAATCATATAGGAAATCTAACGTTGTTTCTGAATCTGTAAGCCGTTTTACGAATCGTTTACTGGAAATCATCGATACATCGCAAAAACCAAAGCGCGGAATAATGAATGTACCTTAGCTTCTCAGGGTCATCACCTCATCTCTTGAGGAAGACGAAGAAGTTTCTTATCGTTTTGTTGTGTTTGTTTGTCTGATAAATTTAAATTGTGGGTGAGAAGGAGGAAAACGAGCAGATGTGGGTGGTTAACGAGTGGGTGGCGGGGGGGAGGTCCAGTCACTCCCTCCGACCCGTACATAAAATTTAAATTGTGGGTGGGAGAGGGTGAGAAGGAGGACAACGAGCAGATGTGGGTGGTTAACGAGTGGGTGGTGGGGGGGGGGGGGGTCTGGTCACTCCCTCCGACCCGTACATAAAATTTAAATTGTGGGTGGGAGTGGGTGAGAAGGAGGCAAGCGAGCAGATGTGGGTGGTTGATTAGTGGGCGACAGGGGAAGGGGGGGATGTGGGTGGTTGATGAGTGGGTTGTTTGCTTCCCCCTCCCTCCCACCCACCCTTACATAACATTTATACAGTGGGTGGATGTAGAGATGGAGTAGAACACAAACGGTGGGTACAGCTTTCGTACAAGTACGCAACCACGAGGGACATTTTATGTCTTTGCGCCCCCTCCCATCAGAAACTTATATGAAGCTTGCATTCGTGTTGACAATATAAATTATTGAGAATGATCACCTGTGTGTAAACAATTATTTAAACAATCACGCTCATACCGCAGCTTGTCGGTCACGCACTCCGCAGTGGTTAACGTAATATGGTTAGGTAAATCGAGAGCTATCCAACGAGTGGTGAACAATTTTTGTACGATGATAACTGGCGAAGATAAAGTTCCGTAGCAACGAATCGGTTGTAAGCGAAAATCATCAGAAACTCCGTTACATGTCCCGCGTTCCATGTCCCGCGTTACGAGTTTATGTAGCAAAGTAAAGACATAAAATGTCAAAACTCAGAACCAGGTTGAAAAACTACATTTAAAAAGTTTCTAAAACTTTGATTGCATTTTTCTCAAAAATAGCTTTTTAGCAATTCAGAGGTTCAACGGATTAAGATATAGAAAATCTGAAAACGGCATCGTGGTCAGAAGCTTCTCATCTCTCAGGAATGACGATAAACCCGATTTCAAAATCCGGAAGCTACGTTTTCCTGTGGACGGTCACATTTAAAGTACCTACTCAATTTTTATATGTATATTATCTGCTCGTCAACAACTTTCATTAAATGAATTTTGTTCAAATTTGACCTGAATGTCAAAATTCGTTTTGAACCTCTTCCCCTTGACCTAGGGTTATGAAAAGTTTCAAGGATCATCATGGGTGTGGTTTGAACCCGCACAACAAATTTCGTAATTTTAGGACAGGGATGGCCAACTGGCGGCCCGCGGTTATGTTTTATGCGCCCCCCGAACAACTTATTAAAAGTATTACGGTGGATATTTTTTAACAGAAATATAAAATACAAAATTTTCTACAAGAGTCCAGGTTAAGTTCAAATTGTATGTATATAATTACGACCTGATAATAAATTTTTCAACAACTAGCAAAATAAAGGTTTAATTACTTTAAGAGAATCAGTAGGAAGTATACTTTGAGTATAAGGCAAACACGCCAGTTTGATGTCGCACGGTGTGGCAACTACGCTTTCCGAAAAGACTGACTGCACGGTTTGGCAACCGTAACAGACTTACAGACAACCATCTTCAAGATTTGCTTAAAGTGGCCACCACCTCGACAAGAATTGATTTTGACAAACTTGTGAACGATTGTGCCCGCCCTCAGTGTTCTCACTAGTGGTTTTTTTTCAGTAAAATTGTTGATTTTGTTCTGCTCAACTCTTGTATGATTAGTATATATTATTTCAACATTAAAGTATGTTCAATATCCATAGCATTTGTTCATACATTAATTTATATAGCCAAAATTTCCCTTTAAGTTCTTGTGCGGCCCCTGCTTTTAGCGAAAGTATGGAAGTGGCCCTTTGGGCAAAAGAAGTTGACCATCCCTGTTTTAGGACAACGCTAACTGGGGAAAGTGGGCGTCTGTTGGAATTCTGAACTCAACCGCCCTCTGTCGGTGTAGCCGTTGACTTCCCAAGCTTTACCGTCAGAGATTACACTGTAACTCCGCTAGATGGCGCTCGAGTTTCAAGTTGAAGGTGAAAGACGATCGGAAAGAATGAAGTTGAAAGTTGGATGGAAGGTAATCCAACCCCATCGCCGCTGCCTCCTCGTGATAATAATATTTATGATCGGCCATTCAATTAGGTAGATCTTTTTTTACCTCTCCATCAATCTGCCCAGTACCCTCTTCGATCCCCACTGTTTCATCTCGATATCGATACTCGTAATTTTTTCGGATCATTCACCAAGTAGGTCAGGTAATTTTGAACGGATACGTGAATTATATCACAACTTCGAGAACGATCAACTTATCTCAGTAAGCGATTTTTTAAAGAATATTATGTGTTTCAAAATAAATCACTCTAACCTAATTCAGATGAATAATAATTATTACAGGCAAACTGGTCGTAGACTTTCGAAGGAAATACGGTGTTATAATTGCTTTAGGAATGTCGATATAATTCACCGAGTGCACTATCGTTATTGTGATAGGTATATCGTTCCCGTTACAAAACATATTTTTAAGCAAAACGAGTACCTAGCATTCCAGTAAAAATTTGACCTGCAGGTGGGGGGGTACGAAGTGATCTGGGGAAAAGTGGAAATCGTTCTAAAACCGTAAGATAGGTAGTCTTGAAATCGAGTAATCCGAGTTTGTACTTCTCAGGGCTTGAGCTAAACTTTTGGTGCCCCAAAAACATCTACATTTTCGGACATCTAGCAACAACTTTACCTACACAAATTAAATAGCAATAAATTGTACTTGGACTAATTTATAAGGTAGTAATAGGTAATATTGGTTGAAATGTACTAGGTATTTGGCGTCTGTCGTGTTCAGCTTCAAAACACTGGTCCTATCGAAACAATCTTGCTATCAAAGTTGTAGAGAATTCAACGGCAAGCTCAAAGAACACCTAAATTTTAAACTTTGAGCAATTTTAATCATATTCATGCCAAATTCCAAAACAGGCATTTTGGCGTATTTTGATTAATATCATATTATGATTAAAATTGCTCAAATTTTAAAATGTAGGTGTTGGTTCGTCCCTTATTCTACCCTATACAATAATCGTTCGTTTGCAAATTTCACCATAAGTTTGAAGTAGGTAGATTGCGAAATGATTCAAAAACATTATTTAAAACGCTAGAAATTCTTGATGCTACCTTCTTCATGCAGATCACCCTTCTGTCTAGAATCTAGACTCTAGATCACTAAGTGATAGATGAATTATAGTTTATTTGTTATATTGATATATGAATTATAATCTATCACAGATCTCCAAATAATTGGGTTCTGGTTGTTGTTGAGCAGCTAGAGGTCATTTCCGAAGTCATTTTCTGCGTAGAGTTGTACTAGATGATTTAATATGTAGAAAAAAGAAGAAAAAATGTATGCAGCCTGTATCTAACCTCAAAAACAGCCAAAATAGCAATTTTTCGTGTACATAACCTCAAATATTCCAAAATTCAAACGTGATAGGACAATTTTGAGCTTACATTCAGATTCTAGAAAATTACTACGGAAATGACCTTCAGTTGTTCAACAGCAAATCCTTGCATCCTAATTATTGATAATTCATAATAATATTTGAATCAGTCGTTTCAGAAACCCGACTAGTCCAAAAGAATCTGCATCCCTTTAGGTAGAGCTACACGTTGCAGGTTTTTTTTAAAAATATCTTTCATGCCTAATAAAACCATGTGTATTGGGAAAACTCAAATCTCGACGACAGGCGTTTCCTGGTAACTTCGATTTTTTGGACTACTTAGACGGGTTTCTGAAACGACTGATTCAATTATTATTATGAATTATCATTAATTAATTATCATTCGGATCAGCTGGGCGGGTTCGAACATTGAGCCGCTGCCACATTATTCACCCTTATGTTGACTTTTGATCTGCTCAAATATTGAGCCCTCATTGTGAACGAACGGCTGGTCTTAAAAAATTCTAAAAATTAAACTTCATTCAAATATCAACTAAAAACTATACCGTTCCATATGAATTTTTCGAGATGTGAATTTTTCAAATTTTCAAAATTCGTTTTGCATCCCTTCCCATTGACTTCCAAGTTATATACCTAATGTTGACTCACAAATCATAAAATATTGACTATTGACTTTTTTTAAAGTATTTCAACGTATTGTTCAACTTTTTTTATGACCAAAACGTTCAGTCGACGTCATTTTGGGTTTTTTCGACCCTCCCTTGCCCTCCAGGTAATGTAATATTGACCCTTGAAGTCATGAAATATTCACCATTGACTTCATGCATCCTGTTCTTGCGCAAATACGTGATTATTGAACATGAATGTTTCGTGTGTTTGTAGGAGCCTCCAGTTCGGATGACGACAGCATCGGAGGAGACGCCCAGAGCACGCCAGAGCGCGAGAGAGTCCGCGCGCCTGCGCCGCTGCCGCCGCACTCCGACACCTCGAGCACTGGCTCTGCGAGAGAAACGCCACCTCAGATCCACAGGCACGCCAGGTGAGTCTCAATAATCACAAAATCCGTTTGATTTAAGTACAATTTTCTTCATTGTGCGCCTCAGGCTGAAGATTGACGATTTTACTGAAAGCAGCAGCAAATGGAGGGACAACAGAAGTCTGAAGCCATGAAGTCTGTCGACGCCCAACAGAAATTTTCTCATCATTAGCTCGTATGACAAATTCATGTTGTTATAATTCCTACATACTGATGTATGTTTCTTGCCACACTGATTGAAATAAATAAGTGCAACAGTGAAAACATAGGTACCTACACAAAAAATAAGCTTGAAAATACAAACTGTAATAATGAAGGAATCAATACAAGAAAGGTACGAAAGAACACTAATTCCAAGAGAGTTTGGTAGGTAACTTCGAATCTATTACCTGTTATTAGGTCCCAGCCAACCTATTGCCAGGTTGTTGTTGTTTTATGGCGCTACAACCCGGCGCGGGGTCAGGGCCTCCTGTAATGATGTTCGCCAGTCCTCTCTATTTTGTGCTGCTGCTCTCCAGTCTCTTGTCCCTAGGATGGAGCGGGAGTCCGAGTTGACACAGTCCAACCAGCGAAGTTTAGGGCGCCCGATTCTTCGCTTAGCGTAAATGTTTTCGTCGAGGATCTTTAAGGGTGGCTCCTCTGGGCTCATCCTGGCGACATGCCCGGCCCACCGGAGCCGACCCACCTTTATGAATTGGACGACGTCTTTCTCTTTATATAGTTCCATGACTTCTTGGTTTGTTCGACGTCTCCAAGCGAGTTCCTCCACATCATAGGTCCCTCCGAGGATTCTCCGTAGCACTTTCCTCTCAAAACGGCGTAAATCCTCTTCCAGTGCTTTGGTAAGGGTCCATGTCTCGGAACCGTAGGTAAGGACTGGTCTGATCAAAGTTTTGTACAGGCGCAGCTTGGTAGTTCGGGAGATCACCCTGCTTTTGAGCTGGGGAACTAATCCAAAATAGCATCGATTGGCTGCCTGTATCCTTCGCTGCACTTCTGCTACCACTTCATTATCGTTTGTCACAAGAGATCCAAGACAGACAAACTCATTCACAGTGTCGGTGGTAATAGGTTGGTGTATATGGTTATTTTGGTAATAGGTTACCGGCGATACGGGAACCTTTCCAGCGCCCAACACGGACTGGGTTTCCGCTGGATTTTCAGGCTCACAACCGATCTTGAATCATTTTTAATTCTCATCATTAGCTCGTATGACAAATTCATGTTGTTATAATTCCTACATACTGATGTATGTTTCTTGACGCTCTGATTGAAATAAATAAGTGCAACAGTGAAAACATAGGTACCTACACAAAAAATAAGCTTGAAAATACAAACTGTAATAATGAAGGAATCAATACAAGAAAGGTACGAAAGAACACTAATTCCAAGAGAGTTTGGTAGGTAACTTCGAATCTATTACCTGTTATTAGGTCCCAGCCAACCTATTGCCAGGTTGTTAGTGGTTATAATGGAATCACATAGTACGGGAATCCCTAAGGACCGGGACGGTATTCGCTCTCAAAACAGTCATTCCAGTAATAGGATACTGGACAGAACTAGGTTATTTGAAGCGGTTACGTTACATATTCCCCTCCCCTAGCTTTTTTAGTTTTTTGCTGAGTAACACCTCTATTTATAGATTTTTCAACGCTGAACACGATGGTTTCAATTGTCAGAATTTTCAATTTTGGGAATTTATGAGTAATTTCCCCCTTCCCCGAAAACTCCCCAAAATCTCCCCTTAGAGTGACCCGATTCTGTCCATCTACAAACATAGCCTTTCGATTGCCAGGACCGACGTTTTTTGCAACTTTGAACTGTTTATCTCAATTAAATCGAGAGTTATCGTCTAGAAGCCAGTTGACTAACCAGAGTTTGATATAATACCCATCACTTGCCAAAAAAATCGCCTTTTCGTCGCGGTATCGCATCATTATTATTCAATGGGATCTAATTATTTGAAGTCCTCCGCTTTTGAAATCTGGTTCAGAGCGAAATCCCAACCAGCCAGTTTTGTTCGGCAAATGAAGAAGGAAAGTTTTACTGGTAGAAATCTTGGGTGACTTTCTAAACTGCATCGAAGATTTTTTTTCAAAGTCCCTTTCTATCAACGCGGGATCATCTTGTCTTCACGTGAGCTCAAGTGGTTTCAATGAAAGTTTCAATTTCCGGTAACGATTGAACGAAATATAATAAATTGTCGAGGCAAAACTGCTTTTCATGCCCGTATTTAATTGGCATAGTTGATATTCTAATTGGTCATAGATAATGATTGTTGACATCACCACAGTATTGCGTAGTATCGTATATTCTGTTATTAGCTTGTTCAGTCAAAAGGAAGTGTATTCAGCTTGGGCAACGCCCACAGACTGGTAGACTTCACTATAAGACCAACAATAATAATATTATTGTAATACCACACATATACCATAACTGTATTAGGTATTGTTATGGCATATGTGTGGTATTTAATAACAAGAAAACCCAGAATGAAACATTCATTAAAATTATGTAGGTAGTACTGTCGGTAGTATGGTATACCTAAATCCCAGTATCATGAAACCAAAGCATTTCGTTTTTTTTTAAGTACCATCTTTATTTTTTAAGTATCAGCTTGAAACCGAATAAATGTTTTATATCCTTGGGTAATAAGGAATAGTGATGAAGGAATAGTATGCCCACCCTTGAGCAATCCAAAACAAAGTAACTGTGTCAACTGTTGACAAATTTATTGAAAACCAGCTAATTTATGTCATTTTAATCAATCAATTCTACCCTTATTACTCACATTTTATGGTTTCGTTATTTTATACACCAGGTACACGAATATAATTAAATTCGAAAACGTCGATGTGTTCAAGCGAATGGTACACACAGAAACGTCATCTAGTTCTCCGTTTCCCAATTTTCCTCACGGCTCAAGTGTAACCGTGAACTTTAGTTTTAAATTTTCAACAGTTTCCAGCAGTTCCTCAACTCCGTTACTCCTAATGGCATCTCGTTCTTAATTACTCTTAGTGACTTCGTTGATTAGTTTCTCTTCAGACTATAAATAGAGGTGGTGGCCGGTTTTCGTGTTTTGTTCAAACTTTTCCGCCGTTTCAGGGAAACTGGTGAAGATTGTGTTGTAAGCTTCGTCATAGATTACATAACACGTCGATTCCCCGAACGGGAATCGTCATTTGATTGCTAGTCGACAGAACGAAAATAGCTTGTTTAAGAACACGAAGTGTAATAATTACTCACATACGTGGTTTCATAAATTAGTTTGCCCTCTACTTGTAGTTTACTACTTAAATCAAAAATTCTTGGTTTAATTAGCTTAATTAGTGATGAAAGGAGGATTTAATGAAGAATGCTAGAAATTCTTATTACACTTGTGCAACATCGTCTATTCCCATAATATGGGAATAACATATTATTATGTTCACCTTGCTGTTCTGTAATCAATATTTATAGGCAAATAAAATGAAGTGGGTAGCTCTTTGTTAACTATTTTCTTAAAATCCAGTCATGCAGCATGGCTATTAGGGCGAATTTTTGAAGAAATAAGTGGTTTTATGACCTAAATGGTAGAAAGACTGGTGGCATTGGAACGTCGATTGTGACGTCATGAGAGGGGGAAGGATCATTCGATATACTTCATGCTAATGACGGGTTTTGTGATCAAGGACCATCGATTTCACAACAAAAATTTGAATTTTTTAACAAACTACTCAAATGAGCGGGCGTTTAAACGTAGTTACACGTTTGTGGATAGGTGACGTTGCTAAGAGGTCCTGGTCGTCCTGCGGTCCTGCGTTTTATGAGTACCTACCTACCTACTAAGGATTCCTGCCGTATCTTCAGTTTGTTGTGTTCAGTTAAGTCAAGTTTCTTAACTTCTCAGTTAAGAAAACGCTTCAAATCTTCCTCAAAGGTTTCTTTTTGTTGTATAATCACAGTTCTGCGTAGATCATGTTAGTATATTTACAATTCCTCTGTAAGTCACGAAACTATACGAAATTATTGCTAAAATGTGTGTTCGATCTGGTGGATCACTAAGTGGTCTTCTTAAAGAGGAGGGTAGTTGGTGTGTAGCTCAGTGATGGTCTCTCGTCCTGCGTAATTAATGGGTTGTCTACAATCTGCAACGTCGTATTGGCCAATTCCGGTGTTTCATTATTGAAAATGGCGGATCAAAATGTGGTTTCAAAGTATTGAAACGCAGAGAGGCAACAACCAAATAACGTGAAAAATCGTGTCGTTTCATCGATAAATAATTCATTCATCCGGTCTTCCGATTCGAACACTTGTTGCGCTCCGATTCCATTAATCCTTCCCCGATTCCGCGACTGTCCCCATAATTCACGCATTACTCAACAATTCTCCCGGTCTTCCAGACTAAACTGAAAATGTTGCGACACTGTCGCGTGCTGATTTTGAGGTGGAAAGAGATTTTGACCAAGTGACCGACTGGGGGAAAAATCGCGTGAGGCGCGACCCCGACCAATGAAATCCACGAGTTTCAGTAACCGCTGACTCTTATTTGCTCCTTTTCAGAAAACAAACATTCGCTT
This sequence comes from Stenodema calcarata, assembly GCA_963920205.1. Lineage (NCBI taxonomy): Eukaryota > Metazoa > Arthropoda > Insecta > Hemiptera > Miridae > Stenodema > Stenodema calcarata. Next base: position 17,357,633 of record OY986061.1, on the reverse strand, counting down.
TGATTTGAGACGAGTCTCGAGTTTTTATTCAGTGGTAAATCCGGTGATCTGCTCGGTTGTGCTGCTCTACTACGTCTCGTTGTTTGACAATTGAATTTCTCGAATTTGTATTTTACCTCCAACCAAAAGCATGGTTATGGCCATAGACTCAAATATCAGGTAAGATTTTTTAAACTCATTTGGATCGCTCTTTTGGTATTTTGACTTTTAAAGACGTAGTCTGCACATGAACTTTGCACGTACACGAAATTCATTTGTTCATTTCGAACCACGAATTACTGTCGGTTGTTAGAGCTCAACTCAAGAAATTCATCTAAACTTCATGCACTTGGATATGTGTACTTGTACTAACTTTGGATGAAGTTTCTACAACCGCACTGCTTGTCAGAAATAATTATCTAGAGAAATTTATCACACGTGTCTTTCAAACCGTAATTTTCTCAGAAGTGGGTAATTCTACTCAAGGCGCGCTCGGTCGCCCACGAAACCACCTCACAGTGTTGTCCCATAAAACCACTCGAAACACTATTCATACGTATACAGGCTCCATCGTAAATATTTATATAGAAAGGACCCAAGGCCCCTGCCTCTTACAGCTCATTTCGAAAACGATATTGTTGCGCTTTCTTCAAGTTCTGACGAAGAGTGACATGTCCTGAAGGTTTCAGGACTCAAATCGAACACCAACCATGTTGGCGATATTGAAGGCGATATTGAATACAGACCATTTTCAATAGGTATTTAAAAAAATTCCAGAGGCTTATTAAAACCCGATCACCTAGCCAGCCAGCCAACTGACGTCATAGGCTCTTACGGCAAAGGCTGTGACGTACTAGTTGGCCTCCTGCCAGCCGTCTGACGTCATACGCTCGTGCGTCATAGGCTCTGACGTACTAGTTGGCCTCCGGCCAGCCGTCTGACGTCATAGGCTCTTACGGCATAGGCTTTGACGTACTAGTTGGCGTCCTCCCAGCCTTCTGACGTCATACGCTCGTGCGTCATAGGCTCTTACGTACTAGTTGGCCTCCGGCCAGCCGTCTGACGTCATAGGCTCGTGCGTCATAGGCTCTGACGTAGTGGCCCGCCTGTCGCTTGTGTTCTGACGTGATCTGAGGGAAAGGGTGAATCAAGGAAACAAATTTTTCCCGTTTCAGTTTATGTGCCAAAGCAAAGACATGAAAATGTCAAAAGAATGTCAACTCCATCCTGTTGTTGATACAGTCGAGAATTAAATGCTTGCATACGAGTCTGCAACACATTGAGACATTTTATGTCTTTAAAGAAGTGATTCAAGAACCTTCGAACAATGCTACATCACCTACCCCAGTAGCGTAGTTGTTATACTTAATTGTAGGGTTCATCATAAATTATGAAGCTTGCGTTCGTATATAAATTATTGAGAATGATCACCTGTGTGTAAACAATTATTTAAACAATCACGCTCATACCGCAGCTTGTCGGCCACGCACTCCGCATTGGTTAACGTAATATGGTTAGGTAAATCGAGAGCTATCCAACGAGTGGTGAACGATTTTTGTACGATGATAACTGGCGAAGATAAAGTTCCGTAGCAACGAATCGGTTGTAAGCGAAAATCATCAGAAATTTTCGTAACGATTTCGTGTAACGCTTTTGTGTAACGTTTTTCGAGTTATGTGCCAGAGTAAAGACATAAAATGTCAAAAAATGATCAAAACCGGATAAACAATTTGACATTTTAGAAACTCGTTGCGTTACTTATAAAAAGGCGTTACAGTTGATATTTTCATGATTTTCGCTTACAACCAATCTGTGACTAAGTAATTGTAACTCCGTCTGTGTGCATCGTTCACCGCTCGTTAGAATCGTCAGATTTTATAAAATAGTTCCATGATAACTAGACGCACGTACCTTTAGTGGCAGATGAGCTGTACAGGATGAAAAAATCAGGGTAAACCATGTAGCCAGCAACACAACACTTTAGGGTTGCTTCAAAAAAAGAGAGTAGGAGAAAGGGTATGAAATGGGGGGTGGTGGTGGTGGTACTAAAGACGTAAAATGTCCCAATGTGTTGCAGACTCGTATGCAAGCGTTTCCTTCGAAAATTCGCTCTTATACCCATGCTGCATGACTGTGGATTTGTTAAAACTGATGTGAAGGAAAAGACACCAAGGTGGAATCAAGCCAAATTTTTGAATAAATCTCTGATAGTGAAATCATATTAGGGCAGCAATGAAAGAATGAGGTAATTAAAAATAATTTTTTGGTCTCTCCGTGTCCAATATCTTCAAATTTCATGTTCTTTGCGATCTTCCCCACATTAAACTCGAATCAGTCAAGTTTTTGGAATAATTTGAAATACATTGACTGTAATAATCTAGTTTCCCTAAACCGACATCGTTTAGAGGAGTCAATCGCTAATGCTACCGCCATCAACCGTCACTGAATCCGGATATTCGGGTTTTTTTAATGACAATACTTACTAGAACAAACTAACGAGCAAAACAGTTAGAAAGCCGGACCTTCATCGATACCTTATAGCAAGTGGAAGGTAGCCAACTCTCGTAAGGTGATCTCTGGAGAAAGGAGCTGGTGCCTCGAATATCAAGTGGGACGGCTGGCAATGATAACAAACAATTTGGCTTGTCGTATCTTGAGCTGTGGGTATGATGAGGTAGAAGTGAGTGGATCCACTGTAGCAGTTCTCATGATTAGAGACAGTTATGATCGCACATCTTCCACGCATTCGTTTTCCGTAACCTATTACCTGGTATTACCTTTTTAACCTAATTGAAAAGCTTAATTAAAATCAAGACTTACCTAATTAAAAAGAAAAAAATAGACGAAAAATATATGAAAAATTACCATCTCAGGCAGGTGCTAAGTTGTTTCAAGCCCATCTCATCAGGCCTTTGAGCCAATTGAATTTCTTGATTGGGATTACAGAGTAACCCCAAACAAACGACGAGTTACTCTGTGATTGTAATAATTAGGTATAATAGAGCGTATCAAGAAATTCAATTAGCTCAAAGCCTGATGATGAGTTTTCAGTCGAAAGGTCTAGCCTCATTAATAATAATGAAAAAGCATTTTGTGGATTGACAACAACCTTGCTTCTATTGGTTATGGGCATCCATCTTCGAAATTCGCCCAAATTAGCCTAAATTCGAAAAGTTCGAATCATAAGGGATTGCTCGTTATTCCAGTAATAGGGCTTTTCTGGTAATAGGTTATCTGGACAGTAGCAGGTTATTTGAAGCGGTTACGTTAAATATTCCCCACCCATCGTGGAATATGTGAAGGTATGAATCACATGGGCATGAGCTGGCAGTGGCCACGGGCGGTGGGGGGGGGGGGGATTGGGAAACGTGAAAAGGGACCTAGAGGCCCAATTGTGGAATTGGTACGATTGGGCCTCAGGTACGTCATACACAAAGTGAGATGTTACACAGCAAAAAATCGAGACGTTTATTATAAATCCAGTAAAATGGAGAAATTTTACATAAAACCGGTGGTTTCTTCAAACATTTGCTCTTATAGCCATGCTGCATCGCTGTGGGTTTGGAACTATTGAGTTGTGTTGTTCTTCAGAGAAGTTGTTGGTGTAATTAGGTAGGTTAAAGGTTCTTGACCACTGGTATTCTAAGGAGTGATGTTGGGAGTATCGAGGGTTGGTCCAAATAAAACAATTTTTCTAGGCCGACGTTTCGCAATAAAATTTATTTAATGTATTTCATCTTCAGGGCTACAAACAGAGGAGGAATACGCAGGTGGAAACATTGGTATAGAAACATGGCTTGCTTGCACAACTTACTAATATCTACTACCTACTTATTTCTTATATTACTTACTTACTAATGACTATTATCTACTTATCAAAATTATGTAGTTGTTCCATAGTGAGAATTACCTTGGGAAAGTTGTGGGAGCTGTTTAGAGTGGACGGTTCATAGCGGGTAGGTAGGATCGTCAGAGTCCCAACTATTGAATAAGATGTGAATATGAATAAAGACGGTAAATAAGACGAGTTACTGATAAAGAACTTTTCAGTATGTATGTGGAAGGGCACAAACAGTATAGGTCCAATAAGTCAAATCGTTTATGAATATTCAACTGTGATCTTCACTTTGTTATAGTTGACTGTTGTTATACTGCTGTTATACTGGCCATAGGCAATAGGAGACCTTGTTATCAGTCACAATCCATTTCACTTCTCCGTGTGCTCTTTATCAGTAACCCATCTTAAAATCAGATGCAATATGTGAGTTGCCCTATAGTGTTTGTGCCCTTCCACATACATACTGAAAAGTTCTTTATCAGTAACTCGTCTTATTTACCGTCTTTATTCATATTCACATCTTATTCAATAGTTGGGACTCTGACGATCCTACCTACCCGCTATGAACCCTCCACTCTAAACAGCTCCCACAACTTTCCCAAGGTAATTCTCACTATGGAACAACCACATAATTTTGATAAGTAGATAATAGTCATTAGTAAGTAAGTAATATAAGAAATAAGTAGTAGATATTAGTAAGTTGTGCAAGCAAGCCATGTTTCTATACCAATGTTCATTCCACCTGTGTATTCCTCCTCTGTTTGTATCTCTTATGTCCGTCACGCCAAACTACTGGCCATAGGCAATAGGAGACCTTGTTATCAGTCACAATCCATTTCACTTCTTCGTGTGCTCTTTATCAGTAAGCCATCTTAAAATTAGATGCAATAATATTATGTGAGTTGCCCTAAGTATAGTGTTTGTGCCCTTCCACATACATACTGAAAAGTTCCTTATCAGTAACTCGTCTTATTTACCGTCTTTATTCATATTCACATCTTATTCAATAGTTGGGACAACCTACCCGCTATGAACCCTCCATTCTAAACAGCTCCCACAACTTTCCCAAGGTAATTCTCACTATGGAACAACCACATAATTTTGATAAGTAGATAATAGGCATTAGTAAGTAAGTAATATAAGAAAGAAGTAGTAGATATTAGTAAGTTGTGCAAGCAAGCCATGTTTCTATACCAATGTTCATTCCACCTGTGTATTCCTCCTCTGTAGCCCTGAAGATGCAATACATTTATTGCGAAACGTCGGCCTAGAAAAATTGTTTCATTTGAACCAACCCTCGATACTCCCAACATCACTCGTTGTTGGTGTAGTTCATGAGTTGTACAATTAGCTAATTCCGAGTCTGTTGGTTTCCGTCAATTAGTCTGCTATTGAATCGAAGATGGTACGCGCCCTACTAATACGCGTCTTTTTTTCGAAGGTGGGGATCTTACACTTTCTCTAGACCCCTCCGGTGACGGATCTTGACTCACCCTGGAGTCGACCGTTAGTCCCGGACTGGATCCCGATGTGACCGCCTCCAGTGAACCGTTCGTTTTCCGTTCGCCCTCGTATCGGACGCATCGTGCTCCTTCACACGTCGTTTCTCGGGCTTTAAATGTTTTACGGTGACGTCCCGCGATGAAAGTTGACAGGTTCTGGAGTGCCGACCCTTTTGCTTCGGGCGAAGGGCTAAGTTGCCCTCATATGAGGAGGTCCACGGAGAATCTGCTGTCCTGCGATCGCGTCCGAAGGTCGGCTTCTGAAGACAGCTTGTCGCCTCTTCCTTGCCCTCATCAGCGCCCTGTGCTCACATTTGCGTTAGAGGCTGCTCTAAGTAGGAAAAGGTTTGTCATTTCGTTTTTGGAGCACAGTTTTTGGGATCATGTTGTCAGGCTTTCGACCAGGACTCTCGATAAGAATCGATTCCGTCTCAAGTCAGTCTCGGTTCGGTTTCGTTTGATTGTAAGCACACATCTACCGGAGGTCCTTCGTCGATACAAGTCCTTTTTCAACCATTTTCTGTTCCTTTTTCTTTTTCAAAGACGAACTATTATTTTTGTTTTCTATTTTTCAAAAAACTTCCAAAAAACCAGTTCACGGCGGGGACTAGGCGCTAAATTGACATTTATAAACAAGGTCATCCCGTTTTCCATTTTAGGTAGGACCAAACCTACCCAAATAAAAATCCAAAACGTCAAAGGAGTATTTTATTTGTTATTCTTACTTTTTTTTGTCCTTGGGTGTGGGGAATTTATCTTCGGGAAAAATCCAATCACAATGTATTTGAATTGACCACCGAAAATTTAACCCTCCCCCTCAAAAATTGGTTAGTCCACGTTTCATGAAACTCAGAATTACAAATTCCCTCCCGAGTGGGTAAACTTCAGTGTTTTCTTCCTACACTGTCTCCCGTTCCAGTGTGTTATGACTTGGCCGTAAAGGATGATTTATTATAATAAACCGTAATATTGAATCCAACAACAAACTTCTTATAACGGCGAAATGACCATCAGGACTGAAAAGGGATTACAATTTCTGAACCACCATTGTTATACCATCAAATTGTATAGTTATTAGAATACTAGTAAACTTGTACTAAGCCTACATTATACAATTTTTTTTTTAATGTATAAATAAATGAATTATTTTATAAACATGGTGCAGATACAGAAATTTCCCAGTAACAAATTTAATGCCTAGGTACTAACCCCGAGGAGTAAAATCCGTGCTGACAAAGCGTACCATCGCAGTAAACACCCAAATATTTAAAAAATCCACACTCATGCAGCATGGCTATAAGAGCGCATTTACGAAGAAATACCGGGTTACACCTTAGTTCATAGATTTTCCAACCATGAACACGATGGTGAAGTCAGAATTGCGATATCTCACTCCGTTATCAGATTAGATCAGGTGAACCGTGAAGAACATCTCAAGTAACAACCACGTTTCTTCATCTTCAAAGTGGTCCTGTTTGAGAACGGAATAAGATATCGCAATTCTTACTTCACCATCGTGTGCAGCGTTAAAAATCTATAAACTCAGGTGTTACAAGGCAGAAAACCGAGACAAACTTCATTATAAAACCAATAAAATGGAGAAATTTTACATAAAACCAGTTATTTCTTGGAAAGTTCGCTCTTTTAGCCATGCTGCATGACTGGGGATGTTTTTGGAATTTATCGATAATTTTTCTCCACCTAAAACCCCCCCAAAAGCCTTCAGCGTCAGCCATAAAACTTCACCATTGCATTCAGCGTTAAATAATCTTTATCATGAGGTGTCACTTGTCAGAATGTTTCATTTTTGGAATTTATGGGTAATTTTCCCTCTTTAAATTTCTGCTTATCCACGATTCATCCTCCAGCCCGGAGAGAATTTTTCAAATTCAATTGGATAATTTCAAGTAGATAAGTGAATGGAGTATTTCAATATATTTGCTATAAATGAACACTCAAATGTTATAATAACTATGTTTTTGTTTGTTTTTTTTTTAACATTTTTTTAATTAAATTTTTTTTGAGTTATAGTGACTTTTTTAAACTTGGTTTTCGTTGGTCAGTTCGTCTAATTTTTAGTGGTCATCTGATTCTTGAAAGTTTGTTGTGTGTAGGTGTCCCTCGGTCCAAAACGTATCGGTTCTCCTCGAATGTGAAAGATCGTGATTTCCATTCGCGTTTTGAATTTTTTAGGACTTTGTGTGTTGCTTCTGAGATGGTTCCATGTGACTTTCAACGAAAACTTGAATTTCGTGCCCCATTCACCAACTCCGATCCTGTTCATCTTAATTGGTGAAAGTTTCATATTCCAGTTCAACGTTCGTGTGTTGAGTACGTACTCGAATTTGGAAGAATACGAGTACAGCGGTTCGTCTCAGAGGTGTTACTGGCGGCTTAAATCGCCGTTTGTATTGAAGAAAAAAATGAAGAAATCATCGTGATTCAACTGTGCAAAGTAGGGATGATGTTCTTTTAGTCTTCTGAGAACGGTCTATCGACCTGGATCCATCCGAGGACCGGTTCTTGTAGTCAGAAAGTGAGTCATTCAGCGTCTGCTTGGTTCACTCCTTGTATTTTACCTCCCTAAAACACCATAAGCTTTCTATGAGTCGTATAAGATGTCTTTGACCGGGGAGTAAGTAGTTTTAAGTGAAGTGTGTTGAAATGAGGCTACTCGTTATCAGATTTGATCAAACTCATTTTATTACTCAGAAACTTACGAGTGTGTTTTGAAAATCGTTTCATCAGAACTACGTACGCAGAATCGATGTGTGCAATTCAGTGAGTAGGTTGTGGATGACATCACTACTTGAGTCACCTGTTGAGTACATCATAATCCGATGACCTGGCGACAGAAGCGCACCCACAACATCATCTTTATGAAACTGACTGTCTGAGCCTGTTAAGCATGATTAACAGTGTTTTAGGCATACACGCAGTCCGGAAATCCAAAATTTGTTAATTAACACTCTGCCTTTGACCACTAGGTATTATGTGATTCAAAAATCCGTATTTGATTTCAGGTTACCCAACGGTGGTTCTGGTCAGGTCGTTTGGGAAGAGCGAAGTGAACATGTTCGAGAAGAGCGAGGAAACAGAGAGAGGGAAAAGACGAGGGAGCGGGAACGACATAAACAAGAAATCACCGACCTGGCTGATGTCATGCACAATCTTAGGCCTTGTAAGTACTTGTACATTAATGAATCTGTTATAATCCTAACAAATCCTATATACTGAACTTTATCTGTGTAACATTTAGCAAACCCCACAGCTTAGGCACATCACATAAATCTGGACACAATACCCTCTCCATCTACCGTAGACCAATTTATTTCGACACTAGCAGAATACTACTGCATTCAAGCGCCCCTGAGGCACTCTCAGACTGTATTTGATCTTAACAAAATAGACAGAAAAACTGATAAGTCGGTATGCCAATCCCCTATTTAAAAGCCCTTGTGATCACCATTATAATATGATGGTGATCACAAGGGCTTCTAAACACATACTATGTGTTCCTTTTTGGATTATCATCTTCAATAATGAACCTTTGGTATTGCCCAAGAACAACCCCACAATGATCCTTGAAACTGAGAAAATGAGTTTGGCGAAGTTTTTGGTCGATCGGACAAGTAGAAATGGCGACTCATGGCATTTGAAGTTTGAAGAAACTGCAGTTTTATGCACCAAAACTTTTTTCGCCAAAACTCACCGTAAATCCGTAGCTGTACGAGTATATTTGCCTATGACTATTCTGCATGCTCCAAGTTGTTATTTTCGAACATTCCCATCGTGCCGTACATGACTTCTGGGTCAATAACATGCTATGTCTCTCAAATCCTTATTTTGTTAATAATGGTTTGGTGAAAGGCAGTTTTGGTAAGGACCCTTGCCTGACATCCTAAAATTAATTATTTCAATCCCAAAATCCCTGCTGTACTGTTCATATAGGCCATTATTAGCTCCAATTATTTGAAAGGATGAGAACCTCTGCGAATTTCAGTGGAGAATCTCTCAACACGCAATATAACTTTCTCTCATACCTATAAATCAAGGACGTCGCCGCTCTGACAGTTTCGAATTGAGTACACGATGGTTTTCATTATGAAACTAACGTAGTCTCACATTTGGGTTCGCACGACGTAACCCAAGTAAAATACGGAAAAAACTCCAAATGTGGGGTTCCCTGTGAGACAGAAACGTGGTGACGAGCTGCTTCCGCTTTTCTTTGGAACACAAATATTGCACAACGCTGTGTGCGAAATAAGTTCGAATGGCGATTTCGAAGTCAGGCGAAATCGTATCGTTCTAGAGATGTTCTCATCGGATGTATTGAACATTGAAAATGCCTTAAGCGAAGCGTTTCATAACGGCGAGGGTAATTAATTATTGAATACAAATTATCCTGGGATTCTTTGACGTTGAGTAAATGAAAATGTTACACAATTACTTTTTAATTAACGAAAACTACGCACAGCGTCGTTAGGAGCTACCAGAATAGCTTATTGGCGTGGGATGTAGTTTGTCAACACCTCGTAAAAACAATAATTGTTAGTTGAAAACAATAATTATTGGAAATGTATGTTGGGAATCAAGTGTAATGTTGTAAAGCTGGTTGAATTTACTATCAGACCTCATATTATGAGTACGGGTGTTGAAGAGAAATTAAAGTTTGAATACGGGAAAACAGTACCAGAAAATTAACTTTTATTTTTACCTTCTTATTTTTTGTACTGAAATTCATTGAAACGACCTCAGACTTACAATGAGGATTTCATTTTGCCCTGATATCCTTGAAAATATCAATGTGAATCATATCACTACGATGGCAAACACAAAAACTCTGCAAATTCTTGACACCTTCTCTACACTTACACCAAGTGGCGAACACCCTGTATAGAATTGGCGTAGTGCCAGACTCTTGTGTTGTCCTTAATTTTTAAAAATTTTCCCTCTATTTTAGAGTCTTAACGCCGTCGTACAGCCCCTAATACCTCCAGTATTTAATGAAAATTCCTAACACACAACGCCTCATCATTGATTTACAAAAAGAAAGTAAGCCGTCGTACAGGTCGGTTCTTAAAGTCCAGGTGCCCTCTCGACGAGCATCATCAGAATTTGTTCCGGTCATTTCGCTCAAGGCTTCCGATTGCTTCGGCGCCCAGAGCGAATTGAACGGACGATCTCAGCCGCTGTTCCAATCCCGACCGTTAAGTGACCGAACGCCAATTAAGTTGACTGCTGGCTGAGGTGCCCTAATCTCATTCCAATTGCCAAATTACTGGCCTGATGACTAACCAACACCTGCCATCATGACTGTAGTTGATGTAGATGTAATACGCCTAACACGCCTAATATACTCGTACAAAAGAACTCCTCAAGTTATTGGCATTGGATGAAACATACACCTGATCAACACCTCTCTCAATATTTGTTACGACAGCACAACCTCCTCCTCCCTCTCCACCCACCTAATTACTAAATCAACGATCTCACTAAAAATATATCAGGTCCCCATTTGGTGCTATTACCATAAAATTAACTGTGTTTAACATTCAACAGATTCACAACCGCCCGATGTTACACACAACACTAGCCAAGCTCGAAGAATCACGCCTGCTGATCGAGTGAACAGATACAACCGCTCGAGGCAGTCGTCAGAAGATGGAATGGGTAACTACATATAAATAAACAGTTTTTTGTCGTTTTAGTAAGGGAAAACTCCACATCAACAAGAAAATTTGGAGATACGGTATTTCCCTTCTAATCCCAAAAAGGGTGATATAAGGACAAGAATCATTGAGGCTGAAGGAAGCTTCTAAAGGTTGAACCATGAACTAGGACAAAGATTCCTCCGAAGGGACAGCTAAATTTTTTCATACTTTTGTTTTTGTGTTTCAGCTATCTCAGTCAAAAATGTTTAAAACTCGAATTTCCGAAAAAAATTATATCAAAATCCGTTCCAGACCATCCTGAATTCACTGCCATAAGACACCAAAATTCATATATACATATATGTGTATATTCCAGACGATAACTCTCGATAGAATTGAGATAAAAAGTTCAAATTTACACAGTCTGTCTTGGCAATCAAAAGGCAAAGTTCGTAGATGGCCCACTGTAAGGGGGGTTTTGGGGAGTTTTAGGGGGGAGGGGATTACCCACAAATGCTAAAAATGAACAGTCTGACAAGTGACACCTCATTTTTCACGCTGAACACAATGGTGAAATCAGAATTGCGATATCGTATTCCGTTCTCAAATGGAGCACTTTGAAGATGAAGAAACATGGTTGTTACTTGAGAATCTCATCTGATGTTCTTCACAGTTCAGCTGCTCTAATCTGATACGGATTTTGGTATGCATTTTTTTCGGGAATTCAAGTTTTAAACATTTTCGACCGAGAACAGTAGCTAAAGCGCTAAAACAACAAACAAATCCACAGTCGTGCAGCATGGCTATAAGAGCAAATTTTCGACGAAATATCTGGTCGAAATTCGCTCATTAATACATGCTGCATGACTGAAATTATATATGGCATCCCTATTTGGAGTGTCTCTGCATCCACTACGGTCAATTCTGTCGCCTAATTAAAACATAAACCCTTTATGTTGAGGCGTTTGTTTCGGTGCTCCACCAATTTTTTTTCGATGAATCAATTGATTTTCAGTTTTAGAACACTCGTCCGTTCTTCCAGGCACGGTTACGGGAACAGGGCGGTGGAAGGTCTCGGCCAAAATCCAGCAGCTCCTGAACACGCTGAAACGCCCCAAACGGCGCCCGTTGCCTGAATTCTACGAAGACGATGATATCGAATTGGAGATCGCCGCGAATCCTAAGGATCCGAACGCCCCCAAACCTGAAGGAGCCACCATGACACCAGCCATCGGAGAGCAGCTTGTGGTACGTTCTGTCAAATCAATTATTAAGGAATTATAATGCCTCAGGTCTTTCACTACGGCCCTTCTGTCCTAACCGCGGTAACCATGAGTAATAGAGACGCGTTTGAGTATCGATCTCTGAGTCTATCTCAGTATGGAGAAGTCACCTCCTGATGGTTACAGTTACCAGTCTTGTCGCAAGTAAATCTTGAGCAGTTTACATAAATTTGTTTAACAAAAAAAAAATTTTCTTCTCTTCCAAATGGAGACCTTAAGATTAGGGGTTGAAACCGGGTAGAGGAAACTGCTATGTTTGTTGAGCTACTTACGATGCCTGCAGAAGATTGGAAGAACTGGGTTGAGCAGAAATTGAATATCCTTCAGTTTGCCGGATGAGTGCGAAATCCACCTGATTCAGTTACCACCTGGAGGGGAAATTGTAAATTAGCAACAAAATTGTATTTCAAGGTAGAAAGCCGCCGTCTTTGGACAGACAACCAGTCAAAATCTGAGGTGATGGTTAGTTGTAACTTTGTATGACGAATGTAGAGAAGAAGACGTACAATTTTGAACTCCTATGCAGATTATAATCTTCGTTACCTTGAGAGCTCAAATCATTATTGATCCCACCCTCAGGCGTTGATCCATAAACCCAACACTCAGAGCTTTCCAAAGTTCGACCCGTATCATATCAGAAGTGAGCGGAGGTGTCGATACCTCATCATCAGGTGAGGAGAAAGAAGAGAAAGGTTGTGTCAGTCGTTCAATCAGGTTTTCTATTGATCCGGCGTGAAGCGAAGCTGCTCGCCTGCAGGATATTTAATACTTGTGTGTTGGTTTCTTTGTAGTGATCCATCTGGACCATTTCGGGATCCCGATCTCAGTTAAATAACGTCACGTAGAGGCGACCACTAGTGTCCAAAATCAAAGAAACGCTGCTTTGTATTGTTGTCATTGGACTGGTGGCTTTCTTCGCCTTTCAAGGGTTTTCATGTTCTTCTGCTATTCTGTGGTGCTTTTTAGATAAAAAAATGACAAAATTGTCAAATCATGATTTTGTACACTTCAAAATCTCACTCTGCTATGTTTGAAGTGAAGAGTCAGGTGTAACACATTATATTTGTGAAACTGACCTATTTATCCCCATTCTGATAGTTGATCAGTTGATCCCGAAATGTCTTCATGAAGATTTTTGCTACATTTTCGAGTTTTTGCTCATCTCGTGTTCCTGCTTCAAAGATGTCGACACTGGGCCTAATTGGTACACCCAAATCCTGGACAAAATTGGCGCATCACCTCGTTTTTCATATCATGTAATAAATAATCAACAGCCTCTCATATTTCTCTTTAAAAGTTTATAATTACGACCATTTTATGTTAACGTGGACAACGTTAGATTGGGAAATTAGGAAAGAAAGTGTAGCAAATAAAATAAAAATGTTTAAAACCATTTTAATATTGACTTACAAAAATGGATTTAATTTGTAAAAAATGTTCATCTTCAGCGTCAATACACTATTAATACCTTGTTACACCACCTCTCGCTTATCTAATAGCTTCCAGTCGTCTTGGCATGGACTGGATGACATGGGCAATGTTCTCTTGAGGAATGTTATCCCATTCTCCCGAAATCGCCTCTCGAAGCTCAGCGATTGTTGTTGGAGGATGATCCCGAGCCCTTAAACGCCTGTTCAGCATATCCCACACATGTTCTATCGGATTAAGATCCGGACTTCTTGCAGGAAGGAAATTTTCTCTATCTCCAAGATAACACTCGACCACATACCGCAGCTCTCGTCACTCAGTACTTCCAGGAAGTAGGAATTAATATCCTACCCCTTTCTGCAAGAAGTCCGGATCTTAATCTTAATATTCATTATATGAAAAACGAGGTGACGCGCTAATTTTGTCCAGGATCATCGTATTGATCCTCCTGTTTTCTCAGTGATGAACCATTCCCTCAATCATTCTTATTATTATTTTACTTAAATACGCTGTTCTTATGCACTTTTTAAAGGTTCCCTCCGGCCTCCCGCGGAACCTTGAGGCCGCCATCCAGAGGTACGGATCCGCTACATACAAAGCTCCTGTGGCCACAGTTCTTGACCCCAACGGAAAGCTCAGCATTACCCTCACTTACGGTTAGTGTAATACATCAACAATTATGTGTCATTATAATATAATGTTATTATGTTATTTCATTATTTATATTATGTTATTTCATTATTTTAAAATGAGCATTATATATATTATATATACGAGGGACGTCCGGAAAAAAAGGGGACAATTGTTGTAGGGGGTGATGGGGAATTTTTTTTCTCAAAGTTGGCATACCTGCGTGTGGGGGAACTCCTAACGGTCACAACGAGCCCTCGCCCGTCTCAGTTCGTTCAAAAATGTCGTCGCAGGAGCCCGTTGCGTCAACCTCTGCAAGTGTTCTTTGCTCCACCTACCGAAGGTGCGAGATTCGGGCAGTGATCAAGTTCCTCACTTTGCGCCAAAATTCAGGTGCCGAAATTCATCGTCAGCTAATGGAAACCTATGGACCTGATGTGATGACACGTTCGAAGGTTTTCAAGTGGGTTAAGGAGTTTAAAGAAGGTCGCACAGACACGCACGATGAAGAAAGAAGTGGGAGGCCGTCTGTCGTTTCAGAAGAACTTGTGCAGCAAGTCAATGAAAAAATTCGCAGCGATCGTCGTGTGACCCTCGACTCCCTTCATGAAATTGAAGAAAAAAATTAAGGACAAAAGGAGGGGAATGCTGACTCGAGGCGTGACTCTCCTTCACGACAACGCCAGGCCCCACACCGCACGTGTGACCCAGGACCTCCTTGTGAGATTTGGATGGGATATCATTAACCACCCACCATATTCCCCTGACCTGGCGCCCTCGGATTTTCATCTCTTCACAAAACTGAAGGAGTTCCTGGGTGGAAAAAGGTTTTCCAGCGACGAGGAGGTCAAGGAGTCTGTGGAGAAGTGGCTGTTCGAGGTGGAGCGGAGCGTCTATGACGAAGGCATAAAAAAGCTCGTGCCTAGGATGCAGAAGTGCGTGGAACTTGCTGGGGACTATGTTGAAAAATAAAGGACTAAATTTTGAACATATCCTGAAAATTTCATTAAAATATATGCATTTTTCTATTTTTAACAGCATTTGTCCCCTTTTTTTCCGGACGTCCCTCGTACATACAATAGTACAGCTCATATACCTTATGTACAGTACAGCTTATAAACCTCAATACCTCATTACAGTTCCATGAAGGGTTTGACCTAGTCCTCTTGTCCACAGACTTCTATGCAGCGAATAGTACAATTTGTAAGAAAAACGAGCTGTAAATATGATTTTAGTACCCTTCAAAAGTGACGATGTGGGAAGTTGCCGTGAGACCCTCGATATAGGACCGCATTTTTATACAGTATATAAAGTCTCAAAATATAGTATAATACTATATAAAGTATATCTGGCAACCTTAGTCCAACTATACTCCTGGGTATCATCGCAATCGGATGCGCATAAGAATGGCATACTTACGAACGAGGGTTTGCTTCTGAATTTGGCAGAAAAAGTCTTAAGATGATGATGTACACCTTGAAATTGCTGTTATCGAGCTGACGGTACTGATATTATTTATTTTTTGCAATAATTTCAGGAAAACTCCTCAGCCGATCTCAAAAGATAGCGTACACCCTCCTCACGAAAAACTTCAGTAAAGGCGGAGACACGTGCTCTCTCAAGTGCGGCGACAGGATCGCTCTGGTCTACCCAAACAACGACCCCATCAACTTCATGTGTGCCTTCTACGGCTGCATGTTCGCGGGCATCGTTCCTGTTCCAATCGAAGTGCCCATCACAAGAAGGGTAAGTGAATATTGCCCTTACTAGTCGCACTGAGGCCCACTTACACACTTGTGACACGATTCTTCGGCGATGTCTCCATTTCCACACACTTCTATCTTGTTCCTACTGTAACCCCCGCCCCAAGAAACACTCTGTGTAAAAATTTGTTCAACTCGAAGACGTCGCACAGTGGGCAAAACCGCTTATTTAGCTGTACAAAACCTACAGCTCCTTCGAATTTGGTGTAGAAGGATATAAAAAACCAGACATGCAGCATGAGCTAATGAGCGCATTTCCAATAAACCATTTTAACAATTTTACAACTATGACAATTTTTTATGATTGGTGGGACGTTTATAAAAACCAGTTTGCGCTGATTACGAATATACCTTATGTTTTTACACTTAAGATAGTAATTCTCACTAAAAAATTGAGAATTGCGATATCCTAATTCGTTCTCAAACTGGAGCATTTTGAATATGAAGAAACGTGGTTGTTACTTGATATGATCTTCATGTTAACTCTGCTCTAATCTGATAACGGAAGTAAGCTGTTTAGAGTTGAAGTATCCATGAGCTGAAGGGGTTTTGGGGAGTCTGGGGGGGGGGGGGGGGGTTCACCCCAAAAAATGAAAGTCTGACAAGTGACACCTCATTTTAAAGGTTTTTACACGCTGAACAAAGGTGGGAAAGTCAGAATCGCTATGTCTTATTTTGCTCTCAAACTGGAGCACTTTGAAGATGAAGAAACGTGGTTGATACTTGAGATGTTCTTCATGGACATCATGTTCGTTAATGGAGGCATTTTACATAAAACCAATTATTTCTTCGAAATTCGCTCTTATAGCAACGCTGCATGACTGTGTCAAAAACACGAAAAAAATCTTGAAATTGAAAAAAGTCTCTTTTGGTCGGAAATTGAATGTAGAACGCGTAGGAGAGCTGTTGGACACCACTCGCGTTACACCCTGTAGAAGTGACAAAGCTTCGTATACCTACCCAATTCCTATTCAAAATCATCAATTTCTTCCTTATTATTTTCAGGACGCTGGCTCTCAGCAGATCGGTTTTCTCTTAGGCTCTTGCGGAATTCAAGTCGCCTTGACGAGTGAAGCCTGCCTCAAGGGCCTCCCCAAAACTGCCGCCGGCGAAGTCGTGGCATTCAAGGGCTGGCCGAAACTCCACTGGTTCGTCACAGAGCATTTAGCCAAAACGCCCAAAGACTGGACCCCCACGCCTAGGCTGACGGACGACAATCCTGCTTATATTGAGGTTAGTTGTAATGATAGTGTTGATGAATCGTTAAGGTTGGTACCTACTCCTTCAGGGTCCCTCAGGACATAGGTTGGACGATTTTTATGGATGAATAAATGAATGATTTTATTGTATAAAGCCTTAAGGCCATTACAAGGGTTGGTAGATTAGGGTTTACAATATAAGAAATATAATAGGCCATTAAAGAAAACAGAACGCTTCCAATAATCAATAGTTTCAAAAAAATTCAAGAAATTGAGCCATCACATCCTTATGCGAAGAACACTTCTCAAAAAGCCAGGTAGCTTGAAGGGGGATGTCATGAAGCATGAGGAACCTTCTGCGCTCAGCCCGAAACACAGCACACTCCTCAATCAAGTGGTAGAGCGTTTCTGGCGACCCAAGATTACACACTTGGCATTGACGGGTATCAGAGAATGGGCTAGTCAGCCGGTCAGCTGTTATACGGCCAAACCTGTTGCCAACAGTGCGAATCTTGGCTAAAGAGCGCTTAACAAAGAGTGGGAGCTCTAGTTTGAGATAGCAACCCAGTCCGCGTTGGGCGCTGGAAAGGTTCTCGAATTGCTGGTAACCCATTACCAAAATAACCTAATATACCACAACCTATTACCAAACGGTAGCTGTTACTCAATAACCTATTACCATGCCTAGTCTCCATTGGCCCTCCGGTAACTGGACACTGAGACGCTCCATGGAGTCAACTCTTGCACGCCATATCAGTACAAATCTGTTCCTGTTTTCAGTACTCGACAGATCGAGACGGCTCTGTCATGGGGGTGACAGTGACGCGTTCTGCGATGCTGTCTCACTGCCGCATGCTGACCATGTCCTGCAATTACACCGAAGGAGAGAACATGGTGTGCGTACTCGACTTCAAACGTGAAACCGGCCTCTGGCACAGTATCCTCACTTCTGTGCTCAATGGGATGCACGTTGTTTTCATTCCGTACGCTCTCATGAAGGTGAATCCAGCTTCGTGGATGCAGATGATTACAAAGTATCGAGGTAAGCGTTATATTAGTATTTGTTTTGGCATGAATATGTCTTATGAATATGTCTTAGACCAAAATTTACGTGATTCTAAAAAATGTGACGTCTTTTGGAGGAAGAGACTTGAAATTTGGCATGTAGCCTCCTTAGGATTTAAGATTTAAGCTGGAACCAGCTGAGTGGCTCCTAAAGCTAATTTCTATGATATTCCCACTATGAAGCTGTAACTTGGTATGTAGCCTCCTCAGGACATTAACTTGAGCTGCCAAGGCCCAGGATCAGCTAAGGGGCTCCTATAGCTAATTTCTGTGCTATCCACACTATGAAGGTGTAATTTGGTATGTAGCTTCCTTAGGAATTGAACTTTAAGCAGAATAGGCCCAGGATCAATTTAGTGGCTCCTAAAGCAAATTTCGATGCTATTAACTCTATGAAGCTGTAATTTGGTATGTAACCTCCTTAGGAATTAAACATTAAGCAGAATAGGCCCAGGATCAAGTTAGTGGCTCCTAGAGCAAATTTCTATGCTATTGACACTATGAAGGTGTAATTTGGTATGTAGCCTCCTTAGGAATTAAACTTTGAACAGAATAGGCCCAGGATCAATTTAGTGGCTCCTAAAGCAAATTTCGATGCTATTCACTCTATGACGCTGTAATTTGACATGAAGCTTCCTCAGGAATTGACTTTTAAGCAGAATAGGCCCAGGATCAAGTTAGTGGCTCCTAGAGCAAATTTATATGCTATTCACACTATGAAGGTGTAATTTGGCATGTAACCTCCTTAGGAACTGACTTTTAAGCCGAATAGGCCCAGGATCAATGTAGTGGCTCCTAAAGCAACTTTCGATGCTATTCACTCTATGAAGCTGTAATTTGACATGAAGCTTCCTTAGGAATTGACTTTTAAGCAGAATAGGCCCAGGATCAAGTTAGTGGCTCCTAGAGCAAATTTCGATGCTACGAGTATTAACTCTATGAAGCTGTAATTTGTTATGTAACCTCCTTAGGAATTAAACTTTAAGCAGAATAGGCCCAGGATCAAGTTAGTGGCTCCTAGAGCAAATTTCTATGCTATTGACACTATGAAGGTGTAATTTGGTATGTAGCCCCCCTAGGAATTAAACTTTAAGCAGGATAGGCGCAGGATCAAGTTAGTGGCTCCTAGAGCAAATTTCTATGCTATTCACACTATGAAGGTGTAATTTGATATGTAACCTTCTCAGGAATTAAACATTAAGCAGAATAGACCCAGGATCAAGTTAGTGGCTCCTAGAGCAAATTTCGATGCTGCACTTTATGAAGCTGTAATTTGGCATGAAGCTTCCTTACGAATTGAATTTTAAGCAGAATAGGCCCAGGATCAGCTGAGGGGCTCCCTAAGCTAACAGACATATCCATGATCAGAAGTTTTTCTCAGTACAGGAGAAATTAATCAAAGATATAAGAACGAGTGAATTTCTTAGAGGCCCAACCACATCAATGCTCTTTCAGCACCAAAATTTAATGTTTAAAAGAACATCTAATGTTCTTTTTCCTCTCATTATGTCACTACGGACGGTTATTTACGAGATTTTGTCCAATTTACAGCGAGTGTAGCTGTAGTCAAGTCAAGGGATCTTCATTGGGGTCTACTCGCCACCAAAGACCACAAAGACATCAGCTTGTCTTCTCTGAGACTTCTCCTGGTGGGCGATGGTGCGAATCCCTGGTCACTCTCCTCCTGCGATCAGTTCCTGGCAGTTTTCCAAGCGAAAGGCCTCCGAACTGATGCCATCTGCCCGTCAGCATCCTCCACTGAGTGTCTCACGGTTTCTCTCCGTCGGTATGTTCCAAAGTCCATGTTTTTTTTAGGGTGCACTAAATGATTTGAAAACTAAAAAAATAATTTTTTTATTGTAATTTTTTCATTAGTACCATTTTACTAATTTTCTATTCAGTATTGCTGATCCGTCCAGTTTGAGTGGTGTAGGTAAATATTCTTCCTCTACGGCGCCCATGCGTTGTGTCCGACTCAGCGGCAAGTCTGGGGCAGAGCAACCACCACCACTTTAGCCTGATAATAGTTTATAACCTTCTTACAAGCTGCTCGTCGTTGTCGCGTTCTTTCTACTTCCTGTGTTTAGTGCGTAATAGTTAATAATTTTTTACTAGAACATTTAATGGGAAAACAGTTAGTAGATCGTCGTTGAATATACAATGAGCTACTGCACGTATCGTGTTGGAGATCACGTCTACGTCGAAGACACTCCGTCCGGACCTTTTGACATCCGTCGGATCGAAGAACTCAACCGAACCTCCAATGGAAGAGTTGACGCGAAATTGTCGTGTTTCTTCCGAAGAAGAGACGTTTCCGCTTCCCTTATCGAATTCGCCGATGAACACCTCGGAAATCTCGTTGGAGACGAGTCCTTGACCGTTCGACAGCGCGAACTTTTAGCTGAAAGGGAGTTATTCAATTCGAACGTTCTCGAAACCGTTTCTGCTTCGTCAATTCGCGGTAAATGTACAGTCGTGAAGGTCAGTGATGTGGAGTCTGCGTTCTCTTACCTCGGTAAAAGTGATATGTTTTTCTACTGCTTCATGTACGAACCTTCTGATCGCACTTTGATGTGCGACGAAGGCGAAATACGTATCGGTTCGGATTACCAGTGCGAAGTGCCTTCCTTGTTGACGAAAAACGACGTAGACCCGTGCAGGTATCAGACGTTTGAAACTCTGTTATGGACTCCGGAAAACGGGTTGAAAGACGAAGAAATCAATATGTATTTGGACGAAGTTAAATCTATGGGGATGTACGCTCGCACGGTGGATTCTGCTTGTAGATCTCGGCAAAACATCATGTTGATGAGTGCTGTGTCAGCTTACAGGGACACCACGTCATTGATAGCCATGGATACTCTTCATAATCACGATTACAATACATCGACCGCCTTTAGCTCTCTGATGCCTTCCCTTGACATGGCCATACCCCGCGACGAACTTGAAGACTGGTCCGAAGCCGAAGCCAATCTTTTCGAAGAAGCTTTGGAGAAAATCGGCAAAGAGTTTTTCGCTATACGACAAGAAGTTCTCCCTTGGAAAAGCATGAAAGGCCTGATCGAATACTACTACATGTGGAAAACCACCGACAGGTATTCGAAACAGAAGACGGTCAAGGCTAGCGAAGCTAAATCCCGACTCGGAAAAATCAATTTGCCCAGTGTCAACAACGAGACTGCCAGAAGCGGACCGGCTGTCTCGATTGTAACAACATCGAAAAAACCTTGTAGTAACTGCGGAAGTACGTCGTCCCCTCTGTGGTTCTCAGTTAATATTTTCGAAAGTGGCAAAGCGTGCCAGGTATGTTGGGATTATTGGAAGAAGTACGCAGGAATACGTCAGACAAGTGACTTGTAACCGGGATATCAGATATTCTGGCAGCTGCTGAGTTTTTTTTCTTTAAATTTTTAATAAGAGAACTGTCTCACCCAACTGGTGTGTAGGTGAAAAATTCATTTCATTATATAATAATGTGTCATTAACCGAAGTTGCCTTTTTAGTGGCTTACCTGTAAGTCATAGCTTGTTTCTTGGCTTCCTCCAAGATGTATTTCATGAGAAGACTGTGAGAAATATTTGTTTGATCTTAGGATACTTTTTTATTTTATAATTTGAATTGGAAAACGCCAATAAAACCCGTTTGTTTGAAACATTCTTTTCCATTTCTCAATCCCTGGTTCTGTCATTTTGAAGTTCGATACAAATCATAGTGTCTTTGATTGATCTCGTAATATGCAGGAAGTTGCTACTCGTTTAGTAGACGGCTGTCTGTCCTTACGTATTTTCTTCCCCAGGAGCTCAATTGAGGTACTTGAATTGAATCTGGAATAATATAATTATTTTTCTGGCTATTTAGCGATTCCTGTGAATATCTGTAATGATGTTTTCATTTGAATAGACCTGGAAGAGCCGGCGTGAACGCAACTGGACGAGGAGTGCTTTCCATGTCTGGTCTGAGCTACGGAGTCGTGAGGGTCGACCAAGAAAATTCTCTGACTTCCCTCACTCTGCAAGACTGTGGTCAGGTTATGCCTGGATGTAAGTATGCTAAAAATGAGGCAATGTGGTGAAGTTACTGTACTACTAGTACTAGTACTGTAGTACTAGTAGTGTGTGTTTTAGTACTAAGCTTGGATAATTATATGCCAATATGTCTATACTAAGATGTGATGTGGGCGTGGTGGAGTCTTAGGTGAAGGAATGAATGGAAGAGCAAACATCGACTATTTTATTTAAGGACTAAAAACTTGACGTTGATGCTGACATAATTACGGTGGAAATGCTCTACGTATGATTGTTATACAGTGGTTGGATAGAGAATGATCTGGGGAGGGGAGAGGTGATTCCCTGTCATTCCCATCAGTATTCCCAATCTCAAAGCAGCGTTGCCATCGAATTTTCCCATGTAGTGTTGACAGCACTGGTGGGTACCTGTGCTGAATAATACGGGAGTAGTGATCAAGTAACCGACATGGTCTTATTATTTATCAAAAAATTGTTGAATGTATAAAATAAGCACCAGGTGGGTATCTGATTACTTGTGATTGTTTGGAGTACCTTGAAATTCCCTTGTTTCCTTATAGTGACTAACGATGATTGACTGAATAGTACTTATTACCATGTTTCTATTTGTACACAGCTTGTATCGTGGTAGTGAAGATGGAAGGCACCTCGTACTTGTGTAAAACGGACGAAGTGGGTGAGATCTGCGTCAACTCTCCAGCCACCGGGAGCCAGTACTGGGGTCTGACCGGAGTCAGCAACAACACTTTCAGAGTTGTCCCACTGATGCCTGATGGTTCAGCTTTGTCTGACGCCGAGTACACCAGGAGCGGTCTGATAGGTTTTCTTGGACCGGTAATTATTACTTGCAAAGTCAAAAAACGACCTTACAGGGTCATCTTTCAATATTTGATTGGTTTTTGTTTTTCCTTCACCGTAGGGTGGTCTGGTGTTTGTTTGTGGATCGAGAGACGGTCTTATGACTGTCACTGGAAGGAAGCACAATGCGGATGACATCATCGCAACCGTTCTGGCTGTGGAACCCATGAAGTTCATTTACCGAGGGCGAATTGCAGTCTTCAGCATTAAAGTTCTAAGAGACGAGAGGATCTGCGTTATTGCTGAGCAAAGACCGGATTGCAGCGAGGAAGAGGTAACTGCCATTACTATATCAGATATAACAGATTCTGTTTATTCCTACTTAATGATTGGGGCAGGCACTCCAGAAATGTGCTGATGTCCCTTCCAAGCTGTATGATGAAGCTCCTTGTACAGCCACACTCCTTCCTATTATGTTATATGGGTGGCTTCATCATAACACTGCCCTCTTTGTGCCATAGACTTATTTTAAATACCTACTAGGAGACTAGGTAGCCCAGAAGCAGTGGTTCGTTGGTGCTGACCAATCCCAAGGCATTCATGTTGCTCAAATTCTAAATTTTGTACGTTTATTTTGGTTGCAGAGTTTCCAATGGATGTCCCGCGTGCTCCAAGCTGTCGACTCCATCCACCAAGTCGGCATCTACTGTTTGGCTCTCGTTCCTCCCAACTACCTCCCGAAGACGCCCCTCGGCGGCATTCACCTCTCAGAGTCGAAACGTCGCTTCCTCGAAGGGACCCTCCATCCGGCCAACGTCCTCCTCTGTCCGCACACCTGCGTCACGAACCTGCCCAAGCCCAGGGAGGTCCACTTAGGTCAGTCTCACACCCTTCACTCCGTTTAGCCGTCTGTTACTTGAGAATCACTTAGTGCAGTCGCCCTTTATACCCTGTTGATTATCATTCGCACTCTTTGATTTTGTTCAATTTGGACGATCTATCACTCCCCTCTACAAAGCTCACCGTGTTTTATATTTTAGAAGTTGCAAACAGGTGTAGTCGTTTGTGCATCAAAGTTTTGATTGTCCCTTTCAATCTTTGATCCTCCCTCTGCCCCTCATGTTCTCACGATAAATTCCTCTGATCTGAACAACATATAAATGTACATGAGGATCTACTCGTAGATACATAAAAGATTTTGCGTAAGTCTTCATAAAAAATGGAGTAAAATACCGCCAACCGCTTATTTTGTATCTCAATCCGTTCTCAAGATGATTTTTAAAGGGTTTCCCAGAAAAACCACCCTTTTTCTCCTTCAAACTCAAATTTCTCCTCCTTACTCCGTCCAATTTTAACTTTTGACCTCATTTTCAGAATCAACGTTAAATTTACTAAAAGAATAGTGTACTTTGATTCGTGACAAGGACCATTAAATTTTAAATACCATAATACCGGCTCAAACATCGACGAATTTAAAAAAATAAAAATTTGAAAAATCTTTAGAATGTTACTGCTCTTTCAAAATAAATCCTGGCAACTGGGAAATCTCATGAAAACGTTTTCATTCAATGAGCTTTTCAACGGTATGGTCAATTTTGAGATTATCTTGTTCCTTCGATCAAAAATTCAAGTTTAAATGCTAAAAAGTTAGGAACTTTGAAAGGGAGAGTTTGATCAGTGGGTTGAAAGAATGTAAAAAATGGTTTTAATGCAAAAAGTAACATTGTTGTTTAAACAGGTGGATACACGAATTTGTATTACGCTAATTTTGAATGTATGACTTATTTACTGTTCATGGTCACAATTCCCTCTGATGACAGAACCACTTTAAATCGCCTTACTATTTTGCATTTAAACTTTTTGATCGAAGGAACAATATAATCTCAAATTTGATCATACCGTTGAAAAGCTTATTGGATGAAGAAGTTTTCATGAGATTTGCCAGTTTCCAGGATTTTTATAAGGAAAAGTAGTAGCATTCTAAAGATTTTTAGTATTTGTACTTTTTCAAATTCGTCTATGTTTGAGCTGCTGTTATGGTCATTAGATGGTCTTTCTCAAGAATCAAATTACACTAATCTTGTAGCAAATTTAACTTCAATTTCGAAAACGTGGTCAAAAGTTTAAAGTGAAATGGAGTAAAGTGGAGAAATTTGAGTTTAAAGGAGACAAAACATGATTTTCCTGAGAAAAACCCCCTTTAAAATATCAATCTCGAGAACGGATTGAAATGAAAATATGCGGTTGGCGGCATCTACGAGCAGATCTCCCTGTATAAACTGCCAATGAATCAGATGGCCAAATTTCGTTTCCTCAGTACAACAAACCATTTTCTTAACACTCATCTATGAAGTCGTGGTTTGAATTACATTTAATCATGTTTTATTTAGACATCTCGAGGAAGAAGTTGGCCATCTCTTCGGCGAATTATTTTGAAATAAATAGAGTATTTTACTTATAAATTATCCGAGATCCTATTTTAAATATTACTGGTTGTAGTTGAATCTTCCAAAATAATTTTTTTCGTCGGTTTGCTGTAGGTAGTGAGTTTGAATTTTATTCCAATTAAATCACGAATGATCGTAATTTAATTTCAATTATTGTTAAGTTCTCAAAATGAAATTAAATTCGATTCTCTTAATTTATTTAAAACGATTACATTTGTTGAAACCTGTCTAATTTTACTGATCATTTGAATTACACTGCCTTATGCCTTCAATGAGTAATTGTTGCATCGCTATGGTAAAAGCTGTAAATATCTGTACAGTTTGAAGGCATGATGTTCTTCTTCACTAACATTGTTTTTTTTTTGTTTTTTTCTTCGAATATTTATAACCCCCTCTCCTTCTTTCACTTGCATCATGTCACGTGAGCATGTACCATACTTGTTCACTCTGCTAGATCATTCCTCCCTCATTTCTCACAAAAACTCATACTAGGGATCCTTCATTCGCCTCGTAGTGCTTCGTCTTCACGGGTTGCGGTCTTACTTCTTCTCAGGTGTTGTAACGATTATATGACCATCTAATCGGCTATTTAACGTTACTTACGCGTTTGTTTTACTCATTCTTACAATACATGGAGGTACACCACGGTCTCAAACCCTCGTTATCCATTAAAAAAAAAAAGGCGATTTTGAGAAACGTGAATGTCTCCGGTAAAAATCTGAAGTTTGAAGTCGAAAATTGTGCAATCCGTCAATTTAATTCATTTCTGCATAAACCATTGAATTTATCAGCGCTCCAAGTGGCAGCCCAATCAACTGTCAGACTGTGTTTCACTGTACAGTATCGACTAGTTCTTGCGTCAACTTTGCTTGTTTAAACCACTTGTTGCAAAGTTCTAAAATGCTACAGTTTTCTAAACTAGAGAATTAAATTTGTTTAAATGTCACAATTTATTTATTTTTTTTTTAAATTTACACCATTCGCGAGGTTGTAATGATTTAAATATTTAATGTGATTTAAATAATGTTCTATAAGAGTCCCAGCCACTTTTGAGTTTTGGGCAAAGATCTCGTTTCAAACAAATTTAAATCCCACTCACAAATTGGAGATGGCTGATTGTTTGGCTCAAAAAATTGTTAGTGTTCAGAGGATTTGGACTTTTTTGGCCTCAAATTCGGATAGTACCTGTAAGTGAAAGTGTCTAGAAAACTCAATGAGTAATCTTGGTATTAACTAAGTACTCTAATGTGCGGATTGCCTTGCGACAAGTACAACGACATCGTCTCTAATTATTTATAACGAATTATCAAATAATTTTAAACCACCACGCACTGGGTATCAAGGGATTTGCACCAAGTGTTTCCCTCTTCAGCAGATGCTTCTCACGCTTACCATGCACCATGTATCGCTTCATTATCATTACGAAATATCATTTCGTTTTGTCACAACTCATCTTCAACAAACAAAAAAAGTTCTATGATTGAAGAACGATTCGAAGAAAAAAAACTTTGTTCAAAATTCTCCCCCTCTTAGGCTACTATATGGCGAATGATTGAGGCTATTTGTTTTGCAGATGAATACTTTAAACAGGCCCAACCAAATTATGTTAACCAAATTGGTGAAGATCAAGGTAATGATAAATCTTTCTTCTTTATATCGTCCTGAACCAAATTTGCCTTTTCGAAATTTTTTTTCCTGTATATATTGTATAATGTGAGATTTTCTCTCTTTGTTCTATTATCATGCCCTGGTATCGAAATTTTACGAAGTATGATCAAAATATTATACTTCAATACTTCAATTTGGTGGTAGTTCGAAATTGACCCTAGGCCCTTTGGTTTAGTTCAGAACAATTAATAGTTGGGCGAGTCTTGAATTGACCACTTTAATTACACAGAAGGGTACAAAATATAGAGACATCAAGAAAAGTTTGTAATGAAAAAGTCCTCAGCTTTTCGCGCAAAAACCGTGTGTGGGCTCTGGATAATGTCACAATTTTGTTTAAAAAAAAAAAAGTTCGTCCTGTTATTAAAAATCTTTATAGTTCGTAAAATCACCTCATCACAAATTTTATTTTCTCCTTATCATTTCTAAATTTCATTCCGTTCAAAGCGATTTCAGCGACACCTATCATCCCATTGTCATTTCGCACTCACATTGTAAACAAATATGCTTAAAGTTTGTTACGATTTTTGTGCATCTTCTTATTGGTGTGTTGGTTTTATTTTTTTGGTGTTCACAACTTTTCTTGTGTCTCTTTTTTTTTTAATAACAAATATTAAAGAACGATAATATAATCATTTATTATTATTCCATTTAAAACCAAACCCTGGGAGGGAGGAATTCGTGGAACGTCTTTTAATAACCCTCTTCTGAACATGGTAATTCGAATATTATATTTACTACGTATTTAGATTAAGCATGTTTTCAAGTAACAATTTGTTTAAATGTACAAATGAATTACGAAGGTTTTTATTGTCCTACTTTTTTCGAACATACTTGGTGTGCAAAAGTAGCGTTTTTACTGTATTGTTTTGGTTCATTTTGTTAAACATCTAAACATTTCGATTATTTCGTATGACGTTTACTTTTTAGGTTGGGTGAAAACCTGAATAATGACATATATCATCCATGTAGAATTAGGAGTGTCTTACATTCGAACTTTCAACTACTCTTCAATAACCTTTAAATTCAGACTTCGAATATTAATTAATATATTAACAAAGCCTCTACTTACAACATTACCTACCAGTCTTCTCTCGCTTTTCAAATTATATTAACTTTCGATTAAATCATCGTTCAAAACGATCTGGTGCCACCAGCTTCCGCTAACAGTGCTTCCATACCCATCATTTCACTGCTTTTTTGCCGTACTCACGAATGTTTCATTCAAGAGGTGTGTTTACGTTCCTATTTTTAAACAAACAAATTTTCCCCATAGAAAAGAGTGGTAAGTGAGTGAAGTCATCTTGCGTTGGGGTTACATTTTATTCAAAACACCACACAAATGTCGAGAAAAATTTTTTCTATTTGATCAGGTGCTTACATCAACTTGGCCTGCATTCATGCGAATCGTTTTCATGCTCGAATTCTGCAGCGTAGCTCATCATAAGATCCTTAAATCATAATATTCTGTTGAAAAATCTCAATCGACGAGAAATCTCAAAGTTAACGTCTTCCATTCCATGGTGCATGCTTTTGGAACGTTCTCATTGGCTATAATTGGTTCCGCTTTTATACATATAAAATTATATTTCATTTATTTATTTTTTTCAATTCCTAAATTAATTTATTTCTGCCTTTCGTGGCTGTTTAGGAGTTTTTCCAAGTAGCGAATTTGAGTTTAGCGTGTTCTGTTGCAGATGTAGGTCCAGCTTCTGTGATGGTTGGGAATATTGTGCAAGGCAACAGGCTTGCCTCTGCCATGGGCCGCGATATGGGGATTATCGATGAGGAGTCGGATTCCGCCAGAAAGGTAAGAACATGCTCTTTTTTTTTTTTTTTTTTTTTTTTTTTTTTTTTTTTTAAACCTCATGATAACCCTCATTTTTGATGATTTCGATATAACAGGACTCGACGGTCGAAATGGACCATGAATACCCCTAATGAATCTTGTCTCGGTTTTCTGCCTTGTAACACCTTAGTTTATAGATGTTGCAACGCTGAACTCGATGGTGAAGTAAGAATTGCGATATTGTTCAGCGTTCAAAAATCTATAAACTGAGGTGTTACCTGGCAAAAAGGTGGAAACATTTTTCATTATTATAGTGGTAGGTAATAAGATTATATAATTAACACAAAAGACATTGAGGGAACTGGAAGATCCTTTTCTATCCAAGATGACTATTAACTATTTAGAAGACTACTGTCATAACCGATCTTAGTCGGAGAGCACCTGACGCATACTGAATAGTTTCATACTTTAATACCTATAATTACCCAATAAGTTTAAGATTGTCCATATTTGAATGAGATATTCCAAACATCACGTTTTACATAAAACCAGTTATTTATTCGAAAATTTGCTCTTATAGCCATGCTGCATGACTGGAACCT
Organism: Stenodema calcarata; assembly: GCA_963920205.1. NCBI lineage: Eukaryota > Metazoa > Arthropoda > Insecta > Hemiptera > Miridae > Stenodema > Stenodema calcarata. Next base: position 17,327,966 of record OY986061.1, on the reverse strand, counting down.
TATTGGTTTGCTCTGGTGCCTCGCACGTCCTCTTCACTGCCATATTAATCTAAGGCATTATTTGCGTTTCAATAAATAGTATTCTGAAATGACAGGAAGAGGGTTAAAACCAACCATCCTTTTTTCACCACACAAATACGCCTCTTCCGCGGTGTTTTAATTTGGCGTTTCTGCGGCTCAGTCCATAAACTCTTGGCAGGGCTGGAACGAACCTTATGTGTGTATGTGGTTCAGAACTTGTTTGTCCAAATCCGACTTTAGGGGTTCGTTCCAAATTCAAAGGAAGATCATTATCTTGTGGAGATGTTGAGTAACCAAAATGGAGAAAGTGGCCCTTGATTTGGCATATTTTGGAAGAGTTCCGGGAGTGGTTGGTTGTGGATGATTATTAATATTTTTAATCATTTTTATTATTTTTAATATTTTTATGTGTTCATTAGCGGGGCTATTTTGGACCAAATCCAGTCTCTAACCATCCACTTTATTGTTTCAGTACCAATTCATATCCGAAATCCTGAGGTGGCGTGCGATCTCGACTTCCGAACACGTCATTTTCACTTTGCTCAATTCAAAAGGAGGCGTCGCCTCAGTCCTCACGTGCTCCGGGCTCCACAAGCGGGCCGAGCGAGTTGGCTCGCTTTTGCTGGAACGAGCGAAAATCAATACCGGTGATCATGTGGCGCTCATCTTCCCTCCCGGGATCGATCTCATTTGCGCGTTTTATGGTTGCCTGTATGTTGGTAAGTATCGCCATCCAGATTACACTAGAAAATATGGTCAGATAGTCTAAGTCAATTCGCTATAGGTAGGGCACAGTACAAGTTCCTAAATGCCGACACTTTGATCAGTCCACATATTCCAAGCTGTATACGAGGTTTACGAACAAAATTACATGTCTTGGACGGCTCAAAAATCGCCATCAATCCTCTACAAAATGCACTAATAAGATGTTCAAAATCGACATGATTTCAAATTTCACTATTTGACATCCATGTGTGTTTTTGGTCCTAATTCTGACCTGTTCAAAGGGGGTATCTTAAGTACAAACTGATGTTGAGTATCTGCACTAGGTACATGCAGATACATCGGTACATGGTGTAATGTATGGTTTGCTTAGGTTCCCTGCTCCCGGGGAGGTTAGGCAATTATGCCCACCCAGAGGAACATCCTGGTCTGCATTTACAGTCCTGGGTATCCACTGTGTGGCTGTAACAAAAACTCGGGAAGCAAGGGGACTCAGCAAACCACTACAACGGATATGTCTCATTTTCTCCTTGTAAAACAAATTACAGCTCCATGGAGTGAATACCTTGGAAATTAGCTTTAGGAGCAAATTATCTGATTCTGCTAAAGTTCAAGTCCTGAGGAGGTTACATACTGTAATGTCTTGGGGTTTTTATAAACGACATCCGTTAGCAAGGAAGTGCTTTATTGTTGTTTTTTAAACACAAGTTAAAATACAGATGGGGGCAGGCTGCCAACATAATAAATCGTCTGATATTTCAAGGTACACTACACATACGAAACTACTGCTTCATAGAGTGAATAGCATAGAAATTAGCATTAGGAGCCGAGCAGCTGATCCTCGGCCTATTCTGCTTAAAGTGTAAGTCCTAAGGAGGCGTTAGGAGGAAGTTATGGTGTCGGTATTTTGGATACTTCACAGCTTCTGATCACTGTTTTTTCAGTTACTACACCTTCTGCTGCTGCTGTTTTCAACATAATGTTGGCCGGAATCGGTGGTAATTCATGCAAGTAACCCTCATGTGTTTTATCTCCGTTTTAGGTGCTGTACCTGTCACGATTCGCCCTCCTCACCCTCAAAACTTGCAAACCACTTTACCCACGGTTCGCATGATTGTGGATGTTAGCAAATCGGTTCTAGTCCTTTCAAACCAGAATGTTATTAAACTTCTACGCTCAAAGGTGAGTTAAACGTATTTTATCGTCGTTGTTCGTGTTGTTAGGATGCATGGTTCATTGTAAATTTGGTGGGGTTTCATGAAAACCGCCCATTGTCAGTCTATTCGGTTCATTTTGGTTGGCGTTTCAATCACTCAGTAGGGGATCCTAATCATACCTCATCAGTTACTAGTACATGATGAAGGTGTATAATAGTTCAATTGTTTCACCTCAAAAGGTAGTTCCTTACATGTATTCTTATGTATTGCACTATTCTCTCACTGTACAATCTAATATGCAATTTAGTTATTTATGTGTTTAACCCTTGCTATTTCTCCTTACAGGAGGCGAGTAACGTAGTCGATATTAAGTCGTGGCCTGTGATCTTGGATACTGACGATATGCCCAAAAAGAAATTGATTGCCATGTACAGGGCTCCTACCGCTGAAATGTTGGCTTACCTTGATTTTAGGTTGGTTTTTTGCCTGTTCCTCGTTTTCCTCAAACACTTACAGTTTTTCTTGGTTACTAATCTATATTACTCCTTTGTTTTTTGACACAGTGTCAGTACGACAGGGATGCTTGCTGGAATCAAGATGTCCCACGCTGCCGTTACTTCGTTATGTAGATCTATGAAATTGGCTTGCGAGTTGTACCCTTCCCGACATATAGCGCTTTGTCTGGATCCGTATTGCGGCCTTGGCTTCGCCCTTTGGTGCTTGAGCAGGTGAATTTAATTATTTATTAATTCAGGCTCAAGTAGGCGTAATGGAGCAGTCTGACTGGAACTATGTTCTTCTTTGTCAGTAACATCTTTGTTCCAGGGAATCCAGGTAGTTAATAGATTCCAAATATTTGTTAATAATTATTGTTTTGTGTGTTTTCAGCGTTTATTCCGGACACCATTCCATTCTCATACCGCCTTCAGAAGTGGAAGTGAACCCAGGCCTTTGGTTGACAGCAGTGAGCCAGTACAGAGTTCGTGACACCTTTTGTTCTTATGGTAAGAAAATAATCGTCAATCCAATATAAAATCAAGCATCTTAATGGAGTAGGTAGTCAATATTTCGTCAGCATAATTCAAGTGTCACCAGATAAGGAGGACTGTTTGGTTATGAATATTTCAATGTTTGTTCTCAGGTGTTATGGAGCTGTGCACAAAAGGACTGGGTTCATCTGTGAACACCCTCAAAACCCGAGGAGTGTCGCTTGGGTGCGTCCGCACGTGCGTAGTTGTTGCTGAAGAAAGACCCAGGATCAACCTGACGACATCCTTCTCCAAACTCTTCTCCGCTCTGGGTCTCAGTCCGCGAGCAGTATCGACCAGCTTTGGTTGCCGAGTCAACGTGGCCATTTGTTTACAGGTTTGTTATACAATCCCTAAACAATTCCCACTATGTCAGCTCCAAGTGGTTCATTTCCTCACTCTTCCATTAACAAAATTGTGATCTTTCAGGGTGCTTCAAGTCCTGAACCGAATTCCGTCTATGTTGATCTGAGGGCCTTGAGGAACGACCGGGTGACTCTGGTCGAGCGAGGGTCCCCTCATTCACTATGCATCCTCGAATCTGGAAAACTTCTGCCTGGCGTCAAAGTCATCATTGCCAACCCCGAGACGAAAGGGCAATGCGGTGATTCTCATTTGGGAGAAGTAAGTCTATCATATGATTGATTTGATATTGCAGTGCTGATTGAATTGCTAGATGGGGGTGCCGGGACTTACTGGGGTGGAGGGTAGTGAGCTAGCAGATAGCTGACAAGAAAAGGGGCCTCCACAGCATTTCATATTTCACACTGGCCGGAGCCGGTACTGGGCATTGCCAAATGCTCTGAGCCTCCTTGGAAGAATGGGTGAGAGAAAAGCACAGGAAGTAGTGGGAAGACAATGTCATGCTGGCACAAAGTTTCGGAAGTTGATAATGGCAGCACCTTGTAGGAAAAGGAGCTCAGACGCACTGAAGCTGCCAGTGCACAAGTGCTTCCAGTGACAGAATTGGAGTATACTCGGGTAATCGTTTGTGCAGACTTTGCGAAGAGGAGGACCAAACAGTGCCTCATCTCCTCTTTGAATGCCAAGCTCTCGAACCAAATCTTGAAGTCCCTTGTACCAGAAAAGATCCTGTCGCTAAACAACCTGGTATGGGGAATCATCAGTCTGGTGGAGGGAGTGGACTGAACCCAGAGCCTATAGCTCGGCCTAGTGGGCAAGTTCAATAAGCTCAGGTTTCAGTGCGGCGGATGGGGAGCGATTCCATCCTAACTCACTGCTACAATAATTGTAGTTATTAATCTGTCTAACGAGTCACAATTGAGGGGTCTGCTTCAACAAGGAGTTAACTCAATTTTTTCAAGCAAACCTCAACTCCTGGAAATAGCTTAATGTTGCTCCAAAAAAAGGAAGCACCCAACTCCTTCTAGCGGATTTCTTGATAACTGTCAATAGAAGGAAACTCCTTGTTGCACCAAACGGAAGAACGATTTTTTTTTTTTTTTCGTCGAAGAAACCGTCATTTAGCTCATTTTGCTCAAAATTAGAGTTAACTCGTTCTCGCTGCAAATCCCCCAATTTTGGTTTAAGAGCTGGATGAATCTGTGTACCTACTAAGTGCCAAAGATGCACCAGTTTTGCCTTGGCTCGGGACAAAAATGACCCACGTGTTGGATTATTTTGTAAGAATGCTGTCGTTGTTTCCAGATCTGGGTGCAGTCTCCTCACAACGCCAGCGGCTACTTCTCGATATACGGAGACGAGAGCGAGTACAACGAGCATTTCAACGCCCGCCTCGTCACAGGCAACACCGGCGAAGTCTACGCCCGAACCGGCTACCTCGGGTTCCTGAGGAGAACCGAAACTCTTCAGGCGGCCACGACTCAAAGCTCGGTCCTTAGCGACGTCACCGATCTGACGTCATTGCACGAAATATCCGCCCTCAACAGAAGCACATCTCAACCCGATGGATCTGGTCAGTTCCATCTCCTAAAACCCACATTCACTTGAAATGTTTGAAAATTAGCACTTTTGACACCCCCTTGTGAATCGGACCTTTTGTAACATCCCATGAACGTTTTCAGAGCTTCACGACGCCGTTTTCGTGGTTGGAGCGCTCGATGAGACGATCATGCTACGCGGCATGAGATACCACCCCATTGACATCGAAAACAGCGTTATGCGGTGCCACAAGAAAATTGCCGAATGGTAAGTTGATATCAGAGTTTGTATGGATTGTAGGTTTGTGTATTTTCCTGTGTGCTATTTTCTCAGTATTTCTTAGTACGTAGTACCGTCACTGAACCGCTAAAGTGCTATTTAATTTAAGCCTTAAATAACGCAACCTGTTTGAGTTTATTAAAATTTATATGTTTGATGATGTCTGCGAAGGTTGAATTTGACTTGGAAATTCTATATAAAATATTAGTTTGAAATTGTACAGTAAAAGGGGAGCTTTGTATGAAAATTGATTGACTTACCACAAGCACAGCCTCAAAACAGCGCATCCCATTAAACTTGTCAAACAGTAGCACATTATCAGGAATTTCTGAAATGGGAGGTTTTGAATATCATGTACCACAGGGCATGCAGGAGAGGTAGGGATATGGACATATTTAGAATTAGCTTAAAAGTTGTTATAAAACTAACCCCAAAAAATTATGTTCAATCATCATCACCCTAGGAAAGAGTTGAATTTGTGATGGTTGCTGACCCCCTGTTCTCGTTCTTTTTGTACGACCGTTCTGGGGATGTACAGATCTGTGGAAACACAGACCAGATATCCCTCTGGGTGGGCATATTGCCGAACTCACCATGAAGAGGGGTAATCAGCAGCCATACATTACATGGTAGCAGAGCGTGGTTGGTAGGTACGTGGTGGCTTTGCCTCGGTACCTCCTCCACTATTTTTTGAAATTTTACGAGCTTTCCTATATAGGGATCAAACCTATTTGCGTGTAAGGATTTATATAGACAATTCAAATTCTTAACATTGTTCAACTTCTTTCACTTCTTCATTCCTTTATAATATATAAATATAATATAATATATATTATATAAAGGATATATCCTTATTTCTGTTTCTACATTTCGTTGGGTAAACTTCTATATTCAAATTTCTATTTCTATATTTCTAAAACACCCCTGCCAATATCCATACTTGTAGGAGCATAGTTCTCCACAAGTAGTAGGTAATTTGCAGTAGTACCATTACGATGGAGGTTAACCATACCTTGGAGTTTTCCAGATGTTCTTCCTCGATTGGAACTACGCTACTTTCAGTCGCCCTTTTTTCTATCAACAACAGCCTGGCATACCAGGTGTTGTTTGAAGGTGGGAGTGTGATGGTTGCTGTGCCCCTGTTCTCGATCTTTTTGTTCGACCGCTCAGGGGATATACGGTTCTGTGGAAGGACAGACCGGATACCCCTCTAGGTGGGCAAAGTCACCTAGAACAGGGGTAATCAGCAGCCATACATTACAAATTACATTTGGGAAAGTTTCAGTTGGTCTTGGGAATTAGCTCAAAATTTGTTACTTATAAAAAAAAACCAAACAATTATTTTCAATCATCATCTCCATAGGAAAGAGTTGAATTTGACTTGGAAAAGTTTTAATTTTTATCTTGAAAATTCTATATATTTTGAAATTGTCATATTAACAATATCATATCAACAAAGTCAATATCACATTGTCAAGTACATATCTGGAACATTCAGGAAAGGTAGTATTATGGTACGAATTTGGAGCATTGGGGAAAAGTACTATTATGGTACATATTTAGAGCATTCTGGAAACGTAGGAATATGGTACATATTTAGAGGATTCTGGAAAGGTAGGAATATGGTAAATATTAAAGGATTCTGGAAAGGTAGGAATATGGTACATATTTAGAGGATTCTGGAAACGTAGGAATATGGTAGGTACGTATTGGGAATTAGCTCAAAATTTAATACCAAAATAATGCAAATAAGTCATTTTTCCTGGCTGTTTCATGATTTTTGAACGGTTATTTTCTGTTTTCAGCGCCGTCTTCACCTGGACGAATCTCCTCGTCGTCGTCGTCGAATTGGACGGCAACGAGAGCGAAGCCCTGGACCTCGTCCCTCTGGTGACGACTTCGGTCCTCGAGGAGCACCACCTCATCGTCGGAGTCGCCGTCGTCGTCGACCCGGGCGTCGTCCCGATCAATTCGCGAGGCGAAAAGCAGCGAATGCACCTCAGAGACGGCTTCCTCGCTGATCAACTTGACCCGATTTACGTTGCGTACAACATGTAAGAGAAAAGAACGCCGTCGCGTTGTGAACCAAACCAGGTGTAAGTCTCTAGACGAGGTACAAGTAGACAAGTACCTGTGAAATTCCAGGGTGTAAGAGTATACTATGTACAATACGCAACACACTCTACCAGGAAGTCACTGTGAAAGCCACAAGGTCAACGATGGACTGGACATAAGAATTACTTCATCAAATTCGCCATTCGTTTATAATATTAAATTTAAATACAAAACTAGAATTTATTTGCCGTTTCTACAACTCGAGGCATAATTATAGTCATTATATTATCATATTATCTAAGTTGTGGAGACTCAAACCTTTCAGCTCGAGCTCAAAAATTTCACGTTCGAGTGTAGACTAAGTGCACCATACACGAACATGTATCGCCTTAAGTCATCGAATTCGTCATTTTTACCGGTTGTATGGAACACTGATGTTGGATTCACTACAGAACTCACTCGCCCCATCATCACTGTAAATATACCACCAGGGCGTATCCAACATCGGTGGAATCACGTCTACCCGTTCGAGTCTCGTTTACTCCCATTAAGATCCAACAAGGCCAAATTGCACTGGCCAGAACTTGGAAATCAACTGCCTGTCAAAGAACTCACGTTTTCTCAAGTCAAGTACTTTTTTCGACTCATGCGACGATTTTGTATTCCTCAAGTGAAGCTTTAAACCTTTGTAATTTCGGCTTAGAAAATACTCAATTAACCGCTTGAGGTTAAAACGTACAGCATTTAGAATTTGTTTTATTTCATTTTCAAAACTGAGAATTGACTCTGAAATTCTTGACATTGACCCAGTAGAAAATTGACATACCCAACGTAGAGAACGAATAATTGTTGATTTCACCAAAAATGACTGATCACGTGAATTACGTCGGAACGACCTTCAAACGTTGATTTTCTCCCGCTTTTCATGAATGACGTGATTTTGAACCTCGAAATGATCATTAGTCATTTCAAAGAAGCAGTAGCTATTGCGTCGTGAATTCAAAACTGCTACAAATGATCAACACAAAAAAGATGCCTGTCTATATTAATGGTTGTGTAACCCTTTTTTTTAGCGTAATTAATTAAAATACGTACGTAACAAAAAGAACAAGAAAACTTTTTATATGAGGCCGGTTGTGCAAAGGCCTGAAGCTAAGCTGCCCACTTTGTATAGGCCACTTTTTTGGCAGACGTTTTTACGCTTAATTTTTCGTTTTTTGTTTTTTTGTATAATTGGTATGTGCTATTTTAATTTTTAATGAATCGATTATTCACCAGTCGACGAGGAGGGATCCGGCTTTTGTCGACGCCTTGATAATTGAGCAAAAAAATGTAATACAAATGAATGATTAATTGTCATTCGAAAGTAAAAGTAAAAAGTCGCTTCAGAAGTCAGCCACAATAATAGCTAAGTTAGAAGTTATGAACAATGTCGAGGTTGTAGTGGCATCATGACTTAACTCATTTCACCTGATATTTACCTTATAAATGTAATCAAAGTCACTTTGATTGCTGTAGTTACAAGGTTCCTCTAAGACCAAAATTCTACTAAAATTACGTAACGTTCAATTTTTGGCTTGGTTAGGCCAAGTTTGAAATCTCAGTTGAGAAAAGACTTTGTTTGTTGTCTCACGCCTTTCTTGTATTGATCTGAAAATGAAATCAAATTTAAAACACCACTGGTAAATGAAAAGAGTACTGTAGTTAGGGGAATGTTGTCTACCTTGGGACAAATTTTTCGTTTTCACCTTGTGAAGCGCAGAAGACAAATTTTGCAAATCTTTCAACGCAGCATTCTTCTATAATATAATCACAAAGTCTCATGATTTTTTCCACATTTTTACAAAGACTCTAAGTAGGTACTTGAATATGAATTGTTCAAAAACCATTTTTTGTCCCAAGGTACAAGCCCGTCGTAGACGTACAAGACCTTCACAAAAAAAGGTGAATTTCTGGGAAAACTCACAAAAATATGTGATTATGGCCTTATTCGTATTCATATCTATGAATATGAATTCGCCCATCTCTGTCGAGCACAAGGGCAAGCGTTCCTCAATACTAAAGCAGTTTGAATCAGAGTAACGACGATTTGGCGAGAAATTCGCTGTATAGAAAACCTCTAACTCAATTTGGTCCAAAAAAAAAATGAGTCACGTCATGTTGCCACTTTTCACCCTCCATATGTAATACTTTATCAATTTGCGAACAACTTAGTTGAGCTTTGAACTTTATTGAGATCAGAGTATTGAAGGTATTGGATTTGTAGCTCAACAAAAATAAAATAAAGACTAATTTAAGTCAGACTAACTTGTGGGTGAATTTTCGTAGGTTTATCTTTACTTGTATTGAGAACATTGTAGCTGAAGAAGGTGCGATTCTACCATTTTATTTTTTTCGTAGTTAAGTAGGTTTTTGTTGTCATATTGAAGAGGAAATAGGAAAAGTTGAACATTGAGTTTTAATTTTTCCGATTTCATTTTTTTGTGATCTGTAATCATTAAATGTAAAGTTGCAGATCGGCTAGTCAGTGAGTGGAAAAAAATAGTGAAAAAATATGAAAAAAAAATTGCCTTGGTTTATTTCGTCTCAAATCCTACACACAAAAAACAACAAACCAAGGCTGTGAGTGTAAATAATTATAAATCAAATCAGATTTTAGCACTTTAAATAAAGGTTGGTATGTGCCAGTTAATAGTGATAAAGAAGTAATTTTAGATTGATGTAAACTAGCGTAGCGTTTCGAAAATATATAATTTGTATATTGTTTCTATAGGCATTATCCAGTTTATTCTCACCGTTTACATCTTACTGAAGGGAACCGCGGTGACGGTGGTATTTTGTGTACATTTGTCTCGGAAATTGGTTGAACGTTGAAGATGAACTGTGAGGATTTTGTTTTGAAGAAAAAACGTAGTACGTATTTTTTATTATTTTTTTGAGTTGACTAATGAAGGGAGATGTAATGCCAGAACAACGCCATAATGATCTGTATATAGTGCTTTTATCCTTCGTACCATCACAACCGCTGTATTTAAGATTTTGTGTATTTTGTGTTTTTTCCCTCTATCTCGAACCTTGTGTTCCATTTAGGTTGATACATTGTCACAATTGGTACATTCATCGAGTCTAAAGAGTCATTTGAGCACCGATTTCAGCGTAAACCAGCTCAAACTCCTTATTTTCGTCATATTTTTAAACCACACTTGTGTTTTGTGTGTTCCGAAAATGGTCACTTATTCACTACTCCCTTGTAATGACCGATGATGTCAAATCAAAAATCTATTGTTGTGATCTGTGAGCAGTTACTCGTTTTGTTTATTTTAAAGTTGAAACTATTTTATGTGATATTTTGTTTTTTGTTCCCGTGTGGAAGTTCACTCCTTACATTCATAGTATTTACGTGGACTTTAGTTTGAAAACCCATCGTAGTCCCTGCCACTTTTAATAAAGGACTAATATTCTAGCTTGGAAATGTGCTATCAAACTTTGTACTTTACATTAGGCAAAAGCCTACCCTTGTATACAATATTAAATAAATCAATATTATTACGTTTAACCAAATTGTTTTTCATTCTTATTCCACGACCTTATTTATTTATCGTAAATTTTTTAGGAAATTGAAATTGCCGTTTATGAGAGGACCACTGGGTTATTGGGTCCAAACTCGGAATTTATAACGTTAAGGTTTTAGAACGATTTCCAACTTTGGTCACTTCGCGTTCCTGTCCTGTTTTAGTGGACTTAGATATCAATAGTGCGAATTGAGCTGATGGCGATCTACTGGAATTTCCCTCACCTAATCGTTCAGTCTAATCCTTAAAGACGCCTAAAACTATTCCAGGGCTGTCGAACCCCACGACGTTTGAATCATTTGATCGCCTTCAAGTGATCCTTCAGATTCCTCCAAAGTGATCCTGATCGTGGGAACCGATTCTGTTGGGCCAGCAAGTGGGCGATGCCATCACTGCCTATGCAAACCTACTGCGTGAAACCTCAACTAATTTGTCCAAACAAATAACATCCCTTGCCTCCTCAGCACCAAACCAGTCGCACTAACATGTAGTTCAGGCGGTATACGTACTGAACGACAAAGAATGGAATGGCGTGAGAGTGACACTAGAATGAACGGAATTAGTCCAAACCGCTTGAAACCCCCGGCACAATAATGGAAATTCGGTTCGTCTAGCGAACCAGACGAGTCGTCCAATTTTAGTGTAATAGTCATTCAAGAGACCCCAAACAGCTACGGTTAGCCCCTCTAACGGCCGGTAATCACTTACGACGAACGTCAGTCTGGACGTGACAGACTCCATTAACAACAAGCCGACACAACTTGTCAAGTTTTGCACTCGATTTGTTTGCCCCGTCCCACAGCTCCCATCAATTCGTAATGGTTGGAACCAATAAAACCGCACTGAATACCCTGAACGGTTTGAGATTATGCAATTACGACACAACCTTGCTGCCTTAGTGGCTTTTCAAAGTGGATCAAGGCATCCCGGATCGTCGTTCTTGTGTCACCTTTAAAATTGACAACGGAGTCACAATAATTTACAATGAGTTTTTACGCATCCACAGCAGATCTGGTATCCCGATCCGACTGTAGGCAATGACGTGTATAATCTGATGGTAATCAGATCGCGTATCGTTACCACCACACCAAAATTGCCAATCTGTTTTTTTTTTGGTCATTTTCGTTTTAGTGCACTTTTTGGTACCCAGACGTGGGTATTACTGAGTTTGGCATACCATGTCAGTGGATTTGTTGAAAAAAAAATTAAAAAAATTTGTTTCGCGAAAATGACCAAAAGAGCAGAATTAGCGCTGTTGGCGAGGTGGTAACGTTGGAACCAGCAAATTTACAAGCGTATTGTCTACGGAAATATGGGACTCACAGGTTCGTATTTACCACGTGTAGGGTTAAACCACAACGTTAAACCTTTCATTACCTCATAAACGTTCCATTTATTCCACCTCAACAATAGCGAGAAATTATAATCATAATATCATCAAATCTCTGGTTGGACAATCAACGAAACCTCGTGTTACCGTCTTTCCAACGTTTCGTACAACATAAAAATTTGATGTAACAAAATGCAAATTTGTGGGGAATTATTCATACGTCTCGTGGTATGCCCAAGAATGGACCACCCCTTATCGAAATTCTGGCTACGTCACTGTCACATATCATACAGATATGAACAATCAATATATTTTTTATTTACTAAAATCACACGTACTCACAAATCTTACGAAAATAACAACAATATGTAATTTATAATAATTATTGAGAGAAGCAATACAAAACATACAAAACAGTTACTAAAAGAATACAATGTGTTGAGAACTAAAATACCAGTGTTAACGTTCATCAGGAACTCCTCAAAATCGTACGGAGCCAATCTGTTGAGGTATCTGCTCATTTGGGGCCTAAGTAAAGTACCAACCGGAGCATTACGTATATTTTTGGGGAGGGCATCAAAACATTTATTTCCTCGCCTGGTGGTACCATTAAGAGTAGCAGCCAGTCGATGGAATGGGAACAAAGATTTTTTCTATTACGAGTAGGGTAACTGTGAATAGGAGTTCGTATTTCTCCTAACATAGCACAATAACTTCCACATGAGATTTTAATTTAAATAAGGGCTGACTTTTAACAATAAATATTTCGTCCGTATATCTTATAGATATAGAAATTGAAATTTCAAGAGAATTCGAGGAATTTGGTCCAATTTTAATAAACGGTTGAATGTCAATCCTGTTCATCGATAGGCCCTCACCCGTCCTCAACGCTTCCCTCACATTTCTAAAAAAATATTATCATGTATGGTGATCTTTCAAAGAGGATCCACTAATGAACTACGTAAGTATCTAAATCACAGAAAATATTTCGAGATAGGAAAAAAGCGCAATTTGTTTGCAGGAGAAACAATTGTAAAAGCGAGAAGAAGAAGCCCCTTGGCCACCCCCCTTGATTTTCTACTGTCTAGTTGTAATATTGAGGAGGATGCGAGATGAAAAGGAAAAAGACGGGGGAAATTATTTAGGTATGGTTTCCAATCGTAGGAATCAATAGGAGCTTTACATCAAGGCTCGTAAAACTGAAAACTTGCGAAGTAGAATATTAGCAATTGATGGTGAAATTCGGATTGAGCCTCAAATTTGAGCCAATACCATTTTACCAATTCTTCCAATTTTTCCAATTCATCGATTGCAGCATAAGTAATTGCAATTAAATTGCAAATTTTGTAATTTTGTTTTCGAATCAAAAATGTTATGTCGAGTAAAACTAGTCGATCCAAAGTTCTGATCTGGAGGAACCCACAAGGGCCCACCCACACTTTCGCCTTTGAAAAGGTCCAAATCATTTTTTTGTGTTTTCCAAAATAGGAACCTCGGGGGGCTTTACTGTTTTTAGCTCAGAGGGGGAGACAGAGGACTTTGATTGCCTCCAGTCCCCCTCAGGGCGGGCCCCGTATCACCAAGTCTTTTGAAGGTAGGAAAAATTATGTTCCAATATTTCACCTCATTTTACGACCCGCACTTTGAAAGGTCTGATATGAATTTCATTCGCCGTGGGTGTCAAAACCGCCTACTACCCTTTTAACGTAGTACAGCTCTCAATTTTACTTTTTTTCGTCACAACGAAAAACCAACGTGTGCAGGCATGAGCGAGTCCAACTTTCAATGGATTCGTTATGAGGTAAAAATCTGAATTGTCGCGATAGATATCACAAGTGGAGGACCAACTCAATAATTGGACCAGAGGAGGCCTATGTTTCTATGTAGAGTTCATAGGTGAGAAATCATAATATGGTACATACGGGCTCACATCGCCTCTTACCAAGGCAGCATTAACCATCCCCAGTCATTCTTAACCTTTCCAATCCGTCCTGAACCATTTCATCCTCTCCCCGGAAAATATAGAACACATCCCAGCCTCAAGCCATTCCCATACCTTCCTAGCTCACCTCAGCCTTCCTTAACTATCCAGAGACACTTGTGGATAATTTGCTACGTATCCATACGCCACTATGCGTAGATGGTTCCAGGCCGTTCTTGAGCATCTCAAGGCCTCTTCAGTCTCACCATTTAGACAGCCCAAACGTATCCTTGAGCAGTCCTCAACCAACAGCAGTCATCCTTCACCATTCCAAGCGTTTCTTGAGAATCTCAAGACCTCTCAGCCTCTCGAGGCGCTTCTACTCGTAGTACTTTTAAACAGTCCAAAGCCACCCTTGAGTCAGGGACAAAGCCAGAATTTACTATTCAGTTCGCTAATCAGAATCCTAACTCATGTTTTAGAGCAGCTTCTACCACGCTCTCAATTCAGTTCAACTGCCTATAATAACCCTATCACTCCATAGAGAGAAAACCCTGCTAATGACCTTCAATAGAAAACTCAATGTAAGAGGCCTAGGAAACCAACCGTGGAAAAACATCAAGATCTTCGAGTTGCAAACGTCGGGTTTTCGCCTGTATTTGTTAGTTCCTGAGAAAATAATGGACCTCATAAGCTTCCTTCTGTCAATAGGAATTGAGAAACAAAATTGAAATTTTTTTCTCAATTTAAACCCAGATGAGAAATGTCGTTTGAAACCCGTTTTTCCGTAGGACGGCGAGGAAATCTTTAAGATCTCCAAGGGTGTGAATTCAGGATGACCTGGAACGGATTTTGGTATGAAAATATGCCGTAAATTCGAGTTTTAAGGTTTTTGAACTGAGAACATTAGCTTTCTTTTCTCCAAAAATTCGCTAAGAACGTTGAAAGTGAAAAATTGATTGAATTATCTTAAGTGGTATTTTGAACACTCGAACCTAGCTACAAAATAGGTACATGAGCTATATCTCAAAAACTAGACCTGATAGCGAAAAACACATTTCAGATTTGGATTCAGCACACTTAAAACCCCCAATAGCAACCCTTAATAATATCTCCTCTGCACCAAACAACATTTTGTTTTTTGCTTTTTGTTTTTGTTTTTTGTTTTGTTTTTGTTTTTGTTTTTGTTTTTGTTTTTTTATTTTGTTTTTTGCTTTTTTGTTTTTGTTTTTTGTTTTTTTTTTTTCTTCAGATCCGTTGAAGAACCAATACCGATTAGGCACCTATCATTATATAATTATTATATAATTGCTAGTGTGTCCTTTTTGTTCGTTCCTTCGCCTTTGATGCCAAGTTGCGTTGACCTCTTCAGACTGCAGGACATCGTGAACGAGAGAAAGGACTTACACACTCTTAATGAGGCGGACGGTTGAACGATCTAACGATAGATAAAACGAGCGACTGATCCAATCAGATCTTTTCTCCCCTGTCTTCAGATTCACTTCGTGAAACCGAACTAAAGGAAACTCCCGATAGCGAATTAGACTAACAGGTGTTGACTTCCCAGCTCTGATTACCAATCGGCTATTGGAGAAACATCAGAGACCCCTATTGCAGCAATGTGACCTCTCTACGATCGGGTTAGGAGATAAAAACCTCTTCTAGTGTTCAATTACCTACTTCAGTTAGGTAGCATTAACGTCTAGGTCAATCCACGCCGAGTAAAGCAATACCTACCTTAAATACGTCGATACAAGCTGTTAGTTGTTCGCTAACTATCTTGATTATAATGCTACGGTATTACTTACAGTCCCACTTTAAACTGGAAGAGATCTTTGAAGGCTCATCGTATAGGTTAACTTATACGATGAGCCTTCAGAGATACAGACATAATTATGAACCCACTTGAACGAGTAATAAGTCCATATTTTTGTCCACTTCTTTCAGACCGCTCCAAAAATTAAATCCCCTCCCTTTTTCCCGACCTATTTACCAACTGTCTGGTCGACCAGCCAATACCGACGCCGCATAATGGGCAATTTGGTCCATCTGGGTGACAAAAAGTACGAAAATTCATACTCCACTGAATAATAGCGAAACCGGAAAACTTCCACCGTGAACAGATTCTTGTTGAGATGTCTTTACTTTATCATCTGGACAGGGTCGTAGGTGGCGAAAGTGAAGGCTGTACGGCCGTATGCTCAGTTAACTCTAGTATTCATCATTAGCGGGTCCCATGCTCCGATTATCATCAGTAGTTTCACGTAGGCCTCCGTAGTTTCGTCACCGCGAGCTCACGTCGTTCATCATATTCGCCTTGGGGCCGACTAGACAGCGGACAGGTGTTGAGGAAATCCCGTCCGAGACGATTATATACAAAGAGGCGTTAAAATCGTTTTATTCATTCGACGGAGGGGAATACGACGAGAAAAAAAAGGGAGAAAATACGGCGCGGGGATCTCTTGAATGGAAGTGAGATATCGCTTTCAGAGGGTCTGGCGACGTATGGTGGGTGTTGGCGACCTTGGAGCGAAGCAGACTAATTATACTCGTATAGGCTGCGATATACATGACAAACCACGCGGGCTTATGGTCCACCGAGACGCGTTGGCTCTGCCTACGGAACCGGCGTTTGAAGCTGTTCCCGACGACATCCGGTAGTCATGTCAGTGTCGATTGAACCAGAATCTCTAATAGATCTGACTGTCAATAATCGAAGGTCCATCTCCCAAATAAATAGCTCTATATGAATTGAAATCCCCTTTTTAGCGAATTTTCGATGAAAATGTAGTTATTTACCGTTCTCGATCC
The DNA here is from genome assembly GCA_963920205.1 of Stenodema calcarata. Classification (NCBI taxonomy): domain Eukaryota; kingdom Metazoa; phylum Arthropoda; class Insecta; order Hemiptera; family Miridae; genus Stenodema; species Stenodema calcarata. The sequence continues at coordinate 17,311,167 of OY986061.1, read as the reverse complement.
AAAATCCGATCCAGACCATCCTGAATCCACTGGCAAAAGACACCAAAAATTATAATATATTACTTATACGTATTGTTTTCGAGGCGAATCATGGTCTTGTGGAACAGTAGTTTCATCCCAAATAAATAGCTCTGTTCGAATCAAAATTGAATTTTTTCAAGTTTTATTGTTGTTTTCGAGTAGAATTTCGATCTTGTCGAAAGTCCACTTTATCCAAAATGAGTACTAGCTCAGAATGGAATAGTTCGAATGGAAGTTGACTTGCAGCAAATCTTCGTAGTAAAGGAAGCTATTGTTCTCGGTCCAAAATGTTCAAAACTCGAATTCCCGAAAAATTTCCATACCAAAATCCTTTCCAGACCATCTTGAATTCACTGCCAAAAGACACCCAAATCACACTCACACATAATATATACTACCCTGAAGTTGTGTACGAATTCATAATCGAAACTTTGCCCCGTTGCCACGCCTTTGGATCTAATAATACTTGAAATCAGCAAACGGGAATCAATTACGGTGATCAAAAGCTCGATAGATGATGTCACAAATTTTCGAAATCCGAATCGATAATTAAAATTTTTTTTTTTCGATTTTTCACACCATGGCAACTGGGCAAACTCTTAATTTTCATTAAATTCCAATATTGAAATTTCGAAAATTTGTGACATCACCTATCGAGCTTTTTATCACCGTAATTGATTCCCGTTTGGTGATTTCAAGTATTATTAGATCCAAAGGCGTGGCAACGGGGCAAAGTTTCGATTATGAATTCGTACACAACTTCAGGGTAGTTAATATATTATATACCGGATCTCCAGCGTTATATGTTCACCCCATATTTTTCTTGCTGTAATCAAAATAGAAAAGAAAACCAGCTGAATTTTCAACAATTCATATCTTTAAAAAGGCCCGACCGATTTTGCTTAACTTGGTGTTATCCATTAAAAAAAATCTTCTTTCAGAAAAAAATTAAAAAAGTCGGTGTTCCCATTAAAAAAATTAAAGTTGACGTCAAATGACGTCATGGTGACGTCTAAAAAATAACTAATGAAAAACCTATAAGCTGAGGTGTTATACGGGGAACAATAGAGGCAACCTTTATTGTAAAACCTGTAAAACCAGATGTTTCGTCGAAAATTCGCTCTTATAGCCATGCTGCATGACAGTGGATTTTTTTTCTTCGAGTTTCTTCTTTGTTTTTGAGTCTAATCTTGGTCTTGCAGAGGGTCCACTTCATTCCACATGAATAGCTCGGTTTGAATCGACCTTTTTTCGAGTTTTTCTGTCGTTTTTGAGTCAAATTTTGGTTTAGTTGAAGATACATTTCATCCCAAATAAATAGCCCTGATCGCATCAAAATTTTTTTCGATTTTTTTCGACTTTTTGAGTGAAACCGCGATGTCATCTTTTACAAGACCGCCAAGACTTATTAATTGTTCATAAACGTTGCAAAGTTATTGGTCAAGGGCAACAAGAATCGATTTCACACTGGATCCCATTCAATTTTACGACCGAAACAACATTGAATCCCTGACCAAAAACAACTTGTTGGCAAAACGCCAAATATTTGATGTGACTTTTCATAATCTTACATGTAAAATCCATCCTCGAGTGCCTCTCAGTGAAAAATTCTGAGTATCAAATTAGTGTAGGTAAGTACATCTGTCCAAATATAGGCTATACGTGGTTGTAAAAAATAATCAGCTTAAACTAATAAAAATAAATTTAAACCTTATCAAATTCAAAAAATGATCAAAAAATGTTTTTGTTTCTATTTTTTGAGCAATTTCTCAATTTCAAATTCGAAATCTATAATTCTCCTGCTGGATTAATTCACCATGTTCTTAATTCATTCTCACTCAAAAAGTTGTTCCCCCACAGGTCATGATTGACATTGAAGAATCGATCAAGGGCTGTTCATTTTTGTCTAATTCAGTTTCGGAATCAGCGTCCTCCTCAGCCTTAAGAGAGACAGAACGGAGCCTGCAACCCGTCGGTCACTTTTTCATTGTAGACGAGTGTTATTTATTAGATGTCCTTCTGTATCATGGTTTCTTGAATAAACCGATAAACCGTAGTAGTTGACTTGCTGAAACATTAGTTATCAACAGCAGTAATGGAAACTGCCACTACCAGATCACGATTTTCATTTCGATCTACCGTATTTATCCTGATTTATGTCCCTCGATAACGGCAAACTTGTAAACTAATCGCAATCACCCACGCTTTTCGATTATTCCTCGCGTCCCCCTACGATTTTCAGTGCACTATCGATTCTCACGGCGTTTTATAATTAAGATAAATTATTGCCGCAGAGGAGGTTTGAAAAGGGAAGTATTTCCAATAAATCTAAATAAATCCGTAACACCGTTTTCCCCCCTCGACCGTGTTTCGCTCTGAAAGGGAGGTGTATGCAGGGGACAAGACGCATATAAGTGGCTTGTTACAGGGGGACAGGCGATATATATTAAAATATTGTAACCGGTTGGAAGTGGGAGCAAGGACGCAGTGGGTGTCGAACGAGTGTCCCATCTGTATCCGTTCGATCCGGGCGGTTTTGTTGGTCAGCTCGTCGAATGAGGGTTATTTTCGCTATCGCCGACTTTGAATCTTTAACTAGGTTTAGCGGGACGCTGGAACACGGGGATCACGTTGCTGGACTTTCGTTTGAAATTGTTTCTCTGACGGATGATCGAAACGGCTATTCAAATAGAAAGCAATTTGTCTGCTAAACAGCAACATAACATGTTGCATACCCATTATGCAACAACCCAATTAGCCTCAGTGCCAGGACAAGTACAAAATCTTGTTTCTAAACTACAAGTTTTGCGCCACGAGTCCTCAACGTTTCCATCAATACTCAAACAGCCCTGCTAAGCCATAAAGCAGTTGAATCTATACGATTTTTGACTTTTAAGAATCGTTGGATTCATCTTACCATCAAGTTACATTTCGTCGAGGAATCAGCAACACCACCAAGCTCGTTTTTCACAACTTTTCAGGAGAGAGAAAAAACCGATTTTTTCGTCCATCAAGGCCTAATTGACTGAAGTTTTTCTCGATATCTATGATGAATGATATCTATTCATCATATATATAATTAGGCCTTGATGGAGGAAAAAATCGGTTTTTTCTCTCTCCTGAAAAGTTGTGAAAAACGAGCTTGGTGGTATTGCTGATTCTTCGACGATTTGAAACGACTGAAAATATTGTTTTATTTGTATGATTCAAAAAGAAGGGGAAAATGTGTGACTTTCCAATTGCAAAGGTTTGTTCTACAACTAACAGTATCGTACTCGTATTATTTCTCATTGGACTAGCGGGGTTTGCGGTAGATTGCGATATTATTGTGCAGAAAAATTTGATGTCTAGACTCTTCTTTGATGTAGTTTTCCAAATTTGATGGCTTAACAATTACTCGTTTGTTCGTCTTATAAATATAAATATTTGGGATTTGAGGGCGGGAAGAATATCAAAAAGGAATTGACTTTGACGGCACAAACCTCACTCCATGTCTCTACCCTCCATCATCCCTCACTTTTGTTCAGCCTTTAGGGCCGTCAGGCCGGTATTGTATAAGCCTCAAACACTCTGTACAAACTTTGTATGCTTAATTTCTGCAATAAAATTATTCTTCATTCTTGATTCATTACGTGGTCGATTATTACTCATCTGGCGTTGTAGAACCAGGCAAATCAATAATGAGCGAGACAAAAAAAAGCCGTCCTCCACCTCGTAGGCTCGAAGAGTGGGTGGAAAAAACGATAAATTGATTCATAGCCTAATAATGCTAAGTACAGTATGATAATTACCACTGTATGGTAATTACAAGGGGTCGCTCCGATTCGAGAGATACCGAAGAGCGTTGAGGAGGTGGACGGAGCAATCTCTTCATTAGCCTGTTTCATTATTCAAATCCAGCCCCCGCTCGCTTCATCTCATCGGTACCGTCTAATCGGCGAGCCTTATCCCTCTGGCAGGTGACTTTCTTACTGATGGCTATCACCTGACGTCGACCTTATTGGGTGCTTTATTGATTTGATCCGCCACCCGTGTTGATATCGATAACGAAAAACCATTTGAATAAAAGGCCCATATCGGCCTACGCGAGTTTGTTAAACTACTCTACTCGATCACCCGGGCCTTTTTTTTTTCATTCATCCGTATTCTGTTCCTGTTTTGGTAGCTTACAATATCAAACTACCAGTAGTTTCTTTACCGTATATCACTCCTGAGACCCTCCTGAAGCTTTAATGTTTCTTCGATAGCATTTCCAAGATAAAATCGAGATTTTACAATGAAAATTCCGTAGTAGTTAGGATTTGGTAGTCGAGAGAACGACATGTCAAAACTATATTGTGTGTGAGGCTGTTAGTTCAACCCCCCAAAAAAACTCCGTTGTAAAAACTGGCCCGCCAAAAAATTTCGCCCGCCAGCCACGTATATAGGATGCTCGGTGCTTCGCACCTCGCTGTTGAGTGTGCATATAGAAACCTGATCCTCCTACCCCTAACCACCACCACCAATGTTTTCCTGTTCTCTGTCTTCTTCCCACAACCCCCCTTTCGCCCTCCTCTGTTTCCTCCGTTGCACCTTTCTTTCAATGCTGTTGGCGGGAGCTTTTTGCAAGGCTTCCGACAATTAGATGATAAAGGTAGTAGTGGTGGTGATGAGTACTTAGTGCTGGTACAACAGTAAAGTAATGAGCCTTTTCAGGCTGGCTGACATCGCAAATCAGCAGAGTAAAAAAAAAAAAAAAAAATGCCAGTGAATTTCTCCTTTCCATCTAAAGTACCTCATTTCACAAACCAATTAGAATATTTTCTCGAACCATGTATTTTTTCCAAAAAAAAAAAAAAAAAAACATGACGATGTGGGGTGTTTATCATGTGAGCGGGGATGATAGGTTGTGTTGGTCGGTGAAATTTTCCTATATTCTGGAAGACTAATTCAGTAAAATTCAGAGTTAGTGTTAACTAACTTAAAAATTTGTTACACATCCAATACTCTTCTGGTATTAAAAAAATGTTTGATTCAGCTCCTCCCACCCCAAATTCTACCTACTTTGCGTAAAAATACTCGTAATATGAAAATTTGCTCATGAACTCATGCTGCGTTACTGGAAATTTTGTTAGCACTATTACAGGGGCAGACGGTTATCTATCTAAATATTTATCTTTATTTGTAGAAATGGGTAAAATTCTTTATACCAAACCACGTTGCACTGACGGACAATGGAGAAATCGTCGAAGCAATCGTAAGAAACAATGTCTACTCCGTTCAATCAAAGGAAGTTTTTCTTTCAGATCCCGCTCGCTTTATAGGTGGAGTCATGACTTCGTTCCAACCCCAATATAATGTGATAGAATTTACTACAGGGGTGACGCGTATCTTTAATTCATGGGATTCTTTTACTTCGCGAGAAACTTTTTCTCTTCGAGAGACCGGAGAAAAAAAAATAATCACGCCAAGTGGAATTGTGTAATGGACTGCAGCGCAGCCGCTCCCGAATTCGGATTTTGCTCCAGAAAGCGAGAGGCGGTTCGTACAACGGGCTAATTTGAACTCGAGGTCGGTGTACAAATGGTGAACAGAAAATTGTGATTGAGCTCAAAATAGAGTGAAAAGCTGGAACGGTTGCATGGGGTCAATAGTCGATAGAATTTCACTTTTGAAGGTCTGCAATAAGGAGGTCCAAATTTCAATATATTTATACGCTTCTAACAACACATGTACCTACCAGGGTAAACCATAGTAGCTTCAGGGTACCTTCTTTCCGGATACCCTCTTTCAAAATAGCTTCTTTATTATTTCCACCATTGGAATCGAACACTTTTGAGAGGGTGGAAATCATTTGTTTTTTGTTCGTTTTAACGGTTATTAAACTTCCGTTAGTGAGCTTGACAGTGGCAGCGGTCACCAATTTCTGTGCTCATGAATTCAAACGCTATAAGTAACGTTGACGTAAAGGTTGTATTTTACGTGTCTTGTCTGTCCGTTCTTTGAGCCGTTTTATTGTGTTTTGTATGGTGTTACGACGCCAGTTATTTTGCACCTTACACAGGAAAATACGAGAATAAATATTCATTTGTGATCATTTACATAGCCGATGTACTCATGCAAACCGTGGCTTCCACCACGTGATGTCACTAAATAAATAAGTGGTGAAATTCAGGAATGAACATTCTGTAAACATTAGGTTTAGAAGCCGTCTATCAGCACGATTGGAAACGCGGCTAAACCCCGTATCGTGTAGGCGCCTTTTTATAAGACCTCTCCCCCATTATCAGTTGGTTAGGCTCCAGCTCGGACAAGTTTGGAATGAGAACTGCTAAAGAAGTCACTCCTTGAGGGAACACATGTTCGAGCAGCAATAAAATACACAGTTAGCCCAACTTTTAGAACATTTTTATCTTCTTCGACGCCGTTATTTTTCCAACCACGTGTGTCTTACTACTAGAAATAGTCTCAACTAATAAAGTGCCCTTTCCTCAGGTCGGGGCTTTAAATGAATTTTTGATTTCCGGTTGTTGCTCCGAATTAGTTGTAATTCCGGTTGAAATATTTATGGATTCCATTTTCTCCCCGAAGGAACGTTGAAGTAGTTAATTGTGTTTTTTCTCCCAAATACGCGTTCGATGGGTTTCACGGTCGTTGCTATAAAACTACAAACATATAAACATCTGTGTCACGTCAGAACTTGTTGTGGGTTGGGCCGTACAACGGTCTCCTTTCAACACTGGGGCAGTAGCTAAAATCAGCTGCTCACATGTATACTCGAGTAAATGCTTACCAAAAATTATTAAAAATTACAAATATAATATACTTACATTATGTACACCTATATAACAACTGTTTCAATTGAGGGTGAAATTCAACGTCGAAGTCCCTACAAAAAAACCAAAGTCGAGAAAAAAAAAATTTATAAATTTTTTAATTCGATTTTTGGAATTTACATAATCTACATTCAAGATATTATCTCGAAACGTAAACCAGCGAATTTCGTGGGGGGTAATTTTGTTTTCTTGAGCGATTGCAAAGGTTCACTATCGAAGACGGTGGAACGGCCGGAACCGCCAAGCAGTTTTACAATAGAGCACAACACATGACCAACCCATGCCCCCATTTAAAATTAATATTGTCCTATCCCTGGTGAGCGTACCACACCCGAATGCCAGCCATCTGAACTCACTTAGAACAGGACATATGCAGAGAAAGTGAAATATGTCTTCACGCTCCCTCAAGTTGCACATTGAGCACTCCTCTCTAGGGCTTGCACCATAAAGTCTAGCTCAGCTCGCAGCTTGAAGAGCCAACGAGCCTCATACAACCCAATTTCCGCCTGTCTTCTAAAACTAGCGCATTTTGATTCTGGGTCTAGTTCCCTGTAGAGAGTGTATGATTCCAACGCAGCAGCCCTGTCCAGAAAACGCCTCCCCTGAAATGAAATGTTTACCCTTCATCATGAGACGATTGGTGGTCTGCTGCGAAGAACTCATGTTATTTTTACATCTTCTTCATCTACAGGTCCACTCACACCAAGGCAATGCTAGGGTAATCGTCTAGTTTAGCGATAAAGAGCGGACTTCCTGGAATCCAGTTTAAAACTGAAAAAAACTACTAATAATATCAACCTGCCGAGCTCGATGAAACGGTATAAACGAATAAACTTTCTACAAGAGCAGCGAAGACATGAAAACTACTTTAGCCCGCGCGTGAGGACCGTTTCAAAATAACCCGGTACCACCGACCTGTCCGCTTACCCTTATTCGTTGGAAAGCACTCCCACAAGATTCCTGAGGGGTGGTCCGCATGCGGAGGACATTCCTTCACAGGAGACCTTCATTCCTCGGCAACGCAGGACATAGGGCTCTTCCAAAGCCTTCTTTGGTCTCGAAACGAAGTTATCTACATCTACGTCTTTCGTCCTTCCCTTTGAGGAGAAGCACATAGCTTAATGGCTTTTTCTAACAGGGGTAAGAAAGGAGGGGAACCCGCTGAAATGATCGAACTGGCTTGTCGTTTGCACGGGTGGGGGGAAAAAAGAACTTGTTCCCGTACTTCATTTAGGTCAAATGGGCCGTCGCGGTCGTAAACAGAATCGTCTCCTGAACTTGGATCGAACTTGTTGAATAAATGAGGATTACCAACCGAGCAGGGTAATGGTAATTGAAGGCAAATCGCTGGAATAAGTCGGTACATTCTCACACGTGAAAGAATTTTTCATACGAGGTTCAATGAGAATTTAGGAAATTTGAACATCTATACACAGTAATGCCTTTTTAGATAAAAGTTTATACGACAGACTCTTTGTCAGTCCTATAGCCACCAGCGAGCGATTAACAAGACATACTTTATACTAGTATAAAGTTATAATATCACATTTATAACGGCAGAATTGCATTTCTTGTCTAAACGCCTATCCAAATTCAGCCGTGACGTGACAGTGCTGTGACCGGCACGTGATCCGCCCGGCGAAACTAGAAAAACTCTTCATGGATGTTCATCCAACTGATTACACAAGACCAGCACAGACTTTCGTGCAAATTTGAACTTTTTATCTCAATTCTATCGAGAGTTATCGTCTGGAATGACACATACTTTATAGATATATTTACCATATTCATCCTATATTTACGATATTTACCATATGAAGGGTACATACAGGAGAAGAAGGCGCATTGTCAGTCAGAGGAAAGTTTTGGGAAATCAGCTTTTTCGTTCAATTAAGGTATTAACGTATTGTTAATCAATTAATTAACAATTAAGGACAAAATAACACTGATACTTGAATTTGATCGACGACATTGAACGAAAAAGCTGATTTTCCAAAACTTTCCCCTGACTGACATTGCGCCTTCTTCCCCTGTACCCTTCATATGTATTTGCATACATATGGTTTTCGGTGTCTTTCGGCAGTGAGTTCAGCCCTGAAATTCTGAAATTCGCCCTAAGACCCGAAATGAAGAAGTGCAACATTTTGAAAACGGTAACATCCATCTGAGAAATTGTTGGTCTCTTATTTCCTGGACGTTTCAAGTAGCGATTTTCAATTGAAATGTTTCTCGTGAGAGTTGTTTGAGACCGTTAAAACCGTCTGCAAAGGCAAAGCAGCTACTGTTGTCCAACCATCAGTACAATTTCACCGATCTGCGTAACATTAATCACAACTGGGCCAACTTTAGGTCAACTTGGTTTTTACGGTACTTTCGGTAGTCGTGAAGAGTCTGCTTTCCAAACGTCCCGTATTATGCTCTGAGGGTAAATACTCTCACGAAATCCGTTTTTTACATCCCAGGCTGTTAGCATCAATCCTTAATCCCGCGTATTGACCTTCATAAAGTGTCGGGACCGAATTAACTGTCAGTCCTCACAATATAAACCATTATCCTCATTTCAAACCGTAAAATTCCAATATTTAATCTCCTTATAACGTATTGATAGTCGCTTCGCCAAGGGACTTTCCAGGAATCCGGGTCCCTCGCCCTTCTAATTCGGGGCTTCCATCCGGGGCAAAAGTGAGACAGCATCCCGAATTTATTGCCGGGTTTTGACATTAACGTCGGCACCGTTCGTGTGATATCTTTTTCCCCTTAGATACCCACTATTCTCTCCCGAACTCCTGTTGTTGTCAGGAGCTGTTTTACGAGTGCTTCTTCCACTGTCGCCAGTTAACGCGAGAATTTTATACTTTTAGCTCATTTCGTTGCTCCGTTTCCTGTTTTTATGACGGTATGGGAAACTGGGGGACGGCCGGGTTCGTGAATTTTAAGTGGGTTAACGTTGGTTGAATCTACATGTAGGGATCCTACATTCTCGCCTCACGGTGGATTTCAAACATCTACAACCATCGGTGGCCTAAGTAACGTCTATTGTGGTTCATCGGTTTTTGAAAAGCAATCTGTCTGGACGAGCTCAAAGTTCGAAATGTATTTAAACTTGAACCCTCAAATTTTCAGTATTGAACATAATAAACTGAAAATTTGCTGAACGTCGACAAATTAGCTTTTATTGATAGTAAAATAGTGGAAATCGTCTTAAGAATCAACACAGCCATTTTCCCTCACCCAAAAAACTGTTCTAATCCAAAACTACCAGTAATTTCGCTCTGAATTACTTCTTTTAGCTTACTGAAGACTCCACAAAAGTATCCTACCATGACTTAAAATTAACAATTAAGGCTCCGATTGAAAAATTGCGAGGGTTTGGTGATATTGGCTTAAGAAATGATGAGATAAGTAGTATTGCGGTAGGAGTTTTTTCTTCATCTAAAATTTTCTTGTTGGAATTATTATCATTTCAACGTTCCAGCTTGTACAACATTAATCTAGGAAAAACTGCAAAATGGTTTTATTGATCAAAACACCATGAGAAACTAGTATCGCAGTAAATTTCAATGTATCAGTCTTTCAAGTACGAGTATAATCCTACTTGCAGTTCCGCCTAACATAAAATAGAACATACCTAAAACGACACCTATTTTGTAATACGAATATACCCATTAGGTAGGTATAAAATAAGAAAAATTATTAGTCGTATTATTACATTGGGTAAATAATATGAATAAATATTAATGAAACAGGAGCGTAGCTTGGCTCTGGACGAGGGGGTACCGCACTCAATTCAACCCCCCCCCCCCCACCCCCTCACCCTGAAAAGTGACTTAGCTAGATCAGATTGAATGTCATCCAGAATGACTCTAGATATAGCACTTATAAGATAGGCTGCTTTCTTTATCCGCTGTAGGTAACTGTGGCATAATGAGCGGGCGATTCAAATTATCAATTGAAGTTGTACTGTTTATTAAATATTTTGTTATTCTTGATAAATTTCGTCATAATTCACCTCCTACCTAAATCCTTGATTTCTTTTGGGTTAGCGCCACTTCTTGCTCTTCCTTTGACGCTACGCCTCTGGAATAGAATAAACACAGGGAACAGCATAGCATAAGAGAACAGAGAAAAGTGCACAGATGATATCAAGGGTTACGTTGTGTTGCCCAGGTGTTGACATTTTAGCGCTTTATGCGGCCGATTTTGTAATTTGGACGACCCCACGGTATCCGGAGCGAAATTTTGACTTTCTTATATTTGACTTTCTTCTATTCAAGGTCTAACGAACGTAGAAATCCAAAGCATTTGTAAGCTTTGATTTATCTGGTGGATAAAAGCTCTCATTTATCTGGTGACTGTAGAGGCTCTAAACGGTGGATATATAATCGTGAAAGTGGGTAACTATCAACGAAATCAGATCATCAGTTTGAGCGTGATTCAGTGCCAAACAGACGTACGTAAATTTATACAAAACTATGTAATCTTCCTTTGACGTCATGGGAACCGTTCAGAATGAAAGACCCATAAACACAAGTGCGAAAACGGCGGTGCGGATGGGTCTTCCACCATTCGTATTGTTCTCGCTTGTTACATATAAATATACGTTCCTTCGTTAAAATCGGAGTGAAGGAAATATCTGGGGAGAACTCTGCCGCCCGTGACGCCTTCGTTAGGGTCAAACCGCCGGTTTTAACTGACTCCGCTTCCTCGTCCGTCTTATTCCTTAGGTTGAAATACACGGATATCGGGGAAATATTTTCACCATCGGGCTTTTAGTAGGTGAAATAAAAGGGGTCTTTGTTCAGGTCTCTGGCTCCCGCTCTGTATCTAGTCTGATACGGCGTTTTGATCATTCAATAACAATCCGTTACTGCGAGTGTTTTCCACTATGTGTACAACATAACTTGTCTATTCGAACTGGGGATTTCGTTATGTACATTTTACAAATGTTCATTTTTAGGTGATATTTTAGAACCGCATCCAAGAAAACTAAATGGCTTCAACCGAAAAGAAACCTACTTCTGATTCCTCTAGAGAAAAACGTAACCGAAGTTTCTCCTTGGTCCTAATTCTTGATATAATCGTATGATTCAACGTGGTAGAGAACCAGTTCTTTCTCATATACTATCTTCATCCATTCGTTTCTTAAGTTCTTCATCCTACTTCCCCGAATCCAATTTGAGGTTTGAAATCCAATTTTTCAGTATGTCACGTTGCTCATGTTTGTTGGCTCCTCTTTACCTCTTGACGAATTGGTGCAACTTTCAAAAAGCAAAATGGTACAAACTTTGGTTTCTGAGCTATCAGTTTAATAGACTAATTAAACAATAAACCTCGTCGCGAAACAAGTTAAGTTGTCTCGTTATTGCAGTTAATTTGTCAGATTGATAGAAATGATGGATTTGATAGATTTTATGGATGTTGGTTTATGACCTAAGAATATGGACATTAAGGTTAAGTGATAATTACTATATTTTGGTTCAAGAGACCAAAGCTTTCTTTCAGCCACATAAAACTAATTAGAATTCAATCAGTTTATAAATTGGCTTATTGAAGCTCTTTCTATTAGTTTTGGCATAATTTACTCGAGAAGTTACTGAATAGGTTCATACTAAGGCTGAGTTCAAACAAGGACGTCTTTGGCGTGCGAGAAGTAATGTTCAAAAAAATTCAAAAAGCAAAATCCTCAAAAAAATTCATTTGGCTATGTACAAGATGTACATTTCGTTATTTTCAGTGAATCCCTAAACGCTCTATACGCATAGGAAGAATTAAATCACTAAAAAACTTAGGTTAAGTGAGATTATGAACCTCATGACCTTCCGAAATCAAAGTCTGTATCGGCCCCTGATTGAACTTCGATTGTCTACTTCTATTAATTGAAATTCACTTCTTTCTAAACTATTTCTACGGTTTATATATGATTATATATGAATATTTTTTATTTGAATATTCACATCATCGATGTCCTTGATGGCCACGCAGATGTAGGCCTACTCTACCCTGTCAATCCAATCGAATATTTGAAACCACGAAAATCAAAATAAAATCCAATCCATGACAATGACTGAAGGAAAAAAATTAGTAATTGGTTAAAACAATTAATAATTAATAATAAAAATTTTGGTCTTCATTTTCACATTTTATACAAAAATCGTGCTCCTCGGTTTGACCTCGATAAATGGATTTCAAAGGTTGAGGCTTACCCGAAACCGTCTAACGCCTACTTCATCATTCATAAGTCTAGTCTTGGTGTCCTTGTTATTATCAACTTAAAATCATTCGCAACGCAGATTCTCCATTTCAGGCCCAACTTTAATTCCAATGTTATTCACTGCGTTTTGTGCCTGGGAGGAGGTCCTTTCACTTACTCACCTGTCATTTTCTCCAAACGTTTTGCTGTCGAACTGATGAATCCTGAGTCACGTCCCACTGCTTCAAGTGGCTGTAACGATTCAAGCACTGATTTGAATACTTTACACGTGGGCAGTCCAACTGTTATCAAGAGAAGGAAGACACTAGAGGAAATCGAGCGTACAATAAAGTGCCTTTGGAGGGTAATTTGAATGCAAACTTATTGAGTTTAAACGATTGTCGTACGGGCTATAAATTTTGTAGAAAATTGGAATATTTCTCGATAGGAATGTGGTTTACCCGCCGTTTCAAGGATCCCCCAAGTTACTCTCTATCCAGGCTCTATGTTGAAATTGCAGCCATTTCCATGCCATAGGTTCTGGACGTTTTACAACGTGCAGCGTCTTATCACTCGCTGACGCAAAGAGGCAAGAAAGCGTCCGTTGGACATCGGCCTCTCCCGTCGCGTGGGCAGCCTTATTTTCGAAGTCACTTAGTACACAGTGCTTGAGGGGAAACACTATCTTATCATCGGATAGTGTACTCTTCCTGAATCGCCAAGCGGATCTCGAGGATTTTCTTGTTCGGATTTTGTAAGCCCTTCTCGGATATGAGAATGTCCACCGAAAAAAGAAGAGTTGTTGACCCGTCGTACAACTCGTATCTGGTGAGGAGCGTTGAGTGTGTTCGTAGTAACCTTCATCTTTTTTTTTTCACAACCTGCCAAAGCTGGTTTTCAAAAGCCAGTTTCATATTTTCTACTGCCGCGAATGTGTAATAGATACAATAATTTATTATTATTGTCATCCTAACTATTAAGAAAGTCGTGATAAATATTACCTTCGGATTTCACCTTAGAATCCATTCATTTCAAGTTCAATTGAATACGTTGAACATCCAGTGAGATTTCTGCCATTTTCTTCAGACCGGGAGTCAACTGAAATTACACGAAGAGTGAATTAGTTTCGCAAGCGTATTTTTCCCTTATTTTTCCGAACCTCTCCAGAGAAACCGTTTTACAGACTTCCCAAACGCACTGGTGGGCTCATCAATGGTGGATTTTTAAAGATCAACTGGACTTAGTAAGTAATAGACTGTTCCTGTCGAGCCATACGTTGACAGCCAATGAGTCCCACTGTAATCTCCACCAGGCCATGAGACCAACAGAGGGTTTCAGAAGTTACCTACACTTAGCGGTGATTTTAGTGCTCGTACGGTTTTTCTTCTAACGGCTCAGTAAACCTTCTCTATGATAGCTCTGTTGTTGGCTCTGCATAGCATCACATTTTTCGTGTTTCCTGTTGAGCAAATAGCATTCACTTGGTGATGAGGCGATCTTTGGGATTCTTCCACTTCCTAACGCCTCTTTCATTTTTTCTTTGTCTCTTGCATTGTTTTGGCATTGATTTGTGATTTTCTCTGACATCGTGGGATGTTTTTGTAGTTTTTTGATAAAAATTGTGACGGAAAAATGAAGCATGGAGCACCAGTGAATACTCTATTGAAGCCTCACGTGATAAAGGTTTTTCATTTTTTCATTGGACAAAAGGTTTTTTTAAATATCTATCTTAAAAAATACCTGTTCCACTCACTTGTACAAAATAAATTACGTTTTACTGCAATCCAAGTTGTTCTAAACATTTTTTCATAACCAAAATGACGAAAATATGCTGAGACCCACACAGGACGATTTGCTTCTCTGAGGTCAGTGAGAACCATTGTGGGTCCCACCCAAAATTACTATAATCGCTAAAATTTAGCAGTTTTGATCATTAAACACTAGTTTTAACAGCTGGGATCACCAGCCTGGGGGAAGAGTTTGAGGGACAGGCCTGGCAGTCATGTAAGGACAGGTCTATGGTGGATGTAATTTGATAGGACTTCATGTGATGTAAACTAGGAATACCAAATGGCTGTACGAGAAAAACGTGTTTAGTTGTGCTAGGACAATGTGGTGCTCAATATGGCTGCTTGGTAACTAATGAGCCCAGCACTTGCTTCAGATGAGTGTTGCTCTAGTGAGAGGCGGTAAAGTGACAATAGTGAAGGAATAATAAATTAACATTGCTGGAAGGTCTTAACAAGCAGTAAACAGGAATAAATATAATTGATAAATAGATCATGGATGATATACGAGTGGTAACTATATGATGGTGAGGTAATGCAGAGAAGGATATTAGGAAAGGCTGGCGTTGAGATTTAAGGGGTTTGAACATAGATCCTGTTGATTTAAATTGTAATTTGAAACCTGCAGTTGCATACAGTTATTAAGAAATTCACGAGGTGGATAATGATTGGTGTAAAACAACATAATACACACACTTTTTCGCCATTTGGTGGTGAAGGAACCCTACTGTGATGTATTTCAACACCCCATTCGTTCTGGACATTTCTGCAGGTCAAAAGGTGTTTCTAACCCTCTCGGCGAGCCACCGTGCAGCATAAATTGGCATGATATTCGTAATTACATCACTGGAAAACATTCCAAATTAGGTCCGGCTGGTCCGGCGAGCCTGACGCGGAATCGATTTCATAAAATGGAAACGAGTCCAAAGAGTACGTCACGATAAATTGGTTGTTTGGCCGGCAAGCCACGAAGTTGAACAGCTACTTGACTATTTTCCCTCACTTGTTCTAACCACTCATCATCCCCACCAGATTCCACGCTGAGTGCTGAAGGATCCCCCGGTGCGACCCTCGGAACGCCCGCGAAACTAATTGGACCCACGCAGCCCCAACCGGATTCGGCTAGAATTTATATCAGGCCCACTTTGCGCAATAGTTGAGAATGGTCGTGTGCTGGAATAAGTTAAACCGGTTAATGCATCATTGTCAACATAATAGGGTATACCGGTCGTTGGGTGAAATTACAAAGAATTTATATTGTGTGACTTGAAACTGTTGCATAAACGAAGATATACAAGGGCCCTATCCGTTACTGAACCACTCCTACAAGCGTCAATATAATTAAGTGCGCCTCTATTTTACAATTGGCATGCGAGCGTTTGTACTTTCATCCGCACTTCATCATCCAACTAACATTAATGATGTTACTATGCAGATAGTTAAAGGGCATAACGATAAATCTTAGTTTCGTCGAAATATATTCTCTTGAAAACGTCATAGCGCTTTAAAATAATACTGTGGATCCGGACGTAGAAAGTTTCCAGTCCTGTGTGACCTAAAAAGCAAATTTGTAGTAGAAAATAATCTCACTCAACGACATTTTCTCGGAACACTTTTCGATGTCAAACGTGCGCAGATTGATACGATTTGGTTAATAATAATTATTTTCAATCATACGACCCTCTAGAGCCCTCAACGAAAAACCAACCTCCTCAAAATTTGATGAACCAACTATTCATGAACTACCAAGATATAAAAATTGATGACTATAACCAAAGTGATTATAGCAATTCAGTATTAAATGTTAATGTTACTCGTATATAGAATTTTGAAATGCGGCCTTTTAGTGCAAAACCATACAATTTTCGAGTCACTATTTCGTATCAAATTGTGTGTATATGGTCATTCTCAAATGTTTTGCTATCCTGAGCCATTTTTTCGCTCATGTAAAAATTTGAAGGAAAATTGGATCATTGATACTGCCTTTGATGTTAACTATTCAATTAGGTGGCGATCAAGAGCTATGTGACGATACACATTTTCTGTCGTTGATTTCTATCATGACGCACTTCAGTAAGAACCCCAGGCGACCATGAAGCGTCAAAACCACTGATTGATTAGGAATCCATGTATAATAATATACCTCTCTACCCACTCTCACAATTTTTACCGACCTGTGGGTGGGTAGCATCCATGTGTATTTCCCTGAATTTGTCCTGATTTGTTCCCTGATTGGAGTGACCATCTGTCCTCGTGAATGTCCGTATTTATGAACTCTCTTCGCCAGAAATTTTCATACATGTATGTATGCATTTAAAAAAAAAAAAAAAAAATTTGGTCTATATAAATAATACAGAAAAGGAAGCTATTGTTTTCGGTCCAAAATTTTTAAAACTCGAATTTCCGAATAAATTGTATACCAAAATCCGTTCCAGACCATCCTGAATTCACTGCCCAAATACGCCAAAACTCATATACCTATATGTTTATACGTAAATGTATTAAATATATTTATATTTCCATGTATGTGTCATTCCAGACAATAACTCTGGATAAGGTTGAGATAAAAAGTTCAAATTTAGACAAAAAGTCTATCCTGGCATCGAAAAGCTAAGTTCTAAGGGGGGTTTTGGGGAGTTTTAGGGGGAAAAATGACCCATAAATTTCCAAAATGAAACAGTCTGACAACTGACACCTCATCTCAAAGGATTTACCACGCTTAACACGATGTTGAAGTCAGAATTGCGGTATATTATTCTGTTTTCAAACTGGTGCACTTTGAAGATGAAGAAACGTAGACTACGAAGAAGAAGAACTTTGTTACTTGAGATGTTCTCCACGGTTCTTTTTTTTAAATTTTTACCTCTCCTCAACTAGTTCAAGTGGTTTTTTTTTTTTTTTTGACGAAGTAATGGCAAATAGCTCCATTTGCAGGTTTTTGAACAAAAATGCCCATTTTCCACCACTATGCGTCGTGTTGTTAGCTCGGCACTAGAGGCGTTTTATCTCATTCAAACAAGCTCATTCTAGATTTCAGTTATCTCGTATTCAAAATGTTTTTCGACCCCGAGACCCCCATTTTTGACTGAAAGCGTTGTTATGTCACAGTCGAAGCGTAGGGGGCCCCCAAACATCAAGAACCTGTTTCCAGACTCGGGTTCCTCTTATGGGACAACTACTGCATCAGGTGCTCCCGAATCCCGAAAAGGGCAAGGACGGTGAAAGTGAACCTCGAACTGAACCCATTGAAGAAGTTTGTCAATAGACGGACGTCGATTCATGTATAAATCTTTTTTTTTTTTTTTTTTTTTTTTTTTTAACAAATGCATTTATTTCAAAAGTACAATACATAAAATACATAATGCTTAATGCTACTTAATGCTACTCCCCTCTTTAAGCAGAGCTTGTGCTGAGGGGAGGAGTCGAATCCTCGCAGACAAATATGAATGAAACAAATGCAAAGTAAATAAAATAAATAAAATTTTCAAAAATAAATACTAATTTCCAAAATAAAAGATCATTGATTTGCTATTAATAATTCTAAAATTGATAATAATATTTACAATGTATATACATAAATATCTCCCCTTGTCATTTCACTCGAATACAATCAGACTCTGGCAATACATCTGCTACTTATTGTAATTCCTATTGGATTTATGGACATACAAACACTTGTAAATTATACAAAATTTGCGTTATTCATGTTTTATGTTCAATTCAATTATGAAATTAACAATTTTCCCAAATAACTACTGTCTAATACACATTTTATGTGTAGATAACCTTGTTGTCTACATCCCTATTTAGTAAAAATTATATAGAACACACTAGTAAAGAAATGCCGTTTTCTATGAAACTTCAAGACATCAATCGTAGACAACGCGACTCATTTTTAATTCATCCTCTTGGCAATGATATTACCGTACGAATAAACCATTCTGAAACCATATTTATCATTCATAGTCTGAAAAATCGAATGAACAACCCTCATTCTCACCAGCAATCAATTACGATGCATCGACGCTGTTTTTTCACCTGAGGAGTGATAATTATACCTGTTCACCAAGATGGATTTGTAGCTGATATTAAAAAAATCGGTTAGGCAACACGTCCGTGTCTCAGATCATATTCACACGGTGAGTTTTTTTAAATTAATTCTGTAACATATGAGAGCTACCGGAGGAGCCCTGCGGCGATAATATCCTTAATATGCAAAATAACTAAAGGTATAAAGCTATTGATCACACTGAAAAGCTTGATGCGTGTCCCCGCCCACTACTTGTGTTTTAGGTTTATCTTCAAAAAATAAATAAACCGAAAAAAATAAAACATTGCGTTTTGAAAGGTACTTTTTTTCTCTGTCTTATCGCGTGACTGGAAGTCATCAAGCGGGTCGCGGGTTACACTCCCCCATGCGGAGAAGCCGAACTGAAAATGCCGATCTAGCCGTCCCCTAATGAAATGCCTCTTTCGTGTCATGTACCAAAGAGCCCACCTGATGAAGGATCATCTTGTGCTTTTTTCGAAACGTTCGGCTACTATTAGGAAGATGGTGTCCTTGGGAGGCTGGACGCAGAACAAAACCACAAGGCCCTCCGATTAATTTATGTAATTACACGTTGTAGGTGTCTCGCTATCGGTGGGGAGCACGCTATAGGAAGGATTGCCACCGGTATGTTGAATGATTTCCCATTTCTACCTTTGGGTTCCGCAGCGACACCGACATTTCGTACTACGTTCCCAACTGATTGACACAGGAAATCTAGCAGTTGGTCCTTGGGTGCCATGTGATAGATCTGATCTCATATACGTCCGAGTTCTAGGAGTATAAGCGCTCTATCAATCTAATTAGATTCAATTTCCTTGTTACAGCCGTAATAACCAAAGATTTCACCCAATTTCAATGTAATTTTCAGAGATTAAGCGATTAGGGCCCATTGAGGTCCCCTATCAGTATCATCGTGATCGAACAACGGTAGTCTCTGCGCAGGCGCTAACGTGAAATTCTTCAAACCGCCGTTCCTTGTTCAACATGATAGAGCCCCTTTAAACTGACTCTGGCCCCACTCCTTCGGTTCATAACTTCATAACCTTCATAACTGCATCATTCATTTTTCGGAGGACAGGTGCAAGGTCACCCCTTGTTTTTATCTTAACATTTACGGTACCTACTCTGCAGTCTGTAAAATGCCTTTTTCATGTGAAGATTTCTTTATTTTGCTTCCGAGTCTGTTCTATTTTATAATGGGTCACTCTGATTGTGACGAGGAGGCTCCTGTGCCATCACCTTGGCAGTGTATTTTGTATTGTCGTGCCAATAAATCTATCTATCTATCTATCTATTCATCGCCTTCCCTACGGTTCTTTCACCCAATAGATGCATAACCCTCTCCTGTTTCACAAACCCCATTTCAAGGTCGAGTCAGGCGACCCAAGGGCTGAAAGGGGTTTTGCCTATCCTATTTATTTTCCCCTTCCCTCCGTCTCATCGCTCTATGCCATCAGCAGTTCTGTTGCCCCTCGCCATTGATTACTTAGTTGAAATTCTAGCTTGTCCAAGCACAATAATTTAGACAAAAATAAGAATTCCTTCTGTAGGGGGAAATAAACCTACAAAAATCAGTTTAAATCTCCTTATTTTTAAGGTTTCTCTGACATACCACTAAGACACGACGAAGAAGAAAAGGACCTTTTTGCGAGACGGCGAAGATAAAACTGTAGAGACGATCAAAAGCCTTTTGGATGTACTTAACGGAATCATTGATAAGATGGGTCATTCCAACTTCTTCGACTCGTATTATATTTTTTAGCTTTTGCACGACTTCGGTTTGTAATGAGGTAACCTCCGATACAAATCAAAGGCTTCGGCCGAAGCCCGTGCTACGCTTCCTATGGCGAAATCGAAGAGACGCTGGTCCGTCCGTAAAAGAACGCGGCAGCCGGTTCGCGTCACTCCATGTCCCGAGTTTCCTAGAACCCTCGTCGTCCGGAGACCTGATCCGGCCGCTAGATCGTAGTTTATGGTCTTAACTGAAGAAGTCAATGCGTCGTCCCTCGGCCCTGATTTTTTTTCCTTCTGATCTCCCGCTCCCGCCTACTAGGGGCCTTCGAGAGCTACGAAATACGAGTAAAAACAACTCAAGTCCGCCTCAGAGAACGTTTACCGAGTAAAAGAATGTACTCGAAAGTACCTTCACGAAAATGGGTACAGCCCAAAATTCCGTTATACAGTAGAAACTTCGTTTTTCGAGAGGTTGTTAGGTATTTGGACGTCTTGAGGCTTTTAGCAGCCCTATCAATTAATTAATCAACAGATACTTAGCAGGGTAAAACAACCACATGCTTTATGCCTCATTTTATCTCGCATTTTGATCACTAATCAATTTTTCAGCTAATTCTCCTAAAACCCAAGTTTAAGTGGGGTAGAGCTGAGAAATGAAAAAAACTGTATGTCTTTCCAATTCATTCGATTTCCATTTGGCGTTTGGATTCAGTAGTGTACGTAAGGTCAACGACACCTGAGAGAAAAAAAAAATCCTTTAAGAACGGGGTTTTACACCAACGAGAAAACAGTCTCAAAACCCCACGACGATGGCTGCCCAAAAGGAAAAAGCTCATGAATAGAGAAATGCGTCAGGAACGGCTATCTATCTTTCAAGAAAGGCCTTTTTTCAGATGAGAGATCCACCTGATAGTGGGTGGGCATTTTTGGAAGTCCCATTCTCCACATAAGCGACCGAGCGTTTACTTATCTGATCAACTTCCCAGCACTTGTAGTAGAAGTTGTACTATGAGATGAACTGAGCCCTTGAAACAATAAAGAGTTTCTTATACGGCCACTATGTTACTGTATCGTCTTTTTGGTTGGGAATCGTAATTTCAGGGCGTACTTCACTTTTTGGGTTTGATAGAAAACATCACGCATTCCGACGCCCACGTTAGGAGAACATTTTTGATGCAACTGAAAAACAAACAAAATCGATAAAGCACCCGTAACTATACCGGAGAGTCTTATTGACGTGAAATATTGGTGCGGGATGGTCTTAAGATCTTATGAACGGAGTAGTTCTCAAAGGGTCGTTCATACAAGTACAATTGGTTTATTTCTCATGGTCCCTGATGTGTTCGTGAGGTCATAAAAGTTACCTAGTTACACCCAGTTACTTCAAACCATAATCGTGTAATAATGTCGAACTTCGGAGCCCTCATAAAACCTTGTGGTTGCCTTCCGTCCAGTTCCACTCGCTTCCCTCACGCCCAAAGGCTCAAATGCGGTCGGGCCTTTTTCATCCCACACCTGATGTACACCTTAATCCATAACCACCTACTGAAACAGGTGGGTGATCACGGATCAACGAGATAGTAAAGAAACAAAAAACGAAAAAAATAACCGAACTGAAGAACGATCTGAGTAGTACCTTAGCGTTGTAAGTACCGCGTTGTTAGAACAGACGTCCAGAGGTGCTAAATGTTGTGGGTGAACCGCAGGTCTTGTTGCGGTAAACTACGTGACCGAATCCTCGTACCAGAACCTCTGCATCTGTTCCACGGGGTTGTTTTCTTGAAAACATCTACGTATTAGGGAGTGGCAATCGCAGTCCATTACACAACTCCTACTACAACACGTTCAAAAATCGACATTTCGACACACCAAATTGTCGAATATCCATTATAATGACTAAATTCATAATGATCTACTTGGTTCGAAACCACAGTAAAAGGTTTTTGAAATGAGAGACTGAAAACCTCACAATTGTTTAGATCACAAAACGTAGGAAGTCCCTCCAAATCTTTAGGGTTATACGGTGGATAGAGTGGACAAGTGACAACCCAAAACTGGACGAAAAATGAACGTATCCAATTCATTTATGATCCTGTCTACAATAAAGTGTATCAAAATGCATTCCACAAAGTCCGCAGATGAGAAGCCATAATAAATTTGGCGTATGATGCAGAGTTTGCTCTTCGAATTTCGAGTCATAAGACCCAACCCGCTATTGTTCTTATATTACGGTGGCGCCGGCCGCTCCCTGGCTGTACAGCAAATTCTGACACTCCAACGTGTGTATATTTACCCTCAAGACTCGTCGTTCTCCGTGGAACAAACATGTGTAAACACAAAACTAAGTGATAAGTGCTGACAAGCTTCAGAGGCTTTAGAGCAGTGATTCTCAACCTGCGAAGAGAACATCTAATGAATTTTTAATCTTGGATCTGGACGAAAATTAATGCATCTACCGAAATTTGTTCACTCCACATGAAACTGCTCCATCTTAGTGTGTGTTTGAAGTACCGTGTTGACCACACTCGTCCAACAATATTCTCATGAATCATTTAAAAACGACCTATGTCCTACCTATGTTATTTGTTGTGGAAATATTAATTCTATCGTATATGGTAGGCCTTGGATTCTGAAGGGTACGAAGTGGTCCTCAGTAGTGAAAAGGTTGAGAGCCACTGCTCGAGAGCGTTCGGCAGGACGTACCACCGCATTGATATTATTGGCACACAATATGCAAATGGGCCCTGTAATACATAAAATACTGAGGAAATAAACGAATAAATGGATCAGGACGTTTTTAAGACTTTTAACCCTTTGCATGACACACAGGCTTTTTTGACCCATGAGGGATATTGAAGGGGTTGTGTTGGCAACACTGGAGCTCATGAGAGCCCTGAGCGCCTCCTTAAATTCCTTTCAGTTAGTTGTTGAGTGACTGGTGTGGTAGTGTCAGCCTCAGGCAAGGTAAGGTAATTTTGTTTGTTCGTAATTCTATGAGCAATTTCGGCCCACGTCTCATCAAGTCTATTTGGACCTAACGTGTCATCAAGTAATGTTACACGTGTTGTGACTGACTTTTTTACTTATTTAAGCAGATGGATCAACAACCTACCTAGTACATCAAAAAATGTTCCGGCTAAAAAGACAGACACTCAGAATTGATGATCCAGATTCCGGCGAACGCATTCTGGCAATACGTTTTGAGTACCTATGTGTCTCTGAGTACCTAGCCGATGAATGTCTTCTAATTTTCTAGTTTCACTTTTGTTATTCTGAACATTATTGTTAACAGAACTACTACGTTCATTTTGTCGTCATTTCAAGAAGTATTTGTAGACATTTTTTTTAGATCTATTTTATAGATATTTTTGTCATTTTGTACACAAACTCAATGTAGAAATAAGATATTACCTACAGTAAAAAAGAAATAAGACAGCATCTTTTTTATTCGAAGAAAAAAGAAATTTCGAAAATGGTTTTCTAGTAATTACGTTGAAATTGGTTAGTAAAAACGTTGAAAGTAACACTATTGTAATTTTTTGTACCACCCTTACATTGACAGGTATAGATAGGTACATTAAAAAAGTTACATTTTGGATACCTATGCAGCACAGCATAATTTGCATCAATTTGGGTGGTAGGCCAAAAATGCCCACGTGTCACCGGACACTAAAAAATTTCACGTGTCATGCAAAGGGTTAAAAATTTCGATTAGATGAATATAGTTTTCTTAATGTAGGTACTCGTATATTTGGGTTCTTATTTAAAGCGTTGACCCTTAGAATTCGCAGGACTTCTAACTACATTCTGGGGTCGTATATTCTACTTACCTGCCAAACACTTACTATCTGGATCGAAATCTCCCACCCTCCTTCTCGTAACTCTATCCAGCGTTACGACGACAAACTAGACAAATCCACCGGTCTATTTATCGGTTATGGAGTGAATCAGGGATGCGTCGACATGGGCATTAACAACGGTGAGATCGGTACCCCTCCCACTTCACCGTCCCGATGAATGAGTAAGCCAGCGGTTTGTTTCTGTACGGCTTCTTCATTTGGAAAAGCAAAACATTTTTTTGTCCTCGAAGAAGAAGTTTTATGGGCAAACCGCTCCCGCGGCGTCGGCCAGTTGCGACATAATAGTTTTCGATCGCAGACCGGAGTGAAGGTGGCATCCATTATTAAAAAGGCAAGCGCTCCCGTTCCATCGAGATAACATCAGGCCGGGGATGCGTTTTAAACCCAAAACGGCGATAGTCGAATGGAAACTGTTGTAGGTATAGTGATGTTTAATGGAAAAAAAGGAGGTTGACGTGCATCACGTACGTCCTTCTCGGGTTGGGAAGGATGAACCAAAACTGGTAAGGGGATCCAAGACGGAGGTGGCATCTCTAAACGTCAGATAAATCTAACCGTTGGAGAAGCAACGCCTTTCTACCTATATACCAGTCCTAAGTAAGGCTCAGCTCCTAACTTAATGCCGGGAAGATCGGTTGACCATAAGCTACTTAAGGTAGGCCTTTCGCCCGTTTCCCATTCTGAGTTCGGGGCGGGCAATTCGAAACTGCGCCCGGCACTCGATGGTTTCGATCCGTTCCTTGATTGGAATTACGTCTACTAAGGACTTCAAACGGTTGACTAAGGAACGAGATATTTCGAAACCTTCTGCGGGGGACGGCAGTTACCCCTACAAGTCCTGTTACCACGTGTCGTATTCACGCTGAAAAATATATAAAACCACGCACATTGTACATTAAATGACAAATTTTGTCTCCTCAACGCATAGCCAAATTCTCGTTCAAATTTTCTTACGTACTCTTCGCAATCTACTTAATCAAAATCTACTTGATCGAAACCACTCTAGGGTTTCGGATATGGACATGGAAAAATTAATTTGCTACGCGAAAAAAATGTATGCAACGCGATACCAATAAACAGCAGCGGGTAATTTGGTGTGTAGCAGCTTTAGGAATTTAATTTGACTGGCCAGGCTCCGGATCATCTGAGTGGCTCCAACAGCTAATTTCTATGCTATTCTTTGTTACTCTATGGAGCTGTAATTTGGTATGTAGCCTCCTTAAGACATACACTTTATGCAGGTTACGGCAGGATCAGATGAGTGGCTTGGAAAGCTAATTTCTATGCTATTCACTCTATGAAGCAATAATTTAGTATGTAGCCTCCTTAGGACTTACACTTTAAACTAAATAGGTATAGGATCAGCTGAGGGGCTCCTACACCTACTTATAGCGGCCTCATTTCTCTTATACTATGCTAAGCAATTAGAATCATACCTACTTTATGACGCATTGAAGTTATTCAATTTTTATCGTTAGTTTTACTTGAGACACAAAGCACATATTTTACAGGGAGAAAATCAGACATATCCGTGCACAGATGAATCTGCATGTAGTGTAGACACTCAACATCAGTTCAATGATTTGCTTGGCGGGTTTCCCTTGAAAAATAAGTACCATTCCGTAATTATTATATTGCCAAACCAATTTTTAGTGAAGTTTCTATGAAAAATTTGGTTTGCAAAACCTGCGAGCTCAACTTAATGGCCAATTGTAATAATTACACAATACAACACCTTCCATAAAATAGAGATGATTGTTGGAGTTATAAAACCTAAAATCTACGATATAAAATTGCAGGTATCTGACGGAACCTCATCATAGTGAACTCTTAAAACGTTGATTTCACGAGCGAATGACTCTACCTTATAGTCTTCAATGAATAATATCTTTAATGAATTTACACAAACATTAATTTCCTCCGCTCAAAAGAAGAGGGAATGTCTATAGACTCAATTTTGTGTTCACTTACCGTTTTCACATCAGTTGAAGAGGCAAATTAATGAATAAATTCCACATTCAAATCCGATGTCGGATCTGAATTATGAATTATAACAATTTCATTCAGTTCTTGGTGGTAGGGCAGTTATTGGAACCGTTTAGAATGTCCAATGCCAAACGTCCATCCAATGTCCACGAATTGGACCATCGGGATTTAGAACATTTAGAAAATGTTCCTGCTGGTGCCCTCCGTCTTCAATCCACGTCAAAACGGAACTAAATTGAAATCCCCTCCGAGGACCTAACTACTTTAGCCTCTAAAACGCTCCGTCGGAATCGTTTCCGATGGAATCTGAGTAATGCCTTTTTCAAGGACTTCACGTTTCCGACCAAAGTCAAAAGGCAATTTGATGGGATTCTTCGAATTCGTATGGGACCATTTAACGACCTACCTTCTTAATTTAAGCTCATTACGAGCATTCCGGGGACGTATAGTATGTAAACGCGCGTAACAAGGACTTACAGACGGACAAACAAGCTGAGCGGTTGACAGACAAGGAACCGAATTAGATCAAAATCGTCAAATTTGGACTCGAAAATCCGATCGTTGCACTGAAAGATTGAAGTAAGATTATGTTAATTCGGAGAAATTATTTTGTAGTCAATTATACTAACTGTTTTATAACTACGTAAATTCATAACACCAAGTCGGTTCTCAACGAAAACAAAATTATTTAAATTTTTAACTGCGCAGTTTAAGCTGGGTACTTTTCCCCGCTTCCTAAAACGGTTTCGAAATACTTTGCACTCTCCACTCAAAATTACAGTCATTCCAAAAAAGAGCACTTATCTCTCACCACCGAAATCGGTCCTCAGACCGAATTCAACCTGCTGCCGAAGCGTTTTACGAAAGAAAAAAAGAAGCCAGGTGCGAATAACTACCCTATGATTACTCCAGAAAATGGCTCTGCCTCCTGAATCGCCACCCACCCATTTCCGTGTGGGTTCCTGGTTTCAAAGCAGGCGTGAAACCGAGGGGCCGAGAGTATTTTTCTGGTTTTATGCCCCCCAGAGGCGAATAAGTTTTTCGGGCAGATGCCATTACTTACTCTTTTCCCTCATCTCGCCCTCGGATCAAAAAGGCCTAATCTCTCAGTGTTATGGAGATGATTCTAAATGGAGTTCTAGGCGGTGTTGTCTAGTACGTGCTCCGGCTGAGGGCGTTGGATGAACAAAAAACGGCTCAGTGCTTTATGAGAGGCACGTGGTGGTAAAGTAGGGTATTGCCCTAGTCCCTGTCTTCTTAAACGCTGGACGATAGAAGCGAAACTTGACACTGACAACCCACAGATCTTTTCTAGCAGTTGATCTGAATCTCAGCTTGCTACTTTATTCCTGGGCGTTTCGCTACGAAATCCCCTTCTTCTGGTCCGTTTTTCGACCTCCCGTTAGTCTTAGTGTTCATGTTTGGGTATTTCCTATAGGTACACTCACGAACTTTCCATGAAATCAGACAATCTAAGTTGGTTAGATACGAAATAGCTGCATAGAAGAAGAAGAAGACGAAGAAGAAAATATGCATAGTAAGACTATGACACACGTTTTCATCAGAAGGCAATGGCGTCCATGATAGGTACGATGTTTATTATGATTTGTTGATTTGTTTATCAACCGCATTCGAAATGCATGACCACCTACCCTTCCCAAAATCAGCTGTTGTTGCTATCGTTATAAAATACAATTCAATTCTAGTTCTGCGTTTGAATATGTCGTTCTTCTTGTCAAAATAATTACAACGCTGACAGAGGCCGAAAAGATTAAACCAATCAGACTTAACCTCGTCAGGCCCACCAACAAGGAAGGAACTAGGTGTACACTGACGACATGCAATCCTCAAACATGCGAATTTCAGAACCAGAATCATCACAACACCATTGAGAATTATCATACACTTCTTCAAATAATAAAATAAATTTGGCAATGTAGGTAATATACTAACACTGTACCCACCTTAATTCTAATTACAAAACAAAACATTGTTAACTAATCATTAATAAATTTATTCACACTTCTGTTGTCTTTCCTTTTTCCTAAAACCTCTCCTTTGAAGTTCATTGATAAAAAGTTGAAGTAAGCTATTCCTGCACGGTCTTGGTGATTTTGTGTAAATTCAGTGTTGTATAGTGGTAGTTCTAAATTGTAGTTTTCCTTATATGTTGTATTTTTCGTGGTATAATATTGTTGATTTTAGCGAATTTTCAAAGAAACTCTCCATAGAATTGAGATTAAAAGTTCAAATTTGCACAAAACATTTGTCTTGGCCATCGAAAGGCGAAGTTCGTAGATGGGCAGAATCAGGCCACTCTAAGGGGGGTTTAGGAGGATTTTGAGGGGGAAAACTAGAATTTAGAACTACCACTATACAACACTAAATTTAAACAAAATCACTAAGACCACGCAGAAATAACTTAGGTACTTCAACTTTTTATCAATCAACTTCAAGGGAGAGGTTTTAGGAAAAAGGAAAGACAACAGAAGTATGAATAAATTTATTAATGATTAGTTAACAATGTTTTGTTTTGTAATTAGAATTGAGGCACAGCAGTATTAGTTTATTACCTAATTTGCCAAATTTATTTTATTATTTGAAGAAGTGTTATGATGTTTTTCTCATGAGATAACTTACCAACTTATAGTCCAGAGTACTTGCGTCAGCTACTTACGTACTGAACTCTACCCCTATTGGCCCATCTTGGGGAGATTTCTCCTGTACTAGTGTAAAAATGTACTTTGTATCATTGAAAATAGAAAAAATAAATAAAAACTTAGTCACACAATTTTCAATTGTATTGTGTGTTGTTTAATTCCGAAAATTCCAGACTTTTTTATTGTTTTCTGTATGGACAAAGAGAAGAACGATACGATGCGCATAGTTACCTTATTGTTCACCTTGCAGCGTGACTTGTTTATACCTTCGTTGTTTAATTTGTTGTACAATTATCTATCATGTTCACAATGCTCTGAAACATGTTTCTCTTCAGAAGCCGCTGGTAGGAGCACGAACGAGCAGCTTCTTGTAAAACTCTGCCGACACTCTGAGGCTAATTACAGTCAGATGAAGTCAGACACCCACATTCACCAGGTTCCGATGTCCGTACAGACCTCTTGCCCATCGGGAGAGATCCGAATCGTGACTGCACCTGCGCGAAGCCTTCCTTACCGGTCGGACCTAACAATTAATTAATATGCCTTCGTGAAAGACCGTCAGGCAATTCAAAGCCCCATTGGAAAACAAACGACGTTGCCTCTTTACGGAAGACGATTTCTACTCTGTATTTCCCCGTAAAGGGAAACTCCTTTGAGTTTATGTGTGTACGAGGGGCTCGTAGTGGGGCATCGTTATTGTTTTTGTTGAGGTTTCTACCGTTATGCGTCAACATTCTATCTGTGAAAACGCTTCAAACCGAAGGAGATGTGGTTATAAATTTCTGATGATGGTTCTTTTGAAACTATCAACTTTCAATTATAAAACTTCAATCGATCAACATCGATGATCACCAAGCAGCAGTAAACGTAGTTGATTACAAAATTTGATTTAACAAGATAATGACTCGCTCCTACAGCAGCTACCAAACCATCATATTGAGCAAATCAGCTGGATGACCCATCAATTGCACATACGGATAGGGTTGTTCCGATATCGAGGCTCTCCCGATATTTGATATCGATAACGATATACACCGATATTATCGCCACAAAATGTCGATATCGGCAATATCGAATGATTATTGTGAAATTTGTATGATTTATCAGGTAGATACTTATAAGGTACTCATAATTTTATGACAATTCGTTTTTTAATTAAGTGAATTTATTACTATAATCTAAGACTGATTTTATCTTTATATTGCACATAATTTATATTAATTTTCATGGTTGAAAAATACACATTTGAGGTTAGCTCATTGAAAACAACTTGTGTGTCTGCTAATTTTTGAGATCGCTATAAGCTACCAAAAACGTCAGAGGAATACTGAAACGAAATTGTATCAATCCTAACATTGACACTCATTTCCCTTGTTAAGATTTCGGTAAGTTTGAAATGACTGACTCTGTAGGAGGAAATATCATTGGGTTCGCTTTATTATGCCATTTGGAGTCGAGATTCTTTTTAGCTCGATTATGACTCCGTAGGGCCAATTCAGTTACGACAGGAGTCAGATGAGGAAATCGCACACGAGCAATTAAGTCGTTAATGTTTTTGACAGGGAACCTCTCTAATTATAAGCCGGTGACAGAGCACATCATTTACATATCAATTACATATGAATTCGGCCGTTTGGGGGGACCAAGCGACGGTATTATAGAGGAATTAGCCAGTCAGATGACCTGCGATTACGGTTGTGATTAGCGTGTGAAGTGACAGTCCTTGTCGAGCCCAAATTTTGAGTTATTGGGTCAATTTCATGGTAGTTGTGAAGGTGTTGAAAAAATACATCCTGAAGCTACTTTTGTACTGTTCCACGTAGCAGTTTGGGTCAATAAAATCAGGAAATCCATGCATTCCTTTCTAATGCTTCGAAGTTGGCTAACAAGAGAAAATCTTAAAATGGTGTATTATGCTCATGTATTGTATGGTATTGTATGTTGAGGTACTTATCCATCTAACTTTAATAAAGTAAACATAGCAATGAATTCAGTTTCAAGAATAGCAACTAATGCCCATAAGCGTACTCCAACCAGGTCCCTGCACAAAACCTTCGATGTCCTCACTCCCAGAATGGCCTACATTCATTGATCTGTTTTGTATGTACTCGTACACAAACATCTGAATTTATTTACCAAGCAATCGGTGATTAAACCGAAACGAGCAAATGATAATTAGGTATGTCCTCCAGATACCACAATCTCAGAATGATTTCTTCACTCGACATATTCTTTGACTGGCTCCATCCCGATTTGAACAGTTACCGCTCTTAATCACCAACAAGAAAATTTAAAAATTCGTTCTTGAATATTTTGAAATTGGGAATAACGGAAGTAAAATTATTGACAGGTTTAATTTAGAATAATTCGATTTTAGGTAATTTTAGGATAACTAGGATTATTAGATTAATTCAAGGTAGATGTGGTACCTATATTTTTTTGCAGTGAACACCTAATATCAAATAAAATAAGCGTTTGTGACGCATAATTTGTACTATTTACTAAAATGCTGAGACGAGACGAGCCTGGACGTGTCACAGGACCTTAGGCTCAGAAATCCACCTTAATTTTGGAACTCTCATTATGTACTTAGGCTGTAAAAAATGTTTGTCACGTGTATTTTACTGTTTTCTTGAATAAAAATTCAATAGAATTGAATTGAATTGCTCTTTGTACGGACTCTTTTCATTCCGCTGCTGAGAAGTGTGGTCCAAAAATGAAAAAAACAACCCGGTTAGAAAAAAAACCTTTTTGGATGGAAATTCCAAGCAGGTGAGTGTAATACACTATATTTTTGTAATATACTACATTTTTGTTCTAAACTACTGCAGATATCCTATGTGAAAGCCATAGATTAGGTAGATTCCCAATTTCTTTTAGAATACTAGAAAACCTGATGAGTTATATCAACCACTTAACCTGTAACAAGGATTGCCAAACAAATGTGAATATAGATAATCACACTTGATGGATAGTACCTGAGGCACTTATTGCATAAAATTGCCACTTAAAGGACCATTTTGAACAAACAAAACTCCTAAATAGTTGGTTTCTTGAAATGAGGGCTTTAGAAGTAAGACTAAGAGTCATGTTGGGAAGGCAAATTTTTTTGTTAGATTAGGTTTTCAAGGGATAACAGGTCATTATGGATTTTACGATTAGTGAACATCAGAGCTACATTTCGACGAGAAGTGAAAGCAAATCCAATGCAGGAAATAACAATGAGCTGCAAACAAAGAATTGCTACTGAATACCTGATACTGAGCTCTAATTACTTAGTATCCAATTTTGAAAGAAATATTCCACTTTAGAGTTAGGAGTATGGAGGAAATAGTTGGAATTCAAGGACTCAACTTAGCAAACCATTCCGTCATAACTCACTCTAATGGGTTACGTTTAATAGATTTTATTCACCCGCAAAAAGAAACTACCCGGCATTTTAATGTGGATTAATATTCAAGGCATTTACAAGAAAAAGAAAAAAGAAAAAAAGCCTAGTGAGGAGATCTTGTAAATCCTGGCTGGAGCGGTTGGCCGTAAAAAGCGTTTCCATTCTGCATGAATCACCGCCACTGCGTAAATTTGGAGAGTTTCATTTCCCCGAGGGGACATGTGAGTACTGACTCCATCATGAGACCCTCCAGTTCTACGATCTGACGAAACAGTAATTAATTTACAGTTTATTAATATGTATGTCATTCCGACATCTCAATCAGATTTTGATTGATTGTTAGAAGGGTTGGTATAATATTGCTACTCATTCATATTTATTTCCAAATTTTGTGATTCAAAGGTTTGGTTTCATAAGACCGTATATTTAGCCTGTTATAATCACTAAGAATGAGGAATCGATAATTTGAAAATCCACAGTCACGCAGCAGGGCTATAAGAGCAAATTTACGAAAAAATAACTGGTTCAGTGTAAAATGTCTCCATTTTACTGGTTTTATAACAAAATTTGTATAACAACATTATATTGTTAAATTTTAATGTTAAATTTTAATGTTGTAAGTATTTTTTTTTTGCCTAGTAACACCTCAGCTTATAGATTTTTCAACGCTGAACGCATTGGTGAAGTAAGAATTGCGATATCTCATTCCCCCATCAGATTAGAGGAGATGAACCCTGAAGAACACCTCAAGTAACAACCACGTATCTTCATCTTCAAAGTGCTCTAGTTATGACCGGAATAAGATATCGCAATTCTGATCTCACCTTCTTGTTCAGCGTAAAAAACCTCTTAAATGCGGTGTCACTCGCCAGACTGTTTCATTTTGGGGATTTATGGGTACCTTATTCCCCCCTTAAAACTCCCCTAAGCCCCCCTCAGCTTATAGATTTTTCAACGCTGAACACGATGGTGAAGTCAGTTTGAGAACGGAATAGGATATCGCAATTCTGTTTTCACCATGACTAGGCTGTTTCATTTTTGGAAATTATGGATAATTTTCCCTCCCTTAAAATTCCCTAAAACCTCCCCTTAGAGTATCCCAATCCTGTCCATCTATGAACTCAGCCTTCGATTGCCAAGTCCGACCTTTTGTGCATTATCTCAATTTTATCTCAATTGTATAGAGAGTTACCTATCGTCGGGAATGACACACACCTATACATATGATTTTCGGTGTCTTTTGGCAGTGAATTCAGGATGGTATGAAACGAAATGTGGTATACAAACATTTCGGAAATTTGACTATTAAAAATTTTGGTCTGAGAACAATAGCTTCTTCCTTTTCTTCGAAAATTCTATAAAAATGCCAAATTTATAACTTATCAAAATATTGTAGGAGGTGTAAAATTGACACAATTGACACAATATTTAATATTGTGTACGAGATTGTTGTTATGACTTAAATATGTTTTTTAGTGACGTACGCAGGTATTCGATGTGAAATTAAACTCGCTGGAAAATTAACAAGCCTTCAACGGCCGGCTCCGAGCCCGTTGATTTGCTGAAGTCTCTCGACGAATTCCGAACCTTCTGCTCTTAAATAAAAACGGGGTGTCGGGGGCGGAGTCGGTAGACCGAGTGACTTTAACGATGGGTTGTCCCTCTAAACGCTATTCTTTATTCATTTTCACGGCTGCCAACCTCGTCACTACCAGATGCCGGAGTTGGTCGCCATCGAGCGGACTGCGCCATATCACAGTTCAGCTCACTCCATATTTGGTGCAACAGAAAAAAGAAAAAAAAGAAAAGAAAAAGAAAATCGCATAGGAGAAGGAGAAAACACGAAGAAGAATATGGCACGAAGAAAACCCCTTTTTAGCTCTCTGTTTATGAATGCAGGGAAAGGCTTAGCTCGCAGGACGTCGATCATAGCTCACAGTTTTACAGAACATGAGCCAACTGTTTTTTCGCTACAATCCGTGTCATCATTCAGGATTACAAACGCTTATTATTCCCCCGATGCCCGGATACTTATTATTGTATATAATAGGAAATTGCTCTTTTTTTCAAGGCACGCCGTACATAGAGCGTTTCCCGTGTTCAGAGAGGTCATCAACTTTCCTGTCTGATTACTTCGTAATGAAACGGAATATCATAAAGGCGATCCTCCCTTATCTGGCACTTCTTTTTTTCCCCCCAGATTGCAAAGGCATGATTTCTGTGAGGGATCAACCTTATAGGATTAACTAACCCACACTGACCAATCAAGGACCAATCTTGTCTCATTACCCTCTAATGGTTATGTTTTCTTTGCGTGTAATTTATTTATTTTCTTAGGATTTCCTTTTTTCTCTTCACGTATGAATCCGATTAAACCAATTACTTTGAAGCATAATGAGACTCATCGTTAATTTGCTTTCTATGTAATTAAAGTTGTATGGTGTTGAATATAATGTACATCTTACAAAAGATTCAAGATTTATTGTAATATATTTTGATATGCTCTTCAATCAAACGTGGTAGCCCAATATAAGATCCAGGATTTTGCAGTCAGACTCCTTTGGGAGGACCAATAAATCCACGATTCCAAAAAATGGTTTTGGGAATATACAAGTACTAGTAACGTGGATTTTGAAGTGTTGAAGAGCATTTGCTTGTAGTGGTATCCGTTAATTTACGTATTGAATCCAGTTGAAACATTTACGGAGTTTTAAATCAGTGCATAACATCCGAAGTTGCCATTTCCGTACAATATGCCTTGAGCGAGGAGGAGAAAAAATGGAAAATTTATACCTAGTCATGAGGCGACTTCATCTCGGCCAACAAACAAAAGGTGATCCAAATTCTAAACCCGATTTTTTCCATCTGTCGTTGTTTATAAAAACGCATTAAATTAAATGCATTATGTAAATTTTACAAATGTTTATGTTTTAACATGAATATGTTTTTGGGTTGGGGGTCAGTCAGAAATTCGCGACTCGTGAAAGCGACAGCTAGGCAATAACCAAGGTTGTTTCACGGCTTTCTCAGGGGTCCAATTTCGACGATAAACCGCACAATATTTCACCTCACGGCTCCAATTTTTTTGTTCACTTTGTCAACGTTACTGCTGTTTTTCGTGGAATGGAGGAAAATAGGAGTTCAAGTTCTACAACTCATAAAACATGGAAGGAGTTGTTCAAAAGTGATATTAATCGGGATTTGTTGAAGGCTGTTTTAACACTCAACGTGAGTTAAATGAGCTAAATCTCAAAAAGTAGACCTGATTGCTTAAGAACGGGTTTCAAATTTGGATTCAGCTAACAGAAAAAAGCCACAATACCATGAGGGTCCAATTTCCTTCAGGTACACTTTTCACATAATGGTCACATTTGGTGCCATTTTCAGAGTGATACAGCTAAAGGGTTAACTATTTGACTATTCGCGCGAGCTCCATTGTTTCCAATGGACTTTTAATATTATTATAACCTATCCTCTATATTAGTGAATTTTCAAAGGAAAGGAAGCAGCTATTGTTCGCGGTCCAAAATTTTTAAAACTGAATTTCCGAAAAATGTTTATACCAAAATCCGTTCCAGACCATCCTGAATTCACGGCCGAAAGATAGAATCGCGATACTTTATTTTGTTCTCAAACTGGAGCACTTTGAAGATGAAGAAACGTAGTTGTTAGTTGAGATGTTCTTCACAATTCATCTGCTCTAATATGATAACGCAATGAGGTATCTCAATTCTGACTTCACCATCGTGTTCAGCGTTGAAAAATCTATAAACTGAGGTGTTACTCGGCAAAAGTGGTTGAATAAGATATTCCAAACATCATATTTTTCATAAAACCAGTTTTTTCTTCGAAAATTCGCTCCTATAGCCATGCCGCATTACTGTTTTTTTTTTTCCTTTCGCATCTTTCATGACCAGGCATTTGTGTAGAGACTGAAGAGTAAGATCTGAAGTTGTGATCGGTGTGAAGACAATCCATTTTACATGAATCATCCTGTTTGAACGCCTTAAGAATACGTTGTCGTATGAAGGGTCCTTAGGATGAAACGTCCAACGATTTCCAATGGGACGCCGATCTGCTGTAAACCCGTGACATTTTTTTCTAGACCGAAAGCGTCTTTCTACTCATTCTAATCCCACCTATTTTTCGTCGGATTATATTTTACGGGGATTCTAAAGAGACGGTTCGGTGGCTCGCACCTCATTCAAATGGCGATCAAGGCGGCGTTCAGGGTTCAAGGCGATCGCCGTTAGCCGCCCGTTAGAAGCGCCCGCTTAGGCCTTCCGTCTCCCCAGACCACTTTTTCCACTCCTTCACTCCAAGCTCTTTTCTCAGCAGTAATTACCCCTCTCCCACACATGGCTATGTCACTTGATCCACGGGCAGCCCCTAGGAATCCCAACCGGCGGTCGCCATTGCTTCGATCCGCGGATCCCGAATGCCATCTGTCGTCGGTGATGAATATCATTCGGGCGTCCTTTGATTTCACTTATTCAATCCACTTGCCGGAGGTTTGACGACTCTTCGCCATCCAGTATTTTAGTACGATATTCCTTGTAACCGCCATACCACATAACAGCCCAAACAAGCTGCAATTCGAAGATAAATGGCGGCTAGGCGACAAGCAGCCCCATAAATTTCATCCAACACTTATTCGAAGCCAGCGCATGCTCAAACACGAAATACCAGATACTCGCAGCTCTGGAATGCCTGAACCAATTTCAATGACACTTTTCAACTAAAATCCTGCTTGGTTATTTTTATACCTCCTCTTGAAGTTCATAGAAATCGGAGCAAAACTCTCGCTCCCCTAAACTCGATGTTACACCGAGTAAATAGGACAATTACAGTAATGATCGTATAGTGTGAAAGCCGCAGCTCGGAGTCATTCAACTCAGAACTCCCCAGAGTGAAGTATTGTGAACATTTCAAGAACCGTTCGTCGGCCCTTTTTCACTATTCCTCAATCGCAGTAAACTTGACTTTTTAACGGCGTCATTACACGTTGATTAACTGTCGGTTGATAAATTGCCTTGAAGACTTTTCTACTAAGGTGGAAAAAGTTTACGAGAGGCTGAGAGGACAGCCTCTCATTGGGAGAGTTAGTTAGTAAGGAAGCCTTCTCGTTTGAGATGAAAGGAATCAATACGTTAGTTTTAAAATGTAAAGTTTTATTGAACTTTATTGGGTTTTTTGGTTCGAACAGCACAGGTATCGAGTTAATTAATAATATTAAGTTAAGAACAAGATTACAATTGGCAATTTTTGATCTCCATAATTTAAGAAATTGCTCCGAGATCAAGAGTTGCAACTAAAAGAAAGAAAGAAAGGCAAAACAAACTAATGAGACAAAAGAAATATAATTACGTAAACACAGACAGGATACACTAAGAGGACTACAAGTACATGTTTCATTACTACAGCAATTTATGCATTTGCATGCCAAGATATGATGAATCGTTTGATTATTCACTTCATTTTTGAATTTATTTATGGATACGTATTTAAAGGCAAGTCCACAAACAACCTAGGACCCCCCCCCCCCCCCCCAATGCCTCCACCCAAAAATCATAATTAGGGTAAGGGACTGGAACCATTCTTTCACTCTATAGCTGAGTTATACCTTGCACATTTAAGGGATTTAAGGAAGCTGAGTATTAAAGTAGTATTGTAATGTTTTTGAAATATAAATTAACCTAGGGGGAAGAACGTTCAGTCTTAAAAATATGGTTTTGCTGCGGTTTTGGTATGTAGGTACCCAGATCTAAATATAAAGCGTAACACAGATTTAATTGCTACATCAAAAGGATTAAAGGTTGTTTGATACTCTTCACCCCAAATAGGAATACAGTAGGTGTTTGCATGGAACGTCATCGTCAAAGCAGAAATTGGAATTATCTATTTAAAAACGAGAAAATATACGCTGATCTTCTAATTATATCACTAATATATTATATTAGTAATATAATTATTATACATGGGATTTCCATTTGAAAACCTGTTCACATCAACCTCCAAATACCTTTGGGAATCCACTCGCTGAAAAGAGCATGGAAGTGAATTTCAGACATGGAGTTAAGGACATCAATAGGTAATTTGAATAATAATGAGTGATAATTCATAATAATAATTAATCTATCATAAAATGATAGATTTTAGTGATTTAGATAGAAGGGTAATCTGCACAAAGAAGATAAAAACCCGTTGTGTCAAAAATTGGCAGAGTTCGTTTTAAGAATGTCGTGTTCGAATGTGAGGGACTGTAGTACCGTTAGAAGTTTGATGCGTTTATTATTGATATCTTGCCTTTTTCTCTTGCCGGTTATTAAGCTTCGTGTTCATGAGTTCGGTAATTGGAATTCGGGAGTAGCGAGGAGGGAATATGTACTCAAGATGCCCTTATCAGAACACCCATGAATCTGAGCATGACAGCGTTTATTACTGAGCTGCATATACGTCTTTGAGACACGAGAGGGGAAACATGGACGTAATCCAAAGGCCAAAAACATTAAACTTCAACGCCACGTACTCGTCGTATCGAATTAATAGTGAACTTCGAAAATACCAAAATCCCAACCCTTCTTTAACGTCGCACATTTCTTTAGTGAATTCCGAGCTACGTAACCCGTGTTTCACTCTAAACCAGGTGATGTTTCATAATGTATGGGATTATTTTTGTTCGGTTGATAATTTCGTTTGTTATCCTGTAGAAGTGCGAAATGCGTCCAGTGTGAAATGCGAGCATTGCCTCTCAAGACTGTACCTCCGTACATTTCGTCCATACACTGAATTCCATTTCGAAAGCACAGATACCTCCTTGTACCGACTTATCTCTCGTTTGATAACACCGTTTGAAGGAGGACTTGGGAAAGTCACGGGGTCGCCCCGATCCGTTTGACAAATGGCAGAGAGCACCGAAGGGCGCGATAGAAGACAACATTATCTCCGAGTTACAGGAGTGCTTGGGGAGTATGATAATCTATAGTTTCCTGTGAACAAGACCTGCTTCTTACGTAATTTACCCTGCGGAGACTGTGGAAATGGAGCGATGCCGTCTGGGGGTTAAATCTCGAAAGGACGATCCTTTTTCCTCCCACGATCAGCGATTATGTTGATAATATACTCAATGCTTGTACGGGGTTCGCGACCCATTTTAATCCGCCTCGACAAGTGAAATACTGCCTAGATTATCTTAGTTCAGTATCATTATCCTGCCCTCGTATGGTGTTCTCAAGCGAGAGTACAACAACTCCTGTCAATAAGGAAATAGAACAAGTCTTTTTATAACTAAATATAAACACAAGAGAGCGTCTTGCAATCTTCCCAAAATAAAATCAATAACATTGGATAATTTTCCCTTGGCCTTAACATGTTGATTCCACCACACTTGTCTTGTGACGATGTCTTTGTGTTATCTACGTCAAGTGTGTGCAATAAAGTTTTGATCTTACTTACATCAAACTGATATTACTTTTCAAGCCATATAATTCTTATGCAAGAAAATAACATGAGATATTTTCACTTTCATTGTGCTATTGTTGCAAATTCAGTCCCTCTACTGGTATGAGCAAAATTTTATTCCAATTTTGAAATGTTCTTAAGATCCTGTCAATGACCTGCAGTTTTCTCAGGAGGTGAGCTCCTCCTCATGTATTGGAGTCCCTCTGAATGCCATCCTTAAAAATCACAACCCATGTTGTTCCATCTGATCGTTGCAGTAGCTCTTTTTTGGTTCCTACTGACAAACACGTTAGTATCAGTGAGAGGCGAAAAAAAGAAAAGAATAAAGAGCTGGGTTTGTAATCCTGATTAAGTCTTCCCCGAGACCCCTGACATCGGAAAAGGGGAATGATAGACAAATGTGACAGATATAATAGAAATCCTTCGGGTTTGGTGTAATCTGGTTGGATCCGCTTTGGGATCAGGGATGATATATATCTGACTTGGGAGCCAAAGAGTGAAAATCATCTCCGGTGTACCGCTAACTCTGAATGTAACTTTCAGAAACGGCCGTATTCGGATACGGAAGATGATGCTTGAATCATGAGTGTATCGATATCAATGTTAAATACTATACATACCTACTTACCATCTATTATATAAAACTCTGAGTTTGTTTGTTTGCTTGTTTGTGCTCTATAGACGGCCAAACTGCTGAACCGATTTTGATAGGGATTGCTCCATTGTGATCAGCAGGTTCCAGGGATGGTTTCTGTCGATATTAGATATCGAACGAGGTTTTCTTTAGTGAAGATACGTATGACTCCTCTCCGTTGTCAAGCATTCCCGATGGCAGTAATAATTATGAATATGCGTCTACCTATCTACAGGGATCTCTCACGTGAGCAAAGCGAACCTCTGTCACGCAAAGTTGGCCAAGGTTCTAGACATCACATCGGTTCTAACTTCCATCCTGTTCATCTTCAGAGCGCTGAAATTTGATACACAGCCTCTTGAGACCATGGGGAAGTGATTGGGGTGAAGTCTCATCAGCTGAGAGAGCAATGCACGGGTATTGGCTAGATACCTATAATTTGGAGAATTCGTCAAATCCATCCTACTGATTAACTTGTTAGGACTTTTTACCGCCAAATGTTTTTTTTTAAATTTCCGCACATCTAATGGCTACATTAGGACAACAGGTGGTTCATCGTACTGTTTTAATGACTCAGGATCCTGCCAAAACAAAGCGTTCAGCCCATCTGTAGTAGTAGATTGCCCAACGGTAGTTTAGATTTTCGTCATTTATTACTGTTATGTGAGGGTTACGAGAAAGGGAACATCGATTTCAGTAGATACACGTTATTAGTGTACCTACCTACACTAATTATTTTAATTTAAGAAACTTGGACCAAGGATTGAAGTTGTAGGATGTTGATGGCGAGCAATCTTCCAATCTTGTGCGTTACATGTATAATTTTGTGCTTAATCAAATACATTTACCTATTACTAATTTTTCGGTTACTAAACTGTGATAAATAACAGCGATTCCCAAATCGATACATTAAAGCTGAATCCTAAAAGAAAGAAACGCTTTGCAATATTTTTTGGGCTAAACGCTGACTTAATTAGAAATCCGCTACAACAAAGTTGTGGTTCTAACAGGACTTTTGTCGCCCCACACGCATCTCGAGCATAATAAAACGGAATGAAATGCACTTTAAGGCGGGATTAACATCGCGGATATTAAACTCGGAGCGTATTTAAGATTCAAGTGGCGTTCGGTCCCGGGCCTTGGGACCTTTAATTCCTACCATCATGATATCCCCTTGTTGGTGGGGCCTCGGGCAATCTTTCATAATTATACCATCCAAAGGAGTAGGTCGACAAATGAGTGGGGATCCCTCGCTAATCGTCCCTCCAGTCGTCAGCTCATTGACCACAGGAGCAGAAGAGGTTTGCAAATGAAACCCGGGCTACTGAGCGGTAGGCGCGACCGAAAAATGAGTTTTTTAGTACCGTTTCGAAACCTATAAAAAAGAACAAAAAACTGGTTTGTTATGCCCAGAGAGATTTTAAACATTCGATTAAAACCTCTCTGTGGTGAATTAACACTTGATGTCAACATTA
This sequence comes from Stenodema calcarata, assembly GCA_963920205.1. Taxonomy (NCBI): domain Eukaryota; kingdom Metazoa; phylum Arthropoda; class Insecta; order Hemiptera; family Miridae; genus Stenodema; species Stenodema calcarata. The sequence continues at coordinate 17,269,102 of OY986061.1, read as the reverse complement.
GATAGTCATGTAGTGCACATTTCTTATATACCTCTGTGTTATTATTGTTCTTTACCTGTGTATATTGATTGCTCGTGCTACTCTACTTCGGTTATCCCTCAAATTACAACTAAGCCATATTATGGTCGTTTGTTATATACCCATGTTGATGATGCTGTATAAGCTTAGGAGCTGGGTGTTGTGGCTCATTTCAACTCCAGTTTGTGCCTTGAAACAAAAATCAAATATTTTCATCTCGGTCGATCATGAGTGAACAAAAATTTCATTTAATGAAATTTATTTCCTTAACAAAAATGCATTGTACGTAGTATTATATGCGCATTTACATAACTAATGTAGATATACATAAATAAATAATACGTATCTACTTACATTAGTTAACGGAAACTACCCCTCTCATAGATCAGGCGTGATGCAGGTCGCATAATGCCAATAACTCAATCAGTACTTAAGAAGAAGAAAAAAGAAAATGAACGTTTATCAACGTTAACATTCATTGAGTTATTGTCCCTTGGCTCAGATCTAATAATCTAATTATAATCAGTATTAAATATTTAGAATTGGGAACTGAAACTGAAACGAAGCCTGTTAAACACTCTATAAATACTGGCAGTCATGGTATTTTGTTCCGATGGACTGATCGTAAGATAAACGGTAAGTTGTGATACAAATGTTAGGTTGTGGATTGCACAGCTTGGTGGTATTGGTATAACTGCTTGAGTTGTAAGTCGCAGATTGCAGGGTGGATTAGGTCCAATAATATCCAGTGTGTCTGCGTAATTGTGATACTATATATATATATAGTAAGGCGTGTTTTATATAAATCTGTTTAATTGTGAATACTTTTGCTTCCCCAAACAACTCAACGCTGGAATACCCTCGGGGTTTTTTAAGAGAGCTTTTGACACTGGTAGATTCTAATGCCGTACTGTAAGCCTTACCCCAGAAACAATTCCAAAACTGAGCACCGACTGTACGAGTCCTTTGTTCAGTAATAAAAGTTGCATTGCCTTTTTTCCCCTTTTATGTATCGACTTAACTATTTCTGTGGTGATCCAAGGAGTCAGTTTAGGCCTGGGAGAAGGAGGTTTGGAAGGAAAGGACGAGGCGCTGACTGATAATTGTGAGGCTTCATCAGGTTGCAGACAGATCGCTTCTTAGTCAACTTTCTGAAAATCAAGCCTTAACAAAGGTTTATTACAGAGAAAATGATGATCCTTAACCCTGTGCCGTCCTGAAGAGCCAAACTATGACCTCCCCCTTTTTTCTTCTTCTTCTTCTTCTTCTTCGGTCAATACCGTAAATAACTCGAAATTCTCCGTCGAATATCGCGAAGGAGTCGGAATGAAACTGAGACTCGTAAAAACCCGAAGCAACAGACGCGCAGCAGGTGGCATTCAGATATCAAACCGAGGCCGCCATAACGTGATAATTTATCCGCGGATTTCTCGTCCCTCAATGAACCGACTGCCGTCACTCCCACGCCGTTCCGACTCAGATTGAGACCTCCGAACTGTCACATTTGAATAGCTATTCCCCCCTCTCCTTCAAGCTGCCCGTAGTAAATATAGGATTTACGCCTCCTGATTTGCATTTTTCAAAGCTTTCCACCCGTTCTTTATGCCCTCGTTCCTTCCCGTTCCCTACTCCCCCCTGTATACCGACCGTCTTATTTAATTTTTTTTCGTATAATTTTCAGAATAAAACGGTACAATCCGGTAATATAAAATCCACCCTCGCTTTTCTTCCACGTAGGAGCTCGGCAGTAAAGAGGCTTGGGCGATCGAAAAGAAGTTATCCGGTTGTTGAAGACTGTTCTCCGTTGAGCGCCACAAATGCCTGGATTTATGGTTTTAAATTTCTGAAGCCCCAACAGCTATTTTAAATACCGCAAATAAGACCTACGTCGACGTTATGGCTTTGTGAGAAAAAAAAACCAACTGTATTAACGGGAAATGATAAGAATATTAACGAAAGCTGATTACAGAATAAGCTCTTCAGGAGGCTTCTACATATTCAAGTGTTCTTTAGTAGATCACACCAAACTTTTCAATTTGTTTACATTTTATCGAATTTCAAGATCGAAAAATTCAAATAGTTCTCAAGAAGAGCTGGACTTTGAGCCTAAATCTAAGCCAAATTTTGGTTTAAATAACATGTGTGATGGTATAAATAATACTGTAAGGTAATGCATCAGAAGTCGACACGTTAAAGGAAGTTTGAACTTTGAGCTTACCTTTCACGTAGGGAAATAGTTTTTTCTCATTGCAAACCTGTTCATTGTGTACCCAAGATCCTTCCCTAACAGACCTGGCAGTGGGAAATATTATTCAACATGGTTTGAAAAGGGAAAAACAAGTTTTGTAAAAAATCCCAATGCTCTAGTAGTCGATACCAGTGACCAACATTTTCTTCAGTAGTCGACATGGTTTTGCACTAGAAGTCGACAGTATCTCTTGAGTCAGTAGTCGACAGGTTTCGTCATTCCATCGTTTTCACTTTTTTCGACTTCCATCTAAATAAAATACATTCAACTATGAATCGGAACTTGAAAATAGATTATGAAGACGTAATAAAGTAGTTATCAGACTTTTTATTTGCAAACAGCTCATTATCAGTCTCAAATTGCAATAAGTACTTAAGTAAAAAGGTATGAAAACTATAGTCAAAAGCTCATTGTCAGAAAATTGACATTACAGTTGGGCTTAAGTACCTATTTACACATTTTCATGTCTTTGCTTTGGCACATAAACTGAAACGGGAAAAATTTGTTCCCTTGATTCATCCTTTCCCTCAGATCACGTCAGAACACAAGCGACCGGGGGGCCACTTCGTCAGAGCCTATGACGCACGAGCGAATGACGTGAGACGGCTGGCAGAAGGCCAACTAGTACGTCAAAGCCTATGACGCACGAGAGTATGACGTCAGACGGCTGGCAGAAGGCCGACTAGTACGGCAAAGCCTATGACGCACGAGCGTATGACGTCAGACGGCTGGCAGATCGCCAACTAGTACGTCAAAGCCTATGACGCACGAGGGTATGACGTCAGACGGCTGGCAGATCGCCAACTAGTACGTCAAAGCCTATGACGCACGAGGGTATGACGTCAGACGGCTCTCAGAAGGCCAACTAGTACGTCAAAGCCTGGCTGGCTACATGATCGGGTGGTAGCGAAGGGAGGTGGTGATGACGTCAGAGGGGTTAGAGGGAGGCAGATGTCTGAAACCCCCAGTTCTTCCTCACTACTTTCGTGATCACCGTGAAATTACCTAAAGGATCTCCGAGTTTCAGATTTTTGTCCACCCAAATTGGTCAGTCTGCCCATCGACATCTAATAAATCTTTTATTGAGGAAAACACTTCAGTAAATAGCGTTATACAACGGTTGGGATACATAAGCAACGTAAAGATTGAGTAAACCAGAAAATGTTAGTAGATCCCTTATGCATTGGCATCCATCTGTGTGCGGGTTATCGGTGTAACTCTCACTCGCAGTACAGTGTATGTATCTATGGGAAACAGTTCAAAACTAATTTTGAAATTTTGAAAATTTTATCTCGAAAAATTCAAAACGTTCGGTGTAGTTTTTTTGTCGACATTTAAATAGAGTTTAAGTTTTGGGATTTTTTGAGACCATCTGGAGCATTGTACGCCGTTCGTTCACAATGAGGGCTCAAAGGTCGTCCACATGAGGGTGAATCATGCTGCAGCACGTCGGGTCAATGTTCATACTGGCCCAGCTGATTCGAACAGCACAATTTTTATAATAATTACTCTTACTTAACAATAATAAATAACAATTTACACTACTTGACGCTAATAAGTGATAATGAATGTTAATTCATAATAATAATTAATCCCTCATTTAGTGATATAGACAGACACAATGAAGATAGGGAAACCGTTTGTCAAGAATGTGCAATGTTTTTCATTTTGGGCCATAGAAGGCAGTGGTTGTCGAGGAAGGGGCCCCGTGCAACGAACGGGTCATCCAGCTAGTCGTACATTTTGACTCTTCGACCCCCTTCTTGTTTCCTAATATCGTGTTCCCGAGTCGTCACAAAGACTTCTGCTGGGCAAGTTGGGTCAAAGGAACACCAACCCCGAGAAAAACACACGCTCGATGCTCGTTAAAGGACTCGGCCGGTAATAATTTAACTGGGATTTATCGCGTATTGTTCCAGTCAGAATTTGGAACAGTTTGTGGGCGTCTCCGATTTCTTCCGACACGCGTACCCCCCTTTTTTCTCGGTTTCTTATTATCCGTCCTTCCGAGTCTTTTACGGTGTTACGCCGGCCGGCGCCCCGATCTTTCGAGCCGCGACAGAATACTAATGTTTCCAGATGCAGCTTCCAACCGTTCTTCGGAGTACGGAACTCTCTTTTTGCCCCGTGAAGTTGATCAGAGATGCGTCTGCAGGGCCGATCGCTTAGCATCGAAACATCGTCTGTTGAAAGCTTCAGGGTTTATTCAGTGCGGTAGGTACTGCTATTTTTTTTCTTCTCCTTCCTGCTCTAAAGAGGGCATCGAGTGTGATGTAACTTCTCTGGAAAACAACATAAATATTACGTGTTGACAAAATGTGGCAGACAATATTCATGTGAAAAAAATAAATAAAGAATAAAATAAATAAATAAATCACGCAGCTCTTCTCCTAGAGAACTCGTTATGTACTGCTCTGCAATGCGTATGCACTTCAATGATATATTGAAGGTTCTAAGGTTGCCTTAAAATCGTCTCCCTAACTACTTAGCTAAAAAATGCATTTTGGTCAAAACGTTAGGGCGATTTAGAACGAAAATATAATATCACGTTGCAAAAACATGAGAATCTGAGAGAATGGAAGCGACTCATTGAGGAAAGCCTCGACATATCTGATGTCTGAGTTTGAGCGTAAAGCAATTGGCTTGCAGCAGCATCATCAGTATTTAATTCTTAGAACAGAGAATAGTGTCGTTCCTCTGAGAACAATAAGTAGCTTAATTTTCTTCGAAAATTCCCTAAATGACGATGGAGTATGATCAGTCATCATGATCATGATTGGTGATGTTTGGTTCACTTAATTTAATGCATAACTGCCTCTTCTTCCAATGTCCTCGTAACTACTCTTGAATATGATTAAAACGGAATTTCCATAAAAAATATAACGAATATAATCGATTGGTCACACTACTAGTAAGTACCTAGTATAATACTGTAGTACCTTGTATATTAGTAGTGTAACACTAATAATATACAAATTTTCATTAAATTCCGAAATTGAAATCTCGAAAATTTGCGTCATCATCTGTCATCATCCCGTTTGCTGATTTCAAGAATTGTGAGATCCAAAGGCGTGACAACGAGGCAATTACGAATTCGTACACAACGTCAGAGTAGTATTGTGAATCATACGAGTACTATGATTCGCAATGATATTGATTTGCAATTACGAGTACATAAGGTTGAATCAGTTAAAGAACTGTTTGTACCGCAGTCACCAACCACAAACACTCCTACGTCTGCCCTCAGTGGTCCTCAATATCCGTTCAAAATACCTAAAACACCTCCCACCGCCTAACGGTTTCGTATGTATGAAAACTAAGTAATTTGACTAATCGCCGGAGGCGGGGAATGTCGGTCGCCAAAAACCGATCAGGCCGATGGCGTGGGCGGCACTCATGCCGATAAACGCCTATTCCGTTGCGCTTATTAAACCATTAGCCTACATTATAAAATTAACGTCTCGATGGGTAAGAGAATGGTGGAAATCGAAAGGTTCGAGCGTGGGACGCACCTTCGCGTTTCGGATTCGCCGTTATAATTTCCCCATTTATTTACCATTTAGCGTTGGAATTCTGTTGATAGACGTGATTCGTGTAATTCCCGATCATTTGTGGTTGTTAATCAATTGATTTGATCAGTTTAAAAGTGTGCCAACAAAGAGGGGGTAAATTGCTATGACAGCGGCTTTAGATACAATCAAATTACAAGGATGAGGCTAAGGATTCGCCTGTGTACAAAAACAGTCTTTTGGATTTCCCCCACAAGCCCACATTTCTTGTTATTTCATAGCGCCGGTCTTGCCAATTCTCTTCACACATGGAATATTTGAGTGGACCTCATGATAGAGGGTACAACTTATATTGGTGCGGTTAGGTTAACCTCGAAAACACGTTAGGTGTTTCAGGGTCTTCCTCGCCACCTAAACACGACTTTTATTAGGTGGATTATTATATTATACAAATATTATACACTCGTAAAATTTGTATATGAACCAATACCGACTCACGAGACGTCCTGTTACCCTCCAGGAGAGTCGCGGATCTTGAATGGCTGACCTTTGATTGCCGCCAACCTCGTTGAAAAGCTGCTGCCCCAGCGTTCGAGTCCGTTACGTTATGTTTTATTTAATAGAAGCTTCCTCCCGTTTTTATAGCCATTTGACCGACCGACCGCATTGTGGGTGATTCAGGGGGCACAAACGCGTGGCGATAGGAACGAGGATTTCACATACAGCGCCTGCTGCCCTCGGAAGGTCCGTTTAATCAATTTCTGTTAAACAATTTAATCATTCAATCAATACGTCAAAACAATTTTCTAAATGACAACGACTTTCTAGAAGACACTCACTACATTAAGGTCATCATCGTAACTTTTTTGGTGAAATCCAAAAGTAGCAAGTTCCGTTTGATTCGTCATTATGTCTGACTTTCAGAAATTACCTCTGAATTTATAGAGAGAGTAGTTATGATTTTAGGTGTAATTAAAGATCTATTTATCTGATTAACAGCACCCCGGTAAATTAAAATTTTATTACTAACCAAACTTGAACATTTTTAAAACCACCAGGTAAGTGCTTTTGTACAGCTGTGCTTATTTAAGGAACAATAAAGTATGGTCATATTTACTCCTTTACCTGAGAACGACTTATACAATTAGGTAGTATCAATTAGTAACCAGGTCCTACGCTGCTTGAATTGTAAGTTCTATACCTATCATGCCAAGTTACATCTTCATAGTGTGAATAGCATAGAAATTCGCTTTAGGAGCCACTTAGCTGATCCTGTGCCTCGGCAGCGTAATGTTAAAGTCCTAAGGAGGCTACATACCAAATTTCAGGTCTATACCACCACGGGAATTGGATAATTTTCCATAATATAAGGTATGAATATAAGGTATATAAGGTAATATACATACAAAATTACAGCTTCATAGTTTGTAAAAAAAAATATGAAAACTATTGTGCCCATAGCTCTGCTATTCATAGTCACAGAGTTATGGTGAACAGGAGATGTTCGTTAAATCGAGAGCTTTCCAACGAGTCGTGATCAATTTTTGAACCCTAGCAGCGGTTTGGTTGTAAGCGGAAATAATTATTAAATCGGAAATAGATTAGCGTAACGGACGGACGCTCGGTTTTTGCCAATTTTTTGAAGGCTAAAACAAGTTCCATGTCAAAATTGTAATTACCTACCGTAGTTGAACAGTAATCTCCACAAAAGTACAAGAAGTTTTAAACCGAACAATTTTAAGCGTTCTCACGATATGTTCACTTCCTGACTAGTCCAAACCAAGTTACGAAGTCAAACTGGGTTTCAAGCATTTCCCTTTTAACGTTTTCTTGAGCTTTTGTTTCCTGGACTAAAATAAAAACTGCAACTCGTTGTTAGTGGGTAGATTAATTTCTGTATCACTTTGTATTGGTTATTTGTTGGATTAAAATTCTATATTTGAACTCGCGTTTCTCTTCTCACTGAGAGGTTCTCAGAAACGTTTGATTTAAATCACACTCTGGAAGGCTGTTCCACATAATCAATATTCGGATTTGGCCAAAAATCAATTTGAGATAAACTTTTTCTGACTTTTTTCATCGAAAATGAATGGATTTGTTTGAATTTGAAAAGCTGCTGCTGCACCCTCATGGGTTTAATGGAATACAAATCTGCATTACGAATTGGAGGTTCTTGTTACCAACTTAATCATGACCTCACAGTTCCTCTAAAAATCCTCCAGTTCGCAGTTTCCGTCGTCCGGCGGTCATGAACGATGGACATACTGCTCAAAACCCCATCGCGAAAGCCGATAGTCCATTCAGCGTGGGAGATGCATCACGACCTTACACGACCTCCGATGGCCGCCACGTTACGTTTCCGCGGCCTTTCCATAAATTAATACAGTTCGATAGATTAGAGTTGCATTGAAGAGGAGGGTTCCGTATGATAAGGTTCCATTAGCCCCTCAGCAATTACAATATTCAACTCGACCACACGCAGGGGACTGGTCTCGCGTTCCCATGACGTTGCTCTCGACGCACGTTTCGGACGTCATTATGATACCAGTACTGTCACTGAAAAATACCGGAAAACTAAATTTGTAGCCTTCGATTTTTATATCATTGTTGATAGTATTTTAATGCAGGGGAAAACATTGTATCGTGCAACATACTTGTGGCCTCACTACGTGTACATCATTTTTACAATAGTTACATTGGGTGAGGCTGTAATCAAATCAAAACGTAGTCCAATAACATTGGTATTATTGGCATTAACTAGAGTTTATACAGCAATAAATACATGTTATAGACGAGTGAGCTAATGGACCACCAATTTTGAATACGAGTACAAGACATTTCATTAGCCAGTAGTCGGTTACAATCCTGAGAACTAAACAACACGCTACAACACACTTACAAGTGCTCCAGTTTGAGGACGGAATAAGATATCGCAATTCTGATTTCATCATCGTGTTCAGCGTAAAAAAAAACGTATGGGTAATTTTTTCTTCTAAACCTCCCATAGAAAATAAATTTGGAGGTGTGCGACTTTTTTGGACCTCTGATTCGGATTCAGCGTGGAAAAATACGAAGGAATACGCAATTCTGGTCTCCGAACGCACGAGCGTATGACGTCAGACGGCTGGCAGGATGCCAACTAGTACGTCAAAGCCTATGACGCACGAGCGTATGACGTCAGACGGCTGGCAGAAGGCCAACTAGTACGTCAAAGCCTATGACGCACGAGCGTATGCCGTCAGACGGTTGGCAGGGGGCCAACTAGTACGTCAAAGCCAAAGAAAATAAATTTGGAGGTGTGCGACTTTTTTGGACCTCCGATTCGGATTCAGCGTTGAAGAATACGTAGGAATACGCAATTTTGGTCTCCAGAATTTTATTTTATTTTTATTTTTGGGGCTGTGTAATAAACCAAAATGAATTGAAGAATCTGCTTCATCTTGAAACAATTATGTATTGCTACCTTTGGCATCTATAAGAGTAAATACCCTATAGATTGGAGATGGACAGGAAATAATATCTCGTCTGATTTCTCGAAGGGTTTCGAGGAGAATGCGCACACAATGCCGCCTGCGAGGCAAACAGCGAAGGAAAAATGCTGCTGTATTCAATTGAATATTGATTTACAGAATCGTACGGTTCATAACCTTCAACTGTTCGATCCTGCGGTCGCTAATAATTATGGAATCTTCCTAATTTCTATTAATTAGTATTAATACTAATATTATTATTAATTATGTTCAATTTTGAACGTCAAAAATTGTGGACAAACGACCGATTCGATTCTTGGTTTCAACGCACTATGGGTGTTGATCAATAAATTTTTAGAAGCCATCAAATACCTATGTGTCTTGACATGGATATGGCTTACCTCTGGGGCCATGCGAAAATTTCGCTACACGGGAAAAAATGTAACGCAGTAGCAATAAGAGGTATGATTATACCGGCAATTCTATGGTATTTGCTCTATGAAGCTGTAGTTTGGTGTGTAGCCTCCTTAGGATTTGCACTTTAAGCAGAATAGGCCTAGGATCAGCTGTTGGGTTCCTAAAGCTAATTTCAATACTATTCACTCTAAGAACCTATAATACAAGGACTTAACCTTGACGCTGCCCAGACTCTGGATCAGCAGAGTGACTCCTACTTTCTGTGCGATTCACTCTATGAAGCTGCAGTTTGGTATGTAGTCCCCTTAAGACACTCCAAGCAGAATAGGGCCTGGATCGGCTAAGTGGCTCCCGGAGCTAATTTCTATGGATAATAATAATTCATAATAACAAAATTTGTTATTAATAGTAAAGTGGTTTCAGGTATGATGTGATGGGTGTGGCTGCGATGAAGTTAATTTTTAGGCCAACAATTTTGGCACCAATGGTCTGCGATACCAACGTCAACGGTAATATTCCTCCTATTTAAAGCCCTAGTTGCACGAATCCACGTTTCTGAAGGATTCGTTCTCACATCGAGAATTAAAAAACGCGAAAACCCGCCAAGTTTCTGGAGGGGGAAGGTGAAGCTGGTTAAAAGAACTGCCGCCTCTTCACCTCTAGGACCTTCACCTCACTTAATCATCCTCCTGTAAGAATATTTCGGTCTTCCCGAAAAACACCACGCAGCGTCACGTCCTCCGGGGTCCGTCCGAAGAACGTGAGGTTTCTAACCAAAAAGTCTCCTTTTCCGAGACCTTTCACGAGGAATTCTTCAAAAAATACGAAACCTTCGTTAAGATTTTTCAGATAGGAGCCTACGCATTCCGTGTTACTTGGCTCGAAGGGCACCTTAGGTATCTCGCCCGGTGCGAGACAAATTAACCATTTCATCCTCACTGGTGGTCCCCCGTGTGGTTCAGTTACCGACCATTGTACGAGTGAAATGCAAATAATATCGCTGAATATACTTACACAGTCTGTAGAGTTACTCGAGGGATTTAAGCCTGAAAATACCCCAAAAAGTCTATTAGCTGGTCGTTTACAAGGCCTTCCTTCAGTTTAGTGTTAGATTTTGCCAAAAATACACTTCTAGTCCACTAATCCTAGAGTTGCCTGATTCTGCCCATCTACGAACTGCCCATCATTTCAATTGTTTGCCCCAACGTCTACTTAGTTGCAGTTCCATTGAATCTCAAAAGCATTTTCGATTATTGAACCAGAAAGTTTGGATACATCCAAAGGTTATTTTTTTGGTCATTCTTTTCCTCTACTCCTCCTATTACCCAAAATCACTCCCGCGTCCCGCCTCTCACGAATCCCGAATGAATCAACATATTTTCGTAGTTGATCCACATTCAACTGGAATAATCTTTCTTGTCCAATCGAGGCGGGCGGGGCTATTAGAGGGGAAAACTGGTTCAAGAAGCGTTCGGTCTGCGTTTAACATTCATAGGACTCATTTCTGGCGGGGAGTCGAGTGTAATTTGATGACGCCACCCACTACCGTATTCCATACCTTATTATTAACCGGGTACCGTGTCCACTCTTCCGAAAATGCGTCATTAGAATCTTCGGGCGTCCATCTGTCCTCATTCCGTTGTATTCAAGGGAATAACAACTGGGCAGGTGACGAAATGTTCAATACGCCGAAAATGTCGAAGTGGTAATACAGGTCGTAGGGCACTTTGTGCCTGGAATATTGACAAAAAATAAAAACATCTGGTTCAAAGCTACAGTTGCGTAAGTAATCGAATCATTAAATTATGCACCTGATAAGTTGGTCGAACTTTAAGCCCTAACACGATTGGCCTTCCAGTCCATAAAACCAAGATAGTTGTTGCTACTGACATATTGGCATAAGACTAAGCGACATATTGACCGAGTCACCCAATTCCAGGTGGACTACCAAACCATCGACTCGTCTTATTCGGTACGGTATCTGGGAGTGACACTCGACTGTACGCTGATCTTCTTGGAGCACATCAAGCAGTGAAAGCCAACCTGAGCAGAATGTAGTGGCAAACATTGGTGGCCCTGGGCCCAAGAAAAGGGAGATGCTCATGAGAACAGCAGAAGCAATCATGCTGTATGGAGTGGAGCTGTGTGCTGGGGCCCTCCAAATTTAAAAGGTCCAACTGCGGTCGGTGCAGAGGTGCTATCGTACGGTCTCCTTCCCTGCTGTAAGGGTCATTGCTGCCACGATCCCAATCGACCTCCTTGCAATGAAGAGGAAGCGGATCGACCTCCAGCGATCCTCATGGGAATCACTATCCCATATCAGGGAAGAGGAGAGAGAGACAACACTGCAGCTTTGGCAGAATGAGTGGGAATCTGATGTCAGGGGGGCCTGGGCCTATCTCCTTATCCCAGAAGTGCGCCCATGGCTCGACAGGAGGCACGAGGAATTAGACTTCTACACTCCAATCTTCCTATTAGGCCATGGATACTGCTGGTCCTACTTACACCGAAGAACGTTAGCGGACTCTGCGAAGTGCTGGGACTCCAATGCACCAAACGACGATGCCGAACACACGTTTTTTCACTGCACCAGATAGACAAGAGAAAGAGGGATCCTGGAAATAGAGGACGGTGAAATCACACCTGCTAACGTGATCAGGCAGACGATCTCCACTCCAACCAGCAAACTAGGGAGAGTGTTCTGTCCTACATAGTCCGAATCCTAAGACAAAAAAGCTGGACGACCCGTTCGTCAGATGAAAACATACTGAATACCGCGAGAAGAACAGAAACCTTTCGTCAGCATGGCATTACTTAAAAATTGAATGCTTTGCAATAAAATCACTAGTTTGCTGAATGCCGTAAATTTCTGAAACTAGAAGGAGGAACTTGAAACTTTACAATAATACACCAAAAACTGTTCAAAATCGAGCTTTCATGTATTTCAGAACTCTTGGGAAATTGGCGAAAAAAGTAGTTTGCTCGTTTTGGCATCAGGCAATGTCTGTTACTCCAATTACATTTAACTCGATCGTTGAATTTTATAGTTAACTTGATCTTACAACACGTGATACAAGTGAAAATCTGTGGTCTCTACAAAACCGAGTTTTTTAAGGCCGTTCCAGACCCTTGTCTCCATCAACCTTGTTGACATTATACACTTAATGAATTTACAAGCCGGGACATTTAGTCGTTGGAGATGAAAAATCCACGTAGTTAATACAACGCCTCCGCGCGTGGTGCTCGATGGGGACCGAAGATAACCGAAAGCCCAATCATTTTCTAAATTGACTCGTTTTGATGGCGACGACCAAATTAATTCTCTGTCACTTTTTCCCAATTCCGTCCGTTTCCGTTTAATTGGAAACTCCCCGCTGACCGATCAATCAGGATTTAGTATCACTCGAATCTGTAAGAAAAACGTTTTCGAATATGTAAATGTTTAACGCAGCCCAATAATCTTAACTCGGAGCGTGTATCATTAATTTCGTGGACTTTACTATCGTCGCCAACCAGTATCATTTGACTGAGCGCAGACCGGATTCGAATTTACATTAAGGTGCAAGCAATATTAGAACTGTCCTTTAAAATTTAAATTTTCAAAAAAGTTCAAAATAACGATTTGGGGTAACATTTCTCAGTGTACGTCACAATCGTGTAAAGGGAGTCAGGTCCACGATTCGTTTGGGTAGAGTGGGCCAAGTCCGTACATTCATGTACTCTTTGATATAAAATAGAGATGAAAAAGTTGGAGATATAGTGATAGAAGTAGCACCTAAAAAAAATGCATTTTATGGTATGTAGGATTTATGAAAAAATTTCAAACTTTCAATTCCGAATATCTACAACTATGATTTTGGACTTAAACCCGTTTTCCCAACAAGGACAGAAATTCTACGTCACGGAAATGAACTATATTTTGTGATGGTCCCTCATGATAGAGGACCTTAAAAACTTGGTACAACCGTCAAGGTGCAACAGGAACTCTACTCAGAATCATAGACACAGAAAAGCAGATCGGAGGGCATCTCAACTTTTTTCGGCTTTTCTTCGCCAGTCTTGATTTCATCTCTTATACCGGACAAAATGAAATTTTTAGATCTTACAAGGATCAAATTTCAAGAATCGGTGTCAAAACGAACTACGTATTACCCTGATAGGGACCGATGTCTGTTTGGAGTTTCTTCGTGGGTAATACACAACAATATTTTTACCACTGAGTCGTTTTGATGCTCTCGCCAACACGAATAATAGGGGTCCATGTAAAATATTGTAACACCTGGTTAAGTGATAGTTTCGTGTGAGCTCCTTCTTATAAGCTGTTCTAGCGATGGTACAGCTACCTATTACCCGCTCATTGAAAGGGGCCACGCTGAAATGTATCAGACAACGACAATCAGATTGTGACACAAAGGAGTCGCTTATTGCATCAACAGAAAATGCTTCGATCGAGCTTTCGCCCCAGAAGGCGACCAGTTATGAATAAGCATTTGCGTAAGTGGGTGATAATCAGATGGATGTTCAACGTTGATTTTACAGATGGTTTGTGATTATAGTTGTAACGCTGTAATAGTAGAAGTAGCGCAGGTGAAGAAGTATGAAGTCATTCTGTTAGGTGAAACAACTTCATCTTCTCACGTTAGTTGTTTATTCTCCGACACATACCTACAGCTCTCGGGATCAATCAGTTATGGATACAACCATTAACTGGTCAGTGCTATTCGAGACATCAGGCGAGGATGTGCGTTGTCTTGGTTTACCCTTTGCTCTAGAAAATAAGCGCAATTCATCACCTGCAAGGACACGCCAGGTGTGGACTGCATTGTGTTGCACCTACATGTTGTGCACCCCACAACCCTCCCGATGCGGTTAGTTCGTGAAGTGGATCACAGATCGCGCTGAGCACATTAAAACGGAATTTGTCATCGACTGTGCGAACCAAAGATTCAGTTCAGGGGCAGAGATTCAGTTGAGTAAATTTCAGGAATATGTGATACCTACTCGATGGAGAAGAAAAATATACCAAAACGTCTAAAACGTAGGTAGGCACGGAAAATAACGTTAAATACCAAATTTCTATAATATTAGGATTAGCTACCTATTTTTAAAATAAAATAAAATAATAACGTGATTCTGTAATTCCTAAATTATAAACGAAAGGTGCGGAGAAATTGATGATACTCGGTATAGCCAAACTTAGTGAAAGACCAAGCTCCCTTAGCCCTTTGACTTAGTCCTTAGTTAGGACATAGTCAGACTGTAATAAGAAAGACATTAACTACATAACCTTCTCGTTCTGGATTTTGTTTGGTTCATTGCGAGGACTACAAATAGTTCATTAATGTACAACATTTACACATTTACTGAAATAGAATTAAACTCTAAATTATGGTTTAAATATTCATATTAGTATTTCATATATTTTTTTGTAATGACTTACTATTACATAAAGGGAGTAGTTAAGTCTCCACTGGTAGGTGTAACATCAGTACCAATCCAGTGCAGGTCTTCGATTTGTTAGTAGGTGGTAGATTAACCCGGCGCTGCTTGGGAGGGTCACTGGGTCCCCATTGTCGGCACCACGCGGAATAATGTAATGGCTACAGGACTCTCCAACGCCCGTTCTAGGAGGAGTATAAGGTATATAAATCCTTCCTAGTCCAGCCTTCTATAAGTTCTCCTTTACAAAACAAATGGCTGATTCGTTGACAAAAAAAAAAAAAAGTTGACAAATCGTACAATACGGAAGAAAGTCACACCTTTAGCATACAATCCGCCCGTGCGTCATTCGCTGATTAACTACGCCGCGAGTCGACCATCAATTCTTCCCAACACTTGCCATGTAGGTCTCAGGTTGAATCTATTGTATACACGGTTGTCCTTTCTTCTTTTTCAGGCAGAGTTTATTTATTGCTTTTCCCTAGAGCGTCGGCGTTCACCCCCTTTCTCCAAGATAGTTTCCGCCTATTTTGCATATTAAAATCCTATAAATACGAGTATAAGACGAATATTTAACTGCGACAGACTTGGGTGAGTATCGTAAATTAAATGAAACAGTCACCACTCGAGATGGATATTTTGAAAAACTATCATTATACCTACCTACTGATCGCTAAAATATTGATATAATGTATCGGACAATAAATGTAAGCAAAACGAGAAGACAAAGAAAGATATAATTCGTGTGCAAATTCCATCATGTTGTAGGTGTACTTGTATAGAACTACCTTGTACAATCAGCCAATATCTTTAAAAAAATAAATAAATAAATTTATTAACAAGGTCCAGTGTCAGTCTGTTTGGATGTATCCTCAGAAGGATTCCTCCCTCGAAGAACTTCCTCTCTGACAGAACTGATACGGTTACGTAGATCATTCAATACTTCGACAATAATTACTCAGCAATTAAGTCAAAATTAAATTAAGTCAAAATGAGCAGCTAAAACTTTGTCTGAAAAGAAGTCTTTTTTTTAGATTACTCAACTTTGATGGACCCCCAGCCTTACCTTACCAGTAAAATGGAGACATTTTACATAAAATCAGTCATTTCTTCAAAAATTCGCTTTTATAGCCATGTTGCGTGACTACGGATGTTGTTTTTTGGATTAGTGCACTCTCGGATACCCTGAGTTGTGTCCTATTGAGTTGAGCAGAGTCTTAGAGCCAACATAAGCGTGATTTTTTGAAAAATATGAAGTTAAAGAATAAACGACAATGTCAAAAACAAACAGGTTGGCTCTTTTGGCGTGGTGGTAGACATATTATGTTTACAATTTTTGAATAATATCCACGTTGTGTCTATTGCCTCGAGCTGATGTCATGTATTGTCCAGGAGGTCCGCGTCATAGCGTAGATGATCTGATCCTTGGAATGATTATCTCATGTTCTTTTAAGCCAAAAATTGACTTGAGATTTATCTGTACGAGTTGCAAGGTTCACTCATCCCACATTTAATCTGTTGAACCATATTATACGCTAGATTAGTTCCTTATAGTCATTTATGGTTATATTTGCCCAATATGTATTTTGACAAAGCAATGGTCTTCCTCGTTGTATTGGGCATCTCTACAATCTCCACGTTATGTACCTATGTTATGTATTTGAAGATATGGTGCTTGTGTTGATTTATGAAATGGAAGTTGACTTTAGTGGATAAATGCGTCGTCAATAAAGGCAACTGAATTCAAGGTATTTTAATTAGTTGAGGGAAACTAGAGGCTCATTCTAAATTAGTTTTGAAAAAAATCGAGCGATCTGCAACGGTTGAAATAAATTGGCTATCTTTCTTGAATAACAATGAACTAGGTTGGACTTGATCGTTAGTTGTGATAGATTTCTTGAAGAAAAAGGTTACCCTTGGTTAGAGAAAGTCCATCCTCCCCCTCTTTTTCTTTAAGTATCCTGCTAAAAAGCCATTAACTAAGTTCCAAGAAGACGTTTTCCTCCGATGAGCCGATTAGGAATGGGAAGAGATTTCCAAAGGGCCTTATTTGTTAAGGAACGATCACAATTCCGGGAGTGGGAGGGGTGGAGGGGGGGGGGGGACAGGCCTGACTGCGCCGTGAATGCCTTAAGATGTCATTAACTGGAAGCCATACATCGCAGGAGAAGGAGAAGGACGAGGAAAGACGATGGCCGTCCGACCCCGCAAGAAGTCCTTGCAAGAGCTTTGCCCGTCAACATCCCAAAGTAAGAAGGTTGACGCGGGGACGCGTTGGCGGCTCGCGGGAAGGGCGGCATTCCAGACTCTGCCTTCACACCTCTGCTTGCGATACTATTGACGGTTGCTGTGAGCGGAATGATGATAGGAAAAGGTCCTGTAGAACTGATGGTTGTGGCACTTTTCGATCGGAATCCTTCGCTTTACCATTATATACGAGTATATAGAAAAAAAAACTGTGTACCGTGTTAGGATCCCGCGGGCCGAACATTCCTTTATATCAGAATTGAAGTTCCACTCGAGTTACGCTTCCTATATGGTTCTTACACCAATGTACAACGATATGAAGAACTGTATATAGGTACACTCGAAGAACTCCAAGTACAATCAACCATTTAACTCAATTTTTTTAAACCTTCCATGGAATAACGTCTCCAATCAATTCTAATAATTATTGTACAATTCTACAATGATTGTAATTGTCCTACGAATTTGCTTGTAAAAGCTTGTAAAATGGGAATGCTCTACATTTCTACAACCATATATGCGCTACGTAATATAAGACCCTCCAAAAAAAACTATTACCCACACCAAGAAGATCCATACCAAATTTCAAGTTGATCGGCTGTGGGCCCGTCAAAGTGGCCAAAATTAGCCTAAATTTCAGTATTTTGTTCCTAAAATTTTCTTGGTTTGAGATAGAGGGTTGAATCTTTCAAATGGCACTGGGTCATGTTATAATGACAGTCTTTACAAAATTTCAAGTCTAATACGCACCCTCAGGGTAATACGAAACAAAACCACAACTCACCGTTTCCGTATTCTTTCTACTCAAAAATCTTGATTTAATTCAACCCTACCTCTCTAGACATACACATAGCTGCATTGTGAATGATGTTAGATCCATATGTGAAGCTCAACAAAATTTCTTTAAGGTACTTTGGCGTCATGTCAGTTCAATATAAATATTTTAAAATTAATACAGAAAGTACAGTTTAATAGATACATAATAACAAATGACGAAATAAGGCACCAAGGAACATCTGAAAGGAACCATGAGCATTAACTACCAAATATTTCTTGCATTTGTTGCCCCTGTGACAATTTTCATGGATCTAATGGGAGCCACTCTCAACAAACAGCCATTTTTGCAGCGTCTCCTCGCAAGTGTCCAAATCATCTCACACCGTGCAGAACAAATCCAATTTTCTTTTAACAAGATCCTCAACCAGTAGTTTCCTTTTCAACGTACGATAGTGGATGGTAGTCTCCAGGGGTAATTAAAAGCGTGAGGCGACCTTCCTGGACGCTTTGAACTGCGTTGGCCAAACCTTTTACAGACCAGGCAGCACGATTGGTCTTCCTCACATACTACTCAGGCATGTGGCACTGGCGTATCATCCCGATATGAAACTGGCATATTACCCAAAATCGTTGAGTTTGACGCGTCGGCCAGCAAAAAATCTTCAAATCGCCATACAGTCTCCCTCAATCAAAAAGAAGACCAAATTCTCAAAATTCAAGGTGGAAGTTCAAGTGAAGAGTCGATGCCATGTCACATTCGGCGGCTGAAAACATTTGGAAACTCACCATCAGCTGATGACTGAGTTACTTTAGGACCGGAAATCAGTTCAATATGTCGCATAGATACTTTGGTACCTCCGAGTGGAATATTACCCAGACGTGGCGTATTCACCCAAACTACCCTACACAAAACCGTCTACCAAGGAGTGGTAGATTCCTCGCATTCAATACAAAAGTATGTATTACAGATAACTTTCACACCCAAACTCCCTTCTCGTGGTCAATATTCTAGTTAAAGCTCCAGGCAGAAACTTACCGTTCAGTGTAGAAATATCATAAAATTGGCGAAGGCCCGTCAAAATCAAACTATCGTCATTCATTTGATGATTTCTTCATCAAAATGTGCTGGTACTTGGGTGTGAAGAGGGAAAATAAATATGAACGGCACAACCTACCGAGTTAAGTAGATGTGCATAACATAAATATATGAACTTTCAACGAGCGAAGAAAGTGTCAAAAACTGCAACAGCCGTTTCTCACTATTAATGTTCCAACATTTAATATTAAAAGCTCAAGTTATTAATACACAGCGACCTATTTTTCGTCCGTGGAAGCGGCGTATCAGAAAAAAAGACCAGGGGTTAATGGGCGCAGCTGGTATAAGCCCCGCATGTATACGCTGTATTCGCCTGTCGTAAAAAACTAGTTCGGTTAGTTTCATTCCATGGCATGCATTGGGAGAATGTTTTCATAGAGTGGATCGCAATTAGCCTTTTAGGATTAATATCTTCAAGTTAGAGCTGTTAAATAATGGCATAAAATACCTACTCGAGGTCTGTTGGGGGTTGGTACTCGAGAATCCCGTCGACTTTCTAGCAAAAACGCATCTTGGAGTAGAGAAAATATTTCTGTGAGATTTATAGGTGCAAGTGCGCTCTTGTCTACGTAAACGAACACTGCCTAATATCTACAACGGGAACTGGATACCATTGGACGAGAGGGTAGAACATGCAATGTATGAAATGGCAAACTCCTCGTAGTACTTGGGACTTTCTGAGTAGTTTAAAAATCGAATTACGATGCCGTTTATAAACTCCATCTAAGAACTAATCTGGATGACCACTGGAAATGTAAACCATAATTTGTAGAATAGGACCTCTCTCTAAGGGCCTATGAGTTTGTATGGGCAATTGTTTCTGTTCAGATATCTGGTTGATTTTCAGTTTACGGGGTTTACCAGGTCAACTTTTGAACGTTATTTGAACCTCTACCTTCCTTAATGATGGCAAAACTAGGAAAAGTTGCATGTGTATTTTTTAGAATTAGTTGTTGGATGCTGTGCTTATGAACGGGACTACGTTTTATGTTATCTTCATGAATTGAGCTCGTAAAGTTTGTAGTAACCTTGTAGTCACTTGTAGTTGCCTTGTCATGGCTGAGATTGATACCAATGTATTTCTCTCAAAAAAGGGAAGTTTAGGTCAATTCAAAGGTTTTTGACATTTTCATGTCTTTCATATGGCACATAAAAAAAAAATCGTCACGAAATTTGCTCACGAAAATCGTCACGAAATTTGCTAACGAAAATTGCTAAAGAAATTTTTCTGATGATTTTCGCTTACAACCGATTCGTTGCTACGGAACTTTATCTTTGCCAGTTATCATCGTACAAAAATCGTTCACCACTCGTTGGATAGCTCTCGATTTACCTAACCATATAACGTTAACCACTGCGGAGTGCGTGGCCGACAAGCTGCGGTATGAGCGTGATTGTTTAAATAATTGTTTACACACAGGTGATCATTCTCAATAATTTATATTGACAAAATTATGACCATCAGAAGTGAAGTTGTTCGTTATTGGAGTTAGGTAGGTACTTTACAGTTTGATATTACTTCCCAGTTTCGGCCCTGATCATCCTATAAAGCTGATACTCGGTATACAAACTCTTGACGGAACTCTAAATTCGAATTATGATATGCGCATGACTTGATACGAAGTTTGTTTGAACACAACATGAAAATGTCTCAATGTGTTGTAGACTCGTATGCAAGCGTTTCATTTTCGTTTTCACGAAGTTTTTGTATGATTTATATCCTGTAGAAAAGGTAGAGAGAACTGCAAGGTCCTATTTTATGCAGGTAAATAAACGTTTTCTGTTGTGGCAGCCCGGCCCTTGAAGGGACCACTGTGTTTTCGCCATCTTCATCAGTTGGCGCTCATCCATGGGGACGAACGTGGAATAAACAAGTGTGTCCTTCATACATCTAATTTTTATGGGCTTTAGAATGAACTAATTATTAATTTGCCTAATTGTTAATTTGTTCATCAAATGTTGGGATAGAGATCCAAGAACCCTGTGTAATGCATGATCAAGTTTCAAAAAGAGTTGATTAGGCTCCAAACTTCCGAAAATTGAAGTGAATTTTTCATTTTCTCAGCAATTTGGTATCCGATTGTTGTGGCACTTCAAATGCCATCTCAAAAAGGAAAGACTGTGCCAATGCGAAAAATGCTTAGAATTTAAAGTAACTCTTTATTAAAATGCTTCCTGCACTTCCCCTACTCAATTTTCTCTAGTAGAAGTTGGAATAGGGAATGATAAAGTGGAAAGAAATTTCGCAATTGATTCCAAAGCTCCCCAGGTTTACGATCCAACGCTCTGTAAACAATTACGAGTAGTACTGCTGCATTGAATTTGAAAAGGAAAAATGAAGTGATACAGTCTCTTCTATTACAGAGAAAATGGGTCGGACAAAAACGACAGAAGCAGAACGGCTGAAGAAGAAAACAGAAGCGGCAAGGAAGATATTTTTGTGGTCTACGAAATTTGAAAAACTTAGTTTCGAGTACATATAGAATTGAAAGTCGTGCTCCACAGTCACATGTAACAATTCATGAAATCACAGGACCTTTAGAATGATTCCCAAAAATATACGGAAAAAACATTTATAATTTTAGGAGAGCAAAAACATATTGAAATACAAAACCTTCGATTGTCCCTAAAACTGATATAACTGACAAATCTATACCAGTGTCATTTTGCCCAGTTAATAAGTGATGACTAAAAATTGGGCGAAATTTTCGATACTTGATTCGTACAGAAAATACCTAGTTATGGGTGTGGTTTTTCTAGAGATTGACCGAAATTGGATTTTGGGGTGATACCGGTTAAAATTTAAGTTTTTTACAAACTGTGTAAACTGAACGACTTAATTGATTATAGGCGTGTTATTTATAAAATTGTCTAAAAAATGAAAAATCACTAAGAAATCGAAACTGGTAGAACTCGAATATTCTGGCTCTAGGTTTTACGCGAAGTAATATTTACATCGATATTTACTTTTCAATTATGAAGATATTTTTATAGATAGTTGGTCGGAGCACATACGTTGATCTAAGATCAAAAGAAACAACTCTGTACCATCGATTCCCTCTGAAACCGTCCAATTGAGAAAAGGCGTGTGCAACATGATGGTAAACATACAAGTGCGATGCATTCTAATCGAGTTCATTAATCACACCGACAGGTTCAGGCAGGCAATTAAAACCTGTTAGTTTTACGGGTTTCCTTCTCTTGGCGAATTCCGATCGGCATATCGGCGGCGTAACGCGGGACTTTTCAAACCGAATAAAACGGCTCGATATCACCCGTACAAGGGACGGCGAGGGAATGACAATTAGAACGGTTAATTTGAGATCCGCCGAGTAGATACAGAATTGACAAACGGCTGGGATGAGTGCGGAATACGGTAATTGATTTCTATACACAGCAAACTAGCATTTCGCACAACCTTGACTCATTCAGAGTCATTTTCCTACAACCTCTGTATTACAGCTATCATCGTACATTTCACAAGGTATATCGTATTTGCGTACAGAAATTAGAACGAGACCTAAAAACAGAAATATTGACTAATGGTAATTTAATTGCAATTTTTAGGGACGCATATCTAATTAATGTACGTACCTACCAAGCTTGCATTGCCACCTATAATGAGGGAATACATTTGTTTGTTATTACATTTTTACCAACTTTTCGAGAAAAATTCCCAAAAAATTGTGTACCAAAATCAATTCCAGACCATCCTGAATTCACTGCCAAAAGCCACCTTTGAAAAAAACCGATATATCGTAGGAACAATATCGATATCCGTAGGGCTCAATCAATAGCGATAAAAAATTATCGATATTTTGAGAAAAAATATCAATATTATCGATATTTGATATATCGATACCCATCCCTAAACTGATCCAGTTGGTGTGACGACTATTATAAGAGCCATTGAGAACAATGAGAACTAAGTAAAGTACTCTAGGTCTCCATTAACCCCCCAAAATTGTTAAATGAATATTGCTTATAAGTAGATTGTGTATTCACATTGTGTACATATTATTACTTGGTGCAAATAAAGAAGTATGCGATATAACGTAACGAAAAAACCGATATATCGTAGGAAAAATATCGATATCCGATATATCGGTCTCGTTCAATATCGATAACAAATTATCGATATTTTGAGGGAAAAGGTCAATAATATCGATATTTGATATCGATACCTATCCCTAAGCTGATCCAGTTGGTGTGACGACTATTATAAGAGCCAATGAGAACAATGAGAAGTAAAGTAGTCTAGGTGTCCATTAACCCCCCAAAATTGTTAAATGAATATTGCTTATAAGTAGATTGTGTATTCACATTGTGTACATATTATTACTTGGTGCAAATAACGAAGTATCCGATGTAACGTAACGAAAAAACCGATATATCGTAGGAAAAATATCAATATCCGATATATCGGGCTCGTTCAATATCGATAACAAATTATCGATATTTTGAGGGGAAATACCAATAATATCGATATTTGATATATCGATACCCATCCATAAGCTGATCCAGTTGGTGTGACGACTATTATAAGAGCCAATGAGAACAATGAGAAGTAAAGTACTCTAGGTGTCCATTAACCCCCCAAAATTGTTAAATGAATATTGCTTATAAGTAGTTCACATTGTGTACATGTTATTACTTGGTGCAAATAAAGAAGTATCCGATGTAACGTAACGAAAAAACCGATATATCGTAGGAAAAATATCGATATCCGATATATAGGGCTCGTTCAATATCGATAACACATTATCGATATTTTGAGGGAAAATATCGTTAATATCGATATTTGATATATCGATACCCATCCCTAAGCTGATCCAGTTGGTGTGACGACTATTATAAGAGCCAATGAGAACTAAGTAAAGTACTCTAGGTCTCCATTAACCCCAAAATTGTTAAATGAATATTGCTTATAAGTAGATTGTGTATTCATATTGTGTACATATTATTACTTGGTGCTAATATAAAAATATAAAAGGAAAAAAAATTTTGTTGAAATTTAGGTTTTATTGAATAAAGTAATTAATTGTAAAAAACTTAAAATGTTTGTTTTTATTGCTTTTGTATCCCTATTGTACCTAAATTAAACAAATCAAGGTCATCATTGAGATACTTGATCGTCATATTATAGTATTTTGGTGGGGTGCATATTTTTTGAATATTGTTTTTGCATATTTTTTTAATATTGTTTCTGCATATTTTGCATATTTTGTCAATCGTAAAATCATATTTTGGGGGGAAAAGTGCATATTTTCCGGGCTCTAATTACAATCATTCGTTACGACGCGGAAATTCGGTTTATCTCTATAAACTTCCTCCTCCCGCTACGGTTACCCCACCTGCTCCATCATCCGCTCCGCTCTCACCCCTTCTACTCCGCTTACTACTCCTCCCGCTCCGCTCTTACCCCTTCTACTCCGCTTTCTCCCCCTCCTCCCGCTCCGCTCTTACCCCTTCTACTCCGCTTACTCCTCCTGCTCCTTCACCCCCTCCGTTCTCTCCACCGCTTACTTACAATCCTCCTCCTCCTCTGCGGCTGTTGCTGACTGTGGCTACTGTTGCTGTTGCCACCGTTTTTGTTGCAACCGTCGTCGGTTTCTCACTCGCTGCCGTCGTCGTCTTTGACGTCGTTGTCTTTCTTGTTGATGTTAGGTTCGTTCCAGGTCCGACAGCGCCGTCCAATTCCTGTCGACAGCGGTCCACTTGTCCACGTTGTTGACTTCTGTTAGATGTTAGACAGCTAGATGTTAGATGTTAGACGTTAGCTGTTAGATGTAAGAAAGCTAGATGTTAGATGTTAAGACAGCTTGCAGGTCGACCTGGAACGCTCGACTGACGGCGCGGTCGTTACCGTTACGTCGGTGTATTTCGCGTCCATTCATTTGTGGATCATTCATCCAAATAAATCCGAAACTGAGTTTTTTGTCTACAGTGATCCCTTAGTTTTGTTCAGCAGTGCACTGCAACGGTTGTGGACAATACATATTTATATACACGTGTATGTATTGATAATTATGATGACGGAATGGCTAAAGTGCTGTTAGGGTTAACATGTTTCTACGTAGTAATGTGAATGAAATCTCAGAAAACTCAGCAGCATCGCCAACTGCTACAAGTAGTAAATGTATTTGAGGGGATAAGGTCAACAATAGGGTGGTTCAAATTTAGGTCATGTTCTCCAATCTAGTTGCTCTTCTAGAGTTGGGGTCAGTATCTAATCAGAAGAGTCTGATGTTTCGCAAATTATACCCCCATATTGGAGTCTAAACTGCTTCCTTCTAGGGTATTTAACGAAACATGTCCAGGAAATCACGACTTTTGTAGTCATACTCACGATGGTGAGTATTTTGTTGTACTCTTCCATGGTGCCTCGTACCAATATCGAGCGTACATTGTACACCATTCTACTCACCAACGACGAAGTGCAGGCACAGTATTTGCTTTTGACTGTCAAGTATCGCAAAAAGTACCCTGATACTAAAACATCAAGGTGGTGATTCCACTAATGAAGTGGTGTGACAATAATATTCCGTTGGTACATTGTATTAGTAACTAATACTAATAATTTTTGGTGTCTTTCGGCAGTGGATTCAGGATGGTCTGAAATGGATTTTGGTATGAACATTTTTCGAAAATTCGAGTTTTAAACATTTTGGACCGAGAACAATAGCTACATTTTCTTCGAAAATTCGCTAAAAGGAAAAGTACCTACATCTTACATTTTACAAAATATGCAACTAACAAAGATATACAAATTACAAAAACCATTTACGAAATATATTTAAGTTCTTGAGCGAAAAATAACAAGGTCCTTATTAATCAGTAGTTAAATTGACTCACTAAAACATGTCTATTATGCTCTTGCGTCTCTTATGAATTTATAAAACAACAGCACCTGAGTGGATCCATTCAGGATCCAAAAACACTTATTAAAATACTTCAGCCCAAATTCACACAAAATCGGGCATCTACAAAGAAAGTGGAATATAATACTCGTTTATTATTATATAACGAGATATATGGGTATAAGCATATGAAACTTAAGAATGCTTCTTCCCCATTCATCACAGGCATGGTAGAAGGAACCGAATAGCTTCATACTTAAATACCTGAAATTACCCAATAAGTAACATCTTATTTGAATGAGATGTTACAATCATCAAATGTCACACAAAACCAGTTGTTTCTTTGAAAATTCGCTCTTATAGCGATGCTCCATGACTGTGGATGTTTTCAGTATGTGACTCAAATCGGCAGGTGGAGTGACATAAATCATGGAACCAAATGATCGACGGCACAAGGATATAAACTTAAGAATGCTTCTTCCGCATTCATCACAGGCGTGGTAGAAGGAACCGAATAGCTTCATGCCTGAAATTATCCAATAAGTTCAAGATTGCCCTTATTTGAATGAGATGTTACAATCATCAAATTTTGCACAAAACCAGTTGTTTCTTTGAAAATTCGCTCTTATAGCCATGCTGCATGATTGTGGATGTTTCGAGTATGTGACTCAAATCGGCAGGTGGAGTGACATAAATCATGGAACCAAATGATCGACGGCACAAGGATATAAACTTAAGAATGCTTCTTCCACATTCATCACAGGCGTGGTAGAAGGAACCGAATATCTTCATACTTGAATGCCTGAAAATACCAAATAAGTTCAAGATTGCCCTTATTTGAATGTTACAATCATCAAATTTTAACAAAACCAGTTGTTTCTTGGAAAATTCGCTGTTATAGCGATGCTGCATGACTGTGGATGTTTTGAGTATGTGACTCAAATCGGCAAGTGGAGTGACATAAATCATGGAACCAAATGATCGACGGCACAAGGATATAAACTTAAGAATGCTTCTTCCCCATTCATCACAGGCGTGGTAGAAGGAACCGAATAGCTTCATACTTAAATACCTGAAATTATCCAATAAGTTCAAGATTGCCCTTATTTGAATGAGATGTTACAATCATCAAATTTTACGCAAAACCTGTTGTTTCTTTGAAAATTCGCTCTTATAGCGATGCTGCATGACTGTGGATGTTTTGAGTATGTGACTCAAATCGGCAGGTGGAGTGACATAAATTATGGAACCAAATGATGACGGTTTATAATTTGACGATTGTAGATTTCTGTTGAAAATGTCCAAAATCAACTAAACCTACATTTCTCTTGATTTTGGACATTTTCAACAGAAATTTTCAACATTTTTTTTCAAACATTTTTCAACATTTCAACATTTTTTTTCAAACATTTTTCAACATTTTCAACATTTTCAACAGAGATACATCTCAACGTGAACAGAACACGCGGAACTTCTTTCGAGTGGTGTAGGTAGAACACGTAGAATGAGATCGGCGCCAGTTGATAATCCAGACCTCATAAACCACCCGAAAAATAATCGTGCTTCCAGATCGTAAGATGATCCGATAACGTAATTTTGAGTGGTAATCCACTAAGTGCTGGTGCTCAAGTGATGAAGTGAAGCTCGCCCTATCGGCAGATTTACTGCCTACTTAACCCGTGAGATCGAGGCGGTGAATCCAAAGACAAATACTCGGGAGGTTCTGATTTATCTCGGGTCGCTCCTGATTAACTGGATCGGCGGATGTCTCAGATAAATTTTCCTTCCCCCGAAGGCTTCAACTCGAGTAGTTATGATAATTGTCGGCGGTACGGGGGAGGGCTGGGAATGCTTGGGTTTCACCTTCTCCCGTTTCCAAGCTCGTTCGCGAAGGCAGAGACGCGTAATGGGGTCCATTTCTTTGGGACGATCTTCACGGCAGCTCCGAGGGCCTCCTTCGTAACAGATCGGCGTCTTCAGGAACGGAACAACTCGGGGCGCCAAACATCGACGAATCAAACCGAATATCAGAACATTGTTCAGATCCAAAGATTTCAAAAGCCTCGAAACACCAACAACCCCTAGAATTCTATCTTAATTAAAATCAAAGTTTGCATACATCACTACTCTGCACCCCATACCATCGATTTGCCCATAACCATTTGAGAGAACCGTCAGAAATCACAATGAACTAAAATATTGATTGTAGTATCCAGTAGATTCACAGTCGGTCTTTTATAAAACCCAACTATAATATTTTCACATGTTTTAGTCTTCACATAACTGGCTGAAACCGAGCGTCCGTTACGCTGGTGCCATCTTCTCACCCGACGCCAATTTCTGTGGTGGTAGAGACATGAAATTTGGTTTGTAGCTGCTATGTTGCTATGAAACTGTAATTTGGTGTACACACCCTCCACACGTAGCCTCCTTAGGACTTTAACTTGACGCTGCCCAGGCCTCTGATTAGCTGAGTGGCTCCTAAACCTAATTTCTGTGCTATTCACACTACAAAGCTGTTATTTGGTATGTAGCATCCTTAGGACTTCAACATGACGCTGTCCAGGCTCCTGATCAGCTGAGTGGCTCCTAAAGCTAATTTCTGTGCTACTCACACTACAAAGCTGTTATTTGGTATGTAGCACCCTTAGGACTTCAACATGACGCAGCCCAGGCTTCTGATTAGCTGAGTGGCTCCTAAACCTAATTTCTGTGCTACTCACACTGCAAAGCTGTAATTTGGTATGTAGCATCCTTAGGACTTCAACATGACGCTACCCAGGCCTCTGAATAGCTGAGTGGCTCCTAAACCTAATTTCTATGCTATTCACACTACAAAGCTGTTAGTTGGTATGTAGCCTCCTTAGGATTTACACAAGAAGCGTCTCGAAGAAAACTGACATGATATTTTGATTGACGTGGATATTTTGATTTTTCTTCAGAGACGTAGCTCTGAGCTACTGAGACGTACATTACCATCTCACGTAGATTTTTCCGCGACGCCTAAACGTATCATTACCATTGACAGGAGTATTGACAGGAAGTCTCATAGACGTCTAATTATCATTTGAGAGTCTTTCCTGACGCCTCGTAGGCGTGCAATTACCATTGATAGGCGTCATTTCTCCAGTTTTGTAAATAAGTGATAATTGATACAAACACGAACAGGACACGAACACGAAAACGAGCACGAGCACAAACACGTGTTCGTGTTGAATGTTCGTGTTAAATGTTCGTGTTGAATGTTCGTGTTGAATGTTCGTGTTGAATGTTCGTGTTGAATGTTCGTGTTAAATGTTCGTGTTGGATGTTCATGTTAACTCCTCTCGTGAATATAGTTCTCTAGTAAATGGAAATCTGGATCTCATAAAGTAGAGAAATTCGTATTTTTCATTCTTCTGTAGACACTCCTGTAGTCTCGTTCCCCGTTCTATACGTCTCAAAGGCGTATCATTACCATTTGAATTTCATCTTTACCAGGTTAAGGTTAAGAAAAAACGTTTTTTGCCTAAAGTTGTTTCAAACCAGGTATTTACAGTATGAAACAAATATGATAATGTTAGTTATTTATTCGATTTTTGATTTCAAAGTATCTCGAATTGTAAACGACTAATTTCGAGAAGGAGGGGGGTGGGAGATGATCAAACACGGAAAATGAATTCTTACATCAAAATTCTGCATTTTTCAAAAAATTCGTAATGATATTCGGAATATAAATTTTGGTTATTTTTGAGCGTAACTTGGTGGCCATTTTTTGTATTGTTGCGGGACGAATTGGCCTCAAGATGAATATTCGACATTTTTCATTCGTCATTCGTGAAATAGACATAATTTGCCGAAGTTCAGCTTGAAGAAAGAGGAGCGTGTGTACACCATTACAACTTCAGTAATTACAATTGACTCGTTTCATTCGGTCGCCTTAAGATTTCAAGTATTTCCTTGTTAATCAACGTGAGAATGTAATCACACCTACCAACTCGACTGGAGGAGTTTAGCAGAGTTCATTAGTCCGACCAACAGGTCACGTCCTACTGGGAACATCTGGGTGTCCGACAGCCCCTCCCCGCTCGCCGCCACTGATTGGAATTCAGAAACCAATTAAACAATTACACGGTAGTTCTGGAGCAGGAAGACGTATCGTCGTTTTTCTATTGGGGTTATTATTACCCCGCGCCGTAAATCATGCCAGATGTAAATAATCTATATTCGTTTTGCGCAACCGAGCGTCGCGTCGGGTGCGTAGGTGACAAAGACTGTTCAACCATCTGGGGCTGCTCGCTGAGGCGAAACTCTATTTAATGACACGTCAATTACAATCTATTATTATTATAACGGTGCATTGATTTTTGGCCAATCATAATTAATTGTGCAAAATTGCATAGTATGAACTGCATCGTTATTATTTGTGATGTTACAAACTGCAGATGCCAGTGTGGGCTTCTTCCTGCCGCATATATTTCTTCAGTATTTCCGGCGCAAAATCGATTACTTGCTCCTCACCAAGTTCAAATTCCATCACTATGCCGTCACAAAAATATTTCGTACCTTTCGAAGTGTGGTTAGATCATCAATGGATCAGTACGAGTTATTTTCCTTGCACCCTAACGTACGTAGGTCTATGGTTTTTAGTGGATTACCAGAGACTAAAAATCCATTTTGGGAGCTTATGGAGTCTAGCGCTGAATTGTAAGAGTTTTCATATGAATAAAGTACTTGCATACTTACACGATATTTATTAATTTGAAACCAACGGGCGAGCCCTCTACAAAGCTTAGACAGAAGATACAGGTCGGATAACAGCGTGTGGCTAAAGAGCGTACAAAAAGAAGAAGAAGACTTAAATGAGAGAAAAAGCAAGGATGCAAGCTTTAAATTCGCCGAAAGAACAGGAGAACAAATCTAGGTCCTGAAAGGTACTCATCCGTAGGTTTACAGAACGGGGGATCCGGTATAGGGGGCGATTTAACAGACAATTTAACGACGAGTGGGTGATACAGACGGGACGAAGCTTGAGGGGCCTTGAAGCGTATCTTGCTAAGCAGGCTCGGCGAGGATATTCAGTTGTTAAGCAGCTTGTACAGGAAATACGTATCGGCTATCGTTAGGAGCTTTTCAAGACTTTAAAAGTGACACCTGTCAAGTAGGAGTTCGTACTTAACTTCAGATGAGGGTATCCCGAGCACGAAGGCCACATAATGCAGAAATCTTCTCAGAACTCTCTCCAATGTGTACTTTTGGGCTGCATAAAGAGGAAATCACACCGGCGAGCCATATTCCAACTTCGGAAGCACTAGGGCCTTATAGAGGAGACCGATTGGCTCGATTTTAGTGAACACTTTAGTGCTACGTTTAATGTAGACCCTACCTCTCTCATACAAACGACAGATTTACCTAACACTCATTCGAACAATATGGAACTATGATTGCGGAATGTGGCCGGCTGCTGCTACTACACACATCAATAAGACACAATTCACTAGAGGAGGATGGGGGTCCACTTGATGACCAGCCCTGCAGATCCTGCACAGGGTCAAATTCTCGCTCGCTTCGCTGGCGATCGCATCTCCAAAATAAATCAAAAAGCATCCCCCAAACAACAGATCACATAAATATAGATTAGTTGGACAGAGAGAACTCGTCAGATACTTTTAGTGGACGCATAAATGGACTTGGCATAAGATGAAAAGGGAGATTGAGGCAACATCTCGCAGTGATTACCACGAATGTTACTAGAGTGCTAATGAAGTAATAATTCATGATATCCAAAACTACAGGTAGTTTTCTGCAGAAACTTTGATGATAACCCAATTGTATAAATCTTATTGCAAGTGTTGAGCATGCGGGGTTTATGAGCCAATTCACCAATAAAACCGATATCAAATTTCCTCAATCCCAAACCCCAAGATTGATATACAATAATGATACATGTGCCCAAACATTCTGTATCATTATTCGCAAGTTTCTGAACCTCCTATCCGGTTGTTGCCTTCCTTCATCGTTGTATTAGGTATCTTCATCTACACTGATACTATCTTATCTTCATCTACCCTGATGCTATCGTAATGAGAATTTTTTTTATCAAGGTTGTATTTAAAATACCGACAGCAATAGTAGCCGTGAGCTTTAGTTAACACATAATTTTATATCAGTGATACAGACAGGAAACCAACTGCAACTCTTCAACCCCATTCCATTTCCAATTACTGCAATGAGCTTGGAACTCATAAACGAACCATTAACTTTCATAACGCATTTTGCGGACCAGCTTTCTCGCTTGATTTATGTTCGCTCCTGTTTACAACTCGAACGATTCGAGTTTTCGAGTTAATATTTGCTGGTGTTTCGGCTAACAAGCTCATTGAGAATCGCAGTATCATTACATCCCACTGCCGCAGAACTCGCTTGATGGTGTGCTATTACGCGAATCGGGTTGGTAGGATGATTTTAGTTTATTAAAGACATTTCTAGTTCAATGAAACGAAATGATCGAATAACGGTAGTAGATCAATCGTCTAAATTCTTTATTTCTTCTCTTAAAAACGAATACGTAATTCAGGTTTATTGTAATTGGAAGTCGTTTAAGCGCGGGGCTGATCACAGTGATTATAAAATTTGAAATGAATCGAGATTCACATCCGTTATTTCATTAACATTATTGAGAGCCTACACCATTATTCAACCTCCCAGAAGAACATTCTACTATTCACTAGACGAAGTGAAGAGTTCAGCATCAGTTTATTTGTTCCAAAAAAACAGAATGAAAAGAGAAACAAGAGTATTTGAAAATTCAGATAAACTCGGAGATCCTAGTTGGCCTCCTGCCAGCCGTCTGACGTCATAGGCTCTGACGTACTAGTTGGCCTCCTGCCAGCCGTCTGACGTCATACGCTCGTGCGTCAAGGGCTCTGGCGTACTAGTTGGCCTCCTGCCAGCCGTCTGACGTCATAGGTGTTGACGTACTAGTTGGCCTTCTGCCAGCCGTCTGACGTCATACTCTCGTGCGTCATAGGCTCTGGCGTACTAGTTGCCCTCCTGCCAGCCGGCTGACGTCATAGGTGTTGACGTACTAGTTGGCCTTCTGCCAGCCGTCTGACGTCATACGCTCGTGCGTCATAGGCTCTGACGTAGTGGCCCGCCGGTCGCTTGTGTTCTGACGTGATCTGAGGGAAAGGGTGAATCAAGGGAACAAATTTTTCCCGTTTCAGTTTATGTGCCAAGCAAAGACATGAAAATGTCAAAAACTATGTAAAACAAGTTATTTGTTTATTCAATACGAGCAAGCCCAATACAAATAACGGTGGGTACAGCTTTCATACAAGTAGGTACGCAACCACGAGGGACATTTTATGTCTTTGCAGAAACTTATATGAAGCTTGCCTTCGTGTTGACAATATAAATTATTGAGAATGATCACCTGTGTGTAAACAATTATTTAAACAATCACGCTCATACCGCAGCTTGTCGCCCACGCACTCCGCAGTGGTTAACGTAATATGGTTAGGTAAATAGAGAGCTATCCAACGAGTGGTGAACGATTTTTGTACGATGATAACTGGCGAAGATCAAGTTCCGTAGCAACGAATCGGTTGTAAGCGAAAATCATCAGAAATATTTTCGTGACGATTTCGTGTGACGCTTTTTGTGTAACGTTTTTCGAGTTATGTGCCAGAGTAAAGACATAAAATGTCAAAAATCGTCTATTTCCACTGAAATATGAGTTCACTGTTAGACCGGTTTTGGTGATTAAACTATCTATTATCTTGTGGCGTTTAGGTACACACAGGTGGTTAACCCCATTTCCTTCAGCTCAAGAGATTGAGCCGTTTGTATGCAGGGAACTCGTACGTTATCGTGGAATCGATGGGGTTATAGAGTCAACGTTAGGATTGCAAGTAGAAGCGGAGTCAAGTAAACGGCTATTTATTACGTACGTCTTTTGTATCGAGTGGTCAAATCCCTGATGAACATGGTAACTATAAAAATTTACGGTGAAGGTGTGAATGAAGGGTAGCCCTCCCATGTAGGGAACCTGGTTCGTAGGAATGAGCGATGCGCCACATCCGAAACCGGAGTTATGGCGATCCAGGTGGTGCCGATAAGGAAATCTTGGAAGTATGCTGCCTTAGAGAGAAATATCTGGAAGTGAAAAGATAGATACTCAATCCACTCGGATCTGGTAGCCGGGGAGGAAAAACAAAGGTTAATGAAACGCCGCCATCTGTGGACAGGTGGCAGACTTGCATCACTTCTGGACGAAGGAAGCACGTGCCCTCGAGCCCCCGAGTTGTCTTCAGCTGAGAAAGGAAGGCGATCATTCCCCTAATCGGCCTCTGTTGCCAACCTACTGATGCTCGCTGCACGACATAATAACCGCGGTCGCTCCGAACAAAAGGATCGTACATCACCTCGTCAATGACGTTTCGTTTGACTTTACCCACGTCAGCGAAAGAGGGAAAACCTCGAGTTTGCTCGTTGATCCGGTTCGGAAATCTACGTAACGGGCTTAACTCCGATTTAATGTATCAGGTTTAACTCGTTCAAAACATCAATGCACTACGCAATTCTCCGTAGATGGAACCTACAAAGGATATTGAGATCAAGTTACGACTAAAAAAGATTTACCTACATCTCATTTGATTTTTGGCCCTCGACACATTTTGGTATTAGCGAATTTTCGAAGAAGAGGAAGCTATTCTGTCCTGTTAATGTGAAAAACCTCAACTCAAATTCAAAACATTGCAGAAATTCACCTCAAAGTTTTTCACTGAAACCTTTGATGTAAGTTGACTGCTACTCATTATAAAAACACCATTTTTTGGTGAGATATCTATATGACTTCAACCAATTCAACGGTGAAAACAAAAACTCGCAAATTAATCGATTTATAATCGATTAATTGCAGTTAAGGCGATTTTAAAATTTCCAGCTTCCGCTTTGGGATTGTTTGTTTAGGTACAATGCCTCAACTTGCTCGTGTGGAGTGCCCTTAGAGCCCTTTGAGCCTAAGCAACTCAACCAAACGGATGTTTTGTTAGGAAATGTTGATTGACTGCCTTCACCGAAATCTGAATCCAAAATAATGCAAATTTCAGTAGGTAAAACGCCTCAGCTCAATATTTTGGTGAGTTGAGGCGTTATACCTCAACACTAGCGCGAAAATAAGTAAGTTTTGAGGCATTTTCATCCTAGAGTTGAGGCGTTTTACCTTAACAGCGTGTTTTACCTTGAGGCGTTTTACCCTAACATTGACCAATTTTTGTATGTTTATGGTCAGGATTTCCCCCACTTCCGATTCGAATTTTTGAAACTTGGACTTCACCATCGAAAAGGCCAGGTCCCAAAATAGGGGGGTTCCGTAAAAACCCCACTTTCGTAAACACTTGGGGAGTTTTTATTTAACAGGGCAGAATTCATATAGGGCTATGGATTTTTTTTTTTTTTTTTTTTTTTTTTTTTTGAAAGATTTTATTGCTCCAAGTAATAACTTATTAACAATATTATTTTGAAACTAGGGCACATACTATTCAAAGCTTAGATACATCACTGAGTTTTGTTCATTTTTATGATGATATTGCATTCACTATACTGCTTCACCCGTGAGCAAGCTCGAGCGGTTTTGTACGCTTCAATCGTCTGGTGATATCACTCGTGTCAAGGAGTCGGACAGCTTCCTCGTTGACGTGAGACCTTAGCCGTTGAAAATGACGTACGGCTTGCCGCTTGATGGCTTCGTTTATGGTTTCGATTTGAAGTTCATGGTGGAGTCGTTCATTTCGAAAGTACCATGGTGCATTGACAACATTTCTTAGCACATTGTTCTGGAATCTTTGGATTATTTCCCGGTTTGATTGAGCCGTGCAGCCCCACAGCTGAGCTCCGTAAGTCCAGACTGGTTTAAGGACTTGGTTATACAGCGTAAGCTTGTTCTGGATTGACAGTTTTGACCGCCTCCCCATTAGCCAGTACATTTTTCTGAATTTGAGAAGAAGTTCCTCCTTCTTTTTCTTGACGTGGGCTTTCCAATAGGGCTATGGATTTGGAATGAAATGGCTCTTAGAAAATACCAAGAATACCAAGATTCGACTCGAAAATGGCGGAAAATATCGAAAAAGTGGATTTCAATTCGTACAAAGCAATGGATTTGGGATGAAATGTCTCCTACAGAAAACCAAGACTCGACTCGAAAACGACGAAGAATGTTGAAAAAAGTGGATTTCAATCCGTACAAAGCTATGGATTTGGGATGAAATGTCTCTTACAGAAAACCAAAACTCGACTCGAAAACGACGAAAAATGTTGAAAAAAGTGGATTTCAATTCGTATAGAGCTATTTGTGTGTAATAAAATGATTACGCCACCAATATTTGACTTGAAACTGGACGACGTCGTCAAATGGAAGCTGGTCGGGCCTTGGGTCCCGGGGGTGATACAATGCCTGCGTATAGAACACGACAGCTTTGAGATGCGTGAGATCGTGAAAAGGCGGGAAACCCGGTGTTGGTATTTGGAAGTTCAGATTTGGAAGAGATATTTAGAGAGATTTAGAAGTGTCAAACCCGACACCGAGGGGAGTATCACAAACAATCCCATCTGAGTACGAGGGACACGGAAATCATCGGTAGCCTCTCACAAAGGCTGAAAGAAGGATCACGGGAGCAAACGTCAGGTTTAACAATGAACGAGTTCAGGTGCAGCGGTAACCGAAGTTTCCCCCCAAGTCTCATTACCGTGTGAAGAAGATTTCCGCATCCGAAGGGGGGAGTCCTTGTGTTTTCAAAACGTGAAGGCTGCAGGGGGAAGATTTTCGGAGTCTTTTTTGTTCAGAGACGAGGGGAAATTTTATTTTCCTTCGCATTTCGGCACCGAGGGCCATTAGTCCGCCAAGTTCATCTTGATTAGTGTGGGAACCTTTCGATGGTACAAGAAGAAGATGTTTTTAAGATTTATAGTTAAAACGCCTGTTCTCGGTCCAAAATTTTTAAAACTCGAATTTCCGAAACATTTTTATGCCAAAATCCGTTCCAGACCATCCTGAATTCACCGCCAAAGGACACGAAAAATCATATGTATCTATACATATTTACGTATGTGGCATTCCAGGCGATAACTCTCGATATCTTAAATAACGAAAACTCGCAAGGAAATTCCCTGAATTCGACTTCTTTGGAGAAATTTCAAAAATTTGATCAACTTCGACGTAGGGGCGTTGTGAAAACTCCGACAGCTCACCACTACAAGCTGATTTGATTTTGTGGTATCCCGAGCCAAATTTGGCACATACCGTCTAAAAGAACATAGGTATAATAAAAAATAGCAGAAGAAGAAAAAAAGTTTATTCAAATCAAAAGATATAATAAACTAAATAAATATTGTTTGAATGATATTAACCCGTTTGAAGGCAGAGACTGTAATGATTGGTTAGAGTTGCTACGATTATTCAGTGACTACATTAAATTTGTTTTTATATGATTATATTATTAAATGTGACGTGTCATTAAGAATAATGATGGGGAGATCTTCGATGTCGAGGGTTGGTCAAATGAGAGATGTTTTATGTGCCAACGTTTCGAAGAATTGATTTCTCCATCATCGGGGCCTAAAAGCAGTTTCAACAATGTAAGAATTAACAGACGTTATTGTTGTAGGTGTATCGGAACATTTACAGCATTTCTTGAATATAATAATTTGTAGGATTGGATTTAACAGTAGTTGACTAGTAAGCCTATAGAATAGTAGAACTTACGGTAGGTGTATAGGCGAATTTACGGAATATATTGAATATATTAATTTTTGTGTGGAATTTACAGTAGTTGTACAAGATAATTTATAGTACTTATAGTACAAATGCTGTACATTTCCCGATAAACCTACAACAATAAGTTCAGAATCTGTTAATTCTACATTGTTGAAACTGATTTTAGGCCCTGATTATGGAGAAATAAATTCTTCGAAAAGTTTGCATATAAAACATCTCCCAGTTTACCGACCCTCGACATCTCCCCAACATTAATATTATTAAATACAGTTATTATGTTCCAATATCTATATATCATATCCAGCCACACAAAACTAATGAACAATGCTTTAATGCAATTAAACATAAATGGCGTCCGTATTTACTGGCCCCAAATGAATTAGCCAGGAAAATAAAACCCTCTTGTATTCAGAGCGGGTTAAATGACTAGGGTCCCTAAAATCAGTTGACAAGGAATTATTAAGGATATTAAGGACTGCGGGCGTCGGTTTAGTCGGGGATATACAACATACTGAAGAATATAACAAAATCTAAATGACATGAGACGTGAAATGAAATGAAATTAAATTTATTCCTCCAAACATTGAAGAATACATTTGCGGTTATAAGTGAACAAGAAGTGTAAAAGTAGCTGATCAGAACTTAGTACATGGAACTACACAACATAAATACTTCTAAATGTGTTTTTACGAATGGAATGTTCATGAGAAATAAGCCAACTGAAAACAATTTTTTTATACACTGGTCACTAATTATAATTATTATTAGTATGGTGGGTGTTCTTCGTAATAATGGTGGCATACTGTAAAAAAACGTGGTTGAACGTTGATATTATGTTGAACGTCACGTTGATAATATAAAATATTATTGAACCTAGGGATGGGTTCAGGATATTCCAAAATCGGATTTAAGCTGAATTAGCTTAAATTTACTACTTGTGTTTACTCGACCTCTTGAAGCCCAAGTGTAGCTTGTATGAGTGTCAGCTCTAATGACTAATGTGAATTTTTTTTAAATAATTTTTTAATAAACTTTATCCGTAGTGCAGTTAGTACAATAACAATATTTATAGTAAGGCTTAATTCACATGTTGCTTGAAATTCGGTACGATCCAGTGATCGTCCTACAACCAGAGATTAATATTAACAAAACAATTGAAAGAGAAAATATAAATAATCAATTTGATAAACGATCTAGAATTTCATGCATCTGTGTTGGTGATTTTAGAATATGAGGATAACAATAATAGATATTATTTAAAATTCACATTGTAGGTGTTTTACAGGTTCGGATCAGGTGTGTTTTATAAATCATGAGGTCGTTTTTTCTTTAGCCTCCTTTTGGGTGGTTATTTCGCGAATCATGGCGTTTGGGTGGTTCAGCATGGACGTGTTTAGACGTTTATATTGATAACTTCGGAAACTATGGCGAGATTCACATCAGAGTGCAGTACTGAGTTTCGCACGATGGAGCTCCGGTAATCAAACCATGGTACAGGCAAACAAGTTTTACATTAGCTTGGGGTACGTATACTCGTGCCTGTATTGAAGGACTAGTGGAATTTTTTAAGAGTTTATAAATACTCCAGAGACGCGTTAGTTTGGGTTTTTAAGGTTCCATCTAATTGAATGGAGCAAGGAAACCTGAAGGTTCCGCAATTCTCACCAGTCCCAGTTCTAGAACAGAATCAGAACCGTTGTCAGAGCTGTTACGTCTACGTGAAAAAGGAAACCGCTTTGTTGAAAGCCGCTAATAAGAGCGACCGGAAGGTCACTGCAGGTTTTCCACCCTTCGGGGCCCACGTACCGGTTGACGAGGGAAACTGACCAATTACCACGTCGAGGGAGGTTGTCGAAGGTGATAACGAACCGGCGGACAACGAGGTGGCGGGTACCGGATGTTTTGAATAAAACGCATCCGCCCTTCGCTACGTGTGAAATGAGATTGTGTCAAAGCCCCTCAAAATCAACTCATTAAACGCGGGGTGAACTTCATCGTATCTAAACATGAATCCATGTAATTAGTTGGTTGGTAAATATTTACACTTCAACGACACGTGGCACCCCACTCTGAAATCATCACATGTTATATACTGTGCATATATATCTCTGTGCAATGTGCAACCTGCGAGCGGATGAAACTGTACAGCACTTCCTCGCTGAAGCTGGGTTCACATCCATCCGACATCCATCCGTTCGTACGTTCAAGTTCATGCGTTGAGAGTAGTGGAGGGGGGTCCGTCAACGCGTCAGGGCGTTCACAACCATCCGTTGGGTTGTGTTCTGTTCTTTTAGTTTGTAGTCTCGGCAATTCTGCCATGCCGGATACTTGGTTTCTATGTGGAAATATTATTATTTCCTATGGAATCGAGCACGAATGTCTAGCTATATCATTCCCATTTGATTCTCAAACCCTGTTTTGTGAAAGCATTTTGCCAATCTCTCAATAGCCGTCTTATCAGTCTTCTGTCACAGCTGCGATTTCGCTCGAACGAGCTCTATTTCCAGTTCATTGAGCTCATGATCTTCCATGACTTGCTAACACGAAAAATGC
Source organism: Stenodema calcarata (assembly GCA_963920205.1). NCBI lineage: Eukaryota > Metazoa > Arthropoda > Insecta > Hemiptera > Miridae > Stenodema > Stenodema calcarata. The sequence goes on along the minus strand of OY986061.1, from coordinate 17,228,713 downwards.
GACAGGAAAATCAGTTGATACTTCACAATTGGGTCGCTATTCAATCACAATCATTGATTCATGTAAGTTGATACGGTAGTTTGTTTTAGAAATGTGACGATGAAAAAACGAATGGAACGCAAATCACTCAAACGCAGTTTCCAGCCTTCGCGAACAGAAGTGGTAATTGACGAGCAACGAAATTCAAAACAGGGAATACAGAAGGAGTACAGTGTAAGGAAACTTAATCACGGAGGAAACTTGAAAAGAACGCGAACCGAACTTGGTAATATATAACGTTATTATGGATCTGCTTTCTGAAATACCAAAGACAACAAACGACTGACCACAACAACACACTTGCGCAGAGGTCTTCTGCGCCGTCCGTTCATCCGTCCATCCGTTGAAATATTTAATTTTTCTAATGCGGAATGTGTGTATATGTCAAAAGTGAGTAACCGATTCTTGGCTTCATCCGTACCAAGTGTTTCGGCCGTGGGACACTATCTAGGGAGGAGCTGTTGGATGTGTTGAACGGTCCAAACTGGTCAAGACTGTTCTCATAGTTCCGTGAGGCCTGGCGATATAGGGATTTCCTTATTTCCGAATTCAATTATAACAATTAGAAAACGAAAACTAATAAATAAATTACCCAACTTCCTCTTACTAAGATCCCTCCAGAGATATATTATTATTTTTACTCACGTATTATAAATTAAAAATTATTATTAAAAATAACATAAGAAAATAAGGTATAAATACAAGTAATTTGAAAGGGTAACAACAAGCTTAACCTATAATAGGTTAAGCTTGTTGTTACCCTTTCAAATTACTTGTATTTATACCTTATTTTCTTATGTTATTTTTTCAACAAACAGTACTATGTACTATGTTACATGTAACTCTTGTTGTACGCACTAAAAGACGGAGCTCCGCTGATGTATGATACTTACTGTAAAAAAAATATTGTAAATAAACATGTTCTTCATTCATTCATTCATACCTATTCCATCATATCATCGGCCTAAATCAAACGATTCCAAACAAAGCCACGGTCAGGCAGCATGGCTATTAGAGCAAATGCTTGAAGAATTTGACTGAATCCATAACAAATTTTGTCTACATTTATTGCCGTGTTACACCTCAGTTTGTAAATTTTTCAACGCTGAACACGATGGTGAAGTCAGAATTGCGGTATTTTATTCCGTTATCAGATTAAAGCAGACTAACCATGAAGAACATCTCAAGTATCAACCTCGGTTCTTCATCTTCAAATTGCTACAGTTTGAGAACGGAATAAGATATGGCAATTCTCATTCCACCATCATGTTCAGCGTAAAAAAGAGGTGTTACTTGTTTGTTTCATTTTGGGAATTTATGGGTAATTTTTGCCCCCTTGAGAAGCCCGATTCGGCCCATCTTCAAACTTAGTAGGAAAACAAGAGTACCTACTGGAAAAAATCTTCTATTTCCACTGCAATACGAGTTGTATTGTTTTGATGCTGATGATGGTTTAATCACCAAAACCGGTTTAACAGTGTAAACAGTGTCATATTTCAGTGGAAACAGACGATTTCAGTGGAAATAGACGATTTTTTCCAATACTCTTGTTTTGCTTAACATGGGTTTCGTGAGTGATTTAGATCCTACTTTAACAGCTTATCTGATGATCGGCGAAATAATCCAGTTGAACTGTGACGTAACTATGGAAAGACCCGAAGTAATAAAATACTTATTCGGGGTACATTCCGACACTCAATTCTACTTAAGGCCGTTCAAATTGCACTGCAGTAGAACTCAATCGGTTCCAACTGTCGTGTTAAACACGAGTCGGCGAAATTGATGTGACAATCCGCCCCATGTTTGGGTAAGTAATCAATCAGGAAGCCGAGGTCTTCGGAGACTGCGAGCTACCGGCATCTTCTCAGCAGGTGCTCCCGTCTAATAGCAGCAGATGTGAAGGTCTTTCCCGTGCAACGCTTTGAAAGGAAACCTTTTGTGAGCCAACAGAGCTTTTTGAATGGTCTTTAACGAATTTTTTTTTTGTATGACTGACAAACGACTTTGGAGTTTAAATACTTGTAACTAGTTGCGATTAATATGACTGCATTATTTTATTCGTATCGAGTGAAAAATTTATGTGGATTGCATGAGAGTTTGTTGGAGTGCATGAGTAGATCATGAGAATTTGAATAAAATGAGAAGTGTAGTAAATTTTACTGTTCTCTGATGGTTTTAGAGCTACCAAAAGCTACAATCAGCTACACCTGGCACATGAGTGCACCCCCAAATTTTAGCTTATTTGGAAGTGAGTATACAGTTTAACATCACATCTTGGTGACGATTTTAGGAATAATCGAGGCGTTTAGAATCAAACCCGGACAGATCCAATTTTTCTAAAAATGTATTGTCGATGAATCTCGCAAGTCCAAGTAGCTGTTTACGCATGGCTAAAAGCACTTGCTTCAAAACCACCTAGATCCACCTGAAAATGTACTATTTTCTAAATTTCTCTGCGTGTCAAAAGCAGTCAGATCCATGACGTTTCTCAAAGCGAGCTGTGCAGACAGGACTGATTCACGACTAAAATACTCTGGAAACGCCTTCGAATTGTCGGAATATTGAGGATTTAAGAGTTCAACGAAGACGTTTCTGGGGTACTTCTGGACCTCTGTAGACCCTGAAACCTTGACGAGTACCCTCTCGTGGGAACGAAGCAAAGGATTGTTGCGGTCAACAACTGAACGCCGGCGTACACCCCCGCCATCGTCTTTTGTCCTGAAGATAATAAAAAAATCCGCCCTCGTCGGATCTGCGGAGACCTCCGTTGATAGCTCGAGGCGACGGCTTCATTCGCATATTCACAGTCCGCAGGGTTCGGTGTCAGACCCGGTCTGCGCCACTTCGTTCACACACCGTCACCCTAAACACACACAATAAAATTACTTACCAGTCGTGGAGCAAACAACTCATAAACCCACGGACTCGATCTATAAACCTTCGGCACTTCTCTTTAATACCGAAAGTATGACCTTTAAAATGGATAATCAACGAAACAAACCCTTACATTGCCTCCAGGACCCTCTGATATTATACGGATCATGCAAATTGTATTGGATTTTCAAAAGCCCTGTTCTATGTCTTCTATGTTCTATGTCTTCAGTGAGAAGAAGAAGAAGAATACATACATAATATAATATAATAATATAATATAGTACATAATTATAGACAATGTGCTCATGTATATTGTTGACTGAAATATTCCTTTACAATTCATTATTAGGGGTGACATGTTGTATATTATTTTAGTTCTAACTATTGATAATTTACATTATTATTGTCCCAATTAAAATGTTGTACGAATTCTGCCCGGTTGTTCCAAGCTTTTTGGCAGTACCTTGCCAATGGTAACCAATTCACACCGTTAAAGATCGCAAGTAGTCGTACCAAATTCAACCACACGAAACTCAGAAAGTGCAGGACAGATCGCCACGAAGTGCATGTCTTTAATCAGTGTATTTAGGTATACGTCTGCGTTTCAAAAAAATATATTGAAATAATATTCCAAATCGCTCAAAGCTGTTCTAGCTGTTCTAGGGCGGTGTACTTGGCGTTATCCTGGGAGCTTCGTTTACCCTAGAACCTAATTAGCCCTTTTTTAAGAGGTATTTTGAGAAAAGTGGATTTCCATTCACACAGAGTAATTTATTTGAGATGAAATGGATCTTCGACGAGAAGTCAAGGTACCTCATTTTAAAATGGTTTTTTTACGTTGAACACGATGGTGCAACCAGAAATTTGATATCGTATTCCGTTCTCAAACTGGAGCACTTTGAAGATGAAGAAACGTGGTTGTTCGCTAACGGCTCACTGCACAATTTAACAAATGTCGTCAATTAATGTACTTACTGTGAAGCTTGAGACATCAAATGAGTCAAAAAGTTGCTGCGTTGAAAACTCAGGCGGTTATTAAATAACTTTAATAACCTTATGCCTTAACTAACCCTAAATAAGCCTAGTAACCTTAATAACTTTAACTAACCTTGAAGAACCTCTGGAGGTTATTAAATAACGCATTTCGCTAACGGTTCACTGCACAATTTAACAAATGTCGTCAATTAGGTAATGTACTTACTGTGAAGCTTGAGACATCAAATGAGTCAAAAAGTTGCTGCGTTGAAAACTCTGGCGGTTATTAAATAACCTTAAATAGCCTTAACTAACCCTAAATAACCTTATCTAACCTTAAAGAACCTCTGGAGGTTATTAAAAAACGCGTTTCGCTAACGATTCACTGCACAATTTAACAAATGTCGTCAATTAATGTACTTACTGTGAAGCTTGAGACATCAATTGAGTCAAAAACTTGCTGCGTTGAAAACTCTGGAGGGTTATTAAATCTTCAATAACCTTAAATTGCCTTAACTAACCCTAAATAAGCCTAGTAACCTTAATAACTTTAACTAACCTTGAAGAACCTGTGGAGGTCATTAAATAACGCATTTCGCTAACGGTTCACTGCACAATTTAACAAATGTCGTCAATTAGGTAATGTACATACTGTGAAGCTTGAGACATCGAATGAGTCAAAATGTTGCTGCGTTGAAAACTCTGGCGGTTATTAAATAACCTTAAACAACCTTAACTAACCCTAAATAACCTTATCTAACCTTAAAGAACCTCTGGAGGTTATTAAATAACGCATTTCGTTAACGGTTCACTGCACAATTTAACAAATGTCGTCAATTGTTCAGTGAACAGTTAGCGAAATACGTTTGAGATTGAGAAATTCCTTTTTCTTACAACACTCATTACTCATGTAGAACTAAAAAATTATGTCAGGTATTGAATTCACTGGGTGGATAATTTTCTAATTTAATCATTGTACTCAAATCCTACGTGCGGTCACATAAGAAGTGCATTCACTCAACGTTCGTATTCAAATCAATGATTTCTTAAGAGATGGGGATCGATTTCGAGGTCTTCTCATGTCCACTGAACCTGTTGTTTGCAAAATAATAAGTAGAAAAGACTCGGTTGATCGCTCGATTGAACGGATCCGCTCGTGCGTTCAAATCGGATGTTTAGTATTTTAACGCGTTGACGACTGAAGGACCCTCCGGTGTTGGGCTACTGCGGGAACAATATTTTGATTCGATTAGGGAAAACAGTCAGTGGTTCGCGACCTACTGGGCCCAACCGACTGTGAGATTTCCCCCGGGGGCACCGGATAGTAACAGAGGGGAAGTTCAACGCCGAACGGCCAAAACAGAACAATCCGAACAAAAAAAACTGACACCGCAGGGGTTGATGTGTACGAGAAGAAACAGGAATCTGTTAAACGAAGGATCAGGCGTCAAGGTATCGTTAATTACTCAGCGTGAGTTTTTGCCTTCCAGCGTTGGTTCAACATAAGACTAAAAGGGCTTTTTCCCATGGAGTCTAGAAGTGCCCCAATGCGATCTTTAGGGGGTCCCCCAAGTCCTTCTTCCACTGCTTACTTCCCACACTAATAATCGAGTTAGGACCAACGACAATAGGCCCTCACCTTCAATAGCACTTCAATACCTGGAGCCAGTCATTAAATGCGTATTGGTTCTTGATGGCGATGTGCCTACAAAGGGATTACGAAGGTCCGCCCGTCGATTTCAATGAAAACCAATAGCGACTTCCCACTGTTCTTGAGGTCCCTATTTGTTGTTTGAGAAAGCTTTGACAATCGGAACGACGCCTGAAAGGTTTTTTTTTTCAGGTACTTAAAACTACGCCTACTCGTCTTCTCTTCTTGTGTTCCGTCAGTTCTTGGCCGTTCTTTGATTTCGATTGAATACTTTCAAGTGCGAAGGAGAATGGAATATTGCATGGGAACATGGGCGAACTGATTGTATTTCAGAGATGTACGACAAAGCGTTGCAGATAGAATACCGAGTTTTACAATGATCTAGCATATTTCATACTCGTATTATACAAAAGACACTCTACGAGTACTTGGAAGAATAAAATGTATAACGGCATCACTGTAACTGCGATTTGTAGCGAATCGGGCTAATCGGAATTAAACTACCCCTTGGAACATACAAGCAACAACTACACAACGGTCTAGTTGTGGGGAATATTTAACGTAACCACTTCAAATAACCTAATACTACCCTATTACTGGAAAAACTGTTTTGAGAACTTGGGGGAAAGGCCTTGAGGGCTTCTTCGTCCCCGGCCACTCGGGATTCCGTGATAATAGGTTGTACCAGGTAATAGGTTACGGAAAACGAATGCGTGAAAGGTGTGCGATCGTAACTGTCAACAAGTTATTTGAAAAGTGTATTGAGTTGACTCGAGTAACAGCGACCGTCTGGTAATAGGTTGTGGTATTAGGTTATTTTGCTAATAGGTTACCAGCGATCAACACGGACTGGGTTTCCGTTGGGCGCTGGAAAGGTTCTCGAATCGTTGGTATAGCCTAATACCACAACCTATTACCAGACGGTTGCTGTTACTCGATGACCTATTAACAAGAAATAACCGAATTAGCCATGCCTATAACTTCACCCCTTAACAACTGAGGAGTGAAAACTGATTGAAAGCACTCCCCGTACGTATAAATTCGAACAAATTCGAATCGTAGAAATTGGCGTTTGTACGGGACAGTAACAGGCACTGTATGAAGTGCCAATAGTGCGAAAGATACCAATTTCATTAACGCATCAGTGGAAGGAAGAACCTAATTGCCACTATATAAGTCCTTGGATGTAAACTGCTTCTGTACGATGTTCGACTGAATGAGTGATTTGCCAGTTTATCTACAAATTACTGCAAGAACTCACAGGCAAGTAACTGGCACTTGATGAAGTGTGAGGTTAAGCAAAAGATACCAATTTCATTGAATTTTACTAATTTTACAAAGTTCAGCTTGGGAAAGTACTCCTCGAACGATTGACTAAAACCCTCCAAATGCTCCAAGATCCCGTCACCGTAAGATAGTGTAAGCTTCGATTCTGATAAAAAATCATGGAGGGTCTCAAAAACTTCAAGTTTTTTACACATATGTAAGCAATATTGCTTACAAAATGTAAGTTTCTATTTCATTGACTCTATTTTGTCGTCGAAGTAAAAGATGCTGGTATTGTTTTGAAGAGACAGGTTGAGGTCATTAACTTTGTTGAAGATGTCACTTAAATAAGAGAGGATTTGCAGCCACTGAGCATCATGAAATTTTGACGACAATGTAAATGGATAGTCCTCTGAAAAAAGTGCTACCTACTTCTTGCCGAAGTTGAAATAGTCGTGTCAAAACGTTTCCGCGAGAAAGCCAGAGAACAGGTGGTGTGGCAAAAGAACGAAAAATATTAATCAAAATTTTTCCCAAAAATGTCCGCCATTTTTTCCACGCACTCCCAAAGGGGCTCCCGCGCACCCCAGGTTGGGAATTGCTGATTTATACCGATATAATATATATAATTTTCTGATATCGAGGACTCTGATATCAATATCGATATTTTCTTTCAGTATCCCAAGAACTCACTTACAGAAGAAACAAATTGGCTACGGGAAAAATTGTCTCTTCATCTACGCCAGATACCACTGTGAAATTTCACGGTATGAAATTTAAGGGTGAACTCTTGAAAACCAAAACGAACTCGGGTTGCCTAGTCATCACGCGCACAATAGAAATAATACATTGCCCATCAATAAACCCAAGAAAGAGGCAAAAGGCGCAGGCGTGGAGAGGTTGGTATAGGTAGGTTGGTAAATAGAGAAAAAACTGTTCCTTCGGATAATCAAAAAAAAAAACTTGGGCTATTGTGCCAGAGGAGCCTCCGGGCGATGGGGGCTCCAGGACCTCTTGTTCCAGGACCTTTTTGTCGGCTGTCTCAAGATGACCCGCCTTCGTGAGGGCACGTGCCCCCCACACGAGTGTGAAAGTTGACCGTAGGTAGAGCTTATTACTTCACATTGTCGTCTACCTATAGGGCAGGGAAACAGTAGACGTCCACTTTTTTTTCCAATAATTTTTTTTCTTCTTTAAGAATAAAAAAATGATTTTTTTTCCGTCTTCAATAGGAGCTTATAATGTAGAGAAAAGAGGAGAAAAAATTGGATTCACCACGGGGGTAAAGCAAACGAGGCAGATGGGTTACTTTCCTAAATGTAACGATTAACGACATGATCGCTAACCTGAAAGTGGCCTGTGCAGTGGGGGCTGTAGGACAGGGAAATAGCCTCACGGTTATTTCCAATTTCGTGAAAACTTTTGACGTAAAAGTGGGAAGGGCCTATTGTCAAGTCTAAGCTTTGGATGATTGGTTATATCTCTGGCATAGCAATAACATAACAACTGAGGTGCAGCCCATCAAGTTAATTTCCTGTAATATTATAAACTGTACGTTGAGTTTTTAGCACAGTGGTTGTAACTCAGGAGAACTACACTTGTCACATTGCCACATCACAAGATCAAAACGTTTTGTTCTTTCAAGTCGCCGGGTGACGTTGCAGTTGTCTAAGAGACGAAGAACTTCCATAACGTGGAGAGAGAGGGTTCCGAACTGTTTGAGAGCTGATCAAGTTATTTTTCCTGAAGGATCGGTTTTATACTCGTATTACCCTCTCCTCTCCCTTTCTCCCGGTTAGAGTAGGGAGAGCGGTACGAAAGGGCCCTGTCTGTGGGGTGGGAGCTATTCCTACTTGTGCTGAATCCTCTCCCTCTCACGTCTAATTTTTATTTAGACTATTCATACTTGCGTTGATTCTTACAACTAGGATGCTGGGGCATAACACAGTGTATCTAACCAATTTTCATGGTGAAACCCCACATTTTTTAGCAAATTGTTACTTTACTGCATATTCGAAAATCAACTAAGTGACAAAACGGCTACCTCCAATTTTGGTTTATTATCTTCGATAATGAACCATTGGAATCGCCCAAAGAAAAAAAAATTTTAACCCCCCCTCAAAATTTGTTGGTTTACGTTTCAAGATACGTAGATTCAGAAAATCGAATAAAAAAAAATCCGTCCGTCCGCCGTACGCCGTACGCCGTACGCCGTCCGCCGTCCGCCGTCCGAGGCACTTTGCCCAGTTAGCGTTGAGTTAAAATTACGAAATTTGGTTTCTGGGTTTGGACCAGCCCCACAATGATCCACGAAACTTTTCATAACCCTAGGTCAAGGGGAAGGGGTTCAAAACGAATTTTGAAATTTTGAAAATTCCATATCTCGAAAAATTCCCATCAAACGGTATGTTTTTTATTTCATATTTAGATAGAGTTTGTTCCGTAGAATTTTTTAAGACCATCCGCAGCTTTGTACGACCAGCCGTTCGTTCACAATGACGGCTCAAAGATTGTGCCTCACAACCCGATCGTGAATCAAACTGTTGAAATACGGGTCCATTTTCATACTAACAAGCTCTTTGGAACATCATATGGCTTAAGTGATGTCGAGTTTGTTGTTCTGAGGTGCGTTTCGTGCTACGGAAATGAAGGTAATTTCGAATGTTTGTTGGTAGGTACTTCTTTTATAGAAAAATTATTACCGACGTAGCATTAAAAACCCCAGAATTATATCGTATTAATTAATCATAATTAATAATAATTATTATTAATAATAAATACGAATTATCAATACCTAACAATAAATTATAATAATTTTCAGTAGGTACTTGATAAAATTGTTAATAATTAGTGATAATTGACAATAATAATTAATCTAACATTTAGGATCTAGACATTTAGACCTAGTGATCTAGACAGAAGGGTGATCTGTACAAAGAAGATAATGAACCGTTGTGTCAAGAATTTGCAGAGTTTTTTTGTTTTGTATGACATCACTTTGTAGGCAGATGTGCGTGCTAAATTACTTACGTAAACGAAAATGCGAATAATAATTAAGTTGACATTGTTAAGCCCAAATATTTCATCCTTGTTGGAGGATCCTTCATACCCTAGTTACCTCACTTCAATTTTCTTACCTGGTTCAATTTTCAAAATTCCAACGCCACAAAATACTCGCATACCACTAATTGTAATCAATTTATAAGTCCACTACGCGCTTTTCAGTGCCTACTCAAAATCAACGCGAATCGTTGCTTCCTGTTTGTTCATGCGATCGTCATCGTTGTTTTTGGTGTTCCCACGTTCCCACGAGGATGTCATCACCAGAATGTCAAACTTGACACATTCTCATTGTCACAAAATACTCCCGGCGAACTGATGGTTTTCCTGGTTCGATTGCCTTATGTTTATTGATGTATTAATGAGGAGGTGGAGGAAATCGACCTTGGATGAAACCCTTGGGAATCCACCCGGTAGCGTTCACTCCTGAACTTATGACCCGTCCCCACTGTATGTATAACTGTCTTGACCCGGCTTCCTTTTCACAACGAGCGCAGGTGTTTTTTTTTCTTCTCCCTTTCGTCATGGGAGTTTCGGTCCCTCCCGCTCGCATAATCAGGCAGCTCCTATTTACAAGTCCATTGTTTGGAGGAGTACGAAAAATACCGTTAAAGATTCATAAGGAAGTGTTAATTATTGTTTGTGGTCTGATCGTATTACGCGGTGCAACGAGGCGTGTATGAGATGATGTTGAAGATAAGCGTCATTAATTGATTGCCTACAATTGAAAGGAAGAGCTGCAATTAATTTCCTTTAAAGAGTTAAAGCCCAATAATCAGTAGACGCTCCTAATCAAACAAAAGTGATGATATCCAAATACCCCGAATTCTTGAATAATATGTATTATGGTATATCCACTTACTGGACGATGTTTTCCCCCACCACGTAAATATTATTTAACCCATTGCAGTTACGAGGAGTAAACGAAGTGGGTACGAAAAAGTGGTTAAGTGTATGAAATGAACACTCCTTTAAGAAATCAATAACCACTATCATTAATTACAATTATTAATAATTTTTGTTAATTATTACTAATTAAATCGATATCTGAAACCATGTGCTGTTTGAACCAGCTGGAAAAATATACAAAGTCATGCAGCATGGCTATAAGAGCAAACTTTGGGAAAAAACTGGTTTTATGTAAAACGGCTGCATTTTACTGGTATTGTAATACATGTTGTCTCGAGTTTTTGCCAAGTAACACCTCAGTTTTTAGATTCAAGGCAGAACACGATGGTGAAGGCAGAATTGCGAAATCTCATTCCGTTATCAGATTCGAGCAGATGAACCGTGAAGAACATCTCAAGTAACAACAGCTCTCTTTACAGCTCTCTTGGTGTCGGGTAAAACTTGGGAGGAAGTTGTGGCCAAAACCGAGAGAAATCTCATAATCCTTCAGAATTGGTTTAGTAGTAAGAGTCTAAGTATGCAAGACCTAGTAAAAGGACCGCTCCTTCCTTTTTACTTCCTTCAAACTTAAAAGGAAGCTAAAAGGGGTGTCCCTTTTAAAAACGGAATGCAGAGATCGACCTTATCCGGAAAGGGAGCCTTTTCGAGTAAAGGATCGTTAAAGGGACAGTTAGCTGCAATAGCTGAAATTTTGTTGTTTGAACATTGGGGAAGGTTTCTGACCAGGTAAGGAGAGTCCTTCGTAAGTTGCGGGGGGGGGGGGGGGTATTTCGGGGATTTCAAAACTACTTGACCGATCTGAATGAAACTTAGGGAAAATGTTGAGTGAACATTGGGGAAGGTTTCTGACTAATTTAGGAGGGGGTGTACTGGTGGTGTGGGGTGGGGGGGGGGGGTCTACAGGCAATCCAAAAACTACTTGACGAATTGGAGTGAAACATTGAAATTGTCAATCCTGAGGTAGTATCTGTTATGAGTGGGGCCTGTCCCACGAGTATACTTACTCACAAAGAGTCGTAGCTTTTTGTATTCATATATAATATATATTATGATAAATTGTAAAAAATGTATATTTTGAATGAAAGCAATTTTTTTAAAAAAATCTTCAAAGTGCATCGGTTTGGTGGTAGTTCTGAGTTCTCAAGAAACCTGTTGCAAATCAGCCCCTTGTAACGTGTGGTTCTACAAGTCACTCAGACACACAGTCGAATTGTGGGTGTAAACCCCTGGCAAACGGACGCTCCCGATCGGGGGGTTACCGGATGTCACAGCTAAACAACAAAGACATCTCGAGAAGAACAATATCGATTCGTCGTTCTCACAAAAACACCCCCAAACAGCTCCGACCTCGTTCCTTTTGTCTTGTAAGGACTCGAAGGCGGGCACCCCATCGGGAACAATAAGCCGCGAGTTCGTGGGAGGCGAGCGAAGGAGATTCCGCGAGATGATCTCCTTTAGTCATCCCCCGCACCGGGTGGGTGGAAGGACAAAGGACCTTAATGAAAGATGAAAAGGATCTTGGGGAGCCTGTAGAAGGAAAATTTCTGGTTTGAGCGTTTACATAACTGAAACAAAATTGTGAAACTGTGCAACCGTTTTCTCCTAGGATTTGCCTTTTATTGAACGTTACGCGTGGGAAGCGTCGTTACGCACGAATGTGGTCACTTAACGGCAAGAAAATAGTTGCTCAACATTGACGGAAGTAGGTGCACCTCATAAATACACGTAGTACCTGTACCTAGAGGGCGGCTCTCAATCAAGTGGCGACCTACTGTTTTTGAATTAGTGGCGACGTACACAAAGGCTGAATTAAGACTGACAAGCATTGAAAAAATCGTTCAAATCAGAAAAATTCCATTTTTCTTATAATTATAGTGAATTTAGAAATTTATTTCAAAAGTCTATGTCAATCAAGCTTGAGATGTCCTTCAAAAACATTCCAACCTAGGTCCTGCTGGCGACGAGGGAACATAAAATCAACTAGGTTGCCAAGATGAGATCACTATTCTTAACGACTGCCACGATGGCATTTCAAGTTACAGTGACACTTTCGTATTTTTGTTCGCTAAACCTCTGACGGACAGTAGCAGAAATTTTTTACTTTGTTGTAATTTGTTGTTCTAGTTTAATTATGAATCGGTAGCGGTGGTTGTTACTACCTCGATTCAATTCGAAACCAACTTTTCGCATTTTTTGATGTGAATTGAGGTCTTGTGAAGGTCCATTTCATCATGTATGAATACCTCGATTCCATTCGAAATCAACTCATTTCGCGTTTCGTCGACGTGTTTAAGATGAGTTGAGGTCGTAAAAATGCGAAATAAGTTGATTCCTAATTGAACCAAAGCATTTTCGTTAAGAGCGAAATGGAACTTCAACTAGACGTTGATTCGCCCCAAAGCGTCGCAAAAACGCGAAAAAGGTTGATTTCTAATTAAATCAAAGTATTTGAATTAAGGGCGAAATGGACCTTCAACTAGACGTTGATTCGCCCCAAAGCGTCGAAAAAACGCGAAAAAGGTTGATTTCTAATTGAATCAAAGTATTTTAATTAAGGGCGAAATGGACCTTTAACAAGACGTCGATTCACCCCAAAAACGTCGAAAAAACAAAACAAAAAGTTGATTTTTAATCGAATCGACATATTTATTTATGATTTCCATATCCATAGTGATTTCCAAATTATTACATAGATATAGATATTAGATAGTCCACTCCTCGGTATATAACCAACAATCTACTCTATAACAGAGTGTAATTGTAAGTGTGAATTCAAATATCGTTATAAAATTAAATTTTATTGAACCTAGGTCTTGCTGATCTGGTCAATATGACACATTCATCTTCCTCGTTTTCATCTAATAATTAAGTCGGAATCGGTTGATAAGGATCGGGATTAGGTGATGAGATTTTCAACAAATTCAAGTGTCCGCAAGCGTACTTCATCACCATCTCTTACCTTATGAAGGTCCTGACGTCTTCGGTAAGAGGCGTCCTTAAAAAAACTCCCCCGTCAAAAACACTTGTCGGAGCAGAGGCCTGCAGAGACTACAGCTGCTCCAGAAGGCCAATTTAAAAACCCTGTTTACACTGAGGCATCTGCCCTGAGGAGCATCTTAAGACGGCGAGGATCGTCTTGGGGATCCCATTGTGAGGGCGTCTTTGTGCCTGAGGAGGTTGCAGAAGACCGCAGGCACGAGCCCCATTGTCGCCGAAAAGGAACGCCCGCGTACGCCTCATCACGCTCCGGCTCGAGCCCTTTGGGAAGCGGCCTTACACCTGGAATCAAAATCCGATCGCATTGTGTAAGGTGAATCCAGGGATGACTAGACTTTATATCCACCCAAGAAAGTAGAGCAAATACAATAAATTTTCTATACAAATAGTCATTTACGGAATCCTTGTGTCACTAATCTGCCGTTTTAGAATAAAACCACTTATCTCCGAATTTGTCAAAATTTGTGAAAAATCGTATTATACTTAACCACTTGTCTTGTGGGGTTTCCACCTAATTTGGAGGCAGAACAACTTATCTGTGGTAGTTTGCAAGCTAAACCACTTGTTTTTGTCAATTTCAGCCACTTATCGACATTTTACGTCATCCAATTTGCAGGCAAAACACTTAACAGAAATCTGGTGTCAAGTGGTTTTGCCTCGAAACGCATACGCATTTTTCCATAGCAAGTGATTTTTCGCTTCACATCCAAGTGGTTTCTCCTACAAAGTCCTTAATTCGAAACTCGGGACAAGCTGTTTCGTAAACAGCTTTTGACTCAATGATATCCAGCTGTGATATCCAGTTTAGCTCAAGTGGTTTTGCCTCCAGACTGAGTGCTTTAATCGATATCATCATGATCAATAGGACCTAACGTTAACATAGCGGCAGTACGGACTCGTAACTCTAAACTGGAGTCGAGCAATGAAGGGGCCAGCTGAAAAACCTAGAGGCATTTATTGGACGTCGAAATTTTTGCTGGTAAGTGGGGTTTACTTGAAACGGCAGTAATAGCGCAGATTCAATTCAACCGATTTTTGATCGGACTGAAGTGAATCGTATGAATCCTACCGAAATTCCATAAATCCTTCTTCTTCCTTCTTCTGCTCATACGTAAACGCAAAAGCGAGGCCAATAAGGGATGAGTTCACTTTTAATCTTCCCGAGATATAAATGTCGTATGATATACAAAACAAACAAAAAACTAGTCTATGTTTTTTAGGTCGCTGAATTGGATTTGAGGATAGATTTTTTTTTTTTTTTTTGGTTCAATCTCAAATTTGGAGAATGCAGCAAAAAATCGGAGAAAATCTAGATTTGTCAACGCTGAAGTCAGAATTGCGATAGCTCATTCCGTTACCAGATTAGAGCATAATATGCTCATATTATGAGCCGTGAAGAACATCTGAAGTAACAACCACGTTTCTTCATCTTCAAAGTGCTCCAGTTTGAGAACGAAATAAGATATCGCAATTCTGATTTCACCATCGTGTTCAGCGTAAAAAAAAATCGTTGAAATTAGAACTCACCTGTCTGACTGTTTCATTTTTGGAATTTATAAGTTTAACCCCCTTTGGATTGCCCCGATTTTAATGTGTTTCGATATAAAGTTTGTTCCAGAAACATTATCGATATTGGAGAAAATTACTTAAAATCGGTTGTTGGAGTTTCGCTATTATGTTTATAAATGCAATGATCTGTGGTGGTTTTTAGGGTTTTGGAATGGTCAAAATATGGATTGAGATCTGGTTGTTATTGTATCATCTCTAAGTTGTCTTCTTACCTAATTTTGAGAACATTCGTGCGTAGTACAAGGAAATGAGTACCTCGTGAATACTTTGTACAAATCGGATGCGGATATGTGAATATCTTGCTTAAAATCTGGATTTTTTATGTCTTAACTCACTATCTTATTGATTGCATCGATATTTTTCGAGTCGAACGGTGAACGGTTCGGGGAGACGGTCGTAAATAAGTCACTTCGCTCCTTTCTAGGATTCCCACGAATGTATCGGAAATGCCATCGGCTCGCGCCGGCTGGGGTCCGAAAAATCCCTCGTGAAGACGGCACTTCCCTGTCAACGGTAAATCCTGCCGATAATATTGAATAGGGATCTTCTTCAAAGGGCAGTAGGAGGGGAGAAACGTCTACTGACGTTCGGAAAACCGAAAACTCATCGACCCATCACCGGTTCCCATGTACCAAAATCCGTCGAAACGAAGGAGGGTGACGGGTCCTTATTTGTTCTTGAGAGGTCCTCGATCCTTATGGCTTCCGATCATAATGGGGAAGCTATTCAATTCTTGTGTTTATCAAGGGGTGCGGTGGCGTAAAAGCTGGTAGTTTGGATTCGTGGGAAGAAGACTGAGAAGATCAGATCTAGAACACCTGGAACCTACCTACAAGTCCTGCTCTAATGATCTAACATCTACAGTAAGTACTAACAAGGAATTTGAGGCAAGATTTGTTGGTTTGGCTCACTAAACGTCACTGAGGGTAATTTTAAGGTCTCATTCAGAAATTGCAGCAAAAAACCCGAAAAAAGCATACTCCTGGTTTTGGAGCCGAGGTATTACCCGCCAAAAAAGGAAACCATTTTTTTTAATAAGACAGGAATTTCTCTTCAATAAGACGGCATTTTTCTATAATAAGACGGGAGGTTTTTTGGTTGGATTTATGTTTTGGTCACAGTAACATAATGCACTTTTAGCTCTTGATTATGACACCTACAAACAGAAATACACGCCTTTCAGATGCTTCTAAACCACAGTTTCTTTCACTAAATTATGCATTTCAGCCTTTTTTTTTTAAATCAGCGGCTTAACTGTGATTGCTCTCATCCGTGGCCCTTCTTCCCACCATTACCCCGGTTAATCGAGGTTCTACTGTATTTTTATTCACGTAAAAATAACAATTATAGTTGGTATACAATTTATTGAAATTCACAGTTTCAGGTATTTTTGCTGAGCTCTATTTTTTATTGTATTGATATTAAGCACCGTCGCGACAAATTTACAAAGGCGTATTGACAATCAGTACCTAGTGTTCAAGAAGGTGGGAGAACATGAAGAGAGAAGAACTTATTACGGAGAAAGCGCTAAATTAAGTTGTAAATTAGCTGCCGTTAATTAGGAATGTTTGAGCGGATGCTTTATTGGCAATCAGCTTCGGGTGTGAAGGGGGATACATCACGGAATAGTTTGGTAGTGGCTCGGTGAAATAGAAGGAGCGTAAAATATCATTGATCATCCTTATCGTGTAACGTTCGCGTATGGACGGATCGTGACTCATTTGACCCAGACTGTAGTTGATCCGAGGAGGCACCTAGCGGAGGATTCGTCTAGCGCTCAAAAATTAAAAAAAAAATCTGTTTGAAAACTTTGAGCCATCAATCAAGGCGTCCTTTCCCTGTGGAACCACCGGGTAAATTGTATAAGGCCGTTCTCCACACTCGATTGCCTGTGGTGCTCGGTCGAGGGAAACGCATGTAGAAGTTCTCCTCGTGAACCCGGTACTTGCTCTTCTGCCGGCGGTATGTGTCGAAAGGTCCAGTCGAAGTTACGATTTGTCGAAAGCTGAAGCCGAGAAACTTTTGGTTTATGAAGCTTTATAAGAATCTGGGAAAGAGAAAAGTTGGACATTTACTTGGCACGGGTTGGGACAGTTGGGAAATCAGTGATACAAGAAAACTGTTTTTTTTTTTTTTAATTAAATAAAATTGATAAATATTCGCAAAAACCCATCAAAAATTTAAATATTTTTGACTTGGCCAAATAAAATAATTTTATTTTATCAAAGTTAAATGTAAGTTTAAGAAACATCAATTATTGATGTTTCTTAAACTTACATTTACCTTTGATAAAACGTTTTAGGCGAAACAACACACCTTATTTTAGGAAATCAATTAGCAGTATATTTTGTTGGAATTTCGTTTGGGAGAAATTTTTCTTCCTTATTGAATTATGTTGATAATAAATAAATGTTGATTGTTGGTGTTTACAAGAAATTCAAGAATATTTCACACGTAAGTCACATTAACTAGGTATATTTTGTACCTTTCTTTTGTAGCAGTTGGAGCTGGCTAACTGGCAGGAGTACTTGCTAATAAGTAGATTAAAATAACATTAAAGATAGGTTTTGTGTACCTACCGGTATTACCTTTATAACTCATATTTTAATAACTTGAAGGAAATAATAATTCTCTGAATATATTTAAAAAATCTACAAAAATCATTTATTACTCCTAATAATTTTGTGTAGGTATATGTGAAACTAGCTATGTTTTGTTAATAAATACTATTGCAAGTTAATAAATACTGAATTGAGTGTGAGTGCAGTGTAGTATAATAATTAGTTGATTTTCTTAAATAGGTACATGAGAAATTGATTTGTTAAAATGAAAAATAGTTGGGATATCTACGTTAAGCAGTTGGGAAAATTGAGGTTTCTCCCCCTCCTCCCCCCTGGAATTTGTCTAAGCAACACCACTGAACTACACGTTCCACGTCTTGTGTTCTTAACTGTTCTAAAAGTCCAACTTATCCTGTTGTGGATGTTATTTATCATCTGCTCAATTCACTTGTTAATTTGATGCAATAAATGTGTACTGTGTGTTGAGCCCCAGTTGCAATCATTACAGTGCACTGTTAAATTGACATTCAGTGTTTGGGTTGTCTATACAGAACATAATAATGAACCGTTGTGAGAGAATTTGCGGCGTTTCTACGATTGATTTACAACAAACCGCTCGCATTCCTTAACGTTCAACTGGTCCGTCATCCATCGTTTCTCGGTTTTGCTTTGTCGGCCAACACCCTTTTCGATCGGAACAATGGAACATGTATTCGGTTTCCTAACTGGCTCTTCATTGTCCAGAGTCATTCATTCCTTCGCAATCACTCGAGAGTAAAAAATACCCTCGAAGTTGGTTTGACAATAAACTATCTACAGGTGCGTTTCGGCCGGCGTTAGTTGGACATAAACTAAGACTTTGTCTCACAATAGTTTCAGAGACGATTGAGTCGTACATTGCAGTAGTTCACTAACAAAACAAACCACTCTTTGTGTAAACATGAAAGTGTAGAAGTACGCAGTGAATAACAACCACAAGTTACAAGTTTTTTAGTGATTTTTTTGTTTGAAAAACGTACGTATTTTGTTTTTAAGACGTTGAAAATATCAAACATCAACTACAATTCGAGGCAGTCAGAGAACTACAAGAAATGATTTTCGAGGAAATGGTGTGTTCTTTCCAACGGTGTAATCAGATTTGAATTTTCATGTAAATTGAGGGAGTTATGGTCACTTTACGGTGATAAAGTCGAAAACACGAGAAAAAAATTTAAATTGAAAAAAACTCCATTTTTAACTGAGTAAAAAAATTGCTACAAGACATTTTCGACCAGAAATTAACTCTAGAATTGATTCTTAGCCTGTGACCGTTACGAAATAACTCTCAATAGAATTGAGAAAAAACGTTCAAATTTGCACGAAAAATCTTGGTAATCGAAAGGATACCAGGATGTTTGGGCAGAATCGGGCCACTCGAAGGTGGGGTGGGAGGAGTATTCGGGGGAGTTTTAGGGGGGGGGGGGGGGAAACCACCCATAAATTCCCAAAATGAAACAGTCCGACCAGTGACACCTCATTTTAGAGGTTTATCCTTTCTGAACGAGATGTTATGTTAATCCCCAAAAAGAAATTTTTTTGTATATTTTTAAATTTAATACCAAATGCTTTCTTCTTTATATTTTATGTGATACCTATTTATGGGTCATTCTCCCAGAAACCTAGAATCGCTGTCCAGAAGACTTTGTGCCTTTTGTGTTGCATTTATGGTTCTAAAAAAATGCTTAAAAAACAAGATAGTCTGTTCATTAATATCCATATCTAGTGGAAATGATACAATAATTCTATTTATTGTTAAAAATTCTTGGAATACTAAATTTTTCATTCACTCACCTTGTCCAAACTGGAAGTTCCCAACTTCAGCTTTCACTACGTCATTTATTGACATTGATTCCGATGTTTAAAAAAATGTGCATAATGCGATGATACCTCTAGATAGCAAAATGGACTGGTTATGATTTTAACATGTGGCTGCATTCAATAATTTATCTTTTTTTATGTTAGATAACCTTCAGCAGAGGATTTAATGCTAAATTGAATGTGTTTTTTTTTTCGATTTGCTCTACGATAATAATAGTTTGGGAAGAAGACTATGTTTTATATGTTTCAACGTCTGCTGCAGGTTGAATTTCCACACCTGCAGTTAGCAACGTGGAATTATCACTTCTGATAAGATGAACTCAAATTGCGTTGTAGGATTATGTTACAAATGTGGTGGCAGGGTTAATTCCATAAGAGTTGGTGTTCGATGCGAAATATGCAAAAAAGTATTTTATCACAAAACTTGTTTTTTTTTTTTCTTCACCTGGAAAACTGAATTATGAGGAGCCAGTTATTATCAGTAGCACCAGTTGTGACTTTAGCGGAAACATTGCATAATTAACAATGAGTGTTAATTAGTTTGGGCTCAATGATATTTAATAAGACATTTTAAAAATATTATTATTAAATGAAATTTTCAAGTCATGTCTTGGACACATATTTTGTTCGATAGCTGTGATAGTCAGTCATTATGATGACTCCAAGACATGACTTATTATTCCTGTTTGTGGAATGGTTGCGAAGAGGGGATTCTCTTGCCAATTTTTGTTGAGGAATGACCGTGTTAAATGTGCCAAAAACTAGTACTTTTTTTTTTTTTTTTTTGATTTTAGATGAAAGTTGTTTGAAAAGTTCGTAATTTGAATTATTTTTTAAACCGCTAATCAGGTGGTGTTCCGAGTTGCTGGGTATCACATTATGTGCGCTTTCAATAGAGGACAGCGTCCAATTTTTTGGGGCCACGTATTTGCACCTCGAAATTTTCGAATTCACAAACTTCAAATTCTAGGTTTCTGGGAGAATGACCCTTATCATGATTGAGATTGAGCGATTATTGAAACTATTGTCAGTAAAATCGATTGTGAAATCCGCCCTGTCGTGGATGGCGAGCTGTTCTCCGAGTGGGTTCCCATGGTTCACAAATAATAACGGTTACACGAAGAAGATACATTTTAGTTGTGGGTTACGTAGCATCTTTCACCTCGATAACTTCCGTTGCTTACCTTTGTCTAGGCTGTTTTTGTCGCTTTACAACAGGTTTTCCCATACGGGGCCCCCTCCACCCTCCGCGGCCACTGCACAATATCGAAATCAGAGGGTGTGGTCCCACGAATTCAATCCCGAAAAGAATCCGATTGTCTTGGCCCCAAACACAAAGTAACCTTGCATTTTTCACCCCACACTTTCCCATAGCCTCTCACCCGTGACCCCCGAAAAATCACCAAGTGACGACGAGGGTCGAGGGGTGCATCAATTCAAGAAGATCCTTAATCTCGGATGCGGCCTGTAGGAGAAGCGCGAGGGTCCCGTTTGAGGATACGGGGCAGATGTCCTTCCCAAGACCTGACAACTGACACTTAGAGGGTTGTCTATTCTTTTTCTAGACCTTTTGTCTAACCATCTCCCCCTTCCTTGGTACCTTCGGAAGATGCTTATACCCCCTGGAAGTTTAGTTCCCGTAGTGGGACAATCACCTAATGGGGTACCTCCCCTTTGGCCCACCTTCGAAAAATGCACCTTCAACGTCACAACAAGTAGTTCCGACCCTTATGCGTGACCCCTGGTATCCGTTTCGATGGCGGGAAATATATTCTAACGGACTTTTTCTACCTGGCTCATCAGTAGGTACAGCGGGGTCGAAACTACTCAACCGCCATAGGTACCTTCCACATCCCACAGAGTAGCATTTCAATAACGCAAACCACGGTAATTCAAAAACATTCCAACTGGGAAACTCGAAAAACGTTTCAAATAGTCACATAATAGTGCATCATTTCTATATACGAATCCCGAGATTACTCTCGTCGCCAAGTAACGACCATATAGTCGGCCTTCAAGCGATAGGTACCTCGTAAGTGAAAAAATGTTGGATACTTGGATGAGGTGAACAAGCTCTTCTAATGAAGACGTTGTCCTCTTGCGGCAGAAGTTGAATTGATCGTAACTCAATTTCGTTAAATTTCATTACTGTAGTATTCCACTATCTGTAACAGATCACTAGGACTGACCAAAAAGAGATTCGCCTCCTCCATTTCGCGCTACCCATTAAAAAGACACACTTCACCGAGGAAGTCATTGTGGAACTGGCTGCAGTGGGAAGGTTTAAATTCGTTTGTAAAATGTTTAATTTTATTTGCAAAAAGATTAACCTTATGTGTAAAAAGATTAAATTTATTGGTAAGAAGTTTAATTAAATTTGTTAAAAGATTAATTTGATTTGCAAAAAGACTAACTCTATTTGCAAATACTATAATATAGTATTAATTATATTATAAGCCTCCAGATTAGTGATTGTGGGTTATTACAGAAAAACTTCTTTACAATTAATTTAGATTTCTCTGGGTGGTGGAAAATATCCAGCAATTCGCACCGAAGTGCTGACGGGAGGGAATTAAATTATCTAACACCACGAGAAAAATAGGAATTAAGGGCTGCTGAGGTGTGAAATAAGGGCAATGACATGGCTTTCCGTATTTGAAAACGGTTTGACATATCATGTACTGGGAATCGAAACTTCTGCTCCTTCAAAATTTGCTTAGCATTATTCATTTCAATCAATGGTGGCAGTTTGAGAATATGCAACTTATTAAATATTGGGTCTGTATGTTCGTGGAATTTACTTTTCGTAATAACTCGTACCAGCGCTTTTTGTATTAAAAGTAAAGGCCGGATCGCCGTGGGATATGCCCCACCCCACGAAGGTAAACCATACAGAATAATAGATTGAACCAGAGAAAAATATAGGATTCTCATAATGGAAAGAGGTACTATTTTGTTTAGTCGAGAAAAAATATCAATCAAATATCTTAAACGCTTCCCTACCACCTCGATTTGTTTGTTCCACTTCACATTGCTCTCAAAATAGACTCCCAGATACTTGACTTGGCTCTTTCTCCCTATTTCTAGGCAAGATGAACAGTCAAGCCTCAAATCAGGCAAGATGAAAAGTAATCCCCGAAAAATTAGAAAAATCAAAAAAACTGAATTTTGTACTAAGAAACTAGCCCTATGAAAATAGCTCTATTGTTTTGCAGAGAAATTGCATGTTTTGGTCATTATCTCGGTGTATCGAAATAAACAGTCGATATTAGTAAATCACCCGTCCAACTGATAGTTTTGGCCTTGCTTGAAGAATGCGCTCCAGGAGGCCTAGCAGCCGATCACACCAAGTTACACAATGACATCGTCGCAACCAACAATCACGACATCAGCGTCGAAATCCGCCCTCACCGTGTCGGCAAATCCGCTTCTGACCGTTCGACAATGCGAATAAAATATGAAGCAATAACATATAACACGGGTTCCGATCTCGTTTGAACCGCCAGGAAGATCGTGCGTGGGTATCGTTACAGACATAACAAACCGTCCTGCGATACCTCGTTGTGGGTGCACTCACGCGTTCAAGCCGAATAGGTCCTCACGGTCGTGTATGATGTTATATTCAAAACATCAACTTTTGAACGGTCTTCCACCGAATCGGTAACCGAGATAACCCTCAACCCCGGGAAATGGATTTTTATTTTTAAATCTCAAGTCTACACCAGTATTATTGTCGCTACTCCTGTTCGGTACGCAACTTCCCGACGAGCCATAACCCGCGGGGTATCAGATTCTGTTTCGTTTTAACCGTTTTCTCGGCGGAGAAATATAAACTCGAAGAGAGAAGAAAGAAGACGAAAAAAACACTTTTGTGAAGGGAAGAAAAATCCGTCGGTATTAAATCCCTCGGCGATTTCCTGACAATAACAACAGCGCATGATCCTTGTAAAAAATACACCACATGATCGACTTGGAAGCTCTCAAACCCTCTCATTGACATTGCACTTTATTTACCAATGTTCCTTCACGAAAACCTGTATATTGACGCACGTATATGTTCGACTTTTCAGGGCATTACGTGTAAAAATAACAAATTCGCACGACGTATTGCATGCTCCACCCAATTGTACAATTTGGAACGCAGATATTGGATTTCAGTGCCCTCGAAAAAATTATTACGACAAAAACAAGTTCCAGTCATGCAGCATGAGTATAAGAGCGTATTTTCGATTAAATAACTGGTTTTATGTAAAATGTGATGTTTGAAACATCTCATTCAAATTTGTGCAATCTTACACTTATTGGTTAATTATAGGTATTTAAGTAAGAAGCAATTCGCTTAATTCGGTACATCAGGTGTAATGCTTGACTAAAGATCGGTAGGTCATTCCAGTCCCCTCAAAGTCGTTTTAATTATAAAATAATATTACCACTGTAAAAAAAAACATTGTTAAATAAAATTGAATTTTGGATCGAACGAGAGGTTTGAGGTATGAGGTTTGATGGTTCATAACAAACATTTTCATTAAAACAACATAATGTTATCATTGGCCTACCTCGTAAATTGAAAAACCTCATTTTTCAAATGAAACGAAAAGCCACAGTCATGCAGCATGGCGAATTTTCGATGAAATAACTCGTTTTATGTAAAATGTGATGTTTGAAACATCTTATTCAAATTTGTGCAATCTTACACTTATTGGTTAATTACAGGTATTTAATTAAGAAGGAATTCGCTTAATTCGATACATCAGGTGTGATGCTCTCTGACTAAAGATCGGTAGGTCATTCCAGTCCCCTCAAAGTCGTTTGTGTTAATTATAAAATAACATTACCACTGTAAAAAGTACCTTGTTAAACAAAATTGAATTTTGGATCGAACGAGAGGTTTGATGGTTTATAACAAAAACTTTCATTAAAACAACATAATATTATCATTGGCCTACCTCGCAAATTGAAAAACCTCATTTTTCAAATGAAACGAAAATCCAGTCATGCAGCATGGCTATAAGAGCGAACTTTATTCAAAATGTCTCCATTTTACTGGTTTAATAACACATTTTTCCCGAATAACACCGCATTTTGAATATTTTTCTACGCTGAACAGAATGGTGAAGCCAAAATTGCGATATCCCAGCCTGTTCTAATACTGGAGAACTTTGAAGGTGAAGAAACGTGGTTGTAACTTCAGATACTCATTACGGTTCATCTGCTCTAATCTGATAACGGAATGAAATATCGCAATTTCTGACTTCACCATCGTGATCAGCGCTTAAAAATCTATAAGCTGAGGTGTTAAGTGTAGACCTACACGGCAAAACTTCGAGACAAAATTCGTAGGATTGCAGAATTTTAGTTGAAATCACTGAAACGCTGAGACCATCAAACCGGTTTGAAACCGTTGGAAGTGCGTTTGGGCGTTCGCAGAGGCTTCCAGTGACATATCGGCTCGTCACGGCCAGGCTCGGCAGCCATGTTGGTGCGTTCGCTGAGTCTCTCAAACCGTTTGAAGCCAGGTTTCAAATCGTCATAACCGACTGGAGATTTTTCTCCCAACCACTTCTGACTGGTTGGAAACCACTTGAAATTTGGTGGCGGCCACGCATGCGCACCGGTTCACCCCCATCCGGTTGGAAATGGTTTGCTACCAGTTTGAAAACCACTGGAAATGGTCTCAGCGAACAAACCTCATGTAAACGCTGAACTTTCAGGCACTAACGAAGTAGCATTTTTTTTTTTTTTTTGAAACTGCGCTAAAAATCCTTCAGCGGTCATGAGAGGTGATTTTCGTTTCGCAATCCTCCCCGCGCTCTTCGAGATCGTTTAGTGTCGATCGGAAAGGACGATTTACCCCGATCGTAGGAATTCTCAATCCAAGGATAATCAGATTACGTCATTGCCCCTCTATCGACGTGGAATTCCGACGTGGGTCTTGTCCGAGTGCTTCGAGTACTGCGGGAATCGAAATCGACGAGAAACTCGCGTCACTGCTACTTCACGTGAGAACGAATCCAATACCGTTGAATACCGAAATGGTTCAGATTTCCATGGAAACGTCTTCATTTCGAAGACTTGCGAAAATGCGATTCTCTAAAGACACCACCAAGTAATACAAAACAGTAGTTTAAAAGTGACGACGCCAACATAACGATCAGAAAACGAACCGCAATATATAACTGTGACGTAACCTCCTGCCATAAATCATAACTACGTAATTACTCATTTTAACTTCAATATTAATTTGCTGTGTACCTGTAACTACCATTCTAGGCCATTATGTCGTTTGGTTGTATTTTTTCAAATCATTGCATCAAAACGACGCGTTTAACCTTGAAAACATTGACTTCATTGTTGGATCGAGCCATTCAACGTCTTCCCTCTAGTTCTAGCAGCTGAGCCCACATCAGGCGTTCTCTTCCCCATTTTGATTTTATTGTCACGTGTCCATATTTTGCCCTAGATTTCAAGGTTCATTTAAGAAGGTTTATTTTATAATTTTTAAAATACCTGTATAATATATTACAAAAAATGGAAGTAGGAAAATAAATATCTAAGTAAGTTGGTATATTTTAAAAACACCAATAAAATATTTCTCATTTTCTTTTAATTTGGCAAATCTTCTGATGGCACAAATAAATAATAAACCAAAAATATACCGATTAGGCAATAAATAATGTGACATTCAGTTGTGGCACCTATCTAGAGGGCGTTCGTGACTAAATTTACCTACCTTGTTATTTTTATTAATCGTTCGGATCAAAAATCTCCTTCAAAACTAGAACACAACGCTTTATAAGCAGAATCGATTCAAAATGTCGATTATTTTGGATATAAAGACACCGAGTGAAGAAATTTGGGTTTTTATGACAAACTGGAGAGAAGTTAGGACGAGGGGGGATTGAGTAAAATTTTCAAGTGATCTCTTGAAAAATTTTGTTTTTACGACAAACTGGAGACAAGTCTGGACGAGGGGGTCCAAATTCAATTTTGAAGTGATCTTTTGAAAATTCATTATCAGATAATGAATTTTCAAAAACGGAGTTGAGGCGTTTTACCTTAACATCGTTGGCTTCAGATGATGGGTTGATGTTTCAAATGGCGCCTGGGAGGCGTTTTACGTAAATTAATAGATTCTAGATTAATAGGCGCCATTTGAAACATAAACCCATCATCTGAAGCCAACGATGTTAAGGTAAAACGCCTCAACTCAGTTTTTAGCGAGTTCAGGCTTTTTCCCAAACAACTAACATAAAAGCATGAATGTGTGCTAGGTGTTTCAAACGAAGCTTTGAGGTTTTTCTACCCAACAAACATGCTGTTTAGGCGTTTCCCCCAACATCAAGCTTATTCGAGATTTCACCCCTATTAATTTCAACTCCTTCACCGTCGAATTTTGAAATTTCGACTAGAGCATTAGAAAGTCGTTTTTCATTAACGGGGCAGATTTGTAATAAAACCAGTAAAATGGAGACATTTTACATAGGTATAACCAGTAATTTCTTCAAAGTTTGCTCATGTAGTCATGCTACATGATTGAGGATTTTTATGACAAACTATAGGGAAATTAGGCCGAGGGGGGTTAAACGAAATATCGAAGTTACGTCTGAGAAAATTGGGTATTTTATGACTAGAGAGAAGATTTTGAACATAATATTGAAGTGATCTCTTGAAATATTTGGTTTAAATAATCGAATTCGTTGTTTTTTTGGGCGTTTCAAACGGGAACTCGGTTGAACATGCGAAAGTGTCTTGTACAACGCATCGTAGATGTGACTGAACTGGTGGGAGTCAACTTCTGGCTCTGAACGCATCTAATACCGCGTAACGGCCATTGAAGTCACTGCTTCGAGGCGGTGAATATGTGCAAGATGCGATCGAGCCTGCGTCGACTCGAGTCTGACAGTTTATTGGCAAAAACGGCACCTGCAGTGCGCACTACCGCCCCCACCAGGTCGTGTTTTAGTTACGCCCCCGCACACCCGCCGTCGACTTTCGGCCCCCACGCACCAGATGTCCACGACAGCTCTGATCCTCAAGGTCTTATCTGGCGGTCCCATTACGTCGTTATAACCGAACGGAACGGGCTGTAACGTGATCGGATTGATATCCCACATGAGAAGTGGCCGCTGATACCGTTAAATGGACGGTATTCGAACAGGGTTGACATTTAAGAAACAAGACCGTATCCAAGTCACAGAGTTGGAATCGTAATCTCGTCATACCTGTACTAGTATGTTGTTTATAACCATAGTAGGGTGTTAATCGATTACTTTCGTGTAATCGACTTCATTCTAGATATGGGTAACGGTTGGTAAAACACCGATGTTTTTTTCCTGCAAACATCGTATGAAAGACATCGGTGTTTCTTTCAAAAAGACCATACCTACTGTGAACTACATAAGTACAAGTGCCGACCTAGCCGTCAATTTTTTGGTAATTATTGCTGTAATTTAAAAAAACTTCAACATGAAAAATGTACTCATTTACGTGAAACAAATCCTCAGTCATGCAGCATGGCTATAAGAGCGAATTTTCGAAGAAATACCTGGTTCTATGTAAAATGTCTCTATTTTACTGGTTTTGTAACAGATTTTGTTTCCTTTTTTGGCAGGTAACCTCACAGTTTATAGACTTTATAACGCTGAACGCGGTGAAGTCAGAATTCCAATTACGACGAATTCGACAAATACTATATTGACGGTATTGTGCGAAATTACGAATAAATCGTTCTTGCATTATTCGTTGTCGCCCGAAGATTGTCAACTGTGCTGTTTATTGGAGTCGAATTTCGATGAAATATTTGTGCGTTTCGGTGGAAAATGGAGGATTTACTTCAAAACTACCACTGAATATTTCAAAACTACCACTCAAAAAAAAAAAAAAAAGTAGAAACCTCAGTATTATACTTACTAATATATTATATTAGTAGGTATAATACTGAGGTTTCTATTTAAACATTTAAACAAATTATTTGTAATTAATTTATTAAAATAATTACAAATAATATTTTTAAATTCTAAATAAATAATTTATAATTCATCGCAGAGATAGTCCCCCCCCCCTACCGCTTACTTGTCACCTATTTGAACAAATATTTTAACGCATTACTGCTATTTCAGCAACTTTCCCCGTATAGTTACATGTCTCACAAATTGTATGTAAAACAGTGATCTAGACAGAAGATAATAAACCGTTGTGGAAGAATTTGTAGAGTTTTTAATAAGTAGGTACTTCTGGTATCTATTTTTTGACCAATTATTTCTGTATGGTCGTTTCTTTTATAATTGACAATGATTTGTGCGAAAATTGTGACGTTTCATGAAGTCGAGCTGTACGCTTGGTAGACGTTACTTGTTAGGGCCTTAGTCAGTTGGGTGTATCCCACGAGAAATGTCGTTTAACTTGGGACCTCGAGTTCATCAACATCTTTCTATGTACGTTGGTCTTTCTACTTGTCGACTCTCCTAACGAGGAAACTTGGCCCACATTTCTGATCTTTGAACCCGTTTTATTTTTTATTTTTTTTGTTTACGGTGCATCGAGGCGGTGCACGTATTGTACGTGAAGGTACCGCCTCCTCAGTCTTTGTACTCACAAGCTCTTCAGTTTTAAAAGACGACACCTTCCGGAGGGGTCTGTTTCCCGAACCAGTTTCCTGATTAAGGCGGCATTGTACACTCCGACACCCACATTCTGGATGTCAACCCCCGACGTTCTTTTTTCGGACGTTCGCGGAGTCTTCACCCACGACGATATGACCGGTTTGGTGACGCCTTCCCAACCGTCCTCCCACGTCTTGGAGGAAAACTTCCATTGTCCCCGCTCGTTCAGAGACAAAAGGCCGTGTCGTGTGCAACGGATGGTCAACAGAATTCAACTCTTCTTCCGAAGGACCATCCTGTGGGAACGGGGGCAGATTTGAATTATAAAATCTGCGTGTTAACCCTTTGAGAACCGCCGTTGCCTGAATTGCATTATTGGCCGTTTTGCACTTTTGAGTGGGTGTTACTCGTACGTATCTGTTCCGTGTGAGGCTCCAATTTTCAACCTCGTCAAATGCAAAATCATTACCTGACCCAGAAAGCAAATCTAAACAGCGTTTTCCATACCAGAGGATCCCAACGTTCAAAATTCGACTCCGGGATGGAGTAAGAGAGGACCATCATGGTCCTAGGATAGCTATCCTTAACCTGTTTGTTTTAAATAAAAGCCTTCAATCAATCAATCATTTGTTCTTCTTCTACTGATGCCACAATAAAATCTTAATAAATCACCAATCAATATTAAATATGTATCGTCGGTGAAACAGCAACATGCTATAAGTCAATTTTTGGCCAAAATGAGTTAGACATCATTCCTTATTCAAATTTTCGCGCCGGATCGACTGGAGAAATCAGTTTCTGGAAAAAACGACTCCCTGGGAAGTTATTGATAGTGTTGCTAACAAGCAATAATTCAGTTTGAAACCAACATGCTATAAGTCAGTGGTTTTACAGTGCAGTTGTGGCGAGGCAACGACTCAGCATGGAAGTTGACGAATCTTTTGTAAACAGTTTTTTGTCTCCTCTGAAAAGTTAGGAAAAATGAGTTATAACATGTTGCTGTTTCACCGACGATATCACACATATAATTTGGTTTATTCTCCCAGTAATTTATTTGATTGATTGATTGGTGATCTACTAAGATTTCATTGTGGCATCAGTAGAAGAAGAACAAATGAGTCGGAACAGTGTAAATAAATGATTTTATAAATATTACGGCATAGTTTTCCCAGCCGTACATTGGAGGTTTGAAACGTAATTGAACATAACTATAATCTTCTTCTATTAGGTGAGAAAAAAATGAAAAAAATCCACAGTCATGCAGCATGGCTATAAGAACGAATTTTCTAAGAAATAACTGGTTGCACGTAAAATGTACCTGTCCATTTTACTGGTTGTATAACAAATTTTGTCTCCTTTGTTTGCCGAGTAACACATTATTTTTAACAATTTTCAACGCTCAACAGATGGAGAAGACAGAATTGCGACATCTTATTCCGATTCTGCCCGTCTACGAACTTAGCCTTTCGAGTGCGAGGACAGAGTTTTTGTGCAAATTTGAACTTTTTATCTCAATTTTATCGAGGGAACTATGCATAAATATATAAATATATACTTATGGGGAATTCTTTTTCAAATCAGCCACCCTTTCTGTCCAATTCAAGTGTGGGTGAAGAACGTTTTTTGGCACACAAAATCACTTGTCAGAAAGTCTCCTTTTTGATGCCGTTTGGCCTTTTTGAGAAAGAATTCTAACCCCAAAAAAACTATTTGAAGTAAGGTACCTACCATTTGTCATCCAAGAATTTGAAAATCGAATTCAGAATGGTAATCAGCGATCCGAAAAACCCTATTTACAGAACTTCGTAAAAATAGTAAGTAAGAAACATACCTACTGTACACCATGTTGGATACGGAATTTGGAATTTGGCATATTGGCATATTGGCATATGGAATTTGAAATTAAAGTTCTCCTTCTTAGATGAGACATCTTGAATTTGGAATATTCATTCGCTTTGATCATCACAATGTCATATCCCGAATCCCAACATACAGAATTAAATTTTGTAGAAATTGGTCAACGCTGAGGAAAATGTCGCCCAGGATTTTGCATCCGCCATCTTGGATTTATAATCTGACAACGGGTTCTTGTTCAGTGATCCTCAAAATAGTTTTTCCGAGTAATTTGGACAAGAATATTGAGAAATTAAAAGTTTTTCAATCATTTTTGACTGAAAAATGGTATCTTTTTTCGAGTAAAGTATACTTAAAATCGTTTTTTTTGAGGTTAGAATTTTTTTCTTCAAAAAGGCCTAACGGCATCATAATGAAGAATTTCTAACAAGTTTTTTGGTGTGCCCAATACATGAAATTTGGCTGATACATGGCCCAATACAGTGCCAATACAGTGCCCAATACATGGCTGATTTGAAAAAAGAATTATCATAATACCATATAAACATACATAAATATAAATAATATTCTTCATAGATTCACTAAAAGAAAACCAATACGACACCTTCGGTCTGAATTTGATGAATTGGCACAACTCCCCCCCCCCCCCCCCCCCCAGATGAACGAAATATTGAATTGTAATACTATAGTCGCCTGTGGAAAACTGGCTCAATATTCTGTTGATATCTCCTTCATTGGATGGTGGGATGGAGGTACCAAACGGATATCACAGCAGAATGAAAAATGCTGAGAAGTGCATGTTGTAGCGGAGTAGGGGTTGGATAGATTTCGAATGAAACGCCCTATTTCTAACGATTCAACATATTTATTCCTTATAGAGAGCCTCAAATTGACGACGAAAATGGTAAAAGAAAGAAAACTGGAGTAAAATAAATACAATTTTTAAGTAGCTCCTTGCCCTAATGCCCTAATCATGAAAGATATGTACAAAAACCAAAATTAAAAATAACTTGTCGAAAATAATCAGTTTGAACTTCTTCGCAGAGTGTTCATGAAGGTGGAGTACGTTCGCGGGAAAAATTATTAGGTAGATCACGGCTTACCTCTGATCTCCTGATTTACACAGTAGTAGCAGGCAGAAAACACAGCGAGAATGAGGTTGATGTACGTGGTGTGCGTGGGTGATGTCCTTCCGCAGATGCTGGACTATTCAGTCAATATATATCGAATTGGAATGCTGAAGATCCAAGAATCAAGGCGGGATACTGCACGAGCTGCTCTGACCGACTGAAAATGACGAATCACCGGCTAATTGTTCTGATAGGTACTCGAGAGTTCTGGGTCGCGTTGTCTAGAGTTTGTGATCACTGATCACTGTGCCTTATCATCAAAATACAGTACCTAATAGGGCGTAAACAGTGCACAAGTCGTGGTCGCTTTGGCCTGGCTTTTGGCCTGGCTTTTGGCCTGTCTGTGCTTGACACAGGCCATTTTACAGCCTTCCATCAGTTGAATCGGATTCAGTTTACCAGATATTTTCGTATGCGCTGAGGTCACTGGGAAATGCCTCAGCAAAAAACGAAAAATCATAGAAAACGGGAGGAGGGCGATGCTGCAGAACAGTATTTACTGTCAACGCCACGATTTACGCGATGAACTCTGAAAGAGTCGTCGACTCTATTGTTCCTTCCGAGGTTTCCTTCAGGAAAAGGGCGAAGGGTAATTTGGCATTGTCACCCCGTGAGAAGGAAGTATCAGGAAGCACGGAGAGGCTTCGGATGCTGCCGTCTCGGATACGGTGAAATTTGCATATCCTAGGAACGGACTCATGCATATTGTATCCTACGGTATCGGGGTGTTGAGTTGTCAACTCGACCCCGTATTTGCATAGACACTTGCACTTGGAGGGAGAAAAACTTGTTCTCCGACCTTTTTTGGGGCGGTTTCTTCACCTTCGGCTTGGGGTTTTAAAAAATATCTTCGAGTGTTATCTTTGGGCTCCGCTGGGTTCTCAATCGCCTTCATGAAAGGATAATCTACATTCTGCATTCTGTCGTATACAGTGGGAACTGGCCTCTTCCTTGAAGCACGTAACCACAATGATTTGACCGATGGTCTTTCTTCACAATCCCACTTGACTTTGTGTTCAAGGCAGCTTCTATTGAACAGCTGGTACGATGTTCCATAACAAAAAATGGAAAATGGAAAATGGAAAAAAGGAAACAATATTTTTCTACGACTTGAAGAGGAAGGAATAACCAGAATGGCTCTGTACATCATTTCACAACGGTGGAAATACGTACACGTGTTTGAACTCCTGTTACTTCCTGCCTCATATTCTCTGCATAGTAGAACTGCTTTTGACAATCTAAGCTACAACACATACAATTTTTTAGGTATTTCGAAAATCCACATTCTCACACCCCCTTGCCTTATTAAGCATCCGATTTCGTACACGTTCCCGAATTAGAAAGTTTTCTGCACCAAAATTGCTTCCTTTTGAAGGATGAGCACGAAATTAAATTTCCTACTTATCCTTCAAAAGGTAGCAATTAGAATGGGCGAGTCGAAGAAGGCAACAGTTGCAAAAAGTCAAATTTCATGGGAAATGAAGAAAAAAAGTTTCATGTTCACCAAAAAGCTTTTGAAGCTCTCATTACAGTTTTATTCACATCTCGGCAGCATCATAAACAGAAATTCACAGCAGAAACTAATTTTGTTCATTTACAGTGGTAAGGATAAGCTAACAAAGATGGCGAAATTGTTTCCTTCATTATAATAAAAATAATAAACCTTACGTTTACCTTATTATTACAGTTCTTCCTCGTTGTCCATGTCAGTGATTGGCCATTCGAATAATTTTTCATAGAAGGATCGGTATTTGTCGGGTATGTACTGGAGCAACTTCCGCAGATCTTCCAGTTTCTTTGAGTTGAGGGGAACACAGGAGCTATAGGCGCTGCTGGTGGGAAACCCACTCACATCTTTCTTCATCAGTCTGAACGTTTCCGATTTCCACCAAAATATGCGATTGTTACCTTCTTCAACTCACCAAATTTGTCAAATTTTGTTGTTGGAACTCGCCCAGGAAATTTATCTACACCCAAAATAATACTTTAAATACCATTTCAGACAGATGGTTGTGTGTGTTTGTGCACCCAGTCTACTGATTCTGATTTTGGGGCTTTCTATTTACTGAAGCAAAATCAACGTTTAAAAGTGCATTATTAAGACCCTAACGAACAGAAATAGGCAAAAAAACGTTCGAAATTATGATAGCTCCCGATGAAATTTATATACGAAATTCGATGTAGGTACGTAGCGATCTCATACGTAAGCAATGAGCTAGCATAAATTCTAATAATTGATCCGTTCGTATAGTTGTCACTACTCCCAAATGAGACCTTTTTCCCATGCCCTCCCTCTGCATAATGAGATGGTAATCGGCCGTTTCATCAATTATGTATTAAATATTTTATTCCGACGAACGTAACGAGGTTCGGAGGTCTTTTGGGGCTTATGGTCGCCTCAGTTCAAGAGCTGTCGCGAATGATGCGGCAATTTAGGCGACGGGCAAACGTTTTTAGCTCTTAGCATGACTCCCCGTACGTTGCTACCGACAACATGAGCCAACACGCCCGTTTCCAGCTTCTGTGATAATTTTCGTAATTCCAATGGTCCCGGATTTCAAGGACGACCTTCGACATAATCATCAACTCCCATTGAAACCGAACCCTCAATTTAGATTCAATCCAGATCGTTCTATATCAATGGCCTGATATCTCGATCCTCTACCATCGATTAGTGTAAATATTCGGCTTGTTTGTTTAATTACATCCAATAATGATGGTGACTAGCGCTAATTTGATAGGTAGAGTAAGACTAATTAAACCTGCGATATGAGAGGGCCAATAAATATCAATATTTGTAAAACCCACTTTCCAATAATATTATTTTTTCATATCGACCTCTGACTATAATTTTTTTCTGAATAATCATTCTTTATTTAAAAATGTAATAAAAGTACATTAATAAATTATATTAAATCGAATGCTACTTCCCGATATGAAAAGCCTTGGGAGATGATTATGACCTATATATACCTATTCGATTTAACACAAAATATTGAACACCTTATGAGGTAACAAACATTAAACACCAAATAATTAGGTACCACAAGAGACAAGATGGAAACAAGGTGATCAGAACATACATGTAGTCTTTTTTAACCTCAAGTTAAAATGATGCAGCCTTTCTGATATCTGCTGGAAGCTCATTATAAATTTTGGCACCCCAATAAAGACATGAGCTTTGGCCTGCTACAGTTGAACGAAACGGCAATTCAACACTACAACAGCCACGAGTATGAGATTCATTAATTTTATTGTTACCTTCTTCAGTACATTTATAACCTTGTGTTTCTTGAAGAATCTTGGTTATGCTTTTTTGAGTAATTATAAGAGTTTGAGGATATAAAAGTACTGATTGCACAAGAGCATAATAAACTTTCCTCAAATTATTCATAACTAGAAAATAAAGGTACTCGGAAAAATGCACTGCTGCTGGGGTTGATTAGTTTGAAAATGGCGGTAGGGGTCAATTCTACTTTACGTACCCAAATTTTGAAATTGCATGCGAGCGAATTACGAGCGTACGAGTAGTTTGGAGCGTTCGGTGTTGGAGAGAGGTTTTGGAACGGTCAGAGTGGTGTTTGGTACGGTATTATAACTGAATGTGTACATGAGTATTTCGGGATTTGAATGTGGAGGGAAGGGCGTCCTTCTGACACCTGACCTCCAAATGGGTTCAAAATCCACCCTTGAAAGGTTCAGTGGACACCTGGTTGATGTTGCCTGGCACCTCCGTTACCGCTAAAATGGGTTTCAATCCTTTTTAAAACGGATAACAATTATTGTATATCTGTCGGTAGTCCTGTGGACGTGTACCTACAACAACTGCAAGTTACCCTCGGAGTACAGTAGGAAGATTGAAGCGCAAATGAAAGGTTCAGTAATCTGACCAGGTGCAATGGGCCTGTGCACAACCACCTCCGTTCGTGGACTTTCTGTTGAGTACTTTCTACAAATCGATGAGTTCGACGACCGTAAAACCGAGCGCGTACCATTTTGTTTCCCCAGGATAGAAAAAAACGGGATGACCATTATGTGCACAGGCCAAAGGGGTTGCCAGCTTGTTCCTGACGGTCGAAGCAACAGTCAAAACCAACCAGGTGTTACCAACTAACACGATGAATGGGTACATGAACGAGTAGTAAGCCTCTATTATAATATATTATTTTCATTTTTATTATCATTATCTATATTATCTATTATTATATTATCATTATTAACTAGTATAAAATATTATTTTGCCTCCTCTGGACCAAGGAAGCTATGGTGTACGAGTTGTCTCCAGCCGCTTCTGCAGAGATGAAGTTTTACCAATTTTGATGTACCTAGTATAGTGCAATAGAATCTTCACGTTCAACTGTCCTACTAACTGATGAGAACATGATGAAATATCAGTTCTACGATGAGGTACAACATGACCACCAAAATGCTTATATTCATTCATTTTCGTCGTTCTGTAGACAACGACAATGTACCTACAAGGCAGAGGCTCTCAGGAACGCAAGATTCCTCTTCAATTATTCCAAGGATGAACTAAATCAGAAGAACAATTTTTTGTAGAACTAAGTGAGCAACATTCTCGTGTTGTGTCCACCTGGGTTACGCAAATTGCTCGCAAACATTCGCCATAAAGCCTAACACGACTAATTTTGGCCTTAAATGTACAATCAACTACTGCCTTTGTGTTTTTGTGTCATTCAAACCGGTGCAGTATGAAATTACAAGGCAGGGGTTGACCCCAAAAGATAGCTGAAAGTGACGAATGCGATAGAGATGAAGTGGTTAGTGATCCCCAGCTCTCATAAATATAGTTCTATCTCATGAATCACGAATATGTAAGATTCTGTAAGACCACCAATATGGTGATCTCTTAAGGCCAATCCGACCGGAATTTAATAAGAAACAGATCGCACCACTATCGGGGTTATTTACTTTAACAACTACAACCGCAATTCTCGGTCTATTTGAAATCTTAAAACGGCACTGCGTTCTTTGAGAACGTAAAATTAAAGATACATTCAAGTTTTGAACTTAAATTCAAATTATTTTCAAATTTAATTTAACAACTAAGGTGAGTTAACAACTTTTTTGAAAAATCCCGCTTGTAGCACCCTTTGGAAAACCTTCAGAGATACATAGGATTTTTCCAATTTCAAATCGGATGAATAGATCGATCGTAAGGAGGAGAGTGCGAAGTAAATTCATATGAGAAACGATGAGATTGAGTACTTCTTTAGCCAATATTATTTTTTGAATAAAATTAGGTATATTACCTACGCAAATTGTCAGTCTTGGCATGTTTTCATAAAATGATTCATTAAATAATGTTTATGTACCAACATTGAGACATTTTACTGTTCCATGCATTAAAAAAAGATATTGGAGCTGGTTAGTGGTTATTGTCCCTCAAGAGGAGCCTGGTTACTCCATGGTTAAATTGTTCTGGTCTGGGAACAAAAGGGTCTCATTAACCACATGTACAAATGTGTAGGTAAATTTGTATAATATACTCGTACAAATAGTATATATACCTAGTAGGTAACATAGTTTTAATAATTGCTGTTACTTAAATTTGCTCATGTAATATTTGTTCAGTTTTGTCTCAAGTTCCGTTGAGAAGTTGTTGAAAGTAACCACTCCCTGGAATGGGAAAAACCGCTCTGAAAATGACGTCATTCAAAGTGTATCTTTCTTTTCATCTCAAAGTGTTTTGAGTGTATGATCGTGAATTTCTTTGACGATCATGACGATGTAATGTAAATTATAGCTCCCAAAATGTTGGAGATACTATTCGCTTTTATGAGTACAATGTTAGACCGGTTTCAGTGATTAAACCATCGTCAGTAATAAAAAAATTATTATACTAGTTACTAAACTAGTATTATACTAGTTACCGACGATGTTTCAATCACCGAAACCCGTTCAACACTGTGCTCATATTTTAGTGTAAATGAATCTTTTTTGGAATATTCGTGACACGAATTTCGTGTATTTTGCTTTTTTGACGTGGGTTTCCACCATTTCGTCGCGCGTTCATTCCAATTAACGTGGTAACGAGTTTAAAGTAGCCCTAGGCAACCCTTCGCTGTAATTTACTTTTAAATAGAAATAAAGCGAGTTGGAGGGGGTGTTTGGATAATCGTAGACCACTCCTACTTCTACCCCCACCTACAACTGGCTGCAAGGTACATCCACCCTTGTAAACTAGATCAGAGTAGTGCTAGCTTTCCTTGTGATAGGTGCCTCCTTGAATGTGACATCCCCCTTGGACACGAGCGTGTTTGACGTAAGTAAAAACCTCACCTGCTTCTGTACTTCACGTGTATGTTTATAAATATGTCGTCTTTCATCAACCGATAAGAAACAAACGAGTAAATCCTTGCAAACATTTTGAACAAACACTTAATAAAGTACCACATCTCCCTGACACAACATACCTCCTCACAATACCTCAAACTCCTTGAAACCTATTCGGCCTGATTCGTTACAATTATTAACATTACCATTTCTTTGTACCAGTACAGTAGTACCAATACCATTCCAGTGACTATACAGGAGAAGTGGTGGGGCAAGATAGTTCTGTAGAGGTGTCACCAATCATAATCATTGATATTAGAATTGATCATTAATCAATTTATAATATTTCATTCTTGCTGGGGTTACGCAATTCGTACAACACAAAATTAAATTCTACAGGTTCACTAGTTAGTCTAAATAAGCTCAACATGTAATATGTGATAAAACCAAATCACATAGACCTAACAATCGTGTAATTTGGCTTTAGTCTTTTTTGTTTTGTTGTTTACTATACACTTTCATAGAAGCATACTCATTATAGCATACTATTATGGTAGTTGGCCATTTTTTAACAGATTTCTACTTTGCATTGATTCATATTTGGATTTGTTCCTTCTATGACTGAAAATTCCTCATTCCATACTTTGAGAAAATTTGAAAGTAACCGGGCTCCATCTCCTCAGATGAGTATTCCCTCGAAATGTCATATCTCCATATCCATTCAATGGGACGAATTTAATATTTTTGGATAATTTTTGAAAGTCAAAACCTCAAATTTTACACTATTTTCGTCCAAAATCTCCAGTTTTCGAATATGACTTTTCTTCCTAGTTGCTAACGTTTTGTTCAAATTGGAGATTTGTAACAACAACTATAAAATGTTGGTACCTTCTAAGGATCGTTGAAAACACTCGAAAAAAATCAACTGTAATGCAGCATGGCTGTAAGAGCGAATTTTGGCTCTTTTTTTTGTAGTAACACCTCAGTTTATAGATTTTTCAACGCTGAACACGATCAGAAT
This sequence comes from Stenodema calcarata, assembly GCA_963920205.1. Lineage (NCBI taxonomy): Eukaryota > Metazoa > Arthropoda > Insecta > Hemiptera > Miridae > Stenodema > Stenodema calcarata. The sequence goes on along the minus strand of OY986061.1, from coordinate 17,189,051 downwards.
TGTGATAAGTATCTCATTCCATTGTCAGATTAGAGCAGATAACCGTGAAACACATCTCTAGTAACAACCACATTTCTTCATCTTCAAAGTGCTCCAGTTTGACAACAAAATAAGATATCACAATTCTGACTTCACCATCGTGTTCAGCGTAAATACAATCTTCAAAATGAAGTGTCACTTGTCAGACTATTCCTTTATTGAAATTTATGGGTAATTTTGCTCCCTTAAAACTCCCACTGATATGTCCTGATCGTGTCCTGATAATGTTTAGTCCATTGCAATAACGTGATCTTCGAAAATTCGATGAAACAATTTTAATTTTACCACCTTTCGTTTGCAATTTGTAGACCTTTAATTCCTAAGGGAAGAAAACAAAATATAAATATTAATGTTGTAGTGAACCTTTAACACCCTCGGTACTACACCTACATGACTCGAATGAAAAAGTCGACAAACACCGTGATTAATCGCCAGGAAACACCAAAAAAAACGACACAAATTTATTACCGATTTATTACACTCCAGGAAAGTGTGATTTAATGGGCCGCTTGAGAAAGTCGTTACATGGGGCAAGTAGCTGCAAAAACAACCTGTAACCCTGAGCGTAGGAAGGGGTATATAAATATGTGCGTAGGGGTATAAATGCGGAAGTTTTTATCGAGTTGTGGGTGGCGTAAATGGAGGGTGAGAGATGAAACCGTATAAAGACTGCTATGAAGTTTCTTAAAGGGTTTGCGGGGGTGTTTTTTTTTGTTATTTCACGAACGCAACAAGATTGACAATATGCTTTAACGTCAATGAAAAGGGATGTGCTTTTTTTGCGTTCTTCGTTTTGATTGGGTTATATCCCTTTTCTCGGGAGAGGGTCGGCGTTGTAGGGGGATTGCGGGAGAGTCAAGTATGGGAAATGAAGGCGAAGAGTGCATACACAGTGCAGTGGCCCAAACAAAAAAGTCGTCCACGTAGGTGGGTGTGAGTTTCGCAGGGTCGTCCCTTCGGACCGGTTGGTAACCGGTCAGGAACAAGGAGTCGAGGGTGGAAACTCTGCAAGGACACGGGAGAAGGGTGCAATTGCAACACCCCCTACGTCCCATTGTAGAAGGGGAAAAAAAGGGTTAGGAAAGGAACCTCCGTTGCGTAAGGTGGATCAACAATAATTGGCCCGGTTCCGGTTTCCGTATAATTATACGGCCATCAGCCCTACGGCGATGGGGAGTTACGTCACGATGACGCAGAGATTTTCTGCAGCTGAGGAAAATGATTTGGACTCAAAAAGGCTCAAGTTTGCGAATAGTGACGTCAAAACAACAAATTTGAAATGAAATGATATGAAATTGGTTTATTCCGAAAAGTAGGAATAGGTACATACATGAACAATTTTCTTATTTGTACAAAAACCCAAAAGAGGAGTACCCATGGGTCCGAATTCTGCTGTTTTTTGCTCAATATCGTGTTCAGAGTAGTTTAATGACGGGAAAAAATTGGTAAGGTTCGAAGTAGAAGCTAAGTTACCCACTAAAACCGAAGTTTCCTGGACGCTACCTGTGACGTCACGGGTCGAGACGTGGAATGAAGCCTTGACACCCTCTGCCGACGCTGCTGCGCTCTTGCGGCTGTGAGGTTCTCTCACGGTGAAACACAAACGTTTATCTGATAAACTTTATCATTAAATTTTGAAAAACACAAATTTTGTGTTCCCCAAGTGCCGGTTGAAAGATGACATCCAAATGTAAAGTGTGTTTTTCCGGGATGCTCCAACACCAGCAAATGTTACCAAAGATAAATATCAAAGTACCAAAGCTGACGAACCACAATTAAACTGCGTTTACATGAGATCTTTGTTTCCCCGAGGTTCGCTGGAAACGTAGTCCGGGTTGCTTAAATAAAAATCTAACACCATCTTAAGGTTGACATTTGGTGCATTTACGCTGGTGCACAGAAAAAGCTTGCTCTCCAGTTTGTGGCTCATTTTGAGAGTGTTAATCAAGGATTCACGAATTGAAATGATAACAGAAGCACAGCATAGAGTATGATAACTACACTACACTAGAAACTGTCGAGGACAAACGGTGAGACGACGGTGGCGCGCTCAAGCTCTGCATGGCTACCAACGGAGCTCGCCTTCACCCATGCCGTCGGCTACCTGTGACGTCATCAAAACTTTATCGAAGAGTTGTGAGCTGGTTTGGCCCGAAGTTATTGTAATGTCTACAGTACCCTTAGGCTAGGGGGACACACCTATAAATTGTTGCTAAATTGCTAAACTTTCAAAGTGACTGTATATTTGGGTTGTTTTGGCCATTTGAAGGTTGGAAAAAAAATCAAATTTTGGTTTCCTTGGCGTTGGAGGGTTAAACACCTGCAGGCAGAGCCAAACTCTCTTCTCAAGCTATCAACAATTTTTTTAGACACGATTCATTAAAAAATGTTTCCATTCAAATCCACATTTTTCCGGACAAAATTTGAATCTACCCTTAGATATTAATATCTAGGGGTAGATTCAAATTTTGTCCGGATTTAACAATTAATTAACAATTGTCCGTTAATAACAATATTTCTTACCCTATATGAACCATTATAATTAACCCTTCAACATTGATAGGTTTGGGATACCTATCTTCTTCTTCTTTACACGCCAATAATCTTAAATTTCGCAACAAAAAAAGTATGAATTTGGCGACCAGCTACTTGGGATGCAACGACATACAGTTTAATTTGAGTTATAAAGAAACCCCGATAATGTGTTAAACAGATCGCCAAACAAATGCGTGGTGATTCCAGAATAAGGCTCTAGGGACCTGAGCATTTGATTGTCCACTCAAAGGACACTTGATTTTACCAATTTTGTTTTCCCTACGCGAACAATTTGTTTAGCGAGAATTTACTAACCCCTTCAAAATCTGTAACCCCTTCTAAAAGTCCGTTCGTCCGTAGCATTTTATCCTGGACAAGTGGGCAAGAAGGAAAAACTTCGATTAAGAAACATTTGGCAGTTTTCATATGATTAAAATTTGTTTTTGGTACACATTTAATAAGCCACTCTCTCCTTCTTGATACGGTAATAATCCTAAATTTCGCATCGATAAAGTGTGAATTTGGCGACCAGCTACTTGGATCACAAAGAAAAAGAGTCTAATTTTAGTTAAACAAAAACCACCTAACATTTGTTAAACAAATCTCAAAAAAAAAAAAAATGTGTGTGTGGTGATTCTAGAACGAGGGGGTAGATGCACGTGCATTTCAATATCAATGACAGAAGGGTGATCTATACAGACAAAAATGAACCGACTTGGAAAATTTTGTATTGTTTACATCACCCTCCTCTTCTTGTGCCTTCTTGTACTTGAGATTGCAACGTCGAAGAGTTTAATTTGAGTTATAAAAAACCTCTGAAATGGGTTAAATCGCCCAAATGTCTGTGGTGATTCCAGAATAAGGCTCGAGACCTGAGCATTTGGATGTTCACTCAAAGGACCCTCAAGGATAATGTTAACTGACCAAAATAAACCAAAATAAATATTTTTGAACATCGAGTGATTGACAATGATTACCACTTTAGTGTCGTCGACTACACGTGAAAGTCGACTACAACTCCGGTGAAGTGAAGATTTCAAATGGACTGATTCAGTATCGATTGACCATGTTTTCATATGATGTATTATAATCTGAAAGTTCTATATCACAAACGGAAGAGTAAAGCAAGGCTTGGATGAGCGGTGGTACCACTACCAACCGCGTAATAAAGTCATTTAAAACATATAACCAATTAGGTCCCTAGTCCCTACACCGTTGGTAATAACAATATTAAAGAGTTATATTTTACACGTAGGTATTATTACTTTTTTTTTTAATGACCCAAACTATTGAGAAAAATTGAGCTCCAATCTCGAGAAACCAGTTGGGTAGTTAATAAAAGTAAATAAGTGGTTAGAACTCTGACGTTTTCCGTTTTATCTAACGAATCTGAAATAGGAAGGCGTGGAAGATGCAATCTTTTAACAATCAAGGACGTTGGGCCCCCTCGTTAGAAACTGAGCCTCCCAATATTTCGTTCCAGATGAGTTATCACGAGTCTTTATTACAATGTTATGAATAGACAAAAAAACTAGGGCCTTAGGTTGCAATTAAAATATTTAGAGACAATTTTGAGAGATTTGAAAATTCGATGTAAATTCGATTTTTCGGACTGAAGACCGTGTTGATTTCACGTGGATCCGTCCTGCATTTGAAGTGGAAGCACTTGGGTCTGCGGGAGCTTCAAATACGTGAACGGAAACGCAGGACGCGAATATGTTACGAGTACATTGTCTGGTTAAGTGGTACGATTCGAGTGGTATTATATTGTAATCACGTCGTTTCACTGCACTTGTCACTTGGTACGCAAATCACGGAGAACGTGATTTGGGACAAACGTGTAATTTTCAAGCGTTTTTAGTGATTGTCAAAGGGCAATTTCGTGCTTGACTGGTGACATTACGATAATCTACCCGCTCGTTTGTTGAACTGAACTGATTAGTCGACGCCTTGTGCGATTCGAACTCGCGATATCGAAGCTTTGAATGGTATCGACAACCCTCCACCCTGGCAAACACGCTAATGGGGAAATACATCACCGGGCTCAAAGCTAATGATTTTATTATTGCCTGATCCGAGACGATTGATAAATCTAATTAATATGTTTTCGAAGGCGAACGGTTGGCAGGGTATCCGTCCGAAAGAGGAAAAATCGATATAAATGGCCGTCGTATTTCCTGTGTGCTGGGGCGTTAAGGGACGACATCTCGGATTCACAAGTTGTTTGTTATTTTTGAAAGTAAAGAACTTTTCGATAAGGTGTCGGGTTTTAGCGGGACATCAGTTTTCGTACTGGATTTTCGCTGATTATAACCAAGTCCGGTGAAAGGTATCGATACGGTTTTTATTCCCTCTGCCCGAAATCTCACAAACGAACGGAAGGTCGCCTTTTTAGAAAGGCCGACTCGGAACGAATAATATTTTTCTTCGAAAGCTGACGGTCGAAAGTTGATTGATTTCGAGTGACGATTCCCATTTGATACGATTTCAAGCGGTTTCCCACCGTCACACCGCCCAACCGCAATAACTTCGTATTCTTCGACTTGGTTGGGTTTCAAATGGTATATTTTGAACTCTACATATTTCAATGAACAGTTCTTCATTCTGAATGACAATTACTTTCGTTAATGCGGCTATTTTCGTTAGGTGCCTTTCACTTTCCAGTGTTTTTGACCGTTTCACTGTTCTCCAATCGGAAATAGCACTGCTCCCGGCTATGCGAGTTTTCAAATCGTAAACATTCCCAAGAGAACGTCATTTGCAGACCCGTGGAAACTGAATGAAGGAGCGCCCTTGGGCGTAGGTCTATGATATCCTATCAGATTAGTTGTAAGGGCAGTCATACAGATGGCTATAAGAGCGACTTTCGAAGAAACAACTGATTTCATGTAGAATTTCTTCCTTTTATTGGTTTTATACAAAATTTTGTTTCCATTTAGTAACACCTCGGTTTATAGATTTTTCAACGCTGAACACGATGGTCAAGTCAGAAATGCGATATCTCATTCCGTTATCACATTAGAGCAGATGAACTGTGAAGAACAACACAAGTAACAACCACGTTTCTTCATCATCAAAGTGTTCCAGTTTGAGAACGGAATAAGATATCGCAATTCTGATTCCGCCATCGTGTTGAGCGTAAAAAACCTTTAAAATGAGGTGTCACTTGTCAGACTGTTTAATTTTGGGAATTTAGGAATTTATGGGGTAATTCCCCCCCCCCCCCTAAAAATTCCTTGATACCCCCTTAGAGTGGCTCGATTTATCCCATCTACGAACTTGGACAGATTTTTCGTGCAATTTGAACTTTTTATCTCAATTATGTCTAGAATATTCGTCTGGAATGACACACATAAATACATAAATATATGATTTTGTTGGTCCGTATTTTGGCAGTGAATTCAGGGTGGTCTGAAACGGATTTTAGTATGAAAATATTTTGGAAATTCGAGTTTTAAAAATTTTGGACCGAGAACAATATCTTCATTTTCTTCGAAAATTCGCAAAGACTATCACGGGAGTGATCTTGAGTGTCAGAAAGCCTAGTTTTCTTCCGAGCCATAAATTAACTTTATTTAAGTAGGTATACATAATCACTTCCTTAAAGCTATAATAACCACGAAACATTTTGGAGCTCTTAAAGAAAAAATAAATAAATAAATAAACTTTTATTGTTCAGAAAAGTGGGTATAAACGTATTTGGGTATAACTAACGGACATCATACGTTCCTCAAGTTATTATAGCCACTACCTAATAATTACCCCTTGCAAAGGGCAGGCGTTCAGTACCTAGGACATTATATGGAAATCTTCATGTGTTATCCTTCAGAATTAGGAAGTATCAATAACTCTAAATCTAATTGGACAGTACGTGTAGGCTGTATAGTAGGATGTTTCAGCACGTGTCTTGTGGGATGTCAGGACATTTATTGGTTCTACTCAGCTTTCCGTGTAGGCAGGACGTTATTTGCTGAAGAATAGCTCGTAAATCTCACCCTCGTGATCACGCCCTCACAAACGGGCCATTTACGCCGGTCAACAACTGACAAATGCCTCCCGAAAAATCGTTTCGGCTTGATGCGGTCAAACGCCCCGAAGAAATCCATAACAACCCGGGTACAACTCACGGTCTCGTGTTTCTTGTTGACTCCTTAAGGAGGCGTAGGAGATATTGCCTATTGTTGAATGGGCGAAAGGGCACGAGCCCTTCTGGGGTCCCATCTCGGCAGAAAAGCAGATGTTCCGTTCTTCTTCTTCTTCCTAATGAATTGAAAAACCTTGGGGGCTTCTTTTGAAGGACCCTCCTTTGCTTTGGGTTGCGTTTAGCAGCGATAGGGGGAATCCAAACAGCTGATCCTGGGGCCCCGCAGGAGGCAACGTAAAAAAATAATAGAAGACGCGTCCTCCTTTGGATCGTACGAGATCGGAAGAGGGGTCAGGATAGGTCAGTCCGCTTGATCGCTCGCAATCGCCTACAGATGGCCCGAGGGCGCTCAATTGAATATTGCGAAGGCCTTGGTACCATCCTCTCAATAAGATAACATGACTATTTTCAAGGGCTGTTGTAATTTAGATTTAGAATTTTAAATCCAAATCAATTCAACCCGACTGAAGACTCCACCTGTATTTTACTTCGATTTTTAACAATTTTGTATAACCCAGTCATATTAGAAACAAAAACGGCAAACTCTGCATACGCGCATCTATCTACGATTTTTGTACATGTTCCTAGGACCCCTGCGGGTAGTAGGTATGTACTTAAATTTGCAATCCTGGAAACCTTATAGGTGGTTAAATTTACTATCGCATCTCATATATGAATTTTCGATTCAATCCCGGAAAATACCCACGCTAGCCCACTAAACATGTCGAAGTCGTCATATTTTGCCTAAATATCCACATTTATCGTGCTTACGTGGGTGTTTACCGGGATTTATTCGAAATGTCTTACATGACACATTGTGTTCTGGTAGTAAGTTTAACCGGCTTCTAGTTGGAAAACACTAGTTGGTCTCCTGCCAGCCGTCTTACGTCATACGCTTGTGCGTCATAGGCTCTGACGTACTTGTTGGCCACCTGCCAGCCGTCTTACGTCATACGCTCGTGCGTCATAGGCTCTGACGCACTAGTTAGCCACCTTCCAGCCGTCTTACGTCATACGCTCGTGCGTCATAGGCTCTGACGCACTATTTGGCCTCCTGCCAGCCGTCTTACGTCATACGCTCGTGCGTCATAGGCTCTGACGTACTTGTTGGCCTCCTGCCAGCCGTCTTACGTCATATGCTCGTGCGTCATAGGCTCTGACGTACTTGTTGGCCTCCTGCCAGCCGTCTTACGTCATACGATCGTGCGTCATAGGCTCTGACGTACTTGTTGGCCTCCTGCCAGCCGTCTTACGTCATACGCTCGTGCGTCATAGGCTCTGACGTACTAGTTGGCCTCCTGCCAGCCGTCTTACGTCATAAGCTCGTGCGTCACAGGCTCTGACGTAATGGCCCGCCGGTCGCTTGTGTTCTGACGTGATCTGAGGGAAAGGGTGAATCAAGGGAACAAATTTTTCCCGTTTCAGTTTATGTGCCAAAGCAAAGACATGAAAATGTCAAAAAAATATGTAAATAGGTACCTAAAACCAACTGTAATGTCAATTTTCTGATAATGAGTTTTCGACTAGTTTTCATACCTTTTTACTTAAGTACTTATTGCAATTTGAGACTGATAATGAGCTGTTTGCAAATAAAAAGTCTGATAACTACTTTATTACATCTTATTAATCTATTTTCAAGTTCCGATTCACAGTTGAATGTATTTTATTTAGATGTCGTAAAATTCGAAAACGATGGAATGACGAAACCTGTCGACTACTGACTCAAGTGATACTGTCGACTTCTAACACATGTAGGTCGACTACTAGTGCAAAACCATGTCGACTACTGAAGAAAATGTTGGTCACTGGTATCGACTACTACCTAGAGCATTGGGATTTTATACAAAACTTGTTTTCCCCTTTTCAAACCATGTTGAATAATATTTCCCGCTGCCAGGTCTTTTAGGGGAGGATCTTGGGTACACAATGAACAGGTTTGCAATGAGAAAAAAACTGAGTGAATATTGAAATGTCATCCATTTCTGACCTATATTTAAAATTTCAAGTATCTAGCTCATCATCAAAATTTAATTTGTTTTAACAAAATAGGTATTATTTAAACAATTTTACAGACAAGAAACCGAGTGAATATTGCATTGTGATCCAGTTCTGACCTATTTTTAAAATTTCGAGTCAATAGCTCAGCATCAAAATTTAATTTGTATTATTACAAAAAGGTATTATTTAAACAATTTTTACAGATGGGAAACCGAGTGAATATTGCAATGTAGTCTATCCCCGACTGACGGTTGAAATCTCTAGACTGTAGTTTACCTGGAAGATGAAAAAAGGCAGTTTTATTCTGGGCGGCTACCTGGGACCCACCTAACGGCCGTTTTCGACGCGAAGTTTAGTGTTTTTCCTCAACCTTTGCGCGCTCACTGTGAACGAACGGCTGGTCGCACAAAAATCCAATTGGTCTCAAAAGATTCGTAATTTTTCAGGTCATTCAAAAGTGAACTAAAAATTACACCGTTTCTTGTGAATTTTTAGAGATATGACATTGTCGAAAGTTCAAAGTTCATTTTGAACCCCTTCCCCTTGACCTAGGGTTATGAAAAGTTTCGAGGATCATTGTGGGGCTGGTCCAAACCCAGAAACCAAATGTCGTAATTTTAACTCAACGCTAACTGGGCAAAGTGGCGCGGACGTGGGACGGCGTACGGGGGACGGCGTACGGCGGACGGACGGATTTTTTTTTATTCGATTTTCTGAATCTACGTGTCTTGAAACGTAAACTAACAAATTTGGGGGGGTAAAAAATTTTTTTCTTTGGGCGATTCCAATGGTTCATTATCGAACATTTCAACTCAGTTGTGTCCAAAATACCGGTTTCCCGCTTTTGTTGGTTTTTGAGTGAATTATTCGATCTGGAAGCACCATTTTGGTCTTAAATTAAAGTGTATTGAATAATCTTCAAATCCTTTACTCACGACCTTTTTTTAGGGCCAGTAATTTGGCCGGTACGAGACTAGAAAAATGTCCGTAACATAAAATTTGCACTTTTTGAAAAAATGGCCTTTTTTTGCTGAGCTCTATCTTGGGTTCTACTTGGTCTACGGAGTTTCACAACCACTGAAATTGTAGGGAATTTCTTATAATGTAAAAAAGGAATGTATAACGTTTTCTCCAAGAGGCTGCGTACCTACTTGTTTTGGACAAAAACTAAAACTAGTGCAGAAATATTGCTGTTTTCCGACCACCAAGAAGTTAGCACAAGGTATACACGGTTTCAAATTTAGGTACTTACTACTCCTAATAACAATTTGAAAAAATTTAGATAGGTACATGCGCACAAGCAAAATATTTAATATGATGTCTAATTGGACTGGGCTAGTACAATTTGAGTCAGTAGCGTCAATTTTCCTACCGCGGTTCCTGCTGATTTTTTTTGGTGGTTATTTCCAATTTTATGCCCCAGAACTACACGTATTTCTTCGTTGGATCCACTCGTTTTCACCTAATTTACTCGCAACATCAAACCCCTTTTCAACTGTTAACCATCCCGACATCGTGCCTTTAATTTGCATAATGTGAACCTAAACCATAAGATCAGCTTTATTTATCGTCCGTCGAACAACAAATGTTTCGGAGCGACACAAACCGCACGGGGACGCGAACACAAACGGTCCAGCTGCCTCTGGAGACAACAGGTGGTCACATCAGTCGATGGGACGCAACAAGTCCACCAGCTCGCTACTTGTTGATATCGCAAAGGCTTCATCACCCTAGTTTTTCTGTCAGATTCAACAGATAGACAGAATGAAATGGGTTCATTCAAAGGACTAAACCCAACTAGTTGAATAGCTTTGGAATTCAGGAATTAATGCTCGTTTGTTAACCGTGGATTTGTAGATGACACTACGACTTACTTGCAGTTTGCACCATACGCACATAACATCTTCAAGGTTTTTTGATTTTTGTCGAACTTATGGTAGATAATAGAACATACTGAATTCAGTACCCATTGTAGCTAAATTCAGCTCAATTCAGATGAATTGGCCACGTCTGGAGAATGCCGGACAAAATTCCTCACAACGTATGGAACGACATGGAAAGGGCGACATTGGCACAGTTGGCTCGACTACGTGGAGGAGGGTACTGCCAGGGACAGTAGCAGAGATTCGAAGAATGTAGCGAAAAATTGAGCCAATCGGAGGACTGTCGTGAACGAGGCCAAGGCCCAGTGCTGTAGAGCGAAGAAAGAAGAAGATCGTTGATTTACCCTAATCGAGGTTGGTGAAAAGCTACATCGTTGATCATCAACTGCAATTAACGATTCGGCAATTAAACTTTGATTAAGAACGTGAAACTTGAAAATTGAACTTTGAAACGTGAAAACCCTAAGAAGACTGTGTACAATCATATAAATAACCTAAAGAACGTGAAGTTAGTTTTCGAAAATGTCTCCATTTTACTGGTTAAAAAACCAATTTCGTCTCCATTTTTGCCTAGTAACACCACAGTTTATAGAGCATCCAACGCTGAACATGATGGTGAAATCAGAATTGCAAATCTCATTCCCTCATCAGATTAGAGCAGATGAACCGTGGAAAAACCTCGAAAAACGACCTTCTTCATCTTTCAAGTACTTCAGTTTGATAACGGAATAATATATCGCAATTCTGACTTCGCCATCGTGTTCAGCTTTAAAAATCTTTAAAATGAGGAGCCACTTGTCAGACTCTTTCATTTTTGAAATTTATGGGTAATTTTCCCCCCTCCCCCTTAAAATCCGCCTAAACCCCCCTTAGAGTGTCCTGATTCTGCCCATACAGGTACATCTATTAATATGATTTTTGGTGTCTTCAAGACTTTCAGATACGGATTTTGGTTCAAAGTTTTTTCGGAAATTCGAGTTTTTAAACCGGTTTTTGGTATACAATTTTTCGGAAATTCGAGTTTCAAAAAACAATTGCTTCAAAAATTCGATAGAAAGATCGTTTTTGTAAGATTGCTAGAAGTACATGTTACTTATTCGCCACCAGCTCTTTCGTACTGACAAAAAATATTCAGCGTCCATTATTTACAGCGTTTAGCTGTAGTAAAACCGGCTTCTATACCGTTTGCTGATTTGCACTTGATGGAATATTGGGTCAATGAAAGTGTGACTGGGCATAAAGTTATATGAGCATTTACACCGGGTGAGTTGGTTTCGATCTGGTTTCAGAACGAATCCTTTCGAGAAAAACGACTAAAACAAACCGCAGTATACGACCATCGCGTTTTGACCCAGCGTGAATGATCTGTGCTCTTCGGCTTCCGTGACTCCATTCTTTCACAAAGGAGGTCCCCCGCCCGTTCACGAAAAATTCCGACGACTCTATTTATTACGCTCCGAAAAATCGGTTTCCAGCTAACGAAAACCCCGCCGGCCCACTCCGAGAATGACCAGCATCCCGAGACCCCCGAACCGCGGAATCCGTGTCAGACCGTTGTACTCCTTCCTGACTTACGTTCCGAACCGTCGACTTCTTCATTGTTCCTGACGGCAAAGTTCGACTACCGAGGATTCTCGAGAGCCCGAAATTCCCACGCTTACAGGACGTCTTCATTCGCGAGGAGCCGTAAGATACAAAAGCTTGTTTCTAACAATGTTAGCAACCCCTGGACGTTGACATGTCAATTGATGGGGAATTCTATGTGAAATACGAGCAGTGTATTGCAGAAGATGGAATATGTCCTTAAAATTTGGCCGATCTCAAACTATTAAGAAAACCACCGAGTACTAACAAATGGACCACAAAACGTACAAAATCCAAGCACAAAATCCCATCAATCATTATTGGAACAGTCGAAATTTCAACTATTTTGGCCATAATACCAGGCGGAAGAAGCCTTTGCAACAACGGGTTGATGAAGTCTTGCCCCTCATACAGCAGCTTTTTAAGAAGTCTATTATAAAATCTACAGTCATGCAGCATGGCTATAAGAGCGACTTTTCGAAGAAAAAACACTGGTTTTATGTAAAATGTCTTCATTCCAAATTTCGCCGAAATTTATAGATTTGTCAACGCTAAACACTGTGGTGAAGTCAGAATCGCGATATCTCACTCCGTTATCAGATTAGAGCAGATGAAATTCTCGTGTAAAATGGGGTGTCACTTGATAGACTGTTTCATTTTCGGAATTTATGGGAAATTTTTCCCCCCCAAAACTCCCCGAAGACAGATTTTTTGTGCGAATTTGAACTTTTTTACTCAAATCTATCGACAGTTATTGGTTTTTCTACAGTGAATTCAGGATGGTCTGGAAAGGATTGTGGCATGACAATTTTTCGTAAATTCGAGTTTTAAAAATTTTAGACCGCCAACAATACCTTTCTTTTCTTATGAAATTAGCTAAAACATAACAGTCAGTATCAATCTCAGTGATGGTGTTTCTCTACTAAATTCGGGGCTAACTTAATAACTATTTATGTATAATATTTAATTGTGTGTTGTGTTTTCATGGTTGATTCTAATGGTACATTATCGTGAATATCAACAACAAAAAATTATCTCGGTAAGGTATTTCGTCAGTTTGACCACTTTGTCCGATTATGTTGAAATCTTCCAATAATTTGTGGTGGTAACATAATTAATAGTTATTAATATTCTGTCGATTGTAAATTCTGTGTAGTACGAATATTAAATATTATACCTGCAACAGTCCATCATACTCTGCATATTATAACCCGCAAGAAAATGTAGGGACCTATTGCAAAATTACCTCGTAACGACGTAGAAGTGATTTGAAACACGTTCTTGATTTGTGTTTAATCCAAAACTGATCACACGACTTCAAACTTCTACTGTTTTCACTTCGTGAATCGTACCTGAAACCGGTTGTGAATTCGATATTCCGATCTTGCTATCAATCATCCCCTTGTGAGGGTATAAATTAAAGGCTAAGGAACGTCAATCAATATGGGGGATTACAGGACTTTACGCAAGGACTCAGCCCCGCGTCTAGTTACGATGCAAAGTACTTCCTACAATTCCGCCAATGCTCACGTTTCACTTGGCGCCGGAGCTGTAAATTGATGGGAATTATGCAGATTCATTGATCTCATCATATCGATGCGCTCGTTCGAATCTAGTTTGAAATACGAGTCAACGATTTCCATTTCTTCTCTATTACTTTGCGTTAACGGTTCGAATAATATTTTAAACGCACCGTATACCGTATTTAACACCAATAGTTTTGGAATCAGGTGTACCTGGATTTCAAAGAATATTCTGAATGATAAGGAGGTACTTGCTCGTACAGGTACGTCATTTTTTATTGTTTTTTTACTGGCAAGCCCAATTAAATTCTTACAAATAATTACACGCCATTCTTAGAGTAACAAATAAATTATTGAATTTAAAACTTCTAACGGATTCAAACTGAGGAAAATTTAAAAGAAATTTGGATCAATGAACGAAAAGAAGGAGGCAACTAAAGTCTTTAAACTTGCAAGGGAGGAATTGAAAAAAATCGATCTGAGGGTTCACTGACAAGGGGAGATTTGCACTGCGATGATGACGATGAAGGGGTCGATTTCGGTCATAGTTCGTTGGGGAGAATTGGACACTAAAGAGAACTGGTAGCGAGATGTAGTACGAGGAGCGGAAAAGGTAAATCTTGGAGAGCAACGAAGGCAGTAAATCAGGCTGTTTACGATTTTGTAGAGCAAGGCCAAGTTGCGCCCATCTTGAAGACGACATATCTCAAGAACTTCCTCTGAACGCGCTCCTGGCGGTACTCGAGAATTGCGTACACAGTCCGATGAAGACCTGGAATAACAAGAGCTTTAGATCGTCAGCAAACCGTAGACAGAGTATTCCTTCAGCCTTACTGCGCTCGACCACACTGTTGATACTGTCGACCACACCAGAAAACACAAACCTGTGGGATTCCAGAAGGGAAGCAGAATGAAGATGATCAGGTTCCTTGTACCCGAACAACAAGCTGACGTCCCGTCAGGTAAGTGCCATCCAGTTCAAGACCGTATATGCCTAACGGGCAGAGATTGGAGGTGAGAGTGTGAGAGCCTGTCGAACGCTTTAGCGAAGTCCGTGGTTATGACGTTGGTCTGAAACCCCGAAAGCCGTCAATTACAAAGTCCTGGAGATCGAGCAAGTGATTTCGATTTTGTAAAATCAGTCATTTACAGCGTAGTTTTATTGGCGCCCGTGGAATTTTCGCTCAATATAATACGTAAGAAGTTAAATCCACTGATTTCTCTGGTTTAAATAGGTGGTTTAAATGTCAAATAACTTCTTCCTCCTAGATATAAATCAATATCTAATGAGTGGATTGAGGGAAACGATGTCAGTGTTTCGGTATGTACTTACCGCAGTCGTGGTCACATAATTGTAATTGATAAAGTCTCGTTTGTAACGAGATCGACTTCCATCAACTCGAATCTTGCGGAATGAACGTTTTCAAAATCCGTTACCGGGGGAAAATCGAAATCAGAAGTTGTGATTTTGATGTCATCGCGGTAACCAATGAAACGCGCTCGCGACCGGTGCAAGTTGCTATACGCCGTCGAGCATCAACGTAAAATACCTTGCTCAGCCCCGAACGAGGATGACTCCGCGGTTTCCCGCTTCCCAAGGCTTCGATCTGCCTGTTAGGTAATTGAAAAGAATTGCTCCTCCATTGGGTTTTAAGCACTGCCGATACCGAAGGCTTCTGAAAGGTCATATTGGTAGCTCTAACCTTTGAGGAATCCCTTGGAATACCTCGTCGGGGGAGTACGGGGATACCAAAGTCATGCCGGCCGTCGTACTCGGCTCAAAGCGATTCAGAGGAACCCTGAAATTAACGCTTCTGGCCCAAATAGCTCAAGTCGGATAACGGAGTTGGATGGATCAACTACTCGTAGTGATACGAGCTCTCACAACCTTCTCTCGAAACGCTCAAGATCTGTTTTCACCTACAACGTACCCCATCAGACCAACTATTACAGTATTTATATCAAGTACCAACTTGACCGTTTAATACCACTCTCTGCAGGCTGCAGGATCTACCTGTTAAAGGTCGGCTATACACTAATCCAACTCCTCTCTAACCCTTCAAGGCATCCTACTGTTTACAGGTATAAGGACCTTTACCACTTCCGTTCAAGTGAGTCTAAAAGTTACTAAAATCCTTAGGATTATAGATCATATTGCAAATTACGGTTGTGAATCATACTTCCAACAATACCTACAGTGGACAGACGAAATTGTTGTCACTTTTAGAAATACTTGAACTGAAGCAGATGTGAACAGTAGGATGCACCTGTAGTAGTGCTGATCCTGTTGGAATTCTCAGTAGGAAACACCGTTTTCAGAACTCTAACAAAACAACCTGATAATGCGACGAAAGGTGGATGACCTACGTTTTTGTGTCCTTTTAGGTCTTCAGAAGGTCGATTTCATCCTAAATGAACCCCTCAGTTCGATTCACTTCAACCTTCTTCGAGTTTTTGAGACGTTTTCGAGTCGAATTTTAGAAATTCCGATGAGAAATTCATCCTAATTCAATTTTCTTCTTCAATCAGAATTGACTATAACAATTTTTGTTCGTTTTTAAGTTGTTTTAGGTCTTCAGAAGGTCGATTTCATCCTAAATTCTAAAAACTATTTAAATCGTTAAATAGTACCTATAATAAATTATTTGTATAACTCCTCAATTCAAAAGGTGGATGAACGTCTCCCTGCACTTATCCGTTCCTTATGTTTTTCAATAGATTTTTCTTCTGCTCTTGCGATCCTTTAACAATAGTTGGTTTCGACGAATGTGGGGTTTTTCGAGCCGTAGGATCGTTCGGAGCTTCTCCATTTTACGATTATGCACAAACAACTCGAACTCACCCGCAACTCAACTACAAGGAACATTAGAATGACGCACCTTAAAAAGAGCGTAAAATCCCAAGACTATAAAGCAGTATCTTTTGAAGTGCGCTTTCAGGCTTCAGCGTTCTCCATTTATCGTAGAATCGTTCACCATAGTGTGCAAAAATCCGTGGAGTAAATCTGTTCAATTCACAATACACAGCTTGTTGTAACTGTTCAATTTTCCCCTTGAAAATAGCGACAATTTTAATTATCTAGGAACGCGGTAGCTATCCGCCCCGCCAAGCAAGCAAGTTGAGAAGAACGAAAGGTACCGAGTGTATTTTTATCGGACGTCATATCTCGACTCTTATTTGACTGATCAACTTGGAATTTGGTGTGGGTTATCTTAGTGGAGATAACAGAAAGCCCTGAAAGTTTTAAGTCGCTAAATCTAAAGGGAACCGAGTTATACAACGTCAAAACCCCTGTTTTTCGCCCTTACTTTGTTATCCTCCTCCTCCTTCTGCTTCTTCTCGTTCAGACGGTCACGGCTACAGCCTCTCCACCTTCACCGATTGAATTGATATGTTGCACAGAGCTTCGTTTCAGCTTGAGACAGAACCTTTTGAAAGATTTAACCCATTAATTCAACCCAAAAAAGTTTGAGAATAGAAAAACAGAAATTCTTGGCTAACATTGTCCACTTTGACGAGTCTACAGCCTGGGCAACAGACCAATCGACTTAAAATTTCGTGTAGACCTTCTTTATAACATGGCCCAGTGCCATTGGAAAAATTTAATCCATCATTTCAACCCAAGATAATTTTAGGAACAAATCTAATTTTGGCCACTTTGACGGGTCCACAGCCGATCAACTTGAAATTTGGATCTTAAGTGGATCTTCTTGGTGTGGATAATATAAAAAATCCCTGAAAGTTTCATGTCGGTAGGTCTAGAGGGAGCTAAGTTCTACAACTTCAAATACCCTGTTTTTCGCCCTTACCATTTTCTTCTTCTTGTTCAGTTAGCCAAGCCTACAGCCTCTCCACCATCAACGATTGACGTGAAATTATGCACAGAGCTTCGTTTCAACATTAGCCAATCTTTTTCAAAAAATTCAAGTCGCTAGGTCTTAATGGAGCCGAGTTATATAACATCTAACACTCGGTTCTTCACCCTTACCATGTTCTTCTTCTTATCCAGTTAGACAAGGCTACAGTCTCTCCTTTATTCTTGCTTAATTAATTTATAACTTTATTATTAAATAAATAATTTGTTAAGTTTTGATTTTATCAATTTGCCTAATTTATTCTTGCATATTGCCTCTACAGGTATTTTCAACTTGAACAACAGAAAGATATGTGACATCCCCCAAAAAATGCTGTGTAAAAATCACCCCGCCTCGCAAATCTCATTCTTCAGCGGCCGGAAAAAGTGATGGCATCCACTTTCCCCGCCGGGCCTTTTCCTTCCAACTAAAGAGATGTCCTAACCACTTCACAAGCACCGTAACCGTTTCGAAATCTCCCATGGTGCCATGGCGAGACGTGTTTATTACTGCACATCTATATAGATTGTATATCTATGTATATTGGATAGTAGTTATAAAATCGGTAGATGTAGTTGTAAAAATTGGGGGTGCGTATTAGGTAAAACTACTGTGAATATTGATCAACTTTGGTATAAGCATGTCAATTTTGTTGGTGAACTTCCCGAATTATATTTTTGATTACAGAGCACTCAAAATTTCAGTGTTGTTTAGATAAGCGTCACTTGGTTGGGATTTAAGTAGTGACGATGTAAAAGTTCGAGGTGATTGATACAAACAGTGGCCTCGCCGGATGTTTCGATTCATTGGAATTCTTACAAATCACTCACTCCGAGATCTCGAGTTACCTTTCCGGCTCATGAACAACAGCTATCCGAGCTTGATGTCTTCTCTGTGAGATAGCGAGACCCAGATAACGTCTTTTGGATGTTAGAAAACGTTATTTATCGGTATGTCTCCCAACTTAACACCTTTCACCGGCGATGTTCATCAGGTAGGGACGGGTCCGAAAATGAGAGGGTGGAACTGGAAGAATTTATAGTAGAACCGGAGGGGAAAGAAGTTTATTTTCGTAGTTCAAACACGGTCTCCGACTCGAAAACCTCGTAAAAACAAAAGAACGCGATTAAGGGGCGGCCCTGTGGTTTCTCTTGATTTGACGTCTTTTTTTCTGTTACCTTCGAGTTCTCTAGCTAATTAAGAAGGATTCACCTGTAGTTCGAGCATCTGCCGGTTAACTTGACGGTTTTATCGTGAGGATCCGGACCTATCTGCCGTTTCCCCGGAGGATGCGGCGGTCCCCGAAATGGGACGCATCTCACGCAGAATTATGACGTTCCCGAGTTCCAGGTGGGACCCGGAGGTCGTTTGCCTTGTCTTATCCCGAAGGAAAAACAAAAAAGTCGCAGGACGTACCGGTATCCCACGTTTGAGTCGCGTTTTTCGGGGACCCGTTGAATTTTTCGACCACACATGAACCCTCCAGGTGGAGTTATTCGATCGCCTATTAATTCGGGATGACGTGAATAGAAATACATCTGATTATACGATAAAATCAACAGGAACCCCTATTCAGCAACATTACTTTGTGAAATCTTCAAAAACTCCCGAAGTTAGGGTCGTTTCTCGATAAAAGACGACCATTATTGAAATCTATATGACGTCAACGCGACCATTAACCAGGTGGAGATCTCTGGCGGGGTATATAAATTCGAACGAACCATCATGTTTAGCAATGATCAAGATAAGATCAACAATTTAATGGTTGTAGTCACTGGAATGGGAAGCTGCACGGCTATTTTTGCTCTTTCACTGTCAAAGTTCGGGAGCCTGCCAACAAAATTTGCCTTCTGGAGGTACCCGAATCGTTGTGTAACGATGGACAGCTGATCCTGATAAGTTAAAGGTTAGAATTACTTTCAGGGAGCTCAGCTACTGTGGTTCCAACCACCATCAAAAAATGATCCAGGAATCAGATGGTGGTTGTGGGTGGGTGGGGGGGGGGTACTACCGGGGGTATGCTATTTATTCTTGTTCTTAAATTTCAGTCTAGTAAATGATTTGATGCCCAAAATAATTTTGTTGAGAATACACTTGGGTCATTCTCATTTGGAATGTACATTTCGTGTCCTCACTCTTCGACACATCCCAGATTCAGGCTGATCCATGTTTCCTCATTTTTTAGCGAATTTTCTTATTGTTTTTGATCTAAAATTTTAAAAACTCGAATTTCCAAAAAATATTCATACCAAAATTCGGTCAAGACCATCCTGAATTCACTGCCAAAAGACGCCATAGATCATATGTAAATATATATTTATAGGTCAATGGTCATACTGGCTCAGCTGATTCGAACAGCATATGGTTTTCAGATATCGAGTTTATTAATGGTGATTAATAATAATGAATAAAAATTATTAATAACGAACCGTAGGTAATGATTACTCATTAACGATATGCCTTACACTAATATCTCAATTACGGTATCATACATGAGGTAAAGGCCACATTATTTTGCAAACACTACTGATTTACAGGAATACCAACGAGTGAAGTCACAAATTTGAAATTGTGCAGTGCTCTTGAGGATTGAGTGGAGCCAAAGAAATTAGGATAGGGTCGAAATACGACTTTAGAAATTTGGTAGATGGACGATGATGACGGAGCCAAACGTATACTCCAAATGAGAATGACCCATTTATACTACAATTTTGGCTTTTTTCGATTTTGATGACAACAAACCTACTTATAGGTCGGCCACAAAATCTTTGCGTTCGTGTAGCGCCCCCTAGGTAGCGAATCCGCGAACTATAACGATCGAGTCTACCTTCCATGGTGAGACCTTCACACTGAAATTGGAGCGGTGAGAAATTTGATATTCGTGTAGTGGCGGCGCTGTGAACACAATGGCGTCTTGTGTTGTTTCGAATTGAAAATGTCACTTTTGAGCGGAGAAATTCCCGCAAAATTATCGTACGCACGGGAATCTGCTTGATGATAAGAGATGATTAGAATGGGTTAGATGTTCTTAAATATAATATGTATTAAATATAATATCCCTTACCGCGTATCGTCTTTCACCACGATATCCGAACACAATATTATTCAGAAGATCGTGTTAAAATCTGAAAACTAATACAATTTAAAATTTAAACGAGTTTTTTTTCTCCTCAATTCCGGCCGCCCCTTCTAATCTTCCTTTTCCATCAAAGTTTCGACGTCATGCCAGACGGCAATTTGCTTCAACAGACGTCATCTTTCGCCCTGAATAACTCCCTCGATAGCATATCAGGTCCCTACACGCCTTTTCCAAAGCTGCTCATTTAGACTCCTGTACCGAAAACGGATATTTAAAACAATAACCAAAAAAAAATAAAATAATGTCGCGAATAACGAAAGCGATTCGCCGTTTTTGTTCGTCGATTAATGAAAAAAATAAGGCTTTTTGAAATGAACATTAATTTTTTTTTTTTCGTTTTTAAATCTCTGGACGCGGAAGTTATTCGACCAAATTCGAGGTTCCTCCTTTTTGTTTTTTCATTTCCCAAAACGGGAGACCTCTCCCCCGACAAACCCGTCATTATCTTTCTCGAGGCGAAAGGGCCCTTTGGAATAAAAAGCTGGAACTAAACTCGCACACTTAAGCCCCGTCCTCACGAACACATCGGCGGATCAACCCGAAAAACGCGTTGGCGTTGATCAAACGAAACGAGGGCGGCACGAATGGGGGGACTGGAGCAATAATTATGTAAAACGCCTGCGTCTTTCGGAGTTTTTTCTATAAAAATGCGGATTCGGAAGTGCTTTTTTTCTCTTTTTGGTTCTTCTTTCGTTTTTTCCCGTTCTCGTTTACGCGCGGAATCTGAAGCGGTTGAATTTTTCACAAAAACAGTTTTTTCTCTGTTCTGGGTGAAGGTCGTCCAAATCTCAGATTTTAAATTTAATCGTTGAAGTTCACTGCGGTAAAACAAAAAAAAAAAAATGGGTTAAACAGTTTTGCAGCATGGCATTAAGAGCAAATTTTCGAAAAAGTAACTTGGATGAGTTTTATTTAAAATGTCTCAATTTTACTGGTTTTATAACAAATTTTGCCGAGTAACACTCCAGATAGATTTTTCAACGATGAAGTCAAAATTGCTGTATCTCATTCCGTTATCAAATTAGAGCAGATGAAGCGTGAAGAACATCTCAAATCTACTACGTTTATTCATCTTCAAAGTGTTCCCGATTGAGAACAGAATAGGATATCGCAATTCTGACTTCACCATCGCGATCAGCTTTAAAAAATCTTCAAAATGAGGTTTCACTTGTCAGACGGTCCCATTTTCCCCATTTAGAATTTTTGGTGTCTTTTGACAGTGAATTCAGGATGGTCTGAAACGCATTTTGGTATACAACATTTTCGGGAATTCGAGATGTAAACATTTCGGACCGAGAAAAGAAGCTAATTTGTTCGAAAATTCGCTGAAACACCTCACCTCCTGGACAGAAAACAAATAAATAAATAAAATAAGTAGGTAAACAAAAAAATTTTAAAAACTGAAAATGCTGTTCTCTTTTTCATTTGAATTTTTAGTTTTAGCGATGGAAAGTACCTACATAATTAAGAAACACACATAGAAACCTGATATTCGAACTTTTTTAGTTGAGTCATTCATATGTCATTCATAATGGCAGTATATTGACATTTTTCAATTTTCGACTTTTCCAATGGAAAGAGCCTGTCAAAATTATGAGAGACACGTGAAACCCTCATTTTTGAACATTTTTTTCGATTGACGGCAGTATCTTTTTGTTTGACTCCGCCAATGGAAAAATCATGTCAAAATTATGTGGGATACGTCGTGAAAGCCTCATTTTCGAACATTTTTGAGACGAGGCCTTCTTCCGTTTGAAGTCAGTATTGCCATTTTTAAATTCGAATTTTAAATTTTTGGAAAGTGGATGTCGAAAATTGCAAAAATACAGAAAACACGTGGAAACCTCATTTTTGGAAATGTTCAAATAGAGGTGAAAACGTCATTTTTGAACATTTTTGAGAAGAGGCTTTCTTCCGTTTGATGTCATTATATTACCGCACTTCAGGATTATGTTATATTATTACATCCTATTATAACTCCATCTGGCCTCTAGTTTGTGATGACATTTCCGAAAGGATATTAAAATCAAATATCTCCTTATAGAATAATTTCATACTCGACAATTCGATGGTCATTTCAAAGTGAGAAATCCGGATAGCCACAATCTCCCTTCAAAATCACCATTAAAATTGACAGAATTTGATTGAACGGTCACTAATCGAATAATAAAAGTGTACTCAATACGGTTCCTCTGTTATCAATGGGTCCTCCCAAATAATACTATCATGTGCAACGCACGGCCCATCCGCCTTCTATACAAGCACCGATTTCCCCTGTATCAACTCTGACGTCAAAACAAGATGATGCCATACATTTAACACCCTTAAAACTTCCGCAATTTTGTGAAATTCTTGTTATTAGGGTCATCTAATGAATGAGTTATTATAAAAATTGAATGATCTACGTTCAAAATGATTTGAATTCGCTATTTATTGCCGCGGGACTGGATGAAAATGCGGAGACAAGGATGATTTACTTTGGACATTCATTAAAAGTGATATATAGTGCAAACGGGGTTTTTTCCCACCACGTTGCCTCACGGAATTTTAAATAGCTTTTTAATATTAATAGAGTGATTATAACATAGAAAACAACAGTGCAATTCTAAACGGGAAACACAAGTTTATCGAACGAGTCTTGGTGAGCGATCTGGTAATTATTGTTATTAAATATAAATTACATATCTACTATTTACTCATATTATCGACGTATATCGACGAAGTATCGTATAATAATTCGTGTTTCAAAAACCACCAAAACTCTTAGTCTGTTCGGTTGTTCCGAAAGGACGTTTTAATTCAGAATCTGCTCATTGGGCATCACATGTCACGCTGAAGTTAGTTATTGCTATTTAGTGAAGTGAATTATTGCTAGTTAATTATCACTGATTATTAGCAGCTTTTCATCGAAGTGAAGGGGGGGAGGGTTATAATTGGTTCAGAGGCGGATATAAATTATTTTTGGCTTAATGAACCCTTAAATTCGACTTAAAACTGACTACCATCAGTTTCGTTTGCTGGGGCGTTCTAGGAGGATCAGTTTATCTTGGTTATTGGATCTTCCGATCCGTAATAATATTCTCGGAGTCAGTAAGTCGTCAGAAAGAATATTAAATTTTCTTATTTGATATTGATCGATAAAGAAAACCACGAGGTTTATTTCATTTACACTATATTGGGAGAGCATTCGTCGGTTTTGAGGACACGAACGTTCGTACGACGAACCGTTCATCGGAGGTCCTTCGGTTCTAAATTTGTAATTCCGTTCCTCTCCCCACAACGATGACGTCATTTCTTTAGCCCACCTCGTCGAACCAATTGAAGCGTGCGGTGATCGAAACCGGTCATCCGGTTTTTCAAAGGTGTTGAAAATAACGCAGACTTGGGGGTGAACTGGAAACCCTGTGCGGTCGATGAGATCGGAAATTTAAGGGCGGACCAACCGTACATCAATTGAAACCCATTGATTTGATACAAATTGGTTATAAAAGCCAGAGTCCCGCAAGGAAGTTTTCTATGTCCTGTACTATAACTTTTGTGCACACAGGACCTACACAAACTAGAAGACACAACTGTAGCTACTTTTGCTGATGCAACGGCAATCCTATCCTGCATATTTGGCGTTCACTGGCTGTATTGCCCAAGGTTGGGTTTGTTGTGGGTATTTACGATCCTGTCGCTCAAAAATCCGAATTCTCAAAATCGTTTCGCATGGAAAGCATCAGAACAATGCACGTATTATACATAACATAAAATTATACAGACAATAATACACCTATGAGGAAGAATATGCATTTTTTTTTTTAATTTGATGTTTCGATTGGTACCAAATTTCGAGGTGAGTAGATCCTAAACTAAAGGTTCGATGTTGAAAATAGTGAACCAAAACTTCATTTTCGCTCATATTTGGAGTATAGAGGAAGTATTGCAGAGATTGGTGTGGGTATTTACGATCACGTGGCTCAAAAATCCGAATTCCCAAAATCGTTTCGTATGGTAATTTTTTCTTATTATACATAAGATAAAATTATACAGACAATAATGGCTCAAAAATCCGAATTCCCAAAATCGTTTCGTATGGTAATTTTTTCTTATTATACATAAGATAAAATTATACAGACAATAATGAACCTTTGTGGAAGATTATGAATAATTTTCTTATTTGGTTGTTTGGATTTGGACCAAATTTCGAGGTGAGTAACTCACCTCGAAATTTGCAACTGTTCCTAAAGGTTCGATTTTGAAAATGGTGAACCAAAAATAGATTTTCGCTTATGTTTGGCGTTATTTCGTTGTATTGCCTAAGATTAGATTTGGTGGTATTTACGATCCTGTCCCACGAAAATCCAAACCATGTAGGTACGTACCATGCACCATACAGGACATAATACTTACGATACAGACACTAATAAAAGCTTTGTAGAAGAATATACTTAGTTTTTTTTTTCTTTTTTTAATTTGGTGTTTGGATTTTGACCAAATTTTGAAGTGGATTGATCCTGTAGGTTCGATATCGAATATAATAAACCAAAAATGGATTTACGCTTATATTTGGCGTTTACTGGTTGTATTGCCCAAGGTTGGGTTCGGTGTGGGTATTTAGGATAGGCTAGCCTCATTAGCCTACGAATAGCCTCAAAAATCCGAAATTCCAAAATCGTTTCTTATGGAAAGCATCAGAACAATGTTCGTTTTATACACCGAAAATAATGAACCTTTGTGGATGAACTTATAGGGTTTTTTTTTTTTTTTTTGATTTTGACCATTTTATGAGGTGGTTTGATGTAATAGGTTCGATATCTAATATAATGAACCAAAACTGGATTTACGCTTATATTTGGCGTTTACTGGTTGTATTGCCCAAGTTTGGGTTCGGTGTGGGTATTTAAGACAGGCTAGCCTACAAATAGCCGAATAGCCTCAAAAATCGGAAATTCCAAAATCGTTTCTTATGGAAAGCATAAGAACAATGTTCGTTTTATACACCGAAAATAATGAACCTTTGTGGATGAACTTATAGGGTTTTTTTTTGGATTTTGACCATATTATGAGGTGGTTTGATGTAACAGGTTCGATATCGAATATAATGAACCAAAAATCGATTTCCTCTATATTTGGATCTACCGAGCGGAGCTTGTCTGGGTTTGTTGTTGATATTTAGGTCTTTCGAAAATACAAAATCAGTGTTTTTCGAATAAAAATCGAATTTTTTAGGAGTAGAAATAAACTCCGTCGATTTATCGTTCGAAATCGCCGTTCGAAACACCACCGGCCCCCGTCGACTTTTTCGCTCAACTGAAATGTAAGTAAAGTCCCGTTCTCAGTGAGAGGGGGGGGGGGGGGGCTTCCGTATGTAGGGTAGGAGGATGATCGAGGCGGTACACGTGGAGTGGGGAGGGTGACACGTGGTGGTGGGGGTGACTGACGACGACACGTGGTGGGGGCCCCACTCCCTTTGGGGGAGGCGGGGTTACCGGGGAACCCCCCCACGCCCAGGAGGGGGTGGGGGGCTCACAGGGGCCCCCGCCGTAGGGTGGGAGAGGGAGAGGGCATCTCCCTCCTGATCTCCCTCCCTTCAGTATTCAGTCCGTCACGGGTTCAAGTCGCGTGAGGTTCTCATTCGACCTCCTTCGCATTGACGATTTTTTGATAAACAATTTTTTTTTGAACTTCAATTTTTCGTTCAAAACTTTTTTTGTTGTCATCTTCAAATTTCCACGTGACCAAAACCATCAATACCGACATTTCTGAACAATCAGTACATTTACAAAAAAAGATTTTCAACTCTTACGAGAAAACTGTGTTTGTGTGTGTGTTGTGGGAGACTTCGAAACGTTCACCTGACATGTGGTAAGCCAAATATTTTACAACCAAACCGTATCAAATTTGTACAAATTCTCAAAAACACCTCAACCGAACAATTCAAACATTTAACTCGCACTGTCAACAATAAAACAAAAATAAATAAAAAAATCCCGTCCGTTACGTGACGTACCAACTAAATTTGCACATAATAATATTTTACAATATTAATTAAACAATTAATAATACTCCATCAAACTTTTACGGTATTTCCCGTTGCGTTAAGGCGGTGGTACCCGCGGCCGTTCAAGATCTCGCCTGCAACAGGTTGATCCGCCTGAACGACGGCGAAGCTCGACAATTTATTTCGACTTTCTTCACTACTTCACTTCCCCGCAGGTTATTGTATTGTAAAAGTACTGTAATCACCGTGTAACTCGACCAGACTGGTGGACTATGTATGTTTTAGACGGACGTGTGTAGTGTAAACAAAGAGCGACTTCTGGGATCGGTTTCGTATACGC
Organism: Stenodema calcarata; assembly: GCA_963920205.1. NCBI lineage: Eukaryota > Metazoa > Arthropoda > Insecta > Hemiptera > Miridae > Stenodema > Stenodema calcarata. Next base: position 17,162,026 of record OY986061.1, on the reverse strand, counting down.
TGTTTAATGGGTCTTGTCGAAAATTCGCTTCATACGTCCATGACATTTACCCATCGTAACTAACAATAACAGACCAAAAAAACAAGATTTTTGGTAAAAGTATAGTATAACGAACCACATACTCAGTCCCGATTTTTTCACTATTTTAGTATGTTACTATTACGACCTTAGTGGGGATTCACATTCTGATCATAAGGTGAGGTAGTCTTTCCGGGCATTAATTTAGGTTGTTCTGCTTTACTTAAGGTCGTAATAGTAACATACTAAAGTAGTAAAAAAAATCGTTGCTGAGTACGTTGTACTGTACTATTACCAGATTTTTTGGGTAAATCATGTTAAACAAATTTGTGGCTTTTCCTTTGAATCCACTCGATTGAAATTAATGAAACTTTACGAATTTCTTCTTAAATCGTACCTAACTTGTATAAATATCATCACAATTGATCGAAACGTTTAGAAAATAGTCTGTAGGGTGGTCGCGAAGTACTGTAACATTGTCACCCTGAAACTCACCTCATTTGATGAATCTGTATCTGTATGTAAAGTATTTGAAGGGTCGGTTCCTATTGTATTGTAAAAGTACTGTAATCACTGGTGCATTACGTATGCTTTAGACAGACGTGTGTAGTGTAAACAAAGAGCGACTACGGGTCTCGGTTTCGTATTCGCTGGGTCCTGTCGAAACTTCGCTTCATAGTTCCATGACATTTACACATCGCAACTAACAATAACAGGCCGAAAAACAAGATTTTCGGGGGTAAATTATTTAAAGCAAATGTGTGGCTAACGTTGTCACCCTGAAACTTGCCTGATCTGATGAATTATCTTAATTTTTTGAACAGACGTACGTATATGAGGTTGTACTGAAATTCGTATTTTCCTCACACAATTTGAAGGGTGTTTGCGAAGTATCGTAACATTGTCCCCCTGATGAATAGGCGACAAATGATTTGAAACGAAATTTGTGTTTTCCTCACCCAACCTGTAGGGTGATCGCGAAGTATCGTAACCCTAACTGTTACATTAAATATGCACCTGGTTCAAATCGACGAAATCGTTCCTGTCATGCAGAATGACCTAATGAGCGATTTTTCGGAGGAACATACGAAAACATTCACTCATGAAAATCTCCGAATTACTACGATTGTTCGTTGTTTACATTCATTTAACAATTTTCTAACCTTTCTTGATTTTGCAGTACTTCCTACTGTAATAGACAGCAATGTTCAATCGATAACAATTCAATTAATCGGTAACCAAAACCTCCTTTTCTTGTTAAACTTGACCAATTTGAGATAATGTCATCTTAATGTTCAACCTATAAAATGTCAAGTTTGACCGGTTTTTGTTTTTCCCGAGCGCAGTTCAGGGATATTCTCTGATTTGCCAGTCTGGAGTGACACGTGACGTCGTATGTTTTACAACAATTTTCGAACTCCAGGGTTGGATTTGGAGTGCGCCAAAATGAGAATAACCGTTTTAGCGTACAATTCGCCCTTATATGCTTATCAAGCGGTAGTTGCCGGCAAATCATACTACTGACATTACTGCACGAGTACCTAATATCATATTTGCCAACCACGTTAAACATATTATTCTCGTCGTCGTTCGTTACGGGTTAATTTCTACGAAAACAGCGACAATTCAATGTTTCAGAAACATTTCATTTTACATCGGTATCGAGTGTTCAGATATTCGTAGCTTACAATGAAATCTGTCATATTACAGTATTGTTCTGGTTGGCTTCAAACCCCGAATTTTCAAAGTGAAAACGCCAACACAATGGCTTCTCAATAAAACACACAATTTTGACTACATTATCCCTACAAATCCGTTTTTGAATTCATAAAAAAAATTTCAGCTGTATATTTTTGACACTAAGTGTCTTACAAATTAGATCATAATTAGATGAAAATGGTCTTAGAAATGTTAAATTCGCTGAATTTCCAAAGTACCTAAATGTTTTCACGATTTTTGAGCCATACTAACTCAAATTCGAATATTTGGCGGGTATGGAGTGGCGACAACTCAATTTCGAGAAGTGATTGCGCTAAATTTGTTGATAGAAAATAAGAAATTATTCCAAACCGGTGTGTTTGAACATTTGAATTCGACCAGATTTGTGTACCGGGTTTTCGTTGTAAGGGTGATTTTGGTTTCGTGTCTCGTCGCCATCGTTTAGTAATTGGAAAACTGGGGTCCTTTTTCGTGATCAGAGCTTAAGGGAACCCTTCACTAGAGAGGGCTAATTGCACTCAGGCACCGTCCCCTTCAGGGAAATCCGCACTCTCCGAACGGGGTTGCGATTAGCGTATTATCCGTAAGATAGCAATCCGTGGGATCCCACGCTTAAGTGACGCTTATAGGAGTTTCGTCCCAGTTTTGTCGTTGAGAGTCAATAACCTTGTCCTTTCCCCTGGTCGTTACGTCCTTTCGACCGTGTCACATTCGAGTGACGTCATAAATGTCAATAACCGCAGAAGCGTGAATTGAACAACAGCTATTTCGTACCACAAAAACTGGGCCAAATTCGAGAATGTAAAGGTTGAAAATGGTTTAAAATAGTGAAATAATCCAGAACAGAAAACATCTTGAACCTCCAAACCGTCACTTTTAGCGAATTGAAACAGTTTGAAGAAGCTCCCAGGCTCACAGAAAATCACTATCAAAGATCAGTTATTTCCGATCATAAAAACTGGGCAAAATTTGTGTAATTTGTGTATAATTGTAAAATTGTGTGTATAATTGTGTTTGTGTATAATTTGTAAAATAATCCATAACAGAAAATATCTCGAGTTTAGCCCAAGTGGTGTGTAATTTTAAAATCACATATATAACCTTAAGAATAAACTTCCAGATCATCAGTTTTACCGAATTTGAGGAGTTAAAAAATATTAAAGCACCTCACAAAATCAGCATAAAAAACTCTGCAAATTATTGACATAACTGTTTATAATCTTCTTTGTGCAGATCATCCTTCTGGCTAGATCACTAAATAATTATTATAGATTGACCCTACAGGCTGCTGCATGATTCACCCTCTGATGACTTTCGATCTGCTCCAAGTTTGAGCCCTCATCGTGAACAAACGGCTGGTCTTAAATATTTGAAAAATTGAACTAAGTATACCGTTCCAATTGAATTTTCTGAGTTTTGAAAATTTCAACATTTGTTTTAAACCCCTTTCCCAGGGGTTTTCATAACCCAGGGTTGTGAAAAGTTTAAATGATCATTGTGGGGTTGGACCGAACTCGTAAACCAAATTTCGTCATTTTTGCTCAACTCTAACTGGGCAACGGGCTGCTTACGGCGATCTGACGGATTTTTTATTCGATTTTAGGAATGTACGTATCTTGAAATTTAAACCATCAAGTTTTGAGGGGGTAAACATTTTTTTTTTTTTTTTGGTCGAAGGTAATAAACAAAATCATTTATTTCGAGTCAAAAATTAGTGTCTGATGATTCAAAAATCGTTGAAAGTTGTGCAAACCGCCCAAAAGGCACCGATAATTGATCGAATTTGTACAATATGGATGTTCGATGTGGACTGTGATATTGATCAAAATGGTGATTTTATTCGGTCCTTCAAAAGCAGTCTGAAGAATCGGAAATGAATTGAATTCCATATTCGACACACGCGATAAATGTTAATTAAATGTTATAGCTTTTAGTACGTTTTTCTTCCCATTGAAATAACATTTACCTATTTTTTTTAATTTTTTTTTTTTTCAAGTTTAGGTGTACTTACTCATACAATTGGTCTTTGTAATATATTTGTTTTTACTAATATCATCGCTATATACGAACTTGTGGAGCCTCCCGACGTAGTATCCGACACCAGGCTGGAGGCCGTAGTAAAATTGACATTGGGATGAACCCGGACCCGCCCATCGGGTCGATAAAGGCCTTTTTTTGTATTTTTTTTGTTCGACTACCGCCGTAGTACGCCACAGCGTTGTCTCAGTAGGCAGTTTTGTTTGACATGCGCACAAGCCCCCGACGACGGCTTCTCCGCCCGCCGCAAAAACATCGATGTGTACTCCGAAGGTTCTTGACCTCGCCCTCGGTTTGGAACATTGAAACCTCGACTTAAATCACGCCTCGTGTCTTCGGAGGACGATACTTAAAAACCGAAAAGATTGAGCGCCAAATTGGTAATCAAGTCCACTTAAATGCAAAATTTTGATTTTGAATGAACACGTCTAACACGTTTGAATTTCATTCGAAAGAAAATTTCTTCGAGAAGAGACATCAAACACGTATTTTTACTGGCGCCATAATCACCTCGACAGCGTGTTATTAAGTCCGAAACCCACTACGGCATTTCAAAATCCACGAAGAACGACGACGAAAACGTACTTTTATGTCACGATTCACTGCGACGATTCAAGTTAAACACAGCGAATTATTATGAGTTGTTTCCAGCGAAATTACCAATTCAATATGAGCTACAATTTCGTTTTTCAACTCATTTTCAAAACGTACGAGTAATCCAAGAATTCGCCCCAAAAACTGCCAAAATGTCGACTATCATCACATTTTCACTGTAAATTGGACGTTTTATTGGAACAACACCTTTTTTTAGGAACTCAATAACCGGTCTTTTCTGAAACCAATTGAATTCTTGAAAACTCAAATTCGGATTTCTTGTGTGCAAATTTGACCTTTTTATCTCAATCATTACCGAATTTATCGCCAGGAATGCCACATACATAAATATATACATACATATGATTTCAAGTCATAATTTTAAGTCTAAGGAGGAACTTGATTGTAATAACCCAATTGAATCTACTTTCAGGAAGTTCCAGTCATGCAGCACGAATTAATGAGCTAAACAATTCAAAATTTCGTAAATGTTGAGTTAAAAAACAGGTTCGAAGTCCTTTAATCAGGATATTGTCTTTTTTGCAGTATTTCGTGTATTTTCCATAGAGCCTTTTGGGGAAGTAAAATATAATAATATGACGATTTCGGTGTTTTGAGGACAGATACCTGATCTACAATTACATGTAAATATATTATAAATAATTTATATTTTAGATCTAATACAAGTAAGTACTCAAAATGCTCAAAAATGGAAAAACTGAAAATTTGAACAGTTTGAGAACTCATTGAAATACGTCGTGTTTTAACCAAAAATTCGCTCAAATTTGTCTCATGCGCGTTCAGCAAACGGAGTATGAGCGCGGTACGAGCCACAAATCAAAGGGTAAGGAGCTCCCTAAACCCCGAGTTGAACCTTATTCTATCAACTCAGTTTAATTTCTGTAATTAAGACCGCACTTCTACAAAAACAACTTTAAAAAACCACCTGTTGAAGGAGTAAACGCCGGAAGTGTTTGATTAGCGGCGATCGTCCGACAACCCCTGACGAATAACCAGCTCGAAGACCAGCGAACCTTGACAACGACGGCTACGGGCTGCCGCTTCGGTTAATCGAATAAAAAGACCCGAGAAGGGTGTTTACAGTCCTATTGAAATCAACGCTGCGGGTTATTGTATGCGGCCACGCGCTCTTTTCAACTTGATGTTTTAATGAAACGGGCGGATATCGTTAAGGGCGCTCGAGCCTGTTGAACAGAGTGGAATCAACTAAACGTTCGGCGTGATCCGATTTTTAAAACAAATACTCCGTTTCAGAGCCCAAAGTAATTGACGTTAACTACAAGCTAAAACGCCAAAATTCGAGCACCAAAAAAAAAAAAAAAAAGTTATATAAAATTGTTATAAAATCGTCAAAACGGGACAAGATGACTCGAGCTGGAGCTTCAATAAGCTCGAAAAAAGTCCATAAAATTGATCCAAATTGGGATAAATCCAGGTGAATCCAAAGTAAGAGAAGATGGTAATTTGAAGCGACAACCTTCGTATATACGAGTAAATAACGGGTTGAGGAGGCCAAAAAGGCTCAAATTTTGGTACATCTATAGTTACCTACCTACATTGGCTAAAGTTCGTAGTATTTTCAAAGTACACAGTAAATTCGAAATTTCACAAAAAAAAGTATCTAATAAAAATAAAGTTCCCAATGTATCTAATAAAAATAATCTAATGTATCTAATAAAAATAAAGTCCCAAAATTGGGCGTTTAAGGGGCTCCGGGTGCAAATGGGAAATTAGGTGCAAAATGGTGATTTTTAAGGGAGTTTTGCGCTAGTTATTCTGTATTGTCTGGCCTGAAAACAATAATAAAACATGACCAATGAAATTATTTTGTACCTAATTTTAATTGTGGTGCGGGCTCCTAGGCGAGCTCTTATGTTGCCTATGCTTCCGGCCCTGCCTATTCTATCAATACCTCGTTGAATGGGCCAAAACAGCTAACATTTCGGATCCATGGTCCAGATTTGAGTTGAGGGATAGTTTGAATATATGCACTACTGCTAAGAATGCGGTGATACGGTCATGCTGCATGGCAAGAACATTTACGTACTACGCAGAAATTACAATCGACAGAATATTAATAACCATGTTACTACCACAAATTATTAGATGATTTCAACATAATCGGACAAAATGGTCAAACTGACGAAATACCTGACCGAGATAATTTTTTTGGTTGTTACTCACTATAATATACCATAAGAATCAACCATGAAAATACAACACACAATTGAATATTATAAATAATTATTTATTAAGTTAGCCCGGAATTTAGTAGGAAACGTGAAAGGACCATCACTGAGATTGATACTGATTGATATGTTTTAGCGAATGTTCGAAGAAAACGAATACAATCATTGTTCTCGGTCCAAAATTGTTGATCAAGTCATTCTTGCATACGTGCTGATTCAGCTGCCACTGCGTAGGTGTTCACTCAGGGGAAGATTGAGGCATTTGTGTGCTGAAATAATTGATTTCGTTCTTCATCGTCTTAATTTGAGTGCGAAAATTTTGGATTCGAGTTGACGATGTTGGATATTTTCTGCTTTGTATTGATTTTTGTTATTTTTGGTGGCAGTTGTGGATTTTGGCAACAAACCTCAAGCTAATACACGTCATACTACACAACTGAACAACTTCGGAAGATGTTCAGGTTGCATACGTGCAGATTTGGCTGGCGCTAAGGGGAAGATTGAGGCATTTTTGTGCTCAAATTGTGGTGCTCGTTCTTTTCGTACCTTCTGCATTAAATTTGATTGGACATACGATTGTTTCTTTCAAATATGGTTGAATTTGGTGGCAGTTGACGATTTTGAGTTTCACCAGTTCAACGCACTTCCAGCTCTGCCACTACAAGTCTTCATACAATACAACTTACTTAAAAAGATAATTTAGTTGACACTGAGTAGGTCTGAGGTTGGTCTTGAATCAGGGGAAGGTTGTGACGTTTTTTTGCTCAAATTGTTGTTTGTCGTTCTTTATCTTCAGGTTTACTGGTGTTTATTGTTAATTTGAGTGGAAAAATGTTGGATTTTTTTTGTTTGTTTTGAATTATGTTGAGTTAATTGACAGTTGTGGATTTTGGAGTTTCATCAGCTCAACTCGACGAGCAACGAAAGTGAAGTCGTATTGATTGGGGGTTGGCAGGAGAGGTCGTTGTTCTGACCTTGGCAGGGTCACGGTTTACAACCTGTTGCCGCCTCCCGGTTGTGCCTCCGCTGGGTATCGACCGCCCCACGCGCCGCCGCCTTGTCCCATTCCCCGGCGTTTTCCCGACCCCCAGACCCGGCGATAACTTGCGTGGGCTTCGGGTTCGTCCCAAGAGTTCAGGGTTGGTCTCGTGTTCGAACCAGAACTCAAAACCACGACGATTTTCTGGTTGTTTCCAAGAGATTGATCGAGTTCAGGATCCTTGTCATTGCACGATAACAAGTGTCCGTTTTATTGCAATGCAGGTTGGTTCCAAGAGTTTGATCTAATGACGGGCGATACCTATCGATATGAGTATGGTATCGAATATCTTCTTTTGATACCAAGTAGATACATTTGGTATCGAATATTTTGATTCGATACTAGATAGGTAATATTATACTATAATAGGTATCGAGTATTTTTCCCGATATCAGAAGAAATACTCAAATGGATAGTCTCAAAATTACCTACCTACTTTATTTATTTTCGATTTTTACCTTGCGGTATATATTTGCAAGTAACTGGTCTGAGTCTACCATTGGTACCAGTGCCACGATCACTACGAACCTGGCGGATCTTGGAGCAACTAAGGATGTATCGATTTACCGTTGTCTTATAATCGAACACGACCACTATCGTTTTCATCCCGCTTGAATTCAAATACAGTGATACCTCGAAATACGAGATTACATGCTCTGTGTTAAGGTATCGCCTTTAAGCTGCTTTTCCGAGAGTTTAATTCGTTCCGTAACCTTTTCGGATGTCAATTTGTTTGTATCTCCAAGCGGTTTTCCCATTGAAATTAACTGAAATGCCATTAATCCATTCGTGAACAGGCCAAAAATGTGTTTTTGAATAGGAAAAATTTGCAAGGTGTGCGAGTAGCTAACATGGCGGAGGTATATTATGGGCGTAGTCCATCAACGATGTGCAGCTGGGTTTGACAAATTGACATTCCTGCGTGGAGTAGGGAAGCAGTCCTGTGACGGCTGACTGAATGACACCGTCGATGTCAAGTTTTCCTTCTTGGCCATTCGTTTGATCTTATAACTAACTTTTACATGTAGAAATGCCCTGTTAGCCTTGTTGAAAGTAAATAAATAACGTAAGGGTTTAACGTAGTGTTTTTTCTTTCTGTTATTTCTGTTTTTATTTCCATTTTATTAAAATTTAATTCGGTGTGTGAAAAAGTACTCATATGACTCGATACTCTTCAGTATCTCGATATTCGATATCTGAGTAGTATCGAATATTTGTTTCGATACTAGTATCGAGTAATGGTATCGAATATTTTGTGCTATCGCCCATCACTAGGTTGATCGAGGTCAGGGTCCTTTCCAGGACCAAATTGTACGATATCAAGTATCCGCTTTGTTGAGACGTCCAAACCTTGCTGGTCAGCTTAGAACTGTTGTGACATCTCTGGTTTGCTACGTTTTAGGTTGGTTCCAAGAGGCTCATCGAGTTAGGGGTCCTTTCCACGACCAAAATGTACAATATAAAGTATCCATTTTATTGCAATGCAGGTTGGTTCCAACAGGCTGATTCGAGTTAGGGGTCCTTTCCAGGAGCAAAATGTACAATACAAAGTATCCGTTTTATTGTGACGTCCAAACCTTGCTGACCAGCTCGGAACTGTTATGACATAATTCCTGTGGTTTTGCTACGTTTCGGATCGGTTCCAAGAGACTGATCGGGCTCAGGATTCTTTTCAAGACCAGATTGTAAAATAACAAGTCACCATTTCATTGAGATGCAGGTTGGTTGGACCAAAACGTTTAAACCTTGCTGAACAGCTTGGAACTGTTATGACATCTCTGTGGTTTTGCTACGTTTTGGGTTGGTTCCAAGAGGGTGATCCGAGTTCAGGATCCTTCTCAGGACCAAAATGTACGATAACAACTCTCCATTTTATTGAGACATCTAAATCTTGCTGAACCGGTCAACAGACTGTCTAAACTCGTCACAATGCAGCATCACCAAATCGAACAAAATTTCTCCTCCTTATTTGTCGCACCTTCAGGCTATTTGGCTTCTTCGTATATGAAGTCCATGGACCATCTAAATGTTACAATCCCGCGAAACTCCGATCAGTGGGCGAAATGCGCTTTTGTTTTCTTATTGGAACACCTTCAGACCCGGCGAAGAGCCGCCGTGGGATTAGTCCCCTGATTTACGAAGAAATCCCAGATTTATTAGTTGCCTAAAGGTTGAGTCCATTCCCCTTGTCACCGCCCTAAAAAGCCATACTAATGAATCAATTTAGCACACAATTCATAGAATTTTGTTATTACCAAAAAATGTAGACAGTAAATAATATTAGCACCTGGTCTGTAACTGATTCGCCATCATCAATCACAATGTTGACACTCGCAACTACTGAATGGACACGCGAACGATATTAAAGTAATATTGAATGGAACTCCATTGAACGGGTTTAGTTTTATCCTCCAAACGACTATTGTTCGGTTATTGTGAGCATTTGTTTATTGACGACGTTCAAATCCCACGAAATCAAATATTGGCCCAGTCGTCTAGTCACTGATATCGTCCCGGTCAGCCCGAAATTGAAATTTTTGGTCTTCATTATTCGACGACAATTGCTTGTACGAATATTTATATACATCAGTGTGGACTCAAGGGGAATAAATGTATCCTCTCCTACACCAACACGTGTTCAGTGGTCTAGTGAGTTTGTCCTCAATCAATATTTAATTGACACTCACAGGCTGATGCAAACCGCCAATTCCCTCAAATATTGAGGCATTTTATTGATGTTCGTCGTCCGTAACCTTTCGGTATCTCAAGTTAATTCCTCTTGTACTACCCTTTGTCGTCCGAATATTGTTAGCTGTGCTGTTTATTGGGTTCAAATAAGCTGCATTTAAATTTCGATGTGTATTTAAATATCTGTGCATTTCGATAAGAAATGGAGGATCTATCTCGGAAATACCACTCAAAATTTTGTTAAAATTGTTGTTTCTAGGGTGTTTAAGGATTGGAGAGTGAAAAAAATTCCAGTCATGCAGCATGGCTATAAGAGCAAATTTGTGAAGAAATAAATAGTTTTACGCAAAATGTCACCATTTTACTGGTTTTATAACAAATTTCGTTTCCAATTTTTGCTGAGTGGCACCTCATTTTATAGCTTTTTCAACGTCGAACACTATGGTGAAGTCAGAATTGCGATATCTCATTCCGTTATCAGATTAGAGCAGATGAACCGTGGAGAATACCTTTGAAAAACGACCACGTTACGTCATATTCAAAGTTTTCCAGTTTGAGAACAGAATAAGATATGGTAATTCTGATTTCCCGTCTTTGAATTGAGGTTTCATTTTTGAAATTTATGAGACATTTTTCACCCTTAAAATTCCCCAAAACCCCCCTTGGAGTGCCCTGATTTGGCCCATCTACGAACTTTGCCTTTCGATGGGCAAGTTTGATGTTTTGTTCAAATTTGAACCTTTTGCAGTTATTGTCTGGAATGACATAAAAACATATACATATGAATTTTGGTGTCTTTTAGCAGGATGGTCTGGAACGGATTTTGGTATGAAACTGTTTTGAAAATTCGAGTTTTATACATGTTGGACCTAAAATACTATCCTTCTTTTCTTCGAAAACTCGCTAAAACACTTTGATTAAGTACCTCATACTAAGAAAATCCCAAATAATTGTATGATTTGAAAGAGACTCAAGACTTCATTATTTATATTACTGGATAATCAAGTAAAAAAATTCTATATTATGTATAAAAAATTCAAAATAATGCTGAATTGTATTGTGTCAATAACGTTGGATACCAATTTGAAATACTTCTCTTCTTTACGAGCAGTTTGGAAGCATGTGGAAAACATCACCGTGATGTTCAGTTCTGCGTTCTTCTCACCGGTTCTTCTGGAATTCGAAATGAAAATTTTAATAATTCTCGTGTGTTTCTCCCGAGTGAGCTCTCAGAGTTATACAAGAAATGCCTACGTGTAGGCTATTGGATAGGAAGAAAATGTGTCCTTATATGTAATTTTGCTCTTATAACGAGTCCTTATAATATTTTATCGTCGTCTCGTCCTTCGTGTTATTCCATGTTTTCTGAACTCCACCAAAAGGCACAACTTCATCTGAACTTACTGTTTAGTTGGAAACTATCGTATATTTGAAACATTCGAATAATTTCTTTCGCCGTTCATTTCCACGTTGTGTCGCTGCGAATAAAAGTCGGGTTCTAAATATGGTTCGAGCGCTTCATATTCGCTCAGTCCGGTACCCGGCGACTGCATCGAGAAGAAATCAAAACGGAAATGCAGTTTCCAAGTAAGGGGAGCCTCCACCCTTCTTCTGCGCGGTGCCCTATGAAAAATTTATGGGAAACAACTTTCCGCTTCGCCACATCCCGTCTTCACCCTCGACTCGACAAACTCCTTCGAAATTCCTAAAAAAATTGAAATCAAAAAGAGAGAAGAAAAAAGAAAAAAAAAACAGGAAACAAGTTGACCACTTTTGAAAAGGGCGATGATATAAAAGAAGAGCTTAAAAACAACTCCGACGCGGAAGAAGTTCCCGTCTATTGTTCCACCGGGAACAGGTTCCTTCTCGTCCGGTTTTGGTACATAACGTATGAAAAGAACAGGAACAGAAGTGGGAGGGCGAGCGTAGGAGAAGAAAAACGAGGCCTTTTAACATATGAATGAAATCGAAATGTCCCTTCAGGAAAGTGATGACGGGTTGATGAATAATCGAAAGGGAAATCGTTGGTTGTTGTTTTTCGAGACAAAAATACCCAAAATACAAATACCATTGAGAGGGTTGAAATCACTCAAAATACGAGTAAAATTTAATTTTTAGGTCAAATTAATTGCATTTTTTTCATTGAGGCCCCCCCCCCCTCACAACTGCATAACAATTTCGTGTGAAGAAAAAACACCAAAAAGCTACGCCAATTTTTTTTCGACAGATTTTGACAACTCTACCGTTGTACTAGTACTACTACACAATCTCTTGGGCAGACCGTTTGAAACTAATTTTGAAACTATCAGAGAGCGCTATCAGCTTGCGGCCAAGCCGCAGTAATCAGTCGTTCGCGGCCACGCTTTGCGTCTGAAGGAAATCAGCCGTGTGAACCGGATTTTTATTTTTGTTTCACCCTCGAAAAATAATAACGAAAATCCGTATCAGTTGACTGATAATGATAATCTCTCTTGGAGGTTATAATGCGGTTATTGCATCCTGGTGGGAATCGAGTCGTTTCAATCAGACTTAAATGTGATTGTGGTCGCTCTGTTTGATGATTATTTTGAACGCACTTGAACTTGACGGTTTGAAAATTGATGTGGTCGAAATGTTCAATTATCAATCAAAGCTCGAAAACTGGGGGGTCACCTATTAATTCTTATAATTCATTCCCAAGCATTTTTTAAACCGAATTTTAACGAGAAAATTTTGAAGGAATTGGTTTATTTCCCGCCTTGCTGGAGATGGAGAGAAAATAAAAATCCTCCTGTCCACTACTGCCAAATATTTTCATTGAGAAGACCAGTATCATCTGCAAACGATCATTTTGAGTTCCGTATTATTTACCTGTGAAATTTCAGGTGTTTGGTCGATTTGATTGCGTTTATTGGTGAAATTTGATTGGGAGTAGTTTTTGAAAATACCCGCGATTTTGAGAGAAAACCACCAACATGGTGACGACAGAGGGAATAAACTGTGTGAAAATAATTTTTTACGTATTTAGGCTTCCACATGGATTTATTGAAAACTGAAAATCTATTTGGTTTCTGGGGCTTTGGGACGTCCAAAACCAACTAAATTGGCCGAATTTGGATTAATAACTCGAAAATCATGGGTAGGGCGCCATTTCGACACTTTGCGTACTGTATTGGCTACAAATCCCTTTTCCCAAGTATTTGCGTGTGCTGAGTTGATTTTATCAAATATGGACTTTATAGGATATTTTCTACTTACCTTGGGTGGAACTCACCATCGTCGAAATAATTCTGAAGAGCGACAAACCCATTATGAAGTGAGAATCAATCCACAGTCATGCATCACGGCTGAGAGCAAATTTTCGAACAATAACTGGTTTTCTGAAAATTGTCCCTACTTTAATGGTTTTATAACAAATTTTGTCTCCATTTTTTGCCGATTAACATTTCAGTTTATAGATGTTTCAACGCTGAATGTGATGGTGAAGTCAGAAATGTGGTTATGTGGTTAAACGTGAAGAAAATCTCAAGTAACACGTTTCTTCATCTTCAAAGTGCTCCAGATTTAAAACGAAATTAGATATCGCAATTATGACTTCACCATCGCGTGAAAAAACGATGGTGAACGCAAGGATGGTCTAAGACGGATTTTGGTATAAAACTTCGGAAATTCGTCTTTTAAAAATTGTGGACCGAGAACAATAGCTTCCTTTTTTCGAAACTTCGCTAATTAGTGTTATTTTCACCTAATTATGCCATTTAGCCCACCGTGCGACGCCTGAAAACGCCGTTTTATCGCCTCCAGCTGCTTCCCTCCTCTCGTTCGTATCGATTGTGGGAGGCACCGCCCCCAATGTCCTTCAAGTTCAAGGACACACGTGCCGCCTCCACGAGTCTGACCCCGATGAAAACTAACGCCTCATAGCTCTACCGGTGTTGGCGTGACAACAAACCCCCGCGCCGCCCCACAGACACAGACGCAGCCACTGGGTTAAGCGTGCGAGAAGTTCATACAAAAGCCCGTTTTTTCCCTCTTCGGGATGCCCCCGGATAAAATGTCATCTCGATGTTACACGTTGCGAACTTTTCTCACCGTTACCTGGTAATTAACCCGTTCAAAAGCCATTTCCGAACGAACAAATCTTGTTTCACTTCTACCTCTCAAAACCTGCCACGAGTTTACTGCACAAAAAAAGTGGTAAAAATATCCAATTTATTGATCAACACTCGTTGCACAACCTGGAAGAATTGTTGGAGAAGAAAATTATACCTATCTTTCAATAAATCGTTCGTTGTTTAATAACACAGTTTAATGGGTGTCACGGGTTTAATGGGTTTCATAAAAAAATAAACATTGTTAGGGGTTCAAAATACCTACTCGGGGCCTTATCGACTCATGTCATATTACCAATAAAAACCCACAATCTTGCAGCATGGCTAGAAAGAGCAAATTTTCAAAGGAATAACTGGTTTTACGTAAAATATCTCAATTTTGCTGGTTTTATAACAAATTTTGTCTCGATTTTTGCCGAGAGTTCATCACCATTTGTCAAGCTCATAATACCCCACCCACGATGACAGAGAAAAACAGTTACATAAAATTGTGTGTATTCACCGAAAATGTACGCCTCTGCGAGAGTTGATCGTAGAAACTGATTCTGAATCACCAATGGTAAAAAATCATGAAAAAATGTTGGAAAATGTCCATTTTTGAGCCTGAAATGTTCATTTTTTTCCTTAATTTTTTCTAAAAACTTCGTTTTCACGTTCTGCGTCTTTTCTCCTTTTACTCGCAACTCTTTACCGTAGAAATCGGTTAACCTGAACTCCAAGGTACCACCAATAATGTTCGCAGTAAACTCGTACAATAGCTGTTTTTAGAGGGGTCGGGTACATATCATGTATATTATATTATTATGAATTAGTTGATTACTCGCATAAAAAGTAAATTATTTTAATGAAAATCCATTAAATAAATCAAACGGAAAACTCTTAAAAAATAAAGGAGAAAAAATCCGTAAGGAGGAAAAGCCCGAGAAAAACGAGAATTGAATTGAATCGTACCTTTGTTAACGACCTTTTGTTATTATGTCGGTTCTGGAGGACTACAGTGAGAAAACTGTTTATGTTGAAAGGTCCTCCGAGAGTTCACTGGTGGATTACGGACGGTTTACAGTGGACAAAATTTTTGGTCCTATTGATGTCCTATTGATTGTGGTGCTATTGGTCTATAATCATAATTAATTATATTAATTATATGGATGTTCATTTAACCAACGAGCGGAAATGTAACAGTAGCCCGTACGTCTGGCGAGTGATTCATCTTATAGAACCGCGTTGAGTCAACTTGGCCCAGGGTGCCCTATCAGTTTTATTTTCTCAACGGCCTTTTTTTTCGTCCTATCAGTTTGGCAGGTTCCTGGCTTTGACGTGTGTGAAGATCGCGTCAGTCATCTAAACTTGCTCTGAACCGCTTCCGGCTTTCTATTTACAATGAAAGTTTGAATGCGTCCGCTCCGAGCGAGCGTGTAAAATTTTGAGAGTGTACTCGACAAAAAATGAGGGAATTGCTCATTGCTTTTTCTCTTTGTAGTATTTTTGTAAAGTATTTTGTTTTAAGTACACTGTATAGTACCTCATTGTTCGCTCTCTGTCGTTGTGCAATCAAAGTATTTTTGTTTACTCCACACGCTCTGAAAATTTTGTGCAAATGCGCATGCGTTTTAGTTCTGAGACTGCCGAAAAAATTGACAGCCGGCGACTGACAGAACTGTTTCGAACGCAGAAATCGGACTTCTCGGAACTGGGAGTTCTGGCTATGATTGACAAAACTCGACTGCGCTTGCGCATAACCGTTCGGAACGTTCCGACCGCGCACCTGCGAACGAAGCTCACGTTGTATCGATGATGCACTCGAATTGCGAAACGCGGCCGATAGATGGTGCGGCGCGCGGCGGTTCGGGGTCCGAGGCCGTGAGCTTCCGCCTCGCCCCGCAGGCAAACGTCAGGAGTCGCCCTAATGTAGTTGATGTTTGCTGAGTGGGGGGGTTCAACGAGGTCGACTCGTGCTCGGCACCTGTTGAGCCTCCGGCCACCTGCTCGGGAATCGTCGGGTCTTCTCGGGATCCGCCGTCTGCCCTCCCGCCTCGCTCCATATTTTCTCCTGTTTTTTTTCTCTCCCTTTTCTCCCCTCGGATCCGTTCTCCTTCTGATGAATCGATTTAGAAATACATTTTTATCGTGAGAATAGAAAAGAGAGAAGAAACTCCAATGTTGGTACATACTCGTACTAGGGCTGCGACATCGACACTAGGGCTGCGACATCGACCAAAAACATCGATGTTTAAAATACATCGATATTTTACAGAATTTTGTTGTATTGACAAAGTCTGTTCCTACTTCACTTCAATTAATTGCACCTACTTCATTCATATCACAATAATTTCGACTTTATCATGGTAATAGGTGTGCTCGGGTTAGTAACGATAAACAGGTGTTGAAGCTGAATCGTTTTGAGAACTCCAACTTGTTGGTTACTTTATTGAGGAACTGACTCCGAAAGCCCTGATGATGGCTTAATAAAGCCGAAAGCTTGGAAACAACGTTCTTTCTTTCATACCGAACCTCCTACAACCCTCCAAATACATCGATATTGTAAAAATCTAGGTACCATCGAAGTCAACAAAAAAATCGACCAAAAACATCGATATCTGGCAACCAAGAGGGTTTTTAGCTGAAAATTGGAATAATGGAGGTTTTGCACAAAGCACCGGACTTGGGTCGATTTAACCGAAAACTAGTTGTAATCGTGAGGTAAATGAAGGTTTGAGTAAACCGAACATCGTCATCGTGATTAACGTCGTTTGGATTTCACCTTGCAAATCGTGATTCCCGCTAATCAAGATTACACTAACCGCAATCAGCTTCACTGACACAATTAATCCCAGCATTGATCCTAGTTGGAGTGTAATAAGGTTACAACGTTCCAATCCATCGTTCTTTTTCGAGATTTCATTGCGTGCTTCAGTGATTTATCATTTCGTCATTTTTTTGTTCTAATTTCTTTCATTTTGTCATGTGCGATAACGTCGAGCTGACGAGAAAACGGAATAGAGATCAGCCGTTCGAATTTTCCTCTGAGAACCGTCTCTTTAGTCAACCGGTCGTTCTCATCCAAATCAATAACATCTTCCTTTCGTTCTTTATCCATCTAAGACGGCGGATAAAAAACTGCATTGTGAGCAATAAAATGAAATTCCAAACGAGATGACAAGCAGCATTGACGTTGTAGACAAACGTTCGTTCTCGTGAGATTTAACCAAAGAACGTGTAATCGTGGTTAATTCGCTAATCGGCCAAATTCGGTTGGTTGGCTCTTAATCACGATTAATGCTTAACCGAATGTGGTGGAATCCAATAGCACTTCGGATCGTAAATCGCTATTTGGATCGTCTAACCGCGATTAAAACTGTTGGTGAAATCGACTTTTAATCAGTAACGAAGTTCCGCGACTGTTCTTCATCAAACAGAAGTCGGTACATACAAGGGCTACGTCATTGACCAACAACATCAATGTTTAAATACATCGATATTTTACAAACTCGCCATCGATGTCCACAAAAAAATCGACCACAAACATTGATGTGTTGCAACCAAGTGGGGTTTCAGGTGAAAATGGGAATAATGGAAGTTTTGCGCAACGCACCGGATTTGTTTTCACGTCAACCTCCAAGCAATGCGGAGATGCACGCACTGTTGAGCTGAGGAAACTTCCACTATGATCTTATCACTTAAAAAATCTCTGCAAATTCTTGTCATAACGGTTCACGTACACACCTCAGAATGGCCTTAAAAACGTCTACAAATCATACCCTATTTAACTGTATACAAAAACTATACCGTTAAATTTTAATTTCTCAAAATTCGTTTTGAACCACTTCTCATGGAGGACCTAGGGTTATGAAAAGTTTCGAGGATTATTGCGGCGTTGACACCGAAAAAGGGATTTAGTAATACTTTTTACCTAGTTATTGATCATTTTGGAACAATTTGAGATTTGAGGGTGGGCCAAGTAATTTGTGATGCACCATCGCGCGTTTTTATGCAGTTGGTTGTGGGTAGTCAGTACCAGAAATATTTGACCCTTGAGGCGTTATTTGATTTTTGAATACACCGATGCATTGTAAGTAATTTACAATGAAGTGCTTGTGCTTTTCATGTTAACTTTGACGTAAACGCAGAAATTTTTTGATATTTATAGGGAAAGTGGGGAAATGACTCACATGACCCAACTCTGGATATGGGTCGTAGTTGAAAGGGATGAAAGGCTCACAGGGAGGTCATGATCCCCGTTTTGTCTGTGTTCGGGATGTAATATGAAAAGTATGTTTCTGAGGTGGAGTGTGAACTAATGGAAGAGAACATATCAACTCCGAAACCTCCGTACGTACCGAACTCGTCCGCGAAGAAAGACAACCGTAAAATCGGGCTACTTAGAGTGAGAAGTGGACGTTCTCAAAGGCTACGGAAACCAGAGGTAGAACTTGAGGCCAAAAAAATAAAACCTCTTAGCCTCAAAACTGCCCCAAAACCCACGGTGAATGTTAACTAAGCCCGATCGAGACTCTTCAACGAGATATGAAGCCGAAAATCACGCTTTCACACTTCATAATCCGCCGCCCTAATACTTGCAACACTCCCGACGCCCGGAAAAAAAAAATCTCCAATAATTAAAAGGGATTTCTTTTAAATAGAAGAATTCGGACGTGGGTTGCCTAAAGCACGATGACCCCCCAAACTTGACCCCTGCGCGGGAGTCGACCCGAGACCCTCGAAAAGCGATAAATTCGACGTCATTTCAAAAACTTCACACAAAAAAAGACGTATTAGAAACCGTAGTTTAGTCGAGAAAAAGAGAAAAAATTCAATAAATACACACTTTTTGCCATTTAAAAAAAAATGTCGAGACGAAGTAAAATGACATCTTCGACCGACTGTGGGAATTCGACTCGTAACTTCGTTATGTTTCTTTATCGGCTAACGAACGAACGGAGGAAGTCAGAATGACAACGGGATCCGCGGATGAAAGAAAGGCAGCGGTCCAAACCTTTTCGAGACTGCGATTGGTTTTTTGCTTTTGAAAAAATTGAGAAAAAAATTGTTCCACTGAATGAAAGAGAAAAACTCGTCCAGTCGACCGCATCTTTATCGTTTCTTCGTTGTCGGAATGTCGTGGGCGCGGGAGAATGTTTATTACACAAGGGTTTTTTGAAGTCGAAATATTGGCTCATTATAGTGAGATTTAGGCCAGTTTGATCCCAATACTCACTGAATTACTTACTGGCTTTAGAGTGAAATTTCGGTCAGATTGAAATTTCATTAACACACAAAAAAGTTATTCAAATACTAAGTGTATTTACCCCGAATTGTCAGGACAAAAATAGGAAAGTGCTATAAAAGTTGATGTGCCAAATCCCTAAAAGCAATACCAGTTTCTTTCATCGACAGTATAATTCTATAGGCCGTAGATTTTTCATTACTTTTCCTACTAGTCTCAGGCAATCTGTGGTTCAAATTAATAGGAAGTCTCTAATCACTAGCTCTCTCATTTCAAACAATGTTCAGCTCCACCAATTTACTACAACTATTGTAACTAACAATTAAAAAAAAAATCTACTGTTTTTTCTTCTAGCATTATTATTAGGCATCAACATATTGTTCTTTCCCCTATCTCCCAACAAACTTAATTGAACTTTTTTACTATATTATACTAAGTACTACTTTTTTTTTTTTACTATTTTTTATTTTTTGAACAAACAAGAGGCAGAGTTTACCTGGATTTGTATTGCTGACTCCTCTCTCTATGCGCGGTTCTTAACTTTTCGGAGAGAGTAATTTTTCCAGTCTACAATATGATATAAGCGTACATTTATGTTTGAAATATGATTTTATTTTATTATTGTAATTATTTTGTACTTGAAATGGAAATAAAAAACAAATAAATAAATAAACAAATATATTTATTTTCGCTCATTGCGTTGTTTTTACGGAGGAACTTTCGATTTGGAAGGGAAAAAATGTATTCACTGAAACAGGGTATCATTAACTAGGTAACTTCTACCGTTAAGTATACGAAGTTGCCTCGACCGAGATTTGGAGACGGTGAACGCTCAGGGGAAAAACTTTGTATTTTTTATTCTTTAAATGACCAGAAATGCCCCTTAGAATCGGAACATGTCGAAAAAATGGGTCATTATTGGTCATATCTAATATTAAAATCCTTCAACGTGTGTAATTGTAGAAATATAAAGGATATTGTACAGTTTTGCATAAGAGGCAAATACATCCTTTCAAAAGCTGCGTTTGCAGGGAAGATGGAGTTGCAAAAATGTTTTTTTTTGCTCTCCTGAAAAATTTTCAAATTAGTAAGTATTTACGATGGTTTATTACTTCTGGGGTGCTGAATTGTTGTTGGTTACACCTGGGGTACAGCGTTATAGTAAGTTACCTCTGGGGTACAAAATCACAGTAAGTTACTTCTGGGGTACAGAATTATAGTAAGTTACCTCTGAGGTACAGAATTATAGTAAGTTACCTCTGAGGTACAGAATTATAGTAAGTTACCTCTGAGGTACAGAATTATAGTAAGTTACCTCTGAGGTACAGAATTATAGTAAGTTACCTCTGAGGTACAGAATTATAGTAAGTTACCTCTGAGGTACAGAATTATAGTAAGTTACCTCTGAGGTACAGAATTATAGTAAGTTACGTCTGAGGTACAGAATTATAGTAAGTTACCTCTGAGGTACAGAATTCTGTCCTGTTAAGGTAAAACGCCTCAAATCAAAATTCAAAACATTCCAGAAATTTGCCTCAAAGTTTTTCACTGAAATGTTTGATGTAAGTTGACTGCGACTCATTATACAAACCCCATTTTTTGGTGAGATGTATAATATATATCATATGACTTCAACCAAGTCATATATTATATTCAACCAATTCAACGGTGAAAAAAACTCGCAAATTAATCGATTAATTGCAGTTATGGCGATTTTAAAATAATTTTAAAATCGCCTTAACTGCAATTAATCGAATATTATTTCCAGGTTCCGTTGTGGGATTGTTTGTTTAGGTAAAATGCCTCAATTTGCTCGTGAGGCTTAACGTAAACAACTCAATCAAACGGATGTTTTGATAGGAAAATGTTCTAAATGTTTGTAGGTAAAACGCCTTATTTCAATGTTTTGAATTTCGAAATTTGGACTTCAAAATCGAAAAGGCCAGGTCCAAAATAGGGGGGTTCCATAAAAACCCCATTTTCGTAAAAATTGGACTTGTTACGTTTTCATTTTGCAGGGCAGAATTGTACGAGTAGTAAGTTACGTTTGAGGTTCAGATTTATATTAAGTTACCTCTGGGGTGTAGAACTGTCGTAGTTACGTATGGGGTACAGCATTATAGTAAGTTATACGTAGGCGGATTCCTGATGATGGTTTTGGTTCGTTGTTCGTTCCGTCGTTATTGAAACTCTTCCAACCTTAATCAGCTCATTCGGTTATCAACAAAACCACCCGCAACTCGGACGGTCCATTATGTAAACATTCGTTGCGTAGGCGTCTGGCGATAGGAGAGGAAAAAAAACGGATATGGGGAAAAGAAACAAACTAATGATTGAAAGAGATACGTGGGCGGGATCGTAAGAGATAATTTGTCCTGCGTCAGATTTGTCAACAAAACGCTGTCATCGATCGGTCAAGGCTGTGACGGGGAAGGGAAACCTTCCCAAAAACTGCCTTTACGAGATATTTTATCTGACGAGGCGTTGACCTATCGACTCGGTTTTATTCTATTAGCGTCAAAACCCGCACCCACGTTGGGCTTAACGTCCATTCAACGTCTTCCGATGACGCTCTTTTTGTTGTTTGTCGAAACCTTTCCACATTAATACGACCTCGGTATTTTATTTGATTTATGTTAAATTGAAATTCCCAGTTTTTCGTAGTCAAAACACTTGGACTTGACACCACACAAGGTGACGTTAGTAGATACTCCTTGACGCCATCGCCTTCGTTTATGTTGACGGTTTGTTATGGAACGTGGCTGTAACAGGAACAGGCTCGACGGAGTAGAAACCATTCTGATATCTAAGAATTCCTTCGGTAAATTCCGAACCCATTACGATTACACCTCATATTTCTGTACCAAAAATAGCTCCAAAAACCTTCATAAACCCACCCGACTCGTCTTAAATATAATAATATTATGTTGTTTAACTATTGCCTATAGCAGCCCCACAATAAGGTTTAATGATGAATTCATGCGATTTATATGTATATAAATATAAATGTATATAAATATATTGTATTTGGAGTTTCCGAGTTGATTTAATATAAAAATTCTAAAATTTCTAATTGGAAAACATTTGAACACAAAGTTTGAAAACAAACACAAGTACCTATTCGAATATTAGATATGAAAAATGTATATTTAAATGCGAAGATTTTTCAACAGACTCTTTACTACCCTGTGTACTTTCAATGCTACTGAGAAAGAAAAGTCCACTGTCATGCAGCATGGCTACAAGAGCGAATTTTCGAAGTAAGTAGGGCCCCGGCTATCCGAGCCCCGACTAACCGAGTTCCGGTTTAACCGAGGCGCAAAAAAAAAATTAAAAAAAAAATATTTAAGACCATGGATGCCGGGCGCCCGGCGACAGTGTTTGTACTCTGTACAGTACCGTAGCGAGCGAGCGGTGGAGTGGGGTGACCGCTGCTACTGTGCTACCCACCACACTGCACGTATGTAGGTACATAGTCTGGATTTATAGGCTGGATTTTATTAACTAAAACTGTATTTTTAGTGGGTTTCATAATAAAGTGAACTTAATATGTTAATTCAATTTTACGTCTTTATTTATTACTGTATCAACCCCAAAATGTCTTTGTGCTGCTCTGTCTGCCCGTGTTATCCGAGTTTCTGGTTATCCGAGGGTCCTCTGGTCCACATTAGCTCGGATAGCCGGGGCCCTACTGTAACAACTGGTTTTATGTAAAATGTCTCCATTTGTCTCCATTTTACTGGTTTTATAATAAAGGTTGTCTCTATTTTTCCCCGTGTAACACCTCAGTTTATAGATTTTTGAATGCTGAACACGATGGTGAAGTCAAATTTGAGGTATCTCATTCCGTTATAAGATTAGAGCGGATGGACTGTGAAGAACATCTCAAGTATGTAACAATTACGTTTCTTCATCTTCAAAGTGCTCTAGTTTAAGAACGGAATGAGATATCGCAATTCTGATTTCACCATCGTGTTTAGCGTGAAACGACCTTTAAAATGAGGTGTCACTTGTCGGACTGTTTCACTTTTGGAATTTACAGGTAATTTTCCCCTCTGAAACTCCTCAGAACCTTCCCTTAGATAGGCCCGATTCTGCCCATCTACAAACATGGCTTTTCGATTGCGAGGACAGATCGTTTGTGCAACGGAACGGATATTGGTATGAAAAGTTTGCGGAAATTCGAAGTTCAAAAATAAATAGCTTTAAAGTCGCTAAAAGCGAACGATTTTCACTATTTTGTACTATTTAGGTACTTTTGTTGTGGCTTTAGGACTTCAAAACAGTCTTTGTGTTCAAAAGTCTAATATAATTTGCAGATATTGGGATATATTGTGTTATTATACAGATTTTCTCTATGTGTTCCACTACTTTTACTAATATACTTGAAAAATTAAATTTTAGAATTTAAAAACCTTTTGGAAATCTCCGGCATCAATTTTGCCAGGAACGTCTCTTTTACCGCGATTTGTGTTAATTTACACTACATCGTTTAGCTGTCCCTGTTCCATTATGACAAATACATAACTACAGGTAACCACTCCCTGATCCAACTACGCCTCGTTGACAATTTTTCGATCGACCCAAATACCTTTCAAAATTGAAGAAGAAAAAAATTTTTCGATCCACGCTCATCGCAAAACCGCCGGCGGCTTGAATAAATCGATCGGTACTCTCACTCCCCGCTCATCCAACAGAGAAAAAAACCTCCCAGATCCACCCTCTTAAAACCATTATTGAGATTTATTAAATCTCCATCTGATCCACGTCTATATTTTTCACTTTAAATCGATTTTTTTTGGTGCCGTTTCGGATATTTATTACACACGCCCTCCCGCGCTTGAGGCTGATAGTTTCCGGACATTAACAACTGCTCCTCCCCCGGCTCGTAAAAATAAATTGGCTCACTTTTGGACGTTGAAACAAAATCCACAAAAAAATAAACATCCCGCTTGTGTATTGGTTTTGACATGCAAATTTAATGCAGTTTACGCGCAAGAACTTCAGCTCGTTGTGACTTCAAGGAACGGCTCGGACCCCGCTGCGTTTTTAACGTCCAATTTTCTTAACGTTATAATACGCATTCATCTCGAGCCGCTATTACCCCGTTTGATTTTTTTTTCTTCCCTCGAGTGCTTTTACGACGCGAGCGACTTCGTTTTTCGTATTAACGCTGGCGTAAACGGCGGCGGAATTTGTTTTTCGAACACGAAGAACACGCCAGTACAAATAATATTACGAGTTACAACGTGGTTTGAAACTCCGGACAGCTAATTGGCGGTAACGACGGTGTAAGAGTACAAGCCAAAAGTGCATGTTGTATGAAGATATTACTCGATGATGAATTTTTCTGGTTCAACCGGTTGGTTCTGTTGAATTAGAGGTTTATTTTGAATCAAATCGAGTGGAAGATTGCAGCTTGAATTCTACTGTGCGAAAACGTCGTAAATAGTATCAGCTGGTTTGGTGATATGGTGATGACATGAGTGAAGAAGAACCGCCAAAATTACGTCTGTCCGTCATTTCGTATTGACAGGACATTTGAACATGGTCTCGTTTCGACGTCAGGAGACTCCCAGACTACCCTTAACGTATATTACGTTAAATTGCGGTTAACGTTAAGTGTGTAAAATGCACGTATTTCGTATCATTAATATCGAATCTTCAAAAAGTGTCGTTTTTTTTAACGCTCATTTTCGAATTTTAACGCGTTTAATATCTTGACATTTCCGCGGATTCTGAATTCAATTTTTAAGTTTAATATATATATTTTTTTTAATGACTTTTTGACCAGTCAATTGTACCTACTATTTGCTGGTTACTCCCTCCACCACCTTTCTAATCATATCTAAAAATAATAATAACCATATCCACAACTGCTCTCTCTTATGTGTGAAACCACTGGATGTATTGTTGGGTCTGGTATGTAGTATATTAATGAATTTGCATAAATTTTTTTTAAAATAAAAATGTATGTCAAATAACCGGTAAAAATCTGCCCGGTCCTGGCAGATTAATCCTCGCAGTGTCAAATCGGAAGAGGAGCGTCCCCCTCACCGTTGCCAGGGTCAAGGATGTCGTCACGGAAACCGCGTTGCCACGGGGAACCACGCCGTACCCCGTGACGTCACTCGGTTAACACGAGGTTATCCACCTCCCTTTGGAAAATTCGAGCTTTCCACGCTACGCCGGCCGGTTTCCACACACTCAACTTTCAGCTTTCACTTTTATCAAATGTATCAAATTTATATTGGTTATAGTTCGTGGAAAGCTACTTAAGTACAAGAAAATAGTGTACTTGTCTGAATGGACTAGCGAGGAACTAACTTTCTGAAATTATGGGGTTCCCCAGGTGACAGTTCTGGGCCCTATTCTTTTCATCCTTTATATGAATGATATCGCCTAACTTGGCCTTTTTGGTTCCCTAACAGTCTATCCAGACGATTCTGTGTTTTACATAAGTGCAAACACTTGGAAGGATGAGATTTGTACGGCTGGATTAGGAATGAGCAAAATTACTAGTACCACTAAGTGTTAAAATGTTAAGTCTTAAAAACCACTAGTAACCACCCGAAAAGCAATTCTACTTGTAATGACAAGTGCCCCTTACAATGCTTCATCCCTTCCGATCTTGAGGAACTTATGCTTTTCACCGTTCCCACATATGTAGACATAAGTTGTATAAAACAAGTCATTAAAGAAGAATCGTTTTCTTGCCAAACGCAGTACATAATTTATATGTACTAGAGCATAGACGATATTGGAGATTAATTTCCACCTTGATACTTACTAGTTTTTGTTATGATGCTGATTACTTTCTTATTTTGATTCTTATTACTTTTTTATGTACCTACATGCTTTTTGAAGAGAAAAAAAAACGTTGATACACATTTTATCTTGTAGACGTAAAAAAATGGTATAAGTACCTACCTATTTTAAAATTGAATTTTTAGTACTTACCTACACATTATTAAATAATTTTAGAACAAATTTTGTTCTAAAATCGACTAGTAAGAGCTCAATCTTGACTCCATCAGGATGCGATGGCAGCAGGAAGGAAATTTGAAGCTTTTTGCAGTTATAATTCGTATATAGCAACGTTTTGGCCTTGACGCCATCCGTACAGTTGGTTATCAATTACGCCAACTCTAACGGACGTTTATATGTCGCACTGTCGACTAACGTGAGAACACTGCGTCGGAAAGTCGAGTGGATTCCGATGTTGAACAAATGTGGGTCATCGATTTGTTTTGAACGGAGGTCACGAACTCTGGAGAAGCGCGAGCGGTCACTGCCAAGTTCACTGGCTCGTCCTTCGCCTCTCATAACACCTACGCGGGCTTTGAA
The DNA here is from genome assembly GCA_963920205.1 of Stenodema calcarata. Classification (NCBI taxonomy): domain Eukaryota; kingdom Metazoa; phylum Arthropoda; class Insecta; order Hemiptera; family Miridae; genus Stenodema; species Stenodema calcarata. The sequence goes on along the minus strand of OY986061.1, from coordinate 17,135,059 downwards.
TTCTACTTTAGCGCTTAATTCACCGTGAAAATCTTTAAAAAATATACAGAGGATAAACTAGGTCAATTATATTTCATTTATGCATACAATGCCCTTACACCACAAATGAGGCAAGTGAGACAATTCAAAGTTATTAACTGCCCAATTATTGAATTATACTGAATTGTTCAAAGTGAACAACTGTTCTAACTTACTTTTCCAGTTGTTCAATAACGTGTCATACAAAACTCAAGAGGATCAGGAAAAATTCGGAAGGACCTCTTGTAAGGACCTCATAAGGACCTCTTGTATCTTTGGTTCCCGTCCAAATCCACAAAAAATCGGCAAAATTCAAATTTGATCAGAAAAACGTGAGGAATTTGATCAACACTAAACGACCCGAGTTTCCTCTAAAATACTCTTGTACAGCTCGTTGTCCGGAACTTGTTGATCATTGACCGTACATATTCTTGTGAGATCTAACCTTAAGAAATCCGATCGAATGGTGTAAATCAAGTTTGTATCCTGAATTTGGCGTATTGTGTGAATTTATCGATTCTAAAAGCTGACTATAAGCAAGTAGACGAGTGAAACCATTTTTGAATTAAAGGAAGCGATTGTTCTCGGTCCAAAATGTTCAAAACTCTAATTTTCGAAAATATTTTACACCAAAATCCGTTCCAGACGATCCTGAATTCACTGTCGAAAGACACCAAATTATTATGCATGTCTCATTCCATACGGTAGCTGTCGATAGAATTGACATAAAAAGTTCAAATTTGAACCAAAATCGGTCTTGGCAATCGAAAAGGGCAGAATCGGACTACTCTAAGGTGGGGTTTAGGAACGGTTTTGGGGGGAAAATTACCTATAAATTCCCAAAATGAAACAGTCTGACTAGTGACCCCAGATTTTAAAGGGGATTTTCACGCTGAACACGCAAGTCAGAATTGCGATATCTTATTCCGTTCTCAAACTGGAGCACTTTGAAGATGAAGAAACGTGGTTGTTACTTGAGATGTTCTTCACGGTTAATCTGCTCCAATCGGATTACGGAGTGAAATATCGCAATTCTGACTTCACCATCCTGTTCAGCGTTGAAAAATCTATAAACTGAGGTGTTACTTGGCTAAAACAGGAGACCAAATTTGTTTAAATCCAGTAATATGAAGACATGTAAAGCCATGCTGCATGACTGTGGATTTTTAATTATCAAATGTTCAATTCTCCTGATTTTCAACTCGATGTCTCCCGTTTGGTACAATTTCGGAGAAAATCAAACTCCTCAAACGCATTTCACCGTATGGAGGTCGTCCACTTCATAGCAAACATGGAACTCCTTGGTTTGAAGCAATTAAAGATAAAATCGATGGTCCAACGTGCAGAGCATGAGTAGCAGTCCACTCGGCCCTGTCCTCACTTGACGAATCGACTTCACCAGAGTGGTTACCGTTGTTACGCCGATCTGGGTCATTCGGTTCTGTTTCGGATGGAGGTCACAAACGCTCGGAACGCACTTTGGGAACAAACCCGTCCCGACCATTTACGATCCTTGGGTTTTTCGGTCTTCTCCCCCGAACGGCCGGATCACCTGTGCTTTCGGCCCTGAGGAATGCGAATGAGTGATAATATTAATTCTCGCTTCCCCATCGAGACAGGACCTCGCGGTAGCGGGAGGGAGGCCTTGGCGGAGTCTTGTACTAAACTGTGCTCCTTCCCACCGCGACCAATCTCACACCAATCATCAGCTTTGCTCCTCGGACAAGTTCTTACTTTCGTATTTTCGCCCTCATCCTATCACCTGGTGCGTTTCATTTGGACGAACTGCAAACCATTACTTCGTAGTGTTTCTGCTGTGCTGCAGCACCTCAGCAGCAGATTTTGGAACTTGGAGTGGCCGTCGAAGATTACAGTTGTTAGGGAATGTTCACACGAATCTCTGGAACGAATCTTCCTAAATCCTCATGATAACAATCCTCAGCTTGAGATTTTCCGGATTTCACAGAATATTGGCCACTGCTTCGTTTGAGAATTAGCCACAATGCTGAAAATTGTACTGTACAATTGGGTGGCTGTTCACATCTCGGAGTATTTGATGTACTACATCATGATGTCCATTAAAGCTCATTTTCCTTCCATGTTTAACGTGCAGTTTGTGCACAATACGGTAGTGATTGAATACTGAACGGTGGTTTTGATCCAACTAACCTCCGTGTGTCGTTGTTTTAGACGTTTCTCGCGTTTTGATCGGATTGCATCATTTCGATTACCTCACCGCTTTTGTTTTCGCCTCATCCTCCGTTTCCATGCCTCAATTGAAACAACAACGCTTCGAGAGAGAGAACAAGAAGAAAAAAAATCAGAAAAAACAATGCCCATCTCAAGCGGTAATTTGAGAGGTAAGCGGCAAAAGGTTTTCGTAGGAGTCAAGAATCCCCCTCCACGTTCTTGAGTCTTGAATGTAACCTACCATTAAGTAGGGATAGCTTCGGGGCCCAGGGAGATTAAATGGTCAAGGACCAAAGGAGACCATCCAGAAGATAATCGTCAGCTCTAATAGAAAGCTACCTACCTATCAGTTACCTACCCTCGCCATCGCTTCTTACTTTTCGAACCCGTTCGTACGTGTTCCTTTGTTCAAACTCCCTTGATGCGGTCATCGTTCTGCAGGGGAAATCTGTAATAGCGATTGATGACTCGTTTAATAACGAATAACCACAACAGACGAACATAAAACCACTTATAGCCTGCTATGTGTATCTATTCTCGTATACGAGGCCTTCAGATTCAAAAGATGGATAATTCAATTTTTTCAAAAAACTTTACTTAATATGATTGTGCTTTTACATGTTCAGACAAGCCCTGTATGTCTTGAGAGTTGACAAAAAATTAATACATTTATCTGAACGAAAAAATAAAAATAATTGTGAGAGGTCGCCTATAATAGCTCCGAACGAGTTTTGGTTTCTCCTGTCAAATTTGACTATCTGAAATTGTACACTTTTGGTTCTGAACAGCTCACATGGAGATTCCGATAAGTACATGTGTGACGTGTAAGTCCATTTTCGAATGACGAAAATGACAAAAATTCGCGTCGACCTCCAGTAAATAAGTGGGTCGTGCGAAAAAATTCAAACCGGACGGAACCCCCCCGAACCACCTGTAATTGCCTGCGCTTCCAGTTCTGCTGTTTAGCCGGAAGTTTGTCGCGATAGTGATCGATATCTGATCTCGAGCATTCGCCAATTTCTCTTGCGGCGGTGGGAGGTTTTAGAGGCCTTTGTCGAGTCCGAGTTTCAAAAGTTGATAATGAGAAAAGTTTTGACGCGTTGTCACCAGCGGTAAAACCGTTGTCACCTGACAACCTCTGGGCGTCGATATCTGACTTTTCTGTGCGACTTTCATTACATTTGATGCGTTTTTGTTCTTTTCTCTAAATATTATTCACGTATTCCATATTTCAATCTAACAATTTATAAGTTTAATAATAAGAATAATGATGTTGAGGGATGTCGAGGGTCGGTCAAATGAACCGACCCTCGACATCCCTCAACATCATTGTTACTGACGGTCAACAAAACCACACACACTCAATAAGAATAATAATAAATTAGTTTTGACTCACTAAATAAACACCCATTGTGGGAATCTTTCGATTAAAACAATTACGAAATGTCCAAATTTGATATCCAACACCCCTTTTAGGAATTTGCATATCAAAATCCGTTCCAGACCAGCCTGAATTTACTGCCATAAGACACACACAAAAAATACACATACCTATATGTTAACATATAACTGAGACGTTAATCGGCAAAAAAAAGGAGACAAAATTTGTTATAAAACCATGAAAATAAAGACTTTTTCAGAAAACCAGTTATTTGTTGAACTTTGCTCTTATAGCCATGCTGCATGACTGTTTTTTTTGTTTACTATTATAATGTAGGTACATCGAACATCTTGGGTTCATCTTCATTTCCTTTGGGCAATGAACGGTTTAAGTCTATCGAAGGGTTAGTCTCTAATAGGAATTTGCACGTCAAAATCAGTTCCAGACCAGCCTGAATTTACTGCCATGAGAAAAAAAAAAACACACATATATACATATATGGTGTGAGATATTTTGTTTCGAGGTTCGGTCAATGAGAACAATTTTTGGTTCCGACGTTTCGGCCGTTTATTCAGCCATCTTCAGGGAATTCAGTCGAGGTGTACGGAATCAGGACATGGAGGTGATGCCTGGTTCATGAACAGTGCGCAACTGTTCATATACATTATTATATTAACTATATACATATATGTAAATATATAACTGAGATGTTAATCGGCAAAAAAATGGAGGCAAAATTTGTTATAAAACCCATTAAAATAGAGACACATTTCAGAAAACCAGTTATTTTTCGAAAATTGGCTCTTATAGCGATGCTGCATGACTGGATTTCTCGTTTACTATTAAAATATATGTACACCTAACATCTTGGGTTTTAGGCCTACCGAAGTGTAAGTCTCTAATAGGGCTTACATTATTATCGGCGCAGTCTTCTTCACTTTATACTTGGTTTTGACGTTATTATTATTATTAGTTTTTATTTTATTTTTTATTTTTTTGTGTCTAAGTAACTAGATTGAGGTGGAACTTTTCTTTTTCTCATCTCCTATAACCAGATTGAGCGGCAGCCCCAATATTATTTGCGGTTCAAAAATCATTGTCGTACCCGCGGCACGTGCTGTCATCTGTGCCCGCCCTCTTTTTTCGGGGAGCTCGACGAAGGTTTTTTTTCTCCTTATTTTTTCCTCAAAGAAAAAGAAACTTGAAGGAAAAACCTCTTTTGTACGCCGGTTCATCGGTGGCCAAGCCCATACAAAAGAGGACAAGGGTCTCCCTGTCGTCTGATTATCTACAGTTCACGGACAATGCGTTTGTCTTGGGGAACCTCCTCCACACATCGTCACCTTAAGGAAATTTGATTTTCGACGAAGGCGGAAAAAACGGGGAAAAAACGGTGTTTACAAGAGAAATTTCCGACGACTTTTTCATAGTTCATCACCAGTACAACTAAATGTTATGGAAAACCTAGAGAACGCTCAATAATCACAAAAACGCGTCACTGCGAATCTCAATGCAGTCCTACCAACCCTACTTGGGTTTCTTATCACCTACTCGTACTTAATCACGTCTATTTCACTTTCGTTCCAAAATCCACTGAATGATCGAAAGCTACCCCACCAGACATATATTTGCCATTCGAAGTGGTTTCCCGTGTGTTCTATGTGTCAGAGCTTTATCTGACTTGATTAACTTCTGTCAACACTGTTTAGATTAATTTGATTCCAATTTAGATTATTTTGAGTCGTTTGACTGTACGAGATCATTACAGAGTAATTCAACATAATATTTTTAAAATCGAAAACTGTGGTGTGGAGGGCTTTGATTATCTGCATAGGTGCTTATCATGTCCTCATAAATGTGAACCACACGATCCTATCTCAATCTCTTCTGTACGTCGACACTACTCTGTGTTCATGAGGAGTATTCACTCACATTTCTGATCGCCGTGGATCACTATTATATATATATAATAATATTATATATTATTATAGAATATTATTCATTTCAAAGAAGAACTTCTCAGTAAGATTCTAAATCACTCGATGTCAGCTCGGACTAGCGGCAGCAAATCTTCTTCATCAGCGTACAAACTCATCACCCACTACGACGTGGATATAATTTTTCCAACATCTGGTGATGATTCGTGATCTGAAAACCATTGTGTCGCCTTTTCACGAGAAACGACAAACTTGCTTGAAGAGTTGAATTGAAAAATAAAAAATCTTTTAGAGTTCATGTCAGTGTCGAGGAGATGATTCTAATTCTATCCCTTGATCGGACACGAGTCTCAAAGAACTAATGTAGGTTTTTATCATTTCCGTTTTTACTCTGCCGGTTTTTCTTGATTGCAAAGGCCTGATTACTCTTTTTCTTGTATTAAAAGCCTTTATCCTGTCAAAAGGGGAAGTCCGATCTTGTTTTCAAACCCTCGAAAAAACGTTTTAGTCTCCTAAGCAAGAGTGAAGGGCATCGGTAGAGTTCTTGGTAAAAATCAATTATTGATGATTTTTCCTTCGGCTCACCCCTTACCCGTAAATGGGGGGTACCGGGTTGGAACTAGGCATTACCACAAAGCTATGGATAGTCGGTTAATGGACAGAGTGGGAGAGACGAGCGTTGTCTTTCCTTCTTCTAATGTTGGAAACACAAGCCGACGAGGGACCGCTTGGACAAGGAGTAAAAAAAAACAGGAGCAGTTGCCCTGGTTGGATTTATTTATTTTCCTGGGTCCCTCAGCGGCGCACTTGATCAAGTCTGCATTCGCTTCTAATAATTGTTTTTGTCTTTCTGTTGCAGGTGAAATTCCCTCTCGACAACACCTGATTGCTGCCTGATTTTTCCGCAAGGCGATGAGCGAATCTAATAAGCGTCTGTGAGTGGCGATGCTGGTTGGGCGGACGTTTATAGATTGTTTTTTCCAAGAGCGGCAATCAGCCGCTATCTGCAAGATCTGATGACCATGGCGGACGCACAAGTTGAAACTACCGCCAGTCACCCGGGGGGACTCCTGAGACGGTATGCCGAATACAAAAGCGCCAATAACAACCACCCTCTGGCAGCAAATAACAATCATCACCACCACTTTCACCACGGTGTTAAGAAAGAGAGGAAACGGAAGCGGCTGAACCAAGTTGTGGACCAGTTGGCGATACAAGCGCTTCCTCTCAACAATAACATACACCATAACAATAATAATGAAATCAAAGGAAAGGATGAACTTTTGGATCTCGCTCAGCCACTGCTCAAGTCGTCCAAAGTAAAGGAAGAAACTTACGGATATCCTTCGGACGAGGAAGATGAGGTTTTTAGTCAAGCATCGTCTTCAAAGTCACCACACTCGTCAAACACTGACTCCCCGAAAATAAGTTTCAGTCCTCTTCGGCTCAAAGACTCCATAGAAGATGACGACCGAATGTCTCCCCATCATGAAGCGAAACATATCAAGTCCGAAAGGCAGTATAGTCCGCGCCCTATGTACGCCGCATGTTCCTGCGCAGGATGTGCAACTGGCACCCCCATCCACCCTTTCCATTTGGATAGGTTCCATCCAGTCACTCCTGTCACGCCCCCGATGGCCGCCCCAGTATATAGTTTCGAACAGTACCTGCATTCAAAATATCTTCCCGACATCTTCCGAAGGCGTTCTCATTCAGATAGTGACGTCCCGATGTGGTTAGAAGCCCGAACGGAACGACCGGATCACATGTCCGTTTTGAATACGCCTCAAGACTCACCTTTGGATTTGTCCATGAAGAGTTCGAAAAGCTCTGATACGTCCCCAAGCTCCGGTGATTCTTTCCTGTCGCACCATTCGAACCCTCCTCACGTCCTTGGTGGATTCCTTCATCCCAAGGGAAACGTTACAGTTCCTGTTGTGAAAGGAGACGTCGCTTCACCCACTACGAAAGAGAATGTTGCCGTTTGGTACAACCTCGACGTGTCGCCTGTGGTTGAAGAGATGCCTCCCGGATCCGACGTCGCCTACGTCTGCCCCGTTTGTGGTCAGATGTTCAGTCTCCACGACCGTTTAGCCAAACATATGGCGTCACGACATAAAAGTCGAGCGCAAGCCACGGACTCGTCGACGAAAGCGTACCTCTGCGAAGTATGCAAACGATCTTTCGCCAGATCCGACATGCTCACTCGTCACATGAGATTGCACACCGGAGTCAAACCCTACACATGCCGCGTCTGCGGACAGGTCTTTTCCCGATCCGATCACCTATCGACCCATCAACGAACTCACACGGGTGAAAAACCGTACAAATGCCCCCAGTGCCCCTACGCCGCTTGCCGTCGGGACATGATCACCCGACACATGCGTACCCATTCGCGGTACGAACCAGGATCCGGACCGCCTCCGAACCCTGAAGAGTTCCCATCTCCACAGTCCCTATCTCCCACAGCGGAATCTTCCCCAGACCTCGACACGCTTCTCAGTGCCAACCAAAGAGACAAGTGCCATCCCTTCGAACATCAGACGCCCACTTACAAACCCGAGCACTAGGTCAACACCAGTAAACAAAAACAAATAATTACAAAAACAACAAAAAATCAACTTTCAAAACCACCAAAAAGAGTCACCCTTTCCCTAACAGCGAAACCGTGCCTCTTTTTGTACACCGACCTCGCTCAGTCTTGTGCAAACAAGGCTCCGCGATGACGGTCTATTCTTCAAACAGTCAAAACCCAATGATCTTCGTTTTAAAGACACTAACGTGCAGTTTGTAAATTCGTTCCCTCTATGTGTGTTCAACCCACAACCTAATGGGTAAATATGTGTTGAATAGCTCTAATACTCGCTTGCTCAATCTCTTGCCTAGCATTTCGTTCACAGACTTCTAGTAAACGTAAAAAAAGCTAACCGAACGAAATATGTACCTTCACTGTTTGTTGTAAGATTTCAATGTGATGTTTACTCGTAGGCCATCCATGTCTTCTTTGTTACACGAAAAAAAATTATGATAAATTGGTCGTTTAACAAAATTTATTATGTACGCAGTGAAATGTTCACAGATCTGCCCTCGTTGATGTTAACCCTGAATGTTACCCTTTATGAATTATATATTTTCTCTTGGTGTTAAAACGTAACCCCCACATGGTGTATGTGTTCTTGTTGTCTGTTGTAGTTACAAACAGAAAAAAAAATTAAAAAATTCCTGTTCGGTGGCATTTTCAATAGCATGTTTTCTCTTTTCTTTTAATAAACGTTGTTTCTTTTGAATAATGAAACGTATAAAAATAATTGAAGAAAACTTTTTATATTTATATGTACAGAAAAAACTATTTTTAACGGTTTACCAAGACGTTATTTAATTTAGTATTAATGTTTTGTAAATATTGTCTAATTTGTGCCACGACCCGGACCCGTAGTGTAGATCGGAAACTTAAGTTATTCTCGAATGAGTGATCGACGTACAATAAGTGTATCCCCCCTTTCTTAATTGGAAGAAGATCTAGATTTTACTTCATACTTTTTGTAACATATAAATTATTTTTAATATGTACATATTTTGAACAAAAAAGGGGCGTTTCTTCGCTAGACTCAATTTGTACAGTTCCATTTAATTAAAAAAAGGCCTAGTCTCACTTATCAAGTTTTGTATTTAATTTTTTAATGTTTAAAAATGAATAATGAATTGAAGTAATCGGTGGATCCAAATTTGAAAGTGGTACAAATTGCTGTAGTACAAAAAAATGTGCATGTGATGCAAAGAAATGGTTGCTCTCTTAAATTAACTGTTGAATAAATGACGCTAGGCTGTTAACATTGTTGTGTCAAAATGATATCGAGCCAAATTTGATGTGATTAAGAATGTTTAAATCTTCGTTTTGTTTTTTCGGTGTTTTAAAAGCCACAAAGTAGTTTTTCATTTTCTTTTCATTTTCGATGGCATTTGTTCAAGTTTGGTTTATATTGACGTGTTGCTCAATTTTTAGGACCCTGAGAAGATGGTAAAATGTCACTTATCCCAAACCCGTCTGTATTTTTCAAGAGAGCTGTGTAGGACACTTTTAATTTATTACTAAAGTGAATATGGAATCGTATTTTCAATAAAATGTTATTTTTATTCCTGGATTCATCTTGTTTATGTGTGACGCTCCCTTTTCCTTCTTGTCTCAAACTATGAGTATTTGTGGCGGTATATTGTTTTTAAAGATCTCAGGTAATTTTGATCTCAAAATGTCAAAATGCTGTCAGTGGTAGGTTTAGCCGTATGGCAGCGTTGGCTGAATATGGTATAAGCATGAGATCTTAGTGAGGTTTTTCAACGCCAGTAGAATGGTGACCAAGGGGCTTGATAAATGAACATTCACTTCATTACGTTCAAAGTTTGTATTTTGTAAGTTACCTATCTAACGGTATTTTTAGTGCAAAAGAAACATTGAACAGTTTGTGAATGGAAAACTTCAAAATATTCGTGAAGAAAACACTTGGAAACCTTTTTTGTGAAGAAAACCTGTACTTAATAGGTACATTTTTAGATCCAATTACGGTATTTATTAGCACATGGAAGGTATCTGAGGGTCTGAAACTATCCTTAATGATGGTATTACAAACCATCTCATTATTCGTGTCGGACTACTAGTCCCAATAGTAGTGATTTGCTGAAAGTTTATGTAAAAACATTTGTCGAACCACTGATAGAAATGGACAGGTATGACGGTATCTAGCCCAGACTAATCAGGATCAAGAAAACATGGCGCAGTTACTGTACTCGACAGAGTCCAAAATTCCAAAAACAAATTACGTTTGAAGGAAGAGGGCCCTATGGCATTCCTGGCTGCAAATGGGTGAATCTGTATACAGATCTATAGATCGACGTTAGTACCACAGTCTCAGCATTGAAAATGGTAATAATTTTCTGAGACAAGAGCGCTAATAAAGGTGGATGGTTCGTTCTTATTAGGGCTTCAATCATTGTCGTGAACCACAAAATACAACATTTAATTTTCAACTATTGATTATCCAAATAACTACTTCGATGAAAATATTATGCTAAGTTTACATTCCAGATTACGTAGATCCAGAATAGTTCAAGTAGTACTGACCGTTTTACATGACATTTCTGATATTCAACATGATTCAGGAACCTGGTATTAGTAGATTACGAGTAGAATTAGCTTCATAAGGTACTATATTTTGAAATTAGGTCTAGTTATTTGGATCTACTACATGAAACTAGTTGATTACGAACGAGTTACTCCAACCATCAAAAGCATTCATCAGCACTTAGCAGCAACGATTGGCAGAATCTTGAAGGCAGATCCATCGAGTAACCGGTAAGTGTATCACATAGACGCAGTACCTAAGTATGAAATTATTTATTAATTGGATCAATCAGCAAGTGACATCACACTGTATAATTTAATGTACGGCAGGAATTAGGTATCCACTTGTATTCACCAACCAGTCGGCGCCTGTTCACAACCACAAAGAAGTCTGACTGAAAAAGTAGGTTAGATTAGTGAGAAATCAGTAACATATTAAGGTGAGAAATTAGTAACATATTATTAGGTAATTAGTTGTTTTGACTAAATTATTTTTAAAATATAAATTTGAAATCCACATCCAGACATGCAGTATGACTATAGGAGAAAGATTTTCTCCTTTTTTTTTTGCCGATTAAATAGATTTTTTAACGGTGAAGTCAGAATTGCGATACCTACCTCAGTCCGTTATCAGATTAGAGCAGTTGAACCATGAACAACATCTCTAGTAACAACCACGTTTCTTCATCTTCGAAGTGCTCCAGTTTGAGAACGGAATGTGATACCGCAATTCTGACTTAACCATCGTGTTGAGCATTAAAAAATCTTTAAAATGATGTGTTACTTGTCTGACTCCTTCACTTTTAGCGAATTTTTGAAAAAAATGGTTGACGGTCAAAAATGTTTAAAACTCGAATTTCCGAAAAAATTATATACCTAACAAAATCCGTTTTAGACCATTATGCTATATATACACATATGACTTTTGGTGACTTTTAGCAGTGAATTCAGGATGGTCTAAAACGCGTTTTGTTATAAATATTTTTCGAAAATTCGAGTTTTAAAAATTTTGGACCGACAACCTTTTTTCCAGACGATCAAAAAGTTCAAATTCACACAAAAAATCTGTCCTGTAAATCGAATGGCTAAGTTGGTAGATGGGCAGAATCGGGACATGATGGGAGTTTTAAGGGGGAACAATAATTTGAATACCCTTGTATTCCAAAAAGAGCGAATTTTTGAAGAAATAACTGGTTTTAGGACAACTAATGTCTCCTTTTTTGCCGAGTAACACCTCAACGCTGATCATGGTAGTGAAGACGGTGGTGTAAAAATTCCTCAGAAATTCGAGTTTTAAAAATTTTGAACCAAGAACAATAGCTTCCTTTTCTTCGAAAACAATTTAATAATTAATTTTGCTCGAGCGTCCAACTCCGTCAGCGGTTTATTCGGATTGACTGAGAAATGAGCTTGGCGATACGTTAGAATCAGATTAAACTCATCGGAGATCACCGTCGAGCTGACTAGGAATAGGCACCAAGCAGCGTTCGGATGTTGACAATCCGCAACCGGCAGTCACTCGAACGTAAATCAAGTGCAGTTCGAAGTCACGCCTCAAACTCGTATAAGAGTTAACTCCTATACGAGCCTGGTCACGCCCGTAAATTAGTTGGCGGGGATTGAGTTATTGTAATAAAAGCTGACGGTTTCGATCCCTTCGAGACCGAGACACTTTTTACGGTCGATCATTCATTGGGAAAGAAATACGTCATTTTCGAGTTCCGCTCGGTCGAAGCGTTATGTGAAATTATGTGAATAAAGACTTCATTATTTCGTCCCTTGTAACAGGGAGAAGGTGTTTACGGCCTTCTAGCAATTCCATTCGTGGTTGTAGGCTGCTCTGTAGGAGTTCATCTTCCAACTTGACGGATTGGAAAAACGTCAGACGGTACCTACAGACGTAGATTGACATTGGTGGTCACAGGCTCCTTGGTATCCGCCATAATGTCGACACTTTCACGAGTGAATTCAATCAAAATTTGAATTTGGTACTTTTTTTGAAATCATCTATTTATGCTCTACAACTTTCATTCTATAAATTATTTCAATTCAAGAGCCATTTAGGCCACTACAGACCACTAAAAGTGAATAAGTACTTGTTAAGTTTGCGATATGTTCGAGGGATTATCCGAAATTCACGTTTGGAGAGCTTCATCCCGTGTAATTGTTTAAATCACGATCAGCGATTTTTGGCCAAAAATTAGAAGAAACCCACAGTCATGCAGCATGGCTATGACTACGAGTTTATGAAGAAATAACTGGTTTTATGTAAAATGTCTCCATAACAAGTTTTGTCTCTTTTTTTGCCGCGTAACACCTCAGTTTATTGATTTTTCAACGCTGAACACGATGGTGAAGTCAGAATTGCGATATCTCAACCCGTTATCAGATCAGAGCGGATAAACCGTGAAGAACAACTCAAGTAACAACCACGTTTCTTCAACTTCCAAGATATTGCAATTCTGATTTCACCATCAGGTTCAGCATAAAAAATCATTTAAAATGAGTTGTTACTCGTCAGACTGTTTCATTTTTGGAATTTATGGGTAATTTTTGCGGATACTGATTTTTTGTGCAAATTTGAACTTTTTATCTTAATTCTATCGAGAGTTATCGTCTGGAATGACACATAAATAAATATATAAATATGGCAGTGAATTGAGGATGGTCTGGAACGGATTTTGGTGTGAACATTCGTCGGAAATTCTAGTTTTACAACATTTTGGAACGAAAACAATAGCTTGCTTTTCTTCGAAAATTCGCTAAAAAAGCCATACTATAAGCCAACCTTACAAAGACATGTAGTATACTTAACGGTTAAGCTTGACAGCCTACAGACTTCTTCATCGCGTTTTTCAAGTCTTCCCATCAACTTACAGGAAGACCACTTTCATAATATGGTACAGATTTATTATATGCTTTTATATTATAGATTAAATCAAACAATAATAAGAAACACAAGGAATCCAACCTTTCAAAAAATGGAACTTGCCCATTGGAATCGAGTGAGGCAATTTTTATAACCCTCCTCAAAATTGGCTGGTGATTCAACGTTTAAAAATATTCCACACCCTATTTCGAACTAAAATTGTTTTAAAATCCGCCACTTCAAATCTATAAACAAGTGAAAACCTTCAAAAAAGTGAAAATAAATCTATTTTAATTTTTGGCTTCATGTTCAAATGTTAAAAATTTATAAAATTTAAACAATAATTGTTTTATCATTTTATTATTTTTCTTGTAACATTTCTTCTCGCATTTCTTCCATATTCAACGCCATTCAAATTAGGTGATATTCAACGCAATCCTAGAAAGAAGGTCATATGCAACGGCATTTCATCCGTAAGTTCGATAGGGTACGAGTAAATTTGTTACTGTCAATGTTTATGGAAATAGATGGGGTAGGGCCAACTCCCCCATAGATATCAATCCATCTTAGCCTGAAATGATAATCAAACTTAGATGTACTCAATAATAATAAAGATTACTCTCGTCCGTGCGGATTATCTCATATGGGACTAGAGATGGGTCAAGAAACGAGAAACTAGTTTGAAATAACTAGTTTGGAAAAAAATTTTATAACCGTTTCTCAATTTGAAAAAAAACTAGTTGAAAAAACAATGTTATTATTAAAGTCAAAATACAAAGATATCGTAAATAAATGAAGGAGCGGAATTCCAGAGGCTTATCAAAACCCGATCACCTAGCCAGCCAGCCCTCTGACGTCATAGGCTCTTACGGCATAGGCTGTGACGTACTAGTTGGCCTCCTGCCAGCCTTCTGACGTCATACGCTCGTGCGTCATAGGCTCTGACGTACTAGTTGGCCTCCTGCCCGTCGTCTGACGTCATACGCTCGTGCGTCATAGGCTCTGACGTACTAGTTGGCCCCCTGCCAGCCGTCAGACGTCATACGCTCGTGCGTCATAGGCTCTGACGTACTAGTTGGCCTTATGCCAGCCGTCTGACGTCATACGCTCGTGCGTCATAGGTGCGTCTGACGTAGTGGCCGCCTGTCGCTTGTGTTCTGACGTGGTCTGAGGGAAAGGGTGAATCAAGGAAACAAATTTTTCCCGTTTCAGCTAATGTGCCAAAGCAAAGACATGAAAATGTCAAAAGAATGTCAACTCCATCCTGTTGTTGATACAGTCGAGAATTAAATGCTTGCATACGAGTCTGCAACACATTGGGACATTTTATGTCTTTAAAGAAGTGATTCAAGAACCTTCGAACAATGCTACATCACCTACCCCAGTAGCGTAGTTGTTATACTTAATTGTAGGGTTCATCATAAATTATGAAGCTTGCATTCGTATAGACAATATAAATTATTGAGAATGATCACCTGTGTGTAAACAATTATTTAAACAATCACGCTCATACCGCAGCTTGTGGTCCACGCACTCCGCAGTGGTTAACGTAATATGGTTAGGTAAATCGAGAGCTATTCAACGAGTGGTGAACGATTTTTGTACGATGATAACTGGCGAAGATAAAGTTCCGTAGCAACGAATCGGTTGTAAGCGAAAATCATCAGAAATTTTCGTGACGATTTCGTCTAACGCTTTTGTGTAACGTTTTTCGAGTTATGTGCCAGAGTAAAGACATAAAATGTCAAAAATGAGTTTTTCGACAGGTTATTAGCAAAGTTTTTTTGGCCACTATTTTGGAGATGAATTGATACTGGGGTTCGTGTGAGGTTTACTCTATGGCTTTGCCATAAACATTGTTGCTTACAATTGTATTTGGTCTGGAAGGAAAGTAAACAGGTTGAGGGTTAATTAGAAAGTTTCCAGTTATGTTACCGTCTGTCGGTAGTCTGGATTGGTACTGATCACTAATTTGTAATTCTGATTTATATTTAATATTAAACAGTACAAATTAAATCTGAATGTTTCTATCTGAATGAGGGACATTCGGAAGTCGATAACAAGACCGTTATTTTCGACTTGAAGTAGATAACAACCGCTTTCGGCTGCGGATCTCCTATGAAAGCTGCGATAAGTCAAATGAATGGGCAAACGAAGATGTCCGGAGGCTCGTGAGCGACCGAGTAGAAAAGGTGGTAGATGTCGCTTGTACAAGTACCAACCGTCGCCTTGTTGTGTTTTCTCTCTAGGGAACATACTCAGCGACCCTCGACACACTTAGAAAAAGGCCTCGGAAACGCCTTCGAGAACTCGGGACGTCGAGATTATCCGGAAATCTGTCGGTTTACGTCCGTGCGTTGAACCACTGTTTCGACGGCCGGTCTGTGGGTAGTACATTTTCTTCACGTCGTTGCGTGCGTTCAAAGAGTTATGAAACACAAGGTATTTCACTCATCAGCACTGCAGGGGTTAAAATAACATTGCACATTCTGCTCATGAGCAGACAATGTTAAGTTGTCAAACATGAAACTTGTTGCAAACTCTTGTGCAAGCTCCCTGAGTGTGATCATCTATTGATTGAATACAAGTCAAAGTCAAAATTGAGTGCTCTGTGGGTGTTATAAAATCAAGTCAAAGACTTTGTTTTACGCTTCAGTGCTTTCTGGATGTCATGAATTCTTGAAAGCCAATCGTCCCCAACGAGTTCTTGCACCAGAACAAGTCAATTCTTTTCCCACAACACTTGAACAAAAACCAATCCTGTAAAAAAAAATGTATGTCATACATAACCTAGCAATTCAAGCTTCTAATAAATGGTTTGCTGAGTTTCCTCTATTCCCGGGGAGGTTAGGCAATTATGCCCACCCAGAGGGATACCAGGTCTGCATTCACAGACCTGGCTATCCTCTAAGCGGTCGAACCAAAACTTCGGGAAGGGGCACTCAGCAAACCGTTACAAGCTCTAGTCAAAGTTGATCTTTTTGGAAACTCGTGGTCTTTGTGAGCGTGATAGAATCAAGTCAAAGAGGCAATGTTTATTAAAGCTTAAGTTCTCTCTTTGTGTTATGAATTATTGACTGATTACAATTCAATCTTTTCCAACGAACGGTTGTACTGAACCAAGTCAACTCTTCCCACAACACTTTAACCAAAATAAATCCTTTTCATTTGACATAACTTGTCCATTTACAGTTCAAAATCAAGTCCATGTAAAACGTTGTGGAGGATCAGGGCTCTCTGAATAAAATCAAGTGAAGATCAATTCAAGTTGTAACATTATGAGCTCCATGGGTCTACTCTTCCTATATCACACGTCCACCGAAACAAGTCGTATCTTTCTCAATATCACGTGAATTGAAATAGACACATTTTTTGTAAGCTTGGGCGGTCTCAGGGTGTGTTCAACCGTTGTGTAATCAAAAGTCAATTCTTCTAAAATCACAATAGCCTCGCCATTTTTTGCCATGGTCATATATTGCGATGGTTCTATATGGTTTTATATGGTTACATCCAGGGCCGTCGCGTGGTTTATTATCGCACGTGGCGAAATGTTTTCAGCCCCCACCCAGCACACAATGACCGAGCCTGATTTATATTAACGTAATTAAGTTGGGACAGGGCCTTCAACTCCACAGTGGAGTTCATTATTAGGCTATAATTACTAAACTAAAAGCAGTATACACGTACAAGCGAATCCAGCTACTCAATTTTGATAAAATATTCAATTTGGGAACACGTTGCAAATATATAAATATATAGTGATTGGTGTCAAATATGTACTTGTTCAATAAATGCCTACAACGTAATATTAAAAATTGTGGTATGCTTAACTTTCCAAAAAACGTATGTACATCTAACTTAATTTTTTCAAAGCCAATTTAAACATTGGAATATTGCTCAAATATTAACGATGAAACAAAGCTTTAATAATTCAAACAATAATTTATAACAATGTACGAATAATTAAATAAGACAATTTATTTTTAGGCTGAAGAGTAGAGAGAGATTCGAATAGAATTTACACTAGAGTACCTAACTAAAAAGTGTGAATTCTATTCGAATCTCTAATCTGCAGCCTAAAATCACATGCCTAAATTTTTTGTACCCATTAAGCCTCCTCCTCCCCCCTCCCCCTTCCCGCTGGATCAGCCCCTGTATCAAGTCATCAACAAGTCAAGATATATCTGTCTAAAGTCAAAATTGTAGTGCTATTTGGGTTTATTCAACCCCTGATTGAATGAGCATTAAAATCACCGTTTGGTTTCCTTCTGGTATAAAAACTCCTTCTTGAGAGTTCATGTTATATATGTCCTACATGTATTGGCTTCATTGTAGAAGCGTCAGAGTAGAACATAGAGATCTCGTACAAGGCAAGTGAGCAGTCTTGAATAGGGTTTAACAGCGTTTCGTGTGTAGGTACGTTTTTAGGTTGCTGCAACCTGAAAGGTTTCTTGGATCAACTTGTTACTTGTTCCTCCTGTGGCAAAAAAAGTATGTGATTATCTCCAAAATCGGTCGCACTTGTTCCGTTGCACGATTGTTGCGTGGGTTCGATTTTTCTTCTTTTGGTTTCTTTTTTTTCCGAATATAAAATTATGTACGTGAAAACACGGGGAGCTACAAATCATACGAAGGATTCTCACTACCGAAACGACACTTCGCGAAGGGCAATAAGCGATTCGCCGTAATTCATGAGGACAATTCCCACTTCTCTCAAGTTTCCAACTGCAAATGAGGATTTATGCACTTGGATCGTCTGCATGAGTTCGAGTGGGACGAAAACGTCTGTTTGAAACGTCGCGTTTCACTTTCGTCGGGAAAATTTATTGGTCATTCTTCTCCGGGAAAGGGGGTTTTTGCATAACAGCGCGTTCTTTTTAAAGGCTCAAGGTAGATGTGCGGTTGAAACTCATTGCGACACAGACGATAATTTTACACGGGGCACCATCACGTGGGTGGTTGAGTTGAGGGAAGGGTTAGTTGGAAATACGAGGGTTAAAAGAGATGGGATACCATGGTAGAGTTTGCAAAGGTAGAATTTGCAAAGGTGGAGTATCATTTTGGTCCACAGGGAGCAGTGAGTTCTAAAACCTACTTGGTCAAACGCACTACGAACGCTATACTCGTAAATACGGTGTATAATATCCACGACGTAACGCCATTTTGTTGTTTACATCTTAGTGTTTCGCCAGCAGGAATCGTGATATTCAGCCGAACGTCTATTATTATTTGGTGAAAGCTATTGTTATCCAGAAATATAACCGAAATCACGAGACAACGATAAACAAAGCGTCCAAAACCAAATAGCGATAAACGGACAGCAGCTGTTTGGTGCGTTTGCTATGTGAACACCACCGCTCCCCGTGAACTTAGCTAAACAAACATTGAAGAAACGTTTATAGAGATGATGATTTAATTACAAATAATTAGTACCAATGTAATTCCAATTACCTACGTCGCCAATAATTTATTAATTACTAAGTGTGTGCGATTTAGTTTGGCCGTCAGTAAGAATGATGTTGAGGGATGTCGAGGATCGGTCAAATGAAAATTGATTTATGTGCCAACGTTTCGAAGAATATATTTCTTCATCTTCAGGGCTGTCGTTGGATGAAACTGAAGAAACTGGGGATTTGAGATTGATCCGTGGTTGCTACCTCTGCCATAATGCTACACACTCATGGCAGAGGTAGCAACCACGGATCAATCTCAAATCCCCAGTTTCTTCAGTTTCACCCAACAACAGCCCTGAAGATGAAGAAATATATTCTTCGAAACGTTGGCACCTAAATCAATTTCCATTTAGCGACCCTCGACATCCCTCAACATCATTATTAATTACTAAACATTATGATTAATTATTAAAATGTATTATTAATTAATAAAGGAATTTATTAATTATTACCTATTCATTATTAGGAATTAGTAATTGTGAGTAATTATTATTGTTTATTAACTCGATATCTCAGTGTGCTGATCCAATCGGCTGGGCTAGTGTGACCATAACTCGACAGGTTGCCGCGTGATTCACCCTCAATTATTCGCAAGAGTTGGGCACACTAACTGGGCGAAGTACCGCGCAAGGTGGACAGATGGATTTTTTTAAATTCGATTTTCAGAAAACACCTCCTATTCCGATATTGACCATGTACCAAATATCATTAGAATATAATAAAATATAATATTATCACCTGAATGTATAGACACAATAATAAACTGTGTCATGTGTAGAAGTGACGTTTTATTTTAAAGAAGCATTATGTATTATTTTATGTATTTACTCTTAACGTTTTCTTTTTGCTTAATGTAAAAAAAAAAAAATCGAATTATGTCTGCAATTATAAGAACGTCGACGCCTGTACCCATTCCTTACAGAAATTGTACTTCTGGTTAGGTGTAAGAGTAGACACTTGTGACCAAACCTCGCCAGATGAATAAATAAAGTCGTTAATCAATCAATCAATCTCTCTCTCTCTCTCTATTCTATATTCTATAGTCCATATATATTCTATATATACCTATGGACTATTCTATATTACAATAATTTAGAAGCAGTAATCAAAATGTTGAAAACATACAGCAGCTTCAAAAAGCATGTACCTACGCGAATTGTTGCTATCTAAATATTGACAAGCAGGTATCTTTAGAATTTAAGTTAAACTGTTATTTGGGATTAATAGAAGATCCAGTTTCATTTTCATTACTTTTGTTTTCTTTAATTTTACTGTCAGAAGAGTTGCACTCAGCGTCAGATGTCAAATATAAAATTTATTAGTCTAAGTTTTTATTTTATTTATTAGTCTAAATTTTATTAGTCTAAGAGTTTCTGGTTAGATGTAAGAGAGGTCATCTATGACCAAATCTCGCCAGAATGTAAAAAAAAAATAAATAAAGACGTTAATCAATCAATCAATCTCCCTTTCTCTCTCAATTCATCCATGGAATTGTTAAATAAATTCCGAGTACTCCACGGGTGGAATCCACGGATTAGACGAGCCCAGGTGTCCGTTCGTTTCTCACTAGAAATGGGGACCGAGCGAGGGCGGTTAAGTCAGGGGCCGAGGAAGTCCACATCCTTGAAGAGTCAACTTGGAAGTGTCCAGTGATCCTCCTTGTCCTAAATATTAAGCCGTTCGCTCCTTCTTCGTCACTTTCCGTCCGTAAGAGCGAACGAAGGAACGTAACGTACGTAAAGACGGAGGAACAGCGGAGGCGCGGAATGTCAAATCTCGGCCACCATCGAAATCAAGATCGTTACGAAGGCAGTAAGAACATCCTTCGGGCTCTTAATGGTGGTTTTTTTTAAATAAGTTTTTTCCCTTCTCTCATCCTCCTTCGGTGGACTTGAACGGACTTTTTCGAACGCTGCCGGCCCATTGAGATGGAAAACGGAGAGGCGCGGTAATTCATCCTGTAACGGCACCGGCTAAACAAACCAGTCCGATCTGGGTTGGATGCCTCGTCGACAAGGGAACGTGCTATCCAGTCATATACCCGCCGAGCTATCCAGACTTTTATACAGGGAAACGACCTCTGGCGAAGGGAAGCTCGGTCGGGATTACTGGCAATCATCGGATATCTGGCTGAGCTTCTCATCGGGGATAATTCTTCGTGCCCACCCTCCATTGGTTTTTTCTTATTTTTTTCGGGAGTGATCCATAAAAGCGAAAAGGATTTTTTGATGATAGGGCCGCCAACAATATTTACAGATCCACGGGGAAGAGAACACCTTTCGAACGAAATGAATTCATCAATCTTCGAGTCGTTTCAGCGGTCGTTTTGTCAGAAGCCGGTGCTGATCTTTGAAAACTGGAAATGAAAATGAAGAGATCGAGTTTGGATTCAACTTCGGCAGGAGGAATTCATTACAAACCATCAATATTATATAAATTTTATAAGTTTCGCTACTATTGTCTCGTATTTGCTGAAAAACGAAATGCTAAGGTTTTTGAAAATCAAAACAAATCAAATTATACAGATATAATTGCTAGAAAGATTTAACCTTAATTTGGTGGCTCATTCAAACAGTATTAAACTATCCTCCTTAATGTTTAAATAACAATTTTTTTCGATTCGCCCGTATTGTACTAAATTTGAACGTAGTATTAAAATATTAAAAATAACTCTGCAAGTTCTTGACACAACGGTTTTTTATCTTCTTTGTGCAGACCATACTTGAAATCATAAATTAAACACTACTTAAATGTACCTATACAAAAACCAAGTCGTTCAATTTGAATTTTTGAGATATTTCGTTTTCAAAATTCGTTATGAATGGTCTTGAAAAATGGTAAACATTACAATATATTTAAATGTGAACTGAAAACTATTTTGAAATAATTTATCGAGGTATGCATTTTTGTAAATTTCAGAATTCGTGTTGAACCCTTTCCGAGCATTTAACTATGGAGTGTAGTCAGTTCCAAGTGCAAAGGGATCAATTTTTCTTGAGAATAACAAACTCAGTTAAGAATCCATAAAGTTACCATACATTACTGCAGCAGAACGATTATCATGTATGCAAAGATATATTCCTTGTTTAGAGTTATTCCTTGATTCCTGAGTTCTTGTAAAGTATATGTTTGTAAGTCATTAATTCCGAATAAATAAATTTAAAAAAAAAGCTTCAACATCCCACAAGTATCATTTAGAGGGCAATCTGCTCACAAGCAGTAAAGGCTCACACAATTATTTACAGAGAGAAAAATTATTTATCATTAAAGAGAGGGGTTTCCGATCTTCTCCAATCACCAAAAAATCTTAGCTGAGAAATCAAGTCAAGTCAATAAGTTTTACTTGTTGATTTAGGTAGCACCTCGCAACAAGCAATTGCTCTTATGTGTAAAGTAAAAAAAAAACAATAATTCATACAAATTAAAACAGTCCGTCTACATCAGTTCTAAATCTTCTAATAATTCTAACAGGAACTTTCTTCTTATTAAATAATTACGAACAAAATTGAATAATCGTATACCATATCTTTATCCAGACAACATAATAAACGATTTCGGATGTACTCGTCAATCAACCTCAATGCTCCAAAATATTTCATCCGGTCAGTTTTAAATTGCGGGCATGTAGCCAGTATAATATTATGCTCTAACGACTCCTTCTCCCCTGAATTGCACAAATGACAGTTCTCACCCCCGTCAATTTTCCAGATCTCTCCGTTGACGAATATCCGTAGAAGCCCGTCTTTTCTAAGCCGTAGTTGAGCAATCGTTCTTTTCACAACGGTGGGGATATCCCAGCTAAGATAGCCCTCGGAACACTGGTATCCATCTATGGCGGAGATGTAGACACTACTATAGGAGGAGCAGATGATTCTTTCGTAGTCCTGATATGCTGACATAGTGACAAACGTATTAAATTTTACCACTGCCTGTTTTTGTTGAGCGACCGCCTTGGCATCTTGCTTCTTCCACAGTGCGGTGTGTCCCAATTTTTCCACTAGTCCTCCCACCTGGGCAACCCAATTATATTTTAGGTTTCCCAGGCCCCTATTAGTGGTCATAGCTGAGAAATCATACTCTGACAGTTCAGTAATTGAAGTAATTAAATGGTTGCTCATATTTGCCTATTTTACAGCTTGAAGAGTTTACTAGGGCTTCTTTCAAAACTAGGTCTTCTCGTTCTGCGGCTTTTTCACTGTGGACGGGAGTATGATATTATGAAGTGGGTATACAGTTCTAGTGACAAGAGAGACTTATCTTATCTTCAATAAGTGATCGGAATGAGTGAAGTCCAATCTTCATGCCCACTCATAAAAACAAGTTCACGCTAAAATTTCATTGTCTCCTCAGATAGGCAAATCTTTCTCGGACCGTTCTCACGCTTACACTTCCCTCACTATACAGTGGGAAACGAGGCGAATTTTTTATGGCATCGTCCTTATCGACGGCGTCTCCTATCGCGTCTTGAAGCGATTTCCGTGTCTCGACTCCCACGCGCAGAGTTGAAAAAAACTCTCTTGATGTCCTGAGGACGGCTCGTGTTCTAATGGAATTGATTCGGCCGTGATCGCCGGTAAAATATTACGGCGAGGCGACTGAATGCACGGTGCAACAGGTGGTGCATTACGTCTCTTGAGCGGAATTCAATTTAAACGCCGCTTTGCTCACGGATGCCGACCTTCACCACAGTCACTACTCGCGAGCAGAAATGATGATTCGCCATTTTCCCTGCGGGATAAGGGGGGCCAAACTGACGAGTGCAGACAATAATATTACGTACGCCCAAAGACGTAAATATTGTTACGTACCATACATAATACATAAATGAAACATGTACAAGTGCAGCTAACTGCACTTCTAACCAATGCAGCAAAATTTGTTGTTTCCACAACTGTTTACGCGGGCGGATAAGGACTTTGATCTTGAGGGAGGGGCCATGAGGTTCATAGTTCATAACCTAACCCAACTTGTATGGACATGTGTCTTGAGTTTGACAGACAAAGTTAATTCTTTCTATTGCATAGAGAGCGTTTAGGGGATCACTGACAATCACTGAATTTCTACCTAATCTCGCTATCTTGAAAATCAAGATATCCTGCCGAAAAGTTTGTGGGTAGGTATTATGTAAATATTCACTGGGCTGAATCCGCCACTGCTTTAGATCGTAGATTTGTATAAAATATTCGTGTAAGTCCCATTAAAATACGAAATAATTGGATTAGTGTGGAATAAGTATGTGTGTTCGTTTCCAGTAGGAAGCCAGATGGTTCATATTTCATTACAATAATGACTTGGTGAGCTATTATTCATACATTCATTCCCGTAACAGTAAATATCATCCACAGTCAAGCAGCATGGCTGTAAGAGCCAATTTTTTCGAAGAAATAACTGGTTTTATGTACAATTCCATCCCGTTATCAAATGAGAGTGGATGAACCGTGAAGAACATCGAAAGTAACAACCATGTTTCATCATCTTCAAAGTGCTACTGAGGTGTTATGCGCCGAAAAAAGGAGACAAAATGTACTATAAAACCAGTAAAATTGAAACATTTTACATAAAACCAGTTATTTCTTCTGTAAGCTGACACACCTGTAGCGTGACCAAAAATAGAAAAGTGACTGTGCGTCAGTTACATAAACGCCAACACGGGTACGGGTGACGAAAGGAACAACACTTGTAACAAATAAATGGAAATATATTAAACTCAAGAAATGCAAAATATGAAACAAACGAAATATACTTGGCTTGGTGTAACTTAAAACCAGAATACGTCTCAAGTGACGTATCAACTTAGTATATCAACTTAGAGTGACTTTTAAATGGGGCCAGGGCTGTCCATATGAACAGGTCCCTGGGTGAATGAGCAAATGGAAAGATATGAATGAAAGATTTACAAAGGTATGCGTAACCGTCCTACTTGGGTTACGTGTAGCTTGATGGAGGTGACTCCTATGTGTACTCAACGTCCCTATCTGGCCAGAAAAGGTGTAAATATAACTCACAGTACTGAGATCTTATAACTGCTAGCACTCGGACGGGCTGTTCTTGCAGTTCACTGTCTGTACGCGTAATGTCACTACTGTCGTCGTAACTGACGCTTCTACTCACAATCACGCTCGGAGGGCGTCTGTAAAACTGAAAGGGATTCACAACTGCTAGCACTCGGACGGGCTATTATCGCAAGGAGAGGTTTTGCTGGACTCTGTTGTTAGCCCTCAGCGCTGGGCTTAAATAGGTCGCTGGAGGGGGAAACGTCTGGAGGCGATCTGTGGTGGGGGTCGCCTGGTAGCCCTCATCCAGTGGCGCTCTTCTGGCGGCCGCGCGGTCTATTAGTCTGACGGCTTACACTCCCCTCCCTCCTGGGAGCCGGCGTCCTCGCCGGTAACCATAGATTCCCCGAAGATTGGTGTTGTCGTCGATCAGTGCCCAAACAAGTGAGTTGAAGCGAGTTAAATTTTAATAGGAAGGCTAAATCAAATAGTTAAGTCGCTAAATTTAGTTACAATTGTTAAATTGTATAAGTATATGCACAAAAGGTAAGTACTTTTTACATTAAATTTGGTTATAATTAGCAAATTTTACAAAAAAAATATGCACAAAAGGTAAGTAAAAGATTACAAGAATTACAAGAATTGCAGGTAGCAGAGTAAGATATAAATCAGCAAGTCAAGGTCCCGAGAGTAAGCTACACCAAGCTGTAGGTAGCTTAATTTCTTAAAATTTTACTAAATTGTAAAGTGGTTCATATATCAAGAAAAAGGGTGTATGTACGTGTAATTAATTACAAAAAGGTGTATGTTAATTAAAAAGGTGAAAAAGGTTAATTAAAAAGGTGGAATTAAAAAAGGTGTATGTTTGTGTAATTAATTACTAGACAGGTTAAAGGTTACCGTCTTCCTTTTTCCTTCCCCGTAGTCTACGGCGTCCCCTTGGGTAAACAGTGTCCCGTGTAATTAAGTTGTCGCAGCGTTGTATGGCTTTAGGGTTACGCGTCATCGTATGCGTACCCTGTGTCACCGGTTCGTCATATCCATGTATAGGTGTAGAAGTATGCGTCACTGGGTGCGTCACTTGCGTCACCGTCACCACCGGCGTCACCTGTGTCATGGGTATCTGGGGCGTGTAGGTAGTTCTTTGGGTTGGCGTCACCTGGGGCGTCACCGTCGTCACCGGCGTCACCTGTGTCACAGGTATCTGGGGCGTGTAGGTAGTTCTTTGGGTTGGCGTCACCTGGGGCGTCACCGTCGTCAATGGCGTCACCGTCGTCACCGGCGCCACCTGGGGCGTCACCGTCGTCACCGGGGGCGTCACCGCCGTCACCGGGTGCGTTACTTGCGTCATTGGTCCTTGGTAGGGTTGTATCAACTCAGGAGCAAGCGTCACCGGGTGTGTCACTTGCGTCTCTGGCCCACCATGTGTGTGTGTTGGGTCAGAAGTGACCGTCACCGGCACTCTGAGAGAAAAACCTTGAATGGACTCAATAACCGTCGCTAAGCATTCTTCCATCACCTCCTCGTTGGCTGGATCTTGAAAGGTGATGCTTGCTGTTGAGGCTCGTGACTGTGGGCGTCCTCCTATGGCCAATGGTCCAGTTGATACGTTTCGTACCCCAGGTGGATGTGAAATGGGTAGAAGGCTCCGTTTCTTGATACAGTCAATCTCGAGATGTTCGTGTACCCCACAGTAATTGCAGAAGATAGTCTTCTGTGGGTTGTGACTGCAGTCCACGGGGAAGTGTGACATGTCCCCACAAAACATGCACGGGAACCTGGGGTTAGGTCTTGGCGTCTTGGCGTCACGTCGTCCCGTCATTGTCTTCTTTGGGTCCCATGGATCTATCTCCATGACCATAGAACGCGGTATATTCGTCCCCCTGTAATCACTGGCGTCTGAGTGTAACCTGGGCCCGTGGTCAAACAGGCGTGACAGGCGGATCAATGTAGCATTGATTGTGTCCAGTACGTCGGGTGACGAACCGTTCCCCCCGTTCCTCTGAATTCTGGGCATAGTGAAATGTGTGATTTAAAATGAGTGACTGAAGTTATAGGGTTACTGTCCCCCCTGTTGCAAAGTAAGATTGTGTAGTGTAACAAGGAAAATGTGTAATCAAAAATACGTCAAGGAAATGACGGTGTATGATATTCTGTGTGCTTGACTTGTGTGAGTGACTCTGTTGTTGTTTTGCTTTCTTCCCGTCACCTCGTGTCGGCGTAACTGGATTCGTGCCTGGGCTTACCAGACAAAAATCCCACAAGCTGCCACCAATATGTAAGCTGACACACCTGTAGCGTGACCAAAAATAGAAAAGTGACTGTGCGTCAGTTACATAAACGCCAACACGGGTACGGGTGACGAAAGGAACAACACTTGTAACAAATAAATGGAAATATATTAAACTCAAGAAATGCAAAATATGAAACAAACGAAATATACTTGGCTTGGTGTAACTTAAAACCAGAATACGTCTCAAGTGACGTATCAACTTAGTATATCAACTTAGAGTGACTTTTAAATGGGGCCAGGGCTGTCCATATGAACAGGTCCCTGGGTGAATGAGCAAATGGAAAGATATGAATGAAAGATTTACAAAGGTATGCGTAACCGTCCTACTTGGGTTACGTGTAGCTTGATGGAGGTGACTCCTATGTGTACTCAACGTCCCTATCTGGCCAGAAAAGGTGTAAATATAACTCACAGTACTGAGATCTTATAACTGCTAGCACTCGGACGGGCTGTTCTTGCAGTTCACTGTCTGTACGCGTAATGTCACTACTGTCGTCGTAACTGACGCTTCTACTCACAATCACGCTCGGAGGGCGTCTGTAAAACTGAAAGGGATTCACAACTGCTAGCACTCGGACGGGCTATTATCGCAAGGAGAGGTTTTGCTGGACTCTGTTGTTAGCCCTCAGCGCTGGGCTTAAATAGGTCGCTGGAGGGGGAAACGTCTGGAGGCGATCTGTGGTGGGGGTCGCCTGGTAGCCCTCATCCAGTGGCGCTCTTCTGGCGGCCGCGCGGTCTATTAGTCTGACGGCTTACACTTCAACAATGTGCTCTTATAGCCATGCTGAATGGCTGTGGATTTCTGAAGCATCTTCTTTCGAATTTAGAAGAAATTATCAGCAACCATGTGAATTTAGAAGAAATTATTATTTTAAAAATATGATGAGTAACCCAGCTGAAGATAATTCTGAGAAAATGCTTCACCATCAGAGATACTTATTTCGTATTTCTTTACTTATATTTCATAATTAACACCTTTTCCGGAACTCGAAGCCCTTCTCGCATTTGAGAGAACTAAAATATTACAATTACCGCTTTATGTTCGACCTCACTGGAATACCCCTTTATTACATACCATTATGATGATGTTAACTCGAAAAGGAAGAATTGACAGATTTCTCGTTGTTTTGAAGAGAGAAAAACGAAAATTGCAAGCCCCACTAATTACAACAACAAACAATCACGGTTATGACATCTTTATTACGATCCGCGTTTAACCGTGAATTTATGAAAATCATTTCTTGCAGATGCCAGTGGGAACTTGATGTTTCCGCGAAGTTGACCATCCGAATCGCCTTAGAGCTTCATCCCACGCCGCTAACGATCTCACGTGATCACAATAAAACACCTAAACCTCTGGCAGGCGATGTTTTTTCCAAGGTGTTAACACGAGGCTCTAAAAACGGGCTTAAGGGCCCTCGAGCCGTCTATATATTTTTTCCTTCCCTCGTTTAAAGGGGCAATGGACTTCTCGGTTCGGAGTCATCGGCAACCGTTGAAAAGTAGGTGAATCGTTAACGCCACTAAACGGTTTAATCCACGAAGATGAACGCGGAATCGTTCTCATGTTCGTACTCTCACAAAAATTCTACAAATCGAACTTTAACCAAAATTCATTCAGAACCCCGTCATATCGACCTTTAGTTATGGGAAGTATGAAGGTCCGATCCGGTTACAGATGGAATTCTACGTATCTTGAAACGTAAACCCTCAAATTTTGATAAGGGGTTACCATTGTTAATACCAGTGGTTAACATTGTTATTTTCTTGGTGAACTCCAGTGGTTCATTATCGAAGGTAAAATCGAATAAACCAAAGACGTTGAACCTCATTTACTTTTGGCCGGTTAGCACCTCAGATTAGAGCAGATGAATCGTGAAGAACATCTCAAGTGACAATTACGTTTCTTCATCTTTAAAGTGCTCCAGTTTGAGACAGAATAAGATATCGCAATTGTCACCATCGTGTTCAGCGCAAAAACACCGTTATCCATGCAGTTACATGAAGATGGAAGTGCTCAAAACCAGTTCTATCCCATTCAAAGGCTATCTGTCAAGTAAAGTTTAAAAAACTTACCTTTGTGCACCTCTTGTTTTGGTGCAGGACCAACTCTTTCCAATTCTCCACCAAGTAGATCGTAGCATATTGTGAATCACAGTGAGTGAACCACAATCTTCCAGCCGTTTATCCTGCAGGGTTTTTTCTAATACGAAGGACGTCCTGAAAGTAAAGTTACAACGGCTGTGTAGGACGAAGGGAACTTTATTTTTCAGTGTTGTCACCACTGGTAGAAGAGAGGTTCCTAACGGACAAAATAAATCATCAAACACCTCAGTCCGTCACGAAATGTCGTCACAGCAGCCAAACGCGTCAAACAGTTCGTCCTCCAACCGCTCCATCTATGGCTGCACGCGAATTTTTTGAACGGTATGAAAACGAGGGTGAAACTTTTCTTGACTCAATTGTGACTGGTGACGAAACTTGGGTGTGCCACTATACTCCTGAGTCAAAAAGGCAGTCTCTACAGTGGCGTCATACCCATTCACTATCAACCAAAAAATTCTAAGTCCAATTTTCAGAGAGGAAGATACTGGCAACTGTCTTTTGGAACCGGAAAGGGATATTATTGGTCGACTTTCTGCCTAAAAGAACCACCATAAAAGCAGCTGCATATGAGACACTCAAGAATTGAAAACAAAATCAAGAATAAAAGCAGATGCTTACTCGTGGTGTGTCACTCCTTCATTACAACACTAGACCTCATACCGCCCGTCTCATTCCGACCTGCTTGTTTCATTTGGATGGGATATTGTAACTCAACCACTCTACTCCCCGGAAATGACACCATCGGATTATCATTTTTTCAATATATTGAAGGAGTTTGGGTGGACAACGATTTTCAAATGACGAGGAAGTCCAGGATGCTGTCGAAAAATCGTTTCCGGATGTTTACGACGATGGTATACAAAAACCTGGTCCCTGTTGCTTCAAAAATGTATTGACCTCAATGGCGATTATGAATGAATTAGTTTGTGAAAGCCATCGAGAAACCAACATGTGGCACCTCATTTTAAAGGTTTTTTCACGCTGAACACGACGGTGACGTCAGAATTGCGAGATCTTATGCTGTTCTCAAACTGCAGCACTTTGAAGGTGAAGAAACGTGGTTGTTACTTGGGATGTTCTTCACGGTTCATCTAATCTGTTGACGGAATGAGATATTGCAATTCGGACTTCACCATCTTGCCCAGCGTTGACAAATCTATAAAGTGACGTGTTACTCGGCCAAAAACGGAGACAACGTTTGTTACGTATCCAGTGGTCTTACTGTTCCGGTATTCAAAACATTTGTGATTCCACCCCAAGTTTTGCTTCGCGTAAAACTATTCCTGTTTCAGTAATTCGTACGAATACCTACTCTTTCGAAAATTCGCTCATACGATCATGACTGGAACTTTTTTTCTAATTTCCCAAAAATGGGATTGTCAGGATCAACGAGGTTTTAGCTTCTTACTGACAGAACAAAAGTGGTCACTGCTTCCTCAACGTCTTCAGCAGTAGGCGTTTCTGCGACGAGGGCCGCCCCCATATAGAGCGGTCCGTGAGGCCTTCGAGTGGACTCCGTTGCGACATTAGTGGGATGTTGGCAACAAGGTTGAACCAAGTGAAAACCAAAACCTTCGGGCTCCGGTCGCAAGGTGTAGACGCATTTGGGATTCCACCCACTAAAGAACCCCTGGAGATCAGCTTTGACTGATTTATGGTATTGTGTTTTTTTCCCTCGTCTCTATCTCTCTCTTTTTAACTATATTCCTGGTCTCCCCCGAGGGCATCTCGAGCGATAATGGGGGACGCCGGTGACATTAATGCCCATATGTGGGCCGGCGGCCATCGGGAACCGCGCAGTCTGCTGTGGGAAAGAACCTCCGAGGTCATCAGAGGCCCAACTAATGAGGATGGAGCTATGGGCAATCAACAAAACTCTTCTACTGTATACATCAATAAACCACGCGGCCGTGTCATATTAAAACTACCTACCTATTACGGACGTATGATTGCCACAGTTCAATCGCCTACCCACTTACTACACAACCTCTTTATACTCACAACACACATTGTGACATGTGATAAGTGTGCATCACGCTCAAACAGCTAAACCGATTTGGTTTGGGGAGTCTGGTGCTATTCAGCATAGATTTTGGTTTTTGATTTTTCAATTTTTTTCAACGATACTTGAAGAGATTATGAAGTGATGCTTGTGGTCGCACAACACCTTGGCCTCAAGATCCCTTATAACTCGTTAATTAAAACTGATGCTGAGGGGGCCTTTCAGCCCATATCCCGAAGGCTTCCATGTCTGCCAACTAGCCCCACCCCTGGGGTGAGTTGGCATACCACCTGGGGCGTGTTGTCATAGGCTGGGGTGAGTTGCCATAATACAATAACTCAATAGGAGAAAACGAATTTAATGTAATTTTAATTATTTGTAAATCATCTTCAGGGTTTCATAACTACAACAAAAGTCGAAATTGAGGTAACATGTACAGGTGGCTGAAATTTTCTTAAAATTGTTGTATCATAGTACCAAATTATGTCTTCCTCTTGTGGCCACCTCCAACTTTTCCTTCTTTCTTTCTCCTCGGCTGAAGTCAATTCTTGTGGGCTTTATAATTTAACTGATGAATTCAAAGGGTTTTCATAATATTTCATTATCCGACTTGCAGGTATTTCCTCACACAGGTACGAGATATAGCGAGCTCGTCCATGCGAGGGATCATGTTCCCAGTGAACGCCACGTGAGCGGCTGATAGTTCTAGGACTAGTTCGACTGACAATAGAGCGGTAAATCAGGCGTTTAATCGATTGCTCGCTCGCGTGATAACATGCACTAGTTCGGTCGACTGTTTTGCGAAATGAACGTAGGCGCCGCGAAGGGCGGACAACGGACAAATGGTTTAGGAGATCGTTCGTGAGATGGATAACGAATTCCCATAAATTTGTCTCCAGTAATAATTATTATTGATAGGGTTGCTGGAATTTCATGATAATATTATAAAATTATTCAAGGTTTTGATATAGTCCAAACGTGTGCTTTTGAGTGCACCATGGGAGGAAGACGTACATGATCGTCCTCCAAAATCATAATTTCCTCGCACATGTTGCGTTATACGCATTTCGGAACCAATTTGGTTCTATTTCTTTCAATCCACTCACTACTGATGGTATTCAGCTGAAAAGAGATGATAACTAGGTATTAAACGATCAGCAGCAAGAAATAGCTACAATGCAGAGGAGGGTTTTAAAACGTATTAAAAGCTTAGCATCATGGTATGTTTGATACGGAGAAGACGTCATTAATACAAAATGGAATAGGGTTTTTCGAAGAAAGATTACTGAAGGAGATTCGAATCTGACGAAGAAAAGACTTGAATTAATGTACTATACAATGAGACATTAGGTATTACTACAACGAAATTGGGACGTCTTGAGGGTTTAAAGTGGGATATAAAACAGAAAATAGTCTTAAATCTCCGTCAGGTTCAGGTAAAGATGGAAGTGAGGATGTATCAATTTAGGACTTCTTGTGGATAAAGAGGGTGGAAGAGCGTGGGTTATAAGGATTCGACAAGCGAAGTCATTTGTATGAAACAAGTCGTAATATAGTCCAGAAGCTGGCAATTTGTTGTTTCATTAATATTTATTATTATTCACAATAAACCGTTTGGGGAGAAATTGGCAGCGTTTCGATTACCCCACTAGCAGCAGAAGGTGCGAATAGCAGAATCACTATTTTTTGGTCCTAAATGGTGGTGTGTTCTGTATCTGATTCAGAACATCCCACCATTTAGGACCAAGAAAAAATCGTTCACTCTAAGACAAGACTTGTCCTCATTATCATTTCCTGCTTATATTTCAACACTTTGTTACCTAGTACGAATAATAACCCAAAATATTTGTCTGGCTAGGAATTTGTTGAATCACTGTACGACATTTTGACGTGAAATTTTCTCGTTTTCGCTGAAATGTGTCTGGTTGACAAAAACCACCAGGATATTTTGGTTCAGTGTCAGACTCTTCGCGATGTTCTCAAAATGTAAAACGCATTTAGCAATTTTGCAGCTTATTAA
The DNA here is from genome assembly GCA_963920205.1 of Stenodema calcarata. Lineage (NCBI taxonomy): Eukaryota > Metazoa > Arthropoda > Insecta > Hemiptera > Miridae > Stenodema > Stenodema calcarata. The sequence continues at coordinate 17,101,681 of OY986061.1, read as the reverse complement.
ATAATTTTTGTCATAATGTACCAATGGCCAAAACCCAGAACATTACTTTGATTTGTATGAGTGGAGCTTCGAGTTGTCACTGATTCACGATGAAGAAACAGACACTGACATTTATCCCACTCATCGAACTGAAGGACTTGGGATCTCTGTCACTTTCGTGCAATTCACCTCCGTACGATTCCGTACCTGTGCAACTCATTGCGTTCCAAGAGCTGTTCGCCAATCCTCCGGCAGACACGGAAAAGTAGGTAGACATCTCAGCAGTATGCTCTTTCACTAAAACTTGTTTGAAGATCGCTGACAAAGGAAACCCTCCTCCTCTCCGATTCACCTGGCCATTCCTCATTTCTCACCGAAGTACGGACAATGAGCATTTTTGCATCGTAGGGTTCCTCAGCTTGAAGCAATAACACTCCCGGGTTCTTACGGTAGAAAGCATTACCGTGAAACGAAAAAAACCCGCGTATCCTTGTAGTTTGTAGGAGAACCATCCCATAATTAACATTTAGATGGAATGAAAGGCCTGTAAAAACCGGCAATTACCTCAACCTTCCAATCACTGTCTTCTATTAGTAGGTTGATACTCAAGACAGCACTAAAACAAACAGTCTGCTGCTCCCGTCTATAATCCTGTCACCTAATGAGAAACACTCCGGCCACATCGAGTATAGAATGAGAAATTCCCATTTTATTGCAGCTGCATGGCAACGGGGTTTCTTGCATTAAGAAAATTCGATTAGTATGAAAAATGCAAGAACTAATTTTTATAATGGAACGTTTGAAGGGATACTGAAAGAAACATCACTGGTCCGTTAAATGCCTTTACGTGTTCCACCAGCAAGTTTTCCTCTGGCCAATTTTTCTTCCTTTGATGACTGTAGTTTACACAGCTCACCTAGGCAAATTTTGACCTGTGAGAAATGATCTTCAAATTCTTGTCACAACGGTTCATTATCTTCTTTGTACAGATCACCCTTCTGTCTAGATCACTAGGTCTAAATGTCAAGATCCTAAATGTTGGATTAATTGTTATTATGAATTATCACTAATTATTAATAACTTTATCAAGTACCTAGTGAAAATTATCATAATTTATTGTTAGGTATCAATAATTTGTATTTATTAATAATAATAATAATTATTAATTATGATTAATTAATACGATATCTTGACACAACGGTTTATTATCTTCTTTGTACAGATCACCCTTCTGTCTAGAGTACTGAAAGGTAGGTAGATTAATTACTATTACGAATTATCATTAATTATTAATAATTATTATCAAGTAGTGTAAATTATTAATATTTATTGTTGGTTATTAATAATTTTTATGCTGCATTATTAATGATTATTATTAAATATCATTTATTAACTCGATATTTGAAAACCATGTGTTGTTTGAATCAGCTGAGCCAGTTTGAAAATTGACCCGACAGGCTGCCTCACAATTCACTCTCATGTTGACGATTTTCGATCTTCTCCAACTTTGAGCCCTCATTTTGAACAAACGGCTGGTCGTACAAAGCTGTGGATGGTCTTAAAAAATTCTAAAAAATAAACTCTAACTAAATATGAACTAAAAAGTTCACCGTTCCATTTGAATTTTTCGAGTTTTGATATTTTCAATTCAAAATTTCGATTTTCTGAATCTACGTATAATTAATAACTAACAATAATTAATAATAATTTACACTACTTGGTAGCAAATGAAGCTGTTTCGGTGAAATATTTGAATTGGAAAATAGGTAAAATTTCGACATTACACACTTGGTTTTATTAATTTGAGAAAAAAAACTTGAAATTTTTGTTGTACACGACCGATATGTTTATGAAGTTTACGAAGTTTTAATTAATAAAACTAAGCCCCTCGAGCAGTGGCGATTTTTTATTTTTTTTTATTTTTTTTTCATCTTATGCCTCGACGGTTTGCGGCAACTTCGGTCATTCGTCTTCTCGCAGCCCAATATAACGTCGAGTTTCTGAGGTAAATACAATTTTCGGCCTCCAAGGATGCACGGACGTCTTCAAGCTCTGGACAATTACCCAGATGCTGACCATCCATGAACCCGCCTCCACAGAGCACACAATCCGGGCTCTGAAATACACCTATTCTGTGTAGGTGGCCTTGGAGGTAGTCATGGCCTGTGGTTAGCCTAAAACAGCTACTTGTCGAGGAAGGTTATGTGGAATCCGTCCGTTTTGTAAAGTCAGTGATTGCCACTTCCTACCTTCAGCTTCCCGCTGCTGCCTTACTTCCATAGATTTCATAATACAGGTCTTAATAGCTCTTTTGGAAGTGTGGTACGTGACGCTATTTTCAAATTGGGCGGAAAGGGCACCCTCTCTCGCCAGACGATCAGCTTCCACATTCCCATACACTCCACAGTGTCCGGGAATCCACTGAAGCACCAGTTCCACTCCTCTGCTGATCAGCTCGTGTGCTCGTTGCTTGGACCTTCTTACAATGGAACTGTCGTCATTTCCTCCAGCGCCACACACGGCTTGGAGAGCTGCCATAGAGTCCACAAAAATTGCGACTCTGGTGTCAGCTCTCCTCAGGCACTCGCCCAGAGCCATAGAAATGGCTTCGACCTCCCCGTCAAAGTTGGAGGCTGATTGTCCAACGGGAGCACTAAGTTGGAAAGAGTTGGAGTAGTCAGCAGTGGCGAGTAGTCAGCGCCTATGCATTAGATAATGAACAGTTGTACCTACTATAGTCCGTTCCACGTCGAACTGGCACTATGTGTTTTGAGTGGGATGCTTTGTCTCTCTCGCACACAGGGCGCACTACATCTCTCTGTCCTTTTCCCTCCGTACGACGTTGCCGCTATATTTCAACTTTGTCTAATCTGATCGGGAAAAATTCATACCGAATTTCAAAGCAATATCTCAAAAAATAAGGTCACAGTGATGTGATAAAGAATAATTTCCATTAAAAACTTTGAGTAAAATTTTGTCATTAAATAATTTTTTGCGACTCGAGATTTGAGTTTTATTTTTTATTTTCAATGTAGGCGTATAGAGAATTAAATTCTGCACATTATATAATTTTTCCCGCCGAAAAACGTGGATTCGATATTTATGTGTAGTATGGGCAGATGTAAAGATTTGGCAACAGCGCACAGAATCTAGTGCCAGCTCGACATGGAACGGACTATAGATTGAATCTTGGGGTTTGAATATTCACACGAGGGAAGCAGAAGGGAGCAAACCAACGAGAATCAACTACTTACCTGTTTTCTTCGTCGAGGGGTCCTAACATTCTTGGAAATTCAATCATGAACAACAAAACGATAGATGACAGACAGGGGGCAAAGAATAAACACGACTATTGTTGGTTTCTTGGAAACTTAGGTAAATAGAATCCATCGATGTATATACCTCGATGATAGAATCACGCCATACGAAAGCTGGTCACTCATTGGCTGGTCGCCACCCTTTTCCTTTTCCCATTATTGAATATCCACAACCGTTTTCAGTTGAAGACCACAGGGGAAAAACGGGCTAACTCGAATTTTAGCGAAAAATGTGTAAAATACGGTTTGTGATAGATTTTGGCATGGCGAGTTCAATGATCGCCCCAAATCAGGGGAAAAACGGGTCCTAACGGTCGATAAATGCGTTTGAAAAAACGTGTACAGGGGAAGAACGGGCCCTGACAAGCGCTTCAGGGGAAGAACGGGCCATCTTTTGCGTTTCCACCGGGCGAAAACCCATGAAACCCATGAAAACTAGACCCCTGCGTGAATTAGTGGTCGAAGCCCGTCACCCAAGGTTGGTTTTTCATCGCAATTCCTACAATAGAGCATTCTGTAGTTCAGTTGTGATTCCGAACCCCCCAAAAAAGCGGAGTGTCGCGAAAAAGAAGAGCTGTGTTGGAGCGAAAACATCACCTAATCTTCCTGAAAATTTATTTCACTTCCCCGAGGTAGCCTACACAAAAAGAATCAAACTTTCAAAGGAAAAACAGGCCTTAAAACAGTTTTGGGGAGCAAAAGCGAAGAAATTCTTCTCCAAACTAACCCGCAATGCTCATTTAATTGGTCTGCTAGCCCGTTTTTCCCCTGCACAAAGGGGGTTTTGAGTGTATTTTTATTTTTTATTTCCATTAAATAAGATATTTTTTCAATTTGTTGTCATCAACATGTTCCCTGATACCTGAAGACCTAATCATTGTTACAAAAGTCCAGATTTAGCATTTCAGCTGTTCCCAATAGCGTTTTTGGAACTAAAACCGCCCCCCTGAAAAATTGAAAAACCAGGCGTTAGCCCGTTTTTCCCCTGTGGTCTTCAGTTGGATCCAAATCTCGAAGACGGTGATGGATCGTGTAGTGGGGAAATCGAACGTTCCGTAGATTCCAGTGCCTCGTCTTCGGATACGAGTATGTAGAACAAAACCACCACAATCGTGAGTAAGGGATGAAATTTACAATTTGGTGTGATTGCTGATAATATGGTTACTCTTCAAGTGCCTGAATTTGAGTTTCCGTATCTGAAATGACCGTTTATAGTCATATTTGTAAACAATCAGACCAAAAATGAAACCCGAAGTCATGCAGCATGGCTATAAGAGCAGATTTTACGAAAAATAACTGGTTTTATGTAAAATTTCTCCATTTTACTGGTTGTATAACAAATGTTGGTTTCGAGTTTCGACGTTTTCAAAATTTCCAGATTCGTTTTGAACCCCTTCTCATTAAACTAGGGTTATGAAAAGTTTCAATGATCATTTTGCAATTGAATTGGTCAGTTGAAAAAGGTACATATTCCTAAAACTCAAACTTTTAGGAAACTGAAAAAGCTGTTTTACGTGAGAACCATTTTTTTTCACAACAAATATTTCTATCTATGTAACTAAATTTAAAGGCGATTTTCATGTTCCTGGGGTATTTTCGAAAAATTTCACTACAGTTTTTCGTTTCGCGTGAAATGGAGTCGAACCATGCCGATTTTGAATTTGGTGTCTGTTTGTCCTTCTATCACGCAAAAACGGCTCAATGGAAACCCTTCTCCCGTATTTAAATGTTTCCCTGATCGGGGAAGGACATAGGGGGGTTCACTTCCGGATCCGATTTATAGGGAAGCCGAACTATAAATTCTTGTCACAACGGTTCATTATCTTCATTTCCGTAGCACGAAACGTACCTCAGAACAAAAAACTCGACATCACTAAAACCATATGATGCACCATATGAATTTTTTGTTCATCAGAAGATATTTTGATTTATTTTTGTTAACTTAAAGATATTACGTTAGTATTATAATACAAGTGAAATAAGTAGTAGTAGGTATAAGCAGTGTTGCCAGATCGTGGGTTTAAACCCACCGCGTGGGTTTATTTGGAAAGATTTTGAGGAAATGGGTTTTGTGGGTTTTTCGTCCCAACTGTGGGTTTTTGGGCTTTTTTCGGCCGAAATCGGGAATAAATTAGTCAAAACGCTAAGATTGTAAGGAATTAGGGAAATTTCGCATAGGAGACGAGTTATGTTGGCCACATTGAGGCTCTTTAGCGCTCTCCTGCGGCGAGAGGGCGAAACACTTAATTTTAAGTCCTAATTTGTGATTGATAAAGGGCTATTTTATTTGTTTTTAGTTGCGGCTTTTAAAATATTTTTATGCATTGCTTAAGAGTAATGTTAAGTATTATAATTACTTTTAAATTACTTGTTGATTGTTTTGACTAGTTAACTAGTTTCTTTTAATAAACAGTACGTTCTGTGGCAGACCAGATGTCTTCGATCTTTAAATTCTACCGCCCATCGCCCTGGCAGGAACTTGCAGCAGTGCCAACTACCATATGCATTGCTCTCACACTAAATCGCTGTGTTTTTATCGCTTTTAAAGTCTTGTTTACTCTTCAAAATCAGCGAAATCACATGGAGACACATATTTTGTGTGTTTTGGCTCTTAAAAAGCACTATAGAGCACTTTTCCCGGAATGTGGGATTTTTTGGGCTGTTGTGGGTTTTTTGGTAGCGCTGAGCGGGTTTTCACTCCGGACGGGTCTGGCAACACTGGGTATAAGTAGTATTATGAGGGAAAGTGAACCAGCATGAACTTCTTAATTTTAACATTTATTTTTAAGTCCTACGATTGTGAGAGAATGTACATGTTTTATTTTTATCCAGGGATGATGGAAGAGAGGGCCACAAGGCCCTAATCATCCCTGGTTGTTAAATAAAGAAGTTCAATCAATCAATCAATCAATCAATCAATCAATCTCTCTCTCCTTCTTTAAGTACTAAGACTCGGTACAGGTCCAAGGTCTGAACTGCTCGTTACATCACATTACCACCTGCGTTGTGTTGTAGGTACATGTAATGTGTCGTGCATATTCGGATTGAAAATAACCAACGAAGATATCGTGAACTGCACTGCACGAAGGGAAACGCCGCTCGTCCTTCGTCCCAGACTGCATCACCGGGGTCGCTATTATGACAGGGGCACCAGGAAGTGGGTTCCCGCAGCGGCAGAAGACGCGCTCGTGCGCTGGAGTCGGGTCGTGAAGGCCGCTCAAGGACTCGCCGCGATCCTCTTAACGATTGGAACTTGGCAATCATTTCATTCTGATAAACCTCCAACACGCCTACTCTGACATTTTTGATCATTATCTCCGTTTGTTCATCACCAACGATAATAATTAATTATATAAATCATTTAACCCTTATGGTAAAACTGTATTCAACTGTACAACGCCTCCCCTTAATACATTAAAAACCAAACTACTGGGCGTATTCAGACGACATCGCATGCTCCAATATCAAGTATCCACAAAATCAGCCCAAGCTGTTTCATAATGCAGCGATTCTTGTTCAGGTTTTTTAATGGGTTTGTACTCTATTCACATTGTAGCCATTTATTTTTCCTATATCCTATTGTTGTACAAATCAAGCATTGATTGAAGAAGTACAATAATTCGCTACAAATGGAGAAAATGTAAAAACATTACGTTTTTTGTGGTAGGGGTTGTAGGATTGACAAACTAAATTTTGCATAATTGAACCTGACGAAGGGGTTTGAAAGGATTTAGCTCATAAGCAGCAGCATTCAGATTGTATTGTAAGTATACTGTTACAGTGGATATTTCAGCATTCTAGTACGTCACCAGGATTACAAAACTATTACATATTCGAATGATTTCCCCGGCTAGAGCCCACTGCGCAACTGGTTTCTCTAATTGCCAATTACAATTCCCCAGGGAGCTTTTGGGGTTACGAGCCTGTGTTTAAGACTGTTGAACACTTTTGAGTTCCACGTGCGGTTTGAACAAACCTCTCATTAAACTAGTCGAGTGCCAGTATGGAGGCCTGGGAGCCCGATACGCCCCCGAGGGTGCCCCTGCCGTGCGTGGTTATGCTAATCGGTAACTATGGTAATACTGCGGTTGGAGCTGCTTTAAAACGTTATCAGGTTGAGCTAGGAGTCAGCCACATAAGTCGTCCGGGCATTACTTGTAATACATCAGTCTTAGCCCATTACGTAGACGGTACATCGCTCCCTAAACTACAGCATGGGCTAAAATATGTAGTTATGTTAAATACTTCACATATATTCACACCAAATCATAATTTTGTGAACTTTTTTGAAACTACATGCATGACATGACGTATCACAATCCGATCTTACAAATACGACCCAATAGTAAAATGGTACAGCATATGGCCTCTTCTGTATTGACATTGTCAAAACGGAAAACGCTACAAATTTGTCCATATTTTTTCATTATTTTCTTTATAGGTAAACCTTCTGAACGAGAAAACCAAGTTTTGTTCGAATTGCCTGTTTTTCTGTGAGATTTCGAACTGGTGTTTTACAGAGTGAAAATAGGCCGAAATGTCACTGTTTCACGGTCATGTTGTTGTTTTTAGCGAATTTTCGAAGAATACGAATTTTTAAAAGTCGAATTTCCGAAAGATTTTCATACCAAAATCCGTACCAGGCCATCCGGAATTCACGGCCAAAAGACACTATGAGTATATATATTTATATTGGCCATTTACTAATGTGTCATTCCAGACGATAACTCTCGATAGAATTGAGATAAAAAGTTCAGATTTGCACAAAAATCTGGCTTGGCAATCGAAAGGCTAAGCCCGAAGATGGGCAGAATCGTTCCTTTATTAGGGGAGGGGGGAGTTTTAGAGGGGAAAACTTACCCGTAAATTCCCAAAATTAAACATTCTGGCAAGTGAAACCTCATTTTGAAGGTTTTTTTACGCTGAACACGATGGTGAACTCAGAATTGCGATATCTTATTCCGTCCTCAAACCGGAGCACTTTGAAGATGAAGAAACGTGGTTGTTACTTGAGTCGTTCTTCACAGTTCATCTGCTCTAATCTGATAACGGTATGAGATACCTCAATACTGACTTCCCCATCGTGTTCAGCGGTGAAAAATCTACGAACTGAGGTGTTACTCGGCAAAATAAGGAGACGAAAATTGTTATAAAATCAGTAAAATGGAGACAATTTACATAAATCCAGTTATTCCTTTGAAAATTCTCTCTTATTGCCATGATGCTTGACTTTGGATTGATTTAGTTCTACATTGACTCGATCGGGTAATCTTGAAAAATAATCTAAATCAAGATTTACACCTGTCTGCGCATTTAATCTGAACCGATATAAATCTGTACCTATTCAAATTTGTACTTGACACAATGGTTCATTGTTGAAAAATGAAATAATAATAGTGCTGATAAGGCGATATAAATAAAATTTACGATATCACTGTTGAGTAATCAGACTGACGTTTGACATCGAGAATTCGATCAGAGATCGACACAAATGAATTCTCGAGTTGTCGAGACAGACGTCCGAGTTGCCTGAAAATTATTAAACAGCGGAAGACAAACAATCGCCGTATTTCCGGAAAACTCCCGCTCGCGAATGATAATCTCATTTCCCCGTTGCATTCGGCGGAGCTCGATCGGCGCAATGTTTTTGTTCCGGTACGTGATGTACGAGACCGGTAATTATGGAAAAAGAACCCACGAATGACGATTCGCGATGTTATTGAGTCTCACATGGTCTTCAACTCGTGGCGATTCAAACGTGCGGTATGTGTTTTTTTACGTGATGGGGTGTACGTGGAGGCACGTCTTTGTAGATTTCCTTCCGAATACCCGGTACCACCTGATCGTCTGCTTCCGAATATTTTCCGAAACGAGTTGTAGAAGTAGGAAATGAGAGGTGGCAGGAACTCTGAGAATCTGACTACGTAACTGCCACAAGATTCTCTGATAATTGAACGAAGATGAATACTCCTAATTACGGGATATAAAAGCAGGAGTACCTCAGGGTAGCGTCCTTGGGCCAGTACTCTATCTGTTGTACACGAGGGATCTCCTAAAACCAACAGAAGCTGTGACAGCGACGTTCGCAGACGACACAGTACAAGTCAAACACTCTCGTCAGGCTGCTTTGGAGCATATTGTCATCAACGTGGGGGTTGAAGGATTCACATTCACAGCAATCCTGACAGTTGGTTCCACAGTGAGGAAGCTCCGAGAAAACTACATGAATCTGTGTTCATCAGTATCCATCAATGGACTGAAAAATGAAGAATAAACTCAGCGAAGCTCAGTCAACTCACATTAACTTTATGCAGGAAAGTGAGCCCAATACCTATAGAAATGAATACCCGGATCGTCCTGTAAGCAGGTACTGCAGATACTGATTCTGGACGCCAAGCTCCGCTGGAAGGAGCACGTGAAGAAGAAGAAGAATGAAGAAATCAACCTAAAATTGGCTCCTTAGGAGAAAATCCCAACAAAATGCTACTGTACGAGTAAATGATCAAACCAATTGGGGCTTTCGGCTGCCCGTTATGGGGCTGCACTAAGGAGAGCAACTTGAAAATACTGCAAACGACGAACGGATGGTCCCCATCGCGACCTTAAAGGCAAGAAGGTACATACATTTGTTACAATAAAGATGATTTTTCAAAAAATATCGAGAGAATTCCAAACAAGACCATTTGAAATTGTGAATTACTCGTACAAGAACGACGAGAATTTCGATATTACGTTACAATTGATTTGGCTGACTCTCAACAATCCTTCTACAATATTTCATCGTTACAACTATACAGTGATTTTATTAGAATGAATAGTCGACTTACATGGCCATGAAATGATCTTTTGGAATACGAAAAATTTAAATAGCACTAACGTAATAAGGAGTGCACTAATAGCAACTGGAGCCCCACTGCATCCTCATAGGCCTTTTAAAAGGGAAAAGTGCCCTCCTGCGTGCAATTATACCCCTTCACTGATGATACGCATATTTTCTGCACTTCCATACAAGACGTTACAACTTTGAAATTTATACAGAAGATACAATCACAACTGTGGACGAAGGTACAAAAGACGCACAAGAAGCAACAGAGGAAATCTCTAATAGGAAGGATGCACTTCGATGCTGTTACTTTCTTTTACATTATTGTTTGCATCTCACGACTCCGGATGACGAGGGACACATATGAGGTCGGAAACTGTTTGTGCCCGTTGCGTCGGAATTTCAATAGATAGATCCTCCGCATCCTTCTTAAAGAAAATCCTATCCTGCGTCGATGAGCGGGCGTGGCAGGATGCGCTTCCGCAACCCTTTCGGGTCCTTTTAAATCCACGTTCACCTCCTTTAAAGTGAAAGGGAGGGAAGTGGGAGAAATGGGCAAATAAAAAATAAATAAAGGGATGTAGGGCTTTATTCGTTTCTGTGATCGAAGAAAGGGCGGGTAAAGAAAGCTTTTGTACGTTGAAGAGCGAAGGGATAATGTAGGTCACTGGAGGTGAAGGTGGTCAATGACGTCTTCTTTGCACTGATGACATTGATGATTGGATGCACTATTGACATTGATGAAACTCTGTACAACCCCTGACACAGCCTCAATGATGAAACTTCATAAAATCACTTGAAATTGACTGCCATCCACACTAATGAAAGCTTCAAACACCGAATTTATATGAGAATTTAATAAAAAATTACCTAGTTCTCGGGGATTGAAATTTCTACTTGTATTTTGGCATACAGGTATCACTAACTAAGTAATCCCCATGTAACGCTTAACAAAGCAGCTGAAATGCGGAAGATATTGGGCTGGTCCTCTAGTGATTCTATCCCGTGTTGGTTCATACCTCATTTAGTGATTTTCTTCAAGTCTTTATTTATTTAAAAATACAAATATATTGTAAATAACAATTATACGTGTGAAATATTACAAATAACCACCTGGTGATTTACATCACACATTTTAAAGCACAACCAATCATGGTGAAGGTTCATCGACAAGCACCACACTGACCCTCTCCACCCTAAGATGTTGGTATGTGCATTTCGTATGTGCTATTTAACGGCACTGTAATAGTCGTTAATAAATTATTCTCGAACGTTTGTATAATTTGAATCATCTCGCAGCTGAACTTCGTATGTTCTGGTGAGCATCAGCACAGTTTGTACAGCATCACCTTATTATGACAGCTGAGTTCTTATGGCCGAAACCAATCAGCCAGCACAGCTTTCGGTCGAAATAACAATAATTTATTAAAGGGTGTAGATGATTTGAATTTGGTGTAGATAAGCGATTAAAGGGGTGATTCTAGGTGGGCCAAGTATTCGTGAGGCTCTGGGGCTTAGGGTTCGACTCCCGACTGGGAATCGAAATTTTCTTTAGGAGAGCTTGATAAGGTCAAGCTGTGACATTTAATAAATGTGCATACGTTGTGATACGTATGCACATTAGATCCTCCGTTCAGGAGAAGTTGCTTGATGCCCAACGACGCAAAGCCGAAGGGAAGCAGTGGGTCTCACTGCTGGACGCAAGACACCGCATCCCACCAGCTCTCCCTCGCCATGAGTCAGTTGCGGCGTTCAGAGCTGTCACTGGCCACGATTATTTGAATGCTCACTTGCACAGGATTGGACTGAGAGAAAGCCCTGGATGCAGCCTCTGCAGCAGCACTACTCCAATGACGACAAATCATTTATCTGACTGTCCTCGACTCGAGGATACCCGACAAGAATTTCATCCTGACGACACCACCTGGTCAAAAACAGCGAAATTGTACTTGGCTGCAAGAAGTCTTATGGCTCAAGAGCCTAGACAATCGGCGTAGGAAAAAAAAAAAAAAAATGTGATACGTAAGTCATTATCACAATCAAACAACAATATTCAGTAACATTCCACCGCTGGAACTCTTCGTATGGAGGGAGCTGAAGGAGGACTTACCCACACGCCCGGCAGGATATCATACGATATGATAGAATCACAGGTAACAGTCACCCTCGTGCGAGTAATCAATTTTTCATGATGTGAATAGATACATACAGATCGTACATGGTCTTGTCCCCAACCCTCCTCCCCGACATCCTGATTAGCCATTATCTAATAATAATAAAGGAAGTGACAAAAAAATAAATGTCACGCCTAATTAATTTATTCTGAAACAAGGACTCTGGAAAGATGCGGAGGAGTGAAACATGAATAATTCATAAACGCTATCAGTGAAGAGGTTGAAGATTTTTATCTGATCGGAGGAGTCGAGGTGCAGGTGGAAGCATTTACCGAGGTGTTATTCCGATCGGAGTTTTCGAACGAAAACGGGAACGATCTGGTTCTCCGTCTATTATTATTGGATCAAAACAGGGAGAAAACCATTCGGCTCCATTTCGAATATGGTAATGCGGCGATCGGTGTTCTCGAACGGGGTGATTTACCGAGGAGACCAATGTCGACTTTATAACTTTTTCGGGAGTTGGGAACCTTATCACCGAACGGGATCCGTGAGGTTTCCCGAAACTCGTAGGAGTTTCAACTTACGGAATCACCAAATCGTTTTCTCGTAATCACGGGAAACGGTTTGAACTCACAAATAGCCACTCAACAAAACCGAAGTGAAAGCCAAAGTGTCGAGTAATCATTTCTGTATTAATAAAGTCGAAATTCCGCCCGTCATCACGTTGGTGAAAATCACGGTATTTCACGTTTGTTCTTTAAAACGTTATCGAAAGACAACCAACACCAATTCTCAGCCTTTCTGAGGGGGTTTTCACTGGTAGATTTCAAAAACCACTCCGTGAAACAATCACCCTGCCTCGCTAATATCATTCTACTGTGGCCAGAAAAAGTTATCAATTACATACCACACTCTATGTATTAGATGTGTAGTCTTAACAGGTCACTATCCACACCTAGAAGTTCCACAACAAATTTCAAGTTGATCAACTGGCCCGTCCAAGTGGACAATGTTAGCCAACAATTTATGTTTTTTGTTCCTAAACATGTTTTTGGTTCAAATAATGGGTTAATTCTTTTAAAAGGCACTGGCTAAAGTTTAAAAGAAGCTCTGTGCAAATTTTTAAGTCAATCGGTGAAGGTGGAGAGGCTGTAGCCGGTAAACATACACTTGGTACTGTTCGTTCTTCTCAACTTGTTTGCTTGGCGGGATGGAACGCTACCGCGTTCCTAGATAACAGAATTAGAGCGAATAACGACATCATTAAGGACCAGCTATCATCATAGTGTACTCTAACAATATGATAGGCATCGAATTTCCCACTGAATTGAAATATATTACAATTCAATTCAAACCATTTACAGATCAATTTAAACTCCAATTCAATTACGTGAGCCTTTTCTAAACGAATTCGATATTTGAACGACGAAAAAATAGAGGTTTCCAATCACCATCAGTCTCATGAAAATGTCGAAATTTATACGAGTAAATGCATCAAAAGTTGAATTTAAGGTGCATTTTGAAATTAACGATAAATAATTGAAATTTCAATTCTACAACTCTTATTCCGTAATTTCTGCCAAGTACAGTAGAGTTTAGACGTTACTGATGACGGAGACTCACTCACTTGTTAAAATCTCCCAAATTTGGCTGAATAGGTCATTATTTGGATTATGTGTTGCGAACATACTATACGGTCGAAATCAACGTTTGGAGGTCTCATTCGACTCAGAATTTAACGAAGATGAATTTTAAAAACCCCAGAATTATATCGTATTAATTAATCATAATTAATAATAATCATTAATAATAAATACGAATTATTAATACCTAACAATAAATTATAATAATTTTCACTAGGTACTTGATAAAATTATTATTAATTAGTGATAATTCATAATAATAATTAATCTAACATTTAGGATCTAGACATTTAGACCTAGTGATCCAGACAGAAGGGTGATCTGTACAAAGAAGATAATGAACCGTTGTGTCAAGAATTTCTTCGTCTGGGAGGTCCTCCAGCTGTATTTTTTGCAAAAACTGATAGAGGTCAGAAATTTCGTGGTTTGTCGAACGCTTACTCATAAACCACCATCCTGAATGAATATTCAATTTTTTATTTATTTTTTAAATATTTTTATTATTTTTTTAAATTCATTTGCTATTTTGCTATTTATTGTTGTAATGGCAGACGGTGAATCTTAACTCTCATGTCCTTCTGTATATGACGTACAACTAACTGTTCTAGTGCAATCTCAACTTTGCCCACCTTGAGTGTTCTATATTAAATATAAATAAATACAACAAATTTTGTTGTATTTATTGTGGACACCTGAAAACTCATCGTTGGATACCACACATTGAGGCTATTCAGCTCTTCCATCGCCACCCAACGGGGGAGTAAAAAATCTCTCGTAGTGTCTGCAGGCACATAATATGATTCCCCTCGCTCTTCCTGTTCCTTCAATACGTCTTTTGTCGACGCAATCATCCGAAAACCATACCCTTTTGGAAATCCGATCGTGACTAGACGTGGCAGATGCTCCCTGAGCATTACCATATCGCGTGCTCAGGTCGCGGGTGTAACTCGAAGATTCAACCCTTCATTTCCTCGGGTCTCCACCCCCTCGAGACAACGTACAAGAAAAACGAAAGTTTACCAAGGTCTAAACTTTAAGGTTTCAGATTTTATTTCATACCCTGAAGTGTATTCGCGTGATGGATCAACGGCGCCGACCGTTTCCAAAATAGGTTACTCGAACTCGGGTTTCTTCAGTCCTCAAAAAGAGTGCGAAAGAGTTCAAGAGCGAATACTATTATTAATATCCGCGCGTTTCTCGCTCGGCGTTACTCAGTGGCATTGAGCTCCAAAGACAACTTTACCTGCTGTATATAGTAGGTATATATACCAGCGATTTGCCAGAAATTGAAGAAACCACAACTGCCACTTTTGCTGATACTGCAGTCCTGGCAACCGGTGAAACCAATAACGAGTCGGTAACTAAACCGGTCCATCTCTCGCACTCACACCTGGAACACCGAAATTTGGTCCAAAAAGAAGGAGGTAGCCTGTAGGCTGTCTACCGAGAGTAGATATGGTGTGATGTCATGGTGGGGCTCACAACATTCATAAATTTAGATATTTCTGGAACATACCATTTCTTGGTAGTTCCAAGTGATGTCAATATGTGAGCCAACTACCAATTGGCTCTTCTCGTCAATTCACAAAAAAATTAAGTCGTTGGTTCTCGTATTCTGCAGCGGAGTGTCCACATTTCCCAGTTGGACGAACTAAGAATGGAGTGGTGGAGTGAGGAGAACGAAGACATTGTTATGAGTTGCAGAGTTTCCCTTGGACAAGCGGCAATATGTTTGCCAAGGGCAGTAACCGCATGTGGCGTTTGGATATCGGGACAACATAATAAGTAGCTCCAGAGCCGAAAGAATCATTAGCATTGTGATGCTCGCCCTAGATTCTGCAACCACTCTTCTTTTCTTCTCGCAGTCGAACAAAGATGTTTGTAAGAGAAGGCCGCCCGCTGGCACTTGTGCCTTATGCCACTGTGAAACTTCATTACGTGCGGGGGGCTGATTCACTGAAGAATCGACTCCTTCGCTTCTATCGATTGATTCCTCGCCCGATGTCTACAGAGTAACAAAGGTGCGTATACACTGAAGAGCAGCGTGCAGCCTTTATCAGCGATGAAATCTGCGTTATCGGCTCAGGACTTGACTCTTGAAGGGGTTCAACAACCTTCAATGTGAAGCGGGCTAATGCCACATTCAAATTTACGTGAACTCCAAATTGAACATTTCCCAATTCTTTCATTTCATCAACCGATTTCATCAACGATTTGAATTACAGCTCAATAATTCCACATTATTCAGACTTATTCTCATATAATATATTATGTATAACAATAATAACATATTATGTATAACAATAAATAGCAACACTAAGCCTATCATCACAGTCAGGCTTATTTAGGTCAGCAGGTAAGGGCTCTTCGTCGCCACAGCTCATTTGGTTCAAGGAGCTCTGAAACATCCCCGGAATATAGTTCATCGGAGTTTATCAAATTCGGCTCAAACGGTGGTTCTTTATCATCACAGCCATCTTCAGCACCTTGAGCACTAGGTCTATCACAGTCAGATTCATTCAAGTCAGCAGCTACTGGCTCTTCATCGCCACAGCTCATATTTTGGTTGTTTTGGCCAAGAAAATTTGAAACATCCCGGGGACCAAGTTTACCACAGTTCGACACGTTTGGGTCATGATTGTCATAATTACAAGTTACGGATTCGTCTTGATTGGAGGTATGTACACGGCGTGAGGATAAACTTGGAAGCTTTAAACTTGGTGCTGTTCTCCCTGACTAGATTTTCATATAAGATGAACCGTGAAGAACATATCAAGTAACAACAACGTTTCTTAACCATCGTGTTTAGCGCAACAAAAATCTTTAAAATGAGGTGTTAGACTTGTCATTTTGGGAATTTATGGGTAATCCCCCCCCCCCCCCATCTACAAACTTAGCGTTTCGATTGCAAAGACAGATTTTTCGTGCAAATTTGAACTTTTTATCCCAATTCTATCTAGAGTTCTCGTCTGGAAAGGTACATAAATAAATACATAAATATATGTAGACATGATTTTCGGTCTCTTTTGGCAGTGTAAGGATGTTCTGAAACGGATTTTGGTACACATTATTTTCGAAAATTCACTAAAAAGCCTTCACAAAGAATATTACCTATATAATTACCTGCCTCTGCGTTGCGATAAACGTTGTAAATCAAATAGCTTTAGTCGTACTTGAAGTCTTTATGTTATTGAAGGTTGAATAGAGTAGTTTTTCCACATTTGGCCAGCCGAAGCCGAACTGGGCCGAATTACGGGCGAAACTGGCCGAAACTTCGGTAGGTCACTACAATACGTACCGCGTTGAAAACCATTTCCTGCTGGAGGAGACGAAAATGACTAAACACCGCGATTCTCTCGCTTGCATTTCTTGAAAACCTTGATCAGTGTCACGATTTTATAACTGACGCAGCGTTTCGCGGCAGCGGTGGATCATGAGGTAACGAACTGACGTCAGCTCCGAACCTCAACTTCTTCTTTTCTTATTACTCGTATAATCGTGAGCTGCGGGGGAGAACGGTTCATAACCAACTACGCACCGAGACCTTCGCCCGAATGAGCGCCAAAAACTCGTTCTGACGGCTGGTGATATCAACATCTGAACGGCCTGTGCGAAGCGGAAGATGTTACTGGTGCCAAAAACATAGTCTGACCATCAAACTGACACTGTGGTAGTTCAGTACAAGCCTCTTATTTGATATCAATTATGTGGTTACTCATGATAGCCATATTCATATTTGCAGAAGATACAAAGAAATGAGACCTTAGTCCTCGAACCTTAGTCCTGTCGTTGCAAGTGCCACACTTTGGAAGGCATTTTGCGGCTCAGCATTCAGCCTACCTGCAAAATTTCAGTGACTACGAAACATAGATTTCAATAAAAGAAACATAGAAGTCAATAAAAAACCAAAATGGAGCGGAATTACAGAAAACTAAAAATAATATAAATTAGGAATTTTTGAATAGTCGGAATCTTCCTGGTTGAACCTCACATGAAGATACAAATATCAAGTGAACGAAAATTATTTTCAATTCGCCTGTGGAATGGCTTAAGAAAATACCAGAAAAGGGGTGGGGAATATTTAACGCAACCTCTTCAAATAACCTAATACTGTTCAGTCACCTAATACCAGAAAACCTCTATTACTGGAATAACTGTTTTGAGAACTTGGGGGAAAGAGGCCCTTTGTCGCAGGTCATACGGGATTCCGTGATAATATGTTGGATGGCACTATTCCAGGTAATACCTACCAGGTAATAGGTTACGGAAAACGAATGCGTGAAAGGTGTGCATTCATAACTGTCGACAAGTTGTTTGAGTGAGTATTGAGTTAGTTTCGAGTAACAGCGACCGTCTTGTAATAGGTTGTGGTATTAAGTTATTTTGGTAATAGGCAAAATATTACTAAGAAATAACCGTATTAGCCATGCCTACATCTGGCGTCAAGGAGTCTAATTAATGGGATCTGGGGCTTGCAATTTTTCAAACACTGAAGGACCATTGGGAGCCACTGGAGCACCAGAAACGGACGTGAAGTTGGTTGTTGTTATCAGTCGTCTTTGGGTCATTCGACATTCAGGGGGAGACTTTTCGAACCTCAAAACTACATCAAAATTAAGAATTTGTTAAATAGTGTATACACAAAGGAGATGAGCCGTCCCCTATAATGCATGTATTAGGTACGTAGCAGGTATTCAAATGATACAAACACCAGCTCTTTTTCGTACATCTTGATTTATTTATATGATTCCACATTTGCACAAAAGACACCGAATTGAATACTCGCTTTCAACTTCATTTCGCATAACTTAACTTGTATATAAACGTGATGACACTCAACCCCCTCCACATACGAATAGGTACCTACGTAGAATACACTACGTAGTGATCACCAACCGGTTAGGCACGCGCCCCCATAAACAAGGATTGCTCAACTTATCTTGAAAGGTCCTGTGGGGGGATGAGCATTTCTAAAGGGTGTTGAGAAATACCGTACAATAGTTGACCCTGTCGCCCCCAACCACCTAGCGGTCCCCAGCCTTTCGACAGCGCGTGCGCACTTGATAGGGCCCGTGGATCAAGTCAAGAAAATGTTTTAAATTATTCCACAAGTCCCTTTTATATTAAATATTTTATCATTATATCGATACTGAATGGTAACTGCGATGGTAAGCACAAGTTTCACACTGCCCTTTACTTTTTGCATTTACATATTTATTTTTATATATATATTTTTTGTAATATAATATTCTTGAGGCACAGAACGGCTATGAAAGTTGAACATGCAAAACGAAAAACTCACAATGTGATACTGATATTTCAGCAAACGCCTTCGTCAGAGTAGAAATTGTAGACTGTTGAAGTTCTGTTGTCTTCGTGATGGCCTGATGTAGACCGGAGTAGGTATTCAGGGCTGGAAGATGTAAAGGAGAAATGATGTTGGTTGTTTAGTTGTGTGTGGAAATTTGATGTTGCTTCAAAATAGAAAAAACATTGAGTTACTGTCGTCGGTATCGGTCCTCATTCAGACTAGGCCTTGCATAGGCTCCCAGGACATTAGAGTGCACTTGTTCCGATTGCTTCACCTGGAGATCTGAGGCTGCAAGTGGAAGCAACGGAGAACTTGAAGCTTGAAGCAGTCATCAAATGTGGATCCGTGCGTGGCTGCGTGATGGCAGTCCAGTCCTCAGATGACCGGTGTTGGTTCATCCTCATGTTCAGGGGTGTAATCGTTTTCCCCACATAAATCGCCTGGCAATGCTGGCACAACAAATCGTACACGCAATTCTTGGTTTGTCAAGAAGCTGTACCTCGACATTTATAGATATTAGGAGTATTTGATGGTGTGAACTGCGGTTCGTCCAGCACTATTGCACAAAGTTTGCATCTTGGTTTCTTGCAGGGGTGGAAGACCAATTGGTTGGGGATTGTGTTATTGCTGAGGTCGTTTGTGAGATAGGATGCTTCCTATAATATATATTATATATTATGATACTATGTGTGGTTCGAAAAATATTCCTTTTGTCTGGCTGTTGGACGACAATATTGGATAAAGCTCCCTCAGGATGCTGTGAATATAATGAAATACAAATTTTATTGCAATATTCAACTTAAGTTACAGGAGTTTCGCAATGCTCAATAATTAATTTTGTATAATCGGCTGCACAGCTGTTCACTAATTCTCCAATCTATGTTGCTGGGATATCGTTTTAGTAATTTCTACGGGATGAGCACTCAGTGTGTGGTATTGAGTCACTGCCTATTTAGAAATAAACTTTTTATTTATCATATACCTAAATTATTTATAATGGGGTCCGCCTAGAATTCAGTTGGAAGACTAAAGAGATTACCACTGAGCTAGAAAATTACCATGTGGTCACCTTCTTGAATGAGTAGGTGACTCACAGTATTTTGCCTCATTAACTAACTTGTATACATACCTATAGAGAAGAGTGATCTGAACAGAAAATACTCGTAATAAACAGTTGTGGAGACAGTATCTAATTATCACGTGATTCCTCTCCTAGACGATACTCTTTGTCCGTCAAGTTTTCAACTTTTGAGTAGTCAAGAGCCAATTTGTTGTGTTTTTCTGAAATCCAGACGGAGCGGACGTTCGACTTCATCCCCATTTCCACGAAGAACGTCCCCATCCGACAACGCTTTTCTAATAACCTGTTTTCGAGGAACCAGTGACTCCGGTGAAGGCATACAATATAAACGATACGAAGAGCACAACAGTTATCAGGTTCAATTCCCGTTACAGCATAAAGGGAGTTGAACACGAAGGCGTGAGCCATTATCCCCTGAACAGTCGATATTCGTCGAATTTCGGAGGTACCTGAACAAGCGAGCATGTTGCAGAGCCGATTGCACAGTAACTGTTTCGCTCTGCCTTCACCTGAACGTCGTTTTTCAAATCAATCGTCCATCTACTGGACACCCCTCAGAAAGTTCTTCTTGACGACGGGCTGACAGTCCGATTAAATCCATTTGAGAGCGAAAAAATTCGTTCGAATTTTGGATGATTTGGCTCTGAAGCTCGATGAGATCACATGTCATTTTGGACTTTTTTCTGAGTCACAATAAATTCAGCTATCTATTTTCACAATATATTGGCAAATCCGTGATAAATTTGAGACGTAGTTTGCCTTTCACAAGTGTATTTCTGCCAACTTTCCTTGTAGTGCTTTGGTTGTTTCATGACGACACAAAATTTTGATAGTTTTTATGGTGGAAGCGCTGAGTTTGTGGAACTCCATTATCATGTGAGTAGGTTGAAAAAGGACTTCAGTTCCACAATCTTTGTACATTAAATCACTATATATTTCAGGCACTTTATGCCCATCATCAGGTGTTCTGAAACAAAAACAGTCAACCAAAACGCTTAGACTTATTCTTATAACCCAAGTACATTATAATTTTCTTATATAAATTGCAGCTCATCCCCTCAAAGACCATAGAGACTCTGCAGGCTATTGCACACAAACATAACTAGAAACTAGACATAGACCAGTCAATAAAAAAGAAATACGTCTTTTAGGATACATTCAGGATACACTGTTTTAAGAACTATAATAATGTAAGTATTTCTGCTTTACTGAATTTATCCTAAAAGTATGTATCCTGAATGTATCCTAAAAGACTTATTTCTTTTTTATTGACTGGTCTATGTCTAGTTTCTAGTTATGTTTGTGTGCAATAGCCTGCAGAGTCTCTATGGTCTTTGAGGGGATGAGCTGCAATTTATATAAGAAAATTATAATGTACTTGGGTTATAAGAATAAGTCTAAGCGTTTTGGTTGACTGTTTTTGTTTCAGAACAGCTGATGATGGGCATAATTTGCCTGAAATATAATATATTTCAATCACTATATTATAGTGATTTAAAGTACAAAGATTGTGGAACTGAAGTCCTTTTTCAACCTACTCACATGACAAAATTTTCGAAATTCCAATTGATTGAAGTCGTCAAAAACTACCAATGCACCCAGAATGTAAATATTGAAGAGTCAAATCATTCGAAACTTAATTAAATTTCGAATAATCGAAAGTCTTTTCATCCATCATGGAAACCCCTTGACACACGTGTTTGGTTTTTGGTTTATTATCTTCGATAATGAACCATTGGAATCGCCCAAAGAAAAAAATTTTTTAACCCCCCCTCAAAATTTGTTGGTTTACGTTTCAAGACACGTAGATTCAGAAAATCGAATAAAAAAAAATCCGTCCGTCCGCCGTACGCCGTACGCCGTACACCGTACGCCGTACGCCGTACGCCGTACGCCGTCCCCCGTACGCCGTCCGCCGTCCACGCCGTTTTGCCCAGTTAGCGTTGAGCTAAAATTACGAAATTTGGTTTCTGGGTTTGGACCAGCCCCACAATGATCCTCGAAACTTTTCATAACCCTAGGTCAAGGGGAAGGGGTTCAAAACGAAATTTAAAATTTCGACAATGTCATATCTCCAAATATTTAACTGAACCGTGTAATGTTTAGTTCACTTTTGAATGACCTGAAAAATTACGAATCTTTTAAGACCAATTGGATTTTTGTGCGACCAGCTGTTCGTTCACAGTGAGCGCGCAAAGGTTTAGGAAAAACACTAAACTTTCGCGCCGAAAACGGCCGTTATGTGACCCAACCACCAGACGCCCAGAATAAAACTACCTTTTTTCATCTTCCCGGTAAACTACAGTCTAGAAATTTTAACCGTGAGTCGGGGATAGACCACATTGCAATATTTACTCGGTTTCTCATCTGTAAAATTGTTTAAATAATACCTTTTTGTAATAATACAAATTAAATTTTGATGATGAGCTATTGACTTGAAATTTTAAAAATAGGTTAGAACTGGATAACAATGCAATATTCACTCGGTTTCTTGTCTGTAAAATTGTTTAAATAATACCTATTTGTTTAAACAAATTAAATGTTGATGATGAGCTAGATACTTGAAATTTTAAATATAGGTCTGAAATGGATGACATTTCATTATTCACTCGGTTTGTATGACATGGTATGAGTATGGTATGGTATATTATTGTATGTATGATTTGGTATAATACAGTATGGTATGATAGGAAAGAAATTCGTATGGTATGGTATGAGTACGGTGAGAATATGGTATGGTGCCGATTTGCAATACAGTCTGGTATAGACAGAAGGGTGATCTGCACAAGGAAGATAATAAACCGTTGTGTCAAGAATTTGCAGAGTTTTTGTTTTCATTCTGATCGAGCGAGAATGACTTTCGGAATTCATTATCGACGGACTTGGCCCATTAAGATTTTGGGAACTTGAACCCTCCAATTTGCCCGTCAATCCCCCGTCTCGTCTCGCCATTCAAATGTTTGTCCAATCTCGTGAGAAAAAAAAAAAAAAGAAAAAAGAAAAAACGGATCCGATGCTCCCGAAAAACCAAATTACACAGTTGTCATTTACTGGGACAGCCATCAAAGGAGAAGAGCAGTCGAAAATCGAAAATAATGTATGCGGTGGGTGTTTCACCCAATTCGCCCTGAAGTGAGCGAGACAGAAAAAACAAAATTAGAAAATCGAGTCCACACGCAGGGATGATCCGTAAGGTTATTTGCATATAGAACCTTTAATTGTGGGTATAACTGACGTTCGGGTACCGTCGTCAGGAGAAAAATAGGACGAATATTGATTTGAATTGAGCCATAAATAAAGGTCATTCGGATTCGAAAGGAAATTGAGTCATTCATAAGCTTGCGGTGACTGGAAACGGATCCTATTCATTAAATGTAAAATACCGGTTGATAAAGGACCATTGGCCGAGTGTTCTTCCATGTTGGGTGGCGATAGGTACGAGTAGTTGTTTTTGTTGTCAGTTTTTTTTCAAGTCGACTATTGACGGACTGTTTGGTCCATTCGAGTAGTTTAAGAGGTGTTGAACGGCTGGTTTAACGGTAGTTGTTAACCCTAAAGTGGTAGGGGTATGAGTAAAGTTGACACATTTTTCGGATTCTCAAAAAAAGAAATTCTAGGGATATCTCTGGCTTAACTGAATTCGTACATTTATACGTGGACTAGCAAGTGGGATACGTGACGACGAGTGGGAAGATACTTACGACTCATCTAATTACACAGTAGATCGTAATAACTTGCGAGAGTGGGTCAACATCATCACCAATCTAGATTCCATGTTCCTGCAAGGCAACGACACTGACAAAGTGACGAGGAAAAAAATCCAGTAACCTAATAGCAGATAAACTATTACCAGAAAACCCTACGAAACTTTCAAAGTCTGCTTTTATTTTATTTATCCCCCAGGGAGAATTAGGGCCTTGGAGTCCTCTCTACTACTCTCCCAGGAATGCTTGCATACGAGTCTGCAACACATTGGGACATTTTATGTCTTTGCAGAAACTTATATGAAGCTTGCATTCGTGTTGACAATATAAATTATTGAGAATGATCACCTGTGTGTAAACAATTATTTAAACAATCACGCTCATACCGCAGCTTGTCGGCCACGAAGTGGTTAACGTAATATGGTTAGGTGAATCGAGAGCTATCCAACGAGTGGTGAACGATTTTTGTACGATGATAACTGGCGAAGATAAAGTTCCGTAGCAACGAATCGGTTGTAAGCGAAAATCATCAGAAATTTTCGTGACGATTTCGTGTGACGCTTTTTTTTTGTGTAACGTTTTTCGAGTTATGTGCCAGAGTAAAGACATAAAATGTCAAAATATAATATATTTTGACATTTTGACATTTACCCAAATATATATATATTATATATATATTTGGGTAAATTACAAAATTCTTGTTTGACAACTGTTTGTTAAGAAAATAACAGTTGATAGAACATATTTGAGATCAAATAAGGCACCTAAGTTTGTGGGATTCAGTCTTCATTTCAGTTCACATTATCCACCCTCAAAAAAAGTATCATAAAACGACTGCTTCTGCTGCGGTTTTTCTGTACCATTTGTACATTGGCTGCTACATTGACAGAACAGAAAAACCTTACACCCATCGATATCTAAAAAGTAAGAAAACTCAGCTTCCACGTGGAAGTGAAAGAAACCAATTTCACAACCTTCTCACCGTTGCAATAATTTCCCCAAAAATCACACTGTCAACCTCACTCATTTTCCCTTCATCTGATGCTCTCCGCAAACAGATATGTTGCATTTTGCACAGTAGGTCGTGGTATATCTGCAATAAGCCCTTTTCGGCTGTGACTCTGAAGGCCCAGGATCAGGTTGAGAGCGCAAAGGTTCAGGGCGTGGCAAAGGTTCAGCAGGATCAGTGCGAGAAATTGAAGGTTCAGCAGAATCAGGTCGTGAAGTTGCAGACGCCATGAGAAGAGGATTTGGTTCCAAAACGTCCGAAATCGGCACTTAGCGTTGGAATTCCAAGTCGATATCGTCTGAATGACTCACACAGCTGCGAACTCAACTTAAACATAAATTCTAGTCTTGGAAGTGGGTTCTCATCTTTGTTACTTCCGCTTTTACGATTTCTGCTGTTGTTATGCTGCACCTGCTGGTTCCTTTTTCGATGGAAGTTATGCACGTAAATTACATATGCATTTATACATGTTGCATTTAACATGCTATAAAATACGCAGAGTATTGTGATCACAATTCATGTTGCCACACATTTGGCCAAAACTGTCGACCCCGTCTTTTGTCTTGTTATATGCTGAAATGAAGTAAGGCTTCTCGCTGACTTCATCGATCCCTTGATCATCGTGAATTGAAGACAATAACTACGTGTCGAATAGAGCCCTGAGGGCGCTGAGGGTAGAGATTTTGGTTCAAGACAGTTTCTAACGATGCATGTTGTCAAACCATTCCTCAAAATTCATAGAGTTTCGATTTTGTACGAAAAAAACCCAACTTTGGATACTTTTTGGTTTACCAAATTTTAAAGCTCTTCAATTTTGTCCTTAGGAATCAATAATTGTTATTGATCCTAAAGGAATACAGTTATTTAAATATGTTTGGCGAGGTTTGTGTGGTTTCCTATGTGAATCTACGGAGTAGTTAGTTGCACCAGTAGCCTTCTGTTAATTTTTTACCTGCCTCCTACAATATATGTACCACGAACTCCTCTTCTTGTTGTCCTTTGGATTTCTAGGACCTGCGATTGTTGAGGGGTAAGAAAGTTCCTGTGAAGCAAATCCTCCTCATAATGTCGCTGGGATCGTCCTATCAGAAGGAGGTTTTCAGAAGGCGACAAGGGCTCCACGTGGAACGGCCTTCTCATGTACTGACATGTTTTCCAGGAAACCCTGTCCTATTGTACAGTTCTCATTTTTCCTGCTCAAGCTACGTCAGTGTCTTCGGTACATTCGCTCGGGTGTGACCTACCGGTTTTATGAGTCCTGCTAACAAGTAGGGTTGTTCCTATATCGAGGATCTTCTGATATTTGGCATCGGTAACGATATTCAACGTCGATACAGCAATATTATCCATATCGGCCATATTGATTGATATATTGCGAAATTCGTATGGTTACTCATTATTTTATGACAATGCGTTTTTTAATCAAGTGAATCTAAAACTGATTTCATCTTTATATTGCAGATAATTTATATTAATTTCCATCACGTGGAGTAAAATTCGGTTGAAAAATATTTGTTTGAGGTTAGCTCATTGAAAAAACTTGTGTCAGCTAATTTTTGAGATCGCTATTTTAAGCTACCAATAACAGTCACACAATGGAATTTCAGTACCAACATAGAAATAAACTACAGTAAATTGCAATTCCTAAATGTGTATTTTGGAATAATTGAAACTCAAACATTTTCATTCAAAGATAAAATATATTGGAGTACAGGCGTACAGGATTAATAATTACCACTTGACTGAAAAATTACAATAAAGACAAACAATATTTTCAATAGAAAATATAATGTATATGGGGCATAATAAGATAGGACATCATCATACGAATATCATAAACTGAATATTATTGTGATTATAGGGATCAAAAACCGTATTTTTGTAAAAATACAACATCGAAAGCCGATATTCACCATAATCTTTCGATATTACGGTAATATGGCATTTCTGATATCGATATAACATCGTAAATATCGAAATAAAAATATCGATATTCATTGTTATTGATAATATTGGAACATCCCTATACGTTACTTAGTGTCTTCGGTAAATTCGCTCGGGTGTGACCTACCAGTTCTATGAGGTCAGCTCGCAAGATCGCTGCAGGATTGGGCCAGCAGAACACACACCTCAGTTCTCCCTTGGTATGTTGTACATCCACCTATTTTATCCTCCTAATTATCATACCCTTTAAGAAGGTCGTAACCATTACTGTAATAATACAAAATTTTTGTTTGTGTAGTTCAACAACTTTGTAACCACCCAATTATATATCATGTTACAATACATAAAATATTTACATAAAATATTTATATTCAGTTTATAAACTGAATAAAAAATTATGTTTCTTGAAAAAATTACATAATTACGCGTACATAATCGCACTATATTTTCAAACCGTGCCAACTGGTGTTAAATCGAAATAGGAGTCAATCTCCAGGTATCACATTAACTGGATAAAAATCCCCAGAAGATACCTGGCAAATTTAAAATTTTCTCTTATGTCTGGTACCTACTTACTGCTTACAAGTACCTACCTACTAATCAATTGTATACCTACCATGCAGTGCCTTCTTTTCACATTATTAGTTCATTATGGTTACTTAGCAATATTATTTATTGCTTAGCGTGATAAATCAGCTTTCCTTGATACAACTATGGTTTAGGGATCATGAGGTGGTGTGATATAATTAGAACATGGAAAAAAGTGGCGAACGATTTTCCTGCTATGAAAACTAAGGGAGGTACACTTCGCTAGTAACGCATTGGTTGTAAGTGAAAATCAAGAGAAAAACCACTGTTTATTCCGTCGAAAAATGAAGTTTTTGTATAACGAACGTCACGGAAACATAATAAGTAATAAGTAATAAGTAATAATTAGGGTAAGTAATAATTAGGGTAAATGTTCCTTTACCTACCAACGGTTAGGTTGTACGTGAAAATCGACCGAAATGGAAACTTTGCATTCTTTTCGTGTTACATTTTCACACATAGACTCCCGCACCTTGGACATATCCTTGTCAAAACTCTGCAAATTCGAGAGAAACCCTGTTTTCCTCAATAAAAGTGAATTTTGTCTGAAAATATTGACGTTTGCTCAATTCCAGGTTTCGTTGTGTCCCACACGAATTTAACGATTTGGCGCAGTTAGCGATCTGTGTGTACCCAATATCAAAATTTGATATTAATATTAATAATGAAATTTTCATTAATGTGGCTGAAGATCTATCTCTTCAAAAGAGAATGAAATTTCGTCTTCCTACAGTCATCACATGACCGCTCGGAATGCCGTTTCGACAATCATCAACGGCCGATGGTTCCCCAGGGCGTGTCCAACACTATATTGCTTTGCCTTTGCATTAACCCCCTCTCCACGAAGGCCCACGCCTAAGCCTGAAATTCCACAACTAACTCGCACGCGGGAACCTGTAATCATCAGGATTTCAAGCTGCACCCGGTTATTAGTGCACCGTGTTACACCTTCGTTCGCTTTTATGTGGAGGTGGGACTTCGTCCCGTAAGTCAAGTTCGAGTCGAAACAGAAGCTTTCAAGGCACCGTGTGAGGGCGGGGTAGTAGGGGTGTTAGATAGTCGATAGTTGAGACTATCGATAGTTTCGATACTATCGAACACCAACTATTGACAGTATCGATAGTCTATCGACGGTGTTTTTGAGATTACCTTTGCTCGGCATATAATTACGTATTATCCACCTACCTAGTATGTTTTAGGGCTTACTCAGCAAGCCTTGCTGTGGGCAAACATGGTAAAATTTACTATTTAATTTCCCCTCACGCACATCTTTATCAAAATAATCCCATACATCAGATTCGGGAGGCATAATAAAAGAAAAACTCTGCAAATTCTTGACACAACGGTTTATTAAGTATCTTCTTTGAGCAGATTTTTCTAATCTAATTCACGAAAAGATAGATGAAACTGTAGCTCATCATCCAAATTTAAATAAACAAATAGGTATTGTTGAAAGAATTTTACATTTTTTGGTGGAGGGTGGGAAAGGGGCGGAGGTTGTCTGCAACTTAATGGTGCCGGGAGGAGGGTAGTGGGTGAATGAAGGAGGGTGGCGGGAGTGTGGTGGAGGGCGGTGGGTAGAGGGTAGTGGGTGTAGAGTGGAGGGAGGTGGAGGGCGGTGGGTGTTGGGTGGAGGGAGGATGTAGCCCCCCCCCCCCCCAGACAGACAACGCCATACACTTGCCATACACTTAGCCATACACTAGCCATACACACTACATTCTATGCGGGGACTTGTCCAAGCCTTCCGCTCTTCCGGGGGTGCCCAAACGCTACCGAATCCCCGTGAGGAGCTGAAGGGAATCCACCTGATGACCGGCAATACGCATGCGCGAGGACTTCGAAAATTTTTTCACTCGTTTTATAGTTGCCAAGCACATTATCGAAGAAAATAAACCAAAATTTCGGACCGATAACATTAGCTTCATTTTCCTCGAAAATTCGGTTAAAGACCAAAAGCCGTCGAAACCCTATTCAATGAAAATCTACCAAAATGATAAACCAAAACTGATGATCCAGTCAAGATATTTTTGTTTGTTCATCTATTTATTTTATCTTATTAACCAAAATAAAATCAAAGAATATACATAGTCTACGGATTTTTTTTTAATAACATGTTCTGTTCAACAGTGGTTTGTTGAATTTTAGCATACATGTATGCTAAAATTCAACAAACCACTGTTGAACAGAACATGTTATTAAAAAAAAATCCGTTCCTTTGAGTTTACCAAATTGTTTGTATCAAATTTTTACATGAATTTAGCTCAACGCTTTGAGGCCCCCAACAGACCTGGCTATCCTCTTTACCAGCCCGGGAATCGAACCCGGGACCCCTTTAATATACCTTGTCCCCACTCGCCAGACACTCCATTCTCAAATTCAAATTCAAAAATATTTTTTTTATTGGCACAAAGGTACATACATAGATACATACGTACAAACATACACTCCATCCTCATGTCAAGAATCAAGAATCAAGAATAATTAATATAGCATACAAAGTTTGTACAGAATGTTTGAGGCTTATACAATACCTGCCTGACGGCCATAAAAGTTTAACGAAATAATTTATTGTGGAGGGTTGAGACACGTTGTGACCATGTTTGTGACATGTTGTGTCCATCCTCATGTTGTGACCAGCACAATCTAACAACTCCAAGGACCATAACCTCCATAACCGGTTATGCCGACCCGAAGTCCAAGAAGTTATTCGAATAACATTTGTTTATCTTTCAATGAAAGGTAGAAACTGAAAATGCTTGATGGGGCTTAACCCGAAAAGGGCACTAGTATAACTAGGATAAATACTAAGGAATCATAATTTTACGTTGACGTTGATTATCCTCAGGTTGATTATTATATAAGAGACAAGAATAGGATTTTCGGATCAACGCTTCGATTTTGTCGTTGTAAATCTCTCAAAGCCTGGATTTGAATAATGAATTTAACGAGTAACCCTTTCAAGTTAAAGTTCAATACACAAATCTCGCTCCAGCCTCAGACATCAGGAAATACGGTTGGTTTCAGACAAGGGCAGACGTCCAGCCTAAGTAACGATATTAAACCCGAAACTGATACACTCGTTCGCTAAATTCTCTTGCGTTAAAAAAGAGTAAACGTCAAGAAATACCTTTGGGTAAGCCTTATGAAGAGCCACAACTATTAATACGGGGGTCCCGGCTTTCGAATTCTCCACACATAATATTTCAGGTTAATGGAGATTATACGGACTGAGGCAGTTCTCACCCTGTTAACATCTCGCGTGTTAATTAAAACGCCTGTACGAACTTTAGTACGTCGTTTTTTTCAGAGCGCGTGGGGTCGTAATTTTTCTTTGGATTGAAAAACAAAACAAGAAAATTGAAACGGGAGGGGAGAAAAAAACGAAAATTATCGAACGTCCGAGGGGTTTTTCACGTTAACCGTAAAGATTCCGGGCGCACGAGGCGTGGAAAAGGTGCGAAAGAACGGAAAGGATTTTTAATAGAATATGAATCCTTTGGTAGGTGGGATTCGAGCCCTATGCGGGCATCACTTCATAAAGTGTGGGATGATGGTATTTTTCTTTATTTATTTTTTTTTTAGTTATTGGGATTTGAGATAATTGCCGCCGGGGCGATCTGGTGTGTTCCTCCAAAGCCCTCATGCTCTTCTGGTGTCGTAAAGTATCGATTCTGGGCGGCTGCGATCGGGACGAGCCCGCTTTTCATACTCCCGAAGGAGTGAAGAAGTTGAGTGTTCTAAGAAGGTCGTAATGATTAAATAATATACTGCATTATAGTTTTGCTTAAATATTAGATTTTTTTTTTTTTTTTTGCAATGGAATTGACAAAAACCGTCCTGAACTTTTTACAACGTCTGGAACTTGAGTTTCAATGACCCAATTGTGAGGGCCTACTTTCTGTGGTAAGGTCTATTTACTTGCCTGGTTCTGGAAATGAAAAGTAAATCCAATTACCTCAAATAAACCATTTGGCCAACTATTACTCTCAAAGTAGCCTAAAAACAATATTAGTTTCAGAGCCACCATATTAACCTTCAAGTCATTCGTGAATCACGATTTTAAGATCGATAGATGGATTCAACTGTCTATGGGATTTTTTTATTATACATTGTTATGAGAGCGTAATTTCGTCAATGGTAAATATATAATATATAATATAATATAGTTCTCATATTATTAAGATGAGAACTTGCGTATTATAATTAATAATATTATAATAATTATTGATCGACCCGTTGTTCCTGTTAAAAACAACAATAATGACGCGAAAAATCCCGGCAGTTTCGAGTTTCTAGAATCGAAACTAGTCGATCGAACCTTGAAACCGACACTTTTTGAAAGTTTCGATGGTTTTGAAATTCGAGTTTCGGTATCGCCAAATCACTAGTATTTTTTGAATATTTATATACAAATAGTTCGTTGGTTCAAAAATTCGCACACACAGTCGCCTGACTGTACTTTTTTGTTCTAATTTTTGAACGTATAGAAATTGTTACAGTGTCATATGAGGACGGTCAAACAGGTCAGATAATATCTGTTTTCATAGGAACGATTGAACGATCGATGGAGTAACGAAAAGGCCTCGTCATGCAGCATGGCCTTATGAGAGAGTTTTCGGGGTAACCTACGAATTAGTGGGACGGCCGAACGTCTATAACTCACCTCGAAACGTATATTCATTCCGAAAATGGACAACGTACCCAACACTTTAGTTTCCTAGAGCCTATGATTGGGCACCCGGACAAGGTGTACCTAATTTATAGTGAACTACTATATTTTTGGTTAACCTACTATCTTGAATAATCACTATATTAACTTTAATATAACAGTCGAAACTACACATTTTTGAGCCTATGACCGGTCTTTTCAACTACTAACCAATTTCCATACTACCGACTATCAAAATTTCTTCACAGAACGATGAGATTATGACAGAGAATTAACAAGACCACATACACGCAGTAACGCTCATAACTTCCCATAATTCTGACTCGTCGTCTGTGTTTCCGTCAGTTGTCAATTAAGGCTTTCGAGGCCTTCGTATGCTCAAAAATTTCGAAATCTGTAACCCAATCATTATTACCCAATAAATTTAAGATTGCCCATATTTGAATGAGATGTTCCAAACATCACATTTCACATAAAACCAGTTATTTCTTTAAAATTCGCTCTTACAGGCAGGCTGCATCATTTTATAAAATGTTACTCATTTTATATTCCATGACGTCTTATTAACGTCTTCCCTCCATGATGGCACTCATAAGATTTTACAAGGAGGAAAAATTAATGTTTATTATTAATGTATTATTGATGAATGTTTTCATTTTATACTCGTAATAAAGATAATTGATTGGTTGTACATAGTATTGACTTATATGACTATTTGCCGTTCTCTTTCAATGCATATAGACAAATTGCGATAATACGTCCTGGACGTAAATGGTCCATTGGAGTCATGTCCACAACCATATTTGCTCAGATGGGCTTCAATGTATCTGCTCAAAAGATATAATAGCCCATCTGAGCAAATATGGTTGTGGACACGACTCCAATGGACAATTTACGCATAATTCAAAGTAAACACAGCTTTCTTCAATTGGTTATTTACGTATTGTATAATTTCAATATAATTATTGAACATTAAGACAGCTTGGAATTGAGCGCTAAGGAACACAATATTAAATATTGTGTTCCTCATCGCTCAATAAATTTTATTGATCACAGAAAGATTTATTTTATCACGAAAATATTTCTACTTTTTTGTTTTCAACTTGAAGACAGTTAATACTTGTAGTTCATTCATATAATAACATACTTTCTTTAAGATGTTTTGAAAATTCTACTCTAATACGAACTTGAAGAGACAAACTATCTAAGTAATATTAGGGTGATTCCACGAAAAACGTCAAATTCGACCTGACCGACCCAACGATATTTTTTGATAGATTTTTCCTATTTTTTCTCTCTTATTGTCTCAACATTGCCTTCCTTATGAGGTGCGCAAAGTGGGCACGCACAGTTATAATTACTTTATCAGATATTCATGTTTTAGTAAAACATGGTTCCAGGGGAGAGAGTTACTGTCCAGGGGAGAGAGAAAAACAGTACTTTTCAGTCAACATCCTCATTTATATTTTTTATGTAAACATACTTCAGTCTCATTTAACAAATGTTATTCACATATATATCACATCTTATCAAACTATTAGGAATTTTATGTGAACAGCCATAATTCCCAGTTGAAAAATTCAAAATACAAGAGTAAAAAAAATGAAAACAGATGTCAATAAACTTAAAATGTAGCAACGTTATAGTTTGACATGGTGTTTCTCTAAAACATGAACTTAAAACTAGGTCTCCCTACAGTAATTACTGTAATCACAGAAAAGAATCAGTCTAGAACCAGTTATGAAACAACATCTTCACTCAATCAGAGTCATGAAGAATCAAGTCGTTACTCAGCTAGCAGCTCAACTATTAACATTGTAGTCTTATTATTTTCAAGATACGAGTCTTGATCCAATCGAAAGAGCGTCAAAATGCTATTCTTTGGATACCAATATCTCAAAATCGATATTTTTGGACATAGTACCTCTGTGCATTAAGGTATCGATATAATCGCAACAGGTTGTGAGATTCTTGACCACTTGATTAATAGGGATAGGTTCTCGAGGGTTGGTCCAACCTATAGGTTAGTTCTCGAGGGATAGGGATGGGACCAACCCTCGCGAACCTATCCCTATAATCGCAACATTCGATTATCTCGATAATCGAGTTCACCGGGCGTTTAATGCAGTAGTACCTAGCGATGCCCGATATGATATCAATATATCGAAATATCGATATTTGCTGACAAAATTTCGATATTATCGATATTTGCTGACGATATTTCGATATTATCGTATCGATATCGCATCTTCCGATATTTTCGATTATTGATATTTTTAGCCGATATATCGTGCTGTTAAATCACCCTTTAGCACGCGAAAATTTAAGGAATACTCTGTTGCAAAATATTCCGAGGCACTGTTATTGGTGTCTGCTGCGCTGCTGTCGGATCATGACGGATGACGGCAACCGCCTAACTTCGGAGCACCTAACCCAACGGGCGTTCCTGAAGAGACTCAGCACAAAAGTGTGGAGTGCTCTCCATTCTAAAGCAGTTTAATTGTATTTTTATGGTGAACTAAAGTCCTAAAGTAAAGTTTTGCTTTATTTTCAACGTTTGCTCTCCTCTCCAGTCTAAAGTTGGAATGATTTTGATTGTAATTAAAGTCCTGAAATAAAGTTTTGAATTATTTTTACCATTTCAGCGTTACTTATCCCTTATTTTCCCAATTTCATAACAGTTAAAACGATCCTCATACAGTACTGAGAAAATGTTCTAAATATGGTCGATATCCGACCGATATATCGAAATATCGATATTTTTGACCGATATATCGATATCTAATATCGGCTCTATGCGATAGTCTCGATATCGATATTATCGATATTGTAGGTTTCGATATGAAACGCTAGTAGTACCCTCACCTGATGGGGGACGTTCTATTCTGTTCTACGTCGATGGTTAGGGCTGACCTACTTTTGATTTTCACGCATCGCCCGAAATCGCATCGTCTCCAACCGAATGACTCACCCTTCAGACGCCTCATCTTTCTCCCTTTAGTTTCGTCGTGTAAGACGATTAAAAATTCCCAAATTCTTTTGGCCCGGCGCGGAAGACAAATTGATCTCGTTTAAAGGCACCTTCCGACGCGGATGACCCTGAAACGGTTTCGATCTAATGAGCCCAACAGTCCCACGGTTCGGTATCATGTTCGGGACGACGCGTCGGTCCCCTACGGAGTCAAAATTTTCAAGAGAAGGAGTCGGTTAATCAGCCTCGAAAAACCCCGTCAAACCAGCTTCCACCCACAAGAATGCCAAGAGTGGCGTAACCGAACCGAGAAGTTTCTCGTTTTTTTTTCTCCTTTTCTCTCTTCTCGTTTTTAAAGGCGAATACAGACTATGGGAGAGACATTGACTCAATCGAAGTCTATCGCAAGAAGGGAATTTTTTACGGGGTTCGCGGGACCTGTCGCGCCCTCGAAAGTCACAATAATATTTTATCAAAATCGTCGACCGAAACCCGATTCGTCGAACGCAATCTCGTCTGCGGTTCTCTATGAATAAATTAGTTTTTCACACCCTCGGCCTCTTTGCTCCTCTAGCTTGAGGAGAAGAGAAGCTGACAGTAGGCGAGTGTGGGCAGCGTATTTATCTTCCTCGCATCGTTTCGGCTGTGCATAATAATCGAGGTAAATGCACCTTAGAGTTCGCACAGTGGTTCGAAATTCAATGTTGGTTCATTTTCTTCGTTAATGAACCATTGGAATCGCCCAAAGAAAAGAAATTTTTAACCGCCCCCCCCCCCCTCAAAATTTGTTGGTTTACGTTTCAAGATACGTAGATTCAGAAAATCGAATTAAAAAAAAAAAATCCGTCCGTACACCGTACGCTGTCCACGCCGTTTTGCCCAGTTAGCGTTGAGCTAAAATTGCAAAATTTGGTTTCCGGGTCCGGACCAGCCCCACTATGATCCTTGAAACTTTTCATATCCCTAGCTCAATTGGAAGGGGTTCAAAACGAACTTTAAAATTCCGACAATGTCATATCTCGAAAAAAGGTAACTGAACGGTTCAATTTTGAATGACCTGAAAAATTACGAATTTTTTAAGACCAATCGGATTTTTGTGCGGCCAGCCGTTCGTTCACAGTGACCGCGCAAAGGTTTAGGAGAAACACTAAACTTCGCGTCTGAAACGGCCGTTCGGTCGGTCAACCCCCAGCCGCCCAAAATAAAACTACCTTTTTTTCATCTTCCCGGTAAACTACAGACTGGACATTTTAACCGTGTCAGGGATTGACCACATTGCACTCGGTTTCGCATCTGTAAAATTGTTTAAATAATACCTGTTTGTAATAGTACAAATTAAATTTTGATGATTGAAATTTTAAAAATAGGTCAGAACTGGATCACAATGCAATATTCACTCGGTATTTTTTTCTTCTCGAAACCAGAATAAGGGTTCGAGTTGCGGTGACATTTCAGTCTGTATAATTCATAACAAACACATTTTTTATTTAGTTGGTGGACGAATGGTGAATATAAAACGGCTGAATCAGTCTTGTGGTGTATGACGGCGCGTAGAAGCTCAGCAATGACAGTAGATATGGACTGATATAGATAATATCTGTATATTTAGTATATCCCTCTACTCAACTCCCATTAGCTAATCGACCTCTAGTTTGAGATTGATGAACACGGGCTATTCACTAATCGTCGATTACCTTAATCGGACATTTAGTTAACCGGAGATTTGATAAACCCGCCCTTCTTTCACTTTAGGGGGCTCAGATGAAAGCTCGCGAGAGCTCGGGTCTAGGGATGGGACATCGATATTGATAACGTCGAAATATCGATGTTAGTCGTCGATTTCGATGTTTTACCATCAATGTTTCACGTTCGATAACATCGAAATATATCGATGCTATGCTCCGATAACACTGGTCCAATTTATTACTCAATTCTGAAAACATCGTTTGTTCGTCGCAGGATACAGGTTCTTCAGTAATAACGAAATAAGATACGAAATGTCTCTTTATTATTACTTTTACATTTTCACAAACATTTTTACATTTTTACCTACAAAAAAATTAATAAATGAATAAATAAATAAATGAAAAGGAAAACTGAACATTTGCAATAAAAAATATTAAAAAAAAGTTTTCGTCAAGAGAATGGAGAAACCCCAGTTTTCTCAAATTTTTTCCCTTTATCCTGTTCCTGGTATCTGTTAAAATGTTCCCGGTTTGAGAAAATAGTCGTTCTGTTGAGATGCTTGCGAGGTATTTGAAGACCAATTTGCTGAGCTCAGGAAACGTATCAGCTGACTGACGTCAGAAGTCAATGGGGTTTCTGCTGATGTCTGCCTCAGCGGGAGACCTTTGGTACAAACAAATTACAAAGAGTAATAATAATAAGTAGGTAAGTGTTCGTTCATACGAAAATACTGGAAACAACTGAGTCAAAAGAGAACTGTGACTGAATCAAAATCAAACCAAGTGACAAAGACAAAGAGACAAACCGGGCAAAGAGACCGAGTCCAAGCGATAACTTACTTCTGATAAGAACATCGATGTCAATATTGATATGGATGTTTCCTGAATATCGATGTTGCCTACCGATGTTGACATCGTCATGGAATATCGATGTTTTCTTTCGATGTCCCATCCCTAGCTCGGTCACAGGCAGCCAGAACGCCTATGTGTGGCGGGAAGAGACTTTACCGGTTTTCGTGTAGCATCTTCAGTACAAAGCTTCCACGTACAGTCCTCAATGTACATTTTCCACGTAGAATAACCCTCGCCTTGCTATTTTTTTTTTAAATCGGTCTCTCCACGAATCTCTGACCTGCACGGACAGGCTCACAGGCGATGAAAAGGATACGAAGAACTAACCCGTCTTTGTTTTCTACCTTTCATTCCGATTACTCCTCTCTGTTCGCTCCACGCGAGGGGAGTTAATTCCTCGAACAGATTCGACAAGTGCGAGCTGTGAAGACGTATGAAAAGAAGGTTATAAATTATCTCAAGTTCCAGGATTTTCTCATGTTTTGGGAATTCACCAACGTCCCTTTTCTGATACCTGCTTTTTGCTCAACCGACATTTTCAGCCAATCTCACTCTCAACTAGGGATGTATAAAAAATATCGATATATCGAAATAGCCGATATTTTTCTTACGATATATCGATGTTTATTGCCGATATGTTTTATCCCGATATATCGGTATGTCGATCTCAAACTGGCACTATTGGGTCCGATATATATATATAAAATAATAAAAATATATTATATTTGCATAAATGTATAAATATTATTATATTATATTGCATTTAATGTCCAATGAGTAGCCAACAAGTTTCTTCGCCCTAAGGCTTCTTGACCTTCCCTTTGACTGATAGTTTTGAAAATCTTTCTGCTGAACCTGAAGGTTCTGATCCTCTGGCAACACTGTAGATCGTATCCTATCACGGACACCCTTAGCAACAAAAATCGAGCATCCGGAAGAAGAAATCAAGGTAACAAGCGGAAGAAGAAGAAGAGCATTCATTCATCCGCCTTTTAAAATTACAATTTTGGGAACCACTCCAGCGTTAGGAGAACAACATGTAGCTACACAGGGTTGGAAAAGGAAATGGAAGGAACTTCCATACAGAGCAAACTTTACGGGAGGATAACCCTCGAACGTGAAACCTTCCTCATTTCGCTGTAATGTGCATTTTTGTATGGGTGGATTTTTTATGCACACCTACATCCACCTACAAAACATTGAGGATATTGAGACATTGATTTATAAATTGAATCTGTAATCCGGAATTTTGAAATTTAGATTTCTCAAAATTAGACAAAAAAATTCCTATTATATCGAAGACCAATATATCGAAATATCGATATTTTTTACCGATATATCAAATTACTATTTCGATATAGTTTTAAAGTATCGATAGTCGATATATCGATAGTTTTCCCCCGATATTGCATCCCTACTCTCAACCATTCACGTTTAATAATAATCACAGAACGGATATTATATTATTATTTATTTACGTGATTTATTACGTTATTTATCGTGATTCTGGCTGAGTCTGTCGTAGTATTTAATTGAAATCGATATCTCGAGGTACCTACGCGCGCGCTTCCTCGCGAATCGATCGCACCTGGCAGATACTCCGCGATTTAGCGTTGATTTCTCCTTCGATTAACCGCTGAAACTCTTATACCGAATGATTCGACCGAACGGGAAGTGCTTCCCCCCGTCGCTCGGTACTTTCGAGGCGTAGAAAACAGTTTCCATTCGACCTTTCAAACCGGCCCCTCCGCCGAGATAATTTAGATTGAAGATCCTCCTCGAAGGATCCGGCGTTGTGATGACCGTCCCGAGAGCTTTCCCCGCGGTGACAAGCGCGTGCCCTCCTCCGGACTTCGACGTACGTTAAAGAAGTCGGTGGCTCGGCGTTGGAGATAGAAGAGAGAGAAAAATGAAGAAAAATAAATAAAAACCGGCCGTCCCGAGGTGTATCAGAGTTCACGATTATGCACGGCTAGTTTCACGCGAGACGCTGGTCCCGATTGGAAATTACGTTAGAAGGACCTCACGTCACGAAGAAACTGACTTCAGCGAGAAACGCACATGAAATTTGAGAAAATTCGAATTCTCTTAATAACGGTGCTAAAACTGCCTTTCAAGGAATTTTGAAATAAAGTGAACATATTATGTTCGAGGGATTTTATTAAAATCCCTCGAAGTGGAAATGTATAAATGATAAATGTATTTGCCGAGAAACACGTCAGTTTTGAGATTTTTCTACGCTGAACACGGTGGTGAAGTCAGAATTGCGATAACTCATTCCGTTATCAGATTAGAGCAGAGGAACCGTGAAGAACACATCAAGTAACAACCCCGTTTCTTCGTCTGCAAACTGCGCCAGTTTGAGAACGGATGGCGTGCACTGTGCAGCCAACCTTAAAAATTGGTGTCTTTTGTCAGTCTGTTCCATTTTAGGAATTTATGTGTACCTCCCCCCCCCCTCCTAAAACTCCCTGAAACCCCCTTTAGATGTGCCCGATTCCGCCCATCTATGAATTTAGCCTTTCAATTGTCAAGACAGATTTTTCGTGCAAATTTCAACTTTCTATCCCAATTAGATGATTTTTGGTGTCTTTGGGCAGCGGATTCAGGATGGTCTGAAACGGATTTTGGTATACAAATTTTTCGAGTTTTAAACATTTTGGACCGAGAACAATAGCTTCCTTTTCTTCGAAAATTGGCTAAAAGAAATTCTTTCTTAATAGGAAAAACATCTGATCGTGGATATGTCTGGTAGCTACAAAAGCCCCTCAGTTGATCCAGGGCCTATTCTGGTTAAAGTGTAGGTCCTAAGGATAATACACTGTATACAATATAGGTATGTATGTCATGTATGTCATGCTACATTAAAGCTTCATAGAAATTGGCTTCAGGAGCAACTCAGCTAATCCGAGGCATGGGCAGCGTCACGTTAAAGCCCTAAGGAGGCTACATACCAAATTACAGCTTCATAGAGTGAATAGCCTAGCAATTAGCTTTAGGAGCCACTTACCTGATCCCGGCCCTATGCTGCTCAAAGCGTAAGTCCTAAGGAGGCTGCATGCCAAATTGCATATCTCCTTCACCATGGGAACAGCGCCAAAAAACGTCAAATTTTTGTGTATCACTCAAATTTGTATCATGCATATCTTAGAATGTCCATGTCAAAATATGTATTAATAATTCAATTCGATAGAAATATTCTCGGCCTTCACCCTGGCAAAAAGAGTACGTTCAACATTTCGAGCAAGAATATCGCTCCAAACAAAGGGAGGGTTGAGCAAGGGTCACATAATGAAAATACTGAGTGTTGTAAGAGTTTAATAAAGTTTCTGAAGTTTAATTCAATTAATTTCATGAGTAAGAAAGTAGTTCGTAGGCCTTGTTAGAGCACCAGGGTCCAAACAAGGCCTAAAGCTATTGTTTTGGTAGAATGCAAAAATAGGTAATAAATATCTAGTGTTTTTGTTTGCTCAAAAAACACTACTTTATTACTGGAACACTACTTTATAGCCGGATTTTTTGAGAATTCGCTGAGCAGATGTCTTCAAACCTTATTTGGCTCGGTACCTTACTCGGGAGCCCTCAAACTGTACAGTATTTCAGTGCCGATTCAACTCGCCGAAACCCTTCAAACCGCGCTCGCAACCTACAAAATATTGAAATATCCTCAAAACCGTCAAATTTTCTAGAAAAATATTGAACGCTTTTGCAATATTGTTGCCAGTGTGAGGGCCTCTTCAGGGAGACAACTTGGTAGTGGGCACTATAAAACCCTGCATTCAGAAGTTTTTAACAAAATGTTTAAACGCAACATTTTATGACTTATAAATAGCTGAAAATAGGTTTTACACGTGTGGAAGTATTATTGGCCAATTTCCAACACTTCGGGGGTCTTAAAAGTCGCCTAATATCAATTACTCAGTTTTCCCCACTTTTCGCACCTGTTACAATCGTCGTTGATTAATATCAAAAATCAGTTTCATTTCGCACAACTTCCCGACTGCAACCGCCCTGTTCCGTCGAAATTCCACTGCCATCTCTCAAACCGCATTTTGTTCGCGAGAAAAACCCTCCCCGATTATAACATCGCCCGGACGTTCCACATCGTCATATATCACGATACCCGCCGGCGTGTCACTAACCTTTGCCCTTCCCCCGTACCGGCGAGGGGACATTGTTTTTTCACCCTTTTCCTCCCGAATTTATCACAAGTCGAAAGATTAATGGGTTTTTCATCAACAAGTAGATTAATGATTCCGCGATACTTCGCACTCCCCATTCCGATAAGTTCTTTCCGTTTCGACGGTATCATTAGTCCTCGCTCCGGAGACGCTCCGGTTCTTCATTTATTTCTCGCATTATCTGTTTCTCCGGGAAAAACGGGAGAGGGTTTGTTATTATCTGAGGGACTTATTTTCTAATGATTCATTTAAGATCGGTAAATCTCCCTCATCTCACGACACACATCCCCAACCGCTCAATATCCGACGAAAACTCTTTCATTACGCTACGTTTCGAAATACTCACAAATTGGTCGCATTTTTCGATCTAACGCGAACTCGTCTGCTCCTATCAGGGGCCGATCCAGGGGTCGAGAGGTTCTTAACATAATTCTTTCTATTGCGTATAGGGGTCATTCTCATATTATTTGATCATTTGATTTCCGCTTTAAAATCGTTTTTTACTTGGGTTTTCAGCTTCAAAAAAATGGTTTTGGTACGTATCAATTTGTAGGTTTTGTAGGAGGGAAGCAGTGGTGTCGTTGAAAAGCACCCAGCACATCCTAAAGAAAAAATATTTCAATGTAGAGTTTGAAAACGTCACGAGTGTTACTGTTTTAAGGGGGTGGAGACCTGGAGCTGACATGTAACACTTGCCTGGACAGTTGGCTCGCCCTCGTCGACAAGTTTTCCAAGTAGGTACCCCAAAACAGCAGCGTCCATTTCTAGTGATCATCCTGTAGCTGTATAAAATCCACGTTTATTAATTAGGATTGGAGGATTGATCCTCCCTTTGACCTGGTTCCAAGCTTGAAGTTGGACCAAAGTGTCCTGCATTCCTGGTACAAAGTTACCTTCCACCAATATTTTGTGAAAATTGACGACAAAACTCATCTGAATGAGAAAAACCAGTATTGAATCTTCATTTCCATTAAATTATCAACATGAGAGGATAATATCATAATATTATTATGTCATCATTTTCACTACTCTTCTCAACCACCTGTAGAATCAAAAGTACCCCGGCACAGGTTATCACAAAAAACAGCTGATCGCTATGACGAATTGTTATCACTTTCTTTTAACCTTTTAACCTTATAAGGCCTTTGTATGACCCGACATTTATATTTTAGTTGTTTATGTGTGTATAATATGGACAACAGACTGTCTTTACACAATAAAGGTTTTTATTATTATTATTATCACTAAGAGGTGATAAGTAAATGTTGTTGCTGTTGACTTTTGAGTTGCCCAGGATGTTGCCATGATTTCGGCTATTACGTATTTGTATGGTCCTCTCCCCCTATACACCGATTACGCCACGTTTGTAGTTTTTACGTTTTTGGAACAAAGTATGCCGCCCTTTACGGTATCGTATATCTGACATGTTTCAAATAAATAAAATCGATACTTCGAAATTTATAATGAGATCGGCGAAGTAAAGGGTTGACGTGAGGATTGACTCATAATATGTTCTCGAAATATTGTTTCAATTCTCTTGAAATTGGAATCTGAGGACAAAACAAATTTCCTGCGTACAGTCTAACTAGGTCGCTACTGGTACCCACTAATTAATTTGCCAGTATTTGTTGCTTCGTAATCTCCTTAGAATTACGGGATTACAAATTGAATTTTACCACCGTATTATTATGGCGGGTCGAAAGACGTCTCTGTGGATTTCACCTTTTGCTGAGCGATGATCTTCCATCCCTCGAACCCCCGAGTTTTTCTCGTTAGGATATTCTACCTCTCGAAGCATTTTATTTCTCGTACCCCGCTCTAATTTGTCAAAAAGGAAGCGACACACAAAAAAGGGCTTTCCGAATCGTATGTAATCCGGTTAATTTTTTAACGCGTCCCCCGCTCGGAGATATGACACATTGCGAACACGATACACCGAAATGTTCTTCCATTTGTCAGATGTGTTTGGTTTAGGGAAGAGAATCAAATACTCAAAACCTGGTTTTTCTGATCTTCTCGTTTTTTATTTTAACATTTTTTATTTTTCGTTCCTCTCGAGGAGTCGACCCTTTCGAAAAAATATCCGTACTGTTATGAATAGGGTTCAGATTATGTGTTGACGCTCTCAAAGTGGTTCTCATTTGTTTTTGAACTGGGATATAAAAACGAGAAGAGAAGAGACGACAAAAAATCAAGTGCGAGGCATCACAACACTTTCTCAATCCAAATTCAGTTTATACGGCAGCTAATACAACGCAGATCATATCCTTGGAGATACCTGTTATCTATACTGCCCTGTTAAAGTAAAACGCCTAAACTCAATATTCAAAACATTGCAGAAATTCGCCTCAAAGTTTTCCACTGATTCCTTTGACATAAGTTGACTGCAACTCATTAGAAAAACCCCATTTTTTGGTGAGATATCGATATGACTTCAACCAATTCAAAACTCGCAAATTAATCGATTTGCAGTTACTTAAGGCGATTTTAAAATGTCCAGCTTCTGTTTTGGGATTGTTTGTTTAGTTAAAATGCCTCAACTTGCTCGTGGGGCAGTCACCTTAACGTAAACAACTCAATCAAACGGTTGTTTTGTGAGGAAAACGCCCAAAATAATGTAAATGCTTTTAGGTAAAACGCCTCATCTCAATATTTTCGTGACTAGTTGACTAGAAGTTTTGAGGCATTTTCATCCTGGAGTTGAGGCGTTTTACCCTAACGTTGATGTTATTGGTCAGAATTTCCCCCACTTCCGGTTCGAATTTTGAAATTCGGACTTCACCATCGAAAAGGCCAGGTCCAAAATAGGGGGGTTCCGTAAAAACCCCACTTCCGTAGACATTGGACTTCAGGCGTTTATATTTAACAGGGCAGAATAATATTGAGTTGGCGGGAATCTGTGGGGTT
Organism: Stenodema calcarata; assembly: GCA_963920205.1. NCBI lineage: Eukaryota > Metazoa > Arthropoda > Insecta > Hemiptera > Miridae > Stenodema > Stenodema calcarata. The sequence goes on along the minus strand of OY986061.1, from coordinate 17,056,897 downwards.
GTAGGAGGTTGGTATACAAGTTACCTATGGAAAGCAATGGTTAATACGATGAAGGGTAAAAAAATGTTATGGAAACACCAAAAAAGACCTAAAAATTTTTTAATGTACTTTTTAATTCCGCAATAAAATTTATAAGTATCCATTATATTGCATTATAATGTATTTATTCATGTTCTTCTCAGGTGGCTAACCAATGCTTAAAATCCCATTTAGGTACAAGGCGTGAGTCGCTGTTACACAGCCCAAACAGGCAGTGCTTGGTAGTCATAATAATTATGACTATAACAATAATAACAATTATTGTGCTTTTAGTCAGCCTGGAAAACTAAAAAAATAATCTAGATCACCAGATCGCAACGACAAAGCCATAAAAATACTGAACCCACCTACCACAACAAACTCCCGGCTGATGAGGACGCGCATGCTAGTTGTATGCGTGATCTACTATTTTAATTAATCAATTTCCATTGGGAGGACCGAAAGATTCTTCTTGAGAGATCAGACGTCATCGTTTCAAGTGGAACCTGACACAGCTGTCATTACCATTGAATGTACTCGTACATACGAAAGTCCTCGTTTCGAGCGAAACCCTTCGACTCACGCGATCTTTTCAATCGCCACCTCCAATTCAAACTGGATTCTGTCTCAACACCGACTGACTCAAAAGACCTCACTCCCCGCCCCGTTCACCGATTTTCGATCCCCGACGTCGTGTCGCAAGGTGGCGAAAAAGTCGAACATCATTATGTAAGGTCGAGCCCCCTTCAACAATGGATCAACCTTTCTGTCACGTACAAACACGGTCACATAGGACTTTGGGAGTTGTGAATGAGCGACTCCTCCCACGTGACGGTTCTCCAAGCCCACAATTACACGATCTGAATTGCCCACCCGCGATCGCGTCCTTTCGATGGGTGATTATCGGAAATAAGCCTCGCGAGTTCGTAAGTAAGAGTGTGAAACGAAATCAAGGCGCTCCGCTGTACAATTGGATACAACAACGAGCCCTGCCAATTATAGTTGAAGGCAAAATGGAATTTTTTTAATCATTTATTTATTTATGTTACAACTGTATTACAACATCTAGCAACGTTTTTCTGATACATTAGAGCGTTTCTGTGGTATATAGATCACTACCTACATCCACTACACATCACTCCACACTAGTGAGTCATGACAAGGTCCAATGGTTTGGTCCTCTTCAGTCTCCGTATGTCTCCGCTGTTGTCCAGTAGATTCAGTACTTCGACATTTGGATGTTTGTGGAGCCAGCTCTCGTGCTCCATCGCAAGTTTTTTTATTGTTTCGCCAACAAGTCTCCATCTGTAGGTCCACTTAAGCTTGCAGTCGAGAGTCATTTTACCAAGGTATTTTGCCTCGTCCGCATAAGGCACTGTTTGCGAGTTAATCTTTAATGTGATTACGTCTGTCTTTAGATTCGTGAAGTTTATATGGATAGATTTCGTTTCGTTCAACTTCATCCTCCATCGCTTAGTCCAGTTTAGGACATTGTTGACAGCAGATTGTAGTTTACTGGTGGATTCTACAGCTGAGTTTCCAACTGCAAGAATAGCAGTGTCATCAGCAAAAGTTGCAGTTAGTGTATCCACTGGTTGTGGTAGGTCTCTTGTGCACAGTAGATGCAGTATGGGGCCAAGGACACTGCCTTGTGGAACACCTGCATTTAGTTTCCTCAGTTGGGAGTACTCGTCATCGTATTTTACTCTGAATAATCTATCTGCCAGGTATGACTTAAGAAAAATGGAATTAACACCAAAAAACGTCTGCAGAAGTGTGATGCCCTTCCTCGTTTCTATTAAACTTCACCAAAAACTAGAGTAGTTATTTTTCCGGAAAGATAAAATCGTGGAAATATTTCGTGAAATATTTCCGAAAGATTGGAAAAATTGGAAAGATGGCCTTTTTTTTTTTTACAGAAATTGAACATTTGTAAGGTAAGTGAAGTTTTTTTTTTTTTGACCTTGCGTTTATTCACACATACCTATTGCCAGCACAATTTTGATAATTTCATACAATATAAATATTAATGCCATTTTATACATACATATAAATGTAGATCAGGTGTATAAAAATATACTTATATAATTATAATTAAATCGAAATGATTTACTATTTTAAAGTGAAACTTTTCTTCTTAATTCATAAATTAATCCCCACACTTTTCATAAATTTCACGATTTCTTTAAATGTTCTTATTCCTGCATTTCTGACTAGTGTATAGAAATCTTGTCCATCTAGGACACTTCCCGCTTCTCTTCTTTTTTGGTCATAGAAGGGGCAGTCGACGATCTTGTGGACCACATCCTCCTCAATTTGGCGCAGTTCGGTGAATCGCTCACCCCTACAAGGTGTAAACTCCGATTGGTCTTACCATGGTTGGTTCTTATTCTTACTATTTGGACAATGTCCTGCCGATTCAATATACTCCGGTGAAACCATGGTTTAGGCTGGATGTCCGGCTGAATCCTAAAGTGGTGGTAACCCTTGTCCAACGAAACTTGGTTATATACCTTTTGCCACTCTAACAGTTCGGCCTTTTTTGTTAATAGCAGGGCGTCTGCTAAGGTCACGGGTACTTCCGAGTCAACGTCTTGGAGTTGTGTGAGAAGTAAAGTAAAGTAAGCAACCATTAAAACATGTTGAATTTCCGTCCGACTGCCGTTTTTTTGGCGTCGCGGACGTCATCGGCTGTCCACTAGGCGGATCAGAATCCGAAATATTTCCGAAAGATTGGAAAAATTGGAAAGATGGCCGTTTTTTTTTACAGAAATTGAACATGTGAACATGGGGAGCTCAAAAAAATTTTTAACGGACTGTTATGATCACATGAACTGGTCTTGGAGAGATATTTTGAGGACGTAGGATAATAAAGTAGATAAAATATCATTTTAGAGCATTGCAAATTTATTAAAGACCGAGCGTCGTGTGCGGTGGTAGCGGGAACCGTACAAGGGGAGTAGTGTTGCAAGATGGCCCTCTCCCCTTTTCCCACAGTCAAGGATGAAAAATCCCTTACCACACCAAAAAATCCCACAAACGCGAAAAATGGTATTTAGACCCCCCGTTTCAAGTTTTTCAACTAAAATCGACGGGAAAATGGCTATCCGCGACCCGCGTAGTGTTCGTGCTCGATCACATTGTCCAAAAATATTGTTTAGTTTTACATTTTATCCGTCCCAATAATGTTTTTAGAATAGAATACGGAATAAATTAACGGTTTCCTAGTTATTTTGGCTTATTTCCCCTAAAAATCTCAAAAATCCTATTTTTTACGCGTAAATCCCTTCTTCCCCTTAGCACCCAATAAACGGTCCCGAACAGTCAAAATAACATTTTACCAATTTGAATAAAATAAAATTTTACCAATCTTGTTGGCTATCTTTTTCACGTCTTGAGGGCCAGTGGAATCAACGTCACACCGACAAGCACCTAGCGGATAAACTCGCAACTCTTCAAGGCCGGTTTTGGAACTGAGGTGGATCATCCTAGTGGGGTTTGAGCCAGAAACAAACCGTTTTTGATTATTAGATGGAACAGGCACACGCAGCATAAGATTATCTACCAATATGCAGCAACATGCAGCATAAGATTATCTACCATCTATCCAACATCATCTATCCAACATGCAGCATAAGATTATCTAAGAATATCTATGCAGAAAAAACCGAAAATCGAATTTTTTGCAAGTGTCCGGTTTTGAATCTAGGGGCCTTTATACGAGAATATTGAATATTCTCGTACGAGTCGTAGGTATATAATACACTGGAGACCAAAAAAACCGGCGCAGTTGAATTGTTGTCGAAGAGTCAAGTTTAAATCGATAACAGTTGGGTTTGAGTCAATAGTAAGGTCAATAACAAGGTTAAGAGAGATTACGTGCAGAGGTCCATCCCTGTTTTTCCTTAACTATCCAGTTTTTTCCTGTAATGCTCTTATGAATTCACGATAGAAGCCTACAGAAGCCTGCTGATGTTAATCTTCACTCCATAGTCCGTGCTTTAAGTCCTCTACTCACCCCAGCACACCGAACGGCTCGTCTTCAATTTGCTGGAGATCACGCTGCTTGGACTGAGCTGCTTGGGTTTGCTGCAGGATCCGTCGCCCTTGGACGCCCTGATGCCGGCTTTCTGGTGTAGCTACCAGTTTCACGGTTGTCTGTAGGTTTCTATCGTGAATTCATAAGAGCATTACAGGAAAAAACTGGATAGTTAAGGAAAAACAGGGATGGACCTCTGCACGTAATCTCTGTTAACCTTGTTATTGACCTTACTATTGACTCTAACTGTTATCGATTTAAACTTGACTCTTCGACAACAATTCAACTGCGCCGGTTTTTTTGGTCTCCAGTGTATATACCTACGAGATTTATCGTGTGGAATGGCCCACATAAATATATTATATTTATGTGGGTCATTCCACACGATAAATCTCGATAGAATTGAGATAAAAAATTCATATTTGCTCAAAAAATCTGTCTTGGCAATCGAAAGGCTATATAAATTCGTAGATAGACAGAATCGATCCTCTTCAAGGTGGGTTTTGGGGAGTTTCGAGAGGGGGGGGGGGATTACCCATAAATTCCTAAAATGAAAAAGTATGACAACTGACACCTCATTTTGAAGTTTTTTTTACGCTGAACACGATGGTCAAATCAGAATTGCGATATCTTATTCCGTTCTCAAACTGGAGAACTTTGAACATGGAGAAACGTGGATGTTCTAATCTGATAGCGGAATGAGATATTGCAATAATTGCAATATCTCATTCCGCTATTATTATGACTTCACTATCGTGTTCAGCGTTGAAAAATCTATAAACTGCAACATTTGGAGATATTTTACATAAAAACCAGTTATTTCTTCAAAACTTTGCTCTTATAGCCATGCTGCATTGTAGATATTTTCATTTTCAGAGTAATTCAGAGAACTGCTGTTTATTCTTGCGGTTTTAATTCGTTTATCATTTTCGATGTGAAGGCCAATCAACGTTCATCATTAGATGAAGTTCACAGCCATCAGCGGTCTCGGAAATGAACGGCTGGCGAGCTCCGTCACGACGTGGGCACTCGACACTTCGTTATCCCGAAATCCCTCCCGCCGATCCGTCAAGTCAAAGGTGAACGAGTGGCTATAAAAATCCGAGTTTCTCGCTCATTGTTCTATTCGAAAACAAGTGGGTGGGCTCGTAGATCAGGAATCACACGGCAGCATATTCATGGCCTTTTTAGAAACACCAATAGGCACCGACTATGTGTTTTGTAAATGGTCAATGAAAAGGTACCTACGGGACGAGGTGATTTACCGCCGAGCCTGATTCAACACGGAGATGAATTATTGTTCCGGCTTATAGCTCGTAAGTGGATATTTGAGTTTTTTCTTTCCCTACGTCCATTCTCGGTGCGGTTTTTTTTCTTTCTTCGTTATTTTCCTCAACATCAATGATGATCGTTGAATATTATTCAATATGAAATAATCATAAAGTGTGAATACGGGCGGATATAATGTGAGAAAACGTCATTCAGTGAGAAATAATTGCTCGAGCTCCGTTTAAAGTGGATATATATCAATCTTGTAGGAGCGCCTTGACAAAGGGAATTCTTTCACTCGTACTCACATGAATCACATGAATCACCTACTAACGCCCTCATTGAATATTACTTCTCACCTCCCGGCAATTGGGAGTATTTCGGTTACAGCTTGTAGAAAGCTGATTGGACGAAAGCGATGTTGTATCCACAACCCCACACTTGGCCTGGCAGTAACATTTCTTCAAGATGATTAATCTACGTTGACCTACCAATGAAAATGCACCTAAAGGTCATATATTTATATTCAAACAAAAATGTATGCGATGATACCATCTTTTTGAGATGAGAAAGGTTTCCCACTCTCTTGAGCTAGTAAAACCCCTAATTTCTTTCATTGATACCTAATTTTTTCGTTTCAAAGTAAATGTCAAGTTTGAAAAGACGTAGACTTGAGTAGGTAAGATTTTTATTAAAAACCAATTTATTTTCATGTTTCTGCTTCTCTCGACTATAAAAAATATGGGAATTGATGAACAAAGAAATGATAAGCAGACCACGGAGTAAAAATGGTTTATCAAACAAATCGGAACTTTTCTCTTCCATCCAGCAAAATCCCCCTCGTCTCATTCTTTTTTTCTAAATTGCAACTCTCGCGTTACCATCACTACATCATATGGTTTCATATTCACTGAATCACTGAATTGAAGTAATAACTTTTCGAATGACATCACAAAAGATAACCCTCGCTACTTTCTACCCCTACAACTCGGCCATTCTGCTCCACCATACGGCCCGTATGGTCAGGCCATGGCTTCATAAATTCAGCACATGTTGTAGTTGTCCAAGGCCCTCCAACATCTTCTTCAGTGGCTACGTCATAGGTGTTATTTGGCTTCACCTTCGTGATTCTGTAGGGTCCAACGAATTTTGGTCTTAGCTTGGATATCGGTTGGGTTCTCTTGATTGCCACTAGGTCACCAACTTTGTAGCAGTTCGCCTGACGTCTTCGACGATTATAGCCTCTGCAGTTTTCCTCCTGGATCTTGAGAATTTGCGCTTTAGCATTTTTGCGAGCCTCCTCGCGATCGTCCACAAATATCCTGGTAAGTTCTTCCTCCACCATCTCGTACAGCTGAGTACTCTTCATCTTCATGGGAACACCAATGAGCAATTCAAACGGAGACATCCCGATGCTTCTCTGATAGGTCGAGTTAATGGTTTGCTGAACCTCTCCTACTCTCTTATACCACTTTGTAGGCTCATCAAGACACAGTTTAGAAAGCACAGCTATGATGGTGCTGTTCAATCTTTCCACCTGCCCATTTGCCCGAGGTAGGCCAGTTGTTATCAGATGTAACTCAATCCCTTCACTCTGGCAGTAGTCGTGGAATTCCTTGCTGCTGAATGCTGTTCCTCGATCGCAAACAATGCGTGATGGACTTCCAAAAACATCCTTTTGGGTATCAAGCTTCTTGATCACTTCTGCCGTCGTTGTTGATTTAGTCGGGTATAGCCAAACAAATTTCGTGAATGCATCTATGACCACAAATATGTGCCTGTACAACTTTGATGTAGTTTCCAGTGGTCCTAGATGATCGATGTGTAGCGTCTCAAGAGGTTTGTCTCCCTTTGGTATTGGCCTCAGCTCACCTTCTTGCTTACCACTCTTCCTTTTTGTCAAAATACATGGGACACAGTTGGAGATCAAATCCGACACCTTCTTCGACATGCCAGGTATGAAATAGTTTCGTTCCAACTCCTTTTCCGTTCGGACAGTAGCAAAATGTCCTCTCTCGTGCACCTGTCGAATAATTGCTTCTTGCATGGCTGATGGAATCACCAACAGCTCTCGTCCTTTGACAGATCGGTAAAGAATGTCATTTTTCGTCATATAATCTTGATATGAGGCCATCTTTAAAATCTCCTTAATAGCTCTTATTTCTCCATCTTCATCTTGACACCTTTTGACTTGGGACACTATCCCTAGCGAGATCATCTCCATGATAGGTCGCCTACTAAGAGCATCCACATGTTTCATCTTCACACCAGGCCGGTGCTCAATGGAATAGTCAAATTCTTCTAACAACATCGCCCATCTGGCAACTCTTGTCCCAAGGTCCTTCTTTTCCATTGTCTTGGTGAATGCTGAACAATCAGTCACAATCTTGAATTTTGTTCCCAGAAGATACACCCGGAACTTCTTCAAGGACTCCACTATCGCCAACACTTCTAGCTCATAGCTACTGTACTTTCGTTGCGCCGGAGTGGTTTTGCGACTAAAGTAATGCACTGGGTGCATGCAGCCATCGTCTGGAGCTTTTTGCAGCAGCACACCACCAAATCCCTCTATGCTGGCATCTGTGTGAAGCTCCGTATAACACTTTGGGTCATAGATCCGGAGAACTGGACTGCAAATAAGCAATTCTTTCAGTTTCATACACGCCTGCCGCTCATCATCGTCAAATTTAAAGTTAGTATCAGATTTCAATAGATTAGTCAGTGGGACAGCAATCTTTGAATAGCCTTGAATAAACTTGCGAAAAAATCCCGTCAGTCCTAGGAAACTTTGGACCTGTTTTGTCGTTGTTGGTTCTGGAAATCTTCTCACTGCCTCTGTCTTATCAGTTGATGGATACACCTTGCCCTCTTCAATCACATGTCCAAGAAATCCTATTCGTTTTTTCAAGAAATGACACTTCTTGAAATTTATTTCCAGCCCATAAGCGCTGGCAGTCTCTAAAACTTTTTCCAGCTTTGCAATAGCTTCATCTTCGTTGCTGGCCGGTATTATAAAGTCGTCCATGTAGGTACTTAGAATGCCATCATTTATTAGGGGTCTGAATACAGCGTTGATAAATCGCAGGAATATCCTTGGAGAAGTACAGAGTCCAAACGGTACTTTACAAAACTGATATTGCCCTGTCTGTGTCACAAATGAAGTGTACTTTCGGCTTTCAGGTGAAATACCAACGTGAAAAAACCCATTTTTCAAATCAAGGGTGGAAAATACTCTGGCACCCTTCAACACATCAATCTGGTCTTCTATCAGTGGCACAGGGTACCTATCTTTCACCACTACTTTGTTGATCTTACGATAATCAACACAGATCCTGGCACTGCCGTCTTTCTTCTTGACTACCACAACCTGACTGGAGAATTCAGATGTGCTTGGTTCGATAATGCCTTCCTTCAGCCAATCTCTGATCTGTTGATTCACAATCTCAGTCTCCTTCGGGGACAAACGTCTTGGGTGATGCCATATAGGCGTTGGGTCCTTGAGCATTATGGTCATTTCTACCTCTGTGGACTTCGTCTTCTTTGGGCAGTAGCTATTGACCAGCATTTCTAGCTTGGATTTCGTCTGCGGAGTTAAATCCGTACCGGTATTCGTCAGCTTTTCAGGAACATCTGTGATAGCAAATATATGAGGCTTTGATTTCTCTATAGTAACTCTATCAGGGGTAAGCATCAGAACTGCATCCTGTAAAAGATCATCTCCAATAATTATTGATGTCCTCATTGTGTGATTTGGCACAACATGCATCTTAGTTTCAAAAACTTCTCCATCTAACTCAATATTGGTCTTGAACCATCCTGTGGGAGTCACACACGAATCATTGGCTCCAGAAAATGTCTCATTGGTCTTTTCCAGTTGTGGGCTTCCGATGACACGATGGCATGAGGTTTTCATTAGGTTCGGACCACTTCCAGTGTCAATCAGCGCATCAAATCTTACCCCATTTACGGTTGCTGTAATTACACTTCTTTGGCTTAGGTACTGCACAGTTCTATCAGCTTTCCCTGGACAGTTCATGCTCTTGTGGCCAAACATGTTGCACTTAAAACATTTTGGTCCCAAATCTTTTGATGGACAATTATTGCTTAAGTGATTATCGCCACAATTGTAGCAACGGCGTTCTTTGGCTCCTGCTGTCTTACCTGTAGGCTTAGAAACGGACTTCTTTTCAAATGGTAACTCCAAATCTCGGCTGTTTTGAGGCGCTCTAAGTGTAACTGCTCCCTTCATCTTATCATACAACTTAAGTTTACTCTTGAATTCCGCTAATGAAATTGCTCCATAAAGAATGGTTTTGTTAGCTGTTGAATCTGGTATTCCATCAATCACATATTGCATCAGTGACTCATCGTCTATACTACCTTTACTAGCAATCTCCCTCATTCTTATCAGATATTCCTGGGTTGACTCATCTCGATTTTTGGTGCGTTTAGAAAGCTCCAAATGCAACTCACGGCTTGTAGAAACAGTTCTAAACTCGTCTATCAACCCAGCTTTTAGAGTTTTCCAAGAAGTGAAATTTTCAGTGTGAGCAAACACCTGAGCCAATCCAGTAAGTAATCTTATTGCAAAAACCAACTTCTGCAGGTCATTCAACTCTAGTAAGCATGCCACTCCTTCGTAATCATTGATCCATTTTTGGATTAGGCAATTATCCTGTCCACTAAATGGTCGTATCATTCCTTCAATGTCCTTAAAAGATACTCCACCACTACTCAATTGCCCAAATTTTCGACTTTTTGATTCCCTTATTACGTCATGCTCAGATTGCGACCAACCCTCTTCACTAACCTCTGATTCGCTGCCCTCTTCTTCTGAATCTACTGCCTCGTCATTTTCATCCAATGTGTCTTCGCCGCCTACGTCTTTTGAATTTTCAACTTCAATGGCCGCTTCCAATCGTTTTCTTAATTCGGATTTCATACCTGTAGTCTTCAGTGATCGTTTCTTCAACTCCTCTTTTAACTGCACCACCTTCAATGTGCTCGGATTCATGGCTGCACTCTAGGTACTGATAAAATTACGTCTTCTTTATCAGTTACCCGTCGTCTTAGAGTCGCGAACGTCGAGAGAAACCGTGCACAAATCCGGAAACAATACGCGAAACTTCAGCTGAAGAAAAACGTCGCGTCACGTCGTAAAACCCGATGTGATGACAAAAGCCCACTTCACGACCGCTACCGATCCACTCACAAATAGTTCACAATCCCGGACGAGCCCCCATTTTTATGGGAATTGATGAACAAAGAAATGATAAGCAGACCACGGAGTAAAAATGGTTTATCAAACAAATCGGAACTTTTCTCTTCCATCCAGCAAAATCCCCCTCGTCTCATTCTTTTTTTCTAAATTGCAACTCTCGCGTTACCATCACTACATCATATGGTTTCATATTCACTGAATCACTGAATTGAAGTAATAACTTTTCGAATGACATCACAAAAGATAACCCTCGCTACTTTCTACCCCTACAAAAAATAATGACAGTCTTAAATTTCAAATCAGGAAAAAATTGCACAATTAATATTATTTTAATTGTATTTATTTTATTGTTCACCGCCAACAAGAATCGAATCATCAACGAAAAAATAACTTTTTTATTTTTTTAAGAAAGGCTTGTTTAATTGACAAATTAATTTACCATTTAATTCACGTTCATTTTGACAATTTGTTGGTTCCAATGTTGACCCCTCCTTGTGGTGGTCTTGAACAATTCTCTGTAAAAACACTTTCAAGGATCATCCTTGGCTTGGTTCTAGCCCGCATCACCGATTTAAAAATTTTGGGTCAATTTTGAAAGGGCAGTGTACGGCGTTTGGTTTTTAGAATTCGGTTCCTGACTCTACGTATATTGAAACGTAAAACCACCATTTTTAAGGGAGTTGGGGTTTAAATAAGTTAAGGACGTTCGCAGTGGCCAGGAAAACCAACTCATGACCAAAATCCTACTGTCTCTTCTCCCTTCTACCAATAATATCCAAGCTCTTCGAGAAACTCCTCTTAAAGAGATTAAAACCTATAATCGAGAAAAGAAATATAATCCCTGATCACCAATTCGGATACAGGGAGCAGCATTCAACACCAGGTACACCGGAAATGGTTCGAAGAGATGGTAATCTGCTCAGCAGTGTTCCTTGACGTCTCTCAGGCGTTTGTCAAAGTCTGGCATAAGGGACTTCAATCAAAGCTACAAAGATATCTCCCTGTACAGTATTATAGGATTTTAGTGCGCAGACCAGGACATCCCTCTGGGTGGGCATAATTGCATAACCTCCCCGGGTTACAAGAAAAACTCTGCAAACCATTCATTACAGCCTTGATCCTTAAAAGTTAGTGATTGGCCAATGTAACATTGAACCCGAATTTTGGAATTTTGAGTTAGTCTCTCCATCGTGTTTCGTGTGGAAATACAAGACCAGCGATACGAAACACTCAAAATCGCAGGAATTTGTCGTCCTCTCGACGTTTCTCTTAGAAAGGACACTCCAGTGTCCTGTGTGTAACGGGTAAGTTCCGTCGCTTTGATCAGGTGGATGTTTCGATTGACTGTCCCGTGTCCTTACGATTTGCCCAATATTCTTTATTTTTTATCGGGAGATTCGCAAAACAAGATTTTGTTCCGGATAGTGGGTTGGACCGTGTAGTAGTGGTAGCCTTTGTCTAGGGACACCTGATCAGATTGCAAATGCTATTATGTAAATTGCAAATTGATTTTTATCAGGAGTGCATCAGATAGGGGAATAGCAATATCTTGGAGTGAGGCTTCTACTTCAGCAGCAATATCTAGGGATTTAGACCTAGTGTTTCATCTTCCAGGTAAACTACAGTCTAGAAATTTTAACCGTCAGTCGGGGATAGACCACATTGCAATATTCACTCGGTTTCTCATCTGTAAAATTGTTTAAATAATACCTTTTTGTAATAATACAAATTAAATTTCGATGCTGAGCTATTGACTTGAAATTTTAAAAATAGGTCAGAACTGGATCACAATGCAATATTCACTCGGTTTCTTGTCTGTAAAATTGTTTAAATAATACCTACCTATTTGTTTAAACAAATTAAATTTTGATGATGAGCTAGATACTTGAAATTTTAAATATAGGTCAGAAATGGATGACATTTCAATATTCACTCGGTTTTTTTCTCATTGCAAACCTGTTCATTGTGTACCCAAGATCCTTCCCTAAAAGACCTGGCAGCGGGAAATATTATTCAACATGGTTTGAAAAGGGAAAAACAAGTTTTGTAAAAAATCCCAATGCTCTAGGTAGTAGTCGATACCAGTGACCAACATTTTCTTCAGTAGTCGACATGGTTTTGCACTAGTAGTCGACCTACATGTGTTAGAAGTCGACAGTATCACTTGAGTCAGTAGTCGACAGGTTTCGTCATTCCATCGTTTTCGAATTTTACGACATCTAAATAAAATACATTCAACTGTGAATCGGAACTTGAAAATAGATTAATAAGATGTAATAAAGTAGTTATCAGACTTTTTATTTGCAAACAGCTCATTATCAGTCTCAAATTGCAAGAAGTACTTAAGTAAAAAGGTATGAAAACTATAGTCGAAAACTCTTTGTCAGAAAATTGACATTACAGTTGGGCTTAGGTACCTATTTACATATTTTTTTGACATTTTCATGTCTTTGCTTTGGCACATAAACTGAAACGGGAAAAATTTGTTCCCTTGATTCACCCTTTCCCTCAGATCACGTCAGAACACAAGCGACCGGCGGGCCATTATGTCAGAGCCTATGACGCACGAGCGTATGACGTAAGACGGCTGGCAAGAGGCCAACAAGTACGTCAGAGCCTATGACGCACGAGCATATGACGTAAGACGGCTGGCAGGAGGCCAACAAGTACGTCAGAGCCTATGACGCACGAGCATATGACGTAAGACGGCTGGCAGGAGGCCAACAAGTACGTCAGAGCCTATGACGCACGAGCGTATGACGTAAGACGGCTGGCAGGAGGCCAACTAGTGAGTCAGAGCCTATGACGCACGAGCGTATGACGTAAGACGGCTGGCAGGAGGCCAACAAGTACGTCAGAGCCTATGACGCACAAGCGTATGACGTAAGACGGCTGGCAGGAGGCCAACAAGTACGTCAGAGCCTATGACGCACGAGCATATGGCGTAAGACGGCTGGCAGGAGGCCAACAAGTACGTCAGAGCCTATGACGCACGAGCGTATGACGTAAGACGGCTGGCAGGAGGCCAACTAGTGAGTCAGAGCCTATGACGCACGAGCGTATGACGTAATACGGCTGGCAGGAGGCCAACAAGTACGTCAGAGCCTATGACGCACGAGCGTATGACGTAAGACGGCTGGCAGGAGGCCAACAAGTACGTCAGAGCCTATGACGCACGAGCATATGACGTAAGACGGCTGGCAGGAGGCCAACAAGTACGTCAGAGCCTATGACGCACAAGCGTATGACGTAAGACGGCTGGCAGGAGGCCAACTAGTGAGTCAGAGCCTATGACGCACGAGCGTATGACGTAAGACGGCTGGCAGAAGGCTAACAAGTGCGTCAGAGCCTATGACGCACGAGCGTATGACGTAAGACGGCTGGCAGGTGGCCAACAAGTACGTCAGAGCCTATGACGCACGAGCGTATGACGTAAGACGGCTGGCAGGAGACCAACAAGTGCGTCAGAGCCTATGACGCACGAGCGTATGACGTAAGACGGCTGGCAGGAGGCTAACAAGTACGTCAGAGCCTATGACGCACGAGCATATGACGTAAGACGGCTGGCAGAAGACCAACTAGTGCGTCATACGACGAGACCTTTTATGTCTCTGCGCCCCCTCCCACACCCACACCGCGTACCTCGTACTTCATTTTGGTTTATTATCTTAGATAATGAACCATTGGAATCGCCCAAAGAAAAAATTTTTTAAACCCCCCCTCAAAATTTGTTGGTTTACGTTTCAAGATACGTAGATTCAGAAAATCGAATAAAAAAAAAATCCGTCCGTCCGCCGTACGCCGTCCGCCGTCCGCGCCACTTTGCCCAGTTAGCGTTGAGCTTACACGAAATTACGAAATTTGGTTTCTGGGTTTGGACCAGCCCCGCAATGATCCTCGAAACTTTTCATAACCCTAGGTCAAGGGGAAGGGGTTCAAGACGAATTTTGAAAATTTGAAAATCTCATATCTTGAAAAATTCATATAGAACGGTATTTTTTTTTATTTCATATTTAGATAGAGTTTGTTCCGTAGCATTTGTACGACCAGCCGCGTTCGTTTACAATGACGGCTCAAAGATTGTCCCTCACAACACGATCGTGAATCAAACTGTTGAAATACAGGTCCATTTTCATACTAACAAGCTCTTTGGAACATCATATGGCTTAAGTGATGTCGAGTTTGTTGTTCTGAGGTGCGTTTCGTGCTACGGAAATGAAGGTAATTTCGAATGTTTGTTGCTAGGTACTTCTTTTATAGAAAAATTATTACCAACGTAGTATTAAAAACCCCAGAATTATGTCGTATTAATTAATCATAATTAATAATAATTATTATTAATAATAAATACAAATTATCAATACCTAACAATAAATTATACTAATTTTCACTAGGTCTTGATAAAATTGTTAAGAATTAGTGATAATTGATAATAATAATTAATCTGACATTTAGGATCTAGACATTTAGACCTAGTGATCTAGACAGAAGGGTGATCTGTACAAAGAAGATAATGAACCCTTGTGTCAAGAATTTGCAGAGTTTTTTCTTTCCGTCTTGCATGAAAAAAAAGAATAGAAATAAAATAAAAAATTGATTGAAAACCATCGACACATCGATGATTTTTTTAAATACATCGATGTTTTTTTCCATCGATGTTTTTGGGGTCCGATGTTTTTGGAGCATCGATGCCGGCCTGTCGATGCATCGATACATCGATGTTTTCTTTTCTTTGCCATCCCTATTACCATCCTGTCCCACTCCAGTGGCAAGGATCCAGGAAGCATTGAGAACACGGTATCTGAGATTACTGATCGAAAACACCCATCCCCACCTCGTTCTGTTTATATTTTTATTAAGATCGCAGTATTTTATTTCGTTCCCAACGAATTAGTGCGGTCAAACTCATAACGTGTTCATTAAAATCCATATTTATCTACGCTCCGTGGGACGTAATAAACAATTTGAACTCCTCGTTCGGACATCAAACTCCGAACTAATCGGGCGGTGGCGCTCAAAATATGAAGACATCCACAACTTATTCAACTTTCTTCCACTTCAAGGGAACGGAGCGGGTGAAAAATAAACGAAATCATCAGCGGGAATGGAAGGCTTGAAAAAGAACTCGCACTATGCTAATACGCCTCCTAGAAGCTCCCGTCCGTCGGGTTCGGGCGCAGGAATACACCTTCGCTCCTTTGAAAGTGATTGATGCACCAGCTTTAAATGTATGTGATCCGCCAGACGTCAGGTAACCTCGGATTTATAGTCGCGATCGCTCTTCTTTCGCTTCTGATGTCGGGCGAAGCGGGGAAGATCTTTATAACGTCAGCTGTTATAGTTTTCAGTGCGATCGCATGCACCGGTGATGGCCTCCAGGTCCGTCGCTATGCCCATGGGCCCTTGCGAATGATTTACCGACCGACTAGTTCCCTTTTTTTCATATATATAAATCACCTCGAAAAGAAAAAAGAAAAAATCTCACCGCCGTTTTTCACCGTTATAGTTTCTCTCAAGACTCGAACACTTGTTGACTCAGCAGCGGAAACGGAGGCGGCTCCTGGTGTTTTTTTCTGTTTATTTGTATGGTAGCAACTCCCGATCAACATACATCAACCAGGCACTTGCTCTTTAGGACTTCGGTGATTTTGGAGACTTAGGTGATTTTCACTCACTCTTTTATGAAATAATTTTTCGGGCTTTCCATTATTTGGTCACAAAACCATGTAAGAACCACTAAAGGAAAGGGCCCCCAACACGAGATGAAATCCCTTAGGTACTTTTTTTGGTGCGCCAATTTGAACTAACTATTTCAAATTTCAAGAACTGGTCGATTTGAAGTTGAGAGGCGAATTTTGGATGTACCCACCAATATAAAACCCAAAAAATCTGCAAAAATCTTGACCTAACGGTTCATTATCTTTTTTGTGAAGATCACCCTTCTGTCTAGATCACTAAATAATAGATTATTTACTATTATGAAATCGCATTAATTATTATTATTATCAATTAGTGTTATTTATTAATAATTATTGTCAGTTATTATTAATTTTCATCAATTATCGTTTTTCTTGTTCTTGTACGTATGAATTGAGTATAGCTGGATGTGGCGCTTGGAACGCGCTTAAATATTTGAATTCCCCGCCGTTTCAACCATTTTCTCTCAAATCGTCAAGACAAGCTGAACAGTTTGATCGTAATCATTTTTTTCACCACTTATTCTAATGTTGGGCTGTCTGAACTGTTCTAAAAGGTCCTTTTTACACCACATTCCCAATGTTGAGCCTATTAAAACCAAAATTTCGAAGTTCTCCATTCATTCCTCATTGTGTCAATAAACATGCATACGAATTGCCATCTACTTTACGGGAAAATGGTTGTCCCAACTCTTAGACAAATTTATAGGTTGCTGGAGGGAAATATTTCCACAATAGTTATCCAGCTGTGGCTCAGTACCCTTGTTACTTACTTCAAGTAAAAATGTCCATGTTCATTCATTACACACGGATTATGTAATAGTTTTTCGAAATCAACCTCAATTATTATTTATTAATAATAATTCTTGTTAATTATTAGGTATTAATCATCTCGATATCTGAAACCACGTGCTGTTTAAACCAGCTGGGAAAATGTCCAAAGTCATGCAGAATGACTATGAGAGCGAATTTTCGGAAAAACTGGTTTTATGCATACCTGATAATGGCTGCATTTTCCTGGTTTTGTAATACATCGCACCTCAAGAATAGGAGTGTGACAAGTCGAAAAATTGGATTTTCGAGTTATACCCATAGGCAGACGGGTCTTGGCGAGCCCTACAAGAATAAAGCCCTACGTTTCTTCATCTTCAAAGTGATCCATTTTGAGAACGAAATGAGATATCGCAATTCTGATTTCACCGTCGTGTTCAGCGTAAAAACACCTTTAAAATGAGGCGTCACTTGTCTGACAGTTCCACTTTTGGGAATTTATGGTTAACCCCCCCCCCCCACCTTAGAGTGGCACGATTCGGCCCATTTACTAACGTAGCCTTTCGATCGCCAGGACGGATTTTTGTGCAAATTTGAACTTCTTACCTCAATTCTATCGAGAGTTATCGTCTGGAAGAACACACACATAAATGTAAACATACGATTTTGGTATGTTATGGCGGTGAATTCAGGTTGGTCTAGTACGGATTTTCGTATGAAAACTTTAGGAAATTCGAATTTTAAACATTGTAGACCGAGAACAGTATCTTCCTTTTATTCGAAAATTCGATAAAAAGTTACATAACTTCGGATGATAATTTCCCAAATATGGGCGAATCTGTATTGTTGACTTTGAATATCCAACGCTTTCAAGTATGTTATAAGGAGCGTCACTATAGGAATGTTGGATAGATGATAATCAGATTATCTCATTTTAGGTTGTTGATCTCTCCGTCATAGAATTATTATGAAAAAGAACATAATGTATGTAGTGACTCCAAAGAAAAGGAGGCTCCTGATGAACTCTCCACTTTTTCTCGCGTACAAGTGTATTCACCCATCTCCTTCCAAGCGAAAGACTGGTTCTCTTTGAAAAAACCCGCTGTTGTCGCCCCTCAACTACTCAATAAGACAATGGTGTCTTCATGCACGTTCTCTAAGAGGATTTTTGTACGAGAGGGTTTTCCTTTATTTTCCTTGTTTTTAGGCGGCTCACCCATGCACACTGGCACTTGTCGGATGACGAAGGATGACACGGAGATGAGCGGTCACCTGTGTAATAATTAGTTTCGACAACCACCCAAGGCGATGCCTCTATTCAATGAAAACAACGTACATTGACTGAATATCATGATAATATCATTGACTGAATATATATTATATCGTGTGATAATAATGCAATTCAGGCGATCGAATTGGCTGTTGAAATTCCTTAATTTTAGAGGTATAGCTCATATACCCTCATATAGCTCATTCGCCGAACAGATTTAGATGGGAGAACAGATGACCATTTCCAAGTTCCACCCATATTTCACAACAATCCATATATTTCATCACATACATGTGATATTTGTGTTCGACAATACCAATATAATGTGAGTGGTTGTTAGATACGCCTAACTCTACAATAAAAAACGAACTTCAAACACCAGCTGCATCCTTAGATGATGAAGAATGAAGAGTTCCTGATGGCCAACCGATTCAATGATTCAACGACAACACTTTGCCTAAATGGTACCAGAAATATAGAAAATTATACTTCGATATTTGAGTAGTATGAAATAGTCGATAGCGTGAGTAGTCTTGTAAGAATATACTCGGTAATTATAGAGAATATAATTCGTAGCGAGATCGTGTGGGATATTCGGTTGTAAAGAGGTCCTGATAGAGAACGAATTCTACCTACAATTCAACGACAGTAAAATTGTGCTTGGATGTTGGTCCTCGTCACTGTTTGGGTTCAAGATTAATGCGCTAGTATGGGAATATTAAGATATTAGTATGAGATATTCGGTTGCGTGGGAGTTCTTGGTAGAGGTCCTGTTCCAGTTACAACTCCAGTACGTCCTTGTGTCATAGTGGTGGCTCCAGAATCTATCAGTATTGATACTCACATCCGATGTTTGAGTAGTATGAAATAGACGATACAGTGATTCGAGATCGTGTGGTAAATTCGGTTTTACAAGAGGTTCTGATAGAAAAAGAATTCTACCTTTAATTTTTTGTCAATGAAATTTGGGCCGAATGTTGGGTCTAGTGGTTACTTGGGTAGAATGATGAATGCGCTAGTATGGAAATATTAACGTATTAGTATCGAGATAGTGCGGGATGATCGGTAGTACGGGGGTCCCCGGTAGAGGTCCTGTTCCAGTTCCAACCCCAAGACCTTTATGTCCTTATGTCATAGTGGTGGCTTCAGGTTCCTGTCAGCATTGATCCTCATACTTCGATATTTTGGTAGGACGAAACAGTCGATAGGAACAGTAGTGAGAATATACTCACTGATTCGTATCGAGCTCATGACATGATTACCACATTGTGGTAAATTCGGTTATACAGGAGATACTGATAGAAGAAGAATTCTACCTTTAACTCTACGTCAATTAAATTTTGACCGAATGTTGGGTCTAGTGGTTACTTGGGCAGAATGATAAATGAGCTAGTATGGAAATATTAACGTTTACGTTAGTAATACATTAGTATCTAGATAGTACCGGAAATTCGGTAGTTCTGATTACGGGAAAATACTAATTTCGGTATAATTCGGTAGGTATAATAATGTTATACTAATTATATTATAATTAGTACTAATTTCGAGGTTTGGTTGATAAACGAGCTAGTATGGAAATATTAACGTATACGTTAGTACTTAATACATCAAAATCTAGATATTCAGTAGTATGGGATATATTATATTATATATATTATATCCCATACTACTGAATATCTAGATTTTGATGTATTAAGTACTAACGTATACGTTAATATTTCCATACTAGCTCGTTTATCAACCAAACCTCGAAATTAGTACTAATTATAATATAATTAGTATAATATCATTATACCTACCGAATTATACCAACTGGAACAGGACCAATACCGGGAATGAATATATTATATTCATTCCCGGTATTGGTCCTGTTCCAGTTGAACTCCAAGACATAATGCCCTTGTGTCACCGTGACTGCTCCAAGTTCCTGTCAGTATTGATCCTTATACTGGGATATTTAGTCTGATAGACTGTCGTGAGAATATACTAGGTAATTCGTATCGAGATCGTGTTGGAAATTCGGTTCTGCAGGAGGTCCTGATAGAGAAACAATAATTGTAGAAGGTAGAATTATTCTACCTATAATTCTACGCCAATTAAATTTTGGCCGAATGTTGTGGCTATTGAGTTCATGGTGAAATGAGAAATTTGGTAGTATGGGAATATTAAGATATTAACATCGAGATAGTACGGGATATTCGGTAGAATGGGGTTCCCACAGAGGTCCTGTTCTTGCAACTCCAAGACACAAGTCCTTCTGTCATAACGATAGCTCCAGGTTTCTGTCCGCATCAATACTTATCTTTCGACGTTTCAGGATTATCGGACAGTTGAAATGAAATGTGAGTGCGTGGAATGTGAAAAACGTCCTGCGGTACTGCGCAAGCACGACTCGAGCACAACCGTTACGCATTCACCAATTCATGAATTTATATTGAAAAATATCTTATGTACTCCTACGAGAAAAGAAAAACCCCTGTTGGCCTTTTAAGTAGCCTTTTTACGATTAGTAATAAAATGCAGTAGAAGAAACTGGGGTTGAAGGTACATACAGTTAAAATAGGTATATGTGACATGAAGACGAAGCGTGCTGCTGCACGTGCCGGAGCCGCGAGCATTAAAGTGCTACAGCACGAACGTAGTCAATCAGCGAGCGACTCTTAAGAGGGAGCCAAACATTCAACTCAAACACCGCACAAGGCGCCTTTTTGTTTAACTCGTTCTTTTTCCATAGGAGCGGTCGGAGGGGGTCTCTTTTTGTTTGCAAGTCCTACAAAAGATAGCTTAAACGTCTATTTGACAAGCGGTTAGCTATTTTACCATTCGCTCCCAAGTCTTGGCTACCCCGTGCCGGAGTCTACGACCTTTTGAGCGAAATGTACAGACGCTATTTGGTGAAAAAGAGAATGTTTCGAGGATTGGGTGGTACAAAACACACTATGATTAAGCAATTGATGCACCACGGAGGACATTCCCTTCTCCATTATACATGTGTGTATATCACTACCACCGTTAACCAATTCGTCCATAATGGGGATTTGCTCCTCTGAATCAAACCACGACATGGTTCTGAGGCCAGAATATTCCTGTAGTTCCTGTCAGTATTGATCCTTATACTTCGATATTTTAGTATATAACCTCAAACTGTTGTATATGGGGTCGGCCATTTTACAATACCTTAGTACCTATATTTTATATCAATCAAAGTACTATTTATATCAACTTTATATCAATCAAAGAGCTGAAGTAATGACAAACCTCCTGTCTTGCACGCGTCCAGCCAATAGAAATGTAGAATACAGATATCTCGCTCAACGGGGCTTTGGATAACGCCCAAGACATCGTCAGACGTTTGCAGAGCAGGGACCTTTTTCTCGCTCCTTCGTGTTAAAGGGGCCTTTTATTGAATGAAGTCGAATTAATGATAATAAACTCACAACTACGAAATTGAGAATTGAGGCCTAGGCAGCGCACACAAGATTACAGACTTTCAAAATGGTTTTTTGGATTCAGGATGTTTTGAAACGGATTTATATGCTGTTCTTCCCAGACTCAGATTTCCTACAACCTGTATCGAAAAGATATCCTTAATAAGGACCCCTCTCTACTGAGGGACGAATTGAAAAGGACCAGTCGCGCAGCATGACATAATGACCGAATTGTCAGAAGAATACGTCAGATTACAAGAATTTACCTAGACAGTTTTAGAAAATCCAAATACACTGCCATGGCCACTCTGTATAAATTCCGGGGGGAGCGGAGTAATTTCCACCTGCTTTCCTCAGCCCCAAAGATGTACGCTCTACCATTTAGTTAACGTGAAAGAATTGAGGTATTCGAGGGTATCCTCCAACCTGGCATATTAAGTTGACGCTTGACACTATCGTACCGTATCATTATCAGTCCTCCAAATCAAGTCAGTTCCTTTTAAAGGACGAACAGGGATCTGAAAGGTACGAAACTGTAGGATTATCGAATTGCTATTCGTTCAAAAGATAGCATGTAATTTGCGATATGTACCTAATCATAATTAACAACTATTTAACAATGTTATATTGTGAATTGGAAAATATTACGCGGACAGAGTACGTCAATAATAACATCACTTGATTATATTTCATCCCGCCTCGGATCAGTGGGTGCCCCGTTTAATGTCCAATTATTTAAACTACGGTGCATATTAGGCCGCTGATGAAACGAGAATACGTTGTAACTAATATGGACGTCCACTTTGTTATGAGCTTATGAGATTACCCAATACGTTGAATCCGGCATAGGGATTATGATTACAGTTTGACCACAAAACCTCCTCTTTAGATAACTAACAATGGCGCCAACCGACAAATGGGCGTCCGACAAAAGTTTCCCAACTTTTTGGCTCGATGGAATTATCATTCAACTTCAGAACGCCAACGAACGGTAATTAATTATTGTATTCAACTACGACCATTGTTTATTGGAATTTTTTCAAAGTTTTGACGTGCGAAGGTGAGTAAGTCGTATTGTTACACCCACTGAAATTCTCTGGATAAATTTAAAAGAACAAAACCTGTGTGTTGTGACACACATGGTCATTTGAAGTCGAAATGGAGATCATGTGTGTAGGTAAAACTGCCTATTTTGGAACACCTTTTTGTATTAGTACGAATGATTTTTGTAGGGTATGTGCATTTTTATTTATTCATTTTTGATAGCACTGGTAATTGTACAGCGGCTCATAGAGCAAACTGCTCCAACTCTTCCTATTCCACGCGGCTCACGATATCCCTAAACCACACGCTTCGGTTCGGTTGTTTTGAACGGTTCATCGCCCGAGTTGTTTTCTTGAAAGATGACCATCGCGTGAGTGGATGCCGATTTCTATCTCGGGGATCTTTCGGGGATGAGTCAATGGTGAGTAATTCGTATGCTTGGGTTGTGGGGGCGGTATGAATACTAGGTGTTCCGCCGTGCCCTGAACATTCTTGCACAACAGTGAGATACGGTTTCTTATTTCGTATTTTCGACATCTTTCAATGCTCTTTCAAAAGTCAAGCTTGAACCAATCAGAATGAAGTAATTCCGGTATTGATTCAGTCTGCAATAGCTTCGGCATGGGGATACTTTAATAATTAACACTAATTTAGAAGGGCATTTCGATTGATCAGGAATTATTATTCACTAATTCAAACTTGTATTACGTACCTACCTCTTACGTCTTGAACCATCAATAATATGAATAATTATGAATCCTACAGTTAGGATATTTGGATGTAGAACTACAGATGATAATATCATATTATGCAGTTAGAATCGAGGTCTAATTGAATAATTCACTTTTCAGTCTTGTCAACCCTTAATTTTCTACCCTTCAATATCATTCACTCCATCAATATCATACTCTGAATCTTATTATCGTTATGAGACGTAACTTATTCCTTGTCAACTCAAAGAGAAGTCCATTCAAGATCGCGTCTCCTTCACGACAATGACATCTGATGCCGCGGTTTTCGTTCGCAATGAATAAAAAATACGACAAAAAACTCAGAAAAGGCGCTCAGCGTATAAAACGGACGCCCCTCATAACCAGGAAAACATTGCGGCTCAGCTCTCGGTCACATGTGCTGATTAACATCGTTTTGGATTTTCTCAATTTTTCACTCCTTTCTCGTTTTTCCTAAAACAGTCAAACAGACAAAATCGCCGTTCAGCGAGAAGAAGAAACAAAAAATCGGATGCCTCTACAAAAGATGTGGGAGAAACCGCGAACGAGGTGTCGGGTGTCGCTGAAGGGCTGAGGTAAGCAGAGAGAACAAAAAAAATCCTCGTTCCGTGTTCAGCTCCGAGAAGAAAAAAAGGTTCATTCATTGACCGCAACCTGGGAAACAGCGAGTCAGCTTGAAGTGTTTCTCCATTCAAAAAATGGTGCGCGTGCGATGTGCAACGAACCGGCGGTTGCACTAAATCTGAATTCTGGTTATGTCAATGAAATTCCGTAGAAAACCCAAGGAAAACAACCACATGTGGGGAACAAAAATAGCTGGCATGCGGGAGGCACCAGGTAAATTGGAAATCACAGAAGAGCATCTTGAATCAACCTGATTCAGGAATCCACAATAATTGAATCTTACGCCTGACAATATTCCACTGAAGGTTTCATTTCATAGATGAATCAAAATGCCTCAGAAACGAATTTTTAATGGTCAATATAATATATTATAGTTTTAAATAAAATATATTTTTTAATGGGTTTTCCCCCTCACCAAAGTTTTGTGGCATTTAATTTGTCCAATAACAGCACCACTTACGTCTGTATGAACTTAAATCAGAATCAAACAGCTACATCAATTTCAAAGCGGTTTCAGTGAATGAACAGACACACGCTACTGCAATGACATCCGTATGTTCTGGTATCAAATTCGTTTTGAAACATCCTGAATCCAATCGTGGATTTCAAAATTTTCAATTTTTAAATATATTAATAGGTCAAATTCATGTCCTTCCGTGAGAACGTATTACAAATCCCGAATTTGTCCAAAATAAACGGAAATACAGAATAACGAACGAGTTTAGTGAGTTTTTATAGCGAATTTTCTCACGATTTATTTTACTGAATTACTCAGTAAACATAGTCATTGGCAGATGGTCTTTTGGCTCTGCTGAAAAGTTACCGAAATGACGATGTGGGAAGTTGCCGTGAGACCTTCGATATAGCAATTGAATTAGGCGTATAATAATGAATTCCCACGAATTTGTTACTTTCACTTGGATTTACCTAATCTTTTTCAGAATCCGCTGATATTTCATCAGTTTGATAGACGCGTAATCAATTTATAATTATAGTCCAAACACTCACCAACGCCCCTCTGTCAATCCATTGCACCCTTCGGCTCTCAATCACCACATGGGGTCGGTGGCCGCCGAGTTCAAATCAAGTAATTTACGCAATAGTTTCATCAATATTATTTTCACTCTCATGCAACCGGCAACATGAAGTAGCGAAGCAAATTGAAGGAATAACCGAAAAACTAAAACTCGGATGGAATAATCAATTCCGAGGGTCGACGCTGACTGATTTTCTCGGGCTCTCCGTAAAGAAATGTCAAGAAAGATCGTTACTTAAACCTCGTCGCTTCATTAATCATTCGCTGGAGCAATAGGGTTAGAAGGGAAGGGGCGTAAGAGGGAGCCCGCGGACTTTTCAGTATTATCTCACAGGGTATTTGTTCGTTTTAAGTTCCGACTGACGACAAATGAAGTAAATGTCTGCCCCTTAGTTTTCGCGGCCGAATGAATTATTCACTGCTGGTCTTTCTATTTACGGCACAAGTTTCCCAAGTACTGCCCATGAATGGGTATAGAGCGAATATAGTTGATTGCGAGTAATCAGTGTAAAGAATGGATTCAAATAAATAAAACGTCGTGTATTTTATCCGAGTATATTAAATTTCTTATGAATCCCAGATTTCATGACAGTGGTATTAATTCTATGGTTCTAATGCTATAAGTTCCATTATGCAATAAGATCTACACATTAACTGACTTTAAGTGAGAGAATGACAATTAAAACTACAACGTGAAAAATATTATCCCCAAATTTTCAATACTTGGTATAATTTAAAAGAAGGTTCCCTTCATGCAGCGTCACCTAGTGAGCAAATTGTTCAAGTACCCTGGAATATCCGAAATAGACGCAAAACGTACCTTAATTTGAAATTCCGTTTTACTCGCACCACAGTTGCTACTAATTTCTCGACTTAAGGATCTTATCAAGACAGCCGAAGCTTCGAACCCGATACTCAAATTTTAACGACCTCTGAAATACACGACCGCAAAAAATACAGAAAAATCCAAAGTCACGCAGTTTCATCAAGTGGTTTCATGTAAAATACCTTCATTCTACAGGTTTTGTAACATGGTCTAAATGTAGACATGGTTATCAATCGTGTGTCAACGATTAATAGGTTAAAAAAAAAAAGCAAAATCGATTTTTTTCTTTCAACTTTATTCTATTTTCATAGAAAATTTTAGTAAGCTTACATCCTTAATACTAAACCTCGACTACATGCTCCCAACCACAAGAATCATCATTTTGTTATCGTTATTGTTCCTATCCGGTTGTTTTGTGTTGAATTCATTTTTGGTTCGCTCTATATTTTGTATGAAATCGGCGATTATCGATTTTTACAAGCCAATTAATCTATGAAATCGATTTTGGACCGCCGATTTAGCAATCGATTTTTGAATACCGATTTGACATCACTGGTGACGATACAGATAACGTCTTTCCGTTGTCAAGCATTCCGACTGGATGGTAGTAATAATTATGTATAATATTATGCGTCTACCTATCAGCAGGAACCTCTCACGCGAGCAAAGCGAATTACTGCCGCGGTTTTAAAATTCACGTCGGTTCTTCCAACCTGTTCATCTTAGAGCGCTGAAATTTGATACACAGCCTCATGAGACCATAATATGCTACTCCCATGTAATGGGAGTGATTGGAATGAAGTCAGACTAGCTGAGAGAGCGAAAATGCATGTGGACCCGTGCGTTGCACAGCTAATGCTCAGCTATTATGTAAGTAATATAACATAATATGTCATATCAGGTTATGGTGCCAGCCAAAATATAAGTTCTTCGTTTCGTTATCAATGGGTTTAGACTTGTGCTCTCGAGCAAATGACGACAACAAGATGGACGTTACCTGTTGTACCTACATCAGTTCTTGTAGATAATTCACACGTCTCCTGCTGGTATGAAGGTCGTCCGATTTCCCTCCAATGCCGCCACGTATAATCAACGTTTCTCCTCATCTTCCACCTGTACCAGGTACCCGCACCTTCGAAACGTCTCGCCGTGTCACCCCGTTCTACCGGATAATCGGCCCTTCGTCTCTCCGTAGGACATTTCGTCGAGGTTTTACTCGTAATTTTATTCAGATTCGTCGGGCCCTTGCGGCACCTGCCACTGCGGCACCTGCGACATATTCCCGTCGACGAGTAATTTTTGATATTTTTTTGCTGTGTTCACTGATGACTTAGATGAGGATCGTTCAGATTCCATCATCAATTTTCGAGGGTGAAATCGTTCACTCTACCAACGCCAATGAATCGAATTTTTCATTGATTTAAATTATTAAAATAATTCATGTTAAAAAAAAGACTATTATTAAATGACAATAAGTAAAGGAACATTTTGGACGATAAGACACGCTTCATAGACGACTTCAGTATTTTGAGAACAATTATTTTTGATACAGAGCCGTTTCAGTGCATTCTAGATCCATCCCCAGATTTCTATATTCTGGTTCCATGATATGTAATGATATAATACATATTATATTATTATTCTTATTTTTCACTCCCTTCAGTATGTATTCGAATGTTTCTGGTGTCATCCTGAAATACTTGAAGAACTTCAATGGTTGGTCCCTTAATTCTTCAAATAACAAATTGAACTCTCCTTTCTCGTCTCTACAGTCAAATAGCTGGCTCACGTTCTCCGGCCTTTTCACTATTTTAAAGTAATAACTTTAACAACGGATTCTCGGGCAGATATTACTCTTCAAGTTCGTCCATATTTGGCGAGTGACAGGATTGTACTGACGATCAGAATACCAGGAAACGCGTGCAGTGGAAGCACCCTTGTGCTGACGACGATTTCGTCAGAAAACGCATGCATAGTAACCGTAGCCTTCGACGTGTAGGTAGTACTACGCGATTAATATCCAAGGGTGGTAATGTAGGGTTAAATCTAGGGCTGGATTTGGAATGTTTTAAAACGCATTAAATTCGACGAATTTTTCAATATTACTTCGTTAAGAATGTGTACAGAACAATGTGTAATGGGTGTGTTGGTAATAGGTCTGAATTCAAGCATTTGATGATAGAGTCGATATCGAAGCTGCAGGCAGTGATTCGCTGGTTAATTGAAATCAATTTACACCGAGGGCGTGAGGCCACCAAGATTGAATCCACCGCAGCATTCCGGGTATTTGACGAGGCTTGTTATTACCCCTCAAAGGCGTTTTCATAACCATTCGAGAACTCCTTGGACTCGAATCCAAAACCCAACACTTTCGAGTTTCGACGAGACGAGAAAACGAGGGTTGTAAAAGGGCGAGAGCCACCCAAATTTGAATTTCATGGGGTGCCCGCCCTCCCCGAGTTCCAATTATGTCCAATAATTGGCGTTAAAAAGGCTTCGATGAATAACAGCCGATCACGGGATATGCCTCGGGGGAGTGTTACTCAATCTTTGTCAGTGTCCGAGGACTTTCATGGGATGTGATTTAGTGCCCACTTTGCGGCAGGCGTCATCTCCGCCGCCACCAAACCCAACGCGTCTTCCTCGTCTCGAAACATGCATTCCTTCATAGAGAATCGCCTCCCATCAAAGGTTTATAGTATATCAGTACATTTGGAAATCAGATTGACAATGAAAATCACGAAGTAACTCGTTTATTTTGGCAAATTCTCAAAAAAACAAGGTGTTCCTGACCAATTACGCCATGAAACTCTGATATCGAACATTCAGTTTCACTCAAATGATACTAACTATCAAAAATCCACAGTCATGCAGCATGGCTATAAGAGCGAATTTTCGAAGAGATAACTGGTTGTGTGTGAAATGTCTCCAAAACGTATAAAACCTGGATTTCCGAAAAATTTGTATACCAACATGTATATGATTTTTCGTGTCTTTGGAATTCAGGATGGTCTAAAACGGATTTCGGTATAAAAAAGTTCGGAAATTCAGCTGTAAACATTTTGGGCCAAGAGCAGTAGCTTCTCCTCCCACTGTCTTGTTCATCAAGTTAACTCGAAGTGTTCTTTTACTCACTGCCTGATACTTTGTGAAAGGAGTTGTGATGCAATCAGGTAAATACTGTTACTTACCGATTTGTTCTCGAAATAGAAATTTTGGAAATGAGAAATTTTGGAAATAATCACCAACTCTCCCGACAATACGAAGCCTCGCAGACTTCAGAAACGCTGATACTCTCAAACGACAGATAGCAAAAAATAACCCGTGAATGTTCACCAAAAGTCGACTTACCCGTTTTTCCCCTCGCCAGCCAATAGTATCCTGTATTTCTGATTAAAAGCGTTGAAAAAATGTAATTTATTATTATAATTCACCCTTTTGCCTTTTTCATCTTGGATGAACATCGAATTGAACAAAAATTTACATTTTTTCAAGTCGAATCTCCATTGTGCAGAATGGTCTTTTCCTAGAATGTGATGTGGAATGTGGTACCTTGTCATTTGCACAATATTGCTACAAAGTACAAAGATAATTATGATTTATGACGTCATTCATACGATTATCACACCTGTGGAACGCATGTATGGAGGATGGAGCATTTGAAATCCCTCGTGAAATGCACTGGTGATGTAATCCCCAACTAATATTCACCATATTTTTTCATCTCAACATCGCATACGACGACATGCGATTCGAGGAGGCACAACACAATACATCTCCACTCATTTATCCCAGTAAATTATGACGCCTCGGGGTCAAATTTCACAAATTAGTGGAGTTGACCTTCTCAAGGTTTTGAGTTATGCGGCAGTTCGGTAATAGAAAACGGTCAGGAACGCCCGTCGGGGCGGAAAGCAAATTGCTATCAAATAATTCCAAGCGACGAAGTGTTCAACGAAGGCTCCAATAGCCCCCGGTGAGTGACTCGGGATTTATCACATTACGCCGCCTATCGGAACAAGATTGGACAATGAGGATGAGCAATGGCGCTGATTGGTGTTTTTCAACCTGTCAAGTCTTCCACCGGCCAACCGTATGATGGATAACATAGAGACGATTTCTGTGTAGCTGAATGTAGTATGTACAGGGTGGACCCAAACGATAAAATGATACTTTGAGGACTTGAAGGATATTTCAAGCTGAATTTCAGTGTCCCTGAATGGTTCTTAACCACTTGTTTTTCGCAACA
Organism: Stenodema calcarata; assembly: GCA_963920205.1. Taxonomy (NCBI): domain Eukaryota; kingdom Metazoa; phylum Arthropoda; class Insecta; order Hemiptera; family Miridae; genus Stenodema; species Stenodema calcarata. Next base: position 17,026,675 of record OY986061.1, on the reverse strand, counting down.
AACCACAAAACTTAAACACCATGAAATTCCCTTCAGGCCCTTAAAATATCCTTTGGTTGGGCCCCACCCCCTTAAAGCTGTACCTACCTGTATAAAGCCCTCCAGAAGGATGTTAGTCTACACGCTCAGGATAAAATATACCGCCCAATGACGTTCCAACATTGATTTAATATTCCAATCAAGCAACATTAATTATTCTACGACTGTCACGATCTATGCAATCCCCTCTTTAACTTCATACACAATCGAACAATTCCAAATTTTCAAAAAGAAAAATCGATCGCAAATGAATTGAATGAAATGTGTAAATGACCGATTTTCGAGAAATAAAAACCATCATTTCGATTATTACATTGAACCGAGAACACATGAGTTTGATGACAACATATTGTGCACCACCACAGTAAATCGGTCAACTTTGAGTTTTTATCTGTGACAGAATGGTAATAAAATGGTTAATTTGGTTTCTCATCAACGAAAAACACGCATGGAATGAAAAAATTGAAAATCAACAGTCATGCAGCATGGCTATAAGAGCGAATTTTCGAAGAAATAACTGGTTTTATAACAAATTTTGTCTCCTTTTTGCCGACTAACCCCTCAGTTTATCGATTTTGAACACGATGGTGAAGTCAGAATTGCGATACTTCAGTCCGTTATCAGATTAGAGCAGATGAACCTTGAAGAACATCTCAAGTAACAACCACGTTTCTTTACTTTTAAAGAGCTCCAGTTTGGGAATGGAATAAAATATCGCAATTCTTATTTCACCATCGCGTTCAGCGTTTAAAAAATCTTTAAAATGAGGTGTTAGTTGTCAGACTGTTTCATTTTTGGAATTTATGGGTAATTTTTCCCCCCTTTAAATCCCCCCCCCCCCGCTTCTCACAGAGTGGCCGAATTGTGCTCATCTACGAACTTACCTTTCCATTGCCATGACAGATTTTTTTGGTGCAAATTTGATATTTTTATCTCAATTCTATCGAAAGTACTATTCTTAGGATAGGAAAATTTAAGGAATCGTCGAGAAAGAGCGTATTAACGAAGTTTTACCGTATATTATGTGCATAATATCATAACATCATATTATGATGTTTGGTGTCTTTGGGCAGTGAATTCAGGATGGTGTGAAATGGGTTTTGGTACACAATTGTTTTCGGATATTCGGGTTTTAAACATTTTGGACCGAGAACAATTATTATTGCTTATTACAGCTATTATAGCTTCCTATTTTTCTTCGAAAGTTCGCTAAAAATAGCAGAAACCATTCTAGAGGACCGCTGTAGCGGTAGCTGTTTCCGCGCATCTTCGTCCACTCACAGATTCCTATTTGCCCACCTGCACCGTGAAGGCGGAGGGAGACATCGAAGGCTCGACTCCTCGGAAATAGTTAATCAACGGAGAGAAGGAGGTTTTACGGCGGCGGATCGTTAACTTGGCAAATGAGGAAGTCGTTACCGGGACCAACAATCCGCGTTGATGAAGGTATATCGGGCGTGAACTCAAACCAGTGATGGTCGCCCGGGGTACCGCCCCCGGGGGTACTGAAACCCCCTGAAACAAGAACAATCATCATTATTATTCCAGAGCGAATGGGAGGCAGGGAATGAAATGGATCAGCGTCGACAAAGCTTTGTCGAATGAATTACTCCTGATGACTCCGCAGGATTTCTTTTTTTCGGGCAAAGATTCCTTCGGGATCCTCGAGGCGGTGGAAGATGGACTACTCAATCACGTCCACGAAGGTCAGGGGTCGCTTACCAGCTCACGATCTCACTACTAAAAGACGATGAACTGTTGATAATATTAGTCACTCGTCAAGATAAGGCGAAACACCTACTGCGGTCTTTACTTTTCCTGTTTGGATTTGTGTTTTTTTCTTCTTCTTCTTCTTCTTCTTCTCTCAACCAACTTGCTTTCAGGGGCACCCACGTTTCCGTCCCTACTGTTCGCTGCCGGTAGGTCTTCACCCACGTCACTGTCAAAAATGCCCACTACAACTTCCATAGCCAACCATACTAAACACCGTCTCTATCAATCATTTGAAATCGTTCCATATGCTGGGTTCGGCGGAAAAATAAATCTCGATCTCAGTTTTGGAGATGAGTGATTAAATCCTACTTGAGTTCCACAACAGGTCATCTATATCTATAAAATCGAATGTATGTATGTCCCTATGTCCTTTATATATGGACAAATCGCTGAACCGATTTTGATAGGGATTGCTCCATTGTGATGGACAAGTTCCAGGGATGGTTATAGGCTATGGTACGATCTCCAAAACTTCTTTTTTCGACGAGAACGGGCCTTTCTTTCTCTGGTAAAAAATTGCGTAACTAGGAAAGGGCTAAAAGTCATAAGAAACATTTGCAGACGGTACAAATTTGCATGATTAAAAAATTGTGACGTTTTTAAGCGCAATTCCCGTGGTGGTAGAGATGAAATTTGGCACGTAGCCTCCTTAGGACTTACTCTTTAAGCAGCATAGGGCCGATCTCCTAAAGCTAATTTCTATGCTATTCACTCTATGAAGCTGGTATTTGGTTTGCAGCCTCCTTAGGACTTTAACTTGACGCTGCCCAGGCCCAGGATCTGCTGAGTGGCTCCTACAGCTCATTTCTATGCTATTCACTCTATGAAGCTGTTATTTGGTATGAGCCTCTTCGGGACTTCAACTTGACGGTGTCAAGGCCCATGATCAGCTGAGTGGGTCATAAAGCTAATTTCTATGCTATTCACTCTATGAAGCTGTAATTTGGTTTATCTGTTGTCCATGTTATTTATCAATACTCTGAATTATTTACGCACCCCGACCGGGGGAACGCCTGGGTAATCTGGTTAGTTATAAATATACTGTGATATACCCAACACTTGTTATTGCCGTTTTTGCCCTTATCGATCCCTACTCCTGTACCGGTACATCCAATTCATACTAGTTCTTCCGAAAAAAGAGTTCCAACCATGTAGTATGCCCTAATGAGCGAATATTTGGCGTTTAGGGTAGCATAGTCTGGGTTCTGTTAACGTCGAATCGAGACCATTTTCAAGCCTGTTATTAATTCGAAATGCTTTCCTGTCTGCCTTCTTCTTCCCCACTCCTGTTATCACCTAACCAGCTGATGCTGATTACGATATTATACATCCAAATCTCAGCACAGCATAATTTCCACACAATAAGACGTTTTTGATTCAACATTCAACATTGTTGGAAAAACCACGAATACCCCTTATATAACTCGAAAATTTATATAAAAACGGATGGTTTGTCTCCAATGGCCCTTAACATACTGAGTATACCACATAAAACCCTATAAATAAAGTGCAATTACTTACACCGAACATTTTATAGCGAACACATCATACAAATCAACCAGCGTGTTGTTGGTGTAATTTAAAATTGTACATTCGTTTAAAATATGATTCACCTGTTTAATGAAAACCAATAAATTATTGTAATCAGGTTCATTGAGTTATTTATGTATGCAATCATTACAAACGCGATGAAAGGACTATTGCATGCTGCTTGTAATTATACATTTTAAATAATGGCCGTTTCAATTAAGGGTCACGCGCTAAAGGTATACACGATACAAAGTTTATGTACGAAAAGGTTTGTTGAGTCTTGAGAGTAACATTGTAGGTTTAGAAAAATAAAGAGCGGACGGTGCAATATTAATGGTAACGGCAACAGCCTTGAGTATTACTATCTATGTTGATTTAATGATTCAGGTAAATGGAAACGTGTTTCAATCGGCTTACCTTCGTTGAGTACAGAAAAAAAGCCACCAAGAAGGAGCATTTAATAGGTATCGTTGCTATTCAGTAAATAACAAGAACGCCGAGTGGAAATTATGACGTGATACCGGTGGTGTGAGATTTAAAACTATGATTTGCTCGGAACGTAGCGCACAAAGTGGCGTGACTCCAGGAAGTGAAAGCGGACCAATTTTATTTATAATATAAAATACTCGGAGCCGCGTTATAATGCGTGTACCGTAAAAAGGAGGACTGGGCGACTTGAGTCTCGGCGTTAGACTGTATTTCTGGGGTGAAGGGAGGATTTAATGGGAGCTGGAAAATTATGTCGGTTTGCGTTTCGTGCGAGGAGCGGGTGTTGCATGAGTTGCTTCCACTCTGAGGTTCACATTGTTTATCTGATAGCCCGTCGGGAATATGCGGTATTTAGATGGCACTGGTTGGTATTTAGTAAAGGGCGAACGAAATTCAAAAATTGCATTTTTTCAGTCGATACCGCAACTAAATTTCGGCTTCTACTCTGGAAGTTTTTTAAACGTTTAGAAATTTTAATTATAGTTAGAATTTTAGCGATTTTTCTCAAGTTGTATAATTAATGCAGACACTTAGAATAATATAATGAAACATAAAAAACTCTGCAAATTCTTGACACAACGGTTCATTATCTTCTTTGTACAGATCACCCTTCTGTCTAGATCACTAGGTATAAATGTCTAGATCCTAAATGTTAGATTAATTATTATTGTCAATTATCACTAATTATTAACAATTTTATCAAGTACCTAGTGAAAATTATTATAATTTATTGTTAGGTATTAATAATTCGTATTTATTATTAATAATTATTATTATTAATTATGATTAATTAATACGATATAATTCTGGGGTTTTTAATACTACGGCGGTAATAATTTTTCTATAAAAGAAGTACCTACCAACAAACATTCGAAATTACCTTCATTTCCGTAGCACGAAACGCACCTCAGAACAACAAACTCGACATCACTTAAGCCATATGATGTTCCAAAGAGCTTGTTAGTATGAAAATGGACCTGTATTTCAACAGTTTGATTCACGATCGTGTGGTGAGGCACAATCTTTGAGCCGTCATTGTGAACGAACGGCTGGTCGTACACAGCTGCAGATGGTCTTAAAAAATTCTACGGAACAAACTCTATCTAAATATGAAATAAAAAACATACCGTTCTATATGAATTTTTCGAGATATGAGATTTTCAAATTTTCGAAATTCATTTTGAACCCCTTCCCCTTGACCTAGGGTTATGAAAAGTTTCGAGGACCATTGTGGGGTTGGTCGAAACCCATAAAAAAAATTTCGTAATTTTAACTCAACGCTAACTGGGCAAAGTGGCGCGGACGGCGGACGGCGTACGGCGGACGGCGTACGGCGTACGGCGGACGGACGGATTTTTTTTTATTCGATTTTCTGAATCTACGTATCTTGAAACGTAAACCAACAAATTTTGAGGGGGGGTTAAAAAAATTTTTTCTTTGGGCGATTCCAATGGTTCATTATCGAAGATAATAAACCAAAACGATTCTATATTAAACAGGGTGTATCGCAAGTAGATGACAAAACGCAAGATGGAAAAACTAGATCAAAAATGTAGTTAAACGCCGCCAACCGCATGTTTCTATCTCATTCCGTTCCACAGATATGCCCTTTCAAAGGTTATTTCGAGAAAACCGTGTTTTTTTAATCGGTAACCTCAATTTTCTCTGCTTTTCCACATTTTTTTGCAACTTTCATCACAGTTTTGAAGTCAACATTAAATTTTCTTCAAGTCTAATGCAATTCCAATGTTCACATGTTTCTTTTTGAACCGCGATAACAGATCGAGAAATAAAAATTTTTAAAAAAAGTGTAGTTAGTGACAAATTTCTGAGGATCACTACCTACTCTTCCGAAAAGAATCCTGCAAGCTGCTGAATCTCTCAAAAGTTGTAAAATTTAATTACCTTTCCAACGGTGTACTCAAAACTGCAGTAATGAGAATGCAATTGGAATGGGAAGGGGAAAAATACTGATGTCATCTACTAGAAAACTACAAAGATATCTACTAGGGAGGTGATTGAAGGCATGATGTATGTTTTTGTTTACTTCTTATGGACTATGTTCGCATTACAGTTTGTTTACCCTATCTCTCATTCTTCGTCTGCCTACTTTGTGTTGTAAATAATGAATTATTGTCAGTATCGTGCAAATCTTTAGAATAATAAGTAAGTTTCGATTCGGGTTCAAGAAGTACAATGCCAAATTTATACCGAATTTATGTTGAAACGATTTTCGCATATGGGGCTGCAAGACGCAATGGTCTTCGAGCACATCGCAGAATATTGCAGTATGTTCCCCCATCAGCAAAGATATACAGACCGAAGAAAACGCTTATCGCATCATGAATCAACCACTAGAAAAATGCCCGTCTCCAGGGAAAAGATAGCCTCTGAGTTCAGTCAGCTGATGAGGTGCACTGTCGTCAGATTTCTGATGCCCCATAGAACCGACAATTCAAATATCAGCTTTCTAGGTTGACTAGGACAGAACATAGCCTCTGAGCGTACACAGCTGATCAGGTGCACTGTGTTCAGATTTCAGATGCCCCGTAGAACCTACCATTCAAATATCAGCTGTCTAGGTTGACTAGGACAGAACATAGCCTCTGAGCGTACACAGCTGATCAGGTGAAATGACTTCAGATTTCAGATGCCCCATAGAACCTACCATTCAAATATCAGCTTTCTAGGTTGACTAGGACAGAACATAGCCTCTGAGCGTACACAGCTGATCAGGTGAAATGACTTCAGATTTCAGATGCCCCGTAGAACCTTCCATTCAAATATCAGCTGTCTAGATAGACTAGGACGGAAGAGGGGGTGGGGTTGCTATTTTCGTATCGCAATTCCGTGACCATTTTGGCAAGTTAGCTCACCGCTAAAACAAGTTCCATGTTAAAAATAATTCTTTTGTACTTTCGTAATATGACATATTACGTAGTACATTTTACCTACACATTTATCAATTTACACATCACAAATTTTATTTGAACTCCATTCATCCAAATGTGTAGGTAAAATGTACTACGTAATATGTCATATTACGAAAGTACATTGGTAAGTTTGCATTGATATAGCATTTAATGCTTATATCATTGCAAACTTACCATTGTAATAGCTTAAACTTTGCACGAAGAAACTGTCATCCATTTTCCCACTGATGAACGTTGTTAAATGAATACTGTTGACACACGAGAGAATAATCCTCGCGTTTCAAGTCATAACCCTGAAACTACCGCAGTTCATGGGTGGCCTCGGAGTTCATAACGTTGTGCGGCGGAATTTGATAAATAAGCGAACGGTCTATCGAATATGAGGAGAAGCGTAGGCAGAGTTGTCACGGGAGACTCGCTGACCTTCGATGAGGAAGCTGCACCTGTCGCGGAAATTAAAGAGAAGAAAAATATTTGTCTCCGCTCAGGTTAAGTGAAATACGGTAAGAAACCAACGTGGGGAGGTAAAATTCGAGTTGCTGATTGTTAAATTCGATTCAAATTCAAAACGAGAAAACGGTGTTTTTATTGGCTGACCTCGCATGATGTCACATCTTCAGTCCGAGTCGGATTGTCCGACTTACCAGGAGAAAACCCTCCTTCATACTGCAGCTGATTTGTAAACCTAACTTCAGGAGGCTACATACCAAATTACAGCTCGAGTGAATAGTAGTGGTGTTGAACTATAGGATACTATCGATAGTTCCTGACTATCGAAAACTATCGATAGTCAGCGGACTACCGTTCGTACTATCGGAACTAACTGAAAACCCACATGTTGAAAAAAAAAAAAAAAAAGTACTACTCAATGCAAAAGGAAATGGAATAAAATTACTTGGGAGACCACAGGTGTGAAGCAGGTATAGAATTGGAAGTGTTAATGAAGAGTCGCAAATCACATACACCGATACTTCGTTTTCGCGAGCAACACTTCGTTGCACTTCGGCAACACTTCATCCGACGCGTCACTTTTACCAGGGCCGCCACCACATTACCCTCACCCCTTTTCTCTACCCCTCCCATGTACCACCCCCGCCATCACATCACCTTCACCCCCTTTTCTCTCCTCCTCATCATCACCACCCAAGCCACCACAACAGCTCACCCCTTTTCTCTCCTCCTCCCCTTCACCACCCAAGGCAGCAGATCACACTTACCCCTCAACATTTGTTGGTTTACGTTTCAAGATAATATCTACATAATATGTAGATTCAATAATATTATTATGTAGATTCAGGAAGTCGAATAAAAAAAAAAAACTCTGCAAATTCTTGACACAACGGTTTATTATCTTCTTTGTACAGATCACCCTTCTGTCTAGATTACTGAATGGTTATTATTATGAATTATCATTAAATATTGATAATTATTATTAAGTACTTAGTGTAAATTATTAATATTTATTGTTGGTCATTAGTAGTTTTTATGCTTAATTTTAATAATTATTATTACATATTATTTATTAACTCGATATTTGAAAACCATGTGATGTTTGAATCAGCTGGGCCAGTTTGAAAATGGACCCTACAGGCTGCCTTTCGGTTCACTCTCATGTCGACGATTTTCGATCTGCTCCAACTTTGAGCCGTCATTGTGAACGAACGGCTGGTCGTACAAAGCTGTGGATGGTTTTAAAAAATTCTAAAAAATGAACTCTATCTAAATATGAAATAAAAAATATACCGTTTAATATGAATTTTTCGAGTTTTGGAATTTGCAAAATTTCAAAATTCGTTTGAACCCCTTCCCCTTGACCTATGGTTATGAAAAGTTTCGAGGATCATTGTGGGTTTGGTTGGAACCCGTAACAAAAATTTCGAAATTTTAGCTCAAAGCTAACGCCGTCCGCGGCACTTTGCCCAGTTAGCTTTGAGCTCAAATTTCGAAATTTTTGTTGCGGGTTCCGACCAACCCCACAATGATCCTCGAAACTTTTCATAACCCTAGGTCAAGGGGAAGGGGTTCAAAACGAATTTTGAAATTTTGAAAATTTCAAAACTCGAAAAATTCCCATCAAACGGTACCTATGTTTTTTATTTCATATTTAGATAGAGTTTATTAGTTTATTAGATAGACCCATCCCTATTTTATAGGCCTCTAGACAGCAAAAATAACAATTCTTTCTTCTGATCAGCTCATTGCCTTCAGAAGCTTATTTCACTCCTGTTCAACCTACAGTTATGAAGTTCGAAATGTAGCATCAGTCTCCACCCTATGCCAAGTGGGTTTATTTCGCGGGGCTACTCTCAGGTGTGATCCCTGACGCTAATTCTTCATCTCAATCTCAAATGTCGAAAAAACAAAGGAATTGAGTCGAATGTTTGTATTGTCGAAAAAGAAAAAGGCGAGCGTAGAAGGTGACATATTATTCAGATCGGAGGCGGTTGTGGGTGTCTCTGATTGGAGACGACAATGGCTGGGTGGGGTCCCTAAGCCCGTGGGCCTAGAGAATTCCTTTTACTCCCACTCGTAAGAAGAAAAAAAAAAAAGAAAAAACCAAAAGAGAGAGAACAGAAAAAAGAAAAAAGCTTAGGACCGTGTCGAGGTGGTCCGGTAATTAGCGGCGCGCCACGTGCGCGGCGTTGACTCCGGAGCCTACGAAGTCACGACCTGAACTTCACAATGATCTTATAGCCGTTTAGACTGTGAGAATCAGATCGACTGGTGAAGATGTAACTTGAAGGCCACAGGAAGAAGAATGAAATAGCGTACAAAGTCATACAGTTAGTTAGTTTTACCGTCGTAAGTGTTGGTCACTACATACGTACGGTGTATAATAGGTAATGACTTTAAAAAAATAATTTATGTACTGGTAACATCTTCTGTCTGCCCGTTTTCTAGGTGGCTCAACTCAAAGATAATATCGAAGAAAAGCCTTCCAAGGTTGGGTGAAATCATTAAATCGAAATTCGTCGACTAATAATAATTAATTGTAAGTGTACGTAGTATTCATTGGCGTACAGCCTCGAGTTCGAATTTCAAATACACAGAAAAGCTTCAAGAGAACTTCACCGTGATTATGCTCGCTTAGGGTTTCTTGAACCCGCCCTAAGGGCACTAAAAACGACGAGAATTTATGTGGAGAGCGAGAGGACGATTTGAGTGGGAGGACGTCCCAGTGAGTATCTAGGTGAGAATGACTAGTGGCGGCAATCCGACTGTGATTCAGCTTCTTCAGATTTAACGACCGATAATGATATAGGCGAGGGAGTAGTCGGTCTAAGGACGACCAATCAGAGGCTCAACCCGTTCCGCTGATGGGATGATTAGTTTCCCAAATGGAGCCAAGGGAAGAGACGGAACGGCTCTGGAAATACGAGAAACTTGAATGGACTTTGTTTTAAGGGTTCAAATCGCCCAATAAGGAAAGTTGTGATTCGGGGGAGCGGATTCTGTGATCGAGTCGTTACTCTTCTGCTCAATTTTTCATCTCCTGAGTTTTCAAAAAATTCCCTCCGATATTTTCGAGAAGGTATTTATTTTATTTTAAAATAAAACTCCTGAGAGTTAACGGATTTTGTTTCTATACAAACGAGACCTAACAACATTTTTTGTTGTTGATAATATTCAGAAATGATTTAAAATTTACCACATTACCATTAAATCCGTTATATTCCCTTCCATATAAAATTCGTCTTAAATTGCGCACACAGAGCAGGCTTATGTTGTACATCATGAAATCAAGATACACTTCTTGTATGTAACTCCGAGAAAGAAATTAAATTCAAAAACACCTGCAGCCGTATTGAGGGATATCGAAGTTGAAAACCCGCTTTTCCAGATTGGGAACTGGGGATTTTCAAAATTCGTGAAATTCGGAAACCGAATATGACGTTGATTTTGAACAGAAAATTAGTGGAACGGATTATGGAAAGGTTTGCAAGAAAAATGTACTTTCCTCCAAGTGGCGTAGTCCCTCGTTCGAAATGCACGTCAGACTTGATTTCCTCACTCCCAACAAAATGTGAGGAAAAGAGATTTCAAAATCCCGACTTTTCAACGTGAAAATGTGGTTTTCAACCTTTCAAAACGCATCATTCTGGCTGGAGAGCGAATCAATGTGCTGTAAAGTAGACATAACTACTCGTATGTTCGAAACTGCAGTATATTCATTTAAAATTCGTTTTACTACACTTTCAATACGAATTCAAGTTATTTTGTTGAAAAACCTACATACTTGGTGTAAGGTGGACCCAACTCCAAAATCCGTTAACAATGTCGCCTAAGGGCGCTCACAGTATAATATACCCTGTGCATGCTTTACTTGTATTAGTTCAATACGTATTACAGTTCTAAAATCCGATATTAGCTTTCGGAAGAATTCATCGTCGGTGGGCATCATCATCAGGTTGCCGAGACATCATGAATCCGCTGTTCTGTTTGGATTGTTGTACAGTCGAAAAAACTTGAAAAGTGAGTGAAACGAATGTGAAAGATTGTTTGTTAAGGGAGCTGTTCTGCCCTATTACTAGTGGGACTAAACGCGCAGATTAACTATAAATACTAGTCTTTATTAAGTTAATAACCTCTCCCAGGGCATCTTGTACACCTCATGCGCAAGACAATGCGTTCGGTATAAGAAACGCACCAGAGCTCTCCCTCGCAACATTCCTGAGGTCCCTGCTCGAAAACCATATCCAGATAAGGAGATCCGAAAAGCGACATCTGTAAGTCTCTACCAAACCATCCGCCTTAATCGAATTAGAGGTCCCGATTTGCGGTTCCTCAGAGAAAAACCGAAACTTGCGGTCCATTTTTTACTCGTTACTTTTTTCCCTTCGACCGATTTCGTAGTAAGAAAGGAGTACACGGAGGGAGCTAAGGAGGACACCCGGTTAGGTTTACATTATCCATATTTTTTGTAGTAATCAGTGCCCTTACAGGAGGAACATACGAGGGATTGCGACCTCAATGCGGACGAAGCTCCTACACGATGCAGTATTGTCATTCCACAGACTTCCACTGAATTTATTTATTTATGTATTTAAAATTCAAATGAAAATGCAACGCCACTGGAAAAAATAATTACTGAATGAATGATTTTTTTTAAGAACTCGCATTTTTTAGGGTCGTCCCATGAATACAAGGCCGAGGTTTCCGTCAGTAACATGTGTTGTTAAAATAGTCGTAATCTGCTCGCGAAACCGTATTGGCGGTGTGACATTCGCGTGCGCTTAAAACCCGAAGGTGTGAGCGAGTACAAGGTAAGACTCGAGTTATCTCTCCTTCCCGGCCGTATCAGTGTCAGTATAGATACGCCCACGACGTCTCCGGCCTATGAAATTCAAATGATAAATTCTGGCCCACACGCGTCTCAACATACATCCTTCTGTAATTAATAAGTTTTCTACCTTGAGACTCGCGTTGCGCATTCTAATTCTTCACCACCGCCAGGCTTCCTGCGACCATGCGGGTTGCAGATGGTTCGAATCTTCTTTTTCTACAGGTCCTGAGCGTTTTACAAATGTTAGCTCGGCCCGATTTTCACTTCTTACAACGACGTCGGTTGATCATTCCGATTTTCATCACTCGATTCACCCAATAGAGTCTGTAATCATCGAAATTATTTCGTCTAAAATCACGGTTTCAATCGATTATTCAATCTCGACTCTTCGTCCGCGACGGTTTTTGGTTTATTATATTAGGTAATGAATCATTGGTATTTGGGAGAAAAACCAATCCCCCCTCCCCCAAATTTGAGGGTTTACGTGTTTCAAGATACGAAGATTCAGAAAATCGAATTAAAAAAAAATATCTATCCGTCCACCGTATACGGACCAACCTAACAATGATCCTTCATGCGGCAGCGTTCAAACGGGCCCAGCTGATTCGAACACATGGTTTTCAGATATCGGGTTAATTAATAATAATGATTCATCATTAACAATAGTGGTTTGCAGTGTTTTCCCCAATAAAATCAAGCCGAATTTTGAGAACACATGTGAAAAGTTGTCAAATGGCTTCACGAGATACTCGGCAAATCCGACTTACTACTAAAAATCAATTTCAGCAAACCATTCTGAAATATCATGAAACTGTAACTATGAAGAGATTGAAGATGATAATTTTCGTACGTCAAACATGATAAACCAACTTGTTATTTATTTTGACATTTTATGTCTTTACTCTGGCACATAACTCGAAAAACGTTACACAAAAGCGTTACACGATTTTCGCTTACAACCGATTCGTTGCTACGGAACTTTATCTTCGCCAGTTATCATCGTACAAAAATCGTTCACCACTCGTTGGATAGCTCTCTATTTACGAGTACCTAACCATATTACGTTAACCACTGCGGAGTGCGTGGCCGACAAGCTGCGGTATGAGCGTGATTGTTTAAATAATTGTTTACACACAGGTGATCATTCTCAATAATTTATAATATAAATTATAAAATTATTAGACAATAATATTGTCTAATATATAGACAATATATATTATTATTGTCTATACGAATGCAAGCTTCATAATTTATGATGATCCCTACAATTAAGTATAACAACTACGCTACTGGGGTAGGTGATATAGCATTGTTCGAAGGTTCTTGAATCACTTCTTTAAAGACATAAAATGTCCCAATGTGTTGCAGACTCGTATGCAAGCATTTAATTCTCGACTGTATCAACAACAGGATGGAGTTGACATTCTTTTGACATTTTCATGTCTTTGCTTTGGCACATAAACTGAAACGGGAAAAATTTGTTTCCTTGATTCACCCTTTCCCTCAGATCACGTCAGAACACAAGCGACAGGCGGGCCACTACGTCAGACGACCCTATGACGCACGAGCGTATGACGTCAGACGGCTGGCAGAAGGCCAACCAGTACGTCAGAGCCTATGACGCACGAGCGTATGACGTCAGACGGCTGGCAGAAGGCCAACTAGTACGTCACAGCCTATGCCGTAAGAGCCTATGACGTCAGACGGCTGGCAGAAGGCCAACTAGTACGTCACAGTCTATGCCGTAAGAGAATATGACGTCAGAGGGCTGGCAGAAGGCCAACTAGTACGTCAGAGCTTATGAAGCACGAGCTAATGACGTCAGACGGCTGGCAGGAGGATAACTAGTACGTCACAGCCTATCCCGTAAGAGCCTATGACGTCAGAGGGCTGGCTGGCTAGGTGATCGGGTTTTAATAAGCCTCTGGAATTCCGCGCCTTCATTTTTATAAATATCAGTTAGAAAATTTCTATGCAGCTACTTACTTGTATCATCAATATCGCCGATACGAGGGAGGAAATAAATTCCGTCGACACCGACAACCGTATTATTTTCAAAACCCCGATCACTTGGTCATGATGCATATCGGAGCTTTGGTTGAATTTGAAAAAGAACGTAAAAAAGGGAAGCTTTGCAATGCACCTACTGCACATACGATGTCTTTATAGATGTGCCTACGTCAATCTCATCCTTCCCGAGTAGGTCGTTGTTGAATTGTGGAACATTGATACGTAATTATGGCTGGGATACATTTTTTCGTTATTTTGTTACGCCGTATTCTTAATAATATTTATGTGGCGGTTGATGAAAAAATGATTAGATCATTATCTAATCCGGGCGAATGAAACGGAGATTCATCAAACGAGAACGGTATGTTCCAGACTGGTCCGGAGGGATCGCTCGATAGAAGTAGGTCGCCTCTGGCGTCAGCAGTTGTTCTTGCGGCCCTTCTGATGTTACAATTTTTTTTTTAAGCGATGACCAACTTCGAAAACCTACATACGACCATCAGTCATTGCTTTTAGCTTTTGGATCTCTGAAATACACGAAACATAGTTTTAGTATCTGATATAAACAATTATTTTAAACCAACCTCTCGGTATTTGTGCTCCACCGTTCCAGCAAATTGCAACGTTCTCATGTATTTTCAGAAAGGATCCTTCATAGTTTCTGTACAGAGAACTCGAAACGTTTCAGTCGTGCAGCATAACCTTATGAGAGGAATTTCGAAGTTATTACATCATTTTAAAATGCACTCCTGCATCATCCGTTGGTATGCATCTTCAATCGTGGTCTATCAACGATCCAAATTCTGTACACTTCGAATGACGAATTACTGTTAAAAGAGATATTTATACTGTAAAACGGTACAAGTGGTGCCTCGGCACACGGTATTTTATTAAAATCTATACACCATTACAAATTATATCAAGTGTAATAATCGAATTTAGTTGCGAATATTGCAGGCGAAACGTTGATCAAACGGCCGAGTCGAGTAATAACCCAAGTTATTGTGACTCATGATCAAAGGGAATCGAATTGCTCAGCAACTCCTTGTAATATAGTCCACTTGCATAAGAGCAGCCTCGCAGAATGAAAGAATGAATGGAAACCGAACATGACCAATGGAGACATACAGAGAACCCTCGGGGCTGGAAGTGCTTGTAAAGTCCTACCAAATCCTCATACATCACCCGGCGAAACCCGACGAAGGAGACTCCGCAGTGATTTACGCCCTCTCCCACAAATTTACTTAAATGGTCCCGATAATATGCCGATAATGGCTTTCGGTTAAGGGGAGATGTGTTGCCGGGTCGGTAAATCAGACTGTAAACCTATCCGGTGCTCCAGTGCGAAACGCATTCGCTTCAGACGCTGATTCATATTCCCTTGTACCTCCTTTTTCCGTTCAGGAGATCATGCTAATGATGAAAGATACGTCTACTACTGTAATCGGCCGAGTATGTGGGATAAATGCAAGATCTACAAAACAAATAACTATGTATCGGATGTGCACATCTCTGATTCATAACGATTGATCTAATAGTGCATAATCATCTTCTCTTGAACTACTGGACTTTCACAGATTAAACCCACCGTTTAAAATGGCATAGACCCGTGTAGTTATTATTCCCAAATTGATTATTCCCAAATCAATCGTTAGATACTTGATTAGTCGAAAGGAAGATACATTTGTATAATATATTCCATAATACAAGAAGTAGAACTGATGTTGGCTGATGTTTTCAGGTGAGGAAATTCAGATTTAGCGACGGTTTTTGTGGTTTTCGTATAGTTACTTGGGCTTGTGAAGTATTGTTTTCCATGTTTTTTCATGACCCGAGAAAACCAAATCTGAAGTTGATTTTGACCAACGACTACAGAATTGTGGTGTGAGCGAAATTTCATGATTAAATTTCTCCACTCTCACACAAGGACTTTGCAGCGTTTCAGGATAATAGAGGATTTTTTGTCCTCTTTGTTTGGTGGAAGAATCATTGTGAAATCATGGAAATCTCAAATTAGATTTGTGCCAAAGACATCTTGAGATGTTTTTCAAATGCCTCACCAAGGCGTCTTTGAGACGTTAAAACAACAGACATGATGCTGTTCTGAGACATCCCACAGACGTATCACAGAGAAATTGGATTATCTCGTTGACGTATTCATATCTCACTCGAGGCGTCATACAGACGAATACGGAAAGTGTTTCTGGTGCGGGAGAGAGCAGCGCATATTGTAACTAACGCTCACAAGAATTAAACTTCACGAGTTAAACGTTCGCAGTCTCAGGGCATGTAGACAAGAAAAGCAGTCGCATCATATTATTATTTACAAGTAAGAGATTCGTTATAATGAAGACATTTATGGCCGAACTCCAATATTTACGGCATCGGAGACAACCTCAGATAACTGTACTCAAGTAATAACGGTAATATTTATCATTAAAACACTCATTCGTCATTGCCGATGATTTCGTGGCCAAATGAACATCAATAAAATCTTTGTAGGCGATCCTCCATAAAACCTCCTCGGTTCCAATACAGCTATGATATTACACAATTCCACGTTCACCCACTAATACCAGTCATTCTGTCAATGAGTATTTTTCTCTGATCAATCAGTGATTATTTCGAGAAAAGTTCGTCACTAATGCAAATTGGCAACATTTTTGTGTCGAATGGGGCCACATTGTGGTGAGTCGAAGCAAAAAACAAGGTGCCTAGAAATCCAACGATACCGTACCGTTATCAAACTGGATTTATTTGAAGATAAAGAAACGTGGTTGGGTCATTCTCATATTATATGACCATTTGATGTCAGCTGTTTCTAATATCGTTTTTTACATGGGTGTTCAGCTTCAAAAAAATGGTTTTTAGTATCAATTTGTAGGTTTTTTGGAAAGTAATACAGTGGTATCGTTAAAAAGTACCTAGCACATCCTCAAGAAAAAATATTTCAATGTAAAGTTTGAAAACGTCACGTGTTACTGTCTCAAGGGGGTAGGTGTGAAGTCCATCACCATCTGAAATTAAGCACTCACAGATGAAAAAATTTGAACCACGAGGGATTTCACTGTTATATGATGCTGTTTAAAATTAAGAAGGGTTTTTTTCTGTTACCTCTAATACGTTAAATGTAACGCAGAAAAACAGGAGTGTCCCACTGTTTGTGTTTATTAATAATTACAAGTGTTACCATCAGTTCTGGGCAACGCTGTTCATTGAAAATGTCGGAGAAGAGTCAGGTTATGTTTGTTTGTGCTGCCAGCTATCAGTCCACGAGCTGCCTTCGCCCAGGAAAGAGCTGGCGGGTCATTTCATCATTTTTCTAAATCGAAAAACATGGTATGTCACAAAAATTATTCATCATGAGTGTTACCACTATTGTATGCAACATAGTTCAATTAAACATACGAGTGCTACCTGCAAAAGACGTAGTTTAGGGACATTTATTTTTGGATGGACCCTCATATCTGTTCCCTCATGTTTTTTAGGCTAAGAGAAACCTTTTTGTGTAAAATCATCCTGAGTGTTACCATTATGAAGGCCATGGAAGAACGAAATTCCCTCTTCAGGATGGATGAAGATGATGAAGCTGATTAGACTACTCACAGATTAGACTACACAACCTTGTTACTTGAAATGTTCTTCATGGTTTCTCTGCTCTAATCTGATAACGGAATGAGAAATTGCAATTCTGGCTTCACCATTGTGTTCAGCATTGAAAAATATATAAACTGAGGTGTTGTTAGGCAGAAAAAGGTTTTCAGAAGTCGGGACTCATAACTAAATCAAATGCTTGCATACGAGTCTGCAACACATTGGGACATTTTAGGTCTTTAAAGAAGGGATTCAAGGGCCTTCGAACTATACTACATCACCTACCTCAGTAGCGTAGTTGTTATACTTAATTGAAAGGTTCATCATAAATTATGGAGCTTGCATTCGTCTTGAAAATATAAATGATTGAGAATGATCACCTGTGTGTAAACAATTATTTAAACAATCACGCTCATACCGCAGCTTGTCGGCCACACACTCCGCAGTGGTTAACGTAATATGGTTAGGTAAATCGAGAGCTATCCAACGAGTGGTGAACGATTTTCATGGGTTGGAAAATGAGGAAGTTAGTTTTCGTCAACAGTTTTCGTGACGATTTTTTTGTTTGGGTGCCATAGCAAAGACATAAAATGTCAAAAACAGATAACATTATTGAATAAATTTTATAAAACCAGTGGACTGGGGTCATTTTACCAGCGATTTTAGCGGTTTCTTCGAAAATTTGCTCTTATAGCCATGCTGCATCACTGGATTTTATTATTATTATTTTTAGTATATTTCTTCAATTTCGCCCGCCGGCAAAATTCCGATCTTTACATAAATAATTCTCAGTTAGGTGGATCTCCATGGACACCGTTTTACTTCAATAATTTTCCGAATCAATTTAATCCGAATTAATTTATTCTAGTTATTTACAATTTCCCGTTATCCACAAAATTAAACGGTTCTAGTTTGTGTAATTGGTTTGTCATTTCTACATGCTCCACTGCTACCAGCAACCAGACAGTAAGTACCTACCTACCGGTACAAATTGGCACGTCACCACTTCGCAAAACGTCCTCATAAACTCAAATCAAATATCCCTCAAGATCATAGCGAAATATACGATTTTTTTTAAATCTTGAATCATCGAGTCGGTGGTTTCCTCAAACGTGACGACCGACTCCAGAGTATGAATGAAGGAAGGCGGCTGAGTTAAGTCACGACTCCGGTAGCAGCTCGTGCTCAGCACCTCCGCAACCTGCTCGACAAATCGGGTCGTCCTGATGCCGATCCTTCGGTTCGAGCTGTTCTATTATTATCGGTTCGTCGCCAATTACGTCATAACGTTACCGTTTAGGGACCTGGTTGTACCGTGAAGAATTTTTAATGTACCGCGCCATTTAAATCGCGCATGTTTCAACAGCTGATTACCTCGTACGACAAGAAAAACGTTAATCTTTCTCAGAACGGCTTATCATTTTCTGTATAGAAGAAGAAGAAGGAGAAAATGCGTAGGTATATTGGCCAAAATAATTTTCCACCAATTCAGTTGTTGGTATATCACATCATTGTTTTACAATTTTCAATTTTTACAATACATTTTACTATATACAATTACATTTGACTTTTTCAACTCCTCCCTTTCAAATCTCAAATCTATATTGTTATCTTCACCTCGTTCTTTTCAATAGTTTAATTACTTTCACTTCGTTATGTTTCGCTTGCTGTAATCCTCCATGTATATTTTAATTACTTATTATGTAATTGTTTATTGGGCTTGCCCGTGCTTCCAATAAATAAATAAAAATTTTGTGATAAATGATTTCTGTCGTTTAGCTTCAATTTGTTTTTTTTTCTCTCTCGATACATCGATATTGTGAATGATATTTTTCACTTCGATGCCAAAGATCTTTGAAAAAGGGTCACTTGGGTCTGAATCAGTGTCAACACAAACAAGGGCTGTCAAGGAGATTTCATCTTATCGTTGATATAAGTTGCTTTTCGCCTGAGCCGTTTGGTGTCGAGTTTATGCGCAGTAATCCAAAAGATGTGAACACATTTGGCGTGGATTTCTTTTTTCTTTTCGACAAACACACACACATATTTTTATTTTTCTTCTTCTTATTCGCTCGTCAATTATTTATTTTTCTTCCTTCAAAAAAACATCTTCTTACGAGCCTCGAAGTGGATTCAGTCAGATGGCGGCGGCGGGGGAGTGTGGGAGACGGCGACGAAGTGAACGCCCACGCTCGGCAAAGGACTCGTGACGTCACTTGTCGCCAGCCTTGTTTATTATCGGCTCGGAGCTTGACCTTTCACTCGGAATCTCAGCAGGTGTCACAAGGACGGACGGCGATCTGTGTTTCACCGGGTTCGTCGGTTCCTCCTCCTCAACCTGATTCCTAAAGCTCCCCATACACGGGCGAACGATTCGCGCGAACTCGACGTTTGCGCGAACGTCTTTTGACGCCTGTTGCAGCGAACTCGCGCCCATACACGTTTTTTAAAATTATTTATTTATTTATTTATTTATTTTTTTTTTGCATTGAGTCTACAACATAATATGGGGTACATATGGTATTATATACCTATATACATATACCATATATTATGGTATACATATGGTATTGAGTCTACAACATATGGTATACAACAAACATATCACGGGCGATACTCGATTGGGCCCTAATCCTTTCGATCAAGGAGATAACGAGATGCTGTTAGGGATGGGACATCGGACCCTCACAATCGATTATGCCATCGATTGTAACATCGGAAGCCCACAATCGATGTCACCGATTAATCGCGCCTCCACAATCGATCATCGACGATTTTAGTTGATTTTTTTATTCAGTCTCAGGTTTGTAAGAAGTTCTTGTTCTTACTAAGGACTAGAAAAAGCCCTAAAACATACTAGGTAGGTGGATAATACGTAATTATATGCCGAGCAAAGGTAATCTCAAAAACAACGTCAATAGACTATCGATACTATCGATAGTTGGTGTTCGATAGTATCGGGACTATCG
Organism: Stenodema calcarata; assembly: GCA_963920205.1. Classification (NCBI taxonomy): domain Eukaryota; kingdom Metazoa; phylum Arthropoda; class Insecta; order Hemiptera; family Miridae; genus Stenodema; species Stenodema calcarata. The sequence goes on along the minus strand of OY986061.1, from coordinate 17,006,054 downwards.
ATAGTCTCAACTATCGACTATCTAACACCCCTTCATCTTACCTCTAGTAACCTCGCCAGAAGGTGCTTCCGCCCTATTGGAACCGAAATGGTACCAACTAATTTCAAATTAAATCAGACCCCCTCTCCTTTTCCTGGTTAATTGTAGAACCTTCGAATCTACATATTTAACACACAATCAGTGACAAACACCTCATTCGCTAATCCCACTTAACTCCAACCTACCGGATCTGTTATGTGAGGGACGTTGAATGAGGGAGGGGAGAATCTCATAAATTCGTTAATTGTAATGTCCAATTGTAACGCACCAAACGTGATAATTAAATATAATTAACGCCTCCTTTCGAAAGACTTTAGAACAATCGGTCACCCCCGCAACTCGTCGGTGTCAAAGCGTTCGAAAAAATCCGCCCAAATGTAGCGCCCCCGTGTTGTGGCCCATTGTATGCGGTCGTGGACGACCCTCGTAGGACGGTGCGTGGGAGGACCTATCCCGTCCTCTTAACCCTCCCACAACTTCGAGGGCATAAAATGACAATCGAGAAGGATTCGAGTTCGGAATGATCGCTCGTCCTTGTTCGGGACCGCCTCTAATTGGCTTTCTATCGCTCCGATTTCACGCTCATCTCGCTCCTTACAGACAAAGAAACGATCGAGCTGTTATTCGTATGCAGGTTATTGTATACAGAGGTGATTGAGCTGTTGAAGAATAGACGGAAAATAATGACACCCACTTCGACCAAGTACCAAACTGTGAACCCATGCATATATTACACACAGAACACTTCAGCCAAAAAAATCAAAATCAAAATTTTCCTAAGTAGCGAATTTTCGAAGAAAAAAGAAGCAATTCTTCTGGGCCCAAAATTTTTAAAACTCAAATTTCCGAAGAATTACCTACCAAAATCGATTTCAGACCATTCTGAATTCACCAACAATCATAATATGATGTCGATGTGCACACAAATATATTATATTTGTGTGCATATCGACATCACCATCCGCCCCTTTGTTAAAAAAATTAAGACATTTTATTAGAAATTTTATACGCCCATAACTCCGCCATTTTTGAATAATATAAAATATTGGTAATTTATAACCTTCAAAATAAAATTTTGTGCTAGTTTACGTATCTAGATGAAAGCTAACCAAAAGGCTGCAAATTATTTCAATGGTTTATTGAAAAAAATTAAAAATCACGACAGAATTAATGACAGAATTTGAATCTATGGAAAAATTAAGAGGGGTGCCTTTTTTCTATTAAAGTTATGTTACACAAACAATGTCGCCGTATTTGTTTTCCCCTTATTCAATCCTGACAAAACATTATTGTCTACATGTCTGGCACTCAGTCTTTTAAAAGCCAAGAGTACTGAGAACTAAAACGTCTGACCACTACTTGCTTGATCACTCGGGCCAAGTTATTTGCCTCTCAACTGGCCTCGCCCAAAACAGTATTGTTAGGAATGTTAACTCTACTTATTTATTTACAATATTGCTCTACTTACTTACCTTCTGAGAGGCGTATCAATGGATACTTATACTTCTCTCCACGTTTCAAGTGAAATAGACTTTGTCTACTAATAATACCTAATTGTTGAAAAAAAAAACAGTACGTCATCGTCAATACCTCTCAATGACTCCCGATTTTGATCACTTGTGCATCTATGGTTACTGTTTATAACTAAGAAAAAAGTAATTCGTTATGTAGAACTCAATATCCTAAGATATACAGGAAACTTTAATTTTAATTCGATGGGGACCTTAACAATTGTGATTCTTCCAATTTCATGATCCAATTAGGTCTACGTCTCCCCTTCACGACGTGTTGTAATACGTGAGTACGTGTGCCAGCGGAACAAAAAGTATTGAAGAAAAGAAAAATAATACAAAATAAACTGTCGGCAGAATGCGGTAGCATTAGATCTGCCTGAAAGAAACACTTGGAGAGACACACCCACACTATTTGTTTATGTGGTCTTAGCGGAACGTCACGTAAGAGGTCCAAAGGCTGATGGAAGATAAAGGAGGACGGAAGCTGTAGCCTCCAGTTGGTTGGGGATACGTGCAAGAATCCATCCCGTCCACTGACGGCTACCTCCGCTCGATTTTGAACGAACCTTATCGCCACAATGGCTTTTGCCTCTGCTATCGATCATAGGTCCATCAGTAAATTACTTGTGAAAGTTCCTTCGAGGGCTTTTAATTGACTTTTTTTGGAAGAAGGCCTTGCCGTCGTGGCGAAAGTCCACGATGTCCAACTTACGGTACAAGTTTCTTTTAGATTACGATTTACTCACGAGATCAATGTTCTATTAAAACGGGAAGCCGAATTCAGACGAGTGGAGTAGGCGGTAGAAGTAAACAGAAGTATTGTACTCTATACATGTGAAAAACTTCAGTAGAGTTCACTGTACTGACTAGTAAGTGGTCGACTTAAAGCAACTAGCACAGCTGTACGACTCCCTAACTACCAAATATTAACTCCATGACCCTAAGACCTACGCTAGGAAGGTGAGGGGCTAGACGCAATATCCTGTGATTTACAGCCGGGCGGCGGGAACGACCGCAAAATATCGATGTATCTCATCGAATAAATCGATATTTTCAAACCCCAATTAGATATTTACTGTTAGAAATAGGTTTTATAGGGTACGAATTATAAAGCCTAGCACTCTTGGTTTGATTTTTGAACATTCATTGTGACATTTATTATTATTACTATTGATATCACCAAAACCAAACTGGGTTTGGTGTTTTTTTTAAATATTATAACTCTTTATTATAGATTTTGAGGTATGTTGTTTATCAATGAAATTACTATTATTTGTCTACTTTTTCAGGCTTAAGTCGTTGAGTGGCACGATGAAGCATACCACACAAGTCTTGAACGAGGCGATAAGTAGATATTGTTTGAAGTTGTCTCCTGAGTGAAATTGAGAGACCATAGAAGAGCTAGTTACGGACTACCACAGCTCATTCGATAATGGGACTCTCGTGGTTACCTTATGCAGAACAGTGGTCTGTACAGTAGTATTTTTTAATTCTTCTGTTGGTGAGAAGGCAGGTACATATTCATGAGATTGAGTGGCACGATGAAGCGTTACAGAATCCCTTCGAACGAGCCCATCAGCAGACATTGCCTGTGTTTTCTTCTTAACCCATTAAAAACCTTCAGAAGCAACAAGCGTGTGAACCAGATTCCCGTATGGCCGTCGAAGGAGATTAAGACGCGATGAAATCCCAGAGAGAGATGAACATTTTCACCTCAGGTTTGCAGGCCGAGATAAAGTGGCCAGGCTTTGAGAAAAGGCTCTTGTAGAACACATCTGCGTACAAGTACGACACGAGGTGTACACAGGTACAGCATTCCTGGAGTCCCACACATGACCACGGGGCCTTTCTTCGTCCGCTAAGGTTCAATCCGTTCACCTGTTATATCCGGATGTGTGGGTGACGAACTGTATATCACAATGAAGGATTTCAAATATTTATAACTAGATTTGTAACACCACAGGCAGCACACGCCGGCGTCAGGAGCCAAATTGGAAGCTGCGGGAGCCCAACTGGAGTTACCAACTGGTTGTACACCTCGAAAACTTTGTGAACAAATCAGTTGACACACTTTCACAAAAAATTACATTACTTACCCCAATTAAATAAATAATAGCTCTATAAAATTGATAGACCAATAAATAAATTAATTAAAAAACCAAAAAGCTGTCTATCGTTCTGGTGAACCAGGACCATTTCTTCATAGGGCCCTCAAGATTTGCTGTACGCGATGGAGCCTCAATATGAGGAGCTGTAAGAACTTTAATATACACATAAATGGTAATATAATTATGGATACTTGGATTATAATTAGGTACATAATACTATCCTGTACACCTTATGAACACAAAGGACATTGTTGGCGCTAAATCTACGTGGATTTCAGAATGCTGAAAAGAACTTTATGAAATACGACTGCCACTGTCACTCCATGAGGTAATCGAGTGTTTTATGTGGACGTCGAATTGTACGGAATGGCTTCCGCATTAGTTGATGAAATTATCTCAACACCATCATCTTGGTAATCAGAAACGTACAATTACATTAAATACAGGTTAGTGATGAGAATGTAATAATGACGACTTATTTCATAGCTTATACCGCATATTAGTGCATTTTGTGAAATGAACCAACAGAAGAAATACGAAAGGTGGCAAAACAATTCACTTCCTTATCAACTTAGGAGTCTGGAATTCTCAATTACGTCGTCTTATGACAATACCAGAGGTAATGTAGGTCGTTAGGAGTGGTTTTAGTATTTCCTACCACCAGATGTTCTGGTGGGACCCTGAAGGCGTTCATCACGTACTGTAGAATCACAGTAATCGCTGCGGCTGTAAAGCGAATAATTAAAATTTGCCAGGAAACTTGAAATTGCCGGGATACTCGTTGTTCTAATACAACGTTCATTAATGGAACCATATTTTGTCCACTTTTTCCGATCCCATTTGCATTCAATCCTGAATCCGACAACTAGCGAAGGAGCGCGTCCCTATTCCAGGGTCCTTAATAGCTCGTACAACGTCTAACGAACTGCGGTAGGTTGCAGAAAATTGGTTTTAATAATGCAGCCTTTTTTTTAAATGCCGCTGGTAGTCGAAGCTTGCATTACGCCATGTAGACCCTACACGACCTGATTCATGATCTACGAGAGGTATCGTGATTATAAACGGGAGTTCAGGTCGTTAACTATGCGAACAAAAGTATTTGGGCGGCCTAACGGCCTTCCAACAAATTGCTTTTACGTGATGGGGGTAAAACCTGTGAATATTAAAACTACGGGGGGGGGGGGGGGGAGGTACTCAACAATGTCGGTGTGGGTTGCAAGGGCTTAGGCGGGATTACGTAATTTCAATGAGTCATTATTCGACGATTCCGTCATTCGAATGTGTATCTGGCCTCTGGGGTTTGAATGAAATACAGCAACATTATGGCTTGAAGTAAGTTCTACAGAACTTTGAAGCAAAAATAAACCGTTGTGGATAAGTTCATGGCGTTTTTTCGGTTTTTGGCAAGGAAAAAGTGCTACGGAGTGTGTTTTTTGGGGGATATCACATCTTACTGTTGTTGGAGTTGAAAAGACCTGTAGATGCAATATGCAAGAATGATGAGGTATAATAATACACAAGTGTGTTCGTTCAGTTCCCAATGTGAATATAGTAGCATCAAATAGTGTATGTAGTAAAATAGTCAAGCCAACACACAGGGGCATTTAGCAAGGTATGTTTCCTCGAGAATTCCCAGCTTGTACACCTTCACTCATGCTCCACTCCAGCCGGCTAACAGAACTACACTGGATAAGGTACGACCGGCCCAGCCCCCACCACTCCTGGCTTTTCCCCAACAGAACTGTCTCACAAGGGTAACACTAATAAAATAAATAACATGTCCCATTTGAAAGATTTAAGCATACTTTCAGATAGATCGGTCCAGTTACTCAAGCTGAGGACCCGTCAAAGTTCCCGAAATCAGCCTAAATTTCAGTTTTTATTCCTAAAGTTTTCTTGGGTTGAGATAATGGGTTAAATCTTTCAAATAGCAGTGGTTTATGTCATAAAAAAGGTCTCTGCAAAAATTCAAGTCGATTGGTCTTGTTAACCAGGCTGTAGGCTCGTCAAAGTGGCCAAAATTAGTTTTTTTTATATTAGTTTTTTATATCGATACATTCAACAAAAGTTGTTGGGTCAAAAGTGGGAAGCCATGATAATTTTGAAACGCTTTTCTGGAACATTTTATTATTTGTACGAAAAATGCTCCACGGCAGCATAGGGAGTTTGGGGCAAATGGATGAACATGAAACCGGCCCCGTGAACCCTCTTATTCCCTAACCTACTCATTGATTTTTTGTATCTACTACCTCATAGTTATAGTTCTCGAATAAGTGTCAAAACACCATCTTTCTGATTTTACACAGCTTATCAGTGCGAGCCATAAAACCTGTTTTTACTAGCCTGAAGAGGGTTTTTCTGGGTCGTTTTGCTCAACCCTAGGATTAGTTTGTCTAGTGGTTTCCGACGGTTTCTGACCTCTGAATACGCGTCGACTCCCGATTATGGAGAAAACTTGAATTAGCTGGCGTTATGAAGGGTAAATACTCGAAAACTGAAGACAAATTCGATCAATAGTAGAGCCATTAAGGTTATCATTCGACTTTTATTTCTAGTAAGTACTGATTTCGAAGATCCCCAATATCGGCGTCAGTTTTAGTAACCGCAGGTATAAAACAATTGTTTATAGCCATCATCGAACCGCAAGCGAACGGTAAACGCCAATCAGGAAATACGTTTTTTCAGGTTGGACGGCAGAATGTCTCCGCTAACTAATAAATTGCGGCGGCGCCTCGTCGCCAATTTAAGAAAAGTGGGCCTCGTAAAATACTCGATTCGAAGCTTCCTTCAATACCCCTCATAGGCAATTATTAATTTTTCGGACCGAATAAAAAGAAATCATCGGAATGTTAAGACGACGGCTGCGACGAATTTTGAGCATAATCTTGAATAAGTCGCACAGCTTTATGGAGAGTTGGGTTGCCTGACAGATTTTTTGTGCCCATTTTTATCTCAATTCTATCGAGAGTTATCGTCTTGAATGATACTGACATAAATATATAAATATTTTCAGAGCGTATAAGAAAGTGGAACATACAAAAGAAAGGGAAAACAGCTCAAAATTTGGCACTGATATTTCGGCAACGTCAGGTTTTGTTTGTTGTCTTTTGGCATTGAATTCAGGTTGTTCTGCAACGGATTTTTGTATAAAATGTTTTCTAAAATTCGCTAAAAAATCGTATAACATTTATTAAGATGTATTTACCACATAGTAACAATCACAATCTTGCAATTGAAGAAACCATTTCTCCAAAATGTCATTACCTTCTTTGGGATGGCCTACTAAATCATTTTTGACGCTAGATGGCTGTTGAATACTATGCATTCATGGAAGCTGTTTGTGCGGACATGAGGAAGGTTCAGGACCTGAAACCTTGTGGAAATGTCGCGCGCAGGATGAGTGAACTGTTGTAGAATGTGTTTCACTCCACTTGCTCCTGATAAGATGGAAATGAATGTTCAGATGAATCGTTTCAATGACCGACCAGGTGTCGGATCGTTTGTCACCGTCGGGTAGTCGTTGTGCAATTCGTACGTCGATTTCGCACAGGTGTCCAGCGACCCGAGAAATGACGTCCGGGAACGTACGTTTCGCGGTATGCGGTCTCCTCGGCCTTCTGCTCAACCCGTCTGAACTATTTCAATTTAAAGTCCGCATAGTACTCGTAGGAATCATCAAGCGGCGAGACTTTTAATTTGCTCGGTTTTACGGCAACCTCATGGCTGCTAATGTTCCTTATGTCCTCGGTTCGATTCCTTTAGATGTTTCCCGCTCTTTGGCACAGCGCCAGGATGCGAGGGAAACCGAAGTTATCGAATTTGAAACAAACAAACGGAAATCCCAAGTTTCAATGTATTCTTACGACCGAAGTAATAGTCAAACGTGTGACCGTGCTCCAATTTAACTCAAATAAGTACACCGATATCAATGCGGTTTTAATAATAACCAACAAATTCCGTGGTTTTCATACCTTCAAGAACGCATTATAAAATAAAAAATGCACAGTCATGCAGCACGACTATACGAGCAAATTTTCGAAGAAATATCTGGTTTAATGTAAAATGTTTGCATTTAACTGGTTTTATAAAACCTGTGTCTCCATTTTTTGCCTAGAAACCTCTGAGTTTGTAGATTTTCCGACGCTGAACATGGTGGTGAAGTCAGAATTGAGAAATCTCAGTCCGTTATCAGCTTAGAGCAGATGAAACGTGAAGAACATCTCAAGTAGCAACCTCGTTTCTTGACCTTCAAAGTGCTCCAGTTTGAGAACAGACTGAGATAACAAAATTCTGACTTCACCATCGTGTTCAGCGTTGAAAAATATTTAAAATGAGATGTCACTTAGTACTTTGTCACACTTGAAAAGTTGGGAAAAGCTGTGTTGCATCTTAAGCGTCGATATCAAATCTGTTCAGTTTAACTAACGATTTTAAAGACCGAAATTTGAATGTTCACAATTACACAACCTTTTTTTCAATCATGCAGGCTTGGCTTTCAGTGGAAATTTAAAAAAAATACGTTGTTGGCAGTATATCTTCAGAAAAAAAGGATGTGTTTTCAACCGACCATTGTCAAGAATTACGAGCTTTGGAGGATCCTCAGATAATTCAAGGGAACGCGACAGAAATACACCTGGGCGGTATTTCTTAACAAGACCGCAGGATTTACGTGTTTGTGGAAGACTTTAATGTTCGAAACACACCCCTAACTACCCCTAAGGGTCCCACTAAACAACCCCCTGATGTCACGTGTGATTTAAAGGCCTGGACAGATTTAGCGAGTGAATCCGTCGGAGTGATGAGCCGAAAACCCGAATAAGATCACATTTTAATTTATCATTTAGGTTTAGTCGGTACAAAACAATTATCTGGAAAGCTCTAACGGATGAAGCTGATCATATATTTTGCGTTGTTTGCTCACTCAATTCACCTATTTTGTGTTGTTTGGTCGTTCAATTCGCCTATTTTAATCGCTTAACTTTTTTTGGTCACAGTGTCCCTACAGAGAACAACTCTCCAAAATGGGAAATATATTGATAACTGATTGCGTGCAATGCTAAATGAAAAGGCAGCAGGATAACACCCTGAGATAATGCTAAAAAATATATCATATAGTCACTGTTATTCCAACAACGCGTATGTCTAAGAATACCTGGGTTTCAATTACTCACATGGCAAATATGGTCAAATAAGTTCCAAGACAAGTTGCTGTTGATGACATATCTCAGCTCCTGTTCATGACATATCTCAGCTCCTGTTAAGAACTCTGAAATTCCTACATTTCTGAGGTGAGGTGCCAAGTTACCAACTTCAACTCATGAGTATGATTTGCACTTCAACATTAGTTTTTCTTCAATAACCTCCTTAGAATCCTTGAGGTTATTAGGATAATTTTGACTTTTTAAAATGTATTTGTTGGAGAAATCGCATTTTCATTGTCAAACGGCTCACTATATACCTACTTCCACATGACAATTTCAATTTTTGACTATTTTGAATTTTATAAATTTACGAGGTACCTACAATGAAATTTCGCGCTGGCTCCACAATCGTCCACGATTGTACTTCCTATTACCTACATTTGCAACCAACTCCACCTGTTACAGTAGTGATGGTGTTACAGTAGTACTAGATAAGCGTGTTACTTCAGATATGCAAACCTCCCGTAAGTAGGAATTTCGTTCAGCAAAAAGTCCTATCTAGGTGGTTTTAAACAAATCCAGAAAGCCGAATACAAATCTGTTGTTGGGTCAAGTTATGATGCCTGACAGAATAAGATGAACATGGTAAGGGTGAAGAATAGGGTTTTTGAAGTTACATAACTCTTCATCATCTAGACCTAGCGACTTGAATCTTTAAGCACTGGCTGAAGTTGAAAGGAAGCTCTGTGCAAAATCGCAAGTCAATCGTTGAAGTTGGCGAGGGCGATGCCTTGACTTGAATAAGAAGAAAAACGCGATATGGGATTTTTGAAGTTAAGAAACTCGGCTCCATTCAGACCTATCGACTTGAAACTTTAAAGGCTTTTCAAGTAGGTTCGGAAATTCGAATTTTACGAATTTCGGACCGAGAACAAGAGATCCTTTTTTCGAAAGTTCGCTGAAAGCAGATTGGCGCTTTTGGCGTGGTGGTAGTTCACACAAACTATTTCGTGTAGTTGTGGGACTCTACTGGATATTACTAGTGACGTTCCGATACTCCTTTCGATCCGATATTTGGTATCAAATCAATATCGAAAGCACGGTATCGATACTCCGATATTATCGAAAGGAAATATCGATATTGAAAGTATCATTTGATATCGATAAATCTTACTTTTTTTTGCAATACTTATAATATAAGTAATGGAATTACAGAATTTGAGGATAATCTTACTATCCTCAAATTCTGTAATTCCATTAAAAAAATCGTGTTTAGGCCTAAATAATCCACCTATCTCAGCATTGTGATCAGTTTCCGTACATACTATAGGAGTGGAAATAATAAACCCTTGGGTAGAGTTTGAAGGTTTTATAGTTATCTAGGTACCTATATCAAAGGTACCTATATCTAGGTACCTATATCTAGTTGTACCTATATCAAAAAGTACAAAGAGTGGAAAACATATTGTGGTGAATGTAGGTAAGTAACCTCCTTCCGATGTGTGGATTCGATATTTCGATTCGATACTGTACAGCTTCATTCGATATCCCGATATTATCGAATTCTTGATATCGATACAAATATCGGAAGTATCGAATCAAATGTATCGATATTACTAATATCGGTAATATCGGAACGTCACTAGATATTACTCGTATATACAGAACATGACAAACGGTTGTGGGAAATTTCCTGCGTTTTTCTGAGAGCTTCTTGGTTGCCGCTTGTGCTCTGTTTTTCAATGTCGCCTATAATTCAAGTTACGCTTATTCAGTTTCATTCATTCGGCTCGTATGATATTCCAGAAATTCCTTCTCCGGCCTAACTGAGGCGCCACCGTCGATGGAAATCCACCAGTACGCAGGACAGAATGAGGGATTGAAGAGGCAGCCGAGGGTATCATACGCGTACAAGGTAGTCCCTGTCACCCCTGCCCTCTCGCCATAACTCATAACCCTCGGCAAGACAAATGTTAAAACTCATCCTCGAACCCTGCCGTCCTCTCGCACTGTCTTTAATCTCGGATTACCTGATTTAAATTTGCCTTCTCCGTTCGGTTTTTTCTCAAAAGGTCACCCACTCTTCGCCGCTATGGAGTTATGTCCTGCTCGGGAAGTAACAGGTGCATTCGTCCGTTTTTCCTCCGTCCCCGAGAGCTTTATCTGTTTTTGAGAGCTAATATGTGTCCCACCGCGGGCGCCGTCCTCGCGAACTTCGTGTCTTGTAACTCAGAAAACGTGTCTCGACAAAACAAATTATTTACTTTTCCTCTCTTTGTTCAAAACGAAGTTTCTCGTAATAATCGTCGACCCCAGTAAATTGAATACTTGTGGTAAATCAGCTCCCACATTTTACCTGTCTACCATCAATATACCAAACCCTCTCACTGGTATAATTTTTGTACTTCTCCACCATATATGGTATCTGGTATCCCGTCATGGCACCACATAAACATCTGAGTTCTGCGGGCAAAATCGCTTCAGTCCACGAAGGGGAAATGCCAACCTGACATGATTTCTAAATCACCACATTAACAATATCAGAATACATTAAATGTATACATTAAATGAATACATTAAATGTATACATTAAATGAATACATTAAATTTCGGTACTTTATAGACCAACTCAAGTTAGTAGTGCTACGTATCGTGTTGTTGTACGCTAGTATTGCGTATCGCATGAGCGTTTCAACGTCTTCGTTTTTGTGTGGGTCTGTTGCTTTCAAAAGTTTCAAGTGCTCTATCAGAGTGGAATAAAATCTTTCTACAGGGCGTTGGACGTTCAGCTCTGGGTGCTCGTAAAATGTATTTTAATTTTATGTGGATTTAATCGTTTTTCGACAAGTTCGCTATTAAATTCGGGTCCATTGTCGCTGATTATTAGGTTGGGAATTCCATGGTGGTTCATAAAGTATAGTAATTTGTAACATAAGTTTAAGCTAGAGGTACGCTGCTACGTAGTCGTATCAAATTTTTTTTAAATTTATCCACTATAGTAAGAAATTTCTTTTTCTCTACTGAAAATCTATCTATGTTTACTAGGGGTTTCTGTTAGATTTAGTTTCGGTTTTATTGGGCGGCGGTCATACTTACAAGTGAGACATTATTCGCATTGATTAATGTAATTTTGAATTTTCTGTTTTTGATTTGGCCAATAGTACTTTCGCTTGATTCTTTTATGTGTTTCATCAATACCTCTGTGGTTGGTCTGTCCTTTGTGGTCTTCTATGTCTGTTTCCCAAGTGTTTGGGAAATACCATAAACGGTGCCATTCACTATGTACCTACTCGAAATATTTTACCAGAATTTCCCCATACAGTTCAAGCTCTACTTCAAGCTCACGGTCACATACAGGGTCACATACGGTCTTGGGGGAGAATACCTGATACTCACCGATTCTAAATTATTCGTTCACCTACGTCTGTACTTGCTTGATAATCGCATTATCAATACCTAATAACGAATAGTTGAAGCATCTAATTCATCGAAAAATGTGTAAGGAATGATGATTTCAAAACTAACAATTCATCGTCTCTTAGTTGAATACCCAGGCGTTGCTCAGGTATAGCCACGTGAAGTCACTGAATTTTAAAGAGGGAATTTTAAACGCCCTTTCAATGGCGTTTTCGTGTTCCTGGCGTGGCAAACGCTTTCAATAGATTTTAAAATATTAAATTCACGAATCAGTACATGTGCATCCATTAGGCGTCTTGGGAATAACACAGAGCTTTGAAGATTATAAATTTATACCTCTAAAGTTACTATACCATTTTGATTCACTCTGTTCACACCAAATACATAGTTCCAATTTGCCAATTCGCATCACGCCCCTGAAGGAATCGTGAATCAGCCGTTCACCCAGCGTATTATTTAATCGAAATCTATAATCCCGCACAGAACAAAGTGCATGTTGGTATAGACAATTACGTTTACTGTGTGCAATTACTTTAAAGACAGACTTCACCATAGCGTCCAACAGTTGCAACCGATGTTTCAATTAGTTGCGAGGTCTTCCGCAGAAGGTGGAAACATGTGGAAACAGGTGGAAACATGTTATGTCGGAACAGTCGTACAAATTAGTTTTTGAAATTGTGCGGTGTATCGAAGAACCGTCGGGGACCGGAACAGCGTAAATCCAAAACACCTTTGATAGACTAAATGTAGTGTGTGTGTGATCAACCGAAAATTCCTCCTCTGATGACGATAATCGCGCGAACGGTTTTGAAATCTCGAATCGGATGGGACGGGGTCAGTAGATCTGGGGCGAAAATCTCCATCAAAAGCCTCTACGAGTAAACACGTTGCAATCAGTGTTTTGAGAACGGCTGTAAACTACAAGTAACACCCAGTTCCTTCTTATTATTTATTTTTTGTTGATGTGAGACGTACTCTGAGGCTAATAACGATGATTATAACAAATAGAACTTCGGACGTAATATCCCCGACGGTAATTCACCGGAGGGCGTGATTAGTTTCGAAAACAGCGTTAACGTCAAGTCATCGCGATTTCTTCGAGCCGATGGCCCGAGCGGCTGAAAATTGGTCGGGCGCCAAAATATATCTTTCCGTTGATATAGACCGGCTAATGGAGAGGATTTATTTACGTACGGAGAGTTACAGCGGTAATGTCCTTTCCGACGGCCGACCTTGAACGACTGCGCTACTTTATCAGCCTTTGTCTCTCGCTGGAAAGATTGCGATTGGACATACGGGAGAAAGGGGTACAGTAAATTTATATTATCGCTACGTGATTGAGCCATCACGGGAAGGGGCCTGCGGTGTAGATACAGGTCGAACTTATATCACTATTACTTATCATCAGTATTCCAGGACATCCGAGTGAATCATTTCGAGCTGCACTTTGACAAGGAGGAGGCGTTCCAACTAAACTCATAAACCCTCCTCGTAATGAACGCGATTACCTTAAATGGTTTTGCACTATCGGTGACTTACTGAACGGCTTCACCCGAACACACCAAATAAATTAAATTGATTAAGACATTTGTATAAACTAATTTTTAACCATTTTGGGCGCCAACTCACAACTCCACTTCTAATTGGCCCAATTGAATCAGTCGTTTTCGTTGAATGGTCGGAGTTTTGCAAAATTACCACCTACAGACATTGAGCTACACATCATTCAAGAGTAAACCGACCATTAGGTACGTCTGTTTCGAAGAAGTTACGTGCGAGGACATCCGACAGTAGAGAGAAACACGACAAGTCCACTGACTTAGGGGACATGTCGGGTTCCTACTTGAACATCTCATGGTTTCTAAACGACATAATTTATATTTCCTTCATCTATCCTTCGAGTCTCATCCCTAGGAAAATTTCCATGGGTGAGACTCGAAGTATCGATGTCTATATGGGTCATTCTAAAAAGATTTAGATTTTCTTTTTCTGAATTTTTTGTCTCTATATTTTAATTTTCCCTTTTATCGTTTTCCCATTTTTTTCTCATTTCGCATGATACTACTAATGCACGCTATAATCAGCAGCGCAGGAAATGCAATTGCAGCTGCTCTGTAGGACTTTGATGATTACGAATTGCCAGGAGAATGAGTAAACACTCAGGAGAAAGAGAGCAAAGCACACCACTCCATTGCACATACACACACACACATAAACTCACTCACTAGAACAGGTTTTTTATTAATTAATAATCAATATAAAACTTAATGAGTTTATTATAATATATTATGCACATTTTCAATCCAGAACATCAAGTGCCAAAACAAAATACCTCGAAAACTAAATGAAGTAAATAGAAAAAAATCACAAACAATATACTTAATTTTGTACTGTAAGTAAACATATAATCACAAAGAACTGTTCATCAAGAAACCTTTACCTAAAGAAACCTTTACCCAGTTAAATTTTCAGGAAAGTAGAATTTGCCTTTTGGATTTTCTTCTGGGTTCTTGAACACAGAAATGATGTCACAGAGGGATTCGTGGTTCTGCTTCTTTCTTTTCATTCTAAAAAAAAAAAATTTAAAAAATAATAGTAATGATTACAGGAGAATGAGAACCAGGGTAATGAGGTTTTCAGATGAATGGATCCATATCTTGTGGAATTGTGAAAGTAGAAAAACCTTCTCTTAGTTCAGATAGCTATTTGATTTTTGGTCAATAAAAGTGGTGAATATTGTGTCGCAAGTATATTACCAGAAACCAGGAGAATTAAAGACAATAAAAATACTCACCTTATTCTGAAGGAAATTTCCGAATTCCTCACTTCCAGTGAATTACTGGTCAAAAGAAAACCGCCACGTGTTGATAGGTGCTTCATGGCTACCAACATAAAAAACCGATGACAGGGATAAAACATACCCTATTTCGGTCTGGAGTGGAATTAGCTATATGTGCTGTTGAAGATGTAATTGTCCACAGTATATAGAGGTTGCTGGATTTTTCTGCGTTTAATTTTTCTGTATATATAAAGTACTTCTTGTTTAATCAAAGTTTCAAACATGGCTTTGTGACATGCTAGGAGAATGGGAAATGAGAGCTTCAACCTTGAAAAAATGATTGAAGTTTTCATAAATTTGCAGAACAACAGCACCTGTGAGATAATGTATTATCTTCTAGAGAATATGAGATGCATCCTCCTTGAAATATTTCATCTTAAACAGCAAAAAAGTGCTGGTGACAAGAAAGGGTGCATCTTTGTGGAATGACCCATATATTCTATTTAATAGAGTATTCAATTTAATATTCTATTAATGGCAGTATATTCTATTTAATATAACAATATGTAATATACTGCCTACTGCATGCGGAAAACGAGGAGTTTCCACCGTAGTTAGTCCGGCGGAAATCACGATGAAAACATAAACAAACATCATCGAGTCGCCCCATAAACACCAACAACTCAGTCACGCTGGGACTAAACTGTTTTCAAACCTTTGTCAGTCGGCTCGTCTAATTGAAAATTCTCTCGCGATGAGACCATCCAACCGATCTGAACTTCGCACGACTCCCCGTGTTCACCCAATGTTTACGAGCCTCCGTGATATATAGTTTTCACTCCTTTTACACCAAATATTGCATAAGCGCTAGAGAAACCACTTGAGTCACTGGATGGTATTAAATGAGCCGTTCTTTACCTTTCAAAATCCAGGACATGATGAGTTTCAAGTCACAACTAACATGGAATCCCTCAGGGCGCAAATGCCGACGGCACAGCGCCAAAAAAACTCTTCCCGATTCACCCATTCTTTTCTCTCAAAGGATTTTTCTTTCGCTCTCTTCTTCTTAATTTGTGGCTCCCGTACTTCATTGGGTTCCTTCGTCCACAGATTTACCGCCTCTCCGTGTGGCAGTCGATGAAACATTTAAATTTAGATGAATAAAGAGAGGGAAGAAAAGGTGACCTGAGGTTACGACTACAAACTACAATCCATTAGAGCTCGTACTATTTTTGCCCGAATGAGTAGGACCTTTCGAGATGCACGGGGACAGCAGGAAATTTGTGTTTGCCATCTGGGAACTTCTTCCTGATGTGTTCGACCGTTAATTTAAAACCTTTTTTCGTAAAATATTGTCAGTTGAGATAAGGTGCGAGATACCTAAGTGATAATAGTAGACAGATCGACAACAGGCCAACAAGGTCTTTGATGTACACTACTACAGATAAACTGACTTATTCATGCATGAGGAATCCAGGCGACACGTGTACGGGGTTATGTAATGTTTATTTATTATTATGTAGATACAGCTGTTCGTAGGAACAAACGGGTGGCGTTCAAAAAGTCTCTGAACCAAAATCAATTCAAATTTTCATTAAAGAAAAAATAGAAACTATGGGGTTTCTAAAAGATTTCTACGTTCATTAATAATTAATAGAAATTATGTTCTCTGCATCCTATCTCATTTTGACGTAGAGTACTGTAACGTTACAAGTTAGAAGTTTGGGGGGGGGGGGGGGTTGAAAAATTTGTTTTTCAAGTCGATTCCAATGGTTTATTATCGAATGAACTATTCACTACTGCACGCATATCATAATCAAATTTCCAATCCATGCACATAAATTTGTCTGCTTCCGAAACGAGGGTTTTAATATAAGACCCCCGTTGAAATTTCGAGAAAAAAACATAAACGGCACCGAAAGCGGCCCGAGCTAGTTTTAAATCACCATTTTGTGTTTTATGAGTTGAATTCGACATCCATGAGAAGCCAAGGGGCTCGACTCCCACGCCTCTCTAAATCCTTCGCCACTTCTTTTTATTCCTTTTTCGAACACTCCGAGAAGGCCGAGGGAGAGAAATCTGTTATAATATTGTGTTTGCCGGTGGGAACGGGGTCAGTCGATGGAAGGAATATTGTGCGTTTATCCTCTTTGACTCGAATGGGTTTCATAGGCCCACGTAAAGACCGTAAAGTGAGAAAACAGAGCGTCGACGAAGAATGTTACCGATTTAAATTTATTCTACGTTGTGGATGTATAGCGTGGGGATGACGAATTATTTTGTAAACACCGTCATGTTAGTCATATACGAGTATTGTCCGCAACCACCCAACAGAACAACATTCTCCTTCTTATATTATTATTACCTACCCAACATCTGATTGTAGTACTGCACTCAAAAAAGAGAACAGTGATATTCGATTGTACGAAAATTATAGCTCGAAAACCCTTCTTCAACATTTACAATTGTGTTTATTCGTCGATTGTGTTGATTCTTTTCTGGCAGTCCGTCGTCCGGTATACCGTTTTGACATCGTGGCGCCCAACGTGTTGGCTAAGTATTTCTTTTTCTCAAGTCAATTGATACCGGCGATATGAATGCGGCGAAAAAACAACGTCGAATGCTTCGAAGTGCATTTACGCGAAGCTATAACGCTCTGTTAGAACACCTGGAAGAAGGGAGAATTATTGAAGCTCGAGCAACGTTTGCAGTTTTGACAAACAATTGGGAAAAACTTCGTACTGTGGATGAGGTTATCTTGTCAGAGATTATGGAAGACGACGAATCATTCGAGAACGGTGATTTGGACAAGGAAACTACGGCAACTGGCGAGTATGAAACCAAGTATGAACTCATGAATGTGAGGATTCAAGATATTTTGACTACTCGCTCAAGAGATGATGATGCAAGCCGCGTAAGTAAAGACAGTTTTAGTCCTGATACGACCAAGTCATTCCACCCTCATCACCTTCCCAAATTGGATGGTATGTTTGACGGACAGTTGAAGAATTGGCTCCCGTTTTGGGGTCAATTTGAACAGATCCACGAAGATGAAAACATACCTACTTATTATAAGTTCCGACTTTTAGTTCAAAGTACTAAAGAGGGATCTCGCCCTAGGCGAATTGTAGAAAGTTTTCCTCCCTCTAAAGATAAATCTAGTTATGAAGCAGCAATCAACGCTTTGAAGGAACGTTATGGACGAAATGATTTGTTGATAGAGGTATACATTCGAGAATTATTAACCATAGTTATAAGCAATGCAAAATCTGAAAAACTCGATTTGGATGAATTATATGACCTGTTGGAATGTCATCTTCGTTTCCTCGAAATCTTAGGAGTAACTACTGGAAACTGTGCTGCTATTTTGTGCCCATTGGTAGAGTCCTGCTTGACTCCTGAATTTCTTAGGGCATGGCAACGCAGCTGTACTGAAGATGAAGTTACTGATGCCGATAGACGACTGATTAAGCTCCGTAATTTTATAAAAACAGAAGTTCAAGGTGAACAAAGAATTTCCCTTGCCAAGGAAAGATTTGGTATGTCTGAAAGTACGACTAGTGATAAGAATTCTCGCCAGGAAAATCCTGGAAAATTTCGTAAGGACACGCGTAAAGATGTACCTACTGCTACTGGACTCCTCACTCAAAGCGGTCGTGCCGTTTGTATTTTTTGTTCCCAACAAAACCATGAGAGTATTGCTTGTTTCAGGGCACGAGATATGAGTTTGGAGGACAAATTGAAGGCCGTGAAAGACTCAAAATGCTGTTATCTTTGTTTGAAACGTTCATACTCGTCCAAAATATGTCGTGTGAAGTCGTCCTGCGCTTTGTGTGATAGGAAACATGCAATCATTTTGTGTCCAAACTATTCTCATTCTAACGGACGAACTAACACATCACAGAATTCTACTGGCAGTAAAGTTTCAGGTGCATCTGGCAATACGACTGTGACTACTTCTCCTGTGAATGTGGCCACAAATGCAAACCTTACTTGTGATCCGACTGTCCTGATACCTACACTATGTGTTCAACTCCGAGGATCTGATGGAAAGGCATGGACTGTGCGAGCAGTGATTGACACTGCAGCTCAACGATCCTACATACTGAATGCAACAGCTGAACGAATGGGATACAGAAATGAAGGTCAGGAAACTCTTTTTCATTCTCTTTTTGGAGGACAACATACTGGTATGACATCACATTTCAAATATAAAGTACAATTATCAAAATTGTCCGGAGGAAAAAATATTTTTGTTGATCTCCTAGGACATGACGCAATATGTGGAGAACTACCTACTTTACCTAAAGGTCCTTGGATCAAGGAGATGATAACTTGTGGTCTTGATGTCTCTGAAATTTTGAATGATTCTGGTCCTATCGAGATATTACTTGGAGCTGATGTGGCGTTTTCTCTGTACACTGGAAATGTATATAAGTTCTCCTCTGGGACTCTTGTGGGCGTAGAAACCATTCTGGGTTGGACTATTTCTGGAAAATTGCCGTCTGAATTTTGTAAAACTACCTTAGGGATGTTGACCACTTCTATGCTCGTAAAGGACATGAATATTGCAGACCTCTGGAAATTGGAAATTTTAGGAATTGAGGATCCAGTAGAGAAGAAAAATAAGGAGGAAGAGCAAGCTAACGTCATACTCAAGTTTTTGGATTTGTTAAAGGTGGATGAACAAGGTCGATATGAAGTTCATTTACCCTGGAAGGAAAGACACTCTCCTCTTCCTAGCAACTACCATCTTGCCCTCAAACGGATGTACTCAACCTATCGTAAGCTTCAAAATGATGGATACCTATCTGATTACAACAATGTTTTCCAGGATTGGCTCAATGAAGGCGTTATTGAGGAGGTGTCAGAAATAGACAATATTCAAGACGGCCACTATTTACCACATCGTCACATAGTGAAGCTGAATAGCACTACAAAAATCCGTCCTGTTTTTGATGCATCAGCACGTGAGAAAAATTCACCTTCCCTAAATATGTGTTTACTTAAAGGCTGTAACCTGATTGAACAAATTACCCCTCTTCTACATAGATTCCGCCTCAACAAAATTGGCGTGATTGCCGATATCCGCCGAGCCTTTCTGCAAATTGGAATTGCTCCTAGTGATAGAAAATTTTTGAAGTTTTTATGGCGCGATTCTGAGGGTAAAATTAAGACCTATCGTCATAAACGGGTTGTTTTTGGGCTTACATCAAGTCCATTTTTACTTGGAGCAGTTATCCAGCAGCACTTGCTTGAAATTCTGAATATGATTGAAACTGGCGATTCTAAATATTTGAAATCTACTATTGAAACCCTTACACGATGTTTCTACGTTGACAATGCTATTGCAAGTTTTGATTCCAGAGAGGAATTAGACACTTTTGTGATGGAAGCAACATCTGTGATGGCTGATGGCAAATTTGATCTACGAGGCTGGGAATCTTCAGACTCTGAGTTGACTGTCAACACTAGCACTTCTGTTCTTGGTTTGTGTTGGGACAAAAAGGACGACACCCTAAGCCTCAGCAGTGAGTCTCTCAAGAAACCTGAAGGAAAAGTCACAAAACGTCTCATTATGTCTGCTGCACACAAGATCTTTGACCCCCTTGGATTGGTGAGTCCAGTGACCCTCTTTCCACGTATTTTGATTCAACAATTGTGGGGAATGAAACTTGAATGGGATGAGGAGGTACCACAACAGATTCAAGACTCATTTTTGCGTTGGATTGAAGAGATTGATTTTTTACAAGAGGTCAAGGTTCCTAGATGGTTACCTAACATGACGGATGTAAATCATCAAAGCATCCACACATTCTGCGACGCTAGTGAAACGTCATATGGAGCAGTTATTTTTTTGCGTGTGGAGGGTAGGCAAGGTGTCGAGGTACAACTGATTCAATCAAAGGCACGAGTGGCCTCTAAAACCACTATTCCACGCAAAGAACTGTTAGCTGCAACAATTGGTGCTCGGCTTTACAATTCCGTTTGTGATCATTTAACTGGTAATTTGGAGTCATATTTTTGGAGTGACTCTTCAACGGTACTGGCTTGGTTGAGACGAACGGAAAATTGGGCACCCTTTGTGATGAATAGAGTAAATGAGATTCGGAAACTGACTGACATGGAAAGCTGGCATCATGTACCAGGTACCTTGAATCCTGCAGATCTCCCTTCCCGTGGGTGCCTTGGGAAGGAGCTCGTGGAATCCAGATGGTGGAAGGGACCTGAATGGTTGTATCAACCCAAAAGGCAATGGCCTTCAATTTCTGTGGAATACGACGAAGATTTGATCAGTAAGGAGCGAAGGAAGACTGTGGTTTCAACTTCCATGGTGACAACCAATGCTAGAGAAGCTCCACCAAAGGATTGGTACTATCGCTACTTTTCTCAGTATCACAAGCTGATCCGAATGATAGCATGGATGAAAAGATTCCTCAATAATTCCCGCTCAGTGGGCTCAGACCACTATGTTCGACAGATTGGACCACTCACTTTGAACGAAATCACAAATGCTGAATTACATGTTTTAAAGATGGTTCAAAACGACGAATTTCAAGGTATTAAAGACCCCAAAATAGCATGTCTTAACCCTTTTAAGGACCATAGTGGATTGATTCGACTGAGAACCAAAATTTCTAATAAACCAGACAGTGAAGATTTCCGGTACCCGATTTTACTTCCCAAGGGGCATCCCATTGTCTCAAGATTGATTCGGAGCATTCATGATAGAGAATGCCACGTTGGTGTGCAAGGATTACTCGCAATCATTCGGGAACGATTTTGGATACTTGGTGGGAGAAGAACTTTGAAAGCTGTGACATCACGATGCGTGATATGCCAACGTCATGAAGCTAAAAGGCTGGTTGCACCTACTACTCCGTTACCATTGGACAGAGTTCGGGAAGCTGCAGCTTTTGAGGTGGTAGGTGTGGATTTAGCTGGCCCAATTTTTCTCAAGAACCAACAGAAAGCATGGATTTGTCTTATTACATGCGCTGTAACTCGTGCAATTCACCTTGAGTTGATTATTTCTCTATCAACCGATGAATTCCTGCAAGCTCTCAAACGTTTTATTGCACGCAGAGGCAGACCTGCCCGGATTTACTCTGATCAGGGGACTAATTTCATTGGGGCCAACAACCTGTTTCAGAGAATTGATTGGAAGAAAGTTTTAGAATATTCTGAAGTACGTCACATCTCCTGGAAATTCAATCCTCCAACTGCCGCCTGGTGGGGAGGATGGTGGGAGCGACTTGTTGGTATTACAAAACGCTTATTGAGAAAAGTTTTGAGGCGTTCAGTATTGTCATACTCAGAAATGGCTACTGTTCTTTGTGACTGTGAGAGTGTGTTGAATTCGAGACCCCTCACATTCATCTCTGAAGAAGGATCTGCAGCAACGCCTATAACACCTTCACTATTTATTCAAGATATCAAGGAATCTGGTTTGCCAGAGCTGGACGTCATGGAATCCGTTGATCTGAAAAAGACTTGGCAGCGAAGATTGAAGCTCAAAGAAGACTTCAGGAGAAGATTTAGATCAGAATATCTGGGACAGCTTCAAATGAGGTTAAACTCTGCTAGGCATGACAGGATTAGCGTTGGAGATCTAGTTCTGATTGGGAATGACTATACAAAACGTATGGACTGGCCTATGGCTCAAGTTATTGAACTCTTACCCGGCAAGGATGGTACTACTCGCTTATTCCGACTCCAAACTACAACTGGAACATGCCTGAGGCCTATTCAACGTCTCTATCCATTGATTGAAGGAGATGCAAATCTGACTATTACTTCTGAGCCACCCGAGGAAGATACTGCAGCTTTTGAATCTGCTCCTTCTACTACAGCTACATCAGACGTTGAAGAAAACCCAGGAGATCTTTTGACACCACCAGTGCCTGAAAAGAGGACATCTCATGGACGAACCTTAAAGAAACCCAAACGATTCTGCGATTGATCCCGACTATTTGCATTTTTGGAGCCTCCAAAGCTTATTTTCTAATCAAAATTTAATTTCTTTGAGATTGTGAATCAAAATTGACTATTGTTTCTATTTTTGTAAGTTTTGTTCAAAAAACTTAGGTGGGAGGATGTCCGCAACCACCCAACAGAACAACATTCTCCTTCTTATATTATTATTACCTACCCAACATCTGATTGTAGTACTGCACTCAAAAAAGAGAACAGTGATATTCGATTGTACGAAAATTATAGCTCGAAAACCCTTCTTCAACATTTACAATTGTGTTTATTCGTCGATTGTGTTGATTCTTTTCTGGCAGTCCGTCGTCCGGTATACCGTTTTGACAAGTATTGTACTATAATAACCTGTAGTGTGTACATCGAAATTCATATTGCATGATTATTACCACCATAAAAACTCATGACTAAGCAGGGAAAATGCATCTCTTCATATACACGATGTAAACGCTCTTGCCAAGTGCGTTCCTTATACGCTCCTACAGTTGATATACGGCCAATTATAGATCTCTGACTGCAAATGGAAATGAAAAATTAAAACAGATTCCTGGTGATATTGAGGGATTATTCAAATTTCAGACCGTTTCATGATTAAATTAATTAAATATTTATTATTATGTAACGTTAGGAGGGTGTTTGTGCCATGGGACCACATCTTAAACGAGTTGAGGCCAATTCAATATTCCAGCGAAAATGAGTCAAATCTTTGAGTAAATAATCGTCCATAACACAAGGAAACCAACCACTACATCAAGCATTTGATAGTCCTGTCTTTACATTTAAATGCTACATAAAGTACAAAATTGATAAGTGGGTTTGATCGTCACGTCAAAGAACGAACAATGGTCCAGTTAATGTCACTCCCCAAATACAACAGTTGGAGTTACTCCATTGTAAAAAGTGGCCCGCCAAAAAACCTCCTCAGCCGCAAAAAGTTGATATCTATTTTACCCGCCAGCCACGTATATAGGATGCTCGGTGCTTCGCACCTCGCTGTTGAGTGTGTATATAGAAACCTGATCCTCCTACCCCTAACCTCCACCACCAATGGTTTCCTGTTCCCTGTTTTCTTCCCACAACCCCCCTTTCACCCTCCTCTGTTTCCTCTGTTGCATCTGCAGGGAGCTTCTTTCAATGCTGTTGGCGGGAGGTTTTTGCCAGATGAACACGCCTGAATTGGAGCATAACTTCATCGTCGTTGTACCACCACTGATTACTCGTGACCACCAGGAATACTTATATAATTCTTAGTCAGCCAGCCTGCAATGGCTCATTACTTTACTGTTGGACCACCACTAAGTACCTACTCATCACCACCACTACTACCAATATCATCTAATTTTCAGAAGCCTTGAAAGAACAGCATTGAAAGAAGCGAAAAGCTCCCTGCAGTTTTCTCTTGTCTTCCCGCAAAACGCGAGTGTATATTATTAAAACGTTTCGTTGAACGAGATCCAAATCATGTAGTGATAATGAAAATTAGAAATAATGAAAAACACACGAGTTACCTTTAACTGTGAATAACAAACGGAGAGGTCACAATCCTAGGGATATAATGGTATGACAACCTCAGACTTAGAGGTTTTTACACCTTGACCACAGAGAAGTTATTAATCGATCAAGGCCCCAGATCGATTATTCCATGGATCGAGAGCCTCATTTTGCATAAGGATAGCAAAACACCTTACTTTGACCAAACATGGGACATATAATATATGGTTTTGCACTTTTACTATCGAAATATTGTTCATCAATTGCTGATCATATACTTGATTTATCTCCTGACAATCGAATTTCCGTTCGACGAAACGTACCAACGTAAAATCTAATTTCCCGATCATTAGCGCGTCGTGGATTCGCCACTATCGATCTGATCACAACTTGGATAAAGTGAGGCATCCGTTCCCAACTAATTTATTCTCAATCAGTGGCTCCGCGGGTAGAACATTTTTGTTTTATCACATACTAACATTGTAAAGAGATAACCATCGTGAGCGGGCGGATAGTCTCGCGCTCGCGTGTTCAGCTTTTCCGGCCTCCGATACCGGGGTCCACCTTCCCTTCTGATTTACGGTGAAGCGGCGTGGCAGTGCGGTCTCTTGTACAGCCCACTTCTATTCCATTTATATTCATTAATGCCTTCTTCCCTCTTCTCAGAGATGGGGCCGTTACTCTTAATGAATTGCCCGCCTCCATTCGGGGCCCGTCCGCCATTATGGAGCGATCCTACGAAATAGAAAAAAAAAGTAAATAAAAATAAAAGTAATAATTGTATTCATTGATCCATCTATAAGCTTGTCACCCGCGGGGGTGAGTGGACGGAGGTTTCGTCCTACAAATCCCCATCGTTTGACTACCATTCGACTGGTATAATGAGCCTGGTAGCCGAAAATTATTCGACAGTAGGAATTGGTCAGAAATCACTCAGGCCGCTGTTCCAAGCAATTGAATACTAGGATATGTATTTTGTTTTGTATAATATACAAAACATATTATGTTAACATATTATGTTAACTGTTAAGCTGTTCATGGCAAACCATTTTTTTACTTTGTCCATAATTCATTCAGCACTTGAATGAGTTTGCTGCCACGTCTTCTCTTTCACTATTATGGCCTCGTCATCAGCGAAAAAAAAAAAATATATATATATATATATACAGCTTTTCCAAGTCAAATTGAGAATTTTCCAAGTCAAATTGAGAATTTCCAAATCAAATTGAGAATTTTCCAAATGAATATGAGTATTTTCCAAACCAAATTGAGAATTTACTTTCATATATTTAAACAAAACAAGTATAGAAGGGACGTAAGAAGGGAACTTGAAGGAGTAGGAACTAAAATGGTCACTCTAGTTTGGATAATTCCTTTATGTCTTTATGAATTAGTTATTTTTCAAATGAAATCAAAACTTTAAATTATGAATAAAATGGTAAAAGGTACCATTTAGCCATGGTATAGGTACCTAGTTAAGAGAAAGAAAAATCTGCATTTTTCAATTTAAAAAAAAAATCAATTTTCCATATTTTGAGTAAAATGAGGTAGGTATTTACGTAGGCTAGTATGCACTTCAATAATCAATGTAGTGGGTTCCATGCAGCTGCATTTGTTAACTGTACGAATATGTCCATCATCCAATTGGTACAATCAGCTGATTAAATGGTAGGGATCACTTCACTCAAAATGTGATTCTGCGCTGACTCACTGAGAACGTTTCTCACGTACAGCTTCCATAGATCTATATACCTCTATAGTATAGGTATATAGATCTATGACAGCTTCATCTTGGAGAAAGCTTTCTCGACCTGATTTATACCTTCTTACTACCTCCTAACTAGATTTAAAAGAAAAGTTTTTGGTTCGTGCTTATTTTATTTGGAAAATTCTCAATTTGATTTGGAAATTTCTCAATTTGATTTGGACAAAAATTGAGAATTATTCTCAATTTGGTTTGAAAAATTCTCAATTTTACTTGGAAAATTCTCAATTTTACTTGGAAAATTCTCAATTTGGATTGGAAAATTCTCAATTTGACTTGCAAAATTCTCAATTTGACTTGGATATATATGTTGGTATATTATACACTCAGACCAAATGATGGGCAACCGGTATGTGTATATTGAATTGTGTGGTTCTCTTGGTCTGGCGCTCCTATTCTTCTTCATCAATCCTCTTCCACCTTGCGGTGTTGGAGTGTTTTGCAAAGAGCAGGCCAACCCTTCCTGTCCTTTGCCAGAGCCTTGGCCCACCGATCCAGCGGAGCTTTGGCTTCTCCAAGTGCTGATGGCAAGGATCACATGAAAGTTGCTCCGAATCGTTCAGTTTACTCCAAACTCATCACGATTTTCGTTGAACCTGCCAAAAGTATCTCATTCCAGAAGCTTGTATCCGTCCTATGATGGGTGTTGGAGTAAAGACTCAGTCCGACTTATAGACAGCAACTTTTGTGTCCTTTGACATGTCTCTCTTGCCTGTAAATACACTGCTCATGGCGTGGTACAGGCGATACAGCAGTTCTGGCATTTATTTCTTGACCTTGTGTCCCATCCAAGCTCACTGTGGCTCCCAAGTACTTGACCTCCCCCCCCCCCGCAAGGGATCTCCTCGAAGGGTGATGGAGTGCTTTGCTCACCATTATGCTTTTGCGGCAAAACTCTTCGTCATTATGAACAAATTTAAATTCAAATTCCTCCACCGGACTGAGGCCATTTCGAAGGTTCTCTTTGATGAGAAATGCTCAGTAGTTAGACCGAAGGGTACCCAGTAAAACGCTGTGACGGATTGCATCTTCAAAACACATTCAATCAACCCAGATTCACTTTCATCTCTACTTTTTTTGAAACCTGAGTTATGACCGGCTAGAAGTAGTTACATGACAACCTCTATCCACTTGATTGGTCGCTACCGCTCGACTCCCGACCAGTCGAACTTGACCCCGTTCGTCTCGAGAGTTTAAAAAAATATGATAAAACACCCTCGGAAACGCGGAGTTTCATCGGAAACCAATTTCGGGACCTTCCCCGAGGGGGCGGGTGGAAAAAACGCCATTGAAAACTCGGAGGTGCCAACCTGTACCTTCAATTTGCTGTAGGTGCTTATCACCGAGTTGACCGTGTGCCAATAGCTCGTTAAGTCGAAAATTAAGGTGAGAGGCGTCGCGAACCCGTTACCTGTTGGGTCAAATCGTTCGAAAAAATTTGGGGGAAAAATACTCGAGTCGTAAATTACTCTAGTCACTTATCTCTCACAGGTCTCTCCCTAATAAAGATATAACAGGCCGTGAAACAAGTTTACTTTATGAGTTCGTTTTTAGGAATCTATTTGGCCTTGATTTATTACCTACTCAAAATTTTGGTTGCCTGATCGTGAGCCACGATTTTATGGTTTTTTCGTATTTTTTTCGAAATACTACTAACTTGTAACACTCATCAGGGCAGTTTGTGTGCGGAAGTGTGTCGTGCCATTTTCACTAATTAAATTCGGCATCCGGCCTCCGGTTGGGCTGAGGACCACAATATGAAAATGTAGGGCATTCACCACCTGAAGACCTAAAGAACTGACCACATGAAATTCCATGTTCTTAACGGATAAAATACCTACAATATTTCGTACGTAAGCGGTTTTCGTTCATCAGCAGAGCCCGGAAAATATGCAGTTTTTCTCCTCCAAAATATGATTTCACAATTGGCAAAATTTGCACTCGTGCAAAAAAATATGCATCCCACCAAAATACTGTAATTTAACGACCAAATATCTCAATGATAACCTTGATTTACCTAATGTATGTACGGAAAGAATATAAAATCAATAAATCAAACATTTTCACTTTTTTCCACAATTTATTACTTCATTCAATAAAATCTAAATAATTGGAAGCCCTAATTCTGTTTGGGGCCTTGACGAAGATTTTTATTACAGATTTTTTATTATCTGTTTGAATAGAGTTTGTGTACGAGTATAAATAATTATTATTTGGAGTTTATGCTTTTGGTTTTGATCTCGTTATAATTTAACTCGAAAATTACGGCATTGAAAAGTCGTATTCCACAGAGCTGTTTCATCAGAAGATGTCGATTGAAACTTACGTAATTCTATCGGTGTTATGGTATTCGTCGAACCAGCTCTGGAAACCATTCGAAATGAATTTACAGGAGCACAAAACCCCGTTAATGGCCCAGTGGGGACTCATGAAACGCGCCATTCTCTCAATTCTCTGTTCGAAACGGTCACGTGATCGTAGATAACAAGGGGAAACATTCCAATTTACACGGTTGGAAATGGCAGGCTGTTGTGATTCACAATTCAATTAAGTCTCAAACCCCGAGCAAGTCCTCTAATCCTACGCCTTCCCCCGCCAGTTCCAGGTGGATATTGTTTATAGGCTGATCTCCCCGCCGTTCAGAAGCAAAACTGCAAAAGGCTTGTTTGATACCGTTAGCGTAACTGCAGTACAGTTTATCATATCCGGCATATTTATGTGAATGAAGCCCCCCCCCCCCCTCCGGCCACCGCCCACACCTGAAGTAACCTCATAGTACATAAAACGTAAAATATCCATTATAAAATGAAGAAGGAAAGAAAAAAAATCCGTTTGTATAAATATTCATAAGGATCTGCTCTGAAGGAATCAGGTTTCTCCGCCCTCTTCCATCTAACACCGTTTCACCGAATGCTGAATTTTAATTTTTCTTTCGGAAACGGCTGTTTATTAAAGCTGGTCCTCTTCGAGGCAGAAGATCAGACATAATGTATTCATTACGAATCGCTTGGCTTTGGAGAACGAAATTATGTTTAACAACGTCGGACCCATTAAAAGATGATTTGGTCGCCGTAAGCCGCACGCTGTGGATTCCAACACTATCGAAGGTCGAGAAACTTTTGAGTTCTTAGACGAAATTTGAGGAATATGTTGTCGAAAAAATCAAAATTCAAAAATCAAAATGATGGGGGGGGGGGGGATTTTGTGGAACTTTGGACCAATTGTGATGATCGTTTTTTCAAGTATCGTTATGTGGAAGTTTCAATTTGACTTTCAAATCAATCAGCAGTAGCATCTGCAGGTGTGTTGATTTAAAATCCTTTACACAGCTAATAATATCTCTTTATTGAACTGATCGAATCGCCTTCAAATTTTGGTGGTATTTTGGAGGACTGAACCAATTTCGATGACAATTTTTTAAAGCATCGCAATGGTTTCCTATGACTTTTAAAGCACCCAGCAGTGGGGCCTACTCGTGTGTAATAGCTCCTTAATGGTAGCGTTCAAATTTTGGTGGCATTTTTGAGAACTGGACTGATTTCGAAGACAATTTTCGAAGTATCTGTATGGTTTCATAATATTATGACTTTTAAAGCACCTAGCATTAGCGTCTGCGCACGTGTAAATGTAAAATTATACAAACAGCTATTACTACCTATCCCTTTATTATCCTTATTATTACAGGTGTGGACGCGTTCAAATTTTGCTGGTAATAAGGAGAACTGGGCCGATTTTGAAGACAATTTTTAAGAGCATCGTGATCTAAATGGTTTTGCGTGACTTTCTTTGAGCTAATAGTATCTCCTGATTAATACTACTCGTATTGCGTTAAAATTTTCACCATATTTGGAGAATTATTTAACGATAGTCACTTCTGGTCTAATCGGATATAATAATAATAAAATCTTCTGCACGTAACACGAAAAACTAACAAACGTCAATATGTAATCCAGTAGCCTTCAGCATCGAAATTCGTTATCCACGCACAACCGATTATCTCTTTCGATTTCAGATCAGTTCTTACTAGTTCTATTGAATTCCCCCCCTTGAAGATCTTAGCCCACTTTTAACTACTAAGCTAATAATGAAATCGATCTCTCGACCGGCTGTAGTAGGAAATCACTCTGGTCTGAAACCAAACAGCTTCCAACTCCAGATTCATTAGTGATTTTCGACAAACGTTTACCCATGTACGGTCTCGCTCTCTTTGGGTTACGTTTCCATTCAGCTTCGATAATTCGGCCAGAGTTATGACCGTTTTTACGATTGAAAATCCAGAGGTAACCATTCATTACTCCTTCATCGGTTACGGAGCGCGATTAAAAATGCATTTGTCTTCTTGCTAATTGATGTAATTTTGGAGAATATCATTACATCAACTTCCCTCCTCGACATTAATAATTGCCAGTATCACATTCGATGTCAATGGGTTTTTCACTGTTGAGTATGATAAGTGCATGTTTTAACTACAGGAAAGTTGTAATTTCATACAATAGACAATCAAGACGGCGAACGGTTATTTTTTAATCGCTAAACAATTTGAAAGTAAATGACAAACGAGAGTCTTGAGAATCACCTCATAGTTGGAAACTTCGCAATTATTAGAATTAGAAAAGAGTAAAGCACAAATAAATAGTAGCAGGTAGAGGGTTGACAATTTCTTCAAACATTAAAATTGATGGGCAAATTTGGCTCATTCTACCATACTGCGTGGTCATAAAACTGATTTGAAGATAATCAGGTTTGTAATAGAGAGTTCCAGGTTACCACGGTGGCTGTTAGCACGGTACCGTATGAGAAGCGAGGATGGATGGGAGAAGTCCTCCCGCTGTCCTCCTCAGTAACGGCTAATGTTATGGGGGGGGGAGGCAAAATTGAGTACCGAGGGTGTGTAACGGGGAGGGGGGCAGTATTGAGGGGATTGTTAGTGAGGGAGCATTATGGGGGGGCAGTATTGAGGGG
This sequence comes from Stenodema calcarata, assembly GCA_963920205.1. NCBI lineage: Eukaryota > Metazoa > Arthropoda > Insecta > Hemiptera > Miridae > Stenodema > Stenodema calcarata. The sequence continues at coordinate 16,974,852 of OY986061.1, read as the reverse complement.
ATCGTTAGTTAGGGGAGCGTTATGGTGGAGGGGGGGGCAGTATTGAGGGGATCGTTAGTGAGGGGAGCGTTATGGGGGGGCAGTATTGAGGGGATTGTTAGTGAGGGGAGCGTTATGAGGGGGGGGCAGTATTGAGGGGAGCGTTATGTAGAGCGGGGGGGAGTATTCAGGGGATCGTTAGTGAGGGGAGCCTTACGGGGAGGGGGCAGTATTCAGGGGAGCATTATAAAAAAAAAAAGACAAGGAGGCATTTATGGAAGGCTAATGTTATAGTCTATTATGGACCAAAAATACAAAAATCGCAATTAAAACGTGTAAAATGAACGAGAAGGATCTCTTGGGCCCTTATATAGTGGTATATATATAGCATATATAGTACAACCCCCCCCTCCCCCTCTCAAACTACTCACTGCATGTCAAAACTTCAATTCAATCACAGCCTGAGATATATTATAGCCCTAAGGAGGCTGCGTACCAAATTTCAACACTCTAAGATGAACAGGATGGAAGTTGGAACCGACGAGATTTTTAGAACCTTGGCCAACAATTACTTAGCCATAGTTACTATGCTTGACAGTGGTTCGTTATATAAAAATTAGTGAATGCAGAGTTCTTAGTAACATCTTCTTTATTCTCGTTCATTCGTGAGATGGTGTTTGGAACAATGTAACCATTTTTCAGTATTTCCTAGATTATAATTTCAAGTACCTGTACAAGTAGGAAACTGTAAAAATTAAAATCCTTCCACATCATAATTATACAATAATTTCAACAAGCAAGTTTCAGACGAAGAAAAATATCCTGAATCTCTACCGATCAAACATCACCTAAACCACACGATTTTTCGATTGAAGCATTAATTAATTTTGAATCATTGTACGACACTTCTGGGGAGTCTACATTAAGTTAAAAGTAGTAATTTTGCTTTATGTAGTGTGAAATTACTGGTGGTTTTGGAATAAAACAGTATTTCGTATTTCCTGGAAAGTTGGAAAAAATGGGTTAGGCTGTGTTGCGACGATATATAAGATTCGTCTGGTCTTTTGACGTTACAGTGAGCAAGAAAGGATTACCAGGCGATGTAAGCAGTCCAATTGACCCAAAGAGACTGTTTCTCGTAATGATGTCAACAAAATGTCTTCGGGTCAATCGGGCGATACGCTTGGGTTTCAAATTTGGCTTCCTTCATTAGGTCCTTTTTTCTTATCGACTCCATCGGATTCCCGAACTCATCAGCTCGAATTCGGATATCGCCTTACGAAAAAGGTGGTGAAAACCGTCGGGATTTGTCGAGATGTTTTCGGTAGCGGCGCCGTTTCCTTGGAGATTCCGAACGGTCCCCACTGATTCGATTTCACACGTTCACGATTTCAGTCGTCTCTCGAGCTCTTGTTCCAAACAGATGAAACATTTCGTCTGTAATTCGACCGGACGCGGGGTCGACGGGGTATCGCGCTACCGGGAAGGCTCCCGATGAAATTATACGCTCGGAATTCCAATTCCCTCGTAACGCTGTTAAATGTTTCAAAAGCTATTGAAACGTTCGTTTCCTACTTTTTGAACGATGCACGGTCACATCGGTTCCTGCGAGCAAACCATCGTCGAAAACCAACAGTAACTATAAAGTACTCGTACGTGGGAGAGAAGTGAGCTTCTGGGAGGATTGTCGAATTGGACGGTTGTGATTGGATGGTGAAGTGAAAGGGCCCAAAGGACAGTGGGAGCCAAAGTGAAGAGATAAATACGTTTACTAGAAAAATGTACAGGCCCTGTGTATTTCGATGCGAGCAAATGAATGTTGTCATCAGAAACTGAGCAAAACAGGGATATGACGGCTACCAGCTGGTTTTCAACTCAATCAGCCTTTCATATCGATACCTCTGCGCAAAAAGGGCGGATCTGAATTTTCGCTCAAGGGCGAATCTGTTTTAGCGATTGACAACCTCGCAAGTGCAAAAAGGCGAATCTGACAGTTTCGCCCTTTTTACGCTCAAACTTTTCCAACAAAGTATAGATCGTTGGGGCAAATCTGGCAGTTTCGCCCTTTATACGCTCAAACTGTTCCAACAAAGTATAGATCGTTTGGGCGAATCTGGCAGTTTCACTTTTTATACGCTCGAACTTTTCCAACAAATTTTGGGTCGTTAGGGCGAATCTGCATCACAATGAACTAAAGCTTATTAATAATTTTACTGGACTATCCCAAAGGAATTAACTTTTGAGGAATTCGTAGTAAGATAGTGTAGGTGCCCACTAAAAGTAGAGAAAACTGAACAGGAGGTTATAATAACAAGCGACGCCGTTTGGGGTTTTAGAAACACAGTGCTCGATTGCAGATTCGCCCTTTTTGCGCAGAGGTATCGATATAATATCGCTGTTTATCGCGTATTCACTCATGAATACCAAAAGATTAATCATGACAGTAACTAGATGAATAACTCCATCACATTTTTTTTTTTTTTTTTTTTTTTAACAAGAGAACTTTATTGTAATAAGGTTTACATTATACTTGAGCGGTAATTAGGCTTTAGTACTACATGAAACATGATACGAGGGGTCTATTTATTAATAGTCCTCGCCGTAATGAATTAACAAAAAATGGGAACATTTCATTGAGATTTCTTGCAAAAATGAGTGATATCCGCTCCTCCACCAAAATTTAAGTGAACTGTGAAGTGTTGACGACAAGCGTGAACTATGAATTCAATTTTGCTCTTCAACTCAAGGATTTCTGATGAATAAGAAGACAACGGGAACTATATTCACGGAGGATGGTGGTAAGTATAATCAAATAAGTGGCTATCAGCAATTATGTTGTGGTCTAATCAGGATCATTTGATAGAAACATGACATTAAAATGTATTGAAATTGCTTGCAAAAATTCCTCCTCCACTAAAATTCATGGATGAAGGATACCTTTTTCTCAATGGCTGAAGGATAGGTACCTCTTTCCTTCATCCATAAAGCTAATAACAATAACAACGACGGTTTGTCTTAATCGGTTTTTGAATACATCTGGATATTGAAAGCATTTTTTAATCATATTAGAATGCATCAAATCCTGATGTATTCGAAAACTGATTAATCAGTATTAATATCGAATAATCAGTAGTAATAATCGATTGATAAAAATAATCGGCAGCTAAACATCGATCAAAATTAATCGATTAATCGGGTTCAAATAATCGATTATCCGATTAATCGATTATTTATTTGCATCCTTAGTTTGAATTGTCTCTAGATACGTATAGGTGGGGCTTTTCTGGGACACGCTGTACAACACACAAATTTCAAAAGTCTCTCGTGCACAGTAAATCATACGTATCAGAGAGTTATCTGTCTACTTGTCAATTTGTTGCCGAACCGAAGGAATCTCGTGGTGTTGTGAATCGACAATCAGACACACAATGAACCAAAAGAGGCGGTCCCCTGCGTGGCGAATATGATAATTTCATTCAACAACCCCCGAAATAAAAAGTGTTTTAGTTGGGCTCGTGAATCGCTCACACACGAATTCGGCGAGCACTTTGTTATGAATGCCCTCGTACGTTGAATGTAAGTTTTGAAAGGTTTGAATTTGAAATACGCCGTGCTCGGCGAGGTCTTGATTGAGAACTCTATTGTGTGCCCAATGGCAGAGCCCACGTTCGATTTCGAACGTTGGGAGCGTTGTAAATGTGAGTTTGAACGCCCCGCCGCGCCCTGAGTGGGAGTTAGTATATGCCAATCGTCTGGCCCACATCTAATTATACGTGACATCGCCTTGGCAGATTCCCTGCTGACTCCTTAAGGGTGATCAGCCTTCGCGATTGACGTCTCAGTTTGCTCGTTACAGGAAGATCATCCTGTCAACCGACGTACTCCGCGAAAAATGAAGAAAAAAAAATTGTTAGTCCCAGGACAGTCATTCTTGTGGTGAACCGTAACAATTACGTATGACGGCCTAGTCTGGGCACAAGGTATTATTTATGACTTGTCACCAGACCGGGTTCGATTCCCGGTAGGAGCTGATGACTTCGACCCCTGGGGCACTAGAAAGCAAATCATGCAGACAGCTGAACAAAAGCCACCATGTGACAGGCCCCGCCCCGTTGAGATAACCAGTTGTCCTCAACGCAACCCAACTATGTATACTTGACACGTCAAAACACTGCTTAGTATTCAGGCAATCAAGTAAAAAACGTTGCCAAAATCAAAATTTTAAATTACAAGTTAAAATTATAAAATAAATACAAGTATCATTTCGCATTGTACAGCTCCTGAATAAATTTAGCTCCACGTTTTTGGTCAAAAAATATTAAACCAATTATAATGCAATCTTCAGAGATTTGAGAAGAATCGATATGATTTTCTCGCAATTAGACCGATAGTAGAACGATGGCCATGCATACGATTTGAAGAATAACCACTATGAAAAAACTGAAGAATAATCTTTATTAATTATTCCCAACAGCTAACAATAATTATGTATTGATCATTGATAATAATTAATAATAACACAGGCCTTCAAAAAAGAAAAAGTAGTCTATTCTTATGTTTTTTTCGACGCTGAATCCGAATCTGACTCAAAACATGGGGTGCCAGTCGATTTTTGCGAGATAATCTCGAAAAACACCGAAATAGTAGTTCTTTCGTAGTAGTTTTTTGAGTTTAGAGTATCCATCATTTTAAATTTTTTTTCCATTCCGGTTCAGCCGATTTTGGGCAATTTTCAAAATAAACCGAAACATCGCTGCCGATAAGCGCCCTCTGGAGCTACTAAATTACAAATCTAACGTTATATTCGTGATCAGCGATCCCAGAAACCCCTGGTAGGTGAATTCGAGGCCCGAATGTTAATTGTTGCAAAATCTGCTCCTTTGAGCCCTCATTGTGAACGAACAGCTGTTCGGTCGTACAAACCTCCGGATGGCCTTAAAAATTCATAAAATTGAACACTAAAAACTACCGTTCCATTCGAGTTTTTCGAGTTATGAATTTTTCAAAACCAAAATACATATAAAACCACAATCTTCAATACTCTATTTGAAGGATATTTAGGTCAAATGTTCAGTTTTAGGGTTTGAAGTCAGTGACCAGGTTATGGATGAAAATAGTGGGCTATTGTATTAATAATTCGCATGATATACAAGTTTGATGTCAATGACTTATTACAGAAATTCTGTGTTGACATTGACTTATATCACATACCTGTTCGAGTCCTCATGTTGACGACTTTTGATCTGCTCCTGCTTTGAGCCCTCATTGTGAACGAACAGCTCGTCGGTCGTACGAACCTCCGGATGGCCTTAAAAAATTCAAAAAATTGAACACAAAAAACTATACCGTTCCATTTGAGTTTTTCGAGTTATGAATTTTTCAAAACCAAAATCCATATAAAACCACAATCTTCAATTCTCTATTTGAAGGATATTTAGGTTAAATGTTCATTTTTAGGGTTTGAAGTCTTTAACCAGGTTATGGATGAAATGCGTGATATAGAAGTTTGATTGTTGGTCAATGACTTATGACTGAAATTCTATGTTGAATTTGACTTATATCACATACCTGTACGAGTGGGTATTTCAATCGGATGAATAAAATTGCCAATCATTCGATATCAACTCGAAAGCGTTTTTCCGAATCGATTCACTCGAATTAGCATCCCCTCAAAACTCAACCTACTCCGGGTTTGGCACCGTTGTCCGGATTATGAGGTTAGAAAGGGACCGGTGGTCTCAATACGCATCACAATCGGCTCACATGCTCCGATTGACAATCATCAGTCTTCCGTCAACTCTTCATTCACGGTGTATCATTCATTGGCCCAGTGAGAAATGACCGCCCACGTTTTTTCGGCGCCCTTTGATGCCAATTCGACCGCCGAGTGGTCGGCGAGCTTCGCCAAAAATCATTTATTCAACTTGTGAACTCGCTTTTCTCGCCGATACGCACCTTGTAGACTGATACTAATCAATAGCGAAGGATCCGATCGGTAGCGTATGATACGGACATACAATAGTTCATACGGTTTTTGGCAGTCAAGGATTGATAGTGATATTAGAAATCTACGAACAAATGAATCAATTATAATCGAGGTGAAAGCGTTTTGCAGTCATTAAATGACTGCAAAACGCTTTCACTTCGAAATAAATTTTATTTTTTGAAAAATGATTGAATGATAAAACGCCTCATCTCAATATTTTGGTGAGTTGAGGCGTTTCACCTTAACAGTAGCGCGGAAATAAATAGGTTTTGAGGCATTTTTATCCTAGAGTTGCGGCGTTTTACCTTAACAGTGTGTCGTTTATGCGTTTGAACTTCTTATCTCAATTCTGTCGAGAGACGATAACTGTTATCGTCTGGAATGAATTTACTGAATCTACTGAACTTACTGCTAAAAGACACCGCGAACAATAGCTTCCTTTTCTTCAAAAATTTGCTAAAAGCAAAGGTTCCGTGAGAGGTAGTATCTCAAGAGCCTTCCATTTCGAATCACAAGTTAATGCCATAAAAGTTGATAAAATCATAATCGACAAGGCTATGTGAAACAGAGGCATCAGGTAGCTGATCATTTGAGGATTTGTAAAATTACTAATTTATAGACAATAGTGTTCTTTAAAGAGATGTCCACAGCTCTTTGCAGAATATAAAGCACGGTCTAGTGGTACTTATAAGGTTACATTAGCTGTCAACACCAATATTTAATAATCAGGTCAAATTTGAAAAATAGTATTTTGGTACCTAACCTCTGCAACGCCCATAACCTTACGAAAATATTGTTCATTTCAATGGTTTGCTTATAAGTTAAAATTAATGTCATGTACCGTTAAAAGCTCTAAACCACTAAATTGATAAAAATTGCCATATTTATGATCATGTTGTGGATGCGAGGGAACTTGACTGGGGTTTTAAACAAATTCCGACTCTCAGGTTGTCCCTTTAAATGGTCAACTGGGTTTCGAGTCGAGCTGTGTCACCCATGGATTCAAACGTAGCTTGTAGACCGGTAGGGAAAAATCGAAGAAGAAACGGGTATTTGCCTAGTTGTAATACAAAAGTGATTACAGTCAATATAAATTGACTTGATGTATGAAATATATCTCATTGGTGCTCGTCATTAGCGGTTTTGTACTAGCAACGAGAAAAAGGCTCCCTCGTTATACGGGAACGGCCTATCGACAAAAACCGAACCGCTCCTACGTACGAGTCGGACATATTTTTTTCTTCTCACTGCTGCTACCGCTGAGCAGGAAATTATGACGTTTCCCCTCCTGAAAAGCCGCGGTGGGTCGTTCCACTTGTTTGTAACCTTCCTCCAAGAAGGTTATAAGCCATAAGAAACCAAATCCAATTGGCGAATAGCTGGGTTCAGGCGGACGTGGGAAGGCGGTTTCATGCACATGCGGTTGAAAAGGTCTGAGCTGGATTCTCCGAGAGGAAGAGATCGAGGCTTTTTATCGTCCCACAACCATAAGTAATAACGAGGATGTCACAAACCTTTCGGTTTCTTCAACCTTTTTCTCGCGCACATGTGGACTTGGGGCGAGTCGCTAACTCGGAGCCACAACCCTGTTGTTTCTGTATGTCGTTTTTACCTACGTTTCCCTCTCACACAGTTCAGAGGCATCAACAGGATCAAAAGTTTTCACACTTTATATCCGATTTTGTTCATTGGCTGAGGATCGCCATTGCTCAAGAACTGTACCAGCAATTTCAACGGTCCTTTAATGTCTTCTCTTACATCACCTTAGAATTCCCCCTACTCACCCTGAGGAATAGGGATGGGTATCGATTAATTGAACTAATCGATTAATTTGTCAAATAATCGATTATTTTTAATCGATGCCCGTATGGTTTGATTAATCGGGTAATCGATTAATTTGTAACGATTAATCGTCTTTTTTGACTGAGAGATTTCAAGTTTGAAGAGTTTCATTTTCTTTTTCTTTCATTGAGACAATTCACTTGAAATGAAAGATGGCCCACCCGAATTTCGTTCAAAAGGTGGTCTAAATCTTCCTCTATATGATAAAATTTTAATTCTACCTCTTCATACATTAATCAGCATCACGATAATTCTGTTCCTATTTTAGTGAATTTCCACAATTTCCACGAATGGCTTCAAATCTATATGAATTTTATAAAATATGGACGATAAAACTCTGTCCCGGAGTACAAAATAATGATAATATATATATATTCCTCCTCATGTCAGATCCTTCCGTAACCAACTATATTAACATTTAAGATTTTACCAAAAACTCCATCACGAAAAAAGGCCAAGCACAAAGACGATAACTAGCTCAGAATATAGCTCTAGAATTTACATTTTATACCTAATATTTTTTACATGTAATAGGTAATGTGTTTCTAAATTTTTGATGAATTTCTTACCTCGAGTTCGTTGTTTTCATAGTACCTACGACCTGCCCAATTTTTTCCCAACCTTTTTGAAATAATCGATTAATTATCGATTAATCGATTATTAAGACCTTGATTAATCGGTGAATCGATTAATTTAGATGAGATAATCGTCGATGCCATTAATCGATTAGTCGTCGGTCGATACCCATCCCTACTGAGGAACTCTTCGGAACCAAGAACTTTGGAAACGATTTACAGCCACAAGACCATACGAATGGACGAACAATTTGGGTTACAATTTTCAATTTTTCGTTCCCCCTTTCGAAACTGGGCAAATTTGATTTTTTGACATTTTCATGACCAATCGGAACCACATTCAATGGATTTATAGTTAGTTATTTCCTTTTAATCGTAAAAATACTCGTTTTCCTTCTTGGACCATACAAAGTGAAGAAGTTGATGTTTTCTGCATCTTAGAATACAATTATTAACATGGAACATGTTTTAGCCTCCACATTTTTGGCACAAAACAAGCGTCCGCCGTTCGCTGCGCTAATCTACTTCCGATTACATCCAAACCGTTGCTACAAAATTTGCCTCCTCCATATTTGATCGTACAAAAATCTTTCACGACTCGTTGGAAAGCTCTCAAGATATCCGAGATATCTTCCTATTAACTATAACTCTCTGACAGTACGAATAACAGAGTTATGGTCATAAAAGTTTTCTTATTTTTTTTAAATAATTATTGTGGTATAAACTATCAAGTATGCACATTTCAGACTTATCACTATATACACTATATCACTATATATCACTATATATATAGACTTAGACACTATATCGTATGACACTTGTGATATATTTGCAACCCAGTGGTTGCTATATATGTACTAGCACTATGGGTTAATGACTGATGGTATTAGCCCACGGCCCAGATATCACAGAATAATATAACTACTAATGGTTCAACCGTAAAATACATACATACAAGATTGAACAGGAACAGGAATAATGGTAACTAGAAGTAGGAAATAATTATCAGGATTCAGGAACTAGTAGGTCTGAGTGCCATTTCCGTTTAAGGGGTCTTTGAAGTCTGCGTGGGCGAGGTTCGTGAGGTATAGCCGCAATGGTAGGCAAACCATACGGGAAACCATGCAGTTATATGCTGTAGAGATAGTTTCTGGAACTGTGCTCCTGTGAGAATTCGGAGAATTTTGTTTACAAACTATGAAGCTGTAATTTGGTGTGTGTATACCGGACGGTGAAGGGGTCCAGGGGGGGGGGGGAGCTCTCAGGGCCGAGTTTTTGTACTGAACTTGCCAGAAAATAAAAGTTAATGCAGAATCTACTCAGTAATATGCCCTCATGCCTCACTTGACAGTCTTGAATTAGGGTACGATCGTATTCGGGAAATTATACCGATTATCTCCCAAGGGCAGTCTGGTAGCCATACGGAGGAGTAAGACGTTGTATTCCACGTAGCATTCTAGTCGTCTTTTAATATCGCATTCCATTTCAATAGGTAAATATCGTTCGATTGATTCCTACTCAACGCCACCTCATGCGTCTGTTATAAACATTGGCTCATAATCAGGTCCTGAAATTTCAATTCCATTTCAGGTTATCCGCGATAATCATCGATAACAACCAAAGTTAAGGAACGGGAATTTTATTCGTAAGAACCAGTTCATTATTGGCGATTGACTCAGAAATATTCAAGGCAGACCAGGTGATCTTTTGGAGATCATTTTAACCTTATCTCGCCGCAATTTCCTCTCTAGTCTTCATCTCTAGTATTTTTGTAATGAATCAGTAGCGAGGTGTTGAAATGAAATACAAAATGGTGTTGATTCGTCCCGAATTTAAGAGAAGCCCTATGATTTTATAGCTGTCTGCCCGACTTAACTGACCTTTTCTGGAGAAACATTCAATGGACGAGGGAAGGAAAAAAACGAACTCTTCAGTCATTATTTTCTCGGGTTCGGAGGACAGATTATGGTCGGTGGACCGTTGGGCGTTCCCAGGAAGTTTTGGTTCATCAAAGCCGCTATATTATGTTATGTCATATACAGATTGTTTTACGACCGTAGCGGGTGCTCCAATTAGCGGGCGGTGCGGGTTATCAAAGCTGGTTCCGATATATTTTTTTTCTTTAAAGAATTGATGCGGGTTGTTTTTGTTCAATTTTTGTTGTTAGAAGCAATTCCGTAATATTGTATTATTCGCTTTTAATTTTGAAGTTTCTCGTTTGTATTTCACGCATATCTCCAGAAACGTAGGAGTTTCAATGTTACAAGGGGGAAGGAGCTAAAATTCACATGGAAGATTTACACGTAGGGTGTGAAATCGACCGATTTTACTGAAAAGAAAATTTCAATGAGCCAGAGGTTAAGGGTCGCTATCTCCTTTTGGTTTACTATCTTCAATAATGAACCATTGGAATCAACTAAGGAAAAATAATTTTTAACCCACCCTCAAAACTTGGTGGCTTACGTTCTGAGAATCTTTAGAACCACGAAAAAAAAACTGGAACCTGGCCAATCTCATGAAAACTTCTTCATTCAATAACCTTTTCAACAATATGGTCATCATTGAGATTATCCATACACATAACATCACTAAATCCAAGTGTCCTAATAGTTACTATGGATGGCCATTGGAAGTCAACCGTTATTATATTCGATATTCGAATGTATCGGAGGTAAGGTATCTATGACAATATTTATCGTATAGTTCAGTATCGATACTTTTTGCAACCGATAATATCGATCAAAAATATCGGTTGATAAAACATTCAATTAAAAAAATAAGTAAAGTACCTACCTAAGCCCAACTGTAATGTCAATTTTCTGGCAATGAGTTTTTGATTATAGTAGTTTTTCATAACTATTTAAACATAAGTATGTACCTACTTGTTTAAGACACAGATAAATTAACCATAAACACTCCTATACCCACACACACCATTATCAAAATCAACACATTATATTCCCCTTCTACTTCTTCTTTCCATTTTCTGTTCATGCCGACGTCATGATTTAGTGTAATTTGCTCATGAAGGTTAGAACGTCCATGGAACTAGTAGAAAGCTCTTACTTGTTCACCCACAACAACTCAGATTTTTTCAATCAACTCAAGAATTTCGGAAATGTTTGATATATCGGATTAAAAAAAATATCGTCAGAAACTATCGGTTTCTCAAGTATCGATACCCGATACTATCGGGCAATGCACTATCGATATTTCGATACTATGGACTATCGATGGCCATCCCTAGTGCTAACCTAGCGGACCTGCAAACAATGGAACACGAAACTCAACCGCCAGGTGGCATCTCGGAAGTTTTGGATAGGTGCCCTTTTGTTCCAAATTCACAAAAAAATTATAGGGAATGGATATATAACGGAACAAATCCTAGTTTATTTTAAACGTAAAATCTTGCTTGTCAATCAAAAGGTGACATATAAATGAGTTTTTACGAAAAGTGGATATGTTCCCTTTTGATGAGGCATCTAGTATTGAGCACATATACCTACATGTAGGTACAAGTAAAATAATTTAGCACGAACTAAAATAGTCATGAAGGCTTATTTTAGACATTTGTTAAAAAGAAGTTGAGGGCGATATTTTTGCGTTTTTACGTTCGAATTCGGTTTTGTTATTTATTTATTGGATACTTACACACGTAGGAGGGGATTATCACATGACGCACAGAGGCGTATTTGAGAGAACCTTGGGCCCATCGAGATCTCTACCTCCTGAACGACATTTTTTTAGTCGAATATATACCGACCCCATAAAAACCGCCCCCGATCCCCGAGTGGAAATACGACCGTGTTATCACAGTTTGGCGTAACGTTGATAATAGTGATAATAATAAAGAAATCGAGTAGGCGTCTCGAGTGCGTTCTGATTTCTCTTCTGTAGATAAAATGCAAGCGGAGGGTTTGTGACGGTTTTCGTATAAATAGACGTTCGGCCCTCCAGAAGTGTTTTGTGGGGGAGTCGAGGCAGAAGTAGCCCTAGGTCGGGGTTTTTCGGGGTCCCCGAGCTGCTACAACTGTTAGAGCATTCATCACCTTCGTTTCCATCGGAGTTTTTGTCGTCTATTTGCGACTCCGGTGAGGGCGGTTGCCGTCGACCTCTCACGCGTTGCAGCGCAGTTTTTTTCTCCCCGTTGAAATTTTATTTAATTTGATTTATCGCTACGATGGAATAACATCAGCCTGTCTTATTACGAGGAAGTATAATTTTACTAGAAGGGCATCGACTCCCAAGGGTACAATCCCGACCTACCTCACACTCGAAGTCGGTGCACGATATTTACTCCTGAATATCACCAACTCCTTATTGAAATCTCATAGAAATTCAATAATAATTATTAATAATTATTATTAATGGCACGAATTAATTAGACCTACACCTGTGTTACCAAAGCTACATGCCAAAAACATTGGAAAACAACACCAAAAAAATCCACAGTCTTGCAGTACAGCCATAAGAGCCAATTTTCAGAGAAGTAACTGGTTTAATGTAAAATGTCTCCATTTTATAGGTTTTATAACAAATATCTCTTCATTTTGCTAAGTAACACCTCAGTTTATAGATTTTTCGACGCTGAACACGATGGTAAAGTCAGAATTGCGATATCTCATTTCGTTATCAGAATAGGGCAGATGAACCGTGAAGAACGTCTCAAGTATCAACCACGTTTCTTCATCTTCAAAGTGCTCCAGTTTGAGAACGGAATGAGATATCGCAATTCTGACTTCACCATCGTGTTCTTTAAAATGGGGTGTCACTTGTCAGACTATTTTATTTTTGGAATTTGGATAATTCACAAGTTCAGACATGACTGTGTCCTGAGAGGACAAAAATCGATTTACGGTACCAAAACAAACTTACACATTAAGCATCATTAAGCGGGATCAGCTGAATGATTCCTAATGCAGATTTCTATTCATACTAACGTTGCATGTGCGTTGTATGGTGGTCACCACACAAATGGGTACCATTTGATACCAATAATTCTATGTGGGGATTTGAATATTGATCTTAAGAGCAATGACGGTGTGAGGTTTTTGAGTTTATGGAGGAAACATTCGACCTTGAACGGAGTAGGTAACGATCCAAAAATGTCAACAACAAGGAGTAAAACATGTAGGTAAGGATGCAGTTTTCACACGCCACATCGACTATAATATACTACTTTATATATTTCATCCCACAAACCTTTACTGGTGTATCAATCCTTACATGTAGTGTATGTGGTTAGAATAAATACGAAAAATATTTTGTCAGTGCAGTTCACTTTTTTTCCCGACTTGACTCTACGCAAATTACTTAATTTCTCCCTTGATGCGAAAAACAGACAACCATGACCAAATGTTTTCCCCAGTAAGGGAGAAATTGAGTTTGCTCAGTTGGCATAAAAAATACTTATAACCCTAAATTTTCACCCTTCTATCACGTTTTTTTAAAATTCGTACCTTGTATTCCATCTATACTGAGCTGCACTAAGTGGAAATTTACAAAATTTGTATATTTAATAGTGGAAAAGCTCCCACACCAATACTTTCAGTCCACAGGGTAAAAACCTTTGCCAATTTGGAAATCCCTCTATCGTCCCGCAAGGCGATGCGTTGACAGGAGGAATCTGTGTAGAGGGCCTACAATCGAGGCCGTTCTAAATTTAGGTACCTAAGTAAATTGTAGTTGATAATTTGAATTTACTGTTCGTCAATTTTCTCGACGTCTCTATTTCGTCTCGACTGGAGTAGAGATAGACAAACCAATATGTAGAGGAATTAATTACCTCTCTCTAGGCACAATCCGAAAATTAAAACCTGATAGTTGAATTGACTCGTACCAATCCGATAAATCCATTTTGCTCAACAGCTTTCCAACTCATTTACTTATTCATATGTAAAATAAACGATTTCTCATTATTAAAAAGAAGAAAAAAAACTCACACCAAACTCAAATTAAAAAAACAAGCTAACGCCAGGAGTGTGATGAATGAACGAGTAACACTTTAATTTTGAATTGTATAATTGGTTTCGATTATCTTTCTATCTGTTACCGTTCCGAGTCGAGTTTTTGAGATCGGTATCAATGTAAATGAAGAGATTTTGAACTTGGGAGTTCCTCCGCTATTGGGCCGTAGCGCTGAAGTTGGACGTTAACGCCTTTTCGTACAAATCCAATCATTCTTCAGAATTTAATTTCAATATTGGGCTTAACTCAATTGATAATATATCACCTGAAGTGAGTGAATTCAGGTTACGATTTCAACCTGTAAATCATTGGATATGAATATTCTCATTTTGGGGGTGTCCGTGCGGTTATACGAAGAGATGCCCCTGAACCACAAATAGATGAAATAAAATTTGAATTCATAATTTATTTTCCTTTGCGGACACAGCAATGACAGCATTGCCACTCACTGAAATAAATAATGATGTTAACTCTTGAAACGATAATTACAAGATAGTTTCAAAATGTCCAGTTAGTCGGATACGTCCAACTTACGTTGAAAATTATAAGTTATCATTGTGCCCATCAGTTTAGTCATTGACAAACCTGTTTTGAAATAAGTCGGAAATATTTGGGGTTGGGTCGTATGATAATTTTGCCACATTATGACACCGTCCTTCAAAACCTACTGGACACTTCATATTTTCCCGTTCGCTGTTCTCATTCTAAATAAGATAATGATGTTATTGAGGAAATCGCAGAAGGCCGTTTTCCAAATTTTTGGTGCCCAGGACAGCAAAAAAATTGTCATCATCATGCGAACGAAATAACGGCCACCTAAGGTGTCGTTGATTCGGAAACATTATTGGGCCCAAACCACGAAACCTATTTTGCGTTCCTTTGAAGTGGGAGGGGGTGCGTCTGTATAGGCCCCCCGAAATAGAGTTTTTTTCGAAGTCTCTACACACAGTCTCTTATTATAAAAGGCCACCTAACCCAAACGTAAATATAGACGTGAGACAGTGGCGCAAAATTTCCAGATAAATCAAGGGCCGCGGGCCCGAGTTCCTTTGGTTTGTGCTAAAATAGAAAACGGCTATGGTGGAAGAATTCGTTTGGGAGGAATACAATGGGGGAGAAGTATCCAGCCGAGGCATAATTGGTCGAATAATTCTGCGGAAAGTGACATTTAGACAAACCACTAGACGCCGCCCGCGAAATTATAAATGCCGAGTTCAAAGTCACAGTCTGGATGTATTTTTGATATGTGGTGAGGACAATGTCCTGAGTAAAAAAATATAATTGATCTAGGAAGGCACCTACATCATTTTATGTTGGGCCCTTAACCTGAGTATGGATGGCGTAGGCTTGATGTCTATTCATTTGACGACACAGTTACTTCAAGCCATAGAGAGCCAACAGCAAAATTAATACATGAACTCGAATACATTATATTGCATACCTGACAATTGCCTCATCTTCATCATCAAATTGATTCAATGACTAGTTACCATTAGGGATGGGTCGTTCCGACTGGAACCGTTCCGCGGAACCTATTCCACCCCGGAACGGAACGGAACAGTGACAACTTATGCAAATAATAAGTTCTAGCTGGAACACACAGATTTTTTTTCTCGGGACTGTAAGGAATTTTTCAGTCACCCAACCTGAAAGAATTCATAAGGTGGTACTTACCTACCACGGAAAAAGTCAACAAAGACGAAACCGCCATGCACAGAAAACAGAACCTTCTTCCATGACGAGAATATTTTACAAGTCGAAGTAAATCATGTAATGGAAGTAGGCGTTAGGAATAATCAGCAAAAAATAGCCCCAGACGCCAGACTCTGGCTCGTTCTACTGGAACGCTTTGTGAACAGCTGACCTATTCTTCCCATGGCTTCTGTTCCGGAACCTTCGGAACCATGGATATTATTTTAGTATAGTATCCATGGTTCTGACGGAGCTGTTCATGAAAACAAGTCGAAGAAGAAGAAGGTTCCGGAACCATGGATATTTTTGTATAGTATCCATGGTTTCGATTGAGCTGTTCAAGAAAAGAAGACTTCTTAGTCAAAGAAGAAGAACGTTCCGGAACCGAAACCATGGCTATTTTTTAGTATATCCTTGGTTCCGACGGTGGGAAAGGTCTTCAAACCATAGAGGTAATGGTTGGAACAGTGGAACTGTTCTTCGGAACCCTTCCGGTTCTGGAACTGGAGGACTTTCCTGAAGGACCCATCCCTACTTACCATCCACGGTCAAACAATTTGCCAAATTCGGTGTTTGTGCAAATGCCTGTTTGCACCAACGTGAGCCCATCCACGTTGCGACCCGTTGTGCCAACATCAGTTTCGTTTTCAACATCCTGTGAGACTTTATCACTTTTAACCTTCCAAACCCTAATAGCACTCAATAAACTCCCTCCGAAATTCTCGCCGTTCACCTTCTTTTGTCGTAATATTCTGAAAAAGTAAAGAATAGTAAACTGAAAAAAAATAAAAAAAAAATCAAAATTAACTTTCTACTCGACCATTAACGTACTACGTTGAATTGAAACACCATGGAACTTGGAACAGGCCAAAAACGAAAATGAAACAAAAAGAATACCTAATTAAAAAAAATTTAGTTAATCCGAGGAAGAGGCGAAAAGGCGTCTGTTCCTGAAGGGGAAAACGCGTTGACTGATTTGAAGTTTGCACAATACTACCATCCACGGTCAAACAGATAGTCAAACAAGGGTCGTTTGTAAAAAAAGATTTCGATCCAGACCGATTTTACTCAAACAGTCCCATCGGCGATCAAATTATTTGCACAAACACCGAATTTGCGCAAATTGTTTGACTGAGGATGGAGATCTTTACAGTTCATGAACTGTAAAGATCTCCATCCTCAGTCAAACAACGTTATGAATAACAGATTTTGTTCAACCGGTCCTGACCCGAGTGTTGACACATTATGTTGAAGGCAATTGTCGAAAAAATTTTAACCGCCCCTGTGGCCTAATGGATACGGCATCGGTCTCCTAAACCGGGGATTGTGGGTTCGAGTCCCACCAGGGGTACAACTTTTTTATTTGCTTCCGGTCGCACCCTCCTTTTAGAATCCATGTCAATATATTGAAATTCGTTTAATATCAATTATCAAGCTATAAAAACACAGGAGTGTCGGTAAATGACTGGTTCATCAGAAATAGGACCAACTTAAGAATATGTTTGGGGAAAATCAGCAAAAAGTAGAGAGATTATTTATTAATACTTATCCCTTATCTATAAACTTCACATGTAGTAATTACTCTTGCTTTTCGTTATGAAGTAAGTACTGCCTCACGAAGCTTAATTGCAGTACTTATACGCCACCAAGCAGATTCTGACATAGAGAGACGTACTGCATTCTAGCTATGTAAATCGATGAAGAAGTGGATATACTGCAGAACCAAAACTGTAACACCTTAATTTAGAGTTGTCGGACTGCATTGTAGGTTTGCGTGTTGATAGAAAACGTGCCAACGACCCCAATAAGCTATCTAACTCATTTTGGCCGGAAAGTGAATATACTGCATTTTAGCGTGGTAGGGCAGAGTAGTTACACTTTGAAATGAACATACGTGTTGCTGTTTTCTGATGTTTTTGCTCGTTTATAGAAATTTTTGGTTTTAACTGACGAAACTCGTTGTATTCACTGATGTCATTTCTTCGCTTACATCAAATTTTCACAACTGCCTTCCCAAATTAAGTAGATAGAGGAGGAGGAAGGCTGATTCAACTTCGTCTCTCGACTCCCCTTCCTATAATCATGACGAATGAATAAGAAAAACCTCAACTCACTACATAATCACATAGGCACATCAGTGATTGAAAGGATATCAGAAGGAATCCAACCGCAAGTAAAACGTGCCCGAGAATTCGAGAACAACGAGAAGATTACCAGCGGTACGAGAGGCTCATTAGGAGTCATTTGTCATTGGATGGTTTGAAACCAGTAAATTGTGAGAGGGTAGCGCTATTACGGTTAGGGGGCTGGTGACCTGTAATCTACCGAGGGGTTCTGTACCTACTGAAAAATAAAAATGAAATCAATTAATTGAGAAAATTGTAGGGATTGAGTTGAACATTAAATTGATAAGTCGCGTGTTGAGTTTGTCCATCACCGGGAAAAATTCCTACGTTCATAAAACTTATTATCGTGGTAATTGACATTTAAATATACATTAACCTTGAAAATTTATCATGTGAGTAGGTTGAAAAAAGACTTCAGTTCCACAATCTTTGTACTTCAATCATATAATGAAAGGGAAATGGGCTGACAAATTCATTATGTATAAACGCTATGTGGATGATGTGATTGGATTATGGACAGGAACGGAAAGGCAATTGAAAGTTTTCCTCGGTGAAATTAACAAGATCCACCATGCCATAACATTCACTGACGAAATTGAGATAGAGGGCTCCATCAACTTTTTGGATTTGACGTTGACACGGAGGGATAGACATATCGAGTTCAAGATCTATAGGAAACCTACCCACACGGATATGATCATTCCTTGTAGCTCAAATCACCCATGGGTTCACAAGACAGCTGCATTTAGGGCAATGGTATGGAGAGCCCTGACAGTACCAATGGGAGAGGGGGAAAAGAATGCAGAACTAACAATAATTAAACAGATAGCCCTTTCAAACGGGTATAAAGCTAATGTTGTCGATGGAATAGTGAAAGAAGTGAATAGGAAAATAGTTAGCGCTCTTATTATGCCGTCTCAAAAGGACAAGTCATCTCTGCACTGCTTCAGACGTCTAGCTTACATTGGCCAACAGACAGACCATGTCATGAAGGTTTTAAAGAAGAAAGGGATTCAACCAGCACCTTATGTTAACAACTCAATTGGCAAACTTCTCATCAACAACAAATTCAGGCAAAGGGAGAAAGGGGATGTGAGTGGAGTGTACAAGATGTACTGTGGGGAAGTGCATTGCAAATCGGTGTATACTGGTAGATCAGGCAGAAGAATTTCAACAAGAGTCCAAGAACACATGGACACTGCTAATCGTCTGAAGAAATTGAACGAGAAACTTGAAGAACTGCAAGTGGATTTAGCCAACATCCAAGATCTCACGACTTCAACAACAGGAAGAACTAGAAATAAATTAGTTGAAAAAGAAAAGGAGGTTTCTAGTCGAATTTCAAAGAGCATGAAAACCAAAATGAAATATGAAGCTGACTCTTTTGCTAACCACATTGTTGCAGAAAATCATGTATATGACAACAAATATAAAATAATCCATAGACAGAAGTTTGGGGCCAGGTTGAACAAGTTAGAGGCAATAGAAATTTTGTTTTCAACTCACAATAGTAAAGAAATTTCTCTGAATGAGCAAACAGAGGTTCTTCTGGGCCCACTTGGGGATAAATTGTTAGAACTAATACCACCTACCAACAATGTCAACTCCACATAAAAGAATATGTACAACAACAATGTCTACACCACATGAAAGAATAAGAAGAACAACAACAACAATGTCAACTTTACAACCTCCCCAAACTAGAACACCTGATGATGGGCATAAAGTGCCTGAAATATATAGTGATTTAAAGTACAAAGATTGTGGAACTGAAGTCTTTTTTCAACCTACTCACATGATAATGGAGTTCCACAAACTCAGCGCTTCCACCATAAAAACTATCAACTTGA
This sequence comes from Stenodema calcarata, assembly GCA_963920205.1. NCBI lineage: Eukaryota > Metazoa > Arthropoda > Insecta > Hemiptera > Miridae > Stenodema > Stenodema calcarata. The sequence continues at coordinate 16,954,835 of OY986061.1, read as the reverse complement.
AAATTTGATTTTCTACAATAAAATGTTTCAATTTGATTTGAACTGCCACAGCTACCAACTGAAGAGCACAGGGAAAGAAGGGGGAATGTAACTTTTTTTCGAAAATGAGTTAAGGTTGGCATCAATGTCTCCCTTAGATCTAGTTTCATAATCTTTCTTCAAAAAGGGAAAAAACGCGGAGGAAGTGCCTTTTCTAGCCATGTGAGAACTGACATTTACAGGGAAAAAAGGAGGAACGTCTATGAGGGGATGAAAGAAAGGGGAAGTTCAGAAAAAACAGGGAAACAAGGGGGAAAGTCAGTACAAGTTTTCGGATGGCACCACTGTGAAGATGGCACCACAGTTACTGTTAAGTAATAGTTTAATGCGTGACTTTTCAGGACCTGTACAGGAAGGAACTGGAATATCGAAATGTAGATCGATTGAAAATATTGAGTGAAAAAAGTGTCTTGATCATGAAAGAAAGGTCGATAATTCAAGGTTTAAAAACCGTCATTCACTGGTATCTAATAAGCTAATTTCGCTCATTTCATTAAATAAATCCCGTCGCTTGGACCCGCTTTTTCCACTTCTTCCGACGATTCAGGACACGCTGTCTTCGCCCTCTGAACACCTTCTTCGCCAGTCATTATCTGATTACGCATCCCAACGTGGCGATAAAACGATTTCTAGACGTCTCCAGAGAAAAGCCTCCGGTGCTCTCTTCGGAAATTACCCTCATCAGGACCTCCTACCCCCTGCCCTCCTACAGACTATAATACACCACCTAAAGAGGTTACAAAAAGAAGGGAAAAATACAATCTTTGGAGACTTTAACAGTGTGAATAAAGTGCCGCGAAAAAAAAGAAACACTTTACAGCTTGGGAAGTTCGCCGGAGAACTCCTTTGTGATGTCTTAACTTCTTCACTGTTAATCGCGGTTGCGTCTCATTCCCACCGGCCGGCTCTTGGGTTCCTGACTTTTATGCTGCACTCCGGTCATAAAGTTTACAGGGCTAGTTCAAAAATCGTGAAGGATGCCTAGCGGATGGAACTGAGATGGCTATCGTATTCGAGTGTAATCGAATCAGATGACTTTCTTGTACCTGTGCTCTAACAAACGACTCATCCGGAGGTTACTATCGATCAATCGATAGTACTTTCTAACTATCTAACACCCCTACTAGATAGGCACCAAAACTTGATGAATATATATTCACGTGTCCTGGGATTCTACCAGCTTCCTGTGTGCTCTATCGAACGTCCACTCTTAATAAATTCACCTTCTCATAATACCTAATCAACAGCAACAATTCAATGAATGTCAAGAAAGAAACCTGAAAAAATCACCAAAAATGAGTTCTTTGAATACTGAAAACGAAAAAGAAAATTTTTTAGCTTGAATTTTAAAACCACGTATCAGCCAACATGATGAAATAATTTGATAAACATAAATATAATAAGTTATACAAACTAAGAATAATATCAACCAACTAATGAATTCAATAAATGAACAAAATAATGATAAACCATTGACAACTTAATGAAAGCTACTAATAGATTCCAACATGAGTCAAATCACAATTTAAATTGATTAATTTCTCTTAAGGCATTAACTTGCTATCTGAGGGTACCGGCACTTATTTTTTATTATTATTATTATTTTATTTTTTTGTAAACTTTATTGTAAGACAAATTACCTACATTGTAGTTAAGGTAACATAATATAAGGTAACATAATATAATCATATATTATATGATTATAGTAAGTGTAAAGTCGTGCGGGAAGAGTTAAATAAGCGAATTACGTTGGGAAATCGGTAGTTCATTGGTATGTGAACTTCCCTTGTAACTGGTAATATCGGGAGGCAATACATCGGGAAGCATGAATCGGAAGTGTTGCAAGCAGTTCTGGAAGGCACTACTTTAATTTAGGTACTCCCTTTCGGTTTACCCTTTTCTCGGTATATTACCCCAACTGGCATTTATTATTAAGGAATATATATTTAAGAATTATTACGTGTTGGGTGAATTGTTTTGGTGTTTTGATTCGGTAAATATGTGTGAGATAATCTGGAAGTGATACAGTGGTACGTGTATGGAGTTGGTGACTGTATGGAAGAAAGTGGCATGACAAGAGCACTAGAAGCGGGGAATAAGGGAAGCTGAGGAACTGGGGCCCCAAAGAGGAACTGAGGTCCCAAGAAGCCCAAAGAGCTTCGGGGGCCGAACAGTATGGTAACCTTAATTAACATGGTACTTGATGTATGAAGCTACCCATCAGTAGGCCTCACGTTTTGATAAAATTTATTTGCATGTATTACATTTAATGTAATAATGCAAAAGGATTTATGCCTTGATAACAGGGACAAAAGAACATGACGAAGAGAAATTAGATAACAAGGAGAACACAACATTGGCCAAATGTACCTTCGTACTATAATATTGATGCCAATTTTAGTCAAGACCCATACAGAGACGAGTAAGTGGGTTGGGACCTCCAACTTCGATTACTGCAAGTGTCTGCAGCGTTTTGGCGAGGGTGCGAAAAAAGGGAGACAAAAAAAAAATCTGGGCGTAAACGCAGCAAGTTGGGATTATTTCCAGCTGTGGCTCCGATGGGCCTTTGGCCTCAGGCCCAGTCGGTCCTAAAACAAAACTGCAGTTTGGGGTCCTTCCCGTCGCGCCCTTGTTAAGTCAAGGGAGGCTGATAAAGAATAAAATTGGATTTACGTCCGACCCAAGTCGCCCCAATAGAGAATGATGTGGTCTTTAAGTTCGCCGGAACTGTCGTCCCGTTCCATTTTTCGAAACGCCATCCGACGCAATGTCGACGACATTTAACGACAATACAGTTGCATGTACTGGATTGAGGAAATCGCGCCCAAGAACATTTGAGTTTTGTGAATTATGCGATTTTCTGTCCTTCACAACGGGGCTCAACGGAATAGAAATACAAAGTTCTGAACCCCATTCTTCAACTATTCGGTTCGTGAACATAAATTTATTAAGTGGCCCATAGAATACGCTTAATAACATTTATGGCCAATTGATAGCCAGAATTAATACAAAATATAACGGAAAATATTGATGAAAAATCGCAAACTTCGCCAAAATGTCGTTAACCAAATATTGAAGATATGAAATTAAATGTATTTGATTTATTTATTATTTGATATATTTGGTATAGGTATCAGCAATTTTGGAATTTGAAAAATCTTGTTACAGATTTCACCCAAGCCTTGATGGTCATCGGGGTTGGTTGTTAGCGACTGAAGAAAAGGAAGTTATTTCTGGAAGTTCTCTGGCCAAAATTTTTAAAACTCAAACTTCCGAACCATGGTCATACCAAAATCCGTTCCAGATTATTTTGAATTCACTGCCAAAAGACACCAAAAATCATATATTATATTATGGTATATTACGTTAGTGGGCAACAAAAGGAGACGAAATTTGTTATAAAATCAGTAAAATGGGGACATTTTACGTAAAACCAGTTTCTTCGAAAAATCGTTAATATAGCCATGCTGCGTGACTGTGGATTTTAAATTGTTTGCATGGGATTGATTTGAAAAAGTGCCGTAAAACTGTTTCCAGCAATCAAATAATAAACAGAGTAATTGTGCACTAGTATAAATAACTGTACATGCATTATTGGTAAGAAATCAAATTTGCGTTAGAGGTAGACGGTGGTATAGTAGGGAGTTAGTACTTCCATAGAGGTAAGTCGTCTACATTGACATGTAATTAAATGTTAATGTTATAATTTCTAAAATTGGACCAATTTGGGGTTTTTCCAGTTCAGAATCGCTTGGGTGGTCGTTCAATTCAGTCATTCAATCAACGACATAGCTATCTTGAACAACGCCCGGGTCATCGAGGGAGTTATTAAGTAACGAATGTTACAAACTCTAAGAAGATGGAGTATCCACGATCAATCAATTTCTCAACGGGTCGCTTCCGCGTAAGAACTCACCCGCCGCGGAAAATATTTTTCGTTTCTTAATTCCTTGTCCTCTCAAACGTTACAAGGGAACCCTGGATATCCGCCCAACGTGAAAGACAGGCCGTGGACGGTCAGATCGAACACTCCCCAGCGAAGAGGTTAAACAAGCGGTTTAAAACTCGTGTCCGTCTGTCCTATCGCCGATTTTGAACTGGTCCAACGTCATTTGAAAGAGTAAAATCCCTGGTTATGCGTCAAATGTTTTCAAGTTGTCTTGTTGGAGCGAGAGAAAAACACCAATCTACTGTCTGTTTATAACCAAAATCGCCTTTAACCCGCCTGTACTAATACGTTTTACGTGTTCAAAAGTTTTGGTCTAATTCTATATTTTTATTCCATGATACATTTATGCACACATGCTCCACCATTTTTTGACAACACTAAACCAGAATTCGCATTTTCAACCAGAAAATGAAGACAATATGAGGACAAACGAACAGAAAAAAATGGGCGGTAGACCTATGGTTCTACCGATAACTAGGTAGGTAGATCATATATGTTTTATCTCTATATGTACCATCATAAGGTTTAGATTCGCGTTTTTTGCGCTCACGATATTGCTTACTTCTTTGGGCAGCTGTAACATCTCGAGATTTCACATTTTCGGACGATTTTGAGTTTTCTCGCACTTTACTTATATCTGCAGGCATAACAAAACTATTTTTCTAGCCTCTTCATTTTTATCGTTATGTAACGCTCACAACCACCATAGTAACGTGATTCAATTTCCACTTGATGGTGCTTGTTGAATTTCCACTTGCTTGGTGGTTGAAGAAGTTGTTCTTGAGTCATTAAGTGACGCTCGTAACGTTCGCAAAACAAATGGAAACGTCCTGTTAATCATTATTAAATGATAAAAACTTGGAGTTTTAAATATAAATATTAACATGGAACATGTTTCAGCCTTAACGAAACTGGCAAAAAACGTCCGTCCGTACCCCTCATCTATTTCTATAATATTCACGTCTATTTCATCATCTCACCCTCAGGACATCAAACGAGCCTTCTCCCGTTTCAAATTTTGATCGTTGCCCCTAAACATCCGTTACTGACTTCCAGAAGCGTTCGTTGGCCCGCCGTGGGAAACCAGAATAGTTTCTCTACCCCATGTTTTCACCGGCGTAACCCCTTCTCGCTATCACAAGGGTTAAGACCTCATAAAACTCATCCCCAAACGGGACACCCTATTTCAACGTACCGATTTTTTTATTCCTCTCCTTGAATGAGATGAGCACATCTTTTTTTCGACAAGTTTTATAAAGTGAATTGCTGAGGATGAACGACGGGGTCACTAACAGACTTTGAGGGGAACAAAGAAAGTGTTATTAGCGTCTTCTGTAGCTCCTTCAAACCTCTTTGTGATATTTCTTTTTGGGACTGTCCGTTAGTGGAACCCATTTGCGATCAAGGTGTTTAGAAGAAGTAAATAATAATCCTTTGGTTTCATTCAGCCGAGGGACTTCACACTTGGCCCTCAACGTACGTCTTCTGAAGGAGTCTCTTGTACTGTATTATACGGCAGATGTGTTTTAGTCCGGTACGCATGGAAAAAGTACTTGCAACATTCTACGTGAATAACCAGGTTTAGCCTCTTAAGAAGTGGACACCGAGGGAAGCCCGTGCGCATTGACTGGTCAATCTGGTGAATGCTGGAAAGAGGGACACAAAGTCATAATACTGAGTCGATTTTGCATTATATTAGGGGTATTCATGGTCCGATTCGAACGTCGAATCGTCGGTAATCGAAGACTCATACGTAGTATAGTAGTGTTTTCTGTGCTCATGAGGCTCCCAACTGTTTCCACGTCGAATCGTCGTAATCGAAATGCGCTAGCGCTCCAAATCAGTTCTTATCCTTATCGGATATCCACCGTTGTCAATTCGCGGTTGTTTAGGAGAATAAATATAAATAAAATAAATACATCTCTTCTAGTCATGCCGAAAGAAAAATCCAGAATTCTGGGTTTTTTTCGGCATGACTAGAAAGATATGTATTTATTTTATTTATATTTTAGATTTATATTGACTGGATCGCCAATTCTTCGATCACGCATTACGTATTAACGGAGAATTCGGGCGAGGAAGAAAATTCTTAAAACGCGTTTCGAGGACCTACCACAGCATCTGCCTCTCGACTATCGATACTTGACATTTCGAATTTGATGTAATTAAGTAATGAATGAATGAATTAACGAATGAATGTTAGAAAGAATGAATGAAATTGAATGTTGAAGTAAACCACAGAGAATTTTGAGTTCTTATACGATAAGACGAGCTTCGGAAAGCTGCCGCCACGATCGTTGCTGCATTTAGCCGTCGTAAATCGAATCGTCGAATTATACGGAGCGCATGCACATTGCCTCCCTTTGAAACTCAATTTTCGAAGACTCGACGATTCGACGTCGAATTCGGTGGACCATGAAGACCCCTAATATATAATTTTATGTACAGATAGGAAAGATACAAGAATAATTTGTGGCTTTCCTCAGTGGCAGGTATGCAGATTTAGTGGAACGAAATTGTAAGTAATACACAAATCAGTGTTGAATATCACAGTCTTAAAACCGGTTAATGCAGAAAAAAACAATAATAAATCCTTAGTCATGCAGCATGGGTATAAGAGCGAATTTTCAAAGAAATAACTAGTTTTATGTAAACTGTCTCCATTTTAGTAACACCTATTTACAACACATAAACACCAGTTTATAGATTTTTCAACGTCGAACACGATGGTGAACCCGGAATTGCGACATCTCATTCCGTTATTGGATTAGAGCGGATAAACCGTGAAGAATTCCGGGAAACAACCACGTTTTTTCATCTTCAAAGTGCTCCAGTTTGAGAACGGAATAAGATATCGCAATTCTGACTTCACCATCGGGAAGTTTTTCGAATTTATGGGGAGGTAATTTTATCCCTCCCTTAAAATCCCCCTAAACCCATTTACGAACTTAGCTTTTCGATTGCCGAGACAGATTTTCTGTGCAAATTTGGACTTCTTATCTTGATTCTATCCAGAGTTATCGTCTGGAATGACACATACTCGTACATAAATATATAAAATTGTACGGATTTTGGTATAAACATTTTTGGAAATACGAGTTTTAAAAGTTTTGGACCGGGAAAAATAGCTATTTCTTCAAACATTCGCCAATACAGAATTATATACTGCAATGAATTGATTATTACCGTCCAAATAGGGTACACGTATGATGCACAATCAGTAGAGTGAGTACAGTCTTGTGATTTGTCCAATTAAACACCCAGGATCAGTAGATCTAGCCCCACAACAGTTGTTACTCGTAATTGTATCCTGAAAACACAACGGTTTTCTAGACAGATCACCCTTTTGTGTAGATCACTGTTCTGTGTACAATATTCGTGTGGGTCCAATAACTATACGGTATAACAGGAGTAAAACGCTTAAATATAGTTCAAACAGGGGATCAGATGGTCATCTCCGAAGAAGGGTTGAGGGGAGTTGGTAACTAGCTCATTGATGGTGAATTGTTATTAAAACATTTATATCGCTGATAATATAATATATATTATATAATAAATATTATTTAGGATCACCTCATTTGTATCCTTAGAGTTCTGGGTGAATGTATCATTTTTATCATAATATATTATAGGTTAGGCGAGATGCTTAGTCATGAAGATTATGTGTAGAATATATTCTTCGTTAATTTTATAAAACTTTACCATGTAGCTTAGGCGAGATACTTAGTCGTGTAGAATATAATACAATCTACACGACTAAGTATCTAAAGAAGGATATATTCTACATGTTACGTAGAACCGTATCCTTAATTGCATATAACTTTATCATGTCGCTTAGGCGAGATACTTAGCCATGTAGGTTATGTGTAAAGTGATACAGATTTTCGCATTCAACATGTACATCCCAACATCCTGACAGCGATGGCCAGATAGAGCACCTTCTTTCTCGCAACACGCTAAAAGGATCTAACCCCAAACCGTTACCCGGAGCCACGAACAATATGGCCGACCATTTTCTTGTTATGTTATTGTCAAGGTTCGAAAACAATGGGGATTTCGGACAATGGATCAGCGGGCGGATAATTAGAGTGAAAGAGATCAATCAGTTGATTGTATAGTGGCTCGCTCTTTCGAAGCCTTTAATGTACCGTACAATGCGGGGAATCAAGATCAAAAGGAGAAAAGATGATGTACAATTAATAGCTAAAGGGGGTCGTAAGTATAGCACCAGAGCCGGTTTTGGCACTTGGTATTTTGTTGAGGGTGAGGGAATCCTTCTTACCTACACGTCTATTTGTATTAGACGTCATTTTGATCATAATCAACAACTCACTGTATCAATGTTGTGTATTATGATTAATAATTGAAGAGTGGAAGTGCAAAAGGGTCTAAGTGCCTTCTGCCTAATTTTTCAGCACGCCAATTTCAAAGTTTAGACTTGAATAGTATTAATGGAATATGACTTAATTAAAGAAAAACATTTTTCTCTGATCACCTATGACCACATGAACATTGAGACCAAGTTTATAATATAATATAATTTGTATAGCAACATGTACAGGCATTCAAAATTTCGGAAAGCAGAAACGTTGTAAGTCCCACCACGTGTGTCACTCCAAAACTGTATAAGTGCCAAGACATAGAAATTCTAAGTGCCATCTACTGAAGTTTTGATGTAAAAGAAAAGGTATTCAGCTACGATAGTTAAACACTTTCATATTGAAATAATAAAATGAAAAAAATTCAATTATTAATATAATTTTTTTTTAATGACAAAAATATACGAAGAACCGACATTGAAATACAATGTTTGATTTTTAGAAGAAACAAAACTTATTTTCATTGTGTCAAGTCTTTGTAAAACTGTTTAGACTCCTCATTTGGTAAGTACTTAATGAGATTCTTTAAATCTTCTTTTTTCTTCTGTTTTAATGGGTTAGCTGGCAATGGTAGGACAGGAAACACGAGGTCTTGAGGTTTTTTGGGCTTTTTAAAAACTGCAGTAGAACTACATTGGGTGTCGCTTGGCAGACAGGTCTTGTACTCGACCATGCTAGGTTGTGCTGCACTCACTCGTAACCATGAAGATCGTTTTTGTTTGTGTATTACTCTTTGGTTGGGCATAATCTCTATAAAACGACACAAACGCGAGCAGAATACGAGAACGAAGTGAATGCACTCAAAACATCAACCAAATAACCTTCTTGGTAGGGAACAAAAACAGCAAGACACGCAGCGTTTGGTTGCGCGAAGGTTAGAAGGTTAGACCTAGATGGTAAACCCAGCACGGCACTTGCGATCAGCGCATTCTTTGATTTGCTATAGGAACTATATAACGCTTCCGAACGACACTTGTACCTGCTTCATATCACGCACCTTGGCACATAGACCCGTAATCTGCAAAAACACGAGTTTCGTATTTTTTGGCACTTAGACCCTTTTGCACTTCCACGCTTCAATTTCCTCGTTTTCGTCATCTTTTCAACTCTGAAATGGCGTCGAAATTCGCAACGGCCTCTGTATTATTTATAGGACACAGCATTTTATGAGGCCAATGCAACGGAACAAAACGCGTATTATCCAACGAAATATAAAATACGTTTTCGCGGCAGTATCGAGGCATCGGTCAACTTTACAGCGTCATTCCGGATGAACATGTGAAACCGGAGTTTACTGGTGCTCTGAGAAACGGCCGGGAATCATCTCATTAGGCTTGTACTCGGGCGATTTATGTGAAAACCTACAAAAGACCGGCGATGCGAGCTTCTTTATCGGCGAGCCAAACTGATTCTTGCGGAAGGTCGGAGCGGAAAAACCAGCACAACGCCGCGCGGAAGACCGAAATTATTGTTTGACTCCGTTTGATATACGAGACGTTTCACCGCGAAAAGCTAAACTCCACGTGTTTATCGACATCCACCTGAGAGGAGTCCGGTCGGATTTCGGTTTTATTTTTTCCCCCCGCGAGGTTTCGGAACATTCCCGAAATGAGACGGATGCCAGAAATAGGTGCGTGATGTAGCAGATATGACAGGGAAATTATTATATATAGCGGACCTTGACAGACCGCCTTTTCAGTCACCCACGACGCTACTGATGTTTTTGAGGGACATCCCGAGATAAACCGTCAAAAAATAGGTAATTCACTTTTTATAGAATCGTAAAAGTTCGACTGTGACAGAGTTTTGTCCCTTTCCACGAAGACTAAAGAATGCGTCTAAAACCTCCCGCATCTACCGGTCTTCTTGTATTTTACGGGTTTTCATTGATATCAAAGGTCACTTGGACTTGTTAAGGAACAGAAAATTATCAACTATTTGGGTGACCCGTGCGTTGTTCAGGATTGCACCATTGAACGTTACCATTGGATAAGTACGAACGTACAACTAGGAACGGTACCGGTGTGTTTACCGGACGTCACGAAACGCGATTTCCACGTATCCATATCTGACCAATCAACTTGAAATTTCCTATGAATACCCTTGGTGTGGATAATAGAAAGCCCTGAAAATTCCAAGTCGCTAGGTCTAAAGCAAGCCGAGTAATATAAGTTCAAAAAACTCTGCAAATTCTTGACACAACGGTTCATTATCTTCTTTGTACAGATCACCCTTCTGTCTAGATCACTAGGTCTAAATGTCTAGATCCTAAATGTTAGATTAATTATTATTATCAATTATCACTAGGTAATTATTACCAATTTTTTTCAAGTACCTAGTGAAAATTATTATAATTTATTGTTAGGTATTAATAATTGGTATTTATTATTAATAATAATTGTTATTCATTATGATTAATTATTACGATATAATTCTGGGGTTTTTAATGCTACGTCGGTAATAATTTTTCTATAAAAGAAGTACCTACCAACAAACATTCGAAATTACCTTCATTTCCGTAGCACGAAACGCACCTCAGAACAACAAACTCGACATCACGCGCCGTAAGAGTGGCGCCTGCTACTCCAGCGGATTCCGAGAGAACTATGTATCTGAGATGAACAAGGTCCAAGTTTGGGAAATCCCCGGTAGGTAGAGCTACTTGAGGTTGATATATCCAGGGAATATGGGGACAAAGCGATGACGTACTAGTGATGGCTTAGGTCCTTTCCATTGACCCTGCGATTGCAACAAAGGAAAGGGTAAAACTAGTACCTGCTTGCCTTGTAGTCCAGTAAAATTAGACCTGAAAGGGACCGGACCCCGAAGTAAATGGGGGAAAGCAGAAAATCGTTCTGAAAACTAGTAATCTGAGTTTGTGCCTCTCCACGAGGCGAGCATAACTTTTGGTGGCCCAAAAACGTCGAAATTTTCGGACTTTTTTTCGGTTTTTCGCGTATAACCCCTAAACAACGCATCCTAGCGAAATCCTTACGATTAGACAAATTAAAGACCAATAAATTTTGCGTCGATTGACCTCCCCAGCTTCAAAATTGAACCAATGTATAAGGTAGTAATCGACGGCTGAAATATGGCCATTTTTCCATATTGGCTAAAATGTACCATTAGACGACATTCTGTCGTCTGTAGCATCCATAGTACTAGTCCTATCAAAACACTCTGAGGATCAAAGTTGTACCTACAGAATGTAACGGCGAGTTCAAAGAACACCTAAATTTTAAAATTGGACCAAGCATAACAAGTCTCATAAGTATGGTTAAAAGATATCCCTGATTGGGGCGATTGTGAGATCGCTGAGAGCTCGAAGCTCGTTTTAGTTTCTCATGTAACATTTGGCACTCACTATTGATTCCGAAGGCCTCTAGTATTGTATTATGTATTAGGTACTTGTAACTAAGGTTGTGCTTGTAATTGAGGACAGTAGAATATTATTAATATTTATAATTCAATGTATCTCTGGGTAGCGAAGGAATTTGAAGAGTTGAGTGGTTTGAAATTCTTTGTACTGTTGTGCTATTCGTACTATTCGTACTTATTACTGTAAATAACGTCATACGAGACGGCAACACCATCTCTAATGGTTCGGAACAATAATGAAGTTTCTCGTCATCAGAAGGACAAGTTTAATTGTTAAGATCGCCTATTGTGATGGTTCCGTATTGAGATCTCGGCTCGGTTGACGCTGATGTGAAAGTACGACCTGATGCGTAATGACCGAGTGTTCGACATCGGGATTGAAAAACAGGTTGGGCATTCAATCCGAGGGGGATCCCGCGAGGTCTTTAGCGCTTTCTGATTACAACACGAGGACGCGTTCATAAGGCGCAGGCTCGAGGAAGTATTTATGTTTGTTGCGCTCGGAATGAAAAAGATGGAACCCGTTGTCAACAGAACTTCTCGACAGGGGAAGTATATCAAGGGGTTGGAGGGTTTTGAATTCTGATGCAACGTGTTGCAGTTTTATTGATGCGTGCGCGTTTGAGTGAAGAAGGCGTGTTTTCTCGTGCACGCGCTCTACAGATTTATGAGTTACGTTTTTGATACCTCATTCCGACTGGAATAAGCCCGTGCAACATTGCTCAGGCACTCACGACATTTATAAACGAATGATGAACTGGTCACGACCAGAAATAATCAACGTTTGGAAATAATACATCACTTTTTCAACTTTATAAGTCCAAATAACAAACTTAGGTTAATTCAACACGAAGTCACAAATTTATTCATTTTATTTTATTTATTTATTTATTTATGTCCATCCAGAAATTACAGAAAATTATATAATTGGTGAACGTAATAGACACACTTTTTATAAATATTAATGCTCCAATTATACCTATTATATGAATATATGTACCTATTTATAAACATATCACAACTGCCGACATAAATAATATATAACGCTTCTCATTTGATAGGTATAGGTACATAAGATGCTGGAAATTAATTCTCCATATGGGCACCCGTGGTGGAGAATGGGTATAAAAGTATAAAGTATAAAAATTAATTAGTTGCTACCCTAACGCTCCGTTACCGCTCAGAAACATCTATAAATGCCTTATCGTTCTCTTTTTTATGTTTTATATTTATTTTAACTTTATTTCAATAATTTCATTTTGTTATTTAAATTTTCTTCAACTGTCTGTTGGCACACCGCTCAAAACAGCATTCATAAAATACCCTCTAAGTTCCATTTTCACTTTATTTGGAGATTCTTTCAAGATTCGGAGTAGTCCAGTCCTGTTTTGTTTTGGCAAATTATTAAAAAAATAAAATACTCCGGTACGTGAAAAAATCGTCTTCACTTCGTTTTCACTTTCTCTCCAAGGAGTATCCCTGTGAAAAGCGTGTTGCCAAAGCCTGCAATTACCAATTCTCTTTTAGATATTCATATATTTTTAAAATACTGTGTTACAATCCATAAATGAATACAGTCTACCGTTGTTATTCTCCATTAAGACGTAACTTTCGTTATTCATTCCAGGACGAACTCCGTAACCACTGAAAATGTCATTCCAATAAATCGAAACTCCTGGCAACCCGCCCATATACATGCCTCTGACAAATATATTTTGTGTTTCAAGTTAGACATTTATCGACAAAATAAGTTTAACCTCGATTTTTTTAATGCCTGAGGGTCCGATCGAAATTCTCGTTCCAAATTCAAAAAATGAAACAGCCTTGACAAGTGACACCTAATTTTAAAGGGTTGTTTACGCTGAACACGTTGGTTCAGTCAGAATTGCGATATCTTATTCCGTTAGCAGATGAACAACTCAAGTAACAACCACGTTTCTTCATCTTCAAAGTACTCCAGTGTGAGGACGGAATAAGATATCGCAATTCTGACTCAGCGATCAAAATTACATAGGAATGTACTTGTTTCGTCCGTAGGTCCGAAAATATAATAATATTATATTATGTTATATTTTTTTGTGGAGATGTTAGGCATCAGGAATTGGACAATATTTGTCCAAACATTTTGAAATTCAGGTTGTGGACCTTGAAACCTTGAAAACTGAATTTCAAAATGTTAGGACATTTCTAACTAGGCAAAATGGTGCAGGTGGCGACGTATCTTGAAATGTGAACCTAAAAAGTTTGATATATTGGGTACCTATACCAGATAACAGGCCTGTCCATCAAGTTCAGTTTTTTCTTCGCATGTAAGCTGAAACGTTAGAGAGGTTATCTGATGATTCAAGTATGGGACGCAAACCAAACAAACAAGGCTATTCTTCCTCAAGGTTGTTCAGATTGAGCCGCCCCAATGAACCAGTTCACTCGGCCGGACTCGTAAAACGTTCTTGGTCACAAACGGCACCGTTCAGTCCATTCCCTCCGCCGCGACCCCGTGACGAGGATGACTCCGGTTCCACAACCCGAAAAACTTCAATTACTTCTCTTTCGCCACACGAGGGACCGGCAGAAAAAAAAAAGATTTCGGATCCATTAGCCGCCGTCTTAGCTGTTACCGAGATAAACATCGTGAGGAGCTTTTGCTTGGACGGAAACGGAGCAAATGAAACAGCCTCGGGGGCGAGACTCCTTCCAAGGCCTAATAGAATTCATTTATTAAATCACTCCCATCGCCCCCCCCCTCCCCCCTGTCCCGAAATCTTGGTCACACCTACACAAAACGCGATTGAAATTAATCGGGCAACTCGCTCTATTGAAATTTTGGGCTCTCGAGGTCGGTCGCTATTCGGTTTTCGAAGATAGCTGTCCTTCCTGATATGATTCCGATCATGAGATTTTGATTCCAGAATAAATGGAAAGCAAACACAACTCAAATCCACTACAAACTAACAGACTGCGGTGAGCAAAATGAATTTAGAAATTTAATGAATTTTTTGTCTTCATCACCAACCGAGATGCAATCAACGATGACTGGAGGTGATGGAGATTCATCATGGAGAATTCAGGTATATTATAAAAAATGAACTAATGACTCGTAAAATTGCTTAAGAATGACTTGAGATAACGTTCAAACAAGCGGCTTTGATTGAAATCCATCCTCCAGTTTTGAATATTGTATGTTGAAAATCATACTTGACTCTGATTTGACAGACAATTAATTAAACCATTGATTCAATGTCCAAATTCCTCTTGCCTAACTCAATCTGTAAATTCACAGTGGAAATACATATAATTTCTGGTGTCTTTTGGAAGTGGATTCAGGATGGTCTGAAACGGATTTTGGTATGAAAATGTTTCGAAAATTCGAGTTTTAAACATTTTGGATTCAGAACAATACCTAAATTTTCTTCGAAAATTCGCGAAAGTAATTAGAGTTTTAGATGCATTTCTTGAAAAACCTACTGCAGATAGATGAATCCAAATCCCAAATTAAGATTCAGCATGGAAACCCCTGTAAGAATTTCTCTCTTTTATTAGTCAAATCTGTAAAATAAGCCACTAGTAAATTTTCATCTGATACGTTCACTTTGTTCATTTGGGTGAGGATTGAGGAACACGAAAGTTGGTTATTGGTTCAACACTTTGATAATAAATGTACATATGTTCATCATATATTAACCAATTAATTAATTCGTCGCTGAATTGTTCACTGTGTGGCTGCTTTCCGTGGAATGGAAAAAGATGACTAAAATCGGATTTTAAATTCGGATTCTGCACCTTAAAACCCATAGAAAGAGTGATTGAAAGTGAAACCATGGAAGATAATAAAGGAAGATAATATGGAAGATAATAATAATAACCATCGAAGATAATAAACCAGAATTAACTACAATTTTTAACACACCAACGTAGGTAGAAAAGAGGTAGCAATATGAGCTATATCTCAAAATGTAAACCTGTCACCAAAATGGGTTTCAGATTTGGATTCAGCACACCGAAAACCCCCTACACCGACCCTTATCTCCGCTGCACCAAACAACACCTTTTTCTCGGCCAGTGTTATTTAGGTTAAACCAGTTTGAATTATTTTTACAGAACAACAGTAAGTTTGTGTAACGTGATAGAGAAAGTGATTGTTCACACAAGAGAGAGTTTGACTCTCATAGACCACAGATCCTGGACAAGCCCCCCGTACGCCCACACGGCACCGTCGAACATCAAAAAACCGTCTACCGATCAGGTGACCTAACAAAACCGCAAGTACACGTATATGTGTGACGTTACAAGGCTACTTTAGGGAACCGCGGTCGGGGTTGAGTCTACAAGGCGACTCTTATTACAGCTCTCAATATACTCGGAGTTACCTAATTTCAACCTAAATGAACCCCTCAATTCGATTCAAATTCAACCTTCCTCGAGTTTTTGAGACGTTTTCGAGTTGAATATCGAGAATCCCGTTGGGTCAATCTAACTCAATTTTCTTCCTTAAACAGAATCGATTATAACAATTTTTTGACGTTTTCGAATCGTTTCTGGTCCATTTCATCCTAATGCACCCCTCAATTCGATTAAAATTCAACCTTTTTCGAGTTGAATTTCGGAAATTCCGATGATTCAATCTAACTCAATTTTCTTCCTTAAACAGAATCGATTATAACAATTTTTCGACGTTTTGAGTCGAAGTATCTGCATGTAGTGTAGATACTCAACATCAGTTTACTGATTTTTAATTCGTTCTAACTGTGATTCAGGGTGGGTTTAAGATAGACTTGTTATTAAGTTCGCGTTGAAGGTTGGTAACCCGGTTTTTCAGGAGTTTCTCTGCATTCAAGAGAAGGTGAAATAAAGTTAAGGGTTAGGTTCAACGTGGTCATGTTTAAGAAGGTGACTGGAAGATCCAGATATCAACAGTTTTGAGAGAAAGATCCAGTCATCTCCTGTACCTATTTAGAGAGGAATCAAAGGATTCTTAGACACTTTAAACTACACCACAAAGACATTGGTTTATATTGTGATGTATACATAAGGATGATAGACGTCCCCTGTGGTGCATCCATCAATCAACATGTTTCAAGACTTGCACTTAGTGCACATCGATCCGAGCTCTTGTGATTATCAAGGGTTTCGCTTCACAGACACTCAGCGAAGACTTGACGTTTCCACTGGGCGGTCAAGTGAGCTAAACTTAGTGACCGCCTCATCACCGCGGGCTCAAATTTATCGGCCGAGGATTAATTGAACGTTTCCTCCCAACCGAGCAAATTATCGCACCCGCTCTCTCGCAACGCTCAACGGATTTACAACGCGAAACGGCGCGTTGGTTCTCACAGAAGCGTAGGCGTTGACGGTATTACCGAGTGGATAAAGAAGGGGCTTTCGCTCTCTCAACCAATAACCGATCATTTTCGAACCGGCCTTCAAGTCTATTTCAGGGAGCGTTATTCAGCGGTTTCTTATGAATGACTTGAAGCGGCGATCCGTGGCTAATGAGCTGTTGACTAATTGAAACAAGATCAGGTGGGTTTTGAGCGGCAGTGTTGAGACCTGAGCCTCCCTTTTCTCGTTATATAAACTGTTCGCCTCGTGCCTTCTGACGTATTGAAATTACACCAGCAGATTTTATAATCTCTGATACAATTGTGTATCTAACTTTCATAACTCTTGAATATGAATTTTAAGGTTCGATATACATAAAGGATCCTCCCCCTCAGCAGGCAGTGGGGTTGAGATAAGCAGTCAGCAGGAGCTCGACTTTGGTGGTTTAAGTGAACGAATTATGATGTTTCAACGTCAAAACCGATAAATTTGAGTAGTTTGGCTATGAGAAATCATAACAGTAGGTCTATTTTCGGCGTTTGAGCGTAAACTGCCATATTTGGGAGGGATGACCATAACAGTTCATATCTTAAACCCCTCAATGTTCTATTCAGGCATAATGACAATGACCCCCTCAGAACATGAGGTTAGCGAGCTTCCAAAGGGACAAGGAACAAGTAGAATAAAACGCCAATTTCCTGGCTCAATCCTGTGTAATGCTGCTGAAGGCCTCCTGGAAAAACTTCAGTGAAGAGCAGGCAGATCTGACTCCTCTGTCCTGTAGTATCGTACGATGTGGAGCGCCTGTTTTCTTGAGTAAAATGGAACTTTTACAAATTTTTAAGAAGAAATCTTTAAAACAGAAAAAATATGTAATATTACAAACTAAGATGGACCAATTGAAATAAAGCATTAAATTTTGTCTTCATGTATTAAATTATATTCTTTGAAGCAAATAGTTGGTGGTTATTTTTCCTTTTAACCTTGATAAAATGTACTTAGGTTAGGTTTTTGGGTTTACATAATGCTCTAGTAATTAGGTTTTCATTCCAGACGATAACTCTCGATAGAATGGACAGGAAAAGTTCAAATTTGCACAATAAATCTGTCTTGGCAAGCTAAAGGCAAAGGTTGTAGATGAGCGGAGCTGGGCAACTCTAAGGAGGGTCTTGGAGAGTTTCAGGGGTGAAAAATTACCCATAAATTCCCAAAATGGAACATTCTGATAATAAACACCTCATTGTGAAGTGTTGTTTTACACTGAACAAGATGGTGAAGTCAAAATTGCAATATCTTATTCTGGTCTCAAACAGGAGCACTTTGAACATGAAGAAACGAGATTGTTACTTGAGATGTTCTTCGCGGTCCATCTTCACCAATCTGATAACGGGATGAGATATGGCAATTCTGACTTCGCCATCGTGTTCAGCGTTGAAAAATCTATATACTGAGGTGTTACACAGCACATTATAAAAGAAAATGAAGACATTTTACATAAAACCAGTTGTTTGTTCGAAAATTTGCTCTTATAGCCATGCTCACTATGGATTTTAATTATTTCTTCTTCATTATTTGTGGTTTCCTCACTATCAAATGTAGGAATGCATATTTCTGAAGTAACTGTGTAAATTTTATAATTGTATAAACACGGCCTATAATGGTACATTTAACGTAGGTATAGTATCAACGGAACTTCGATAGAAATGGGTCGATGGAATAATAATTGCCTAAACTTGCCCAATTAAATGAACGATAAATCCCAAAAACCCATCACTTTTATGTTGAGTAAATGGGCAAGGGCCAAATCATAATAATCCATTGCAAGGCTTCTCTGGCCAATCGATTTATTGCTTTCAAAATCCGTTCCTCCTTTCGTCATTCAAATTGATAATATTCTCGAAAATTGATTTGCTCATTCAAGTTTTCGTCATCAATCATCGCAATATCGGAACGTCGAACGGAGGAGATCTCCATGCTCCAGATCTTTGATTGACGGTATCAATTTATATAGTCATTATTGAGTCTGTGTGTTTTGAAACGGCTCTCAACTCCGCGCAGCCTCAAAACGAATCGCATTATGTGCGGAAAGGCCGTTAATCTGAATTTCCTCAGCCTGAGGGGAAGGGGGTTTAACGCTGAAGAAATATATTCCATTACTCGCCTCGTTCCGGCAAAATGCGAGTCTTCACCCGAGTAGAGAGCCTTCCTGTATAAAATAAGCCGCTCCTATACCTACGCGTTATTACTGCCACTATAATATTGCATTCCCACGGCCATTATAAAGACGAGGATTTGAGACCGGGGTGGAAGATACTAATCCAAAGAGGTTATTGTGCCTAAAGGGCAGTACCTTCCGACTTGAACTGGGCCTATCATGATTGATGCCCCGAACCCTTTCCGCCCATCACGAGGCGTTTCAGGTCTTCTACTTCTCTACTTCATCCCGGAGTTGTCACTCAACTCTGCCTATTAGAAGAGGTATCCGAGGACGCCATTATTTTCCCTCCTACGAGACACCCGGCTTCCGCGTATTAATCATTATTTATACGGAGAAATTCAAATGAATGATCGGCATTGGCATATCAATGGGTGGTTCATTAAAAAATCCGGAGGGACTGCTCTTCAGAGTTGGGAAACCTAGTTAGCAAAATCACTGGAGGCCGTCAATCCATATCTTCAAGTATCGATACAACGTATATTTATAATAAAATTACTACGCAGAATGGTGAATTACACAATACACTCATTAAAGTGCATAATTCCCTCATCCAGGATTTCTTTGATGACTTGGCAATGTATACAGTAAATACAGTGCATAATACAGTTCATTATATTTACTAATGAGTCGATTTTGTTGATTTGGTCGCTCTTAAACAACCAAACCTGGTAGTGCATTGACTCCATAGCTAAGTTTAGTGGTTTGTTTTAGAATACGTAAAAACCAGTATTTTCAACCGTATAAAATAATGGACAGTACTTACAATGGAAAATCAAGCTCAACCCTCAAAAATCCTGCTGTACTGTGTTTACATAATATTATCTTCGCATCTATGACGAACCTGAACTCAGTATTGGTAATGATGTTGTCCCTTCCGAATCCACCGTCAGATGCCTGGGAGTAAAGTTAGACAGAAGATTGACTTTCAGCAGCCACATTGCTTATATACTTGGCAGATGTCGTCACCGTCTCAGACAACTTAAACCACTCCTAGGAGCAAAATCACCACTACGTATTGATGTAGTGATGATTAGGCCTTTTTGGGAGTATGGCAGCCATGTCTGGGGTGGAGCATCGAACTCACAAGTCCAAACCGTGTTTTGAGAATTATTGCAGACGCACCCTGATTTGTCAGAAACAATAACCTCCATAAGGATATACAGGTCCCAACAGTAAAGGAAGTCCTACAGGCCTCGTATTCCCGTTTTCATACAAGACTCCACAACCACCCAAATCCTGTAGCTGCTGGCATCCTTGACCAAATTCCACCCGACCGTCCAAACCGCAGATTGAAATAGCGGGAGTAACAATAGCGGGAGAAAGTCATTGGACTTGTACTTTCAATCATGTGAACATTTTTGTTTATAGTTAATGCACCCAATTGTAATGCTGTTTTAAGCAATAAGTTATTTTGTTGAACAGAAAAAAAATCAAATTACTATGTGGACTGTGGGCGAATTTGTCGAAGGAAGATTTTCTTTTGTGAGGGTTTTCAAAAGCAATCATCTGTGGGAGCAGATGATGGATGTGTTTTATCCGGAAAGAAAAATTATGAAGAAGAAATGACGTATTCAGGTTTTTACAGGAATTTCGCGATCGTTGTGCGTAGCTGAAGCCGTCTTCCTGCTACGTGATTAGTTAGTAGTCAAGCGTTCGAAACGAGGCGGAAAAAAACGAGGAAGAAGGCAAAATGGAACACCAAACCACCCAAAGGTAAATCAAAGAATCGTGCCCGACTTCTTCACTGTGTATTCTGCATTAAAACGACGGATATGCAAAGTCGGCACAAGCCTCTCGAAGATGATGAGCTCTGATAGTTGACAGGAAAGATTTTCGAGCCAGAGGGCCGTTCGAGATCCGAAAACTCGACTCCCCCTCCTGCTCTAAGTCCATGGTGGGTGGTTAGAAGCGCCCAAGGCAGGCTACCGGACTCCTCCTAGCCCCAAATTACACCTTCCAAAACGCCCCTGGACGTTCCACGAAGTTCTCCGATCTCTTCAGACCGTCTAATAATCCTTTCAGATAAAGAATTCCTTCATTTTATTCAACCAGATCGAGAAGCGGTCGAAAAGAGCAGAGCAATAATAACGGCCAGGGCCTTCCTTCGCCTCAGGTGTCCCGATTGTAATTGCAGCACCCGAACTGGGAGTCATTGCCATTTTGCTGGTCATCTTGATAAAAGGAGTCGATCCTATCATTATAACCTAATGATTAGGTTATTTGTAATGATACGGGCGAGTGAAAGCTTTTTGGATTCACTTCAGTCACAATCAGTCATCTACGGAGTCACAGGGGTCACCAATACTGTCATGAGAGGTACTCGAGGATATTGTTATAGCGCAATCGTCAAAGGTCCTGGTTCATTACTGCTGAGTAGTACTTAACCGCACAGTTCACCTGATGTCCAGACAAACTGTCCACTCCAGCACTAAATATGCATATTTCTAAAGGAAAAGTCTAATTTTTAATTACGAGTATTTATCTAGGTGTCAAAGAAGAAGAAAAAGACCACCTGTCCTACCCAAAATGTCCTGCAACTCGCATTTCATTAGGTTGAATAGTATCAATATTCTCGAAATATCATCAGTCAATCAGGAGTCATATTTCGACGTACATTGCCTATTGTTTGAGGAGTAGTTTTAAGCTTATGGTGTATTCCAGTGCGACATTGCAACAATGTTGCTCAAAAAAAGTCTCTGTCTGGACTAAGCGTTAGGAGTATTTTTACTGCTTTTGAGAAAAGTGCATGTACTCGTAAGTAGCTAATTACGTCACATTATTTCTGACACAAAAATTCTGTAGTATTCATTGTACCAATTTAAATGTTGAACACTGGGTGGATTTGTTTTCCAGATACTTCTTAGCCAGAGGCCCCAATGCATAATGGAATGCCCATGGATTGGTCTGTGTCATCATCATACGATTTTCTCTGAGCTCCTACTCGCCGAATCACGTTTGTGTAATTGCAGCCTTGTTTCGGTACCGGGAGGCTTTCGGATATGATTTAACGGCCATTTCAGACCGTTATGCCGCTACACACAGGGGTAAAACATGTCTAGGGTTTCAAGGATACACAGACATAACGTTATGGTGTATTAAGACAATGATTATGCACCGACGCAGGCTACTTTCTTAAGTGCGTTTTTAAGAGACTAGGTATGAAAATTTTTTAAATTTGTTTTCAAGAATTCACAGTTTGAAGGGGACATTGAAATTTCATGAAGCAGATATTATACACATGCATATGTACACATTTCAGCCTATTCAAATGAATGGAATTTGGTTTCAATGTAAAAATCAAAACAATTTCATACAATCTGAAAATTGCGTTGTAACAAACCCAATTGCTCCACTAATAACTGATGAAACCCATTTTGAAATCGTTGATATTATCCTCAGGATTATTTGGATATGAAACCTGATGCGCTTGAATTTTGGTTCTCAGTCCCATTGTTCATCAAAAACTTGCCTCGAAAAAAAAACTGCAGTGAGTCATATTATACTGTGAACCAAACGAAGAACTTCACATAGAAGAATTGTATGAGGTGAGCTACAGCGAAATCAAGAGGTGGGTAGTCCCATAAATATGATAATATGTTCGTCTAGGGATGTTTTGAATACCTAACTTAGTGGCTTTCTGAGTTCTATTGATTAGAACTGTTCATTAATTTTTATTATCTTGAGCGATAGTTTGTCAGAGGCTTTACTGCTTGTTTGTGACCCCAATTGAACGAAAAGGGAAGTGCTCCGATCTTCCACTGGGGTGCTTTATTACACTCGTATCAGCTCCAAACGCCTTGAACATTGGAACACCAAATTTGGAGAACTTGTCTTGCGGTTTTTCATAGTATTGAATGGTGTTGTATTTATGACGAGAAATTAGCACAATATTTCAAACACCTCAATAAACTTGGGAGAAAAATGTATTAAATTAGTAAAATGAGGTTTTTTTTAAATGATTGAACAAGATTAATCTTATAAAAACAAGTTGCTCGTGGTATTATCAGAATAAAAGGCCGTAATCCCAAAGAGAGGTGGATTAATTTTGCATATATTAGCAGAAACGACGGAGAGTGTGGACGTTTAAAGTGCCGATAGACGTGGAATCATAATAATTTAGGTTTATAGTCTCCAGTGGCCGACCACCCTCGTGGGAAAACATATCGGGAGAAGAAAAAAAGTGAAGAAGTGAAGATTCTCAGTCGGAGTCGTCAGCTTGAATGGGGTACCCCATCGTGGCTCCCAAGTGGACTCGTAGTGACTGGTAGGTAGCTATCGAGGGGAGATGAGATCCTACGCAAGAACATGCTTCCATCAACGTCTACGAGATCGCCGCATTTTACACGGGGGATCGCCTCTGATCCACCCCCTCCGGCCCACTGACGAGGTTTAGGTCCCACAGAAAGAATCCAAATGCCCTGATAAAATGTTTAGACGGGGGAAAAGGAATCGACGGGAATGTCTTTGGGACGTCGAGGTTACTTCGAAAGAAAAAAACGGTGAAAAAACTAAATAATAAAGACGGAAAGAAAAAGGATAGTGGAAGGCGGTGGTGGAGGGAAGTGAGGGAGTGGGATGATATCTTCAAGTTCGAAACGTATTAGCATATTATTCTGGTCCACAGGGCCGGATCTAATTGTGGACAGGTGCCTGTCCTCCCTCTAAGCCTTTGTCACAGTCTCTGAGGCCTATTTCACGATAAGACCTGGTCGGATCAACCCCATAAAACGTTCGGTCTCCGTTAATGAACAGCAAACGACCCAGGAGCATTAACATGATTTAAGTTTAATTTTGGACGAATCATTGCACAATTTCAATTAAAATAGTCAACTACTCGTATGGAAATCCTCAACAACATACTTCCGTGATGATAACAATCTTGGGTGTCATCATCGAGAAACCCCAAATCGAGTCAACTGTGGTAAGTTTGTTGATCAATACAGACTTGCGTCACTGACTCGAAACTACCTACTTTGAAAAATGACAGTAACAGTTACCTACGTACTTTAAGTTTTCCAAAAATTTTCTTAAAAATTACAAAATGATACAAACTACAAATTTTCTCCAAAATTACAAAATGACACAAACTACAATATTGATATACTACTAACTACTTACCTATAAGTTAAACACTTGTGCTGGTGCTAGCAGTAATTTTCAGCGAATTTTCGAAGAATAGGAAGCTGTTGTTCTCGGTCCAAAAGTTTTAAAAATCGGATTTCCGAAAATATTTTATACTAAAATCAGAATTACTTATAAATTCCAAAAATGAAACATATGACAAGTGACACCTCATTTTCAAGATTTTTTAACGCTAACCACGACGGCGAAGTCCGAATTGCGATATCTTATTCCGTTCTCAAACTTTGAAGATGAAGATACGTGGTTTTTACTTGAGATGTTCTTCACGGTTCATCTGCTCTATTTGGTAACGGAATGAGATATTGAAATTATTACTTCACGATCGTGTTCAGCATTGAAAATTCTACAAACTAAAGTGTTACTAGGCAAAAATGGAGACGAAATTTGTTACAAAACCAGTTATTTCTTCGAAAATTTGCTCTTATAGGCATGCTGCATGACTGTGAGTGTGTTTTTTTTTTAACTTCGCTTTGAATAGTGCTGATGAATAACAATATTAAACAGCTGAATTCCTTTATGTCTACACGACTTATGAGAGAACGCAGTGCTAATTTCCTATTTTGGACCCTTTTCGAGTTTCACAAAATTATGGTTTTTCTCCCTGCGTACTATGTCGTAAATGAACAACGATTGATTAGTCAATTTTTGAAAAGTTGCGCATTTACATACATACTGGAATCAATCTTCTGAGCCTTAGCATTAGGGCGTCCTGATGGAATTCCCAATTAATAGCTCATCGGCAATTGCTGCCAAATATTGCATAATTTTGACTCGTTCTATTGAATTCGAGCACAATAATCAAAAATGCATTTCAAGCGATCTCAAGTGTGATCCAATAGTTTCAGGCTAAACATAAACTTGGCTTTAGTATATTTCAATGTCATCCCATAATCATTGATTTTCTTTCAGTTGACAAACAATGTGTAATGAATTGGGGGAGTATTAAGTAATTTATGACAGGTCTGTGACGATTACCAAATATATTTATATTGCAACGGTTGATTTTGAGTGCTTTGAAAACAAAATCTTTGTTGACATCCACCCACTAGAAAATGTTGAACTCGTGAAGAACTCAGTTAGATAGAGCCCTCAAAAAAAGATAACTCAGTCATTTGACGTGGGATTCACAACAGTTAGTGTTCGGCACTGCTGTGAATCCCACGACAAATGACTGAAAGATACGAATCGCTTGCTCGTACTACGTTGTCATTGAAAGTGGTCTAATTCGAAGAAGAATTTCATATCCGCTGGATGCCCGAAAGATAACGCGGGATGCCGCGAAAATCGTTTGAAAAGACCGAAGAATGCTTTATTTGGGGAAACTCGAGATTGAGCAACCTCGAAAGACGGGAAGCGGTGGAACATTAAAGGGCCTCGATATTCTGCCGGTATCGATAAGACGAACAAAAAAAAAAAGAAAAAAACCAAATTCCCCACCCACGCGGTTTGCGCAATGAAAAGGTAATTAATGAGCTCCCGAAGACGTTGATGGATCCTCCGGCCGAACGAAGGGTCCTGGAGGATGGCAGGCGCTTCCACTTCTTTCCAGTCAATGAACCACTCAACGGCCTCGCGCGTTATCAATCTAATCGGACGTAAGCGGGAGTTTTATTTTTTATTTTTTCAGAAGGTGGATCGTGAATGGAATCCGAAATGTTCATATCGGGTTATTTCACCGGCTTAAACCCCACGTTGGCCGTCAAGGTAATTCGGAATATCGAAAACTCCGTTATAAATCGGGAAAATTCTAAGCCTGGAATAATTTCTGGTATGGGCTAAACCAATTTTTAATCATTGTACGACCAGACAAGTAGAAACGCCGAATTGTATAATGTTGAGTATCTACATGCAGATACATCGGTACATGGATATGTCTCATTTTCTCACTGTACAATATGTGTTTTGTGTCTCAAGTAAAACAAAATACCGAAAAAATTACATTACTTCACTGCGATATTAACTAGGTAGGTATATTTCTAATTGCTTAGCATTGTATAAGAGATATTACGCAACCGAAGAGTGCTGATAATAATTACCCGTTGCTGTAAATTGGTAACGCGTTAAATTTTTTTCCGTTTATTAAAAATTAGAAATTATGTGTAGGAGCCTCTCAGTTGATCCTAGGCCTTTTCTACTTAAAGTGTAAGTAATACCAAATTACAGCTTCATACTGTGAATAGCATAGAAATTAGCTTTAGAAGCCACTCAGCTGATCCGGGGCCTGAGCAGCGTCACGCACCCAAGAGGCAATTTTTGAACAAAGATACTATTTTAGCTCATTATTCTAATTATTAGGACTAACAAGGGTATTGTGTACAGAACAATGATATAGACAGAAGGGTGATTTGTACAGAAAATAGTTAGTAGACCAATTTACAGTGGTTTTTTTTTGCTCAGGGGTTTTTGCCTGCAATTACCGTTGACACACCCACTGAAAAACCTTCTGAATTATTTACTACGTGTAATGCTGACATTACATTAATTTAGGTTCCACAGCGTGACATCGCTACTCAATTCCAGAAAGCGTGCGGTTGTCTAATCATGACCAATAGCAGTAAAATATCTACACATTTCGTCCTGTAATAGTCGACAGGGAAAATCCCGTTATCTGCATTAAATGAAATTTTGAAAGTAGAAATTTTCTACTTTTAACGGAGAGAGCTGAAAACTCGCGGTAAACCATCTTCACGACTGCCTGTGACTCTTTCTCCGGTTACTGAAAAATTGAACGCGGAACGGTTTTTTTCGACTAATCCGCCGAATCTGAACGTACCTTCGTAATGACGGCAATTATCGTTCGAAGCGATTGTTTGATTTGAGGTGGTGTAATACGAAACATCGTCGCCGCTAATAGCTGACTGTTAGTGATTTGTCGAAAGCATGTCACTAAACGTTGACATTAGTGCGGGAAAGTGAAGGATACTTCGAAGCGTGGATTCCTCACATCGTCGGTTTCCTGAGTTTACTCACCACTTTATTATTCTGAGTTATGAGTTGACACTATGTAATCGACGTACCGCGGTTTTCATTGCTGGCTTACGAGACGATGTACAATATTAGGTATCACGTAATGAGAGTTAATTACACAGCAATAGCTCTGGAACTTGATTACTTACTGGTGTTGTTACGTGGATCATTTACCAAGTGAGTGGGGAGTATACCTACCTTAATTTTAATTACCACACATAACTAAGAAAACATAAAAAGTAGGAGAAACCAGGGCTCCACCATTTGATTATCCCTAGATTTAGGAATGTTTTTCTCATCTGTTTTTGAGCAGCCCGATTCTGTCGTCCCACAGCATCCTGCACCCGATGTCGTGTCCGTTGGCGTTGGCGTGAGCTTCAGGATTTGGACGCAGTGAAGGGCATGAGCCCAAAAGGTGTACCTCCAGTGCTGCTCACACACTGTCATAACTGACGAGCAGCATGGCTTTATCCAGGGGAAATCGACTGACTGTTGGAGCTGCAGGATTCGTTCTGGAGGGGTTTATGGGGAGGTTACAGACGGATCTTGCACAGGCTTTCGATAAGCTCTCTCATCGTCAACGTAGCTGTAGAGAGTTCACTAAAATCGAGCCAATTGGTCTCCTCTATAAGGCTTTAGTGCTTCCTAAGTTGGAATATGGCTCGCCGGTGTGGTTGCCTCTTTATGTAGCCCAAAAGTACACGTTGGAGAGAGTTCAGGGAAGATTTTTGCGTTATGTGGCCTTCAAGCTCGGAGAACCCTGATCCGTTGTTAACTATGAACTCCTACTGGATAGATGTCCCCTCCAATGTACAATGATAATTTGGAACTGTTTCATAAGGCAACAAATGCAAATCAGTTTAAGGCGTTATACCTGGAACATCTGCTGGCTAGGACAAATTAAGATGTAAGACCGTTTTCGTTATACACTGTTACTTAGAAATAATCAAAGAAATGAATTTATTACACTACTACCTGACTGAATGATGTATTATTTTATGTACTATGTTTCTTCTTTCCAGCAGGAAGAGTGGGCCAGTAGGCCTAATGCTGAACAGATCAATAAAAAGATTGGACAGATCAATAAAAAGATATTCAATCAATAACTCAATCAATGTCTTGAAAAGCGCCAAATGACAGCCGATAAGTATTTCCTGTACAAGCTGCTAAACAACCAAATATCCTCGCCGAACCTGCTTAGCAAGATAAACTTCAGTGTCCCTCAAGCTTCGACCTGTCTGTTTCACCCACTCGTCGTTAAATCGTCTGTTAAATCGCCCCCTGTGCCGGTTCCCCTGTTCTGTTAACCTTCTGATGAGCATCTTTCAGGACCTGGGTTTGTTCTCCTTTTCTTTTGGTGAATTTAAAGCTTGCATCCTTGCTTTTTCACTCACTTAAGTCTGCTTCTTCTTTTCGTACGGTCTTTTGCCACACCCTTTTATCGGATAATTTAATTTTCCTCGCTGTATCTTGGTATCGTATATCTGACATGTATCTTTTGTTTAAACTTTGTAATTGGGCTCGCTCGGTTGTTTAACATACGATCAGCACGCGCATCACCGCAATATTGGCCTCGTGTAAATGGAACCAGAAAGTGGTTGAAGTACGATACATTCAACAGTTTGAAGTGACAGACCGCACGATTGACTTTTCGCTTCTGGGGCTCCCATTGTTGTCGCGTCAATTCGGAACGACAGCTAGCTCGTGTCCCGGTCTTCGAGGGTTAAAAGGAGACCTGAACCATCAGACTGCATCTTCCTTCTCGCCACGAAGGATCCCGAAGAAAAGACATCTGCCCCTTTCCGCATACGTTGGCTCGGGATTTGAGAGGTTGAATGGAAAAACCGTTACGTAGGGCCTATCTGATCCTCTTGTACGGTCCTAGGGATGAGTCTATGAGAAGGAACATAAACAAAAGATGTCGTTTTACCCCTTTAAATGGTGGTTCTTTAAAGCGAGGAACGCTTATTCAGAACAGCACGTTAATCATCGTTGAATGCCGGTAGTATTTAGAATATTCCTTTATCGTCCGAAGAAAAGCTACCAGGGCCTAATAAACGCTGTAAATTCTTCCACAACAATCATTTCCTGTACAAATGACCCTCTTTTCTAGTTCTCGGTACCCATTACTGAAGAATTGGTGTGTCATATTGATATCATCTAAATTGGCGTATGACGTCAGACGGCTGGCAGGAGTCCAACTAGTACGTCAAAGCCTATGACGCACGAGCGTATGACGTCAGACGGCTGGCGGAAGGCCAACTAGTACGTCAAAGCCTATGACGCACGAGCGTATGACGTCAGACGGCTGGCCGAGGGCCAACTAGTACGTCAAAGCCTATGACGTAAGAGCCTATGACGTCAGAGGGCTGGCTGGATAGGTGATCACCCATTTCTTCCTCACTACTTTCGTGATCACCGTGAAATTTCCTAAAGGATCTCCGAGTTTCAGATTTTTGTCCACCCAAATTGGTCATTCTGCCCATCGACATCTAATAAATCTTTTATTGAGGAGAACACTTCAATAAATAGCGTTATACAACGGTTGGGATACATAAGCAACATATAAAGATTGAGTAAACCAGAAAAGGTTTGCAATGAGAAATAACTATTTCCTTACGTGAAAGGTAAGCTCAAAGTTCCAACTTCCTTTAACGTGTCGACTTCTGACGCATTACCTTATCCCACAACAGTTCATTATTTCTTCTATGAATGTCCTTCTGTAAAGACACATATTATCATCAAGAACAGTAGTCATGTGTCTATTCAGAAGGACATTCATAGAGGAAATAATGAACTGTTGTGGGATAAATTCGATCTATGATTTTTCCAAACAGTGGATTTAAGTACGAAAGTTTTCGTACACAAGGATAGCATACATAGTCATCACCGTTGGGGGTCTCGAACAGAGCGGAAAAAGAAAAAAATCAGGATTCAATTTAAACGAGCTGATATATGACAGTAATAATTTTGAGGGAGAATGATTACCCCTGTTAATCATCTTTAGGTCGCCCGCTAATTACATCATTTTGTAAAAGCCGGAGTAAAAAACCAGTTGGAAAGAAAAACGGGGGCGATATAATTTTAGATAAATATTGCTTCGGGTTCGGCTGAACTTCCTCAAGGGTCCGAATCGCCCCATCGCATCGATCAGCTCGCCGTATTTTTCGATCAACTGTGAAATCGGGACGGTGCCACAGGTGGATGAAATGTCCACCTTTGCCATTTACGGAAAAATAAACCGAAAGGGAAATCCTTGATCGTTATGACCGAAAAAAAGCTTTGACGGAGGAGAATTTTCATGAATACTTCGCGCGGGAGTGTTTTTGTGAATGACTGAAGGTCAATCCTTTTAAAATTAATCTGACGAAATCTACCGGTTCCGCGCGCCGAGTTGGGATTTAGGTCCTTAACAAGAAGTCCTCCTAACAGATAACTTATCAAAAATAACTATTACACTACTCAAAATTCAATGAATAACTACATACGCCAGTAATTGCAGTAAAACACACACATGGAACACTTGAAACCACAGTGATGCCCACAAACAAAGAAGTTTCTATTTTGCCCGATGAACTGAGCGAATTTTGGAAGAGGCCTACTCATTGGTGGTATCTGAACATTTATTACATTGAAAGGTATCCTTGAACCAAGGTACAGGCCAAAACTATACACAAAGATACCAAATTCGTATTTTAGCGAATTTTCGAAGATAAAAAAGCTGTTGCTAATCATTTAACTAAATTCACTGCCAAAAGACACAAACCACAAACAAAAACAAGTGGCACCTAGTTTTAAATGTTTTTTACGCTGAACACGATGGTGAAGTCAGAATTGCGATATCTTCTTCTATTGTCAAACTGAAGCACATTGAAGATAAAGAAACGTGGTTGTTTCTTGAGATGTTCTTCACAAGGTTCTTCAGAAGGCAAGCTGCTCCAGGTCTCAATTCACCGAACCAGCCGATACAACCGGTCCTCTGTTGTACAAGGAACGAGGATTTTAAATGATTTTGTAGACTTATTTGATCAAAATTAAAAAAACATAGACACTTAGAAATAATTTAAAGAAGATCTTATTAGAAAAGTATTAAGTTATATTATATTAAAAGGCTGAGTTTATTTATTTTTCTTATACTGCTTATGATCTTAGAAATAATTGTAAGAGGAGTTCTTGAATTATGTGGCTAGTGGAGGTGGAAGAGAAGACCTCGAGGCCCTAACGTCCCATGGTGGTAAAATAAAACAATCAATCACAATTCATCTGCTCTAATTTGATAAGAAAATAAAACATCGCAATTCTGACTTTACCGTTGTGTTCATCGTTGATAAATCTATAGACTGAGGTGTTAGTAAAAATTTGTTATAAAACAGTACATTGGAGACATTTTACATGAAACCAGTTATTTTCTCGTAAATTCGCTCTTATAGCCATGGTGCATGACTGTGGATTTTTCTACAGGCCCTTATGGATTTTTTTCCTAATGGTAGTTAACTTACTACTAAATAGGTACACAATGAGTTATATATAACTCGAATTATATATAATTCGAAAATCAATTCAATATTCCGAGGTGCAAACATGTTTTATTTTCATCAATCAATCAGTTTATTCACAATATTGCCTGGTAGGCTAATGTGGGGAGGGAGTGGTGTTTGTGTAACGTAGATTTCCAAAGACACCAAATGTGTATTTTTTCTTTTATGTGCATTTAGTCCTTACAGGAAATTTCGGTTTTGGTGGGTCAAAATTATTTACTTCCCAATAGTTATTTTAAGACTCGAACTTTGTTGGAGTGAGGAGCGAATGATTGGAAGAAATCTGATACTCATAGATTTGTATATACCAAACATCAAGTCATTGGCAGGTGAACAAACGTAACCACCACTGAGATGGTAATGGACCCCGTTTGGAATGGCGTCTTGGTACGTATGTGGTTATACATACATTTACTACCGTTAGTTATATAAGTTTGATGTCAGTTAAGTTGTTCCTGATCCTACAGACGTTTTCCCTTTGGACCGAACCATCCGACAATTTGTAATGCCTGCAAATGGGACGTCTCGTTCTTCTTGGGAGTAACGAGACGATCATCTGCCGTCCGGATCGACTCCGAAGGAAATACACCCCTGCAGCCGGATCCCGGACGCGTAATCACCTTGATTTAATGGTAATGAGGATTTGAGAT
The DNA here is from genome assembly GCA_963920205.1 of Stenodema calcarata. Lineage (NCBI taxonomy): Eukaryota > Metazoa > Arthropoda > Insecta > Hemiptera > Miridae > Stenodema > Stenodema calcarata. Next base: position 16,922,256 of record OY986061.1, on the reverse strand, counting down.
GGAAAACGGACGACAATGGAGGATCCCCCGAGGGAAGAGGTCATAAGGCAGGTGGCAGGGCAGTCGGAGCGGGCTATTAGCTTGTTAGATGGTCAACTCTTGTGGAAGGAGGTTCTCTGACCAGGGAACAGGTGAACTCGCCAGGTGGCGCCGCTCCTCACCTACCACTTCTTTTTCTTTCTCGCGGTCTTCAAGACTCCAACGCCGATTAGATCTAGATCTCCCTTGTACGATCTTCACTTCAAAGAGGCAAAAGGGGTCGCCCCTATTATATCAGTTACAGCTCGATGGCGTCGGCGCCTTTTAATCCCTGTTTATATTGAAATCAAGGAACCGCGCAATGTATCGCGAAAATCGAAATTTATTGCCTCGACCTACACACGATAACGTCTTTGATTGAAGAACAACCGGATACACACACCACCCTCTCCAATAATACGGACGCATTTACTCACATGGTGCGTTCACATTCCAGTCGTAGGGAGCTTATTATTATTATTATTTTTATTTTTTTTTTAAAGAATAATGTAAACTTTATTGTTATAAATATAACGTTGAGGGATGTCGAGGGATTTGACCCTCGACATCCCTCAACATTATTCTCACTGACGGTCGACAAATCACACAAGCTTCTAAATATAACATTAATATTTTGTTGGTTATTCTGTAGACCTAATTAACTTGGAACATGAGTGTGGGTTGCAAACCATTTAATGTCCCACATGCAACCAATTAGTTGACAAAAAGTGTATATACCTAAATAAATAAATAACGAGAATATGTATGTGAATAACTAAGTAACGTAAAAACGAATCAGTCCTCCGAAAGAAGCCCGTGGGGCCTATTTCTTTTCAAACGCCGTTAATTTCGCGGAGGTGGGGATGTTGTTGGCGATGTCAACTAGCAGCGTATTAGCGTATTACACATGGAACTCGGCAGGTTTGCATACGCCTTGCGAAGAATTTCATTGACTTCTGGTATATTGAGATCGGCGTGTGGGGTTGAGTTACGGACGTACCATGGGGAGACTGTGATCATGCGTAATTCCCGGTTCTGGAGCGTTTGGAAACGTTTTATGTGTGTATTCGCAGCGGAGCCCCAAATTCCGCACGATTACATCCAGATGGGACGTATCAATGTCGAGTATATGCGACTGTTTGTGGTCAAGCTCAGTGAAGAATTCGTGTGTAGAAGCCTTTTGAGTTATCGTACTCTTTATCTTATTTTTCCAACAAGTTGGTTTACATGTTCTGTCCCCAGAAGTTTCTTGTCTAAAATAAGTCCCAGATATTCCAAAATTCAGAGTTTCTGAACCAAAATTCTTTTTTGTGTGCTCCAAAGGCGTGTTGGCCTCTCCTGTAACATTTGACGATCTAGGAAATAGATAATAAGCAGATACAGGCACAATGTGGCACTTATATTGGCCAAACTTAGCACTGATACGTGTTGCAATGGTGCACTTATTCTGGTCAAAACGTGGCACTTTTAGAGACATGCATGGCAAAATATACCAATTTTCCTCACTCTTCTCCACAACCTCTAGTTTTAAGGGGGGGAAAATCACCCATAAATTCCAAAAATGAAACAGTCTGACAAGTGACCCTTCATTTTAAAGGTTGTTTCACGCTAAAACCGATTGTCAAGTGAGAATTGAGATATCTTTCTCTGTTCACAAACTGGAGCACATTGCAGATGAAAAAAACGTGGTTGTTACTTCAGATGTTCTTCATGGTTCATCTGCTCTAATCTGATCACGGAATGAAATATCACAATTCTGCCTTCACCATCGTGTTTAGCGTAGAAAAATCTACAAGCTGGGGGTGGTTTTGTGGAGTGGGAGGGGGGAGGGTCACCCATAAACTCACAAAATGAAACGGTCTGACAAGTGACACCTCATTTTAAAGGTTATTTTACGCTGAACACGATGGTAAAATCAGAAGTGCGATATCTTTTTACATAAAACTAGTCTTTCTTGAAAATTCGCTCTTATAGCCATGCTGCATGTCTGTGGTTTTTTTTTTTTTTTACTCTTCTGTATTTTTCTCTTTTGTAGGAGAAACTGACTCTTCCCCCACCGCAGGCAGTGCCCATATTGGGTAATAATTTCCGCCCTTAGTCAAGTAATATTTCTTTGTAATTACGCTATTATTGTAATTTTACTGTAGCTATTGTATAATTTATTTTTATTTTTGGGAATAAATGTATAAAAATAAATATGTAAATATAGCAAATAAAGCATTGAACAAATAAATAAATAAGCAGGATTTCCGAAATCGCTTTTCAAAGATGACATCATCCATATTCAGTGTCCGCTTACTGCCCACCCACTTGGCGGACGGATGTTTCTTATCCAATCCAAACAATTCAGCCGTTTCAACCCTTCGGTTTTTGCGGCTCGACCAAACCTCATTCGTGGCTGTCGGGATGATTCCTCGGTAGATAGAACATTGCGCGGGAGGCGACTCGTGATGTTGCTGGACACAGGTCAGGCCCTAATGACTTTCGTGCGTTTCAGTCTCTCGTCTCTTTCCTTTCCTCCTTTTCAAATCAGTGCGCCAATTTCCGACCCTTTCGGAAGGTCGTGATGAAACGCATTAGATCGAATCACGCTTTGTAAAAAAAAAAAAAAAGACAAAAAACCGTTCTCTGGGTTGATGAATGAGGGAATTACTTTTTTGAAGGGAAACGTGGAGGTGTAAATGGGGTCGAAAACAGTGAAATTAACTTGGAGATTCAGGATTATTTCGAAAACCGAAAATTCATCTTTGGAAATTATGTATTATTCTCATTATTTGATTTTGGGCATGTATCAATCAGGTTTTATCAATCAGGCATTTATCAATCGATCCAGGCCCAAAGTCAGATAATATTATTATCTGCTCGGAAAATATCTCGATATAACAAAGTTTTGCATCGATTTACTTACTTAAAATTCCTCGAATGGTCATTTCATGGCCATTTCATTCGAGTCGTACCTGAGTACGATATCTTCCTTCTTGAGTACATCATACGAAGTTGTGCACTCTAGAACCTCTTCGAGTTGCTTTCTTTGTATACCCCAAAAGAGGGTCGTTGAAATCGTTAGTACGTACGATTATCCATCTCTGTGTGCATATTCCTTCTATGACATTTTGTTTTCCTCATAAAGCCAGATACGCCCTGTGGATGGAAATAAGTTGCTATTGTCCGCGCCAGACAAAAAAAAAAAAAAAAAAAGTCTTATGACCTGCTTATACGGTTTTTGAAATTAGTCCAGCGCATTACATGATAATATCATTAGCTCTCAGTTTACGGAGTAGGTACCTACATATTATATTCCTGGATATTTTACGCTATTTTCCACACTATGCGGACAATTCTGACTCAATAATGTTGAATAAAAGAAATGTGACTAAAAAATTTGTATTCAAAATCAAAAACTCTGCAAATTCTTGACACAACGGTTCATTATCTTCTTTGTGCAGATCACCCTTCTGTCTAGATCACTAGGTCTAAATGTCTAGATCCTAAATGTTAGATTAATTATTATTATCAATTATCACTAATTATTAACAATTTTATCAAGTACCTACGTAGTGAAAATTATTATAATTTATTGTTAGGTATTAATAATTCGTATTTATTATTAATAATAATTATTATTAATTATGATTAATTAATACGATATAATTCTGGGGTTTTTAATACTACGTCGGTAATAATTTTCTATAAAAGAAGTACCTACCAACGAACATTCGAAATTACCTTCATTTCCGTAGCACGAAACGCACCTCAGAACAACAAACTCGACATCACTTAAGCCATATGATGTTCCAAAGAGCTTGTTAGTATGAAAATGGACCTGTATTTCAACAGTTTGGTTCACGATCCTGTAGTGAGGCACAATCTTTGAGCCGTCATTGTGAACGAACGGCTGGTCGTACAAAGCTGCGGATGGTCTTAAAAAATTCTTAGGAACAAACTCTATCTAAATATGAAATAAAAAACATACCGTTCTATATGAATTTTTCGAGATATGAAATTTTCAAAATTTCAAAATTCGTTTTGAACCCCTTCCCCTTGACCTAGGGTTATGAAAAGTTTCGAGGACCATTGTGGGGCTGGTCCGAACCCAGAAACCAGATTTCGTAATTTTAGCTCAACGTTAACTGGGCAAAGTGGCGCGTACGGCGTACGGCGGACGGACGGATTTTTTTTTATTCGATTTTCTGAATCTACGTATCTTGAAACGTAAACCAACAAATTTTGAGGGGGGGTTAAAATTTTTTTTTCTTTGGGCGATTCCAATGGTTCATTATCGAAGATAATAAACCAAAAGGACAAAATATGTAAAAACCTGGATACGAATTTTATTTCATTTTATTTTTTTCTCATAGGTAATATTCAAAAAATTGCACAGATTTGAAAAGAGAAAAATTCTCATAATCTCAACCCAGATGCCTGCAATTTTGAGGAAATTGCCTTCTCGGGTGCATGTAGACAATGAAATGAATAAAAGTTTTAATTTTGGGACAGTGTGGATGTAATTTCTCATTGTGGGGGGTAGGGTAGGGGATGGGAATGATTGAATTCCATATGATGTCAAGTTAAAGGCCACGCCAAGCGGGCTGTTGTCTCTAAATGACACCTGGACAAGTTTCCCGTATGGAGATTCGAGATAGCGTTCGGTTGATCAACGACTTCTCGGAGGCTTTGGGATCCAGCCTACTCAGTGATTGTCGAGGTACGATCATTCGATAGGGATCTCAAAGGTGGCTCAATCGTCGTGATCACGTCCTACGGAACCGAAAACCAACAGCGTGATTTAGTGCTGAAGGGGTGTATATCTGCGAACATTGTGTGCAGGGCACATGACTAAATTGATTTTGTTCAAAATCGGTATATCGGTGGTTCTCATTGCAACCGTTACAAATCAATATACGGGTGGTGTTGATTTCATCACTGAATTAGAGATTTTGGTACTTTTTCCACATATTCGCGTTGATGTTGTGGTCCTCAGTCCAAAATTAATAGGAAGTGTAGGTATAGTCCTTCCTTTGTGTTTTAGCGAATTTTCGGAGAAAAGGAAGCTTTTTTACTCGGACAACAAAACTCGAATTTCCTAGTAAATTGAATACTAAAATCTGTCCCAGACCATCCTGAATTCACTGCCAGAAGACACCAGAAGTCATAAATATATAACCAGTTATATCTTCGAAACTTTTAGCAATTTTCACTCTTATAGACACGCTGTATGCCTGTAGATGTTTCATAAACTTCTTACTTATTTTGATCAATAATTGATATTTGTTTAATAATCAATGAGTAGATATATTCATACGTTTCAAAACTAGCCTTAATCTTGTACTAAAATTAAATAGTCCTATATAACCGAGTGAAATTTAAATTTGTTGTTGGTTATTACAAATTGCTACCTATTCAATGGAGGAGCTCGTACCTCATTCGGCAGCCGACAAAGCTAACCGACAAAGACCCCAGGACCTGGTGATAGAATCACAATTCTTAATTGAAAGTGTCCGAATGACGTATTTGTTGAACGATCGCGCATAATAAATTTTGAATTGACAACCTAATGAAGTTATCACTAGTCGTTTAAATTTCGTGTCACTCGAATGTGGTAGTTACGTCACACCGAAAGGATTGATGTTCCCGTATCAGGACTTACGATCAAAGTTTAGAATAAATAAGTTCCGATAAAAACCAAAGTTTTTTGGCGTGGCCGCTTGAAGGATATCTTTTTAATAAATGGGTCTTCTCGCATGTCGGTATCTCTTATCTTTCGATCTTTAATTTGCTTCATTAGAAGAGCAGACGGTCCTAGAAGGACCCTTATGTTATTATTTCACGAGTTTTCGGTCGAGCTTGGAAATTTGGGTCATGCGGAAATGATCAGGCAGTCATTTGGTATTCACGTCGCGGACTACAACCCTGCAGAGTGCAGATCAATCCCAACGGTCCCAGCGGGAGGGCAGCTGGTGCCAGAGCCCGGTGCTGAGGGTGGCACGAGCTGGTAAAAGAAGGCTCCTTTTTTCCCTGAATGGAGGATTATTCGGATAAACAGATCAATCGGTTTTGAGGGTCTGAACATCGGTTCCATCCACCCCCTAAAACCGAGAAGGGATGGAGCAGGGGAGCGTCTTAAGACCGCATCTCTTCCTCGGCTTTTGTCGACGATGTTGGCAAGGAAACACTCTCAATGGGATTTCTTTAGGGCGGGCCTTTCTCGCTGTCGAAGGTTTCCCTTGTTGTCCGGGTGATCTGATTTGGCGCAACTGCCCCGCAAATCGGTCAACTTTCCGTCAATCATCTGAAAAGGTGACCGTTTCCGCAGAGCGTTTGGTGTTATTTTTCGAAGGACTCGGATGTGAGTTTGTGCGATTGAATGGAATGATTGGAAGTTGTAATAGGATTAGACGGCCAACTGGCAGGAAAATACTACTAACGACATCTCGGTCTATTACCGAAGGTTCAGCCATAAATTTCGAGTTGAATCGATGTGAGATTGGACCAACAAGTGATACACTTCCGTAATCAACAACTTGGTACCTCTGTAAACAACATAAAGAAATTGGACAATCTCTTAGACTTCCCTCGTTTTCAAAACTCGAAATATTGTTGATACGAGGAAGCTATACATTATTACACAACGGTTGATAAATTTCAAATATTTCAACCCTCTCGGTAATAATCTTATCACTAGCTTGCTCCTACAAACGTAAATATTAATTCTATCGAGTGCCCTGTACATAATAAAACACTGTCATATTGAACTTCCCCTTAAAACTCGTAAGTGAAACCCCAATCTCAATTATAGTCACATAATAAATAATGGCCATTCGATTCGTCCCCGTTCTCAATATACCCTCCATTACCGCTTCTACAACCTCCCATAATTGGCGGATCGACTTGAGATTTCGGTTATACTCTTTTCCACCTCCTCTTAAAATTTCAGCCCTTTTTGAACGGATACCCTACTGTCTTATATCTACTCTGCCCTGTTAAGGAAAAAAAGCCTCAACTCTTAACAATTGATTTTTCAGAAATCAGTTTCAAATTTTACCAGTGAAAACTCCCCTTTTGTTCACTGCGACACATTCCCGCTACACCATTTTTCGGTAGGACATCGATTGATTTTCAATTAGATCGATGGGTGTAATAAATCCAAGTTTTTAAACCAGTTTCTTAAGTAGTGTAAATCCCAGTTTTTCCGATCGATTCACGACATTTGAGGCGATTATCGTTTACTTCTGGCTGGTCTTTCGAATGTTTGTTAAATAAGAACACCTCAAATCGAGTTATGGCGTTTTACCTTCTCGAATAGAGGTGGAAGTTGAGAAGGCTCAACTAGTCACCAACATACTGAAATCACAATGTGTCATATCAGCTTTCATTATGACATACATAAAACACTTCCAAGGCGCCATTTGAAACACCTCAACCCATCATCTGAAGCCAACGATAAACGCCTCAACTCAGTTTTCAGCTAGTTGAGGCTTTTTTCCAAAACAAAGACTATTTAATAATCTTGATGTTGGGAAAAAACTTTGTTGAGTTGAAACACATCAACGCTTCGTCTGAAACACCTCAACTATCATGATTTAATGTTACTTGTTTTGGAAAAAAGACTCAACTAGCTGAAAACTGAGTTGAGGCGTTTTACCTTAACATCGTTGGCTTCAGATGATGGGTTGAGGTGTTTCAAATGGCGCCTTGGAAGTGTTTTATGTATGTCATAATGAAAGCTGATATGACACATTGTGATTTCAGTATGTTGGTGACTAGTTGAGCCTTCTCAACTTCCACCTCTATTCGAGAAGGTAAAACGCCTTAACTCGATTTGAGGTGTTTTTATTTAACAAACATTCGAAAGACCAGCCAGAAGTAAACGATAATCGCCTCAAATTTTGAATTTTGACATTTCGACTCGAGGAGGGATACGTAAGAAACGAATTTTCGACAATTTTGGAGTGAAGGCATTAACAGGGGCAGTACTACTCTCGAATCATAGAGAGCTACTTGGATGGATTTTCAATCAATCGGAGCTCTAAATTATTATAAGTGTTATCTTCCTGTGAACAGCGTGAGTTCCGATAGTTTATATTTATGCGTAAATAGCACGCATTAAATAACGTGTAAGACAGGTCAGGTGGGAGCTGACAATGCACCGCTGACATTTTTCACGTAAGATATAGAAGGAGACCTTCGAGAGTAGGATTCTACACTATGTTGATATTCCCTTAAAGGGATAAACAATGTGACTCCCTCTTGAGATTTTAATCTTCGAAATCGTCGGGAGCTCCGGGAACCTTCACTATTTACGTATTCAACATTTGGAATCCGTTCTATTGATTTAAAGTCGAGAAGGAAGGGAAAGTCCCATACAAACCCCGTTGAAGAGTAAGGAATCCGTAATAAGACTAAGGAATTCCTTTTTCCTTCAAGGATTATAAACGTTAACCTATGGTTGAGATATAGGAAAACGGCATGCTACGGCATATTGCGGTATTAGCACGAAATTAGCAAGGTCCCGTGTGTGGATTCCTTTGTCGGGAGGACGGGAAGAGCATAACAATAACCCCGTTGAAAGGCTCTGGAGAGAGTTGGTAAAGCAACTATTTTATAGTTGCGAGTGTAATGACAATGGACCTATTGAATTCCAATGACCCCTTGGAGAAGCTTAAGGCTTGCCATTGAATACTGTTGAAGACCCCGCCTCCGCACCTTTGAAATATAGTCCGCTTTCCGTTCCGGTTTTACACTTCCAATATGTGAAAGGATGGACGGCATTTCAAAAAGGAAAAAAAAGAGTATAAGAAACAGTCATGTAGCATGGCTATAAGAGCGAATTTTCAAAGAATATCTGGTTTTATGTATCCATTTTATTGGTTTTATAACAAATTTTGTCTCCTTCTATGCCGAGTAACACCTCAGTTTATAGATTTTTCAACGCTGAGCACGATGGCAATATCTCCCCCTGATATCAGATTAGAACAGATGAGCCGTGAAGAACATCTCAAGTAACAACCACGATTCTTCATCTTCAAATTGCACCAGTTTGAAACCGGAATAAGATATCGCAATTCTGATTTCACCATCGTGTTCAGCATATAAAAAAAACCTTCAAATTGAGGTGTCACTCGTCAGTATGTTTCATTTTGAGAGTTTATGAGTAATTTTTCCCTTCTTAAACTCCCCAAAACTCTTCTTAAACTAGCCCGATTCTGCCCGTCCTGGCAATCGAAAGGCTAAGTACGTGGATCTACGAACTTAGCCTTGAGATTACCAGGACGGATTCTTTGTGCAAATTTGAACATTTCATCTCAATTCATGCATATGATTCTAAGTGTCTCCTGGCAGTGAATTCAGGATTGTCTGGAACGGGTTTTGGTATGGTAATTTTTTTGAAAATTCGAGTTTTAAGGATTTTGGACTGAGATCAATAGCTTCCTTTTCTTCAGAAATTCGCTAAAAAAAGTTAAAGAAAAAGAGGTTAAAGAAACGGTTTGGTTCGTAACTATGTGCTCCTGACGACCAACAATATTCGATTTTTCATGTTGTTTCATGTTCTTAACTTGTTAAGAACTAAAGAAAGCGGTCATCATCGAGAATCGAGGGTATTTATTGAGCTGTATTCGGCATCTGCATCTCCGTACTTGAAAGACAGGATCCGAAGTAGGCATCAGAAGCCATCAGATGTAGAACTATTCAGACCAGCGGGCCTATTCATTATGCCAAGTTCCGGGCGAATCTCCCTCAGTATCAGTTTATCGATCACTTTTCTTCTTCACTCCTCTAAAATTTAGGCACGGAAATTGACTTGAGGCCCGCGGGCCACACAGAATGAGCCACGCGTTACGGACCGACTCGGGATGACACGGTTCCTGATGAACGAATCCCGGTGACTCGTGCGGTCGGGATGGAAGGAAGGCGGGACCCTAAATTATCGAACGCTATTATCTCAGATACGCTCCTTTTTATTTGCATAGCCATTTACTATTTAAAGACCACCCACTTATCTTAAAATCAATAAAAACCCGTACCCCTTTCTCCTCACTATTACTGCTAATTGATTTTCCCCGCTGGGAGACCACAACCTTGAAACCGCTATTTGGTTCAAATTATTCCTCCCTGTTGTATCCCGTCTCCTACATCATCTGTCAGTTCCTTCCTGTTTTTACAATTTTTATATATCATCAGGAATAATCTTTTCTGATGAGAGATCACCTTAAATTATCTTAGAACCATAAATAATACCAGTATCAACCAAAGGTTAACATTTAAATTATTGTAAGTAAGTAACAAGTTGGATTTTTTCGGTGTGTTTTCAACAACTGACGGTTTAAGTATTATAAAATACAATAATAATATTTGTGTGTGATTTGTCGACCGTCAGTAAGAATGATGTTGAGGGATGTCGAGGGTTGGTCAAATGAAAAATGATTTATGTGCCATCGTTTCGAAGAATATATTTCTTCATCTTCAGGGCAGTAGTGTACAAGATGGAGTTGGACTCCAACAGGGAAGTTCTTGCCTCCAGATCACTAGTTACTTCTGTGATCTGGAGGCTAGAACTTCCCTGTTGGAGTCCAACTCCATCTTGTACACTACTGCCCTGAGCATATTTTCCATTTGTTGGCAGTCTGTCCAGTGCTGATTGAATTCCGTATGGCTAACTTTGGATCAACAAGACTAACGCGAGACTAAGTCATACCTATGATGAATGGTGTGAACAGGCTTCCATAGGTACTGCAAAGTCGCATGGGTGTATAGATCGGAGTTGTTGGCTGGGATGGAACATTCTGAACAATTGCACCATTAGGTATTTGTTTAGTAATAAGTTGTTTATTAATAATATTAAATATTATTATTAATACAAATTTTGTTAATAACATTGTATATTGTATATATTGTAGGTAATATTAATTTTTTTCGGATAATATTGTGTGACGGTCTCAATGAAATCTTTTGACAGAGCCCGTCTTCATAGTCACAATATCATGTATGTGTATTACTTTTTTTCCAATATACGTGTTTATTTATCTATCTACTCATCAATAAAGCGTTCAGATGTTTCTTATGTCTAGGTACGTCGTCATTTACTTAACTTAATTGTGAACAATTGGCAGTTGGCACATTAGGTACTTGGTTTGTCTCGAAGCACTCATATTCCGTAATAGGTCACTCCTTCGATGTTGAGCAACGGGTTTAAATTGAATTAGCCGTGAACGCAGCTCTTGAGCATCTATTAGGAGACTATCATTATGGCAACCGTAGAAATTAATCACCCGCCTGTCGTTCCGAACGGTCATTCTCGTTTGAAAAATAAATCGAAGATTCGTCTCCGAACAGTTAGCAAGCCACACACTTCGCAGACTGATAATTAATCGCGTTCTTCTGCGCTTGCGTCAGAGGGGTGCTAGGGCGCAGCCTACTCCCACCACCTGTCGAAACCCGATGATCCTCACTTGTTCTACCTGTTGGTTATATGTTGACAACTCGCCAGACATGAGTGATTGCTTTCTCATCCAAGGAAATGGACGGACGAAGAATTTCTTTCGTGGTAAGTATGAAGAGTTTAGCGCCTCGGGCGTGAAAAACCTATACAACCAATCCGAAGAAGAAAGTATTAATTAGAAATGCCCCGTGGGAAGCCGCTCCTACAGTGGACTGTCCAACTGAACAACGGGAACATCGTAAAGTTGGCGCGGCTATGAAATAAATTCAGTTTGTTCAAAAAGGCAACCATAACATTTACATATGCCAATAATCAATATAAAACATCTTAATGAACGCGCTTCTGGGATAACCGTTTCATGGGCCTACACTCTGTGCATGACAAATTAACATCATATCGTAAAGTTGCTGCGTTGTACGTTGTTTATGTTCGTTATAATTTCCGCTTGTTCAAATATACCGCCTCGATCGGTATATTGATGTGTCATGTGAGATGAGAGCGGCACAATATTGATGGCATTTATTCCATCTATTGGCGGACAAAGGCTTCTATGTTGGTAAGAAGTAAGTGCGCGTTAAAGATATTTTGACAGCCTTGTGCGTCTTCCCAACTGTTTTGAATTCTTTCCACAGTACTTCTTCAGTGGTTTCTACTGATTTCTACAGAATTTTAGAGCCAAAGTGTGTATAAATCTTCCCATAATCGAGGTGGGTGGTGAAGTTTTCGAGCATTACGAGTTAATGCTACTCCCCCCTGGAGGGGGATACCCTATTCATAAAACGTTTAACATTCCACCCGCAGGTGCAAGAAGGAGATGAGGAGTTAATGTCAGAGTCATACTCTTCATCCACAGGGTTAATTACGGCTAAATACCGAGCCCCGTCCAGAAACGGCTCTCTCGATCATCGTCTGACGGGTCATCAGGCGGGGACTCTTGTTGTCAGCTGTTGATGGGTTTCGAGAGGGACTGCTCATCGGAGGACCTTCGACGCCCACGACAACACGGTACTTCGATACTGGAGGCAACAGAGAACGATGATAATCTGAACGCCCCATTATTTGAAGCTGGATTTTAAAGACTTCATTACAAGCTCACTTGACCCACAGACGAATGGGATAACAAAAACAACTGCTGTAAACGATAGCAATCTTACTTCTACTGATCCACTGATTTCTACTTAGCATCAGCTCATCATGGTTGATGCTGAGATGCTGTGGATTTTGTGCTGTTTGTGGAAAGTTTGGTAATGTTAATTTCAAAATTCGTTTTAAATCGTTTTCGCTCTCTGGGTACCTCTCATATCGCACCTTTTTGGAGAGATCTATCAATCGAATGAATTAAAGGGGAACAAGTGGTCTGTTGAAGGAATAAAATCTTGCGTGGAACTACAACGATATATCACTGGCCGGGTACACTAGGAGTCTGATTTGGAGGCCACAAATCAACCGCGACCAAGCACTTATGCGGAGATTAGGTCCGAACTCGAGAACTCCTGAACGGCTCCCAGCCCGGTAGTTCACGTTATGAGCCGCCCCGGGAGCCGACTTCAATTTCCACCCTCCGTCTACCGGATCAGTTGAGCAACAGGGGGCTGGCCAGTGGGTTTACACTTTATACACCCGACATCCAACACACCTCGGGGGCAGTCCGGAGGATTTCACAATATTCGAAAAGCCCCTGAGGGAGACGACCGACCACCGAGGGTGTTTCGCTTCGCTCTTTGACAGGAGGAATGAAAAGAATATGACCGGGCGGAATTGCGTAGCCCGAACACAAGTAAATTTCCCCTTTACACTATCAAAGTATGAAAAGTATGACAAGGCAACTAATAACTTTCTCCCGTTCGGCGGGGTCCTTGGCATTAAAACAAGTTTGTATCCCACCTTTTCCCTCAGGCTGGTGTTTGTAGTATCGTTGCACCATATTTAATATCCGGACAATATTGCACTCAACTGAAATGATTCCAATTCTGATAACGGCCATCATAGAGCACAAACGCTCCACGATAAGGAGTCACTGGAATGAGATCAGTACGATTATATCTACTCTTACATTGCTGGGGACTAATGTAACTCGAACCAATTAGGCGGCCTCATGATCGAACATGAAACTGAAATGGGCCAAATGGGTGGGCAGTAAACTGCCGTGCTAGCTTGAACCCTCTAAACTCCATTTTCGCAATTTTAGAGATTCGCACTCGGTTATGTATATTTCAACGTAACGTGCATTAGCTGAGTTGGAATGCCCTATCGCCATTCAAAAGTTATGTTCTGTCTCCGGTGTACCAATTTCCCAAGCTAGAACGTATTAAGTGGGTGTTCTTAAGCTACAAAATCAGAAAATGTGGAGATCAGAAGATCGGTACACTTTACTCTTTTATAATTTTTTTGTCACCAGTTTGTTTTCTCAGTCATTCAGAAGGAGTGCCAAATACGTTCCATCATTATCTGTGCCTTACATCCAAGGGATTGGAAAACAATGCCTAGAATTAAAAATCGCAGAAGACTCAGGAGGAAGGCATGTAGAAAGGATTCTCAATCGGATTGTATAAGTTAGCACAGAAACAGTGGTAGGAAGGTGGAAAGGCGGTCTTGAAGACTCGTAGAAGGACGGTATAAGGTGGTACACAACCATCCGTTGGCAGCTAGAAAGGCGTTCTAGAAGACTCCTGTACATGACGGTATAAGGTAGTACAAAACCGGCTGTTGGCTGGTAAAAACCCTGTAGAAGACCCCTCTACTGGATGGTATAAGGTAGTACACAACCGGCTGTTGGCAGGTAGAAAGGAGTTCTAGAAGACTCCTCTGCAGGATGGTATAAGGTAGTACACAACCAGCTGTTGGCAGCTAGAAAGGCGTTCTAGAAGACTCCTCTACAGGATGGTATAAGGTAGCACAGAAACAGTGGTAGGAAGGTGGAAAGGTGGTCTAGAAGACTCGTAGAAGGACGGTATAAGGTGGTACACAACAGGCTGTTGGCAGCTAGAAAGGCGTTCTATAAGACTCCTCTACAGGATGGTATAAGGTAGCACACAACCGGCTGTTGGCTAGTAAAAACCCTGTAGAAGACCCCTCTACTGGACGGTATAAAGTAGTACACAACCGGCTGTTGGCAGGGGAAAAGCTGGTCTATAAGACTCCCAATGTTTTCCCTCTAGTTCAGCAACTAAACTAAATGAACGAAAGGAAAGAGGAAGCCATACCCCAATAGCCTCTAACCCCCATTCAGATCGTTCACAGTTTTCAGACACCACTCATTCGGCACCTTTTCAAGAAGCGGTCATCATGATCTTGATTTTATTAAATGTAAAATGAAATTGAAACAGAACTCGTGTTGAACGTAGAGTAGGCAACAGGTTTGTTGCATCAATGCAACAGTGTCTTGCTGAATGAAAACATCCATTGAAATCATATGAGTTGAATCCGTTGGTTATGTCGGAGGGCTGCAGTTAGTAAGTACAGACCGCGAGCGGAAATATGGGACTAGTTAGAACTGTATTAGCACGAGCGATAAATTTCGTAACGAACAATCGCAATGTGACGTATCGACGGAGCAGCCGGCGGAGGGCGAGCTGACATTTAGCGGCGCGATGCCTTTTCAAATGGTTTCAATTAGTTATGCGTGGGTGAAGTCGTGATACTTTTGTAAGTTACAGCCTGAGATAGACATAGGCGTGAAAGCACGAGCCGCACATGACAAAATCCGAGTCCTAAATATGCGGAATGTCGGCTTGATACCATTTATAGTCTAAGCCGTATAGGGGAAACTTCATTCCTCAAGGGGTTCAAATGGATACGAACCTCGAAGAACTGAAGTAGTCGAAGTGTAACCCAAATACCCGTATTCCGAATGAATATCGACCGCAGAATAAGACTTTCGACAACCTTGTCAAATTGCAATGTAACAGATTTCTCTTCCAAAGCTTGATGAACTGATCAGCCCATTCAAATCGTATGTTTTACCGATAAGTACGAGTACATGTACTTAGTAATAAAATCGTAGTTCTGTCAGTTCGTACATTGATCGTATGTTTGTTGCCACGTCACAGCTACACAAACCATCTGAATTTGATGAAACTTGTGAAATGAGTGAAGAGTAGTCTGAGAGTAGAATTTTATATTTGAGACGATTGGAATTTCCAAAATTGCAACGGGAAAGCTGTTTTGGGTGATGGGGTGAAGAAAAACTGAGCAGTGCCGGTAATGAGAATTTCTGGATGGTCCAATTTTTAGGAAATGATGGGAACATAGGGCACTTCGTCATAAAAATCCATCCAGGTTGGGGTCACGGAACAGATGCGTGTGGGAAATGGCGTGTTGTACTGAAATACCTTTGAATGACAAGTGAGGTAATGGTAGATGTTCTCATCCAGATGAATCATACACTGATGACCGTACACCTCTTGGGAACGGTCTATTGATGGTATTTTTGTATCGCAGGTGTTATGTCCATTTCCGAAGCGAGAGTATCTGTACACATTCCACGATAATTGCCCATATTTTGGTTTCCAATAATGAAAAACCCCCACAAAGGGATGTCCAATCGTGTTACTTAACATCCGATCCTCCAGGAGCTGGCGAGATGGCTCCAGTTCGTAAGGTGAACTACCGGTCTAGAAGTCGTCCAGAAGTCCTCGCCCAGCCCTAATCCTCAGACAAACTACCTCGCTACTTCGTTAGTGCCGCCGACTCCCACCATTCATCGACCATTGATTTCCTTCTCGAGTCGCCAAGATATTTACTGCCCTCTTCCACTCCGGACTTCGCTTCCCAAAGAAAATCGCCCTGATTGGGTCCGCGGACGGGCGGTCGTCCCCTCGGGCAAGATATACATGTTAAAGGAGCACTATTCAGGAACCACCTTCTTTGTGGTAATTTATAGTAACCAGTTTAATCTCGGTCGCAGCTACCACACGCATTTCACACCGTTCGGTTCACAATAGCTGCCGGGTGTTGACGCTATGGGTCGACACAAATAAACCACCTTTGGGCTCCCATAAAAATTCCCACTTTGCAGGATATCTACGTCCGATGAAACTAGCGATGATTGGAAAATATTGGGTATTTCAATAAACTCTATTCAAACCTCATAATATCCCGATACCCCGCTTTAACGTGTTATATCACAGATGATTATTGTTATTTATTACTGCTATCCAATTTAATATCAATCTCTTTTATTCAAAAACAGGTTTGAGGAAGGTCAAAGAACTTTAATATGAATTAACGTTTTATAACTGGCGACCTACCAGTTTCTTTGATTTCTTTCTTTCTTATTTTTGGGGCAATTTGAGGAAATTCTGGGCACCATTTCTTACGTGTTAAATTTTCCCTCCTAACTTGTGGTAGGTTTTCTACGAAAACTTATCCCAAACTTTAATTAATTAAAATGAGAGACAATTTAAGCCGAACTCCAGCGCAACCGGTGAATGCGCGGAGGAACAGTTCCAATCCAGGAGGGAGCGACAGTGGCCCTCTATTGGAGCATGTTGAGATCTGTGCACAATCATTTCCGACCCTGTTATTGGAGGAATACGTTGCTGTTACTGGAGCCCAGTCTATTGAGGAGTACCAACAAATCAATCTCCTCTCCAGCTATTATGATGTGCCCATATTGGTTCTTCTTTTCCATTGCTGTTCCGTCATAAAGGCAGTCAGCGTCTGACAATATGGCACCACTGAGCTTTTCCTACTGAACCTGAACATTTTCGTGGAGTCCAGCATACAGCATCTCATTCCTTCCACCTGCAAGTACGAGAGTCGTAGAAGATTTTCACCAAATATGTGAAAATAATATTATATTAATATATGTAATAGTATGTAGTTCTATTGAATAGAATGTAGTTCTATTGTAATAGTATGTAGTTCTATTGAATTAAGAACCATTTTTTTCGAGTTTAATCGTCGGTCTTAAATTGTAGCTTATTCTACTTACTTTATTAAAGTATGCGGGAAAACCGAAATTCCGAGTCCGAAAATTTCGAGGTTTTTTGGCTCGCAAAAGGTTTTTCCAGAGATTTCGGAGCTGAAAACTTTGTTATACATTCCAAAAAAGTAGCTTCCCGCTATTTTTTGGACCTAAGGGAATTTTTTTCACTGTGATGACTGGCCTACAACCCAATAGGGTTACTGTACGATCCGGGGTAGACCTTCTTTGTTCTTCGTCGCATTCTTCAGAGAGATATTTACGTTAACGGTCTCCCACGTCTGCGGTTTAATGATTGGGACCTGTTGCGTCGGCCGTCCCAGGCATGCGCATAATCAAAATGCCCTTTCCCTCAGTAGCAAAAAAGAAACTCCCCTCAACATGGTAGCAATTCCAGCCCTTCCTCTGTAGATAAGGGTTGCGTGGGAAGGCGCCTCGGCCCAGCCCTTGTGGAATCAAGGGGTAATTCGGTTGCCTTTGAGATCTCATTAAGCTACCGATTTCGAAAACTATTCAATCCAAAAACCTCCTTGTTCAAATTTTTTTCTTTCGCCGAGTCCCTCATAACTTATACAATTTTTTTCTGGTTTTATAATCTTACACCCACTTACGCCTCGGGGCAGCACCTGACCCTATCGGGTCGTCATTAGCATTTTCAAGTCGGGAATTCTTCACTGATGGGGGAGACGAAGGAACGTCCATTAAAACTTTGGCTACCTATGCAACCTCCCATAATAACCCTAGGGGCGAAAGGTGTCTAATAATGTATGCTACTGCTTCCTCGCCGTGTGACGGGAATAACAATGATCTCCTCGACGTTTTCGACATCCGAACTCCCCCAGGCCAATGATAATGCTTCAAATAAATATTCCACCATAAATTTTCAACAGGCCCATTTAACGAGTGTAAGCCCTTTCGTGTGAACCCAGAAACGCTCCCAGTTAGTTGTCGATAACAAACATAAATAATTTTTGTCTAAATGTAATTTATATCCCACCATTATTTCAAGTCTTCATTCCTCCCGCGCAACACCGAACCCATAACGTCCATAATTTCAAACTCTCCGATTAGTAGCACCAATCATTTCAACTTCAGAGCTTGTAAAATATGGTAAACGATCTTCTCGCCATGACGCTATGGGAGATTTCGAAACGAGTACGGTGCTTTTGAAGTGGATAGGACATCTCTTAAAGGCGGGCGGGGGAAGTGGATATCATTACATGCTCCGGCCGCTGTAGAATGAAAGTTGCGATTTTTTCAAGGAGTGTTTTTGGGGGGATTCTGTTTACCCTCCTTATGAATTGTTATTGAAGTTATTATTAATCCTAGTATTGACTTGAGGCATATCCATGTACTTATTCACAGAGGCCGTTCGTAAGAACCTTTTGAAGTGATGTTATTACGTAGTTCCAATTTAAAACGATGAAGTTTGGTTAAAGATTTCCGTTCATTCTTCGTGCCTCAAAGGCTCTAAAAACTATCATGTAAAAGCCTGCGTCGTAAAAATCGAAAAGGCAGGCGGAGGAATAAGATTCCAAAAGCTAGCCATTAGAGATTAGTTCGGCCGAAACATAAATTCCACTAATGAGAGTCTAAATAACCAGCCTTCCGAAATGTGGAGTCATTAACAACTTTCAACCTCTACAGCCGTGATACCTACAGATAGTGGGTGGTACCCTGTAAGCCTGGAGCTCCCGAAATTAGTGAGGAAGGAGGTGTTTTAAAACTTGATTGATAATTTATTGTAAATCTTCCTGACGTGGAGGAAAAAAACACTGATGAAGTTTCGACGATTTTTCAGTGTCTCTAATGATTTTTTGTTTTTTCGTATGCTTTAATTTATTAATCGTCCAGTTAGACTGTTGATTTATACATTGGGTGAATTAAAATAATTGAATCCGACTGACAACGGTTATGTGCCCTACGGGGTCAAAAAAGACCGAATGGCATGAATAATATCGGTTGTACGTTCTTCACATGGTCCGTCTAGGACTGTGTTGGCAGCAGGATTTTCCACATAGCATAGGACTGTGTTGGCAGCAGGATTTTCCGGGGCCGTTATATTTTTTAGAAAATTTTCGAAAAAAATTGTTCTCGGCCCAAATTTTGTAAAAATTTAATTTCCGAAAACATTTTATTCCAGATTCCGTTCCAGACCATCCTGAATTCATTGGGTAGTTTTAGCGAAGGGGGGGGGGGAGAGAGACCCATAAATTCCAAAAATTGAAAAGTTTCACTAGTGACACCTCTTTTTCACGATGGTGAAGTCAGAATTGCGATATCTTATCATCGTTTATCGTTTCATCTGGTCTAAACTGGTAACGGAATGAGATATCGCAATTCTGACTTCACCATCGCGTTCAGCATTAAAAATTGCATAAACTGGGGTGTTACTCAGCCAAAAAAAAAAGGCGATAAACGTTGTTATAAAACCAGTACCTAAAATAAAGACATTTGACATACAACCAGTTATTTCTTCGAAAATTCGCTCTTATAGCCATGCTGCATGATTGGATTTTTTTCTTCTTTGTCTTCGCGTTTGCAGGCAATCCAACCTGGGATGCGATTCGGATTTTATGATATCAATGTCTTGTGATAGGACAGCACTTGTGAAACACGAGCGATAACACTGTAAATAACAACGAAACCTCTCCCATTTCTTATTATCCTAACGATGGTTCCTGGTGTCTGATAGTGATTTGGGTGTTAAATTTTAAAATATTGATTTAGCCGCATGTCTACTTCAGCGGTTATATTCAGTCATTGTATGGAAGGGTTAGGTATTAGATCTATCTAGACAACAAGTGCTCCTTTGTCACTCCTCCTTCGCCCCATCTGAATTTCTGGCTCTTAAGCCCTTTTTTATACTAACAGAATAGCCACCTACAATTTTCTCAGCATTCGTGATTGAAGTACCACTCGAATTCCCACCAATCTCAATTCAGTGCGTTTCTTACATAAATTTCAGAGTAGGCCGACGACCACAAGGACTCGATATTATACGAGTATGTTATCAAATTTATTGGCCAAGTGAAAATCCTCCATAATGTCTACCTCCAATTCCCTATTTCTAACAGACCACATTCAATTTAATTTAATTTTGTGTTCTTCATTCATAAATTTCAACTTTATTCATCCTGAAACAGTCATTTTGGATGCAGTACTTAATCAATATTTATCTATTAATGCCTATTTCGTGATTTTAAACTTAATAATATTACGAGGACGTTGAAACGGGGGAGGAATAATAGATTGAAATGGAGATGAATTTTCAGCGTTGTGTGTGGAAGGTATTGAGACCATTCCAATCTGTGGATATCACATCCAAGGTCATTTTGCCTCTAATAAGCGAACTAAAGGAGTTCCTGGTTTTGAAATGAGACGGGAACGGAAGGCAACCTGCCAGCCCGCATGTACTCGTACAACATGCAGGATTAGAGTTGAGACGGTCCAAGGAGGCGGCAGGGATGTATAGGGGTGGAGCCTTCAGGTGGCAAACATCTGTCCTCCACATCTTCTTAATTAAAGGGATATCTGACTACAACTGACTTCTTGATCACGCGATGCTCAGTGGGAGAGGAGATGAAGAAAGTACGGTGTTTCCACCGGGCGTCTCCGCCTACAAGGTGGAAAACAAAGGAGCGGAGCCTCGCAGTTGCTGAAAGAAAAACCAGCCGTTCAGACGGTATTGGAACAGTCGTAATTACTGCCTTCCCGTTTCCATGATCACCATGGGAGTAGCTGCTATTGTACGTCTGCTTCAGGACACATTCCAAAAACATCCTCACGTCTCAACGTTTTGAATACGCAACAATGCACCTCTTTCCATCCACTAAAATTAATACTCCTATAATACTCCTTAATACTCCTATGATGAAAGTTATGGAAACCAATTCAAAATAATTTTAAAATTCTATTAACAAATTATCTACATACTTGAAAATTCAATTACACCCGTTTCGTTATTGAGCGAGTCGTCAGGCGGATATTGGCAATTCAACATGAGTTCAATGAAGACCGGAGCGTTCCTGAATTCACTGCCGAAAGACATCAAAAATCATAATATGAAACATGAAAGACATCAAAAAATCATATATATTAAATATATACGTAATATGTATAAATACTCGGCAAAAAAAGGAGACAAAATTTGTTATGAAACCAGTAAAATGGAGACGTTTTACATTAAACCAGTTATTTCTTCGAAAATTCGCTCCAATAGCCACGCTGCATGATTGTGGATTTTTTTTACCGCACATCTCGTAAATTTTCGACAAATTTATGAAAGTGATCTTCAATTTTATTCTTAGCACATTTGGTTCTCTACGTATTTATTGTATATTATTTCTGAAGTAGGAATTTCTGCCCCATGCAAACTCCTACTAATCCCCTAAAACCCGTGTATCCGAATGACTATTACCTATTATTTCCATTCGAAGCAGAGCAGAACATACTGTAGAAGGCGGCTTTTGACAAATCAAAAATCCTTTTTTCTGTGAGCAAAAAAAAACTGGTTTGTATCTCTAAATCGTTTATAACACCACAAATGGTTTATAGCGCCAAACGGCACAGATTCATGTTCCGGGTCCCAAAAAACCACTAAAAACCAAATTTAGTTTCCATTCGTCCTCAACAGTTCTGGAATTATGAACCGGTTTTTTTCCGACCACTCCGGGCCCTCTTGATAGTGTCAATCACAATCCGACAGGTTACACGCTGAATATCGATTTGTCGTTGAATGTCTTAATAAGCCGTTTCCGAGCCACCAATTGGCTCTAAAACCCGAAATGATCGGATATTCACACCGAATGACTCCGAAAACGACTTTTTCTCCTCCAAACTATCGATTACAGATGCGTGGTAAACGACACGATCCAACTCATGAGTCGGTGTAGGAGGAGGTGGTCTCCCCAATAAATCTTGACCGTAGACACTGTATGAATATGAATGCATTCTCCAGAGAAAGGAACATCCGGACACCTCCTACTTTTTAATTAAATCCGATCTGAAGCCGCTCTATTTAAATCGAAAAATATTTATAATTACCGTTTGAATATTTATAGCTTTTACCACCGCAAACGCGGTGACCGAACAAGACCGGATGGGTAGACGTTGACCCTGTAAATGGCCACATTAAGTTTTTATACCGCCCCCGCTCTTCACCTATTTCTACTCAACCACATTTACAAGTTATAAAACCTTGTTACCACTCACTCCCTTCTCGGCCAATTACGCTCGAGGTTTTATCCCTTATTATAATCGGCCGCAGGCAATAATCACTTGCTGTTTTCCGTTTAAAATTCCAAATCCGTCCGACTCTCGGTCATTCAAAATCCAATTAACACTACGCACTAAAGCGTAATCCGGTGCTTAATAACCTTGTCGCAGATTACGGAAAACACCTAGATAATTCAATACCACAACTGCGATTAATCGATTTTCGCTGTATTGTATCGATCGAAGATGAATCTTGTTAGATCGTGTTAGATACCTCGGAGATTGAGTTTTCTTCACCTTCTCGATAGATGAAGATACCGGTAACTCATAATTATTCAAGTATTTATCGTTGATCGGGTGCGGTGATTGAGATGATTGAGAAGTTGTTTTGAAATGAATTCACCTGTTGTACTCGTACATACGAACGCACTGATCATTTTTAATTTATTATATTATTAACCTTACTCTGAGGTCCCAAGGGATGATCACGAAGTGATCGATAAGACACGAAGAAAATTGGATTTAGTACCTCATGATTGCGTCTTTGAATCATCAATTCAAGATGTCACTATATAAAATTGACTTGTTTTTACGAATACCACAATCTTCCTCCCCCATTGCTGATTCCTCTACACTTTGGGGCTGATACAATAATTATATTATTACAGTATTATGATTGTAAGTGTTGGCCTTTGCAATTATTGCAGACACCAACAAACTGAGTAGGTATAATTGAATCGTTGAATGTTAAAGGGACAATAGTCCAAGAAAGCTGACTTTTGGAAAAACGAACCAAACTGTCCTGTTCCGAAAATAGTGGCAAATTGTTTAATTGGACATTACCCATTTATGGAAACAGTAACCATTTAACCATTAGTTGAACCATGAAACAATGCGGCTGCTAATATAGAACCCGAAAATGCAAAAAAAAAAACTAATATCGACAAAACATGGACAACTGCCCTTTTAACGTTCAGCGATTCAATTTGTTAATTCATCATATTTGACACAAGCTGTATTACCGACCAAATTTCTGAATTTGGAAACATTGAATTTATAGTATAGTGTTTAGTGCTAATTCCAGCGCTTTAGGTAGACCTAATAGCTGATAGACTTCAATTCAATATTACCGGAAATAAATATTAAAAACAAAAATCCATTGTCATGCAGCATGGCTATAATCATATCATGAGCGAACTTTCGAAGACATAACTGGTTTTATGTAAACTGTCTTCATTTTACTGGTTTTATAACAAATTTCGATTCCATTTTTTGCCGAGTAACACCTCAATTTAAAGAATATTTTACGCTGAACGAGATGATGAAGACAGAATGGTGATACCTCCCTCTGATATCAGATTAGAGCAGATGTACCGTGAAGAACATATCAAGTAACAACCACATTACTTCATATTGAAAGTGTACCAGTTTGAGAACGGAATAATGAATCGCAATTCTCACTCACCATCGTGTTCACTGTAAAATAACCTTAAAAATCAGGTGTCGCTTGTTCCATTTTGGCAATTTACAAACGCAAATTTTGTACATTTTTGTGCAAATTTGAACTTATTATCTCAATTCTATCGAGAGTTATCGTCTGGAATGTCATAATATGAAGGAATAAAGTAATCTGGTCTTGAAGGTTTTAATTTAATGCATGTGGTACTCTAGTCGTTACGGCATTATTATATTGATCGGATATATTATATCCACTGACTAGAGTACCACATGCATTAAATTAAAACCTTAAAGACCAGATTCCCAAAATATTGGTTTCTTGAGATGTTACAGTATTCACTGCCAAAAGACACCAAAAATCGTACACATATTTCTTTGTTTAGAACTGACGATGGGATAATTCCCCCACCGGTCTGGGAAACCGATCTAGTCAGCAAAGGAGTCACCATTCAAGCGAAAATCTCTGATTCACTTTTGGTCCGGATCTTGAATACCAACAAATAAGAACTCGAATTTGAAACTGAGCAGTTGTCACATCGATTTTCTTTTGGTATTGAGAGGTTGATTCAAACATTTACTAATAACGACTGGTGTTGACATTATGGAAGAGCCTTTTCGAGTGTTCCAATGAGTTATTATTCGTCGGTTCAGTCTTATTTACACCACACAAATCCGAGCATTGAAAAGACTCAGAACGCGGCGCCAACCAAAGAATCGTCGCTGCGGCCGCGTTTACGAGAAGAAAACCAAAACGGGCGTAATGGACGCCTTATCGGCCTTCTCAACTTCATTTTGCATAACCCGCCGCGTTCGGCCTGACTACTATCGCTTTCCATAATGTTTCTTTTTCGAAGGTGCCCACTAATCCCCTTTCCGTTGAGCTCCCGATACTCCGTAGGGGGATTGTGGCACTAAATAATGGCAGAACATAAAACTCATGTCCCCGCGCCTCATTATCCGGAGTGATCAGTCACACTTTGTTACGAAACCCCCTTCGCTCCTGACCGCCCTCGTATAGAAGATTAACTTAACTGGAGCAAGTTCTTTCACCTCTTCCCACCCACATCGGACAAGGGTCTGTGGACTCAAAATCGGTTGACATTAAACTGTTTATAATTTTATGAAAAAATCACCCGTCTGTGTATATCACTGGGTTGTAGATAAATAAACGGTAATATTTAACGCGACGTAGACTCAAAAGGCTGTACCTACAAGGGTAATATTAAACGCTACTAACTAGAAAATGTTTTGTTCGAATTCTCAATAAAATCGTGATGGTTAGATTTAAAATTCAGTGGGTGTTAATGAGGCTTGATTGGCTAGTAGTGGTGGTTTAGCCCGGGACTGTATTTGAACCCTAAGGTGTATTAAAATCATAACCGGGTTACAGTCCAATCAGGCGGGAATGGAGAGGTTTCTGGTTGAGAAAACCCTCGTATTAACTAAAACAATTCCACCTTTTTTTCAACTCAATTGCGGCCGTGGTTATAATGGTTTGTATACAGAAACGCCGGATCTGTAGTGGATGTTTCGGCTGTATCGACGAAAATTGCTGTAGGGCACCGTCCAGTTCTGTAGGAACCACCTGCAAGTGGTTCCCCCGAGGGAAAACCTTCCAGACCGTCATTGGGATCATCTCGGAGAGAGATACATCCGGAAAAAGGATGAAACTCCTGAAAGTGGACAATGAGGCGGGCGAGCACCTGTGACCGCATACCCGCGACATGTGTTGCTCCTTCGGAGCGTCTGCGGTCTGTAACCAGAACAATGCGACTTGGAGGCATCTGCCGCGACTCCCACACTCAACACGCATCATCTATCGAACTGGTGGGAATTTAATGGGGAATTCGAAACAGTATGGTTTTTATAAGTGATGATTTTCACAAAGTTCCGTACAAATTTCAGCCAAGCCAAAGACAAGGAGCCTCACGTAGAATTTGGTGATTAACAAGTGTTGGGAGTATTACCTAACACTCATTCGACCAATATGGGCCTATGCTTGCGGAATCTGGGGAGCCGCTGCTCGTACACACATAAATAAGATACAGGTAACTCAGAACAGGGTGCTTCGGCTAATCACGTGAGCACCATGGTATGTGCGAGGCAGTACCCTACATACTGATCTGAACATTCCCTATGTAGCCGAAGTCATCCAACACAACTATAACAACCTTAACCACACTATGACACATCACACAAATCAGCTAATTACCAGCCTGGTCAACAATCCACCGGAACCACGCCTCAGAAGACGACTCAAGAGAAAAAGACCCCAAGATTCCTTACCAACCAGCGTAACATGATCAAATAGCACAGCCAACACTTCTTCTGATTCGACACCATCTCAACCCTCAACCAACAGAGAGGCCAGTGGATGGACTGCACCCTCTCTTCACGTCACACGCCAATTAGAGGACTCCTCTACTATATCCCCCCCCCCCCCCCCATTATCACAACTAAAATGTTCCCAACAGAACAGTAAAGTTATTTACATACTGAAAAAAAAATTTCACTGTTTTAGAGTGGGTTATAATTTCTTTAAATTATGATGTCGGAGAGGTATCTTGGTCTGATGAGACGTCTTGATGTGGGTGGTTGAAAGCTTTCAGTTACGAAGTGGCCTTCATTCCGTAGATGGAAGCTGATTGAGTGCTTTACGAGGTACTGTTGTGAGGATTCAATGTGTAGATCGTTGTAAATGGTTTCATTTCGTACAAATTTATTTATTTATTTATTTATTTATTTATTTATTTATTGATACGGCCGAAGCCATTTTACAAAGAAGGAAAATAATTCGAGATTTCACCCGTAAAAGAAACTTAAGATAAATAGTACAAAAATTGATACTGGTGCACAAAGAGAAGTAATATGTGATAAAATGACGATGAAGAAAAGGAAAAAGAACTGTCACTGATACTGATAATTAGAAAACTGACAAATGGCGGTGTTTGAACGGTATGTCTTTGTAGCATGTTGTTTTGTTGTTGTTCAAGTCTCTTGAATTCAGATTTTGAACAATTTCCTCAGATTTCGGCAGCATAGGTCCAAATCGGACGTATCAGTACCTTGTACATGATAATTCGGTTTTGTAATGATACATGAGGGCTGTGCAGTAGAGTTCGTAGTTGCGACCATCGGTTCCTAAGTCTCTTGATCAAATCCGAGACATGTTGGTGATATGTGAGGCACTGGTCCAGAGTTACACCAAGGTATCTGTGAGTGGTAGAATTAGGGATGGGCTGCTGAAGTGTGGGGTATGAAAACCTATCAAAAGTAATAATATGTCACAAAAGCGTAAATGTCTGTGCCACCTCGATTTTTTTGGGAGGAACTCAAACTTTCTTATGTATCTACGTAGTGTACTGAAACTAATAGAATTTGAAAAATGTTAAACTTCCATATTGGATGCTCAGAAATTAACCCTTTATTGTGGACATGTCGGGTTTCAGCTGGTTCACAAACGTCATTGAGCCTTCATACCGAACTTGAAATGCAGTTAGTTACTTGTTTGCCATTTTTTTCCCAATAAACAGACAACAGTATGAGTTTATTGAAATGCAAGGGAGTTTCATAAGGGACTGCAGGCCCTAGGTTTGAAAGTTTTTGAAGGATAAGTCAGGCTGTGATTGACTTTTGTTACTTGTTACTATTGTTACTTGAGATGTTCTTTACGATTCAACTGCTCTACCCTTCCCCTTGGTTTCTTGGGAAATGAAATGTCTCTTAAAACATCTAGGCCACCAGTTTTTGAAATCTCAAATCATTGGTAAAATCGGTCTGTACAATCAACCAACATAATAATATTATGTTGGTTGATTGTACAGACCGATTTTACCAATGATTTGAGATTTCAAAAACTGGTGTAATGTAATACCAACATAATAAGTTGTATATTATACAAACATGTAGGGTTTCTGAAACAAGTGATTCATTTACACCTGTGTTGAGTTGGTGTGTAGGGGTGCGAACCAAACTATGTCCTCAGCCCAAGCCTCGTTTTCAGATGAACCGCTATAATATTCACCACTAAATGTTCAGGGACTTTAGAGGACTTAGAACTTTAAACATCCCTTTCCTCCATCCTCAAATTTCGTCTCAAATGCTTTTCAGACGAAGCTCTATAGCCCCCCAAGAAGTAAATCTCTTCTACGAATAGTCTCTCCTTTACCTTCGATTGAATTGTGGTGGTATAATCTTGAATGTATAAATTATTAGCGGGAAAAATTGAGATAGAATGGGTAGCTTCATGGCAGTGTCAACGTTAACTACAGCTAATAGTGTTGTCGGGGTTGAACCATTTGATTGATCGAATTCTCTGTGGTTTGTCATTCAATTCGTCTTGGACTAGGTAGAAATGTGATGTCTAGAGACAACGCCATACTTACTTACGATCAATTGTTATTAACCATTTTGAACACTGCAGGCCCTAGCCGTTAGGCCATCCTCAAGCACGAGGGC
This sequence comes from Stenodema calcarata, assembly GCA_963920205.1. Lineage (NCBI taxonomy): Eukaryota > Metazoa > Arthropoda > Insecta > Hemiptera > Miridae > Stenodema > Stenodema calcarata. Next base: position 16,893,742 of record OY986061.1, on the reverse strand, counting down.
AACTGGGAATGTGGGCAAAACAAATCTTCCGCGCTCATTGGCAATGAACCTATTGAAGTGCCCAAAGCGGGAGGATTTACGGCTTTTCTGGCTCAGCCTCGGCAAGTAAGTAAAGGGCCGCCCAGTAACTCTGGCGGAAACAAGACGCTGGGAGCTCTGCAGACGTTGTCTACGACTCCAAGGGAAGAATCGCCTGCTCTTTGTGTCTCCGCGAGCCCATAGGCAATATACAAAAACCCTGAGGCGAGGATAAGGCTGGAAAACACCCCCTAATGAGACAAGAGGATCTGTGGGAGACGGCTGAAGGGGCTTCATGGGGGTAAAGGCCTTCCGGGAGGCCCTTCTCAAGTTCAGGTGAATTCAGTCGTCACGGTGCGACTTAAGTCCGAAGCCACTTCGCATCAACCCTGCATACATTTACTCTCGTGTGCAGTTAAACCGGTGAACACCTCATTAAATACCTCAAGCCACGTCTTGAACCCATAAACCAAATACTGACGCTATAAGAAGATTTAAATCAAGGAGAAATAAAAGAGTTTCCATTCCCAACCAGCACAATTGGTCGTATTTCACGACTTACCACCTAATCTGTATATACGTAGTATCTGTAGTATATCCGACGTCAGAAATCTGTATGTCAAATATTGACGTCACCAGGACGTCGGTACGACGTAAAGATTTCCGTACATCAACGGCTATTAGTCGCCACGACGTCGGATATCTATAGTACAGATAGACGAAATCACGCACGAATGGTGATGAAAGTTACGAAAAGCAATAACAAAATTCTCTAATAAAAACATTACAAAAATTGTATTCATTAGCGAATTTTGTGTCAGACCAGCCAAGCGTGGTCCCGATGGTCTTGTAACCTGCGGCAACCTGTCAACGCTGAAACCTCCCAGAGATCCCACTGCGCATGAGTGGAATTCGTCTATTCCCCAAACCGGTCAGTAATATGGAAACTATTCAATCAAGAGAAGTGATCCATTCAAGGGATAATCTCTGGTCAGTAAATTGTTAAATATCTTCTCTATTCCGATTTTATAGTGATTCTTTGGGCGTTTGAGAGGTGTTTCAACTCCTAGTTTTGTGCACTAAACTGCATGAAATAAAAAATAACAAAATCAATATTTTCCCACGTTTGCGCGGCGAGAGCGGCTACGTTTTCTGAAATATCCCCTACCGTCGACTAGTCCCGATAATTGAGCCGTCGATATCCCCACAAACTCCATCCGGGGAGGAACTCTCTCGAAGCGGTAGCCTGAAGTATAAATCATTGCAGGAATCTCATATAGGCGCCCACATACGAGAAATGTCATCACGTTACTACCGAGAACTACTGGGGAAATTATTTATTTTTTTTATTCGCTTCTCTCTTTTCTTAACCCCCAGTCCACTCATCCACAACCGTCGATCCGGCCTTGTTCCGAAAGGGAATGCAGGTGCAAAGCCGGAGAAATATGTTTTTCACCATCCGAGTTATGGGTTTTTAGCAATTATACGGGCAATATAGTTATTAAAGTTCCAATTGCGGGGATGATTGTGCCTTTCCACCGGAGGCATTTTCTACTTGAGAACGTGACCGGAATCTATTCATGGCAGTGTGAATTTCGAACATCATCACCACTTTCTTGATTGTACTGTTGGCGATAATAACCCTCCAATTAGGTATAAAGGGGAAAACGCTGGAGTGGGTAATAGGAGACAGCAGGTTAGAGTGAAGGGATTCTTGGGGAACTGTATGGAAACTGGACAATACTCCATCCCGCAAGGAACTGTTTTAGGGCCTTTATGCTTTTCATTATACGTGAATGATCTGTTGACAATTAAGAACTCTATAGGTATGTTTGCTGACGACACGGCTCTGATAGTATCGGGTGGTAATTGGGATGAGGCTTTCAGTAGGGCTAAAGTGGCATTGATGAGAATCGGAAGATGGCTGACGAGCAATAAGCTCACGTTAAATGAGGAAAATGTGTAGGAAAATCGGTGTTTGTTCCGTTTTCCCTTTCATAGAAAAGTTTACCTGATAGTAACTTTGGTTTGAAACTCCACAACTGCGACGGATCCCAGCATTGTATGTACCAAATACCTTGGCTTGATCATCGATTCTCTGTTCAAATGGGAAGACCTACCTCGTCAGCAAATCTGTCTATGTCTTCTCAGGCTTACGTAGAATATTTTCCACTCCCCGACTGAGACAAATCTATTGAGCACTGGTCCAGTCGTTGCTGCACTATGGATTTCCTTTACGCATATCAAACGGCTCTGAACAAAATATCGATAGCGCAAAAACACTTCATCAGAATAACAGCCGAAGTCCGTTTTGCGATCCCATACACGCCCCATTTTTACTCAGCTTTAGTTGCTTGACCCTCGTAACCTATACGTACATGAGATCGCTGAGACCAATGAGTTCACTGAGATCGCTGTCAAGGTGTCTTACAGCTTAATAAAATGACTGGGTTTTCACTTCCGTCTCATTTGGCTCTAACCAGATTTGAGCACGGAAATGTCATGGCCTTACACAAGCTCCGCAATACAACTGCTTAAAAGTTTTATATTTACCAAGGAGTTTTGGCTTTCAATGATTTCTCTCCGAATGATAGAACGAGCATCCTGGAAAAAAAGCACAGTCAATGCTGTCCTTAAGAGGCATTTCCTAAGAATGCAAGCTGGCTCTTAATGGCTCCCGGGAGTACGTTGTTAGTTTCACCTGTAGAATCTATTATTTTTCCATTTTTATTACTGTTTTATCCCCTTTCTAGTAATTTAATAAGTTTTTCTTTGTTTTCCAGTAATTTAATGAGACAGACTGGTGTGATGTTGACCCACACCCCCTCGTCCTCCTCAACGGGCTTTGCAACTTGCTCCCCCATTATTATTAAAATGATTGGAAACGTATAAAACCTGCTACTCAGTGTTGTCTTCAATACCTAGTACATACCTATTCAGCAACAGTCGTTGAAAAATCACTGAATATTCATTTTAAAAACTCCACAGTCACGCAGCATGGCAATAGGAGCCAATTTTCGAAGAAATAACTAGTTTTAGGTAAAATTCATACATCTTACTGGTTGTATAACACATTTTATCTCCTTTCTCTATGGATTGATTCCTCAGTTGAGGTGAAGCGCGTCAGACTGTTTCATTTTGGCAATTTATGAGTAATCTCTCCCCCCCCCCCCTGGTGAATTTACTTCATTTTTTAATAGGTACCTTTTCAGATTAAAATTCATTTTATTTTTCACTTGGAGTTGTGAATGAAATTTCTGATTTTTGAACTCGGGTTATGTAAGTGCTAACATTTTGGTGAAATTTGGGTTTCTTAGGATGAAGCCATCTATAGTTAGGTATATCTGGAATTTCGCATGCATAAACATTACTGTTGAAATTTGGAGACAAACATTCTAAAAATTTTCAAACTCAAATTTCATCTTTTAAATTCAAATCAAATTTGATTTTCATTATCAAATTTCTCAAACATTCAATAAATTCCGAAACCATTGCAAGACCTTCCTTGTTCTTTCATTAACAATTCACTTAAAAAAGGCTATTAACTTGAGTACCAACTTCGCGAAGTAGTATAGTGTAGGAAGCATAGCTACCTGCTGTCGCTCTTTTCCTTATTAAATCACTTTTAATTATATGTGTAGAATGAGCCAACGCTACCTGTATTACTCATCACCCAATGCCATTGTGCTTCAAAATCACTTTTGCGCTCCGGATTAACATAAATTATCGTCGAGAAAAGCACGAGCTGGAATTCCGAGCCAATTAACCTCAAGCGGACGAGAAAAGATCAAACGATCCCCCGTCAGATCGTCAAATTTATGCAGCGTTACTGTCAAAATTACGACTCATATTAAGTTCGAATGTAAAAAATAATAGAAGGTTGATATAGAGAAAAAACTTCATTTCTTCCTCTTGGAAGGTGAGGTCTTAAACCCTCGCGTACCAGCAATTTTTATTGCAGCACCAAAGGTCAGTCGATATTAATTGATCTTTACAAGTTTCGATCTGAAAACGGTCGTTCTATACCCGATAGGGAAAACAGTTATGGGCCAAATGTCAACAACTAATTGGTCGAGATACAACGGAAGGGTTATACTTTTCTCAACCTGTTCCACAGTTGGTAACTTTCGTATACGAGTATAATTATCCACCTGTCTACGTCCCATGAAACAAAAGAAGCGTAAATTCACTGTAAGAATTGTTTCCTCGGTGTATTATTAGGTCTTAACACTTCGTTGGCGTTCATATTTCACGTAAAGGTCAGAGCGAGAGTTATTTATCAGATGGCGTGAAATGATGAGTAATTACGCAGTGAAGTGCAATTATTCTAAATCATCTCACGAGTCGATGACGATGTCAGTTTTCTTCCCCTCAATGGCCTGAGGGTGCCAGTAGATTAAGGCGGCATTAAATAATGTAATTGTGTAGGTACTGAAACATAAAATAGGTTTGTAATTAAAGGTATTTTGCGAAAAAGAAATAACTTCGGTTTGTGATAAACATCGGAAGAAAAACATTGGTTTGTGATAAACATCGGAACAGAAACGTCGATTTCTAAAACATCGATATTTAAAGAATAACGTCGAATGTTTTAAAACATCGAGTATCAGATACCCATCCCTACCGTTCAGATAACGGATTGAGATCTTATTGCATTTCGAGATTGGTGATTTTAGTCGTCAAATCGGTCAACTTAAATGATTAAATACCATTATTAAGGGCGTCCTCATTCTGAAGTGACAATGTCGTAAATCTTTAATGGCACTGATCACAAACTTTTACGGAGATATCGGATTTATCTTTAAACGGTGAAGTTAGCGGAGCGGTGATAATTTATAACCTTCACCACCACGAGCGCCCGCCCACGGATTTTTCAAGAACAACGAGGCATCAATCGGCGGTTTTCTATAACCGATCGGTTCGGTCGAACGGGCTCCCGGTGCCGTAACGATGTTGACCGGTTGAGAGACGATTGTCGGCCGCTAACTGAACAGTGGAACAAGTATGTGAAACACATAACAACTCTAATATTGACCGATTGGATCTCCAAAATCGAGAGGTTTAATCAGTTTGGGACACGGTCCGGTGAGACCGCTTGTGGATTTATAACCCGCAAACCCTTCACCTTGTCTTACGCTAAATGGCGACGAGGGATTTGTCGTAGAACCTAAATTTTCCTCATCACAGGGTAATAGTGTGGACCACAGATATTTAGTAAAACTTCAGGGTCACGCAATATTTTGCTTGATCGCCAGGAGAAAAGGGTCTACGAGTCTTGTACTCAAAATCTAGTCAGAAGGAAATTTATAGAAACCACAACCTTTTCATTGGAAAACGACGTGTAATCAAGACCTGCACAAAGAAGATAATAATCCCCTCTGTCAACAATTTGCATAGTTTGTTTTGATCAACCATGTTGTACATATTGGGTATTCTTGTTAACAATAATACTTGACACAAAATTGCTCGGCTTCTCAGGAACAAACGTGAAATCTGTAAAACCTTGAAATCTCACGTTATTCTTTAATAAACATAAAATTAAGGTACGCACATATCTCTTTGTAAATCAAAAATGAACATAACAATATTTAACCTCAAAAAAATTGTACTTATTCCAATAAATATCAATTTCATCGCTCAATTCAAATAAAAATTCAAAAAAAATTAGATTGAGCTGAGAATGAACACCCACACGATTCAGGATTTAACGTCAAACGCGTTACTCCAATTGAAAGAACTTAAAGAATGAAAGTTGTAGATTATTTATCGTTGATTTCAAAAAGCACCACAATTCCACTCATAAAACTTTTGGCGTTTCTACTGGTGCCAAAGGAGGATACTTCTATTAGTCAAACGATCTTCCGTTGTCCGACATTAAATTTTATCGTAACCTCCTGTCCCTTATTTGACTGAACTAACAAAGATGATCAATACAGAAAATAATTGAACGTTTTGGAGGAGTTTTGGCGTTATAATAAATCCAAAAAAAAAAAATCCAAATCAACCTACGTTCCGGAGAATAGGTATGTCGTCACTAGGAAGTCGAGATTCTCCCTTTATAATTCAATAAATCTTTGGTTGTTATTATTACGTCCCAAAGAATATTTACCACATACATCCAGTGGTTTTAGACCACTACGTCCAGTTGTTGTTAGAGACCACAACGTCACGCTCAGGTGTCGATACGGTAATTATCAGTAGGACAGCTCCTAGAATGCAACTCGCTCATTCCAACGCTATTATTCGCACAATCTAAATTGAGACGTCGTCTAAATCCGATGAGACTCAAATTAGATGAACCCATCACTCACTTGCACCTCTTCCCAGTTGCGCAGATAAACGCGTCAGGTAGCTAACGAGTTGTTTAAATATAATCAGCCGCCCCTTCCCTCCAAGTTGACTGGAATGTCTTAATTCACTTCGGGTATATATTTGCATAACGATTAACAAATACAGGGATTATTCCGTTTCGCTCATTTTCTCCACGAGTCGTCGGATTCTTTACGGCTTTCTTCCGTCCGATCCAGTTTCCAGAGCCCCTGAGGTCCTTCTTTCGCGAGATCTTCATTTCGCTTTGCCCAGGGCCTGTTTGCGAGATTTCGATTAAAACTGTCTGTATATGAATGTTGGTACTTGACCTTCATGAGTGTTTTCTTGGGAATGAGAGAATAAACAAGTCTCTTTTGAGGTCCCCAACGGTTTCCATCCATATTTATGCAATCAGCTTTCAACAACGTCGTATGAACACGAAAAGGAGATGTTAGAGAACGATCGAGCAGCTATCATAAACAAAACATGTTGACTTATGATCCAATCAGTTTAATAGGGAAGAAAATAAAGATAGATGAATTTGCAAAGATAAAGCTGGGTAGAGGTGGTTCGACCATTTTGTTGAATACTTACATAGTTAAGGGCTTTGATAAAAACCGACTAAAAAATTCGACAAAACTTAATATCATCTCATAATATGTTATACTTCTAATCAACATCGACCTCAAAAGTCAATAACGGACTGAAGGTTCGGCAAAAAAAAAAAAAAAAAAAAAAAATGCAGTGTAATCTTCACAAGAGGTATCAACGCAGACCTTTAAAGTCGATTATGAACCTTTTTTGGCCAAATTATTTGTCTGAGCCATTCAGCCCATCTAGTTACTTCACTTGGATACATAAAACACATGTTAATGGAGTTGCAGCCCCAAATTTGTATGCCATACGTCCAGACTGGCTTTAGAATTTGCCTGTACCTACATCAGTAATTTGTTAGAAACCTCTAGTTCTTGGTGCCTCCTCAGTAACCAGTACATCTTCCTATATTTGATACTGATGTCCGCTATTTTAATTTTGATGTGCTCTTTCCATTTTATTTTAGCATCTAGCGTCAACCCTAGATAGTTGGGGGTTGATTTGAGAACCCTTGATTTGGGAGTTGATCATAATTGGCCACGAAATATCTTTCCCGTACGTAAAATTCACGTAAGCAGATTTGACTTCATTCAGTTTGACTTTATCAAGGTGATTTTGCACTTTGAAACACAAAATTTGACGACAACAGTTGAAACAGTTCAATCATAATGATATCTCCTATGATATCAACACCGACCACAAAAGTCGATTACGAACCTAAAATGTGACGGAAAAATTCGAAAAAATGTAATCGTGCCATTTACGCGTAGGTACTTCTTTTCAAATAGGATATCAACACCCACCTAAGATACTCAATTTTTTTGTCTTTTAAATGTTGAAATCAAAACTGAGTTTACTCTCTTTTCTTTTCACACTATACCGTCTGAATAAATGCAGGACATATCGACCAGCTCACAAGAATAAAATTGAATGAACTTTTCGAATCCAGTACTTATAAAAAACTTGAATGATTTTCTTTTGAATGAATGTTCAAACGATTCATATCTTTTTCATGAAAATGCATAAATTGCTCCAGTAATGAAATGTATAGCTCTCGTACTTGTATCCTGTCTGTGTTGAAATTAATTCCATTTCTTTTGTCTCATTAAGTTTGTTTCGCCGTTCTTTCTTTCTAATAGTTGCAACTCCTGATTTCCGGACAATTGCTGAAATCATGGAGATCAGAAATTTCCAATTGTAATCTTTTCATTTTCTTATGTAAGTAAATTCAAGTTGAATTTTTGTCACCTATCATTTTTTCTCCCTTTTGTAATGTCTTAGAGTATGTAACTTGCACTTCCTTTGTTGCAATAAGTGGTCATATGAAAGCAAAGTATATAATATATATACTTTAGGTGTAAAACTTTGATGTACGAAGTTCTACAAATACACACTTGTATATTATACAAGTGTGTATTTGTAGAACTTCGTACATCAAAGTTTTACACCTAAAATTCGTTGCATCCTCTTATTTATTCTCATACAAATAGCACACATTTTACATTTTAACACACCAATCAACTGTAATTGTTTGATTACGTCCTATTACAGACATGTGATAGTTGTGAATATTGTACGCATTATTATTTGGCGCGACAGTTGTATGTTATTCCCACTGAACATAGAATTTCTATGTTTTGTGGTTATTCGAGTTTCTATGCTTTGTGGTTATTCCACAGTCGACACTCCAGTGGTTTTATATTATTATTTTATATTTCATATTATTTTCATATTAACTTTCTTCTTCAACGGGCATCATTTCGGTTTTATTGATCATTAGTGGCGGGGACAGAGCCATCTGTATTCTCTCGGTATACGCCAAACCCGGGGGATGCAGTAACACCTCGGATCGGGTCTCCTTTGGGTGCAATCTATAAAGAGAAAACATTTGCGATTAACGATTGACTGTATTGGCTGTGTTGCGTTGCACTGGATAGTATTAGTGATCTGTTGTGTCGTTAACGTGATACAGTTTGGCACGTTATGACCCATTGCCTGACGTTTCAAGGGGGTTTCCGTTGAAATTTGACGCGCCAATTTTCAACTGTGCGTATAACGCGAACCACCAGACAAAGACTCATTGCACTATGATCCGAACTGCCGTATAAACCACGAAACAAAGAAGTGGAACCAACGTTTGTAATTGAATCCGTCGTTTCAGAAACCCGACTAGTCCAAGAAAATCAATTTTCGTTTTTTGATCGATTCTGCATCCTTTTAGTTAGAGCTACACGTTGCAAGTTTTTTTAAAATGGCTCACTTATACTCGTACATTTCTTTCGTGCAACATAAAACCATGTGTATTGGAAAATCTCAAATCTATGTCGGATGGGCGATGTTAGCAGTATTTCGCGTTTCCAAGTAACTTGGGTTTTGTGGACTAGTCGGGTTTCACGACTGATTCAATTATATTCAACGTAACATAGAAAGACTCCCATACAAACCGTTTCAATACGTTCGCCAAATAGCCTAAGAGATTAGTCCACTAGTAACGATCTATATCCGGCAACTATCCTGATTAAATTGCAGTTGAATGAGGATTATTGATAATTATTAATGGACTCACGTCTCTCCGCTATGATTGGTTTGGAAGCCTCCACGATCCCGATGGTTACCGCCAGCAATGTGACGACTATCCATCGTACGAGCATATTGATTTGATCACAACTTCTACTGACGATATCAGACCGATAGACAGACGGGCAATGAAACTTTGTATCGGCCCAAATAAAACGATTTAACTCCAGAGAAGGGGACTATTGAAAACCGTTTATAGCGATAATATAATTCGACATAATCGGTTCATCAAAACAGCTTTGAACTGTCATCAAATCACCCTAAACCTGCTAGAGAACCACAACCGTATTTTTCAAACATTACCTACTGCTTGCATATAAGTAAGCTAATCTCAACGTCACAAATTTATTAAAATTAATGCCTACTTTCCTCCTATTTTGGAGGTGTAGATGTAAACAATTAGTTTTGCAAGAATCAAATGGGTTTTCTGGTGGAGCAAACAAGGAATAACAAAAAGTGACACACAGGTAATTACGGAAAATAGTAGTAGTAATAATATATGTAGTAATAATTTCATGAGACAAATAATTTATAAAATAACTGAAAATTACAGTGGTTGGATTGTTTACATCATAGCAGCAGTAACACAAGATAAATAATTGTAACAGGTAATAATATATCTATTATTTACACCGACACTTGTTTGATAAGAACCGGAGAGGTGAAATAGGTGAATATATTGTAAACGTAATTAATCGCTGATGTCACATCGGATTTGATAATGAAGTGTTACTGATATTAACGACAGGAAGCTGTTAGCTTCTCAAGTGTACCATGTACTAAGTTGGATTTATTTGAGTGACTTCTAGGCACCTCAAGGTTTACATGATACTTTCTAAATCTGCCCCTGATGCCCAGCACTATTCACCTACTTGTACTATACGAGGTTTTGAGGTGATGTATCTGGTCATCAACCCCGCACCTCACATTGCCCGGGAACCCGAAAACGGTTAACGGTCTCTATCCAGAGCTCTAACAAGGGGACCGGTAATATAATAATGTATTTGGGATAAGATTAAGTGGCTATACGATCAACGACCGTTTTTATTGCCGTCCAGTGAAAGCGTTCGGTCTTAAATGCGTGAAGGTTCCGTTTCGAATGTGTTCACCCAGTTCACAGGTTATTTATTGGTATAGGGGCATCTCCGGCACCTCGCGTCAGCCGCCTTTTCGAGAGTTGTAGTGCGTATCGGCCTTTTACCCTCATTTATATTTATTTTTATGTTATTTCCTTTTTGTGTCGAGAAACAACTGTGTCTGTACTATTCCTATTTCTGAAAGAAGCGTTTGACAAAGTTTGGCACGACGGACTAAACCACAAGCTCCGAAGAATGTTGCCAGCAAAATATGCTGAATTATTACAATCCTACCAATCAGATTGATTCCTCAGGGTAAAGCATGAAGATGCCTACTCGGAAGTGCACCGAATGCATGCTGGTGTTCCACAAGGAAGTGTACTTGGCCCACTCCTGTACGTCTTGTTCACCAGCGATTTGCCAGAACGTTAGGAGAATACAATAGCAACGTTTGCAGATTACAGAGCTGTCCTTGCAGTGGGTGAAACATATCATGTAACGATACACAAGCTCAGAAGATCAATTGAGCAACTTCAAGACTGTTCGTCAATATGGAGGATCAAGATGAATGAAGCGAAATCAATCATGTCGTAAGCTCGACGGTAAGACCATACTAGACGCCAATGAAGAAGAAGAAAAAAGAAGAACTTGTACTTAAAAATCTTAAGAAAAATGTTTTTCAAAAATGCACTAAAAATGTCGACCCAGAACAAATTAACCCTGCACAATCAAGTCCTCAAGCCTGTTTGGAATTACGGAGTGCAGTTGTGGGGCTGCACTGCTCAAAGTAACCGCAATATTACCCAACGTTTCCAAAACAATGTGTTGACATATTCCCTTTCAAAACTATCAGCGACACTCAGTCAAGTATCTAAGTTGTATCACAACCAATTCACATATTTTTCAATTCACATATTAAACTCGGTCCTGCTGCTCAAGTTAAAGCTATAAGGAGGGTACATGCCAAAGTACACGTCGTTGTGTGACTAGCATACTAATAGATTATCGTAACGGATGGACGGTTTCAGCCAGTTATGTTCCATGTTTAAAAAAAATGTCTGAAAGATGCCCCTTGTTACTACTGACGGACGTTCTTAAAATCAGTGCTGCAATGAGGAAGAGAACGTAATGCTTTGTTGGAGGAGATAATATGCAAAATTACTCATCGTTTGAGGGAATGGAGGGAATTCATTGTCGTTGATCGTAAGACTCCACGAGATTTCTCGGTTTCACGCAATCGCCGAGCTCAATATCAGCCTTAAAACGTACGGAAACCCGTAAATTAAAACTGTGAAGGGCGGGCTCGGGGGAGCGCTCGTTTGTCCGCCTGCACGGCGACAGTTGTGCGCGCGAGGTGATGAACGGGACGTCGTTTCACGACAGTTAGCTAGACAGAGGGAAATAACCTTCCTAGAAATAGTGAGAGGGGAAAAGGTAAATAGGATGCGCTGAAGACGGTGTTTGAGGTAAACAAGAAGTTCCCTTCAAGATCAACCTTCGGCTTCCAAACGATTCCTTCGGAGCTTTTGCTGGGCTCAGGCGGCCCGAAGAGACTAATCGTCTTCATCTGCATAAACAACTTTCGGCGAGTACGGTCTCTACGTACGGAGCTCATAATCTACAGTATTTCTACAGGTAGACCAGGAAGTCGGAGAGTCTTCGCTGTTTCGAATTGGCACTTTTCAAAGGATCTGTTAGAGCTTAATTTTGTTCACAAACTATAAAATTTGGTTTCGATGTCTACCTCCGTGTAAATGTAAACAGATACTTGGATTTCTCGTTTCCAATATAACATTTGCTTATAACTCAGGATACTGTATGATCAAATATATCAGGCCTTATCTCTTTTGAAATTCGTCTTTGAGGACTCTGCTTGGGACGACCACAATCCTTGAACCATAACCAGGTCATAAAAAGCGTTTGAAATTGACAGAACGTCGAAGCTGGAAATTATGGAATAAAATAAAATTGAGTAGGTACACTTTTTTAATAGAATACGAGTACATTCCAACTTTGCGCAGTAATAAAATTTATTACTGCGCAAAGTTGGAATGTACTCGTATTCTATTCAAAAAGTGTACCTACTCAATTTTATTTTATTCCATAATTTCCAGCTTCGACGTTCTGTCAATTTCAAACGCTTTATTTAATACTCTCTTAAAGACCACCCTGACCAAAACGAAGACGATTTATGACGATACTTCACAATGAAGTGTCAATCGAAGAAACGTCAGGCCAATTTTCGAACTGAGGAACATGACATGTGATTCATCATACTAGTGGATTTGGTTTTATTATTCTCATAATGAACCATTCGAATTTACCGAATGTTACGGCTGAAAGAAGAACTCCCCTCAGAATTGGCCATAGAATCAGAAAAATCTAGTTAATCCAAAAAATTTGAAATTCAAGATGCAAGTTCGGGATAGGCCGAATGTTTAAAATTGAAAACAATTAGGTATCTCTCGTATTGAAGCCAAAAATACTTCTTTTTTTGATATGGATATGTGTTATGGCTGGGGGTAATTCCAAATTTTCGTGATACTCCTGAGTGGCGCCTAAAGCTATTTTCTATGGAATTCACTCTATGAAGTCGTTTTTTGGTATATAGCCTCCTTAGGACTTAACTTTATGCGAAATAATAGCAGAATAGGGTCAACAGAGTCTCTCAAAGCTAATATCGATGCTATTCACTCTATGAAGCTGTAATTTGGTATGTAGCCTCCTTAGACTTACACTTCAAACAGCATAGACCTAGGACCAACTGAGTGGCTTCTAAGGCTCATGTCAATTCTATTCACTCTATGAAGCTGTAGTTTGGTATGTGTCCTCCTTACGTCTTTAAGCAGACATATCCATGATCAAATGTTTTTCCCTGTAAGAAGAAATTTAGTATTTTCGACATGTTTTTCTCTCCAAATTCTGATTTTAGTATTCAGTTCAAAGTCACAAATAATGCAGATTTATTATTTAAAGTTCTTGAAATACTTATTAGGGCTAGAAATTTAGGTAGAATAGTGGTATCGTCGATGGGTGCTGATGTGCATAATTGTACCCATCATGCCCGTGCACCTGTATATATCGATAAATCAATGATTGCGTTCAGTTTCACGTTAATACTAGCCTTCGGATAACTGAAGCCCTCCTTCCTTGTAATACAATCAATGAAGCTGTTCAAGGCTTGTCAATATCTGCGTCATTTTTTGTTACAGGTCCTTTTTTGTACGCTGAGCAAACATCGCAGGAACCTATACGTCAATTTCGATGTGTTTTTTTCTCTTTCTCGGGACTATTTGTTAAAAACCAGGAGAGTGAGATTTGAAAAGGGACGGGACCCATATTGAGATGAAATGCGGCAGATAATGTAAGTAGCTGGTCGATTCCGCGATAAGAGCGCTAGTAGCCCCGAGGCGGTACAACGCCGCTTCTAATTCCCCTACAAGGTAGATCTAGGGCTCAGATGATAAAAAGATGTAGGAAGGATCGTATGAGAAGGAGGGAAAAGGGGAGGCGGGGGTTCTGAACCCTGTGGGTTATTTATTGAATCGAACTGCAATCTTATAAAACTTTGTAACACTGTCATTAGTGTAATATTATTCTTTTAAAGTTGACTTTCCGCGTTATCTCGGGATTTTTACCAAGTGGGTGGGGCCACCTCGGGAAGAGAAAAAAAAATCCTCGATAAGACCGAAAGCATTCAAAAAGGCCCCCAAGTTGTACCATATACGACGCTGAACGGAGAAACCAACCATATCAGTACTTGGTTATCTCTTGTCGGCCTGCCTCTCATTTTTCATAGCTCCCCTTGAGGTTTATATTTTTTTGTCAGAAATAATAAGCTATTACCGTTATCAATACATATTATTTCGCTTCTGGTTGTTGGCGGATGACGTCGTTTGATTAACTTGAAAAGATTTCCCCTTCGCGAAATATATACCTCGACGCGGGTCTCATGCAGCGCCTCATGGAGATCTCTATATCCAACGCCGCGTTATCTTTGGCGTATCGGTCTGACATCATTTATGCCCCTTCATTTGGTACCATTAGCCGTGAAGCTTCGGCGGGTTTCACCACCGCAACGCCGTAGAACGGAGAAAAAATTGAAGAGGGGATAGTGTACTGGATAACGTAACGTTACGTTTCACTACAATGAAAATTCTGTGACAAGTGGGTGGGCCACTTATTTTTGAGATTAGTGCGTGTTTATGCTGAATATTTCGCGCAGACGGAAAGGCAGCTATTGGAAGGAATGTTGCGATACTACTGCGATACCACTTTCGATACGAGATATTTCTGAATTGATATGATTGAATTGATTTCCGATACTCGGCTGTTGAAGAGAGAGGGTTGATGAGGGCTCATCATTTAATAATTTAAATCATCATTGACTGTTTAAATCTTGGCGCTAGGAGCTTGAGCGTTAACACACCCTAGCGGTTCGAGGTGAAACTCGTCAATCATATCTTTCAAATAGCTCCCGCCAACGTAGTTTTCTCAACAAAATCGTTTATTTTTTGCTATTTTATTTTATAATTCGAGATATTGTGTTCTCTTTACAGTGTCTTTGGCCTGGCCCCAGGGAAACGGGTCGTCCCTGGCGAATGGGTGAGTCCCAGCTTCATAAACACCTCATCAACACAGTACAAAATTGTATAGGTAATTTATTTATTTATCGTATTGTTTTTTTTTTTTTTGTTTTTTTTTTACAGACGATGGTTTAATCACTGAAATCGCTGAAATTTCAAATACTCTTGTTTTCTCCACCCACTAGCCGTCTCCAGACCCACTTCATATTCTGCTAGGTCAATATGGCTCCACCTAGAAGCTCTTGCCTCATAAGTTATCAAAATTTGAACATTTAATGTTCTCTAATCTTAGTCTTTGAAAAGGTAGAACTAAGGGCACGTGGTGTTATCGACTTCGATGATTAGTTTGGAAGGTTTCACGGAAGAAGGTGAGAGTATGTACTAATATGATACTGGTGTCGATAGATGTATCAATTCTATTTTTATTCTGATATAGTTGCTATAAGGAAGATCTCGTAAAATTCACGAGGGAATACTTCTAAGGGCATGTAAGACTCGCTACTGACAACTTCACGGAACCTCGATTGAATAGAATTGTAGCTTCCGCTAACGAAAGAACTCTGCACGTAAAAATTATGCTCTACCGAAGAAATACGACAATGACAATGAGTTTATTCAAGATCGCCTCCAGATATACTGGTCATTAAGCACATGTGGCCGTTTCCCTGATCGGAATTTTCCCTCATTGCGATTCCATCAGCATTTGACATCGTCGTATGAATAATTGACAACAGCGTTACGAACGCGTCATTTCTTCAGCGAGTTCTTCACCAGCCTTCAGGCGGCTGCCGGCTGGATTCCGCCAGGCCACTGTAAATAGTGGGTGTGCCTTTTTCAACGGAGAACATGACATCGGAACTTGTCGGGACGTATTAGCCAGTACAGGTCTTATGAATACTAACGAAATTCAGCTGAACTTAACTAATACGCAGGATCAACTTCTTTTTCCTCCTCGCGGAGTCAGTTGGGTTTGACTATGGAAATTTGTGTGCCACAGACCTTCTATTTAATAATCTCGTTCAGTTGATGGGAAACATGTTTCTGTTTCGAATTCTGAATAGATAATAAAGAAGCTGTGGGGCGAGAACACAAATAATTAAGGTCATTGATATGCGTAACCATTTGAAAAACAGTGGCTGATGATTGATGGGTGAAGCTTAATAGACATGTTTGTCCTCTCATATGCGGACATAGTATACATACAAACTCAGACAAGAGTTTTCGATGGTGAAATGGACCTTCGATTTCGAATCATGATTTCGATTCACCTTCAAAAACGTCGTAAAACGTTGATTTCGAATCGAATTGTACTATTTATTTGGGATGAAATGGACCTTTGATGTCTAAAATTACACCTAAAATTACGTTGGAAACTGTTTCTGAACATCTGCCTTCATTAGGAAATAGGTGAAGGAGTGGGGGATTCTGGGACACCCTGTGCAACGTTTATTGCAGCCTTTCGTTTTCCAAATTAACCGTGGGAATCGTACTATGACGTATAAGGATTGATGGCGGGGCATTATTATGGGACAAGTGACATACCCACACTTGGTTGTCAATACAATCGTTCCGAAGGTTATCAAGAAGAAGAAGAAGAAGAAAAAACCTCGTGTTTCAGAGACTGTGTGTGGGGGCATCTGGGATGGAAAACTTCGGAGTCTTGGGACGTTCCCAAAGGGATTTCACGGCTGTTCCCACCTACGAGTGTCTCTCACACTCGTCCGGACCTCGAGGGAGAGGTCGCGTATTGTCGTCGGCCCATGTCCAAAGCGTAATCGCAGGACGGCACCGCGGGTGGAAAACGCGGTAATCGTTTGGAAAAACTGAAGCGTTTGGGGCGTCGCACCCACGCTGCGTTCGGGGATAGTGAGATATGTGAGGTGAAGGAACTCGGGGGAAACATACTCTTCTCGCTAGACTGAGCGTCCGAAGAAGATAACATCGATCTTGAGAGGTCGATCATACAACTCATTTTTCAATCGGAAAAAAAGGTACCACCGACCCATGAAATTTCGAGCCATAAGACCGTAAATGAGTTGTTGATGTCACAAACATCCATCACAAATTCTGACGATCCAAAGGCTAATAACGCAATGCTGAGATTGGAGTAGTACTAAAAGTAGTGTAATGTAACTGCAACCTCTGCCAGCCCCAATATTATGTCCAAACTTTAACCAGCTAGAGTCCTCAGAAAACTACCTATTGAAACTTCCAACAGCTAACAGAGCGTATGGTGAATACTTTCTTCTTTACTTTAGTAACGAACTTGGAACCCCTAACTAGCAAACATGTACCTACCTAAATCAGTACTATACCTACATGACGATGTCGTGCCAATAATGTAGCCATGGCCGTGGAGGAGGAAAGAGGGAGAGATTGGCATTGAATCGAAATGAAATAAAATTGTTCGAAAAATCTCCCGATTGCATTTGTATTGCGAGTGGGAGCAACAATCGATTGATCGACTATTACTATCGACAATCGACCATCCATACCTGATAGGTATCCGATTTTTGATGTCGCCGTCCAGAGGAACGAATAAGGGCTGACCCAGACGTCCGGCCCAAATTTGGTTTTACGGGATTATCGAATAAGTTATAAAAATTAAACCTTTTAAATCCATTGCATTGTACATCTCCGTTCAGTTTAAAAAATAATTTCTTAAATTGCTGCAAAAGTATATAAATGAAAGTGTACCACATGAGTTGTTCGAGGTAGTTCCAATTTTATGAACATTTTGAATTGGGTTTTTCGTGTATTTTATGGTTTTATTTAATAATGTTACCTAGCACACCTAATATGTAACAATATTTGTTACATGAGGGAGCTTATTTGAGGTAAATTATTATTATTTACCTTAATAAGCTCCTACCTATTTAGTTGTGGCCCTCAGACTATCAGTGAATAAATGTCTTGTTTGAAACCTGATATGTTGCTCAGACTTTACTTGAAACAACGAGTATCTATCTTGAAAGATGATGAAATCATCTAAACCAAAAACATCATTCATGTCTCATTACGGCTGTGATTCTATGAATCCACTCACTAAGTACAAATCTATCAAACGGTAACATAATATGTCTGGCGGGATCTTTCCATTTATTTATCGAGTTTTTTGAGGACTCGGATGTACGGAGGATAATCTTTGCATCTCTACCAGACAATGTAGATCAGTAACTGATTTAACTGTTAAATCCCATATCAGCGATCTATTTCAACCATAAATTGACCCGTGAACGTCAAGTGAATAAGTCCCTATTGATTTTCCATTGACCAATTATACATGCACTACGGCCCCATCACGTTCACGTAAAACACTCGTAACACCTTCGAATAAACTACGAGTACCTACTCATTCTAAAACAATAGAAACCCGTTACATAACCGCCGGGGGATTTATGTTGATTATATGCTTTCGAAATGATGAGTTTAGCATTTCTGATTAGTATTGGCGAGCTCGATTTCTTTACCTTGTCAGCAGTCTGGGGCACGTGGGCCCAAATGAGCTGCCACCAAAGGCGCCAAACAGGCCGTATGTAAATAATGACGTTTGTTTGTCTTGGGGGAGTATACGTGGGAGAGGGACCCTGTATCAAAATTATTTTATTGGTACAATACGTGTAGAGTAGTGAGAAAAGGTATAATGATTTATTTAGTGATTTTATTACATAGACGTTTAATTTATTGTTATTTCAAGGCAATCATATACGTACGAGTAGATATCCACTTGTTAACATAACAACACAAAGTTTTGATTTCAGATTTCGGATACGTCAGAAGTGTAAATAAAGTGAAATCAACCCTTACAACTCTTGAAAAATATCTTTCAAACCACTCAATCGTCTTTCTACCTCGTTTTCATCACCGCCCAAACCTGATTCTATAACAACTTTTTTAACTCGTTACGTTTTCGAAATGAACGAAATTAAAGTACGAACTAGCTCCAGTATTACATATTACATCTACTTCGCGGTCAAATTTGAAAGCATAAAGTGCTTTCAATTATCTGGAGCTGTCTGTGACTTTTACTGGGCGACACAGGTCCAAGCCAAATGCCCGTAATAATGTTTCGTAACAAACGCTGGAACACTGCTACTAACTTGGGGTCCAAAGAACCCCACTCTCCCTTATCGTGTTAGAAAAATTTCTAAATCAAACAAATATAATAAACGAGTATAATGAATAGAGAAATAATGTTTATAAGAGTTACGTACGTCATTTGAGAAGTAATATAATATATGATTTCCCTTGAAAATATTATAATACGTATACTATTTTCCTTCTCAAATGACGTAGCTAACTCTTATAATATTGTTCTTCTTATTTTTCAATAACTTCATTTTTCAATTTTTATAATCTCTCTATTAATCTCTCTATAATCCTTTGGAAATCAAAGTGAACATTGGAGGTACCCCGGTACAAAAACAAGAAAAAACTGTTGACAAAATGGCCCGTTTTGAACACCTACTTGCCTATATCACATTTTTAAGTACGTACGTATATGTTCGTGGATGTAATAAAATCCGCGATCAAATAATCGGTTATACGAACGAAAACTATTTCTAACCAGAAGTGAGTAAAAACATTAGCATTCGTCACAGTATATCTACTTGGGGTGTGAGTACCTACTCGTAATAGTTCAAAAATTTGATCGCTTCTTCTTATTTATTTACTTTCTTCTTCATTTTTCTGCGTTGTTTTGCCTATTTCTAGTGCATCTATTTAAACAATTTTTGTTCATTTTTATTTTTTATAGTATATTTGATCCTTTCTTTTTTTAAA
This sequence comes from Stenodema calcarata, assembly GCA_963920205.1. NCBI lineage: Eukaryota > Metazoa > Arthropoda > Insecta > Hemiptera > Miridae > Stenodema > Stenodema calcarata. The sequence continues at coordinate 16,873,800 of OY986061.1, read as the reverse complement.
TAAAGTTGTACTTATCGATGGTGGGCGAGAGACAACCCGAATCTCCACTTTTTGCCAATGAACTGGGGCATTTCCTGGCGATTCTGACGTTCATAGCGACGAAAAGAGCACTAAAAATGTGTTTCTTAGCGTGTAGTGATCTCGCGAATCTGAAAACGTTAAAGAAGAAGAAGTGAAGATGAAGTTTTTTGGGTCTCCTGTAAAGTTGAGTTGTTGGAGTAACGGTTATGCGTTTTTGTGTAGTTTTGTAGTTGGGCTTGAAATTTCAAATAAATTAATTGATTAAATCGTAGTTGAAAAAAAATGTCTTAATAAATATGCGATGGTTCAAGTACGGCCCTGATGAATGGAAATTTTAATGATAATTTCATTCTGTTTTTCGATTATTCTTGAGCACTAACTTATTTATTGAAACTTTACCTTGAAACATAGAAAGTCAAATATCGAATAAATTTTGTTACGGGTTTCAGGGCACAGCGCGTTCTAACTTGATGGCCACGTCGGCAATAAAAGTCTCTGAATAGATATTAGAACGACTACCTCACAACGCCCGGTATTCTCGGTAAACGTCAGGGGGTTTGAGTATGATGTACGCTGCAAGCAAAACTCACAGCGTAATCCAGGTTTATGTCGATCTTGAAGCCTTCCTCGATGTCTTTGTCCTAGGAGTCCCAAATCGAGATTGTAAACGTCACGAAGGGCTTAAGCCCGCTTTGAAAAAATGAAATAAATAAAACCGCATTCCCCAGACAATGTCGCGGAAGGTTTGTGAGTTTTAAATCGTTCGGAGTACAAATATTTTTGACAGGTCTAACTCAGCGAAATGCTATTGTTGCATCTTGCACCGTTGCGGAGCCTGAACTGGCAAACAGAACAAGAAAAAAAATTTTGCTACCAACGTGGAAAATGTGTCTGAGTCACGGGAATAACATTAAGTTGTATACTTTACGACGGGATGGCTTCCCCTCCCGCTATTCCCGACGTTCCGTACGCACCGTATCGCACCGCGTAACGATTTTACCGCGTAACAGGCTAAAAACAACGGCCCTGAGCGTACGAATCGGCTTTCGGCTCTTTTACAACCTCCTTGGCAACTCATCAACATTTCATAAGGGCGGGAAACCTTAACGAGGCTCCAGAAGCTACGGCGTCGCTCATATTTCTTATTTTAAAACGCGTTCTCACAACGTTATTTTCTGTATGGGAAGAAATCCGTAGTGGAACCGCTCGGCAATTACATCCGGAGCCGATGACGACAATGAATGTCAAAACGATTTCCACTCGAATGAACGCGGGAAATGGTTTTCCCATTTACGATTTAAGTTGAGAAATATGATCGAAGAACGGGGCGGAGAATGGACCCCCTCGAGCCATCAATCCGAATGTCTTGTGCCCGACCAGATGTCCGTCAAAACACCGATCAGTCAAAACGTTATACTCGTTTACACAAAACTCACTCTTGGTACAAATATTTCAAAATGCTATCTGAACGACCCCTGCAATGCACAGGGACACACCATTTGCTATGATAATAACGTGTATTAATACACATACTTTTTGTTATCATCTAGTACAAATAAAACGAGTTTATTCCGACTCGCTTCATCAGCTTCCGTGTTACCAATGATCCCGTGCTCCCAAAACAACGAAAAATTGTTAATCATTTTTTGTTCAGAGCTTTGGTGGTGTTCTGTAGGTTTGTGCTTCTCGGAAAAAATGTAAAAATAGACTTCTGATTGAAAGTTAATGTTGATATTCTCTTTAAAAGTGCACCCTTCTCATATTTGAACAAGTTATTCAAAAACTACCAAAATCAACAAAAATTTGAAGAAAAAATTTAAAACCCATTTCTTGTCTTCTAATAACTCAATTTGTAGGTTTGAGTTTAACCCATCATAGGGCAGACAATAATTATGTTTCATGATGACCGTGCTGGGTAGTTGAAACCAATGCCTAGCACGGATATATACACATATTTTTAAATTACTTATCATTTACCAATAATTACTTATTATAGGTACTTTAATTAATCGTTCATTTCCGCTGTTTAAAGACAGTATATTCTTTATTAGCCGCTGAAATTAATTAGTCACTAGAACAATTAGCTGGACATTAGAATGAATTAGATACTAAAATAAATTAAACATAAGGAATGGGGAGGAGACATAAGCAGCACAGAGCCCTCAAATAATCTGTTACTTGGCAACAACTTAAGTATTCGAGACATGTTATCTCAAAAAGTCTCAAATAAAGTCAGCACAAACCAACCCAAACAAACCCTCAACCGCCGCAAAACTTCCTCCACTCAATACAACTCTATACCTTGTAGGTGAAAATTTTTCTTCAATGGTCCATTATTTTCTGAGTACGTAACTATACAAAATAATTTGAGTAATGAGCTGAAAGTTAGTGTTGGATCAAGGAGGATATGGACACCTCCGGTCCAACGGATGATGTGAAAGACACACGCATAGTGTATTAATTGTAGTGGAAACGAAGTACTTTTTGACTTACAATCTTCAATAATAAACCGTTGGGATCACCCGAAAGAAAATGCAAATCAGTACATTACAGCTTCATCGAGTGAATAGCATCGAAATTAGCTTTAGGAGCCACTTAGCTGATCCTGGGCCTATTCTGCTTGGAGTGTAAGTCCTAAGGAGACTACATGCCAAACTACAGCTTCATAGAGTGAATAGCAGAAAGATTAGCTGCAGGACCAACACAGCTGACCCTGGGCCTGGACATGGTCATACCCCCCAACCGTAAGACATAACCATGTCAATAACCTCACTTTTCAGGAGAAGGAAAGAACTTCAATGCGGATAAAATTAGATATGAGAACTTGGAACTATAAACTTTATAGGAAGTTAAGGGTTACTTAAGTGGATTCTGAGAAATGTTAGCTTTTGTAGCAAACTTGACACTCAGAAAATTGACCTAATTTTTTATCAATTTCAACGTAGGTACCAAAAACCGTTGAAATAGCATTCAATCGCAGTTGAAGGAAGAAGTTTTAAAGTACAATCTCTAAAATTCGCTCAATACTCAATACTGCACATTTCATTACGCTAACTATATTACGAACCGAGTTGGGTTTAAAACATTTGTAGGTAAATACTGGTTGAAAGGGTAAATCTGATTATTGACTCGTGACAACGTGGAAGCGCAATGTTGATGAATCGCGATGGATGCGCATTGTCAAGTAACGTGAAGGATTTTTGAAAATAATCAATCGGAAAACGACCGGCGATAACCATCAAACGACTATCTGTTCACAGTTGAGGTGAGATCGCATTGCATATGTTGGAATAAATTGAATCAATTCATCATCGGGAAACCATAAATCAATTTTTTTTCCTTTCTTAAACGTCCCACGTCAACCGCCCCTTAATTGCCATTGGCCGCGCGCCGGCAATTAAATTAATACCAGACCTTGTGTGTTTAAAAGTAATTTCACAAACGCGTTTGAAAATTCGAGCGGTTGCCAGATGTTCGGACTTTGCAAAATCCCGAGTGATCGGGGTTGCGACGCGGAGTTCGCATTACCGTTGAGAGGGTTCGTCGTTTAAATAAATCGCGTTGATTTCGCGATGAATAATCGGCCCTACGAACATCTGGTCTGGTGAAATTTCGTCAATTTTAACAAGACCGTTGTTAACCAGTTTGAAACGTCAATCGACTGTTATCATTCAAAAACTTCCATGTCAAAAATTAGAGGTTTTCTCCTTAACCAATTTTTGGTTTATTATCTTCGATAATGAACCATTGGAATCGCCCAAAGAAAAAAAAATTTTAACCCCCCCCCCCCCCCTCAAAATTTGTTGGTTTACGTTTCAAGATACGTAGATTCAGAAAATCGAATAAAACAAAATCCGTCCGTCCGCCGTACGCCGTCCGCACCACTTTGCCCAGTTAGCGTTGAGTTAAAATTACGAAATTTTTTTTATGGGTTTGGACCAACCCCACAATGGTCCTCGAAACTTTTCATAACCCTAGGTCAAGGGGAAGGGGTTCAAAACGAATTTTGAAAATTTGAAAATCTCATATCTCGAAAAATTCATATAGAACGGTATGTTTTTTATTTCATATTTAGATAGAGTTTGTTCCGTAGAATTTTTTAAGACCATCCGCAGCTGTGTACGACCAGCCGTTCGTTCACAATGAGGGCTCAAAGATTGTGCCTCACAACACGATCGTGTATCAAACTGTTGAAATACAGGTCCATTTTCATACTAACAAGCTCTTTGGAAGATCATATGGCTTAAGTGATGTCGAGTTTGTTGTTCTGAGGTGCGTTTCATGCTACGGAAATGAAGGTAATTTCGAATGTTTGTTGGTAGGTACTTCTTTTATAGAAAAATTATTACCGACGTAGTATTAAAAACCCCAGAATTATATCGTATTAATTAATAATAATTAATAATTATTATTATTAATAATAAATACGAATTATTAATACCTAACAATAAATTATAATAATTTTCACTAGGTACTTGATAAAATTATTAATAATTAGTGATAATTGATAATAATAATTAATCTAACATTTAGGATCTAGACATTTAGACCTAGTGATCTAGACAGAAGGGTGATCTGTACAAAGAAGATAATGAACCGTTGTTTCGTTTTCACGAAGTATTTGAGTCGACAATTGGTCTTGTTGAAGGTCCATTCGAACTCAAATCAACACCTCGAGTCGATATGAAGTCGACTTTTTCTCGTTTTCACGAAGTATTTGAGTCGACAATTGCTCTTCTTGAAGGTCCATTCGAACTCAAATCAACACCTCGAGCCGATATGAAGTCAACTTTTTTTTCGTTTTCACGAAGTATTTGAGTCGACAATTGCTCTTCTTGAAGGTCCATTCGAACTCAAATCAACACCTCGAGTCGATATGAAGTCAACTTTTTTTCGTTTTCACGAAGTATTTGAGTCGACAATTGCGCTTCTTGAAGGTCCATTCGAACTCAAATCAACACCTCGAGCCGATATGAAGTCAACCTTTTTTTCGTTTTCACGAAGTATTTGAGTCGACAATTGCTCTTCTTGAAGGTCCATTCGAACTCAAATCAACACCTCGAGTCGATATGAAGTCAACTTTTTTTCGTTTTCACGAAGTATTTGAGTCGACAATTGGTCTTCTTGAAGGTCCATTCGAACTCAAATCAACACCTCGAGTCGATATGAAGTCGACTTTTTTTCGTTTTCACGAAGTATTTGAGTCGACAATTGCTCTTCTAGAAGGTCCATTCGAACTCAAATCAACACCTCGAGTCGATAAGAAGTCAACTTTTTTTCGTTTTCACGAAGTATTTGAGTCGACAATTGCTCTTCTTGAAGGTCCATTCGAACTCAAATCAACACCTCGAGTCGATATGAAGTCAACTTTTTTTCGTTTTCACGAAGTATTTGAGTCGACAATCGCTCTTCTAGAAGGTCCATTCGAACTCAAATCAACACCTCGAGTCGATATGAAGTCAACTTTTTTTCGTTTTCACGAAGTATTTGAGTCGACAATTGCTCTTCTTGAAGGTCCATTCGAACTCAAATCAACACCTCGAGTCGATATGAAGTCGACTTTTTTTCGTTTTCACGAAGTATTTGAGTCGACAATTGCTCTTCTTGAAGGTCCATTCGAACTCAAATCAACACCTCGAGTCGATATGAAGTCAACTTTTTTTCGTTTTCACGAAGTATTTGAGTCGACAATTGGTCTTGTTTAAGGTCCATTCGAACTCAAATCAACACCTCGAGTCGATATGAAGTCAACTTTTTATCGTTCTCACGAAGTATTTGAGTCGAGAATTGCTCCTCTTGAAGGTCCATTCGAACTCAAATCAACACCTCGAGTCGATATGAAGTCAACTTTTTTTTCGTTTTCACGAAGTATTTGAGTCGACAATTGCTCTTCTTGAAGGTCCATTCGAACTCAAATCAACACCTCGAGTCGATATGAAGTCAACTTTTTTTCGTTTTCACGAAGTATTTGAGTCGACAATTGCTCTTCTTGAAGGTCCATTCGAACTCAAATCAACACCTCGAGTCGATATGAAGTCAACTTTTTTTCGTTTTCACGAAGTATTTGAGTCGACAATTGCTCTTCTTGAAGGTCCATTCGAACTCAAATCAACACCTCGAGTCGATATGAAGTCAACTTTTTTTCGTTTTCACGAAGTATTTGAGTCGACAATTGCTCTTCTTGAAGGTCCATTCGAACTCAAATCAACACCTCGAGTCGATATGAAGTCGACTTTTTTTCGTTTTCACGAAGTATTTGAGTCGACAATTGCTCTTCTTGAAGGTCCATTCGAACTCAAATCAACACCTCGAGTCGATATGAAGTCAACTTTTTTTCGTTTTCACGAAGTATTTGAGTCGACAATTGGTCTTGTTTAAGGTCCATTCGAACTCAAATCAACACCTCGAGTCGATATGAAGTCAACTTTTTATCGTTCTCACGAAGTATTTGAGTCGAGAATTGCTCCTCTTGAAGGTCCATTCGAACTCAAATCAACACCTCGAGTCGATATGAAGTCAACTTTTTTTTCGTTTTCACGAAGTATTTGAGTCGACAATTGCTCTTCTTGAAGGTCCATTCGAACTCAAATCAACAACTTTTTTTCGTTTTCACGAAGTATTTGAGTCGACAATTGCTCTTCTTGAAGGTCCATTCGAACTCAGATCAAAACCTCGAATCGATATGAAGTCAACTTTTTTTCGTTTTCACGAAGTATTTGAGTCGACAATTGCTCTTCTTGAAGGTCCATTCGAACTCAAATCAACACCTCGAGTCGATATGAAGTCAACTTTTTTTCGTTTTCACGAAGTATTTGAGTCGACAATTGCTCTTCTTGAAGGTCCATTCGAACTCAAATCAACACCTCGAGTCGATATGAAGTCAACTTTTTTTCGTTTTCACGAAGTATTTGAGTCGACAATTGGTCTTCTTGAAGGTCCATTCGAACTCAAACAAACACCTCGAGTCGATATGAAGTCAACTTTTTTTCGTTTTCACGAAGTATTTGAGTCGACAATTGCTCTTCTTGAAGGTCCATTCGAACTCAAATCACCACCTCGAGTCGATATGAAGTCCACTTTTTTTCGTTTTCAAGAAGTATTTGAGTCGACAATTGCTCTTCTTGAAGGTCCATTCGAACTCAAATCAACACCTCGAGTCGATATGAAGTCAACTTTTTTTCGGTTTCTCGAAGTGTTTGAGTCGACAATTGCTCTTCTTGAAGGTCCATTCGAAGTCAAATCAACACCTCGAGTCGATATGAAGTCAACTTTTTTTCGGTTTCTCGAAGTGTTTGAGTCGACAATTGCTCTTCTTGAAGGTCCATTCGAACTCAAATCAACACCTCGAGTCGATATGAAGTCAACTTTTTTTCGTTTTCACGAAGTATTTGAGTCGACAATTGCTCTTCTTGAAGGTCCATTCGAACTCAAATCAACACCTCGAGTCGATTTGAAGTCCATTTTTTTTTGTTTTCACGAAGTATTTGAGTCGACAATTGGTCTTCTTGAAGGTCCATTCGAACTCAAACAAACACCTCGATTCGATATGAAGTCAACTTATTTTCGTTTTCACGAAGTATTTGAGTCGACAATTGCTCTTCTTGAAGGTCCATTCGAACTCAAATCACCACCTCGAGTCGATATGAAGTCAACTTCTTTTCGTTTTCACGAAGTGTTTGAGTCGACAATTGCTCTTCTTGAAGGTCCATTCGAACTCAAATCAACACCTCGAGTCGATATGAAGTCAACTTTTTTTCGTTTTCACGAAGTATTTGAGTCGACAATTGCTCTTCTTGAAGGTCCATTCGAACTCAAATCAACACCTCGAGTCGATATGAAGTCAACTTTTTTTCGTTTTCACGAACTATTTGAGTCGACAATTGCTCTTCTTGAAGGTCCATTCGAACTCAAATCAACACCTCGAGTCGATATGAAGTCAATTTTTTTCGTTTTCACGAAGTATTTGAGTCGACAATTGCTCTTCTTGAAGGTCCATTCGAACTCAAATCAACACCTCGAGTCGATATGAAGTCAACTTTTTTTCGTTTTCACGAAGTATTTGAGTCGACAATTGCTCTTCTTGAAGGTCCATTCGAACTCAAATCAACACCTCGAGTCGATATGAAGTCGACTTTTTTTCGTTTTCACGAAGTATTTGAGTCGACAATCGCTCTTCTAGAAGGTCCATTCGAACTCAAATCAACACCTCGAGTCGATAAGAAGTCAACTTTTTTTCGTTTTCACGAAGTATTTGAGTCGACAATTGCTCTTCTTGAAGGTCCATTCGAACTCAAATCAACACCTCGAGTCGATATGAAGTCAACTTTTTTTCGTTTTCACGAAGTATTTGAGTCGACAATTGCTCTTCTTGAAGGTCCATTCGAACTCAAATCAACACCTCGAGTCGATATGAAGTCAACTTTTTTTCGTTTTCACGAAGTATTTGAGTCGACAATTGCTCTTCTTGAAGGTCCATTCGAACTCAAATCAACACCTCGAGTCGATATGAAGTCGACTTTTTTTCGTTTTCACGAAGTATTTGAGTCGACAATTGCTCTTCTTGAAGGTCCATTCGAACTCAAATCAACACCTCGAGTCGATATGAAGTCAACTTTTTTTCGTTTTCACGAAGTATTTGAGTCGACAATTGCTCTTCTTGAAGGTCCATTCGAACTCAAATCAACACCTCGAGTCGATATGAAGTCAACTTTTTATCGTTCTCACGAAGTATTTGAGTCGAGAATTGCTCCTCTTGAAGGTCCATTCGAACTCAAATCAACACCTCGAGTCGATATGAAGTCAACTTTTTTTCGTTTTCACGAAGTATTTGAGTCGACAATTGCTCTTCTTGAAGGTCCATTCGAACTCAAATCAACACCTCGAATCGATATGAAGTCAACTTTTTTTCGTTTTCACGAAGTATTTGAGTCGACAATTGCTCTTCTTGAAGGTCCATTCGAACTCAAATCAACACCTCGAGTCGATATGAAGCCAACTTTTTTTCGTTTTCATGAAGTATTTGAGTCGACAATTGCTCTTCTTGAAGGTCCATTCGAACTCAAATCAACACCTCGAGTCGGTATGAAGTCAACTTTTTTTCGTTTTCACGAAGTATTTGAGTCGACAATTGCTTCTCTTGAAGGTCCATTCGAACTCAAATCAACACCTCGAGTCGATATGAAGTCAACTTTTTTTCGTTTTCACGAAGTATTTGAGTCGACAATTGCTCTTCTTGAAGGTCCATTCGAACTCAAATCAACACCTCGAGTCGATATGAAGTCAACTTTTTTTCGTTTTCACGAAGTATTTGAGTCGACAATTGCTCTTCTTGAAGGTCCATTCGAACTCAAATCAACACCTCGAGTCGATATGAAGTCAACTTTTTTTCGGTTTCTCGAAGTGTTTGAGTCGACAATTGCTCTTCTTGAAGGTCCATTCGAACTCAAATCAACACCTCGAGTCGATATGAAGTCAACTTTTTTTCGTTTTCACGAAGTATTTGAGTCGACAATTGCTCTTCTTGAAGGTCCATTCGAACTCAAATCAACACTTCGAGTCGATATGAAGTCAACTTTTTTTCGTTTTCACGAAGTATTTGAGTCGACAATTGCTCTTCTTGAAGGTCCATTCGAACTCAAATCAACACCTCGAGTCGATTTGAAGTCCATTTTTTTTTGTTTTCACGAAGTATTTGAGTCGACAATTGGTCTTCTTGAAGGTCCATTCGAACTCAAATCACCACCTCGAGTCGATATGAAGTCAACTTCTTTTCGTTTTCACGAAGTATTTGAGTCGACAATTGCTCTTCTTGAAGGTCCATTCGAACTCAAATCAACACCTCGAGTCGATATGAAGTCAACTGTTTTTCGGTTTCTCGAAGTGTTTGAGTCGACAATTGCTCTTCTTGAAGGTCCATTCGAACTCAAATCAACACCTCGAGTCGATATGAAGTCAACTTTTTTTCGTTTTCACGAAGTATTTGAGTCGACAATTGCTTCTCTTGAAGGTCCATTCGAACTCAAATCAACACCTCGAGTCGATATGAAGTCAACTTTTTTTCGTTTTCACGAAGTATTTGAGTCGACAATTGCTCTTCTTGAAGGTCCATTCGAACTCAAATCAACACCTCGAGTCGATATGAAGTCAATTTTTTTCGTTTTCACGAAGTATTTGAGTCGACAATTGCTCTTCTTGAAGGTCCATTCGAACTCAAATCAACACCTCGAGTCGATATGAAGTCAACTTTTTTTCGTTTTCACGAAGTATTTGAGTCGACAATTGCTCTTCTTGAAGGTCCATTCGAACTCAAATCAACACCTCGAGTCGATATGAAGTCGACTTTTTTTCGTTTTCACGAAGTATTTGAGTCGACAATCGCTCTTCTAGAAGGTCCATTCGAACTCAAATCAACACCTCGAGTCGATAAGAAGTCAACTTTTTTTCGTTTTCACGAAGTATTTGAGTCGACAATTGCTCTTCTTGAAGGTCCATTCGAACTCAAATCAACACCTCGAGTCGATATGAAGTCAACTTTTTTTCGTTTTCACGAAGTATTTGAGTCGACAATTGCTCTTCTTGAAGGTCCATTCGAACTCAAATCAACACCTCGAGTCGATATGAAGTCAACTTTTTTTCGTTTTCACGAAGTATTTGAGTCGACAATTGCTCTTCTTGAAGGTCCATTCGAACTCAAATCAACACCTCGAGTCGATATGAAGTCGACTTTTTTTCGTTTTCACGAAGTATTTGAGTCGACAATTGCTCTTCTTGAAGGTCCATTCGAACTCAAATCAACACCTCGAGTCGATATGAAGTCAACTTTTTTTCGTTTTCACGAAGTATTTGAGTCGACAATTGCTCTTCTTGAAGGTCCATTCGAACTCAAATCAACACCTCGAGTCGATATGAAGTCAACTTTTTATCGTTCTCACGAAGTATTTGAGTCGAGAATTGCTCTTCTTGAAGGTCCATTCGAACTCAAATCAACACCTCGAGTCGATATGAAGTCAACTTTTTTTCGTTTTCACGAAGTATTTGAGTCGACAATTGCTCTTCTTGAAGGTCCATTCGAACTCAAATCAACCCCTCGAATCGATATGAAGTCAACTTTTTTTCGTTTTCACGAAGTATTTGAGTCGACAATTGCTCTTCTTGAAGGTCCATTCGAACTCAAATCAACACCTCGAGTCGATATGAAGTCAACTTTTTTTCGTTTTCATGAAGTATTTGAGTCGACAATTGCTCTTCTTGAAGGTCCATTCGAACTCAAATCAACACCTCGAGTCGATATGAAGTCAACTTTTTTTCGTTTTCACGAAGTATTTGAGTCGACAATTGCTCTTCTTGAAGGTCCATTCGAACTCAAATCAACACCTCGAGTCGATATGAAGTCAACTTTTTTTCGTTTTCACGAAGTATTTGAGTCGACAATTGCTCTTCTTGAAGGTCCATTCGAACTCAAATCAACACCTCGAGTCGATATGAAGTCAACTTTTTTTCGTTTTCACGAAGTATTTGAGTCGACAATTGCTCTTCTTGAAGGTCCATTCGAACTCAAATCAACACCTCGAGTCGATATGAAGTCAACTTTTTTTCGGTTTCTCGAAGTGTTTGAGTCGACAATTGCTCTTCTTGAAGGTCCATTCGAACTCAAATCAACACCTCGAGTCGATATGAAGTCAACTTTTTTTCGTTTTCACGAAGTATTTGAGTCGACAATTGCTCTTCTTGAAGGTCCATTCGAACTCAAATCAACACTTCGAGTCGATATGAAGTCAACTTTTTTTCGGTTTCTCGAAGTGTTTGAGTCGACAATTGCTCTTCTTGAAGGTCCATTCGAACTCAAATCAACACCTCGAGTCGATATGAAGTCAACTTTTTTTCGGTTTCTCGAAGTGTTTGAGTCGACAATTGCTCTTCTTGAAGGTCCATTCGAACTCAAATCAACACCTCGAGTCGATATGAAGTCAACTTTTTTTCGGTTTCTCGAAGTGTTTGAGTCGACAATTGCTCTTCTTGAAGGTCCATTCGAACTCAAATCAACACCTCGAGTCGATATGAAGTCAACTTTTTTTCGTTTTCACGAAGTATTTGAGTCGACAATTGCTCTTCTTCAAGGTCCATTCGAACTCAATTCACCACCTCGAGTCGATATGAAGTCAACTTTTTTTCGTTTTCACGAAGTATTTGAGTCGACAATTGCTCTTCTTGAAGGTCCATTCGAACTCAAATCAACACCTCGAGTCGATATGAAGTCAACTTTTTTTCGGTTTCTCGAAGTGTTTGAGTCGACAATTGCTCTTCTTGAAGGTCCATTCGAACTCAAATCAACACCTCGAGTCGATATGAAGTCAACTTTTTTTCGGTTTCTCGAAGTGTTTGAGTCGACAATTGCTCTTCTTGAAGGTCCATTCGAACTCAAATCAACACCTCGAGTCGATATGAAGTCAACTTTTTTTCGGTTTCTCGAAGTGTTTGAGTCGACAATTGCTCTTCTTGAAGGTCCATTCGAACTCAAATCAACACCTCGAGTCGATATGAAGTCAACTTTTTTTCGGTTTCTCGAAGTGTTTGAGTCGACAATTGCTCTTCTTGAAGGTCCATTCGAACTCAAATCAACACCTCGAGTCGATATGAAGTCAACTTTTTTTCGTTTTCACGAAGTATTTGAGTCGACAATTGCTCTTCTTGAAGGTCCATTCGAACTCAAATCAACACCTCGAGTCGATATGAAGTCAACCTTTTTTCGTTTTCACGAAGTATTTGAGTCGACAATTGGTCTTCTTGAAGGTCCATTCGAACTCAAATCAACACCTCGAGTCGATATGAAGTCAACTTTTTTTCGTTTTCACGAAGTATTTGGGTCGACAATTGCTCTTCTTGAAGGTCCATTCGAACTCAATTCACCACCTCGAGTCGATATGAAGTCAACTTTTTTTCGTTTTCACGAAGTATTTGAGTCGACAATTGCTCTTCTTGAAGGTCCATTCGAACTCAAATCAACACCTCGAGTCGATATGAAGTCAACTTTTTTTCGGTTTCTCGAAGTGTTTGAGTCGACAATTGCTCTTCTTGAAGGTCCATTCGAACTCAAATCAACACCTCGAGTCGATATGAAGTCAACTTTTTTTCGGTTTCTCGAAGTGTTTGAGTCGACAATTGCTCTTCTTGAAGGTCCATTCGAACTCAAATCAACACCTCGAGTCGATATGAAGTCAACTTTTTTTCGGTTTCTCGAAGTGTTTGAGTCGACAATTGCTCTTCTTGAAGGTCCATTCGAACTCAAATCAACACCTCGAGTCGATATGAAGTCAACTTTTTTTCGGTTTCTCGAAGTGTTTGAGTCGACAATTGGTCTTCTTGAAGGTCCATTCGAACTCAAATCAACACCTCGAGTCGATATGAAGTCAACTTTTTGGTTTATTATCTTCGATAATGAACCATTGGAATCGCCCAAAGAAAAAAAAATTTTAACCCCCCCTCAAAATTTGTTGGTTTACGTTTCAAGATACGTAGATTCAGAAAATCGAATAAAAAAAATTCTTGACACAACGGTTCATTATCTTCTTTGTACAGATCACCCTTCTGTCTAGATCACTAGGTCTAAATGTCTAGATTCTAAATGTTAGATTAATTACTATTACCAATTATCACTAATTATTAACAATTTTATCAAGTACCAAGTGAAAATTATTATAATTTATTGTTAGGTATTAATAATTCGTATTTATTATTAATAATTATTATTATTAATTATGATTAATTAATACGATATAATTCTGGGGTTTTTAATACTACGTCGGTAATAATTTTTCTATAAAAGAAGTACCTACCAACAAACATTCGAAATTACCTTCATTTCCGTAGCACGAAACGCACCTCAGAACAACAAACTCGACATCACTTTTGCCATATGATGTTCCAAAGAGCTTGTTAGTATGAAAATGGACCTGTATTTCAACAGTTTGAGTCATGATCGTGTTGTGAGGCACAATCTTTGAGCCGTCATTGTGAAATAATGGCTGGTCGTACAAAGCTGCGGATGGTCTTAAAAAATTCTACGGAACAAACTTTATCTAAATATGAAATAAAAAACATACCGTTCTATATGAATTTTTCGAGATATGGAATTTTCAAAATTTCAAAATTCGTTTTGAACCCCTTCCCCTTGACCTAGGGTTATGAAAAGTTTCGAGGACCATTGTGGGGCTGGTCCAAACCCAGAAACCAAATTTCGTAATTTTAGCTCAACGCTAACTGGGCAAAGTGGCACGGACGGCGTACGGGGGACGGCGTACGGCGTACGGGTGACGGACGGATTTTTTTTTATTCGATTTTCTGAATCTACGTATCTTGAAACGTAAACCAACAAATTTTGAGGGGGGGTTAAAAAAATCTTTTCTTTGGGCGATTCCAATGGTTCATTATCGAAGATAATAAACCAAAATCCGTCCGTCCGCCGTACGCCGTCCGCCGTCCGCGCCACTTTGCCCAGTTAGCGTTGAGCTAAAATTACGAAATTTGGTTTCTGGCTTTGGACCAGCCCCACAATGATCCTCGAAGCTTTTCATAACCCTAGGTCAAGGGGAAGGGGTTCAAAACGAATTTTTAAATTTTGAAAATTTCATATCTCGAAAAATTCATATAGAACGGTATGTTTTTTATTTCATATTTAGATAGAGTTTGTTCCGTAGAATTTTTTAAGACCATCCGCAGCTTTGTACGACCAGCCGTTCGTTCACAATGATGGCTCAAAGATTGTGCCTCACAACACGATCATGAATCAAACTTTTGAAATACAGGTCCATTTTCATACTAACAAGCTCTTTGGAACATCATATGGCTTAAGTGATGTCGAGTTTGTTGTTCTGAGGTGCGTTTCGTGCTACGGAAATGAAGGTAATTTCGAATGTTTGTTGGTAGGTACTTCTTTCATAGAAACATTATTACCGACGTAGTATTAAAAACCCCAGAATTATATCGTATTAATTAACAATAATTATTATTATATAATATTATTATATTATTTTATTATTATTATAATAATTATTATTATATCGTATCATAATTAACAATAATTATTATTAATAATAATTACGAATTATTAATACCTAAAAATAAATTATAATAATTTTCACTAGGTACTTGATAAAATTGTTAATAATTAGTGATAATTGATAATAATAATTAATCTAACATTTACGATCTAGACATTTAGACCTAGTGATCTAGACAGAAGGGTGATCTGTACAAAGAAGATAATAAACCGTTGTGTCAAGAATTTGCAGAGTTTTTTAAATTCAGCTGCATGATTCAAGATTGGTTTTTCGAGCGCTGTTCCACATCTTTCTCAGCCAGTTGATCACAGAGGCAATGAAACCTGTAGAACACGGAACCCGCAGATTCACTATGGCCACAAGCTGGTTATAACGAAACCTGGAGTATCTCTTAATCCCCTCCTTCAGAGTGTTCTCCCACCGCCTTGAGGCGCAAATTTACCAGTTTCCGTTCGTCTCGTGCAGAGCAGTATTGTTGGAGCAACACACATTTGAATTGCATCACGTCAATTTTCGATCGTTCAATGGCGCAAAGATTAGTTCAGAGACGACCAGTGCATCAAAAATCAGGCAGGATGCTTCCCAACTTTGGCTTTTACTCCATCAATACCCTGGCGGCCTTCGATACAAAATTAATTCGGTCATTATCGAACAATACTGTAATTGCTGTTCTCCCATTGCGCCAAGGTTTACTCATTCGATCGAACAATCCTGAAACAACCCACGCGTCCAATTGATTCACCACTCCCACACCACATTATTGAAATTATTCCATTACCATCGAAGTTTATTGAAGCTCGAACAATGGACGGCGGTGATAACTAGTTTCAACGAGTATTTCGAAAATGTGCTCTCGAAAAGCCCTTTCAGATAAAAGGGACGCCAGGGAATTAAAAATTGAAAATAATAGGAACAGTTTACTATCGAGACAGTCTCTCATTAAAAGGCTTCAAGTCCCTCTTTTTGATAAGCCCTACACGAAATGTGGACAGAGTGGGAAGAAATCTAAGAGATTCGAAGCGATAAAGTTGACGGAGAAAATAAAAGAATGAAGGCCCCATTGGGGATTCCTGGATTGTGGGAGAGGAGGTCTCCTGGTAACGAGCTCGGTTGATCCTACGATTTCAAACAGGGTCCTTGTAGAGCTATAACCTTAAACGTATTGGGAACCGAAAAAAAAAGAAAAGTTTCACGACAAGTTACGGACTCTATTCGAATGACGCACTTACGTAAATGACCGTTCGGTTTCTTCTGGGTCCAGTTAACCTGTGAGAGGAGGGTGAATACTTTAAATTTCGACTGTCCGATCTCTGATTAGGTCAATTTTTCGCTCGGTCGGCTCACCAAATACAAAACAGATGTGTATAAAATAAAGAGAAATCCCAAAGGAAAGAGCTCGACCTCTACGACCACTTACCAAAAACGCTGTTGATTCTTCCACGACGGTTAATCATAATTTGTACATGTGATAAAGGACGTACCTTGTACTCTCTCTCTCACCTATCAAGTTCAGTTCTGTATCGTCGTCGTTCCAATAAACATCCACCTTTCGCAAAACATACGCATTCACTTACTTACACATTGGCGACGAGGATGGGACGGAATGACCAGTCCATAGGCCCCGCCGAACAGAGGTTGTACAGAAGTGACCTCCATGGATCATAATTGTTTGTTTTGGGGATGTAGAATCGTGAATGGGAATTAAGTGGGATAAGAGTGGGATTAGATTTATTTATTTATTATGTTACATATTCTTTATACACAAATAATGACAAATTAACAAATCTCCTAACAGATTATTAATCTGAAACGGTTTGGGGAGAGTAACACCACTTCTGTTGTACAGGAGTCTGTTGTTGTCAGTCGCTCATCCAGATTGTTAAATACGACGAACTAAATGTGTACTAATTTGTATGGCTAGGTATAAGTTATGGCTAAGGACATGATCAACAAATAACTGGGCGTAGGTACCTCTGAGAGCGCAAGTTCAGAGAATGTGTATCCCAATATAGAGGCATTAAATTTTCTTTATTTTTTGTTGAAATTTCAATAAAAACGTACGCATTCGTAGTAACGATCACTATTCTGTGAACAATATTCTTGTAAAGTCCCATAACTTCCCGAAATAATTGGAGGAACGTTCGTTCTAGAAGGGGACCAGACGGTAGAGTAGAACTTCAGGTCTCTTCAGTTTTCTTACTAAATCCCCTTCTAACTAAAAACCGACCGAACAAAATGCTTATGGTCCAGTGAGTAGTGTCATGACTCAAAATTATATGGCAGTTGTATTTTGTATAGCGGATGGAATACCTGACTCGTTCATGGAGGGGTATTACATTTTGAACTGCCAATGGAGCCACACGCGTAATGGCCATTCCACGAAAACGCCATTGTTATTGTCTAACGTTCGATAGACACTTATATGAAATATTGTGATTTTATATTACCTAGTTTTCATTAAGATCCAGTGTAGGCAAAAAAATGCTCGAAACCATTTGAATGTCGTATTTTCTCCTAAAATCCGCTTCGAGAAATTCGCCCACCGCGTCAATTCCACACAATCAACTGCGTTAATTTATTAATTTATTATAAGCACGATTTTATTTAATTTTTTGGTTTTGTTTTTTGTTCACGCTGTCCAAAATTATGAACAGGACTATGAGATGTGGAATAATCCTCGCCCGCATCTCCATTCAAAAGGCCCCCGTTAGTAAGTCACACCTACACGATCCATCATCATTAATAATTTATTCGTCTGAGGAGAAAAAAAAATTGTATATCGTATCGAAAGATTTTTCTACGGGGTAAGTGAAGGTTTTGAAATTATGAAAACGACATGAATAAATATTTCGATTTTCGACTTGGGTGGCGATCACGTTGAATTCACACTTTCGCCATTCGACGGAAACCCAGTTAACGATTTCGGCTCCGCTACAATATTTGGAGAAAAAAAATCGTCGAAACCCTCCGACGGTAATGCGATTCATTTCCCACGCGTAGGCGTTTAATTGTTCGAAACCAAAAGGTGATATCCGGGAGGGATGTCGTATACTGTACCATAACGGGGTCGACCGACAACGAACAAAAACACACCTGTCAATTCTTTTTTCGCTCTCCGAGCCCCAAGAGACACCCTTCATTTCAATTGTAAATGTTTTGAGGGTGATTGCAAGTTTTACGAAAGACAATGCGAAATTTTAAATCACACCTTATCAACCTGTCATCGTAAACACGGTCGACCTAAATACACTTCGAGAGACAGATAAACGCCTCGTGTTTACTGGTTTGACATTTACTTGTGAATGGACTGAGTCAAGAAAAATCTCGCATATCAGGACGCTGTTCGGTCGAAACTAGCGCTGGAAATTCGGACGAATTTTGGTGGGATTTGGATTTATTTCGATCTGATTGTAGGCAATAGTTTGTACTCACAAACACACTCATAAAGTGGACATTTCGATATTTTGAAGGACGAATTGTTGATTTTGTTTCCTCGGTAGATTATGAATAAATATATAAATATATATATGTTGGAGTTCAATGGTTTAACAGTACGATCGACTAGCAAAGCACCCTGAGCATAGAGGGAGGGAGAAGGAAAGGGTATGGGAAGCCCTTCCTTCAGAAGCCTTTTCTTGTGTGTCCACCAGTTCAGTCGGGGCCAGGACAGTCGCCCAGTGTGGACCGTTGACGGATTTTGTCATACAATTTTTTCGGAAATTCGAGTTTTAAAAATGTTGGACCAAGAATAATATGGACGACAGACGTTCCAACACTACGCTAGCTATTTAAACTATAAGGAGATGATCACAAAATTTCATTTAATGAAAAGATATAACAAATTCCGGAGACCATAAGGGTGTATTCCTGTGTATTTTCCGACGCTGAATCGGAATCTGAGATTCAAATTTATTCGCTAGGGGAGATTTAAGGAGGGGGTGGAAACACGATGGTGAAGTCAGAATTGCGATATCTTATTCTATTATTGGATTAGAGCGAACATTTCCAGTAACAACCACGTTTCTTCATCTTCAAAGTGCTCGAGTTTGAGAACGGAATAAGACATCGCAATTCTGACTTCACCATCATGTTCGGCGTAAAGAAGAAGAAAAACAAAACACTTTTCCTAAATGAGCTGTCACTTGTGATGATGTTTCATTTTTGGAATTCATGGGAATTCTTCCCCCCCCCCCCCCTAAAACTTCCCTAGCAAATAAATTTGGGAGTATACGCCTTTTTTGGATCTCAGATTTGGATTCAGAGTTGAAAATACACAGGAATACACTCTTATGGTCTCCGGAATTCGATTTTTTTTCCATTTGTGGTGCTGTGTTATTGAAATGTGCTCACGAAACGCCCATTTAACCGCATTTTCGTTACGCTGATATTGATATTGACGCGTACGTGTTTAGCGTACAGTGATATTAATTAAAATTTTGCGTTTCACGACCACTTGGAGAGCCAGAAATAATTAATGAAAATATTATTCTACAATTTTCTTCGGACAAACCCGCAAAAGGGAGGTCGAATCAGAAGGGAATGCGGGTCCGCAAGGGCCTTTCCTCGCCCACCGGCATCTCTTACTTTAATTGGAGGAAGGAACGCAAGGAGCACCGTTTCGTACTTTTTTACCGAGACTTCTCCCACAAGGATGGCATCCGGGACTGCCATTAAAATGCTTATCGTTTATAAGGTTGTAACCAATTATGATTCGAAATCGCTAAGGTATAGAAGGCGCTCACCAGGTCATCTCTCAAAGTCCAATCTCCGTTTTATTTTTTATTTTTTATTTTTTTATATACCTACTACCCGCCTACGTATGAAAAGAGAAGAAAAAAAAATGTCGTATACACATAAAAGTGTTTGGGTCGGCGGTACTGGAGATCTTGCGACAAAAACAGCTTTGGTTTAAATAGCGACACTGACCATAAAAAGAAAACCGACCACCGGTTCTTCGTGGCGCAGGGACTTGTGACTCGGAACGGGAATATCCATCATCGCTCGCTTGAACCTAAGAAAAACTATTGGAACAACACGAAGGTTGTATTCTCGTTCTACGACGGGCCACTAGTTTTCCAAGTGTTTTTCGAACGGTCGTGGATTTCGATCTCGACGGAAATGGTCAAGGTATGTTGGCCATGTGCGTAAAACTAATTCAATTCTTAAAGTTGGCAGTATTCGGGTGATGAGGAGATTTAAACTAGCATTTGGTAGTACTCACTAAACCTGTACAAGTAAACGCTCGTAGGAGTTTAAGCAAGGGCCTCTTCGGGAAGGACCTCTTAGGGAAAGGAGGAAGGACCTCTTACTTGATCCTGTCTTGGTAATGCTGGAAATCGATCGAATAAAGTAAATTGTTTTGTTTTGAGGATTATAACATGTACTGGTCAGTGTCGGAATTTCTTTACGGAGAGATGAGGATCAATCCTTAATCAAAAGTGAAATTCAATTAAATCTGATGTTCAGGATCCTGTCCTTCCTTCCAGGTTTTATTGGTGAAGACTCGGGAATACACTGAACGTCGGTCAGTTTAACATTAATCCCCCGTTTCATGATGGAATTTTAGTAAAACCTCGACTTACGTCGACAAATACCTAAATCAATAAAACTAAGTCAATTCTTACACATTCTTGAAATCGGGCGATTAGGAGATTTAAGCTAGCAGTTGGTAGTGCACTCCAAACCTGTATAAGCAAACGCTTGTGAGAATTTCGGAAAGGGCCTCTTGCGTCATAAAACCTTCCATCAGACTAAGATTTTTTATTCACATGGCTTTAGTTATCATTTTGATGATCGGAAAGGTTATTTTCGATTGGTTAAAGAAACTGCCTAATTGCTCCAATTGTTGATTGCTTGACCAATATTAACCCATGGGTTAACCCATTAACCCATCGGTTAACCCATTAACCCATAGGTTAACCCATTAACCCATAGGTTAACCCATTAACCCATAGGTTAACCCATTAACCCATAGGTTAACCCATTAAAAATAATTGTTATTATTGTTAACAATAATTATTACTGTTAATAGCCGATCGTAACAAAACAATTGATCTGCCATTCCTACTGACGATCACGGGAGTAACGCATTTGTGTGACGATTGAACTTTCTACTACGGAATTCGTAATTTACTGATTAGGTTGATATATAGACAAAATAAATATAACAACGATATTCAGTGAGAATTTGCGAGGACCACTTTAAGAGAAGTAAATTTTATATTATTTGTATTATCTTCGATTTTTTGGAGCGTTATGTCGGTCGTAATATCGAGAATCGAAAAACATGGACGGGATTTCAATTTCTCCGGACTACCGAAATTCGACTTCTCGTTTCTACTTTTCGATAATACAGTGAGTTATTTCTCGAAAGCTGCCAACTTCACAGGAACGCGGAAGCTTTGAACGGCCCTCGTTTTAACGAAAACGCGCCTTTGACGCGAAAAACGGAACTCGTAGAAACGGCAGTGACACTGCAAGTTCGACCGATATAAATCTTCTTCGTGCCCTTATTTCCGTTTGAAGTGATTTACATTTCGCATCAATTAGAGGTGCATAAGGTCCCGGTGCAACCTCAATTATGACATTGCAAGAGTCGATCTCACCTTTTGTACGGGTCGCCTCAAGGGGGTTCCCGGATGACGAGAAAGGCTTTGTTCCTGGTGTGAGAAATAGGCGGAAAATGATGAGGCGAAACTTGGGTTAGGTCGGGGATATATACGACTCGAGGTTAGATTGCCAGATCCTACATTTTTGTATGGTACTCGTAGACGATCAACATTCACACTTCTTAACTCATACGAACCCACGGTTTGTATTTATTTTATTTATTTATTAGTGTTACGACAGATGGGTTGATAGCGAAAATACCATTAGTCAATTGGCATGGATATGCCTTACCGCTGGGTATCATGACGCTGCCTAGGCCTTGGATCAGCTGAGTGGCTCCCAAACTTAATTTCCATGTCATTCACACTATGAAGCTGTAATATGGTAAAAACCACTGTGGACTTAGGTAAAAACCACTAGGACTTGGGTCCTATGGTAAAACCCACTAGGACTTGAACATGACGCTGCTCAGGCCTCGGATAAGCTGAGTGGCTCCTAAAGCTAATTTCTATGCTATTCACTCTATGAAGCTGTAATTTGGTATGTAGCCCCCTTAGGACTTAAACTTTATGCAGAATAGGCTCAAGATCAAATGAGAGGTTCCTAAACCTAATTTATGCTATTCACACTATGAAGCTGTAATTTGGTATCTAGCCTCTATAGGACTTTAAATTAACGCTGTCTAGGACCCGGATCAGCTACGCGGCTCCTAAAGCTAATTTCTATGCTATTCACTCTATGAAGCTGTAATTGGGTATGTAGCCTTAGGACTTACACTTCAAGGCCCAGGATCGGCTGAGGGGCTCCTGCACCTAGTTTCTAAAAATTTTGTTACACGGAAGAAAAAAAAGCGTAACGCGACATAGCAACGGACAATTACTATCAGCACTCTTCTTCTGTGTAATTCGTATCCTCTGGCTGTGGAGGGGGCAAATATGCTGGGACTTGTGGGATTTTTGCAGAAATTCAACAAAAATCCAACAATCC
Source organism: Stenodema calcarata (assembly GCA_963920205.1). Lineage (NCBI taxonomy): Eukaryota > Metazoa > Arthropoda > Insecta > Hemiptera > Miridae > Stenodema > Stenodema calcarata. The sequence continues at coordinate 16,851,127 of OY986061.1, read as the reverse complement.
TCCATCAGGACGTTATTAGGTAGTAGGAAAAACTTCCGTTTAGACGGTAGTTTATTTATCAATATGAAAAAGCAAAAGGATTATGCAAAGGAAAATAAAAGAAAGATAAATTAGGGTGTGCGAATTGAAATATAACGGAAACTTCATGTGTTTTGTTCAAGACGAAATTTGGCCTGAATTTTGACTAAAGGGTCCTGGTTTTGATTTTCCTGCCAAATTGACAAGATATAGTTGCCCATATTTGATTCAGTAATCAACATGATTGAAATTCAAGTGTCATTAGTACTCGTAAGTCCTCTACTTTCAACCGTACAATTATCAATCAAAGAGGGAACCGAAGGTCAAAAAGTTGTTTCCAGTCTGAAGATTCTAAAAATAAGTTCGTAAGAGATCGCTCCAGTCTTACTGCCGGCAGATATTTGTCATTCCGACTTTGAAGTCGTTCCCAATAAGAAGAGATACTACGTTACGCGTTAGGTAGATGAAAATATAATATTTCTTTCGCGAGGTTTTCGCAAGGTTTTGTAAAAAATAAACAAAATATTGAGACAGGTCTCCTTTTGAACTGTTGTGTTCGTACGATGTGTTCAGCGTGCGGAATTATACGAAGGTGTTCTATGAGTGTAAAAATATTGAATGATATCGGGTGATCGACCTCGGCTTTATAGTAACGAACGGGGTTCCGGGTTCGACCACCTCCGGCTCCGTAGATACGACTATTTATGACTGGGTAGTACATTGTTTGAGGCTTACATTGTTTTGAATAACTTGTGTCCAAACGTTATTCATCGGTGGTGAGTATGGGGCGGATTGGCTTACAAGTGCGTATTTCAAGTCCGTTTTACGTCTTGGTGATTCCAAAAATTCAATGGGCAACTCATTTTGTGTGTAACTGCATATTTTCAATACTACTGCATAAACTCATACTGTGCATATTTTTGAGAAACAGCTTATAAAGCTGCATTCTCTCTGATTCCCGATCTTCTTCCGTTTCTTCTTCTCGTTATTCGATGGTTACGATTTTGCGTTTGGTCAAGTCTTGGATCTTTTCTCCTCCTCATGAGGATGTTGGTCTCGTCATGGTGTAGAGTTTGGACGATGGCTTCTTTCTTCCTTACAGCAAATCTTCTCTTGTTTGATTGTTGCACCAGAATCTACTCCTGAAAAGTTACATATTGCAGACCTCTACTCAAAACTTCTTTCCCAGAGTCTTCATATAATATGAAAGTATTCTTCTTATTATTTAAAAACGCGTTTAGCACATTTTCGGCCTTTAGGGGCGGGAAGTACTCGTACTTTGTTACTCCAACGCATTGTCTTGACCAGACAGAATGGAAGGTGGTTCTTGAAAGCGACTTTTGTGATTTAGAAATCTTGGGTTGGTATTTGTGACGGCTGCTTTTCTTCGGAGAGAAAATAAAGACTTCATCAATTTGTCATATTTATTTTTGACGTTGACAACTCAGTTTCCCTCGCAATAATTTCTGGTTGGTCGTAACTGCGTAGCTGACCGGAGTCTCAGGAGACCGATAATTTTCTGAATCAACAGGTGATGGTTGACGCGACAAAGTGCTTTCCCGTGCAATCACAAGTGCAAAGGAGGCAGCCTCTGAATGGTGTAGTTGCGAACGGTGTTGAAGAAAATGAACGATAGCTGTCATTTCTTCATCGCCTTCATATCCAAGTTTGGGCGGTGGTAATTGACAATTATTATCCTCCTCTGCCCAAGGGACCATATATAGTTCAGGAGAGCTATTGAGAGGGGTCCAGAGGTTGAAGACCGGCTCGGTAAGTCGCGAAGGGGGTTTGGACGAGGGATCCTTATTTTTCTAGGGAGAACCGCTAACGTAATAAGTCGGCTTTCATCATTGGTACAAGGCGAATGCGCGGGGATGCAAAGGAATAAAATGTCGGAGGAGTGGAACTGGTGATAATTTTCAACATGAGATCCGCCGTATCTCCGGTAAGTTGTTACGGGAAATGCCTTGGGGATTTGATATCAGGTCTGGAGGATCTACGACCAGCGACTATGTTCCTCCTGGTTCCTCTAAAAACACCCTCGCCGATGAAGAATGCCGCCTACCGACCTGCGAAATTTGCATATGAGTAGTTTCCCGAGCTCGCGTTCACCGAAGTATGCCGCGACTATATCACGCGAAATTCCTTTAACCACTTTCACGGCAACAGGTTGTTGATCTTAAATTGATTCTGGCGTTTTGGAAAGCCAGAAAGCCAAAACATACTTTTTGGTTCACCATTCGAAATTCCCAAAAGTCTCAAAAATAAATAACCGACGTACGCCCGAGAGAAAACTTGCGAATACGATTGAAAACGGATCGAAAACCGTGAAATGATGAAGATTCAATATCAACTAAAATCGACCAACAAACAAAAGAAGGTCAATGATATCCAGATCTTGTCTATAATGCAGTGCAGTGGGAAAACGGCATTAGCTCTAAAGGGTCAAATCGAATAAGTTGAGTTTGATTCACCAGAAGTTGGTATTTTCATGACATTTATTAATTGTATTATTGTTTATTCTTGAAATCGAAAACATTTATTTATTTGTAAATTCCCAGCTCGTGAGCCAATCTGAAGAAAATTGTATTCACGTCATGTCGCTGTTCCTTCGGTATAACAGATTATCAACAATATAATGATTTTGATCAAAAACTGGAGTTACATTTCGTTTTATTTCATCTACGCCACTGATCCACTTTCCATACAAGTTTAATGGTAAGATTTTCTTTCAAAAAACCTTCCTGGTTGGAGATTCTGCACATAATATATTATAGCCCAGCGCAAAACTACCCCTACGCCACCTTACAGCAGTAAAACTTGAACTTCTAAATTAAATTTCCAGAAAAAATTGACTTTAGGATACAAAGTGTTTAATATCCGTAAAAAGATAAAGAACAAAGAAGAGAATTTGAAGCTTTGAAGGGAGTTGGCGCGAGATGTTCGAAGCAGCAATGAAGACTAAGCTAAAGAGATTATTTTCAACTTCCACGCAGTAAGTAGAAACATGTCACATTTCTTAGGATATTGGCGTCGGGTTTACCGCGTAATGGGGGGAAAATCTCAATTTTTTATTTTTTTGGCGCTTGACAACGTCAGAAGAGTGATGTAGGGTTATCTCCCCAGAAAATCCGAAAATAATAATAACTGGTGTAGGAGAATTCTAAGGCTTTTTTTGCTCGCTCACGCCTGCAGGCTCAGCGGAATACAAGATTTTGAACCGAAAGGAGAAATTGACTGGACGCGCTGAAGGCATTTATCACCATCACAGAAATCCACGGACTCCAAAACCTGCAGCCCGTCCCATGAGAGAGAACGGCGGTGGAAACGGCCCCGGCACATTAGCGCTAACATCCAGATCACAAATCATAGCCTAAATTAACGTGGCAATGATTTATTTCCCGAAGCAGTGCACATATTTCGCCCTGGTGAGGAACCACTCCGATGGTTACTGTTTACCTAAACATTTATGCGCGGAGTTAACCTCTAGGACAGTGAAGGTATAAATCTTTCGCCGAAGCGAGGGAGCTGGCCTGTGCAAACCACACATTCGTCCACAGCTGATTGAATTTTAATAAGACGCCTTTTTTTTCCCATTCCTGAAAGGCAAAGGGTTAAAAGCGGTGCGTTTGTTGAGCTAGTTGGACGGAATGAAGACATTTCAATGGGAGGGTTTCTTGTCGAACATTATGACTGTGGAAACTGGAACTCCGAAGCACTCAATCTGTCTTACGACCGTTAGGACCGCCTTTCGCTTCCTTTTCGAATAAAATTCTGAACCGAATCATGAAGGCTGCATACAGAAGGGCAGCTCGAGGTTTGATATTTACGGCCGACCGGGGTTCGGTTGCGTAGCAAGTGGAGTTGAAGCAGCATAATGCATAAACAGACGTTAACTGGTCATCTACTCCACGCGGAATGAATTCAGAACAGGGAAAGTCCGTTACGATTCAGTAAACCCGACCATTCAGTCCAAGTCGAGAAAACACCATCACAATCTTCACGTTGCAATCATTACGGCTAATCACGAACCCAGTACAATTTCACGACGCACGAACCTAAAGGGAAGTTTGGTACTGTACCAAACCCCCCAAAAAACACTCCGCGTAAAAATCGCGAGTGTCATTCTATCATCCCCGTCCGCCTTTTCTCTTCCAACTGAAGAGATGCCCTTCACAAGCACCGTACCCGTTTCGAAATCTTCCCTTGGGCTCATACAGGGTGTTAGCCGCTTGGTGTAAAAGAAAGAAATGAGTCAAACTAGACTGGAAATGGAGTAGAACGCCGCCAACTGCACCTTTCTACATCTGTTTTTGTTGAAGTTATAATAAGAATAAAATTATAAATTAATAATAATAATAAATTGAGCAGGAATAAAGGAGAGGCTGTAGCCTTGCCTAACCGAATAAGAAGAAGAAAATGGTAAGGGCGAAGAACCAAGTTTTTGGAGTTGTATAACTCGCTCCTTTAAGACCTAGCGACTTGAAACTTCCAGGGGTTTTGTCTATTATCCACACCAAGAAGATACATACCGAATTTCAAGTTGACCAAACTTAGCCTAAATTCAGCCTAATGTTCAGTTTTTGTTCCTAAAATTTATTTGGATTAAGGTAATGGGTTACATCTTTCAAGTCGCACTGGGTCAGGACATAAAGTCTGTACAAAGTTTCAAGTCGATTGTTTCTGTTACCCTGGCCGTAGACTCGTCAAAGTGGACAATGATGAAAAATCTATTAACTGAAATGTGAAACGTCAAAAATTGGAAACATAATTTGTTATAAAACCAGTGAAATGGAGAAATTTTACATAAAACCAGTTATATCTTCGAAAATTCGCCCTTACAGCCATGCTGCATGACTGTGGATTTTTTTTGGACACGAAAATGCCTTTGCTCTGGCCTCTCCCCGGTGTTGTGTGACGATTTTGTGACATCCTCCTTTTAGGATGATTTTCACGTCCAACCAATCCGTAACTAAGTAATTGTAACTCCATCTGTGTGCATCCCACGGTGATCGTTTACCCCTCGTTGGAATCATCAGATTTTATGGAATAGTTACATGTTAACCAGACGCACGAACCTACCTTCAGTGGCAAATGAGCAGTACAGGTTGAGAAAATGAGGGTAAACATGTAGTCATCAACAAAACTACAAGTTTCAGATTTGTCATTGTTTTGTCGGACATACTTATACAACCGTAAGATACCTATGCATTAGTCTTTAAGATTAATTCAGTCTGTTGGACTACATCTTGTAAGAAACCTGGACTCTATACTGCCTGCCTCTTCTGGAGTCAAACTCTCCCCATTACAAGTCCAAGTTTTCATTATGGGTGATTGGACTTATTATCAACAATCCGGGCTTGCAAAAGTTGCACGAATCGCTATTCAACTATGCGTGAGTCAATTACGAGTATCAATACCTCATTGTGAAAGCGTAATTTTTGTCGACTAAAAATCCGGGCTCTCGCGTTTTAGACCAGTTTTTAGGGACCCCCCAACGAGCGGGGGACACTAATCACCTTGTAATACAAACGCGTTCTGGATTGTGGCGGATTGACACAGTGAACGAAAAAAAAAACGGACGATGAAATGTTGGAAAACGCGTTGACAAGGCGAGTTTTCGGGAGTCAAGCGACGCAGTCAATCAGTGAAACGCGGGAACCCCCGATAGAGTCATCAGGGCGTATTGAAGGGTACCAGACGCAACGCATTAGCTTCATCACGACGGTTCTGAGTCGAGAGGAAGTTACAATCCGGCACGGCTGATTGCCGTTGATTATCGTTAGGTGAGTACCCACTTGCGAAAACTACTCATCACCCCAACGTTTCCGTCTTCTCCCGAAAGACTCGGGCGCCCGGCTAATGGATTAACAGCTCGAGGGGACTTGGAAGATCTTTACTTCCCTCCGGGGGACGAGGAAATTATGACAAGTCGTCCCTTTCTATCGGTATTCGTATTTTTCGGAACCGTATACTTTGCTCCATTAAACGAAAAATGTCCGCCGTCCGAATGAACGATAAATATACACCGTGCAGGGGGCTAAAAAAACGAAGTAAAGGCGAGAGTTCCCATTTCCGTCAACACCCAAACTTGTTTGAGACGTCAGATTCAACACCGAATATGATAAATTTTCGTAATGATGCAAAACACCACCAAACAAAATCAAGTTTCTTACAAATACCCCGTTGTACGCGGCATAAATCAACTCCTAACAGACCCTGCACTTAACGGTCGTGCTCCTTGCAGCTACCTGTCGCCTTACAGCTACTTTGTGATCTCAACTGGTGAAATTGTTTACAACGTGAGGTGTCTAGAGGAGCGGCAAAATAGTGGAAATCTATCTTAAGAAATAAAAAAACGAGTTTTCAAAATTCAAAAAGTCTATTTCCACAAAACATCTAGAAGATGAGAAGAACGAAGAGGAACCGCGTTTATCGGACGTCACGAAACGCGTTTTCCAGGTATCCACATCTCGGTTCCTATTTGTACGATCAACTTTAAATTTGGTGTGGATAATAGAAAGCGCTGAAAGTTTCAAATCATTAGGTCTAAAGGGAGCCGAGTGATCTAACTTCAAACACCACGTTCTCCACCTTCTTCTTCTTCTTGTTCAGACGGTCGAGTCTACAGCCTCTCCACCTTCACCGATTGACTTGAAATATGGCACAGAGCTTTATGTCAGCTTGATACGGAGCCTTTTGAAAGAATTAACCCATTAACTCGACCCAAAAAAATGTTTGAAACAAAAAAAACAGAAATTGTTGCCCAACACTTTCCACTTTGACGAGTCTACAGCCACGGTAACAGGACCAATCGATTTAAAATTATGTACAGACCGTCCTTATAACATGACCCAGTGAGATTTGAAATATTTAACCCATTATCTCAACCCAAGATATATTTAGGAACTAGAACTGAAATGTAGGCTAATTTAGGCTAATGTTGGCCACGTTGACGCATCTACAGCGGATCAACTTGAAATGTGGTATGCATCTTCTTGGTATGGATAGTATTTTTTTTTTTAAACGGAATGTTTTAAGTCGCTAAGTTTAAAGGGAGCCGAGTTACGAGTATATAACTCCAAAAACCCGGTTCATCACCCTTACGATTTTCTTCTTCTTATACGGTTAGTCAATGCTTGAGTCTTTTGGCAGTGAATTCAGAACGGTCTGAAACGGATATTGGTATGAAAAGTTTTCGGAAATTCGAGTTTTAAAATTTTTGGGTTTGGCAGATTTTCAGACCCCATGTAGTAGGTGCCAGATTTGCTAAAATTCATAGTAGACTGCTATATTTTTGGTCAACACCCATCGAGTTTGGTCTGGATGTGCATGCTCACGATCTTTTTATGATCAAATTCGTCTTTTAACTTCGTATGCTTAGTCATTTTGACCTCAGAAAGACGGGCCAAATATTGCCAATATATGGCTCATTGGGTGAAATAGTGTCATATCTCCAAATTTGATGCTTCGGGGTAATCAAACTTTGAAAAGCATTTCGTGAAATGCGTAGCGGAATATTTCAAAGTTGAAATGATTTTCAAAGTTCGATTACCCCGAAGCATCAAATTTGGAGATATGACACTATTGCACCCTTAAGATCTTGAAGAGCACATCTGACTATTCTCAGTTTTTCAGGAGAGTTCGAGTCGAGTTGTGTTCGAATATTCGCTCGCTGGACCACATTCGCCTCATACTTCCACTCTCGTTCACGTCGCCGTTTCTCCATTTCGCAATTAAGACGGAGACTGCGGGCATCGATAATATTTTACCGGCTCATTTCGAAATTGTTCGTTACTCAAAAGCCGATAGCTCTCCGCGGATGGCCGGCAGGAAATGAGCTGCCCAATATTGACACTCGTCCCGCGAATCAAAACAGGCCCGAGGCGTCCGTTCGACATTCAAATCCGACGGCGGAAGCCTGTTGGGAAGAGAATTGAACCGGAGGAATTCCACAGGGAGAAAAGACAATAAATCAACGCACGCTGATTCGATACAATTCGATTACAAAAGAAGAAGAATTGAAAATCAGCTCCCAGGACTGGAAATCGCACTTACTTCCGCCATACACACACCCTTGTACCTACTAAAGCATACAAATCATGTGCTAAGACTCGATTACAGAGAGAACATGTTTCTTGTTGCGTGAATTAATAATGATTACTCATACAAATGTTTTAACAACTAGTAACCTCCTTCCACGCTGGATATACCTACTGCCAGAATCGCTTTGTCTACAGCAAAAATAGCACTGGGCCAAAGCCACACTCGTGAGGTACTCCAGCTGTGACGTTGTACAACAATCTTCTTATAGTTGTGATGAATGGTTTGCTGAGTTCCCCTGTAACCTGGGGAGGTTAGGCAACTACTCCCGACCCAGAGGGATAGCCTGGTCTGCTTTCACAGACCTACCTATCCCCAGAGCAGTCGAACCAAACACACGAAAAGGAAGGTTTGTAAAATCAGCAAGCCATTACATAGTTTTACTCTGAAATGTCCTTCTGATAAATATAAAATATGAAGGGAGAACTTGAATGGATTTTTATGAACAATACGAGTACAATAAATTACTGCGTGATTCAACAAACTTCCTGGTTTTTTTATTGAAATCGATCCATAACTCAATTTTTTTAGATTTCCCTCGCAGTTTTTTGCAAAACCGAAGCCTCTCAACAGAAGATCAATCCCGACTTCCTTGAGCTTAGCTCCGAGATAGCGTTAATGTCGAGTAGGTACATCCGTCATTACCGCTGTGACTCGCGTTGTCTCACTAATGAGATATATTAGCCCCCCTGCTCTCCCACTGATATACAACCGGTTCTCAACCCTTTTAAAAGCACAACCGAAATAAAATTAAAAAGAAAAGAAGAAAGAAAAAAGAAACTTGTAACGAACGAAAGGGATATCTGCTCGGTCCTAACGGGGAGGACTGCTCTTCTAATTGTGTTGAGAATCCAGAGGCCCTCAGAGGCTTCCATAAGTCAATCAACTTCGGATCGCGTCGCGAAGGTCTCCAGTGGCAGGAGTTGGTTCGGGAGACTTTATTTTTAATCCTAGAAAGGGGAATTTTCACGCTGAAGGTAGAAGATGAGCCATGCGTCTTGGGTCAACCGAAAAGCTTTGTGATTTACTGAAAGGATTGAGTTACAGCCATAAATTGTTTTTTGGTTATTTTTTCGTTTCTCGTTTGAGAGGAGCCCCCCCCCCCCCCTCCGGCCCTCACTCCCAACCATGTGGACACGTGAGAAATTTACGAGTTGAATTCGAATCAACGAGTTTTGATGATTTACACCCAAAAAGAGGCAGTTCTTATCTTAATGTTTCAGTCGTTAGTCGATACGTTGTATAATTTATTCGTGTGCGCAAATTGCATTTTTCGACGAGCAACTTTGGTTCATTATTAGTGACCGTTCACGGGGAAAGGGCCCTTCACTTATAGAAGCTAATTTGTTCAACAGAGCGGTTTTTCGATGGAAAGGTCAAATATGCCGATTTGTCGCTTTAACCCCTACTGTAATGAATCACTCGAAATCATTTTTAAAAAAAAAATGTAGTGATTCTGCAGTGATTGAATCATTGGCGGGAAACACTCGCAATAATCACGTGGAATCATTAAAATATGTAGTGATTGGATCATTAGTAAATCACTAGTGCATCACTGGCGTTAATCACGGCCTCTGCAGTGGTTCAATCGTTAATGAATAGTTAAGAACTGGTGATATACAACACTGCTTAGCTTAAATTAATTAAACGTGTAATAACTGTAACTGTAAATACTGTAAAATACGTGTAAAACGTGAATACTGAAAAGAATATAGACTTTGCGAATTGTAGCTCCAGGATCGTAGAGCTCCAGCAATACCTACACTGAGAAAAATAAGTAACTGCAGTTGCTAATATTTAACTACCGCTGCTGAAAAATAATTGCAGGATGTGGATAGCTAGTATCGTTGCAAGATTAGCTAAAAAAAAAGTACCAACCATGTTTTAGCAAGGCAGCCACAGAACTTAGCACCAACGTGAAGGGTGTTAGCTGTAGAATAGTACCATGCAATAAATTCATTACCATTACAGCCAATTCTATTAGCCAAACCTCCCTATCTGCATAGCAATCAACCCCTGAACCCAAGCCCTGACCGATCAACAGTAACATACCAATAGACAGCTGCCTCAATAATAATAAAAGTCTAACAAAAAATTTGAAGGTATGTTTTTGGAATATTAACGGCAAACTTAGCGCACTAAACGAAGATGTATCGGAGCTGGTATTAAACCAAAAATTTTATTCACTCCGTCTAACGGAAACGCGGCATGAAACGAACCCTATAACAATACGTACTGCGATGCGAGAAACCTACTAGTGTATAGATTCTATGGCTACCAGAGATAACAGCCATGGCCACGCTAGCGGAAGTACCACAATTCTCATTCACCGTCAACTCGCCAAATCCTCCGTAATGATTGATAAATCAAACCTCTGGATCTTGATTTGTGATCAAAATTAGCTTACCGGATGTGGTATTGGTGGTTGGTGCTTTCTACCTTAGCCCGTGTCTTGATGATAACATTACTATTGAGCTGATCCGTGGGATGTGGTTGGACCTTGTGGACTCTATGCGCGCAAATTCTGTACGGCTGATGGGGGGGGGGGGGTGATTGGAACTCAAGGATGGGTGCCCTGGGAGACTTGGAGAGAGATTTGGTTTCTGGATCTGTGATAGGAAGAGGGCGTTTGTCCTTGGACCTCAGAATCAACAAAAGAGTGTGACGTGCAGTTTGGACGCTTTTAAAATATTTTAACTTTTTCTTATACAATTTTTCTTGCAGCATTCACAATATGTTTAAAAAAAAAACTCAACTATCCAACGAATTCACTGTACTGCCACCCATGAATCCTTCTTATTCTTCGCCAAGTTTAGGTATATTTATTTTATCCTCATTGTTTATACTTATTTTATCCTCAAGTTTATATTTATTTTGCCTGAACTAATTGTAACAATCATATAATGATATATTACAAATAAACGGATTGAATTGAATTGAATTAGCCAAACCTGCTTATGATATGACTTGTGTAGCTACTACAATTACCCCATCCCTGCCGGCCCTTGAATTGAAACTGTACTATTTTCCAGACTAAAAGAATTTTGTGCGGTAAAGGTAAAAGGTGATAAATAAATCTTTTTCCTCTGTATGTGGTACCTTTATTTCTATTTGACTTTCCTGCACATCCCTGGGGAGGAGCCATTCAAGGGCCGGCAGGGATGGGGTAATTGTAGTAGCTACACAAGTCATATCATAAGCAGGTTTGGCTCAAAACTGCAGTTTTCTAGACTCCAAGACTTTAAGAAGTGACGTAGTATGTAACTTAAGTTAACATACTAAGTGTTAAGTTACATACTACGTCACTTCTTAAAGTCTTGGAGTCTAGAAAACTGCAGTTTTGAGCTATGTACTATGTCATTTATTCTTTCTAAAAATAATCCTTCAAATAATTTAGCTCAATAGTACCACAGCTTAAGGCTTTGTCTTATATCTTCATATAAAAACATCATAAAATACACAATCATATATAATCTAAATCACGAATTTTTGGTCTCAAATGTACTCTAATGTAACCTTTAAACCTTTGGTCAAAATTCTAAGTCTAAGAACGTACCAAATTCTAACTCTGCGGCCACATAACCGGACGAAAAGGTGGCAGTAATTAACGGCATAATCAGTCTTTAACAGCTTGACGTAAGGCTGAGACAAACATTAAATCTAGATTGTAATAAATTGGAGTATTTGTGATCAAGTCTTTGAGTTCAGTAATTTGAAATATTTTGTTAATATAGTACAACTTGTCTAATCAATTAAATGAGGGAAAACTTGCTGTTATATTCGTTTTCAAACAAAATTTTTGAGTTAGTTTTGGTGTCCATAAAGTGTTGTGGCTTCTTTCTTTTCATTGGAAATTTACGGGAAATTTTCCCCCCTTAAAACTCCCCAAAATACCCCTTAGAGTGGCCCGATTCCGCCCATCTACGGACTTCGATTGCCAAGACAGATTAATTTTTGTTTTTTAATTAAAGTATGTGTGTTTCGGCCTATGTGAATAGGCTATTAGTCAAGTGCCGTCGTCGATTATTGACAACTATCCATAATGACTGGATATTAGTATTACCTTCCCACCTGTTGCCTTTCTATGGAATGAGAATCTCTCTCTCTGCGAACAACCGCTCTCGTACTCGCATCTATCGCTCTTATTTTCAAAATTAACGTTATTAAAATTACTGACCACAAGTATTTACGGATTGTAGAGTTCTATCATTAACTGCATTTCATTAGTGATTGTGTCAAATTGGCAGGACTTTCCAAGTATTTCGGTCGTGCAGCAGCCAATCATCCCATCCTGCGCCGGGGAACTTCGTGGATCGCCGACCAAACGTGAGTTTCACACTTATGTTAATAGCCAATATGATTACCACATTTCAAGTCCACATAATATAATATTATCCTTGCCACTACGATTCCGTAAGAATATTACATTAAAATACAGTCCACTTTTCGTAAGTTGGGAGTTTCCCAATCCTTCACAATTTCGTAAGGAAGAAATTCGCCAACAATGTGCAAATTTGAACCAGTTGTTTCTTCGAAAATTTGCTCTTGTAGCCATGCTGCGTGACTGTGGAATTTTCGTCGGTGAAAATGTAACGGTCGCATTTTGACGTCAAAAATGTCGTATTTTTCTTGCCCCGCAAAAAAATACTATCAGCCTCAGCAGGACATTTTTCAATGTCTCGTTTCCGGAAATTATAGCGACGGTGTAAACGGTTGTGAGCGAGTCCGTTTCGAAGTCGACCGGTCCCGCGGACAAGCTCGACCCAAGTAACCGAGTTGAGTTGCGCGGGGTCGGTAATTAATCGACCGAGCCCGGGCGGTTGAAACTCGGTTGAAAACGAGGAGCTCCGATTTGAGAAGAAAAGAAAAAGAAAAAGAAACTCGACGTTGTTGCTCGAAACAGTCCGTTTCGCGGGGCAAACAAACGTCGAGTCGGAGCGGCAAGAAACGGCGTCTTCGCCGCGGGACGAAACCCGCGTGTCGGCGTCGCGGACGCGCGGAAGCTCGGCGGGGGTCCTCCTACCCCCCCCCCCCCTCCTCATAGCACACCGCCGTTTGTGAAGATAAACTGCCGAGTTGGCGGGAAGTGTAACAAACATGACGAGGTGCCTCCTCCTCTTCCGCCTCCTCACGGGGAAACCCCGCGGCGGGTTGAAGGATGTGGGAACTTTCTCTTTCCCCCTTTGGGGGTCCCTCCCTCTTTAACACAAATCCTCCCTCTCCCCCTCCCCCCTCTTACACTTTATTCCTTTTTTTTACTTCATTCGGGATAATTCGAGTAATTTATCTCGAATAGTGAACTCACCCTCCCCCCCCCCCCTTTCTACCACCACAACTACTCCCGTTCGCCTTTCCCCGTCATGGTGTGGGTGTATAAACGCTCGGTAAACTCCTCGGTAGACGCCGTCCGTATAAATCAGACGCCCCTCACCCACCCCTTCACCGTCCACCGCAGCCTTCGATGCGGCCCATTACCTCCACATGACGGCGCGTAATTCGTAAAAATTATATCGAACAGAAAAATAACGAAACACCGCCGTGAGCGAATTTTGTAGCACAATTTCGGTGTAATTTCACAAATAATTCGTGAAATTATTGTCGCCACAAGAGTTTAAAATACGGGTGTTTAACTATTTTAGATATTCTGTTTGAGCATGCGCAAACGTTTTTATTGTTCCTATATGGAGGAATTCATAAGAAACTGTAACTTTAGTTTTAGTTAATTGAATGGGTGCCCGGAAGAACGGCCTATGTCACGATTTTTTCGAAACCCAGTTTTCTATGGACTAAGGGCCAATGTCATGTGGACTAGGAGTTCCCGTGGTTTTCAGTTGTAACCTAGACCGAAAGAGGTCAGGAAAATCGCATTTACAAAGAGAAGTGAAAGACATTGAAGTGGAAGAAGGGCTTATGTTGTCAGTTCGTTATCAGAGTGCAACAGTACTCTTAATAACGTATTAAGACCCTGGATATCGTTCAAGATTTTTGACCCAGCTGTCGGAATTCCAGATCCTCACTTCTTTTTTACACGAGCCTGTTGCCCATAAGCAAGGAAAAGAAGAAGGACGTTTTTCACATGACACAGATTATGAGTGACCCAATACATGTGCTATTTCAATGTAAATATTCCGAGAAAAGTAAAATGTAATAAGTCAATGTTAATATTCAGAGAAAACTTAAATCTTAATATTCAATCTAATATTCAGAGCAAAATAAAACATTGCCTTTTTGTAATAGATATCTTTTCTGCTAATTTCCCCTGTGGAAGAAGGCCCTATGTCGCCCCAGGTGACTTTTATTAGTGGTCATTAGCAATATCCCAATTTTTCAACCCTCCTGTAAAATTTGAAAATAGTGACATAGGCCCTTCTTCCGGGCACCCATTTAATTAGCGAATTTTCATTCTATGCAAAATTTCATGAACATTTGACACCTTAATCGACTGTTTTCACGGCGCTCAACCGTGAATTGCGCTCAGATTTGATTTTTGGGAACATGTAAGTGTGGCACATGAAATTTCATTATTTTTCGACGCTGAATCACGTGGTGATATTTGACTTGATTTACCCGAGGTTTTACCCGGTTTATCTGCTCTAATCTTGTGAAGGAATGAGATATCGCAATTCTGACTTCACCATCGTGTTCGTCGTTGAAAATCTATAAACTGAGGTGTTACACGTTAAACGATCGAGACCACTAAAATAACCGGTAACATCGAGTAATTTTACATTAAACAATTTGTTTCTTTGGATATTCCCTCTTTTAGTCTGTGTATTTTTCTTTTCTCATTTCATTTAGGCGAAAACTAGTGTACTTCAACTAAACATGAATCGAACTAAAATTGACTCAAATAGAACTAAGTTTTAATTTTAAGAAGTAGTAGAAGATTAAGAAGAGTTTTTTGCCTAGCAGAATTCAGAAAACAAATAAAAAATTGACGGTCAAGCAGCATGGCATTAAGAGCGAATTTTTGAAGGAACAACTGGTTTTATGTAAAACGTTGTGATTTTACTGGTATTACCTATAACAAATTTGGTTCCAATTTTTTGCCAAGTAGCACCTCAGTTTATAGATTTTTCAACGCAGAACACGATGGTGAACGTTTCTTCAACCACGCGTCTTCATCTTCTAAGTGCTCCAGTTTGAGAACGGAATAAGATACACCCGTATTTTCTAGCATTTTTAAACTCTTGTGGTAACGATTCACGTAACGAGCTACATCACCACAGCTAAAGCAGTAAGCTGTACGTTTCGACTAATAGCTAACTTATCTGGAAATTTTAGCTGTTTCTCGATAGCTAAGAGCTACATTTTATCTTTTAGCTATTAAAAAAAGCTAATAGTTAATTTATCTATTAGTTGAAACATTAGCTAGCTAATAAATTAGTTAGCTAATGCCCAAGTCTGCCGGTTACTTAGCTGGGTACTTTGCTAGTAAAGGATACTATGTATCAGCAAACTAGCTAACGGGTAGCTAGTAAACTCGCCTCGTGTAATCTACCAGCGTTCAATTGTTCAGAGTGTGTAACATTTCAGGTGACAGAACAATCATTCGCAAGGTACCGGAGGTGAGTCACGACTCTTCGTCTCGGCGGACACTGACTATTTACGTCACTGAGTTACGTCACTCACTTTTGGTTCGGATATCAGTTTAATTTTCGATCGGTGGAAGGTACCTTATGATACGGTTCATTAGCCGCTCTGGAAAATCGATCGGGCGGCCGTTGAGGGGCTCGTCCGGTCAGATTAACGTTATTAGAGATTTTGAAGTGACGCGGGGGGGGGGGGGGGGGGAGAGATGACGTGGTCTTCGTGGGTGTTGTAACTCAGTTCGGTCCGGTCCACCGGTCGATTGGGGCCGAAACTCTACGAAAATCAGGACCTGAGAACGAGACGTCGCGCCCTCGAGACGCAATGACGACATGTCTGACGTAGCCGATCACCGACAACCTACAAGTCCACCCACACTGGCGTTAGTCAGTCGAACACTGGCAATACTTAGTCGAACTGGAGCTCAAGTTGTTCAAACTCTTGTTTCGATCAGTCAAACACAGACTTTGGGCACCTCAAGACTGATTTAAGTAAGTCAAACTCTTGTTTCGCCAGTCAAATACAAGTTTTAGTCAGTCAAACACTGGCTCAGTCAAATACAAGTTTTAGTCAGTCGAACACTGGCGTTAGTTAGTCGACCAGTCGAACACTGGCAATACTTAGTCGAACTGGAGCTCAAGTTGTTCAAACTCTTGTTTCGGTCAGTCAAACACCGACTTTGGACAACTCAACACTGATTTTAGTAAGTCAAACTCTTGTTTCGCCAGTCAAATACAAGTTTCAGTCAGTCAAACACTGGATTTACTTAGTCGAACACGGGCTCGAGTTATTCAAATTCTTGTTTTATTCTGTCAAATACTAGTTTTACTTAACAAACGATTGAACACAAAGACAATTGAACACTACCTTTATTTAGAACACTTGTTTTAGTCAGTGAAACACAGGCAGTTGAAAACTGTGTCTACTTAGTCGAACTCGGGCTTAAGTGATTGAAACCTTGGTATTGCTTTGAAGAACTCACGTTTCACTCGGTCAAACTCTTGCTACGCATTGATTAGTCAAACACAGTCAGTCAAATTCTGGTTGAAGTCATGTGAACTTTCGTTTTGGTCAAACGAGCACAGGCTTTGTCAACCAACTACTTGTTTCAGTAAGCCTAACACAGACTTTAGAGAGTTTAAAACTGGCTTTAGTAAGTCCAACTCTCGTTTTAGTCAGCCAAACACTGGCCGTTTGAACTCTGTCTTTACTTAGTCGAACTCGGCATTAAGTTAGTTAACCTCTTTCTACGGCGATTCAAACTCCCGCGTTGATTGGTCAAACTCGTGCGTTAGTTAGTCGAAGTCTGGGTTAAATCATTCAGTCGAACTCTATAGGTACTTCTGGTCAATCAAACTCTTGCTTTGGCTATTTAAACTCTGGCGCTGGTCAGTCAAACTCTTGCTTTGGGTATTCAAACCCACACGTTATTGAGTCAAACTCCCGCTTTAGTAAGTCGAACTCTTGCTTTGGGTATTCAAACTCTCACGTTAGTGAATCAAACTCCCGTTTATGTCTGTAAAACTCCCGCTTTAGTCAGTCGAACTCTTGCTTTGGTTATTCAAACTATGGCTCTGTTCAGTCAAACTCTCGCAATTCGCAATTAAACTCTCGGTTTGCACGATCAAACTTTCGGTTTGCGCGATCAAACTCTCGCTTTGGTCAATCAAACTCTCGTCTTAGTCACTCGATCTCTTGCATTGGGTACTCAAACCCTCACGTTAATGAATCGAACTCTCGTTTAAGTCACTCAAACTCTCACGTTGCTCAATGAAACCCTTATTTTGGCCACTCGATCTCTTGTTTTGGGTATTCAAACTCTTTCACTAGTGAGTCAAACTCCCGTTTAAGTCAGTCAAACTCCCGCTTTAGTCAGTCGAACTCTTGCTTTGGTTATTCAAATTTGGCCCTGTTCAGTCAAACTCTCGCTTTAGCCAGTCGAACTCTTGCTTTGGTTATTCAAACTATGGCCCTGTTCAGTCAAACTCTCGCTTTAGTCAGTCGAACTCTTGCTTTGGTTATTCAAACTATGGCCCTGTTCAGTCAAACTCTCGCTGTAGTCAGTCGAACTCTTGCTTTGGTTATTCAAACTATGGCCCTGTTCAGTCAAACTCTCGCTTTAGTCAGTCGAACTCTTGTTTTGGTTATTCAAATCTTCACGTTAGTGAGTCAAACTTCCGTTGAAGTCAGTCGAACTCTTGATTTGGCATTCACACTCTGGCGCTACTCAGTCAAACTTTCGCTTTGGTCAGTCAAACTCTTGCTTTAGGCATTCAAACTCTCACGTCATTGAAACAAACGCCCATTTAAGTCAGTCAAACTCCCGCTTTATTCAGTCGAACTCTTCCGTTGAGTAGTCAAACTCACGATAGTGAGTCAAACTCCCGTTTAAGTCAGTCGAACTCTTCCTTTGGCTATTCAAACTCTCTCGTTAGCGAGTCAAACTCCGGTTAAACGAATTCTTGATTTGATTTAGCGAAGTCTGGCGTTAGTTATTCTAGTTTTCGCCTTGGGCAGTCAAACTCTAGTCAGTCAAATGTTAATTTCATTCAAACTTGACAAAGTACAAAAAAAAGAACGTTGTCATCTTTACCGTGGTTTTCTGAAATCGGGTTCCAATTCGGAATCTGCATCTCAAAAAACATAGAAAGAGTTAAGAAAAACAATAGTACCTATTTGAAAAATCTTCTTTAATAAAATAAAATTAAACCGGTCTAACATTGTACTCATATTTCAGTGGAAATAGACGATTTTTCAAATACTCTTGTTTTTCTTAACGTGGGTTCCCACGATTCCGTAGCGAGTGAATCACTCGGAGTGATTTAGTTTGATTAGAAAGAGTAGTTGAAAGTGGAAACTTAATTGGGATTTTTTTTTCTGAAGTGGAGCTTTTAATACCCTAACGGAGCTTGGAAATTTCGAATTCCTCAAAAACTGGACCTGATACCGAAAAACGGGTTTCAAATTTGGATTCAGCACACTGAAAAACCCACACGACAACCCTCATCTCCTCTGCACCAAACAACACCTTTTTTGTTGGCTAGTGTTATTAAGAGTATTTATCAAATTCTTCCTACTTGAGTGACGTTAAGTTAAATTGGTACCACAAAAGTGACTATCACCCGTTCGTGATTTACTAGTTCGGTTTCGGTGGAATTCCACTTCGCTCCGTCAACATCCCGACGGCACATCGTTTTCAAAACCTACTTATCCCTCGTCATGAATGAAATTTTCAGCGTATCCCAAATGTTCTATTAACCCGCTATAATTAAAAATCGTGAAAGTAGATTTCGGGCGGGTTCAAATAAAAAGAGCTCCCCTCGAGATTGACTGACTCGCCATTTGATACTCGTAGACGAACACGAGAAGTCTAATGCGTTTGCTCCGGATCGCTGTTCTGCACCGGTCTTAAACAGCCGTCTCCCGCGATATCGACGGAGACTCGTTGCAATCGAAGATGAAAACTATTTTTAACAGCCTGACGACCTTTGCGAGATCCTGACGGTGTCAAATCGGTTGAGCGGATGATTGAATTCTCTCGTCGACGAGTGGCGCTCTCATGATGCACGGTTTGGTTTAACCAATTGTACGAGGCCGTATGATGGTGAATGAATGAATTGATATAATAATAATAACAATTCCAAAATAATATTCCATAATAATAATATAAATTGTAACTAAGGATGCAAATAAATAATCGATTACTCGAATAATCGATTATTTGGCTCCGATTAATCGATTAATTTTAATCGATGTTTATCTGCCGAGTTTTTTATTAGTCGGCTATTATTACTGATTAATCGAGGTATTCTTACTGACAGTCGAAAGAGTTTCAAAAGAAAGTTACAATATCAGTGGATAAGTCCTGGTAAATCCTGGCGCACGCAGATGACTTGTATGGCAGGATCATTTCTACGAGCCGTCCAAGTTTCTCAATTGAGAAACTTTTCGTTGATTGTCAGCAAACGTTTCCTGACAATCAACGAAAAGTGTGTAATTTGGCATATTAGAAGTTAGGACCTTAGGACTTTAACTTGACGCTGCCCAGGCCCCGGATCAGCTGAGTGGCTCCTAAAGCTAATTTCTATGCTATTCACTCAATGAAGCTGTAATTTGGCATGTAGCTTCCTTATGACTTGCACATCAAGCAGCATAGGTATGCCCAGGTTCACGGCGGACGGACGGATTTTTTTGGAATCATTTTCAATTTTTGTAATCTAAGTAGCTTGAAACGTAACCCCTCAAATGTTGAGGGGAGGCAATTTTTTTCTTGAGCGATTACAAAGGTTCAATATTGAAAATAAACCAAAATGTAGTAAAATGCCGCCATCCGCACATTATGACAACGGAATGAGATATCGCACTTCTGACTTGACCATTGTGTTCAGTCTTGAAAAACCAGTAAAATGGAGGTATTGTACATAAAACCAATTATTTCTTCGAAAATTCGCTCTTATAGCCATGATGCATGACTGTGGTTTTTTTTTTTCCCTATTCATCCGGGTTTTTCTTGTTTTTCTCCTTCTCCTCCTCCTGCTTCTTCTTCTTTTGTTTTCTTCTTCTTCTCCTCCAGTTTATTCTTGTTTTTATCTTTCTTCTTCTTCTTCTTTGTTGTCTTCCTCTTCTTCATCCACAAGCTACGTCACAGGAACAGGAAGAAAACTGACACTGATTAGCCTGTACTTGAATGAACAGGAACGCAGGCCCCATACGGGGATTCTCGCCTCGATAAAATCGTCTACTCGACACCTTTCAAGTTCCGTCTTCCTTCCTGCAAATCTCCCTTCGAAAAAAAATCGTTGCGGACCTCGCGGGGAGAGCGACCGAAGGAAAGTCGTAACTCCGCGGCCGTCGCGTCGTCCTGCCAAACCCCTCGATCAGAAAACCGTCGTCGACCCCGTCGAAGGGGAACGAGAACCTTCGCGGATAATTTGGCGAACGGATCGGGGTTGGAGGCGGAAAGAGTCGTTCGAAAATAGACTTGGGGCCCCGAAGGGAACGGAATAGCAACCTCGAAATCCGCCCTCCGAAATGTGCTTTAAATATCGGGCTGACTCGCATTGTTGAGTATTTAGGGAGTGTTTTAATTCGGTGCGTCTGGATTGAGGCGGGTGATTGAGCTGTTCAGTCAGAGCCTTAGGACGTTGAAGAACGCAATCTAAATTTAAATGGCTCCGACATTATTCCAAGTTGTACGCATCCCTCAATACGAACTTTAAACCTAATAAATTACAATTTGAGAGGTACGTAGGTACTTTTTTTCACTCCCGAATCTACCAAGGTAGCTACAGCCAAGGAGGACATCAAATTTTTTCTCTACAATCAATATTTCCGTTGTTGGCAATCAAAACCCGTATTAACTATTACAAATTAGACGCGAATATTTTTTTGACATTTTATGTCTTTACTCTGGCACATAACTCGAAAAACGTTACACAAAAGCGTTACACGAAATCGTCGCGAAAATTTCTGATGATTTTCGCTTACAACCGATTCGTTGCTACGGAACTTTATCTTCGCCAGTTATCATCGTACAAAAATCGTTCACCACTCGTTGGATAGCTCTCGATTTACCTAACCATATTACGTTAACCACTGCGTAGTGCGTGGCCGACAAGCTGCGGTATGAGCGTGATTGTTTAAATAATTGTTTACACACAGGTGATCATTCTCAATAATAAATTATTTATATTGTCTATACGAATGCAAGCTTCATAATTTATGATGAACCCTACAATTAAGTTTAACAACTACGCTACTGGGGTAGGTGATGTAGCATTGTTCGAAGGTTCTTGAATTACTTCTTTAAAGACATATTATGTCTTTAATGTCCCAATGTGTTGCAGACTCGTATGCAAGCATTTAATTCTCGACTGTATCAACAACAGGATGGAGTTGAGATTCTTTTGACATTTTCATGTCTTTGCTTTGGCACATAAACTGAAACGGGAAAAATTTGTTTCCTTGATTCACCCTTTCCCTCAGATCACGTCAGAACACACGCGATAGGCGGGCCACTACGTCAGACGCACCTATGACGCACGAGCGTATGACGCCAGAAGGCTGGCAGGAGGCCAACTAGTACGTCAAAGCTTATGCCGTAAGAGCCTATGACGTCAGACGGCTGACCGGAAGCCAACTAGTACGTCAGGAGGCACGAGCGTATGACGCCAGAAGGCTGGCAGGAGGCCAACTAGTACGTCAAAGCTTATGCCGTAAGAGCCTATGACGTCAGACGGCTGACCGGAAGCCAACTAGTACGTCAGGAGGCACGAGCGTATGACGCCAGAAGGCTGGCAGGAGGCCAACTAGTACGTCAAAGCTTATGCCGTAAGAGCCTATGACGTCAGACGGCTGACCTGAAGCCAACTAGTACGTCAGAGCCTATGACACACGAGCGTATGACGTCAGACGGCTGGCAGGAGGCCAACTAGTACGTCACAGCCTATGCCGTAAGAGACTATGACGTCAGAGGGCTGGCTGGCTAGGTGATCGGGTTTTAATAAGCCTCTGGAATTCCGCGCCTTCATTTTGCATTCATTTACATCTTCACGTTGAAAAATCCTTCATCTTGTCGCTAATTTTATTTGTTCAAGTTTATTCTTATGAACTTGCAATTAGGTCAGTAACCTCAACCTCGTTTGTTTTCAAACTGGAAATTGACCGGTGGATCGCTCCGGTGATTCCCAGTTGCCCATTTTGAAGGTGGGATGGAGGAAACAGGATTTCCCTGTATATAAGGCCGAGGGGACCTTCATTCGAGTCGTGTAACCAGCCAATCTCCTCCGTACTATGAAGCTGACCGTCGTTCTCGTCCTCGCAACGTATCACATCGGTAAAGTTTGAAATCACCCTTATATTGTCAATTCTTGTGGTTTTGAAGTCGGTAACAGTTGGATGTTTCACTACGTTTAAACGTAATTTTTAAAACCTCACTACATTAACTTCTGACTTATTCAGGCTTGTTGTAGTGTAGAGTTCATTTGCAATTATTGTCTTATAGTAAAGAAAAATATCACAATTCTGTAAATTTGATTTTTCATGTTTCAAAATTCGTTTAATCTAAAAATCAATATAAGAGGTGGAGGATCTGCTTCACCTGCTCAAGGGAAGATTTCTGGTACATAACTATTAAGTTCTCTATGATTATTACGCCACAAGAGAAAGAATAACCACAGAAATTGTCACTAATCTTTACAGTACATTCTAACTTTGTCAGGCTTGTCGCTACCATCATAATAGGCCGAGAATGCCCGTGTTACCACTGCAGGGTTAATGAACAACCATTTTGGTGTATTATTTCGTTTTGTACAGAAAAGAAAATTTTCGCCTTAAATTTGATGTTTTGGGTTTCAAATAACGTATAATCTTAAAACTAATGTGGTTTTTACTACGTTTAAACACAATTTTACACAACTCCTTGCTCTACCTTCTACCTTTGTCAGGATTTTTCTTACCATAATAACAAGCCTGGAATTCCGTGTTACTAGTGCAGGCTGAATATACAATCGTTCTTGGTTTCATACAGTAAAGACAAATATCACAATTTCCTAAATTTGATTATTCGTGTTTCAAAATGCGTAAAATTTAGGAATCAGTATGAGAGGTGGGGGATGTGCTTCACCTGCTCAAGGGAAGTTTGCAGGTGCTTAACTGAAACACTTCTCCATGAGAGTAATGTCACAAGAAAAGCCCCCCCATCGGCAGCCATGCAGCATGGCTATAAGAGAAAATGTTAAGATAAGAATGTTAAAATAAGAAATAACTAGTTTTATATAAAATGCCACCATTTTATAACTAATTTTGTCTCATTGTTTTCCGAGTATCACCACAGTTTATAGATTTTTCAACGCTGAACACGAATGTGAAGTCAGAATTGCGATATCTCACTCCGTTACCAGATTAGAGCAGGTGAAACGTGAAAAACATCTCAAGTAACAACCACGTTTCCACATCTACAAAGTGCTCCAGTCTGAGAACGGAATATCGCAATTCTGACTTCACTATCGAATTCAGCATTCAAGAATCTTTCAAATCAGGTGTCACTTGTCAGACTGCTTCATTTTTGGAATTTACGAATTTATTCTACGAGTATTCAGGTTAATTTTAGACTCCACAAGGTCGAACAAGATGTTCATGTTATTTTCCAGGGTTAATATGGATACAATCTATTCCGGCTTATTATTTGATGAAGACGAATTTATTATTTCTCCAGTCAAAATTAGGTTTGTTATTAGAGGTAGTATTGAAAAATCGAATATTCTGACCGTCAGCTGTTGCCACACATGAAAAATTGCAATTAGAACTGAAGTTCCTGAGTTACAGCCACTGGGCTAAAAAAACTCAACAAACAGTTTATAATATTATAGGAAATTAACTTGATGGGCTGCAGCTCAGTTGTTATGTTATTGATATGCCAAATATATATATCGATTATTTAAAAAAAATTAGAACTGATGTGGATTCTCTACGATCGTTTTTCAAGAGGAAGTTGGCGTTCAAAAAAACATTTTTTCCAAGATGTCTTGATGGCATCTTAATGATGAAGTGCAGTTCAAATAACTAGATAAAAATCTTCAATCGCATATTAGTTTCCAATTGACTTTTGTAACGAGCCCAGTCGTTCCCCCTACGTCTCCTCCGATTACGACGACATTGAGGGCTCAGAGATAACCCGCAGATATAAATACCGGAACGTTATAGAAACACGGCAGTATCATAATTCAAATTGACTCGACTCACACCATGAAGGGAACAATCAGTCTACTGTTGGCTATTTTCGGTATGTTCTCACGAATATAATATAACATAATTCATATATATTAAGAGTGATGATTGTTACTGATTGTGGTTGTGTTCATGATTGTTAGTGCATTTCACTCAACCCCGCCAAAACAGCTGAACCGATAATATCGCAAAAGTTTTTAATTAAACGGTTAATTAGAGTCCAAATATATAATCATTAAGATCCTCTTAAACAGACATCTTAATGACGTCTTAACATGAGCTAATTGATCTCTCCTAGTGATGAAATTAAAAATTGAAAAAAAATCATTGTAATAACCCAGTGAATAAAACTACTAAATTAGTTGATGAAAATAGTGGAACACTAAGATTGAATAGGTATGTAAAGGAAATTGGTGGCTATAATAAATAACTTGGCTCTTCGGAATATTTACACTCTTCTTCGAACTTTCGGAAGTTGTGCATTTATTCATTTTTCTTCCTTTGCTTATTACTGTTATAGATTTTTATAGTTGCGTGATTCATGTTTTACTAAATGATATCAATAATCTCGAATTATTTCAAATTATTCAAACGCGTCAATCCTATTGGCTTTTCGTTAGCATTCGAGTGGTGCCCCTAGTTTTGGAATAGGAGTGATAGAACCGTGCAATGCACGTTTTACAGATAATACCAAGTTATTAAGGAGGCTACGTGTCAAATTGCAGCTTCATAGAGTGAGTAGCATAGAAATTAGCTGTAGAAGCCACTCAGCTGATTCTGGGCCTATTCTGCTTAATGAGTGAGTCTGAAGGAGACTACATACCAAACTACAGCTTCATTGAGTGAGCAGCATAGAAATTAGCTTTTGGCGCCACTCAGCTGATCCGGGGACTGGGCAGCGTTAAGTTAAAGTCCTATGTAGGCTATAATATATTATGTCAAATCAGCTTCATAGAGTGAATAGCTTAGAACTTAGCTATAGGGGCCCGAGGCAAGGGCAGCGAAAAGTTGAAGTCCCACCAATTTATGGACGTTTCGAAGATTCTACCATACCTATAACCATCCCTGGAACTTGCTCATCACAATGGAGCAATCCCTATCAAAATCGGGTCATACATAGATACATTCAATTTTATAGATATATATAGATACACTAGATCTCATAACATGAAACATTGAATTATTTGCAATTTCCAGTGTGCTGCACCGCCAGCAACGCACTCAACTTCGCACGGCCGCAGGTGACTGGGTCGTTGTTTCCGCCCCAAAGAATCGGCCAGTGCTCCTGGCAAGCCTGCACGACTGACAAATCGGTCTGTTTCTGTATGCCGTCCCTCTTGGGCGTCCCCACCACCAAGTGTAACCCCGTTAAGGATCCCAAACAGGTGAGTGATTTGTCACTTTGATTCGAATGGGAGTGCAGGATCGACCGCAGTTGCGATAGTGTTTTGGAAAAGGATGCGCTTAAGTGCGGGACTATTCTAGGGACTAGGGACTAATCATTGAAACGCTTGATGCTTGCTGATGAAGCATCCTTCTCATGTACCGGACTGGATTCAGCAAAGCTCAATGCTCTATCATAACTTCCACGAGGGAACTTGTTTATATGGAGAGGCTTTCAGAGTACAACTCATATGCACAAAAGATTCAATATTCAATATCTTCGAGGCTGTGTATAATTTTTGAAACATCAAAATCGAAAGGGTTACGAATTGACAAACAACTACCCTGTAATAATGTACTACACAACTTCCACGTGAAAAAATCATAAACCTAACGACGTTTTAATCAATGTCACTACTTCTGTACGTCAAAATTCCGCTAGAGCTCTCAGAAAATCACTTCGGACACTCCCACGCGCTACTCCCGTCAAAAACCTGCTTGACCACTCTGAAATGCATTGGAATATTGGATGGAATTCTTAGGGGACCCTGATCAGGACCTAATGACCCATTTGAATGAGATCTCACGATGAAATTCATTCGGGACCATGCGAGAAACCAAATTTTTATTTTGCTTTTTGACTTCGTTTAGCGAGCGAAGAAAATTATTTTTGACAATTTAAAAGACCGTTTCAATTATTTGTCCTTCACAGGGCGTGTTCCCGAAATGTTTCGACGTGATGTTCGGCTGAACGGAATCGACCAGACGAAATGAAGATCGTTGAGTCAAACGGAGAGCAACGATCGTTTT
Source organism: Stenodema calcarata (assembly GCA_963920205.1). NCBI lineage: Eukaryota > Metazoa > Arthropoda > Insecta > Hemiptera > Miridae > Stenodema > Stenodema calcarata. The sequence continues at coordinate 16,824,496 of OY986061.1, read as the reverse complement.
CACCATTAATATCAACTCACATTTATAGAATTTCACCAAAGTGCAATACATCTAAAATAAATGTTATTATTTCTTATTTTCTGTAGTTAAAACCAACCTATCCTTTCAAATACTTACTATTCCCTCAAATTATTAATAAGGATGATGTACAATTAAAAATCTCTAATTAACACAGGCAAAGACTCCAACACTGCGCCAAAAGGTCTATACATATATGAAGTACTGTACAGAACATGATAAACCATTGTCCAATAAATTGCAGCATTTTCATTATTCAGACTTTTCACTGTTTTTCAACTTTTGTATTGGATTTAGGAGTCGTGAATTTTAAATATCAAGATTGTTTTTAAAACAAGGTAAGATATTATTATTAAACTATGTTATCGTAAATTTGGGTCTCAATGACTTAACTCTCCGTTCCTACTAAACAACAAGGAAAATCTCGGAGCAAAAGTGAATCTGATCAAATATTTGTTCGAAAGTTAATGAGTTGCGCAGGAAACTGGGCGTTAATTTAGTTGTTGAGGTAACAAAATAAGACTTTGAAAAAGGTGAGGCTGTGTAATCTTAAATATCTTCCGTTTTGGTAGTTTGTGGTCACTTATGTTTGGGAAGTGTGAATCACTGAACCACTTTCCGTTTTTATATCTTACTAATGACATAAGATAAGGATTCGCTTTTGTGACCTGGATGCAGATAAGAGGAAGATAATATTTGTAAAAAAACGCAGGAAGGTGAAGAACATTTTCTCCTGCATTCTACTACCTCGTAATGAGAGATTTTGTTGCGTAACTGCTCGCAGTTTGCGGTAAGTGTGAATTTGAGTAGTACCTGAGTTTATTGAAGGATTTACGTTAATTTGAAACTTTTCGAAGAAAAGGAAGTAAGTAATTGTTTTAAGTCCAAAAGTTTTAAAACTCGATTTTCCGAGAAAAAATGTTTATACCAAAATCCGTTCTAGACTATCCTGAATTCACTGCCATAAGACACCAAAAATCATATAAAATATAGAATTTGACTTGGAAATTCTATATATTATATTATATTATTCTATATATTATATTATTCTATATTATATAGCATTTCCAAGTCAAATTCAAAAATTCAAGATATCCCATACCAAATTCAAGATTTTTCAAACCAAATTCAAGATATTCCAAACCAAATTCTAGATTCTCTGTTAACAGCACAGATTGTGCCAATTACGTCATGGATATAATGATGAAGCTTCCTGACGCTATAGCTGGCAATGACTTCCATTAACACTTTTCGTATGCAGTGTTGTTCTGTTTATGAAGAGGTTGTTGTATTAATTGATTGGATTATTGGGGCCTAACAACTTTTATTTCTTATCCACCCGGGAGAGCATCTCAATTATTCTTTTCTACTAAACATATGATTTATTTATCAACTTTTTCTCATTATGGCTCATTAAAATTAAGATAAATTGGTTTGGGAAAAAATCTCGAGTGTGGTTTGGAATATCTTGAGTTTGGTTTGGGTGTTTGTCCTTCCTGACGATAACTCTCGATAGAATTGAGATAAAAAGTTCAAATTTGCACAAAAAATCGAAAGGCTAAGTTCGTAGGTGGGCAGAATCGGGCCATTATAAGGAGAGGTTTTGGAGAGTTTTAAGGGTGCAAATTCCACATCAATTCCAAAAATGAAGCAGTCTGACGAGTGACACCTCATTTTAAAGGTTTGTTTACGTTGAACCCGATGGTGACATCAGAATTGCGATATCTTATTCCGTTCTCAAACTGGGGCACTTTGAAGATGAAAAAATGTGGTTGTTACTTGGAAGTTATTCACGGTTCATCTGCTCTAATCTGATAACGGAGTGAGATATCGCAATTCTGACTCATCGTGGAAAAATCTATAAATTGAGGTGTAAAAGGAGGACGCTTACCATAAAGCCAGATATTTCTTCGACAATTTGCTCTTCTAGTCATGCTGCATGACTGGGTTGTTATTATTAAAACCTTGATTTTGCAAGAGAAAAAAACACGTTTTTCCGCTTTCAAACATGACTTTAATCTTTAAATTCGACTGCAAAAATACACTTGACTAAACCGTTTGAAAATTGGTATGTAACGTAGGTAATAATGATGAAATTTTGTAAATGTAATAAAAGAAATGTAATGTGGCTTTATGTTAAATAAACAATGCCAAAAAAAAAAAAAAAAAAAAAAAAAAAAAAAAAAAAAAAAAAAAAAAAATTGGTATCTACATAATATGTGCGATTGTTAAGCTTACAGAGGTGTATAGGCAAGCAGAATTATTTGCATTACTAAGCATTTGAAAAACTAGGAATTTTCTGGATTTGAGACAATTGAATCTCAGGCTCCATTTATGCTGAGAACCGTTCATCAGGGAGAACGAAAATTTCACGCTCTTTCCAACGGTGTTAATTAGGTTCGTTTGACCAAACATACCTCATCGCGATACGAAAAAACGACGAGATAAATCAAAATGTAACGACAAGCCGGGTGTTGGAAATTCGTGTTGTTTGCCTTCGTAACTTATAACAAAATAAAATTAAATAAAATCATCATCGCGTGTTTTATGACGGCAAAACCGTTCATCGGAATCGTTTTATTGCAGACGCGAAGAGACTCATCGCACACTTTTAGCGTCGTGAGCGCGTTACATCTTCATTGCGCTTTCATCTTTGTTGGAACGCGAAAAAAAAACTTTCTACACCTAATTCATGATAGCTGGTCATTAAACGCCATAAAACCGAAATTGGGGTGCTCGCTATAATGCGGAGAAGATCTATAATCGAGAAGATTCCGGCCCGGGAGACTCTTATTATAATGACATTAATGACCTAAACGCTCAAATGATTTCGATCAAGTTCATTACGTAAGCGGCGGAATTTAGGATGAGGAGCACTTTAAGAAATCTGTTGTAGCCATTTTCGGCATTCTAATGACCGGCTGATGCATATGTCATTTTTGGTGTCAAAATGGGTCAATCGTAGCAGGAGAATGTTTTATGTTGAAGAGATTTACAGTTGATCGAATCACTCAAAAATTGCCACTTTGAAAAAAGTCATTTTAAATATTTGGAGTCTCTAATGGTGGATTTCACCAAGTGAGTGTTAAAGTGCGTGTTAGCTAATCCTCGGTGTTGAGGGTATCTCCGAGTTACGAGAGATTCCATTTCACCATGAGATTGAAGGTGGGAGTTAGTCGGCGGTTAGCTTCATGATAGGTGGCCCTAGACCGGGTTTCAAGTGATCAAATGAGTGATAGTGTAGGTATATTTATTCGTTCGCCGTCGTGTGTTTTGATTGCCTAAAAATTATGGAAAAGAGGAGAAGAAATATAAATTTTTCGAAAACTGAAGAGGAGATGCTGATGGAATGGCGTTCCGTCGACTTATATTCGAAGATGATGAGGAGGAAATGCGGAAGTTCGTAAATTTACAATGGCACCCTTAAGTTTTCAAAGAAAGGATCAGTTATTTGGAACTATACAACGATGTTAATTTAATGAACCAATTTCGTCTGTAGAAATCAATTTTCTCGTCTGTGTTGAGGATGATCAAAAGTGATATATCACCGATGTAGGTCCATTATATATAACCGATGTAGGTCCATAATTCGTTTTTTACCCATCAATATAGAATAGAATAGAATAGAATAACTTTATTTATGTATCTGTACAACATCGGGCTAGGTAGCCCGCTCTTCCTGTCATACAGAAGATTCCAGGCTTTACATCTAGATTCGTCAAGCTGCGCTCTTTCAACTAATTGATAACATAATTAAAAGACTTAACTGTTAACTTATTGATAACATAATATAGTAGTTCATCATAGTGTGATAGGTACGTATCTATACTCAGATTCTATAGAGACGACAAAACTGAATTGATATTTCCAGAACGAACGACACAGAGAAAAGTAAATACAACAGACGATGCAAAACAGACTTAACACAACGAGACAAAACAAAAAACGTTCATTACACCCACGGTAATACTCGGTGTTAACGCTTACAACGAGAATAAGTACGGATCAGAATCTGAGAGTTAGCGTCCACGGTAATCCTAGGATTACGACTAAATCGGAGTTGTGAAACTCACTTTTTTCCCTGACTCAGAGTTAGCGTTAACTCGAACCTTAATTCCAGGTGGTGAAATCCACCATAAGGCTGTACTGTCAATACCAGTCCTCCAGGGAGCGGTTAAGGAACCCAACACCCGAAATGTTGTCTGTCGCCCGAGACAGGTTGCTACACGTGACTAAATACATAATTGAATCGAGTTACGCCAACAAGCGGAGTCTTCCAAAGTTTACCAACATTAATTTTCAACTCAAGAAAAAAAACTGTGCGTCTTACACGGGCTTAGAGTTGGTCGACTGATTCATAACTCGATTTCTCCGAGGGAGCGCTATTTGTATAATTAATTCCCTTTTAAATTAACGGTGCAGCGCTTATCATTGCAGTTGTAAATGAGTCTTGTCCCAAAGAGAAGATAACACGGTGGACAAAGTGACCGGAGGGGGAGGACAGCCTGTAGGCAACTGGTTTTCACGATATCCCCGTATGTGTTTCAAATTCTTTCGAGATGCAGAAGAAGAAAAGAAGAAGGAAGAAAAAAAACTCGCTCTCAATGAGCCCGAGAATGCAGTCGAAAGTGCAGTTAATTGGAGGTTAATGATCCGAGTTGGAGACTCGACCTTTTTCCGTCCGAGTGAAATTTTCATCCGTTCCAATTCCCACGATACGTGACTTACCGTGAGGCGAACTCCCACGACTTTTTATAGCTGGTCAGATTCATTTGGTGTTGAATACATTTTCATTAAAGAAAACTGCGATGTTGAATTAAACATCAAACACACGAGCGGTTTTTTCGAACAACACCTCAAGAATACTCGTATTTCGTCCAGCTACGGACAAATTGAATATGCAATTTGTTGTGAAGTCAACCATTTGTGTAGCTATGCACCGTAAGTAATTTCATGATTATATCAGGGTATAGAGCGCCTATTAGGTTGCCTTTACTCAGCAACTGGCTCTGCATAGCGAAATTCCAAAATTGATTCACGTCGTATCGATGCTTCCGTTAGTAAGGGAACCTTTAACGCCTCGTAACTGGTGCCTTAGAAAATAAATCCAGCAAAGTCACGCGCTATTTCCTTTACTTACAAAAGAAGATATATCTGATATATAATTGATATATAATTGACAGGTCTTCATTATCCAGCAGGTATTTCGTCTGGGATGTTCTAAGGGTACATCGCTGCAAAAGATCAGAAATATGTCCAGCAAAGGTCAGCTTTCTGTCCAGTTCGACTCCCAAATATTTGTGGGATTTTACTGACGAAATTGTTTCCACGAAAAAGTGAGAGGCACGTCAACATATATGTTGACAATTTCGTCAGTAAAATCCCACAAATATTTGGGAGTCGAACTGGACAGAAAGCTGACCTTTGCTGGACACATTTCTGATCTTTTGCAGCGATGTACCCGTAGAACATCCCAGATGAAATACCTGCAGGATAATGAAGACCTGTCAATTGAAAATAAAATACTAATATACAAAGTTTTCATGAAGCCTCTCTGGACTTAAGCTTTACCGATATGGGGTACATGTTCCTCCTCGCAGTTTCGACGATTGGAACAGCAACTATACATGCTCCACCCTTCTTCAGGAATTTAACTATATATCACGGCTTCAAGCTCGAAACTCCGCAGGAATGCTGTGAAGGCAAATGAAGGCTTCATCCAACCTCTCAATCCAAGGCTGCAACGGCCTCGCCATATTTTGGACATGACTGAAATGAGTTTGGCTGGATTGGTTTGAGGAGGCCTGAAATGTCTTCGAAATGAAGAATTCAGACTGAAGAAAAGGAGCAGCTCATTCAACTTTAATTGAATGCACCAGTTAGGTATCAGTACCAGGAAGTCATCCAGATCAACTTGAATGTTTTCTGTCCCAAGCAATTCTAATTTTCTACTGTTTTTTCGCAACAATATCATCTGGAAGGTTGGATGAACTTGAAGGAGTATTAATAATTTTTTTTTTATGATCTTTAGTTGAGGAGATCAAAGATTGACCGCAATGAGATTGGGACATGAGTTATTGAAACCACCAGTTCGATGGATTGGGGAGTGAATTCAAGTGTCCGGGTTGTTGTCGTTAAGTCCTTACGAGTAGATCATTCTCGTTGAGGAAACGAGTTCAAACGCCCGCTTATGCGCAGATCTCGTCATTATATTGTGTTATGTCGTGTGGCCGCTCATCCTCAGCACATCAGCTTCTATTCGCGATCGATATTTGGTTCGCGTCAAGAAAAGTCACACTGTCCGTTTCTAATTGAATTCTGTTTAACCTTCTCTATAGCAAACGGTGTTTTCGGTTCGTTCCAGTTCCCACGCAACGTGACTTACTCCCGCGAAGGCACTCACGCGCTCAAAAGCCCTGTCAGGTGCTCGAGGTGCCGCACTTATCTATATTTGATTAGAGCCCACGGCAACCCCGAATACCATCAATCACGTTACCCGTCAATCAATTGCTCGCCGAGTAATGATATGGACCGCCAGACATTTCGATATCGCTATTATTGCCGCAGCCGATGCCCCCGTTTTTCATGGCTGGGGCCCTCGTTGGTGCCGCAGGTCTAACGTCACAATTCTAATCAAACTATCGACAGTTTTGGCTGGAGAAGATGAAAATTCGGTTGGTTAATGTTCTCAAAGTTGGGTTTGTTCGTTTGCTACCGAGTTTTATGGCGCGCTATTCAGGAATAGCCCCTCAGGTGATCTCTTGCTAGAGATTCATAAATTAAATAGGAAAACATATCAATTGGAGTAAATATGGCGCATAAGTAAGTCGAGGGGTAAGAATTACAAATTTTAAAAACAAAGGTTTGCTAGGGCTTCGATATTCAGATCTAAATATAAGTCGCGTACTGACATTATTGTCACCTCAAATAATCTAAAATTAGCTCAGAATATAGTACAGGAATGCATGAAAAGTAATTTTTAGGGCAGATTTATGAAGGAAGACATTTATTTCAAACCTTAAATTTAAGGATGGTGGATTTTGCAATTATTTGGTTCATCAGGTGTTTTATAATTAAGATGCAGGGGCATAACAGTTGCGTTGGGAGGTTTTCAGGTGGCTCCCTTCAAATTTCATACAATTTGAGCTGTCGAGTCCCTGGCGCACCCCCTAAGTCGCCCACTTTACGGAAACTTACTCCAACGGGAAAAACGCTGTCGAGAGGATTCAACGTAAATCTTACATTTGTTCGCCTACAAATCTGAAGAAGAATATTTGCTGATGCGGTTTTCATTTTCAAGTTGACCGACAACCTCATTGATGTGCCTCATCTGACCCTCACGTACGCCCAATGTTTATACACGCACCTCCAGCGCCAATCACCTCTACAATCAGCCTGATGATTCGTATGCAACGAGTCATCAACCACTTAAAGGTCGACCTTTTTGACGGTGGCTACTGGCATTTTCGGAGACGCGTGTCTGCATGCTTCTGTCAATTTCAATTTATTTGTCTCATATAATAAGTTTAAGATATTCTGTTTTCATTTTGCTGTTCCATTCTGTTATTGTTACTCATTATAATTGGGCCTTTGCCCGTGTGAAAAATAATAAATAAATAAATTAATAAATAACTTAGGATGATTTGATGTTCCAAAATTTGTGTTTGTGTTGCTACTTGGTGGGAAAAATTGAATAAGTAACATGAATAACAAAATCATCACTCGTTTTCCATTGCGTACGGTTCCGTTTATTTATGAGTGAATATTAAACTCGAGAAATGCAGGGAGCGCATTCCCTACTCGAGACGTTCTGAAATCAACATCGAAGGCTCCACATAATGGCTGGATTTTTCATTTGAAAATTAACAAGTTGCCTCGGAAGCAGGTGTACGGAGATGGGCAGAGACCGAGGCAAACTAATAGGCAATCAGTACACAGAACGAGGAGCCATTCGTTTGTTTGCTTTCTTCCAGCTTCCCAGCATTCGTCATAGAACAACGACTCGGGAGGGGCGTATCGTGGATCTTAAGAGTGAAAAAAAAAAAAATTCACGCGAGGTTCCTTCTTCGGAACGTAAAATGGCTTCTGTTACTGCCACGTATTCCGTCTCGATAATGAAGATGAACCTGTTGGTAATTATAATATCTCAGCACCCGAATTACTTTTAGGATGAAATCACCCACGTTTTTCGGGTCTATGAACAAAAGAGATTGCGCTGAGGTGGTGTTTAGGCTTGAACTCCAAGTCACTCGACTTAACTGGAGGTCGTTAAGTCGGATAGTCAAGTGGAATGATGAGGGTGAGGATCCGTCCGACACCACACAACCGAATATGTGGACGTACTTACTCCGCCCACCGTCAGAATCACAATCACCGACTTGAAGAATAGTCGCCGTGAGCCGTTCAATGAAATGTAGGCGACTTGTGACTTTGCAGTGGTTGTTGATCGTTTAGAATTAAAATGAAGTCGTCAAAACTGTGAAGTTTAAGTACTAAGGAGGCTACATACCAAATTACTGCTTCATGGAGTGAATAGCGTAGACCGTAGCGTTATGAGCCACTCAGTTGATCTTTGGCCTAATCTACTTGAAGTGTAAGTCCTAAGGAGACTACTTACCAAATTACTGCTTCATAGAGTGAATAGCGTAGAAATTAGCTTTAGAAGCCACTTACCTTATCCTGGCCCTATGCTTCTTAAAGTGTACGTCCTAAGGGGGCTACATGCCAAATTTCAAGTCTTAAGCCCTAAGTCGGGTGAGAATATGATGTCAGCGTGACGGGCAGACGGACGCCCGGTTTTTGCCACTTTTCTGAAGGCTAAAACATGTTTCATGTTGATAAAATAATAATTATAAGTATTTGGTGCCGAAACTAAATATACCAAATACTTATAAAATAATAATTATACCAAATTACTACACAGTCAACTCCCCTAGAATACTCCTCTATTTGACTACTATTCTTTGAAAGTTATACAAGTAACTTACTTGGCCAATTCTTTGATAGAGAGATCCATATTGAGAAGTTCTAGGTGTCAGGCACTTCGCTTTGAACGTACGAATTTTTAAGCAGTGATCTGATGATTTGTTGAGAACAATCTTGACACCCCCTTATATCAGTTCAAATCAAAACTGTTGATATTCATGTAATAATCGCCTCGAAGTCCACAATTCGGAACAAACTGAAGTGAAAGGACTTTCTTTGAAATTTCGCGCCGAATAACATGGTGTCGTCAGAATTACAATAATCTTCCTGTAAAATAGCAAAAAGTGCGAAAGTTTCAACACCGCTTAATCTATTTTTTGATCAGCTGAGCAACACAACACAACCCTTGTTGTCATTAGAGCACTTTCCTGTGTTGTTACACGAGTTTCGAGTTTTACACCAACAATTAAGTGAATCTGTTTGCATATCTTCACGAAACATGTTACTCGACGTTATTGTGAAATAAGCATTGATTAGGTAAACAAACTTGGTTTGTGAAGTGATGTTGTCCTAATCACGTTCCCCTGTGTTTACCAATTTATTCATAATGTTTATGTAATTTTCCTAATGTAATGATACGACTAATTTTGTTTCATTTTTTAAATAATGAATGGATTTATTTATATTTCATGTTCCTAATTTTTGTTAGGTAGATACAGTGGAACTGCTAAGTTTAATCTAACTTTTACCTAGGATTTTGGCTCAACCAAAGCCTTCAATCCTTAATTTATGTTTAATGTTCCTAGCTATCTTGTTAAGTAATAATAGGAGACTGTTTGTTCTTCTTTTTTTTTTAAGTAAAAGAAAACTTTATTGTTCTGTTGTGAAGACCACTGTTGAGATAATTTTGGAACTATAGTAAAGGAGTCCTCCAATTGGCTTGTGACGTGTTGAGAGGGTGCAGTCCATCAACAGTTTGTTCTTAATAGTATTTTTTAAATTTTTTTCTCGTTCATTTATGAGATAGTATTTTGAACAATGTAATCATTTTGCAGTGTTTTCTAGATTAATGTTTCAAGTAGGTTCCTGTACAGGTCGGAAACTCTAAAAATGATACCTAATCGTTTCACAATAATTTCGATAAGGAATTTTTAGATGACAATATACTCCTGAAGTAACCCCACCGATCCAACCATTTCTTGAGCCAACATCACCTAACTCTCACCATTTTTCGATCGCAGTATTAATTCAATTTGAATCATGGTAGGATACTAAAGACACAGTAACATATAAGTAGACATGTTAGTGTGAAATTATTGTTTGGAATGAAATATATTGGCGGCTCTTCTGAAAAGTTGAGACAAATGGGTTCGGCTGTGTTCCTTCTTAAAGGATGAAATTCACTATTAAATCCAATTCTTCTCCTACACAGGTACTCCCTACAGTTTATATACTGCTACTTGGTTAATGGGTGTTTCGGGTCGTTAATGTGTATAATTAGGTTTGGAAACTAACAAGTTCTGGTGTTCAATGGCAGATGCTAACCCGCACTCCTGATCGACCGTGCGGGTATCCAAGAAGGTCGCGCCCGATCAAAACACTTGTCCTTTTTTGGAAGTTCATAATATGAGCGATATTATCTGACTGTTAATACTTCACTGAGGATATTTATTGGTATATTAGAATTGATTCAAAGATAAATTAAAAACCGTAAAATAAAACGTGCTCTATATATCGGTTTGGTGTTCGGTTTGTAACATTAAATTTCCTTTGACGATCGTAATTTTAATCAATATAAACCCAAATAAACATATATTAATAAGTATACGTCTCAATAATATATTTACGATATATACGCCAAGATATTTTTAAGCTCAGAACTTGTTCAATTCATTCATGAAATTTCAAAAGATATACCTAATTCCGATTTTTGCTATTGAGTAATTTGTTTTGTAATGTATGTACCTGTTTGCAATGTACCTGAAGTTTTAATAATTCAACATTATGCAATAAAGCCATATTGTAGGGTACTATTACTGTTTATTGTCGTGTTTGTTTCCTCCCATTCACGTATTTATGACACTGCGCAGTGTCGAAGATGTGGAGCAAACTCGTTAGCGCTTAACTTATTTTCGACATTTCATATCCAGTAATTACTCCTATTTGTATTGGCCACGCGCAGAAACCATCCCTGTAGGTCTGTATATTACTATCACTATAAATAGTTTGTGTCTAAAAGAAAACATGAGGCCTCGACCAGCTCCGAGACGCGCAATTCTTAAATGGCTAAGTTTGGCTATTCGAGAGGCTAAGTTTGTAGATGAGCGGAATTGGGCTACTTCAAAGGGAGTTTTGGGGAGTTTTTAAGGGGGGGGGGGGATTACCCGTAAATTCCCAAAATGCAGCCGTCAGACATGGGACACCTCGTTTTAAAGGTTTATTTACGCTGAACACGATGGTGGAGTCAGAATTGCGATATCTTATTCCGTTCTAAACTGGAGCGCTTTGAGGTGAAGAAACTTGGTTGTTACTTGAAATGTTATTCGCGGTTCATCTGCTCTAATCTGATAAACGAATGAGATGTCACAATTTTGATTTGACCATCGAGTTCAGCGTTGAACAATCTATAAACGTCTTGCTCAGCAAATGGAGACATTTTACTTAAAAACTGCTATTTCTTTTAAAATTCGCTCTTATAGTCATGCTGCATGACAGTGATTTTTCTACTTTTTTAATGGCTTCCGGTCTTAGCCAGAGAGAATGGAAAACATAAACATACTCCAGAGGTGGGCCCCTCCTTAATATCGAGAATCTGATTACATAAACATGAACCTGCCCTGGGGGCGCGATACCCGGAGTCGTACAGTACGAGTATTAGTAGATAGTGGTCAACCGATTTCTGCATAAACGCCCCTTTTCCCGAAGCTAATTGGTTGATTGTGACCCTCGGAATCGAAAATTGGAATCAAAAGTGGCTCAACGAACCCATTGCTTATTTATGAACGGAAGTCGACGGAAGTGATCGGTCAAGTGGGTTTTCTTGACGGAATGCCAACCGCTTCTTCGAGAAAGCCGCTCGTAACAAGGTATCAATTTCAACGGGATGTTACTTGATGTGGGACATTCTAAATACCGTAGGGTCACGTTTAGACAATGCACGTGAATTACCATATGCCATATAAAGATATGGACGTAGTTAGCAAAGGAAAGGTCGTATAAGTCAGAAAAACTTCGGTAATTTCCAGGAGAATTTTAACTACCTACCTTCTGAATGAGTGAAGTATTTGGGTTTTTGCACTGATTAAAGGAGAAAACTTGCCTTTCATTCGAATGAAAGAAAATTCATTGGCAGGAATAGAAGGAAACGATACAACTACGATGGTACCTTCTCCGGACTCCCCATAGGCCAAAGGTTGTGCCAAGTGGTGCTAGCGGCAAATTCGATTTTCACTGCCCTCAACTTCTAGAAAGACGGCTTCTGAGATGGATTGGGGCGTCAGAATATATTACGGTAAATAGTTCTCACCGCATGCACAACCGCATCGCGAGTCTGATAGAGTGAAAATGAAGTGGGCGCCAAAGAAAAGATTACCATTCTCGCCTACGCTCGGGATTCATAACCGTTAAAACAATGTACATCTTGATTAGTCATTAATATTCATACAATTTATCATTGAGAAGGGATAGCATTCCAATTAATCCGTTGATGAATGAGAAAAACGGGCTCTAGGAGGTAGCTTTTTCATGGCTTCATTGACTAATTCCATTGCGTGAGGTCTCCATTCAAAAAACTCTTCTACTACTCTGTCGGGACTTTCTTCCTCTTTCTATCGGTCGACTTGAATTATAATTAGCTTGATTTCTGTGTTAACTGACCAATCTGTCGGACTAACGTCATTCGTTTCTCGAGGTAATTGATTTAAAATGTCGGGGAATTATAAAAGGAGGAAAAAAAGATTGCTAGTCGGGCTTTTTTTCGAGGACGTTTAAGAATTGAGTGGCTTATTTTACGGTATGTTGCGGTCTTGTTTCAACATCCACTGAGAAGATTTGTGATTTGGGCTCCAGAAATATGGCGAAAATCTCCACGGGGTAGCACATTTTTGACACCTTCTCCTCAATCAACGTTTTTTTTTCTATTTTATTTTTCCATGATTATATTTTAGAATTTACATCATCATAACCAGCGTTGTGATCACCACTAAGACTTGAATACGACCACGAAGTTTAGATCGAAAGGCTCGCCTCCAGGACTCGTCGTACTGCAAGGTGGGAATATGGTTCAATTGGGTGTGAAGCGAAAAATCACTTGCTACGGGAAAACCCACTTAGTGTTTCGAATCAAAACGACTTGCAAATTGGATGACGTACAATATCGATAAGTGGCTGAAATAGACAAACACAAGTGGTTTAGCTTGCCAACTACCTACCACAGATAAGTTGTTCTGCCTTTAAATTAGATAGAAAACCCACAAAATATGATAAGATACGATTTTTCACCAATTTTGACGAATTCGGAGATAAGTGATTTTAGATTAAGAGCGAATTGACGAATACAAAGACTAATTGTAAAAGACTAGTTTTATGTAAAAATGTCTCCATTTTACTGGTTTCATAACAAATTTCGTCTCTTTTTTTTGCTCCGACTGTGGATTTATTATTATGATTATTATTATCACTATTTTTGATAATATTTCGTGTTTTGTTATTGTATAATACACAATATACGATATATCGATATATTACAAAACACATTCGAAATTACCATTGAAAATTCGTCTCTGCAGGCAATGGGGACTGAGGGTCGTACTTACTATATTACCAAGCACTGGATGCTAGGTATAATATGCCTATAATATACTATATTCCACGACTCGATTGCGGTATCCATGTTATTTCGTGATGGTTCAAGATTGTTGTTAGAGACAATTACTTTTCGGTGGAAATCAATTAAAAAGTTAAGTGAATGAAAGGTCGATAAAAACCTGCTTTGAAACCACGTTTCGGTCAACTTCCAAAGAACTCCACTGAGTGACGTCACTTCTTGGAAGTCTGTAATTTTGGCGATTAAGCAAATACTCGTTGTATCCAACTAATTGGAATTTCCTTACCGGTGAACAACTCGAAAAACGATTCTAAGAATGGGGAGTGTACAAGCCCACGGGTTACTCCTTGCACTTCTAGTGGAATGAACCACTTAGATTCTGATGTACAAGATTTATGTGAAACCGATTCTGACAAGAATATTACTACCATCTGCAATCCATTCTCATACTGTGGTTATGGCGGTTCGTGGTACTGATCCACCTCGAAGTCCGGCCTCAAGGCAAACATGATGAAGATATGAAAAAAAGAGAAAAACAATGACTGACCAACAGCTGACTGCTTATCGTTGGAAGAAATTTCTAGGTGGGGTTTAAATTCCCTTAAATTCTTTGGACTTGGGAGAAGGAGAGTCGGCAGTGAGCGGTGATTATCTAGGTGCCTGTGTGGGCGGTCAGGACCCTCTGGTGCTCGTCTATTATCTTCTTCTTCTTCTTCTTCTTCCCCATTGTTTTGTTCCCCATCCCGCTCTAATTCTATCTTCTCTCGCCTCCTCCCTAATCAAATCCTTCTACCGCTCCTGCATATTTTATTCTCGGCAACCGAACAGAAAGGCCTTTTCTCTCCTCGTCCGTTCTTCCACTCCGACTTTACTCTCATTCTCCTTCGGGTAGACTCCCACACGTGATGCGCTCCCTCATTTTGAGAACGCATCAGAAAAGGCTGCCTTTTTGCCGAAGGCCCGTCCCTTCGATGAGCGGGTCTTACCCGCCTATTTGGATCATGCCTACTGCAAGAGATGCCCGGAGCCAGTCATCAACAAGCGATCATCAAACACACCTACGATTATTGTGTGATGGTATCTGTGCAACCGAGAGTCCGCTAGATGCAAGAAGGCACATCCCTATTGAATCACGCGTCATATAATGGAAACTCGCCATCGTTTTAAATTGTACCAGAACGATGAAAATATCTTCTGCCGTTAGACACCATACGGGTGACGTATTGGAGCTCCTTCAGAATCCTCCATAGTTGTACATGAGTCCCCTGAGCGACGCCTTCTTGGTATTCAAGAGAGAAACAACACTCAAATGGCAGACGAAGAGGCTACATCACTAGAGAAGGGATACTACCACTACCAGGTACAGCCACTCGTGTCATGGAAACCCTGGTTTAAAGGTAAAACCCTAAACAGAAATGATCTAGTCCAGCTAGTAAGGATGAGGACTGGACACGGCCAAACAAATAGATCGCTGTACAAAATACGTGTAGCCGACTCACCTGAATGCGACCACTGCAACGGGGTAGAAGATCACGTCGAGCACAGGAATGTCGAATGCCCATTTTACGAGGAAGAAAGGCAGAAATTTTATAGCGAATTGTCTGGCGAAGGTGGACTCAAAAACATACTGAAGAAAGGAACAACAGAGGAACTGAAAAAAATACTGAAATTTATGAGTGAAGCGGGGATTCATTTATAAAATCTTAGAATTTTCATTTTATCTATTATCGATTTTATATATTATTCAATTATAACATTATTCAATACAATAATTTAACTGGCGATATGTATTCATACACAGTCTATAAATAAAGAAGGAAAAAAAAAGAGTCCGTAGGGCCTAGGTCCTTGGCCATTTCCAAAACGCGCTAAAAGACTTTCAATAGAAACTGAACAAAGCGCAAAAAACTGGTAAATTTGATCCTGACAAGGTACAATCGTGATTCTTTTTTTTTTTTTTTTTTCAAAAAATCATAGGATTTCTGCTGCACAATTTTATCATTTTGGTTTATTATCTTCGATAATGAACCATTGGAATCGCCCAAAGAAAATTTTTTTTTAACCCCCCCTCAAAATTTGTTGGTTTACGTTTCAAGATACGTAGATTCAGAAAATCGAATTAAAAAAAATCCGTCCGTCCGCCGTACACCGTATGACGTAAGACGGCTGGCAGGAGGTCAACAAGTACGTCAGAGCCTATGACGCACGAGTGTATGACGTAAGACGGCTGTCAGGAGGCCAACAAGTACGTCAGAGCCTATGACGCACGAGCGTATGACGTAAGACGGCTGGCAGGAGGCTAACTAGTGCGTCAGAGCCCATGACGCACGAGCGTATGACGTAAGACGGCTGGCAGGTGGCCAACAAGTACGTCAGAGCCTATGACGCACAAGCGTATGACGTAAGACGGCTGGCAGGAGACCAACTAGTGCCTCAGAGCCTATGACGCACGAGCGTATGACGTAAGACGGCTGGCAGGAGGCCAACAAGTACGTCAGAGCCTATGACGCACGAGCGTATGACATAATACGGCAGGCAGGAGGCCAACTAGTGCGTCATACGACGAGACCTTTTGTGCCTCTGCGCCCCCTCCCACACCCACACCGCGTACCTCGTACTTCATTTTGGTTTATTATCTTCGATAATGAACCATTGGAATCGCCCAAAGAAAAAAAAATTTTAACCCCCCCCCTTAAAATTTGTTGGTTTACGTTTCAAGATACGTAGATTCAGAAAATCGAATAAAAAAAAATCCGTCGGTCCGCCGTACGCCAAACGCCGTCCGCCGTACGCCGTCCGCGGCACTTTGCCCAGTTAGCGTTGAGTTAAAATTACGAAATTTTTTTTATGGGTTTCGACCAACCCCACAATGGTCCTCGAAACTTTTCATAACCCTAGGTCAAGGGGAAGGGGTTCAAAACGAATTTTGGTACGACATGGTATGACTATGGTATGGTATATTATTGTATGTATGATTTAGTATAGTACAGTACGGTATGATAGGAAAGAAATGGTATGAGTACGGTGAGAATATGGTATGGTGCCGATTTGCAACACAGTCTGGTATAGACAGAAGGGTGATCTGCACAAGGAAGATAATAAACCGTTGTGTCAAGAATTTGCAGAGTTTCGAGTTCAAGATATTTTGTTATTTCAATTTTAATTTGGAAATTAGAGCGTTTCGCATTGTTAGAGAGTTTTTAGCTGTTTTGAAACTGAAAAATCACCCATTTGTAACATTTCCCAATAGCAAAACGAGCTAATTTTGTGTCCAATTGAAAAAACTCTGCAAATTCTTGACACAACTGTTTATTATCTTCTTTGTGCAGATTTCCGTTCTGTCTAGAGCACTAAATGGTAGATTGATTATCATTATTTAAAGTCCGCAAATTTTGTATGTAGGTATATTAGGTAGGTTTGAAAGTAGGTCGTAAAGTACCCTCGCTACCCTCTGGGTAAGTGGCTCAAAAAGTATTAATTTTTCAAATCTCCTCGTCAACAACCGACAAACATTTGATCGCTATATTCTTTTGAATTCTGTCTGGTGTTATCCAAGTTCAATAAGGAGTTGAGGTGAGGCTCATTTCTTTATACGTTGCTCCTGTAATGATAATTCTTGGATTCTTAGACTATATTATTGCTAATCGACATGACTGGTGGTTTTACTATTGAGTCTTACACTAATATCTGTACAGATGAACTAGTGCTTTCTACGAGTGAAAGGTGGTGTGGTTAAGGACCTCTGGATAAGGGTTACAAGTCGGTTTTATGAGGATACACCGAAGAAACTAACACGGTGAACGGTCAGCTCCCAAATAATTTTCCCCCCGATGCTTCGCCATTATGATTTTATCGCACAGTCGACTGGCACTCGAGACGGTTTAATATCCCAAAGGGCCCCTTCGGATTCCCGTTTTTCACGAACGTCCGCGTAAAAATTGTGATGAACGGTCCCAAAACGTTTAAAGTAGGATAGGTTTTGAAAAATACTGATCCAGATTCACCTTGAGTGGAGGCCTCCGGTCCATTGTGGAAGCTGTGGGGGAAGCCGTTCCAGATAAATCCTTCGAAGGATGCCCCAAGGCATCTTGGATAGTATTAGTCTCCACCTTTCCCTGCACGCCCACGCGGGAGCATTCCTGCCTTCCGAACCCCCTTATATCAACTCGTAATGAACTACACCCACTCGTCTTACGTTTTTCGTTCCGAGTTTGCTTTTGGTATTTGCCGACGGGGAATCCGACTTTGTGAAGGAGGAATCAGGGGAGATAAAAGTCCGCCCACCGGTTCGGGTAAACCAGTAAGTTTAAACGATTGGAAACTTGAAATCTTGTGAACGGAAGGAGGAGAAAACACAGGTTGAACATGTCAAAGATTCGTAAGCACCAAAAATACTATAACCCAATCACGTTTTAATGGTTTTTATAACCACAACACACGAAAAGTTTGTAGTTTCAATTACGGACATGTTTGACAAGTCGAACTCGACACAGTGCAACTTCAATCCCACTAAAACCCTCACAAAGTAACAGACACACCTTCCAGTAGAAATCAATCAAAAACCTCACTGTCCTGGAAATAACAACCTCAGGGTTCTCATCTGATTCTCCAGGAATATTGTGCAAAATTTCTTTATTTTGCTGACAGCTGTTTTTGCATTGCAGAACGAGACGAAATTATTTCATTCGTTTCGCTTGCTTCAATCTCTTCAATCACTTATTCAAGTTGAATTTCTTCAAAAATTAATCGAATCGATCCAAGGAGGTATTTTTTCCGTCTGTTGAGTGCTGATCTCAACCATTTTTGACCTTGGGCATCGTCTTAGACTCGTCGAAATTACCGTTGAACGGGGTATATTTACCAAAAAGTGGCTATTTACTTGAAGCGACTTAGTGATTTTTCTCGGTCTTTCAGGGATGAAATTGAGGTACAGCAAATGTGGGAGTAGGTTTTGTAAATTTATTATTGAAAATAAACCAAAATACGGTAAGTTAAACACCATGCTCGTTGGCGTTCTCGAGATTGAAAATCATAGTGAATATTTCGGCCATGAAATGTATTTACCGTGGATGATTATCTCGTCATTCAACGCGAAACATTTTTAGATGGCAATCGCATTTTTGAGCTTCGCAGTTGGAATTTGGATCCGAAACGAGAGTAATCACAACCAACCGGCGGAGGGAGGTCTGCATTTAACAATCCCAGCAATTACGGTAGGATGAAACCATCACGTTCTTTGGCGGCCAGGAAAGTGATCTATATCTCGGATCGACTCCAATACCACGTGCGTACACCCCTATTCATAGTTTCATCGGTGGTATTCCTCTTTTCTTAGTTCGGCTAATAAGTACCCAGAAGCTGCTTTTGAAGGCTCGGACGTCGGGT
The DNA here is from genome assembly GCA_963920205.1 of Stenodema calcarata. Taxonomy (NCBI): domain Eukaryota; kingdom Metazoa; phylum Arthropoda; class Insecta; order Hemiptera; family Miridae; genus Stenodema; species Stenodema calcarata. The sequence continues at coordinate 16,805,343 of OY986061.1, read as the reverse complement.
TGGCGTATCCGAGAGAAATTAACGCACCAACTCCCTCTCATACTGATTCCTGTATTAGAGACGGCAAACGGGAGGAGGGCGTTTTCATTCGGAGAACGAAACCGAACTGCTGCCATCTCGTACCTGACAGTGGTCGTTAAATCTGATGATCTTCCGATGCAGTCGATGATCTTTCAAGACGTCGGCAGTTACGACTGAAGTGCTGAAGAGATTGATCAGAAGGAGTTAGAGATTCCCAATGTTGAATAGCAACAATTTAACCGCCGTTTATTAGTCGTCAGAATCGATCTAGAACTGTCGTTAACAGCGATTTGAATGGGGTGCAAGGCTAAGAAGGGCTCAGACCCGGAAGATTCTCACCAAAATTTCACCAGTACGTTAACATAACACGTTCATAAACACGTTTCTAATGCCTCTATACTCAAAATCCACAAGGAAAAACATGATGCAGTAAGAAACTTGTGTAGCTGCATAGAAATATAAAGGGTGAATTCGATAATATATCAGGGAGTGCTCTTAGATCAACATCTCAAGGGGAAGGATCATGTAGCAGCGTTGGTCAATAAAATCAGAAAATCTACGCATTACGTTCTAATGCTTCGAGTTGGCTAACAAGATAAAATCTTAGAATTGTTTATTATGTTCATGTATAGGTATAGCATCTTAACTTGTGGTATCATTGAATGGGGAGGGACTTGAGCATCTAACTATAATAACATAAACATAGCAATAAATTCAGTTTTAAGAATAGCAACTAATGACCATAAGCGCACTCCAACTAGGTCCCTAAACAAAACCTCCAATGTTCTCCCCAGAATGGCTTACATTCATAGAACTGTTTTGTATGTTCATGAACATCTAAATTTATTTACCAAGCAATCGGTCATTAAACCTAATGCCAATTATGTGAAACAAAATGAAAGGAAATGAAAACTTCTTTATTCATTTTAAACATACCTACTCAATAGAATATTGGCTTCTAATTACTTAGAACTATCCCCCTAAGCCACGGTAGGGAGGTGGGTCCTGTCTTGTAGCCACAGTTGATTACAATACGTGCACAATGTGAGATGTAATCTACATATGCGTTCAAATCACATTTCACTGCATGCACAAGTGGTTCGAACAATGTGGTTCGAAAAGAAAGAATCATTCAACCATGCGTCTGAAATCGAGTAGCAAAACCGTGAGATGGGCATGCAAGTGACTTTTCTCTAATAACCTATTTTATTTTGTACATGTGAATTAAGCTATCCAGCTGGGCGGGTCACAGGACCTTAGGCTCAGAAATCCACCCTAATCTTGGAACTTTCGTTATGTACTTAGACTGTAAAAAGTTTTGTTTTATATATTGTGTATAGTTTTCTCGAATAAAAATTGAATTGAATTGAAAATAATAATAATAATAATAATCCCCAAAAACACTCCTCGCAAATGTCATTCTACAGCGATATCTTCCCCCCCCCCCGACCTTAAAGAGATGTCCTAACCACTTCACAAGCACCGTACTCCCCTTGGCACCAATGCTTGATGTTTTATTACTTTCAGATACAACTATTGAAATAACACATAGATGTGTAGTACAGATTTTTACACGGAGTGTTTTTTAGGGGATATCACATCTTTTTCATCTTTTTATTGTTGAAGTAGAAAAGACCCTGTTGAGGCAATATGCAAGAATAATAAAGTGGAATAATCCCATTTTTGTTCAGTTCCCTATGTGAAGATAGTACAACTAGCATCAACTAGCGCATGTAGCAAAATAAGCCTTAAAGCGTTCAGTGGCATTTAGCAAGGTATGTATCCACTTGCATTTCAAGCTTGGCCGTCTCACAGAACTACACTGGATGAGGACCGTTTCAGTTTTTTTATCCTAAAATTTTCTTGGGTTGAGGCAATGGGTTAAATCTTTCAATTGTCTCATGTTATAAAGAAGGTCCGTGAAGAATTCCAAGTCGATTGGTCCTGTTGCCCCATGTGTAAACTCGTCATAGTGGATAATATTAGCCTAAAATTTCTGTGTGTTTTTTCTGGAGGCTGTAGCCTTCTCTGTCTGAATAAGAAGAAGAAGGAGAGAACAAGTTAAGGGCGAAAAACTGGGTGTTTGAAGTTATATAACTCAGTTCCCTTTAGCCTAACGACTTGAAATTAAAGGGCTTTCTGTTATCCACACCGAGAAAATTCTGTGACAAACAAATACAAAGTGACCATTTGTGGGTCGTTTTCTGCGGGAGCACCAACCATATTTACGATTTGTGGAGATTTCTCGTCGTACAATTATAATTTCGCAAATGAGCGGTCATGTAACGCTTCTTTTTAATGTCTGATTGGAGCCTGAAAGAGTCCTATTAGTGACATAAGTGTCCAGTGCAAGTGTTGCCGATTGCAATCCTACCGCCACACCAGAAGCGTCTGGTCCGTACGAGGAAGGCTGACGGCAATAATCGCCGAGAGGTCCTGCAAATTGTGCGCGGGTGTTAAGAGTTCCAATGGGGGCCCCCATTAAGGGCGGACTTGGATTTATGTTTGGGGTCCCCGGGCATATCGTGGGGGCCCATCTCACTCGAGGGTTAGGACTTAAAGATGGTGAAGGGGGGGCTCGAACGATTTTATCAGGCCCTTCTTTCTCTTACCGACCGCGACCCTGATTCGGGGTAGGTCAGACCGCGGTTTTAAGCTTTTTAAAAGGTAACGAGGGTGAAACTGAGCTTTAGGCCGGGGGAACGCTTCTTTAGGAGATCACAATTAGGAGGAAACGGCTATCAGATGTTCGGGGGACAATCTGTTTTGGCTTTCTGGGCCATGCCAAAGTAATTCCACCTGGGAACCTTACTCAATGCCGACCAACTTTATTATGCAAAACAAACCTTTACCAGTTCGGAATGCGTTGTTCTTCATTTAACCCAATTAGAACCGGAGGAAAAAAAACGAAAAAATCGTATTTCTCCATTTTTGTGTTGACAAAAAGAAAAGATATTGATCGCTATCGATTTCAGTTTTAAACCCTTCATTCGGCCCAACCGAGTCCCATATGGCCACATGACCTTTTCAAAATTGATAATTACACATTCGGTAGTAAGCCTACAATCGGTAAATGCCATAAAGTTCAAATATAATACCACGTATCATATAGGTACGAAACGAACAAGTGCTCCTTGAAGCATGTTCGTCAGTCTCATTGAACTGTTAAGACAGCTTTTTCCCTGCGGTCCTTGGTTAATGGGATAATGTGTACTTTGGGGGTTTATAATTTTCCATTCAGGGATAACAGAGGTCTGAATATTGACGGGTATTCGGTAGGCCGGACAAATCGTTAAGTGGCGAATGAGTGACTCCATCCCGGGCTTTCTACACGACCAAACCTGTAAAGTAAGTTTTGTCCGTCATTATTCGAACTACGAATATCATCTCGTGACATTAAGTTTCTGGTATTTTATTTCTAATTTATAGCTGGGACATACCGTCGTCAGCACCAACGATTTTGCAGCGCTTAAGTTGAATTGGACAAGGGATCCCCTTTGGGTAAGGAACTAGACAGATGTTTGTGATGAAATGAGATGTAGAGCCAAAAGCCAAAACTCAGGAAATTCGATCCCGTTTCCCAAAATCCTTGAAACACAAAAACTGGAGATTAAAGGAAGTTTCAGGAAATGAAGAACGTGCGACCTGACTCTAAACTAAACGCACCGTAAGATATACTGTTAGATAATATTATTATAATATATTATATTATAATATAGCTGAAAGGAAATGAAAAGCGATGCCGATAAAAATTTAACTCCCCCCCCCCCCCGTTGCCACCATTTCTTCTTTCATTTTGAGTCTTACGGTATAAACTTCTAGAAGTTTAGACACGTTTAGCGTGGAAATAAGCTTTAGGAGCTACTCAGCAGATCCTGGGCATATGCTGCCTAAAATGTAAGTTCTAAGGATGCTACATACCAAATTACAACTTCACAGTGTGAATAGCATATAAATTAATTTTAGGAGCCACTCAGTTGAACCTGGGCCTATTCTGCTTAACGCGTAAGTCCTAAGGAGGCTCCACGTCAAAGTAATGAAGCCATTGTGTGAATAGCATAGAAATCAGCAGGAGCCAGTCAGCTAATCCTGGGCCTGGCCAGCGTCCAGTTAAAGTCCTAAGGAGGCTAAATACCAAATTACAGCTCCATAGAGTAACATCATAGAAATTAGTTTTAGGAGCCACACAGTTGAACCTGAACCTATCCTGCTTAAAGTGTAAGTCTTGAGGAGGCTGCATACCAAATTACAGCTTCATTGTGTGATTAGCAAATCCTGATTGTTGTAGTAAATGTTTAAAAAAATCCAATTTACGTACAAAATAATCGATTTATTTACTGGTTCGTTAGGTACAAAACTTGAGTTTTATATTTTGCCCTTAGTTTCACTGAAGTTTGTTACTTCGATCTCAATGATCGGACATGTACAAGAAGGTACGTATTTTGCGTGTTTATAATTCATATACGTATTCATAAATGTAGAGGACAGGAGTTGGCCGATGAAGTGAAAAATTGACAAAGTGAGCGCTATAAATTGTGAAAAACTATATAAGGAAATGAATCTCAAGTCCACACAGGGAACGATTCCTCCTCCGCAAGTATTCGTGATCCTAAATTTACGATTGGCTTTACACGCCGTCAAAGAAAGATCGCTTCGACTTATTAGTTTTGAGAGTGGGTGTTCGTATAGGAATTACGACGCGATGAAAATATATTTTTCATTCCTTCTGAAATTTATTATCGAGGCCGTCACAGCAGGGGAGGGTGGTTATGCGCTAAACGAATTACCCCCGACGGATGCATTATATTTCAAAAGTCGGGAGCTGCTGTAATTGCGCAACGCAACATAAAGAGTGGAAAATATTAAAGCGAAGATAATTGATAAAGGCGGGGCATCTCGAAAGAGTATCGATGGATCGATAAGCGGGTTGGATATAGCTCTCCGACATGGCGGGTTTACGATTGTCGTATTTCAGGTTTGCGAGTGTCCAAAGTGATGAAAATCGAGTCGACTCCTCCACTTCGACGCATCAATATGGGGATAGTGGAAGTTACTCATTGAGACTTTGTGTGACATCTTCTAGGATTCATATCTGAGGCCGTTCACTCGGCCGCGAAGGCACGACGCTACATTTCCAAGTCCGCCCTTGTCTGGTTTAAGCCCGACATTAAGGGACCCGTAGTGCACTTCCTCTTTAGAAATCCACCGTAACTGTCCGCATCCGGCCGATCCCTCATCGGCGGATTGAGGGTAGAAAGTTGTCGGATGAAGCGCGACAAACATAAAATTGTTGAAACGGAGATGAAAATCTATACAACTATACCGTTCAATATTGAAAACTACTGCCTCTCAAGACCGTAAATAGTGAGAGCAAAGGCATAAAAGTGACTCGTGGAGTAGACGTATCGTTGTTTCTCATTATCCTGCACAATATCGTACGTTACACTCGGGGAATCTTGCGGTATCATTGAGCATCTCTCCCTCTAGAGGTTCTCCCATCTCATTTACATCCCATATTTCTATATGAATCATCTCTACCATGATGGAGATGAATGTGCAGAATAATAGAAGAGAGTTGAAGGTGAAAGAAACCAAGGTTACTCCTAATTTGATGGTTGTTGTTTCATATCTTACAGTATTACTAGCTGTTATTGCTCTCTCAGCTGATGCGACTTCATACCAATCACTCACTCCCCGTGGTCTCAAGAGGCTGTGTGAACAGGAGAGAATTCAGCTGTATCGCTGACGAAGCTGTTCTTACATCCTCCCAATTACTCCCAGTGGTGTCATGAGGCTGTGTACCAAATTTCAGCCCTCTAAGGTGAACAGGATGGAAGAACTGACGTGATGTTTAGAGCCTTGGCCAACTTTGCTTGACAGTGGTTCCCTTCGCTCGCGTGAGAGGTTCCTGTAGATACACAGACGCATATTCGTAATTACTACGAGTACATCACGTCGGAATGCTTGACAACGGAGAGATGTTTTCTGTATCGTCACTAAGGAAAACCTCGTTCACGATATAGGAATTGGGTGTGTGAAATCGAATACCAACAGAAACCATCCCTGCAACAATGGAGCCAATCTCTATCAAAATCGGTTCAGTGGTTTGTCCTCTATATTATAATATAATATATATTATATATTATATTATATAGGTTTTCCAAGTCAGATCGAGAATTTGCCAAATCAAATTGAGAACTTCCGAATCAAATTGAGAATTTCCACACCAAATTTAGAATTATCCAAATCAAATTGAGAATTGCCAAATTAAATTGAGAATTTTCCAAATCAAATTGAGAATTTTCCAAATCAAAATGAGAACTTTCCGTTTCTAATGACGAAACTACGAACAGTGATTATCCGTTAGTATTTATCAAAGAAATCGGAAGACAGGTACCTTGGGTGGTATCCCATCAACCGAACTGCCCACTTATTCTCAATCTGACTTGAAAAACCTATACATATACCTATATGTATAGAAAATCAGCCAAAGGGTGATAATAAGAATTGAAGCAGTGACGATGCTCTTTGTAAATCGAAAAAATATCGATCTTTAGCAATCTTTGCCTATTTTTAAATGTGTTTCTCGTCAATAAGTAAGTGGGCAGTAAAAATTCGCGAACACTCCAACCTGCCAATTTTTAGGGGTGAAGAAACGGAGTTCGGTTCAGTAAATGGCCCATTAGGACGTTATGGAGGTCTAAGCGAGTAGGATGATTTGCGGTTCTCAACAGCAGAAGCGGTTGTTCTACTCGCGGCGTTCAGGACTAAGGACTTAGGAAGCTCCGCGAGTTAAACGAATAAATCTTCCGCAAGCGGAGCAAAAGTCGGTTCCGCTCCCTTAGCGCACCCACGGGGTTGACATTGGGAAGGAGTGGATTTAGGATTTTTTTTCTTCTTCTTTCATCAATTCTTTGGGCGTGTCCTTAAGGATGACGACGTCCCAGGACGAAACCGTGGGGCGGGTGCACCTTTGACCATCTGCCCGTGACCATCCGCAACTAACCACCGCTTTGGCTTCTGCCTTCTCGCGATACTCCATAAGACGAACGACTGAAACCTAAAGAGGAGTGTGCCTAGGGACAATAAAATTCCATTCATTCAGCATGACCTTATGGGAGCGGATTTTCTCAGTAACCTACGAACCAGTTTACCAGATAAACTCTTCATAGTTACACTTGAATAGCGTACATTCTGTGAAAAAGTTGTTAATTTATAAGATAAATTATTCTACAATTATTTCTTGGCGTGGATATGTCTTACCGCTGGGATCATGAAAAATTAGTGTAGAGTCGGAAAAGAAAAATTAGACGCGATTCGAATAAACAGGCAATTATACCAGCCAGGCAACGGGCAATTATACCAGCCTCTTACACAGTGCAAAGCATTGAGAAATATACTTAATGACGCTTTGTTTACTCACTTTTTTACCTCTATGAAGCTGTTTTTTGGTATGTAGCCTCCTTAGGACTTACAGGTTAGGCAGAATAGGCCCAGGATCAGCTGTGTGGCTCCTAAAGCTAATTTCTATCCTGTTAACTCTATGGAGCTGTAATTTGGTATTTAGCCTCCTTAGAATCGCATTTCGATTCGTTAACAGCTCCTATAGGAAGCTGTAATTTGGTATTTAGCTTCCGTAGGAGTTAAGCAGGATGGGCCCAGGTTCAGATGTGTGGCTCCTAAAGCTAATTTCCATGCTATTCACTCAATGGAGCTGTAATTTGGTATTTAGCCTCCTTAGAATCGCATTTCGCGATCCATAATCCATGTCTTTACGATCAGAAAAATTATCGACGTGTTTCTTGTAAGTTTGTAAATATCGCCAACGCAGTTGACCAAAATCTATACGAAGATTCGCACTCTCAAGCAGGACTCAGCGCCGAATCGAATGAGCAGTCCCGTGACCTTTAGGCGTGAGAAGCTCCTTCGAGTTGCACTTGTTGAGGGACCTAAAAGGCCGCTTTACGCCCGAAGGAAGTTGCCCTGGGGTGCGAGCAAGAACTAAATTTGTTGGTATAACGAGTCAGCCAGAAGTGGAGATAACCATCTCGACATAAAACCCGGGGAATACTTGTACCTTCTTAGTGCAGTTCGTTTGATATTTTCTCTCTTCTTTATCGCTTTTTACGAGAGAGACCTGAACCCCGTGGTAGATCATCCTGTTTCAACCGTTTTCAGGGGTGGAGTGTCAGCATCATTTATACGACTCAGTAGCCGAAGTTTCATTCAAATTTGCTACCAAACATGTTCTTTTTACTTCTTCCATGCCATATATAAAGAAGCTGTGTGTACACTTAAGGGACGAAACCCGCCTCCCAAGATATGACACATAGCTGCCTCGTACTTGAACAGAATTTGGTTGATTTGATGCTTAGAAGTATTGATACCTACATCAATAATAAAGCTAAGGACTCATCAAATATGGGTGAATATAACCGTCTGTGTTGCACGGATTCTACGTTGACAGTTATCAATTTTGATGATGCACGTCTACTCTGCTGTCCTAAGTAAAAATGGCGGATCTCAATTTTTGTTGATTTTTTGAGTTTTTGCAGTTAGTTGCAGAAAGGTATTTTTATAAAATAATTAAGTAGGTAGTTACATAGGTGCTTGACTCATCATCTCCAAGTTAAAAGAAAAACCTAATGTTCCAGTCAATTATCTCCCGACCATTTTGATTATTTGTACTTCGAAAATTGCTTATAAATATATGAAGTGGGAGGAAACCTGTGATTTTTTTTTTTTGTTGAGATCCGCCTTTCAAGAGCTTGTTGTTTCCTAAGCGAAAAGGGCGTCACCTCAATTTTTTCGGTTAATTTTCCGAATTTTCTTTCGAAAGCACATAAAATAATAACTATCGTTTAATGCCTCTTCATTAAAAAAAATGTATTCACTAAGTGCAAAAGGTGAATAACTAAAAATGCTTCTACCCAAAATTATTTTCTGTATTGTTCATGGGAAAAACTTCTTCTTTTCTTACCACCTCCTACAACCCTCCAAACAGACAAAATTATTTGAGATACGGCTTTCTTGCTTGGGACGGCAGAACTACCCTCCAAAGTGCAGGTCATGAAGGCGATACTTTTGTTTTTGTATAATTGAAATGTTATTATTACACACACCAGTTTTGGTAGAGTATGTGTCGAAACTCTTTGTAATGCCCATTGGCCAACAATCAAGATGAGTTAAACCTGATTGGCTCTACCAACAAGACCATCACAATATCGGTACACTGTGGTTTTCGAAATGAGTTGATCCAAATTTCCCTAGATATAGAGTCAAATGTTTTGAACCTCCTTTTGATGACGCAAAAAGACAAACGCTCCAATTTGACCATTTAAATCGAGATTATTCAGATAAATAATCATGGTGAGGCCCGTAAAAGCCCCAACTGCCTCTGGCAGCATTTCCCTTACGAAAGGCTACTCCGCGGTTAGTCCGAAGGAGAAAGATCAGCAATAATTCGCAGCTACTTACCGCCGTCGTTATTGGAGATAGGAAAATAATCGGACGCAATAAGCTGGTTTACGAGTGATTACAAACGCGGTTCCATTGACTCCCTGAGCGCTCTCGACTCCGGAGCCTATTAGATCTAAAATTAGTTTGTTTAATCTCGGATCAGACCGCGGGTTTAGCAGTGGGCGGTTTCGCAATCTCAAAGTTTGTTTACTTTCACAATTTGCCGCCTAATGCTCACTCAAAGGAGAGGTGAACGGTGTTCTCCAGGGCCGCTCTTATCAAACTGAGGATGATTGCATCGTGGATCCGAAACACATCGAGGAGAAGAGAAAAAAAACGGTTTAAATAGCGGGTTGTTCTTTGTGGCTTACCGGTGCGCGAACTGCGTTTTACCACCCATGGAGTTTTTTTTTTCTTTCTTCTTCCCAGTTCAAACTCGGAAATGATTGCTTAGAGGTTTTCCAAGGTGATTCCACTGCATTGCTCTCACCATCACTGCATCGCACTACAACAAGCAGCAGGGGTCCTTCAAGCATTTGAAAAAATGTTGCAAAGTCTTTCAGCGTGACCATATGAACAAAGTTACAGTGCGATCTACATACTAGTAAGTCGGCGATCAACACCTAAAAGAGGGGCAAAACAGGGCTTGAACTTTTTCCCGACAAATCCCCGAAATTTTACATGAAACTGTATAGTTTTCGTACGATTTTGATTTAGTGATTTTGTTTTTGGACCATCCGATGTGGTGTACGTCCAGCTGTTCTTTCACAATGAGGGCAAGGAGGTGGAGCTTCAGGCCAATTTTCGCACCTGAAACACCTGGTTTAAACACCACATCGTTTTGTGGTATCGTGTGCCATGTGCAATCAGATGGCATCACACAACTCCCCAGCCCTTTATTCAGGTGATGTGGTGGCCTGTCGTAAATTACGCATTACTCGTGCGGTATTTGCGTTAATTTGTCCAAGTATCGGTTTGTTTTTTCCTCCAAAAAACTTTCCAAATGCACTCACAGAATTCGTGGTCAATTTTTGGATCGTTATGGTCTCTCGCGTAGGTACCTTTGAATTTGAAATTTGGATGGTACCTCCAAATATCATTCTAATCAATGTTTCGATTATAATTACACGTCTGTGTAATGCAGTGCGTTTTTTCTCACCATGACGATTATTCATGATTGTTGGACACTGCAGGTGTGGAAATGAGTACTCAACTGATCGCATCCTCATTCTCAACCTGATTCCTGGGAATTAACCTCGAAGTGATGTTCAGGCTTAGGTATTTCGAATCGTTCAGAAGGGCGGCAACTTATAATAGCTCCGGCACAGAAGCACAGACGTGGGAGTAACATCGACATCACTCATCTTCGAAGGTATCCGCCCAACATTTACTTAATTGACTTGCCTACTCCCTCATTCAACTGCGGTTGGACACTCCTTCCCAGAGGTCTAGGAACGTTTAAGTCAGAGTGTGGGTCCATTTCTTGGTGTTTCCTGAGGAAGAGCCGGTTCAAAGAAATGTTCCATGTCAAATGTTGCGATAGTGGCTCGCCGCAATTACACGTTACTTCGGGCGTAGAACCACGCAATGGGCCAAGAAATCTTCAAAACCCTAACCCTCAATAATCTGCTAGACATTAACGTGGAAACATCTAGGAGCTACCTATTATAGGTACCTGGGTTGTCAAGGGGACAAAAGTATTCGGTTATAATAACGTGTTCCTGTTGAGCAGTTTTCCTTCACCCATGTCTAGCGTCAAAAAGTTGCATGTCCTACATAATTAATTTTTCTGTCAGCTCAACTCTTCACTTCTGGACCGTTCCGAAGTCGAATGGAGCCTCAGCAGGAAAACTGAAGAGACCACCTGTGAGCTAGTTACCGACTCCCTTATCTGGTGGATGGAAGAGCAGGGTGAACCCCTTACAGAATGAATGGCCTCCTCATTTGAGCTCTTCCGTCCGTAAAAATGAGACAAAATGTGTTTTCAAAGTGGCCCCTCCAAACTCCCACACTCAGGAGCCTCCTTCAAGTCTTATTTACTGCGTCGTAGCGTGTTTAAGCCCTCAGATAGCGCTAATTATCCAAGACAGTCCGCGGGAGCACTGGGAGAAAACCTTTACGACACCCGAGAACCTCATTAGAGTTACCGAATAGTAACGCTAACTCGGACTCCACTCCCACATGCTCTCTCGGTCAAAGGAGGAATTCAACTTTTATTAGTCAGCTCTCAGCGTTTCAGTCGCCGTATAACTGCCGAGAGTTTGAGAAGATTATCGACTTAACTACTTCAGATTTAACTGCAGCCCGAGACGAGGTCGAGGCAATAACGTTTGTTTCGTTCTCCAAATGAATACACCCTGCTTCCGTTGGCGTCCCTAATAAAGGATACTGTGAATAGAGGTAGTGCTTCGAGGCGTTAACATCCCCAGATACGGCATCTGCCCTCTCGAAAACAGGTTGAGTGTACTGTTTATGCCGAAGGGTGTGATGGGAATTCTACAACGTAAGTAGGAATCAATAGTGCACAAAATAATAACCAAAATATAATATGTGCTCTATTCGAACACTACTCACCCATATCGATAAACATACCTGAAGACATGAAAATTCACCCTCCTCCCTGCGTACTTAATCGTTGAACTTACGAGAATTCGGGTTTTCAGCCATTTGAGAGACCCATAACTGAGGCAAGGTTTTACTATAATATTTATGTGTTTTAACAGGTGGAGGTTGACTGAACAGCTGAAACCAACTGTTTGTACACTACATTGAAAGACTCCTTCTGACTACTTGTGATAGGATAATCGAATGATTTGAGAATTCGGTGATCTTGGATCGAATGAACAGAAACATCGAATAATAATCGAATGATAACTCGTCCTGGATCCTGGTCGTACGATCGTATTGAATTTGGTTGTCATACACTCGAGAAGAGACTCCTCCAGCCTACGAGACGAGTTCTCGAATGATCACTCATCTTCAATTTGGGAATCGGCCGTAGAGACCATTTGAATGACGAGTTGTAACTTGAGTTATAAGTTGTATTTAACTGGATAATCGTCCTCTAAGTACCGCTCCGAGTCAGGACTTCATTCCAATGATCCTTCATCTTAATTAGAAAATCAGCCGCTGGACACCACTCCCACCTAAATTATGTCCTTCATTCGATTCCTACGTACCTATTTCCCCCGCCGAAATTTGTGGTACTTTTGATAGGTACTAGTCCAAAATGAAAATCGTTGTGTGGAAGTTCTTCACCAGTTCTCAAAAAAAGAGCACACTTAGCGGTACCAAATGCACCCTCCTTATTTGTCATCAATAATTTGATAAATATTGATGTGCGAATTTGCTGCTGATGTGAAAATCAACTCAGACTGCTCATTCCTTCTGGCACCGAAATTTCGATTAAATTAAGAATAAGATAAGAATTATTATAAGAATTTCATACGTACCTATTACCTATAACGTCAAAAGTTTTGATGGTCATTTTCTTGATTCCCCGCAGTCATAGTTGAAAAATACACCTTAATTTGTCTGTACTACGGAAAGTACATGAGTGACGCAAAAGATCTTAGATCGTTCGTCTTAATTTTTGGATTTAGCCGTTAGACATTAGAGACCGTTCTCGCCTGAATGAATATTCGAATGATCACTCAGTCGGCTGCAAGAGACCCGCCCGAGTGGTTAGCGTACATCCCAACTAAGACTTCGATTTCAATCAATCGATTCCACATTTTGGAAAATCGATTCTTTCAAGTTATTTCAAAAGTCGATGTTTCACTCGAGTGACTCATCACTACTGGCTACAGTACTTGCTGGAAGACCTACTCACAGTAAATGATTTTAATGATACGGTATATATGTTTTATTTTAACTAATAACGGATTTGTTAATAGAATGAGTTGATATATACCATTATGTTTGGTAGGTACTCATTATATTTTGTTTATTTAAAAATTATTAATTACCTAACACTAAGCCTCCACATTTGCAGCGTGTTGGTCAGTCAGTTAATATTCTTCGTTCATTCGAAGTTCAAGTCCATTTTGAGTACAAGAACAGCGAATTCCAATAATTTCCTGAAGATCGTTCCCAGGACCGGCTCATTTCCTGGGACTTCAGGACTTCTTCAGCTCCTTCGCTCCTGAATTGTTGCAACTCGACGGCGTTCGACGTCCAATCGGCCAATCGGCAACGTGATGAGCCTCGAAGAGGGAATGGGAAGGTCCTTCTGGAATCCGTCGTGGTCATGACCCGGAGGCAACTACAATAGTTAGTATAACTCACCATTACAATACAATTAAAGAGTTAAAGGGGATCACTAATTGAACCACAATTACCCCCTGAAGGACGAGTTAGGAATAGAAACGATTTGAATGTGCATCCCATCACGAACTGCCGGTCAGTAACTGGAGTCGGCAGGTTTTACTTTGCTCATTGGGGACTTTAAAGAACGCCAATTCCGACCACCTTTTAGTTTGAAAGGGATCATTTAAAAAGGCTATTTCCATTTACTGGTGCGATTTCATTGCATCTATGATAAATACTGTGTTGCCTCCTTCCATTAAGAGAGAGAGGTGGAAACTAGCTCACGGAGGATCTATAAATTATTGGTATAAACGATAAATCGTCGTTTAAGGTGCAACACCGCCTAACCCACTTTTTGGCGAAAATGAGTTGTTATAATATAACAACTCATTTTCGCCAAAAAGTGGGTTAGGCGGTGTTGCACCTTAAACGACGATTTATCGTTTATACCAATAATTTATAGATCCTCCGTGAGCTAGTTTCCACCTCTCTCTCTTAATGGAAGGAGGCAACACAGTATTTATCATAGATGCAATGAAATCGCACCAGTAAATGGAAATAGCCTTTTTAAATGATCCCTTTCAAACTAAAAGGTGGTCGGAATTGGCGTTCTTTAAAGTCCCCAATGAGCAAAGTAAAACCTGCCGACTCCAGTTACTGACCGGCAGTTCGTGATGGGAAGAGAGGGTTAGGTGGTGTCATCATTTTGGCGAATAACTCACTCCCATTGATTGCTAGGCCCTGACAACTGTTTCTAACTTCTTTGGCGCGGTATTTTGAATCAGAATCATATTATGATTCTGATTCAAAATACCGCGCCAAAGAAGTTAGAAACAGTTGTCAGGGCCTAGCAATCAATGGGAGTGAGTTATTCGCCAAAATGATGACACCACCTAACCCTCTCTTTTTCTCGAATATTAATGATTTTATTATAATCTATCACAATATGTCTTAATATTTTATTATAATCTATCATAGTGTCTTCCCACATACATTATATTATAATGTATGTGGGAAGACACTGGGATATAAAAAAACATCATTCTTCTGTTGGAAAAGCAGGGCACTTAAGGAATAAACAGTTTTTTGTCTCTCCTGAAAAACTCGAAAAAGTGGGTTAGGCGGTGTTGCATATTGAACGACGAAATAGAACATTTATATTTTATAAAACTTATTAATTTAATTAATTAAAAATTAATCGGCATTGATATAACACTGGGATATAATTTGCATTGATATAACACTTGTACCGTATACGGACTTAATAATAACAGGAAGTACCTACCATACATGAAGTACATACAGCCGATGGTGCAATCTCAATCCTAGTTTATTCAGACATCTACTCCGAAACCAGTCTGTCGAGTTATAAGCAGGTTCAGGACGAATCATGGAGATCCTCAAGAAGATCCTCAGTGCAATAGATCCGGTCAAGAGCGGATTCAGGATTTTCATGGGGGGGGGGGGGAGATAAAGAGAGACATGGGCAGATTCTTAAGAAAAGGGCGGTTTATTAAAGCCAGTTTTAGTCCAAAAACATCAGAACATTGCTTAAATATTAACAATAAAACACAACTTCAATTGTGCAAAGTGTAACTTTTATTAGAATCTCTAAAATCTCTCTCCCCCCATGATCTGCCACTGGATTGAGTGACCCTGATGGCTCTTTAGAAAATCTTGTAATGACGTGTCCTTTGTTTAACGAATGGACGGTCGTAAACACCTCCGGACGGTCTTAACTAATTCTCTCATTTGAAATCATTTCAAATGTGAACTAAAAACTAAACTGTTAATTGAATGTTTCGAGATATGCCGTTTTCAAAATTTCAAAATTCATTTTGAACCACTTCCCATTGACTAGGGTTATGAAAAGTGCCAAGATCATTGTGGGGCTGGTACGAACCCGTAAACCAAATTTCATAATTTTAGGACAACGCTTACTGGGCAAAGTGGTGCGGTCGGACGGATTTTTTTTTTTTTTTTTTTAATTCCATTTTCTGAATCTACGTATCTTGAAACGTATATCATCAAATTTTGAGGGGGGGGGGGGGATTAACAATTTGTTTTTCTTGGCCGATTACAATGGTTCTTTTGGGATGATACAAACCAAAAACTTTTATGAAGTATGTCTACCAAAAAATAAAATTATTGGGATTTGATTCCTCCGTAACAAGATACTTCAGGATGTGTCAGGAGGTGGAGGACATCAGGGTGGAAGCATCCTTTCGGATTTTTCATATTCATAGAACTTTGAACTCAGTTGGTACACCACCGATAGGATGCGCTGCAGCCAGAGCAATGTATCCTAATTTAAAACAAAATCGTAAAATCCAGAAAAGCTTCGTGTGTTCAGTTTAGTTGGATTGTTCCATCATGTAGAAATCCTTCGTTACATCTACATTGTAACCGGTGGGTTACACTAAAATAACACTTCCAAGTAACCCGATAATCGGTGGTCTTTTTCAGGTAGTTCACACAGGAGTGGAAGCTCACGACTCTCCATATCAGCTGAACGATTCTGCCTTCCTCGTCTTTGTTTTCGGTTCACCGAAGTCACGACGCCCCAAACGCCCTTCCGAGCTTTGAGGCCCTTTTATTTTAATTAGAGTGCGTGTTAATGCGCTTCACGCTTCCTTCGGGCTACACTTCTTGAATACTCCCACCCGAAAAACCTAAACGAGGTTTCAATAATTGACGGTTGGAGGAGCATCTGCGTACCACCTGCTTCAAAAAATTTCGAATGTGCTTCGGTTTACCGGATAATTCGAATCGAAACTTGAATCCTCCGGCTTCATCTGGATATTTTAAAGGAATTCTAATTTGCCACGAAACCAGTGAGGATCTCTTCAATTAATTGTGTTTGTTCTTCCTGTAGGTACCTCCCGTAAATACGAAGAGGATATGGACTGGACATGTGAAAAGAAAGCGAAGAACGATGCTTACGTATACCTTACAAACAGGAACAGAAAGGGCTTATACCAGAAGAGTACCTTGTCCCGCAGAGTGAGCTCACTTTGTACCTAGGTACGTCTTAACATTACGTGCTTGCTTACTATAGACACTGCCTATGCTTCTCAGTATTTTCAGAAGTCCCATATTATTAATGGTAAGATTTGTTTGTTGCAGTTACCATGAACAGATTACGAGTATACTCGTCTATGTTCGAACTCACCCTTAGTATGGACCTATTGAGCAACCCCTCAAAATTTGCAAGGTGTCGCTATCTTGAAAATCGAGATATTCTGACGAAAACATTGGGCAATAAGGCTGGGCTACGCCCAGACAACTTCTGCAGTATTGCCGATTTGTGCTGCCAGTTCATTCAGAATCATTAGATTTGGATCAGCAACACTCCTTCCTACTTGTGCAGCTTCTTCAGTCAGGACATCTATCTAAGATAGTGACACCTCTCAACAGTTCAAGGGGGGGGGGGGTGTTCACTAGATCCATACTAAGGGTGAGTTCGAACATAGACGTTTTTGGTGCACCAAAACTGTTTTATATATCGGTATCTGCCACCCTAATGATACCCATGTCAACTAAATGCCTAACATTGATGGCCTTTGGGCATAAGAAACATTAGTTCACCATAGGCTCCGCCCCGATGAACGAGAAAATATGAAATAGGAGATGGAAGGGAACACGCCCCTCCTCTCCAACTATGCAAGTTGGTTTTATGACAGGCGGAGTGAGTAGTTGAGGAAGGGTCCCCTTCTGGGACAGATTCGAGTAGTGCCTTACGAAGAGTGCAGTTGTTCAATATACCAATCTTTACTATCGCTGTGCTCTAAATGCCTTGTTTTCATTTCATTTCCTTCCTCCCTAATCTGCATAATGGATCAAATCCGATATCAGAAGTGGGATTGTAATCTACCCCTCTAATTGTAATCTGCCCCTCTATTTTATTTTATTCTTATCTTGCTTTATTCTCTTTTATTTTACCTCTTCAATTTCTTTATCTTCTTACTATATTTCAATAATTTCTACGTCTCAAGTTCCTCCGGCTAATCTTCCATCTCTATTAAGTCTTTCGTTACTATCGCGTTCGCGTGTGTCGGAAATAGTCAGTATAAGCGACGGAAAGTCACCACGTGGGGAACTCGGACAAAAGAGACACCGACGCCGACGGTTCCCGATATGGCACCTTTGAGGAATGTTTTCGAAAGAGCTATTCTACGTTGGGCTTTTTTCTCAAAAGCCTCAGAAGAGATTGAAACTACCGGAATCCTCTTCTTCAACCAATCTTTGGCAAACCCCGCTGGGAACTTCGTTCGTTAAGGTAAAACATTTACTCATGTTTTTGATAATGGAAGTGAAGTTTCCTTATTATCTGAAAAATTTATTGCCTCAATTTTCTGGTCGAAATTTTAATAATCCTATCAACCTAACAGGAATAGATTTTAGTAAAATTCTGGTACGTAAACAAATTTCGGTAATGTTGATTTTGGAAGGAATTTACGTACCAGATGTACTTTAAATTACCATTACGGTTTGAAAAGACCGATATGAGGTCGCAAAAATTCTCCTGATAAGGAAAAGGTGCGGGAATGTAAAGAAAAATATTTAATAAGAATGAACCGATTTGAACAATATTTATTTAAATCGGATGACAATAATTTTGATAAGAGTGAATTAGTAAAGGACGATGATATGGATCGGTTGAAAAATATTTTAAATAAATATTCAGATTGTTTCACAAGAGGTTTACCTAGAAGGCCAATTACTACCGCAAATGTCATATTAATCCTTTTAATCCAGAGCGAATTGTTTATAGAAGACCCAAATGATAGGTTAGCTGTAATGGACTTCTTTCACTGCCACTGAATTTTTGAATTTTTGTTCACAAAATGACATTGAAACCCATGGCATCGCCACAGATGCACCACGAGCGAATTCGCTAGTGGAACGTGTGATGTCATCAATAACAAATTTAGTTACAGTAGCATTACACATCAAAAGACAATAAATCAAACAGTTGACACCAAAATTCAGCTTTGTCTAAATTCAACTATTCATAGAATAACTGCTACATCTCCCCTTGAATTGTTAACTGGACGTAAACCGCACATTCCTGGTTCAATCCTAGTAAGAGACGATATCTCGTCTCCTATCCGCTCAAATTTATCCGAGTTGAGGACTGAAGCGAAAACTCGATTTGACAGAGCGGCCGAGTACAAATTGAAACGCTTTGAAGGCATAAATACCTTCATATTTTAGTTGTTTATGTGTGTATTATATGGACAACAGACTGTCTTTACACAATAAAGGTTTTTATTATTATTATTATTATTAAAAGCCAAAATCACCCCGCTTGTGCTAGGGGATTTGTGCGTACGAATGATTGAGCCTCGTGCATCCCAGAAAACGTCAGAATAAATTCAAAGGAATGTATCGAGTTGTAGAAATTTTACCTGGAGACAGGTACTTGCTTGAGAACATTAATACTACAAGGAGAGTAAAATACTCACACGAAAGAGTTCGAAAAATAACTCAAGATTTTGACTTGTTACCACAACGTCTTGTTGATTTTTTTTTAATAGCATCTCCACCTTCTTTCTTGTACATTTTGGTTTGGACCGCTATGGACTGCAGCCATAGCGTTCCCTTCTCTGCAACAGAGTGGAAGTATTCGGAAATCTCATGCTGGAGCTGAATTTAGCTCATGTGTCTTAGTTTCTCCGATTCTTCAATTTTGGCGGAGAAGACCATCCTGGTCCTATGGACCTATAGTGGCCACTGTTCCGAGGTGAATTGGAAAACTCTGTGGTGTTATTTTATTTATTTTTTTTCTCTCCCTTACCTATATCCCTAACCAAGATTTTTACTTTTCACCCAGAAAATAATTCTCATTCACCTCCAGATGTGGTAGCAACATCATTCGGATACGAACTGGAATAAGACACTAGGTCTTTTTCTGGATGTTGTCCCTATGTGAAGCTTTCGTTGTATATGGACCCAAAAGTATTTTGTGGAGCACATGAGCAGTCAACAATACCATGGAGATTTGAATTTTCCTTATGGTGCTCATGGCATATGCCGCTATGTCGGACCCAAAATCTTTTGTGGAGTTCTAGATGGTGTTCCCCCATCCTGAGCATATGCCAATTTTCCATCTAATGCCGTTGGTCTAAGTCCGGCAAAATGATGAATACATTCTACCGTTGGTCTAAGTCCGGTAGCAAATTTTATTATTAAATTTTGTAGTCTATCGTTGGTCTAAGTCCGATAGCTACGCCGTTGGTCTAAGTCCGGCAAAATGATGAATACATTCTACCGTTGGTCTAAGTCCGGTAGCAAATTTTATTATTAAATTTTGTAGTCTATCGTTGGTCTAAGTCCGATAGCTACGCCGTTGGTTTGAGCCCGGCAAATGATGCATACATTCTACCGTTGGTCTAAGTCCGGTAGCGAATTAATTATTAATTTTTGTAGTCTGTCGTTGGTCTAAGATCCGACAGCTACGCCGTTGGTCTAAGTCCGGCAAATGATGCATCATTTCACCGTTGGTCTAAGTCCGGTGAAATCCCAGTACGTACACAAAAGAAGAGTGGTGGAGAATGTTCTATCTCAAAAAAAAAAAAAAAAATCAAACCAAAACCCAATGAGGGATACTTGTGAACTTTACCTACTCAAAACGAACTATGACGCATTTACAGAAAACAGGAGACTTGTTGTTGTCAGAATAGCCGAGTGGACCTCATTTTTCTTTCAATTTTTATTTCAATTTACACCTCCACTCATACTGACAAAAATTATTTTTCTCCTGTGCATCACCGATTTTACTATGCAAAATTTTTATGCAATTATTTTATTAATACTTCTTATTTCCACAGGAAAACGATCTGGAAAACGTTGAACTGAATAACAATGATTTTGTTTCTTATACGTCACGATGAATGACGACTATTGTTAATTCAACAAATTGCTGTATTTTTCTTTTCAAATTGCGCTGATGTTTTTTTTTGGGGCCCGCCAACACGTCTGGTGTTTGATCAAGGAACTGCGTTTACTTTAAAATTGTTTACCGATTTCTGCAACCAACATTCGAAAAAAAAAAAAAAAAGTGCATCCGATTGCAACTGGTGCAAGTCGCGGAAACGCGCAGGTAGAACGTTTCATGAGTTCAGTCACAAATTTAACGACAATGGCCCAGCCAATTAAACAACAATCGTTGAGAATATTAGCATCCCAATTGCAGTTGATTTTTAATTGAACTACAAATCGCATCGCTTCATTTTCACCACTTGAGCTTTTAACTGGAAGCAAAAATAAATCTCTATCAGGTTGGCGATCTTGTGGTTCGACAAATAGAGCCCAGGATTAATGAGAAAACGTCCCCTAAAATTCAAAGGGACTTACAAAATTATTCAAGTACTACCAAATCATAGAAATCTTTAGAAAATTTAGTCTCTAATCGGCAGGTTAAATATCCTTATGAACGTGTGCGTAAATTGTCAATGGATACATCTCTCTTGCCACAGCTCTTTGATAGTGAAAGTGATTGTCAGTCACATTCCGAAGAAGATAATTGATCAAATTTTGAAGGCTCATTATCATAGGACAAGCCACTATAAAGACCAATTTCTCGTTGAGAACGAAACCAAACGATTTCTTTTTTTTCTTTTTAACTTAACGATTTCACAAAATAAATTATCTGAATTTATGAACTTTAAAAGTAATGAATGTTTGTTAGATTCAGTTCTCTTGCACGAACATCGAACTATAGACATATGATGTTGAGCGCTACGCCATCATTTGAGCGCTACGCCATCATCTCTTGATCGTTTTCTGTACGGTAATCATGTTAAACTTATCCAGCATGATCTCCAAACGGGTGTACGATCTTGGTCTCTCCCTTAATGCAAGAAAACTTAAGAACTAACTAAGAACTTTTTCTCATTGGATTACTTCTCGAACTAACTTAGCTCTTGATCTCATCCTCGCCTAATGTCAGTGAATAAAAGAATGATTTTCAGTCGAATATATCGACAATAACAGAATGTTCGAACATTCGAAATTAAATTATGCTCTCTATTCATGTGAGTTTCAGAAATCATTCATCTCTCGATAAGAGATTGAACGAAATCGCTGCATTGAATTTTCTATGACTACCCTGAGACAAATCACACGAAATAAATAATTCTCTTTGCACTCTTTGCACAAAATTTATTTTGAAATACTCAACCACAAATGAACAACAACTATTATAGCTTGACAGTCGGAAAAAGGGAATACTTGAATATTGGCCTGAATGTTGAGGTTCTTATTTTTCTGTTTGTGAGTTGCTTGGCGAAACCAGAGTAACTTCGGTTTTTGGAGAAGGTCAGAACAGCCCAGTGGCGACAAAAGGGCCATAGGCAGTTAAAACCTGGCAATAAAACGTAGGAACTTTCTTGTAACTCTTTTCCTGGAATCTCGGTGTCAACAACAAGCAGGTGGTCTAGGCAGGTATCAACTTGCAAAACTCGAAACGCATTGTTGAGTTGCTTCAACTCAACTTTCGAAACCCATAAAAATCACCCCTTCAAGTTTACCGGGTGTTTTTTAATAGCGATTTTACACCTCCTTTTTCGTCCTTCTCTTTTGTGCAGTAGGCCCTCATAAGGGTACCTGCGATCGTTATTTTTCCATGGGAAAAATATGTCAATATGATGATTTCTAATCCTTTTGAATCTGTTACAGGAGGATCTTCCCGATAAGGGTACACTAAGTGATTTCTAAACGAATGAAATTATGATGATGTATTAGAACCTGTACATAGTATACAAATGTACATCCAACATTGTAAATATTTTGTAAATAATATTTTTTTATATCTTTGTTTACCCGATTTAAATATTGTATCGATATTGTATCAATGTAAATATTATATCGAGTCATCTTGACGCCGAATCATCGGTTTTTATTTATGGCATATTGTAAACAAATAGAAAAACAAAAGGGTGATACTTTACGGCGATCACCAGGTTTACATAAGGTGTATGTAAAATGTTATTTTATATAGTGTAATTCTAGCTTGTAAGCGCAATGAATACTTTGTATAACGCATATGTGAGCGTATCGATTTGAAGTATTTAAATATCTCCGCCTTAGGAAAACTATTTTTGCTTTGCATACAAGGCACTAATTACATTGCCTTGCAGAGGGTTTTCATCCTGGCGGTTACACGGGGCTATGCGTGGCTGTCAAAGCCTTTTCGCTGGTCACGGGTTCTGCAAAGGTTTCCCACTGCCATAGAGTCATGATTGCAAACCAAACCGAAAGTGATAAATCAATACATTGTGAAATTAACGTAGAGTCTCCATAGGTTCAAAAACCAACATTGTTAGGGACGCGGTCAACTCACGAGTTCGGGTAGGCGCTTCATAAACCTTATATGTTTTTGCTCGCGCGTCCGAACCAACATAGGATTTTGTGACACAAAATTAGTGAATTTTGAAATTTTTCCCTACTTCTCGCAGGGACCGCTCGAGGTCAGGTTGGCCGTATCGGTATCTGCCACCCTAATGATACCCATGTCAACTAAATGCCTAACATTGATGGCCTTTGGGCATAAGAAACATTAGTTCACCATAGGCTCCGCCCCGATGAACGAGAAAATATGAAATAGGAGATGGAAGGGAACACGCCCCTCCTCTCCAACTATGCAAGTTGGTTTTATGACAGGCGGAGTGAGTAGTTGAGGAAGGGTCCCCTTCTGGGACAGATTCGAGTAGTGCCTTACGAAGAGTGCAGTTGTTCAATATACCAATCTTTACTATCGCTGTGCTCTAAATGCCTTGTTTTCATTTCATTTCCTTCCTCCCTAATCTGCATAATGGATCAAATCCGATATATAAAATAAAAAAATAAAAAAACAGAAAGTAAGGTCGCTATAAAATATTGATTTGGTTATGTACAAGTAGGAGTTAGGTAGAAATTCAGTTAGTATCTAAAGGCTCTGTACTGGAACTCAATCAGAACCGCTTGAACAATGCTGGGATTTCCTGGTATTAGAATTATTTCAAACACAGTACGGGTAATTCATACGAGAGCCTCCTAGAGCCAAAAATCGGCAATAGAATAGTAGTTGTCTGGGTGTAGCCCAGCCTCATTGCCCAATAGCCACAAACAATTCGACACGATACTTATATTTTTACTCGATAAAAAATATTTTTGTTCATCCCTTTTGACTGGTTTCTTGGAGGAAATGGATCTTAGCGTGATTTAAATGCGATTTATGAAAATGTCTTACCCCCAAAGGCACAATAATTGACAGTGCCATGAGATAATTCTTCAGCACCCAAGGAATTCGTTGATTTTTCCCCCTCCGACCTGTGGATTCTTGATTCCAAAATCTTCATTATTGGACATATTGAAATTTAATTGATTTTTCCGAGATTACAACTACCTATTTAAATACGGCCTAATTCAAAACTATTCAAGACTATTCAAAAATGTAGGTATCCATTTTGTTGTTTTTTCAATAGAGTACAGGAATATTCAAGTTTCTCGTATTTATTTCGATGCACTTATACAGAACCATTCAAAAATTGGGAAGGTTGAAAGGAACCATTTTTATACCTCCAGATCAACCTACCCAGAGGTATTTAAAAGAAATTAAAAAATGTTCTTTCCTATAGAACGGACTGTAGCTCTTGAAAACACCCACCAAAAAACACAAGTTGTCAATAATTGATAGTTGTGCATCTGTATGAGCATCTGCACAGCATCACCTGCACCAGGGCACATACTCCGTGGCCCATCGAAGAATTTGTTTTTATCGAAAACTCCCCACCGATACCCGGATTTTTTTCTGCCTTCTTTATCCGTGAAACAGTAATAAAGTTTCCTCTTCCCTCGCTGGTGTATTTTAAAGAGTGTTGAGGAAGAATTCCTCTGAGGCAAAAACTGATTCGCGCAGGTACCAGACATTTTTGATCTGGTAATTAAACTCAAAACCGCTGGAGGGTGGGTACTATTAAAAATCCTCTCTAGAGATGAGAGGTTCATAGGGCCAGGTTTTCGAAGCGAGACCGAATTACTGTTATTTCGTTTGGGAAGAAAGGGGTGGCATTTTTGCCTCGGGCTCCCATCAACCTCGTAAGGATAATATCCAGTCTGTGACACTTTTGAGGGAAAATGTCTTATCCTTTGTGGGTGGTTTGGGACTTGAAAATGATCCCATAACCTGTTGTACGAGTATCTTTCTCGCGGCCTGATGAACCGTCCTTCGCACAGATTTGGACAGGTATATTAGTGGTAAATCAAAAAATAACATCTTTATAAAATATATTTTTCCTCAAGTGGCTCATAATTCTATTCAGAATTTATTTATTTATTGACATTTTATGTCTTTACTCTGGCACATAACTCGAAAAGCGTCACACGAAATCGTCACGAAAATTTCTGATGATTTTCGCTAACGACCGATTCGTTGCTACGGAACTTTATCTTCGCCAGTTATCGCTCATATCCTACAAAAATCGTTCACCACTCGTTGGATAGCTCTCGATTTACCTAACCATATTACGTTAACCACTGCGGAGTGCGTGGCCGACAAGCTGCGGTATGAGCATGATTTTTTAAATAATTGTTTACACACAGGTGATCATTCTCAATAATTTATATCGTCAACACGAATGCAAGCTTCATAATTTAAAATATAATTCAACGTTTATTACATTAATTAAAGAACTGAGTCTAATTACCAATTCTTTTATGATGAACACTACAATTAATTATAACAACTACGCTACTGGGGTAGGTGATGTAGCATTGTTCAAAGGCCCCTGAATCCCTTCTTTAAAGACATAAAATGTCCCAGTGTGTTGCAGACTCGTATGCAAGCATTTCTTTTTGACATTGCGGTGGCCTACCAGAGTTGAAAAGCGTAACGAAGTTTAAGTCACGAAATTATGTCACGAAGATTTTTAATGATTTTCACGTACAACCGAGCCGTTTCTAGGGAAATGAAACTTCTTTAGTTTTCAACGGACAAAAATCGTTCTCCATTCGTTGGAAAGCCTTTAATTTATGCATAAATTATATACTGCCAAAACCGCTGTAAATATCGAAGAAGCTGAGATACAGCCCTGAGTAAATAAAACTGTAAACAACATTCGGACGCAAAAACATTATTCATGTTTTGCATAGCAAAGTATAGAAGAGAAAAGATCCGGGGGGTCCAGGGGGGCTTGCCCCCCTGGCGAGGCGCGAAGCGCCGAGTTTTCATTGATATTGTAGAGAAGAACCTAACCCAAACCTTGACTAAAATAATGTACCTATATTGTGCAGAAAGCTAATATCTATATTTGCTACTGTACGTCCTACCTAGGTAGGTAGGGTGTATCGTGTATGTACGACAACCCTGCATCACACACACTTGCAGTCTCTCAGAGTCGATCGTAAGTAGTCTAAAAATATTGAGGTAGATCGCCAGCAGTTCAAGTTTGAGCACCCCTGCTTTGTGCCAATAAAATCTTATCAATCAATCAATTCTGGTCTCGAGGTTAAGTACTCGACTCATAATCAAAAGAAACAGGACCGAGTCCAGACACCAACGGGAAAAATTTGTTCCCTTGATTCACCCTTTCCCTCATATCACGTCGGAACACAAGCGACCGGCGGCCCACTACGTCAGAGCCTATGACGTACGAGCGTATGACGTCAGACGGGTGGCAGGAGGCCAAGTAGTACGTCAGAGCCTATGACGTAAGAGCGTATGACGTCTTACGGGTGACAAGAAGCTAACTAGTACGTCAGAGCCTGTGCAGTAAGAGCCTATGACGTACAAGCGTACTACGTCAGACGGGTGGCAGAAGGCCAACTAGTACGTCAGAGCCTATGACGTGCTAGCGTATGACGTCAGACGGGTGGCAGGAGGCCAATTTAAATTAAAATTCCTTAATCATTGTTCACCAAGCTTTCTACAACTATAAAAGTTATAAGTAAAATGACCTGTAATTGTACTTCAATTCTGTACCTGTAGATACCCAAAATCTAATCCAAAACCCCCACAAACGACTGAACGCTTAATATCCAGAACTCTGCAAATGTCTGATATTTTTCTCCTTTTTTTCGGCAGTATTCTAGTTACTTGAGGCTTAATAATAGCTCAATGTTACCCTGGTAACCTTCGGATATCACTCATGTCACAACACCCGGTACCATAACAACCGTATGTCACAAAATTATCATGATAAAAACCATTAAACAAAACCAATATTAAAAGCCACTAACCAATAACAGAGAGTTCCTAAGAGATAAATCCATTCAGATGTCGACTTATCTAGTGGACACATCTAAGGCGAGAAACTTCTGGATGCTAACCAATATGGCGGAACTGCTCACATGTTAAGTAACGTTAAGTCACCTTAGCACAACGCGAAATCCATCCCTTAGGCGCTGCACTGTTATGATAACAGTGTTATCCCGGAGTAAGGTTACGCGCATGCGCAGTTGAGATAAGTTCAAACTTGTGTCCGTAGGAATCGACTCATGTATCTGTCCGGTTGTGATCGATTCGAGGCGATAAGTCCGGACTTAGCCGACGCGCATGCGCAGTTGAGATAAGTTCAAACTTGTGTCCGTAGGAATGACCCCTTAGGAACACCGAACAAATAATTATAACGTTAATTTATTTAGTTAAATGAAATGAAAATGAAATGAAATGAAAGTTTATTCCTCTTCAGAAAACAAAATAATAAATAAATAAATCAGGTACATAAATGAACTTGTCGTTTCATTAACTTCACGAGTATTTCACGAAATGAAAACTTCAAGTTATAATTCTAAGTAAGCTGTTGAAATATTCATCTGCAGTGAAATGTTGAAACTTATACATGAGCTGGAGGTGAACTGGAATCCAAAACAGTTACTCCAGTAATAGGGTTTTTCTAGTAATAGGTTGTCCGGTACTAGGTTACTGGACAGTATTAGGTTATTTGAAGAGGGTACGTTAAATATTTCCCACCCCTAGCGTGGTTTCAGACACCTGATTGCTTTTCACTGACGTCTCGGTTGGTTTTGAACAAGTGGCAGGATTGCCTCACATACAAAAACTGTACTCATCGTCGAGCGGCTCCAAGATTTATAGAATTACAGATAATAGTTCGAGACTAGTTTTACCGAAAAGTGTGGGGTACCAACGTACCTCGTAATTACACGATCAGTGAAATGTTCAATGAGGGACTGACAATGCAGGCTTCGCCTACCTCGCGGCTCCTTCTTGCTACCTGGCGGTAATTAATGAGTGGTCTGTTACCCTTCCCACGCTGTAAATTTAAATCGTTCTCAATGAATGATATACATATCTGTACCGGTAAAAAGTCCCCAAAAAACGCTCCGTTCATAAGAACCTTATGGTTAGTGAAGGACCTTTTTCTTCCACAAATATTTCCACAAAAAAGGCGTAATTATCCGTCTTAAGAAACGAAGGAAAACCTGTAATTAGAGGTTTAGGGTTGGCGTTGAATGGGAGGAGACGGGGGCACTAAGTGCACCCCCGCAGCCGAACTTCAAGTTGGATCAAGGGAATTCATAATTGTCGGGTAATTATACTTGCGCCGACGAGAATTTTATAATGGCCCTTTGTTCATTGTCAGTTACGGATACGTTGTCTGGTCGAGGTTTCACCCTTGGGCTAGCCCTTGTTCCCTGAGGGTTACCCTGATACCTACTACTCGTCTTCCCGAACCCCCCAAAAAACCAACGCCGTCCTTCCATTCATACGGAGTTCATTTCCAAATCCGCCCTGTTCCGTTCATCGTAAATAACAAGAACTATTATAGAGCCAAGAGAAAAAAATCTTCTGAGTACACAAAAAAACATCTCATGAATGATACCACCCCAAGGCTTCCTATCGACGAATTTTAAACGCCACTTCGGTCATTTTGGTTTATTATCTTCGATAATGAACCATTGGAATCGCCCAAAGAAAAAAAAATTTTAACCCCCCCTCAAAATTTGTTGGTTTACGTTTCAAGATACGTAGATTCAGAAAATCGAATAAAAAAAAATCCGTCCGTCCGCCGTACGCCGTCCGCCGTCCGCCGTCCGCCGTCCGCCGTCCGCCGTCCGCGCCACTTTGCCCAGTTAGCGTTGAGCTAAAATTACGAAATTTGGTTTCTGGGTTTGGACCAGCCCCACAATGATCCTCGAAACTTTTCATAACCCTAGGTCAAGGGGAAGGGGTTCAAAACGAATTTTGAAATTTTGAAAATTCCATATCTCGAAAAATTCATATAGAACGATATGTTTTTTATTTCATATTTAGATAGAGTTTATTCCTAAGAATTTTTTAAGACCATCCGCAGCTTTGTACGACCAGCCGTTCGTTCACAATGACGGCTCAAAGATTGTGCCTCACAACCCGATCGTGAATCAAACTGTTGAAATACAGGTCCATATTCATACTAAAAGCTCTTTGGAACATCATATGGCTTAAGTGATGTCGAGTTTGTTGTTCTGAGGTGCGTTTCGTGCTACTGAAATGAAGGTAATTTCGAATGTTTGTTGGTAGGTACTTCTTTTATAGAAAAATTATTACCGACGTAGTATTAAAAACCCCAGAATTATATCGTATTAATTAATCATAATTAATAATAATAATTATTAATAATGAATACAAATTATTGATACCTAACAATAAATTATAATAATTTTCTCTAGGTACTTGATAAAATTGTTAATAATTAGTGATAATTGATAATAATAATTAATCTAACATTTAGGATCTTGACATTTAGACCTAGTGATCTAGACAGAAGGGTGATCTGTACAAGGAAGATAATAAACCGTTGTGTCAAGAATTTGCAGAGTTTTTTTGTTTATTTTTCTTGAAGAAGCGGCTTTGAAGTGGCTTTGAAAGCCGTTTTTCTGGGAAAAGAATTTTTTTAAAGGGACGCCGACTGAATATAGTTAGTGTAAACTAAGCAGAAGACCGGGTTAGGCGAGTGGTGACTCGTGTTCGAACAGTTAAATTGAGGTGTTCCGGGGACGGTCCTGTCACCAGCAGTGAGTCATAAACGTGAAATGGAAATATCGATGTTGCTCAGAAAACTATCGAGGTTTTCTAGAAATCGATTTTGAGAGTTCCGCGCTGAAAATGGATCAATTCCCGTTTTTACTTCTTCATGGTTCGCGTGCGGTTAAGTTGAGTGTTATGAGATACTCATCAGATTATGAAGCTTATTTGGCAAAATAGTCATTATACTCGTATGACTAAAGTAGAAGGGAACTTGAGTAGAAAATATAGACAAAATATTCACGTATTTCATGTATAGCAGTACAACAAACAAACATGATAAGCGACATTAAATTTCAATTTGAAAGTAAAATAAAACTTAACTCGATCTACAAACACTGAAACAGTTTTGCCGATACCTCCTTATGAAATTACCCTCTCAAAATCATCCAAAATACCCGCTTTGACCCGATCAAAATTTTAATTGCCCACCTCATTACCCGAACTATAAAATGGCTTTTTAAATAGCAATTAGGACGCTTTTGGTTTATTATCTTCGATAATGAACCATTGGAATCGCCCAAAGAAAAAAAAATTTTAACCCCCCCTCAAAATTTGTTGGTTTACGTTTCAAGATACGTAGATTCAGAAAATCGAATAAAAAAAACTCTGCAAATTCTTGACACAACGGTTCATTATCTTCTTTGTACAGATCACCCTTCTGTCTAGATCACTGAATGTCTATATCCTAAATGTTAGATTAATTATTATTATCAATTATCACTAATTATTAACAATTTTATCAAGTACCTAGTGAAAATTATTATAATTTATTGTTAGGTAAATCGTATTTATTATTAATAATAATTATTATTAATTATGATCAATTAATACGATATAATTCTGGGGTTTTTAATACTACGTCGGTAATAATTTTTCTATAAAAGAAGTACCTACCAACAAACATTCGAAATTACCTTCATTTCAGTAGCACGAAACGCACCTCAGAACAACAAACTCGACATCACTTAAGCCATATGATGTTCCAAAGAGCTTGTTAGTATGAAAATGGACCTGTATTTCAACAGTTTGAGTCACGATCGTGGTGTGAGGCACAATCTTTGAGCCGTCATTGTGAACGAACGGCTGGTCGTACAAAGCTGCGGATGGTCTTAAAAAATTCTACGGAACAAACTCTATCTAAATATGAAATAAAAAACATACCGTTCTATATGAATTTTTCGAGATATGAGATTTTCAAATTTTCAAAATTCGTTTTGAACCCCTTCCCCTTGACCTAGGGTTCTGAAAAGTTTCGAGGACCATTGTGGGGTTGGTCGAAACCCATAAAAAAAATTTCGTAATTTTAACTCAACGCTAACTGGGCAAAGTGGCGCGGACGGCGGACGGCGTACGGCGTACGGCGTACGGCGTACGGCGTACGGCGTACGGCGTACGGCGTACGGCGGACGGACGGATTTTTTTTTATTCGATTTTCTGAATCTACGTATCTTGAAACGTAAACCAACAAATTTTGAGGGGGGGTTAAAAATTTTTTTTCTTTGGGCGATTCCAATGGTTCATTATCGAAGATAATAAACCAAAAATCCGTCCGTCCGCCGTACGCCGTCCGCCGTACGCCGTCCGCCGTCCGCGCCACTTTGCCCAGTTAACGTTGAGCTAAAATTACGAAATTTGGTTTCTGGGTTTGGACCAGCCCCACAATGATCCTCGAAACTTTTCATAACCCTAGGTCAAGGGGAAGGGGTTCAAAACGAATTTTGAAAATTTGAAAATCTCATATCTCGAAAAATTCATATAGAACGGTATGTTTTTTATTTCATATTTTGATAGAGTTTGTTCCGTAGAATTTTTTAAGACCATCCGCAGCTTTGTACGACCAGCCGTTCGTTCACAATGACGGCTCAAAGATTGTGCCTCACAACACGATCGTGACTCAAACTGTTGAAATACAGGTCCATTTTCATACTAACAAGCTCTTTGAAACATCATATGGATTAAGTGATGTCGAGTTTGTTGTTCTGAGGTGCGTTTCGTGCTACGGAAATGAAGGTAATTTCGAATGTTTGTTGGTAGGTACTTCTTTTATAGAAAAATAATTTTTATTACCGACGTAGTATTAAAAACCCCAGAATTATATCGTATTAATTAATCATAATTAATAATAATAATTATTATTAATAAATACGAATTATTAATACCTAACAATAAATTATAATAATTTTCACTAGGTACTTGATAAAATTGTTAATAATTAGTGATGATTTATAATAATAATTAATCTAACATTTAGGATCTAGACATTTAGACCTAGTGATCTAGACAGAAGGGTGATCTGTACAAAGAAGATAATGAACCGTTGTGTCAAGAATTTGCAGAGTTTTTCATATAAAAATTAAAACCAACTTGAAAAGAAATTATTGAGCCCTAGCTAATGAAAGCCAAAAGCCCATTATTAAACTCGATGGCTTTTGGATTTCTATTTATCGAGAATCGTTATCTTCAAATACGAGTACTACCTATATGCACTTTTTCAACTTCGATTATCGAAATGACAAAAATTAAATTTTACCAGCACTATCTCATACTCGTAATTAGCGAATTTCCGAAGAAAAGGAAGCTATTGTTCTCGGTCCAAAATTTTTAAAACTCAAAATTCCGAAAACTTTTCATACTAAAATCCATCCTGAATTCACTGCTAAAAGACACCAAAAATCGTGTATATTTGTATAATATACAAATAAGAGGAAGAACCATGGTGAGGGTGAAACTTTCAGGGCACATTTGACACATACATATTATGTATGTGTCATATTAAGCCCTGAAAGTTTCACCCTCACCATGGTTCTTCCTCTTATTCAGTTAGACAAGGCTACGGCCTCTCCTTCATTCTTGCTTAGTTAATTTATTTTATTAGTTTATAATTTTATCAATTTGCTTAATGTATTAATTTAATAAATTGATCTTATTCATGCATATTGCCTCCACAGGCATTTGCAACTTCAACAACCAAAAGATGGGATATGTAGGTTTATTCTATCTGAAATTTTCTTCGTAAGTTCTTATACAAGTGGTGGTGATTTATAGGTGTGATATTTGAGTTGTACATTGTCTCAGGATCATCACCTATAATTCGTTTTCCTTATATAATCAACCTCTTGATATATAAACAGATGAGGCCTCATCTCTCTGGGGGCGATCTGTTGGTTTTTCACTCCTCCGACAACGCCTCAATACTTACAGTCTGTGTGTACTAATACATAGATGTGTGGTAATAAAAACGTCTCGCCGAGGCGCCATGGGGAGATTTCGAAACGTGTACGGGCTTGTCAAGTGGTTTGAACACATCTTTAAGGAAGGCGGGGAAAGTGGATATCATAACGTTTTCGGCTGCTGTAGAATGATATTTGCGAGGCGGGGGTTTTCACGGAATTTTTACACAGAGCGTTTTTTTGGGGGATAATATGTTATATGACCAAGAGAGCTCGATGGAAATTATTACTCATACAGTGTCCATGTAGGTCCTCATCAAACGGAACCTCGTACACCGTCAGATGGACGCAAGTGGAGCGCTCTGAGACAGTTATAGATAGATTGGTGCCGTTTAACCGGTCCAAGACCCTTCCCTCTCGTTTTATCCTCAATCGAGAATTGTGTTTCTTTTTTTTCTTCCTTCTCATCAGCGGAATCTTCTTTCGCGTACGCATCGGTTTACATTTGAAAGCGATTGCCGCCGGCCCTCCAGATCCAGTTGATGGGACAACTCCGAATGCCTAAGGCGAGCTTGTCTATTTCCGAATACGTTTTAACCGACACCCGGGAATGTTTAAATGGACGAAACGATGCTCTTTGAGTTGACTGAAACACATAAAATGGTAGTATTACTGACTTCCATGTACGGTAGGTATACAGGTATTGTGGACAGTTAATTAGTAGTCAGCAGATAGTGAGGCACTTGTAGCATCTATAGAACTACGCAACTAAAGAACTAAGGAATCTTTGCAATATACATAGTTATACTACTATCGGATTGTAAGTTTTTTGAAGGGTTTACGAATCGTAACCCCACAATCGAATTTTCACACCTTGTTTGGCCTTATTGAAGCCTCAATCATTCACAATATCACTCCTTTTCGTATTCGTATATTGGCTCAGATTATCCAATAAGTAATTTTTCATTAAGAAAAGTAAGTTACATTTGTTGATATATGATAAATCCGGTCAAGAGTACTCTCAGTGACTCAAGCTGCATACCAAATTACAGCTTGATAGAGTGTAGACATAGAAATTAGCTGTTATAGCCACACAGCTGATCTTGGGCCTAATCTGCTTAATATGTGAGTCCAAATCAGGCTACATACCAAATTACAGCTTCATTGAGTGAGTAGAGTAGGAATTAGCTGTAGGAGCCATTCAGCTGATCCTGGGCCTATTCTGCTTAAAGTGTAAGTCCTAAGGAGGCTACATACCAATCTACAGCTTCATTAAGTGAGTAGGATAGGAATTAGCTGTAGGAGCCATTCAGCTGATCCTGGGCATATTCTGCTTAAAATGTAAGTCCTGAGAAGGCTGCATACCAAATTATACGGTGAATAGGGTAGAAATTAGCTGTAGGAACCACCCAGGAGTACCAAGCAAATTTGTACCATGCAAATTTTGGAATGAGCCCCAGCCATAAGATATATCCATGTCAAAACTAGTTCAACATACAAAAATTCACTCATTAGGTCATGCTGCATGACTTTAACTTTTAAATCAGTTCCACACCAGGGAGACAGTGATTAAGTTCACTCCATAGCAAATTCCACCTGAGGGATCCGAAGGGCCTTGAAATCCCTCCGACAAATTCCAAAGCAATCCGTCAAACTAACGGGCGAAATCGTGGCGAAAAGCCTCGGCGGAATGAATACCCAAAAGCGTGGCTAAAAATCGTTTCCTCCATTTGTTCCGCTTAGACAAAAAAAAATCCCACCGGACCCATACGACCCAATTCTAGACAGTTATGTCGTTAGCGGACGTTTAGAAATGCAGGAGAGGAAAGATCTTCCTTTATCGTATCTAATAACCTTCACTCCTCCCAAGCAAATGCGGCTTTTAAGCGGAAAACGTGACCTCGTGATAAGACGCGGAGGCGTGTGGGATGATTGAAATGACAAGAAAGCAAGAGCTACCAATGGGCCGGTCGTGAGACGGTTGGAGTCTTCCCCGAAAAAAAAAATCATATTCGTGATCAAAAGGATACTCCTTAAAGATTCTTAAAGGCGACCCGCGGTGATCCGGGAGCGGAGAAGGGATAAAACAGTAACAAATCGCGGTGGCCTTTTTGAACAAAATTAGGAATTTAAGAGTAACGTCTCCCAACCCCGAAAAACGACGGCGCAACCGCAGGAGAAACTCTTGATCTACGCTCCCCAGCATTAATAGACCTAATTTGCCAAGGAAGGACCATAAGTCAGCTGGGCCCTGCCGTGTAATTAGCGATCGGTGTCTGAGACGGCCTTCAACCGTTTGGAACTTCTTATTTTGATTTACTCCTGGGAGAGGTTGTAAAGGCGCGGGAGGGGTTTTTTTTCGTTCTCCAGAGAGAACTCGAAATCCTCGAAAATCCGACGGAAAAGTTTTTGGGCGTGAAGTTTGATATGCAGCCGTTCCCAAGGGGAAAGGGGATGCGAGAAGGCGGGGGTTCACGATCGATTCGAATGAGCCGAATTAAGCTTTCGATCGAAACTAATGTGGCCAAAGCTGCCGCATTGAGCGGTATCTTTTTCGTCTGTTTAGTGGAACCTTCTCGGGTGTAAGCTTCCCACGGAGATGTGGGAGATTGGCCAGGTCGAAGCTCACTTTCGGTTTCGATCTGCGCCGAAATTTTTCTCTTGTGTATTTGGATGAATTACCGCCTGCTTTGCGGTTATCCGAGCTGCAGATCTCGATTCATGATGTACCACTTACTTCCTACTTCGTAATTTGCTGAAATGGCAAATCGAGCGGATACTTAAGTGGATAACTGTACTATACTGTAGCCACTTGTACGCAAAATACCACAATAAAGTAATTTTTGATGAAACCCAGGTTTGTCCTCATAATTTTCATATTTGCTGGACAAATATTAATTTCATCTGTTTTTGCTGGAGCTGTAGATAATTGAATTCTGGATGAAAAATCACTGAAAAATATTTGGAATTTTGCCAACAACTTTAGGAGTCTTTCGCGTTTTCTGGAAAACAGGGTTTTCGAGTTGTTACCCAATTTCCCTTGGGGTGTGGTGTGTTGTAAATCAAGTTTCGAATTTCTCAACGAAGCTTTCGAGATGATCCACCCGATTATGTAGTGATCGTCTCCAACGGCAATTGCTGGGTCTCCGGACGGTTCAGCGCTATGTCGCATTCCACTTTTACGAGTGTCAACCTTCCCTTATGCAGACATGAGACTTTTTCTTATAAGGCGAATGGTTTAAAACCACTGGGGGAGCTTTTCTATGACGATTAGAGTGGCAGAAGAGCCGGTCAACCTTTCAAGAGGCTTTCGGAGTGCAATCAAGGAGGCACAAAGGGCTCATCAACGCTATTACTCGCCTTTAGTTTAAACGGTGAAGAGTCCCCTGGAGTCGTTAACCTAGAAAAAAACAGATCTAACCGGATAAATTCTCGGTGAAGCGGCTCCCTTGCGTTGAGAAGTATCTTGAAACGTTCAATACGATTGACAAACAGTGGTAGGGCTGCTGATGCAACCCCGCAAGACCCCTAATATGGACGGATTTGGCACTAGGGACGGATCAAAATCGTCCATGCCCACATACCGATCATAACAATCGGATCAAGATAAGCTGAACTACAATTAATGTGCTTATCTAACTAAAAGGAATGAAGAGAAAAATCTAGCCAGTAGTTAAGCAGTAACGACTCTAATAACCAGGGAGTAGATGTTCCATGGACTACGTAGTATACCAAGTACAATATTAATTTTGGTTGCGACCAGGAGAGAAATCAGAATAGGAACATTTTCTCATTGATCTGAATCGAACTACCATGTACTACAATGTTTCTTTTAGGCACTTTGAAACCACAAATATTTCATCAAAATCTTGAGGTCCAACGGGGTACAATCCCATGAAATGTGGTGACTAAGGTCAAACAAGGTAGAGCCCATTATAAGGCCTCTCAACCCCTAAAGAAGTATAAATTGGCTAATTTTTTCCCCCTTCAAGAAGCCCTACTGCCTACTGGCCAGACCCCCTGCTTCCATAATTCTGGGCTTAAGGAGTTTCTCAAATAGTTTTCCTGCAACGTCCAGCAGCGACATTGAATGAGATGAGCCTTTTTCTGCAAGTGATGAATATCAGAACTTTTGGAGCTAATGACAAAGTTCGCGAATTTAAAAGAAAAATCGAGTTTTGGGTTGAATCTGTTCAGAAGAAAGAGATGGAGTGTCTTCCTGTGTTAAATGATAAATAAATCTTGTTGAAACATGTTTGAAGAAGTCCCTTGAGCTCTACTTCCCTACAGCTCGAGATACAATCCTGCAAGAACATGAATCTCCTCGTCAACAGCTTTCATTTGAACCCTTAGATCACAATCGGAATATCTGGACCCCCGAACTGTAGGTTTTTCACTAAATGCTGTATTCCTCAGACAACGCCTGATGGCAAACTCTCTGTGTGTAATCAACTAGTCTAGTAGTGCACAAAGGACTCAATGTCGCCAAAAAGATCATAAAATATGTCGACACAGGAACTTAGCTACTGTAATATACTGCACTAACTAGAGGGAGCGAGCTAATGGTTTTACTCAATTCTGCACTGGAATTTTTATTACGCCCGCAAACTATTTTCAGTAGCTGGTTAGTTTACAGCGGAACTTCAATGTCGCTGTTTGCTCAGAGTTATGGTAATGGCTTGAAGAGAAAAAAAGGGACGCTGAAACGAAAACATAACTGTCTGGATTCGACAATGAATTGTTGATCGTAAACGATGGAAATGCTTTGATACGGGCCCTTCCTGATAGGTCGTAAAGTAGGGAAAATATTGTGGGAGGCTACGCGATGTCGATATCAAATTGGAAATCGGCCGGGGTAGCGTGCGAGAGGTGAAGGTGGTACAAATATGTTGTCTGATGTTCACCTTGTGGAGACTATAAACAACGTATTATGAAGAAGATCCAATCGTTGCTCCAGAGTCTCAATCCACACATGAATAATATACTTGTACGTTGTACTGCCTGCTCTATGCACAAGATAATAATTGAGGCATTGACATGGAGAAGCATGTACTCGTAAGTTACAAAAAACTAAACCTACTGGCTTCTCCACGCCACACAGTGGGACGAAAGTCATATTTCTGCAAACATGGACCTTTCGTTCCTAAAAATCGTGGGAAATTATCCAATATTCGGCCCCTTTATGTTTTCAAGGGTGGTACATAAGAATATGATATCAGAATGGACAAATTCTCCGAAAAGGAAACCACTAAGGATTTTATGATTTTTTTTAAATGAATTTCACTTCACTCGCAGAAATTAATCGTTTTGATTTAATCAACAATCGTCATTTCCCGATTTTCCACATTATTTTCTTCTAAGGGACATCCTGAGTAATTGATAGAATCCTGCAACGAATTACCGACCATATCTGTATCATCTCCTTTACAAAAATCCTACATAGCCTGACGAAAACTCTTCTCCTTTAATTTCAGACACATAATGAGGAACCAGGCTGGTAAGATGAATCAAGGGAACTACGAGGTCTCCAATAAGAAATTATGAAAATATCTTCGTTAGTCGAAATCCTAGTCATTTTTCTCGATCTGAACTCTCTAGCATGTCGGAATATTTTATTTAGAGCTTCCTGGGATTCTTCTAAGAATTTAGGTAGTAGTTTCTGATCGGGGACGACAGCAAAAGGATGTTCGAAATCAAGTGATAGCCGATTCTCATTCTGCCTTAGGAACTTTGTTCTTGAGTGACCGCTCTTAATCCACTTGTCTTTAAGATGAGAACAAAATGATTGTAGTTAAGTTTCCAAAACCTGTATATTCTCTTCAGTTTTGGATGTTTTGGACATATCACGTTGAGCAAAAGCGCATTTACCACAGCGCATTCCCGCTGTCAGCCGGTTTTTCAACTGCGCTGAACAGATCCGAATTTTTTTCCAACTCACACATTGCACCTAGAAACCTCTTTCCACGAGAAATGTTAATGAACCGATGATATAAGTCGTATAAACTATCACCACTATGTAAACATCTAATGAATTTTGGCCTAGTTTTGTGATGGTTACCTCTTTATAACGAATTTGAAATGACATAATATGATATTATCTGCCCCAGGCGGATGTTATTGTTTTTAATTTATCTCACTCAGTACCTCAAGAATAAGAG
The DNA here is from genome assembly GCA_963920205.1 of Stenodema calcarata. Lineage (NCBI taxonomy): Eukaryota > Metazoa > Arthropoda > Insecta > Hemiptera > Miridae > Stenodema > Stenodema calcarata. The sequence goes on along the minus strand of OY986061.1, from coordinate 16,766,218 downwards.
GGAAAAGCCCGTTTTCTGGACGAGTCGAGACACGTCGAGAAATCGCTATTTTTGTAAAAACTACATTAAAAACAACATTTTTCACAAAACAAAAGTTTACGCTTTATTCAACGCTCTTTTAACCCTGAATGAGCAACATCCGCATCCAAATTGACCATTTGCCAAGACCTTCCAATTGATACAAAATTTGATACATTAATTTCACAACATTCCCGTGTTGACCGAAAAATTCGAATAATGCCTTATTCCGTGCTTGTTTGAAAACGCTAATGAACCTGAGCTATATATAGAGTAAGTTCATATAGTTTCAAGCGTCAAAATAGAAATGTATAAAATGTCCTAATGTCACGGTTTTCGGTCGTTTCGTCCCACTGCGCGCCATTGGCCTTGGTTCTTACTAGGTATCATTTCCATGCAAAAACTCATTTTCGGAAATTTTGTTACATGCTTCTCCATGTCAACGCCTCAATTATTGAGCTCAATTTTGCAATCTAATGAAACGGTTAATAAAAAAAATGCCAAATTGTGTCCTTATTTGGCGTATCGTCCAGCTCGTGGACTGATCCTGAAGCACTGTGAATGCTGTGCTCAAGCATGCTGAATCTCTTGAGAATACAAGCTGGCTCTTGATTTTGTATTTCGTATGATGGCTCCTGGGAGCTGGTTGTTAGCTTCACCAGAAGAACCTATTATTTTTTTTTCTCATTTTTATTACTGTTTTTGGCCCTTTGTAGTAATTTAATACCTTTTTCTCTTCTCCTCTTCTAGTAATTTAATCAGATAGACTGGTGTAATGGTGATGTCATGTGTTTTTCATTAATTTTTGTAGGCTCTTTCCTCCACCACGGGCTTGCCCATATGGAGGATTATCCACAATGTCCTTTAATGTTATGTTATGATTAGGACATCTTGATACGGTGCAGTCTACGTTGTACAAAATTCCAAATTTCGCACACACTGGAGCGCTCGTATACTTACAACTCGAACTTGCAGGAGTGTTTCTGAACACGTTACCAGATGCACAACGAGTCGTTAGTACAGCGATACGGATGCAGCTCGGAATTCGAAACCCGGCATAAACCCCTGACCTTATTACCGGCTGAGTACGTTCTGACGAGCGTACAGATCGTTCCGTTCTTCAGAGTCCGGAGAGTTAATTAACATAATTTGTCCAGCTACAGCAAGCTACCTGATATCCAGCGGTCTCGATCCTACGACGCGCGCTCAATCGACTCAAGCAACAGGTTGGGGAAAAGGTCAGACCTGATGCCTTTCCTTCTCCATTCCTAATTACCGGGTTTCTCCCCATAAATAACATTCCAAAATACGCGGCTTGCGGCCTCACAATTTTTTTTTTTTCTTTTTTCTTTTTTACAAATCCCGCGCGGCATAAGTGGGATCACTCGACGCGTCCGCCTACCTACGTAGTTTTTTCCTCCCCGACAAAAATTCTCTCCGAACCTGAATTTCTTTTCGGGCGTCCAAAGATTAGCTCGAAACTGTTAAAACGATGAACCCAATGAGGGAAAGACTCGTTTCCATTAAAATCTTAATGATCCCTTCGGGGAGGACCACGTTCGGTTTTGCTGAAAACGCGCTCCGATTTATTGTCGTTGGCTTCGACGAGAGCGATAGCATCTTTCGTGTGATGGGCAGTACAAAGCCCTATCGAACGAGCTATAAGAAACTACACATAACAGGGTGCATAAAGTGTGAAAAAGGGCTCGTTGACTTTTCGGATTTCCAATCAGACGGCGTTTCATCGAGATCAACTGACGATAACGTACCTGAGTGAAACTTTTGGTTTAGCGTTGATGAGCGTTTTCAGTAGAACATTTCAAAATTTCAAAATTGAAGGGCATCAGGTTCAAAGGGCCTAAGAGCCAAAATCTCGAAAAATGAGATTTTTTTAGATTTAGTGTCTATGTGCCAACGGTAATACATGTACAAAAGGCCTAAGTGCCAACCCTTTTCTTTCAGTTTGAAAAGTGGCGGCAAAAATTGGGGTTTACCTAACTCCAAGTTGGTTTCCCTAGACAGCCTAACTCCACCAGTTGTTATTGAAAAGGCCTAAGTGCCGAAATCGCCTTGTTTTTATCAACATCGCATTGGTAACACTGTCGAACCTCCCAGTTACCTCCACTCCACTAGTTTGTTTTTGTTTTTAGTTGAGTTGTGTGAGTCAGTTTGTGTTTTGTACTTTTGATAGTAAACTATTAGAAAAAGTATATGAAGTTAAGTATATATCGGGATATGATGGTAGGATTTGGAGGATGATTCATACCCCACAAGCAAATAGTTTTCGGAAGCCTTTCCTTTGTCATGACTTCCTAGAGTGTTGGCCTGAAGGGAAAACTACCTGCCACGTGGTGGATTCCTATTGGTGCAAAGTGACGTTATGATGAGGTCAGTCTTTTTTTCAACCAATCAGAGACGAGGTACTACCCCTTATATTAGGAGCTGGGTCGGCTTGAAAGGCATTCGTATTGTGACCGAGGAGGAATAATATACTTTTTCGTTGCTCACCTCCAAAGAAACTGTTTTCTGATTTACCACCCCATCTCACGGATATTTTAAAACCGATATATATTACCATATTTTTCTGGTTACCCAGATATTTTTATAAGTCTTCAGCTAGGCTGTAATTTTTCAAAACTTGTTCGAAATAAATATTTTCGTTTTCATATAATATTACTTCTTAAATAAATATTTTCGTTTTCTTCTTCCCATTTCACCCGTTCATCTGAGTAAAGACAAGAGTGTTTTCATCTAATAGGTAAAGGGTTGTCAACAGTTGATTATTGACAAGAAGGCTTTTGCCTTGACATATCCACTCTGTAGTAATATTCACATTCATAGATAAGTTCACTCGTCGGATATAGGATGCGTTTGGCTCTGATCTTGACTCGACTATGGGGCCTTCGCCCCACAAGTAAATCCTGAGGGCCGGCAAAGGAAGGCGTTAGTTATGCTTCGTCGATGTGACAATGGGAAGTCGTTCTCTGCCCCTTTGGGAGCCCTCGGACTTGGCCACTGTCAGATAGCGTCCTCTATAAGGAACTCGGGAGGGTCCTGATTTGTCACAAGCTCCTCTTCGCGCTTGCGCCAAGAGACGGATGCTGTGCCCATTTAACCGTTTTTTCCCTCCTCCAACCCGCTTTTGTAAACTGTTTTATGGAAGTTACGGGACTGTCCGGCAACAACGGGAATAGTTAAAAACCCCTCCCACATTTCCCATTCTTGTCGACTTGCTTTCAACCTCCGAAGGGGACTTTCTTGCGGCCGTAGACCCTTTTTTGTAGTAGCCGATTTCAATGCGAGTTTTGTTGGCAAGAAAATTTATTCGATATCTACTATAACAGGGAGGATTAAGAAAACTCACTGTGAGATCCTCAGGTCTTTCTGTTGCTCATATTTTAAAAAATACTTGATAAGAATATGGATAAGACACAATTTGTTAAGAAGATAGTTGTCTCACACCGTTGCACGAATTAATTTGGATACATAATTCGTTCATGTTTATACACAATACATCACTACTTTACGCACTCCTTACTACCTTACCATACTTGAGCGCTTGTGGGTGGAGTATCCACGAGATGTAATGGAATTGTAAGGTACCTCTACCTATAACTAAATTTCGAGTAGAACCAAAAATGTGGTTATCACAGAGATTTGATTTAATGGTAAAATTGTTACTATTTTCATGAAATTCTTGGAGGCCCCTGAAACTTTTCATAACCCTAGGTCAATGGGAAGGGGTTCAAAACGATTTTTAGAATTTTGAAAACGTCATATCTCGAGAAATTCAAAGAGTTAAATTTTTAGAATTTTTCAAGACCATCCGGAGTTTCGTACGACGAGCCGTTCGTTCACAATGAGGGCTCAAAGGTGGAGCAGATCGAAAGTCGTCAACATGAGGGTGAATCATTTGGCAGCCGGTCAATGTTCATACTGGCCGAGATGATTCGAACAGTACATTGTTTTCAGATATCGAGTTTTTCTATTTCGAGGCAAACCATTACATTCACTAATTCCTGTAGTGGATGTCGGGTTGATATCATGTGTTTTATTATATCAATTCCTGACATACAAGAGGGAAGATGGATATAATATATTATGAAAATTAATATATGAGTATGTACCTAACAGAAATTGATAACCATCCCGTTCCAAGTAGGTGTAGTAGCGGTAGGAGTGGACTTTGAAATGAACTCCTGAACGCCAGCATTCCGAGTTCATGCGTTTCGGATGTGTTATCCGGGCTTGCAGAACTGGCGAATTTAGGGAGCTATCGCATTTACCGTCAAATTTGAACTTGTTCCAATATCGATCACATGATCTATTAACACTGTCCATTACGTTAAAAAAAAACCGATCGTATGACGGAACACTAAGCTATGATTTCAGTATGATCTGGGGATTGTGGATGACAGTGCAGCTATCACACTATGGGGAGAAGGCAGGGAGGCTGCAGACATGATTGTACCTGCACGATCGTCCACAGCCTGTGCTTCATTTCATACTTGGTGGAAGTCAAGAAAGACATTGTATACATTGCCTTATTTCACACTTTGCTGGTAACATGATATATTGTATGTTGTATATAAATTAAATTAATATTACCAACTGGGAGTTTAGAGGATTACAACACTGTTTAGTCAGACGGAGTTTTTAATGTTACGTACAACATAGTTCCATCACAATATCGAGGTACGAACGTGTGAAAATCTGATCGAGACTAGTATTTCCAGCTGTGATAAGTAGAAATGAGGGCGATGTAAACGAGTGTACTGATGTTGACTGTGAACCGTGATGTGCAGACAAAGCATAATATTATTTATAAAAATAATTTATTATTTATATTAAAAATATTATTTGAAAGGGGGAGAGGGAAACAAAACATTTACAATAACACATCGAATTCCACATTTGTATTAGTGAGTTGTCTGCATTACCCGTTAATTTTTCCAACGTCCTGATGTTTGTAGCCCCCTAATTTTTACCATACTTGACTTTTTAGAAGGAACTTGATGGGGTGTGAAGAATAGCGTTGGCAGCATTGAGCTGCCTTATTGACGATAGTTGTGAAAGAACGTTGTATTCCTTCATATTCCCATGCATTGTGAAGTAGGTAAACATTATTTGTAGGAACCGAAATTCTAGTCGGTCTATTGCGAGACGAACTTGGGGTTTTAACCCTGGTTCTTACTCTTCGAACCAAATGAGTGTTGAAAAGCGTAAAATCTTTTCTTCGACTTAGGGTTGGCGAATTTTGACCATTTATTTAGGAATCCTGACGCTCTAAAGATTTTATTTGGTGTGCGATTGGGAATATTGCGGTTGATTCTCAAGGTGCGAGAGGCAATAAGTACAGGATGTTTTGAATTTCCTGTGCTTGCTGATTCACCGCGTTCGCCGCCACTGAAGTTCAGTGGGGCAAAAATGCTATTGATTTTAGTGTCGCCACCCATATTTCCAGGGTCACCACCCATGTGTCCAGGGTCTACACCCTTATTGTCAGGATCGCTACCCATATTCCCCAAAACACCGCCCATATTTCCAGGGCCATGATACATATCGACAGGGTCTCCACCCATATTACCAGTATCGCTATCCATATTCTCCGGATCGCCGCCCATATTTACAGGTTCATGATACATATCACCAGGGTCTACTCCCATGTATCCAGGTTCATGATACATATCACCAGGGTCACCACCCTTATTTCCAGGGTTATAACCCATGTTCCCAGGGTCGCCACCCATATTGCCAGGGCCATAACCCTTGTTCCTAGGATCGTCACGCATATTACCATGATCACTACCCATATGTCCGTGTCCATAACCCAAGTTCTCAGGGTTAAGACCCACATTTCCAGGGTCGCCACCCTTGTGGTGTATCTCAGTTCCCTGGGCACCTGATCCTCCTAAACCGATATTATTTATGTCAAAACCCATATCAGGTGAGCCCTCATTTATTTGACCAGGATAACCTGATCCAGGATCAACGAGCTGCATAGGCTCATCTGAACCCCACTTATAAATATAATGAGGAGGGCGGTAAGTTGGTAGTTGGCGAATAAATCCTGGAGAACTCTCTGCAGCCAGATCTCCATTTCCCTCTGTACCATCAAATTGCATCCCAGCACTGAGAGCCTGCGTCTTCTTGTCTTTTCTCGTACTCAAATACTTGTTTCTGAACTCGTTATACGAGTTAAAAAGTCCTTTTGCAGGTCCCACAGTACCAGCCAGTGATTTTGGCATCTTGCGGTTCTCAATATTTTCCGCCTTACCAAGGTAAGTTCTGGCGTACTCCATTTCCAACAAATGTGCAAAGCTGACGCCACACAGCAGCGACATCACCGCCACCAATATGATGACACCAGAAAGCCTCTGCATTCTGAAACAAGAAAAATCGATACGGTGGATTTAATTCAAATCAAACAGGTAGACGAAATTTTAAAAAGATAAAATGCCAAAAAAACGAAACACCAAATCATGAATTGAACTACGAAGAACGTGAACTATGATGAACATCTTAATCATATTAACTGCGTTCCTGAATCGCATCAACCTGCCAGAGCGTGTCAGGTGGGAGGACGGAGATTACCCTGTTAATTAAATTTAGTGGTGTGAGAGGTTTGCAGGCAGATATAGCCTCTGTTTGAAGGAACCAGAGGTTCGTGTCGGAGGTGATGAATACCGGCAGCCTCATAGATGATGAGACAACTAAGTGCCTGGTAGTCCTGTTTCATGGTTGTTTGGTGGAGTGAGCGTGAAAGGCGAAGGAGGTTGAAGCAGCAAGAGGTGCAGATGAAGGAATAAGGAGCTAGCTCAAGTGGTCACCAGTTGTTAAGGTCTCAACTGAACTAAAATGTGCTAAATTGTTTGATATAATAATTACATAGCTGGTGCTACTCTATTTTCCTCCCGAGGAAGTACTCGTGCTTCTCTGAAGGAAAAAACAGCTACACTGTGTATGGTGAAGGAGCGAGTACTTCTTCGGGATGAAAACCGCTTCACCCTGGCCCTAAACCCTAGAAGTACTACGTAATCTCGTTTTTTCGCTCCCAAAACCCCTCTCACTACAACTATTACATGGAGATATTTGGGTTAGTCCTCCCAGAACCTTCCAATTGTTACGAATTCATTATAAACATTTTATTATGAGATCGATCAATGTATCCACTCTACAAAAATCGTCATTAATTCCCTTATCTCAAGGTTGATTTAGTTTCAAATCCATCACCTCCCTAGGTGAGTTTCCCCAGTCCTCATAGTTAAGCGGAAAGCAAGTGTGTGTTGTGTACGAATAGGTACTATAAATATTGTTGTTGCAATCATAGTTAAGTGGCGTCTCGGTACTCGAGGACGACGGAAATTTCAACCAACGCACTCGAAGTGAACTCAGAATCAAACTGGAAGTTTACGATTGTCGTCCTTCACCATAGGATTTCCCCTCGTTGGCCCATTGTGCCCTACGTCATGGGCCAGCCCACTCGAATAATAATATCGTGAAGTGTTTATTTTGAAGATTGTATCACTTGATAAGAATTGATTTAGAGTGTATTTAAGAAGTCATTTATATAATATATATAAATCAGGGAGATGTGGATCGGCAAATTTATTTTAATTGTGGTCAGTTGACGGTGTGTGACATTGAACTGTAAAGCGCAGGAACTGTTGCAGGTACCTGAAGAAGTGACATAAAGGTATTTTACACCAAGTTATTACTAACTGTTAAGATAGGCTATTCCCCATTTTAAAGTCATGACTGCAGTATTCGTTTGATGGTACTAGTATTTTCACAAAACACTCTCGACTAATTTTGTGTGTCCCAAAATCAGGGGTCTTCAAGATCCCTAATTATCGAATTTTCGAAGAAAAGGAAGGTATTGCATATAATACCTAATATTATTGGGAAATTCAGAAGATAGTTTGGATATATTATATAGGTTTTACAAGACATATTCAGAACTTTTTAAACTATCTTCTGAATTTTCCAAATTTTCCAAATATTCCGAATTTTCCAAACTACATTCGCAATTTTCCAAACCGAATTCAGAATCTTCCCAAGAAAATCAGAATTTTCCATTGCAAATTTAGAATTTAGTCATTTTTCATACAAAATTTCGGATCAGGTTAAGGAATAAACTGATTTATCAAGTAAACATACTTTACATTTAATCCTAATTCCTTATCTATATAAATACGTACTCGTATAAACTTACTTGTGTTTACTCTTGCAATACTGTTTGGAAGAAAAATGTTTATTTTTATTTAAATCAACAGTTTCATTAAAGCCTTCTCTCAATTGAAAATATTGTCAAGATACAACGTTTGAGAAAATTTATACGTAGGTACTGAATTTGAAATAGAAAGTTCTCACATTGTTTTGGAAAATTCTGAATTAAGTTTGGGAAATTCTCAATTTGGTTTGGACAATTCTTAATTTGGTTTGGGAAATACTGAAATTTGTTTGGAAAATTCTGAATCTGTCTTGCAAAACCTACATATCTATGTATGTGTCATTCGAGACGATAACAAGTTATTTTATCATTTTGTGCAAATTTGAACTTTTTATCTCAATTCTATCGTGAGCTCACGATAGAATTGAGATAGGTAAAAAGTTCAAATTTGCACAAAAAATCTGTTTTGGCAATCGAAAGGCCAAGTACGTAGATGGGCAGAATCTGGCCACCCTAAGGGGGGTTAGTAAAATCTAGGGCACCCCCCCCCCCTCCCACCATCGTCAGGGTTAGGGGAAAGGGAGTACCTAGGGTACTTTACGACCTATTCTCATGCCTACCTAATATAAATACAAAATTTGCGTCTTCAAATAGTACTTCTAATAATACTGGAATAATAGTATTATTCTAGAATACTGGAATAGTACTTTTAGTAATACTAGATGATATGGCCCGTCTGCAAGAACGCACCTTTAGTAAAAGGACCGTTCCTTCCTTTTAACTTCCTTCAAACTTGAAAGGAAGCTAAAAGGGTTGTCCCTTTTAAAAACGGAATGCAGAGATCGACCTTATCCGTAAAGGGAACCTTTTCGAGTAAAGGATCGTTAAAGGGACAGTTAGCTGCAATAGCTTCCCCCAGACTAACTTCAAGCTCAATCTTTCTCCTTATCAGTTCTTGGTCCTTGTCAGTTGTGTTGATTTTATTGTTGTTGACCAGTTGTCTCGTTTCGTTGTTAGTGAAAATGAGTGAAAACAAAAGGAAGCGTTTCGACTTGAAGGAAACTCAAAATCTCAAGAAATTGGTGCTTGAAAAGAAAGACGCCGTCGAAATTAAAAGGAGCGTTCCTAAACTTATAAGGCTGGTCGCGAGGTACCTTATAGCTTCCTTTTAGCTTCAAGGAGTTGATTTTCGGTCGTGAACATGATAAGATAGGTAGTTCAAAGAGATATTTTCGAATTAATTATTGTGATAGGTATTCGAAATGTCGGTGTCTTATTATTTCCTCGACGAAGAAATGTTAGATTTCTTCGATTTCATGGAAGAGTTTGAACCTTCATTTCCGATGTTTCGGCGCAACTTGCGTGACTTTGAAAATCCGTTGGAGAAGTTCTGTGATAGCGAGTTTCAAAGCAGGTAGAGATTTTCAAAAAATACGACTCGCACAGCCTTTATTTGGCAAGGAAAAATCGTGGAGGAGGCAGCAGAATGCCCCCAACTAAGGATGGCATTATATGCAGCTTATATTATACATAATATGCATAATTTGCAGCTTATATTATACAGCTCTACTCTGAAAGCCTACTCTGAAAGGCTCTACTCTGAGAGCCTTGATAGCTCTCGGACAGGTGCCTCAAAAGGAAGGTGTAGCTATAATAGCTGAGACATTGTAGATATTGTAGCTATAATAGCTGAGACATTGTAGATATTGTAGCTATAATAGCTGAGACATTGTAGATATTTTAGCTATAATAGCTGAGACATTGTAGATATTGTAGCTATAATAGCTAATAATTGAGACACCTCCGGAGATACGTACAGTGAGGCCCCCAGCCGTGCTTTGGGTCAAGAACGACGCCAAGAGATTTGGTTTGTTTGGTTTGGTTTGTCGGTAACCGCATTGAGGGCAGCCACTTCAGACTCACACAGCGAAGAGAAATCCACCATTGTACCATATTGTCTGTAATTATTGTTTGTCTGGGGGGGGGGGGTCCCGCACCACTTCCTCCCTCTTCCCACCACCCTCCCCGCCCTCATCACACCCGTAACTTCCAACTACACATCCCACCCCCCACCCACCCCTTACATCATCCTCCCACCGCCCACCCATCACTTTCAACTGCACCCACCCCCCTTCATCATCCTTCCCTCCTCCATCCTCCCACCACCCACCCCCGCACTGCTCTGTAGGGACCCATAAGACCCCCATCACGTTATCCCCTTGATATCTCGTTATTTGCTTAAATCTCGTCATTCAAGTGATATCCCAATACCTTCTTAATAACGCGTTGTCCTCCCTCCTCCCATTCATTATAATAATTTAGTGATCTACACAGAAGGGTGATCTTTACAAAGAAGATAATAAACCGTTGTGTCAAGAATTTGCAGATTTTTTTGTTATTACTAACGTTTTTGGCACAGTAAGAGATGTTTCAAAGTACAGCCGGATTTAAAGCAGGGCTACAACTTTTTCTTCTGCCATTTTTGGTTCAGATCAACCGTTAAATGTAATAATATTCCAAACAATGAGTAGCGATATCATGTTATATTGTTATATTCTTCATTTACTAAACTTCTGTCGACGTTGTTTTCATTTACAGGAAAAATCATGAGAGACCCAGAAGGAATTACATCAAAAACCTGTGAGTGCCAAATAATATCAGTGTCTAATTCTAACAAACTTTTGAATGCGAGCTCCGATTGAGCCTTCAATTCGATTTGAATTGATTATCAAGTGATAATGACCACCTACGAAACCCCCCAAAGAACGGCCTAACGAAACCTGCTTTGTTCTTCCAACAGATGGACTGGGTTACCGTCATGTGATGGCTTTACTGGCTTTGCTACTCGGCTTCGTGGTGTCAGTCGTACAGGTCGGGATGACCGTTGGGATCGTCTCCATGACGTCGAAAAATTCGTCCAATCAGGATTTTGAAGTGAGTGGGAACAAAATGGTATTTCAGTCTATGCCGTATTTAATTGCTTGATAACTGGTTCCTAAAATAATTAAATAGTAATTAAATTGCAACTTTTTCACTGAAGTAATCAGTTTTTTGAGTGTCCTGTAAAATCAACAATTTTGGAGTTACGAGAATGATATCGATTTACTTCATGAAAATTCCTTCCCGAACGAATAAATTGTATTACTTGGTCTTTTACGACTGCTGTTGGCTGTAATAATAATTATTAACGTTACTACCTCTGAATACCTATTATAACAAGGATCACCTTAATTTAATCCGCTAGTTAATATTCTTCTCGAGAAAAACTCAATAATTAGTCCTTTTGCTTAGTGATTCATCGAAGATGAACAGAAATTTTCAACTATTGAATGGGAGTTGAAAAAGTTGTTATTTTTAGAATTCATAAAAATTTTATGATGAAGCCGCACTTTGAAACTTGGTCATAGCATCATTTTTAGTGAGCATTTCTAGTCATTTTTATTCTTAATAGCTACATTGTAAATGTTTATGACATTTTCTTCAATGACAATAATTGCATTGATTTACTACTCCACCTGATCTTTGTTTGAGAGACCTCTTCACAAAGCCACCGGTGAAACGGTTAAATTCATTTGCTGGCGTACAACATGTGCCAGGTCTCATTTTTAGCGAATTTTCAAAGATGTCCAACATGTTCAACCCTTTCTCTACTACTCACGAGATAACTCGGGCCAGAAAATGTTGACTGAGATACCTACTACACCCGGGTTTACTCGGGCTCGGACAAGCTTTCCAATTTGCCATCTAGCGGGCATTCAGTAACAAATATCTTATGGTTATCGAGTCTATATTCCGTAAGAGGGCTCTCATGGCTCTGAGTGTGTCTCATTCCCGCCTCCCAACATACCCGATCGAGATTAGGTTCTCTCCAATGGCATTTTTATTCCATTTGAGAGGTGGTACTACAGAAAAAGTATTGGGAAGTACGAAACCTTTATGAAAAATGATGATGCTAATACATATTCATTCTACAATGGCAAGAAAGGTGTACGGAAGCGACCGCACGGAGTCCAGCGATAGTTTCATGTTTTCAGAGTGGTGAGCTGGCATTCAGTGAAACGGGGCTGCCTAGCGCGCGCGTCTTTTAGTAGAGGAAGGGTTAAATCTCGAATTTCAATGCCGAAAGACACCAAAAATCATAGAAAATCATAGAATTCTATGATTTTTGGTGTCTTTTGGCATAGAAATTCGATATTTAACCCTTCCTCAATTATTGAGGTTAAAAGTTCAAATTTGCACAAACAAATCTGTCTTGACAACTCCAGGGTCGCTTGAGGGAGGGAGGGAATTACCCATCAATTCCAAAAAATACACTATTGCAACGGCGTGTCATTTCTAAAGTTGCAGTCATGCAGCATGGCTATAAGAGCGAATTTTATGAAACCAGAACTAGGTAACTGGTATAATGTAAAATTTGATGTTTGGAACACCTCATTCAAATATGGGCAATCTTAAACTTTATTAAGAAGGGTTAAGCGTGGTGCTAGTACCTCTGGAAGAAAGCTCAATTGACGGCACAAAAGTAGAGTAGTTCACACTGAACGTTCGCTACTTTCCATTCCACGGTATTGCAGAGGGTGGGAACATAAATGTTCAATTTTGTCTCATTTTTTGCAAGTTTGGACTTTGTATCTCAATTCTATCGAGAGTTATCGTTTGCCATAAACAGGTTTTGGTATGAAAATTTGTCCAAAATTAGAGTTTTAAAAATTTTGGACCGAGAACAATACCTTCATTTTCTTCGAAAATTCGCTAAAATGACCATGACCATATCGGAAATGACGGTTGGTCAGTTCAAACCACCATCACATAAATATTAATAACCGTATTATTTTCTAGTGAATATCATTGGAATAATCTGTCAGCCGAGAAAAATTCATTAGGAGCACCAAGTGATCACCCCTCAAAACGTCTTATTCATCTGTCGATAAAACTGGAGTCCCACTACCGAATCAATTTAATCTAATGACTAATAACAGTCAAAATTTGTTTTACTGTTCTTAACTCCATTAAGGTCCATTCATATGAGATGAAGTTGTGTAATTTTCAAAACACCTCAATCAAGAGTAATTTGAGTTTTTAATAACTCAACCAACTAGTGTTCACCATGAAGAAGTATGTTCCAGTAGAATTCGTATGGCTTTCGTGAAGTTTCTTCCTTAGTTTGAGGACATCAAAAGACCGATCGTGTTATTATGTACCTACTATAAAATTTGACTAGATTCATTGTTCTCGAGGAACACGATTATAAACACATATCATTTTCTACGTACCTGTTCAGTATAGTAAAGGGGGTGTTGGAGCTAGGACTAGCAGTTCTACCTTCTCCCGCTTTCAAAACCAATTGAGAACCCCAAGTAATGTCTCACGAAGTTTTAAAATTTACGTAAAACAGTCGTTACGGCTCCTTTACGCTAGTTGTGTTGATTTTTCCTTTGTTACAGTGGAATCATACTTAGAACTTTTTAATGCAGCAGTGGCTCCTTCCAAACTTTTTTATGAGTTCGAAACTACTTCTGAAGAGTATCTTTGCCGATTATTAGAGAGTTTTGGACGTTTGGGAGGAGGTACGAGTTGATGGCTTGTCCGCGTGGTTGCCACGTGGAATAAAATTTATCCATGAGCATTCATCCATGAGCACTGAGGATTGGAGCTGATGTGGTCAGATCTGTTGCCATCAATTCAAAACCAATTCTGTATGCAAAAACAGAGTGGAAATTTCGACTCCCCATTCGTCGAACTTGCGTTTAGGGGTCGACGAATGGGGAGTCGAAATTTCCACTCTGTTTTTGCATACAGAATTGGTTTTGAATTGATGGCAACAGACCTGACCACTTCAGCTCCAATCCTCAGTGCTCATGGATGAATACCAGGCCCCACAGTACTTCTTCCTCCTGAGGGATGTTTCTTCGTCCCTGAAGCGTACTGATAGCCGTACAATTCACACTGGTTGCGATTGGTTACCCAGAGAGGCAACATTTTCACGGCTGGGGACCAAGACGAACAATCACTAGGGTGCAGCAGACGGATTTGCAGAACCATGGTTGAGGAGATATGCTGGCTTGAGGCAGTCACAAGACCCTTCTTGCCAAAAGCGTTCCAAAAACGAATGTTTGGTCACCTCCAGTAGCTACTCGCAAGGGGCCATCAATGCTATTGTATGCCTCTGGAGAGAACACGTGAAAGACTTGTAAGTTCTGAATCAGCAAACGATGAACAACTCTCATTTTATGCTTTTGGGGTTGTCTCTTAGTTGGTTGACAAATATTTCAGTGGAACTGGAACTTCATTAAAATTAATTTCACACAGTCGTCTCGACTCTTCCTGAGGAAGAAGTAATATTTAGGTAGGTACTGGAAACTTACCTCATCTTTCATCCATTTACATTTACCTCATTTCCAGCCTGGCAATTATCTTTCTGGTGACTCAGGGGTCTGTGTGTTTGCCAGCAATGTTAGTTGCTTGCCATCGCGTTCCAGAACAAATTTTTTGTCACCTCTTTCAGCCACTCGCAAGGGGCCATCAGTGACTTTTCCTGAGAAGGAAGTTGTAATATTTAGGTACTGACAGCTTACCTTATATTTCATCCATTTACAATTACCTCATTTCCAGCCTGGCAAGTTACTTTTTGGTGTGACTCTGGGTCTGTGTATGGTCAGTAATGTTATTTGCCTTTAAAGATATTGAGTGACAAGAAACCGACCTGAAGCCAATACCGGCTTCCTGACTGCTTACTCCCATCACCTCTATCTCAAAGTACTTTTTATCGTTCGATTATCTATATTACATATTATTACGTTTGTTTTCCAGGAATTCGATTGGCCTTCCCCTGGTAAAAATGCTATTCTGAGCAGTTACTTCTGGGGCTCTCTCCTCGGGTCTCTCCCCGCAGGATACCTGGGGCAGAAGCTGAACGTCAAGTTCCTCATCATGGGAGGAACATTGCTAGAATCAATCCTATCCAGTCTGACGCCAACTGTGGCTCGGACCAGCGGCTGGCAAGGGTACTGCGTTTTGGCTTGCTTTCAAGGTTTCGTTAGCGTAAGTATACTACGATGGAATTCATTGCCCGTTTTATTCAGCTTCGTACTCGATCCTTTGTCATTTTTACGTCCAGTTTGCTAATGTGGTGGCGGTTGCCCCTATGAGAAAGCATCTTATCGCTATCAAATGCTGCATATTCACTACTTTTCAGAGCCTGTTCGCCCCTGGAATTTACAACATAATGTCACGATGGGCAGCAAGAACTGAATCCACAACGTTGCTCGGAATAGCCAATTTAGGTTAGAGAGGAGGTCCTTTATTTGTTTATGTGACGTTTCTACTTATAATAGGTACATTAGGTTTGTTCCATTTCCTCCTCAATAATAAGAACTATCACATATGAGTGTACGTTGCATGACGCATTCTTAACAGCATGAGTGGGACAGTGGGCAAGTCCCTGCTGGAGATGGAGTTTGAATATGAACGGCAACAGTTCCATTAGCTGCTCCATTACCACCTTTTCAGTAATGAATAGCATTTACTCGTATATAGGGCATTTTAGGGGCCTATAGGAAAATCTCTTGTTGAAACTCCAAGGTTGTGATATATTACAAAATATCGAAATACTCCTTCCAAATACCAATACATGTTATTGATTTTGCCACATTAGAAGCATACAGTGCTGGAACGACCTATCAGTGTTTCTTGAGCTTGCGAGCATATGACATCCAAAATCTCAACATATAATTATTTAGTCAAAACTTGCCAACTTCTTAAAGAATCTTTAAATTAATTTCTGTCTTTTTTAGGTTCACCGCTGGGAACAGCCGTCTCCCTTCCTGTCTGCGGTCTTTTGGCCAGCGGTCCTTACGGTTGGCCTTCGATTTACTACTTCGGAACCCTCGTCGCCATTGTGTGGACCATCATTTTCTTCATTTTCGGCTCCCAGTCACCAAACGATAACAGGTTCATTTCAGAAGCGGAAAAAGAGTACATCGTCATTAATCAGAACAAAACAGTCGCTGAGAAAGTACGAATGAAATACATTTTACACGCTTATTGAACAGGAAACATTCATATTTTTAATGGATGGTACGCTATTTATGGGAGTATTTCATGCAACCGCAGAGTCTCCCCTCCAATAACTATGAAGTAATGGTCAGTAGTGAAAGACAATGCATTGGTCACATAAATCAGGCATTGAGAATAGTCGTAATTAAGTTCAGTTATCAAATTAAATTGGTCAGAAACACGAGAACAAATTGCATAAGTTTTTTATTAGAAGGTTGGGAACAATAATTAAATTTAAATTTAAAAAATAATGGGCGAGAGAACCATCGTTAATGATCAGGAGAGTGAGAGAGGGGGGTTCTAAGGTATATTTTAGTCTTAATTTCTATCAGCGAATAAAAATTCAGAATTGAAATGTGAAAGAACTTGAAAATATATTCAACGTGTAGTCTTGCAATCAGCTGTGATGAATTAATAAAATAATAATGCATTCATGTTCTTATAGACACCGACGATCCCTTGGTGCAAGTTACTGACTTCACGAGCTGTCATCATCCTCTTTATCGCCGAAACGTGCAACGGCTTCGGGGCCAGCATCATCCAAT
This sequence comes from Stenodema calcarata, assembly GCA_963920205.1. Classification (NCBI taxonomy): domain Eukaryota; kingdom Metazoa; phylum Arthropoda; class Insecta; order Hemiptera; family Miridae; genus Stenodema; species Stenodema calcarata. The sequence goes on along the minus strand of OY986061.1, from coordinate 16,749,427 downwards.
CAGAAATCCCGTCGTACGTCCACGACGTATTGGATTTGCCAATCAGGCTGGTAGGCTTTTCGTATATCTGCACGTAAATAAGAATTACTGTTGTCAAATATTGAACGCTACAGGCGTTTGAAGGACATTCTCGTACGTAGGTGAGGGACCTGAAAGTTACATGTTTCTATGTACAGAACGGCTTTGTGTCGGCCATGCCATGGATCTGCATTTGCACTTTGATGTGGCCTAGTAGCTGGTTGGCTGACTACTTCGTCAGAAAAGGAATATTATCGAGAACCGTTTCGAAGAAAGTGTACACATTAATTGGTAAGTTTGTATTTTGTGTTTGATTTCGATTGGTACATATGCAATAGTTGGGCTTCGATATTATTGCCAGGGGCGCAGCATCAGGGGACGCGCATGAAGCGGCGCTTCCCCACGAGAAATTAAGAATGTAGGTAGAAGTTGAATTATGAATAAAATTTGAATCGCCCGCCTATGATGGTTGCTTTGAATCACGAATCAAAACGAATCTCGGATCCAATGACAATGACTGGCATGGCCAAAGCCAAGTCATCTAAGAAGAAGAAGAAGAATCACGAATCTGTTGCTCGTAAATGTGTTGCTGACTACATTGTTTACCCAAAATGTTTCCTTGGCTAAACAAGAACTAGGGATGGGTCGAGAAACGAGAAACTAGTTTAAAAAACTAGTTTGAAAAAAATAACCGTTATAACCGTTTCTCAATTTGAAAGAAACTAGTTACAAAAAAACGGCAAAAGTAGGTAGGTGTTAGTTTTTGAATTGAACTATCGAAAACTTTGTCATCACATTCGTTATTCGTGGTTTGTTCCGAAGCATAAGTAGTTGATTATTAGGTAAATATGACTCGGAACAAACCACGAACAAATGCGCCGACAAAGTTTTCGTTTTTCCTATTACAGTTGAAAAATACAGTTTTTCGTTTTCTTTGTAACTAGTAGTTACTAACTACTAACAACATATTAGAACACCTCCTGTTTCACCCGTTTTTCATTAAGAAGAAATGAAACTAGTTTTTTCGACAGTTTGTTTTATATAACGAACGTTATTTTACGTTTTTCGAAAGTAACCGTTAATAACGGGTCAAGAAACAAGAAAAGAAACGGGTCAAGTAACCGTTAATAATAGGGACGGGTCAAGAAACAAGAAACTAGTTTTTTTGGGATGGGAGAAGAAACGAGAAACTAGTTTAAGGTAACTAGTTTGAAAAAAACGTCATAACTGTTTCTTAATTTGAAAAAAACTAGTTTTTTCGACAGTTATTATAACGAACGTTATTAAATAACTGTCGAAAAAACTAGTTTTTTCGACAGTTATTATAAGGAACGTTATTAAATAACTGTTTTACCTGCTGTTCCACCCGTTTTTCATTCAGAAGAAAAGAAACTAGTTTTTTTGTAACTAGTTTTTTTGACAGTTATTTTAATATAACGAACGTTATTTTACGTTTCTCGAAAATAACCGTTATGCCCATCCCTAACAAGAACTGCTGTTTAGGGGGCATGACCTGTCTTATCAAATTTCCTGAAAGATTACAACCACCATTGGAACGTCTTTTGAAAACTGCAACGATTTTTATGGGAATTCCCCTGACACCCAAAATGGCCTTATAAGTGCTATAGCTAGAGTCATTCTAGATGATATTAAATCTGATTTTTTGGGTGGGAGAGTTAGGAAGTGTATGCGTGTGTGCGGGAGGTGGGGGGTTGAATTTAGTGAGGTACCCCATGTCCAGAGCCACGCTACTCTCCTGATTATTGTCCATTACCACCACTCGGTTATGGAGTGTTACAGGGAGTTGGACTTCTCTCTTCAAAATTCCAGCATTGATTTCCTATTTGAACGAATAACAGCAGTAGGTTTCGTAGCGGTTAACGAAGGATTTGCTTTCCTCAGGGCTGGGAATGAACGGGGTGCTCTTGATCCTCTGCGGTATCGTTGGCGACAACCTGAACGCCGCTATCGTCCTCATCTGCGCTGCAACCGCCTGTGCGACGTTCACCTTCTCGGGATTCCATACGACTCATCTAGACATCGCGCCTAATTTCGCAGGCGTTCTGGCAGCACTCACAAGCGTCGGAGGCCACTCTTCAGGCGTCTTGGCCCCCATCACTGTCGGACTCATCGTGAAAAACAACGTAATGAATTCCTTATTATCTATTACTATTCTTTTTTGGGACCAAAATGAAGGAATATTGAATTGGGGTTGTTTCATACAGATAAGATAAGATGTGATGTGGGAGGCTTATGCTAAGTAAAGCACCTCGACCTGTTAAGATGACATAGCTAGTCCTTTGCATTGACACAGGACGTGTTCTGCCATCTCCTCCTCCTCGAGGCAAAACCGGCAATCACTGTCCTCGGCCACCCCGATCCTGCAGAGATGTTTTCGGATTCGGCAGTGTCCGGTCAGTAGGCCTACCGTTATCCTCAGCCTGGTGCCTGGAGCCGTATTTGCATGCGGGGATACACCTATGAATTTCTTTGCATGCCTCTGGCCTGTGGATCTATTCCGTGAGACATGAGTTTCTGACAGCAACCACTCATTTGTGGTGCTTTTTCTGTGACTCTTGGATATTCCACAGTAAAGCTTAGGTCCGATGATGGCGGTCTCTGACCCTTTTCTGGCTAATATATCCGCATTATCGTTCCCCTTTTGCCCTGAATGCCCCAACAAATACAAGTTTTTTTAGTTTTTGTTTTTTTGTGTTTTGTGCATTGTTTGTGTTTAATAATAATAATACTAATAATAAACAAAAAATGCAATTTGTAAAATTTGCCAAGAGGACTTGTTTAATTTTGTCCCATTTCTGTCTCTCTATTTGACATTTGAATTCAATTTTCAGTCTGTTGCTGAATGGACGTGGGTCTTCGTCGAGACGGGGTCCCTTATGGTTGCAGGGAGCATCATCTACTTACTCTTCGGCTCGACTGACCTCCAAAGTTGGAACAACGTGTCGGAAGATGACGACGAGAAAGACCGAAAAAATCAAATTGTCGTTTGATCGTGATTTTAAAGATTCGTCGTAGCATGGAAACGAGATCTGAGTTATTCTCAACGTCGTCCGATAATGGTGACATTTTTATCGAAAATGACAGAGTATATTCGTATTTGCATCGTCGTCCATACTCCAACAGAAGTGGACTGTCTGTAGAGCTCTATGCAAGGCAATACCTGCCCCCAGAGGCAAAAGGACATTATTAATCAACATCTGACACAGCCTTTACCATACCCATCTATTTGGTATTTACGTAAGTCGGGGGTGCGCCGCCTGAAACTGAGTTGCTGGGGGGTGCGAATGTGAAAAAAGGTTGGGAACCACTGGCCTATCCATACACAGCACCAGTCGCTCTCGCCATTGGCACTTGAGACTCGGTAGCTGTATCAAGCTTTATTTTATTTTTTTCATTGAAGTTATAATACCATGTTAATCATGTATATTGCATGCTATACATATTTTTATCACACTAAATAGTGCCAAGCACAAAAAAAATGTTAATAAGAAATGCAAAACAAAAAATAGCTTCCACAAATTATCAGGTATTGTGCAAGAGATGCCCTAGAATCTAGGGCCCAGATGGGCCTAGATGGTCCCATATGAATTTCATTATAATTGGATCAGTTATAGCCACTGCACATTAGAATGTTCCAGTATTAAATAACATATTATATTGTAATTTTCCCCAAAACCTGGGAAAACGCGTATTTTGGCGATTGAATTATAAAATCGGATCCTTAAGAATGCTTCTAAAAGTGTGACCAACGAATTCTTAATTTTCTTATATTATTTTCCTTTAGGCACCATGTTGGAGGTTTTGATCATTCCTAGCGCTTGCGAGTCCAGAGGAACACATTAGGATTAAATCCTAAATCCTAAAATCAATGTGGAGAAAATTTACTCATTTTTGCATAGGTACCCCACATTTTGGACTCATAGCAATAGTTAATTTTCTTCAAAAAGGTCTCTAAAATTACTCTTTGGAGCCTAAGAAATTTTTCTTGATAAAAACTTACTTCAAATTTGAATTTAGCGCCCTCCGAAAATGTGCGCCAATTTTAGGTAATTATTCCGATGAGAAGAGGTTTTGGCCGTTTTTAGGGCGTTTTGGACCACAGCACCGTCTTGATGTGGACCCTCCGTTCAGTTCATCGAACTGCGAACCTCCTCCTCGTCCCTTCAGCGCTCTTTGTAGTTTTATGGTTCACTTATGTACAAATATTGATACCTACTGGAAGTGAAGTAGAAAGAGCGGTAGGTATGATGAATTGGAGAACATTTGGTTCTGACTTTTCACGTAGGTGTATGATTCGTATTTGTTTTGTACATTTTATGTAAATTCTTAATAAACTTTATCACGGGTCATTTGAGCATCTGCATGCATTCATCCCGTTTGTTTCACTTTAATGACCCTCGTTTTACGAAGTTTTAAATGGTTTTGGTTCGAAAATACAGAAGTAGTTGAAATGAAAACTCGTTTGCGTAATTTTTATTAGTAGAGGAAGTAGAAAAGGAGAAACCCGGAGTAGAAAAGTCATTTCGTGCCCGAGGTATAATTTACACTCCATCGACTTGTTTTTATTCAGTCGTAAAAATTATGCAGGAAAGTTTCGAATGTACTTTGATGAGAAAAATGGTGTCTGCCCAATGTAACTTAAGCGACCGTAAACTCAAAAGGTGGTTAATAACGGTTGCAATTAAATAGATATTAGTTGAATCGACACCTTGAAAAAAGGCATAATACCAGTCGTGTATTTTAGTTTCGCGAAGTACCTTTCAGTGCGGATTCAAATAAATTAAAATGGCAAACGTGGAACCCGTTTACGTATTCTACGTACGATGAGAAAATGATCAATTTTTGGCTAGTCCACAACTATTTGAAGTGCAACCGCCACAACAAACAGACGATGAAAACCACATTTTCTTAACGATACTAGAGGCGGTACATCAAATGAACGTTTGAGGTCAAGTGTACTTTGTGTGGACGAGTGCACACTTTGGACACTCTGGACGGCAGAATGGTCTCATAAGTCTGATATACACTGAAATTTACGTATACACATGCAGTCAACTGATTTTTACTATGACAACAGGTATATATTGGTCGCATTCGGTCTGTCTGTCGGGTCTGTCCAGGACTGTACAAGAAACTGCAGGTTAGACAGGAAATGCCGATTTCCGTTGGGCAATCCTCTCTAATTTGAGGAAATTATATCCAAATTATTGCTTGTATTTAAAGAAATAGGTACGTGTTTTCGTTTTAACAAAAATCAATGTAAAATTTAATTTTCTTAAGAACAAATTGTGAAAAAAATTGAATAAAAACATTAAACCCGATAACACCTTTTGGGATTTGAATCATACCAATCAGCTTGAATTTTACCATATTATTATTTTTATTTTTTCTACTGTATCTTTCTATTTACAGTTTTTTGGCTGAGGCGTTTCACCACTTCCTGTTGATTTTGGGTTATGGATATTTCAAGGATCACCCTCAGCCTGATTTCAAAGCTGTCAGGGGCAGAAAGCCGTGGTTGTCTTGATCAATTTATTGAAAATAATGAACCAATAATTGATCTTTAACTGCTCAAGGTACGAGTAGATGTTGACGCTTTCGAAATGGTGAGATTGTTTGGTTCTCTTCATATTCCCACGATATGACTGCTGGGTGTAAACATCATCGAGTAGACCTAGATTCGCCATCAGATCCGAGTATCAGTGTTGAGGCCTTGAAGAGAATGTCCTAACCCAAATAACAGAGATGGGCCCTCCAGTTTGTGGAGCCCATCCATTTTATTACGCGGTCCGGACTAATTGCTCCCTATTTATAACACCAGGGCTCGCTCTTGTTCAGTCGCTCGGTTTTTAGAACGAGCGAAAATCCTGCAAGCTATCACCGCGGTATCAGTGAGGAGCGTGGTGAGTTTCTGGCTTCGAGATTTCGACTGTCAAGATAAGTAAGACGTGAACGGCCGTTGGTCCCAGTTGTTTAAATATAAAGAGCAGCTGGTTGTTGTGAGTGTGGGAGGTACGGGAAATACCTGTTAAGTACTGCCTCTCACGTGGTCCATGAGGAGCATTGCGAATCAGCCTCGAGACGGTCATATGTGAACGGTCGAATTTCAATTTTTTGGTTTGGATCTGACCTACCTAACAACTTGACCTACTATGTATCTTTTACGGAAATAAAATTAGGGAATGAGTGTTACAAGTATGTATGTTAAGTGTAGTGTTGTATTCTTATTATATTATTTGATTATTTACCTATTCAATTTTTCTATCCTTTCCATAATTTCTTGTCATATTTGTATCATTAAAAAAATAAATTGTTTTCTCTCTCAATGTTTTCTTAATGTTTTCTCCCTGGTTGCCAAGTTAAAAGGAACTAGAAGAAGATATAAGAATTTTATAAATTATATAATAATGGTATAGTTTGAATTGCACTTAGCTTTTGGTTTATTATCTTCGATAATGAACCATTGGAATCGCCCAAAGAAAAAAATTTTTTAACCCCCCCTCAAAATTTGTTGGTTTACGTTTCAAGATACGTAGATTCAGAAAATCGAATTAAAAAACTCTGCAAATTCTTGACACAACGGTTTATTATCTTCCTTGTGCAGATCACCCTTCTGTCTATACCAGACTGTATTGCAAATCGGCACCATACCATATTCTCACCGTACTCATACCATACCATACGAATTTCTTTCCTATCATACCATACTGTATTATACCAAATCATACATACAATAATATACCATACCATGTCATACAAACCGAGTGAATATTGAAATGTCATCCATTTCTGACCTATATTTAAAATTTCAAGTATCTAGCTCATCATCAAAATTTAATTTGTTTAAACAAATAGGTATTATTTAAACAATGTTACAGACAAGAAACCGAGTGAATATTGCATTGTTATCCAGTTCTGACCTATTTTTAAAATTTCAAGTCAATAGCTCATCATCAAAATTTAATTTGTATTATTACAAAAAGGTATTATTTAAACAATTTTACAGATGAGAAACCGAGTAAATATTGCAATGTGGTCTATCCCCGACTCACGGTTAAAATTTCTAGGCTGTAGTTTACCGGGAATATGACAAAAGGTAGTTTTATTCTGGGCGTCTGAGGGTTGGGTCACATAACGGCCGTTTTCGACGCGAAAGTTTAGTGTTTTTCCTAAACCTTTGCGCGGTCACTGTGAACGAACGGCTGGTCGCAAAAAAATCCAATTGGTCTTAAAAGATTCGTAATTTTTCAGGTCATTCAAAAGTGAACTAAAAATTACACGGTTCAGTTAAATATTTGGAGATATGACATTGTCGAAATTTTTAAATTTCGTTTTGAACCCCTTCCCCTTGACCTAGGGTTATGAAAAGTTTCGAGGATCATTGTGGGGCTGGTCCAAACCCAGAAACCAAATTTCGTAATTTTAGCTCAACGCTAACTGGGCAAAGTGGCGCGGACGGCGGACGGCGGACGGGGGACGGCGGACGGGGGACGGCGTACGGCGGACGGACGGATTTTTTTTTATTCGATTTTCTGAATCTACGTATCTTGAAACGTAAACCAACAAATTTTGAGGGGGGGTTAAAAAATTTTTTTCTTTGGGCGATTCCAATGGTTCATTATCGAAGATAATAAACCAAAAAATCCGTCCGTCCGCCGTACGCCGTCCGCCGTACGCCGTCCGCGCCACTTTGCCCAGTTAACGTTGAGCTAAAATTACGAAATTTGGTTTCTGGGTTTGGACCAGCCCCACAATGATCCTCGAAACTTTTCATAAACCTAGGTCAAGGGGAAGGGGTTCAAAACGAATTTTGAAAATTTCATATCTCGAAAAATTCATGTAGAACGGTATGTTTTTTATTTCATATTTAGATAGAGTTTGTTCCGTAGAATTTTTTAAGACCATCCGCAGCTTTGTACGACCAGCCGTTCGTTCACAATGACGGCTCAAAGATTGTGCCTCACAACACGATCATGAATCAAACTGTTGAAATACAGGTCCATTTTCATACTAACAAGCTCTTTGGAACATCATATGGCTTAAGTGATGTCGAGTTTGTTGTTCTGAGGTGCGTTTCGTGCTACGGAAATGAAGGTAATTTCGAATGCTTGTTGGTAGGTACTTCTTTTATAGAAAAATTATTACCGACGTAGTATTAAAAACCCCAGAATTATATCGTATTAATTAATCATAATTAATAATAATTATTAATAATAAATACAAATTATTAATACCTAACAATAAATTATAATAATTTTCACTAGGTACTTGATAAAATTGTTAATAATTAGTGATAATTGATAATAATAATTAATCTAACATTTAGGATCTAGACATTTAGACCTAGTGATCTAGACACAAGGGTGATCTGTACAAAGAAGATAATGAACCGTTGTGTCAAGAATTTGCAGAGTTTTTGATGTAGGGAACTTTTTTCTGTTACTTGTCAAAAAAGTGCTTAGCGGTTTTCGAGAACGAATATGAGACTGGCTCGACTGTGAGAGATACAAAAAACTTGTATGAAAACAATTTTGACTCAAATGCAGTAAACAGATTATGTCCTAACCACTTCAGAAGCACCGTTCGAAATCTCCCCTTGGCGCCATGCGAGACGTTTTTATTACTACACATCTTTGACGTAGATTGTAAATTGTAAAATAGTAAATTAATAAAATTAATACATTAAGCAAAAAAAAAGGTGAGTAGGTACCCTTGCCTTACTGAATAAGAAGAAGAACCGGGTTTTTGAAGTTACGATACGTTTCGTATATAACTTGGCCCCCTTTAGACCTAGCGACTTGGAACTTTCAAAGATCCACACCAGATTTCAAGTTGATCGGTCAAGTTGGGTACTTGAAATACACGTTTCTTGACGTCCGTTCTTGACGTCCGACCTTCTCAACTTGCTTGCTCGAAGGGGTGGGGGTGGGGGTACGCTACCGCCTTCCTAGATAGGCGTAAGAGTGCTCTGTAGAGGAAATAATGAACCGTTGTGGAAAAAAATCGGCAGCGTTTTTGAAATACAAGCAAAAAACCAAACGCAGGGAAGTCCACCCCCTTGCTATACTCAAAGCCGGTGAATTTGGCGTACTTTACAGAATTCAAAAATTCTGCCCTCTCTCATACTGCCAAGACTCCGACTTGTAAACGTAAAAAGGTAGCACAATAAGGTGAAGATGTGGGCATCCCTCCAATCTCTCTACAAATTTTCACAAACGTTGACCATTTTTGTGCTATTGATGACCACAAATTTTGCTTTTGATGACCACAAATTTTGCTTTTCGGAACTTAGTTGGTAGGTATTGTAGAGTGCACTACAAATTTTTGATAACATTGGTACTCTCTAAATTAGTTGAAGAAAATCCAAGCAATGTTACTGCGCATAGCTGGATATTTGCACCCTGATAACTGGATTTGAAAGAACATCTAATTGCCAAACCTCGATCCCTAAGAAAATGTCATTGAAATTGGTTGGCAATTTCGATTTTCTGGGCAAAATGGCAATTCATATCTGAGTAACTGCTGTTGTAATATAGAGTAGTTTTGTCATTTAGATAAATTTGAGGAAGTATGATTCTACATCCAGCCAGTCTTTTATTTCTTTGATGAAATGGAAGAAATGAATGGTAACATAGATATACAGAGGTCAGTTTTGAGTGATAAACCGAATCGGTTATAAAACTGATTAGTTATCACGCACTCATAGGCATATTGGATCGCGCTAACCGTCAATATTCTGCTCTGACGAGGTCAGTGAGCTCGCGGGTACTGATTGTTGATTATAGTGGCCGATTTCGGGATCTGCTTGGATTTTTTTCTTCGGATTACTTAAAGTTGTCCTTAGGGTTTGTTCATTTCAGGGTTCAAGTGCGAGCAAACGTCCCTTCGATGAATATTCGGAAGGAGTAGGTGGGAGTTGACCCAATTTTAGTCGGCGGGTTCGGATCGTGGAGGATCGCCAAGCACCAGAGCTTAGATGACAGTACGGCGGTCATGAGGCACTGGCCGACGCTTCTCCTTCTGGGAGCAATCAGCCGCGTCGCTCGGCCCGAGGTGAGTGTCTTGTAATGCATTTGCGTTTTCGCCTGAGCAAAAATACCCGAACGTAGTTCACGGTTTGGTGATTCGACGAGACCTAACAACGGGGGTGTTGAAGATCTACTCATAGGACACACAGAATTTGTAATAAACATTTGGAATCACCAAGAAAAACAATGTTCCAAATTTTAATTTCCACTACAGGACCAATTTCAGGAATCATCCTCAGTCTGGTCTAAGCCACATGCCAAATTTTGTAGTTTTCAGTTTATTTTAAATGAGCGAAATGCGGTAGAAGGACGGAGTTGTTTTGTGACTTTTGGAGTTTTTGTATCTTGAAACGTGAAACCTGCAATTTGGAGTAGGGGGATCAAAACAACGTTTTCTCTTGGTCGATTCCAATGGTACCTACCCATAACGAATATCAAGACAGAAAATACCAAAAACCAAAAATCCAACCAGGTCCCAATTGTCCCAGAAAGTTTTCACGACAGAAGGGGTTAGAGAAAGAGGTCAAAATGGTCCAAAACACGCGTACGTCTACTTTTCATAGACCATAATTTGGTTTCAAAGATATTCGGATTTCAGTCGACCGAATCGAATGGTTTTCACACAATAACTTACACCTAATTAAAACTGAAGGGTGACCAATTTAGAACATATTGAAACATAATAAAACCTTGAACAGCGTTTTGGTTTATTACCTTCGATAATGAACCATTAGAATCGACCAAGGAAACAATTTTTACCCCCCCCCCCCCGCGGTCAAAATTTGATTGTTCACGTTTCAAGATACGTAAATTCAAAAAATCAAATTTAAAAAAACTCTTAAAATTCTTGACATCGGTTTATTATACTTTTTGTGCAGATCACTAAATGATTGAATAATAATAATTATTACTATGAATTAGCATTAATTATTAATTAGGTAGATATTATCATCAAGTAGTGTAAATTATTATGAGTTATTATTAATGATTAATAATTATTGTTAATTATTACTAATTATTCATAAATATTATTAAACACTGTGCCGTTCGAATCAGCTGGGCCAATAAATACAGTTCACCCTCATGTTGATGACTTTCGATCTGCTCCTACTTAGAGCCTTCATTTTGAACGATCTATGAACGAATTATGAAATTTCGTTTAGGGGTTCCGGACCAACCCCACAATGATTCAAACGTTTCATACCCCCAAGTCAATGGGAAGGGATTCAAAAAAAAGGTTTTGAAATTTTGAAAAATTCATATCTCGAAAGATTTAAATAGAACGGTATAGTTTTTAGTTCACATTTGAACAGCGTTTAATTTTTATAATTTTTTAAGGCCATCCTGAGGTTTGTACGACCCGCCATTCCTTCACAATGAAGGCTCAAAGTTGGAGCAGATCGAAATTCGGCAGCATGAAGGTGAATCATGCGGCAGCCAGTTGGGTCAATGTTCATACCGGATCTGTAGAAACCGAAACAGGCGAAAATACAAAATAGGTAAAATGGAAAGAAGCTATAACAGCAAAATAGTGTAGGTACACTTCTTTTGTTTTGTTTGCAAGGTGAACCAAATCATTGATCTCCAGCAGCCCCATTGCACTCAAAGTTACTTTTTTGTCGAAAATTTCAAAGCCCGGTAGATTTGAAGCTCAAACCGGTAGACCGGGACTTGCAGTAGAAAACCGGTAGATCTACCGGAATTCCGGTAGAATGGCAACACTGCCCTCAAAGTACATTTAAGAGGAGATTTTCGGGCGAAGTACGAAACTCGCCAAATGTTAATCGGCCGTAATTTCCTTGAATTACTATTCAACTGTCGTCAACCGAATATGATGAAACCAAACGGTTCCACTAAATAAGACCAAGGGGTAATTAAAACCCCTCAAAAAAGCTCGTGAACGATGGTGAAATTGGCCATTGGTTCATAAAAATTATGAACAGTAAACAACAAGCTGGTGCTGGCGCAACGTAGCTGGTCGTTTGAAAGGTTTAACTGCAAAATGTCTATTTTGCACATTTCTTCAACATTTGAATAATATCCGTCCTGAATGGTGTAGTAAACCAAATTTTTCTTTGATACTGTAACGTAGGTATTTCGCCTCTGTAGACTGTACTATTTTTCTGGGCAAAGGGGTCAATGCTATTTTGATTGGTGCGGAGCGGCTCAGTTTCATTTGTGGGGCAACGAGAGGTCAAACGATGTGAACCGAAAATATGTGCCCCGGTTCATCAATTCAGTCAAATGTTTTGTGGTAGCCGCCGCTATGAACGAACGTATCGGGGAGATAATGAGAACAGATTGCTGAGAAAACAAGTCAACTTGGTGTAGATATGAAGAGGTACCACATTATTGGTGAATGAACAGACCAAAAGAGCTGTGAGAAATGTGAGGGTATTTGGAAATGGTTCCACCTGTACGAAAATCGCTTTGTGCTCGAGGCTTTCGCGGATTTACCGAACCAATTTCGAAGCAAGTTTCAAGAATCATTCAAATTGTATTTCCGACTGTTCAGTACACATTATCTCAGATTCCCTGGTTATATTTTCCCCCCAAAACATGATTTTATTAAGGAAAAAAATACAAAGCCATGTTGGGACATTCTGAATCTAATGACAGTGATCTCTAATGGACATCTGCCAATAACTATTTTTACTGAGAAATTCAGTAAAATAAATCGTGAGATTTAGTGTTACCTAACTAAGGTGCCTAACTTATACTTAGTTAGATCGATCCGCCGGGGGAAGACGCTTCGACTGGTATGCATAACTTATTTTAGCCAAAAGTGGCGATGTGGGGTGTTGCCGTGAAACCTTCGATTTAGAGTGTTTCTTCTATTCGACAACTTACTTTAGCTACACAGTGATAAATATCGAATATGGTCGAAATGTAACTCGTGAGACCAGCAAATCCCAAAAACTTGCCAAATTTCACTTTCTACGTGTTAAACATCCTAAATTTATTTATTATTTCCTCGAAGAGCGGCCAAACGTCGAGTAAGTGTCAACCGTTCAAATTTAAGTTGAGCCTCCGTATGCTAACAACAGAAAACTTCAAGAAGATAATCAACACTTGACTAATATATTTTTTTTTTTTTTTTACGTTTGGTTTTGCTGTGGCACTCCTTATATAGTTACAGGAACTTGAATTTATAGAGTATAAAATTTATATAGTTGTATGAATTTAATACTACTAGAAATAGTTGTGGCATAACTTGGGCAGTAAAAACACACGAGTTTGATGCCTGCTGTACGGTTTTGTCGATTTTTGACCAGTATTGATCGTACCTGTTGATAAAATTGTGTATTATGCAATACCCTAAGGATGAGTATTGGTACGTAAAACCTATGTTGATTCAGACAATCGAGCATAAATGAAAAGTCCTCCTTTTTCCTTCTTACAGAATTGGCAACAAAGCGAGAGAAAGAGCCACCAGCAGAGTTGGACTGACGTGCAGGTAAGAATAACTAAATGATTTGGTACGCAAAATACGAATTGAGGGTATCATGCACCCAGTGACACCCATAAATCAATTTCACGAAATCAATTACATCACCCATGGATTTAGACGATCCCCTAATTCTGCTTTTTCTCTAGTTAGTTCGTAACATGTCTGACCAGGGAAAGCTGGCAAAACTCGGTGAACGTTTTCTCCTTGGGTTTTAGCGGATGCGTACTCGTAGTACCTCATATAGTGGAAAGTCGTGTACCTAGGGCAGTTTTGTTTTTCTCCTGCATGTTGGCTTTCTATTCATTTTTGAAATTTCGGAAATTTTTGATTAGGTGATTTTTGGTGAATTTGTTCAAAAACGTTATTTTCTTGATCGTACCTTGAGCACCCTTGATTGTACTTTGGTCATGCGTTTTCTCAGTTGTGAAATAGAAGGTGATGTGAGAAAAAGGTTCTCAAAAAATGTTTTCCGTAAACTTTTATTTCAAAATATAGACATGAATAAGAAGAACTAAATTGCAAACGAAGAAACACATCGAGCAATGCTACTTACTAGCCTATTTTATTTTATGCTACATACTAGCCTATTTATTTTATAAATAAATAAATTTAGGAATAAATTCAACTTGCAATAGAAATTTTAAATTTCCTAAGAGAAACATTATATTTTATAACATAACCAAATCTGCTGTTTATCACAATAGTCGTCAAAACTAGAATGAAACTAGAATTTAAGTGTAGTAAAAAAGGAAATTAAATACTCCTACACTTTAACTAATAGAAAATTAAACGAAAATCAGCATTTGTTACTGAATAAACCAGTCAACCACTTTCTGTGATTTCATCTCGTATTGCAGCTATTAAACATTGATCCCATAAAAAGTAACATTAAATTGGATCTCACCTCGCCTGAGGACAACAGTTTGTGGTAATATTTTTATAACATCTACAACTCTCACTCTACAAACGTCTTCAATCAAAGGCCATATAAAAACATTTTTCTTCTTTCGTGAAAATTTCACAGGCGTTTAGTCGTTTAGGTTAGCTTTAAGCACCTGGCCCACGTAAAATTTGGGCAGGTTTGCAGTCGAGAAACATACGAGAAAATTTGCAATTAAGAAGCCTACTTTTTGCCTCAATCAATGGAAAGGGGAATAGAAAAAATGAGGGGATCTTCAGGTGGTTTCTCTTATATATATCCCAGTGTGTATGGCTGGACTGGTGCACATAAGTTCGGACCAACTGGCGAATGTGGCGGTTTGCCCTTTCAGTAGGGTTTGCCTGACAATGGTACAAAGGCGTAGTACGGTGCTCCATGTTGCAAGCCTGGGCCAGTGAGCGTACTGCTGAGGTCAAAAAATTTGAGGCATTATCAGTAATGAGAACCGAAGGACTCCCAAAACGATTCAAAACAGTGAATTTGAACTTAGCCAGAAGAACGGAATAAGAGGTATTGTGCACAGGTACAAGCTCGACCCATGTAGTAAGAAGCTCCTCAAAAACGAGTAGTAACTTCCACCCAAGCTCAAAACTGACGTAAACAAAAATTACTCAAAAACAAACGCAGAATCACAGGATACTTCGTTGCTAGGCCAATATTAGAAACTTGAACTTTAAAAAATTAAACTCTTAATTTTTGTATGTATACTGAGTTCTTAAGGTTTTTCATAAATGTACAGGTAGTGTACCACTTCATTCGATAATGTCATTTTCCAATGGTCTACTTCTGTTCTCAGGACTTCAGAATTCTGAGGTACAAAGTGAGCGGATTATGCTTCGTGCAACCTTTGGGAGACAACAGCAATAATGGAGACTATGAACTCATTGTAAGTGTAAGCATTACTTGCTCACTAAATGCATTGAGGAGGTACTCGATTCACCCTTTTCACATAAATATAAAAGGTTATGTTGAAGGACATTTTACAGAGATTGAGATTCTGGTAGGGGGTGTTTTGCGAAATACATAGTACCCTTATAATGAGTACTGTTTCTAATGAATTTTTAAGTAGTTCATTTAATTACGAAAAATCATTCAATGTTTGTAGTGGACAAGTCGTGACATTTTTTATGACGTTGAAGTGTCTGTGGTAGAACACCAATATTTCCATTCACCTGAACCTTTTCAACTTATAGTTTGAAAAAAATGTTTCAACAATATGTTTTCAACAAAGAAACAACTTTTACACTTCTGAATAAGTCCTTATTTCTCCCGATTGTGATGATCTGCTGATGAAGTTTTTGATCCGTTTTGTTATGAAATCGGTTGTATTTTAGCCTCGATGTCCGTACAGACACACGACCTTATCGAATCAGAGAAGAGAGTAGAACAGCTCGCTATCTTAACTATGTTGTGTTACAGATTTCAAACGAACTCGAAAATGCCCTGAAAACTTACTGTGACGGTTTATCCGTTAGATTTTTGCGGGTGAAAAGGCACAGGGACCATGCGAAGAATAGAGGTCAACTTTTGAGACGGAAGAGGCAAGCTGCGTACAGGAAGAGGTACAGGGGTCAGACACAGACTCAGTACATAGCGTTTAACCGGGGGAACCAGTCTGAGAAAGCTGGCACTGCTGAGGCCATTGCAAGTCCAGATGTATCCCGAGCCACAGTCAGTGAGTCCAAACGAATTGTATTTGTTACACACTAGTTGTACCTCAAGTATTTCTATACCTAGGTAATACTAATGGGTGCCCTATACAGAATTAGTACAACAGGGTTGTACGTCAGCCTACAATCTTAAGTATTCCTCATAAAATTATTGTTATTAATTAAAATTGAGGCCTCTACTGGTATTTTCTGGTTGTTGCAGGTGGCGTGCAGGGCATGGGACAGGCTCAAAGTCAAACAGGGGTGGAAGACCCCTGTGATGAGTATTGTGGAGGAATGTTTCCCTCTGGGGCAGGAGGGTATGGAGGGAGACCAGGGCAATACGGAGGAAGACCGGGGCAATTTGGGGGGAGACCTGGAGAATACCCAGGAAGACCAGGCGCACCAGGTGATGGAGGGAGGCCGGACGGAGGAGGCCAAGCCGGAGTTGCAGGAGAAAGACCAGGTGACTATGGGCCAGGCAGCAGGTATCCTGGTGGACCAACCGGACCAGCAGATTTGAGTAGGCCAGGAGGGGTTCAATCGAGTTATCCAGGTGGTCGTGGAACAACACCTGGACAGTATGGTCCAGGAGGTTCCCTGCAAGGACCTGGGTATCCTGGAAGTGCGTCCACAGGGTATCCAGGGACACCTGGTCAGATTCCAGTTGCTGGTCAACCTGGAATTTATTCAGGAGGACCTATTGCAGCCCCTGGAGATACAAGTACGGCACCAGGTTCATATCCTGGAGCCCCAGGGTCACCACCAGATGTACAATCAGGCTACCCAAGAGGACCAGTCACGGGTATTACTCAAACACCTGGAACAACTTCAGTCGGATTCCCAGGCAGTGGTTTTCCTGGAGGATATCGTGGACAACAGCCACCTTCTGGCACTGGCGATCAAACAGGATATCCAAGAGGACCTGATGGTGGACGTGCTGGTTATCCTGGGAGCCCAGGACCTACTGGAAGCTATCCAGGACCAGGAGAGGGAACCCCGACTGGATATGTTGGGAAGCCAGGATTTCCTCCAGATGGAAGCACTGGCGGTTATCCAGGAGAAGGTGGTTTAATTCCTGGAAGAGGAACTGGAGGTTATCCAGGAGGAAGTGGTACTTCTCTAGGAGGAGTAACTGGAGATTATTCTGGAGGAGTTGGTTCAACACCAGGTGGGCCTCCTCAAGGATTTCCTGGAGGGGCACCAGGAAGATATCCAGGAGAAGCTGGTGGCTCAACTGCAGGATATTCAGGAGCTATAACAGGAGGATATCCAGGAGGGACAACACCATCTAGAGGGTTCCCACCAGGCTCATCTGGAGATTATCCTGGGGGAACCACTGGAGAATACCCTGGAAGAACAACAGGAGGATATCCAGGTGGAGTAATAGCGCCTGGACGTTCAACAGGGGGATATCCTGGAGGGTATCCAGGAGCACCACCATCTGGAGGATATCCAGGAGGTTTAACTGAAGGCCGACCAGGAGGAATAATTGGAGGGTATCCTGGAGGACCAACACCACCAAGAGGAGACCAAGGGGGCCCAAGGCCACCTGGAGGGATTCAAGGAGGTCCGACTGGAAGCTATTCAGGTGGGGCAATTGGAGGCTACCCAGAAACACAACCACCACATGGAGAGTATCCAGGAGGAGCAATACAGCCTGGTGGTGTAATACCAGAAGGGTTTCAAGGGGGATATCCTGGTGGGGCAACTGGTAAGTATCCTGGTGGAGCAATAGCACCAGGAGGCCAAGGTTTGCTACCATTGGGACCAAGTGGTTTGCCAGGGACAACACAAGGTGGATATCCAGGAAGGCCAGGAACTCAACAAGGAGGATATACAGGAAGACCAGGAACTCAACCAGTAGAGTTTCCAGGTGGACCAGGAACTCAACTAGGAGTACCAGGAGAGTATCCAGGTGGAATAGGAGCACAATTAGGAGGGCCAGGAGGTTACCCAGGAGGACCAGGAACTCAATCAGGAGGACCAGGAGGGTATCCAGGTGGACCAGGAATTCAAACAGGAGGGTACCCTGCTGGACCAGGAGCTCAAATAGGCGGATATGCAGGAGGCCAAGGAGGGTACCCAGGTGGCCCAGGAACACAACCAGGAGGATATTTGAGTGGACCAGGAACTAAACCAGGTGGACCGGGAACTCAACCAGGAGGATATCCTGGCCGACCAGGAACACAATCAGGAAGATATCCAGGTGGACCAGGAACTCCACTAGGAGGATATTTGGGTGGACCAGGAACTCAACCAGGAGGATATCTGGGAGGACCTGGAACTCAACAAGGAGAATATCCAGGAGGAACAGGAACCCAACTAGGAGGATATCCAGGTGGACCAGGATCACTACAAGGAAGACTTCCAGGAGGACCAGGGACACCACCAGGAGGATATCCGGGTGGACCAGGAACCCAACCAGGAGGATATCCTGGCGCTCCAGGAACTCAACCAGGGGGACCAGGGACACCACCAGGAGGATATCTAGGTGGACCAGGAACTCAACCAGGGCAATATCCGGGTGGACCAGGAACTCATCCAGGAGGATATTTGGGTGGACCAGGAACTCAACCAGGGGAACCAGGAACACAACCAGGAGGATATCTGAGTGGACCTGGAACTCAACAAGGAGAATATCGAGGTGGAACAGGAACCCAACTAGGAGGATATCCAGGTGGACCAGGATCACTACAAGGAAGACTTCCAGGAGGACCGGGAACACTATCAGGAGGATATCCGGGTGGACCAGGAACTCAACCAGGGGGACCTGTAACACGACCTGGAGGACTAGGAACAACAGATGGTGGATATCTAGGAGGGACAGGAACCCAAGTTGGAGGATATCCAGGGGGTCCAGGGACACAACCAGGAGGATATCCCGGAGGGCCAGGAACACAACCTGGAGGATACCCAGGGAGGCCAGGTACAGAACAAGGATATCCCAGACAGACGGGAACACGACCAGGAGCTCCAGGAACACCAGGAGTGTATTCTGGAGGACCTGGAACACAACAAGGAGGATATCCTGGTGGACCAGGAACACAACCTGGAGGTTATCCAGGAGGTCCAGGAACACAACCAGGAGGATATCTAGGAACACCAGGAACACAAACAGGAGGATATCTAGGAGGACCAGGAACACAACCAGGAGGATATCTAGGAGGACCTGGAACACAACAAGGAGGATATCCTGGCGGACCAGGAACACAACCAGGAGGATATCTAGGAGGACCAGGAACACAACCAGGAGGATATCTAGGAGGACCAGGGACACAACCAGGAGGATATCTAGGTGGCCCAGGTACACAAGGAGGATATCCAGTTGGACCAGGGATCCAACCAGGAGGACCAGGAACTCTACCAGGAGGGTACCTGGGACTCCCTGGATCCCAAGGAAGATACCCAGGTGGACGTTACCCAGAGGGATCCGGGATTGTCCCTGGTGGAACCTTACCTGGAGGTTACCCAAGTGGTAGTGGTGCACCTGGCAGCTCCAGTATTCCAGGTGGTCCAGTTGATACCAGATATCCTGGCGCCCTCCCAGGCTCAAGACCAGGAACATATCCAGGTGGACAAGATGAAGGAAGGCCTGGTCTACCAGGAAGCAGTGCTGGTGCGCCTGGAGCTGTATGTCCGTCTGTTGACTGCGCTACTGGAGATGTAGAAGGAGGAGAAACCCAAGCCCAAAGCAGCATACATTATGAGGGTAATGAAACTCAGGCTTTGGCATCTTCTCAAGGAAAAGTGGGTACAGGGGTAGCTCAAACTCAAGTGTCTGGTACCTATACTGGAACTGGAGCGTTTAGTGCACAGGCACAAACTAGTGACAACTTCAAAAGCGCTCAGAGCCAAATTCAGGGGAATGGTCAGGGAGCAACAAGTACAGCTCAAGGTAAAGCAGGAAAAGCTCAGACGCAAGCACAAGTCCAGGTTGCTTCTGAAACCGGAGCCACTCAAGCAGAATCACAAACTAATGGTGGTACTTTTGGCACAAACACCCAAGTACAAGCAGGGACAGAAGGTGGACTGGCAGATGCTCAGTCCAAAGGTCCTGGATCAACTTCAAGTCAAGCTCAAATAGGATTTCTGCCCTACGATGGGAAAAATGATGAGCAAAAAGCTCCATTCAAAGGTGGCGGTACTGCTTCAGCACAAAGCAGTGGGGTATCTGGACAATCTCAAAGTCAAATTCAAGGGACCTTCAAATACGGGATATCTTACAGCGGAGCCGCTCAAGCAGGTTCTGGAGGAACCAAAGATATGACATTCCCTAAACTGTCACTGCCTGGATCACTTTACAATACAACCAACACTCTAAAAAAGAATGGAACTTCAAGTGTTCGGAAAGAGTTTAATAATCAATTAGCGGAAGTAAATACAGCAAGGAAAAATGAGACTCAGAGTGACCCACAAGGAAAAAAAGATGGAACACCGCTTAGCCCAACCCGGCCCCCTCCGCCTGCCAATCTACAAGCTGGTAGTCCTCCAAGGGGTGATTTTGAGGATGATTATGAGGATGACGATTATGAAGACGAAGAAGAGGATGAGGAGTCAGTTCCACCAATGTTATCAACAAGGTCTAGAGGGAACATATTCAACACTATAACTACAACTACAACTTCTACAACAACCCCAAAACCAACAGTGGAAATTGGACACACTTCACCACCGACGCAAACACAACAGGTTATTATTGCGCAGGATAGCAAACATGACACTCTGGTGATACAAGATTCATCGACTCATTTGAAAAAGGGCGATGTGTTCAGAGCGGGAGATGAGGTTCCTGGGAGTGGAGGTTATAAGATCCCTTCAGGATTCAGAGGTCGAGTGACGTCCGTCGCCGGTGACAAGACCGGAGTCTCTGCCGAGCACGGCGGCCAAGCGCAGACCCAAACCGTCGTCATATCTCCGGGCTCCGGTAAAGTCCAAGTGGCTCAACCATGGAATCAAGCCGAACGAATGAACACTAAAGAGTCCTATACGAGATTCTCCCAACCAGTGCTCCCCTCGCACCGTTCGTCTGCCCCCAAATACGCCTTCACTTCGGGTCAAAACGGTCTTCACAGGCCGCAAGAAGGCAAATCGTACGACAGCTTCGTCACAGTGACCAACAGCGTGACCGGGCAGCTGAAAACCGGGCAGAAAGAAGAGGAAAAGAAATACGCTCACACCTACTACACAAAATCCTCGACTTGTGGCTACTTCACTTTCACTTGCACCGCCGTCTCAGGTTCAAATGGCCGAACTAAAATATGTAAGCCGCGTCCCCAGACCAACCCTGACGGCACCCCATGTTTCTAAACGGACCAAAATTTAAAGACTAACTTGTAAATTGTGTATATAATAACAAACTAAGACTTACATTTTTATATAATTTAAATCAACCAATAAAAAATTATTGTTTTTCATTTTTCTGTTTGTTTTTGAAACCAATTTTAATATGCTTTTCATGTGTACGCATTTTAAGCCGACATTTTCGTTACAATATTGTTTGTAACAATTGTCTAGTTTGTAACAGTGGTGTAGTTTATAGTGTTGTGATGCTATCCCTAACCATCAATACAGAAGATGATCTGTACAAAGAAAATAATAACGAGGGTGAAGTGGTAACAAGGCCTACCTCAAATGGGGCTGAACAACAAGGCCTACCAGAGATAGGGCTGGTCAACATGGCCTACCTCAAATAGTACAGAATAACATGGCCTAACTGGCATTTTTGGGCGTATTGACTTTTTTTATTCAGCGGGGTTCAGATTAAAATTAATTGAAATTATTCATCATACCAGAAGTGTCTATAGTTGCAAACATTCACGTATATGTTCCCAAATTGTTGAAATAGACAGTTTTTTGTGTCTCCTGTAAATTTTTATAAAAACACTTAGGCCATGTTGTAGAGCACCGTTTGAGGTAGGCCATGTTGACCAGCCCTATCTGAGGTAGGCCTTGTTGCCACTTCACCCTCAATAAACCGTTGTGTCAAGAGGTTTTTTTTTCTTTTGTGAACAATACCAAATCAAACACGTACAGTTTCTGCCAAGCCTGGTAATGCATCAAAAAATAAATCAACCACAATACTCCTTTGAAATTCTAGTAGGTACCCACATAGATAATGCTTGGGATACAAAACTGACTGAGAAACAACGTAATTTGCTGTATTGTCTAATATGAAGGGACGTATGTAAATGATGAAGGTCATATTGAAAATATACATTACGCAAATAATTTATTATACTATCAATGTCACAAGAACAAATAATGAGCAAATCACACAAATAATACTTACATTAACAAAATGAGATAACAGCGAAATTTATCCGATCGAAAAGTAAGTTAAGAATAAAATATAATATAGTGACTAACTTGACATTTCAGAAAGGTGTACAGTGAATAGGCAAGAGTGATTCATAGCAGACATGAGATATTAGTTCACTGTATTTCAAGGGTCTCACGGCAACACCCAACATCGTCACTTTTGGCCAAAATGAGTTATGCATACCATTCGAAGCGTCTTCCCCGGGCGGCTCGATCTAACTAAGTATAAGTTAGGTAACACTAAATCTCGCAATTTATTTTACTGAATTACTCATCAAACATAGTCATTGACAGATGGTTTTTTGGCTCTGCTGAAAAGTCGCCAAAATGACGATGTGGGGAGTTGCCGCGAGACCCTCGATTTGCTATGAAAGGGCTATAAAAAGTCTGATTCTATAAGATGATTCAATTATTAAGAACGTACTTGTGCACGGGAGCGGAAGAAAAACAATAATCTACTCAATAGTGCGTGCGTACTAAAGGTGCTTCAAAGACACCACAGAAGTTCTTTAGAGAAAAAAAAACCATACACACGAGGATTTTTAAATAAATTCTTACTATTAAAATCAAATATATGCACTGCTTAAATTTGACGTGCTTTCAAACTGGATTAACGTAAAAAAAATTACTCTTTATTATACTTTTTTCAAGTCTTAAGATAAACTATTTAATCTCACGACCGTAAATTTATTGCTATCGAGCCTCATGGAATAATTCAAACGGAATTCGCTTCGATCAGTCCTGAATATGATATCAAAACAGCTCGGTTGCAACTATCATCTCGCTGGAGACGATCTTCAATGAGTTACGATTACAATTGTTTTGCACTCTTACCACTAGCGGAACTAACCCTTCAATGTAAACTTTCATGTTTATCTACAAAAATAGTTAACGTAAAAATGTATTTAACGTAAAGCTTTCATTACTGAATAATCATTTCTTTCACGTAGACTAGCTATTAATCACCTCAAATTGTCACAGCTGCTCCAATTTCATACATGAAAATCCCCAGGCGTAATCATTTTTATTAAGCTCAATCTCACTATATTACAATTAAGGACAAGGATCTGAGGTATGGAAGTCAAACAGTAGTATTACGGAGTGATGTACCTAACCATCGTACAGTTGGTTGGGAAGTAATTCTTAACTGCATTATTCAAACATTTGGATTATAGTGATTTTCGCTAAGTGATGTTCTACATTATGGTCGGAAGGACGGAAAATTGTGAGGAAATTATAATGTTTACGCACACGTGCATTGAATAGCATACCATGTACCAGCCATACGTAGCTGCATACATGACCGTGTAATCGTACTACACAATATGTGCTGGAATGCTTTATACTTAGTATTCCACGATCAAAAAACCCTTACACCCCATGTGTCTATATACACCATACCGTTGTAAGTAGTCATTCCGAATTCAGTCAATATTGTTCGTTCTAATCATTAATTACAGACAACATATTATTAATATGTTATATCGGTACATTACTGGATACATTCAACATGCTTTACCGACTGGATCTCATACTACACATTTAATATAAATAATTAAAATCGTAATAACTATAAGTACGTGTGATGTTAAATAAAATGTCGACGCATTTTACAATACGTTCATAAATACTGGCCTCAGAGCGTTGATCAGCAGATAATAGGGTGTGCGCATGAGACGGAAATTCGCATTTTTGACTCGAAATTCGTTTTTAGCGCCCTTAAAACCCCCTTAAGAACCAATTGCCAGGTTAAATTGCCAATCGGCAAAACTCATTCTGGTTAAAGTGAAAATTCACTAGAAAGAAGCGAGTGTTTGAATTATTTTGTTTGTCAAGATTACGGGGGGGGGGGGGGAGAGCTGCGAAACAGCCTGCAAACGGCCGCTTGGAGCGCTGACTTATTCTCAGGAAGTTTTAGTACAGTTTGCGCAACTAAAGAATACCGCTGGAGAAGTTAAGACTAACCGTTCTCAAAACATCAGCACTTCAGTCGACTGAGGGGATCTGGTACCTGCAAACTCAGGAAGGTGAGTAGTTAGGGTAGTAGAAGGGGGCTGGTCTTTTGTTGCGCTCCAGTTTTCTTTCGGCTTTGTCAGCAGTATTCTTTAGTTGCGCAAACGGTAGGTACCTTGGTATTCCTAAAAGCGTCGTTACTCCTAAAATCACCTTGCCAAATAATTTCATTGTCATTTTTTTTTGCATTTTTCTGCCTTTTTTGTTCATTTTCTATAAATTTAGGAGAAGGTAATTTTCGCGCATGAGGTAAATTTTTGGCCCTTTTTGCAGCAACTTCTTTTGAAAAAATTAATACCTAAATAATATAAAACGTGCGCACACCGTATTCAGCAGCTGTTACAAGCAGCTCGTCTCATTATCTATCAACCTATTCGAACTTGCTAGGAGTTTCTTAGTAAATAAAGTACGATTTAAGAAGTAGTGTTGATTGAATCAGTAAGTTACATACCAACATGAAAACAAGAGGCTGATTTTAGGTGTCCACGGTTATAAAAATAAAAATTGGTACATACCAATGATAAAGCAGTAAGTTATGGATAAATTAAAGCAACTTTCTAGATCTTTCAAACTATTTTTAAAGAAACCGTCACATGCGGTTTTATCACTGGCAATTAACACAGATCAGTATTACTATAAATGTACAACAAGTTAGCTCTCAAAAAGAAGAATTCGAACGGGGAAACCACTTTCCTTCGACAAGTAAAAAATACCGTAGCTTCAATTGTTTTGTTCCAATGATCTATCAATAGCTATCGGCACATTCTCAATCACAAAATACTTCAATACCATACAGATACCACATCTTTCATATTTTCTGTACAAATTTGATCTGGTGCATTCTCAATCTATCTTTATATTATAATAAGAAATTAGGGATGGTGTAAAATAACATTTTTATACTACTGATAATAACTTAAAGTGCTGTAGTCCAGGTCTCGAGAGGATGCGCCCCGTCATATCCTTTAGATGTTCTAAATCCATTGAAACTCCTAACCAGTGGCGGCTACTGATAGGAGCATGTGCACCCCCAGCCAATATGCCAAACATAATGATCAAATTCTCCCATCCCATTTGAAGAGTAAGTTGGCCACTGACAGAAAACAGGATTTTACTATTTGAATCGACGCACAAAACATAGCCGCACTGGGCATCTGGGAGGGACCAACCTGACCAATCAGAAGCGCCTTGGACAAACTGCTCCTGTCCCCCTCCCTTGCCTCATATTTCTTTATGACTTCTGCCTGACAATTTTCAGTTCGAATGTCGGGCCTGCGAGTTTGACCAATCAGAGGGCGCTCCACTACCAGGGGCCCTGCAATGCATTCTTCATCACTGTTGTTGTTGGGACTGAGAAAACTGGGGTTGTATTTGGCTGAGAAAAGCACCTCTGCCGTCCCCTTCACGATATCCCTCTTGATCTATGTGCACCCCCAGAGTTTCAGGGCAGGAGCCGCCACTGCTCCTAATAATAATTACAATCGTACAGGTTGCTGGTACCCATTGAGTTTAAATCGTCATTACAAAAATCGAAATTACGTCAATATCAAAGGCGTTACAATAGGTCAAAGGACATGAAATGGACGACCAGCGAGAATTCCTCAATACAAATTCCCTAGTATATTCATGTAAACATCTAACCTTCTAAAACATCATATTCAAAACAGGAGTCCACATCTACATTAGAACAAAACATATAGTCGACAATGATGGAAGATGCCACTAAATCACTTAATAAAAATACGAAAATAATACTTACAAATCAATTTCACGGAGAAGTGATGGATTGCTACGGACGAACCATTCAGTAGGTATCCTCGTCACTTTGCTCCTCTTCTTGATGGAGACTTGGACTTCTACGTGAGCCGACGCTACTGCGCATTCTACACATCGACCAAATCAGATTATACATTGTGTTCATTACATCGGATGATATTGATTCGTCAATTTAATCTAGAAATCATAATATTACGAATAACGATCGACCAAAAAAGGGACTCTTTGGTATCTAATATGATTTGTTCAGTTTTTAATGAACTACTCGTATTTATCGGATGTTTTCAACTGACCATTTCTTGTCCCTCTTAAGGACTTTTGCAATATGTGATGATTTGCTGAGTGTCCTCGGTTCCCGAGATAGACGGCTGTGGAAACACAGACCGCATATCCCTCCTCTGGGTGGGCATATTGCCTAACCCCCCGAGAACAGGCAAACCATACATTACAAATACCAATTGTATAGCGTTTGATGAAGCAAAACGCACGATGAATTGAGTACCCATTATGGCATTGAAGTGGCCACTGTAGAGCGAGAAGCAAAAACTAAGCACTCTCAACTTTGAAAATGTTTGTTGGGATGAAACTGTATGAAAATCGGAGAAAATCAGCAAAACACAAATTGGCAATTAGAAGATTTGAAACAATGTGACCGGTAAATTTACATAAGCGTCCCCAAAACGTTTCAATCAAGTTTTTCTCTACCAGTTACCAATTTTTCGACAAATAGGGCACTGAATTAGGATCATACACCTAATATGGTAAATGAACTATGTAGGAGTGGTCTACTTCAGTCTCTTCACTAGCCGTATTTTGTAGTTGAATGGTAGTGATTGGAGCACCACCATCTTGTAAAGAATTCGGTGTTTGAATAAACCACTTCAAAAAAATTAGAACTCATGAATCTCTGCGCAGATGGAATTGTATGACATATGAACGCTTAAATGTTTCAACAAGATCATATTGCTTGTTTGATAGATTATGCAGCAAAATGCGTTTTATAGACACTGCAGACAATATACGAGCATCCACAGGTACAAGCTATTCCTACTTCCTAACCTAAAAATCTCTTAGATTTGTGCTTATAATAATTTTCCATGCGGGGAAGCATCGCAAAAACATCAGTACAAATGTTTTCAAGTTTTCCAGCAGTTTACGAGAAAAATAAGGCTAATTTATAATATTTAACAATCTGCGAAACTACGTTGATATGTTCCTTTATGGACAAACTATAATTATCGCACTATTATCATGTCCATTCCCTCTTTCGTTCTCAAAATATTTAGACGCCGATCTCATCTATAGATACATTAACATTAGCTATATCATCGTTTCTGTCATACATTACCCAACAATCCCGAAGAGGAAGCATAGACAAATAAAACAGTATAAGTATCATTGCATGGGTAATACTGTGTGCTGGATTGAAAACTCCACACTATGAGTTGTGGACATATTTATTTTAGAAACATAAAATCGTTTGCGGAATGAAGTTTGACAGCCTAACCTGCCTGATAGAGAGAAGCATTATGTTTACAGTACTAACCGTGTTTGTAGATGCTGCAACTGAACTTGTAAACTTTCCACTTGTTCTTGCAATTCGTCATTTGTTCTTTGTAGCTTCCTGAAACCAAATCGTTACATTAATAGACAAATCAAGTAGGTTTGACGTGTTTTGGGGAACAGGATATTATTCTTCGAGTTTAAGCCAAACCCACACAATAGACAGAAAAATCCACCAAAACAAATATTCTCTGGAAGCTGAATCCTCAACCAGTCACTGCCAACAGGTGCTGATGTAAAGATATTCTCAAAAAACTCCAAATCAGACATGGCTTTGTGGTATTAAGACTCAAACTGAAACTTCAATAGGTAATGTTGAATTATTCAACATCACATGTCGTGATCAAGTAGCATTCTACTTTCCTAGTTCCCTAATACTGTATGTTTCCATATCTGAGCTGTTAACCAAACTACACCCCCTCTTCAAGAATTCAACAGGATCATGGAACAATGATCTCAGAACAAATCAAAGCGAAAATAAGGAATACCTAATATTATTGGAAGCTGAGTCAACTTCATCCTCTGCCACAGCCAATTCTCGTTTGAGTTCTTCAACTCGATTTCTCAAGCGTTTCACCTCAGCCTCGTACTGCTCTGCCCTCCTCATCGTGTGAGCTAACTCTGTAGTTTTGTCAGCCAAGACTTTCTTCAGCTTGTTGTGGCTATGCTTGATGTCAGTTAATTCCTACAAATTAACAAC
This sequence comes from Stenodema calcarata, assembly GCA_963920205.1. NCBI lineage: Eukaryota > Metazoa > Arthropoda > Insecta > Hemiptera > Miridae > Stenodema > Stenodema calcarata. The sequence continues at coordinate 16,720,947 of OY986061.1, read as the reverse complement.
AAGTAACAAATTTTTAGAAAAATAGAGACGAGTATTAAGGTAATACTTTGAGGGAGATGGATATCTGGACATGAGCACGGTCTTCTCAAACCCTGCAGAAATACAATATAATTAGACAGAGTGGGTGGCAATTTGAATTAGTGCAGAAAGAGGGTACATGTTACTTATCTCCACTCTTATACAATCAGACGTGGTCCTATACAACAAAGCCAAGTTGGCGCAGTAAATTGTGGATTCATATTATAACTAACCTTAGTTTTATCGGACAGCTCCTGCTGAAGATGCCTCAGATCATTGTCTGTCGTGGTTACAGGCCGACCCCTTCTTTCCATTCGCTCTTGGATGTCCCTCAGCTCTGCTCGGACTTTCTTGTTTTCACGCTCCAAAGCCAGCTTTTCAGTTTCCAAACGCTCTCGTTTCCCCCATTCTGCGGCATTTTCCGCTTGAAGCCTCTCCAACTAGAATGAAACACACAAAAAATAACAACTACGCGGGGGGTTTTGATTAACCCAAATGAGCAGGGTGGAGAGGAATTTAGGATTCATGACTATTAAGAGATTCTCTATACAGTAACATACCTGAGCTCTGAGATCTGCCAGTCGACGGTCCATCCCTTCCCGGGAAGAAGCTTCGTCTAGAAGGTCGGCCCGAATTAGAGCTACAGTGTCCTGGTGTTGGTCCTGAAGTTGGAGAAGCTCGCGGACAGCTTCCTGTCTCGAAGCCCTCAACTCTTCACATCTTTGTCTGCACTCTGCCAAATCGCTCTCTGCGCGCTCCACGTTTTTATGAAGAACTACTTTTTCTCTGTAAAATACCATTGAGCTGAAATCGTTTGCTGACTGATTTCTGGTGGGTCATTTGCAGAAATGTTCTTATTACCCTTTAGGATGAGGGAGGGAATGAAGGACAGTGTATTTTCAACAAAAATCCACATTCATGTAGCTTGACTATAAGAGCGAATTTTTGAATAAATAATTAATAGTATGTAGAATGTCTCCATTTTACTGGTTTTATAACAAAATGTGTCTCCTTTTTTTGCTGAGTAACACCTCAGTTTATAGATTTTTCAACGCTGAACACGATGGTGGAGTCAGAATTGCGATAGCTCATTCCGTTATCAGATTAGAGGAGATGAACCGTGAAGAGCATCTGAAGTAACAACCACGTTGCTTCAAAGTGCTCCAGTTTAAGTACGGTATGTGTTCAGCGTAAAAAACTCCTTTAAAATGAGGTGTCACTCGTCAGACTGTTCCATTTTGAGAGGTCATGGGCAATTTTCCCCTCCTAAAACCCCCCAAAACACTCACTTAGAGTGGCCCGATTCTGCCCATCTACGAACTTAGCCTTTGGATTGCCAAGACAGATTTTTTGGCAGAGCCAAGACAGAGGTCTGGAACGGATTGTGGTATGGAATTTTTCGGAAATTTGATTTTTTTAAATTTTGGACTGAGAACGTAAGCTTCCTTTTGAAAATGCGCTAAAACCGTAGAAATAGAAGTGAGAACCGTCAGTTAATATGTTTTACACAGAATAGCTTAACGTAACATAATACTTACTCTCTTTCAATCTGCAACGTCTTAGTGGCTTCTTCTAACCTCAATTGAAGCATAGAGAGTTTCTGATACATCATCTCCATGTCTTCCTCCAGTGCGTCTTTTTTTGATGATTTGATGCTGCAATAAGCTTCCTCATTCTCACCAGTCCATGAGTCTATGTCTCCACACATAACAGTACTTACCTAGTCACACAATTGGAGAAAATTGGATTAAAATTGAACATTTGAAATTAAAATGTTGTTGTACAGAGGAAGTTTTAGGCTCATTGTCCACTGATGTATGAGATTCAAGTATGTTGGGGGAAACGGCGTTTTTTGGACAAAATAATAATAATACCTGCGAGAGTAAAATGCATAAGTTTGTATGATGCTACTCAACTAACCGTGTCAATCGTTCCATCCCTCTGGTCGCTATCGCCATTTTTGGACATAGCGCCGGCCTGACTCAGATCGTCGACGCCCGAATCTTTCTCGGGGTTTCTGTCGAAGTCGGCCGGACTGTGGTCAGCTTCTTCTCTCTCAGGCAGGAAGGACGTATCGCGATCGGATTCCGCGTTGTCCAAAGCTTCTAGTAGCTGGTTATCCCACTGCCCAGCGTGTTTTAGGAGGAGCAAGTGAATTCTTTCCAATTCCTTTCTCATTTGCTCATTGTGAGACTCCAATTCCATTTTCTCTCTTTTGTAGGTGCCGACGTCCTTTAGAGCAGAGTCAAGTTTAGAGCGTAGCATTTTAGCTTCTTCCCGGGCCTTGTTTCGTTCATTCCTCACCTACAACAATCACATATAAACAACCATAAATTTGAAAAGCTCTGTTCACATTGGGCAGTAAGTAGCACAGCAATGCGTTCGTCAATCCTACTGATGCAAGGGTTATATATCCAAATCTGTAGTTATTTGACATAATTACTTCTCAAGCTTTTTTTTTCATTTTCACGATTTCAGGTTTTTACCAGTGCTACCACAAACCAGCCCAAATGCTCTCAGAACGCACCAAAAGAGGTCTAGTACATAACATCAAACTCACTTTACTCCATTTCTCTCTCCAGTTGGCAGTGCAGTCTGACCACCATCTCATAGTTTTCTCCATCTGAGCGGCTCTAGCACGGGCTTCTTCTAGTTCCCTTTGCCTCATGGCTTCCTTGGCTTCCCAGTCAGTCTCAACGTATCCTCTGGACGACGACAATGAGGCGTCGTGCCTTCGCGAAGATGTCCCACCCCCGTGAGCCATCTCCGGCAAGTACACCCTACGGTAATAATACAGATGCAGTTAAGCAATAGGTATAATATGCGTGTATATGACTTAAACGGTAATAGATTGGCCCTAACATTTTCCAGTTCAATCACTAGAGTACTTGAGAGTTCAGGGTGACATTAAACAGAGGAAGATATTGGACACATACATTTCCAAAGTCCAGAGGTCAGATTATTCTTCTCCAGAATGCTTCAATGAAGCTCCAGAATGAAGCTTCAAGGGCGGATTTTGTGTTCTTGCTGTTTGTAGGTAGGTAAATTGGAGTCGAAGATACGCGGTAACTGATTGAATGTCATGTACAACCACAATTCAAACAGCTACCTACATAACAGGTAGATTCAGGACGTATACTAACATCTAATTACCTGTAATCCAGTGAGTTGAATTTGCGAGCTATCCTCGTTTCTGTGATAGATCTTTGCCGAGAGAAACCCCCAGCAAAGATTCAACCGACTACATGGCGATGAGGTGAACGAACGGAAGGGCAGGTCATGGTGTTCTATGGAAACTGTATCTCCCCAAGTCCCTGCCAATCAGAGGATTTGATGTAGTTTTTCGGAGCGGTTCAGAGGGGCAGAAGAGAAAATTGAGTCACGGACAATTCACCGAACAACGGCCAAATTAACTCATTCCATTAATATTGCAAATTGGTAAAACAAAAAGACAGAATGGCGTCAACGTCAACAACGGTAAAACTAGTTAGTAACCGCTTGGATGTATAACCTTCCTGAAAACCACCAAAAAGGAATAGGAAGACGTTTCGGATCTAATGTAATAAAGCTCATAACCTTTTCAGGAACTCCCGCCTGTTATCATTATTATCAATCTGACATATTTTTTGTTCAACTCGTATGACGTGTGTTTTTCATAGCATTTTTCTAATTTACGACCACAAATTTCGCCACGAACAAAGGAATCCGTTCCTTCAATACTAAAAACGGTGTGCTAAGTTCTTCATTGAAGATCGCTAAAGTTCGTTTACGTGCCATCTCGAGATGACGTACGTAACTCGGGGTAAGTGCCAGAATCGTAATCATGTAACTCTTATTTGTACATTTTCTTCATTGTTAATGCATTCTTCCAGTAGTTTTTCAACTGAAGAGCTTAAACGTTTCTACACAGGCTCATTTATGTACTCCGCTTGAATGTGTACTATTCACACATCAATGTGTACTATTCTCACGAGCATGACGAATGTGTCGATCGAGTCGAGTAGGTTTCTGTGAATGATCGAATTGATTTGGTCTTATATTGATAATCGCTTATTAACATTTATTACATGGTCCCCTGGAAAACTTTTTCATGGTCAGAATACCTACCTAGTTCTCAGATCCTACTTCCAAGGTCGCATTGTTTTTCGGACAAACTCAATGACAGTAAGGAATTGGGTCATGTATATAATAATATATAATAAATGGTCGCATTGTTTTTCGGGCAAACTCAATGACAGTTGGGAATTGAGTCACAATATAGGTACTTACATGACCCAATTCCTACTGTCATTGAGTTTGTCCGAAAAACAATGCGACCTTGGAAGTAGGATCTAAGAACTATTCTTACCATAAAAGTCAATATTATTTACATTGATCAGCTTATGTACTTATCCTGTCCTATATTTCGTCGCATTTCCATGCAACACAGTCTAACCCATTTTACCAACTTTTCAGGAAATACAAAATACTGTTTTATTCCAGAACTAAGTACTTAATATCACATTAAAATTGACTACCCTTAGCGTACTGTAGGCTCCCCAGAAGTACCATACCAAGACTTGAGATAAATTCCGATCGAAAAATCGTGAGGGTTAAGTGATGTTGTCTCAAGATTGGTGGAGCTACTTACTTCAGGGGTTTTTTCTTTATCTAAAATTTTCTTGTTGAAATTATTGTGATTTTTACTTAGTATTTCTACCTGCACAACTATAAATACTTGACACTCATCTAGAAAATACTGCAAAATGGTTAAAATGATCGAAACCATCACATGAATGAACGAGAGAACAGTCAGTCTCAAATTTGTTCTCAAACATGATGTTTGGGAACATTGAACTGAATGTGATTATGAATAATCATGAATCTGATTATGAAGGGTTTCCCTGAGCCAAAATCCTAGGTAAAAGTTTGACGAGTTAACTTGGTTAACTAGTATTATAGTCAATTCTATCAGTCTTTGAAGTATAATTCTGGTCATTTTTGTGATTTTTGAGCTTTTAGCGGCCGATTTTCGGAATTCTGACGATGCTACGCTATTCAGCACGAAATAATATTATCAATAATATTAATAATATAGTTTTAATAATATTATTAAATAATAAAAATTAAGGCGCGGAATTCCAGAGGCTTATTAAAACCCGATCACCTAGCCAGCCAGCCCTCTGACGTCATAGGCTCTTACGGCATAGGCTGTGACGTACTAGTTAACCTCCTGCCAGCCGTCTGACGTCATACGCTGGTGCGTCATAGGCTCTTACGGCATAGGCTTTGACGTACTAGTTGGCTTTCTGCCAGCTGTCTGACGTCATACGCTCGTGCGTCATAGGTGCGTCTGACGTAGTGGCCCGCCTGTCGCTTGTGTTCTGACGTGATCTGAGGGAAAGGGTGAATCAAGGAAACAAATTTTTCCCTTTTCAGTTTATGTGCCAAAGCAAAGACATGAAAATATCAAAAGAATGTCAACTCCATCCTGTTGTTGATACAGTCGAGAATTAAATGCTTGCATACGAGTCTAATAATTAATAATAATTATTTACAATAATTATTATTGTAGGGTTCATCATAAATTATGAAGCTTGCATTCGTATAGACAATATAAATTATTGAGAATGATCACCTGTGTGTAAACAATTATTTAAACAATCACGCTCACTCCGCAGTGGTTAACGTAATATGGTTAGGTAAATCGAGAGCTATCCAACGAGTGGTGAACGATTTTTGTACGATGATAACTGGCGAAGATAAAGTTCCGTAGCAACGAATCAGTTGTAAGCTAAAATCATCAGAAATTTTCGTGACGATTTCGTGTAACGCTTTTGTGTAACGTTTTTCGAGTTATGTGCCAGAGTAAAGACATAAAATGTCAATAATATGCCTCAACTTATTTTATCCAAATTGTGGGTTAGGCTGCGTTGCGTCGATTTATGATGTGCTAATTCCGTTAAATTTTGTTGAGCTACTTCTATGGGAACTAAGTTCATATTATTATTCTGATTACTGTCATGTGTGCTCTAGTGATGTGTAGTACGCTCTTCTTATGCATTCATCCACCTGAAAGGAGAACTTGTAACGATTCCAATACACTGACGTTTGATCATTGCTCACGGCTTTTTGTTTTCTTTTATAGATGGGCAGCTGCTCGCCAATCAGCCGTGGGGAATCAGCAAAGTGAGTGGTCTATTCTGGGGATTCATCGACCTCATCATTGCTTTGTGAGTATCGACCCAAATTCACTTTCCCCTCTACAAATACATAGTTTTTCAATTATTGAAATGTTGTCAATTAAACCCTTTTTGTTGCAGCTTTTCGTCTATGATTTTGCCTTTGACTCAAAATGACTCACCGCCCAACAACTTCGGACAAAGTAGCGGTTTCAGAAGTGGCGGTGGCGGCGGAGGAGGTGGTGGTGGCGGCGGAGGACGTCCCCGGTAGGTTCATGATGGATCTGTTACTTGTACAAATTTAAAAAGTGCTTCAGAAACTAACAAATTCAAGAGAACATGTGAGCTCCCCAAATTAAAATTGTGGAGTCTCTTAAACAGAAAACGCTGAACTTATGTGAATTCAAATGTAAACAATACAGAATATTTTTGGGGTTTTCCTCAGAAAACTTGAAAATTTGGACAGACAATCTTTCACGAGGGTCAGTAAGATGTAAACGAGCCTTTTGCTAGAAAACATTCAGGTACTTGTGTATTACACGGACGCCACTAGTTTCCACCGGTGTAATTAGGATTGAGATTTCTGTGACCTGAATGGAGAGCTGGCAGAAAGAATACAGTTAGCTCAAAATGCAGCTGTAAGATTAATCTTTAGAGTGCCGCCGGAAGAACGTATCACTCCATACTACAGGAAGTTAGGAATCCTCAAGTTTGCTGAGAAGAAAAAACTGGCGATGGCGGTCATGATGTTTCAAGATTCTTAAATTCAAAAGGCCATCTGTATGAAAAATAAATTACATGAATAATGTACATGATAGGGAAACGAGGAATGCCGAAACATCAATTCAAGTCCCAAGACATCGAACATTTATTAAACAACATCCATCCATACTTTTTTGGGGTTATGGTGGTTCCCTACAACCGCCTTGTCGCGTTCCAGACCTTCCTGAACTTGTGCGTCTTTGTGACAACATAATCTCAAGGTATTTTCAAAGTATTTCCAACTCAGTAAACGGATGTTAAATTGTCTTTTTACAGCGGACCTCCGAAACCTCCGCCAAGGAGAGCTTTCCATGGGATGAGTGACATCCGAGGGCCACCTGGTCCTCCACCAACCTGTGGCAGCTGCTGCGGCTAAAGCAACTTATTCAACGACAAAATACAAACATCGCATACTCACCACTGTTCGTCCTATTATTACATTAATTTAAATTTTTGGGGCAAAGTACTTGTGTATTGAGTTCTATGTATTTGTGAAAATAACATGCACCTGAACTCTGGGTCCCTCTCAACTTTTGTTGTGTCGCAGGTGGACAGTGGTTGATGCATCGTGCATTTACTTTACAGGTTATTAATAATGTATCAAATTATTATAATTCATCAACAATTATTTAATAAATACTCGTCGAATTTATCACTACGTTATTTACAATCGGCAACCTCATTTTGTCTTGGATATCAAGGATTGTTTCAATGGCTGACTGTTCAACATTCCGCCCTGCCAAGCAAACAAGTTGAGGAAAACGAACGGTACCAAGTGTATGTTCACCTGACGTCACAAAACTCGTTTTTCAGGTGTCCATGTATCGGTTCCTTTTTGGCCGATCAACTTCAAATTTGGTGTGAATCTCCTCTGGCATGATGATAGAAAGCCCTGAAAGTTTCAAGTCAGTACGTCAAAAGGGAGCAATAAAAACTTCAATTTAAGCTCATTTTGGCCACTTTGACGAGTACACAGCCTGGGTAACTAGACCAATCTTCCAAACGGCACTTGGCCATGTTAATTCTATAAGGGTTATCCCTACAGTTCTGTTGGGGAAAAGCCGGGAGTGTGTGACGTGGAGGTCACTCACAGGACCTGATGAGCTAGTGCCCACTACCCCCCTTACCTACCCTCCCACGACCCCTCTCCTTAAGAGAGACTGGAGAGTGATAATCAGTTAGTTACGATCAACGCATCGAACAAGTTCCCTCCCGTCCCCCTATTTGAAGTATTCTAATTAATCTAATTGTATAAATAAACCCAGTTTCCCCCCTTACTTCGTCGTAATCTATGACTTCTACCCATCGTCCACTACTAACGGTACGTGAGTCGTATTATCCAGATTTCCCTTATTACAAGTGGGGGGGGGGGGGTTGGGCCGGCCAGCCCTCATCCAGTGTAGTTCTGAGAGCCGGCCGGGAGGTTCATGAGTGAAGATGTACAAGCTGGAAATTATTTGTTCTCAAGTCAACAAGGAAACTTTATTACAGACATCCTTAAACAGCATTTTCGTTGCCGCTGGTGCAAATTATTTATGGCGAGAAGGTTGTTTACCGTATTATACAACCTAAAATTGTTTTAAAAGCCTTATTATAGCTTTTCAAGATTTGTGTTGAGAACCACTACTTTCTCACAAGAAACTAATAAAATAATGCATAGATGTGTAGTAATAAAAACGTCCTGCCATGGCGCCAAGGGGAGATTTTGAAACGGGCACGGTGCTTGAGAAGTGGTTAGGACATCTCTTTAGTTTCTATATAATCTCGTCAATTTCATGTGTTCTCTTTTCATTATGCTTAGCTCCTTAACGAGGGAAAGGGCGGACGGGAAAAGTGGATATCATAACTTTTTATATTGGTTTTATGGAGGGATGTTTTCTACGCGAGGGTAGATACCACCACCTAGAAAGACCAACAGTATGTCCCATGTGAGAACACATCATCCTAAATATTTAACCATAATAACCTTAAATACTATAACTTGATTCCACTCTAATTCACATTTGGAACCGCAGAAGAAGACAAAACGAAAAATGATCAAGAAGCCGTTTATTGTGATTGCTTCACACAGGTAACAAAAGTTTGTTGTACTTATTGGAAGAATATTTGCCAATCAACCTTGAACCATAATTTATTAGGTTATGGAGTTAGGTTCAATTCTGAGAGTTTGCGAGGATGTACTACCATGGGAACTGGTTTCCAGCCATATCAATCAACACTTATCGTTTGGTAATTATTCTTCCAACACATAGAAGGACGACTAAATAAAAATAAGATACTAACAGTTTTTGAAATATTATCACAAAAGATTTTTAGTTAGGTACCACAAGTAATGAACTAGAAACGACTCACAGTCTAAAGTCAATAAGGAATTTCGTTCCGGCGAAGCCTTTGGGATTCGTCAAACTATCGAGAGCGTCAGTGTATTGTTCCATGGGAATGAGCCTGTGGGCAGGAGCATGGAGTTTACCGTCGATCATGAGGTTGTAGAGCTCGTCCAGCATGGATTTTCGTATTTCTGAATTCCTGTTCTGTTGCGTCCACCTGGTCATCCAAAACCCTTTGATCACGACGTCTTTAAATATAAGGAGAGACGTCGGGATCATGACGGGTTCTCTGGACATGCCACCGTAGGTCACCATGACGCCTTTCTGCGACAGATGTCTCAAGACTTCCATCGCGTTTTTCCCTCCGACGCAATTCAACGCGAGTTTGGGCGGCGTCATTTCGCCCGTTTTGAACATTTTGGTCGCCCTGAGCTCCTCTTCAGTCATAACGACGTCAGCACCGAGATCCGTGAGGTGCTCTTTTAGTTTGTCGATGTCCGGACGGTTTCTGACGATATTAACGGATTTCAAGCCCCACGCTTTGCATAGCTGGATGACGTTCTGCCCAGCAGCGCTATTCGCTCCGTTCTGAATGACGGCATCCCCCGGTTGCAGAGGCACGAAATCTTTCAACATCCTGTAGGCGGTGCTGGTGTTCGACGAAACGCCGCAGACTTCGACGAGCGGAACGCGGGACGGGACTTTGAGAAGTTTATCGGTCTGAACGACTTTGAACTTCTCCCAACTCCCGAAATTCTCCATATTCGGAATCACTAAATCGCCAGCTTCAATACCAGAAGCGTCAGGACCGACTTCAACCACTTTTCCAACACCTTCGTGTCCCGGAACTCCAGGAAGTTTCGGTTTGATAGGGTACGTTCCTTGAATCGTGTTGATGTCCGCGGGATTGATTGAAGCCACGAGCATTTCGACTAAAACCTCGTCGCCTTTGGGGCTTTCGACTTCATTCTCTTCCAACTTCAACACGCTTTTGGGGTCTCCAAATTCGTACACTACCAACTTCTTGTTGGACTGACAACTGTACGTTCTTGCCATCTTGAGTTGAGGAGAGACGACCCTTGCAAAAACGCTCCTCATTTTATGGCACTGTGAACAGTCAGAAAAAAACATTAGCAAATCCCTGACATCACGTCCCTACTGACGCTGCATTATAAAGTTATTTCCAGAGGAAGTAACCAGCAGAGATACCGAAAATGCAATTTTAACCGTAACATAAGAGTACTTGAATTCAGGAGCTAATGGTATTGAAAATGAACCAGTCAAAAGCTGAGTTCTCCGGCTAAATACAACCTTTGCTAAATCAGTGGAAGAGAAATCAGGAGAGGATCTTCACAGTTACGTTGAGCCAGTTAACGTGGAACATGTTTTGGCCTTCACGTAAATTGCTGAGTGGCTCCTAAAGCTAATTTCTATGCTATTCACTCTATGAAGCTGTAATTTGGCATGTAGGTAACGTTAGGACCTACACACATCATAGGACTGGGATTAGCTGGATGGCTCCTAAAGCTAATTTCTATGCTATTACTATGAACCTGTAATTTGGTATGTAGCCTCCTTAGGACTTTAACTTGTGGCTGCCCAGGCCCTGGATCAGCTGAGTAGGAACAAAACATGTTCTATGCTTATAGCCGTTAAACCGTCAGGCTCAAAGGGAGAGGAGGTCCAGGGGGGGCACAGCCCCAGTTTTCAATTCAAATTGGTTTTTTTAATGGCTATGTTAAATGGCATCCACTGATCTCTACCTACAAGCGATATCTAAACTAAGAACAAATTGCCGAAACGAATCTCCACAAACTATAAACATACTCAAGTAAACCAGTCACCGAGTAAAACGTTTTCAGAGAGTGAATTCATTCATTATCAGGAAGGAGGAAGTGAGTTTTGGGGGAACCTACCGGCACAGGGTCGACCGTCATGGAAGTGACACCAAGGTCGGAAACTAGTTGTCCTTGATGTTACGTGGTTTTGTTACGTGCTGCCAAGTAGTGAGGTACATCATATTAAAAAAATTTGAAACCAGAGTAGGCCTGATGAAAATGGTCAGTAAATAATATTTTGAAATATTATTTCAAAGGTTGAAATAGAAACCTATTTCAATTTGTCGGCGCTAAAACTTATCAAAATATTGCCGCTAACAAAAGCCCTTTTAGTAACCAACAGACTACATACAACTGTAATAATCATTGAGAGGTTCTTACCTGGACGATAAATTAGTGTGGGATGGAAACAACATACAAAATACAAAACCAACGGATAATCAAGTCTTCAGCTTATCAATTTATCACTGATAAGAGCTGATAAGATTCAGTGAATGATCAAAGTATAAAAGAAGAAAGTCACTAGAACTAGAGGGAGAGAATAGAAGTAATGAAGGGAGTAGAACTAAAAATAATCAATTATTGATTGTCTATTTCTCAATTTCATGACATGAGACTCTTTTTTTTTCAAACATTAGTATGATATCGTAAGGATAACAATAGTATAAGGATATGGTCAAGTATTGCCTTGAGTGCCACATACTATAAGGATATCGTCAAGTCTTGTCTGGAGTGTCAGCTGTTGTAACTTTTGTTGTTTTGTGCCTGCTTTATTCCAAGTAAGTGCTTGTTGTGTTGCGTGATGGTTAAATGGTGATTTCTCTGGCCTAGGCTGGAAATACGTTCGCAATTCTACGTGAAACCCTGTAACAAGAAATTTACGAAGGATTCAATAGAATCATCTAACGTTTTTCGTCGAATTTTGGTATGTTCTATATCTAATTGTTTGATACAAACTAAGTAGGTCTCGAGTTCTTCCTCGTTATAAACTGTTAGCTACCTGAGGAGTACGTGACATTATTACTGAGAACTGTTGTTTTCAGTAGGTTCTCATACGTACGACGTTTGATTTACGAACCTCTTCGATAAGAGTAGTATGTTGATGGCATTTCGGTGTTATCTACCGTATATTTCACCGTATTCATTTCAGGTAGGGTTGTAATGCTCATTTCCATCTTCGGTCCCATCTGTGGCCTGATTTACTTTTTGGTACGTTATTGTACTTTTACACGAGTGTGAAATGGTTCAATATTAAGGTCTAGTAGGTGTACATTTGCGTATTGCCGCTTCTCGTCTCAGATGCACAATCACTAATCTCAGCGATAAGATCTACTTTTACTGTTCAATCGAATTCACTGCTTGGTAAGAACGAAAGCTGAAATGAAGTTCGGCATATCAAGCGAAATGAAGTCAAGTATAAGAAGAAAGAGCTGTGTTGTACCAACAGTTCATGATAGGGATGCGTCAAGAAACGAGAAACTAGTTTGAAATAACTACCTAGTTTGAATAAAAACGTTACAACCGTTTCTCAATTTGAAGAAAACTAGTTGGAAAAAAACGGCACAGGTAGTTCTTTGAATTGAACTATCAAATAATCAACTGGGAACAACACAAATAACAAGAGGAAGAAGAAGAATGTACGTTGGTGGAATGTATGTGGTCTAGGAAATGTATGTCGTCAATAGGTGTATCTAACCTCTCAAAATGTGTGTCTAATCCCTGGATGACTGAATGAATTCGATAGGAGGCGGGGGTTGTCAGTGACTCTAATGGAACGGCGATCCACTGACGATCGTATAACTCCTTTGACGATCGTGGCACTCCACTGACGATCGCTCCAAATGGAGTGGCGTGGCAAGAGGTCAGGGGCTAGGCAGTAGGATGATGTTTGGGTGAGAAGTGGTGGGGGAGGGGGCAGTGGCGATTCGCTGACGACAGTGGAACTCCACTGACGATCGTGGAACTCCACTGACGATCGTGGAACTCCACTGACGATCGTGGAACTCCACTGACGATCGCTCCAAATGGAGTGGCGTGGCAAGAAGTCAGGGGGTAGGCAGTAGGATGATGGTAGGGTGATAAGTGGTGGGGGAGGGGGGCAGTGGCGATTCACTGACGACAGTGGAACTCCACTGACGATCGTGGAACTCCACTGACGATCGCTCCAAATGGAGTGGCGTGGCAAGAACATAGGGGCTAGGCAGTAGGATGATGGTAGGGTGATAAGTGGTGGGGGAGGGGGGCAGTGGCGATCCACTGACGATCGTGGAACTCCAGTTTTAACTCCTCCAATGGAACTCCACTGACGATCGTTCCGCATGGAGAGGCGTGCCAAGAAGTCAGAGGGGAGGGCAGTAGGGATGGGTCAAGAAACTAGAAACAAGTTTGGAAAAAAACGTTACAACCTGGGAAATAATCAACTGGGAACAACACAAATAACAAGAGGAAGAAGAAGGTTGTAGGTGGAATCGTAGATTCAATGCAATATAGTTGCTTCTTCCGTACCTTGCGAAAGGGGTCTTTCCAAATCAGGCAATTTTATTAGGTAGGTACATCAAAAAGAGCAAACCTCAGTTCCTCCAAAGTTAAAAATTCCTCAATGGAAACAACGAATATTGCTCTAAACCATTGGGAGACTTTTCCTAATAACTCGTTCTTGCTTGGTGTCCCACTATCGTGTTTCATATTACTTTTACTCCCGCATTACTGTTGTAAAAGTAATATGAAACCTATGTGACTGTTTACGTACCTGTACGTAAACAGTCACATAGGTTCCACTAAAAAATTAGTGTCCTTGGTTCGTGTGGTCTCAGAAAAATGTGATAAGTTACCTGTTTTCTCATATTTGATCGGTTTTTATTACTTTCTACTTCTACCTGTTTGATGATTGTTCGCCAAAACTTGACGACATGCAAAGAACATTTGAAATTTGAACTGAAACCCCTTGCTACAACTCAGAAAAGCCTAATTAAGGTTTTACTAAAAAAAAAAAAAAATAATAATAATAATAATAATAATAATAAAAAAATTAAAAAAAAATAAAAACCGGTCAAATGTCCTACTTCGGACATTTTCAAAGAGTTTGAAGTGATGGATTTAAGGAAGATTGAGAACAGTACTTTGATTTTCAGTCAGAAGGAGTACTGTCGGGGGAAGCATAAAAGAAACCTCAGTGTGCTGCGGACAGGTTTACCCTGCTTACTCCAAGAATGAACACTGCTATGGGACAGAGATTATATCCAGTTTGTGGGGCCTTGTTATTGTTTCTCCTTGATAGAAGTTTTACGCTCTCTGATTGGGCAACATCACAGGCCTGCCACATTCAAACCAAAACTGCCAGTTAGAAGTCATCAGGAAATATGAGACAAGGGAGGGGGACAGGAGTAGTTGCTTCGAGGCGCTTCTGATTGGTCAGGTCGGTCCTTCCCCCCAGGTGACGGGAGCGGCTCTGTTTCGAATGTCGATTCAAAGAGTAAAATCCTGTTTTCTGTCAATAGCCAACTTACTCTTCAAATGGGATGGGAGAATTTGGTTATTATTTTTGGTTTATAGGCATGGGGGTGCACATGCTCCTATCATTAGCGGCCACTGCCATGTACACTAATTTTGAACTGTTTTCCTAGTCAGGCCTTCGAACATGGCGGGTGTCGGGCGAGGTAGAATATTTTCTCCTAAAAAGGCTCCGATTGATGCTGGATCCGGGCAATCTTCCGCTTGGACACCTTCAGTCGTCAGGGCTGCGGACAGGATTACCCTGCTTACTCCAAGAATGAACACTGCTATGGGACAGAGGTTATATTCATTTTGCGGGGCCTTGCGTTTTAACTGTCTCCCTTCCCATTGGACAGGTAGGGAGGAATTGCTAGTCTTTAAAAACAAATTAAAGAAGTATTTCCCCTCAGGTAGGGGGGGGGGGGGCAGTAGTAGTTGCTCTGAGGCGCTTCTGATTGGTCAGGTCGGTACTTCCCCCCAGGTGACGGGAGCGGCTCTGTTTCGAATGTTGATTCAAAGAGTAAAATCCTGTTTTCTGTCAATAGCCAACTTACTCTTCAAATGGGATGGGAGAATTTGGTTATTATTTTTGGTTTATAGGCTGAGGGTGCACATGCTCCCATCATTAGCGGCCACTGCCTTGTACACTTACTAATTTTGAACTGTTTTCCTAGTCAGGCCTTCGAACATGGCGGGTGTCGGGCGAGGTAGAATAATTTCTCCTGAAACGGCTCCGATTGGTGCTAGACCCGCGCAATCTTCCGCTTGGACACCTTCAGTCGTCATTGCAAACATCGGCCCACAAGTCGATCAGGAGACTGACGACTTCATGAGGAACCTGAAAACTCTTTGGACACAATGTAAGTCCTTTACATGTGGTTCCCTTACGATTTCTATTGAACTGAGCACATTTACGACCGGTGAATTAGTTCTCTGTTACCTCGATTTCTCAATTGACGTCTCGTTTTAATCGCAGGCAAGAAGTGCCAAGCTCTCGACAACATGCTCCAAGTCCAATTTTCTCGGGTTGATCAACCCTTTGAAAAAGCGTTGGCGATGGTGAGACAATCTCCGGACTACAACCCATCTAAACAAATGAGCCTGGCTCTAACAGGTAACGATTTGATTACAATTTCATCTGATCACATTTTAAAATCTAAGAAACAATGCAGGGTGTCTAGATTTTATTATTAAATGTTTTGACATAAATCTTATGGCTGGGGGTCATTCCAAAATTGAGGGTCACTCGCAATACAGCTGAGTGGCTCCTAAAGCCAATTTCCATGCTATCCACTCCATGAAGCTGTAATTTGGTATGTAGGCTCCTTAGGACTTTAACTAGACGCTGTCCATGCCCCAGATCAGCTAAGTGGCACCTAAAGCTAATTTCTATTCAAATGATATTTTGTCAGTGTAGTTTACTTTTTTCCGACTTGAATCATCCATCACTCTTTGCAAATTACTTAATTTCTCACTTACTGCGAAAAACATACATATCCATGATCAGATATTTTTGCCAGTAAGGTAGAAATCAAATAATTTGCATAGAGTGTTTCTTTTTACTTTCTAATGCGGCTAATTGCTTCGTACATTGTGAAACTTTAAATATACCCGTATCAAAAGCTTCCTCTGCCCCAAGTTTTCGACTTTTTAAAACTCTGATTAGTTCATCAATCTCTCGTTGCCCTGTTTTATCACTTTCCTCGTTCTATTGGTTGTCAGCTAAGGCATTCTGACTTTTGTCAGGAGCTGGTTTGAAATTCCTCATAAATTCGAAATATGATCATAAATAGACCTTTGAGCTGTAAGTGGCCTTTCTGCTCAAGTACATGTCAATAGTAGGTGATTCAAGTGCATATTTTGGCATTCAAGTACCTGTTGACACCCTGCATTGGCAACCCCACTGTACCTAGTTTTTTTTTTTTTTTTTTTTTTTTTTTTAAGAATGTAC
The DNA here is from genome assembly GCA_963920205.1 of Stenodema calcarata. NCBI lineage: Eukaryota > Metazoa > Arthropoda > Insecta > Hemiptera > Miridae > Stenodema > Stenodema calcarata. The sequence goes on along the minus strand of OY986061.1, from coordinate 16,704,398 downwards.
TGGTCTTTGTGTAATTCAGTCAAATTTTCTGTTATTTCGAACAGTCATGGAACAGTTTTCCGTGTGGACAAAACACATGGGGCCCAGCGTTTACGACAGTTTGAACGACAAGTTGAAACACGAAGCCTTCCAAGTAGCATCGCGTCAGCGCAATTGGAACCTTAGTGTGTTGATTGTTGACGTCTATCAGCTGGTTGAAAGCAAAGAAATTCTCCTGCCGCACCTCAACGGCATGCTTAAGCTCCACATGTACAAAGAGGCAAGTCTTTCATTCTTAGGCGTTTTCTAGAGCCAACGTGGGATCAAATTCCATTGAAATCGGTTATTTTATGTGTTAACATGGTTTAGGGTCAGAACGCTTTGTTGAGCTCAGTTGTTCTGAAGATCACATTTCGTACTCCAGTAGTGACGTGTGAACGTAACTTTAAACGTGTGTCAAAATGAACTACTCACCACCTTTTCTTGCCAGTCGAATATGCCCTCAGCTCTCTTACTTTTCTAAACTGTCCACAACTTCTTGTATCCTTACGTATTGAAATTATTCCTCTCTCGCAGGTTTGTGAGTGGGTGTTGATCCTGAATCTCCAGGAAGAGTTTGGCCTAATGGAGTTCCTTGTGCCTCTACTTCTATTGGACAAGGTCAACGTCGTCGATTCATTCATGAAGAAATGTCCCAGACATAACCTCAAACTCATTAAATTTCTTGACGACATGATTGGACGAAGGAACTCAGGACAAGAGATGGCCACGATAGCCAGGTAATGGTTTCATCTCCTTGTGCTGCCAAGCGTCTGAAAACAGAAATAAAATGCATGCTTGGACTGCAATAATATTTCCAAATAACCTTACTGATGACTATATTCGCTGCTGATAAGTTGGTGTTTGAATTATTCTCTTAAATCGATGAAACCTCAAAACAGATCATTCAATCAATTTTTTATTGTCGAAGCAAAGCAAAGTTGTATAACCCCTTGTTCTTGAACATAAAACTCTAAGTTTGTCTGTTTGTCCTCCATGGACAGCCAAACGGCTGCGCCGATTTTTATAAAGATTGCTCCGTTGTGATCAGCAAGTTGCAGGGATGGTTTCTATCGATATTAGATTTCACACTCTCTCTACCTACATCGTGAACGAGGCTTTCCTTAGTGACGATACAGTTAACTTCTCTCTTGGTCATCTTGCAAAATCAGTTGCCGGATTCGGCCCATCTACGAACTTAGCCTTTCGATTGCCAAGACAGATTTGTTTGTGCAAATTTGAACTTTTTATCTCAATTCTATCGAGAGTTATCGTCTGGGATGACATAGACATAAATATATATACGTAAATATACATTTCCGTATACATATACTACTGCAAAAACGATACCTACATCAATCGAATGGTTTGACTGTTCTCACTGATCAAAATGTCACCATTCTCTTATAATTTCTGGAAATACAGTGAATCAGACGGTTATATTCTGTTTTCCTCTTTCATACGATTTTCTAGCGACTTGAACATTCCGGACATCAAGCATGACGTGTTCACAAAGTTCGGTCAATACAAAACTCTGGTGAAACTGGTGAAGAAATTACGAGCAATCCACAACGTTTCGGACGAAGAGACGCCCAACTGCGCCATCAGGCATGGCATTAGCTCGATCAACTTTCTCATTTACCACCGCTATTCGGAATCCAGCATTGGTAAGCCAGAAACCCTTATCCTTGTGGTTCTTAGGAAAATACGATGACGTTGTAGCATTTAGAAGTGATTTTGATGTCTGGTGCCACGGTCTGTTGTCCTCCAAGGAGTGAAAGACCTTCGAGGCCACAAGAAGAGCCACTTCTTAAGAGGCCCAGGGACAGGATCCATTATTATACACATATCTACACAGAAAGGTGATCTATAATGACGCCTGAATTCTACCACTCTTTATTGGATTAACTCAGAATAACAGAACATTACAAACCAACAAAACCCTACTAGAGATAGCAAGACTAAAAGGAATTGATCAGTTTGGCTCTTCTTATGTCCCGTTCTTCCCTGTACATGTACTACGCCACCGTACTTACCCGGTTTCTCATAAGCCCTTGAAACTTCTACTCTTTTTTTTTCTGATTTTCCAGGTAAAGAAGGTTTTAGAGAAATGGTCCTAGACATCAACAAAAACCGAAGCCCCGAAGTAATTAATCACCTTATTTCAAAACTTTGCGATAACGGCGATCCCGAAGAGGCTGTATATTGGTTGGAGTACTACCAAGTACCTTTTGACGAGCTCCCTTCAGCCACCCAGGACAGCATATCAGTGTATAAGTATGTTGCTTGTTGTATTGAACCGATTATACTGCGTAACATTCAATCCATCAGATCACTTACGCCATCTTTAATTGAAGCCTCATTTCGATTTCAAAGCAAAATAATTGTTTACTCACGTCACGCAAAGCCAGTCTTGTTAATCTGATAACTGAAGCAATCAAATTTGGAATTGTTGTAATTGGAATAATCTGTCCCTACTGTAATTGGGGAATCAGTACCTACTTGTGGTTATTAACTTAATGATCTATTCCCAGTAAACCCGAAGAAGTGGACGCCCCAGCTGAGGTTAGCGGCTGGTGGGACGAGAAACCGGCTCTGAACCTCCAGCCCTACGAACCGTCTCGGGGGTACCTGGAGCTCTCGATCCCCAAATCCAACGTACACATGATCGACTCCGAAAGTCAGTTTGAGGCCTTGATAGAGTCGGCGGACGGTCACAAAATCATTGGTTTGGATTGCGAATGGAAGCCGACGATGGTTGGGAAAATATTCACGAGTCTGTCTCTCCTACAAATAGCCACCAGAGACAACGTGTACCTTTTAGACGTTCCTCGACTCACTGAATACGCCCACCTCTGGATGGAATTTACGTCAGTTTGTTTGGCCAACCCTCAAGTAATGAAAGTCGGTTAGTTGATTTGGGCTCTACAATAAGTTTTTGCGCAGTTTCTCTCTTAAGAATCTCAGCTAATCCGTTTCTCATTCTTCCAGGATTCGGTCTATCGTCCGATCTCAAGATGATGTCTTCTTTGCCCTGTGGCGGAGCACAGTTTGGACCCAATGGCGGATTCCTGGATTTGATGATTCTATGGACACGATTAACTAAAGACTACAAAATAGATTTACCGTTTAAAGGCGAGTACATACACCAACATACGTCTGTCATGGGCTTAATTGGGTGCTCGATGCACTGAGCTACAAAAGCCTGTTAGAAGTAGTAAAATTGACGTACACTATAAATTTAATTGAAACCTTTCATTTGTTGCAGAACTTGGAGAAGAATATGGCAATGGGCTGAACCGCCTTGTGGCTCTGTGTCTCGGGAAACCTCTCAACAAAACCGAGCAGTTTTCGAATTGGGACAGCAGACCGTTGAGAGAAACTCAAATAACATATGCTGGTATGTTGATATTCTTTAAGAGACCTCCGTATCAAGATTTCGATATGTCCTATGACACGATAATGTAACTATTTGTATTTCTTCAGCCCTAGATGCATACTGCCTTTTGGATGTTTATTCGACCATTTACAAGAAGTGCCTGGAGTGTAATATCCCAATCGATGACATTGTTGGAGAATTGATGACGAGCGCAGGACCGAAAAAATCCAAGAAGTCGAAAAACTCCAAGGTACTTATGGTGTACACATTAATTCATTCACAAAATGAGTCGAGTTTGAGTTTTTTACGTGAAAAATCGTACCATTTGTTGGTTCTGCAAAACACCACCCTGGGCGTAGTCCTTGAGACTTGAAATTTTGAGGATCTACTAAAAGGACCCTGAGAGTATACTTTATAGCAGTATACTGGGACTTGAATTCGTAGCATGTTCTATGTGTAGGTGCCCAATAATCGCACTTGACTTTTGTGGCACAAGTTGGTAGGTGGACTATCTCATTGGGACTGTTCATTTTTGACTAGATTGTCTCATTTAGCATCCTTCAACTGATGTATTATTTCAGAATCCTGTTATACAACCGATGGGGGACCCCTACAACAGCAGAAACTGCCATCCAGCGAGCGTCCACACGTTCAAGTTTGTCTGCGGTAGCGGAATGGGACGTGTGGCGACTAAATTGAGGAGATGCGGTATCGACACGGAGCTTTTACCCAACACGATGACCCACCAGGAACTGATATCCAGCTTGAATGATCTTCAAGACAACAAAATCCTCCTTCTCAAATCGTCTGTGTACAATACTGTACGTACATTTCCGATTCGTTTAAGATTCTTGCATATCCTGAGGCTTGAGGATATCCGACAAGATATTCAGCAAAATTGACGATGAAGTAAATTTCTAACCTCTTGAGTACATTTTTTGATATAGTTGATAGGTGACTTGAATTTTCAGATTTATTGAAAAATAACGTGTACTTAAACCAAAAACGTATGGTGTTGTCAAACAATGATGGCTTCGTCATTACTAAGTGATAGATTACTATTATAGGTCAGCCTGCCCCATAGTTTGCGGGTTAGGTATTTCGAAAATTCGCTCACTAGCTCATTAGGAAACTAAAAAACGTTGAGACTTGAAAGCTGATGTATTTTGACATTGTTTTGGGTTCAACGTTGTAATTTCGTTGGTTGTTTAAGCAGAGTGGTCAGTGGAAAATCTAATGAATGTGAAAAATCTAACTGTGTGCACTGGGGGGGATTCGCCTGTCAAACAAGCGTTTAGTAGGTTGTCAGATATGTGGAGGTGTGGACTTCTCTTGTCCTCCCAAACGAACATATTTGGCAGAACGGATTTTCGAGGGCACCAAAGTTCCACGCTACGTATATCTTCTATATCTTCTTCACTGTGAATCGTTATCATTACTTCTCTCACTGTCGCTTATTGTTGTACTCAGTACTAAATGAGTTGTACTTGTCGGTGACATTATTTTCATGCTACCCACAGAGCCCTGCATTCCATAGATTACCTTAGATCTCGTTTTTCTTCTAGATCAAGGACCAAACATCGTCTATTGATCGAGTGTACGTCATAAACTCCAAAAATCCCAATACACAACTTACTGAGGTTCTGACCTTCTTCAACATCGTGATCACTAAAGAAGATGTGCTTAGTCGATGTCAGGTACTGCTTCACTTCAGACGTTCAAAGGTTTTTATGTTTCATTGACAGTCTTCAACGGGACCAATCATTGATGTTTGGATTTCAGTTGTGCAACAGCGTTGATTTGTTCACTGCAACTGATGCGGAAATCGGGTATCAAACCAACGCTCAAATCCCCCTTTGCGTTGTGCCAGCTGGTGAAGAGGATGACGATGAGTACGACAGCTGGTCCTGCGATCCAGACGGCGACGATGGATATTACCAAGAACCATCACCCGCTTATATCCCTCAAAAATGGCGCACGTACAAGAACAAAGTCATTAATGTGAGTCTATTTCGACGATGTGATGTAGGTATTTGAAAGGTCCCTCATTGTGTACAGAACGGTCAAAAACCTTCCCATAGCTCGATTGTTGATGGAATACGATGGAGGAAGAACTATAATATTGATGCCCTTTGTGCCAAAATCGAAATTTAAGTTCGGCATCACTTGCGGGGGTATTGCCCTCTTTATGTATGAAAGATCCTGAGAAATGCTTTGAAAAATCCTTAGAAAACACCTGAGCATTTCTAAGGATTTTCATAAATAGAGGAGATCAATGCCGCCCGCAAGTGATGCCGAACTCAAATTTCTATTTTTGGCACATTCATGGTTTTGGCACAAAGGGAATTCGGTATCTATTCTCAGATCCTTCACACTTTTGGGATATCGAGTTTCTTCTCACAAATGATTGGCGACGTAGGTACAAGTCAACCCCCTCAGTGTCGAACTTTCTACCTTAACCCTTTTAATCGAAACAGCAAAAGGAACCGCAAATCTCACTTGTGCATAGACTTACGCTTAGTCTACGTGTTGTATTCAGGTTTACTCTCCTGTCTACCTAAAATCCACGTGTACCTAGCTGTGATAGAAAATTAAAAGTTTTATCAATGCCCAGTAAATTGGGACAGGACTTCAAAATGACCTTAGGAAAGCTAGAAATCGTTCTAAAACCTTAAGATAGTCTTGAAAACGAGTAATCTGAGTTTGTACACATCAGGGGTTGAGCTCAACTTTTGGTACCCGAAACGGCTTTTTAGCTTTCAATTCCTAAACAACGCATCATATCTAAAACCTTACCAAGAGACAGATTAAAGAGCATACGATTCTGCGTCGATTGACCTCCAACTTTGGGTAGTAATCGACAGCTGAAAGACGACAATGTTCCCCATATTGGCTGAATTATACCATTTGACGACTTTCTGTCGTCTGTAGCATCAAAAGTACTAGTCCGATCAAAACACTATTGCAATCAAAGTTGTAGAAAATTTAAAAATTTTATCCACACTCATATTCCATGTTCCAAAAACAGTCATGTTTGTGTATCCTACATCTTGCTTCCTGGCCATTATTTCTTGTATGTTCAGTCCTACCTATCCAACTGAGTCATAACCTCTTCAAGTGTTACACGATATTTAAATGTATACTTGAACTCGCCGTTTTGAAGACTATCTTGAGGTTTTAGAACGATTTCCAGCTTTCCCCAGGTCACTGAATTTTACTGGGCTGAGCATATCTTCGAAACAAAGTTATGAGTATTTCCTGTGTATGTTAACTTGGCAAAATATTATTTGTCTTTATTTAAACGTGTGATAGTATCAAATTTTCCCTGGTGTTGCCACCCAATTCTGCATATTCATTTCCAATTAATCAAATGAAATGCTGAATGTAAAATATTTCAAGTCAGACTGAGTTTTCACCAAGTGCATTAAAGTAATACATTTTGACACGATTCAATTGTTAACCTTTCGTTGTTTTCAGCTCCAGAAAATTCCGGATGTCCTTCCTCCTGCGGTGACCCAGTTCATTATTTGCAACGACTGCGGAGATATCTGTTGGGACGAAGAGTATTTCGACAACATCTTGGGAACTCACATGGGAGGCGAATGAAGGGCTTCAACCTCACAACGTCACCTTTCTTGGTCGTCCGGATCGTAATTGTGGTTTCGTACTTGACGACGGTGGCAAACGAGAAACAGAAATAAAAGTGGCGGGTGGATTGTGGGTGCTGGAGAATGGTATTATGACGGGCTTGAAAAGAGTTATTTCCACCTTAAGAGGGGGCTGTCGTGTCGGCCATGTTTCCTGCTCCCATAAGGAATCAATGTGTTCCTCCGTGTATCATAAATCCTCGAATCTTGAACCGATTTCGAAATTTTTTTAAATCTTCAAGTTAGACCAATCTCTAGCGATCGACCTTGGCATATTTTGAGAAAAATGTCCCTGGAAGCAGCAATTAATTAACAAAGTCACGGCTAAGGGGGGTTGCTCTCTTAATCTGATATATCTTTGTTGGATGGTGAGTTATCGAAAATCTGGCAAGGCGGATTTCACACGGTTTTCAGGGTTGCAAATTTAGGTACACACTACCCATAGGGGTCCAAAAAACATATAAAAAAATCGTAGATACATGCAGCCCCCTCTTAAGAAGTTGGTGTCGATCAGGGTATACATTTGGCCCAAGCAATATCAGAGCCCCCCTTCACTCGTTCTTCACTCTTTGACCAAGACATGAATCAGACCAAGACTTTCACCTAAATCGACCAATTTTATTTATTTTATTTTTTTTTTAATTACATAATATACTTTGAAATTTTATACTGTATTGATGAAATCTCTTAGAAGAATATTGACCAAAAGAGACACTCAAGTTTTGCTATCTCCACGTAGCTCATTTTTATTTTCAATTGATGAGAAATACGATTTACGCCCAAGCCCAATTTTAGATAATGTTCACAAATATCGTCTCGTACCGTCACCACTTCGCCATAAGCACCTACCTGGTCTTTTTTGGTTATTTTTGGTTTTTTTGTGCACTTTTGGGTAAACTGAGTTGGGTACTACTGAGAACACCACGCCAGAGCCCACATTTGTAATCCCAATGGATTTTTCGGAAAATAAGAATTTTGCGTATCTGTAGATGCACTATAACAAACATTACCAAAAAAAAAAAAAAAAAGAGAAAAAAAAGCATATTGGCATGGTGGTAACGATATGATAGTTGGTGATTGGTATCTGCCCAGCCTGGTTTTCAAGGCTCAAGGTCTGGTTTCCTGTAGAATTGTCGGGCTCAAGGTCCAACTGAGGTGGAATTTTCTCAATTTGAACCGTGTCACTCGAGCTGAACACTTTCATTGACTGTTCGTTTTCTATCAAAATTGTCTTGTACACAATTTTAAATGTTTGTTACGGAAAGACCAAAAGTGAACGTGCGCGTGGGTACCGTTATTATTCGCTTAGGTGTGTGTAACTGTGGTTTAAGAATAAGATCCGTACTATTCAGTGACAAAATTTGTCACATTTGATATTAAGATATTTAATATCAATTCATATCCTTGTAAACACTTCCTGACTTCATCACCACTGCCACTAAAATATTAGCCACTGATTTCACTTAGCAGTAACCCTATTATTTTTATGATGTCGACAAGCATAAGTCGTCAGGCATGAGTTTTACGTTTGAGTTTTCTATTTGAATTCTGTACGAGATTGGTGACATTTCATATTCCGCATTATCAAATAAATAACAAGCCAGTTACTCCGTTGAGGGTAGGTATCAAACACGTTGTCCAACTACTTTCATAAATTCATCTTCTCGTTATTGCAAAACGTATACTTTGGTTTTCAATTTTTTTTTTTTTTTTTCAATTTCTTTTCATCGAAATAAGCATCGTATACTGGTGAGAATGTGTCAACGTTGTGAAAGTATCAATATCTTGTCGTTAGTACACAATAGCTGTCCAGAACTGCTACAAATATCTGTGAATCTCACTCCTCACTGATTTAGTAGTCAAACATTTGACGTGGTTGTCTCTAGAATAATACTATTGTCCTTAAACATTACTCGCCGCTTAGACTATGTAAAATTGAAATTAATCCCTTGAAGCTAAGATAATTATTTTCACACTATCCCCCAGTAACTAAGTGTTCCATTATCACGTTTCTTGTGACTGACAATACGAGTGTAACAAAAAGTGAATCCCCCATTGTTATTTTTGTCCCGCTTAGAAGTATTGTGATCGCATGCTTAACGTACCTGATTCAAGGTTTGTATTTTGAGAGTCAAAATAGTGAGATTCATTTCATTTTAGAATTTCCAGCTACCAAAATGATTGCTTCTTTTATACGTGGTAAACATGAACAATATTCCAAATTTCATCGATTACGTACTTCCCCACAATGGAATCTTTGTGAACCTACGATAATAGTCTACCATAGGTCATAGGTATTATGTAACTAGGTAAAAGTAAATATTAAGTTCGTTTAGTTTTTACTTGATTAACTATAGTACAAGTGTCAAGTACGTATCTAACTTTTTTTTTCTCTTTAAATAGAAAAGTAGGTGTTCTATTATCTACCGGATTACCAACGTATTGTGATCTACATATTGCTCTGTGATCATTACCCTATTATTAGCCTCCTAACTGTTGAATTGTGCTTAATAAATTCACTTTGTATATAAAGTTATAGTCTTGTAATTCAGCTCATGGGTTGTTTTTTCCTTTGAACAACCTCACACTTATTGTTCCACTGCAAAAATGTCTAGCTTTTCTCCATTTTGGTTCATTATCGAAGATAACCGAATCGCCCAAGAAAAAAAAAGATAACGAAGATAACCAATTGGAATCGCCCAAGAAAAAAAGGGTTTACGTTTCAATACGGAATACAAAAACTCTACAAATTCTTAACAACGGTTTATTATCTTCTTTGTACAGATTACCCATCTGTTTTGATACTAAATGATAGATTTATTATTATGAATTATCATTAATTACTAATACTTATTTTCACAAAAAAAACCCAACAAAAAAGTGAAGAGCGCCTTTTCTGCAATATATGTTATTCGTACTAATTTCGAGATAAATACAAGGCGACATTTTATTGATGTAAAATGAGATACAGAACTTCCTTGAGATCCTGGCCGTCTAATCCAACCATTGGCCGTTGGTGCCAATGTAACCACACAGAATTTTCTAACATGACTTAGGGTTGATTCAATATTACGTATTCTGGAAGAATGTATTTTTTATTTCATTACATAGGTTTCAGCTTTGATATTCCAAAAGGGATTTCGCTGTATAAGTCTTTTCTTTGAGTAGTTATAAATTGCACTACATCTTGTCATTATTTCAATGCTCATAGAGCTACAATTGCGTATCCTTGGTGTTGGGTGAGTTCTTCAGTCAATGACGAGAGCTTTTATCGATCCATTAAGGCCGAAATACGGGTTCATGCAGTCCCTGCTCGTCTTGGGCCTGATATCTTCATTGACGACTTCTTCCAAGTTGGGGAGATAGTCCCACGACTCCAGGGTCTTTTCCCATTGTTCTTGAATAAGAGAGAAGATTTATTATTTATAACGTACTCTTCGAGTTGAGCTCAGTTTGTTTCAGCTCCCAATTCGAGTAGTTTACGTTGGATTATTTATTATTGCCTTTGTAGAGCAGGCGTGATCGTGCAAGTAACTCATCAATACCAGGGTTCTTGTATTAGTTATAATACCGATTCAGCCAGGAATAGGAACAATTTTCTAATCAATAATGGGGAATTTGCGTCTATTGAAGATTCCGAGTATCATCCTCCTGTTGTATCATACGGCCATAGAGTAACGTGTATTGCCGGCGATATGCATTTTAAAAATTTTACTTGAGGAGAAAACTTCAAAACGCCAAGCGCAGATTGAATGAAGTCGCGAAAATCGACGTGACCGTTTGACGTCACAAACAGAACGAAAACCCCGGTTGGGGCGCTGACATCACCTGGCTTCTGAGAGGCCAGTCATACGGTCTTCTTGCTCCCGTCGGCTTTTTCAAACGCAGTCAGCTTCTCTAAATTTTTGGGAAGAACTTTCAGGCAGCTGACCACCATTTTCGTTATTCTCCTAGCGCGTACTTACAACAACAAAATGATCGTGTATACACATATTATGATCGTGTATACACATAATATACATATTATTTGTATTTTTGTTGTTTCTTCTTGTACAAGTGCCTCGAAGGACGTTGGCGTTCAATAGCGACCTTCGCTCCTTATCAGCAACAGCTCTATCAACACTTCACTTGCCTGTTCTGACCTTCATGGCCAATATTCCAATTTTCTTTAAGGTGGTATCAAAGATACTTGAATGACCTCACTCTTTTAATGACTTAATTTCCAGGAACCAACTTCATATATGTGGTAATAATCATCCATTTCATTTCATACACACCTTAAGTCAAACTGGCTTCAGCTACTGCATCTCTCAATAGTTGAATATCTGGGATGTTTGTAGCAAGATGGGCAATATCCTGTACAAATCTCTTGCTTGTAATGTTTGGAATTGCTTTAATGCTAAAAATTGACGATCAACTGTGTCCCCAACTAATTACTACTACAACCTGAACAGTTACTACTACAGCAAACCCTGGATTTGATAAGTCCTTCACTTCTTACATGAATCATGACGTGCCATTTGGCAATTTTTAGTAAATCATTAACATGAAATTTTGTATTTACCAGATAGATCTGAAATGTCCCCCTTCTTGCCCCCGTACGTCGAAGGGAGTTCATCCACGTACTCGAAAACTTGATCGATGTTTTGTCTGGTTACAACGAGCTGAAAAAGAAAGAACACCGCCATGATACAGAGATCGGTAAGTAGTATCTCTGTTAACTGAGTCCTAAGCCAACTTTGTGGCTCTTTGGAGATTGTATTACGAGGGACGTCCAGAAAGTATGGTTACAAGGGCTGTGTAGGACAATGTGAATTTAGTTTTTCACAGTTGTCGCCACTGGTAGATATAGAGGTTCCTAGAAAGGGTCAAAACAAATCATCAAACGCCTCAGTCCGTTGCGAAATGTCGTCACAGCAGCCAAATGCGTCAAACAGTTCGTCCTCCAGTCGCTCCACTTACCGGAGGTGTGAGATAGGCTCTGGTATACACGTCAGCATGTTACCAAGTGAGTTAGGTGATTTAAAGAAGACCTTACTGACTCTCACGACGAGGAACCTCCATAAATACAGCTGCATACAGTGAGACAGTCAAGAAGTTGGAAAAAAGATCAAGGACAAAAGTACAGGAATGCTGACTCGTGGTGTGTCACTCCTTCATGACAACGCTAGGCCTCATGCCACCTGTCTAATAAATGACATGTTTTGACACTTATCTTGTAAATTTCATTCAAATTTGTAGATAATATTATTATCCATAACAACTTGAATTGACCTGCCTCAAAATAAAAAGGGCATATCGCTCCTCTTTGCTACAAGGGCCTCCTACCAACTCGTATCATATTGTACTGATGCAACGTATTAATTATAATATTGAACATATCTTACTCTCTGTTGCAGTTTCTCTGCCATAAATGGCCTCACGAATGAATTGATCATCGTCTCTAAGACAGGCGGTGCATTGTAAATTATGAGCTTCTTCACTCGTACAGGATAAGCATCCTAAAATACAGATCATGTAAAATGGATTAGTAAATAAGTAAGTAGGTATTTAAATTGATTATATATGGTTTACACTAATTTCTGGAAAAATTACTGTAAGTGTATTACTCTCTCCTGATTAGTGTATTCACTCTTTGATAGTGCAATGAATGGTGGATTTAGGTCATACTGGAATGGTCAGTTGTATACAAGGTGGACTGGATGGTCAGTTGTATACAAGGTAATTCTAAATGATGGACCCAATTTAATAAATTCGTATAAAATCTAAGTATAAATTAAAAATGAATAATTTATACACCAATGGAAAGAGGAAGTTTCAAAGTTTTTTTTAACCTATACATGCACGGAATTGGGTGGCGGTAGTTGCAGAAACGGCCGCTAGAGTTCTCGCGCCAATAGGGCGCAATAGGGTGCTCAAATGAGGGTGATACACGCGAGAACTCTAGCGGCTGGGTCCATCAGTACCCTGTACATTTATAAACTTTGAAATACGAGTGAAATACTTATGATAGGTTTGAGAATGGCTCCATGGGATGTAACAATCAGTACCAAGAAGATGGTTTGATTCATTATTGCCTACTTTTTTGGAAGCAGGAGGATGAGTAAGGTGGAGTAATTTGACAGGAGGACGATGAGAAATAGAAGACATAACTGAGTTCATTCGATTCCTCATACTCACGCTGATGAAGGTGACGATTGTCTTCAAATTGGTCGGTGGGGTCCGGAGAACGTGGCCAGCACTGAAATTGGCCGCGTCGATTAGAACCTGCTGACCACAAATGATCCCGCTCTTCCTTATGATGTATTCCGCAACGAGGAGAGATCGCCTTGTCGTATTGTCTGAATCATAAAGCTCCACGTCTGCGTTTCTTGCACCAATCATATAAATCAACGTGCCGTCCGGGAGGGGGTTCGATGACACCCACAAGTACCTGGAATATACGGAATTCGATCACTCCTCTCTATCTAGAAGTGTAGCGGAAATCATTTCCCAACCAAATCATTCACTGGATTCTGGAAAGGGGTCTGTGGTATAGATAATTGGTCGAGCTGAATGGAATTTGGAATACTGAAGCCGAGCGAAAATGGAACTGAGGGATTGAAAAATTGATTTGTGCAAGGAGTGAGGGGCAGTCGATTGGTTCACCAACTTGTGAAAAAAAGCGATGTCTGTCCATTTACGCCGGTCCTCGAGCGAGCGCAGGCTGCAGACGCGCAACATCGAGTTATAATCAACCTGATCAGAAGGGATATGTAACTTCAAAGCCACATAACGAAGAAATTTCTTCTGTACCCTTCCCAATTGGGCGATGTGGCACTTACAATATGGCGACTACATAACGGACGCATACTCGAGGACAGGGAGCACAAGGTTCTTATATAGAAGGACGATGGCAGGAATGTTGGTGAAGTCCCTCGTGTGCCGCTGAGACGGTCAATGTGTGTTGTTAGAGTTGTGTTAGTGATGAAAAGTAAGTTTTACCAACTTACTGCGTTAAGGCTGCTTGCCTAAGCAGTTTGACGTCGTGCCTTTTGCTAAACACTGGGCTGACGCCGCGTAAAGAATAATAAGCGTCCACTTTCCGTTTAGCGTTTTCCAAACTCCCCTTGCAGCCAACAAGGAAATGCACCAGGAAATTGTCGTTTTCTAAAAAAAAAAGTTAATTCATTTTCAATGGGTTTTTCGAACTTGACTGAATTTATGTATTCGTATCCTGTCCCTAGGTACAATTAAAATGTTAGGAATCAGATGATCACATTGGCGCATGCACAGCAGCTACAATTGCATGAAAGCTACAAGCCCTCAATTTCTGTTTGGGTACTCCCAATTCCGGATGACCTCGGTTCGATTTAAAAAATCACAATTGATCAGGTTCTACTCATATCTACTCATCACAATACCCTATCTAAACTTGTGATGACATCACATTGTGACGGTACAAGGTCTATCTCACCTTTTAGCCGAGAAGGAGGCAAGTGCTTTTGCTCCACGAGCCAAACCCTTAGAAGTTCCAAGTCCTTCTTTAGTTGTTGCCTGCTGTAATTCATCTCTTCCAAAATCTCATTTTCCTTTTGTTTAGAGAGAACGAAGCTCATATCGATACTAAAATAACAAGGCGGTTGTCGTGTATTAGTACGAGCCCAAGTTTGCTGATACAAAAAAATAAATATATGAACTCTGACTCTCCTGTATCTGAATCCAAAAACCACTCATGCAGCATGGCTATAAGAGCAAATTTTCGAAGAAATAACTGGTTTTATGTAAAATGTGGTGTTGGGTTCTAATGCAGCCATTTGGTCTGGAACGGATTTTGGTATGAAAACGTTTCGGAAATTGGAGTTTAAACAATTTTGAACCGAGAACAGTAGCTTCCTTTTCTTCTAAAATTCGCTGAAAGAAGATGAAAACGAAGACGAGGATCTAGGTGAGTGAATGGTACCTACTGTTGTAATATTTTATGATAATTTCCTTTTCTATGACAATAAACATCGTTTTCACTTAATGTTTGGGGTTGTGTCACAAAAGTCTCATTGACACTCATATATGCACAAACATGGTCATAGCAAATATTTTCCCATTAAATCTTCTTTAATTAAGTGTGAGGAACCTGATCAGGAGGCCTACAAGTGCATATTCTAAAATGAGTGTCTCTGCCATTTAGACATCCATTACTGAATAATAATCCAGACCCTTTCCACCAAATTTGTTGCTGTATTTTTTTTTCTTTTAATTTTTACCTTTACCAT
Source organism: Stenodema calcarata (assembly GCA_963920205.1). NCBI lineage: Eukaryota > Metazoa > Arthropoda > Insecta > Hemiptera > Miridae > Stenodema > Stenodema calcarata. Next base: position 16,689,105 of record OY986061.1, on the reverse strand, counting down.
TACAGAATAAATTTGATTCTGTAATTTATGTGATTCTTAAAGGCCATGATTTTATTTATTTTTTTATTTTTATTTTTTTTTGTCAAGCTAGAGGCCTATTATAAATGTATATGCCAATAAAGGTCTTAATATTCAGTAATGGATGTCTAAATAGCAGAGATTCACATAATGCACATGATTCACATCTCGGCCCATACGTTGGCTGGAAATGGTGAAGAATTGATAGATTCGTTAGGTTGTCGAAAGTTGTCGCAAAGCTTCAGATTTCAGGCTCTACACTGAAACTGCTTCAACATTTGAAGGAAAATCGATAAAATAGTTTTTTTTAAAAGATTTTATTCAACTTTTAGTAATAGGTATGTTACTTTACAGTTTTGTTGATGTGAGATGCCATTTGTACTTAGGTAAGTAGGTACTATGGAACATGTGTGAGGGTGGTTGTCCAGTGACAGTCCCTCTCAATTAGTGTTTGAATCAACTAAGGCAACAATGAGGTATATGAGTAACATTTAGAATCAATAAGAACTATAAGAACATTATAAGATTGATAGTAGGCATATGGAAAAAGCGAATATTTAAAGGCGCTGGTAGGTGAATTAAGGTGGTTATGGATTCAATGTTCACGTAGCTGTTCCAAATTACCCCCAACCCTTCCCCAGTGTGGTACTTCAGTCATCTGTGTTCCACAAAAAGAATTAACATCGATATTGCCTCCTCAGACACCACACATGTGTATTAGGTACATGTAACTAATAATCAGTATGTACTCACAAATAAATCCAATATTATTGGACGGTTGTGTGATGAGAACACCAGTGCTTGTCAAAGTCAAATTATTGGGATAAGTACACCCAATATGTATATTATGTACCTACTTACCTAATAATCAATACTCACAAATATCTTAATTGACCGAATTTATTGCCCCAAAATCGAGATACACCGTTTTCTTTGCAATTCAGATTAAATCAGGATTACATTTTCAGATTATATTTTGGCACTCACTAAATTTCCTACATTATAAATCATTCATATATATCATAAATCATTCATAAATATTTTTCTTCCACTCACGATATTCTCTGGTTGGCTGTGGAGAATCGACTGATCTTCAACTGAGTCGTACCACTGCGAATCAATCGCATCAACTGACCACTTCGCAGGGTTCATCTTAAGAAAAGAGCGAGTTTCAAGGGTGAGAATCCTTTTTGATTGTTAAGCGTCAACAACCCGATGGGAATTTTCGTATTCGGATGAGATAATTCACGCACCAACACAATTCGGAAATTAACCACTGGCTTTGTTAATTAAGCCTAATGTTTAATTTCAAAATCGCTCGTGGATTGATTTCATCGCAGGCGAATCGAAAAAAAAAACTCTTCAAGCTCAGTGTTGCGTTATGTTTACGGTGAACTGATTTGAATTTCATACTTCAATTACGGATAAATGAGGAAGTTCTTATTTCATTCTCCTCATCCTCCCAGACGTAATAAGCGTCATATTCCCACCGTATTATAAGTGTACCTACAAAATATTCACCTTTGTTACGGTTGTAGGGGTGAAGGTCGGATGTTCTAGGGCACCTTTAGTATACGTTGAACTATTTCTGAACTCCACGTTGCGGAATTTGATCATTTCATCATCAACTGGAATCAAAAGTAAGTTGAATTGAGTATCAAAATTGTAAGCATGTGCGACGGAACAAGAAGAAGGAAGAAAAGAACAAGGACTGTGAGGATTGTCATACAGTAGGTAGGTACTTGAAATTGTTTCTCAAAAAACATACAAATGAATTATACAAGACTAACAACCCCCGCCAATGGCCCCATTCGTACATGTTTTAGCCACGTTTCGCACAGAAATTGAATCAGTCGTTTCATTTACATTATTATTTACATTACATAATATGTACGTGTCATTTTAGACGATAACTCTATATAATATACATATACAGGGTGTCTACGCCCTAGAAAAACGCCCTGAAAGTTTCAAGTCGCTAGGTTATATAACTTCAAGAACCCAGTTCTTAACCCTCACCATGGTTTTCTTCTTATTCATTTAGGCAAGGCTGCAGCCTCTCTTTTATTCTTGCTTAATTTATTTATTTTATTAATCTATAACTTTATTAATAAATAATTTATTAATAAATCATTCATGTAGGTAGGTATAAGTTTATTCATTTGCTTAATTTATTCTTGCATATTGCCTCTTTTAGCGAATTTTCGAAGAAAAGGAAGCTGTTGTTCTTGGTACGATACTCTAATCACATAAGGGGTTTTTTTTAAATAAGATATTATCTTATTTAAAAAAAAAAAAAACTCTTATACCAAAATCCGTTACAGAGCCTCCTGAATTCACAGCCAAACGACTCCAAAAAATCATATTCAGGGTGTCTACAGTAATTATGGGACAAACTCAAGGAATCAATTCTACAGCTAATTTGCAACAAAAAGTGCCGCTTAGAGGGTTTTCATTACTCGACTAAAAAACCGACCTTTTTCACTTTTAAGATTTTTTTCGTATTTTCGACCTTGTCTCAGTAAAACGGCTCTAACTCACTCAAATTAGTGTGTAAAATAACGTTAAATAGTTACCTAGTTAATAGCGTTACATTTGCTACCTGATATAAAATCCGCGTTATTAAGACAAGTCCTAATTGTTGAAAAAACTGGCCCAAGTCCAAAGTTTGAAGATTTCTTAAAAATCACCGTTTGTCTTGCGTATTTTGCGCTGTTAGTACGGGGTTCGTTCGATGTGCACTCCTCAGGGAAAAACTTGCCCAGAATCCGAGGTTTCTAATGGTACCTATTAAAAAATGGTTTTCACAGTGAAATTCGGTGGAGAAAAGGACGTTTGAGTCCTGAAAAACGTGGGTTTTTAGGTGAAAATCAACGTTTTCCACCAAAAGCCAACTATGTTCATTTTCTGTATTGTTCATTTTCTCCTTTGGTTGAAAAACCTTTGTCTGTTTGGAGGGTTGTTTCTTACCGTCTCCTACAACCCTCCAAACAGACAAAACTATGTTCATGGAAATCAGGTCGGTATCGCAATTTAGGGATTTTTTGACGCTGAATCGTATGGTGACACTTCCATGCCTCCTGGATGAAACTCGTTTTTTGGCATCTCGTTTTTATTAAATTGTTGATTCTTTAAAAACATAACTTAATCCTTTTTATAAAATAAATAATTCTTCAAAAACGAGTTTCCCGTGCCTATACATGACGCTCAGTCTGGACTTTCGTATTTCCCGCTCAACCTATCGATTCCCGCTCGCCCCCACCAGGAACAACCCCCCCATAAGGAGAGGGGGAGCGACACTAGCGCTCAAAGCGGCCGCCCCAACAACCCTCAGTACAACATTGGCCGTTCCTCAGATAACAATGTTATGATCTCGGTTCCCCTCGGATTATTTCGGTCTTTTATCAAAAATTCAACACAAACCCTCGTGTTGATCTTCTCTCAAAGCTTCTAGATGTCAACTTCCCTCGGAGGAGGGTCCCCCGTCGTTTTTTTCTTTGAAAAACCTTTCCATCTTTTCCGTTTCTCCGTGCGCATAATCTAATGGTTTTCAATATCAACAGCAACGCGATGTCGCTAAGCGGCTTCATGGAATTCTTCCAAAAAGGGAAGGTGAGGTAGTTTCTATAATTAATCAAAGTGTATTTTAATTGGTAGAACGCAGTTACCGATCATTTTTTAATGATCCCGGAAAAAACCGCTCGTAGCCGTCTACACCGCACGCATTTCCGTTGTCAAGGTAGAGGATGTTATCGATTACTTATAACTGCCGCATCGCTCACTCCTACATTTTTCCTGCTTTGTTGTTATAACTCAGCAGCTTGTCGATTCTTAACGACACTCGTAAATCAACTCGAATTATAAACATTGAGATTCGCCTGGTATTTATAGCTGTAGAAAAGAAAAAAAAATATTGGGACTTACGTCGTCATCGCCGTGGTATAAATCGAGTTTCCTCGAGACGATTCTATTTTCGAAGGAATGCAACCCGTTCCCTAAAGCCCTACCTCTTTTGCCCTTATGGCAGAAGTTTTGTTTTGGTCAAATGTTTTCGCCATCCGGAAAGTTCTATTCGGAGCTTGTTGACAATGGACCGCGATCAAGAAAGTTCTAGGCGGGATACCGGCTAATTAGAAATTCTCGCTCAGTTCGAATCTTCGTTAGTGTACGTACCTACAATTAGGGAATGGTCATGATAAGATAATATGACTAAATAGTCTAATCAGATAATTACCTAGTAACGTAAGGGAGTGCATTGGTGCATTCCTACTCCTCCTTGAATCCTCGATGATTGTTGAAATATTGGTGAAACTAGGTAGGTATTGTAGTAGTAGACTTGATATCGTCGGCATACTGGAGAAACTCATTAAGTGACTTTCTGCGTTCTGGAAGTAGAGAAAATTTTTGACGAACCACACTTGCTAAGGGCAGATAACTGGCAGAGGCTGCCGGTGGTCTATTCACTAAAATTACTGTTGATGAAAGCCCCCAATTTCACTTGAATACAATGATTCGTCCAATAGGATCGTTAGTGTCGTCAAACCAAAGACCACATGGAGCAAGGATTCTATCTCAGACATGAAACATTATCAGAAACACGAATACGAAATGCCACAAGATTAAATTTTATCACTCATTGCTTTGCGAAACTGCAGAAATTGTACAATAAAGGGTGATTGATGAAACATGAATAGCCTAATATTCGAGCAACTGAATATCACGCAGGCCTCGTGTAGTACTTACATATACCTATACTGCGCTAAGAACTAAGATTATAACAACTACGCTTGAAGACCCCACCAACAAATTAAAGTAACTATGTCGGTTACAAAATAACTACTATGTTGAACAGCTGATTGGGAATTTGGTAGGTTGTGGCTCTCCTGTTTTATTTCATTTTCAATAAAATTGACGTAAAAACCAATCGATTGGGCGTTGAATAATTAGAATTGTGAATTTTTTGAAAACACTTCGTGGTCGAGGAAATTTGAGCATCCCTGACCCAAAGCATTTGTTTTTATTGGACAAACAGGTCATTGTTTTTATGTGGCAGGATAAACAGATCATTACGAGATTGATGGTCCCTAATTAATTATCTCTGATTATATCACGTGTTATTGGATTCTTTGTGTGCCATAGTCATTTCAGTGTTTCATTCGACTCAACACCCACACAGGCCATAAATATTCAGCCCTGAAGATCGTTTATAAATGAACCGATTTTCTCAATCCAGCGCTCAAGAAGCCTAATCATGCTACGGTGCTTCGCCGGAACGGGTGATGAGTTTGTTTATTTACAACGTGTGATTGCAGGGCACACATGTTCCTCGTCTGATCACATCAAGCCTCGCTCTGATAACAGCGGTAGCCAATCCTCAACGCCGAGAGGGTAATCGGGTCTCGTGGGCGGTAAATATTGAAGCATCTAATCTTCTCAAAGAATATCTAACGAACCGAAACTTGTAAAACAAGATTGTCAGTAATAGGGGCGGCTTGGAGATGAGGGTCAAAAACCTGATCTGGAGTGTTGTGGTAACTACTATACGCAGCCCTTGAGAGCCGGTGTTATGTAAATCGGACGGGACCTGTAGAATGCAAGTCTACATGCCATCGGCAGATGTTCGCGATGAGCCAATTTTTTTCGGCTAATGCGGGCGCAAATGGACGATTCAAGTCGTACAAAGTTGGATAGTGATCAAAAACGAAACTAGAATAGAAGAAACGAATGCAATCAACAAAACGGAATAACCGCATGGGCGCTGTGAACACCGAATGAACAGCGCTTTAAAGTATGGTGTTTCCATAATACCAGTTTTCCACACCTAAGTGACAATGTGAACAATGTTCACGTGACAAGGGCACAAACGTAGTGAATAAAAAATGTCGATAACACTCTATCACCAACTTGGTCGTTTTGCCCAACCACTACGTCAGTAGTATTATTATTCAATGGTTTATAGAACGTTTACAGTGGGATTATACAGTTCAATGGGTGTAAGCAGTACCAACTTCCAGGTCAACCACCCTGAAACATGCTCCTGGCGGTATTTGAAACCTCCTATTCAGTCGCCCTTAAAAAATCATATTGTCATGTCTTCAATGTCGAGAAAAGTGCGGAATTTGAAACTTCTCACCAAAATCCGTTCCAGACCATACTGAATTCACTCTCGATAGAATTGAGATAAAAAGTTCACATTTGCACAAGAATCTGTCTTGGCAACCGAAAGGCTTCGTAGATGGGCAGAATCGGGCCACTCCAAGGATGATTTTTCCGGAATTTAAGGGGGGTTGAATTACGCATAAATTTCAAAAATTAAACGGTCTGACAAGTGACACCTCTTTTCAAAGATTTTTTTCAGCGCTGAACACGATGGTGAAGTCAGAATTGCGATATTTCATCCGTTCTCAAACTGGAGCACTTTGAAGGTGCTGCTACTTAAGATGTTCTTCACGTTACACGACAAAAAATCGAGACAAAATTTGTTGTCAAACCAGTAAAATAAAGACATTTTACATAAAACCAGTTATTTCTTTGAAAATTCATTAAAAACCAAACTCTGCATATTCTTGACACAACGGATTATCATGTTCTTAGTGCAGATCACTCTTCTGTCTAGATCACTAAATGATAGATTAATTATTATTATTTATTGTTAGAATTCTGATAGATTAATTATTAATATGAATTATCATTACTTTTTAGTAAATATTAGGTAATTAAGTCGATATCTGAAAACCATGTGCTGTTCGAATCTGCTGGGCCAATATGAACATGACCAGACAGGCTCCAACATGATTCACCCTCATGTTGACGACTTTCGATCTGCCCCAACTTTGAGCCATCATTGTGAACTCTTGGTGGTCTTGAAAAATGGTAAAAAAATAAACTATCTAAACATTCAAATATTTCGAGATAAACTTATCTCGAAATATTTGAATGTTTAGTTTATTTATTTACTTGTACGAGTTTTTCAAAATCTCAACATTCATTTGTACGGTAAACGGACGGATTTTATTTCTCGATTTTCTGAAAATCTTCTTGGGCGATTCCAATGGTTCAATATCGAAGATGAACAATGAAAATACCTATCGGATTTTGAAAATTTATTCGGTTCTAGGCACATAAAATGCACCTTTACTCACTATGATCAGCTTTTGTTTAGGTCGATTGTAAACAATATAATATTTTAAATTTGATTTTGGCACTTTCTGAATTATGTTTGCTTTCTATTAGAATACAGAATTATTGGCACCAAACTATCTCAATTTCAACACGTTCTGCGGTCCCCGAAAACCGACGATGCACATTGGCAAATGTGATCTAATGAAAACCGCGAGACCCAGCGGGCGGAAGAGCAATAATTCGTTGAACGTTGAAAAAACCTCGTTAGGTGCCTCGCCCTGGAAATGACTCTGTCGGAGTTAAGACACTTTCTACCGTCAAAACATCGTGTCCTCTAAACAAGCGAGGTCGTCTGAGGAAATAAACCATTTCTATGAACTACATAATTTGTTGACACAAAATATTATCGAGTTTTGTAAGAGCTACTCCAGTTATAAAACAATTGGCACCTACCTGTTGGTAATTATTGTAATATTCTCGGTGGTTTGGTATCAGTTGCTCGTCATTTTTTAACTTATTTCCGTACAGTTTTATATGCGTATGAAGTGGAAAGCGGACTAACGGAAGGCCGATTAAAAACACATTCAAGGAATAATGCTCGACACGATGCTATCTCTTCCGCATGCTTGATATTCCTTTTAGTTTATCTCGATGTTTCTGGTTTCCTCGAATGGTCACAAGATAGTGATAGTAGCGCTGGATAGCATCTACTCTCTTCATTTTACATTATATCCCTGGTTTCGTATTTTTTCTAAGATGTGCACGTTATTTGGACACAACGATGTGAATTTGTTACGAAACCTTCCTATTTTTACCCACTGTGGCTCCGATTCAGAAAGCAATTCACCTACGGTCGGGGCTCTACACATTAGCCCAGGAACTGCAAATATGTGTTATCACTTTTATCTTTACCCAGGCAATATACATATCTCCGGCGCTCCATTAGGCGACAGATGAACTGAAAACTGGTTTCATAATACCCAGGAGTTGAAAGCCTCGACCCGTCTAGAAGTCTTTCCAGCTATTGACCTCAGCTACCTGTTCTACAAGTACTTGAAGGCATAACATCAAATTGAAGCCTTCTCTGCTTAGTTACAGGTAGATTGTACGAGAGATTATTCTTCACAGAACGGATCTGTAACAACATCAGAACATACACTGTTGTTATTGAGGATTTCGTAATTCTGTTTGAAAACTAAACAGCTGAAAGTGAGTTTTTTTTTCTGAATGACGAGTTTCATAAACTGGAATATTGCCTTCTTGCCTCATCGAGAAAACCTTGAGCGATGATTTCCACACATTCACTTCTCTTACAATTTTGAATAATTTGGAGGCCAAAAGTGTACATTTTTAAACAAATAAGAAAGATGCACCATTGAATATTAAGGTCTGTGAACCACTATTTGAGTTTTAATTTAAAATTGAACATTTCTAGATTTTATTGTATTCCAAAACTCCATAGTTATGCAGCATGGCTATAAGATCGAATTTGCGAAGAAATAACTAGTTTTATGTCAAATGTCTCCATATTACGGGTTTTATAACAAATTAAGTCTCGATTTTTTGCCGTGTACCACCTCAATTTATGGATTTTTCAACGCTGAACAAGATGGTGAAGTCAGAATTGTGATATCTCATGCTGTTATCAGATTAGAGCAGATGAACCGTGAAGAACATCTCAAGTAACTCAACCACGTTTCTTCATTTTAAAAGTGCTCCAGTTTGAGAACGGAATGAGATATCGCAATTCTGACTTCACCATCGTGTTCAGCGCTAAAAATACCTTTAAAATGAGGTGTTACTGTTTCATTTTGGGAATTTATGAGTAAAACCCACTTCCAAAAACCCTCTGAGAGTGGGCGGATTTATTTCAGGGTGGTCCACAACGAATTTTGGTATGACAATTTTAAACATTTTGGCCGAGTTAATATCTTCCTTTTCTTTGAAAATTCGCCAAAATCGGGGTTCGGCATTAGGTACCTACCTCTTATTGATTTATATTTTTCACGCGCAATTGTTGAAGTTTGTTGTTGTTGAAGTTCGTCGAAGGGTGTAATGAACTTGGTCGTTTCTAAAGCGAAATGACTGCCCGTTACTCCTTGTGACGTTATCTTGATCGGCCGCTCCTCAAGCTCACAGTTGTGTTTCATTGTGAGCCTTGCAAAACCATATTCTGTGACTGGCCCCTCCCCAATGGGCTACCAGTCGCTTTTCGATAGGTCGTTAATAGTTGGTTTGTCAGGATGCGTATTGTTCTTGTACACGTAGCAGTTACTTCATTTTCCCCTCACGCCGGGGCTTCTCTAATCGAAATTCATTCAATTCGATCTCAGTATCCTCGAAACTATGACTTGCAGTAATAACAAACATTCTCAGTAAGGCCATACCAATAAACAGCAATGGGCAATTTTTATTCACTCTATGAAGCTGTAACTTGGCATGTAGCCTCCTTAGGACTTGCACTTTAAGCAGAACAGGCCCCGGATCAGCTGAGTGGCTCCTACAGCTTATTTCTATGCTATTGGCTCTATGAAGCTGCCATTTGGTATTTAGCCTCCTTAGGACTTCACGCTGCCCAGGCTCCGGATCAGTTCTTACAGCTAGTTTTTATGCGATTCACACTATGAAGCTGCAATTTGGTATGTAGCCTCCTTAGGACTTACACGTTAAGCAGAACAGGCCCTTGAAGCTTATTTCTATGCTATTGACTCTATGAAGCTGTAATTGGCTTTATAAAGAGAACATGAGACATATCCATGTACCTATGTATGTGATGTCGTTTAAATTCTCAACATCAGTTTGTTTCTACCAAATATCCCTTTGCAAAGGGAAGGGATGTAGTGATTCAAATTGTTTAGAGTAGGTGTAGGGGATTGTTCAACGTGGGACAAACCGAAGAGTCAAGTAGGTAATGGCACAAGAAGGATGGCCTGTCATGAACCGGTCGGAGAGGTCTGTACGAACGGATACGACATTCCTCATCTTATTTGATCGACGAATTTTGTCTAGTGCTTAAGTTAAAAATAATACGACAATCACAAATCATTCATCATCCTTCTTCGTTTCTGGGATCAGCCATTGAAGGGATCTCAGGTTCGATTTCATTCCATGACATCTCTGAGTAAAACTCGATCATTTCTATACATCCGCATTGTTGAAATAATTCACCAACGTGAGTCGGCATGAAAGGCACATGAATCACGAATTCTCAACCGTTAGGTGTTTTTAGGTCGTAGTAAACCTCCGCGGGGTTCGTGGCCCATTCATTAAGCAACAGACAACTTCAGGCCTTCGGTGATTCATCTGCGAGGCCCAATCTTATTGTGCAACCGGCGGACGTAGGAGTGATACGAACCCGACAGAGTTGTAGAAGTCGCAAGAACTCTGTCCGTTCCTAGATCAGAATTCCTTTACAATTCACCTGCACTGCGGTCTTCCATTGATACATTTTCAATATTTCTAGTGTATGATATAGGTACATCACCAGTCTACATTTTTAGCAGCTCAAAACAGGTCTTCTAATCAAAACGTACCTGATGCTTAAAGATTCGGTATCAAACTTCACAGTTACCATTTCGTGTCCACTAACTTACGGCTGAGAAAGATTTCTCTCTTCCGTTTAGTTTATTCCACCTGAAATAGAATTAATTTGGGATTTCCGCGAAGGCGTGCATCACGTTTGGCACTTGGCCATCCAAATGGAACGGTCCGAAGAATGTCGTTATCCACCGAAAATTCAGACGCCTCCTTACGAAATAATCAATTACGCTTGAACCCCATTTACTACCCTGTAGAACCGTTGAGATATTCCTTTGGCATAGACACGTGCAAAGTGAAGGTGATACAAACATCTTGCGTATTCAATATAACTTTTGGCACCTGTTTAGATTGAAATTCATCACCTCCATAACTGCCTCCTGGCCACCAATTAATCTGTTGATGCATCAATGGAAAATTCTAAGGTTGGAGTAATGTAATCCACCGCTAAAAAATTCTAGAAAGGAGCAGGTGCATGTTGAGTAAACCAATTTCGGTAGATGCATTAATTTTCGTTCAGATCCAAGATTGAAATTCATTAGATGTTTGCTTCGCGGATCACAGGTCGAGAATCACTGCTCTACAACATACTAGCACACATAGAACCTCTAGTCGCCATATTGTCTTTTTGCTCCATGTCTTGTATTATGAAGCCAGCCTCGGTATTATTTGTTTTGCGTTCGTTGGTCGTGTCGAGATCAATACCAGAGAAAATATCGCCCATTGAATAAATACAGACCTCCGGATCTCGCGAAAAAATCCCCGTCGTACCCACAGCCGACTCCTGAGTCACCCTGCGGGAGCTGACCCCCCAGCTTTTCCTGCTCAACAGGTGAATCATCCTGTCTTCAAGGATACGGACACACATTTCATCATATTCCCCATAGCCCCCTACCGGATTCCTTATCAGAGTCCCATTCAGTTCAGAAACACCCCATGGAATACATACTCAACGCTATCAAGGTAAAATTCACACCAGGTTGTCTGTCTTCACAAATTAAAATTGCACTTTTGCTATCCGAAAATGCGATGTAATCATCATCAGTGGCGGATCTCTATCGAATGAGTCTCTGTGATCTGTGAATGAGTAACGGCGTTGAGCAAGGTCTCGGGTTATGTGATATTGAGGCTTGAGCTTGTGTACTCGTATATAACGAGCGTCGGTGTCCTTCACGCTACTGCTTAGTTTGTCCATAGAAATAACAAAACCTAAGTCGCTGTCAAAAGTCTAGTGTTGGCAATCTTATGCTATACATAAATCACTGGAAGGGCTTTCATCAAGTAAAGAAAATACATAGGTTTTCATATTGGTATAATCAATAATCGGAATAAGTGGAACAATAATTATTGTGATAATTTTGGAACAAATGGGTAGTCCTCCGAAATGAATCCATACGATTCCCTGGATTTCCCTGGGTCTCTTGTACAAAATTATTGTTCTACATATTTTAAAATCTCGTATCATTCTAGGCGTCATTTGATGTTTGCAGAAATGTAATATATAATAAATAAATATAATGAGTCCCAATTATCAACATTAAAAATATTGGAGTCCAATAAACCAGAGTAAAAAATCCACAGTCATGCAGGATGGCTATAAGAGCGCATTTTCGAAAAAATAACTGGTTTCATGTAAAATGTCTCCATTTTGCGGATTTCTTCATTTTTTGGGGAGTAACACCTCACCTAATAGATTTTTCAACGATGAACGCGATGGTGAAATCAGAATTGTGATAGGTATCTCAATCCGTTATCAGTTCAGAGGAGCGCAAAGAACATCTCAAGTAACAACCACGTTTCTTCATCTTCAAATTGGTCCAGTTTGGGTACGGAATGAGATATCGCAATTCTGACTTAACGCAGGGTTCTGCGTAAAAAAACCTCATTAAAACAAGGTGTCACTTGTCAGACTGTTTCATTTTGGAATTTATTCGTAATCCCGCCTGAAACTCCACCAAACCCCCTCCACGTGATTCGATTCGTGTCTTTTGGCAGCGAATTCAGGATGGTCTGAAACGGATATTGGTAGGTAGGTATACATTTTTTTCGAAAAGTTTGGGCCTAGAACAATATCCTGTTTTTTTCGAAAATTCGCTAAAATCGTGACAAATTCTAAATATTAGGCTGCAATTCTATTTCTTACGTTTTTTTTTCTCTCTTTCACTTCAGGTGTGTCTGACGTAATTCTTATTCTCATTCTGCTTTAGATTTGTCAGATGTCCTGTTGTTTAGATGTCCTTCTCGATTCTTGTGTGAAAGCCTGAGCTAACGTTTTTATTAGAAAGTTGTGTAATTGCCAGTGCTGGAGCGCTTTGCTGGCAAGTACGACTATTACCGAAATTACCATAACTGCGTTTCCCCTTCACATCCTCCTCGTCCAACGGCATTCTTCGCCGCAGCGGGGGTTTTTGTTGTTGTTGTTGTTTTCTCTCCTATTACAACAGAACTAGTTTGACGGTCTGACGTACAAGTTGACAGGGATGGAAGGACCGTCTGCGTTGCAACTGGTTCAGCACGTTCGTACGAGTAGTGGGTACTTCCATCTTCTCCGCGTGTTTTCCGGACTCGAGTGAAAACAACGCCTCAGGACATTGTCAAGAAGTTAAAATAATACACTTTTCATCTCCACTCCACAGGTTTCACCAGCTCTTTCAGGGCCACTGCGTGCTGCACTTTCCTCCTTTACACCAAGTCCTCACCATTCACAGTAATAACTGGAAATATCTGTTCCAACGTCAACATACTGTCGTCATTTAGAAGCCATTATTAGCTACTAACCCTAATACGCAGTAAACCTAATTAGGTACGAGTTAAAAACGTTCTTACTAGTCGTACTGACACAATATGTCATATCCTCGGAACTCACACGCAGTAAGTCCTCTTCACAGCACTAGTATCACAAATCCTCTTTCACCCCTCAGTACGAACTAAATCACTCGCGACGAAATCGTGGAAACCCATGTTCAGAAAACAAGAGTATTAGAAAAAATCGTCTATTTCCACTGAAGAAATATGAGTACACTGTTCGACCGGTTTCGGTGATTAAACCATCGCCTGTAACAAAACAACACCGGTGCATTACAGAGAGATGCACTTACATAGGGACCCCAAAAGTGAAAGGTCTATTAAGATTGGTACATACATACAATCCAAAATTTGAATTTCAATGTGGAATAGTGTTCTTAGGAAAAAGAGCAGGGAAGGAATTTCAAATTTAGTCAGGGAAGCTACGACTGAAGAAACATTTTGTACTAGCATACCGTACTATAGGAAAATTTCAGATAGAATTGGTAAAATATTAACTTCTAAAGGGTTTAGAGTAGGGTATACAACTAAAAATAATCTCAAATCTTTATTAGTTTCAGTTAAGGATAAAATTAATATGCAGGATATAAATTAAAATGTTCTTGCGGACTGGAGTTTGTGGCCAAACTAGTAGGAAGTTTAGGAAAAGGATTAAGGAACACGAAAAAGATTTTAAGGGTAGTAAGGGGGAATCAGCTTTTGCACGTCTCTTGAACGAATAAAGTCCCTCATTTGTGCCAGAAAGGAAGGATGTTGGATGTACGTGAAAAGTTCGAAATTAGTAAGAGTTCCATAAAGTTTTTCTCCATTGTTACGTCCATTTTTATAATTGTCTATAATAGCTTGGATCCTAACCCCCCCTACACACCCAATCACTTCTAACAGCCAAGCCTTTGCCTCCTCGAACTACATGGATACTGATCTGGCATCACGGACCAATCCTAAATGATTAAAGGTATTACCATCGACCGTACAGTGGTTAATGTTATTCGACTTAGTTCTTTGACTGAGCTTCACGCGTGAGCAGAGATGAAAATGAGATTAATTTACATTCTGTCTCAGCATCCGGCGTATGATATCCGTGATACTGAATTTCCGGTCGTAAATGAAAACCGTCAGTTGGAAAAAATACAGATAAGGAAGTTCCAGTTCCTAGTGTGCTCACCAGTATTGTTGACTCGGTAAATTGAAAGTTGAATGGTGAATATTGAGTTTTAATTTGGTAGGTACATGATGATTTCTCGTGAGATGGAATAAACACTGGGAAGGGGTGGAACTATTGAGATGGGAAACTTTGTCAGGCAGGTGGCAAGAGATAATCTTCCATGTCTACATCCAGCGAGATGATCAGTGAGACTATGATTGTGAACAATATTTACACGAGTCGTTTTATACCGAGACTTTTAAATTCGATAAACCATTGTTGATAGCCCGAACTTATCATTTATTGTATTGGGGATGCATTTGACTTCTGTCGAAAGGTCGTCACCTATAGACCAAGAAAACCATCGGAAAGCAAATAATTACCTACTTAAAAAATCGATTATCTGCTTTCGATTAATAGAACATCGATTATTCACAGCGATTAACCCGTCAAATCGATTATTAGCTTACGATTAATCATTTGATGTTATAATCGATTATTAGCTTACGATTAATCATGAATGAATGAGTAAGTTTATTCCGTAGATTCACAAATATACAAATATACATCCATATAAGATCTTCAAGTTTACAAGTATAAAATAAATAAAGTCTTCAAGTATATACAATTAGACAATACAAATAAATTTTCTTCTTGATTATCCTACCGGAAATTACTCCATAACTATAGGAGAATCCTGTGTGGTTATAGGGGAGTTGCTAGAATAATTCTAGCATTATTGATTCTAATATCTAAAAATATCTAGATGAGTTTGATACCTACTATCAAACACCTACTATCATCTAGTGTTATAATCGATTATTTGGTTCCGACGTTGCATCCCTAGTCCTGTCTATTTAAACTGTCATGGGCGGAAGAAGGAATGTCTCTGATAGTGGTTGAGGGGGTCAAAGGCGAAAAGAGAGTTGATATGGACGAGATGCCATTGGACACGTAGTTCATGGGGGATGTACTGGTTCCTCGGAAATGACGGGGGTTACGGTCACAGTCTGTGATCGTGAGATAACGAAAGAACGACTACCACATGTGATAATCAGAATCTGATGATATTTAACATTCCTGGTTTTCCTATTTGTACTTGCCATTGTTCGTCTTACTTGGCTTCTCTCTAGGCGAATCTCTCCCGTATTTGGAACCCAACCGTCCTCAGGACCTTTAACATTGAAGCGAATTCACACATGTAGAGCATCTCAAACCCCAATGATAAATCATAACAGCCCCCCCCCCCCCCTTCATAAATCGTGAAAATGTGCTTAAAAATCAAATAACGTCACTACCACAAGGGTAAGTTGTTGATTCAGGATATCGCCCTGACAGACGGCTAAGCGGCGCCCGCATCCCTTCAACGTCCATTCCCCGTCAAAATGAACTTTTTGTTTGTTTTCCTTTTGTTTTGTGACGTAGTGAATGAGAAAGGGGTAGCTTTTATTTTTAGGCCGCGTGGCATCTGAGTGCGGACTCCCCTTTTCAAAGCTCGAGAGACAATCGCTGTTCGTTTCGGCGGCTCTCACTGAACACGTTCGAAGGGTGCTGAGGGCTTTGAAGGACCTGTTTGAACGAAAACCGCTCCCCTGTAGAGTTCACCGGTCTTGAACAGAGGAACAGTTGCGATTAGAATTGGTTTCCGGAGTGGACTCACAACGGAACTGAATTGGAGCGTTAACGGGCACTAAACAGTTTAATAAGATTAAGAAGAGGGTCAATCCCAATAAGTGAGCCAGCATCTGCGAAAGCTTGAAACCAAATCATTCCGCCCTCAAGTGTAGGGGTAGGAAATGCAGTATTCTATGTAGACGACTACTTGATAACCCTGTGGACGTTGTAGTCTTTAGCAGGTACCTACCCCTTCTTAGCTTTAATGACTTACAACGTAGTTTAGCTGCACAAAAATGTCGCTTAGCATCATCTCAAAAATGAAGTTTTTTTTTTTTTTCCTTTAAAACATTCTTTATTACACCAAGTTTACAACTTATTAGCAATTTAATTTTGATCTTATTTACTACGTGTAGCAATCGAAACAAGATACAGAACTTGTTAATTGTTGAGTCAGATAACTGTTGAACTATTCATTACTTCACATTCACTGTGTTAGTTCGTGAGGCTTCCTTCTTTTCAATCTTCTCAGTAGGTCACATACATCCAGCAAATGGACAGCTTCGATGTTGACATGACCCCTTAGTCGCTCTTGGTGGGCGATGGCAATTTTCTTGATAGTTTCATCGATAGATTCCACCTCTAGATCATGGTGAAGTCTATCATTCTGAATGTACCAGGGTGCATTAACTATGCTCCTGAGCACACTGTTTTGAAAGAGCTGAATAATTTTCCGATTGCTCTGAGCTGTGCAGCCCCACAGCTGCGCTCCATAAGTCCATACTGGTTTTAGGACTTGGTTGTACAGGGTTAGTTTATTTTGCACAGACAGTTTTGATCGCCTGCCCATTAACCACGACATTTTTCTGGGTTTAAGAGTCAGTTCGGTTTTTTTCTTCTTTACGTGCGATTTCCATCGCAGCTTCGCATCTAATGTCATCCCAAGATATTTCGCTTCGTTGGCGTAAGGGATGACTTTGCCATTGAGGTAAGCGGGCAAGTAGCTGATTTTGCGGTTCGTGAAATTAACATGGACCGACTTTGCCTCATTCATCCGTATTCTCCATTTAGCAGTCCATTTTTGGATTTGTGTAATAGATTGGTTGAGCTTGCCCATAGAAGCGTCAATGCTCTCCCCCACAGCTAACACTGCGGTATCATCTGCAAAAGTGGCGGTTGTATTACTACTGATTTCAGGTAGGTCACTGGTGTAGAGCAGGTACAGGAGTGTATGACTCTAACAGCTCGGCATATTGTGATGGTAGTGATTTTCTCAGTTTAAACTTTAGGCCATCATGCCACACTTTGTCAAACGCTTGGGTAACGTCGAGAAAGATGGCAAAAATGAAGTGAGCAATTCATTTCATAATTGTAATTCGTCCCCTGCATGAGCTGCAAATTTGTGAAATAAAAATTCACTGAATTTCTCTAAATTGGTTTAAAGCCAAAGGATACAAATATTCGTCATTTAGCATACAGCTTCCAAACTGACTTATTACAAGGACATCACAACCCTCATCATAATTCTGGAAACCAACTGAATATTTTCGTTTCTTCGAACCAACTAAATTCTTCCCAACAATCGAAAAAAAACTCTGCAAATTCTAGACACAACGGTAAATTATCTTGTTTGTGCAGATTACCCTTCTCTGTAGATCACACTGATCTGCATACAATATCCGGAATTGGTCAACAAAGTTGTTTGTGGGATAGGAAGAGGGGGAGGGAAGGGGTGGAAAGGGGCGGGGGATATAAATGTGTAATATTGATGTCTGTCGATCATGATGCGAGTTACCCTACATTAATTAGAAGGGGGCAGGGGTTGTCTCCACCCCCACCGAGCCGTACATAAAATTTAAATTGTGGGTGAATGTGGAGGTGGGTGAGAAGGAGGAAAGCGAGCAGATGTGGGTGGTTGATGATGGGGGGAGGGGGGGTCTGGTCACCCCCACCAACCCGTCCATAACATTTAAATTGTGGGTGGAAGTGGGTGGGAAGGAGGGAATCGAGCAGATGTGGGTGGGAAGGAGAAAAGCGAGCAGATGTGGGTGTTTGATAAGCGGGTGGCGAAGGGGTCTGGTCACCCCCACCAACCCGTACATAAAATTTAAATTGTGGGTGGAAGTGGGTAGGAAGGAGGAAAGCGAGCAGATGTGGGTGGGAAGGAGAAAAGCGAGCAGATGTGGGTGTTTGATAAGCGGGTGGCGAAGGGGTCTGGTCACCCCCACCAACCCGTACATAAAATTTAAATTGTGGGTGGAAGTGGGTGAGAAAGAGGAAAGCGAGCAGATGTGGGTGGTTGATGAGAACCGCACTTCCACGAATATTACGAATGTTGAAGATTTTTCAAAGGGCGCTACAACCCGGTCTCACCATAAAAGTCGTTAGAAGTATTTAAAACAACGGTTTATTAACTTATTTGTGCAGATCACCCTTCTGTCTAGATCACTTAATGGTAAATTGATTATTATTATTTAAAGTACGTAGATTTTGTATGCACAGGGAGGGTGATGGTGAATTCTCTAATTTCTGAAAAAAATGCCCTATGACTTATATTTTTACTCCACTTAAAACCCGAGTTTTTTCACTTTTAAATTTATTTTCGTGTTTCCGACCTTACGTCACGAAAACGGACATAACTCCCTTATTTCCGAATGTAATCTCAAATCTGAGGATACCGTTAGAAACAGCATTAAATTTCCTATTTCTGTATTGCCAAACTAAAATCTTTTGATCAGGTTTACCAGGTAAAAAATCAGCCTAAAAAGAAAAACTTGTCAAATCCCGGAAATTTCCTACTACTCTCACTTGAAACTCCAACTAGGAAATTTCCTACACAACGGTTTATTATCTTCTTTATGCAGATCACCCTTCTGTCTAGATCACTAAATGATATTAATTATTATTACGAATTATCATTAATTATTATTATCAAGTAGTGTAAATTATTAATATTAAATATTGTAGAATTGAGACATCAGTTGAGACACCTTGAATGATAGACAGAATCGTTTACTGATTTTACATAAATCAAAAGCTTTCCAAAAAGTGGTGAACGATTTTTGTATTTGAAGATAAACTTACGTAGCAACGCATTGGTTGTAAGCGATTTTTTTTAAACAAATGCATTTATTTTAAAAATACAATACATAAAATACATAATGCTTAATGCTACTCCCCTCTTTAAGCAGAGCTTGTGCTGAGGGGAGGAGTCGAATCCTCGCAGACAAATATGAATGAAACAAATGCAAAGTAACTAAAATAAATACAAATTTTCAAAAATAAATACAGAAAAAAAATCATCAGAAATGGTGAATCAAGCTTTTTGGTGTCGCTTTGCGCATTTGTGTGCCAAAGTAATGATATGAAAATGAAGTGATGAAATACATCATGTGAGGTTGAGAGGACGTTTCGGGCTTCACTAATATTCTGCGGGAAACCTTGGAATTTTGGAGACATTGTAGTTGTGCACTGCAAACTATCGATTATAGTAACTGAACTTCACTGTGTGGTTGATATACCACTTGTAATTAGTACTTTTTTGGTTCCCTAGATCGATCTGGGTAAGAACCTAATGATGAGAAACTTCGCGTTTTTCGGAGTAAGCGAATGGTAAGAGATAGTCTTGTATCTCTTCTTCGTGGCGAATCTCTTTCAAGTGTATCAGTGTCCCCTTGAAGATAACGTCGCTGTGCTATGATAACTGAAGCTGTGAAGATAACAATAGCTGTACAAATTCACAGGGGGTTTTTTCTTAGCAATTATCAATACATTATTTGAATTCTGGTTGTTTCTATGTTCACGAAGTTTTCAAGCCGATGGTGAACCACCTCTAATTTAACTGTTTGTGGAGAAATATGTACTGTCGGACATCCATCATACTCTCGATTCACAAGGTCCACCCAAGTCCCTCTGTATTCAAATTATCTACAACCTCATCCATCTTGTTCTGTCTTGTATGTACAATACGAAGAGGATTATCCAAGACATTGCTATCAATCACAGGATGTGCGAAGCATAAGCTTTTGGACCGTTCTTCCCAGTATCTGATAATAATATCAATCTCCAATTCATTTCCATTTACTACCTATTCATGGTTTTCTAAAGGTTTCAGAAGAGACAAAAAACTAGTTCCGTACCATAAAAATCAATCGATTCTGTGACGACCTAATCGATTCCCCACCGATTTACATACTGTCGAATAGAGGTATCGGTCAACCATGAATTCCATTCGATCTGGCGCCTAATTTTGAATCTAGAGAGTGAAAACCCCAAAATTTATTATACGACTTGTTGCAAGCGTCGATATAGATGATTCGATAGCATAGGTGTAGAATATCATACCTGCGGCCTGTTTAACATACCTATAATTGTACACTACGTTCATAATGAGGAATTACCTACAACTTTCACAATGGGAAATCTTCTTATTAATGTCATTATTAACCTTCATTATTCAATTGCAGACTGACTAATTTCGTGAAAAACGACTGTAAATGACAGTTGGTTCCATTTGAATTTATCTAGTTTTTCAATTCGCACTTTGTTTTGGTGTTTTGCAGACGTTTCGCCCTAACAAACGTTTCTCTCCTGGCACCATGCGGTACTCCCTTCACAAGCAGGCCCAGGCCTCTCTCAATTCAGGTATCAATCTCCGCTCGGTTGTTCAGCTCCCTGAAGGAGAAGAACTCAACGACTGGATCGCTGTACACGGTAATCATTTTAGTTTATATTGTAGTATGTTACAAAATAGGAGCCTGTATACGACCTGTTTCGAATATTTGATCTTGTTCACTTCCCGAGAGTTTTCCCTTTTGTAGTTGAGATATGCCCTATTGTATTCCTCCTTCCTGCCTTTCAGATCCAGAACAATCGCGTTTCATGTTACACGCGTTCCCTGCTTCACCAAGTGCGAGTAAAACCAGATTAGCGTTTTTACCTCGCTGTAGGATTCGAGTATCACTTCCCTCGAGTAGAACGTGAAGCGTATTACTTGCCTGTGTTACCAGGAGCCGTAGGCGATACGTTTGCGGTAAATTACCTTTCAATTCCCTCGCTTTTACTCCAGGGGACAGGTTTCCTTTCCTATTTAGCATTCTCCACGGTTTTCACGCCCAGGAATTTCCGCGAAATCCCTCCCCACCCTGAGCCATTACCTATAGTCGACGCCAACCGATTCTGTTCCCGTGTATCAGACTTCTTGGTCTCTCGATCGTTCCGTACACCTTTTGTCCAGTTCAACTAGTGCTGCTTTCGAATAATTATACAGGGCGTTCAAGGGAGATAACACCATACTTGAAGGGATTTTGATATTAGTGCACTCATGTTCTTATTGTTTAGTGATTCATTCAACCTTTCAGATCACTTTCGCTTATGTGCTCAAGGCTCTAATCAGCCTTCAGTTGAATATGATCTACTTCAAGCACACTTTCCCTACTATTATTACAAACTCAATTATGTACCTACCATACAAATCTCCAAGATGCTGGTGAAATTGCTCACTGGTTCAAGTTCAGTGACACTGAGCTGTTCACGGTCACCCCGCTTCGTCGCATCCTTGAATAGAGTCTGGAGCTCGATGGTGGGTGGCTGCCTCGGATCTCGGTAGTTCAACATGTGAAGCGATGTTTTACTTCTTATTACTACAGGCTATTGTCTCGAAGCAGGCTAACAAGGGCCGCATTGTCCCTCCAGTATCGTCGGGTTCCCGAGATAAGAGTTTCTGTAAGGGTGTAATATTTCGATCCGCCTCACCAACGTAGGAGTATAATGGAATAAATGGGAACATAGAGCTCCGATTAATTCAGAAATGTATTCCTATAAATATTTATAAATTGTTCTGTCTAGATCACATTTCTGATCTGTAGGTGCAATATCCTAGTGATTCCCTTAACTACTCGAAATAATTGTACTAAGGAGGTAAAATATTGAGTGTTCGTTTGAGTAAGTCACCAGATGGTTTCGCTCCAAGTCGGGGGTTCTTCTTGACTAGTTCAGTGGTGGCATAATTTTTTTAATAAATTCCGGACGACCTGTAAAATTCATAGGTTACCACCTCCATCCTCCAGATGATTGTTTTAAAATTTCGATCAGGTTAGTTACGTTTCAGCTAGACGTCTGTAGAAGAATGAGTTCGATGTGTAAAATATTACACAATAGTGGGGGGTGTGCAGACGAATTCTACCATGAAGCCTGAAAATTATAATGAAACATGATTACCGTGCCTGTTTTTTAAGGTCCGTGACATACTAAGATAGAGATTTTTTTCATCGAGTTTCTACGGTGTTGATAATTCGTTCCATTCATGTTGCAGTGGTAGATTTCTTCAACCGGATCAATCTCATCTACGGCACTGTCAGCGACTATTGCACGGAAGAGAGCTGTCCGACCATGTCCGGCGGCCCTCGGTTCGAGTACCTCTGGGCTGATGGTGTTAAATACAAGAAGCCCACGCCCCTCCCCGCACCTCGCTATGTCAACCTCCTCATGGACTGGGTTGAGTCGCAGATCAACAACGAGACCTTGTTCCCCGTTATGACAGGTGAAACTGGAAAAGTCGTTTGGTGGAAGAGTTGAAGCTGTGTTCTTCAATAACCTTAGATTCTAGGGCGAAAATCTGGGTGTTAAGGGCCTGCAGGACCCAGGTTGGGAGGTTATTGAAGGATATCTCAGGCTGTGATTGACTTGAAGTTTTGAAATCCGGGGAGTTGTCCCCCACTAAGAGAAGAACATATACCGAGGTATAAGTTCCGGGGAACTTGTGCACCTCGGAGGAGTTCACACTACTACATGACAAAAATTATAACATTAAAAGTCTACTATGCTCTTAATCAGACCTTGTGGGAAAGGGCCTACTATTCAATTAATGAAATAATAATTATTTCATTATTCTAACTGGTGACACCAATGCAACGACGCAAAGTAAATTAAATAATTCTAATCAGTTGTTTTTTGAAGTGGGAGTAGCTACGAAACGAAAGTATATTAATAATTTGATGAAAAAGGAACCTAAAACACAAACATATGAGTTTCTTCTATAAAATTCTGTGTTCATTTTAGGAAGGATAATACTGGAATTAGTAATACTACGAGAGCACGGGAAAAACAGATCAGGACCAATACCAGCAGAGAATACATGTAGACAGGACTGCGTTAGGAAAACTTGATGTACATTTTGAACATGGAACTGCTTATAGAAAAGTGCTCTCGAGTATCTGGAGCTTTTACTTACTGTAATTCTTAATAAATGATTTTTGATTTTTGGAACCTATTTACTCCACACGGGGCATGAAGTCTATGAGCTAGTGATGGTAGGGTCCGATGTGTGATAGACTTTACTTGGAAGACGAAGTATGTACGAATTGATGTACGATTATGTACTGTTATTCAGCTTGAGTGCAAAAATCAGCATTTTATACATTGTCTTACTCGACTTTCAAATTACTTCAAATTCCTTTTTGGATTATGATGTCTTAATCTTGATTTACCTACAAGAATCCTGGAACCTGTCAGTAATATCTAACGTTGTGAATTACTTATTAATAGCTACTGGTATAACGAGGTTTCACTAAGTCATTGTTGATGGGAAATCTGATTTGAATTGTGAGTTTGCTCAGCTTCCTTGTGTGTATAAATGAAGAGGAGCACCGAAGTGATGGAAGTTGAAAAGTTTGCGGCTCCTCCAACGTCTCATTACGCTGACATCAAAAGTTCTTGGATTCCGTCCCTGTGAACTCTGCAGATTAGTGGCTTCTCGCCGCTTTGTTACATGTCAACCTGCGTGCTGGGGCGGTCCTCTTCGTTTGCATAATTTTCCTTTTTCGCCCGACTCGCGAGGTACTTCAGCACAGAAAACCCTCGACCCCGTTTGTTACATCGATTCTCTGCTACTGGCTCAAATGGAGTATTATTTATGGGCTGCGTGAGACGGACAAAATGATTTTTCTCCTTCTCATCCACCACCTACTCCTTCAATAATTCATTCAGCTCACCTACTATAATTGCTTGGGAATGTTGGACGTTGTATACGTACTTTTGTTTTACAAAGCCGTTTTAATGTTCAAATACGTAGGTAAGTATTCACCAACAAATGAGTAGACCCATGATATCTGCACGACAAAAATTAATGATTTCAACAAATTCTCAATACCTAATCCCTTGTGTAGAGCACCCAATACATTCAGTAATAGAATAATATAAAGTCAACTTGAATTATCTAATATTCAATTTTTCGTACAAATCAGTTTTGAGCATTTACATGTGGAGCTTATGATCTTGGTGAATTTTTTTTTTAAAATTAATTCAGAAACATTTTTGTGCATAGCACTATATATGTAGTAGTACTATAATATAGGAATATAATAGTAACTTGTTCAAGGATAGTACAAGTTTAGTCCATCAACCTCCTAGTATAGCCAATCGCTATTCGTACTGAACCACTGTACGCAAAGCTCTGAAGATATAACATATTTTAGATGACTTTTGGGAGGTTTCAATTGAAGCCCTCAGCGAAGTCATTATGATGTTTCCGATTGAGACGCCTGAGGGTCGATCGTTAGGTATTTTATTGATGAGCAGATTCGTATGAGAAGAAGCTTTTCGGTAGGAAGCTTAGTATTTGACTGTTGGTACTTCAAGATCCTTGTGAAGTTCTTTATTCCTGATGTACCAGTCCGCCCCAGGGATCATACGGAGGATCCGATTCTGCAGCACCTGTACTCTAAACTTGACCGTTGATGTACAGAAGAACCGACGAAATATTCCCTATTCTATGATGCCAAGGGCAATAGAAGGGAGATAAAATTGATCATCCATGTACCCTCAACTGAGTTGTAGACGTAGAGTGAATCAGGGATAATCTCATCTTGAAGCGTATTTTTGAATAAGTCGTGTGGGAAAAGGGTAGTGCATTTTTTCGTCTGCCTCAATTCTAGTTTCACTCTCCTTTTTTTTCCTCTGAGCAATATCGTATAGTACTAGTATTATACACATGTGTGTAGATGAAGCTCTGATATTGAAGATTTTTCATAACTCCGAATCCTTCATTTTTCAGATGTCCCGTTCCCCAAAACCTTCATCACGCTTTGCCGGAAGATATTGGCCCGTCTTTTCCGAGTTTTCGTCCATGTGTACATTCACCACTTCGATCGCATCGTCGCCATTGGAGCCGTAAGTATAGATCACTGGCCTCCTAATGCTCAGCTTCTGCCTTAAGGTATCAGGTGTCATCATGATCGTAACTCATTTCGTTCGTGGTTTTTGGGCTTCGAAAAGTTGAACATATCCAACAGAAGCTGTCGCTCCACTGATTTGTTCATTAATAATACTTGTCATTAGTATAGCTTTATATTAAGAAACCATAGTAAGTACTTTAGGCTGTATGGATATTATACTCTGTGAAATTGTTTATGTGATTTACTAAAGATTATGAAAGAACGTTCTGACGCCGGAAAAAATTCGTTGAAACCTTGCGGAAGGATTTCAGCTTTTTATGCACTGACTGCGCCAGTGAATGTCCCTTGATTTTGGAGGGAAAAAACATGCACTTCCTCACTCTTCCCCGTTTGTGGGAATTGTTTTGTGTACACATGAATTCAAGAAAAAGAGACGTTCTTCACACCCAAATCTCATCTTTCATATGGATTTAAACTAATGTTTAACATAAACAAGTGATTTTTCCACCATTAAAACAATAAATATGGCTTGAACCAGTGTTTTTGGAATGTTCATTCTGATTTGTGTAAATTTAAAAAATACCAATTTCAGGCCAATTTAAGAAAATGTTGGCTACAGGTTCTGCTTGCTACTAATTACATATATTTGATCAACTCCCTTATTGAAGGAGTAAATGAATTGTTGCGATAAAATTGTGTTATCCTGTGCCAACACCAAATTCGAAATAATTACAAATCCAATTTCCCTGAAACAATTTAATTGTGTGGTAAGCTTTCACTTTGATGGATTCGTCAGGTTTTCAACTGAGTCGATTCAATTCGTGGATTTGTGATCACCTGACGAAACCGTCTTCATTTTTGCGCCCTTTGTTATAGATGGAGCCGCTGCCAAATTCTAAGAAGGCCCCCCATTCGACAATATATCTCGTAAGCATGCGCACGAACCGTTCGAAAAATTATTGGTGGTATCCCTTACTGATTAACAATTTTTCCCCCCTTAGACGGTGGAAGATGCGAGGAAGCTGTATGCGCCCTTTTCCACTTTGGCATTTTCTTTTTCGTACGATGTAACTAACATTATTCTTGTTGTGCATGGGTAAATCTGGGACTTGGCATGGTGGTATTTCTTGAACAATACGTATTTTATAATATTATTATACGAATTATGGTAAACAACGTCACTCCTTTGGGTTAAGATTTCAGTTCCACTACGGTGTAAAATCTTTACTGACGTAATTTGGTCTTTAAAAAGATTAAAAGAATGAAATTGTTAACAAACACTGTACCTATGCATAATTGCGATGGCTTTGGGAATTGCGTACATACTGTGCATGCTCAATTGGTTGCTACAACCTGATTTTCACGACTGGTAATAATCAAGAGATTGTTTTGTGAAAGAGAAGAATTGTTAATTAAATCCAGAACCAAGTAGTTTCCCTGATAGGAAAATATAGCAATCGCAGAGCTTTCAAAGCAGTTTGCTCAGGAGCATACTTAACTGGCCCTCACAGTGGCAAAAATTGTGCACAATATTTTGTAGATGTCGTGTTTGCGCAAAATATTGAGAGTGTGAGGGGAAATATTGTGCCAAAAAAGGTGTTCAATATTTTGCGGGGCGTTTGATATTTTTCTGGAAGATTTGACCCTCGCGAGTTGAAAAATACTGAGCAATATTTTTGTGTACTCTGAGATCTCCCGATCATTCAATATTTTGCACGATATTTTTGCTCAAAATATTGAACGTATTTTCTTTGCCAGTGTGAGGGCCCCTTTGGACTCCACCACGACCTTAAGAAAGGATCAATGACATTTTCAAGAAAATTGCTATTGCCCACAATGGGTGACAACATCGTAGCTGTCCAATTGGTTGATGTTAACTGGATGGAAAGGAAGAAACCCACACAAGCTAATACTGTGAATGTAAATTATTATAGCTCAACACTATAAAAATTATCAAAAATAATTGCCCACTAGTAAATTAGGCCAAAATCATATTAAGCTCTCCAGAGCTATCCAGGGATACACTTGGATTAATATACAAGTTCGTCTTGCAAATAAAGATCTGGAAAAATGGTATTCCTGTTTTCAAATATCTCTTCTGCTTTGCTTCTAGCTTCCTCGTCAATGAATTTCACGTCACGGGCCGTGTGTATCTTTTGTCACTCGGAACCCATACTGTATAATGTGTTCCATAATAATATTATTATGCTGTATAATAATAGGTTCCATAATAATATTATTATGCTTTTGACGTTAGGGAGAACCAATCCATTAAAAAAATCCACAATCATGCGAGATACGGAATTTTGAGGGGAATTTTTACCCAAAAATTCCAAAAATGAAACAGTCTGACAAGTGACACATAATTTATAAGAATATTTAACGATGTAGAAGTCAGAATTGCAACATCTTAAACCTTTCTCTGACTGGAGCACTTTGAAGATTAAGAAACGTGGTGGTTAGTTGAGATGTTATTTACGGTTCTGCTTCCATCCGATAACGGAATCCACGAACTGAGGTGTTACTCGGCAAAAAATTCTCACAAAATTTGTTATAAAACCAGTAAAATGGAGAAAGTTGACCAAAAACCCGTTATTTAATCAAATATTGGCTCGTATTGCCATGCTGCATGATTGTGGATTTTATTAACTTGGAGTTTTGGGAATAACGTTCCAAATTCTGGTAAATTTCCTCCTTTGTTGGATTCGACGTATTTCATTTAATTTTCATACCCCTTATTTTTGTATGTTTGCAGGAACCCCACGTCAACACTTGTTACAAACACTTCTATTACTTCGTTAGAGAATTCGACCTGGTCAACCAAAAAGAGCTCGAGCCCCTCAAAGAAATGACATCGAGAATATGTCGAGACGCTTCGCCAGTGCCTGCCCGCTGAAATGAACTATTTTGAAACGGATATTTGGTCAATGGGAGACCTCGTTGCCGCCTTGTTTTGTACTTTTACAAAATGCGAGTAAATGAAGGGCTTTTTATAGATTTGAAAAAAATGACACACGGTTAGACATAAATTTCTTATTGGATTTCGTGAAGTTTTTGAGTTTATGGGTGATCTTTTGAATGCGATCACAGTTGGTGTTTGACTGAATGATAGTTGTATATCATGATGGTAACTGCGGGAAATGTAAGGAGTGGCAAGTACGAAACGAGCCCTGATCAATATTACTGACCATATTATTAGGCGAATCAATTGAAATCAGAAATTGACCGGTTTACTGCTTAAATGTGAGGTATTTTCTCCATTTTTTGCTCCCTCTTCGAGCATTTGTGATAACTAACGGAGACGACCCACCGCTCCTTTTGCCCCATCGAAGTAACTCTCTTGACTCAACCGTCTTTCCAATGAAGCTGTATCCCTCTACCAATTGCCCCCTTCGATCGATTACATTCCTCTTCCGTGGTATTTCGACTCAGATACCAAACAAACCCATTGGTCCCTTGAATTCTATTGAACCCAGTCTGTGTTCTCCTTCGTTGTAATTAGACCAGCCTTCGCCCCCTTTAAAGTAAATCCACAGATCTGCAATCGACCAGCCTGCTCTGTTGTCTGCTCTCATTGCCCCTTTCACCCACATTCCCTCACTATCATAAAATTACCCATCGCCACTTCAAGTAACTGCCTACACCCTTCCATTGCTACCTTCAAGAACTCCCTACACCCTTCCGTTGCTCTCTTGAATCTACTTGAACCTATCTATAACCCCCTAGAATCATTTTGACCCCCAACCTTGTAGTACAAACCCCCTATCGCCCCCTCGAATTAATTGACTCATCCATCACCGCTGGAGCCACTATCCCACCATCTTACTCCAGACTTGATTTTAGCCCAGCCATATCCACCTAAAACAATTAGCCCTTGTCTTCGCCCCCTTGCTCCCACCTAAGCAGCGAATAGGTCCCAATTATCAATAAATATAATTCCAAATGTATAAATAAATTATAAAAATCCAATTCTACACTCGATTGCACAACACCAAGCTTCTCCTCCGTTCAAAATGTCGCCCATAATTTTACCGCGCTCTTTCTTTTTCTGCTGAACGCCACTCAATGTGGCAGAGTTCACCGGTTTGCTTTCATTCTAACGTTCAACGTCTGAATTTGATGCAAAGAAAACTGAGGTATTCTAGTCCCCCAACTTCGGTTGTTTTTATTATTATTGTACTCCGGTTCACTGTTGAAATGTTAACAAAAGACCTGTGTATTGTGAATTACACCATGAAGAAATTAAATAAAATGAAATAAAATTTTTAAAAATACATAGAAATCCATAGTGGCAGTACCTATTACAGTTGTATTTCTTTATAGTGTGAACCGCTATCACCTCGAATTATCACAGTACAAAAATTATCACTGTAGCTTTCCTATCACGGAGACAAATCAAGGATAATCAGTAGAATGTAATCTGCTTCATTTGAAATTCATTTGATAAACCAAAGAATCAGTGATTGTTATAACTGTCATAAAGAGAAGAAGAAAAATATTATATTTATCCAATTAAATAATATATATTTATCGTCTTTAATTACTAGTATGTTTATTGTAATAATTACTAATTAATAAAAACTAAACAACCCTCGATTTAAAACTAGAATTTACTTAACAGTACATTTAATTATTAAATGTACTGTTAAGTAAATTCTAGTTTTAAATCGAGGGTTGTTTAGTTTTTAATTGAAAGTACCTACTCTTTAGATTTTTGTTGCGTTCCGAAAAAAACAAGTTTTTGGTATTGAGTAAGTTGTACATTATGGTGTATTAAATCTGTTTAAACGTAATGTATAATTGAATTTTAAATAAATTGGTTCAGCGATTTTTGTTGCTACATCTTCAATAATCCCTATCTTCTTTGAGTAATGTGGGATTTGTAGAGTGTTGATTTGGAATCGAAAATGGTGGAAATCGTTTAGGTATGAGGTGAAGGTTTTAATGGAAGTAAATTAAAAGTATATTATGGTATATTATACTATTATGTTTTTATTATAATATACTACAAATTATCGATGGTCTCACGGCAACCTCCCACATCGTCATTTGGGCGACTTTTCAGCAGAGCCAAAAAACCATCTGCCAATGACTATGTTCAGTGAGTAACTCAGTAAATAAATATAAATCGAGAGATGTTACGTACCTAACTTATACTTAGATCGATCCGCCGGGGGAAGACGGTTCGAATGGTATGCATAACTCATTTTGGCCAAAAGTGACGATGTGGGATGTTGCGGTGAGACCCTTGTACGTTTTTTGAGGTCCATATTCCTATCATACTCCATGTAAGCGCATGTTATATTACTCTCAAACTGCTACTAGATGGCATCTCAAGCTCATTTTGTGGCAAAACTGGACTGAGGTCGTTTTTCCCTTGAGCCCTTTAATTATTAATAAATTATACTCAAATTTCTTACCTATGTCGGAAACACTAAAGAGGACGCCCCAGTGCGTGATTCCTCCACTTCCACGCATTCAACGAAGTTTAGGATCCACTGCTATGACTTCTCAGGGAACTTCGAACAAACCTGAGCTGTTCCAGTTTTTTAAATTGGTGACTCATTTGAACATTCTCGTCCTCCCATTAGGTACAATCTCGTTTCCGAAGTCACGATAACTTTTAATCCGACCCGACAACTGCGCTACCCGTCGAAGAAAATCCGACTCAGATCAAAACAAGGACCAAGAAAGTTTGGTAGACAATAAAAAACAATACAAACCAAAACACTACCTAACAACACAACTCTCAAGACGAACAAACTATATGTCCGCCATGGTGCTACAGCGTCAGGACAAGAAAAGAAGAAGAAGTAGGTTTGGTCGACGCAGGTTAGAGTTAGCAGCCATTTGCAATTTTGCAGATCCCCGAACGCCCGAAAGCGATCTCTCAAGACGTCTTGTGCCGTCTGTAGCGAACATTTTAGTGACTACAAGTACGAAAATTTGTTTATAAATAATGGCTTTGGCGAAATGTATTTTAATTCATTCGGGATTTCTATGAGTTTCGGTTTTAGAATGTGAATGCTGCAAGTGACTCGCCCAGGAACACCCTTACCACGTATGTAGATCATTTGATGATTGATCCCATATTTCGGAATACGGTTTTTTACTAAGTAAATCCGTGTGCCCTGTTCTATTTCATTAAGTTTTCACTGGTTTCGTTGTGTGTATTCTCTCATTAGGATGAGGATGTTGAATAACTTATGGCAGACCTCTGTCGATATCCTGGAGTAAATAACACTGATGTCAAATCTAGCCGATGTTTTCACCATCTCTCGTTATTTTCAAATGTTTTTACACAAACTTGATGTATTTGGGTGAGTTGATGTATTAAAAATTTTGGAGCTCATCGCCTGTGCGCTGCCCTAAT
The DNA here is from genome assembly GCA_963920205.1 of Stenodema calcarata. NCBI lineage: Eukaryota > Metazoa > Arthropoda > Insecta > Hemiptera > Miridae > Stenodema > Stenodema calcarata. Next base: position 16,657,319 of record OY986061.1, on the reverse strand, counting down.
TAGCGGGATCGGGGAATAGTGGAATTTTCCTTTTCCATGTTCTACTTCAAATAGAACCTCGAAGTCTCGAGTTAACGTTACAATTAGGTAGGTAGGTACTTATTGTCTTGGCAATATTCGAATAGTCCTTCAAATACCTATATCATAATAACCCTTTGTTGTCATTATGATATTCCATTTCACATTATGACAGTCCACAATCATGGTCCAAATCGCGATTGATGTAACATGATAATGATGTCTCTCGTAATTATTGATATTCTGTATAATAGGTATACAGAATATTATTTTCGTGTACCTAACCAGTGTACTAGTGTATTACTCCCCCCCCCCCCCCCCCGTTTCAGAATCTGGTGGTTGCTATTAAACCGTAACTATTTGCAATACATTGTGACACCTTTTGTATTTTGTCGGAAATTTGGGGAAAAGAAAAAGTGGGGGGGGGGGATACTTTAGTACAAAACTAGTGTATTTAAGTAGGGGCAGCAGTATTAGTTTTTACGGGACCACACAAGAATTAATCACTTGATCTATAATATAGATTATGTAGTTGGACATATAGATCAAGTGATTAATACCATATTATGGTATTAATCAGTTGATTGAGGGATGTTTCAATGAGTTTGGGCTTTCACTCGTGCATGTTACAAGAAAACAGAAGGTCCCGTACAAGGGATACGTAGCTTATTACCAGATAAGAGTAACCATAGGTAATTTAGTTTCGTGATTTAGGTTATTTTTGATAGGTCAATTGCTAATATTGCACAAATGGGTCATTCATAGGTCATTGCTTCTCATTTTCCAGAACCTTATAATCGTAATCAGTCGTGATACATTAAAAAATATACATAGAACTCCAGGAGAATCAAAAACAGTCCATAATATTATGTACAAATGACAATTCAACTTTTTATTAAATACAATTTTATGAATACATAATTTTTCTCTAATTAATCGGTACAAATGCTCAGAACTTACCGAGTTTCCACAATGTCTGCAGAAAAGCTTCTCCCCCTCCACTGCGAAGCCTTTAAAACCCTCTATCCACTTCCGCATAAGAGCAGCTTCGCTCGTAATTTTTGACATGGTTGGTAGCAGTACAGACTCACGAATGAGGAAAGTACTATACCTGGTATACCGTCCCCCAAACTGGTAGTGGGGGGAGGGAGGAGTGGGAAAAGTCTGACGATGACTGGAGTGTCCATGAATATTTCAATGAACGAGAACGTGAGCAGGTAGAAAAGTTCGTTGAAAAAGAGCGTGGTCATTTCACACCCTGAAAACATCTAAAATATGTCGTTTTTCATGTCGTTCCCACTTTTTTCGGTGATTTAGGTCATTTTTGAAAAAAACAAACAAAAACAAAAAACAGCACATTTAGGTCATTTAGGGCTTCATCTGTCTCGTATCTGTGTGATGACTGTCCTAAGATGGATAAAGTGTCGTCTATGAGATATTTGGGGGTACACATTGATCAGTACTTGAAATGGGATATCCACATTAATAATGTGGTTGCTAGGGCACGTAAACTGCTTTATATATTTGCTCGTCTGCGGAATTGCTTAAGTATTTCCACTTTAAGATCCGTTTATTTTGCCTTAGGGCAATCGATTCTGCAGTATGGGATTGTAGGCTGGGGCTCAGCAGTGAAAACGACTATGCTGCCACTTATTAGAGCTCAAAAAGCACTAATTCGAGTTATGGAAAATGTGCGTAGTAGGACACATACTGCTCCACTGTTCAAGAAACTCGAATTCTGTAGTGGGCCAATTATTTATAAAGGTGTCTCTCTTACAACTTAAGAAAGAAAAGAAAATAATTGCAATTAACCATGCAAAAGTTACCAGAGCGCAGGTTGAATTGATGTGCCAAATCCCTAAAAGCAATACCAGTTTCTTTCATCGACAGTATAATTCTATAGGCTGTAGATTTTTCAATACTTTTCCTACTAGTCTCAGGCAATCTGTGGTTCAGGTTAATTGGAAGTCTCTAATCACTAGCTATCTCATTTCAAACAATGTTCAGCTCCACTAATTTACTACAACTAATGTAACTAACAATTAAAAAAAAAAAAAATCCACTGTCTCTTCTTCTAGCATTACTATTAGGCATCAACATATTGTTCTTTCCCCTATCTTCCAACAAACTTAATTGTCCCTTTTTACTATATGTATTATACTTCTACTTCTATATTATACTTCTACTATATTATACTTCTACTAGTTTTTATTTTATTTTTTTGAACAAACAAGAGGCAGAGTAAGTAAGTAAAGTAAGCAACCATTTCAGGTTGAATTTTCGTCCAACTGCCGTTGTTGGCGTCGCGGACGTCATCGGCTGTCCACCTAGGTGGATCAGAATTGTTCCGATGATTTCGCTTAAAGCTACTCATTGCCTCGCCCCCTTGAGTTGAGAGGGGATCGCCGTACAGAGGCGTGATAAAATCACTTGGACGGGAGACCCACTTACCAGCGGTAACCCATCCAATAACAACCACGCCCGATGCTGCTTAACTTCCGTGATCTGACGAGAACGGGTTTGTTACAACGCCTACCCCGTACTTTTAAAGGAAAGTCATGACAAGAGGCAGAGTTTACCTGGATTTGTATTGCTGACTCCTCTCTCTATGCGCGGTTTTTAACCTTTCAGAGAGAGTAATTTTTCCAGTCTACAATATGATATAAGCCTACATTTATGTTTGAAATTTGATTTGATTTTATTATTGTAATTATTTTGTACTTGAAATGGAAAAAAAAAAAAAAATAAACAAACAAACAAATTTGCATAGGTCATTTACTCGTCTCTGCTTATTACAAACACCCGGATCTTTAACTCTCGCATCTCGACCCCTTAACATAGATCAAAGCGATATCGTCATTCCTTCTCTTAATCTCCCGGCTAGCATAAATAAGAGATCTTCAGGTGTACAGATACCTAGGAGAATAATACCACTTTGATCTTTGTTCGGGGGAATACACTAGTATTTGGCTAAACTGAAACTAGTTTATTCCCCTCCTCCTCACCCAACCATTTTCTAAAATTGGATATAACACCAATTTGAAGGAAGAACTATCTTAGGAAGAGTTACAGCTTGAAAAACGACCACCAGATTGAAAATAGGCCGAACCATGAGGAATAAAATTCTAAAATGGGGGAGGGGGGGAGGGACTAGTACACCCGTCATATTATTATATCATTATATGACGGGTGTACTAGTCCCTCCCCCCTCCCCCATTTTAGAATTTTATTTATATTATACTAAACCACTTTTTTGATGAAGGGTTTTTGTTTTTTTCGATTTATCTGATGATTTTTGGTTTTGTAAACGTGGTTCAGTTTTACCTATTCGATTATTCTGTATGCTGAAGATGAAGCATTCAATGTACTTATTATTAGTTGTATTTAGACAATGGTGAAGTCTTGGGTGTTTAAATCCACGTTGTGTGAAAAAATTGATTATTGGGTGAGCCTTTCCCGACGCCTTCTAAAAAACCATTCAACTATTGATATTACATAATTTATATTCTTCTAATTATCATGAATTCATATTTTTCAGATGGCGACTATTGAGGATCTTGGGGACGTGAAAATCCTCATTATTCCGGAGGTCTCGGAGTTGAAGGATGAAGAGGCTGCTGAGCCGATGGTCGGCGATCTGCAGGTCGCCTCGTCGTTCGACAAGGACTTGCAAGAAAAGATCGCCGAATTCTTGAAGAATTCTCGTAGTTCACAAGCGGAAGAAGACTCGTGCGGAAGGAAAAGGAAAGACGTTGGACCAGAGAAGGCGGGAAGTAACAAGAAAACCAGTCGGGACGGTGACGTGATCGCGGTTCCTCCTCCGAAGGGGAAGCACCAGTGTAAGCTTTGTTTTAAGGCTTTCAACCACAAATCGACTCTATCGCGGCATAAATTGCTGTCGCATACTATCAACCCTCCTGTCTTCATCTGCGCCCATTGCAGTAAAAAGTACAAAACCAAAGTCAGCCTCCGTCGCCACTTACAAAGTGTCGTGTCCAAAGATGGCATCCGTAAAACCAGTCTGGCCGTCAACTGCGCCCTCTGCGACTATAAATCAGGGAAATCTGAAATGCTCGACCACTACGAGCGGTTCCACGATACTGTCATCGAAAAAGAAATCATCAAGTTCGAATCCGAAGAAGAGTTTCTCGTTTGGAAGCACCAAACTGAAATCCACACTACAGCTCGTTTCACTAAAATACGAAAAGACCGCATCATCAAAGATGGCACCAAAGAGTCTTTTTACCGGTGCCACCGCGATGGCGTCTACAAACCTCGAGGTAACAATTTGAGAAATCTCAAGAAATTAGGGAGCAACAAAATCAACGGGCATTGCCCGGCTAAGATGCAAGTTTGGATCAATCAAGATGACGAGGTGTCTGTGATGTTCGTCAAGACTCACGTCGGCCACGATATGGAAATTTCCCGGTTGACGTTGACGAAACAAGAGAGGGACCACATCGCGGGGCAGCTGGCGTTGCAAGTTCCCTTCGACACAATTTTAGAAGCCTGTAGAGAGTCGGCCGTCGGTGCGGAAAACATCAGAAGAATGAATCTCTTAACGCGGAAGGACTTGTACAATATTGAGAGTTCGTACTGTTTGTCGAAAGTGACGTACAGGAATTGTCTTGGGATCAACGTCGAAAGTTGGGTTAAAGAGATGATCGGTGATCATTGCGACTCGTTTATAAAATTTTACAAGCCGCAAGGGAAAGTTCTTGAAGATTACCCAACTATTGACGTCGAAGATTTCATTCTTGTTTTGATGAACGAAGCTCAAGTTGAAATTTTGAAAGGCGGCGGTAGTGATTATTTATGTGTTGATGCGACAAGTATAGCGAGCGATTTTTCCCTCTTGACTGTTGTAGTTCTCGATGAAAGAGATCAAGGCTTCCCCGTAGGATTCCTCATTACAAACAATTGCGACAACCACGTCATGGAGTTGTTCTTTTCGACGTTGAAAGAAGCGACCGCCACAGAATTCAAACCGCGGATTTTCATCACGAGTTTAGACGACTCCGTTTACAAGTCGTGGAACGCCGTAATGTCGCCGCCGTTATTCCGTATTTACAGCCCGTGGATCGTCGACGAGGACTGGAGAAGTAATTTGGATAAAATCACCAACCCGGAAAAACAGGTTGAATACTACAATAAACTCATTTCAGTGATGGAGGAATTCAACGTGCAGACGTTCGAAGACGAAATGGACTGTACGTTCAGAGCTATGAAAACGGATCCAGAAACGGCGGGATTTGCGGAGTTTTTTGAGATTTACAAGAGCAAAGCTTCTGCTTGGGCGCATTGTTTCAGAGGGCATTTAGGGCCGAATGTGAATGAGCAGTTGGACCGGATACAGGCGGCGTTGAAGGTTGTTTATGAGAGTAAACTCAAAAAAGTTTTGCAGTTGGAGAAATTCATATTTTCAATTATGGGTTCAGTCAAAGAACACCTGTTCGACTCTTTGATTTCTTTTAATAACGATTTTTTGGAAAGTATGAAGAGCGACCATCAGCATCGCCACGCGTTGGCTGAGGAATTTCCGAAGAATTCGTTGAGCAAGAAGCCGAAACACTGGAATATCACGATTCCTGGGTCGGATAAGTTGTGTAAAGTGAAGGTTTTGAATCCGGACTGCGGGTGCGCTCATAGTTGTCCTGATTGCCACGCTTGCATGCACGGGTATATCTGCTCCTGCGTGGATTCATCGTTGAAATGGATCGTCTGCGAGCACGTTCATTTGGTTTGCATCAAAATGAAAATGAGCCACGTCTTCAAGGCGACCATCGAAACTGACGAGAAGGCGGAAATGCACTCTTTTACGGTTGAAGGGATGAGCTCCGACGCCGCCACGCACAACCTGATCATCAACGTGCCGGAAACGGCGTACCAGTACATGACCGTCCCTGCTGAAGAGGAAGACGGCAATGTTCTGTTGACTTTCGAAACTGAAGACATCGACGACAACTCGGAGCTCATTTTAGGCTACGCCGAAGAAGATCCGGACGTCAACGTCGAAGAGAGGCGATCTCTTCTGGCCCAGAAATGCCAAAACATCCTCAACAGGATCTCATCCGAAGCGCAGGTAGCTGCTTTCGAACAAGCGATGGCCTCTCTCGAAACAGACGTCACTTTTATCGACTAAACGCCTTCTCACTCAAATCATCATCATCACTCGTTTTATTGATTCTCGAGGATTCTATCACACTCCACTACTTTCAACAGCCTCAACAACTAAGTTACAAACCCTATATTACTTCCTGTTATATGTCATAAAATGAATATTATTATTCAACAACCTCTTCTCTCTTTACCAATTGATACATCAATTTAAGAATCTAGTAGCATTGTCGAAAATCTCGAGACAAACCACGGTTCTATCAAATTCGTACTATGATTCTACATGAAATATTAAATCGAACTGATAATTAACGCAATTCAAGTTTGCGTATTATTCTAGTCTTGTAAAAGCGTAGATTGACATCGCGAAAAATTTAAAAATTCAACCTGAATTCCCTATAAACGTATTAATTTCAACTTGATTTAAAAATTTAACTTGTTTTATGTAAAATGTCTCCATTTTACTGATTCTTACACATTTTTTCTACATTTTTTGCGGAGTAACACCTCGGTTTATAGATTTTTTAATGCTGAATGGTGAAGTCGGAATTGCGGTATCTCATTCCGTTAGAGCAGATGAACCTTAAAGAACATACCAAGTAACAAGTGTCCTGTTTGAGAACGGAATAAGATATCGCAATTCTGACTTCACCGTCGCGTTCAGCGTAAAAACAGCTTTAAAATGAGGTCTCACTTGTCAGACCGTTTCATTTTTGGAATTTATGGGTAAGTTCCCTCCTTAGAGTGGCCCAATTCTGCCCATCTACGAACTGAGCCTTTCAGTTGCCAAGGCAGAGTTTTGTGTGCACATTTGAACTTTTTATCTCAATTCTATCGAGCGTTATCGTCTGGAATGACACTTAAATATATATAAATATACATATGATTTTTTGTGTCTTTTGACTGTGGATTCAAGATGGTCTCAAATGGATTTTGGTCTACAAATGTTTTAAAAAAAATGGAGTTTTGAAAATTTTTAAAATCTTCGAAAATTCGCTAAAACATTCGAGACCCTTGTGGTGTAAATTTATGCTTAAAGCTATCGCGATGTATCGTGACGACTATGATCCGCTATTACTACGTAACATACACGTATACATGTAATATAATTATATTATATTATTATACTGAAACCAAGGTGTATAAGATGTGATACTCTTGATTTCTGGACGCAAATTTGACGAACATATTCTATTATTATTATTATTTCGTCCCGTGAAGTATTGTACATACGACGTTGAGCCTAAAACATGTGAATGTGGAATATATTCTACTAGTAATCAAGTAGTGATCAGTTTAATTTTGTTTAAGTGTAAATAATTTATTGCTAGTTGTGTATTTTATTTTGTGGAGAGAAATCGTATTAAATTCTTGACCACTTACCTGCTACTCATTTCTAAAACCTTCGATTGTTTTAACCCTTATCTTGGCATGACCAGTGTCACCTTGCCAAGATAGGGGAGGGGGGCAGTTTATCTAAGTACTTACACCAACGGGGTATCAAAAAAGTGCAGATTTTCATGGATTTCGTCATTTGATGACTCCAGTATTAACTTTTAAATGTACTATAGGATCAAGTTTTGGATGTAGGTGGCAGGGGCATAGCGCTTCCCCGCAAGAAATGAAGAATGTAGGTAGAAGTAATGATAGAAAAATGTATTGAGGATATCACCGTATCTTGGCAGCCTCCCGAAACCAAAATGTTAGGACATTTTCTTATTCCAAATGTCGCCCTAAATAGCGTGGCGTCGTCAGAATTTCGAAGCCTACAATAAGTAAAAGTAGTAATAATTACTACTTTGCATTTTATTTTTTTTGGTAGTTTTGGAGAAAAAAAACTGTATTTTGTCTCTCCTGAAAACTTGAGAAAAATGGGGTATGCTGTGATGCGACAATATAATATATCACAACTTTCTACAAAATCTATATAAATAATGAATAAAAATTTAAAAAGTCAAATATCCTTTATTTTGTCTCTCCTGAAAACTTGGGGAAAGTCGGTTATGCTTTTCCACAAAATCTATATAAATAATGAATAAAAATTAAAAACATCAAATACCCTTTAATTGAGCCTTAATTGAAGGGGAAAAAATATGGTCCACGATTTCAATCCTTACTAAGATAAGGGTTAAGCAAATGAGCAGTTACGAAGAGAAGGTATCTGGCACAGGAGCTGTCCCAATGCTGACATGATAGTTAAGCACTGAACCAATGCTGACATGTTAAGCTCAACAGTTCAGCACTGAACCAAAAGGGTTCGCCCCGGCGCGGACAGTTGGTGTTGAAACCTGATGAATACAGCGTCGGTAAGTCGGTCTCTACGTGTTGTCATCTGAGCACTGTGATTAATCACTAATAATTAGTGTCTAATAACGTCATTGGTAATAGGCAGGTTTCATAACCACTAGGTATGCCACGAGTGTTTTCTATCCGGTGAGGTTATTATATCAAATCCCGGAGTCGTCTTTGAAACTTGTTTAAAATAAACTTACTCAATATCACAGCAAATAAGGGATAAGTTCGTATTGTGCGGATTTAGCATATCCTGTGCCAGACATCCTCTTTCTCCCACGACTGTGGACTTTGTACGTGGAAGGTTTCAAAGCCTTAAAAATGGAGGGGAGGAGTAATATAGAACACGAAAGTTTGTTTAACAAGATTTTAATTAAATCAAAAATACCTTACATATAATTTACAGCGTTCAAAGTGGATTCTCTTCTTTTCAAAAATAAATAAATGTTTACTTTCAATGTGATTTATTCAATAGTAAAGCTAATATAATCTACGTACAAGACCAAAAGGAATCGCGTCTCCAACACACATAATATATTCGGCATCTATTAATTTATTAAAAACAAAAGAAGAATGAAGGAAATAGTTGTTATTGGCGGTTTTATTTTGACTAGGTGACTGTTCATTGAACACTGCGGTTACCTACCAACTATTGTGATCGACTTGTTGAAGCTTTTAAACAAGAGAGAGGAAATGAAAGAAGAAAACACTCAAAGGGAGGACCGAACCCAAGGTTCATTGTCAAGGATTGCGCCTTATCATAAAGAAGAAATTTGACTGACATTAGTTAATTTTTAAATAACTTTTCAATGCCCCTGAAGATATCCCAACAACAAACGTAATGTACCTTGCTTTGTGGAATTATTTGGATTAGTACGCCTGTAGTTGTTAGTGACTATTCACCATCCAATCATTTAAAACCTGAGGTACGTAGGCGCTTCTCTTTCTAACTTGGAACCAGTTATTTCTTCAAACATCCGCTCTTACAGCCATGCTGCATGGCTGTGGATTTTCGTTCTCCCAGTAACGGCGTGTAATGTCACAGTAATTATTGGGATCTACTAGCTTTGTGCCTTCAACAACTTGTAAGTTTCATACAGAAAACAAACATTCAACATCAAGTTTGGGGCTACATATCGAAATACGGAAAAAGAGGATTTTCGACTTACAGGCAAATATTTGTCAGCAAATATAAACCAGAGAACATGAACCTTGTGTGTGATGTGTGTTGGTTATAAAATCAATACAAAATTTGTAATCAACAAGTCTGTAACTTCTATTATTCTCTTGTTTTCCACGTTCCCAAACACTTAACAGGTAAAAGAGGTCTCGATTCACTACCAACTTTTCTGCAGACAACATTCACATGTACTAAACCAGGATTGCTTTGTTTAAAAACCAGTAGAAATGCTCAAATTACACCAAGAACAACTGAAATCACATCTTACTGTTTAGACGCAGATACACTCGGGGGGAGCTCCAAGTCGAAATTTTGAAAGAAAATCAACAAATACTGTACAACTATAACGATAAATATTTATTCGACCCATTGAAATTCAAGAAAAACAACCAAATCAGGTCCCATTATTACATAACTTTTCGAAACTCACAACTGAATGAATAATCTACAAGTATTTACAACAATTTTCAAGGCCCAATCGTTGAATGATGATGGGTGTTCAGGATTTTCCACTAATTCGAAACCATTCGAATGGATTGAACGTTGAAGTGTATGAATAGTGGGAAATATCGCATATAAGTGAGATCTAGAAGGGTATAAAAGTAGGAAATTCTTAGTAGGTCAATTTGTGATGGAACTTAATCGACATTAGTAAATCACTAAAAGACCATAGAAATTACAAGATCACCGTTGCAGATGAGTGCAAAAACTAGGAATCTAAACAATTTCAAAGTGCAGCTATACGTCTACAGTTGGTAGACAACACTGCTAGTAATCTACCCAAGTCGTTAAGGTATTAACGACTTGGGTATACTTAAGGTATTCAAACAGTGCCAACTCGTGGTATTTGACTACAAATGTTACAAATTCACTACAAAAGGTGTCTGGAAGAAAAAATTGGGTTTTTCAAAAATCAATACCATTTCTTATCACTGATGGAAAATCTATACATGAGCCAAAAACAAAAGAAAACCGTATCTATGTGCTCAGGTCGATTAACAAGTGAGAGCACCAATCATCCTTCACCATCAGGACCGCCGAAAATACACAATTTGACAATGAAAACGTACAACCTTCAATTCGTTCCAACTTCAATAATTCAGACGATTATCTAAATGAAAAACCCTAAGAAAATCAACAAAACGTAACCCACTATTCCAGCTCACCTTAATCTCTCCACAGTTCATCTAACGTGACCAAAAAAAGGTTTAAAGAGTTTCGTGGAATCATGTACCGATTATTTTTGACAAAAACAGGTAGGTTTCAAAATAGTCTGAATATTGATATTATTTACAAAACTAGCGTCCGACTTCGTCAAAATAGGTATATTTACAACTAACAGGAATGTCATCCATCAATTTGAACAAAGAAATCTAACATCAACGTTGAAAATTAAGATTAGATTGTTTAATAAATAAAGCAAGCTATACGTATATAATGCCCGTAGGAGTCTAATTGATGAATGGTCACAGTTATAACAGTAGTGGGGGCAAAGGGACAGTTGACACGTCCACCACTGGGGGGACTGCGTTGTCATTGATGCTACAAACTAAACGACTCTTTCATTTTCAGAGACCTGCCAATTCAAATGACATTTGCGCACATAACCAACATTTAAGAACAGCAGCGTTCCTAGTGGCAAACAATTCAACCACTTTCCATCCAACGAACGTTTTAATATCACTTTGGTTGCAAAAAACTAGGAGGTAAAAGTCAAAGAATTGTCAAGTGCACAGTGATATGTAATAATAAAATATCTCAAATTTAGTTGTCAGCGTCCAAATTAATTCTCAAAGTCAAAACTAAGCGTGAGAGTGAGAATCAAGCTTTGCAAGCTCACTACCCTACAATGTGGTAAATTCCTCGTGGCCCTACTTGAAATGTACAGTTCGAATGAATCGTCTGGGTCGATACTGGTTGTAAAATGAACCTTAACGAATCAATTATGGGACACTCAATGATAATTTCAAAATACCAAAAATCTACACAATAAACCACTAGGTAGTTTTTCACAACAGGTTGAAGTTACATAACCACTAGAATTAGCGTCACGAGGAAATTCAGTTCAAATAGTAGAAACATACTCAAGAATAGTGACAATCTCAAGAAAACCTCAAAACGCTCTTAACATTACAGATTTTTTTCACCTATCACATTACAGCCCGTTAGGAAAGGAATTCAATTAATTTTACTCTTCTTAAAAAACAAAACACAAACCAAATAAAGTGCCATGGTATATAAAAGCATGTAAAGGCAGTGTCCCAAAAACGCCCTTTAATAGAAAAAAAATCTTAAATTTTAATTCCATACTGATATTAAAGTTAATTATAGAAACCTATTTACACCTAACTTTGGTATCGATTCTAAATTTATGAGGGACTAAGATAAGAATCAACCCTTTTCAAAAGGTGGGATTTTTTTTTCTTCATCTACGACTTGGTAGGTTTTATATGTACTTTCAACATCTATGAAAAAATGACTAACACAAATCAACCTCCTTCAGTATCGTAATGGTGGACTACGTCTATTTGCACTTTGAATCTGTGGAAATAAAATTTCGTTCTTGTTTTTACCATTTTCAACAAGGAGGTTCGAAAAGACGGTAGGGGTACAGGTAGGAGACAATAAATTAATAAAATTGCATTAGTCTACTAATACTTGGGCTTTTGCTTCAATCGGTTTTTCTCATGAGGGAACGAGGGTTTTGGGAGAACGGGGGTTTTCTAGTTAACGTGAAGCGTCGCTTACAATAGAGCGGAGTTGTCTACAAGCGGTGACAGGGGGCTGTGGCCGTCGTGCTTCTTGCTTCTCTCCATTTCATAGTGAACTTCCATTGAGAGGCCTGGAAAAAATAGAAAAGACGGAATGAGACAATACAGTAGAGGTATCTGGGGTTATTTAATTACAGTTGACCCTCAGAACGAACGTAATCTGATAGCATGGAACTGAGACCACAACGTCTGTGTTTAGATAGAAGTAACCACAAAATACCAAAGATTGCGCTAAATGAGAAAAACTTCGCCCGGAGTTGAAAGAAGAAACTACCGCTCCGAGTCCCCGAGGGCACATTATGATTGGACGGATATTTCGCCTGGAGACCTCAAAGGGTCCCTTCAGGGTAATACCGACAAAGAAGAGCAGACTTTGAGGGAGTTTTTTCTCTCTCTTGAATGAAAGCGCCTAAAATTGGCAGTCAAACCCGGTTAGTATGAAAATGCACGTTACTGTGTAAAATCATCCAAACCGTAACAAAACTGTACATTAGTTCAACATTTGCCCAACAACCCGACGACAATAAAGTAAACACTTATTAGGGAGCTCTGTGACACATGTTGTTCGGCTCAGATAATAAATAAAAACCAAAAATCTAAAATCCACAGTTATGCAGCATGGCTATAAGAGCAAATTTTTGAAGAAAAACTGGGTTTTTTAAACAAATTTTGTCTCTTTTTTTCTGCCGAGTAACCCCTCAGTTTATCGATTTTTCCAGCACGTTCCTTCATCTTCTATGTGCTCCAGTTTGAGAACGGACTAATAAATCGCAATTCTACTCCATAATCGTGTTGGAAAAAAAAGAAAAAGAAAAAATATTAAAATGAGGTGTCACTAGTCAGTTTATGGTTTTTGGAATTTATGGGTAATTTTTCCCTCCTTATGATGAGTATATGATTTTATCTATATGCGATGGATTGGTGAAACTAAAGACACTCGCGTGAAATATGAACTTGAATGCACGAACAGGAGGATGAAAATTATAGAAAACACTTACTACATTTGGAAAATTTCCACTTTTTCCAAATGTAGTAAGTGTTTTCTATAATTTTCATCCTCCTGTTCGTGCATTCAATTTTATCTATATATATACATATGATTTTTGCTCTTTTGGCAGTGGATTCAGGATGGTCTGAAACGGATTTTGGTATAAAATGTATTCGGAAATTCGAGTTTTAAAAATCCGCTAAAAGCAATATATGATTTAGACCAACCTCTAAATACACAAAGCTGATTTTCACCAGATGACATAATTTCTCAAACTCACCAGATTGCCTTCGGTTGGTCGGCCGCAATGTGATCCCTTTGTTGGGAGCCTCGGGAATAAAAGCTGCCACAAGGAGCGCGCAAATGACTAGGAAAGCGCCAAATACGAATGGCGGTCCTGGCACCAACTACAAATGAAAAATCAGTGATTAGTGAAAAGTGTGCAAAGAATTAAGCTGCTATAATGATGTATTGAAAGATGCTACAAGACGTTTTGTTGCACAATTGCAGGTCTGTAAAACAAGTGGGTAGGAATCACAAACTCCGCATACTAATTACATTTCATGTATTAAGTATGTGTGAAGAGCGAAAATTCTTTTCGATGAGCTTTTTTCAACATTACAGCAAGCATGATTGTGTAATTACAAAAAAGAGCTAAAAACCTCGAGTTTATCGTCGCTCAAGTACATTTTCATCGAATTTTGGTCAAATCAAACTATACGTTATCTCACAAGGCCGCGCACTGAATCGATTGGCGCGGTTGGATTGTAAAAATCTACTGGAACCATGACACAATTCAGCATATGCGACAATGCAGATGAGCGACAATATCGTGCACATCAGATGGACCACTATCAAATATTATGTGATATTAAGATGACGATATAAGTGTTCTCAGCCGGAATTTTGTTTCTGTAAATCGCCACCAATTTAAAATTCAATAAGTTGTTTGTTCGAAAATGATAAAACGCAATTGTACTTGTGGTTCTACGATTAATCTAAATAAATAAACTACTCAATATTTAAGGTGCATGCTACTTGTACATACGTCAACTCGAAACTGTACCTGCTGAATTATATTCCAAATGGGTTCCTGTCAGCAAGAACAAAAATTTCAGATTTTCTGGGTTAACGATCGATGCATGTAAAACTATTCAACTTGAATTATTCCATTTTGAATTATAGAAGTTCTGGTACCGAGCTCGAGCAATCACGAGAAGACCTACTTGGTAGATTGATGTATTTTCCAAGTTCAATAACCCACCACAAATAGAATAGGATTTAGTGACACCACTGGGCCACATAGATACGTTAAATATTCACAAACCTGAGGAATAACGTCCACATGTTGGCCAGCCGTGTTATTATCGTATCTCGGGGGATCGTAGTTGAGATCAACGTGGAAAATGTAAAATATTACGCCGAACATGGCAGGGCCTAAGCCGTTGCAGAGGCCACGCATGCCAGTTACCATACCTTGAACCAAACCTGAAAAACAAGAAACAAAAATTAAGAAATCATGAAGAATAGTGATTTAATGGGGAAATGGTAGGAGTAGTAAGAAGTGATTTGACTCGCACCTTGTTTATCTGCATCTGAATGCATAGATACAAAAGCACTTATAGCCGGATAAGTGATACTAGAGATCGAAGCCAAAGTTCCAGCAGCCCACATCATCCTAAGACCAGAAAACATCCAATTAGAAATCCACTTGTACTTGATCGTGGCCTTGAATGGGTCAAAGTTGTGGGGAAGTCTTACCATGTCTGCGAGCCAAAACCGTACCACATCAATTGAAGCATTTCGAAAAGGAGGCCGAGCATGATCGTGTGCTTACTGCCGAGAGTACGGATGAGCATTCCCAAAACGAGTTGAGCGCCGACCGAGAAGATGCCGACAGTAGCGATGAATATGGCGACCATTACGTCACTAAAACCCATGACCTGTACAAGGGCAGTCACAGATAGAAAATTAAGCCGGTAACAACATAAAATATAGTTTTGTAACGATTCGCGGTGAATCTTCGTTATTGGGTGAAAATCAGAGTGAAATAATATCTAACTGGTACTTACCCGCTTGAGGTACATGAATATACAGGAGTATTGGCCTGCCTCAGGGAGATACGACAGGAAAACGGTGACACAAAGCATTAAAACAGTTCGGTCCTTCCCAACCTTCCTCATGGCCTGAAAAAAACAAAACAAGGATACAGTGATACACAACATCAAGACCAAGGTGAGGTCACTATTTCAAACTGCTGGAATTTGAAAATGGTAAACCATGTATTGAGCTGGGACACCAAAAGTTTGATCTATGTAAATAGTGGTCTCGAGGGGGATTTTCTTCAAGGAGGAAGGGAGACACTACTTCAGCCTATTGCCCCAGTTTTTGTGCATAGTCGCATCTACAGTCGATTTGGCGTTATCGAGTTGCGCCAACAAGTCTGATGCTGATATTTTATTCATTTGTATTTTTTACCGCAAAAGGGTCGGCTTGTTCCCAGGAAATGGGAGCTCCCCACGAAGACGGTCGTACTTTTTCGGGTAAACTCTCAGGAACAGCGACTAGAATGAAGAAGACGTCGAGGAGGGCGATGGCGGTTGCCAGGGCGACCACGACGCTCTCGCTGTAGACGCCCATGATGTAGGCACCCAGGGCTGGGCTGATGACCATGCTCGCAGCAAAAGTGGCAGAGACCTGAAGACGATAAGCATTAGAAGATTTGAACTATGATATGATCAAACGAGGTCAGTTACTGACTGTAGGCTTATCACAGGGGTGTTTGTTGAAGGGCGGAGGGATTGTTTTCTGGACAATCTCGGTAAATATAAATTCATCATTCTAAGCTCAAAATATAAAATGACATGCTTACGAGTCCATATGCGAGACTCCTCTCGTGTTCTTCAGTAACATCGGCAACATATGCGAAAACCACGGAAAACGTGACAGCGAATACACCGGATATACTAATCATGGCAAAGAACCACCTGAAACAAACCAAAATGAGAAATATTTCCAAGAGTTTTTCAAATTCTGCATTCGAGTTATGACCAGACCGAAAATGATCCTTGAAACTTTTCATAGCCCTAAAACTGGTACCAAGGAGTGCAAAATTTGCAGCGTTTTTCTGATATTTCTCTGTGTTTTTTTGGGTTACTTTGGAGCCTTCTCCACCCTATTTATGAAGTGCTCATTTGAAGCCAGTTCCCACTCCCAACGCTAATAAAGTTGTGCCTGGCATGGAACGCTCTCAGGAGGGTGTCGACCGTACACCTACAATCCATGAACATTTGATAATGGAAGCTGAATAACTTTGATGAAATTCATAACATAAAATTTAAAATATAAATTAATCCCTATAATATAGGGATTAACATATTATGTCAAAACCTTTTTTACATATTATGTAAAAACCACCCTCGGATAAAGTGGGATGAAAATGAATAGAATTTACAGAACGCAGTCCACGGAACCCAATCGTGTCTCGTAACAATGGAAATGTTTGGAGGCGAGTGTTCGGACTAGTTCGGTAGCGATTGTCCAAACAAAACCACTCAAGTCAACCCTTAATTCGACCGGCTGCGACGAGTTTTAGCCGGATCAGTCTCTTCGAGTAGAGCAGTATCCAACTGAAGTTGTCGAAAAGCCTCGCGATATTATACTCTCCGCTGCGAGTGACACAGTTTGATCTACTCAATGACAAATTAAATCCACAAAGAAATGTTAAAAAAATTAATACTAGAAAAAACTAACCACGTATTGATTGTCATCAGAGGAATCGGAGCGCAAGTGAAGAAAACGGTGATCAGCAGGAAAAACTTCCTTCCCCAAACGTCGGAGAGGGCGCCAATCAGCGGAGCACTCAGGAATGACAGAAGGCCCTGAAAAACAAATATGAACATTACCAGGTCGAAAATTAACACCTGAACGCTTTTACAAATAAGTAATCAATTTTGCTCATTCTCTTCATCAGTTCAGAAGGCATAAGATGTTGGTATATTATTTGATGGGCCACATTTTAAATATGATCGTTATATTTTTGGTTTCGTAATATACGAGAGTCGTCTCAAAAGTAAGTTGCTCTTATTTTTAACAAATCGCGGAATGATCCGATCGGGCTGAAATTTCGTCTGGAAGTTTTGTCTTAGGGTTAAAAGCCTCAAGTTGTTATTTCAAGTATCAGCTATTTAAGGCAAATCCGCGACGGAAATTCATCGCCAGATTATCGATGTTTATGGACAAAGTTGAAGTTGAGATTTGACGCCAGAGTGGTACAAAGAATGACTGAGAAGACCAAAAGCCACATACCCAAAAGTGCATCGATGTTCAAGGCGATCATGTAGAACAATAATGATATATTTCTTAATAAATATAAATTGTTTTGGCATTGTTAAACGAATTTTTCGATTTTTAAAAAATAAGCGCAACTTAATGTGAGACGACCCTTGCATTATGTTGTATATTTCAGTACACCTGAGATACATTACCTTGATACCCATGATGAGACCGTTCATCAGAAAAGTGTGGTCGGGAAAAGTATCGCTGAGCGTCTGCAAATAAACGAGTAATGTTTATCAAGAAACGCTCAATGTTTACTAGGTGTAATTAACACGAATATGAAGGCGATGCACAATTTAAAAGGTTTTGGTTCAATTTGGAAAACCATTTACACGCCTCACTTTGTGGATTAATTGACCCCATATTGTCATGCATATCATTAGAAATAGAGGAAAATCTATAAGACATTGAAAAGACCAATAAAGACATCAAACTTTGCAATCGCGCAAATTTTTGGGGTCTGCATTGACTGGCCTACTAGGTGGATCCACGATTTCAAACCAGTAGATTAGGTGAAGTACCTATACAAAAAAAAATTATTCATCTGAATCATATTTTAATTTACAGCTAGTATTTACAGCCTAATAACCAGTATAGTTATTAAACTATTCGACCGATGAAAGTGAAAGAAGAAATAATATTTCTTCTACCTCTCTCATATCCGGCATATTATGCAGGGTCTGAGAGAGGTAGAATAATATAGTTTTAATATTCAAATGATCAGAAGGTAGTTGTGAAAAAAAAATCCAAAATATTAAGGCTACAGCTCAGCTTTCCGTACAGCCACAGAGGTACTGGAGATGTAGGAAGGGTAGTTATTTTGGTAATGTGAATTTGCGTTCAGCACGTCTGGAGGGTTTATGGATATGACGAGTGTTAATCTAGTTGGTTTGGCGAATTCTCATAGGATGAAATAGAAGTGGAGAAATGGAAGGAATACAAATCAGAGGTGATCTGATCACTATGACAGGAGAGGAGAGCTGTCGCTTCATGACGAATCGAGCGTGACCGCATCTCTCATATGACTAGACTGGATGACTTCATCATCTTTTCGTTTAAGACCGATACACTTCTCACCGACAACCTTAAACTTGCATATGGGCGTTTTCGCAACTATGTTGTACGACCGTGATTGCCCTTCGACACAATGAATGATTGGGACAAAACATTACAAAGTGTCGGTCGTAAAATTTCTTTTAGGTAATAAAAAATTGCGCTTTCATAACTCTCACTATCGGGGTTCATTATAGGATGACAAATAATATTCTTTAGGTATAAAGTAACAAAAGTAAGCAGGCGGTGTGTTTACTTACAGCGATAACTGGCATGGTGAGGAGTCCCCATGCGAAGAACTCCAGGAATATGACAACCAGGGCATGGTATACGCTGGGATCACCAACGCCAGAATTCTGAAACAAGAGTATTTCCTCCATCTTAATACCTATACGTATTTTTAATCTTAATACCTATCTAGTATTTGTGTATACTTCGTCGCCAATATCCACTCCAATGGTTTTCCACTACATATAAGTATATTATACTTATATGTAGTGGAAAACCATATGTACTTCTTACATATTATGTAGTTCCACAACGGTTCTTTTTATCGAATTTTCGAAGAACAGGAAGCGCATTTCTGAAACATTTTCATACCAAAATCCGTTCCAGACCATTCTGAATTCACTGCCAAGGCACCAAAAATCCTATACATAAAATTGAGATAAAGAGTTCAAGTTTGCACAAAAATCTATCTTGGCAATCGAAAGGCTAAGTTTGTAGATTTTAAGGAAACAGTCTGACAAGTGACACCTCATTTTAAAGATTTTTAACGCTGAACACGATGGAGAAGTCAGAATTGCGGAATCCTATTCTGTTCTCAAACTTTGAAGATGAAGAAACGTGGTTGTTACTTGAGATGTTCTTCACGATTCATCTGCTCTACTCTGATAACGGAATGAGACATCGCAATTCTGACTTCATTATTGAGTTCAGCGTTGAAAAATTATAAACTGAGGTAGGTACGAAATTTGTAATGAAAACCAGTAAAATGGAGTCATTTTACACAATACCAGTTATTCTTCAAAAATTCGCTCTTATAGCCATGATGCATGACTGTGGATATTCTTTGTATTGTATGCACTGGTCTGCACTCAGTCTCCTTATAATATAAGCGTTTCGACACATATTACGTGCCGGGAATGTATGGAATAAGATTAACTATACAAAATATCATCCGCGGCCCAATCAATAAATAAATAGCTGGAATTGAGCTTCGGGAGACACTTGATATGAGAACAAAAAATATTAAAATTAATTTTGTAAGTGTGATCTCCGAGGTAAACAAATCAACAATTAACGATCGACGATGTCTACAAATTTACGGGAAACTGTAAGTGCACGGAGGAGGTATGTGGCTGATTAGCATGCGTACATCAAGTAGTTATCGGCTCATTTCCCTTATCTATTCCAAACACTATCTACTACTGTAAGATAATAATTAACTGTACAACAAATTTGTAGTATATTAATTGGAGACCAAGAAATTGTAATCGACCAAGAAAATGTTTGTTCAACTCCACCTCAAATCATTTTACGTTTCGTCCGCGTCTCTTCTTTGATATCTGGAAAGTTTTTGAAATATCAGCATGGTAGTTATGAACCTTATAATTATTGGAAAAGTGCCTGTGTGTGATACTTTATTTCGTATTTATCATTCAGGGGAGAAACCTCAAGGTTGATTTAAGGCAACGTACGCTTATCAGTCAATTTGTAATTATACAATTCGCAATGACAAGACACAGCGATTGGTTTTTTTTTATATTTAGATTTAACCTTGCGACAATCGAGTGAGAGACGTAGAATGATAATGACATATTTATTGGGTTTAGGTAGCAGCAACTGTATCAATATGAAAATCAAACACAGCCATTGCGTCAAATACATGGTGAGCCCGCATGTTCCCACGCATGCTGAACGATTTGACAAGTTAGCTGCCGTTCGAGTGTCCACCACAAAATGACATTTGAACTTAAAATGACAATGTAAATGCGATTTTGGCGTAAAATGTAGATTAAAAAAATCTACATGCCACTACCGACTCATCTAATAGAGTAGGTAGGTCTATGTCTGAGAAATGGTTACGGGATACATTACTAAGTAAGTTTTGTAAGCCTTACAAAATCCAGCAAGACCAGTCCAGTCTTACTTCAACTTTGTAGGTAACAGTATTATACAATAGAAGGAATTGAAAATATTTACGAAAACACATAGTTTGAGGGTAAAACAGATGTTGAGTCAGAGACCTACTTCTTTTGCCAAACGGTGAAAATTATAACTTCCACGTAGAAAATGAAGTCTTTGGATAAATGTGCCTTTGGTGAAGCAACCACCCCCAATTACTGGTCTTAAAAATTTGAGAAGTGTTTAATTTTTAGAATAAGACCATCAGGAGGTTCGTACGACCAAAGTCGGAGCAGATCAAAAGTCGTCAACATGAGGGTGAATCGTGAGGCAGCCTGACGGTCAGATATTCATACTGGCCCAGCTGATTCAAACAGCACAGGGTTTTATAATGTATGGTTTGTTGAGTTTACCTGTTCTCGGGGGGTTAGGCAATTTGCCCACCCGGAGGGATATCTGGTCTGTATTCACTGACCTGGCTATCCACAGAGTGGTCGAACAAAAAAATCGAGAACCAAGGACACTCAGCAAACCATCACAGTTTGCAGATATCGAGTTAATTAATCATAATTAACCGTTTTCTTATTTGGAGGGTTATAGGAGGTTCATTGTGAAGAAAGAAGAACGAAGAAGCGAGGAGGAGAAAAATGAACGTTGTCTCCAAGCGTTCGGCTTTATTAAGCCATCTTCAGGGTTAATCGGTAGATATTTTCTCCTCGTCCCAGTCTCTACTTCTCTACTCAGAAGTAGAGACTGAGACGAGGAGAAAATATCAACCGATTAACCCAGAAGATGGCTTAATAAAGCCGAAAGCTCGGAGACAACGTTCCTTTTCTTTGTTCTCACTGAACCTCCTGCAACCCTCCAAATAAAAAAAACGGTCAATAAGCCAAGGACAAAATGAACAAGACGTTAACAAATAATAATAATGAATAAAAAGTATTAATAATCAATAATAATTATTAATTATTGATCTGCACAAAAAAGATAAACAACCGTTGTTTCAAGAATTTCCACAGTTTTTCTGTATCCCTTTCGAAATAAACACGTTCCAGAAAAGTACCCGTGAAAGAGTGAGAAAAACGTCAATGCCATCTCGGGTCATTTCACGGACGTGCATCTAACTGTAGGAGGCGATGGTTTTAAATCTGAAGGAGAGGATCGATGAAGGGGTGACGGCCACCCGTGTGGGGTCGCGGCTGACGGTACCATTCCACTACACTACCCTCAACGTACCTACCGCATAGTATCTATAGTATTCTGTAGTAAATCTGACGGCCAAACAAAAGCTAAATCTAAAATCAATGCAGACATAGCAGAATGTCGCCGTTTTTTCAATCGACGTTGTAGGATTGAGAAGACAAACGACGTATCCACTGTATTGCACAACATAACAAATATTAGTTTCGGTTATATTCATCATTTTATAAGAAATGTGTGGGTTAGTCGTTCCCCACACCTCATCAACGACCAAATTGACCAAATTTTCAAAATTCCAGTGGTTTATTATGGACTCGTGAAATTGTATTATGTTGTCTCCCACGTTTTTAGCATTCCTCACGATTTTTAACCGTGGTCGTTGAAAACTCTTCGAGACACCAACCAAAACTTGTAGACAGTTGAAAATTTGAAGAATGGCTTCATAGAGTAAATAACGTAGAAATTAGATTTAGGAGCCACTCAGTCGATCCTGGGCCTATTCTGCTTAAAGTGTAAGTCCTGAGGAGGCTACATACCAAATTACACCTTCATAGTGTGAATAACATAGAAATTAGCTCTAGGAGCCACCCATCCGATCCAGGGCCTATTCTGCTCAAGTGAAAGTCCTGAGGAGGCTACATACCAAATTACAGCTTCATAGTGTGAATAGCATAGAAGTCCTACGTACTCGTACCTTGAAACGTAAACCAACAAATTAGCTCTAGGAGCCACCCATCCGATCCAGGGCCTATTCTGCTTAAGCAGCACAGGGCTGGGGTCAGCCGAAATCAGCTCAGTGGCTCCTAAAGCTAATTTCTGTGCTACTCACACTATGAAGCTGTAGTTTGGTATTCCTTAGGACTTAAACTCGACGCTGCCCAGGCCCCGGATCAAAACGAAAGAAGAAGGGGGTCCAGGGTTTTTTTAAATTTGATTTTCTGAATCTACGTACTAGTACCTTGAAACGTAAACCAACAAATTTTGAGGGAGGTGTTTAAATTTTGTCGATTCCGATGGTTGGTAGTCGAACATAATAAACCAATAGCGCATAAGTCGGCCACTAGTCAACAAAACACAACAAAGTTGGCCAACAGACACGTTTTTACAGTTTAATCTCAGTTTCCGAATTTCGGTTACTTTAATCGTTCATCCGTAATAATTACTGCCGTCAAGCGGTCAGACGTCTCAAATGACCTGAACAAACGTCGACAAAGGATCGTAAAATCTACTAGTCACCTGATAGCCGCAGTTGGCAGTTAAAAACACATTAAGTTGTTGTAAATCGTTGGAAATTGGGATGTTAAGAATTTGCTTTGAATTTTATCGTTGTGTTTGGGGGACTAGCTCTAGGTGATTTTGGTATTTTAAATATATACCACGCTAAAGAATTGGTGCATATGGATGGACACAGACCGTCGCACACGCTGTATTCATTAAATTTTCAACATCCTCCAAAATTGGGGTTCCACCCGAAAGTTTTGGATGGTGCTCCTAAGACTTTTGAACGACAAAACTTGAAGAATACGAGCGTGTACGTGGCGTGTCCTCAATAACTTTACTTTTTTTTTTAACAAAGAGACAGAAAAACTGTAGGTATAAAATTTGTTAGTTGCAATACGTTGAGAGGTGGTTGAGAGGTATAACGACAACAGGTTGCATTCTTGTCTACACGAATCAATGCTGCTCCCCATTTGAAGTAAGTAGGTGGCGATATCGATACATAAGTAGGTTGAACGTTTCATAAACTGATAGGGGGACCCTTTACAGAATGAAGTGTCGTGCGTTATCACTGGGAGTGGAGGGCCATGCCCACATGAAATTACGTTAGCGATACTCCACGTAATTATTGTAGAGTCAACTCGTTGCATGCTCAAGCCTGAATATCTCGAAAACTGACAATGATTGAGATGATTAACAAGCCTAAATTAGTAGGAATGCAACAGGAGAGAAGGGGGATGGAGTGTCTTTTTTAAATCAATGTAACATTACAAAACCGTATATGATCAGACGTGTAAGATTACATATGAAAATTGGACGGCAATTTGATTACACTGCGAAGTAAACTGGGAGGAAGGTATCTACGCACAGAAATGTACAGATCTCCGACAGCCTATAAACTGTGAAATGGTACATAGAATGAAGTCTAACACCCGAAATTAATAAATACTGATCGACTGAATTGGATGAGATAACAGGTAGGAACATCGGTGGCAATTTGACGTGTCAATTCGCAACAGGATGTCCCCAACAAACTCCGACGCAACGCATTTTTCAAGACTTGAGAGAATAGTTAGTGCATGGAACAAGTTTTAAGAGTATGTTCGGAACTCCCATTTTTGGTCGGTTAATACTTAACGTACTTAATTAATATTCTACGAAAAAGAAGCAAAAAAAGATGCGGCCATTCTTGAAGAGATGGGTCAACGATCGTTATAACGTGCAATATTAATGAACTGAATGATTTTTATTTTTGAGGGGGTAAATAACTAACGATGGACAGAAACGAGTCTTCGATGATGATTACGAGAAACAGTATTAATTGTAAGATTTTGTAACGTGGATTTTTCTAGTCAATTTCATACGCTGTTGATTGCTTCAGTGCAGAACGAATCGGAAAATTGCAAGGTAGCTGGTTGAATAGACATCAAGGGAAGGTCTTGTACATCGCTATTACTAGAAAAAGGGATTTATGTCGTTTCAACGTCTGTATCGCAATTTTTAAGACACTTACCGTCATAACACTGTCTTTCAGAACGGGTTTCCTGTTCCGTATTATCATTCCAGTCACTTTTTTAGTGGCCTTTGTCGGCATATTGTGGTTTACCCATGTAACGAGCGATTATGTGCCGAACACCGGTCAACGTAGCGTCGCGCGAGAGACCGCGAGGGTGTTGGGCATTTTGATTTTTCACACGAGAAAACAATTCGGAAACGGTTGAATCGGATACTGCAGAAAAAAACGTTTCAGTCACACAAACTCAAACCCATCGCCTCGGCACGGCAGCACTGGTTTTGCAGTTTTACAATCAATGGGAACAGTGATGTAATCGAAAACACTCAAAACCGAAATATTATTGCCATGCTATATTTTCAACAATCGACCGAATCTACGGAAGTAAATCCGTGAAAAAACAAACCGATTTCATTCAGATCAATCACTAATCTAGCATTAACTTTTACTAGGCTAGTTTCATGGAAGAAGAGAACCGTTACAGATGAGAACACTGCTGCGACACCGCGCTAGAGCTGCTTCCTGCCATTTCTGTTATCCTTATTGATAAAAATGATCGCTTAATCATAGCAGTTAATCTGAACATTACCAAATGTAGACCACCTAAATCGAATTTGGTGGTAAAAGATTTTGTCTAAACTTGTTTGAGACAGAACGCATTACATTTTTAAAAATAAGGATATAAATTGATCAAAATGTCGTCATGAGGATTTTGAATGTAAGGATATAAATTGATCAAAGTATCGTCAAGAGATACTAGTCATTGAGCAGGAATAGAATCAGATGTTTACGTGCTTTTACTCCAAGAAGAAGAAGAAGAAACAAACATTCAAGTATTAAAAATAGAGCGGGCTCTTGTGTGAAAATTAACTGATTCCTCCAGTTTTTCCGACAATTTCTTCTGTTTTCTGGCTGGTTTACCAGGAAAGAACTGAATGGTGAGTTTAAAGTTAACTCATTTTGAAATAGTGATAATAACTTTGTGTTATTCACTCCATTATTGTGTCACGGATTTCCGGTGTTTGGTATAATTATTGCACAACGTCGTTCTACTTTTGTAGGTTCGAGGGATATGAGTTTTTCTAATCTGTCGTTGAAATTATGATCGGAGGTTCCTTGCGTAAACTGACACGTGAAGACTTTCCAATGGCCCCTTCAGCCAAAAGGGTCAAAATCGCTGCCAAATCCCCAACTGCTACTCAAGCTTCAGTCGCCCTTTCACCTGCCACCAACTCCTCAAGATCTCGAAGAAAGTTAGATCAAAATACTGAGTCGCCGAATTCTAGAAAGGGGCTGAAGGGCGCAGGCGAATCGAAAGAGCTGAAAACCACCGCTGAGTCGGTTCGTGGTGAATTCGACATATTGAATCTATTGTGGGGCCATAAATCCACAAAGAAAACCAATAGTTCGAAGAGAAGAGGTAAAAAATCTCCGGAACCCACCGTTAGCAAACCATGTATGGCCTTGGACGATATTATTAAAGACGACGACGAGCCTGAGCCGTTGAGGAGTGCCAACAAAAGTTTTATTGATGGTGTTTTCGACAAGTGGATGGAGCAGGACCCATACGCCACTATGGGCAGGTAATTTAATCACAACGTCAACGACTACTACTTTGGTATAGCGACTAGTAAAATTTACTAGAACGACCATTTAATGGTCGTTCTGGGAATATTTGTCCTACTTTTTTAATTTCTAGGATAACTCTGTATATTTCTGTATAACTCTTTCTCGCCAATTCTGTTCAGATATTTACCTGTAGACCCTCCATCGCCGGAACGGCCTCTTACGATGTTCTCTCCAGTAAAAAATAACCCCAAGACGTTCTCAGCGCCCCAAGTGCGATTCAAGGCACGGCGAGCCCTTCGATCACCAAGTGGTAATAAATCTCTGTCATTAACGTCTATTCATCACACATTGTGCGCAGAAATTCTCGAGTGTAATCACAAAATCCCCATAAATTCCACGTTCTCAAGGGTTGTGTTTGACGCAATCCAAATCTGAAATTCTAGTTCTGGAATGGTAGGTTGAATTGCTTAATTTATGAAATTTACGCTCTATTTGTATCGTTTTATGAAATGCAGATGAGGATATGAGAGCGGAAAATTGGACCCCTTCGTCGGTGAGTACTGCTCGAAAAGAAATGCTGCTCGGTTCTACGCCTCTGTTCCTTAAACAGTTAGACCCCAGTGCCTACTCCCCTAATAAACACCAGTCTAGGTGAGTGTGATCTCGATTTTGCAAGGCGTTTTTTTTATGTATTTAAAATCTGACTTGGCATAAGAAAAGGATTATACGCTGCAAACCCAAGGCTTTGCAGAAATGCCTCCCTCTTAACCATTGGTGTTTGCTCGTAACACTTTCCTCGTGGGTTGTAGTTACGATTTCGTTATGATGTCTGAGATAGAAGTGGATCGTACTCTTCAGGTTGCCATAATATTACCCGTAGGTTTAGGGTATGATCGCTGGCCTCATGTAATTCATCTACCATATCCATCTATCAATGATTAGTTCTGTTTGAATATTCCTGACGATCTTATTTAACGTTGTCAAGGTTGAACGGAAGTACGTGGTCGTGTGGCAACGATTCCGTATCGTACAGTCCGCTCCCTCCCAGCTGCAGTACGCCAATCCTCGGCGACAACTTTAAGACGCCTAACGCATCTGGTCGCCGTCATCTGCTTTTCACTGGTGAACCAGTGAGCGGCGTCAAAGCCCTTTTCCACAACAAATACCGCAATGGCGGGATCGATTCGCCCTGTTCCGTTACCTCCACGCCTGCTGGGGAAACACCGCACAACCTCATATGTACACCTGGAGGCGCTGGCTCCAACTGCAATGCAGCAAACACTCCACAAGGGCCAAAATCAACTGTACTTTTCGGTAATTATAACACCTATAATAGGTTATAACACCTATAACCACAATAATTGTGGTTATAGTGTTATACATGACTCAACGTGGTACAAAATACTATCACCAAGCATGCAGAAAAACACGAATGATTAAAGGGAGTCCTCCAAGGGTATGCCCTTGGCCCACTCTTTTCCTTTCTGCTACTCATACATCACCCACGATGGTTGATCATAATTCTTCTACATTTATTTTCCACTTAGAAATAACACGAAATGCGACCTTTTTCCAGGAATCACGTGTTTTGTCGAAGTTAGATACAACAAAGAAGATCGGAGTGAATGGGTCTGCAAGGATGTAATTTCTCACGGCGGTAAAGTTGAGAAAAACTTCACCAAGAAAGTGAGTGCCAATAAAAACCGTCCTTGCCAAAACATCCTGATTCTACTTGCAGCCAAGATGCACTTGTATTCCTCGAATTTGTTATGAGTTTATATTAAATTGTTGTAGGTGACTCACGTTATCTTCAAAGAAGGGAAGCTCTCTACATACATGAAGGCTAAAAAGCTTAATATTCCCGTTGTATCTCTTTTGTGGATTGAGGGGTGCAAGGTGGTCGGTGGCCTCGTTGACCCTAAGCTCTACCCTCCTACCGATGACGACAAATTTGAGAAGGAAATTCCCATCGAAGAAGCTGTGAGTCAAATATATGGAAAATCAAGCGTTAACTACTTTGAACACGTTAATAATTGATTACTTTTTCTGTAGGTCCGTTCTGTTATATGAACCTTAAGCGTTTTAGCCGGTATTTCCTGTTGAAGACCACAAATACATGACAGCATATGAGATACCTCTAATTTTGGTAGATCAATAACGGCATATTTTAAAAATTTCTTCTCGTCATGATGGTCTGTTCCTTTGGCCTTCCAGCTTCCAATTACTCTATTTGATCATAAAGTACAGTTGGTGCCCGATTATATCAAACAAAAATATTTTATGACCGAAGTGACTCGTCAATCTGTATATTCACGTGTTGTGTCCCAATTGCTTTTCAGAGGAAGCGGCGGCGGTTCCTACGTCGTGGTCAAGCATTTGTGAGTATATCATCAATATTAACATCAATGCGCACACAATAAATTCTGAATGACCATACATGGTACTTTAATAAAACTAAATTCTGGTTATTCTTGCGTAGAGTTCATACCTATTGATTGTACTTCATTAATGGTCTTATTCGTGCGCAGTTGGACCGCCTCAACGGGATTTTGCCTCCCAAACCACCCAGATCCAGGTAGCTATCATCATATTGGGATTTAATAAAACTAACCTAATTGATTACACCAGGTCTTTGGTACCACAACCCAACTAATCCCAAAATGTATTAGCACTACTGTCAAAAGGCTTAGCAGCTGATTTCATTCCAACTGTAATGAAAATGTGGTATTGCAGTAGCTTAGAAATTGTTGGTCGCCATAATTTGTCTGTGCTTTTTGGAAACCCCATCGCCACCGTAGATTTTTAAATTCCATTAACGAACATCAAAAATTGCATGGAATTGAGTTTGGACAGTTTTAATGAATAGTAGCAAGTTGAGTCGTGTATCGTTCGTTGTGTCATCATTTCTTTAACTGGAACTGCTTACTATTGTTTGTTTTGTCTGTTTTCCTTTTGATTCACCTGAAATGTTGTTCATGCATCCCAGTCTGTATTGGATGTTTATAAACGGGCGTAATACTTATCGTCTCTTTGATTAGAACGAAGAAGAAACCCGAGCCCCCTGCCACTGAAGGCAAGAGGAAGAAAAAAGTTGCTAATACCAAAACGAAGAAACCTGATAAAGTTGTTCAGCAGAACAAAGGCCCGAAGAAACTCGATTTCGACCACCCGGGAGTAGGTCGATGCGCTGATAAGAAATCTACAGGTAAAGTTGATGATTCATATTCACTAAGTATCAAGTACCTACATAATATATAATTTATGAAATTGAGGAAAAAAATAGCCTTAGTTATAACGAGACTCAGAAAATTGATTATTGTTCTTGTCAGCCTTAGTAAACTATCCCCTGTATTGTGACGTTGCCCAATCGGCACTTTTGTACGGTGCACCTACTATAACCCATTACCACCGCTCAAAAACACCTTAAAAGAAGGGAAGTAACGAAGAGATTTTTCAAACATCAAAATTTTAAGATTTCCTTTGCTAGTCGAGATGAATTGCTTCAAACGAATCTTAAAAGACAATAGTTTTTCCAATTTCAAGTAAATCTATGATGAGCGCCTACTCACTCTCGACCATGGGAAAGAACTGTTGTTCTGGAATCACTAAGAGCGGAGCTTCTTATTCGGCCCTCAGAGATGCACTTGAAACCTGAGGGTCATTTCATCAAAATACACTACCTTATGAAAATAAATGTTTTTATCCAACGTATATTAAATTTACAAATTTTGTGATTATTAATTGAAAAACTCTTGAAGGCCAAAGGTAAGGCAAGGGCTGTGCCCACATAGGGGATTACCTTCATTTCTATACACCTAAGTACTATTTTATTTTATTTTAGCATATGGTTTAGCCTTGACTTAAATGCCTGATTAATTACATTGTATAATGTAATAATATATTATTACATTTTATTAATATACTATGCATATATTTTTAAAAAAAAAAGGAAAAACTCTTCCATGGTACTTAGTTCTAGTATGTCGTTTCGAAAATTCGTTAATTATGCCACTTTACATGATTGAATTTTTTTTCTGTAGACAGTGATAGCGACTACGTTTCGGAAACGGATTCGGATGAAACCGCACTGAAGGATCAGAAAAGAAGAAAAAGCGCTCCTGCTGACCTCGGGGAGGAAGGTCAGTCGAAATTGACACGTTTCTTTCCAAAAGAAACGGAAAAAACTAAACAGAAGACCCAGGATCTGCTTCAAACGCCTCCCAAATCTTCGGGCGAAGATCCTCGGAAGAACCTGTTGAAAATTTTGACGGGTGGTCACGTCACCACGGATAAGAAAAAACGGAAACTGTTTGATCCGAACGAGTCGATGTCGTTCTCTCAGCAGTTACCCGGGACGCCGGCTGAAATTAGCCCTTATATCAAGGTATAGTGTCAGTTAGTACCTGTCGTTTCCAAAGACCATTAACCAATCATCATTTGTATTTTCGGGATGGAACGTTCTAGGTGTGGAACGTACAGTTCTGGTATTGTCGCGCTTCACTGCCTCTTGAGGCTTTGCTTAACTCCTTTAGCTGTATTCCTCTTGTAATCCGTGTTATTTACAAAATACAGAGGAACTAGGATAATAATTATCCTAACCCTTAGGGACCATTAAAAATCGTCGAATTTCTGATAATTCGACAAAAGTTTTTGAAAAATAGGGGAAAAAATCGGCCCTGCGCCCCACTGGACACTCCTCGGCATATGCTGCTCAAAGACGAAATTCTAAGGACGCTTACATACCAAATAACCTCTTCATAGTGTGAATAGTATCGATATTAGCTGTAGGAGCCACTCCGCTGATCCGGGGCCTGGGCAGCGTCAAATTAATGTTCTAAGGAGGCTTCATACCAAATCACAGCTTCATAGAGTGAATAGCATAGCTGTAGGAGCCACTAATGGCTCCAACGTAATGCTCGGTTGCATCCAGTTATGTGAAGGCTAACGCTATCCCCTACGTGGACTTATAATCCTTCTGTATGTTTCAAAGGTATCGCCTCCCTCGATGAACATTCGGAGTAGATCGACTTCCTCGAAGAGGTCCAAGAAAGTTCAAGCTGCCAAGAGACCGACGGCTGCCAGGAAGTCGCTGGCACCGCTGATGGAGCACGATGAGGTGGAAATCTGTCAGAGCGCGACCTCCTCCAGGAACTCTTTGGCGTGTTTTGAGCTCGAGAAGAAGTCGAAGGCTGTGGTGAAATCTCAACCAAGAATCACTTTCACCAGCGTCCCTAAAGAGTAAGCATTGCATCTTTGAGTGTTTCGAGTTTTCAATGTAATTCAATAAGTCTGTGGCAGAACCAATACTGGAATACAGTTCGAAGTGATTAAATTTAATTTCAACGAGAAGATATTACATACAAGCAGTTGTACATACAGCTAAAGGAGTAGATGCCGCTCGCGCAACTTCACAGATGAATTCATAACTCCAATAACAATGCCTAACGAGGCTCTTTGATAACAAATAGTTACTAATAGCAACTACGTCCGGGAAATAGTGTTGGGTTGTCCTTTTTAGGTCTGTGGTTTGGTGTCACTGTCTGTGATTCCATTTTCCATATGCATGTTACTACCAATTTCTTATGGTTTCGTAGGTTGAAAACAAAATCAACAATCAGGTACTTGATTGCACTTGGATACTTGAATCGTACTTGAATCAAGTACAGTACTTGAAATCTAGTTGGCCATATTCGGAAATTCTATTTTTTTGGTAAATTTCAAATACTTCTTTGAATATTGATATTTTGCACCCTCTACAAAAACGGAAAAAGATATCGATAGCAATCAGGAGAAAATTCAATGATGTCTTTCATACCACTCCCCTGTATCTAGTTCATCGCACTGTTCAAATCCAGACAATGTCTGAAATAGAGAGACATTTTCTGTTGACTCTCTGTCAATGTGATTGAATATAAATTAGGAACCAAAAAAATCAAATCAACTCGTGACCCTTTTCACCTTCTTACGTCTCGTTTCGTTCAATCGATTTAACGATATTGTCAATTATTTTTACAGTGACATGATCAAATATAAGGAAATCATAAAGAAATTGGGATCGTTCGAATTCGATTCTGTCGTCACCAAACGGACGACGCATCTGCTGACTTCTGCGCCTGCTAGGAGAACTGTCAATCTTTTGAAGGCGATAGCTCGTGGTTGTTGGGTGCTGGACGTTGAATGGGTGAGTGGACACTACTTGCATTTTATCGTTGAAAAGTCAATCAACTGGAACATTTATACCGTTTTTGGTTATAAGAACTGGTACTTACCTTGTCGTGATATTTTCCGTTCGAAAAACGTCTCTATGTATGCCATTGTCAGGGGTTTGAGTTTTGAGTGCAGAAACTTCTCATAACCCTCAGTTAGCAGAAGAGGTGCCAAATAGATTTTTTGACATGTGCAAAAATACTCAATCCCTTTAATTCCTGGTGTATGGCACAGTTTTGTCAATGTATTATAATGCATTTCAGGAACATTGCATATTTTATTTCCAACTGAACAAAATCAACCATGCAAAAATCCTCTCAAACTTGGATCTAGCGTTATCCTTTGGGCAACGTAAGTCGATAAGAGCACTTCTCTGAACTGTATAAAATATGGGATTTTGTATAAAATACCACATTTCGTGGCTTAAAGTCTGATTTTAGGAGCTGGAATATTCAATCTAACGCAATGCAGGTCTTTCTATTATGAAAACAGATTCATCTTGATGCAGAACAACGCTGCTAAGTTTCTAATATCTTCTGTACAGATCACTTGTTTTGTGTACAATATCCCTGTGTATACCATAATCATTCAAGCTCATGCTGACGATTTGTTATGGACTCTACCTTTAAGGAATTTGAAAAATGGTCTGATTTGAACTTCAATCAAATTCGTACAGAAGACTGTACCGGTTCATTTGAAATTTTTGAGATATGGCGTTTTGAAAAAATATTTTCTTGGTCGATTCCGATGGTTCACTATTGAATATAATGACAAAAGGAACAAGTGCGCAATGTTTTCGAATGCTCCCTAAAACTTGAACATTATATTTGGATTAATTTTTTTGTTTTTCATTTTCTAGTTGGTACACTCGGAGAGCAGTGGTAAATGGATGTCCGAGGAGCCGTTCGAGATGAAATCATTCTCCGAAGCTGTAGCTGTAAGTTGGTTTGAATTTAGTCGTTTTAGTTGTTCGTCTGTATTTTTCCCTTGTGCAATCTTGAAAAACAGCAAAAATCTTTTTAACAGAAAAAAATTTTTTTTAAAGAAAACTTTCTAACAGACAAATTTTGTTTTTACAGCATATCTTGAATCAATAAAATGATTTGCAAGTTTGGACTTCACAATAGTCGACTAGTAGGCTTAAAGAATAGTAGAACTTATAATTATAGGAGAATGTACAGAATATATTAATGTGTTGGTGGACTTTACAGCAGTTTTAGTAGGTGTTTAGGAGAATTTATAGTACTATAGTAGGTGTATAGAAGGTGCATGGAATTGACAAAATATATTGAAATTGACATTAAAATATAATAATTTGGAATGTACAGTAGTTGAATAGTGTACAAGATGGAGTTGGACTCCAACGAGGGATGTTCTTGCCTCTAGACACAGATATAACTAACTGGCTAGTTTTCAGTTACCTATTTATAGACGATTGAGTACAAGAGTACAATGAACCCCGTGTGACTGGATAATAGAATAACGGGCATGAAAACGGTACTTGCAAATGGTTGGTACCTTTAAAGGTCGACAGAATTTGCTTTATCCCCCATCATTATTCTTACTGACGGTCAACACATCATAGACACTAATTTTATCTTTTACTTTACGAAACAAACCCTTGAAATAGCTACCCCGAAATAGTTGATAAAGTAGTCAAACCTGTGATATTTGTTGTTGACAGGCGTGCCGACTGGAAAAACAAGCCTTCGGCAAAGACTTCTCCCTCGACCTCTTCTCGAAATGCGGCCAAATCTTCGTCGACTCCGACGTTCAACCCCCGCGCTCGGACCTGATCGAACTCCTCAAACTCTGCTCGGGCAAAGTCGTTCACGTCTCGACGTCCGCCGACGTCGTCGTCAGCCGTCGCCCGGCGACTGAGTCCAGCCCCGGGGTTCCCATCGTCAGCCCTCTCTGGATCCTCGACTCCATCACTCAAAATAAGTCTCTACCGCCTGACCAGTACAAAATCTAAATCGACACTTCAATTTGGTCATCCAACAGCCACACCCGACAAATTCTACTAAGAACCCGAACCTGATAGTAGTTTTTCAGCTACATTATTTGAATAACATGATTAATCTAATTAAGCTCATGTGATACATCTACGTACCCAATATTTACATCGTTGGGTCAAACACGTTAGGGACTTTGACTGCCAACTTCCTATAATACTCCCAGTGCTAACTTATAGTTCTTAATGCCAATTGATTGTTGACCAATTGATTGTTGACCAATTGATATGGTTCACCGCAGAACCCAAAACTCTTCATTAATTATTTTTGAACTTGCGTGTTGTCTTACAGTGGACTATGTAAGCAATACATTTGATTACGAATTTGTTTGGTACATTCAATGATTCTGCTGTAAGAAATTTCAATGCGAATATTGTACGGTTTGAGGTTATAGGGGAAACAGTGTAGTTTGCAGAGACATCAGCAGGTTGTGTGATTACTTTTCAAATGAAAGCGTAATGTGTTTGTAATTGGGAGAAAATCACGTACATTAAGGCCATGTAAGTTGTGTTGACTTTGGATCTTTATCATGGACGTCTCATCACGTTAGGGTTAGTAGTCCTCTGCTTATAATTTGGACCGTCTCAGTCAACCCAAAACTCGGTTACTAAGAAAAGCAACGACTGCAGAGAAAACGTGGGAATGATGACATTCAAGGAGTTTGTTCAACCTTTACACCATTTGTTGAGTATAAAATAGTCAAATTTATTTGGAACTCGAATCATTCCTTCTACGTGTGACTTTGCTTCCACCAAAGGCCACATCACACCCTTGTTATTGCTGTCTAGGTCAACTATCTATCTCACCATACCACCCCTTAACTCGACGCTGCGATTTCACTCATTTTCGCCTATCAATATTGACAGTGATCTTGAATGCACATCATTCAACAGATCCAAACTCCACTTGATACACCTCGCCCATACTCGATGCAAAGCCCCCTTTCAAATTATGATTTATAACCACTTACATACTTATTTACGCACTAACATTTATAGTTTTATTTTATAGCTTTTAAGAATAATTTGGGAATCAGGGAACATGATGACTTTTTTGTCAACTATTTAACGGCTCCGTGCTAATCGCGGACAGAAATGGGCGTCAGTCAACAAAATCGTGCTGTTTGCAGACAAGCGACAAGCTCAGGGCGTGTGTTCAAGGCGATCACAATAAACCCTACTTATTATCATATTATAATAAATCGTATAATCATATTATGATCGCTCGCTCGTTTGCAGTTTCCAAGCACTCTGGATGCTCGCATCCCGAAAAAAAAAAAAAAAAAAAAACCATCCAACGGATCACATACACATAGTTTAGTTGGACAGAGAGAACTGATAATAATATTATTATATTATACTAAGTGAAAAAAATTGTATATTCAGTGCGACGGGTTTCGCTCTATTTCTATCGATTGTTTTCATGTGTAAACATAACCTTTGTTTTAAAGTTCATTGAGTATAAAAATGTTATGACATAATCAGGTCCAAAATTGACCATCTGGTTTTCTATGGCCAAGAAAGAGGAATACGCCGTTTGACGCGAGTACAAACACATTTTACTCGTTTTAGGTAGATACTACGTGGTCCTTTTCACACGCTAAATTGTCTATACCCTCATGTAAGCTGCCTACTAGTGCTTAGACTTTCTTGATGTTTGTTTTGTAGTTACCACAAAACTTTTACTTATTCAAGATGACGAAAAGAAAATATATCAAGAAAGCGATGAACAGCTTGGGTCTGATGATGAGAATGGGACTACTGTTGTTTATGACAGCGACCCTGAAGGCGAAGAAATGTGTATTTTGCTTACTATTTGCCACCTTTTGTTCAAATCCTCTTTCTATACCTGTTTTGGTTTATTATCTTCGATAATGAACCATTGGAATCGCCCAAAGAAAACATTTTTTAACCTCATGTCAAAATTTGTTGGTTTACGTTTCAAGATACGTAGATTCAGAAAATCTAATTAAAAAGTACGCGGCACTTTGCCCAATTAGCGTAGAAATACAGGTCTATTTTCATACTAACGAGCTGTTTCGAACATCATATGGTTTTAGTGATGTCGAGTTTTTTGTTCTTAGGTACGTTTCGTGCTACGGAAATCAAGGTAATTTCGAATGTTTGTTGGTAGGTATTTCTTTTATAGAAAAATTATTACCGACGGAGTATTAAAAACCCTAGAATTATATCGGTACATTTTATTTGTAATTAATTCATCATCTCTATCATTCAGGTTCTGCACAAAGGAACCCAGTCGAACAGCTGGACATCATATTAATTATTCATAATTAATAATAATTATTATTAGGTAATAATAAATACAAATTATTAATACCTAACAATAAATTATAATAATTTTCACTAGGTTAAAATTACGAAATTTTTTTATAATACAGAAAATTATTGATAATTAGTGATAATTCATAATAATAATTAATCTAACAATTAGGATCTAGACAGTTAGACCTGGTGATCTAGACAGAAGGGTGATCTGTACAAAGAAGATAATGAACCGTTGTGTCAAGAATTTGCAGAGTTTTTTTGTTTACTGTAATAAATCATTTTCATTAGAAATGTACTGAGTTATCAAGTCGAACTGCTGTCACAGTTCTCATTCAGCAAAAGCTTTGAACGAGACTGAAAAGAAGAGAATCAAAAACGATCATGTCAGGCGATTTCCAATCATGTTCCTGGCCAAATATTGAAAATAGCAGCGAATATTAACGTGGATCGTCTCGATAAAAGTCATTCGTTGGATCCACACTCCAAAGCTAGTGGTTATAAACTCTAGTCAACGCTCTAAGCTGAAGGCGAAGATGACCATAAAATGTGTATTTTGCTCACCAATTGTTTTGTTCAAATCCACTTTCTATACCTCTTTTTTTTTTTACTGTAATACATCATTTACACTCTACTTTTTTTTAATAATGTAAACTTTATTGTTAACAATATAACATTACAATTTTGTTAGTTTTTTTTAAAATTGATTATAGTAGGCCTATGGACCTAATTAACATGGAACATGAGTGTGGGTTCCAGACCATTGAATGTCCCACATGATACCTCTACGATTCAGTTTTTTCTGTGAAAATTATGTTTTTTCGATGAATAACTGCAGGTGAAACTTCAGCTTGAACCGCCACAAGAACAGATTTGCAAACCCGCTTAACAACACTTGAACTCTCCAACCGTCCCACATGTGGGACGGAAAGTGATTGCGCTCTAATTAGGTAACTTCGGTATTTTGGCAACTATCAATGCATTTTCCTTCATCTACAACGCTAAATGATGTGATTAAACGCAACATCTCAAATCAGATGTAATTGAGCTGGTGAAGGACAGGAAGACCTGTACTCCTACTGCAAAACGTTGGCACTCGTCCACAACGAAGTCTGTAAAAAGTGTGAAGGGAAACTTTGTCCGCAACCTGCACGACTAATTCCCCATTTCGCCCGCCACAAGTTGTCCGCAACTCGCACGCTATTTATTTAACGCTATTTGATTTTTTAAATAAAGTTCTATTATTGAACAATCAATGTTTTTCTCCAAACTACCCTTTTCTCTTGTAGTATCATTCTATTTAAGGGCCTGCAGGCCCTAGGTGGGAAGGGTTCTGAAGGGAATCTCAGGCTGAGATTGACTCATTGAAATAAATGTTGATTTTTTTTGTCGATAAATTTCTCGTATCCTTCTTCGTATTGGGTGTCTTGGCTCATCAGTAGTGGGGGGGACTCCCCCCCCCCCCATTTCAAAACATCAAGTCGACCACAGCCTGACTTCTATAGTGTATACACACTTCAAAAACCTTCCAACCTAGACCCTGCATACCCTTAATCTATCTCCTCAATGTACAATGATTGCTCTTTATCACTGGACACGTGCCCTAGAAACTCCACTTTCCATGAGAATCAAAAATCACACGTGTTGGAAAATTAAACTTTATTTGGTCGCAAATCATCCAGTTACACACTTGTAAAATTCGATGTTAACATTTTACAATACAATAAAAATTAATTAGGTAATAGCTAAGGTAGAATTTCATATACTTCCTAAAATAACCAATAAAAAGCATTGTTTTTGTGATTTTTTTTAAATTTAATTTTATTTTAAATGATTATGATTTTGCTGTTGAATGTTTTTAGATTGACTTTTAAACCAACTTCTTGTTCTTCTTCAGTCGTGCTGACTTGGGTGACGTCATCAGCAAATTCACGGACAATAGTTGGTGATAAATAAATGAAAAAAGGAATTTTATTTCCGCATCCACGAGTCAATTTATTTCAAGTTACAAGTAACTTATGTTTTTTATGATGGGTTTTTATAATAAACCAGAAAGAAAATAGCCAGGAAACAAATAAAGCAAAGCTCTTACATGATATTACGTAAGAATACAATCTAAAACTATTTCAATCATCATAAAAATTGGGTGTTTTAGAGTCAACAAGGTGGTGGTTGACGAGGTTGAAAACATCAAAAGGTGGTTTTTTGATTGGACGTGGCTCCCGAGTAACTGTGGACATAAGTGACCGGACAATCTCGTCGTTCGAAATCGGTCAATCAAAATTTTGAAAGAACTATTTCAGAAAGAAGGGTCAGGTGGCTTAGGTCAACAGGTACAAGGTAAAAGGGCACCAAAGCCCTTCGCCGGTGTTTCGTTAATTAATTTTGTTTTAGTAGTTTTCGGTGGTCGTGGTGCGCTGGGTCTCCTGGACGAGGTAGACTTGGGATCCAGGGACGGTCGAAGTGGTGACGAAGGTGCGGTGTTTGGCGCGGATGAGGGAAAGGTTGCTTTCGGCGGTGTCGGCGCGGTCTTCGGCGGCCTCGAGTTCCCTTTGGAACCTGCGGACGCGCGTTACGGACTGCTGAGAAACTCCCTCCTGCAATAGAAATAAGTTGGTGAAGTTAGTTGAATGAGAAAAATTCCACAGAGAGAGAAAAATCCATCACCATAAACAAATGGTCGTTACCTGTTCGTTGAGTTGACGCTTGTAGATGTTGACCTTCTGGTTGGCCTTTTCAAGGGCTTCCTGGAGCAATGTAACGTTCTTGTGGTCCTCTTCGCACTGAATGATGATTTCCTTGAGCGAGCGCTCCTTCTTCCTCAAGATCTTGATGCTTTCAGCGTGGCGGCGCTTCTCTTCGTCCAACTCGAGTTCCATGTCCCTCAACTGTATCACAAACAACGAAAAACATTAATGGTACTTAGTGTACTGTGATATGGTTCTCCTTCGTGGTTTTTGCTGATTCTGGAATCAATGGGAATGCCAGGAAAGACGCCATAAACCTGTGAAACATGGTCGCATGGCCTTTCCAGGGACCTCTGGTTTGACTGTTGGGACTGAAGGCAAGAAATGTAGAATTTCGGGGACAGGAATCATTCTCTTGTAACTATGTTCAGCGTAGCCCATATCCAGCACTACCTGAACACCCAAGGTCCTCCAAACTGGACCTCAATATAACCCTAAGATGTGGCAACCCTTATCAATGACTCGTAGAAGCAGTACTGGATATGTGCTCAGGTACATACTTGGAAAGTGTACCTGAGCACAATGAGTCATATCCAGTACTGTACATCTAGAGATCCCAGAACCTTGTTCTTAGGCCCCAGTGGCAAGTTCTAGAACTACATGAAAATCCTTCACATTGACAACGTCTTGAGAACATGAATTGACAGCTACTACATGACCCTAAAACAACCAACTAATCACACTGGATTGCTCATAGCTTGGATTCTTACTTCTTCTGCTTACATACAAAGTTCACCAGTTTAAGTAAATTTTGTGCCTGCTGCCGGCATTGCAGACTGGATTAGTTGTCCTCCATGGTCCCACTGACTGCATGAAGAAGTAGGAAAACTATCCTCTCGTGACACGAATTACAAGTAAACACAAACTGCTTAAGATGCTGAATCTACTATGAAACTACGTAATATATACTGACCCTAGCTTCAAGTTTGCTGATGACCCTCTTTCCACCGACGATAGCGTTGGCTTCGACTTCTTCAAGGCGGATGGACAGGTTCTTCACTTCGATCTCCAGACTCTTCTTGATGGTCTCAATCTTGACGATGCGCTCTTGCTCTTCGTGCACCAGCTCCATGCTGTGCTTCAGCTCGATCTGCACTTTCTGGTACCTCTCGTCGGCAATCTGTCGTATCAGCAAATATTAATTATATAGTGTTCATCAAATTCAGTAAAATGTTGTAATGAACTAGGATGAAAAACACCCAAATGGAGTAACACGATGAAATATTAGTACTTTCAAGTAGTCCAAAATCGAATACATTCGATATAACAGTACTTAGTTAATACTTATGTAAGTAGGAAGATGAGATTTTTCAGAAAATCCATCTCCTTAGCTGCACATTTATACTAATATTTTTACCAATCCAGCCCAAGTGTTGTAAAAACCAATAAAAAGTAAAAACGTACCCTGAGTTCCTTAGTGACTTCCTCGTAGTCGGAGGCAAGAATGGAGAGTTCCTGTTCGATTTTGGCGCGGCTGGCGGAAATGTTGACGTTGATGGTCGTCAGTTCGTTGATGCGGCTCTGGGCATCCTCGTACATCTGTTCCGCGGAGCGTTTGGCCCTCAGAGCCTGCACAGATATTCAGAAAACAACTCCTCAGGTCTTCGTTCCTCAAACAATATACTCGACGAAGTTTCAATACTGTTTAAATAATTTAACCCACCGATTCGTAGTTGCCCCGGATCTCCTCGAGCTCGGCGGAGATGGACTGGATCTTGCGGTTGGAGATGACCAGTTGGTCCATCGTTACAGCCAGCTGCCTGGAGGTCTCGTCGTAGTGGCCTTGGAGCTCCTACGAACAGAGTAAATAAGGAAAATGTGAATTCTAAATCGATAGAATAGGAAGAAAAAATGGAAATTTCCAATTTAGTACATAGTGAAGGAATGTAGGGCACTCACGGTAAGTTGGAGCGATTGCTTCTTGATGGTCTGTTGGAGGCTAAGGTTGTTCTTGTTGGCGACATCGAGGGACAGCTCGAGTTCAGTGATGGTAACCTACAACAAGAATGGTAACTTGATCACAACGAAGGAATAAGTAATTCAATACATTGTTGCTGCAATCCCCAGAAAAGGTGTTGACGATCTTACCAATAACACTGCTCTCATGAACACAGTGATTGGCAATCACAGTGCTGTGGCACCTGCGAAAGCTCCAACAATAGTAAGTAAAATCTTTTAGTGACTAAAGAAATGTTCACCTGAAGCTTCTTCTTGATGCGGAGGACCTCAGTCTTGAGTCTGGTCTCAGCCTCAGCAACGCGGGCATTCAGCTGCTCGATCTCAATGCTCGTCTGCTTACTACAACATTCAAATAATCACAATTTCAACACCTTGATGAGACTTCAAAGAGCAAAAGGCATCAAAGGACGTATCAATTTCTCATTTGAGCTGTGCATAGAGTATTTTGGGCTTATATGCAATACTCGACTACTTAATATAAACTAAAGAGGCAGGCATGAAGGAATTATTGTTAAAAATTGGGTCAAGGTCAGTTCATTAGCCATCGTTCTCGGTTCAAAATTAGTATAACTCGAATTTCCGAAAACGTTTTATACCAAAATCCTGAATTAACTGCCAAAAGACACTAACAATCATATGCATACATGAATTTATTTATAAAAATATATTCTGGAATGACACATGCATAATATTCATTTATAAATGTAAGTATGTGCCATTCTAGACGATAACTCTCAATAGAATTGAGATAAAAAGTTCAAATTTGCATAAAAAATCTGTCTTGGTAATCGAAAGGCTACATTCGTAGATGGGCAGTAGGTAGTTTTACGGGGGGAGGGAGGGGAATTACCCATAAATTCAAAAAATAAAACAGTCTGACAAGTGACACCTCATTTTAAAGGTTTTTTTACGCTGAATCAGATGGTGAAAGCAGAATTGCGATATATTATTCCGTTCTCAAACTAAAGAACATGGAAGATGAAGAAACGTGGTTGTTACTCGAGATTTTCTTCACAGTTCATCTGCTCCAATCTGCGAACGGAATGAGACATCGCAATTCTGACATCACCATCGTGTTCAGAGTTGAACAATCTATAAACTGAGGTGTTACTCGGCGAAAAAAGGAGACAAAATGTGTTGTAAAACCGGTAAAATGGAAACATTTTACATACAAAATGGTTATTTTTTTTCGAAAATTCGCTCTTAAAGCCATGCTGCTTGACTATGGATTTTTGTGTTTGGAATTGATTGTTTTTTGAACTGTACGGAGTAATGAGACCACATCACCCTAACATACATATCTGGCGATTTACAATCATGTTCCTGACCAAATATTAAAAATAGCAGCAAATATTGACGTGGATCGTCTCGAACTCC
Source organism: Stenodema calcarata (assembly GCA_963920205.1). Classification (NCBI taxonomy): domain Eukaryota; kingdom Metazoa; phylum Arthropoda; class Insecta; order Hemiptera; family Miridae; genus Stenodema; species Stenodema calcarata. The sequence goes on along the minus strand of OY986061.1, from coordinate 16,614,348 downwards.
GAACATAGTTGTTATACAGTTACTCAATGCTCTAAAACAATTCCTCAATTGATCATAATTGGCGCAGTTTGGTGTTTGGTTTTTATATTTACACAAGTGACTTTGACAAGTACACAGAGGTGTCTTAAAGGCAATCAACAACTTTTGCTCGCACATTTTTGCTCACTCAATCCTTAAAATTTAGAATGTTTTTCCAAATCTTCCGATATCTTGTGGACTGAACCATACATGTAGAAATATCAGAATCTAGCAATGGATTCAAAATGTCCCAAAAAAGATTTTAATTTATTCAAAAAATTTGAAAAAAAGTTTGTGGATGTTTTTTTTTATAAATTTGTATTTTAACCAATAAACACCTATTATTCACCTGTTATCCATAAGCGTTATTTGTGTGTTCTTTTCAAAATTGGCGAGTTCCCTCCTCAACTCCTGCAACGGCCGTATCACTTCTTGTTCGTCAATTTCGCACCTTTCGGTCATCAATTCCCGATGTTCCTTCCGTATGATCTTTTTACCGTGCGTTACCTGGTGACTCGCTTTTATATTGAAATCTTCAATCAATTTTTCGTTCATTTTCTTGTTCATCTTCTCTTCCAAAATCTGCTCGTCCCGCTCTTGCTTGCTCTGACTTTCTCGGAACATCTTTTTGTACGCTTCTCCGAGCAATTTGATTTGAACGCCTCTCACCGACCGTGTGAAGTCCTGTTTGTGAAACTCCCTGATTCGTTGAGACATTTTTTTTGAAACGTCAAGCGATCACTTGAAATCTCCTAGACAACACCACCCAAATTCAGTCGATAGAGACCGAAGTTTACACCGAGACCGCACTGTATCCAACACAACACACCTAGCGATATGCACTTTCCTTGCACCTCCCGCTGCACCGAATGCAACACTACCACCCGCCACCTGATCGGAGATCGTTTTAAAAAGACCCATCGTTCTGTCAGATTGTTACGCTGAAACGTCACTATTTATAGGAGCATTTCTTGGGCTCTCGGTCGCCTTTCGGAAGCCAAGTTCGAATCTTCAAGGTCCTGTTCTTTTGTTTCTGTATGAAAACGATGAGGTATAATTTATTTTTATATCCCCACCACTCGACTCTCGAATGTCATAATATGTTTGCTCAATCGAAACATCTGTTCTTCGAGGGGCAGCCAAGAACCTGGTAGTGGGCGGTCATTGGAATCAATTTACTGGCTTCCTCATTGGGATTCAATTGTTTCAACACCCAAATAAGCCAATTATATATTTCTGATTAACCAGTCTGGTGTTCACTGGTGATTTGTACCATCCACCCACTCGCTCATTCCTCGACGCTAAGTTCAAAACGTGTCTATGATTAGGCAGTTAGGAAATCTTGCTTTAAGTATGAAATAAATACACAACACGTAGTCAGCATTCTACAAACTAGTGGGTTGGTCAATACCAATATCACTTCGTTAAATTTGCTTACAGCACGAGATAACGTTCAGAACGTCAACTATTGACAGTGGTACGAACACCAACTTCCCTCCTGGCAATGGTGGCAACGCAACTGATTACTCGACGTATAAGTATTCCACAACAATCGCAGGTTGTATGCCTATTGTATGGTTTTGTGTGAGTTGGGAATTTGCTTCTCGATATTGAGGTTCACGTATTACGCAGTGTCACATTGTCCACTTTAGGGATTTCAAGGTAGACACCACAATAATAATACAACCCTAGTAGTTATGCATAGTTGCATCCTCTCCACGACTACACCATGATGGAATTCACCACTACTTCATGATGGAATTCTGTAGGGATTGTAAAAGGTGAATTGCACAAAGAGGATAAAATATTTTCAGAATTGGAATACTCAAATGTTAGGAATATTTTAAAAGCAGAGAACTCATCAGATGCCTACAAGGGAACCGTTTCAAGGGAGCGAGCCAATTTTCGGGGTCTGAGATTTGTTTTGGCCGAGGAAATGCAATTCACGTGAAGAGGGCTGATGAAAATACACTCATTTCAAGTAACATCGCCTGATCTAAATTTGGGACAACGGGCAGTACCTACCTAAATGCCAATTTTGGTTGTACAACTCAACAAAGGAGGGGAAAATCCTGAAAACTATACGGACTTTGGCTGTTTGACTGATTTGGAGTGGGTTCGCAATTCGTTGTTTGCAATCCCCCAATCATGAAATTGATAGTCTAACTATCGTCTACGTCCTCTCACAAAATCTGAATAGAGTTGTAGAAGTATGCAACTTTGTGTTGCATACGGTAGTTTAGATCACAATTTGGATCATCAATTGAGTCGACAGAGGACAGCTTTTATCATAATTTCAAGGTCTCATTTGGATTTTCATATAATTCGAGAGAGCGAGACGGCTCATAAACAGTTACGCGCATTTTATACGATTCGATTTACTAATTTCATGAGGAGCTGAGGGTCGATTTTAGACCAGGAACGCGATAGGAGGCCTGCCAGGGTGGTCCCAAGGACTGGGCCGTTTGGCACCGGCTGTAGGTCATCTTAAATCGGTCGGGAACCGAATAGACGAGCCAGGCCTCCCTGGTGCTTCTACTAGTGCAGAAAACAAGAGAAAAACATTTCATGGTTTCGAAATATCGAGTTACCAACACGAATAACCTCCTTCACTACCTACCATCGCTCTATTTTTGTGGGGAAATGGGTTGTGAAAAAGTCTTATGTCCATATAACTTGTATGAAGAACAACCTCATTTCATCAGCAATTTTTCGAAGAAAAGGAAGCTATTTCTCTAGGACCGAAATGTTTATAACTCCAATTTCCCAAAATTTTCCTACCAAAATCCGTTCCACACCATTCTGAATTCACTACCAAATGAGACCAAACTCGCGATAGAATTGAGATTAAAAAAAACTCAAAATCAAAAGGCTAAGTTCGTAGATGCGCAGAATCGGGCCACTCTAAAGGGGATTTTGGGGAATTACCCATGAATTCCAAATATGAAACAGTCTGAGAAGTGACACCTCATTTCAACGACATTTTAGATAAAACCAGCTATTTCTTCAAAAATTCGCTCTTATAGCCATGCTGCGTGGACTGTGGATTTTTTAAAATACAAACCTCGAATATTAGAAGGGGTAATTTCAAACTAGGGATAAAACATACAAATGCTGCAAATGCTTCCACAACAGTTCCCTATGTTCTACGCAGAAAATAGTTCTGAATGCGATTATCTTCGTAAGTCGTGAAAAAACCTTCTTTGTGGATACACGAAAGTCTCTCAGAACATGACACTCGCCATGTGTGCTTTGAATCAACTGTCCCCCGGGATGAAGTTGGGTCAAATTACGTTTAGATTCTGGTGTTGATATTTTTCGGTTCAAATTTTGAGTTCTTATTGTGAACGAACGAACGTGGTTGTGCAGCTGATCGCAGGTGGGTTTGAACGGTACTAGAATTTCGAATCTAAATACTCGGGTTTCTATGAAAAAAAAAAAAGATTAATTCAAGATATTCGAACTAAGGCGTTTTGACAATTTCAGCCCTCATTTTGTATGCTCCTGGATCATCCTCAGCGAGGAAAGGATCTAAGGATGATTCAAGTGGGCACATACCTGGGTGCCTCGACATTTAAGGTGTGCCATGACAGTTCCTTCACATGGGCAACTTGAGGAGATCAGTATCATAAAATTAATAATACGTTCTTTTTTACTAATAAATCTTAATACTAAATCAGGGGGTAATTCAAAATGAAAACCTCTCGTAATACGTCAAGTATGATTCTTATGAGTATATTTTTAGTGAAAGTTCAACTCACCGAATGGTTTCGATTTCCTCGTCTTTCTCTTGGATGCGTTTCTCAGCCTCGTGCCTGAACTGTCCGAATTCGGCGGTCAACCTCATGGACCTCTGTTCCTCAGCTTTACGACCCTGAAGAACATTGAACAGATTTTTTGAGATTTAATGGTTCCTTTAGTATTGAATACAACTGACATTGAGGTTCCTGTCATCGAGTGTATTTTGATTGGGGATTATTGTGAAGAATCTGGAGATCCGGTACTTTAATTAAGCCATGTTTTGATACGTTCAATGATTTATCAAGTAGGGAATCATATTGAAAGATGGCGTCAATCTTTTTCGAGGGATGTCCTTTACAAAAATCGAATAAATCGTACTTCTCTTCTTGATCAATATGTGGTTCTAGTAGGTACATAAGTAGGCACCTGTTTGAATGTCACCAGTAAATTTTCCGAAAATGTACAGATTTTGACGAAATGTACCCACTAAGATTGGTGAAGAGATAGCTCACTGTAAAATATACCACAATGGGGGATATGTCTACATTTGGACGATTGCCTTTTCATTGGTTCCACCAAAAGATTATTGATGACAAGACGTTTAAAGCTGTTCCAGCAAATACCCAGATCAAGGATCCCCAGAGGACGATTTCTTCATATACACACACTTGTACAGAACTGCTGTCGTGGCAAAATCCTAACAACTACCGATTTTTACAACTAGTGAATTTGAGGACGATTCAACTTACGGCCTCAGCTTCCTTGTAAGCAGCGGCAAGTTCTTCCCTCTCGTTCTCGAGGCGGCGAAGCTCAAGTTCCAGTTCGTGGAGACGGCGGTTCATCTCGGCCAAAGTGTTCTTGGCTTCGTGGAGATCATCTGTCAACGCCCAAAAAACCAATATCCTGTATTTTCATAACGACTCATACTGATACGTTATACGAATCAGGCACATTTATAACAAAATTAGGCGATGGGTGGATCTAATATAGCAGGTCTAATAAAGTACAGGTTCTGGTAAGCGGACACTTCTCGAAATCCCATAGTTCTAGGTACCTAGTATATGGGACCATGGTTTCAGTAGTACCCATAACGGTAGTCAATGGGTTGGCCATAAGTGTGTGAAACTACGACAAGGTTGTAACTGCACATATTTAGTATCTACCTACTCGTATAATTTCATTACATACATACCTACACCATGCGTGAACGACTGTCTGAATCCATAGCTGCTAGTAAGCATGCGCCAAAATGAACATTAACGATCGAAAATCTTAGCATGTAATCATTTTAGTGGTAGTGTTTTACTGCGAATAGAATGCAATCATGTTTTTTTTTTTTGCATCCAACCTTGTTTATAGACCAATAATTATTGTAACTGCTTCATTTGCAACGGGCGTTTGAACATAATTATAAAATTCCTCCACATTGAAGAAAATGAAAAGTAACTGTGAATCTTACTCATTTGCGGAAGAGCTTCCGGAACGAGGAAATCCCATCGACCCATAACTAAATATTTGCAGAAATAACGCTCGATGAAAGATCAGGATCGTAACCGAAGATCGTGAATGACACCCACGCACTGGCGGCAAGATCGATTCAGGACTTCGATCTCGCTGTGCCAATGGTATTGCTCAATAGGTTTATTTTTGGTACGTCAAGTGATTGGAAGAAATGGGATTGCACATTTTGAATGAGTGAATGAACCCGTTTTTAATGCGGTATTTGTGGTTAATTCGAGAAAAAATTGACCTGAGTTCAAACTTCTGGTTTTTTAGTTGACCTCAGAAAGCTGTGCCAAGGATTCTAGCGGCTTCAATCGATTTAAATGATTGGTAAGGACAATCAAGGCCACCATCCCAATCAGCAGTCAATGAATGAACTGTCAGCAGTTTCAACATAAATTAATAAATTAAAAATCTCTACGATTCACCCAAGAGATTCAGTTTTTCTGAATTCCAACGGTGTTGTTTCAGGTTAGTTACTATAATCGTGTTCCAACGCTAATAGATGAATTATATAAAAATTACCGGCAAGTTTCTTGTTCTCCCGAGCGAGAGCGTCCTTCTGCTCCCTGGTTTTCTCGAGCTCGTGGTTGAGACGCTGGACTTCGGTGGCCTATGAGAGCAAGTGTAGATGAATATAAAGTGACTATCATCAATAATTATGAAAAACTACGATTCCAATCAAGATTTACCTTGTTGCGGAGATCCCTCTGGGATTGTTCGAAGGCGATGGTTGTCTCATCCAGGCGCGTCTTAAGTTCGACGTTGATGCGCTCGATGTGCTCTACTCGCTTCTGGAGCTCCCTCGCGGTGTTGTTGGCCTGTAACGAACAACCGGCAATGATAAATAGGCACATTGAGATAAAAGTCGGTCTACAATCAAGCAAACTATTGGTTAACTGACAATCATTTAAGGTCTCCAGGTTCAGTGAAATACCATCAAATTATAAGTCGGTCCACCAGAAATATGCCGCAGCGCAGTGTAAATACGAGGGACGTCCAGAAAGTAAACAAAAAATCATCAAACGCGTCGAACAGTTCGTCCTCCAATCGCTCCACCTATCGCAGGTGTGAGTTACGCTCTGCAATTTCTTGAACGGTATGAAAGCGAAGGTGAAACTTTTCTTGACTCAATTGTGACTGGTGACCATAAATTAAAGTCCAACTTTCAGAGAGGAAGATCATGGCATCTGTCTTTTGGGACCGGAAAGGATTTTATTTCATAGTGTTTACTGAATCTCCATAGATGCTGTGAGACACTCACGTAGTTGAAAAAAAAATCAAGGACAAAAGGAGAGGAATGCTGACTCGTGGTGTGTCACTCCTTCATGACTACGCTAGACCTCATACAATTTCATTTGGGTCGGATATTGTGATTCACCCACCCTACTCCCCGGACTTGGCACCATCGGAATTAAAGGAGTGTTTGGGTGGACAACAATTTTAAACTTACGAAGAGGTCCAGGATGTTGTCAAAAAATGGCTCCGGGAGATGGAGCGGAAGGTATACAAGAGCATACAAAAGCTGGTCCCTAGTGTGCACCTCAATGGCGATTATGTAGACAAATAATGACCTTTTTTTGACTTTTTCTCTTGTAAATTTCATTTAAATATATTCATTTTTCAATTTTTAACACATGTAACATTGCTTTCTGGACTTCACTCCTACATTGAAAATAACCTCACCTTTTCAAGATCGATGATGAGGATTTCAACTTCGCTCTGGAGCCTGGACTTCTGTTTCTCGAGGTTGTTGATCTTGACAACGAGGGTCTCAATGTGTTCTTCTTGTTCTTGGATGCGGATGGTGTATTTCTTGCTGGAATGGTGAAAATATTCATGTTAAATAGTAACATAACTGGTTAAAAAGTACTTCGAAATATGAGAAGTGACACGAATTTGCATGGATTATGTGAATTGAAGGAGGAGTTCTGCTGAAATGTTTGGTGCGGCTTTCTCAAGTTCTAATTGAAGAGTTTTATACTAAATAGTTCGGGAGGAACAATTTTCCTGGACGTTTTGGTGGGTTTCGAGAGTCACCTAACTTGGAATTAGCAACAGCCAGAGCCTTTAGTGGATTTTGACGGGGGGGGGGGGGGTAGTTACTTGATTGCACATTACAGTGGCTATTCAAGTCTTCAAGCTAAGTTATCATAAGCTCACCGGATCTCGTCAACTTCTTCGGCGCGGGCGCTGGCCTCAGTTTCGTATTTGGACCTCCAGGTGTTGGCGTCGCTGGTGGCCTTGAGGAGCTGCCTCTCGAGGTCCAGCCTGGCCTCGGATTCCTCCTCGAGCTGAACGCGGACGGACTCCAGTTCGATTTCAACTTGGTGAAGCTGAGATTCGAGAGTGGATCTCCTCTGAAACACCAACGAAAGTTCGTTCACAGCTGCTGTTTAATACGAGTAAATGTGTTCTTGAGCTTCAGGTTTCAGGTTTGGATCTACTGGGTGGTTCTATGTACCCTGAAGAGGCAGAAATGCACCATGACCAGCCCTTTTCAACAACGAACAACAATAACGAAGTAAGTATGTTTAGCTAAAATTACCCTCTCGTCGTCTTCAAGGCGACGGCGGGCGTCCTCAAGCTGGCTGGCGATCTGGGATCTGAGGTAAATGACATTTTCGATGTTGACTTTCAAGTCTTGGACTTCTTTGGTCAATTCAATGTTCTCCTACAGAAAATAAACAAACAAAAATATTTACTCATTAGTTAGGTAGTCGTCATTATTTCTTTAAATCCAAATTGGAAGAACTACAATTGAATACCTTCCCATTTTTCTTCGCTAGTACACCAATATACATTACATTAAAACATAATATTATTTGATTAATTACCTGGGAAAGGCGAGTCTTGTGGGAAGTGATGTCGATGATAGTGCGGTTCAACTCCTCAATGCGGATGTTGAGTTCGTGGATGGTCACTTCCAATTTCTCGCAGTGTTTGATGCTGATGAGCTGTTGACAATTTCGAGACACATCTAATTACTTGGATAATTGAAGTAACGCATTAATGAGTAAAAGTAACGTGTCTTCGACAAGGGCTTCATTTTATCCGGTCATAAACTTTAGGGCAAAATCAAGGACGCTTCGTTAGAGTCAAATATTGATCGTGCGCCGATAAAATCGAAGAGGTAATGAACGACCATTCGTTTCACCAAGAAATCTTCAGGATGTCTATTTCAAAAGTCTACTGATTTTCAATACTTATTTTTCAATGAGTTTACCAAAGGTGACTTTTGGGGTTGGAGTGATTCGACTAGACGAATTAATCAAGAGTTTTTATAAGGCAGAGTGGTCAATAATCGATTGCTTAATGATCCACAAAGGTGTTTCATAGCTAATTTCATAATTTACGAGGGTGTCGTTATTTACCTTTTCTTTGTTGGAGGATTCAACTTGGGAGAGGAGCTCATAGACTTCTTGCTGGAATTTGGCCTTCTCTTTTTCAGCTCTGAAACAAAATGAAATGATAGTATGATGAACAAGCTTTCAAACAACTCAAGATCATCATTTACAATCATCATTTAATACGTTCAATTAATTACGGTTACGTTCATTCTAAGCACCATACAACTAAGTGTGTTCCAGCTTTTAGAATTACAATTGGTGAATGTTGCATATTGGCTGTTGGTATACCACTGTGTTCGATACACAACCTTCTAATAATCTAATAGTCTATAGTAATCAAGAATCAACTTGGGAAATTCTCATTGCATTAGTCGTAAGGAATCAAGTGTGATCTCAAAGATCTTAATAATTAACAAAGCCAGTGGGTCCGACAATTTACAGTAAGACAGCATTTTTCCGTCAAGAGCATGAGTTGAGCAGTTTTTTTCGTTTGTTTGGTAGGAAATGCAGTCAAAACGAGCACTGGTTCGTTTTGTGCGCGCAAAACCCTTGACATCATAAGAGATCTCGAACGGAAATGGATATAGCAATATTCGTGTACTATCCACGACGTTTCAAGAAAAATGATCCATGCATTCGCGAATTCACTCGACCTGATGTAATAAAAAAATCCTCAGAATGAAGACAAAAATAAAGAGAAGATAACCTGCGCTGCTAGGGGCTCAAGACTCTCCCGAGGGTCTCTCCGTTTTGTTCTTTTTTTCTGGCAAATGGACCCGATTTTTGGTAGCATTAAAAAAGGATTTTGTTTTTAACAATTTTTTTAAAATTTGATAGGAGTTGTCCATAGTACGTGTGGGTGTTGGGTTTTTATGTTATTTAAAATTGCCTTGAATTCGGAATCTTATAGTTTAACGAATTTGATGAGTTGTTCATAATTCTAATTTGTTTAAAATCGAATAATTATGATGAAATGAAATAATTATGTAACATTTGAAGTTTCATCAGTGGAAAACAGGACAGCAAAACTGTTCCTGTAACTTAACATCTGGAAGGAATCGTGACTCACCCATAACTTAACACCTTAACATGTCAGAACAGAGAAAAATACTTCACAGACACATCTAATGGCGGCCATTTTAGGTAGTTTATGAGACTCGCCCTCGATTTTCCTGGCACCGGCTTCTACTTGAGTCATTCGGCCGCTTTGGGAAGGTGTTCTGATTTAGAACAGCGCCGCTCACAGGGCTTGTTTCAACGGGACAGAGCCCATTACATAAAATCATAGTGTTTACTGAAGAGGGTTGAGTATTCAGTAACTGTTTAGAAGAGGTTCACAGTCCGCAACACACAAATCTCTCTTGACAGGGTTGTGGATAGAAGCCTTGAAACAGGAATAGGAACGTTCTATTATTATGAGGCCACGCTACCCTGATGGGCGGCAGCGAGTTAATTGTTGTTTTGAAACCATCGTTTTCTTGATAAGTGAGTTATTCAAACTTGTTGTGATTCTGGCACTCTAAAAAACCACTTCGTCAGTGCCATCAGATCGGAGTGAAAGTAAATTTGTATGGTTCGCATTAACCATCAATTCTACCCTGTGAATGTATAAAACATCCCACACTTTTAGAATTGATTTATGCAATTTTGAGCAGCAACGTTGTTTGCCTCCAAAATCTCATTGCAAGTTAATCAATCAAGAACAAGGAAAAATCATTTTCCCAGATCTGGCAGCCTAAACGAGACACATTCCAAGAAGATATTTCTCAGAAGTCGGACATTCTATATTGCGATAAAACTTCCTCCAGCTCCGTCTGGACGAGGTCCAGGAAAGCGGGCGAGCGAACAGTCAACCAGAAGAAAAATCTTTCAAGAACTTTTGATAATCTTCCGTCAGGGACGGAAACTGGATCTGAATGAAGTTGCACAAATATGGAGGTGTGAACGTCAGGGAGCGGGTAGCTGTTGGCAGAGGACCCGCGCTATTTGTGGCGGCAACGGTGGCTTAGTTACACGCATCCTTTAGTCGAAAAATTCGAACGGCCCGAACCAATTTTTTATTTTTATTTATTTCAGTTCAGGGAGTGATTTTTTAAATCGAAGCCATTCTGCGTGAAATGAATTTGCGTTAGGTGATTTTCGAGAGGTTTATGGGGTCAGAGGGCAATTTTTGTGGCTTAAAGCCAAACCGTGGAATGACTACGCTTCCTGCATAAAACCGAAAAATATGTGATATAGAGGAGGATTCTTCACAAGCACTCCAGGGCTGAATTTACAGTATCGATCTATTGATGATTTTCCACTTGCCTATGTGTTATTCTGTCAGCCACGAAAATGACGATAACTGTATGATTGTATTCAACTATAGTGTACATAAATAAGGTACAATACAGACCTATAAGCTATACGTTGTGCCATTGTAATCGAATCCAATATAAGGTTAACTTTCTTCGCTGACTTAATGTACCATATGTTTAACCCCTTGGCTATAGAGTGACAATTGTTTCGATCGTCCTCCTGATTTTTTATTTTATTAATTTTATTGATTTTTTTAAACATACTTCGCCTTTGCCTTAGAGAGCTGGTCGAGCTGTTCCTGGAAGTCAACGACGACTTCCTGGTGCTTTTTCCTCAGGAGGTGAGCAGTTTCTTCGGATTCGAGGTGCACATCCTCCAAGAGTTTTCTCAGTTTCAACAATTCGGTGTCTCGTTTCTTGTTGATTTCGAACTGTCAAACGAAGAACAGAATAGGCGCTAAAGACAGATTTTGGCGAAAGAATAAATAATTTTAATGAATGGTCCAAAAATAAACAGTGGTTATTATCCAGTAATTAATGAATGGTTCACACATGAATCGCAAATAATGAACTTCTCGTTATCCTTCCTAGGTTAATCAAGACAATGTAAAATTCACCTGGATTTATTTTGGAACAGTAAAAATGATGAAGGGAACTCAAGATGAAGATAGTGAGGTCAATTTGACTCACCTGGCTTTCAGCACCACCTTCAGCTTCTTCCAACCTCTCTGAGAGGGTAATAACCTGGACGCTCAGGTCAGCTTTTTCTCTTTCGATCTAGGATTGAAACAATATTAGGGTTATTAGATTTAGAAAATCATTAGCAGAAAAAAACTTATTAATAACTAAAGCAGCTCAATAGGTAATTGGTGCTGCAATGTTGGGGTATTGGGGGTGCTATGTTCTTAGAAGACATAATTATTGAAATTGACACTGGATTTGGATTGAATTGACTAAACCAAAATTTGAGCCTTTGAGCAATGGGACATAACCGAATGTCAAGAGAGATTGCACAACTATAGTTGTATACAGCACCAGGTACCACACAAGGCCAAGGCCCTCGTATTGTCCCCTATTGTATTCTATTCACAAACGTACCCTACAAAATTATTCATTGAAGGAACAAGATTATTCGATGGATAACGCAACACGGATTGCCAAAAGTAACAGCACGGATGAGAAAACTCAGTCACTGATCCTGCTAATGAGTGCCTTACATCCGTCGGCATTAATGAGCCCTTCCAAAGAAAACGTGGCGCTATTTTTGAAACTTCGATTTACTGAAAACCCGAGCGACGCGAGATATAAGGTGGATTTTGTGATCACACGACTTGGCAGTGGGCCAACACCCCCACGAAATATGCGAAAAGAATTGTCCGTTTCACGAGTTCCGCTGCAATGGAGCATATTGTGATTCAGTTATGTTTTCTACTAAACTAATTGTATGTGTATCTGACTACACAGAAAAGCAAAATTTCGGTGGTTCTACTGCTTGCTTCCTATTCAAGACCTTTCTAGACATACGTATCATGATGACATCATTGTCATTGTGTTTCAACGTTGGTTTAGGGTAGTTTTGTGCATGTTGAGGCAATTTTGATATGTGCCTGCAGATCTCTACAGGATGGTAAGATCTTACTGTACCTTAAATTCAATGATTGTCTCTTTTTTGTCCCAATAGGCTACCTACCTTACCTATCCATGCCCATAATATGGGAAATTATTCAGTTTTTTCTTCTTAAACAAAATTTTGTGTACAATAATATTGTAATTATATTATACTCTTTTCAAAACCACACAAATTTGTTTTGAGAAGAAAAAAACAGAGAATAATTTCCCACCCAAAGAGATCCGGCGCTCGAGTTCTTGGCAAAGCCCAAACCTGGCAGGCTGCCCTCCTACACCGATTAGGAATTCACATTTCTCAGCCGGAATTTTCCTCCTCCATATCTCATCGGAGATCTTGTCTCGGAAATCACTAACGTTTCCCTCATCCCTAAATGAAATTTTCGCGACATCCTGAAACTTTTCGTAAATACCGCATTCACGAATAGCTGTCTAAAATTAAACAACACAAGGTTGTACAACATCCAAAACTTTTAGATGAACCGAAACCTAATCTAATTTTTGAATATCTGCAGTAGGTGTACGTTTGATTGATTAAATCATGATTAATCTAATGTCAGAACAGACAATTAATCGATCCACTACTAGTATTTCGCTTAGCTGTTGGTAGATTCTGGATGGAAATATAAAAAATTAATTTCTCATTTACTTAGCTACACATTATCTGACTGCTACTGAACTACATGGTTTATAACCGTAATTAAATATTCCTTAAATCCATGAAAATGAGAGCTTTGAGACACTCTCACTGCGTTTGGAGAGGGCATTCAAAAGGGAACTATAGTTCCTTGGACGTCACCAAACTACTGACGTCATTATCATTTTTCTTTCTTACCAACCATTCTAGGGCCAAACTACAATGTATTAGGTATTTTCAAAGAGAAAACTCGCCGAATGATTATGAAGAAAGAAAAATGATTATGACGTCAGTAGCTTGGTGACGTCCAAGGAGCTTGAAAAGGATGAATTTAGAATTTGAAAATGAGCAAAACTCCATTTCTGGAAGGCTCTCAGTGAGCTTGATGATGACAGTGAAGTTACTGATCTGATTGAAGGCTACGCTTTCGCTACCAATCCATCTTAATCGAAAACCCAATTCTGGTATGGTTTTATTCCAATACTGGTATGGTTCCTGGTGGGTTAGAAATGATGGAAAATCTCTTGGAGTGAAACTTTCATTCTGAAACAGTCCGTCGCGAGGTTTTCCCTAGTCAACCGCCTCCCAGACAAGGGACGGCGGGGAACCAAAACTGTACCTGATCAAATTTCACCGGTCGAAAATGTCAGTTCGCCCGACTTCTGATCAAAAGTTCATTTCAGGCGGGGACTGCCTACCTGGCCAGGACCAGAGGTTTATTGGCAGCCGCGGGAATAGGGCCACTGCCATTTTAAATCCGGAGCCTGAAGGAGGCTCCCCGAGTTATTTTTACTGAGGGTTCCCTCGCATTCCGTCAGGGCGTAACACACTTTCAGCGGATGAGGATTACTTCTGCACGTCTCAAGTGCTAAACTCAAGTCCAACGATCCCAAACTTACTGTTAGCCCTAGAAAACTCTACTTGTTGTTATAACCATGACAAAACAGTGAAGGGGGTTTTGGGGCTCTTCTGACATGTCTTGAACACGACGTTTGAATGCAACTCATTTGAAAAGTTGACGTAGGACTGGATAATGAGATATATTGGGTCAAATTTTAGCAGTTTTGTACACCTAGATTTTACTTATCATGTGCATTGACTAACCAAGTCTGCAAACAAACGTTCATTCAGAAGTCTATGCAGAGTGACAAATAATAAATGACATTCCGATGTGGTCCTGGCAACAACTCGTATAATGAAAGGCAACTCCTGGCAACTACATTAAGTAGACGCTAGCGATAAGTCCCCTTCACAAAGGAGCCATCAGGATCAGCATGGTGTAATGACAACGTCATATTCATGTCTTTGACTGTGATCGTGAAAAAACTGCCGTTTTCTTTATCCCTAAACAGTCACAATAATGAATATGAAACAACGAATCTTCACATCAGGTCACACACCATGTCTTTTATGAGAAGGGGGTTTTGTGTTTGATAGGATTCTGAGATAACATTGACGTGCTATCATTCCAACAGTGTTTCCAATGAAAAACGTTTCTTTCAACGTTTACGTTCCAACATACATTCAACTTACTGCAATCTAATGAGTTTGACACCATTTGAATCCGTAGGTAAATCAATAGGTAACTGAATCGAAAGAAATCGATTTTGAATGTGGCTCTATTGTGCTACACAAAACTTTTCCGCTCTCACTGATTCTATTAGCTACTAATGATGAACCTCGTACAAATAATAAGGTAAACTTACTAAGTACCAATAATACCAGTTTATTATATTACTTTTACCTTAATAACCGTGGCCAAGAATGCCTAATGCCGAAAACTTTGAATAACTCACATTGAATGATAACGGCTTCAATATTTTTCTCCCTTATCAACAGGTTAGCACATGGAAGACATGAAAAACGGCCCCAGCGCATTCTGGTGGTAGTTTCAGTACGTACAACAGATGGCTTTTGGCGGACCTACCTATGTGTTCCATTTATTCATTGTTGAATGGTTTTTCTTTATAGATTTACTACCCATAATAGAGAATGGTAACTAAGATAAAATGACAATGTCTCCTAGCTCGTAACAGTAAGAGATTCTCTATCAGTTCACTGTTCAAGTTCGTGTGAAATTCAACCATCAAGTGAACAACAAGTTTCTTTACTTACTCGCTGCCTGAGTTCTCGTTCGGCTTCTAGATCTTCGCTGATCAGTCTGATCTTGTCCTGAAAAAGAAACAGTCAGGTACACGTCATTGTTGCAAGCATATCGACGGGTTATTCACCCATTAATAGGTATCTACTCTGGTAGTAATCCCAGTTGGTTTGTACAATTTGAGTGCCAAAAAATAAATGCTTTCATACGAATACACAAAAACTAATCTACCACAAGGAACTTAAAAACAGAGGAAGTTCGTAAATGGGAAGGTTTTTGATTATATTTCCTCCATAAAAAGTCCTATTTATCACTCTATTGACATTCCAAAAGTTGTTTGAATGAAAACAAGAATGAAAATGAGCGATTGATAGCGATTGCATAAACTATGTTGTTTGTCGTTAGATACAACAACAGGCACCAGTGTATGTGCCTCATGAATTATATTATTCAAAACTTGAATTCGAGAATAAAATATACCAGTAGTACTGCGTCATATTGTCATTGTTTACAAGAAGTAATAGATCAATCTCTTCTCTATGTCACAAGATGGCGACGAAAAGACAAGTTTATCAACCGCCACATTTCCTTGTAGTTTGCATGTGTTATGTTTTGGTTGGTGATTAGCTCAAACAATTCTTTGATGTCCCCAACCATAATAGAGATCGTGGTTGTCTAGTGGTAGCCGCAAATAATATCGAAAATGTGCAGCGAATTTTTATGTGCAGATGTCCCTATTCGATCCTGGTCTATGAGGAACCAAAAAGGGAACGCCGATAAGTGCAACGACTTCATAATTCACCACTCTACAATCATAAGTACAGGTTACTATTTTTAAAAATGTGGATGTTATCAATGTTTTCCAATAATTGTAGGCCAGCTAAATCAAACGCTATTAGTAATGAGGTAACCAGCTAACTGTAACTAAGGATTGATACTAAGGTTAAGGAAATTTAACCAAATTGATACCTTCAACGGTTCATTATGTGTTACTTATAACAGCATTTACAGTCAAATTCCAAGTGTATGAAAAATGTAAGTACACTTATTGAACGTGTTCCGTGTATGAAAATGTCCATCAGAGAAGTTTGTAAGTTTTTGGCTACTATAGGCATTTAGGCATCAAGTGAGGATTCGTTATTGTTAGAAAATTTTGCTGGGGAAGGGGTTTTGAAGGTGTTTTAACGCTAAACACGATGGTGGAATCAGAATTGCGATATCCTATTCCGTTCTCAAACTGGAGCACTTTGAAGATGAAGAAACGTGGTTGTTACTTGAGATGTTCTTCGGCTCTAATCTGATAACATCATGAGACATCGCAATTCTGACTTCACCATCGTATTCAGCGTTGAAAGATCTATAAACTGAGGTGTTACTCGGCAAAAATTGGCAACAAAATTAAATTTTTGTAAAAAACCAGTAAGTAACATGGAGACATCTTATATAAAACAAGTTAATTCTTCGAATATTCGCCCTTATAGCCATGCTGCATGACTGTTTCATTTAGTCGTGTTTCATTGAATGAAACAAAATGCAACTAATTTTGTTTCATTTTCAAATTCAGTTGATGCCAGAAACATGCATGTGAATTTCCAAGGTACTTCTAACTGAAATCGTTCCAACATGCTAATATACTCGTAGTACAACTGTTGTAGGTAGATATTGTTACCGAAAACCAATACAATATAACACATTTTGTCACGTTTACGTCCATGTTATCGTTGATTAGTGATTGATTGAGATTTGGACCAGAACAGGACCATTGAGGTTGCACTCATTGCGTTGCAGGTTTAGTGAGTCAAAAATACGACATCACTCACATCACACGACAAAGAAATTGAGTTTTTTCGGGGGGGAGGGTTCAATTTATTACACAGAGTGATTTTCGAAAATGACGATGAATATTCTCAAAATATTATAAGATCATGGCCAAGAGGAGGCTACATTGAAACTTATTTAGGTACCATAGCCTACCTGATTTCAATATTAATCATGCTTTTCAGAGGACTTAGTTGCATATTTTATTAACATTAGAACCATTGGATTCTTGTATCGCTTTAACCTACAAAAAACCCTCTCGGAAACCCACTTTTCCTCACTTTACCCCCAAAAAATTACAAATAGACTGATTCATTTTCTGAAGAAGTTTCATCTTATAGGAACTTCTCAGCAACAAAAATACTTTTTAAAAATATCATAATTTTTGTAAAAAAACCATTTTACGACCGAAAACGAAGTGATCATTTCAAAGCTAGATGAATAGGTAATCATTGTTTTTTTGAACGACGATGACAACTTACCAAATGATATGTTTGAATATCTTAATTCAAACAAACGAGTAGGTATTACTTAATTTGTGATACCTACTCGTTTACATTCAAATTACCACTTGGGCTTCTCTCTGCAAAAAGATCAACCCAGCACAGAACAACGTAGGGTAGTGTTTGGCAATTGGATTTAAACGTTAGATTCTTCTGAAGACATTTCCAGAAAATGTAAATTCACATCCAAATTTTTTAGTGAATTTTCGAAGAAAACGAAGCTATTGGTCTCGGTCCAAAATGTTGAAATCTCGAATTTCCGAAAAATGGTAATACAAAAATTCGTAGAAAATCGGTAGAATTGAGGTAAAAAGCTCAAATTTGCACAAAAGTCTGTCTTGGCAATCGAAACGCTACGTTCGTATATGGACAGAATCGGGCAACTCTAAGGGGGGTTTAGGGGGGGGGGGGGATTACCTATGAATTCCATGAATTACCCATGAAATAGTCCGACAAGTGACACCTCATTTTAAAGGGTTTTTTTACGCTGAACACGGTGGCTTAGTCAGAATTGCGAGTTTTATTTTGTTCTCAAACTGGAGCACTTAGAAGATGAAGAAACGTGGAGACAAAATTTGTTATATAACCAGTAAAATGGAGACATTTTACATAAAAATAGGTATTTCTTCGAAAATTCGCACTTATAAACATGCTGCATGACTGTGGATTTTTGTTAATTTAATTCCGACTATTTTGAGTTCCGTGAGAAGTTTTAATTTGTGTATCTTTGGAGTCCGTTTTTAAGCTGAAAACTTCCAATTTCATTATAAGCCTACTAATACTATGGAATCGTGGTCAGCGTTTCAAGATCTCTTCAAACCTTTGGACATTATTTCAACATAACTCGGGTATCGCATAGATCAGCTGATGTTATCTGACAAGGTTGTTTTCTATGTACATTCCCATTAAGTACATTCTTACATTTGTGCATGATACAACTCCTTCCAAAGTTGGAACAGCAATTTTTGGGGAACATTTTGGAACAGTTTGTCTGATGGAAGATTTAGCTCTAAATATTTTGAAAACGTTGCTTACCTCAAGCCTGGAAAGGGCACTGAGGTCGGCGGAATATTCAATGTTGACGTCCGCTGTGCCGCCTCCGGACTGGCGGTACGTGTACTTGGTGGTTCGTGTGCTGCTTGCCAACGGCATCTTGAGCGATGATTTCTCCCTTTACACTCGTCAAAAAACGGGAGGGGAAAAAAAGAAAGAAAATCGGTGGTTATAAACTGGAAGTCACCGCACTTTGGATGGTTTTCGTTGACAGGACAATACACGCACCGGGACCCCGGGGGCTAAGCCGCAATCTAACCGAATATTGCTCACCCTGGACAGGGCAGCCTCCGAGGGCAGTTCGGTGGGAGGTCTGGGCGCATGCGCTGAAAGTCTTGAGGGGGTCCTGATGGTTGAATCACCTCTCATCAATGGAACGTGGGACATCCCCCTGTTGGTCAAAACTGTTTACAGGATTTGAACTAAGAAAAAAAAAATTAAGAAATAATAATAGTGCTTCAATGGTGCTGACATTTCTTATTGGACGTCATACGAAGTTCCCGAATGCAACCTTAAACGGTATTTATTTTACCCTGAATCAAACCCCTAAACTTATATTCGAGTTGCCATCTCCATTACATGAGTCTCAGGACATACATAATCGTGGATTTCTAGGCTTTCATCTAGGCTCAGAGGTACCAGTAAGAACCTATGAATTACATGTAATTCAGGTATGTATACGAGTAGGTCGGGCATTTAGTAAGAAAACGTACAAAGTCACCACTGAGCTAGTTATCGACTAACCCCCACTCAGATAGGAGCGTCTGATCGCCTACTCTAACAAAATATTTACCCTCCCGAGCTACTGGAAGGCATGTTGGTTAGGAATGTAATGGAATGTTTAGTAGTAGTAGAAGTGTATGGCTTGAAAAGGACGTTCGTAAACACCGCGAAATGGAGTACCTATTCAAATATTTATGTGCCATTGAAATGTCTGAAATCCATTTGAAGACCACCCAACCAGTCCTCTACACAAACCAATTTACCATTCAAACCAAATATATTATATAATATTTGTTGGATGATTGTTTTGTCAGTTACAGAGCCAATTGTTGAAGGGGAAGTTACCAACATCCACATCAGATTCATTGGGAATGCAATGTATTTCGGTACCTGTCACTGGACTCTTGTCATCTGGCGTCCCACAGTCGTCAAGGGGCTGAAAAAATTCAATTTTCAGAAAGTGAGTATTTTTTATTGAACAAGTGATTCATTATTCGTTCCTGATAGTAAATTAGTAGTAGAATCCAAATATAATAGCTGATTATTGTCTAGAAATTTTTTACAACTATGGTTTATTGTCCACAATTGAACTAACTATGTGGATTGCACACTGTTGCTAAGTTGAACACAATGACTGCTGAGGGGAAAGTTGATTTTGGCTAAATTTACCTCTGTGACAATCCTCACACTTTCAACTCCGTATTTATTAATCGTGAGTCAGAAGCGCGATGCATCGAATGACGCAGGTGGGAGGCAGCTATTTTCGAAAGAGAGTTTCCCAGTCAAATAAAGATAATATCTCATGTCAGAGTTGGCATCAACCTGTGATCGTGGGAACGCTATCGAGATTTGTAATTCCCCAATTTACTGGAACTGTTCGAACCAAAAGGTACCAGAGTGTAAATAGTCTCTTGATCACCTGTGAATATATTTACTGGAATGATATTATTATATATAATATAATTGAGATCTAGGCTACTAAAAACAGAAAGTCGTTGTTTGCAACAAATTTTACCTATTTCTGTCCCACTATGGGCAAGTTATGGAAGGGGGATTTCGGACTCAATCTCACAAATTTAATTATTACCTACAGCAGTTGGCTCGGAGTTTGACAAGACAAAAGTTGGGTGGGATGCCGAGGACCCCGCCCTTTCAACCGTTTTACATGTCCATTCCGATCTTCATATTATTTCTCTCTCGGACTATTCTTATCTCGGAGCACCACCGGCTTCCCCAACATTCTTTCGCGCGGATCCACTCTTTTCTACAACAGGGAAATACACGACACTTTAAACCAACAGGGATGCCGAACCAGGTTACCAAAATCAAAAGGATCTTATATCCAATAAGCAGTGAACAATCCACATTTTGCGAGTTAGTTCAGTCTTTCAGATGTATCACAGGAGTTACATTTTTATTTGGATCCTCTTATTCTCTCCCCATTTCACGTTCCGAATTCACGTGACTGCAACTGCCTGTTCCAGCCAACCAGTGACAAAACTTAAAAGTCACTTCACTCATCCCCACCACTTGAGTTATTTTAAATTAACTGGTTAAAGAACTGTTTGGTGGCTGGAACATGCCTATCAAATGTGTCTTGTTTGCCACATAACGTTCCGCAGGTTGAAAACAAATCAATTGAATTGGTTCACTACATCATGTCACATACAATATGGCACGTATTCCCTGACGGTCAAACCAAATCATAATATTATTGGTCTATTTTATAGCTGAAGGAATCACCATAAATGCAGATGCATGCTGTGAGACACTCAAGAAGTTGAAAAAAATCAAGGACTACGCTAGACCTTATACTCACTCAGGACCTGCTGTTACATTTGGGTGGGATATTGTGACTCACCCACCTACTCCCCGGACTATCAGATTATCATCTTTTCTATGAATTGAAGGAGTTTTTGAGTGGAAAACGATTTCCCAATGATGATGAGATGCAGGGTGCTGTCGAAAAATGGCTTCGGAAGGTAGATATACTATGAGGGTATACAAAAACTGGACCCTAGGCTTCAAAAATTTAATGACCTCAATGGCGATTATATAGAAAAATAATGACATGTTTTGACACTTATCTTGTAAATTTTATTGAAATATATTCACTTTTCAATTTTTAACACATGTTGTAACCATACGTTCTAGACGTCCCTCGTATAACGATGTTGTTGACCTCAAGCCTTTTCAACTCCCCTCCAGACATGCAAGAGCACATTAAAACTATTGATATTGGAATAATAATATCTAATGTGTGTCTAAATATGTCTCTAATTTGACCATTTCCTTGTACAGCAACTGCGAGGTAGCGGCATCAGAGAAGTTCCGTCATGTGCGTCTGAGAAGACCTGAGAGATCCGCTCTAGGAGGTAACTAAACGACAATTTCTTATTCATTCTCTAAGAACTTGAGACAAAGTCAGTCCACCCAGGGTGTATCCATACTCGAACAGATTGTGAATCCGAGAAAAGGACATTGACTGACACTTTCCTCAGGAACGAGGAACAGCTCGTTCTTCACAGACCAGCCCTCCAAAACACGAGCATATTTCTCACCAGATTTCCAGTTAATTGTTTCGAGGCAATTCAACACATATACCTATATTTATATTACCATTTTCCCCAAGAATACCAGACATTTAAATGATTCTTTGTCTACTTTTGACTCGGTGCTTCACGAATATTCCTCTATTTCCCGATGGGTATTCACCACTTCTAGAAATGGCGATCAGGTCCGCATCTCGGGTGTGGGTGGCGGCTATTCCCGGCCGCGCGAAAACTTTATAACAACCGAAGGAGATGCCCCGACGGTTCTGGGCGCCTGTCGTAAACACCTTCTACCTCAATCCCAGAAGCCTTTTCCATCCCAACTATTGCACAAAGATCAAAGAGTCGGTCAACAAGATGGTTCCTTTTCTTATAAGTCAATAGCGAGTGTTAATTTACACAAATCCTCCTTTTGTTAAACATTTAAATATTGCCTCCATCCACAAGGACAACCAAAGCTCTATAACAACACAAAAATTATGGCCAACAAAAATTATTTCCCAGTTTGCTTCCGGGCCCCTCCCTATATTATTATATTGGTCATATATTTGTAATATATTGTATTACATTGGGGTTTATATCCCTGAAGTAATGGTGAACTGAGGAGTTTTTTGGACATCTGGTACCTTGATCTTACTACAAGATATCAATGTAGAAGACCAATACTACAAGATTGGAAATCTGTTTGAAATCTGTTAGAAATCTGTCAAACTCGAGCAAAGATATACCTCCAGATATAGTTGGTCAAGTTGCACGAGGGAAATAAATGCTAATAATTAATTTTCCAACAGGGACACCAACTGCTCCGGGTGTCTAAGTTTATCGCGAAACAGTTCTAATTTTGATCGGTAGTGTTCGAATTAATTCAGTCGAATCCCCCCAGTGAAAACATTGGTTTTACAAGTGTCAACAAAGAAGGAGGCAAAATGGGTTCCAATAGTAAACGACGTTTGGTTTAGCTCAATGGAAAACAAATAGAAATAGAGCGTAGACGATAACAATAAATCAAATCGTAATAAGGCGAAGGAGTTATTTGAGCGACTTTAAATGGATATCTCAGGAATGGGTCATACTTATAAAAAATGTGGGAATAACAGAAAGGACGTAAGAAGTACCTGGAATCACGAAATTTAAGTGAAACACCCTTCATAGGGTTTACAAGTGGAGGCCATGTGCAGGAATCATGAAGTTATCTGGCCTGTACTCAAAATATTTTGAATCATCTTTATCACGAAGGCATTTCCCAGTGAAACTATGTAGAAGAAGAATATTCAGACTTGAAGAACATGAAGGAGGAGTTCCTACTTGAAGTAAATTTCATTGCCCTGTACAAGCGATTCTAGATATAGGCAGGTATATTGAGGAAGCCACAGTAAAACTATAAAAATTGTAAACAGTATTCATAAATTGTCCACGTCACATGGAAATCAGGTTCATCACGTTTACATGTCAGGTTCTCTGCAAACCTTTACTTCTCATTTCTGGGGATATAAGTTCAGTGGCAAGACCCCAGCAAATACGAGTACAGTAAAATGCCGAGGTATAACCAAGATACTAAACTGCTTTGACAGGAGTATGTTTAGATAAGTACAAAGGAAATATGTATAATAGAAATTCAATAAATGTACTGGATACCAGGGAGACATTCTTAGCTCCCTTGCCACGATAACGTGCTTTGTTTGCAGGTAGTTAAACCTGTTTGGACCCAAGGGTTGCCAAGTCTGACGCTGCACCAAGAAAAGCAGTAGATAAAAATAATGCTGACTCAGAAGAAGCTCAGTTTGCGTTCTCCGGTAGATTGAACAACAGACCTCCACAGAGATCTTAGGGTTGAGTCTGTGGATGAAGCCATCAGAAAAGTGGGCCACAAGACTCCACAAACACCGAACAACGAAACGAATCCTGCACATCCTGGACATCTGTGGTGTGAGGAGGACCAAGCCATTGGACCTCCTTCAGAATAGTGTGTTTGTGCAGTGGGGCTGCCTAGATAACTTCAATAATCTGCTACACGTTTTCCACTATTGTTACCATCATTCTCGTACAAATTCCCAAACTTGTTGTCTGCACCTATTGAACTGCTCCAAAATTACGTTTCGTAAAAACATGCTCCAGTACAAGAAAATCTAGTGGGATATCTACACGTCCCCAGCGACAAGAAACCGGCCGCTGGCCTGAAGTGGGGAGACGTCGGGATGGCTATTTGTGAATTTGGATGAGGGCTTGGGTTACCTCGCAGCCTTTTATAGATCAGTCCCGTACTGCCATCCCCAACTAACCAACTGCACCCAAGGACGGCCTGTGACCTTAGGCGCTGAATATTGCAATAATCGAAAGTTGGAATTCGTCTTGATGAATGTAGTCTCAGTTTAAACATGAGGACCATACGAACTGAAATTTGAAATCTGAGAACAGACGGTTGTATGTTGAACCAGATTTAAAATGTCTTTGACTATTCCTCCACCTTTAAGCATTTTTTGTTTCTCAAACTCTTTATTCAACAGATTATTATTGAAAAATAGATAACTGCGAGACGGTGCCAGAGGGCATATTTCAAAATGATGTTGGCGTATCGGGTAATGGAGCCACAAGCTGGTAAAAATCTGTCAAACCGTCTGAGCTTGGTTTTTAGCGAATTTGCGAAAAAAGGAAGCTATTGTTCAAAAAGTCCAAATTTTTTAAAACTGGAATTTCCGAAGCATTTTTGTACCAAAAACCGTTTCATACCATCCTGAATTCACTGCCAAAAGACAACAAAAATTATATACATAATATACACATAATATGTGTGCGTGTGTGTCATTCCTTACGATAACTCTCGATAGAATTGAGATAAAAAGTTCAAAGTTGCACAAAAAGTCTGTCTTGGCAATCGAAAGGCGAAGTTTGTAGATAGGCAGAATCAGGCCACTCTAAGGGGGGGTTAGGGGGACTTTAAGGTGGTGGGGGGGGGACATTTACCCATAAATTCCAAAAATGAAAGTCTGACAATTGACATCTCATTATAAAGATTTTCCAAGTTGAAGAAACGTGGTTGTTACTTGAGATGTTCATCACGGTCCATTCCATCGTGTTCAACGTTGAAGAATCTACAAACTGAGGTGTTACTCGGCAAAAAAGGAGACACAATTTATCATAAAACCAGTAAAATGTAGACATTTTACATAAAACCAGTTATTTTTTTTCGAAAATTGGCTCTTATAAATAGCCATATTGCATGATTGTGGATGTATTTGTTGAATATGTCCACCAATTTCTGGGTGGCTATTTATTTCAAAATCTGGAATAGACACATTCAAGAAGTTATCGTGAAACGGAAATACCTAGGGACATTCAACAGTGCAAGGACCTCGACAGCTCACAAACAGCCTCTTCTACCGCCCTGCAGTCAGTTCCCGCAAGTGAAGATAATTCCAGAAATGTTCCCCTTAACATTCCCATCCGTCTTATAAATTTATTTGACGCCAACTTCTCGGACCGTCGTCCAAGGCCTTTAAAATCCACAGGAATAGAGGGCACCTCTAAAACGGAATTCACTCGCTTCCTCCAACATTGGAAATGTAGACGGCTCCGGTAGTCGTATCTTTGTCGACCGCAAGTAGGGTGATTCATCCGAAATACTTCTGTAGTCCTCATAATGACAGAATCATATCATCAGTGCTACTATACAACACTCAAAATTTACGTACATATCTGCCTTGGAGTTACAGAAGGCTTTCTCGTAACTCAGCAGTTGACGTGTACGAACTCTTCACACTCATCATCATTTCCAAGATTATTTTAAAACCAATTTTAATTTCCACCAGAGGGAAACTGGGCAATTTAGCTGGGCGACATAGGCTTGGAATCTCTCAGTAGCCTCACCTGTTCCACATAATTCACTCGTCCACTAGCTCAAACCCGCTCAAATTAGGATCAAGATTTATAGTAAGGTTAAAATTCCTGAATATTGGATCTCTCCTACGAGGTCTAGAGATTGGGGTAAATGGTCGACTCAAGTAAATTTGATTCACCGCAAATACGAGAAGATTGCCCTTCATAGGTAATAGAATAGTGTGGATATAAACGATCTTGTATATTTTGAGGCCTGTTGTCCAATATCTCGAAAGTTTCAAGTATCAAGTTTCAATTGGTACCGCTGTAAATTGGTAGAGTTATTTACAGTCAGAGTGAAAAGTAAGTATCAGTGGTTTTTTCAAGCTTCACTACAAGCAGTCCATGTAATGGTCCCCTAACGAAAGAATCTATCACACGAGGAAAAATATCCCCTAACGATCTTTGAAAGAAGTTTCGAGAAAACTATCGCGGTAAGTGATGGAGAATATTTATTTTGGCTCGAGGAGGTGATTGCGGAGGTATGCGCCTGGGCGTAACTCCGAAGGCAGATCCCAGTCAAAAGTGAGTAATCCGATTTAAAATAGGACCGGCTTAAGGGCGGGGTCGGGTTTTCTCTGAGGGCTTTTTTGGACGACAATCAGATTTTTTTTTGTTTTGTCAATCTCGAGAGGAAACTCGAGGGAAAACGGCAGGGGACGGACGGCTCCGGTAGAAAATACAAAAATAGCGTTGAGGCCTCTAACGCCAGGAGACAGCGAGTCACGTTTGAACGCGGATGATTGGAACCGATAACCGGGCGGATACATCGACTAGGACTCTGAACCGGTTCTTTCCAACTGATGAAATTAGGTGCAGTACAATGGGTCATTTTACTATCAACAAACTGCCTTGTTAATAGATTGGCACCCTATTTTGGGGTCACCGGAAGTTAAATCCACCTCTTGGTAAAAACCACGTTAAATGGAATTACATTATATATTTAGGTAATATACTTGAGAAAATATTCGAAACGTATTCCATCAATTGCAAAAAGCGCGAAACGCGAGCTAGATCATGAAGTAGATCTTGGGTGGAAATTCTGGATGAGAAGGCCTAGGCCAAATTTGTAAAAATTAATAAGCTGTAAGCTTTAAGTATTATGTTTATACCAAATGTATTTCACACAATGCAAATATAAATATTGTAGGAATCCACTACAAAAATCATGTGTTGATGTTTTGTTGACATGTACAAAAATCTTGTTGTTGTGTTCTGGTTTTTGAACTGAGTCGGTTCCAAAAATATACAAGTTGTTGAGTTTGAAATAGTATTGGATTTTATATTTGGGGGCCCGTCCGGGATCGTACCTGGTACCTGGGGGATGTACCTGGTCGTACATAAAATTAGAGTCTCCATCACACAGGAAAAATTAACCCTTGAATAGAATTGTGCGATTTCCATGTTTTTAAACGGACAGAACAATCGTTGGATTTTAGTCACCTCCGCTTTGTGAAAGAGAGCCCGCGGTGTCACTGTGCTAAAAATACGCCTTCCCATCACATTTTTCCCCCGTCCCCTTTTGGCCAAGAAATATGTGATCTATTTTAAAATTTACGCGGCTCTAATTTTAATTTGTTGGATTCTCCACAGAAACCCCATAAAAGCGGCTGGTTGTTGGTTTGAAATGCCTCCCTCTTATATTATTCCATGGTTTACGGAGTTGGAACGAGGTAGAACGGCATAGTTTTGTGTTGCTAAACTGGGTGGGTACTTCAATTTATGGCATTTCTGGAAGATTAGGTACCGCTCTCTCTCTTTAGTATAAATTTACTCTTACTTCGTCTCCTCGTCTGCCTTGCGGTTCAGAAGTTTCTTTAATCAAACTTTCAGGCATACGGGGGATTGGCTCGTAGTGCCCAACCCTGATGGGATCTCCCTCGAAGCCCTCAGGTTCCCAACCCTTCTCTGTTTCGGGGTGTAGAAACAACCCTAACTTCCTGACTCGGTGAAGCTAGGATTCACCCATGCTGCAAAGTCAGAGAGCTTGGGACCGGCTCTGGCAGAGTTTATAAATGGTATACAATTGTATCAGGCGTAACGTGAGTTTCTTGTCTCCAATTTTTGGTTTATTGGCGATATTCAGGCTTCGCCAAGGGGGGCTGCGCCCCCCCCCCTCCCGGACCTCTGTTTCCCCTTCGTTTTGAGCCTTACGGTTAAATTTCTATAAGCATGGAACATGTTTTAGCCACTGACCTGATTCGTGCCTGGGCAGCGTCAAGTCCTAAGGAGGCTTCATACCAAAATTTGCTTTACAGGTTCAGATCACACCCACGATGATCCTTGAAACTTTTCATAACCCTAGGTCAAGGGAAAGGGTTTCAACATAAATTTTGAAACTTCATACCTCGAAAAATTCAAATGTAACGGTATAGTTTATAGTTCACATTTAAATAGATATTCATTTTTAGAATTTTTTAAGACCACCCGGAGGTTTGTACGACCAGCCGTGCGTTCACCATGAGGGCTCAAAGTTGAAGCAGATCGAAAGTCGTGAACATGAGGGTGAATCATGCAGCAGCCTTTCGGGCTCATACTTATTATTATTAATTAACTCGATATCTGAAAACCATGTGCTATTCAAATCAGTATGAGCCCGACAGTAGGTATTAATAATTATAATAATAATTATTAGTAGTAGGTATTGATTAATAGTAATGATTAAAACTAACAATTAAAACTAACAATAATTATAATTCATCAACAATAATTAAGAACAATTTACGCTACTTGTTTTCTACTAATCCGAATAAATATATTAAATTATAATATTTTATTATTGACGTTTTACTGTTAAGAGTTTCCTCGTTCTATTTATGTGTTCTATCGACCTGCCAGACGTATTGAGTAGCCATCCGTACACCCTTATATAAAAAGGGCGGGGAAAGTTACACAATCGTTTAACCTCTTGATGCCTGTTTGGCACAATCAATACACATAATTCTAGACTTGATACTGAAATCGCTCTTTTTGGTAACGCTTCTATAACGTTTC
The DNA here is from genome assembly GCA_963920205.1 of Stenodema calcarata. NCBI lineage: Eukaryota > Metazoa > Arthropoda > Insecta > Hemiptera > Miridae > Stenodema > Stenodema calcarata. The sequence goes on along the minus strand of OY986061.1, from coordinate 16,585,559 downwards.
CTCTTCTACTGGTCTTGTCAAGACAGAGAGGTCTGGTTAACACATTTTTCAACCCGTTCAAATCTTCACGAGGAAGAGACATCCAGGATGGCAGTCTGGAGCATAGCGCTTCAAAGTGAATATTGAATCTGTAAGAACAGCGGGAACAGTAACAAGAACCTAAAAAATGAACAAGAAACTTTATTGAGACAAATAAGGTATGCACCAATTTTTAATTCCAATGATCAAAATATTCTTCTGGTGGATAACCATCAAGACGAACTCCAGTAATTTAACAAATATGTAGAAAGAAAGTGAAATAACAAAAATAATCGAAAAGTTAGTGCGCACCGTATGTAGTATGCCTCCCAGTACCTACCAGTTTGACCTAGCATCTGTATGAAAATACTGTTTGTTGAATAATGTAAATCTGTTAATAACACTAACCCATAACAATCAATCACCAACCCTTGATATCGGAGTGTTTGATCCATTTTTCTTAGTGCACAAAATCGTTTGCAGAGAGCGAAATTAAAACATGGAGTAATGGAATGAAAAATATTTGTAACAATGATAGATTTCAATCCGTTCCACATCTAAAATGGCTTACAAACATCAAAGAAAGAGCCAATGTTGTCAACAGTTTTCTCTCTTAAAGCTGGAATAACCAAAGGCGGATTTGTGTCATTGTATCATTAAAGAACTAATGACTTCTTTAACGGCATATGGTAAGAGCGTACAGGCCATCAAAACTTTGATGCCGGCTTCTTGGATAATGACCGCCAGTAGTAACAAACAAGAGACGAAAGCAGCAAATACCGTTGAGATGACGGTGGTTTGAAACAGTACGACGAAGAGGAACCCAAACGTTTTCCAAATGGAACTCGCCATTTTACAAGTTACTGTGGACAGATTGGATGCTTGCGCTGGTCTTTCGATGGTGAAATTTGAGGCTTCCACAGTAAAGCTGCTTCCTTTGTGCGATGTTCGAGTGACGAATTTGTTGGAAATCGCTGCTGCTGAAAGCTGTTTAGCTGCAGTTCTTTCAGTAGCTCTGTTGCACTCAAGTTACTTTGAGATGGTGGGTGCTGCCTGATGATTTTGGACACTTGTTCACTGAACGGCACCGGTCTCTGTTATTTTGGAGGTTTTATTGAATTTCACAGCCGCCCACAAAGTGTGCATTAGGCCACTTGCGAATAAATTTGGAACACTGCTTGTTACACTAGCTTGGAATGACGCAGTTTGCACGCTAGGACAGTTCCGAGTCGGGGAATATCATAATGACCATGCAGTTGTCTTCATAGAAATACAACGAGGACATAAAACTATTTCGCAAGTTTTAAAATCCAGAAATAAACACCGTTCCCTAGAGCCTCGTTATCGCCGCGTGCCACGATCGAATGACCTGCCGCTGTTTCATAAGGAAATCTTGTATTTAGATCAGATTAACCGTCACAACTAGTTCTATATTTATATAATTTGTCAATCGAGAGCCGTCCGGATGATCGCGATGTTTAAAGAAGAACGACCGAACCAAATGAGTTGCGGGGGTAGACTGAGGTGCTAGCAAGGTCGTTTTTAACTGATCAGTCGTGTACTTGCGCTTCACGTGTTCACATCGCTCCTCAGAAATATCATTTATTACAGCTATTTAAAACTCGTTTTTTATCGCGATTTTTTGCACGTAAGAACCTTTGGGTGCGCTCTGCCTGAATTTTGAACGTTCAAGGTTCCATTCGTTCGCGAAGTGTTCCAAATTTGGTTTCAGCTCGGACGCCCCTCTCAAGAAAGATTTGGGCTGGGTGAGGAACGAGCGGTTTGTTTTTCGGCAAAGTTCATCTTACGCCTTTATCTGCTGTTTGCCTGCCTTTCGCGATCCGCCTGGTGGGTCGATGTTTGAGCGTTCTCTGCGAAGGTCAGTAAATCGTTATCATTTGTTTTGATCGTTGCAGATGGGACAGCTTTAATTGGAGCCTTCTCGAGATACTAACCCGTGTAACAGTCGTGTGCTACGTCGTTGCCTATCCTAGTTTTGAGCCCTCTCGAGATACTAACCCGCTTGACCGTCGTGTGTTGCGTCGTTGCCTATCCTCGTTTTGTTCTGATAAATTAGCAAAAAAATCATGTTTTGCGGGCGCTGTAAGGAGCAGCTAATTACGGAGGATGCACTGCGCTGCACCAGGTGTAGTACTTGTTACCACTATGGGTGCATGAATATTCTGGAGGGAAATTTTCGGAAAATGAGTCGTTCTACCATCAGTAGCTGGAAGTGCCTCGCTTGTAAGGCGGAAGCCAGGGGAGAGCCTAAGACGCCAGCCGAGGATCACGATGTTTCTAAGCTGGACCTGTCTAAGTCCGAGCTCTCTCAGTCTGAACAGGCTAGGTCGGATGCGCCTGGGTCGAATACCGGGGTCCCAGCGGGTTTTAAAGAGCTTTTTGACAGCATGCAGGCTTCTTTATTGGCTAAATTCGAGCAGAGGTTGGATGCTGACTTCAAGAATACGAACAGTCTAATTGATGGGCTCAACAAGAAGATCGATACGTGTCTCAGCAACTACACCGCGCTTTCAGCAAGAGTGGATTCACTTGAATCAGAGATTGGTCGCATCAATCAGTCAAACCTAGTCCACCGGATTGAACAACTTGAAGGCAGGCTGAGCGGGTCTCCGGCTCCCTTGGCGTCGGCATTGCAGCCTGATGGGCCGTCTGACATCCTAAATCTTGAGGATGCTCTTGCTGAGTTGGAGGACCGTCGTCGTCGTGCCCCCAATGTTATGATATTCGGCTTTCCCGAGACTTCGGTGGCAAATGCTTCCGAGGCGATCGGGGAGGACCTGCGGAGGTTGAGGGACTCCATTGGGGCCTTGTCGCCGGATTTGGTCGGGCTGATCCAGTACATGGCACGCGTTGGTCCGGTGCGACCGGAGGGATGTAGACCAGTGAAGATTGTTTTTGACACATCTTCAACAGCTACCAGGATGCTTGTTGCCTGCCGTTCGGCAGATCCCAGGGTGCTATCAGCGTCGTCCGATAGAACACCGCGCCAGCGTGAATATCTGAAGAGGCTGAGGGAGGAGTTGAGTACCAGAATTGCTAATGGAGAGAGTGATCTCACCATTAAATACGAAAATGGCAACCCCCGGATCGTCTCCGCTGGTTGGCGGAAGCCCTCCAGAGGTCGAAATTACTCACCCCAACAGAACAAATCCACTGCACCACCTCAACATTCGGAAAACTAACACTCGAGCCCAATTCACTCTCAGCATATTATCAAAACGTTCGTGGTCTCAACACCAAGTTGTCCACCATTCATCATCAATCCCCTCATTTATCATTCGATTTAATCTTCATTACTGAAACATGGCTATCCTCAAATTTCGACTCCTCAGAGCTCCACTTGCCGCAATTTAGTATCTTCCGTACCGATCGCTCGCCACAGAATAACAAAATAAAATCCAAGGGTCTGGGCGGAGGTGTGCTTATTGCTGTACGAAATTCGCACCGAGCTATCAGATGGAATAGTGAGGCTGACCTCGTAGAACATGTATTTGTGGTGCTGCCTGATTGTAGGCTGATTATCGGTTGTATTTACTTGCCAAATTACCAGTCAGCTGAGCTCCTTGATGCTCACTTCTGTGAACTGGACGCGGTGTCCTCTTCGTATCCAGGGTTCCAGATCATAGTTGCGGGAGACTACAATGTACCAGAGTTGGACTGGGAAATCCCAGTCCTCGTCGACCCATGGGTTCAGCCATCACTCAAGGGAAGACTTATTCACGAATCGATGATTCTCCATGATCTCCATCAGTGCAACACACTAAAGAATCCCAGCGGAAATACGTTGGACCTGCTGTTGGCGTCCGAGGCAGGCTTGGTCCCCCATGCAGCTGTGCCCCTGTTTGGTGTCGACTTGGCGCATCCACCTTTTGAATTCCTCGTCCATACCACGGAAGCCTCAGATAAATTCTTCCCTACCTCCAAGTTCTCTTACAACTTCAAGAGGGGTGACTACGTAAAGTTAAACTCATACCTCGCCATGGTTGACTGGTCTGAGATCCTGCAATTGCCTCTGGACGATGCTCTGGATATGTTTTATGACACCATGAAAGGCGCTATCGATTTATTTGTGCCGAAAATCAGGAATGTCTCTGCGTCTTTTCCGAGGTGGTTCAATGCTGAGCTCAAGTGCTTAACCCTGCAGAAACTGACGGCTCACAAGCGTTGGAAGATCTCTGGCTGTCTCGACGACTACAGACTCTTTTCTGCCCTGCGCGGTCAGTGCAAGGAGAAATCGGAGGTTCGGTATGCTGACTACATAGCAGACGTCCAACGTTCTATCCCCGGTGATCTGAAGGCCTTCTGGAACTTTTTCAACTATAAGGAGGGGGGGAACAGTATGCCAAACACAATGTTCCTGGATGGGGACCAAGCATCGGATCCCCTTGAGATTGCCGCCCTTTTCCGGAAGCATTTTTCTGCGGCTTTCGACCCGCCCTCTGCTGATTCACCACGCTATCCCATTTCAGATTTTGTCTCCATTGGAGCAATGGTGGTGAGTGAGGACGACGTCGCACGGGAACTGAGGAGTTTGAATCCCAAGAAGGGTATGGGCCCCGATGGTCTGCCTCCGATACTGATGAGGGCGTGCGCGTCCGGCCTGGCTTTCCCTCTGACGACCCTTTTCAATATGTCTCTCTCAACTGGACACTTTCCTGATAAATGGAAGTCTGCCTTTGTTACCCCGATCCCAAAGGGTGGTGATAAGAGCTCGATTTTGAACTACCGACCAGTTTGCTCTCTTTCTGTGGTACCGAAGGTTTTCGAAAAACTTGTGGTTGAGAAGTTGTCTTTGGAGTTTTCACCCTACTTGGCCGAGCAGCAGCATGGCTTCTTGCGAGGTAGGTCCACCGTGACAAACCTTTTGCTGCTACAAGAATTTGTGATGGAGGGATTTGCTCGGGGTTATCAGACTGATCTTATAGCAACCGACTTCGCCAAGGCTTTTGACAGGCTCTCTCATCAGCACTTCTTGTCCCTATTGGAGTCACTGGGAGTTCACGGCCAGTTTCTGCGTTGGATGGCGTCGTACCTCAGCCTAAGGAAACTCACAGTCAGGGTTAGGGGTGCATTATCCTTGCCTTTTACGTCTACATCTGGGGTGCCACAGGGAAGTCACATTGGTCCGCTATGCTTTCTGCTGGCGATCAACAGTGTGGTTTGCCAGCTTGGGCCAAACGTCGGATGTCTCCTGTTTGCTGATGACCTGAAGGTGTTTTGCCACATTGAATCTGATATGAGCTGTCAACTTCTGCAGAGCGCACTGCAGGACCTTGAGCAGTGGTGTATTGGGAATAGCCTTTTCCTAAATCCCTCTAAGTGCTCGGTTATCTCTTTCTGCCGGTCATCGAATAAATACCAGTACGACTACACTCTTTGCGGAGCCCCTTTGGGGAGGGTGCACGAGACGAGAGACCTGGGGGTGCTCCTGGATGGTCAGCTGTCTTTCTCCGGCCACATCGCCAACATTTCAAGAGGTGCCATGAGAGCTTTGGGGTTCCTGAAGCGGCACACCAGGGATTTCACCGACGTCCGTGTCCTGACTCTGCTCTACAAGGCACTGGTCCTTCCCAAGTTGGATTATGCTTCCCCAGTTTGGTCCCCTTTTTACGCTATCCACAAATACAGCTTGGAACGAGTCCAAAATAAGTTTCTGCGGTTCATCGCTTTTAAGCTTGGAATACCCCAGTGCGACGTAGACTATTCGGAACTCCTCATCACTTGCAACCTTATGCCGCTCGACAAAAGACGCTCGGTGGCTGACCTCACGTTTCTCCACAAGCTGCTCAACAACAAAATCGACTGCCCGTCCCTGCTATCAAGGATCGGTCTGCTGGTGCCGCGTCTCTCCTCCCGGTCATCTAGTCTTTTTCAAATCCCCTTTAGTCCGACAAATTATTTACAAAACCGGCCACTTGTTAGAATTCCCCGTCTCGCAAATCTTTTTCTAAGTATCCACCCCGAATTTGACTTCTTCTCCCACTCATTGTCACAGCTTAAATATTCTGTAGTTTCTACACATGTTTCTATTACTTGATACAACCTGTATTTGCGTTCGATTTTCACACCCTAGTATTCTTGTTCTCTCTATTTCTGTCATACCACTTTGATTATGTCTTACCACTTATCGTCATACCACTTAATTATTATGTCTATTTCAATTATTACCGCTATTTAATTTGTACTTTGGATAATATGCTTGTAATTGGGCTCGCCCGTATTTTTTCAAATAAACAAATAAACAAACAAATTAACGTTTCGGGTCCCCATTGATGCGGAAACTGTTGTTTTTCTTTTACTCGCACGTTGATACAGACCTCTTGAGAGTTTTACACTCATCCAACTGCCAAAACCGGTAATGATTATCGTGAACAATACGCGGTCTCAGCAGTAATAATGCAATTTTTTCTCAAACGAAGGACTCAGACGTAATGAGCGTTTAGGAAGATACGCACTCCTCAGCAGTTTGGTGTTTAACATGTACTTAACGCTTATCTTCCTGATTCACCCTGGAATCACCAGTGGGGCCTTTCGGTAGGCGATGGATTGTTGCTGCTGATCTTGGAGGAGCTTATTTGTCAAATTTTCAGCTGTCAACGCACCATGTTTTGTTTGCTGAACTTGATGCTGGATCCCAATACTAAAACTTACCTTGCCGCTTTTCAGTGGTTAGGAAATACGCCTTCCACTAGGCGTATTCAAAACAATGACTATGTATATTTTACGATTTAAAGACGCTATTAGTGAGCTAATTTCAATTAATTCAAACACCCATTGTTTTCAACATTACATAAAACAGTTAACGCCGTGCTATTAGAGGCCGAGTTCTTCAAATGATTTCAATTCTTAATATATTCCTCAGCTCTAAGCGATGGTCCATAACATGTCAGACGATGTAAATAGGTACTGCTTGCCAATGTAAGGGCTGCTTTCTGTTCCAAAAATTTGAATGATGAGGATGAAACTGTCTGATAAGTGACACCCCATTTTGAAGGGGTTATAGGCTGAACACGATGGGGAAGTTCGAATTGCGATATCTTATTCTGTTCTCAAACTGGAGCATTTTGAAGATGAAGAAACGTGGTTGTTACTTGAGGTGTTCTTCACTGTTCATCTGCTCTAATCTGACTTCACCATCGTGTTCAGCGATGAAAAATCTATAAACTGAGCTGTTCCTCGGCAAATGAAGGAGATAAATTTGTTGAAAACCCCATAAAATTGAGAAATTTCACATAAAACCAGTCATTTATTCGAAAATTCCTTCTTATAACCATGCAGCATGTCTTGATTTTTTCAGATGCCTTAAACTTCGAATTCATCACGTGCTATAACTTATTCCCTGTCAAAATGGGAAAGAGCGCTTCGATACGTGGAAGGCCAACCTTCCAAAGAGCGATTAAGCAAATCGTTTTTAATTAAGCTTCATTATAAGATTGCTTTTTTGTTTTTTCATAACCCTCGAAATTTGTTTACTGAAACATTGCCCAGCGATAAACGATCATTATAGGCGGACGGAGCTTTTCGTGCTCCGGACACAGATTCCTTATGAATGGGAGGAAATTCCCATTCAATTCCTAAACAATATCAAAATATTATTATAATAGTTAATATTCATAATCGAAAGGGATGTAAGCCTGGATAAAGTATTTAAATGTATTCATGTGACTTCATTGTATTCAAAACGAGAAACGCATTATTAAATTGTAATGTGTTTTCATTTGTTGCAGAAATGAATAGAATTGGTTTACCTCCAGAGCAACCGCGTGAGATGATGAGATTCACGTATGTTCTAGGTACTTACTTAATACTAGTAACGTACGTGTAATCACTTGGCAACGAGTCCCCTTTCACTGTCTAATATACAGACCCGCTACACGTGCATGCCTTGCGTATCGTAGCTGCGTTGCATAAACAATACAATACATAATGTTAATATGTATTCTTAAATCCTTGCTTAATATATTCTTGTTACCTAGGTGAATCATAACAGGTAAATAACAACGATAAATTCAGTTACTATACATTGGGTACGCATAGTGGCAATGTCTAGGAACATTGTGTGACATACAAATCCATGACTATCTGGTGTTGCATGATGCAAAATTTACCCAATTTATTTTAACCTAATAGGGGGTTCGATAAATTCTGACGGATGTGTCAGTTGAAAAATACCACCCCGTAGAAAAAAGTACGAAATTTATAGCAACTTGAACTCACAAAAATTACAGGGTATATAACACTGAGCCTGAGGGTTGTATTCTATGAGTGTGTAATAAATCCTCAATCCGCTCAAGGAGACGAGCGCTCCAAGTATGCTTTTCGATATCTGAAAGAGATGTGATTTCATTCGATTTCAGTTTCACTGTTGAGGAGTGATCTATCAAAAGGAAACATCCACTTTTCGAGAAAAAGAATAGTTTTTTGCATTTTCTGTATTTTTTAGATGGGCTTGATTGAACCCCCCAGGCTCTAGCACTCTAAACAGAACAATCCTAGTTTATTTTAAACTTAAAATCTTGCCTTTCAATCAAAAGGTGACATATAATTTTTTCTGGAACATATCTCGGTTAAATCCGTTGAATGAAGAATTTTTTTTCAAAAGGGCACTAATCCAAAACTTCCGAGATGCTACCAGGGGGTTGAGTTTCGTGTTCAGAAAATGACTGCAGGTACACTAGGTTAGCATGTATTCTTGTATAGCAGAGTTTTGTATATAAATATTTCTTATTCTGGGACATGGGTAATCTGGGATGCCTTTGTGTTCAATATTACATCTAGAAAACACTGGAAATCTATTTGGCGGGTAGCGGAATTCGTTTTTCTCGCCTCCTGAGCAATTTTGGAAAATTGACATTTTACCTTAAGATAGATCCCTCCTCAGTTGACGTTTACAAACATGACCTAACGAACAAAAATCGTTCTTGTGGAAAATGATGGGGATGTGACTGGGACTGCTCTGGGACATCTTGTATTTAGGAATGATTCGTATTCCACCCCATGCTGTGTTATCCCATAATCGGCAATGACTATAGCGTAGTACTTAGATTGAGTCAAGAAAATCCTTACTATGTACTCATTCTTGTTCTTTGAACAGGTGTCACAGTTGGATTCATCACTTCTGTCCAAATGTCTTGTCAGATTGACTGGTTTTCTACGGCAAAACCTACAGAACTTGACCTTGGTAACGGATAAATAAGCCAACAGAGTCCATCTCGTCTGTGATTACCTGCAACAAAAAACATTGGACACGTGAGGGGTCTTGTACCTGGAACAAGCTACCCACCTCCGAACATCCCTTCTAAGGCCCCCTCCTGTTACTGACCCCCGAACGGCCGCCAGGGAAAGTACCCCAGTCGTCCCCTCAGTTCCCGAGACTCTAGTAACCGCGCTCAAGACTTCAAAAGTTCGGTTACGTCAGTTTCAGTGATTTCAACGCGTCTTCCGAACCCCTGCCGCTCCTTCATCCTACTTGACGCGTAAGTTCTAAATTATAAAACTTAAATAATATTACATTATCATTTTAATTAAGGTCACCAATTGTGTCAGATAGTACTTCAGATTACAAAAAATTAAGGACATACACTAACCTAGTACCTGCCTACTCACACACCTATACTAAGAGGTCATCTATGCTTCCCCCCATCGTCATTTTCTTCAAAATCACATCTGCTTGATGATTTAATAATACAAATTAACCAGCCTCCGGAGGGTCGTCTGGATGCCTATTTACGGAAACCCAAATTTATGACAAGGATTTCGTTTATAGGTATCCACTTGATTTGGAGAAGACCCTGTTATTGTATAGGGTTGAAGTTCACCTAAATGAGGTGGATTTGGGGCTTTTAAAGATTTGAGTAGCGCGCTTACCTCCCATCATTAAGTTGATACAAAGCCACCTAGTGTTGTAAATTGCGGTGTAGAATGTAGGCTCCTGATAGTGGTAATGTACTTGGCCAATATAAATTTAATCGATTGTTTTACTGAATACCTAATTGATTCAAATGGCGAGTTGGCATTGTGTAGGCCTCAGGGTACCTACGAGTTCATCCAAAGTTCAACCAAACCGAATTGAGACGATCTGTAGCACTCCCCACCTTTGATGTTCTTGGATCTGAATATTGTTTTATACAATTTTTTCAGCTAAATTCACTCAGTTTTCCCCCTCAAATTAAACCCTTTTTTTCTCTTAAATTAATCTAAATAACTAGGTACTAATATGTATACAATAACATACCTAACTATTTAATCGTGAGAGTTGTTAACAACTTCTTAGTTCAAAAATATTGCATCACTATATTTTTGAACTAAGAAGTATACTTTGTTCTTCACCATTAAAACCCAATTGAAAGATACTTTCTACACCGAGCATCTTCAAATTCATAAGAGTATTTCTCGTACACCTATTCTTTACAACCTTCTGTTAAATACATACGGTTCTATAAAAAAAAATGATGAAAATGTTTATATGTAACTAATACATATATATTACGTTCAATTTTTGTCACGAATTTTGAATACATTTCAATGAATTATTTTAAACTGTGAGTCATGACTTCGAAACAAAACAGTGATATAATCGTAATATATACAGAGTGCCGTTGTGTTTTTCTCTTACTTACGCCAAGTTTACGATGCCTCAGTGAACAGCCTTCTTTGCAGGTGTTCCACTTGACCGTTTTACATGGGCGATTGCAATTTTCTTGAAGGCGTCGTAGACATTTTCTTATTCATAGTTGTGGCAAAGTTCGTCATTCTGAAAGTACTGGATTGCGGTTTTGAGCCAACTTTTTTGATAACGGCTGTTCCCCTTGAGACCGTTACGGGCATAGGGACTGCTGAAGGGATCCTGGAGACTAATTCCTGGAGAATAATTAATTTTTTTTTAAATATACACATTAATCTAAATTTGAGGACGAGCTGTGTGTTTTATGGGGCCCATTCTTACTTAATATTATCAAAAATAATTGTTTTTTTGGTTGAGAAAGTTCATAAATAACCGCGAAAGAAAGTAAAAACGTGTGGGAGACATTCAGTTGCGGTGCCGTTTCCGTCCGAACAAGCTCACGTTGACCGAACCGGTCCATCCGCAGTGACATAACTCTGCTCACACAGCTTTCCCTTCCGCGCGTGATTCGGAAAAACTTGAGAATCCATTGAAAAACTGACGTTGAATCTGGCGTTGAAAATCGTTGAAAAAACTGGCGTTGAATCATGATATCAACTGCAAGTAACTCCGTGCAGCAGTTACTACCGAAAGAGGCACCGGTGCACTCAATGCATCAAGTTCAACTACAATAAAATGAGGTGGATGTGCGGCTGTGACAATAATTATTATCCTTCATAGTCGAAACCCTTGAACCCATCTGTGGCAAACACACTTGTCTTGCTTGTGAATCTTCTCGATTGAGGCGTATTGATATTCCACGAATGAACCGCCGTTTCCGCTCGTCCCATGAGAAGCGACGCACCACCTCAGAAGCTCCGACAATTTCGAATTGAATCTATAGGATTAATCACTCCACTAACAGGAGACGTACAATTGAAATACCATCCGAAGGGATTTGGGCGTATGTGAACGCCACCCCCCAAAAACTTTTCGGAGAAAAGGAAGCTATTGTTCTCGGTCCAACCTTTTTTAAAACTCGAATTTCCGAAATGTATTACACCAAAATCTGTTTCAGACCATCGTGAATTCACCACGAAAAGTCATATGTATATATATTTTTTAAAATTATGGCCAGCTTATGAGAGAAAAGCTTGGCAGGTTGAGTATATGGTTGCTCTACACTATTTGGGCGAGGTAGCTGAAATTATGCTCATTGTGGAAGTCATGATGAAAATCGACATCCACCTAATTTGTATTTTGTTATATGGCTGAGTACAATCTCTCACAATAGCTCACAACGTTTGAGGTTTACCTTTGCCAGCAGAATGAAATTTCTCTACTCGTGGTTAATCAACATTTTCATGTATCTACGATTTGTTCTCCCATAATTGACCCAACTTATTACGGTCTCGAGGTGAAATCCAATTAGGCGTACTTTACTCAAGTTCCTTAAGAGTATCCAGTTTTAGATCCCAAGTTCGAATTTTATTTGTAACTACATCGGTTACCATAAAATACAGGTTCATCGAGCTCCTTCAATCTTGAATCAACATAATATTCCTTCTGAATCGATTCAACATCGCTCCTAACACGGTTTATTGTTTAAGTGAAGAAATCTCAGCGATCCAGCAGCAATGGAATGCTCGCTCCAACTCGATTGTTTCTCGCTATTGTGAAAAAAAGGAAAAAATGTTATCCCAAAATAGCTCTACACGAGAACTTTACAACCTAACGAAACCATAGTAACTCGGATGTCGCAAGAGACTGGAAGCTAAAGCTAAAACTGAAAACGGAAAAAAGAAGAATGCGACTCTTGACAGAGGACTCTACATTGGGGCTTTTAGCACTCAAGGATATTCGAGGGGTACTGTCCAGAAAAAAAAGTCAACTGACGCAAATCTTAGGGTTCCGTGTGATTTTGAAAGACAGACTCTTCCTTGAGTACCCGAGAGAATGGTTGAAGTTACTAACATCTCTGACGACACAATACCTTTAATCGCTGTTGATTTTAAAGTGGATACCTGTTTTTATTACTTTCGGTGGACAAACTGACTTTGAAAGGATTTCACAGCGTTGAATTGCTTTTGAGTTGGCAAGTGAAATACTTGTGATGATTCATAGTTAACAATGAGTTGTTCTTCAGTGGCATACGTGGCCCAATCATAGGTACGAGTATAATGTGTAAATCCCTCCCTATAATATGTAAATCATAGATATGTGTCTAATAAGACTCTTCTGGTCTGTTCTTTCTTTTAGCGAATTTTCGAAGAAAATGTTATACCAAAATCCGTTCTAGTCCATGGTGAAGTCAGGATTGTCTTATTCCAATCTCAAACTGGAGCACTTTGAAGATGAAGAAATGTGGTTGTTACTTGAGATCTTCACGGTTTATCTGCTCTAATCTGATAACGGAATGAGATATCGCAATTCTGACTTGACCATCGTGTTCAGCGTTGAAAAATCTATAAACTGAGTCATTTTTAGTTTTCAATTCATTGTAATATAATGATATTATCAAGAAATAACCGGGTGTGCAAATACTTTTTCCACAAACTGTATGTTTCATTCCAGACGATAACTCTTGATAGAATTGAGATAAAAAATTCAAATTTGCACAAAAATCTGTCTTGGCAATCGAAAGGTTCGCAGATGGACAGAATCGGGCCACTCTAAGGGGGGTTAGGGAAATTGTACGGGGGGAAACATTACCGATAAAATTCCAAAAATCAAACAGGCTGACACCTCATTTTAGGGGTTTTTTACGCTGATCACGAAGTGAGAATTGTGATATCTCATTCTGAGAATTGCGATATCTCATTCTGAGAATTGTGATATCTCATTCTGAGAATTGTGATATCTCATTCTGAGAATTGTGATATCTCAAACAGGAGCACTTTGAAGATGAAGAAACGTGGTTGCTACTTGAAATGTTCTTTACGGTTCATCTGCTCTAATCTGATAACGGCATGATATATTGCAATTCCGACTTCACCATTGTGTTCAGCGTTGAAAAATCTGTAAACTGAGGTGTTACTCAGCAAAAAAAGGGACAAAATTGGTTTTAAAGTAAAATAGAAGCATTTCACATAAAACCAGTCCATTACTTGAAAATTCGCTCTTACAGCCATGCTGCGTGACTGTGGGCTGTGTTTTTTTATCTTATAACCTTTTTCCTCGATTAAAAACCATGTTATTTCACTGTGACATTAGTAAAACTTATGACGCTACTCACCGACAAGGTTTTCACGGAATCGTACCTACTTTCCTCAAACATAAACCGTCCTAGTCAGCCTGTCGAATATTATTGAGCGTTCTCATAATCATGGAAAAGTAGGTACTTGTTCTTCTTCGATGTTGAATTTACTGAACAGCTTTGAACTGTGAAACAAGAACACATTGTTTACTTTATGAACATGATTAGTGATATTCGACTAGTGATACCGTATATCGATGTTTGAATTCACGCTTTCTAGTATCACTACTTCGTGCTTCCTTGCCATTTTTAGTTGTAGATAAAACTTAAAAGTATCCAAAATAACACAAAATTACTTGGTATTGAGACTTACTCACTTCTTATTAATACTATGCCGCTTCGATACCAGCAATAATTGATTCATATCATGGTATCGTTTGGTGTGTTTGACATGTGCAGCTGCCACCTTGATCATAATGGCTTGTCCCTGAAACACCCATCGATTCGATTTGAAAACAAACAGTGGGCGCTTCCCGACTTTCAAAACGACCGAAATCATTACGAATCCATTAGATTGAACTTTTCCTTGAAATCAGTAAACAATTTCTCCTCCAATATTTCCATAGTTCTTTTGTACGTCTGACGAATCGCTCGATTTGTCGAAAGATTTCTTCGCTATGCAACTTGATTCCTTTTACATGTCGCTCGTTCGCAACCTCTTGTGCGTTATACAGTAGAGTAGACTCACTAACAAACTAACTACCTTTAGGTAATGACAAGTAAATAGTAGTTGGAAAATTTCCAAGGTAAATAGTAGTTGGAAAACGTGGATAATATATTTAATATATTATCCAAGTTGACGACCAGTGATTGATTGTACGTGATGGCGTCGAACAACATGTGATTCTGCTCTGATAAGTGATCTAATAGCTCAGTAATGAGATTGTGAAAACGGAAATTGAACAGCGTGTTTCACAATTTGTCAACTCTCCAACAACAATGTGGTGTGTAACTGATACCATCAAGGTTTTGCATATTTTTCACCTGATTACTTTGAATTATCTACATAGAATAAACTTGTAACTACAAACCTTCCCGACTCGAAATGACTAAGGACTGCCGGATTGAACAAACCTTCCTGAAAGTCTTTCGCACCCACTACAGTAAATCAGTAAAATAAGTAGGTACATAGTGAAGGTTTATAGCTAACCGTAGGGGGCCGAAGACCGTGAAGGCCGTGTTGGGGAATGCGTTGATTACGATTCGAGCCGTCTTTAGAGTTTGGATTGGGAAGGAAATCCTCGTTGTTGAGGGTCTCAACACATGGATATGATGGGCGAGAGGGGAAGGTCTTGCCGAGTTGATGTAACAGATATCTGGGTCAGCCTCCCCTACCATTTTAATAGATCGGTTATGAGAGTCACACTCGCCCCTTCCAGACAGTCTCAGTGACTAAGTTACTTTCTAAACGGGCGAACGCCTGGTATGCGTCTTTTCGGGTGGAAACCTTTGATGTTGTAGGTATAATTGTCACTGAACTCTATAAATAGGAATTCCATTCAAGTCAAACCCAAAGTAGGTACTCTAGTTCGAAATGTACAGTTAGATAGAAATCATTTCGAAAGCCGATGTTACTGTTGATTATCCACCGCCGATCGTTTGTGATCGTTGTTTTTTTTCTGCACAATTTCCCAAGATAACGGCCCATTTTGAATCGGATTTTAATTTTAGCATATTTTACATTCTCAACAGCTTTGTGTAGACTTGCAGTTGGTTCACAAATCTTTCTTCGAAGAAGTTCAACACACTCACTGTACGAGTCAACGCGAACAGGGACGACGAGTGTTCCAAGAGAAAATATAATTCAATTTGAGAGAAATTTTCAACTTTTCTACAAAATCTAAAACGTGGTTTTCAACTTCTTTTTCCCATTTTTTTCTTCTGTTTATATAAAAAAAAAGAGTAAATACTACAAGAAAAAAAAGGATTTTAGTTAGCTAATACAGGTACCTAATTTTCACAATATTGTTTTGCTTTGAGAGAAGTGGAGACGGATGTAATGTGTACTTAAAAATTACAGTTGAGACTCTTCTGTTCATACCCACGAGAAAATTTCCAAAAACACTGATCCCAGCCAAATAACACGCAATATAATGATGTTTCAGTGGATATTACGTCGGGGTTATTACATAGGAGTAGCGTCTTTTGAAGAAAACGCTTCGATCGTGATTGTTTTTACAATTAACGCAGCGTCTATTATGCAAGAGTATGCCCCAGTTGACTTCCTTGAATGCGAATCGGGTTGTAAGCAGAGCGTTGAAGGAGTCGGTGGAATCTCGTGTGACTGAATCATCAGAAGATCATCTTTCGCCTTCATTTTACTGTAACACTAACAGAGAATAAACTGTAAAACGATCTGTCGACTCGTCGAACCTGTAGGTATAGTTGCCTTGTGAGTGTCGGATAGAATAAGTTCTACTTACAGGGGAACTGCCGTCGTTTGAAGTTCATGAAATAACTGAATATGTAATTGTTTCAGACTCAAACTAAAAACAAGACTCGGCATATCAGAAATGTCTACGTTTATGAGATTTGAAAATTGAAGACGTCCCTTCGCCACGTATGAAATGAACCCTGGCTAATTTTCGACAAAAAGGCTAATTACCGACTACTCACTTTTGACATTTCAATTGCCCTTTATAGTCCAGTCTAATGGTGTCAAAAATGGCGTGTTTCAAGGTAAAATTCCGGAGTTAGGTTTCTCAACGGTTCTTCATGTTTTTTAGGGTGCTGAATCCGAATTTCAACTTTGCTGCGCCTTACGGACGACGTATAACATGGCGAAAATTTGAAAAAAATTACATTTCTTAAATTTTGTCGATTTTTTCGGAAAAAGAAATCATCCTTCATTATGTTGTTCTGGGTGCAGAATCTGAATTTCGATATCCCATCCTCGCAAAGGCATTGCAACATCGTGGAAATTGAGAAAAAAAAAAGGTTAAAATATAGCCAGATTTGACGTTTTGGTGCCCTTGGAAATGGAAATCCGAATTTCAATTATTCCACCTCGTCTGGGAGCAGAGCAACACTGTGGAAACAATTATTTAAACATTATATTGCCGGCATTTTTTTCTTACACTATGGTTATAAAAAAAAGCAAAACTAGGTAAATAACTGTTATAGGAAGAAGTCGTGAAGGTGGGGGGGGGGGGGATTGGGAGTTGGCGTATATTTTGCATATTCGCTGAACACGATGGTGAAGTCAGATTTGCGATATCTCACTCCGTTACCAGATTAGAGCAGATGAACCGTGAAGAACATGTCAAGTAAGAACCACGTTTCTTAATCGTCAAAGTCCTTCACTATCGGGCTCAACGTAAAAAAAAACCCTTCGAAATGAGGTGTCACTTGTCTGTCTGTTTCATTTTGGAAATTTATGGGTAATTTTTTTCCTCCTTAAAACTCCCCTAACACCTCCCCCCCCCCCCTCACTTAGAGAGGCCCGATTCCACCCATCTACGAACTTGGCCTTTCGATTGCCAAAATATATTTTTCGTGCAAATTTGAACTTTTCATCTCAATTCTTTCGAGAGTTATCGTCTAGCCTTAGATTTTTGGTGTCTTTTGACAGTGAATTTAGGGTGGCTTGAAACGGATTTTGGTATAAACATTTTTCGGAAATTCGTTTTTTAACAATTTTGAAACTTCAAACATTCGATCAATGATCTACACAGTCAATAATAAACCGTTGCGGTTTGCTGCGTCATCAGTAGACCGTTTGTTGTGCTGTGCTGCACTACACCAGCCGGGCTGAGGAATGTGGGTCAATATAAATCATGCTCGTCTTAGTTTATTGGAGCCATTCCAACAGGCCTGAGTCTATTGTTAGGAAGCAAATAGGTACTTACTATTAGTATTGGAATTCACTGGATCGTTCCTGTTCCCACGGCCTAATTCGTCTGCTAATTGCGACTTATGCAGTCTCACAGCGGTTTTGGATATCGGGGTAGTTCTGACTGGTGCTAATCCTTGAAAATATCGAATTTGGATGCAAGAAAATACATGTACCTACGAGTAATACTACATGTAATACTCGTAGATAGAAATCCATAACATTGATTGAACTTGAGCTCAAAATGTGTAAAAATATATGAGTTAGATTCAAATGTCAATGTTTTTATTCGTACCGTTTGGATGATCACAAGTCCACACTTGTTCGTCCCAATGTACTCGTATATTATTGAAAGGCGACCTTTAATGAGGTCGAAATCTGATAAGGGAACTTTGTTGAGTAAACAACCGGAAACATCCTTATTTAAATTACTGTGGCATGCGGTCGGGGAGGCAAAGAAGGTAATAGGTCTACAATTCTCGAGCTCATTATCTTAGTTAACTGGTGGAACCTAAATGTTTTGGAAGGATGTCACGCTGTTAACACCTTGTGCCTATGACATTATTTTTAGAACTTGACATAAATGTTTCCAACCCAGGAATTTTTCTGTGGGTAAGACATAAGTTAGTAATACTCAATGCGAACATAGAAGTATAATTACGAAGGTCATTCTATGAGTTTCCCTAATTTATATTACTGTACGAGAACCAAAAGGTAGAACCTTCGGGGGTCTCCATAAATACATCCCTAGAGTTACATTTGCCCCATGTTGCCACTCATTAGGGATAGGTATCGATTAATCGCAACAATAGATTAATTCCCCAAATAATTGGTGTTTTTTAAATCGAAGTTTGCTATAGGTATTCGATTAGTTTGGTAATCTATGCTTTAACCACGATTATTTATTTGTATTCATTCGTTTTCACATGAGAGTTGGGACATTTTCATTCGTGTATCCACAAATGTTGGACATCTCCACAATCTATTTCGGTATATTGTTGCCAAACACTCTCAGAACATAATATGTCCATTTTTTAGCTGGACCATGAACTTGCCCCAGTCCAATTGCACTTTACCCAAATGCCTCCTAGGAGCGCTTCGCACCTAGCAATGAGATGGAAATGAAATGTCCCCACTACTACATAACTCTCATCTATGGTCGACAGTGGTGTCATAAAGACGATACCTTAATACCAAAACGTCACCTCTAATTTAAACAACGACTTTTGACTTGGGTGAAATTCTACGAGGATTTACTGTAGCTTACGGCGACGGAGTAATGATTGTTATAAAGTGGCGAAAAAATGTCGGAAAAGGACGTGCCTCCGTGTACGTTGATTTTAGGGATATATCCTATAGGTAAATACATTTATGATGTTCTTTACCGCATCCACCTTATCTCTGCTGAACCGTCGGAATATCCTACTTGAAAATCGCGAATTCCGATCCATGTCTGTTTCGTAAAAATGGTTCGAATAATACTGTAAATACTTCGAAATGGTTGAGTACGCGTATCCATTTTCGCGAGTTCCCAAGATTGTATGTGTTTGATGAGGTGTATTATGGGGTATTATGGACTCAGTTATGGGTACTTGGAGGAGGTAGAAAAATTATAAGGGTCAAAATAGTTCATTTCCTGTGGATAACAATCGCCAAGGCTTGTGGGGTCTTATTAGGTCCTTCACCGATGTCGTCGCAGAGCGCCACTTAACTCCTTCAGGGAGATCCTGAGGGGGTCCACGCTCCATCGGACGTCCTCCAAATCTCACTGTTTGTCAAGTGAAAGTCGTTTCCGATCTCATTGGGAAGGGCCGTCGCGTCACCTTCGAACGGAAATAAGAATGGGAGGAATTAGAAATCACTTGATGCGGACTTACCGAGATGTACAGTTTGATAAACTAGCTTTCAAGGGGCAGTGGTGGGTGATGCTACCGGTATTGAACCCCATGAATTACGAGTAGAATGATGGTTAGTGAGTCCTAGTTTTGAAGAGAAGTACAACGTGCAATTGATTCGTCTCGTTGTTTCTCTTTGTTTCCACGGTTAATAAATACAACTTCGTGTACAAAGTAGTTGGAAAGGCTCGGGTCTATCAGATAACGCAAGGTCGGATATTGCAAACAGTTATTGAACATAAAAACTCAGCATCCGTGTTTACTCTCCCACTTGTCTTCTTTGTTTGTCATGCCACAGATGAGACAAGAGCCGATTTAAATAAACCTGTTGAATTTTTATAAGAATAAAACATACGTTTGTACTAACCTTTTAGCATTTTTTAAAATCTTTTAATCTACCTCTCGTTTCTGTTTTGTTCTACATCATTTCCTGATTCAAAATGAAACGCCCGAGTGAATGAAATTAGTTCAATTTAGGATTTAATAAACGCTAAGACTCAGAGAAATACTGAAACTAACTTATTTTGGAAGGTACAAGTGAACATTTCGGAAATTAACTAATTTTTGTCGTCTTTAAAATGAGGACATGTGGAATAGGCTGTACCAGAAGTATAAAAACAAATGTATGTCTGTCCTATAGACGGCCAAATTGCTGAACAGATTATGATAGGGATTGCTCCATTGTGATGAGAAAGTTCCAGGGATGGGTGTAGGGTCTATAACTTAAATTATAGGCTATGGTAGAATCGAGTGGCTCCTAAGGCTAATTTCTATGCTATGAAGCTCTATGAAGCTATAATTTGGCATGTAGCCTCCTTAGGACTTACACTTCAAGCACAATAGACCTAAAATCAGCTGAGTGGCTCCTAAGTCAAATTTCTATACTATTAACTCTATGAAGCTATAATTTGGCATTCATGTAGCCTCCTTGACATACTACATGTAGCTTCCTTGACATATTACATGTAGCCTCCTTGTGACTTACACTTAAGCAGCACAGGGCCGGGATCAGCTAAGTGGCTCCTAAAGCTCATTTCTATGCTATTCACTTTATGTAATCTGGCTATCATTTATATAAATTTCCATATACTTATACAAATATATTTATAATACAATCATTGTGTGTATATATAACAATTTATTGTAAACCTAACATATAGGTATTGTCCCTTCGCTTAATGTTAAAACAGAGAGTTTAGATTGTTACAGTTTGTTTCGGTAATGAGGGTGTTTCAAAACGTGATGTACGTAATGGCGAAACTCAATTGTACCCATCGCCGCAGGGGCTAGACGCCAATCAATGAAAGTGAAAGCGACCGATGCGGAAGCTTCCACAGATTTAATTACACCTCGACAACCCCAACATAATACAGAAGGTATTGTGATCACCTGCATCAAGGAACTAATGAATTTCGAGCGATTAGACCAATAACGGTCGAGGTGGCATTAATGACCCTACCCGGCTCTCTCTAGTCTTGAATTTTAAACGCAGTTTTTTGAGAAGTTAATAGATATTTAGGAGTCATTAACCGTATTGTTATCGGGCAGTTACGAGGAGTTATGCCTTCTATAATCTAGGAACGGGGCAGCGTTCCGCCCCGCCAAGCAAACAAGTTGAGAAGAACAAACGGTACCGAGTGTATGATTACTGGACGTCACAAAATGCATTTTCCAGGTGTCCATATATCGGCCCCTATTTGACCGATCAACTTAAAATTTGGTGTGGACAATAGAAAGCCCTGAACGTTTCATGTCGCTAGGTCTAAAGGGAGCCGAGTTATATAACTTGAAAACCCCTGAGCATCCCTCAATTATTGCTGCGGAAACAGTGTATAGGGTTACTACACGATATAATATATCGTGTAGGGTGATGGTTTACATTTATTATTTAATAATGGATAGTATGTACATCGGAGTTTTCGTAAACAAATGGAGGAGTGGCCACAGAAAATTGAGAACCGCCTAGTCAGCCAGGATGTTGTATAAACTATTCTCTTTCTAATTTGGTGATATATTTATGAAGGTATGAACTAATATACAAAGCGGGCATACGTAGGTATTCAATTTGAGATGAGCTCTACAGACTGAGCAAACAGCGATCGTCCGCAGCAACACGGACACTCTTGTCTAGCGCTGCAGAGTAAATTGACTGTAGTGCTTATTTATGAGAATTGAAATAAGAAGTTTAATTTTCAAATAAGAATGATGTTTTCGTTAATAAAGTGCTTTCTCTCTCTGTTTTTCGCCCTTATCCTGTTCTTCTTATTCAGACCGCCAAGGCCTCTCCACCTTAACCGATTGACTTGAAACAGCTTGAGACAATGACTATTAAAAGATTTAACCCATTATCTCAACCCAAAAAATTTTTAGAAACAAAACAAAACGTACATTTTAATACATAGATGTGTAGTAATGAAAACGTCTCTCCATGGCGCCAAGGGGAGATTTCGAAACGGGTACGGTGCTTGTGAAGTGGTTGGGACATCTCTTTAGTTGGAAAGAAAAGGGCGGTCGGAAAAGTGGATATCATAATGTTTTTCGGCTACTGTAGAACGATATTTACGCGGAGTGTTTTTTGGATGAGATTCTTCTTTTTGTCGAACCAATATGAGCAACCTCCCTGGAATGGATGGAACTCCCAGGAATGGTTGTAAAAAAATGAGATTCTTCAAGGTCCACTTTTGTTATATAAAATATTAAGAAATTATAAATATTGTAATAACTCAATTTAGTCGTAACATGAAATGCCCCTACCCCGATTTCTTTGCTAGATTCCCCTCGCGTACCACTCATGGTGGTGGGGGTGGGTTGGGGGGGACTATTATTTCTAGCGTCCTCAAAATCTAGCATGACGCGAGCAAATTTCCCACATATTGCGATTAAGCCCGTGATCTAATTGAAAAGAAAGCCCCCCCCCCGCCACCTTCTTTGTTATATAAATAAAACCGCCCAGTATCTATCCCCTGGTTTACGAAAGTACCCTACCTATCTTATGTGCGTTTTGACACGAGGGCCGGTTTGTGTAGAGAAAGAGGGAGGTGGCGCAATGGCCATTGTCCTTATGCAAGTTGTCCGTCTTCGTCAGTTCCACGAGCTTAGCGGGTCCGACGTGAAAGCGGTTTTTAATGTGACTCTTATCTCTTTTATGACCTTAAACAAAATTACTTCGTGCTGATGAATGGTGGTTAGCGACGGTTCTAATTGTTTTGTTGTGACAAAGGTAATAATTCGTTATTCAAGCTTTCGATCGATTAAAACAAAGCTTGATAATCCTCATAAAAAACATGTATGCAAAGTCAAAAAGCTGTCATCAAGGCAAAACGGCTGACTTGAAGTTTCGAGAAAATTAATTTTACCATTGTAAAGCGCTTGGAAATATGAAAAGCAGTCATACTCCCTCCTCTTTGAATAATACAAATGAGACAATGTTTTTAGTAGTTTCAAATGAAACTCAATGGCAAGACGAATCCAACGATTCCAAAAAGTCAAACATCGTAAAAATTCAACTCACTGTTTTTGGTTTATTGTCTTCAATAATGAACCATCAGAAAAAAATGACACTCTCCCCCCCCCCCCCCCCCCTCAACATTTGAGGGTTCATGTTTCAAGATACGTAGATTCATGAATCTGCAGAAAATTTAATTTAAAAAAATCCATCCGTCCGCTGCGCCACTTTGCCCAGCCAGCGTTGTGCTAATAAGTAGTACAAAATTTGGATTACGGGTCAAGTTTGAAAAATTCAAATGTAACGGTATAGTTTTCAGTTCACATTTAAATAGCGTTTAATTTTTAGCTTTTTTAAGACCATCCGGAGGTTTGTACGACCAGCCGTGCGTTCACCATAGGGGCTCAAAGTTGGAGCAGATCGAAAGTCGTCAACATGAAGGTGAATCAAGCGGCAGCCTTTCAGGTCAATGTTCATACAGGCCCAGCTGATCCGAACAGCACGAGTTAATTAATAATAATTAATAGTAATTTAACAGTTGATGACAATTCACAATAGTAAATCTATGATTTATTGATCAAGACAGAAGGGTGATCTGTACAAAGAAGATAATAAACCGTTGTGTCATGAATTTGCAAAGTTTTTGGCTTAGCACGGTGGTATAGATGAAGGAGTATAAACAGATGAAACATTTTGCGGCGCTGTCATTCGTAGAGTATGTATACTGTGTATAGAGTAGGTATATGGTATACCATAACAGATATACTATAACAGTTATGGTATACCATATACCTACTCTATGTATAGATACACAGTATACATACTCTACGAATGACAGCTCCGCAAAATGTATCTTCTGTTTATACTCCTTCATCCATACCACCGTGCTAAGCCAAAAACTTTGCAAATTCATGACACAACGGTTTATTATCTTGAATTTATTCGTCGTTCTAGTAGTACAGTTACTGTACTACTAGAACGACGAATAAATTCGTTTTCATAAGTCATAAAGCAAAAATTCGGGGCTCCTTCAAAATTGTGATTCCGAACGCATCCCATTCCGAACCGACGTGGTAATCGGAGCCAATGGTGAATAAATTTTACAACGACCTTATAATTTTCAAAATTGTTCGAAATCATCAGCTGTGGTGTAATAGAATTCCCACCAAGAATATTAGGATGTACTTACTTCGACGTTACCTTGAACGAAATGGCTACCTTTTTTGATCTCTCATTATATGTTGCGTACATTGCTCGTTGTCGATGCGTACGTGAAATCAGATGGCTCATCAAAGTGCAAATAAGGTACCGCCTATGGGCACGCTCGATGATTTAAACTATCTACTTATACCTGGTTAGAAACAAAAGAATCGGTGACAATGACACAGACAGTTGTTAAACAATTCATATCGGTTCAAGGAGAATTGAACAAGAATTGAGTTTTAGGAAGGTGAGTAGAATGATGACAAGGAAGGTTTACATAGTTTTTTAGAGTCAAATTGAAGGTTTTCCAACAACTTGATCTGTTTTATCGAATAGGAAGCTATTGTTCTCGTTCCAAAATTATTTTCTCAAGCGGGTTTACTCTTGAAATCGCCTTTCCGAAGGTATGACTGAAAACCTGCTGTTTTTGCATGAGGCAACAATAAATATTCGGAATAAAGTAAATTTTTTGTTAAATTGTCGCTCAATCCGTTTTTTTTAACGAAAATAAGTAAAAATTTTATGTTCAAGTTTTTTAAATTAGAACAAAAATTACCAAAACATTTACTGCTAAGTAGGTAGGTGCCTACTTGCACAATCTGCCTGCGTGTTTGACTTTCTGAATCTGATAGTCTGGGAGCCCGGCTGAAAAAGGGCAACTCATCGATAGAAATGTTCCAATTCAAAGATGGCAGCCAGTGAAACAGCACTCAAAATTATGAAATTTTGACTCACACGTAGATGGATACCATTTTGGCCCATGATTCTTTGATCCATTGAAAACTCAACCATGTGTGGATGGGTTTTACGTGCAGACGTGGTCAATAAACACGTATTCGAGGTTCTAGAAATGACTTATTGGTAAATAAATGAAATTTGAACCAATGATACTAGAATGTACGCGTATTGTAAAAATTCAATCTTTGAATCCATCGGCTTTGGACTGGCAGACGTGCATAGGTATCTAACCTTAATGAGATGTGTGGAATTCAATTGGTAAATTTCTTCGACGAGCTGCCCCTTTTCAGCCGGGCTCCCAGACTATGAACAAGTTCACGAAAACCTTGTAAAATCTTGATTTTGAATTAGAAAACTTGATTTTGAAATGGAAAACTTCGAATTTCACTGGGAGACGCTATGTTAGACCCATAGTGGAATAGTTAAACCACTAACCTCGTTGTATCGTAAAGTCATACTGACTGCTACATTACCAAATGTGATGATGAGTTTTATATTGTATTAGATACGTCATCGATTGTTCCTTTGTAAATAAGTATGAAAAGATACCGCTATAAAGCCTGCTTTAGCGACATAAGTACACACCTCTCCCCTATCTGATAGATACCATAGATGGATTCTGACACAATATTTTTGTCATTTACAGGTGAAATGACGACGTGAGGCTATGGACGACGTTCAGACGGAGTACGCCCTCGCCGTCCGGGGGGCGTACAAGAGGTACGGGAAAACAAATGTCATTCTCAAAGGCCTCAACATGACCATACCGCAAGGCCACATGTAAGTACCTATTTCATTCAGAAGCTTTTGAAATATTCTATTCTATAATTTTCTTTAGAGATTCACGATATGGATCTAAAGCTTTGGTTAATGTTGAGTAGAATAGAATAGAATGGAAATAGTATATTGCACATGATGACTCGCACCCCTCGTAGTGTACATAAAACGACAAGTAGCTTCCATAAAGGTAGGTGCTATAAGTTTGCAATAAAGTTCAATTTGTGGTATTGAAACGACGTTAGCTAATAATCGATATGACCAATTAAAAGCTCCTCTCCTGAAAGCTAATTCAACCTCTCCATCGTGTTCAGTTTACTTGGGATAACCTAGTTTCCTATGACTTCATACTTGTTTGAGTGATCAGGGTCTAAATGTGCACAAGATGTGCAATATCCGAACCAAAATATATTTACCGGTTTCATATCACTCTAGCTTCTTGATTTTGGGGCCAGACCATTCAACTGTTGATGATTTCGTAATGTGAAAAAATAATCGCTGGAAGGAAATAGAGTCCTCTGATTAGCGCTTTAAATGAACTTGTCTCGTAGATGATCGGTGATGATGGTATAGGAACCTTCAATTGCAGCGTAACTGTGCTGTTGTGCGAGCTCCTTCAAGGTTGATCATAGAGAAGGTAATTGTGTTATCCCATCTCTACCTTGCATAGAGATAACCTACATACCTACTTGTACCCACATGACGAAGAATAGTAATCCGTGACTCAGAGTAATCTCGGTTCTGAATCTTCTCGATTCCCTTGAGACACACTCTCGCATCATCAATGGTTTGCAGATGGAAAATAATCCGGTATCGACCCAAACATGGTTGCGATGGGCGGTATTTCTTAGGCGAAGGAAAAATAGCTACTGGCCTCGATTACTCCATGGAATACGCGTTAACGAATGTGACAAGAGTCGAGCTTTTGAGCCAGACAACCAATTGTACGGTAAAACGAACAAGCTGAAATCACACGCTCACGTAGTTGCCTAGAAAAGAAATGCTAATTCGTTCTTTCAGAATTCTTCAAAAGTCAGCCACATGCTTTTTTTTTTGGTCGAGTGACTCTTTTCTGTCGTCTTTGAAAAAGAGTCGGGGAATAATTTCATAATAACAGTTTACAATACCTAGAAAAACTAGATTCATACTTGAATGTGGCAATTGAAGGAGCTAAAACCTGGTGAAGGAACAGCAACTTAGTTTACTGGTTCTTAACATATTGTTTTTTGAATCTCACTCGATCACAAAGTATGAGAGCAAGTGCACCGAAAAAGAAGTCGTGGGAATGATAATATTATTTGACTCCAAACTTACATGGGCCTCAAGTATTACTGCACTGCTGCCAAAACTTAGTCATCGTCTCAGTTAATTGAAATCGAGCTTAACATCTCATTTAAGACGTCTCGTCTATATGTCTGGCTGTTTGGTTGGGAGCTCTGGGGCTCGGCATCTAACATCCAAATCGACCGGATATAAACATTTTAAAATCGTATTCTGCACCATGGCATGTGCTGGGCAGCATTTTGCATGCAGATTTCAATGTCGCACCATGCAAACGTGCTACATCCTCCTCAATTTATCAATGGATTTGATTTGAACCAGATAGTCCACTCTACAGCATCGAATCACCCAGAAGCCAGAGAAGCCAGAAGAAGACGTCCATCTGACTTCATAGAAAACAAATAGAGGCTTGTCAAACTTGTTATGGTCGTTATGTAGCTTGTCATGTTCCTATTGCCAAGGCATAGTGCAGCTAAACTATTGTTTTAGATAGTCTGAATGTTGCCAAAATTGATTGCCTAATTGCATACCATTACGTGTAAATTTGTGATGTGTGGGAACTGCTACTAAGCAGAAACCTCACCACAAGTCACAAGTGATTACTTGTTATTACTTGTAATGTGATTACTTGTGCAGATTAAGCCAGAAAGTATGAGAGAGTTTATTGCAAAATACGAGAGGAACATTAACACAATAAACCTTCACATTTCATCATCTGCAAACGTAAAAAGTTTAGACATGCTGCAAGTTCTACAGTCGATTTAGACCGACCAATCAGCAACTACAATTCTTTTTAGAGACCTATCATGGATCATTAGGCGTGAGATTCGTTTTTTACTATTGGGAATATTCCAGAATATTCATCCAAGACCTAACAACCACCTCTTCCGATTCAATCAGTAGTATTTAGCAAGCCAAATTACTTTGTTCTTACGGAGGTCAATTAGAATTTTCGAACAGGAATTTCCTGATTACCGCATTTCCATGATTTCTTTAGTAGGCTGGCAAGGGTAAGAGCCTCTAGTTATCAAAAACGTTGTTGATTGATCAAAATGATATTTCATCTCCGTTCACACGGTTGCGTACGAATAATGAGCAGGTTGTCGTGAGGCCTTCAATTAATTAAAATGTAAGCTCGCGTCTAAAAGAGAAAAAATAGTAAGAATGAAGGTTGGAGGGGCTGAAGCAACGTCACAATGTGAAATTTATTATCTACGAAAAACAAAATACAAAACGAGCACATCTGACGTATTTGTTCAAGGTCAAAAGATGTCAAGTGAAAATGTGCAGATTATCCTACTGTTGTAAATGTTCAAATTGTGGTTCTAACAGCTACCGTTATTAATTTGTTGCAAAACCTCTATTGTAGCTGTTTGTACGAGTATATGTCTGCTATCCACACACCCTTATTGGTTTATTTAATTTTGTGCATCTTTTTTCAGCTATGGACTTCTTGGACCCAGCGGCTGTGGGAAGACTACCCTTCTCAACTGCATCGTCGGCCGGATAGACCTCGACGCCGGAGAGATCGCCATGAAAGGGAAATACCGGGCGGACATTGGATATATGCCTCAGGTGCGACTGATAGAATTAGAAGTCACTATTTATCAATTTCAAGGAGCAGCTTCAATTGTACGAGTGGGATGCGAAAATGCAAATGCCGAGGAAAGACAAAAGTGTAGTCTCTTGCTTGTGGTACAACCCGAAAAGATTTTTGGCATTTCTCGTGGATATTGGTTTTGATTTGGCGTAACTGCTACGAGGATCCAAAAACCGAGGATACCTTACCAATTATCAGGGAAATCGTACAAATCAGCTAAAGCAAAATTGGTATAAGTTTCCAGGATCTGCTTATAAAAATATGGACGTGAAAGTTGAGCAACATGTCTCTTTCTCACACCTGTGGGATTTCCTTGTCTTTGTGCAACTTTAGTGGAAATGATGACCGTTGCGCTTGCGTGCGATTTCTCATCGTCACGCCCCGCGAAAAACGGCTGCAGTCACGTCAAAACCATCAATTTTCTCACTCGATTAATTTCCAGCGAATGTTACCTTTCTAAAACGTAGTTGACAGACGTGAACTCGGCAGTTATAGAGAGACGTGGGCGTCATTAATATTAGAATTAAGACATAAGTGTTGCTAATAAGGTAGGTAATACAATACGATTTAAATCGCCTTGCTATTGGGAGTTGTCGACATTCTGGATTTA
The DNA here is from genome assembly GCA_963920205.1 of Stenodema calcarata. NCBI lineage: Eukaryota > Metazoa > Arthropoda > Insecta > Hemiptera > Miridae > Stenodema > Stenodema calcarata. Next base: position 16,556,280 of record OY986061.1, on the reverse strand, counting down.
TGTATAATACACTTACGCCAGATGGTATAGGGTTCAATTCAGAAGAGTTATCCTAGCGGATTTGCACAGAAAAATTCAATTCAGTTTCTGCAAATATCGGGCCTATATTGTGGTTTACTGTAGAAGCCATAACAGTGTGTGGAATACGTCCAAAATGGAATACGTCAGTTAAAACTAATGAGCAGAAACTTAAGCTCAATTAAGAACTTTTTTATGGCATCAATTATTGTAGGTACCTTGAATTATGGTACCATCGGTACTTTGTGTCTCCCTTCATTTCAAGTCAATTCATGAATTGGCGCGATTTACATGAGCTTTATTGTAATTACAGTAACCTGTTAATTAATTGTGGTAGGTAACCTGTGGTTAAGTACCCGGTCGCTAACGATGAGCTGACCAGTTGTGCCTTTAATGTGATGGGGAGTTCGTGTTCTTTTCATTCCATTTCACACACTTCTCGACGAGGCCTTGAAGTCGTCAGTACGTTCTCTTTGGACTGGACCCACCACTAGCGACAAATTGATGGATTTCCACATGTTTCTAAAAAAAAAGAAAGAAAAAGAGGCGTGTAGAAGGTATTGAAAGCTATAACACAACTATTGATTACCTACTGGAAGTCCTCTATGTGGGTTTTTGAATGATAAAATGAGTGATGATGTTTGTTCATTTGATGTATTCGGGTTTAATGGGACATTGCAGTTGTTGGGCCATGGTCAGCAGAGATCGACAGCGGTATTGCAGTGTTGTTTTACGATCGCGTAGGGGTCAGATTAGGTAAGGTTACTAAAGAGCTTGTTACTAATCACCAGGGGCTCGGGCGCTCCAGGCACCGCAACCTTGGGTTTATTGTGTCGTCTTATGAACCCATAGAACATTGGCTGAACTAAGGGGGGGTCTAAGGTAGACTTAGCCCCCCCCCCCTTTTCTCCCAAGAAAAATAAAAGAAATTTATGGTTAAGAGCACATTAAAAAATCTTTTAAGCTACAAAATAAGTTCTGGGCAGAAGACAACCAGATTTCAATAAGTATCGGACTCTTACTGGATATCATATTATTTTTGGCATGAATTTGTACCGATGAGGGTCATGCAAAAATTTTGCTGCACGGAAAAATGTAACGCAATACCAATAAACACCAACGGGCAATTATACCGGCAATTCTATGGTATTCACTCTATGAAGCTTTTGTTTGGTATGAAGCCTCCTCAGGACTTGAAGCAGAATAGACCCAGGATCGGCAGATCTCCTACAGCTAATTTCGATACTATTCACTCTATGAACGTCTAATTTGGCATGTGGACTTTGACTTGACGCTGCCCAGGCCCTGGATCAGCTGCATGGCTCCTAAAGCTAATTTCGATGCTATTCACTCTATGAAACTGTAATTTGGTACGTAGGACATTAACGACGCTGCCGAGGCCTTGGATCAGCTGAGTGGTCCTACAGCCAAAATCTATACTCTTCGCTCTATGAAGCTGTAATTTGGTACTTATAACTTTAAGCAGCATGTGGTATTCTATTCTCTCTAGGGGCTGTAGCCTCCAAGACTTTCATAGTTACGCCAATACCATAGAACCAACTATTAACCTAAAATTGGAAGAGATCTCTCATCATATTAACTGTTCTGCTTCCAATGACATATTCACGAACATTCCACATTTCGGACCCCCTTGCATCGACTGACTTCTCGTAGTCGGTTTACCCACTCCCACAGAGTTTTTGTGGGACTTGGAATCGCCCTGCGATTACGTAAAGGTCGAGACGGACGGAACAAGATGCCAACCACTTTCACTTCCCGGCCCCGCCATCAAACACTGACCCGGTGGCGCATGAGCTCTCCCCGTCGTCCCTACGTGACGTCATGTGATGTGGTGATGCACCGGTTTGTCAGGCTACGCTCGTCCTTCCGCTCCGCTCTTCCCATAAATGGAGCAACAGGAAGTCAAATCTGTATGCTCGACGGGTCCTATGACGGGAGTCTTGACAGGTACAATAGTAGCACATTCATCTCTGTTTCCACACAAACCTCCCAATGATTTACCAGCATTTCACTAACAAAACCGCAATTTCCTTTATCGCGTGCGCCAGAGGGAGGTTTATTAATAACATTGGTTGACAGTGTCACCCCAAATAATTGATTTCGCAGTTTTGACTTGAATACCTATGTCTTAAGCTGGAGTTCAGCCAAAGTTTCCGTCACGCTATGAAAAGGCCTCACAGGAGAGGATGGGAAAAGGAAGCTATTGTTCTCGAGCCAAAATTTGAAAAACTGAATTTTCCGAAACACTTGCATACCTACCAATTGCACTGAAGTCACTGCCAAAAGACACATACATGTGTGTGTCATTTCAGGCGATAACTGTCGAAAGAATTGAGATAAAAAGTTCAAATTCGCACCAAAAACTCCGTCCTGGTAATCGAAAGGCTAAGTTCGTAGATGGTTAGAATCGGGCCACTCTAAGGAGGGGTTTTGGAGAGTTTTAGGGGAAAAATTACCGATAAATTCCCAAAATGAAACAGTCTAACAAATTACACCTCATTTTAAAGGTTCCTTCACGCTGACACGATGGTGAAGTCAGAATTGCAATATCTCATTCCGTTCTCAAACTGGAGCACTTTGAAGATGAAGAAACGTGGTTGTTACTTGAGGTGTTCTTCATGGTTCTGCCCTGTTAAGGTAAAACGCCTCGACTCAAAATTACAAACATTGCAGAAATTTGCCTCAAAGTTTTTCACTGAAACCTTTGATGTACGAGTAAGTTGACTTCAGCTCATTATAAAAACTACTTTTTTTTAGATGAGATATCGATATGAATTCAACCAATTCAATGGTGGAAAAAACTCGCAAATTAATCGATTTATCGAAGATTATTTGCAGTTGAGGTGATTTTAAAATGTCCAGCTTCCGTTTTGGGATTCTTTGTTTAGGTAAAATACCTCAACATGCTCATGAGGCAGTCAACATAACGTAAATAACTCAATAAAACGTATGTTTTGTTGGGAAAACGCCCTAAATAATGTATATTTTTGTAGGTAAATCTCATATTTTGGCGTTTTACTCTAACATTGACCAATTTTCTTATGTTTTTGGTCAGGATTTCCCCCACTTCCGGTTCGAATTTTGACATTTGGAATTCACCATCGAAAAGGCCAGGTTTAAAATAGGGGAGTTCCGTAAAAACCCCATTTTCGTAAACATTGGACTTGAGGCGTTTTTATTTTGAGGTTCATCTAATCTGAACACGGAATGAGACATCGCAATTCTGACTTCACCGTCGGGTTCAGTGTTAGAAAATCTCAAAAATGACGTTTTACTGGGCAAAAAAGGAGACAAATCTTTTTTTAAAACCAGTAAAAATGGAGACATTATACATATTACCAGTTGTTTCTTCGAAAATTCGCTCTTATAGCCATGCTGCATGACTGTGGAATTTTAATTATAGTTATCCTGCATCGATTTGAATATTCATCATAAACCGTTATCATTATGTACTGAGGCAATATGTGCTTATTATCGAAATCCTAGAGCCGTATCGCTGAAACCTGTGAGATGCTCAACTAAGGCCCTCCTGTAAAACCCACTTTATAGTACGTTTTCAAATGCTTGATCACTGCGTTGTCGGTTGTAGCCGTCTGCATTAGGTATTTTAGTATGACATACGAAGTCAGAGTTGTAGATGGCCACCGCGTCTAAACAGTTTATTCACGTTTCTCCCTGTACCGACGTCAGAATTCTTCACGAGGACGTGATCTGAGGCCTACAAGTCCCCTGTATGTCCCCGAGATCCGCCCACGGGGTGACGAATGTCGCAATTAGCCTTTTGACTGGAGACGATAAACGCTATGCATCAACTTCGAAAACGTTTTGTTTTTTTCCTCAAGTAAATTGGTGATGAATACCAGCAAAATAATTGTGAATTCAGTTGTGAAGTAATGTGTTGTAAACAACCAATTTACTTACAGCGAAAAAAATTGGAGGTCACAGCCCGTTGATACCGAGAAGGTCGAGTGGGTGTTACATCAGGTTACTTACCTCAACGTAGTGTTATGAGGCGGACATACCCTCTCAGTGAAGTTGATGGGACAGCTGCTTAATCCTTACCTATTAGCGAATTTTCGTAGTAAAGGAAGCTAATTTCAGATAGCATGAAACGATGCGGCGGCCCATATAGATCCCAAAAATGCAAAAAAAAAAAAAAAAAAAAAAAAAAAAAAAACGAATATCGACAAAACATGGACAACTGCCCTTCTAATATTCACCGATTCAATTATACAACTGTTTATTTATTTTTTTCCAATTATCACTATTTCTACGATAACAGGAACGTATCAATTTTCTGTTTCAGGATCTCGCCCTCTATTCCGTGCTCAGCATATTTGAAACGTTCCGATACTACGGTCGATTGTTCGGAATGACTCTTTCCCAAGTTGAGAGGCGGACGGAAACCCTAGTAAAGTTCCTTTTGCTGCCCAAAGCTTCGACTTTAGTGGAAAATCTGAGGTTTGAATATTTTTATTATGGTTCAGTCGTTTCTTTCTTTATAACACTTATTGTTTATTTACAGAGAATAGCGAACTTGGGGCCTTTGTGACAATGCTTACAGAACTCGTATTGGTTGGCGTGGAGTAGGTCAATAAACCAACCATCCATTTCTTCAGTTTATGACACAACTACGGGTATTGAGTGCAAGCACTTTCATCGAAAGCTTCCAGAACTTATTCAAGTACATACACTCTGATCGAGGTACTTCCTTCATGTCCCACGAACTGAAGGAGTTTCTCACGTCGTACGGTGTTGCTGCAAGCCGAACCAATGCCTACAGTCCTCGGCGAAATGGACAAGTGGAACTGTATAATGGGATCATTTGGAAAACTATTGAGCTCGCCCTCAAGAAAAAGAAGCTGCCACTGACGCACTGGCAGGCAGTCCTACGTGAAGCTCTCCACTCCATCCGCTCCCTCCTATGCACAGCTACTAACATAGGGCTGCCATCCGTCCCGATTTATCGGGACATGTACCGATCTTCGAGGTGTCCCGGGCGTCCCATCATGACTTTTCAAGTGTCCCCATTAATTTGTTGCCGTCCGATCTTGTCCCCGTTTTTGAAGAAGTCGAATCTTCAAACGATTTTGGATCACTAACGAGGATTTTCGAAAATTGCACGACTGGACTACTACAAAATTTGGACTATAAATTTTTATAAGTGTCAGGCCGCCCAGGCTGCTTGGGGGGGGGGGGGGGGAGTCACTTGCCAATAACCACCATTTAGCTGATGCCGACAAACAAACATTGTTGTCTTCACAATCACTGGAAATCATTCTGCCATCAGAGCTCGAACACAACATTCAAACCCATGAAAAGAAGTGGGAGAACATCCATGGTGAACTGAACCACTATGATCACCCATCAGCAGTGAACAGTGATGGTTCTCCGATATGTAACTACACTTAGGCTCAGTAAGGGTTCGTTTGATTCTCGACTCGACCGATTATTCGAGTAATATTACTGCATATTATTCGAGCAATAGTCGAATAATTGTGCCTAATTATGGATGACAAATATAAATATTTACAAATTTGTACCTTTCGAATAAAAAAAAATTAATAATACAAATAACTTGATGTTATCTTTTAATTGTAGCGGTGGTCAGCAGAGGCGCGTTTCGTTAGCAGTGGCCCTTCTCCATGACCCTCAGCTTCTTATACTCGACGAGCCAACCGTCGGACTCGATCCTCTACTCAGCCAAAGGTAGTTTCAATAGTTTCTTATTCATTTATAATTTTTATTAAATCGATATGATGGAATTATGGATTTATTTATGATGGAATTAGGATTTATGTCCCATAAAACATGAAGAGTTCTCATATTATACACACTGTTTTCTCAAATCTTTCAGCATCTGGGAACATCTGGTCAAATTGGCGTCGAATGGAAAGAAAACCATCATTATCACGACTCACTACATCGAAGAGGCGAGACAAGCGAATATTGTACGTTCGACCCATAAAATTAGCTAATATTAATGTGAAGCGAAAATCATGAAATTTCCATGAACGATCTAAACTATGCATTAACGTTTGAAATTGGAATATTCGTATTATTCATCCAGATAGGACTGATGAGGAATGGCGTTCTGCTTTGTGAAGACTCTCCGCTTCAGCTCATGTCCAACCACAACTGTGATAATCTGGAGCAAGCGTTCCTCCAACTAAGTCACCGACAGGCGAGCTCCTGCAGGGAGGCGGAAGATGACCAGGTTCGTTGAGTCTCCTGTTGATTTCCATGTTTTTTTCATGTTATAAAATTTATACTCTATTTAATAGAGTAGTTTATACTCTTTGGCACAATAGATCTTAACAGGTCGAGGTGCTTTTCTTATCAAAGCCTCCTACATCTTATCTAGTCTTTGAATGACTCACATTATGTCTGCTGGTCCTGGGCCGATACGACAAACACATTGATGCCTTAGTTATCATTGACGGTCTTCCAATCTTGAAAAGTGGTAATACCTGGAAATTGTTTGGGAAAAAATGTTACATTATTTTTTATTTATTTTGTTAATAGTTTGTTGAAAATTACGAAGAGCTCACCAAAGTACCTCCCACGCCTCATCTCAAAGGCGAAGTTTGGTTCTTGTGGTCCCGTTTCATGGCTCAGCTCATAAAGAATTGGTACTTCATGTGGAGGAACAAAGCGTGAGTATACTGCTTCGCAGGATTCGTGTCAGTAGAACCCAGTTTTCATGTTCTATCATGTGATCTGTTATGGGATGATTGTAGGTATTAATTTTTTTGTTTCCCTTCAGGATGATGATCTTCTTACTCGGACTTCCTTTGGTACAGTGTACATTCTACAATTTGGCTATCGGGAGAGACCCCGAGGGCTTGAAGGTTGCTGTTGTTAACGAAGAGCTGATGAAAGGACTCGGCGAGTGTAGCAGCTACCCGTCGACCGGCTGCAATCTCGATCTTCCGTTAACCTGCAGATATATCGATAAACTGAAAGGACGAACACTAAAAATAGTAAGTTGTACTTGTCTGGGTTGAGGTGGTATACAGCTTGAGAAGCAGTTTTTGTGTGTAAGAATGGATCTACGGTTAGAGTTAATTGCTGCAAGTTATGGTGAATCATCCAAGAGTACGTTACTATGTTGATATACACAATTTTCAATAATTTTCAGCTCGAGTTCGAAGATCTGAGTGCTGGGAAAGCAGCAGTTGACAACCACGCTGCCTGGGGCCTTCTCCACTTCTCTCCCAACTACTCTCTCGCCCTCGTCGAACGAATAAACATCACGACGGACTCCCCCAAGGATGAGACTCAGGACGCCATCGAGTTCAGCACGTTGAATGTCTGGATGGACATGTCAAGTACGTACAACATTCGATCACCCCAGTCTGGATAATTCGGAAAAAATCCAAAATCCACGTACATTGTCTTTCGACGAACACGGTAACGAGATAATAATATTATGACATTCAACACCACTTGTTCCAGATATGTACATTGGGAATATGATCAAGGAGGGTCTCATCGAAAGTTACGCACAGTTTTTGGAAGATCTCTTCCAGGACTGCGGATGGCCTAGGGAGGCTGCTAACATCCCCGTCAAAGTAAGAATCGAGTAGTACCTACTTAACTGTTTGATTTTCCGGTTCATCACACACATTATAATATATATTATAAAAAAAACGTTTTTTATAGTTTGAAGACCCTGTGTACGGAACAAGAAACCCAAGTTTCATCCATGCGGCGTCTCCAGCTGTCATAGTCGTGTAAGTAACTTTTTTCATTAGAAATCATATAAGTACACTCAGAGGAGCAAATAGGACATGTTTATGACATTTATGTTTATGTCTACAAGGTCATATTCGAGGTCAAAAATATTTTAATAAATTTTTTTGAGATTCCCCTAAGGTGCTTGCTATGTTAGACCTAATAGTAACCTCCTAATGACCTTTGCCGACTATTTGACCTTCAGATGACCTTAAACCTGACTCGATGAAAGTCAACCAACCTCGGATTCAGAACCAGCTATCCCAAAAACATTAATAATACGGATTGCATAAACTTTTTTTTTTTTTTTAAACCTGTGTTATTTGAAAAAGAAAATCATTATAAATATCTGCCTTCGCAGCAAAACAGCAGAACATTAAACTAAATATAAATAAAAAATCATAAATAATGCATCTCACCACATATCTCCAGAGTGGAGGATCAGAATGAACGAGACTAAATCTGTACATGTCGACTTTACGAATCGTAGGTGTGAGTACATACCGGTACTCCTCAATGACAAAGTTATATCATATGCTAACGAAGCTAAGTATCTGGGTATGACCCTAGATGCTAAACTTCGATGGAAAGCGCATGTCAAAAAGAAGAAAGAGGAACTCACTATCAAATTCAGGAAAATGTATTGGCTGATGGGACGACGATCACCCATGTCGATCCAAAACAAGCTAACACTATACAATCAGCTCCTCAAGCCAGTCTGGGCGTATGGTGCACAACTGTGGGGCTGCACCGCTCCGAGCAACCGCTTGATCATCCAGCGCTTCCAGAATAACGTACTACGCGCGTGTGTAGACGCGTACCGTTACACAAGAAATGATCGACTACATTTGGAACTTCAAATTCCCACAGTCGAAGAAGTTATCAAAAAGCAAGCATTAGCCCATCAACAGAGGCTTCGTGGCCACATCAATGACGAGGTTGTCCAGCTCCTTGATGTTGATGGCCTACTCAGAAGGCTTAAAAGAACAAAACCTCATGACCGGTGGGAGTGGAGTGTTTTGTGAAAAGTGTTGTGAAATCATGTTGTGAAATGAAGTGTGTTCAGTTGGATCAGTGAACCCATACCAGTGCATCAGCTGCACAAAACTTGAAGCCTTTTAGAAGCCATGTTACGTATCTTAGCTTCTTAACAATCAATTAACAATGCATATCAAATGTAAATTGCTAATAAGTTGTAAACTTGGTGCAATAAAATTTTCACAAGAAAAAAAAAAACATATCTCCAGAGTCAACTTCTGCTGAACCTTGTTCTCGTTCCAGCTTCCTCTATGACAACTAAACATGCACTTTTTCAATTCTAGGTTCATGTTCTATCTCCCTTTGATGTTTACGGTCGGCGTCCTGTTGTACGAGAAAATGGCTGGTATTCTCGAACGGTGTATGGTTGCTGGTAAGCTGAGTTACTTCATCACTTATTTAAATGTAACTTCTTCTTGTGACTCCACCCATTTATTTCGGGAAGGGGAACTGTACTCGCCGATTGGTTAATATTGAGAAAAAAAAGGTAAAAATGAAGCAAGAGGTTTTTTGGTGTATTAATTGGATTGGGGGGTTAATTGGGTTAACAGTAAAATGGATGCAAATGCCAAAAGGATTAACCGACATGAACTGCGTTGATTGGGTAGAACATTAATGTAGGCCAGGTGGCAATTTACATACAAATGAAGGGTGTTTGAAGAAAGCAACCCCCTTTTCGTAAATTAGGTTATGATATTTTCTTGTACATCTTTCTTCGAGGTTCTTACCCTTCGTGGCCTTTCCAGGCAAACATATTCAGAAACCCGCCTAATCCAACGTCGGAAGAAACAGAACAAAAAACGTGGCTGTCAGATCCCCAAGGCTGAATATGACTTTTACTGTCCGCAACGAAATAGTTTTTGCTTGAATTAAAACCGTTCGAGTTGTAAATGCTACAAGCTTGTGGTCCCTCTGAAGACAGTTTTTAGGTGAGATTTGTCAACACAGTTCACTACACTGACTCGGTGGGCTCATGAATGATTTTATTTGCAGGTGTGACGGCGTTGGAAGTAGTGACGGCTCATTCTGTCATCCAGTTTGTGGTCCTGTGTCTCCAAGGCCTCCTCATGATGCTCATCATGTACATCGTTTTTGACAGTCCTTTCGTCGGGAATTTCTTCTGGACGTCCAACCTTCTCATTTTGCAGGGACTCAGTGGCATGTGTTTTGGTAGGTTCTCTATCAGGTTTCTATGCTCTTTTATAATCATGTTACTGCTACTGAAACTCTTGAAGATGATGAACATGATTTCTTTTTACAGGATTTTTTATATCTGTCATCTCTGACACGATGAATGCTGCATCATTCATGGGGATTGGATCATTCTTTCCGTTATGCTCAATGAGCGGTAAGTGGACTTCAGCTGCTTATAAAAGTCCAAATTGTCACTTACTGTAATATTATGATGACCAATTCAAGCTTCGCCAGATAGCCTTTGCCTAAATACACGTAAGAACACTTCGAAATGGCTACTCGAAAGTGAATGATCTCATTAATTTCTCACCATTTATGGGCACTTTTGTTTATTGCAGGTATGTTGTGGCCGCAAGAAGGAATGCACTACCTGTTGAAGTCTGTCAGTTGGGCTTTGCCCACGTCGCTACCAACAGAAGCAATGAGAGCGCTCACTGCTCGCGGTTGGGGCATCGAACATCCGGCCGTCTACAGGGGCTTCCTATCATCCGCGTTCTGGATATTTTTCTTCTGTCTCATGACGAGGCTCGTTATCAAGACCAGAAAGGGTCTCAGAGCTCGATAACACGAAATGACTTCGATCCGCAGTCATCTGAACGTCATAGAGTCCTCTGAATGCTCAGAATCCATCCGTCCATCGCGAAGGGGATGGCGATTCAAATAAGAAGGCCCTAGATCATAATCAAGATGCGGAGCACGTCCAGAAACCCACAAGACTTCGCCAATACGTCCACCCCTCGTCCAAATAATGTAAAGCTTCACTTTTTCTTCCGCAAGGGCTCGAAGGGCCTACAATAACCCTTCGTTATTTCTTTTCAATGGTCATGATTGCTGAGTTTGTCAAACCACAAGAGCTTCTCTAACTCAACATACCGCCAATCAATCCACCCAACTCCCTTACGGATTCACATCTAAAGAACTCCATGCAACACCACGAACAATAATTTTACTATAAATCCTCAACCCTTCTCCATCAATCCGCCACAGTGATCTCCAGTGTTTCCTCCATTTGTATCATAATGGTCTAAACAATTCAAAAGTGCAATTATTAATCATTTATCATAAGACTGCAGGTGCCGTCCCACATTATTGCACAGCGATGATGAAAATAAAGGTATATGAAACTGTATCTAACACGGTTCAATTTAAGTTTCATAACACGGTTTAATTAAGTTTAAATAACAGCATTCATTATTGTATCACTTTTTTGGGTACCTACCTATCCATAATAAACAACAAGCATGATTTGTCTCAAAATTAGGTACTCTAATTGTATCCAAATTGAAATGACATCCAATATCTACTCATGATCCAGGATTTTCAAATACTCGTAACTGCATACAGAAAATCGTCCGTTAAGATCCCACAAGTTCTGACTCAATTATTGGCAAAATGTGTCAGGAACGGATACTTATGCGAAATCTCTCGGTACGTCTTTCTAGCTCATTGGTTTGGCTTTTATTGCAACGTAGGAAATGGCTTCTTCAACATAGAAAAGACGCGATAACCATGGAAATTACCACAGTACGTTGGGAAATCCGTTTTTTGTCTCACCTGAAAAGTTGGGAAAACTTAGACCTTGTGGGATCTTAAGGGACGAAATGTTGAAATACGATGTTTTTAAAAATGATTGGATTTTTAAATCAATAGAGTGTGCGCACGTTTTTAAAAAATATTTTTTTTTTCGAAAGAAGATGCTTCAAAAGGCCAAAAATTGACATAATGCGCGAAAATTACCTTCTCCTGAATTTACATAAAATAAGCAAAACATTCAGTTCATAAATTTGCGGGTACATGAGGATTGATGACGATGAAATTATTAAGGGAAGGTGATTGGCTGACGCTTTTAGGAGTACCAACGTACTGAAATTTCTTGAGACCAAAATCCCACAACCGCGCTCTAAGCGGCCGTAATCTTGACGAACAAAATATTGAATTTTTACGTTAATCAGAATGAGTTTTGAAGGGGTTTTTAAGGGCGCTAAAAACGAGTTTAGGGTCAAAAATTCGAATTTCCGACCCATGCGCACACTTTATTGGATGCAACTACAACTTACTTCCAGTATAACCGCTACGTAAATAGAATGAATCAACATCGTTTGTACATTCTGTCCAATTTCTGTTATGTGAAAAATGTTTCTGTTAATTATTCTAAACCCTACTTACAAATATACCAAGGTTGCACCTTCACCATGTCATTTCTCGTCTTGTAGATATAGTTTATACGAACTTTATATGGAAGTATATTATTTTTGTAAATTTCTATTGAGTAAGCTGTACATTCGTTAGTGTCTCGCGTGCAGCGTTGAAATAACATAGATTTACAATAAGTTATCGATGATAAACGCTCGTTTTCTCACAAGATGACTTGCTTATTGATATGTAACTGTAACATGTTTCCGAAAAGTTGAAGAGAGAGTGGTTTTATCGCCCTCTCGTTCACGAAGAATCGTCTACATGAAATAAGTTTTCATAAGGCCAGCGTGCTGAACTGCTCATCTAATTGTGTTTTTCATAAATCAAAGAGAAAATTATATAGTGACACGAATGTGATTATTATTTGAAATATTATAATTATTGTTTTGTAAATAAATGTTTTGTTAGGTAAAAAGTTTCTCTTTTCTTCAATGACCTACTGTCGTTCATACAGTTCAACTAATTCTGCTATACAGCATCAAAATTTGATAGAAAATCGCACGTTCTTTGGTATTACCTCAGTTTGTACGCGAATTTCCAAATTGCGACAATTTCCGACAGCTTTCTGAGTTTAAAAATGTTTAAATATCTAGGAACCCTGTTGCGTTCCGCCCCGCCAAGCAAACAAGTTGAGAAAAACGAAGGGTAGGTACCACGTGTGTCTGTTTACCGGCCGTCACAAAACGCGTTGTTCGGGTATCCATATCTCGTCTCCTATTTGATCGATCAACTTGAAATTTGGTGTGGATAATAGATCAAAATCCCTGTTTTCATCCTTACCATGTTCTTCTCTTTCTTCCCCTCCTTAATCATTTAGCCAAGGCTACAGCCTCTCCACCTTCACCGATTGACTTGAAATTTTGTTCAGACCTTCGTTTCAGCTGGACACAGTGCATTTTAACAGATTCAACCCATTATCTTAACCCAAAAAAACTGACGATATATGGATACCTGGAATAGGCGTTTCGTGACGTCCGCTAAACATGGTTTATTATCTTCGTTAATGAACCATTGGAATTTTTAAACCCCCCCCCCCCCTCAAAATTTGTTGGTTTACGTTTCAAGATACGTAGATACAGAAAATCGAATAAAAAAAAAATCCGTCCGTCCGCGGAACTTTGCCCAGTTAGCGTTGTGCTAAAATTACGAAATTTGGTTTAAGGGCTCGGACCAACCCCACAATGATCACCGAAAAGCTTTTCATAACATTCGGTGAATGGGAAGGGGTTCAAAACGAATTTGGAAAATTTCAAAAATCAAAAAATTCATGTGAAACGGTATAGTTTTCAGTCCACATTTACATAGAATTTATTTTTTAGAATTTTTTAAGACCATCCGCAGCTTTGTACGACCAGCCGTTCGTTCACAATGAGGGCTCAAAGTTGGGGCAGATCGAAAATCGAAAACATGAGAGTGAATCGTGAGGCAGTCCGTCGGGCTGCCAATTTTCAAACTGGCTCAGCTGATTCGAACACATCATGGTTTTCAAATGTCGAGTTAATAAATGATATTTAATAATAAATTTTTCAACGCAGAACACGATGGAGAAGTCAGAATTGCGATATCTCATCCCGTTATCAGATTAGAGCATTGAATGACATCTCAAGTAACAACCATCTCCATCTTCAAAGCTCTCCAGTTTGAGAACGGAATAAGATACCGCAATTTTGACTTCACCATCGCGCTCAGATTTAAATAAAAAAATAAAAAAACCTTTGAAATGAGGTTTCACTTGTCAATTGTTTAATTTTTGGAATTTATGGGTAATTTTTTCCCCCTTAGAACTCTTTAAAACCACCCCTTATATAAATATGTATACACATATGATTTTTGGTGTCTTTTGGCATTGGATTCGGATTCAACGGATTTACCTAGGTATAGGTTTTCGGAAATTCGAGTTTTACAAACTTTAGACCAAGAATAATAGCTTCATTTTCTTCGAAAATTCGCTCATAAAAAAAAAATATCGTGTTCAGCATTGAAAAATCTATAAACTGAGGTGTTACTCGGCAAAAAAGGAGACAAAATTGGTTGGAAAACCAGTAAAATAAAGGCATTTACATAGAACCAGATATATCTTCGAAAATTCGCTCTTATAGCCATGCTGCATGACTGTGGGTCATGCGCGGGCGTCTGTGGCCACCTGTTGCCTCGTGAGAAGCGGCGGCGTTGATCGGGAGGCGGCGGAGGCCGTCAGTTGACGCACCGCGAACTCGTGAGTGGCCGGTGTGGCGGGTCATGTCCCTTCCCGTCGAGCTCCCGCCGGAGATCATCCCGTTACCACCACGATACAGATTCAGAGACCTCATCCTGGGCGACTACGCATTCACCGACGATGGCCAAAGGTAACTTGACTCAAACGGAACGAACCTCGACTCAAACGGAACGAACCTCGAAAAATTTGTTTTCTCGACATTGTGTGTAATTGATTCCTCGTGACAACCGCTGGAAATTCAACTTGTCTCCGGTTAATTCGTCCTGAGATTAAATCGCGGTCGATGCAATCACTTGTCCAACTTGAAAAGTTTCAAACAAACTCTGCCGAAGAAAACTTCCTTCAACCCTCGAAAACCCTCTATTTGACCTCAAATAAAACGGAGTTCCACAATCCATCCAAACGATCGAAATCCCTTACAATAAAGTCCTGGAAAACCCACGACTCACATTAAATATCCAGGACTTTTCGGGTCAATGTTTTTGTTTTGAGTAAATTTTAATCAAAACAAAAACATTGATCCGAAAAGTGCTGGACGGAAGGGGGGGGGGGAATGTGAACGACTTCTGTAATGAGTTATATCAATCATCTCGTCATTTAAATCATCTCATCTCAATCATTTCAATCATCATGTAATGCATTTGCTAGTACATATCGTTACCACCACGCCAAAAGCGCCAATCTGCTTTTTGTTCATTTTTGTTTTATTGCATCTACAGGATAATATCTTGTAATAAACTAATGACTTAATATCATGCAAAACTAATGACTTAGTTTTCGAAAAATCCACTGGGGATGACGTTTGTTGGCTCTGTTGTGGTTTAATCCAAAAGTTTAAGGGAGATACCCAGCTCAAAGCTTACGGTCTCCCCCCCAGTGCAAGCAGCTGGGGAGGCCCTCCAGAGAGGGGACTGATACCTTAGTCAGAGGCCTCGGACGGCCGCCAAGTACCTGTGCTTCCTACAGGTGGAGTCGAGTGTTCTAGCTCACTCTACCAACTATGCAGGTTGGTACCCGAGTTCACGGTCACCTACAGAACTCACATGCCGGGGCCTACTGGTATGGGCCCGCAGACCATTCCAGAGGGCCCCTCCCCTCTGTTATGGTTTGCCCAACTCAGTAGAACCTAACTCAGGGTAACCAAAAGTGCACTAAAACGAAAGTGACCCAAAAGGCAGATGGGCGATTTTGGCGCGGTGCTAACGATATTAGTGGGTACTATACAGGGTGTCAGGGTTAAGGTCAGGGATCGATTCTACAACTAATTTCTGATGAAAAGTGGCCTACAACATTTTTTTTATATCTGTTGAAATCCGAATTTTTTCACTTTTAAGATTTTTTTCGTGTTTTTGACCTTAAGTCACTAAAATGGTTGACCTAATTGCCAACGGTAGTAATGTTTAGCTTGGCCTACCTATTCTAAAAAACTTACAAATACAAATACATACAAATCAACAGAAATTAAGACTATTTTCGAAAAGTAAATTGGACAAGATCTCAGTGACTGCTTATTCGAGAAGTCTTGTGTCATCATTTGACTCAGCGAGACCAAGATTGCTGCCCAACTCATTTTAGGGTAAAAATTTACTTGTCGATTTTAACTGAAAGATCCACGGTTAATTGGCACGGGAACTATGACTTTACACCATGGGTCCACTGTAAACCATTTTTTGATCATACCGTTGAAAGCTAAGGTTTTGGGCCAATTTTTAGGGTTACAGTATGAAATTAACCGGCAGATTCAGTTAGGCTTACAAACGTTTGAAAAAACTGTACGTTCCCCCGTTTGTTCTTCTTCAAAGTGCTCCAGTTTGAGAATAGAAGAAGATATCGCAATTCTGACTTCACCATCGTATTCAGCATACAAACACCTTTAAAATGATGCGTCATTGGTTAGATTTGTCAATTTTTGGAATTTATGGGTAATTTCTCCCCCCTTAAACTCCTCCTAAAACCCCTTAGAGTGACCCGATTCTACCCCTCTACGAACTTAGCCTTTCTATTGCCAGGAAGGATTTTTGTGCAACATTGAACTTTTTATCTCAATTCTATCGAATCTTTTGACAGTGAATTCAGGATGGTCTGAAACAGAATTTGGTACAAAACCTTTTTCGGAAATAAGAATTTAAAAAATTTTGGACGGAGAACAATAACTTCCACAAAAAAAAGGATTTCATGTTTCTTATAAGTGAACATGTGAATTTGAGTGATAGTTCGATATATGCATGAAGAAGTAATTTGGGGCCAGTTTTTACAACGGAGTTGTTTTTGGGGGTGTTTATAATATCTCTTATAAGAGATTAACAACTTACCAACTTACACTTAACACCTCACTCTTACAGAACTTACCCAATTCAATTGTTGTCCAAATTTAAGTTAAGGGTGCACTTGATGGTATGTACAGGAATGAAGGCGATGCAGAGGATTATTAGGTGGTTGTATCACAAGCTTCCTGTTTGGAATAAAATATCTCTTAATTAGTTGGGCGGTGGTTCGTACTATCGTCATTCTTACCAGGTAGCGAATTCAAAGGAACTTCTTAATTGATTCCAATAATACGATTAACATGAGGGCGCGCGAAATTGTATTTATTTAATAAAGAACCAACATATTAGCGAATCCCACTTTCGCAAAGGGCAAAGCGTGACGAGGGTGCGACAATATTTGGACTCAACTAATAACATGGTAATCTGGCGGTTGTTTGTTAGAGTTACTGAATTCGTACTGTATGGAATACATAATATACGAGAATTATGTATCGTATTGTATTATGTATTCCGGTGTGCCGTCCCATTTTCCGTAGGTGGTTGACAGTTCTGACAACGGACTGTGCCGCTGGCTACATTAACAATGCGTTGCGCGGTTAGTCAAACAATAATTGCCTTAAACATCAAAGGGGCAATGAGGTTTAGTAGTTCCTTGACCAGCGTCTCCCTACTACGCTTTCACAACGCACTTGTGTCATAATAATGTACCAGTTTTCGAATTCACACAAAACAAATTGCAGGAACGTAATACAGGATACAAAGGTACCTTGCTGAATTTGAATGTGTTGTGATAGTGTAAAGACTGTTTTTAAATTGCATACATTTTAAGTTCCACTCTCCTATGATTGAACGAATTGACCAATAAGGTGATATGGTGTCTCTAAACAGTGGGGGAGATTATCCCGTCTCAGCAATGAAACCAATACTCAATCGCCCTGAGATGGGTTCTTGAAAACATACTGAGACGTAGGCACTTCAATTCCTTCAACAGTAAATTCAAGTGTTGCTCAACCAATTTATTATTGCAATTGCTGGTTCACTATCCCAAGTTGCAAGCCGGTGAAGAGGTTCAATATAAAAAAATTAGGAGTTCGAAGGAGAAATTCGATAAGGGCCAAAATTACTCGAATTCACCTGCTCGTTCGGGATGAACTGAGAGTCCAACAGCCTAATTTTCTAACTCGTAATTTTCTTTTCAATAGAAGGGAAACCTACAAGCTGAAAGAGAATTTCTTTCATTCCCTCCTTCCTACTCAGCCTTCATTCCTTATGGATTTATTTGGTTGGCTTTCCGTTTTCGAGAGGAGGGGGAAATATTTGTTCCATACCGGATAAAGCGGACGGCCAATGATCTATTGAAATGGTAATGTTTTGGGAAAGTTCTAGAACTGATTTGCCGAACGCCTATGATAAGTTTATTTGATTCCTCCTTCCAACAGAAACCTCCAACTTCGGACAATTCACACTTTAACATGGTACTGTTTGGATCTATAGCAACATCATATCAATACGATAATGATTACGTAAATGCCTAGGTAATTACACTCACCCATCATAATATGAATAGGTATATTATATTCATTGTATGCACAAATACCATAGTATTAGTATCGGCTTGCGGTGTTCAATAAACATTTCCTCTAATGCCCTTGTAAGCTCTCACTGACCCAATCCCGTCTGTACGCCCAATTCATAATAAACGAAGGGACTGCCATTTCGATCAGTGTCTTAACATAAATACTAATGTTTCTCCTCACTTAGATACACAAGGAAGGAATACCATAACTGATACCATAAGTTGATTTGACTAACGAAACGAAGAAATACCGCCGATATCTCTTCTAGATGGATATTCGAGCAAAAAAAAACAAGATCTGTTTAAGTAGCGCCAAAGCTAATTTCTACGCTATTCACACTATGAAGTTATAATTTGGTATGAAGCCTCCTTTAACTTGACGCTGACCAGGCCCCAGATCAGCTCAGTAGCTAAATCATGTTCCATGCTAACAGGAATTTAGCCGTAAGGCTCAAAACGGGAGTGGGAGTTTTCATCTATTTGTGATAGTAGATAGGGGTAGTGGGTTTTGTAATAATTACAAATTATTGATGTATTTATGGCAGGCTTCCAAAATGTGAAAGCGGGCGAACTTATCTGATGGTCCAATGCACCAAGATTATTACATGGCTCCTTGCATTGTAACATTGTAAAGTATGTTATTATGAAATAAAAGCAAGTTTTCTCTCTCTCCCTCTCAATATACGATGTTTTTTCTGTACATACGATGTTGGTATATCATTATTGGAGTTCGTACGATGTTTTTATAAGCTCACATAATTAGAGTTTTCGAAATTTTAACCTTGCAAACCGATAATCATCATCCATGCACGTTAAAATTCATTATTTAAACGATCCATTAGACGAAATTAGTCCACCGTTCATCTTGAGAACATAATGAATTCTCTTCATCAATTAGTGATGATAATGTATTTCGATTGTGACCTACTTCCTTGCACGCAAAGTTATTGCTACTTACATAGAAATACGGTCGTTGATGGTCGGCGGGGTAGATGATTTCATGAAGATAGCCGAATTGATCTGTAACCTCCGGTCTATTTCCGGCTTTTGATAACAACAGGCATGCAATGCCTTCCGGGAACTCGAAGGTTTCAATACTACCAATATAATATTAGATTAGTACATACATATTTTCATTCAAATATAATTATATTGCAATTAATATTTAAAATATTGGTAGTGTAGAAATACATTAACATTTAAATATTGGTACATACTATTAATATAGTCCCTATAAATATTTAAATGTCCCTATGGAAATTGACACCTCTTTCTGGTTTGATCATATTCCTTCTCTATGGCATTTGACAAAACTTCGCGAGTAAACCTTGATGGCCCAAGTATTTACATAAACTATTGTAATCAACAATATTAAATATAATTGAATACAGTAGTTTATGTAAAAACAATAGTTTATAAAACAATTTATAAACTATATGAACAGAACTTTAAAAGATCTTGTTTTTTGGTTCGAATATTCGTTGAGAAGGAATATCGGCGGTATTTCTTCTTTATGTTAGTCAAATCAACTTATGGTACCTATCTGTTATGTTATTCCTTCTTCGTGTATCTATGTGAGGAGAAGTAATAGTAGGTATTGGTTTAGATTTGTTTAGGTAGTGATCGAAATGGCAGTCCCTTCGTTTATTATGAATTGGGCGTACAGACGGGATTGGGTCAGTGAGAGCTTACAAGGGCATTACATGAAATGTTTATAGAACACCGCAAGCCGATACTAATATTGTCGAATTTATGTACGTGATTGTGTATGCAATGAATATATGATGGGTGAATGTACCTATACACGTAGCATTTCTGTAATCATTCACGTAATGATATGATATTGCTATAGATCCAAACAGTATCATGTTGAAGTGTGAACTGTCCGGAGTTGGAGGTGTCTGTTGGAAGGAGGAATCAAATAAACTTATCATAGGCGTTCGGCAAATCAGTTCTAGAACTTTCCCAAAAGATTACCATTTCAATAGATCAATGGCCGTCCGCTTTATCCGGTATGGAACAAATATTTCCCCCTCCTCTCGAGAACGGAAAGCCAACCAAATAAATCCATAAGGAATGAAGGCTGAGTAGGAAGGAGGGAATGAAAGAAATTCTCTTTCAGCTTGTAGGTTTCCCTTCTATTGAAAAGAAAATTACGAGTTAGGTTGTTAGTCTCTCAGTTCATCACAATAATGCTCCCGAACGAGCAAGTGAATTCGAGTAATTTTCGGCCCTTATCGAATTTCTTCTTCAAACTCCTAATTTTTTTATACAGAACCTCTTCACCGGAGTGCAACTTGGGATAGGGAACCAACAATTTCTTCTTAAAATAGTTTCAATAATCAAACTTGGTTGAGCAACACTTGACTTTACTGTCGAAGGATATGAAGTGCCTACGTCTCAGTATGTTTTCAAGAACCCATCTCAGGGTGATTGAGTATTGGTTTCATTGCTGAGACGGGAGAATCCCTCCCACTGTTTAGAGACACCATATCACCTTATTGATCAATTCGTTCAATCATAGGAGTTCAATCATTAGATAAGTGTAAGGTAGGTATGCAATTGAAAAATACTCTTTACACGATATCACAACAGATTCAGGTTCAGCAAGCTACCTCCTTTTGCATCCTGGAAAGCTCTCTATTTAAATACCACAGTTGAATGAAGAGGTGCTTATATTTCATTTGAACAAAATAAGGAATTGACATCTCAATTATGAGATGTAAAATAATTATTCATTATAATCCAACTTTCAATTTACCTTTTATTAGGTACCTAATTAATCACTGTACGCTAAGATAAACATCAAAAATGTTAATTGAATGGGTGCCCGGAAGAAGGGCCTATGTCATGATTTTTTCGAAAACAAGTTTTTCGTGGAATAAGGGCCAATTTCATGTGGACTAAGTGTTCCCATGGTTTTCAATTGTAAACTAGACCGAAAGAGGCCAGGAAAATCGCATTTACATAGAAAAGTGAAAGACATTGAAGTGGAAGAAGGGCCTATGACAGTTCCTTATCAGAGTGCAACAGTATTGTTTGGTAGTCGGTATTATTCGTATTAATAACGTATTAAGACCCTGGAAAACGTTCAAGATTTTTTGACCCAGCTGTCGGCATTCCAGAACTTTACAGTCTAGCTCTTCACAAGCCTGTTGCCCATGAGGAAGGAAAGGAAGAAGGACCTTCTTCACATCACACAGTTTATGACTGACCCAATACATGTGCTATTTTACGAGACACTGCCTTCAATGTAAATATTCCGAGAAAACTAAAATGTATTAAGTCAATGTTAATATTCAGAGAAAAATTAAATGTTAATACTCAATCTAATATTCAGAGCAAAATAAAACATTGCCTTTTTGTAATAGATCATTTTCTGCTAATTTCCCCTGTGGATGAAGGCCATATGTCAACCCAGGTGACTTTTATTAGAGGTCATTAGCAATATCCCAATTTTTCAGCGCTCCTGTAAAATTCAGAAATCGTGACATAGGCCCTTTTTCCGGGCACCCATTCAATTGTCGTTACCGCAGCCAACCGATTCGGCCAGAAATTTGCTGTATAGCCAAACCTCTAGGTAACTCAATTTGGCCAAACTTTACTGAGTTACGCCATGTTATATATAAAAAATAGCGGCTTTAGCAAAAATTCAGTTCTTTCATCAAATTTACAATTATTTGAACACAAACATAAATAGTATGAATATCCTCAAAATGTGTGACTATCAAAGGATTGCCGATGTAATAACTGGAAATATTGAATTTGGGAAGCAGGAAAAGATGAATGAGGCGGCAGAATTGCGGCAATAGCGTTGGAAACCGTGATAATTTGGAGTTGAAATTTTTCACCGAAGGCTCCTTCGAATCTTTCGTTCAACCTGAAACCGTCAAATTATTGTTAATGTCCGCGGAAGATGAAAAATGTTAGGAGGTAGCGTGTGGTCCAGAGCGTTGCCCCCGGAACAGTGTTCTCTCGGGCTCGATCTCCACTTCGCGACTCTCATTAATCTTTGTTGAACATGGGAAAATGATCGATCGGAATAGACGAAGGAGGGCGAACACAGGTGGTGAAAGTGGACGCCGTATCGCCGGTGGAAGATGGGATACCCATAAAACCGAGGAGTTCATGCATGATAGATATTGTTGAGTGGAGAGAAGGGAGAAAACGACCGATAGAACAAAAGGAGGTTCTGGCGAATTCGGCGGGAATAAGATAATATTATGTACCCTTGGGAAGGCTGTTAGTCATGACACGGATTTATATTTATGAAACGTACCGTACTTTACCACCGAAATTCATTGGCTCTCACTGATGTCCAAATTCGAATCCGACGTGAAGACAAAAAGTACGCAACAACCTACGATCTTGTTCAAAATCTGATTAAATGGGAGCAGACTCTGTGGAAAGGTTGCGAGCTGTGTTTGAGCACACTACAGCAAGGTTTGAATCCAACATACATCAACAGTAAAAGTAGGACTGCGTTTCAGTGAATGGGTAGATCTGTCACCTTAATCAGGGTTCGTATCAATAATGAAATTCCCGTGCAATGAACAGAGGTCGACTTTTGGTAGATTTCCACAGCCCAAACCAATCCTATAGAGTACTATCCTCGTATTATTATTTAAACTTGGCAAACCTTTTAGCTAGATCATCCCCAAGAACACGTCTAAATCTTCAGTCATATGCAGGTCTGGAGACTATGACCTGCTTCCTGGATCATCTTCTTTAGACCTGCATATGACTGAAGCTCTCCCCTGCATATAAAGAGCCGTCTTCGGAGCGATTCATCTCAAGTCCCACAAGTCAATCCCCAGACGTTCCACAGCCGAACGCCTCACGAGGGGTCGGTTACGCACGTATGCACGAGTAATGTATTATGTTTTCCCGTGGTTCCATCGGAATATGAGATGGTAAATGGGGGGTGTTTTATCGCTACGAGCGCCTGTCAAAGCCGATCAGTCAAATTCCACGGACAAGGCGAGAGCGTCTCGTATTCTCATGAAAACGTCTGCCCACCTGACAACTCGTCCCAACCTGCTCTATATGTAGGTAGATATATGGAACTCCAACTGTCATTCCTTCTATTCAATTCAGTCACTTTCTTCGTGAGAATCAAACAAAAAATCTCTTTGTTTTCGTTCCATTTATTTTCAAATCAGACATTTATATGTATTTGGAGCATACAAAATATTTTCCTAAAGTACGTATTCACAACTATTCAACTACTATTTTGGGATACAAGTTAGCACAAAAGTAAAACTTAAACTACTCCAATAATTGCAAAGATACTCAAAGGGGTTATCTATAAATTAAATTTTATGATCCGACGTTATTTTACGATCTGACGTTACATGATTTTGACATGGATATGTCTATTGTCTGGGGGTCAGTAAAAAATTTCCGTCATCAAAAAAAAATTTAATTTTAAGTAAAAACACTAGGTCTATATGTCTAGATCCTAAATGTTAGATTAATTATTATTATCAATTATCACTAATTATTAATAATTTTATCAAGTACCTAGTGAAAATTAGTATAATTTATTGTTTGGTATTAATAATTGGTAATTATTATTAATAATAATTGTTATTCATTATGATTAATTATTACGATATAATTCTGGGGTTTTTAATGCTACCTCGGTAATAATTTTTCTATAAAAGAAGTACCTACCAACAAACATTCGAAATTACCTTCATTTCCGTAGCACGAAACGCACCTCAGAACAACAAACTCGACATCACTTAAGCCATATGATGTTCCAAAGAGCTTGTTAGTATGAAAATGGACCTGTATTTCAACAGTTTGAGTCATGATCGTGTTGTGAGGCACAATCTTTGAGCCGTCATTGTGAACGAACGGCTGGTCGTACAAAGCTGCGGATGGTCTTAAAAAATTCTACGGAACGAACTCTATCTAAATATGAAATAAAAAACATACCGTTCTATATGAATTTTTCGAGATATGGAATTTTCAAAATTTCAAAATTCGTTTTGAACCCCTTCCCCTTGACCTAGGGTTCTGAAAAGTTTCGAGGATCATTGTGGGGCTGGTCCAAACCCAGAAACCAAATTTCGTAATTTTAACTCAACGCTAACTGGGCAAAGTGGCGCGGACGGCGGACGGCGTACGGCGTACGGCGTACGGCGGACGGACGGATTTTTTTTTATTCGATTTTCTGAATCTACGTATCTTGAAACGTAAACCAACAAATTTTGAGGGGGGGTTAAAATTTTTTTTTCTTTGGGCGATTCCAATGGTTCATTATCGAAGATAATAAACCAAAAACATTGTAACGTTTTTGGGACACTTCCGGTTGTTGGAGAGGGTAGCGAGTATCATGAAAGTTTTCTAAAAAAGCAGACGACTCCAAAAATTGGTGAAAGATTTCTGTGCGATGAACACTACGGAAGTTCCATTTCCCTACCAACGGCTTGGTTGTACGTGAAAATCATAAGAATGTTTTCGTTACGGTTTTGGATGGTTTTGGCGCAATTCCTGTAGTGGCAAAGACTTGAAAATTAGCATGTAGCCGCCTTAGGATTTACACTTTAAGCAGCATAGGGCCCGAATCAGCTGAGTGGCTCATAAAAATAATTTCTATGCTATCCACTCTATGAAGCTGTAATTTGGTATGTAGCCTCCTTAGGAATTACAGGCCCAGGATCCGCTTAAGGGCCCTTAAAGCTAAGAGACATATCCATGATATCCAGAGGTTTTTCCCAGTAAGGGAGAAATTAGTTTATTTTCGTTTTCACGATGTATTTGAGTCGACAATTGCTCTTCTTGAAGGTCCATTCGAACTCAAATAAACCCCTCGAGTCGATATGAAGTCAACTTTTTTTCGTTTTCACGAAGTATTTGAGTCGACAATTGCTCTTCTTGAAGGTTCATTCGAACTCAAATAAACCCCTCGAGTCGATATGAAGTCAACTTTTTTTCGTTTTCACGAAGTTTTTGAGTCGACAATTGCTCTTCTTGAAGGTTCATTCGAACTCAAATAAACCCCTCGAGTCGATATGAAGTCAACTTTTTTTCGTTTTCACGAAGTATTTGAGTCGACAATTGCTCTTCTTGAAGGTCCATTCGAACTCAAATACACACCTCGAGTCGATATGAAGTCAACTTTTTTTCGTTTTCACGAAGTATTTGAGTCGACAATTGCTCTTCTTGAAGGTTCATTCGAACTCAAATAAACCCCTCGAGTCGATATGAAGTCAACTTTTTTTCGTTTTCACGATGTATTTGAGTCGACAATTGCTCTTCTTGAAGGTCCATTCGAACTCAAATAAACCCCTCGAGTCGATATGAAGTCAACTTTTTTTCGTTTTCACGAAGTATTTGAGTCGACAATTGCTCTTCTTGAAGGTCCATTCGAACTCAAATAAACCCCTCGAGTCGATATGAAGTCAACTTTTTTTCGTTTTCACGAAGTATTTGAGTCGACAATTGCTCTTCTTGAAGGTTCATTCGAACTCAAATAAACCCCTCGAGTCGATATGAAGTCAACTTTTTTTCGTTTTCACGATGTATTTGAGTCGACAATTGCTCTTCTTGAAGGTCCATTCGAACTCAAATAAACCCCTCGAGTCGATATGAAGTCAACTTTTTTTCGTTTTCACGAAGTATTTGAGTCGACAATTGCTCTTCTTGAAGGTCCATTCGAACTCAAATAAACACCTCGAGTCGATATGAAGTCAACTTTTTTTCGTTTTCACGAAGTATTTGTGTCGACAATTGCTCTTCTTGAAGGTCCATTCGAACTCAAATAAACACCTCGAGTCGATATGAAGTCAACTTTTTTTCGTTTTCACGAAGTATTTGAGTCGACAATTGCTCTTCTTGAAGGTCCATTCGAACTCAAATAAACCCCTCGAGTCGATATGAAGTCAACTTTTTTTCGTTTTCACGAAGTATTTGAGTCGACAATTGCTCTTCTTGAAGGTCCATTCGAACTCAAATAAACACCTCGAGTCGATATGAAGTCAACTTTTTTTCGTTTTCACGAAGTATTTGAGTCGACAATTGCTCTTCTTGAAGGTCCATTCGAACTCAAATAAACACCTCGAGTCGATATGAAGTCAACTTTTTTTCGTTTTCACGAAGTATTTGAGTCGACAATTGCTCTTCTTGAAGGTCCATTCGAACTCAAATAAACCCCTCGAGTCGATATGAAGTCAACTTTTTTTCGTTTTCACGAAGTATTTGAGTCGACAATTGCTCTTCTTGAAGGTCCATTCGAACTCAAATAAACACCTCGAGTCGATATGAAGTCAACTTTTTTTCGTTTTCACGAAGTATTTGAGTCGACAATTGCTCTTCTTGAAGGTCCATTCGAACTCAAATAAACACCTCGAGTCGATATGAAGTCAACTTTTTTTCGTTTTCACGATGTATTTGAGTCGACATTTGCTCTTCTTGAAGGTTCATTCGAACTCAAATAAACCCCTCGAGTCGATATGAAGTCAACTTTTTTTCGTTTTCACGATGTATTTGAGTCGACAATTGCTCTTCTTGAAGGTCCATTCGAACTCAAATAAACCCCTCGAGTCGATATGAAGTCAACTTTTTTTCGTTTTCACGAAGTATTTGAGTCGACAATTGCTCTTCTTGAAGGTCCATTCGAACTCAAATAAACACCTCGAGTCGATATGAAGTCAACTTTTTTTCGTTTTCACGAAGTATTTGAGTCGACAATTGCTCTTCTTGAAGGTTCATTCGAACTCAAATAAACCCCTCGAGTCGATATGAAGTCAACTTTTTTTCGTTTTCACGATGTATTTGAGTCGACAATTGCTCTTCTTGAAGGTCCATTCGAACTCAAATAAACCCCTCGAGTCGATATGAAGTCAACTTTTTTTCGTTTTCACGAAGTATTTGAGTCGACAATTGCTCTTCTTGAAGGTCCATTCGAACTCAAATAAACCCCTCGAGTCGATATGAAGTCAACTTTTTTTCGTTTTCACGAAGTATTTGAGTCGACAATTGCTCTTCTTGAAGGTTCATTCGAACTCAAATAAACCCCTCGAGTCGATATGAAGTCAACTTTTTTTCGTTTTCACGATGTATTTGAGTCGACAATTGCTCTTCTTGAAGGTCCATTCGAACTCAAATAAACACCTCGAGTCGATATGAAGTCAACTTTTTTTCGTTTTCACGATGTATTTGAGTCGACAATTGCTCTTCTTGAAGGTCCATTCGAACTCAAATAAACACCTCGAGTCGATATGAAGTCAACTTTTTTTCGTTTTCACGAAGTATTTGTGTCGACAATTGCTCTTCTTGAAGGTCCATTCGAACTCAAATAAACACCTCGAGTCGATATGAAGTCAACTTTTTTTCGTTTTCACGAAGTATTTGAGTCGACAATTGCTCTTCTTGAAGGTCCATTCGAACTCAAATAAACCCCTCGAGTCGATATGAAGTCAACTTTTTTTCGTTTTCACGAAGTATTTGAGTCGACAATTGCTCTTCTTGAAGGTCCATTCGAACTCAAATAAACACCTCGAGTCGATATGAAGTCAACTTTTTTTCGTTTTCACGAAGTATTTGAGTCGACAATTGCTCTTCTTGAAGGTCCATTCGAACTCAAATAAACCCCTCGAGTCGATATGAAGTCAACTTTTTTGGTTTATTATCTTCGATAATGAACCATTGGAATCGCCCAAAGAAAAAAAAATTTTAACCCCCCCTCAAAATTTGTTGGTTTACGTTTCAAGATACGTAGATTCAGAAAATCGAATAAAAAAAAATCCGTCCGTCCGCCGTACGCCGTACGCCGTACGCCGTCCGCCGTCCGCCGTACGCCGTACGCCGTCCGCGCCACTTTGCCCAGTTAGCGTTGAGTTAAAATTACGAAATTTTTTTTATGAGTTTCGACCAACCCCACAATGGTCCTCGAAACTTTTCAGAACCCTAGGTCAAGGGGAAGGGGTTCAAAACGAATTTTGAAAATTTGAAAATCTCATATCTCGAAAAATTCATATAGAACGGTATGTTTTTTATTTCATATTTAGATAGAGTTTGTTCCGTAGAATTTTTTAAGACCATCTGCAGCTTTGTACGACCAGCCGTTCGTTCACAATGACGGCTCAAAGATTGTGCCTCACACCACGATCGTGACTCAAACTGTTGAAATACAGGTCCATTTTCATACTAACAAGCTCTTTGGAACATCATATGGCTGAGGTGCGTTTCGTGCTACTGAAATGAAGGTAATTTCGAATGTTTGTTGGTAGGTACTTCTTTTATAGAAAAATTATTACCGACGTAGTATTAAAAACCCCAGAATTATATCGTATTAATTGATCATAATTAATAATAATTATTATTAATAATAAATACGATTTACCTAACAATAAATTATAATAATTTTCACTAGGTACTTGATAAAATTGTTAATAATTAGTGATAATTGATAATAATAATTAATCTAACATTTAGGATATAGACATTCAGACCTAGTGATCTAGACAGAAGGGTGATCTGTACAAAGAAGATAATGAACCGTTGTGTCAAGAATTTGCAGAGTTTTCGTTTTCACGAAGTATTTGAGTCGACAATTGCTCTTCTTGAAGGTCCATTCGAACTCAAATAAACACCTCGAGTCGATATGAAGTCAACTTTTTTTCGTTTTCACGAAGTATTTGAGTCGACAATTGCTCTTCTTGAAGGTTCATTCGAACTCAAATAAACCCCTCGAGTCGATATTAAGTCAACTTTTTTTCGTTTTCACGAAGTATTTGAGTCGACAATTGCTCTTCTTGAAGGTCCATTCGAACTCAAATAAACACCTCGAGTCGATATGAAGTCATCTTTTTTTCGTTTTCACGATGTATTTGAGTCGACAATTGCTCTTCTTGAAGGTTCATTCGAACTCAAATAAACCCCTCGAGTCGATATGAAGTCAACTTTTTTTCGTTTTCACGATGTATTTGAGTCGACAATTGCTCTTCTTGAAGGTCCATTCGAACTCAAATAAACCCCTCGAGTCGATATGAAGTCAACTTTTTTTCGTTTTCACGAAGTATTTGAGTCGACAATTGCTCTTCTTGAAGGTTCATTCGAACTCAAATAAACCCCTTGAGTCGATATGAAGTCAACGTTTTTTCGTTTTCACGAAGTATTTGAGTCGACAATTGCTCTTCTTGAAGGTCCATTCGAACTCAAATAAACCCCTCGAGTCGATATGAAGTCAACTTTTTTTCGTTTTCACGAAGTATTTGAGTCGACAATTGCTCTTCTTGAAGGTTCATTCGAACTCAAATAAACCCCTCGAGTCGATATGAAGTCAACTTTTTTTCGTTTTCACGATGTATTTGAGTCGACAATTGCTCTTCTTGAAGGTCCATTCGAACTCAAATAAACACCTCGAGTCGATATGAAGTCAACTTTTTTTCGTTTTCACGAAGTATTTGAGTCGACAATTGCTCTTCTTGAAGGTTCATTCGAACTCAAATAAACCCCTTGAGTCGATATGAAGTCAACGTTTTTTCGT
This sequence comes from Stenodema calcarata, assembly GCA_963920205.1. NCBI lineage: Eukaryota > Metazoa > Arthropoda > Insecta > Hemiptera > Miridae > Stenodema > Stenodema calcarata. Next base: position 16,526,518 of record OY986061.1, on the reverse strand, counting down.
TTTCACGAAGTATTTGAGTCGACAATTGCTCTTCTTGAAGGTCCATTCGAACTCAAATAAACCCCTCGAGTCGATATGAAGTCAACTTTTTTTCGTTTTCACGAAGTATTTGAGTCGACAATTGCTCTTCTTGAAGGTTCATTCGAACTCAAATAAACCCCTCGAGTCGATATGAAGTCAACTTTTTTTCGTTTTCACGATGTATTTGAGTCGACAATTGCTCTTCTTGAAGGTCCATTCGAACTCAAATAAACACCTCGAGTCGATATGTTATTTACGAACAAGCGCTGTACAATAACACTGGTTGAAAAAAAAAAGTTGGTGCAAGCATTATGCAACCCATTTGATTCCATTAGGTAACTGTAACTGATTTCAAATATGAATTTTCTTTACTTCTACGAGGTCATGGGTCAAGGTCATCTGAAGGTAATCTACGAGGTCTTCAAGGTCATCTACACGGTCATTTACGAGGTCATGGTCAAGGTTATCTGAAGGTCTGAAGGTCAAAGGTAGTTGGATAAGGTCACTATTAGGATAAGAGGTTCCTATTAGGACTAACATACTATTAGGTACCAACCACCTTCGGGGAACCTCAGTAAAATGTGTGTTTTTCCGATCATTTCATCAGATTTAACCTTGAGATGACCTTGTAGACTCATTTGAAATCAGCGATTTCCAAAACCTATGTAAAAAATTTTCCAATCATTTCAATGTTTCGGAATCAGGACCGCAAAAACATTAAGACATAATGATTGCATAAACTCTTTTTGTAACTGTACTTCTCCGATTGTAATGAAATTCACAGTAAACCATTTGGGACCCAAATTGCATCGATCAAATTAAACCGGGAAAATATGGGCATTACAGGTTAATTTTCAATTCAACTGTTTGAAAGAATTACTGCAAATCCGTAGGGTGTACGAACCTGGCTGTATTTTAGCTTAGTTCCATTCTATTTAACGATGTGATGTGAAGATACCTTCATAATGACACGGTCATTTATCAAACTAAATTAATGTTTCTCGTCTCCACGCAGCCGTGACCTACAGATTCTTGGGCTTTTATGAGACCGAAACCAAACGAAAAAGAACCATAAGAAATATAACCACCTGCTTAGTTTTCACTGTAGTGTTATAAACGCTCTTGTTGATTGCGTTTCTAATGATCGGTTGTGTGAAGTTGAAGCAATGAATTGAGTGAACGTAATTCACTCGGGTCTCCACTAATTTTATCCTGAACAAGCTGGTAACACATGGTGGCACATGTTACTATCGAGTAGGTCGTCATGATTGAATTGATCGAGACAAATAAATAATTAATTCACTAACGTCATTGTTTCGGCCTAGTACTGTCAGCTGGCCATTGAATTTGACAAGGCTATTCATGTCAGTAAGGGGAAACAGGAGTGTTTGGCACAGGGGCCTACACGTGGCAGGATGTTCTAAAACCACACGACATGAAATTAGCACTTTGATCTCAAATGAGCAACTCAGTTCGAATCAAAATTCACGTTTTTGGCGGTTTTTCGAGTGCTGACTTCACCATCGTGTTCAGGCGGTTTTTCGAATCCTGACTTCACCATCGTGTTCAGCGTTAAAATCCTTTAGAATGAGATGTCGCTTGTCAGATTGTTTCATCCAGGATAGTCTGAAATGGATTTTTGTATGAAATGTTTTCGGAAATTCGCGTTTTTAAAAATTGAGGACTGAGAGCAATAACTTCCTTTTCTTCGAAAATTCGCTAAACGCGACGATGGTTGTGAGGCCACGAAGCCAAAACTTTTATCAACATCTTTACAATTTTGTCATTTCTTTATTTATTAAGAAATTTTTTCAAATTTGGTCATTTTTAATCAAGAACTAGGTATTATGTGTGAAATCATCCACATTTTGAAGCGCAACGTGGTGAAAGCTTTTGGAACAATTTTAGGTCGGACTGGGCCTAACGTGTGACTATTATGAATTTGAAGTGCCCTCATGTATAAATCGACCCTTCAGTGAAGTAAAAGGTTTTTCTGGATGAAAACCCAGCTACGCTCAAATTTTCGGGACAGGATAACCCAATCCCTTCAGACAACAATTTCGGGCTTTGATTGTAACAGAAAAAGGAGGTTCTGAGGTTTCCAAAACGCTCGTCAAATTCGTTTTTTTGTGGGGAAATGACAGATTTACACACGGATTTACGTGGGTAGTGCAAATGGAGGAAGAACATCAGCCAAACGAGGAGCTCCACCCGGGCGTATAACGTTCGCTGTATTTACATGACCTACGAGCCCCAATCTCCAGTTCATTAGGTCGATCTTTTTGTACTAGCCCGATATTTGGTACTGGAGCGAAATTGGAAATTTTATATAATCTTGATATCGGGATTTGAGTGCCATAATTCATTATCATTAGAATTTAATAAGTGATCTAATAATAGAGATTGTGTTGAAACCAGTACGATCATAGAAATATCATGTAGACAACATGACTGCAGAAACTGTATTACCTACGTTCCATCAGTACGTGCACGTGACACCGTGAACGTCACCGTTGCGTATCTCGAAAATTATTACAGCCGTAAATCTTTCTCTGTCAGACGCTACTTCCGAATCCCGTCCAAGCTTCCGATGTTGAGGTCATAAACCTTTACGTGTGCACGAAGATCATAAACTGCCCGAGAGTAAGTGAGGAGGACATAACCGTAACGATAAATCTACGTTTGGGGTTAAATTGCACACCCCAAGATACTGAACCAACGTACATGTAACCAGAGGTGGAATACAGGAGGCAGGACGCGTGAAAAAAGTTTCCATCCTCGAACGAATTTGGTACTGAGAGAAATTCATAAATCCCAGAACGAAACTGTCAAACTAAATACGTACCTAGTGAAACCCAACAATTCCAGCAAACGAACTCAACGCTTCCAGCATCGCCCAATAGGCCAGTAAAATAGGGAAAGGATCTCGAAGTGACCTGGGGAAAGCTGGAAGTCACTCTAAAAACTTAAGATATTCTTGAAAACGAGTAATCCGAGTTTTAGCATAACTTTTGGTGCCCCAAAAACGTAGTCATTTTGAGTCTTTCTTCAGTTTTTCGTATATAATTTTTAAACGACGTATCCCAGTGCAAACCTTACCAAGAGACAAATTAAAGAACATTAAATTATGCGTCGGTTGACACCCCACCCCACTTTGAAATTAGACCAACTTATAGAGAAGTAATCGATGGCGAAAAGACGACATTTTTTCCCATATTGGCTAAAATGAGCTATTCGACGTCTTGATTTCTGTCGTCTGTAGCATCCAAAGCACTAGTCGTATGGAAACACTACTAAGATCAAAGCTGTGGAGAATTTAAGGCGAATTAAATTAGCTGAATTTCTATAAAGTAGGTCTTTCGTATTTACATTCCAAATTACAGCTTCATAGTCGCACAGTTATGGTGAACAGGAAAATGTTCGTTAAAATGTTATTATACAGTAACTGTTGTTAACCCCCCTGCTAAAATCCTAACGTGACAAGAAAATGAATCTTTCTTTTCTGAATCTACGAGTATGTATTTTTTTGTGAGGATCTCACATATCGTATTGTTGTGCACGTGCGCATGCGCAAAACATGCGGAATGCGCACTAACTTTATTATTTCCAATGGGAACCCCCAATTATTTATTGCAGATTCGGATTCTACGTAAAATTTCATGAACTTTTCAATTCGACAACCTTTTTGTTTGGGAGCGTCCAGAAGAGCCCAAAGTTGGAGCTCGCGTTTGTTCGAAATTTCAATAAGACGGAACACCCCCCCCCCCCCCACCCACCGTGTGGCAAATGAAATTTAATTATTTTTCGACAGGTTGGTGATATCAGTTTTTTTTGTTGAACTTGAGTAAACCGGGATTACAGCCTGTAACATTCGCTAAAAAACTCAACCGTCAATAATTATTATGCTCACCAACCTCTGAAAATATTCCGTTTCGCAGGTAGCAGCTCTGCTGTGGCAATTGTCCCATTTCCAGGATTCTCCGCTTCCTCCTCTCATAAGACGTCAAAAGCCCCTTTGTCAGGTCAGGATTTTCCTCTGAAAACTAGAAGTTGATTGACAGACAAATGTGAGGGTTTCCAGGTATTCGGAAAGAGAGGGACCGATGACATTGTCAGAAACCAGTAACAACAGGGTCCCACAGGACCTTCTCAGAAACCAGTAACAACAGGCTCCTTCACCGAAGTAAGCCTGCGCAGTTGAGTGGCGTGACTCGAAATCATGTAATCTGATTGGCTACGTAGCACCGGAAGATGGATGAACATCCCCTGATGATCCCCAACATTTTTCTCTTTCGTCAGTTTCAGTTCAAACGTCGAACCTTTTACTTGGTTGTGTTGTGTTGTATTCAGTGTTCATCATAGAAACATGGTGTAATTATCTCAAGGACTTGTCAACGTCTCCTGCCTTCCGTTCTAGATTTTCAGGTACCTACAATCTTCTAATTATTCTTCTAAAGGTGTACATACAATAATTATTATCGAACATTAAATGTTGATATACGAGGGCACAAAACCAACAGTCATGAAAATTCAAATTCGTTCAAAAAAACTTTACCTACCGCCCCATTAACAATTCCGAAATATTTATTTTCAAAATGTCAAATTCTATTTTGTGCACCTTCCTATTGACAAGTTTCATTAACGATAATTGGGCTGGTCCAAACCCACATGCCGAATTTCATTGTTCTGAGTTTATTTTAAACGGGCGACGAACTGACAGAATTGTTTTTAAATTTTATTCAAATTTTGAGGGGGGGGGGGGTAAATTTCGTTGGTCGATTCCAATGGTTCATCATCGAAGATAAACCAAAAGAGATGTCATGTGGCCACTTCACCCGCGAAATAGTGATGTAGAACTATCGATAGTCCGAACTATCGATAGTTTCGATACTATCGCGTGAATACTATCGATAGGTTTGAGACTAATATTATAGTAAACTTCGCCGACTATTTTGTCCTCTTTCAGGTGAAGAAAACTTCTCGATCTTGTCATTTGTCGCAGTGTCCCCTCAGCGTAACCTATTCAATTTTTCTTTCTGTTCCCCGTGATATATTGAGAAAATGAATCGAAAAAGAAAATCCGACGTTTGGAAGTATCTGGAGAAAGATGCGGGTCCCAAGAAATTGGCCAAATGTGTGTAGTGCAGAGTTGGGATTATTCGAATAAAACTTTAGTTGAACTAAAGTTTTTAAACTCCATAAATTAGTTTTTAAGTTGCGAATAAAAACTAAATTAGTTTTTAGTTTCAATATCGAAACTAAAAACTAATTAGTTTACAAACTAATTTAGTTTTTATTCGCAACTTAAAAACTAATTTTTGGAACTAAATTAGTTTTAGTTTCAGAACTAATTTTTGCCCAACTCTGGTGTAGTGTTATGATTCGAGTTTCTCATTTTATTGTGATTTCTTAGTAAGAGTTACTTATAATTAATATGCAAGAGTGCACCTGGTCTGAATTTAGAGACTGTTTAAGTCTACGAAGTGCAATCTCATATACTTACCTACATAAACATTTTTGTAAGGACAAATTGATGGAAAAAAATGAAAACTTTTTTTTCAACATTTCGTTAATTTTTTCCCCTCAAATGATATTATATGACGATTTTTCAAATGCCTCGGGTGTTTGAAGTCAGAGAAAACGAATTTTAACGTTTCCGATAGCACTATCGATAGTTTATAAACTATCGATATTTACGATAGTTCAAAACTATCGATACTATCGATAGTTTTACATCACTACCTCGAAATTAAAATCAGGAATCGAACTGGGAAATTCTGTGTGGAGGAAAATATTGAATTAAAATGTAGAAATCGCTTCAACCATAAACTTATTTGGAAAAACGTGAATGGTTCTCACTGAAAGTCACCTAACGCCACGACCCTTCCGTGAGCTTAAATAAGCATTTTCTATTTATACTTCGAAGTAGGTACTTTTCATGAGCCGTGGTCGACGAAAAAAGGCACGATGAATCAACGTGCACAATTTCCGGCTTTCGGCCTTCAGAATTAGTCGTGAGCAGGCGATTTGAAAGGTCCTACTTTGAGGCGTCATGAATTAGTGCGAACGCGATGGAATAATGCAGTCAACCCGCAAAGGTGGAAACGCATCATCAGATAAAACAGGAATTTACGAGTGTGGAATGAACATCACGCGAAGGCGACGTGCGATAGTTGGCTTGGCGTGCTCGCGGGTGGTTATTTCCTGAAACGGACGATTCAGTCGCAATCTTTGCAGAGCTCAAGAGGGCGGTGAACGCGTGAATCAACGTGTTTATGGTGTCGCGGTGTCACTTCTGTTTCGAAATTTCGGGCTCTGCGGAGATAAAGATTGGGGTGGGTAAGTTTAGTGACGGTGTCTGAATTTGGAGCAGAGGATGAAGAAATAATATAAAACGCAATGAATTTGAGTGAATTTACTAATCTCGAAGCGCACACAATCGAACTACTTGGAAGAACGTTCTAGAACTTGATCCCTGATAGTGGTGTTGAATTATCGATAGGACTATCGATAGTTCCTGACTATCGATAGTTCCTGACTATCGATAGTCAGCGGACTATCGATAGCACTATCGGAACCAACTTAACCCACTATCGGAACCCACATGTTCCCAGCAAAAACATGTGCAGGTGGAAATTGAACGAAATTACCTAAGAGGAAGAATCTACTCCTCTAAATGCTTTTTTCTTGATCAGCGCCAGTTTTGTATTCATTAATTTTTTTGTTATTAGCATTATTTTGTCTGATAATGTTTTGGTCTGCCAGCAGTTATTCGTATTATAATTAGTATCAAGATGATCCTTACCTCAAGTTATTTTTTTAAATATATACGCAATTCAAGGGCCCACGAGTTCTCAACACAGTTCATTCAACACAATTATCGTTCATCTCTAGCCTTCTTTCTTAATTGCCTATTCAGAGTCACGCTAAACAATGCTGCCAACCGCACTGCTCTACGAAGCTCCATTGCCGCGCAATCTCAACAGTCCTGGAACTTTTTGATCACCCCTCGTATAATGGGCAATTTAAAACAGCCTCATTCCCCTTTCCTACCATATACCTATTTGGGGAAAATTGGTGGCTTGAAGGTCTTGAAATGGTTCAATAGTATGTATAGTTCAGTCCAGAAAATCTGCAATAGGTTGTTAAACATGAATTGTAGAGCATTTAACCCTTTGTTAACCATCTGAACGCTTCCTCTATAGGAATAAAAATGTACAGAAGATTGTAGTTGTTAGTATTTATTTGCAAGATGCCCTGGATTGTTTACTGTTGTGAATCGATCGTCCGTTGTGTCCGCTCAAGGGGGCGGAAAGCCAAAAGAGGAAATCTACGTATAAAACCCTTGAAAGTGGCTGACCAGCTGATTGTAAAGTTATGAAGGCTAGACCCGCGACCATCCATGAATAAAATATGCAGCCTCTTCTATAGATATACTCATACCGCGGTGTTTGGTGGGTCAATCAATACGCTTCAGAATCCATTACGAATCGTACTTTCCGATTCCCACTGTCTCCTAAACGTCACGGAAAAGAGAGCAGTAGAAAGAAATCGGCAATGCATAGCGGAATATAGTGGTTAAAACGAATATCTTGCATATCCGGTATTTAGGGATGAAATTCTCGTGTTAAATACCGCAAGTCGGGCTTTGATCAGCCCGATCAAACTCAGCTGATCCGGGGCCTGGGCAACCAAGTTAAAGTCATAAGGAGGCCACATACCAAATTACAGTATCATAGTGTGAATTGCATAGAAGCGTTGAACCAAATTTTACAATTTTGACATGTATAATATACATATTATTTATAATATAATATACATATTATTTCTTATGGCTGGAGGTCATTCCGAAATTGGCGGGATACTCCTAAGTGGCTCCTAGAGCTAATTCTATGCTATTCACTATATGAAGCTGTAATTTGTATGTAGCCTCCTTAGGACTTTACATTTTAAGCAGAATAGGCCCTCGATCAGCTGAGGGGCTCCTAAAACAAACAGAAACATTCATGATCAGATGTTTTTCCCAGTAAGGGAGAAATTAGATTATTAATAATATCGTCCTTTTCATGCCAAAACCATGAATGTGCCAAAAATAAAAATTGGACTTCCGCATCAATTGAGGGGGTATTGACCTTCTCTATTAAATTTTATTAAAAATCCTTAAAAATGCTCAGGTGTTTTTTTCGGATTTCCAAGGATTTTTCTAAGGATTTTTTATAAATAGAGGTCAATACCCCCCTCTGTTGATGCCGAACTCAAATTTCGATTTTTGGCACATTCATGGATATTATGAATTATATATATATATTAGTGTTTCATCTGTTATTGGGGCAATTAAGAAGAAAAAAAATTGTTGTAAATTATGAATACCTCATTCTGTCATTGTATTGTGTGGCATTTTACACGGATATCTACTCAGTTGTAGGTACCAGGAATCCAAATTTTTGTCAAACCCAGAGAGAGATCTTATGGTGAGTCGTTAGGGACGAGTTCATGTGAATAGCAGGTCTGGAAAAATAATTGGACTTGAGTTATTAAATATATGCTAGCACCGTAGAAATTAGTTGGTGTTGGCTGCTTCCAGTATGACACTCCGTATTAATAGACATAAACGACATCACGACCAATCACATTTTCCGCTTGGATAAATCAAGTTGAAACACAGTAGGTTGTTACGTATGACGAAACAGGGAAGAAAAATGAGAATGTAATTTGATTCGGGTAACTTCGGGCAGTATTTTTTCATCAAACCTTCTTTAAAAGTGTAAATTTGTTAAGCCAGCCTTAAACTTCCCAAGTGGTAGGTAATAAAACTCCTCATGGAGAAAATTCTACTTTTCACTTGTCGCGTCGGTATGACGTGAGGGGGTGATATAAACTGAATGCTAAAAGGCACCTAAGGGTTGATTATGTCGAGTCGAGATTGGTCCTTACCGAGGGATTTTCTCGCAAATTCTCTGAGCCGTGTAAATAGGGTTTGCAAAGGTAATTGGTTTGTAGATTGAATGTTGAATTTGCGATGCGTTTTTGAGCTCGCCTTCATTCACGAAAAGGATTGAAGACGCCGCTTTCACCGGAAATTCCGACTGGCTGAAACTGAAACATTGTTCACGAATTACTCAGAGTTTATGACTTCTAAAGACGCCTTCATACTTTACTTTGTAATTAGGGTGACCAGATTGCCCTCGTCAAGAAGAGTACAACGTTCCTCGTCAACACTCTGAATGAGATCCTCCATCACAGTCAGAACGTACCGAAAAATGTCCAGTCTACATCCATAACGAAACGACTCAGTTAGGGCACTAATATTGAATCAATACAGCATTAGGAAGATGAGGCTATGGAACCACTGGCGTAGCGAGGAGGTGGTGGGATTTGGGCAGTTTTATATATAGCATTGTCTAGTTGAATTAAACCTTTTCCCAATTGAATTAAACCTTTTCCCAAAAGAATTAAACCTTTTCCCAATTGAATTAAACCTTCTCCCAATACAATTAAATTTTTCCAAAATAATTAAACCTCTTGCGGGAAAATAAGGAATTGCATGTACCTATATGAATGGCGAAACAGTTTAATCATGAATTAGGAATTGCAGAAAAGTGAACAACAAAGCTGTGAACGAATAACGAATAAGGAAGGGTCAATGAATAATGAAGCTAGGTACCTACAGTTGTTAATGCAGCGGTTCCCCATTCGCCGCAGTGGGCAATAGCAGAAACATGTGTGGGGCTCCTGTAGCTGTACTTGTTGCAATTACTTCAGAATGTGCTAAGAATGTGCTCTTCTCGGCGGCCTAATATCTTGCTGCTAACTTGATTTTTGAGAAAGCCTTTTCCACCGGATTTAGCATCGGCAAGTATGGTGGTATAAACTTTATGGTTATTTGTGGTCATAGGAGGAATAGACGACGCATACCTACGAAGGAATCCCTTCCAAGTGATATCACTCGGAATGGAGTCACCAGTGGTGGGTGTCTAATAATTATTCATGAATTATTCATGGTCACCGATGTTTCACTGGATGTTACGTCGTTCATTTATTTTCTATTACATCCTCTTCATTTGGGAGGTTTAATTATTTTGGAAAAAGGTTTAATTATTTTGGAAAAAAGTTTAATTGTATTGGGAAAAGGTTTATTTCAATGGGAAATTCCATTGTGTCCGAAAATTTACAATAGGACAGTATTTTTCGGTCAAGGGATGTGTGAAGATTACGAAAATAGCATGAGTTGATCAGTTTTTTCGTTAAGTTTGGTAGGAAATGCAATCAAACTAGTACTTGTTCGTACTACGCGCGCTCAAACCTTGACGTCATCGGACACCTCAAACGAGGATGGATAGTTAGTTTTAGTATCCACGATGTTTCAAGAAAAATGATCCATTCGCGTCACTCCATCTTTGCGTCACTCCAGCATTCTCTATTCTGCATTATCGCTTGATTATCGCCGTTCGCCATAACAAATTGATTTTCATCTCTTTCATCTCTTTTAAATGGCATCCAGCTCTAGTGTGAAAAAGCCGAGGCAAAATACTATCGAAGACGGATTCGAACCTGGTAACACAACCTTCGCTGGTAGGCGCTCTGGTAACAAGGATTGAACCTTCCGCACGCCACAGGAATCCGTGGATGCTTTATGCAGGGATTGCTTCATAATCTAGTATCCATAATGGTGAAGTTTTTGACGTCACACCCCGGTCACTCGCCCGCCTGTTTTTCAAACTACCAATTTTCTTTTATTTTCCTAAATGTTTGTGAACAATTTCTTGGCAAATGGACCCGATTTTCGCTAACATTAGACAAGGTACTTTGGAAAAAAAAAAAAAAAAAATTGACTGGAATTGCCCATTGGGAAAAGGTTTAATTCAATTGGGAAAAGGTTTAATTCAACCGGAAAATGCTATTTGAGTTTGCGAATACGAAATGAGGTTTGAAATTCGCGCTTGACAAATACACAAGCGACTGACTGACTCTGTAAAGGTGCGTTCACAAAGAAAGCTGGTTGCAAGTAACTTGTTTTCAGCGCTTGAAAACAAGCTTGTGTGTACATAACAAACCCTTGCATTTCAAGCTAGTCTTTTCTCAGCTCTCGTTGAGACAATGTCTTCCTCAAGTGATGAAGAGTTATTTTTGCTTGAAAATGTCGAATTAAAAATTTGTAGAAGGAAAGTCGGTGTTCATGTAATTAACCGCGGAAGAGGAAAGTTTGGAGAACACCACCATCTAGTTCTTCAATTGAATAATCTAATAATTTATAGTAAAATATTCTACTTACCATCTGCTTTCATTTCTGAAGATAATGTCTTCTGAAGATAATATCTTGTGGATAAGTTGTGGAAGGAGACTTATCCACATGAACTCTGATCGCGTGTAATTTGAGAAGATTGTCCCAAATAGCCCCTCTTCTAAAAACTTGAGATATTAGTTCGTCGACATCCATGCCGCACACTTGTTTGTCACTGACTGGTTCGGTCAACAAGCGCAGGAAAACAAGTACAAAACGTTCTTGCGTGCTTGTCAGAACTTGTAGCAAGCGCTTGCTAGCCGGGACAAGCTTTGTCTGTGAACACACGCCGGTTGGAGCTTGCAAGCGCTTGCCAACAAGCGCTTGCAACCAGATTTCTTCGTGAACGCACCCTTACACACGTTGCCATTATCTATGCCCCATGGTAGAACTGTATTCAACGTGCAATGGCTCTCCCTATTTCCAATTAGGATATTGGAGGATCTTGGGGTCTGTATTTACTTAGTTCAGCAGAAAATTTGTTTTACTGAAAATCCGTGTTTGTGTGAAATTAAATCTTGGCTTCGTTCCGAGTGTGGTTAGTTTTGGTGTGTGAAGCCTTTGTGTTTGTTAATTGTTAGTGAAAAGGAGCGACGAAGCTTGTACGAGTATTAGCTTTCGGCAAAAGAAGTAAATTATAACTCTGTCGTGATTTATGAGAAGAAAAGTCTCGACGGTTGTTGCCAGGTATAACGTAAATTCCAATTGATTTATGAAATCCCCGCTATTCATGGAAAATTTCCGAACTAAGACACCTCTACTTCTACTTCAAGATCGAGGGTTAAATTTCCCGTTTTTTCTCAAACATCACAACCGATTGCTGTTATCTACTTATCAAAACCGAGAGCACAATTACGTCGGGCGCTTTGAGAAAAGTGGGATGGAAACCGAGTAATTTGATTCTTTCGAGTCGGAGCCAGAATGGAGTGTATCATTTATTCAAACCTTTCTTCGGAAGGATAAATTCATAAAGCCAGTCCTGAAGGGCATCCCAGAGGCTTAAAACTAATTAAGTAGTTTCCAACGATTGACTCAGTGGGAGCATCCTACTCTACACTGACTTCTTCTTATGGGGGATAGAAGCAGAATGAGATCTGCATACCAAAGGCACCTCATGGTTATCTAGAAATAACCCAAAGTTCTAACCTCAGGGATTTTTTTTCCTTCACTCTTCAGTTGAATCACTCGTTTGAATAATGAATAATGACGTTGTGGGGAAGAAACAAGTTGTTTAGAGTAACTTTATTGTTATTAAATCAACTCAAGCTTTGATTAAGTAATTCAAAATTCAAGTTTGGAGATGAGAACTCTCAGGTACCTACGTTATAATTATACGGTAAACTAGTTTTATGACGTCACAGTTTTCTCATTCACTCACTTCTTATTCACTAATTCATTAACAAACACTACAAGTAAAGAACAAGTTTGGTTTTTCTCAAAAATGACTTATGTACTTGCTCTGAAGACACGAATTTTTAAAATCCTGGTATTTTGAAATCTTTTGAAAAAGAGGCCTACACACTTATTTTCGCCGAGAAGTGCGACTACGCAGGTTAGCCAATCTTTGAACGCGTGTGGTGGTCAAACTGCTGGACCTAATTTAATGTTTCTGGGGTTCATCGACGCAGAATTTAACGCTCTTTAAGAATGTGAAGCATAATACTATGCTATAAAACCCAGCGCCAGGGGGAGCGCAGGGAAAGGCGCTTCCCCACAAAAAATGACGAACGTAGGTAAAATAATTACCAAATATTTAATCAACAGTAAAACTTCAATTGAAAATTAGCTACAGCTACCTACTTTTGATGGTTGCATTGAATCATCGATCCAATGACTAAGACTGGCATGGCCGAAGCCAAGTCATCTAAGCAGAAGAAAAAGAAGAAGAATTACAAATATAGCATTTCCAAGTCAAATTCAACCTTTTCCAAGTCAAATCCAACCTTTTCCAACTCAAATCCAACCTTTTCCAACTCAAATTCAACCTTTTCCAACTCAAATTCAACCTTTTCCAAAAAAAGTCAACCTTTTCACCATTATTAGGGAAATGACGAAAAATACGCACAAGCCCTAAATGTATTACCACATGCTTGTCGGTGATTGGGGACTGGGCTGAAAAGAATACTCCAAACGCAGTAGGTAGGTACCTATACATAAAACAAAATCATGTTTTATTAAAAAAAGAAATCAACAAAAAATATAATTTATTGCATTTCCAAGTCAAATTCAACCTTTTCCTAGAAGCATTTTTTTTTAATTTAATCTATTGATTCAAATTTTTTACAAAAACTTTCGCCAATTGTTCCTAAAGTCCTTCATTTGTGCTTCGATTAATATGGAAATCCCAAGCGGGTGATCACATGGACTAGTAGTAAGATTTTAATTTTAAGACTTTTAAAATATTAATTATGTAAAGAAGAGAGAAGCGTTTTTCTTTCAAAGAAACGTTGATTTTTTTTTAAATTATATTTTTTGTTGATTTATTTTTTAACAAAACATGATTTTGTTTTATTATAGGTACCTACCTACTGCGTTTGGAGTATTGTTTTCAGCCCAGTCCCCAATCACAGACAAGCATTTGGTACTACATTTAGGGCTTGTGCGTATTTTTTGTCATTTCATAATTTGGAAATGCTATATCTGAATGCAGTCGAGGCCGCCTACCAGTTGAGGCCAGAGGGGCAAGCGCTAGATTCTGCCTCGTCCTCCTCCCTCCTCCTCCCACCATCCTCCTCCTCCCTCCGCCCTCCCTCCGTCCTCCTCTTCACACCGTCCTTCTCCCTCCGCCCTACGCCCTCCTCCTTCTCCCTCCTCCCTCCTCTTTTCCCATCGCAGACCATTGAAAGCTATGAAAGATCTTTGAGGGATCGCTGACTGACACTAGGTACGTGTAAGCAAGTCGATTAATCAGTTTTATGGTACGGGTATTTATTAAAATATTAAAGTTTGTTGTGTGTCGCGATTGTTTGCGGATCTTCTGCGTTTATTAAAACTTATAATTCTTGACCCTCCGGTTTATTATCTTCTTTGTGCAGATGCAAAGATACACTAATACATTAATACAAATAAAATTCACCGATATAATTCTGGGTTTATTAATTACACTTACCTACGTCGTCAATAATTTCTACAAAAGAAGTGGTACCTACCCACAAACATTCGAAATTACCTTCTTTCCGTAGCACGAAAAGTACCTCTGAACAAAAAATCCACATAAAAAAAAACCATGTGATGTTCCAAACAGCTGTTCCTTAGTATGAACATAATATGTTCTGATATTATCAGAACTTCACAGCGCCTGACTACTTTTGCGCAGTCAAAGGTGCAGACGGAGGTCAATTCCTAGCTGGTTACCCTTGCGAAGAAGACTTGGGCGCACCATTCATCGTTGGCCGTAAGCAGCAAGTCGATTGATTATAATCCACGTATCAGTACTGAGCAGCTGTACAAAGCAGCTGTTCTATCCGTTTTTGACACTCTAGATTACTTAACTGGGCGGGTGTAATCTGGGCCCAAGCGCGGTGAACCGAGGGTCAGACTGTCTTATCTAAATGTAAACTTAGCCCAGCCGTCTAAATAACACCCCAAACTACGAGTATGTCATCTGCGAATGTTATTATGAGCCAGCGTGGTTTCGTTCAAATCGAAATGGACATATAGATCATGTGGACGGGGTTGTGGAATAAAAACATAGGTACTACCTCAGGGGCGTAGCGTAATAGAAATGACGAACGTAGGTAAAGGAATAACAAAATATTTAATCAACAGTAAAACATTCAGTTGAACATTACCTACAGCTACCTACCTTTGATGGCTGCATTGAATCATGGATACAATGACTGGCATGGACGAAGCCAAGTCATCTAAGCAGAAGAAGAAGAATTATAGATTCAGATAATATCTGAATATTATATGAATACTATATTATACTATATCTGAATGCAGTTGAGGCCACCTACCAGTTGAGGCCACCTACCAGTTGAGGCCAGAGGGGCAAGCGCTAGAATCTAACGCGGGCCCCATGACGTCATCCCTCAGCGTGTGTGTTTGTCTGTGTATTCTATCGCGCGTGTGTGAGTATTTCTCCTGACTGATCTCATAAAGGGGGACAGCGCAGGTTGCCAAACGCGGGAGTCATGGAAGAAAGGTTCCCATTTTCAGCTCGGAAACGCATTAAAACATATTTGGGATTCACACAGGGACAACAAAAATCTCTCTTTAATATCTATTGTGAGATCTCGGGTAGCGAAAACTCGGCTAGCAAAAAGCCCTAAATCTGCATCCGCCCCTTCTATGTTCAAATATCTCGTTATCGATAAGTTCCGCGGGGGAAAACAAATTGGCGTATTGATCTCATTTTCGTCTCATTAGTCGTCGCTAGTCATTATTTTCATTCCAATTAATTTCTCAATTTTTGCGTACCTTTACAGGTGTTTATTCCTATGCCTGTGTATTCTTATGCTTTTGCACAGTGTATTTAGATGAGGATGTTATGTTCCAAGTGTATGTTTTTTGTTCATTTCCTCTTCTTGCTATTTCCTAGTTTTATAGAATAGTCAGTCCGGTTGGTTGGTAGGGGCGGATTGGGGGGACTTGACTGGAGTCGCCATCCTGTGGGCAAGTCCTGTTCGCAAGGAAATTTTATAAATTAGGTAAATAATATCATACAATTTGAACAAACAGCTTGCTTAGAACTGCTTCACTCTTTCCTTTTTAAGATGAGAGAGTTAGGAAGTGGGGGTGTGCGAGAGGGGGGGGGGGATTGAGTGCGGTATCATTATGTCCAGAGCCACGCTACGCCACTGATAACGCCACCATTCTGATCTCAAATTAAAGTGACACTTTAACCTAATACACTGTATTAGGTTGTCTTCAAATCCTTATTACACCATCTTTTTGTAGGACCAGTAGTTTGGCCGATAAGAGACTAGAAAAATGACCGTAACGTAACATTGGCACTTTTTTGGAAAAAATGGCCTCTTTTTGCAGAGCTCTATCTCGGGTTGTACTCGGTCTACGGAGTTCTACAACCACTGAAATGTTAGAGAATTTTATATACTTTAAAAAAGGGTCGAATAACGGCTTTCGTCAAGCTGTTGCGTAACTGCTTTTTATGCCAAAAACTAAAACTAGTGCAAAAACTTCGAACAATTGCAAAAAAAAAAAAAAAAAAATTAGTCCCATCATGTTTCATTTAGTGCTGAAACCTAATTAAAGCTCAACTTTAATGTAACACCAATTACAATAAAGGTTTTAAAACCCTCTAAACATTAATTGCTGAACTTAACAACAAAAAACCGCGGAAACTGAACAGAAAAATGTCCCGCATCGAATTTGTAACCGCTGGTATAAACTACCCTATTCCAGTCACACAGTGAAGATACTGCAAAACATAAACTCTCCAAAGTTAGGCTGAGCTGTAGAAAATAATGGTTACATTACGTAGGTATATCAATGAAAGTCTTCCTAACAAAGTTAGGTCTTGAAGATATTAAATATAAACTCTCCAAAGTTAGGCTGAGCTGTAGAAAATAATGGTTACATTACGTAGGTATATCAATGAAAGTCTTCCTGACAAAGTTAGGTCTAAAAGATATTAAATATATTCTACAACTTTTTTTGACAAAGCGCTCGAACGTGATCACAGCAAAAACCCGATGAGGCGAAAAACTTTTTCGTCTATGAATATAGTTCTATTCTTCCAAAGGATTCCAGTTATTTCCGGAGTGAAATGTATTTTCCGTCCTCTCATTCAGGAAGTTTCCCGGTCTTCATTTCCCATTTCCTTTTCGAAATGACGGGGGCGGAGGATGCGAACAATGTCTGCGAAAGGAACAAGGTATTTTTCGTGTCGCTCGATGGATTATTAGGAAATACGACTAAGGGAGGGGAGGGCCATGTATTTTCCCTTTCAAGAGGGGACACGATGGATATTGGAGCCGGGAAAGTTACTTGACTCGCTCAACCACGTATCGGTTGATTCAATTACCTACCACCACGTAACCACCGGTAACGAAGTAAATATAAGAAATAATGTAGTATAAAATCAGTGAGAATAAAATCAATTTTGCTTGTTTGAATATCGATCAGAATGGCGTCGCCTGCCTCTTCCGATATCTGATACATCACGGCTGTGATGAAATGTTATTCAGATGAATGAATGCAAATTTATTTCCACCATAATTCATAATGTAATGAAATACTCCTGTTGTAACAATCTTCGCACGGATATATTTTTACCATCAATTTTACATTACAACAAATTTTTCCTCAACAGTCTATCAAAATGTGCTCTGTGGGCTTACCCCCACACTACTCCCTCCTTCGTTGGAACAGCCCTGTGGTCTCACATCCGACTCGTGCCAACTGGTTCACATGTACGAGTACCTACTTAGTAACCTGGTGATTCTTTCCAACTAAACCTTTTACAGTACGTCATTTTTTCTTTCCTTTGCCACCCACGGTCCAGTCCGTTGTGGCAGTAACTTTGTGCAGAAGCCTTTTTCTCTCGTGGGAGTATACAACCATACCCAGTCCCTTTGGTGAAAATTTAAACTATTTAATGAGGGTTGCAAGGCCACTCGGTTGAATATCTCCCTCTGGGCTCTCACGTTCGGCTTGTCCTCAACCTTAGGGAAGTCTCTCACATTCTCGAGATGGGCATGTAACTGGATGGCGTAGGGCCTAGGGCGTTACACCAGTTGGGCAGGTATCCCGTGGTACGATGTGGTGTGGACCTGCCAGTAGGAAGAGGGTGACTACCCAATTGCTCGGTGAAGGAAACTATAATACCTACCTCATAAATCATGGATCTGTGCCAAGGGGGAAGCTGCAATATACGAGAGTAAGTAACAAGTCTGGTTTGACAAATCATGATTTAAGCCGCGGTCAGACTAGGCTGTTTAGCAGCCGCTGGTAATATTGCCAGCAAGCAGCCTAGTTGACCCAGAACCAACGGCTGGTGAATGCCAGCGGGCTAGTGTTCAGTAGCCACAATCGGAAGTTGAACACGTTGAACAGCCAGCCAATGTGAACCCCTAGTAGCTCACAAGCGGCTGGTGAATTAACACATTAATTAATGTTTGCATAAGATGATGCAATTCCAATTCTAGTTCCTTAAAAAGTCTTGCTGATGCCCCCAGATCGTTTCTTCTTAATATCCAGGATCTAACCCACCATTGCCTTTTCTTCAGTTTCAACATCTGTTCACACAACTCTTTAACTCCAATACTTAACACACGTCTCAGAACATCACGACTCACACCAATAGATGACATGGTGCACACAACACACTATACACAATGTTTTCAAGTCATCAACACCAACTGTACTAGCTAGAAGTTGTGAACCAATGTGAACCCTTCAGATCCGCTGGCTGGTGGCGATATTTACCAGCGGCTGGTTAGTAGCGGCTGCTAAACAGCCTAGTCTGACCGCGGCTATACTCTCATCAATGAGCGAGAGGAAGGGTAGAGGTAATCAGAATATTAGGTACTATTAGGTATACGAGTGGTATTCCAAAAATTGGCAACATAACACCCTCAACTAGTTCACCAAAAAACGGACCACCGACAAGCAACGAGGGACAACTCTAACAGTGTTTTACCAGAACTCAGAGGCCTTAACACCAAATTATCGACCTTGCGTACTGCACCCACAACATACGACTTAATTTTTCTCAGAGACTTGGTTAACTGATGATGTCAAGATCAATGAACTCGGCTTTATGAATCATGCTGTATGAAGGATGGATCGCTCAAGGGCTACATCAATGAAATCTTGTGGTAGCGGTGTCGTGGAGGCGGTCTCATCTTCTAATTTAATTTCAATTAATTTCATTTCATTTAATTCAATTTAATTTCAATTAATTTCATTTAATTCAATTTAATTTCAATTAATTTCATTTAGTTCAATTCAATTTAATTTCATTTAATTCAATTTAACCTCAATTAATGTGTTTCATATAATAAGTTTGAGATTCATATAATAGGTACCTAAGTTAAGATATGCTGTTCTCTTCTATTACAATTACTGATTATAATTGGGCCTGTGCCCGTGTAAATAAATAAATAAATCAACGGAAGAAATCAAAACCAGCTTTTCTACAATACAGAGAGAATAAAATACAATATTCTTCGTTGAGGAAATAAAATACAATATTTGTAGATGATGACAGTCATGGAATTACGTGTCGATGAGAATTACGCGTCTTGGATGAGAAAAAAAGTTACTATTAGTGTTTTATTAAACTAAGTTCATTATGAGTTTGTAAGCTATTTCTTGTAAGTACTCGTATTACAACATGAACATGTTGGGGTCTGTCAGGACCCCACCTGGTGAACAGTGATACAAAGGATACCACTTGGTGAGTGGAGGGTTAAAAAAGTGAATTTTTCTACTGAAGGGCGGTGAACCCCTGTCCCTTGCTCGGGAGAATAGGGTATTTCGATTTGTCTACTTGGTGAGAGAGTGCGAGATGAGCAACTGGCCACTGTTCGAACACAAATGCGGCAACGTCGGCCAAAAAAGGTACCAACTACCCTTTATAGGATCCCGTGCAATATCACTGATATACGGATGTATAACCTCAACTTTATGTTGCGCGTTGAATCCTTGTAACTCGCGTTAAGTCCGACTCTACTCACCCGAATTTGATGGACGTTTGGAGAGGTTAATGTAGTGATTTTGGTATCATGAAAGGTGAAACTGTTGTTGCTCGAACCTTACGCCATTAGCAGGTACACCTTCATTAGCATTCCGCCGCAGTTCATCGGTAAACCTTGACCTCCCTCACTATCGACTATCCTACAATGTGGGGCATCCATGTCGGTGTAAATTTAAACTCTCAGGACCCAACATTAGTAATTAACCATTAAATTAAATTAACTAAATTTTAAACCAATTTAAACTGAAGATCTAACTTTTTTTTCATATTCAGTAATGCAGTTATGTTTGAGCGGTTGCAATCAGGAGCGTAGCGTGGCTCTGGAATGGAGGGTTAGTATGTTAATTCGTTTTTTAGCTGAATAGAGTCGAATCTTTTGTAGGTTGAAACAAGGCAATTGAGAGCATCATGCGGAAAACTATTTTGGTACATTCCAATTTTGCGTGTGTACTCACGATAACGTTCTTTTACGACTGCCAACAGGTTTGGAAGCGGGGAAGTTGAACGGCTCAACCTGATGATCTCACATTTCTGTACAAAATTACGTGAACTAAACGATCGACTAACTAAGGAACAATTCACGCAACAGCTATCCATTTTCGAAGCGGAAAGCAGCAAAAAAGTCGCGTAAAAAACAAGTTGACACTATCAAGAAAACGACGAAAAGAGTGAAACAAAAACGAACAAATCGGCTCCTAAACAAATCGATTATACCTACCAGCTTCGATAACATCGGCGTGATCACGACAGCCACCGCACAAACCTTGCAGTGACTCGCTGACTGGACTACCACTAGAAACTACACACACACACCGAACCATCATTGTGAAGACGAGGAGACACACTGACACACGGGCTCGGCCAATGACCTTTTGTCACCGCAATGGAAGTGCGGTACACCAAACCAATTCCATGCGTCATTTCTGCTTCAATGGATACTACTCTATCACCTCTATCGATCAGTTTGTACGAGTATCGATTCAGACAAAGAAGTCCTCGATCTCTGATTTGAACCTACCACGAAGAATCGATGAAACTGGTTTCCATCAGAATGCGCCCAAATTCAACTTTTCGGATTTTTATTCTTTGTGTAGGTACCTTTTTTCTTCTTTTCGTCAGGGGTACCGCCGCTACCCGCGGTACCCCTGAATCTACGCGCCTGGTTGCAATGTAGGTGTTTCTGTGTCTGAACCTGCGGAGGTACCTACTCATGTTGCCATAAAACGATTGGCATGAACAAAAATATTTAATATTTCCAAAACTCGTCTGCCAAACCCGCCGCTTTTAACCCATTTCAAAGCAACTGGCCGCTGGAAAAACTGTACGATTTTCATGAAAATCCCTTCGAGACAAGCTGAATACCATTTTATGGTGGGGGGATGGAAGATGAGGAAAAAACTGAACTTACATTGACACAGAAGAAATTGTAATAGAAATTGAAATAAAAGAAATCCGTAGCCAAATACATGCTAAAATTCTGCCAAATATCGTATTAAATACACAAATACGTCACAAATTTTGTGACGTGCTCATGGATGTTTTTGGTGTTTCCTGAACCTATTGTTATTGGTTATTCACCATTTGATGATAACAATATTATAACACAGATATTCACTCCTTACTACCACTCGTAACAGAATAAAAAAAGAAACAGCAGTTCGATTACAACTTAACCCTAGAACGACCCTTGGGGTCCTGAGGACCCCAGTGTTTTGGTTCTCACGTGAGCTCTGACCGCTCTCCCTCCTCCCTAAATGCATCAACACTACTCCCCTACCCGTCAGTGCAAGAGGGACAGTCAGTCCGTGTCTAGTCTTTGAACTGTGTGGCCCCAAAGTTGGTCTGGGGTCCAAAAGACCCCTCGGTGTACCTAGTTAACCACTAGTCAATTCTGTCCTAGTCTTGAATTTTTCGGCATTGTGTAGTTATTTCCTCCTCAGTTTGCGTCCTCTTAGTGAATTTCTTCTCATCTTCTATCCACAACGGCTTCACAACGATTGTATTCAAATCCTGAAGAAATTCACTGGTCAAACCCTGAGTAGAAGAACGCTCTCGATGGATCATGCATCACATTATCAACATCCCTCAAGGAGACGATTCGACCAATTTTGGGTGACCCCTCCACCCTGGAATTTACTTCTAACGCTCATGTGGAGCTAGATAAAAAAAGCTAGATTTTTTTTTGGCAAGAGGGAAAAAGACAAAAAGTTTTCTGAAACCTGTCACCGTGCGAACTGCGATGATCAGATCACCAATCTGCCAAATGCAAGGAAATCGTGGACATTTTTCAACATTTTGACGTTCCTCTTTCTGATTTTTTATTATCAACTATCATAGTTTGAATACTAATCGACACCTCTGCGCAAAAAGGGCGAATCTGCAATCGAGCACTGTGTTTCTAAAACCCCAAACGGCGCCGCTAGTTATTATAACCTCCTGTACAGTTTTCTCTACTTTCAGTGGGTACCTACACTATCTTACTACGAATTCCTCAAAAGTTAATTCCTTTGGGATACTCCAGTAAAATTATTAATACGCTTTAGTTCAGTGCGATGCAGAT
Organism: Stenodema calcarata; assembly: GCA_963920205.1. NCBI lineage: Eukaryota > Metazoa > Arthropoda > Insecta > Hemiptera > Miridae > Stenodema > Stenodema calcarata. The sequence continues at coordinate 16,503,991 of OY986061.1, read as the reverse complement.
TCGCCCTAACGAGTCGTTAGTAACGACCCAAAATTTGTTCAAAAAGTTTGAGCGTATAAAGGGCGAAACTGCCAGATTCGCCCCAACGATCTATAGTTTGTTGGAAAAGTTTGAGCGTAAAAAGGGCGAAACTGTCAGATGTTCTTTCGATCGCAGCAGATTCGCCCCAAAGCACGAGCAGTTTCGCCCTTTGTCTTTTGGTAAAATTGACTGGGTTCATATTCGCCGTTTTCCATTCATAACGACTTGCAGATTCGCCTTTTTGCACTTGCGAGGTTGTCAATCGCTAAAACAGATTCGCCCTTGAGCGAAAATTCAGATTCGCCCTTTTTGCGCAGAGGTATCGTAATAGTTCTTTGTTCCTCAGTAATGATCACTTATGATCACAATGTTGACAACAAAATGATGAAAAACTACTTTTTTTTAGTCATTCACAGTTACCATTTTCGTTCTGTTGTAGGTAAATAAAAATTGGACTTCTAGAAGGTTTGGTTTGTTTCCCTTCATCTGTTAGATCTCATGGAGGGGATCAGAAATAATTATTTGGGTGAAATACTTCTACTTTCAACGAGGGAATGAGAGAAAGAGGGAAAAATCAACTTGTGGTCCTTCGGATCGTGTCGGATTATGTTGTTAAAATAACGGTGTCATTCTAGGGTTAACAATAATTGTTAACCCTAGAATGACACCGTTATTTTAACAACATAATTATTATTGTACGTGGAAACACACACCTACTTCGTGTAAAAAGATCTTATTACAAATTACAAAAAATACTAATTAAACAAATTTAGAGATTTGCGTCTGCAAATCCAATTCTGAAAAGATCCATATCGAAGGTTGTGTAGTACTTGGACATGAAGGCACCGCCGACGTAAATCGTCTGGTCGTTGGGGTCATCGTTTTCTTTGTACGCAGACATGCAGACGGTCGAGGAATCATTTGCTGGAATCTGGAAGAGGCGAGAAATGCTATGAGAAGTGTGCAAAAGCTGTGTACATTCTACCTGCATTCAATTCCTTAACTTCACGAAAGTTGGAGGGCGATTGTTTGAGGGCGGTAGAGGGTATGTTTGCTGAGTTTTAGAACACGAGGACGCTGAGCTCTTTTTGGGAAGGGGGGGGGGATTTTTGTGACATGTAACCTTTTTTCAACCGCCATACTGGTTATAATTGGGTCAAAAATACTTTAGACCAATGCATTTTAATGGAAATTTAGAGATAAAAGAGCGTTGAAGAAGTTGGAGTGATGCGTGTGAGGAATTCACTCGTTCTTGTATTGAAAAAATGAAGAAAAATCCACAGTCATGCAGCATGGCTATAAGAGCGAATTTTCAAAGAATTGATGTCCATGAGGAACATTTTAAGTACCTACCGACCACGTTTCTTCATCTTCAAAGATTTTGGCATAATAAGTATGGTATCCTTTGAACTCGCCGCTAAATTTTCTACAACTTTGATCGCAGGAGTGTTTTGACAGAAAATCGTCAAATGGGTCATTTGAGGCAATATGGGAAAAATTGTCGTTTTCAGTCGTCGATTACTACCTACCCTATGTATTGGTACAATTTTAAAGTTGGGTAAATCGCAGAATTTCATGCTCTTTAATTTGTCTATCGTTAAGTTTGCACTAGGATGCGTTGTTTAGGAGTTATAAGTGAAAAACTGAAGGAAGTCCGATAGGTACTATCTAAGTTTTTGGGGCACCAAAAGTTATGCTCAACCCTGAAGGGGTACAAACTTAGATTTCCCCGATCGGTTTCCTGCTCTCCCCTGGTCAGTTCGAGGTACACCCCTCACGTCTAGAATTCATAAACGTATACGTCTAGAAAGTGAAATTGGGTTTGGTACGTGTCCCTCCACCCTCATCCTTGTTTGATATGTCAATGAATGACACTCTCGACTTCAAGCTGATACGATTATTATTGTCAATGTGCTCCCAGAATGAATGTCATCAAAATCCACCAGAGAGAAGTGGGCGAAATAGCGAAATGAGTATGAAATCGGTTACCTTTTGTACGTAGTCCCTCCCTGACAACGTGAAGTCCTTCCCTCCAATCGTGAATTTCACTTTCGGCAAGTTTCCGACCGTTTCGCAGTTAACCTGTTACAGAGTTACAAAATTCTACTTTAAGCAGGTACATAATATTATTGGCGGTTATTGGCTACCCACGAGAATTTTGCTCGAAACAAAGTCATTTGGCCTATCAAACAGATTCAGCAAATCAAATGATCCAAATTATGATCCATTAGTACAAAACGCGTACGTACTTACCTTATCCGGCCATTCGAGCCGTGATCAATTGTTATTAAAAATTTTATAAAAACAAATCGGATTCTTCCACGAAACGATTTTGGATTTGACATAATTGAACAAATTTCGAGAGCTGGTCGATGCCAGTGGTTTATAATTGAAAATAATGAATAATTAAATAATTTGTATAAAATATTGTTATATAACAATATAACATATAATAATAATGAACTCACGGAGTAGCGGCCGTGGAGATACTTTTGCGCTCCGATGTCACGATTAATTTCGTCAGTTAAAGCCTTAGGGCCGGATATAGGGGTGGAGCCGGTCGCGGCCATGGCGGTGCAGCCACCTTCGCATAAGATTGTGATCTTTTTCGCTGAAGTCGTAATGTTGATCCTGCATCAATAATAACTATCAAAAGCTCCACAATTATTTATTTATTCATTTTTCGGAACGTCTTCGTTCTTAGCGAATTTTTGAAGAAAAATTAAGCTATTGTTCTCGGTCCAAAAATGTTTGAAACTCAAATTTCCGAAAGAATTTAATACCAAAATCCCGAATTCGCCGCCAAAAGACACTACAAATCGTATAATATACGATTTATATTATAAACTGAGATGTTACCCGTCAAAAAATGGAGACAACATTCGCTAAGTACCTACCTAATACTCTTCTGGTATTCAAAACATTTTTGATTTCCCCCCTTACACCCAAAATTTTATTTTTCGTAAAACTACTCAGTTTTACTTATTCGTACGAATTCCTACTGCTTCGGAAATTCGCTCATACGATCATGCTGAATGACTGGTTGTTCTTATTCTCGTAACAAACGTCGGACTTACTTATCGATGCTGAACATCCAGTTTTTATATTCATCTCCTTGTTTGAGGATTTTGACATAAGTGAAGTTCCCTTTGTAATGTTTTGGCTCAGTTCCTCCGAACGCGAGAGTTCCGCCTTTCTTCGAGATCGGATTCCTGCAGTCAGTAACCGTGGCGTGAATAATTTGAGATTTGAAAACAGTTTTAAGACATACTGGTGGGTAGTAAGGTAGGGGAAGCATTTCCCAACGAATTTGCTTCCACACCTGTATGACCCCAAAATCTGTACCACACACGTACATTTTTTTCTTTAAATGTTGATTAATTGTTAGGAGTTTGAGATCAGTCTCGCACTCAATTAAATTGATAAAATTGGACAAACGAAAAAGAAAGAATTATATATTACAATTCAATCATAACAACGATTGTTGGCAATTTTGTACGTGGCTTCAATGAGACAGAATCAATACTCGCAGCAGTTTAAATTAAAATTCCACCCTTTAAAACACAAACAACGTCAGTTGAATAACAGAATTAATAAAGACCAGTAAATGTGACATAGTGGAGAGAATGAGTGAAGAGGTGAATCAATTGACAAGATGATAAATGAGAAAACAGAAATAGTGTTCTCCCCATAGACACAGGGTCGGATCCAGACCTTGATAGGGAGGGGGGTTCATGAGTTTCAGAGCCGAACCTGACCTAACCTGACCTCACTCGTGTAAAGTTACTGTGTTTGCAAAATTTGTTGGTAAAGAGAATAGTTCTCATGTTAATGCTCGAATCAATAACTAATTGAAATCTTGAAATCATTCTAATACATCTATCAGGAAACTCCAGCATTGTTCAAGCTGTTCTGACTGAGTTTCAGTATTTTCAATTGAATTTTACAGACAAAGTTGATTCTTTCAATGGGGGTGTTTAGGGAAGCACTGGCAATAACTGAATATCTACCCAACTCCTAAGTACTTTTGTACACGACCAAATCAGTGTTTTTTAAGGAACGACCCAATTTTCGGAAACAACGTAAAATTTGCTATGAGATTATTGTACTTTGATTCTTGAGAAGTACCATCTAATGACCATAACCGCAGCTCAAACCTAGACGAATTTCAAAAAATTCTAAAAATCTTTAGAACGTTACTAGGTAATCTTCCAAAAAAATTCTGGAAACTCGCAAATCTCATGAAAACTTCTTCATTCTATAAACTTTTCAATTTTGAGATTATCTTGTTCCTTTGATCAAACATTCAAGTTTGAATTCAAAAAAAGGGCAGATAAAATGTAAAAAATGATTTTAATGCAAAAAGTAACGTTGTTGTTTGAACATTTGGATACTCAAATTTATAATGCGTTAATTTGAACCTTAGATTTATTTACTCTTCTGGGTCACTACTCCATCTGATGAAAAAACAACTTTAAATCGACTAACTTTTTTGCATTTAAATTTGAATTTTTGATCGAAGGAACAAGATAATCTCAAAGTTGACCACCGTCGAAAAGCTTATTGAATGAAGAAGTTTTCAAGAGATTGGCCAAGAAATTTCCACGAGCGGTTCACCCGGTATACAGACCCTACAAGTTTGGTTTCCCAGCCACACTCTATGGATTTCACACTACACGATGTACTTCCTTCCAACCAGACTTTCACAGCAGTGAACTAACCTTCTTAATTGCTATTCGCTGCTCTCATTTTGCCTGTATCTCAAAAACGAGTCTTTTTCAACAACCAAACCCCCCAAATTGGAGTGACAAATTATATGTTCTAATTCATTCATACTACCCACCTGTTGAAATAGAAAGAGAAGACTTTTCGTGCGATCTTTTTCTGCTTGAATAGGCCCCAAACGATTGTCGGAATCTGAGTGTTACGCTCTAAACTCAGGCCAAGGATCCCGTCGAATTTCGAATAAACGAAAACAAACGGTATCTCCGACACGGCAGCGAACAATTGTTTCGTCACGTTCACTTGGTTGACCTGTGTTCAATTTGAAAAATCTTAAATTGCCACGGTTCATTCAACTGGTTTCAGGAAGCCTGTTATACATCACGTTAGTTAGAGGGAACCACGAAATAACATGGAGACTTACGTGTACGAGGTCGTAGTAAATGATTCCTTTAAGGGATTCGTTTCCGAACGGTACTTGGAAACGGTCCTGAGTCTCGTGAGAGAAAGGCGAACGTTGTGGATCGTACTTGTTCCTTGATTCTGAAAAGACGAACCATTCATACAAGTTACGTACACGTACTTCACCCCCTTTCCCATAACGCTAAATGTCTGCATCAGCAGATATCATATTCCTATATAAGCGAGCGCCTTCAGCGCCTCCCCAGTCAGTTCACGCCCGTCTTCGTAACCTACAACATCCGTGTCGTGTAGTACCGTCTGTTTGTGCTAAAATCAATAGACTTGTTTTTAAAAAACTGAAACTCGGTCTCTGATCACGTTTCTGGCGCAGTCGGTAGGACCCAGAAACGTGATCAGAGACCGAGTTTCAGTTTTTTTAAAACAATTCTTTATTGATTTTAGCACAAACAGACGGTACTACACGACACGGATGTTGTAGGTTACGAAGACGGGCGTGAACTGACTGGGGAGGCGCTGAAGGCGCTCGCTTATATAGGGATATGATATCTGCTGATGCAGACATTTAGCGTTATGGGAAAGGGGGTGAAGTACGTGTGCGTAACTTACAGGTATAAGCTAACAGGTTTGCTTTCGTAGAGCCAATTATTGAGAAATCAGTGAGTATCTCGCTGACTATTCCCACCCCCACAACTTAATTTTCATACAATTTGAATACTAACGACAAGCTGGACTGAGTGATGAACAGGTGGTGGTAGGGACCCACGAGTCGGTCCACGAAGTGTCGAATGCCATCCTCATTTTCTGGCCGGGGTGTCCAAAAAGCACCTCAGCGTAAAAATCGGTCTGCAACCACAAAATTGGTGAAACACCCGATTATAATACCGAATCTCCATGAAATGTCTTGAATGGTTTGTTCCAAAAATACTTCGATATGCCCTCCATACACGCGCACAATATGGTGTGTGCCAAAAAATTCACTTACGTCCATCCATCGAAAGAGCGGGACGGGAACGATTTTGTTTGCAGTCAAATTGCGGTACAGCTCATCTATCTTTCGAGGGTGAACGTTCTGCTTCAACATAGATACCAAAGGGGAGTCGACCATTTTCAGCTCCATTCTGGAAGGAATCGGAAGAGGATAATTTGGTGACATTGAAATTCAGTCATGCAGCATGGCTACAAGAGCAAATTTTCGAAGAAATAAATAATTTTATGTAAAATATCACTTTTCTACAAGTTGTATAACGCATTTTGCCTCCATTTTTTGCCAAGTAACACCTCGGATTATAGATTTTTCCAACGCTGAACACGATGGTGAAGTCAGAATTGCGATATCTCATCTCGTTATCAGATTAGAGCAGATGAACCGTGCAGAAAATCTCGAGTAACAACCACGTTTCTTCATCATCAAAGTGCTCCAGTTTTAAAAAGGAATAAGGTACTGACCTCGCCATCGTGTTCAGCGTTAAAAAAACACCTTTACAATGTCGTCTCACTTGTCAGAATGTTTCTTTTTGGAAATTTATTGGTCATTTTGTTCTTCCTACAACTCTCTTAAACACCTTTAGAGTGGCCCGATTCTGCCCATATACGAACGATTCGGGAATGAAGAGAAACCTTTCGATTGCCAAGACGAATTGGAACTTTTTATCCCAATTCTGACATTTCTGACAGTTATGCAATTTCTTCGAAAATTCGAGTTTAAAAAATTTTGGACCGAGAACAATAGCTCCAGTTACTTTGAAAATTCGCTAAAATGACGGTAACTCATTCAAAATAACCTTCATTCTGAGGTGTAAACGATTCGGGAATGAAATTTCCCCAAAAATGTGATCTGTAAATAGGAATCTCTTCATATAAGGTCTTCGTACAAACATGGAAATTATAATGGTTGGATTAGGCTGAAATATGTACAGGTAGGTAAGAAATTGCAACAAAGGAAAGAACATATAAAATATAATTAAAAGATACAAGGTATCAATAGCTCAACGATTAGGCCTAATTAACACTTAAAGCGCCACATGTATCACTATGTATACACAAGTGATTGTTCCCCCACGCCACGTGTATCAGGTTTATACACAAGGAGGCCCTCCATTAAAATGATCATACGGTCCGAAATCGAATTTCAAATTCTGAAAAGCTTCTGATTTAGAATAATTCCAAATCAGATGTAATATTTACATTCTAAATCAGATGTAATTATTACCTACATTCTAAATCAGACGTCTGATTAAGAATGTAATAATTACTTCCAATTTAGTAATAATTTTGTTATATTACATTTCCTACAACGTTGATACCACGACATTTTTCAATCGGAGCAGTGATTTCCAATCTACAGGCGATTGAAGTTGAAGGTTGTCGACTTTTGAGCAAGGTTGGTAAAAATCGCTTGTCTTTGGCGGGCGATTGCGGCTGAACGACTCAATCGATTTTGATGTTTGTAATGCCATTCGATACGAAATTTGATGTTCTTCAAAAAATAACTGACTGACATTTTCTGTAAGATTCGTTCTTCTCAAGTTATATTCGAAAAACCGAAAACAGTGCGAAAATGTCGCGGTTTTTAGGCTCTCAAATCAGAAGCACAACCTAGAAACCGTCGCAAAAATATGTAGCCGTTATTCAGGACCCCCAAGAGACGATTTCCAGCTCTCGAGCAATTTTTGGAAGCTGAAGGATTTTTTTGCACTAACTTTCCTGGGCTATTAAATTTGTACAACGTGCATTACGATTTTGTTAAGTTCTCTGTTAGTAGAGTTCATTAATTTCATTTTAATTTTAATGTGTTAGTATTTTATATTTTATATTTCATAACCTAAATCAAATAAAGTGCAACAAAATAGAATAGGAAATAAATAAATGAATAAAATGAAAAATATATAAATCTCCAGCTTGAAGGTCTGTTGAAGTGAGAAACAAACAAACATCGATTGTAGCTCATTTCCTGAATTTCTTTTCCCCAAATCAGTTACACCGATCTAAAAAAATGATTGTGTTCAATTTGGATTCTTGAAGATCGTACTCGTAACGAAGAGTGAAGAGCGTTATATCATATCCATATAACGATCTTATACAGAAATACCAACGTTTAATCAGTATTTAATACTGCTAATTTAGCATTGAGTAATGAGCTATTTATGCTTTTCGTACTGATAATGCGACCTTGATCCTTCTCGGTTGGCCCGCCGGCCGGCTCTGTCGAAAGATCAGTTTCCGTTTCCTTTATCTCCGAATCTAATTTTATCACTCAGCCGTTATAATTTACTGGTGAGATTCGACGTTATAATCTTCCTTCACGCGAAGTTTAAGACCATTTCGACGCCCACTTTAGGGTAGTTAACGACGAATTGGCGTCAAGTTCGTAATCTTAAAATAGGATTTGGCGTCTTGAAGAGCTACCAAGTTGTGTGGAAAATTATTTCCGTCTGAGGATACAATTTCGGTACCAAACTGAATGGAACCATCAGGCGTGATGTAGGCAGGCAATGTCAGCTTGTCAGTCGTTCAAGTATTTTCGGTATAATACGGGATTTTACTTTTCAGTAAATGAAGTTGAAACGGGCTTCGAGAAGAAAACACACAGCTAGAGGCTGTTGAGCTAATACGAGCAAATCATACAACATTTTCTCTCTTACCAGGCGTCATTCCAACCTAATTCTTGTTGAATTAAAGTGGGACTTTATAATATGAAAATTAAGTGACTTACGAAAGTATTTTATCGGAGACCGCACGCCCGATAATCGGGAGAATGATGGAACACAAGACGTAGAAGTTCCGCATTGTGAAGAGGTGGACTGGCCTGGCGGTCGTTGTATCTCCCGAGTTCTGTTATCTCGGTGGGAAAGGGAAGGGTCCTTTATAGATTCGTTCCCTGTGATTCACATTCTCTCGTGGTGGGACGTCGTGGAGGGGACGGCCATATGTAACACAAACAAGGAGTCGACGAAGCAGGTTTACGTCCATCGAGGTGGTCAGCCCTTGCCACGAATAACTCAAGGTCTCTCCTGTGAACTTACACATCTCGAAGACAAGCCACAAAATAGTCACGTTGGGAAGTGGCTACCTACTTTTAAAGATGATAAAAATCGTTATTTCATCATAATATGATGAATATCTTGAATGCTGCCTCACTTTAAAAATATTATTTTAAAAATTAGGCAACATTCAAGATCTAATGTTTTTCTAAAATTTCTTATAATAACAATAACGATAAACTAACAATAACACTAACAATAAATTTTGGTCATAACTAACAAAAAATGGACTGTAATGATTTCAAACCAATCCTACATTCACTGTGACCTTGATATCGTGAACGTAAATACAGAGTGGCTTTAGAACTCCCAAATCCTACATAATTTTTGGGAAAACCCCTCGATACAACTCTGTTTTAGTGAGAAACAAGATGTGTAATTTTGCATCTTCGGATAACTTGCTGCTGTTATGACTGAAGATCACGGTTTGCTTTATGCCCTTCCCAGGTTTCGTTAGGAATATGTTGTCAATTAACAGTGATTGATCTTCGTTCTTGAGTAATATTTGGTCAGTCAGCAAAAACTTTTAAATCTGTGTCTTCCCTAACGATGATCGGGATCTTGGTTTTGTCGGACATGACTACTACTAGCAACAGATTCTGTTACCGTGATCTTCTCTCTCGCTCAGCATATTTAGAACCTTCTCGGGGGTACCCATTGAAGACAACTACAGCACTGTCCTTGTACTTGGACTTGACAAATGAAATGAATTCTTTCACTTAAAGAGAAAATTGCATTGATTCATTCATTATGTTTTGCTTTTCTCCAAAAATTACTGATTTCTCCCATATTTCAGCACTCTTTTGCGTGGAAACCATAATATGGTATGAAACCATAATAATTTATCTGATAACATTTTTTCTTACGTCATATTATGACGTAAGAAAAAATGATATCAGATAAATTATTCTCTCCTCATTATTTTTATATAAAATTTTCTCCTCTTTATTTTACTAGAAATCATATTCTGCTTTGGGATAGGCTGAAAATCACTTAAAAAAAACATGATGTTAAGTGGTTTTTTGATGGTTTCTCACATTTGCCGGGCAAAATTTTGTTGGGCAACTTCAGATTCGTGTTCAACGCCCCAAAAAAACATAGGATAAACCAATAAAAACAATTAAACCAACACTTTCCACTTCGATCTCTTTTTGTGCACCGTTTTACTAGCCTAGAAGGGAGTGCGTCGGAAGACGAAGATGATCTGGAGGCAAAAGAGGGAGCTGGCGGTATAAATGATCAAAAACGACATCTTGTTTCTCCATACCTTGTTTAGGAGTTCAGAGGTTGATGAATTTGACTTTGCGTGGTCAGAAAAATGAAGAGCTTGCGTCACAACCTCTGAACGCATTTTGGTTTAAGATTCATACCTCAGCACTGGAGTGAGCGAATTTTAACTTTCAAAATGCATCTGATTTATAATTGAATTTCCTACTACTTTTGTTTCAGGGCATTTTTCAATCGGAACAGTCATTTTCAACCCACAGGCGTTAGAGGGTTATCAAGTTTTTGTGCGAAGTTGACGAAAATAGTCAATCTTTGACGACGATGGCGGCTGAACTGATTATGAACACTATTCGACGCGAAATTTATTGTATCATTGTAGCGTCGTGAGGTTTACTACCAAACATCTCACAGACCCCGCATCACGGCTCACGTACTCGGTATTTATAGTTCAATTTTATTTACCTTTTGAGAACGTTCGTGGACCACCCTAAAAGATTATTTCCCAGGTTTCGTGGGCCGATACGGCCCTCAGGCCCGTTATTGGGGGTTTACGGGGTTATGAGAAGGAATTCAGGGCAGACCTTTATTCCAGTTTATAGCTCCCGTTCATCATTATTCCTTTCCCTCGCCTGAAGGTTGCTGGAATATTTGGGTTTATTAACATCCCCCTGACGCCTTCTGTTTCTTAACTTGAAATTAAAGCCTCGTCTCAACTTTGTGGCTGATCTTTCGACCCCTCATAAGACGTACGGAATGAACGCAATAAATTATTAATTAAATAAATGTCAAATTGGAATGTTGGCCGAATCGACTATGAACTACAGAAGCGTAGTATTATAGAATTTCCAAATCAAATCGAAAATTTAACAAATAAACTTCGGAAGTTGTCTATATCGAGGGTCTCACGGCAACTTCCCACATCTTCATTTGGGCGACTTGTCAGCAGAGCCAAAAAACCATCTGCCAATGTCTATGTTTACTGAGTAATTTAAGTGTTACCTAACTTATACTTAGTTAGATCGTTCCGCCGGGGGAAGACGCTTCGAATGGTATGCATAACTCATTTTGACCAAAAGTGACGATGTGGGGTGTTGCCGTGAGACCCTCGATATATAGACAATTTCCGATTATTTTCTCATATTTCGACCGGTAAGTAGTATGTTTGGTGGAAATAGATTATCTGGTAACGAACCAGTTCCTGGGAAATTCAATGTGGTGTATTTAAGGGGCCAAATTCTTGAAAAACATCATCAAATAAAAATTCCTGGGATTTTGAATCTTAACGGTATAACGGATTTTGATCAAATCAAAATCGCCTGTAAACTAGGGTTTTGTGAGCGAAGATAAGACCGAATTTGTGTTGTGTCGTCCATAATCTGGTGAATGTCTTAGTAAATTGTCAGGATGTAAATTAAGTATTACAAGTGCCTGCAGAAGGACTTTAAGCTTTCCATCTACCAAACATTAGGTCATCTAGCTAACCATCATTCTTCCCTTTCATTTTCTGGTCCTAATTTTTAATTTCACAGTTTTCTATATCCGTTCACCACTGTACATATACCACGATTTTGCTAAATACATGGAAACACCATTTTTTTGAAAATGCCTCGTCACCAGTATAGCTCAAATTGTTCAACTGAATTTAACAGTTACTCAATATAACAGAGGGTTGGGAAACGTAACTTCTCTGTCTGAATATGCTTCTGTTCTGTAAAATGCTTCTAAACTCCTTGGGCAATAATTACCCTTATGCATTTTTTTTCTTCGAATGTGAATAAGAGTGAAATAAATTTATTTGAAGGAAATAAATTTATTTGAAGGAATTTTCCTGTAAATTCATAAATTTATTTGAAGGAATTTTCCTGTATTCATCACCCAGATGGACATTTCGCCACACATTTACATGTTAATCGTGCACAAGGTTTGCAAGCGCTACAACGCGCGAAAGTTTCAAGATCAGACTTGTCCATCAAGTGGATGTTGAACCTGATTCTCATAGTGTACAGACAGGTCCCAACGTGTCTCGGCCTTGGGGTCGTACTGGCAAGTCTTCTCAAAACTTTCACTGTCGTAGAAATAGTGAAGAAATCCGTTGGGGTCCTTAAACATGAAATGAATCATTTTCTCTATAGACTATATATGAGGATTTATGTGAATAGGAATAATTCAAATCTGAGCGTCTTTTCCAATGGATGCTCTCTACTGCAACAAGTTATATGGAATTCAGAAAATCATGAAGACCATAAAGAATAAACCAACTAGCCGAGTAGCTGTAGGTAAATAAGTATCACCTTTAGAATAAGTAGATGATCGGCATCCCGTCCATCATGTGAAATCTGACAAAGCGGCTGTAATATGTTTTCAGCAGGACACCGTTGTTGGATCATCTGCACCATCAAACAACACGTTATGTCTTTCAAGGACATTTCCTCAGTCATACACTAATTAATTGTGGGATCAATTGTTGAACGTTAGCTTTTGGTGAATTCTTCTCAGAATGTTCTGAATGAATGAAGCGGCCTTCGTGAGGTTATGCCAGGTCATATCGTTACGGCCATTTCGAAAGCGCCAATCTGCTTTTTTGGTCAATATTAGTTGGGCACTGCTGAGTTGGGCACACCATGACAGAGCCGACATACGTAATTCCCAGTGGATTTTTTGAAAATAAATTCTTTTCGCTCATCTGTAGAGGCATTACAATTAAAATGACCGAAAAAATCAGATTGGCGCAGTTCTTAAGTGTACGTGTATTCTGTTATCGGCAATAAATTGGGTCCTGTATGAACCAATTTGGCTCATGCGGCAAAAGATTCTTAATTTCATGGGTCGTATATTACCCTTTTACTGATCTAATCTGAAATTTATACCTAATAAAAATCCACCCTTTCAGCTCAAAATAACCCTTTTGATTTGCACATTTCAGATATACCTTGAAGAGCGAAACCAAAAAAGGCGATCTTAGTGGGCGCTGTAGACCCAGTTTTAAGTTTTCTGTCCACGAAAGTTTGGTTATCAGAGCTCGCATCTCACAATCAAAACGGGAATCAGCCGAATTTCTGTATTTTAGAGATACGAAGAAGGAATTGAAGGCACTAGACAACGCGTGACGTCACCACAGAATCAATAAATCTTAGGGTTTAACCCTAACGACTCATAAAAACCTGACTCAGATCGTATACAGCTAAGATACAGGTATACTATTACTTATTTATTGCATTATGGTATTGTACTCGAATGATATTTCAGTAACAGTGGCAGTTCTGACCTTGAGCGATTTCAAAGGTGCGGTGTACGACATATGGCCGCAGCTTTGCTCAACATCTTTGTCCGTTTTCATGTACCGTACGCGGCTGTTCTTGTTCCCAAAGAACAGCGTGAACTCTTTGACCGTTTTGCTGATGACCATCACACATAACAATTCACTCCAGAATTCGAGTGAGGCATCCAAATCCTTCACTCTAAAAAACAAGAAAGAAATTTGGTCCAACAGTTTTCTATGTGTATTTTTTAACGAATATTATATTCTATGTCAACTAGCCTACTTGAGGTATATCTCCGCGAGGGGATCACAGAACCGATGCTGCTCGTCAATGAGGTTATAGACACGGCCATTGGGGCTCGTCACGTTGAAACTCTTGTCATCAACTGCCTCCTATCGTCAAAAGTACACACGTCACAAAAATGTTACAGACATTTAAAGCTCGTTTTATGCTTTTACAATGGAGAATAGCCACGAGTTTTATAACCTTTCATTTCAAAATTTTGTGTGTTATTGGGTTCAATACACCAGAAGTAGTCAATACAGTCCAGGCCAGCAATACATCCTTGCTTGCAAAAGGTCCGGTCATTATGCATTTTTATAATATAAAAATATTATAAAAAACATATTATGTTCTTGGGACACAAATGAATAGTAAGAAACCAGAAAAGCAGCGACCTAAAACTAAAATGTCTACATTTTCGAACTTTTTTGGGTTTTGCTCAATATCTCATTAAAAGAAGAGTCTGACGGGTAAGGACACATCATACACTCTCAAACTAGACTAAATTTACTACAATTTGAGACCCAGAGCGAGCTTTGTACAACCATTATTTCTCAAGATACAGATCTTCAAAAACAGGCCTAATCTGCCAAGTCTTGGAAGATTAGGCCTGTTTTTGAAGAGCTGTATCTTGTGAACTAATGGTCGAACAGGGCTCACTTTGTGAAAACGGTCGAAATAGTCTTTTTTTAGAAACAATTTCATTCTACATAACATTTGATGTATTTTTAAAATACATCAAATGTTATGTAGAATGAAATTGTAGTAATTTAATTTAATGTAATTAGTTATAACTTGAGATCACAAGGATATCTGTAGGCCGTTCTCTTAAAAACGGCAGATAACCAAAAACAGCCATATGTGGCTTTTGATGGAAAATGCTCTTTTTTCTCGAGAAAATAGGTCTTATATGAAAGTTAAGGTCCAAAATAACGTCAGGTCCATAATATAAGGCCTATAATGTCAAATGGAATTACATAGATGGTCACTCTTTGGCCTCAGTTTGGCAGGTGTGGTTGTTGATGAGGTTGTATTGATTCCTGAGGAGAGAGACAGGGCAAGAAAAAATGAAGGTCCTCAGAGGTCCTTCCAAATACGTAAGGCTAAATTCAAAACTAACTTGGGTAAAATTGGTGCAAATGATCAAACATCGCAGTTGTGGGTCCAATATTTTTTCGTATGACCACTTTGATCAAACTATTTATACAGGCAGAGCGTACTAGTGATTGAAATCGTCATTTACTGTTCATATACTGTCCATAATTACATTGTCATTTAAACAACATACTGGACCTTCATGACCGGACCTATTGCAAGCACAGATGTACATCTTGGAACGAAGTTGTTGTAAATGTAATTAGTTTTAACTTGAGATCACAAGGATATCTGTAGGCCCAGAGGTTCTCTCAAAAAACGGCAGATAACCAAAAACAGTCATAAAATTTATGAGCATTTGCCACCGAAACTCATATTTAATGTTCTCTCGATTTTTTTTAATTTTTTTATTTTTTTTTCATTTTTTAAATTTTCATTTATTATTATTATTTTTTGCTAGGAAATAGGTAGGTCATACGTGAATATTAAATGGATCGATAAAATCAGGGGCGTCTTGAAACTCCTACGTCCTGACCCACGGGTATTCTCCATCCTACATCCTAATTTCTCGTTCATACACTGGTACAACCTGCTATACATCACGTCACCCACCATAGAAAACCCCATCGCTTTCGCCCGAGCGATCGCCGGGAGGGATTTTATAGTCGCTCCAATCCATTCGTTGCTGAGTCCGAAGTCGACTTCGCGGTAGAAATAGACGATGACGATCCCGAAATGCGACTTCTCAGGGCCGTACCCGAAAACGGTTTTGCACCACCGGTTTTCAAACCGTTCGATACACGCTGACTGCGCCGGTTTGTTCTTTTCGACATGGCGGAGTACCTTCATCTCTAGAACGGTCCTGCAATAATCCAGTCGTACAAGTCTTTATTAAGTCATATCGGGTCTCTACGTAACTAGATTACACTCTGAGAATGTAAAGGATTGTTCCAATCAAGCAACAGGGCCACAATAGTATTACCTACTCCTAAAATCCTACCTACATTTTCAGAGTAAATCAAGAAGATCGTTACTCCAGCTTGAAGCCTACAAAAGCTGATCCTACAAGGATGTGTTCCAAGTCCCGTTATTTACCTTTTGTAGACACGGGACCTATCAGTACAAGAAGACCACAACTGTTGATACTTTTGCAAATGACACGGCAATCCTCTCTGTTGGAGAAGATGTGGAAACCTCAAACCCAAAAATTACAAAAGTCTACTAAGATTGACAAGTAAACTGGAACGAAGTGTGGAGAACGAAGAACGCAGCAAAATCATTAAGCATCAACTTCACAACCCGAAGAACCCCAGCCTTTGATGTAGAGATCAACTCAATTAAAATACCGTACACTGACACCGTCAAGCACCTTTGGTGACTTTTCACTCCAAACTAAATTGGAATAAGCACACCAAGAAGAAGAAGATGGAACTGATGATCAAACTCAAAAGCATGTACCTATTGCTTGATGGGAAGGAATTCAGTTCTTTCACTTCACAAAAAACTGCTAATATATACCCATGTGGGATCTGATGTCCATTATATTGTAATATTCTAATTGTTTTAACGCATCTTGTTCCATGAGAGCAAACTACTTATATTCAAGCTGGCATCAAGAACAAGCTTAAGCCGCGTTCGAAATGAACAAAGAAGGAATTACACAGAGTTACCAGAGCAGATCACTTACTCCACCTACCTAAAGAAGAAAGAATGCGCCCGCCGATCGTTAATAACGTAAGTGAAATGAACTGGCCTGATCCCAAAGTACATCGTCCTGTAGACGAATAACGTATCCCGAAGTAACGAAGACGCTGAATTCGGAAGCGGTTTAGGTTCCCAACAAACTCAACGGAAAAAAGTTACTTAAATTCTCACTGATATAGTTGCCAGGGGTGCGATAAAATTCTATTTCAGTATCAAATTTATATTAATGTAGTTAAAACATTGACTTCAAAATCCACAGTGCCACCACCAGTTTTTAAGGTCGGCGGTACCTTGTGGATTTTATTTATGTCATTGAAAATATCGAGTTTTCACGGACTTTCCTAAAACATCAGGTAGGATCAGTGGCATATATTGAATTGAGATACGGCGAGGTTGGTACGTTCTAATCATGTTACGAATTTCTTTCTCCTCATTGCGAGGGATTCGACAGGATACGATTATATATATATCTGTGGTGGGTTGACCCTGCGCTGGCCTCGTAGGTACAATAAGACCACTATTAACGCGATGATTATCTCACTTTACAAAAATGTTCTCGAATAAGAAAGTCAAGATAATACAACTCCCGACGCGCTCATCTCATTTCCTGAGAAAGGCTTCAACCCGTTGCGTGGGAAGGAAGGTCAACCTGTCCCTATTCATTTAGTCTGAACCTCGCAAATATTTGATCCTGAAACCTTTTCTCTGTTTTTCGTCAGGTTATAAAAGGGTCTGCTGTCAGGTTTGACCACCGTCATATCGTTTTGATGACCGCCCTTAGAAACAGGGGTCAACACTTGAAGAAACGAATTCGTTTGCTCACTCAACAGCGAATTTAATACCTGTATAACCTTGAAAAACCACAGGCCACATTGTGCCGCTCACTTTTTAGTGACCAAAACAGTTTTCGGCCATACATACCAAATTACAACTTCATAGAGTGAGTAGCCTAGAATTTAGCTGTAGGAGCCACTCAGCTGTTCCTGGGCCTATTCTGCTTAAAGTTAAGTTCTAAGGAGACTACAAAAAGAGAATTACAGCTTCATGGATTGAATGGCATAGAATTTAGCTGTAGGGGCCACTCAGCTGTTCCTGGGCCTATTCTGCTTAAAGTTAAGTCCTAAGGAGGCTACAAAAAGAGAATTACAGCTTCATGGATTGAATGGCCTAGAATTCAGCTGTAGGAGCCACTCAGCTGTTCCTGGGCCTATTCTGCTTAAAGTTAAGTCCTAAGGAGGCTACAAAAAGAGAATTACAGCTTCATGGATTGAATGGCATAGAATTTAGCTGTAGGGGCCACTCAGCTGTTCCTGGGCCTATTCTGCTTAAAGTCAAGTCCTAAGGAGGCTACAAAAAGAGAATTACAGCTTCATGGATTGAATGGCATAGAATTTAGCTGTAGGGGCCACTCAGCTGTTCCTGGGCCTATTCTGCTTAAAGTTAAGTCCTAAGGAGGCTACAACAAAAACATAACAGCTTTATGGATTGAATGGCCTAGAATTTAGCTGTAGGGGCCACTCAGCTGTTCCTGGGCCTATTCTGCTTAAAGTTAAGTCCTAAGGAGGCTACAACAAAAACATAACAGCTTTATGGATTGAATGGCCTAGAATTTAGCTGAAGGGGCCACTCAGCTGTTCCTGGGCCTATTCTGCTTAAAGTTAAGTCCTAAGGAGGCTACAAAAAGAGAATTACAGCTTCATGGATTGAATGGCATAGAATTTAGCTGTAGGGGCCACTCAGCTGTTCCTGGGCCTATTCTGCTTAAAGTTAAGTCCTAAGGAGGCTACAAACAGAGAATTACAGCTTCATGGATTGAATGGCCTAGAATTTGGCCCATGGGAGAGACTGGGATCAAAGTCGCAGTCACCAGTTAGATGCATACCTAGCAATACAAGCAGGGTGGCCTCTTTGATGAACCCTCCGATAATAATGAGAAAACCTATCACGGCTACATGGCGTACAAGCGGCAGTTCGAGAACAGTAACAAAAGGACGAGTCATAAATTTTCCATAAGAGTCGGAACAGGGACAGAAATCGGGGACAAGGCTCCAAACCGAATCACACGCGTAAAAATATGTTTCATGTTATAACAAAAACTTCTCTCCGCCTAAATAATTGGGTAAGTAGATTTTTGTTTTAGTAAATTCGTACAACTCCGCTGACCCCCAACAAAGCCAGCAACTTAAGGCGACAATCCAGCTTTTTGTTCGTACTCGAGGGATTATCATTATACGCTAACATTAAGATTCAGTACAACTTTAACCGAGTTGGGGCAAGAGGGGAGAATTAGCGTTGGAAGTTACTCGTACTGTTTCCTTTGTGCTCTGAGTCACCTCTTCCTTTGATAAAACCCCTTTTGGAAGATTGCAACCGAGAAGTGTGTTCCACGCAGGTTCCTCAACATTGATGGGAAAACTTCTGTTGAATTTTTTAATCGAGAAAAACGTCACTAGGAAAATAGAGTTGAGAAAGAGGAGTTTTCTTCAACAATTTCAAGGGATTGTTGGTGGAACTTGAAGTTGATCAAATTTCTTACTGGAAACTGGTGGTTTTGGTGATTAGAATGTCCGCTACTTCTAAATTTGAGACATGAAAAATATTTCACACATTAGTGTCCTCAAGTATGAACAGTGTTCTTGACTATTAACTGAATTATCTTAATTATTCCAATAATTTGGTTCGTTTCGTTACAAGTTTTATTTTTTGTTCCAGGTAAGCTGCTGGTAGCAGTTATTGTGAGAATTCATCAACAATCATAAGGTACCTACTTGAATGTATTTACCTCTTGTTATGTTGGCCATACTGTAGGTAACTGCCAACGTACATTGTGTGTATAAACAAATAAACAAGATATAACCCTTTGAGCCATGAAATGTATTGTACGTGATGATATTGAATCGGTGCCATGAGCTGAACTCGTAGTTTGTTGTTGAAACAACTCGAGATGGCACCAAGTGAGGACGCTCGTGTCAATCAAACTGTTTGAAGTGCTAACGAGTTTCCCTTTAGTTGAAAATCTGAGGCGGGCCAAGCGAATTGATGCTGCGGAAAGACGACGATGTCTTTACGGTAAACACTACTGTTGGCCATTAGAGCGCCTGACGCCTGCACAAAGGTGACCGCTCACCAACCAGCGACAGGAAAGCGCCTGTACAAAGGTTCATTGGAAGGAGAGGGATTGTCACAAAGGGTTCGGTGACGTCCGCTAATTGGACGGGAAGGCGGGTTTGAGTAGAAATAGCTCCCTGTTCCCTGTTCGAATATGGGAATATTGAGAATACCGGACCGATTCACGTAGGCGGAACGGCGGATTTGTGGGAACCGTGAATGTAACCTCTCCATGTCGAGCCTGAGTAAATCGAGAGACAGAGTGTAGGTTGAGTATGGTTTCCACATTGTTGATGCGTCACAATCAAACTTCCTAGAAATGTTGTGGTAAATTGACGGCAGATCCTGGTTCAATATCAATACTGACTACATTGTCTGATTTGTTAGCGAATTTTCAAAGAAAAGGAAGCTATTGTTCACAGTGCAAAATGTTTAACACTCGAATTTCCGAAAAATTTTCTTATCAAAATCCACTCCAGACCATCCTGAATTCACTGCCAAAAGACACCATATCGAGAAAATTGAGATTAAAACATCGTTTTGCACAGAGTATCTGTCTTGGCAATCGAAAGGCTCAGTCCGATTATATACTGAAGTTAATGGAACTTTTACTCAATCAAGTTTTCCATCTCGATGGCCCTGTGTAACGTGAGGAGGGCCGAAAAACCTCAAAATTTGCAGTCTGTTCTCGGTCTTTGGCTCATAACTTCTAAACTAAGCGGTTTTCGACCAAAACGTACATGTTCAAAGTTGTAGAGCATTGAATTTCCTACAATATTCAATATACACTTTGATCCTGAGCCAAACATTAATTGAGATAGAGCCGAGCAAAGTAAGAGGAATTTTCTTAAAAATGATGGTTTTGGCCCTCTATCAATTACTATCAGTTCTATGGTAATCTATGAGGAAAACGAGGGATCCGCTGAATAAGTGCCTGGTTTTGTGAAGTACAGTTAATGCAATGTTATAGTGGCAGGTCATCATCCTACTGAACATTCCTGACTTGAATCCCCTTGGCTTCCTGTTCACCCTTCAGCGTCGTTATGAGTTTCATGTTGTTTGTGTCGTTGGAGAGAAATTTGGCCTGCGTGAGGTCGTCTTGAAGAATAAGAACTTAGCAGAGTGCTTTGGTAGCTTATTCCACTATAAGTGGATTAAAGGAGAATTTATACTGTGTTTACAACAACCTATAGATATAGATAATATTGTCTGGCTAATATCTGGCTAGTATCACACTAATATCACTGTGAGGCTAGTTTCAAGCAGCTAAATGAGAAATTACAGGTTCTCTCTTGATAGCCGAAAATTAAGCCAGTGGTCGAAATAGGAAGTGGTGAAAATCACAATGACCAGTGGTGGAAGACACAGTCACTCAACTACCCTCGATATGCCATAGTTTCCCCGGAGGGATGAAAAGAACCCGTTTCTGCCCTTCTTTTCCGCCTCCGATTGTTATTTGCTCAATTACTTGAGCCAACAACCTTCTGACCACTACAAGCCCTTACCTACGGCTAGTACCAGCAACCTTCGCCCTTGGCCCTTTGAGAGTTCAACCCTCGAGTCTCACTCCTTTTATACGCCTCCTCCTACACTCCTTCTGTAGGACCTTCTCACTTCAGACGAGCTTAAATCAGTTTCCGTTCGTGGGCCCTCCAAATCCTCAGTGGGCGATAACGATAATCTTTTAATGAAGAGTAAAATATAATATTGCCAGAGTAAAAGTTGAAATTGAATGTCAAGTTTTATAATACGTATCCACTGCGAAGTTCCAAACAGCCAAATGTATACGTGGGTAGTTGACTACTTTCGAAGTGAATCAAAAACATTAAATTGCCTTCATTCATTTTGAAAGACATTAATTTAATTATTAATTTTCCCAGACTCCACGTCTTGGCTTTATTACGTTAGAGTTATAATTTTTATTAAATCAGTTCGGTTCAAGCTGTTATTCAAGCGGTTCAAGCTGTTAACAAAATCGTTATTTCCCCGTTCCTTGAGCGGCTGATGCCGTAAATCTTGAGTCAGATTGACATAATTCGGTTGTCAATAACTTTGTCAATAATATGTCTGATATTTGATACAACTTGGTGCCTACGCTATTGACGTTGTATTCCTCACCTTGACAACCTCAGCCGCCTCGCAAAAAGTAGGATGGTTTTCAATTGACGTCACACCCTCTCAAGCACAAACGCGAACTTCAGTTAATGAGGAACACCAGCCACATTTTCCACGACATTGAATAAATTTTATATTTCTCAGGTAGATACTTGAAAATGGCAATTCCATTCCACGATATCCGACACTAAACGTCTATTACACTTATTATTAGGTACATGATAATATCTGTCAGTTTTAATTGACCCTCTCGGTAAACTCTCCATAACGAGGCTAATCCGGCTTTAATCGTGGTAGGAACGCCGCTACTGATTTTAAACTTTCAGCTTCAATGGTATATTCCTTGAAAAGTTGATTTATTGGTAACCTACAGTATGAGTCGTGTTCCGATAAAATTTAAGGATTGTGTCAACAAATAATTTCCAACACATTTTCAAGACTCATATCCCTCAATTTAAGGATGGAACAGGGAGGTACTCAACTGGCACAATATAGATATAAATAAACATTAACATTAAACATTAACATAAATTGCATCGTGAACCAATAACTAAAGGAACTTCATGTATAAACATGACGAATACATTATTAATACTTTTTTCGTTAGGGCCAAATGTATACTTATAATTTTTCATTATATTGATAGACTATTGAAAACCACAATAACAGTAGGAAATATGTTTTACGTAAGGCACATTGTAATTGTAAAAGAGCGCTCTAAATGTGCGCAAAAATATTCTCTACACAAATCATCTACGGGGCAGCGCAGCTAGTTTGGGTAAATTGGCTCGCAAATTTGAATATACATCAACCGACTAAATTTGGGGGAGTCCACCTGTATATGTAAATGCTGATATCCACAATTACTGTGCTCTTGTAGTTTAATCATTTAGGCGCGTAAGATATTTTGAATATACGCCTGTAAACTTGTTGAAATTCACAGTGCACACAAATTTACACAGTACTACAACTTGTTTAAGCAAATCTCAACAACGATCGAGACTTGTAATTTTCTGAATTGGTCCTCAGATAGTACAATTAAGCAGACTGATGTTGCAGTCTGAGGCAACAACACCTCCTAGCCCTGTACTCGCCCTTTCAAAAACACACGTCGCCTATGCCCCACATTGAAATAAGGCACTAAAATACAATTTGTATTATAAAACGTTAGTTTACCCAAACAATTTGGACCACCCTTTCGGAATACTGGCAGTTTTATTGTTAAATGCGAGAAGGATCTGTATCAATGCAGGGGTCACATTTTGGTAGGCAGCTCTTGGAAATACATAAATAGTTGAACCACGATTATCCGTGGCCCTTCTCCCACTATTACCCCGGTCAATCGAGGTTTTACTGCATAAAGAAAATATATTACTCTGCATATATGAAGCATAATATGCATTTTATAGGATATGACATTTTGGACATTGGGGATTTTCTATTTTTAGAATTTATTGTCTTGGAATTCCTTCAATTCGACTTAGAAAAACCCCGAATTATTTCAGGTATTGATTTTGATAAAACGGTATTTCCACCTAATATTTGATGATTACGAACGTCAGAGGTGTTTGATCCTATCGATCGCCTCCATGTACTTTGAAGCGCTGACCTCCTGTACGATCCGGATCTTTGAACTCGTTTCATCGTCGAGGTGGTCCAGAACGACGAGCTGCCCTCGGGTGTGTGTTCCGGCAAGTTCGACGCCAACGTGGTGACGTGCGTCTTGTAGAACGGAATCGTCAGTCGTCAACACGACCGCGAGCAGAACGTCCGACGACACGAAATTGTCAAGCCCCATCGCTTTCTTCTTCGACGTCAGCGGGCTTTCGATCTCGTTGAGAAACTTCATTCCTGGACCATCACATTTTTCGAGGTTCTCCTTCCAACTCTGAAAAGTTCTTAAATTGTTAATTAAGAACCAACAATTAACAGACAATAATAACATCATGTAATGAGCAGAGGCTATTCCCGATTATCTATGAACGTGTCACGTGTATGTCCCAATCCTATCATATTCTAAATTTCCCCTCAACTATTTGAGTGTACTGGAGTGACCCCCAAGCATCTTAATCTAAATCTATCCAATAAAATTTATAGATTAAAATATTTAATATTGTTTTATGTGATCCCCAGATCGAGAATTCAGTCTTCGACTTCGGCTCCAGAGGACTGCAGGATACTCTATATTTACCCGCAGGATAAGACTGGAGGTAGAGGGAACGATTCACGAACAATATAACTTTATTGAAGAACGATTAGCCCGGAAAGGACAAATTTAATAACAGAACGAGGCGAACAGATCGGAGAATATAACGCAACGACTGCGCAGGGTCTTGAGCAAACCACGCACAAAGAAGGGGACGTGCTTTTAGGACTGGCCGCCAGGGGTGGTGTGGTATGAACTAATTATCATTATTTAACCTAGAACTAGTCGTAAATCCCATGACCTAATTGATCTAAATGAGATAAAATAATTTAGAGTGGTAGAACTAATTATAAGAACCTAAGGAAATTATTGTGTCAGAGAAGGTGCTGCTTCTGGCGTTGAACTTCGTGGTTGTTTCGATGTACCAAATCGAATCATTCATGATACGGACATCGTCTTATTTAACTCCACTGGCAACTATTGAAGAACTCCATACCGACTAGGAATTGCTCCGGTGCGCCAAAAATACCAAATTTTATTAAGCTCATGAAAATTAATGTCAGCAACAGTAACTGTACTAATGGGATAGAGAAGTGTCGGTCGATATGATGAAGGGAAGTACGTTTAATTTACAGAAAGGCTCTTAACTGCGAGTGTTTTGTGGTATAGGGTGATTTTGAAGCTACTGTATCAACGCAACACCTTGTTCCCATTTATCATCGTCAATTTACTCTACTACTACTCATGAACAGTTCATGAGTAGTAGTAGAGTAAATTGATACAGTAGCGTTGATACAGTAGCTTCAAAATCACCCTATACCACAAAACACTCGTAGTTAAGAGCCTTTCTGTAAATTAAACGTACTTCCCTTCATCATATCGACCGACACTTCTCTATCCCATTAGTACATTTACACCACCATTGGCTCTTGTAGCACATTCCGAGTCAATATACCCAATTCCGTTGCGTTATAAAGCCACAGTACATATTATATTAATACTGTAAATTCTTTACGAGCAAATCAACCAAATAAACTTTTCGGGTACCTATAATTTTGTAACAAGACTGACAACAAGATTTTCAATATCAACAACAACTTGGTTCTAAAAACACTCGGTTGTAGGTGCGTTTTACCTTCCGCTGTACTTAGTATCGTACTAGCTGTCGGCCCCGTTACTGACGGGCAGAACTCGGGGTGTGTCCATCTATCTCTGTTACCTGTCCCGGATGGGCAGAACTAGGGATGGATCCATCTATCCATCTGCCACTCTTACCTGTCGCTGTACGGATTATACCTCTTACATGTCCCTTTACAAACCCTTATAATCTTAAATACCAAAAATAATATTCATCTGCCTCACGGGAATGAAGAGTTTAAGATTTTTATGTTTCGGCTTTCTTATAAACCCCCACCCGTATGCATCGGATCCGGAAGTGAACCCCCCCCCCCCCCCCTATGTCCTTCCCCGATAACGGAAACATCTCAATTCGGGAAATGGGTTTGATCCATTGAGCAGTTTTTGGGAATTTTAATTTTTTTTTATTTCGGCTTCCCTATATATATATATATACCCCCACCCGTATGCATCGGATCCGGAAGTGAACCCCCCTATGCCCTTCCACGATCACGGAAACATTTAAATACGGGAGAAAAGTTCGATCCATTGAGCCGTTTTTGCGTGATTGAACGACAGACAGACGGACACTAAATTCAAAATCGGCATGGTTCGAAATATTTCAAAAATACTCAAGGAATCAAACATCGTCTCTAAATTTAGTTATATAGATAGATGTGTATATATCACCCGTTTAACCATCTTAATCGATGCCAATTTAAGTGTACGCGTGAACTTATAAAGGGACTATTTCTTATTTCAGTATCATTACATGGTAATTCGTACCAAACTTATTTTAGTACTACGACAAGTTTCCCAGGGAAGGAGAGTGCACTTGTTGCCCAGCCCTCTGAAAACAATATCCGCGGCTTCTGGGTCCACGTGAATATTGAATTCCGGTCGTTTAGTCGAGTTTCCCAGCGCTGAAAATTGAACAAAACTTTGATCAGTTGTGAGGGTGGAGGGGGGGGGGGGGTGATAAGGAATGAAAACGGTTGTTAATTAAATTACAAAATAACTCGTATAATCTCGGGTTTGTACCGTCTCAATATGAAGCTTATTGGGTTCATATGATTAATAAATACCTACCTGTGTAATTTCCTCCCATGATGAAGACGTCTTTGAGGTTATTCGCGAAATCCGGAAACGCTCGCATGGCCAACGCCACGTTGGTGAGTGGCCCCAGACAAACCAACGTGATTCGCCCTGTAACCGGTACAGATTCCATAATATTATGGATCTATGAAATTCCAAATGTTCGGTGTGTTGAATATTATTAAAGCTAAAGAGTATTCGAAATTTAAAATGAACGCATATTTCTTGTGATTATACACACCTTCATATTTCTGTGCCAATTCGTTCAATATAACGAAAGCTGGTTCAGGGCGGACTGAAACGGATTGGGGAAGTTCCGGGAGGACGACGTCGCCGAAACCGTTGCGCCCGTGGAAAAATTGGAAGTCGTCTGGAAGCGGCGATCCCGACAAGCGAGGGATCAGTGGCGAGTCGGATCCTCTGTAAACTGGTACCTGAAGCCCAAAATTGCCGTATCACTATCAATACTACAATCTGCATAATATATTATATTATAGCATATTATATTATAGTCCACAATTAAGTATTCCAGTCATTTTTAAAAAAAATTGTATAGAACTATAACAAAATCCCCTTCTGTTTTATTATCTTCGATAATGGACCATTAGAATCGCCCAAGAAAAAGAAAAATATATATATTTATATAACCCCCTCCTCAAAATTTGAGGATTTTTTTTTAGAATTAACCAATTGAAAATAGATGATCTCTTGAAGAAATCGAAACTCAATCCAACGATCCACAATCGCCCATAAACACTATAATGCCTCAATCGGAAGCTTGATTTCTATTTTTCTTCAAAAATGCATCCTCAAAGTAGTCTCAAAATGATCCAAATTCTCCTAAAAAAGGGCCATGTTTTTAATTTTTTTCGTGCAATACCTAACTTGTTGTTTGGGGTCTTCAGACAAAGGGAAAAATGTCTTTATGGGTATCCCTCCCCCCATAATTTCCCCAAAAAATGCCGTCCTTCCAGAAGGAAAGTAGGAGAATCGATCATCAAAAGACCTCAAATTCATAGAAGCATCGTTTACTGAGAAAAAATTCTGGAACAATTATATAAATCATCTTAAAAGTAAAAAAATTTCTGCTTAAAAATAAAATTCTTGAAGTCAATTGGATGTTTAAATCCGTAAGGTTATCAGCTTTCCTGGAGAAGAAAAAATTATATGAACACTATCAGGTTTTACTTTGGAATTTGGAAATTAGTTTACATTTTTTACTAGGTACCTTCAGCTGAAAAGAATTGGGCCTACCTCGAATGAACTTGCATCCATGTTTACAAAAGTATGGCACCATCGATTCATCAACCCCTTAGACGTTCATCAAGCAATTTGACGAGAGGACGGATTTTGGCTGCAAATCCCACATCCGATTTTTAATTCCGATTTTTGTAATCTACTGGGGAGGGGGGGGGGGGGTGATTTTTTTTCTTGGGCGATTCCAAAGGTTCATTATCGAAGATAATAACCCCAAAACACCTTTTTCACAAATCATCATCAACCGGTCTGCGCAAATAGCGTTAATGATCTACTTCGATCCGGCACGGTTGACCCAGATACGGGAGGTTTGTTCCAACCGTCCCTAATTGTTCACGTTCCCAGACGTGAGAGGGTTAGTGGGACTACATAGTGAAAATTTAATCAGATCGATGTTCAACTCCAAAAACTCGAGCTGTCACCAACTCTCGTATTAACTACGTGAATACTGAACGAAATAATTGAGAAATTTCTAAATTAGTAAATTAGTAAATATACTTTTCTCCCATGAGATTCGCCAGATTTGGCACTCGACTCTGTCAGTTAGGTCAATCTAGAGGCAGGTTAGGGAGGGTTGGAAAAACGTACTCTCATTAGGCGTCATATCATAGGTCGGTATTGATTACCCACTGTTATATTGGAGAGTTTATTTGGCCTATAACGAATTCCAGGACCACAAGTCAATTTGTTGTTATACCTCATTGAAATAATCGTAAAGTAAAATTCGTTCACCCTGTTGTTAGTGAATTGGGCTGAAAGTCTCAAATTGTTCGTCGATACGTTGTCTAGAGTTGTGTTTCCAAAGACGCAAGTTAACGCCATGATTTCTATGTTGGGGTCGTTCAACATCAGAAAAATGGCCCAGGCATCGTCGACCCCTCCATCGTTATCCACTATCACCAACTTCTTCATTGCGCGGTTATACGTATTTTTCCAAGACAAAGGATGTCAATCTGAAAACAAACAAAAGAAGTTAGTTGGTTTATCATAATGAAAAATTGCAATTCAGGCAGTATTTTATAGTCAGATTGGAAAACAACGGTTATCATTGTAGCTTCCTATGAAAATTTCATTTAATGAGATGTAAAATAAAAACAGGAATTAAGTACGTTCTTATAAAGCGGGATTTTTACACAAAGAAATTCACTGGAATCAACTAGGTTAATGGACATTACTATACATTCTCAACCATTGTAGTCTACGTACCATTAAGTTTTTACTATTAATCGTAAGTCAATACCCCTTTAATTTTACTATGAAATGAATTGTTACCTATTTATAGAGTAGCTAATTAGATCAGTGTTATTCAATCGATGATCTAATTCAGAGAAGGAAACGGGCAGAAACCATCAATATGACAGAAACCTCGAAGGAAACTCCCTCTTTGATTATATCACCAAAATCTATACACGATACATAGACACTGGATATGGATCACAAGTTCAAAATGTTTGGTTCTGTTAAGGAGGAATCTTTTTATTCAGAAATATCATCTCAACAATTCAATTATAGCTCACGTAATATTATCCCGAATAGAGGTACCACGATACACACTGAAATGCTGCTTAGGCCTCATCGTGAATAACAACAGGTTCATTATACGAGTAATTAGAACACAATATTAATAATCGGCCTAAGTATAAATCCTCTGATATACTGGTACAAACAGACAATTCAATCGGTGAGGTGATGTATGTTTCCATATGAGCAAGTTGTATTTTTCTCCACTATAAATTTTGCTGGTTGAAGACGCTTTGCTCCATTATCTCAGGTACAATAATTTTAAAACATTATAATTCTTTTCCTCACCAACCTGACTCAAGCAAGAGATGGGAGTCCAATGGGGGCAAATCAGCGCCACCAAACCAATTTGAACGCTTATTTAAAAGAAAGTTTTTATTCAAAAATAAGGAAGAAATTCACGTTCTTCAGTTTAAAATATCCAAAAGAAAGGTTCCTACGAGTGGTCACTTTGACAACAAGATTTTAAAGTTTCTTCTCTAATTAGTCTTTAAATTAAAAGTTAAAAATATCATAATAAAAAGATATTGGCGTTTAGTCAAATTGGGAAATTAGAGTAGTGACACCTGGAGGAAGTCGAGGGTAATCCAAAGCTCCTGGATGGGGGATGCACGTCTCGACTTCGCTGCTAGTTTCTAGCAAGACTCATGAAGATGCAACCAGTAGAGATAGCGATACTTTCTGGACACCTGGAGGAAGAAGAGGGTAATCCAAAGCTCCTGGATGGGGATGCATATCTCTGCTAGTTTCTACCCAATGCAAGACTCATGAAGATGCATCCAGTAGAGATAGCGATACTTCCTGGACACCTGGAGGAAGAAGAGGGTAATCCAAAGCTCCTGGATGGGGATGCATATCTCTGCTAGTTTCTACCCAATGCAAGACTCATGAAGATGCATCCAGTAGAGATAGCGATACGTTCTGGACACCTGGGGGAAGTCGAGGGTAATCCTGGATGGGGGATGCACATCTCTGCGTCGCTGCTAGTTTCTACCCAATGCAAGACTCATGAGCATGCATCCAGTAGAGATATCGATACCCACATTTGTTACTAGTCGGTTAATATTATACTGGTAATAAATCGTGTAGAATCTGATGTGCAATGGCGGGTGTGTAGTAATTTTTCAACACATCGGCCGTTTTTAATAGAAAATCAATAATCCAGCATGCTACGGAAAGTTACTCTTTGTACTCAGACAGGAAAACATTCACTGTCAGCGGTTTCTCAGTATCACGGTAGTGCGGCGTCTTAACTGTTTACGTTCAATTTCCTCGGTAAACAAGATAAGTCGAGATGCCCGGTGTGGGCCACAGGGAATAAGGAAGAGGAGACTGGAATTCGACGGTAGATGGGACGTTGTCTAATAACAACGCCTCTCAACATAATGGAAACCCCGTTGACATTCTCCGACGCCAAACTCGTCTATCCGACTTTCTTCTCTGCCATCGCTTAGTAGGTTCAAACATTATTGTTATTGTCCGGACTCCTATGTTTTTGTGGGCCTGTAGGGGTTTGTTTGTTGCATTCGCTGCCGTCTTTTGTGGCACGCTATTCGAGAATAATCCCCTCATATGACCTCGTACTGGATTGCATAGCGGTGGTTCTGTAAGGAATCAGTCACGACGCGCTAAAAATTCCCTTACAAATAGAGGCAGCGATGCGACGTGCGGGTAAATCCGGTATGTTGAGCCAGTATGTAAAGGCACCTTGATCTCCCTGAGGTTTATAACCCCGAAAAAGACGTACCATTGGTAGGATCTTTTCACAAATAGAACCCTAAGGCTTTCTGATTTTCTACAAGGAATGAAGGTGGAATGAATGATAACACCACTGTGTGATTTGAACTCGTAACTTGGAGAGAGAGGTTTCCCGAACTGCTTGAGAGCACAGAATATTGTGAGATTTTTCCTGAGGAATCAGGGTTTTTATT
Source organism: Stenodema calcarata (assembly GCA_963920205.1). NCBI lineage: Eukaryota > Metazoa > Arthropoda > Insecta > Hemiptera > Miridae > Stenodema > Stenodema calcarata. The sequence continues at coordinate 16,472,928 of OY986061.1, read as the reverse complement.
ACCCTCTCCTCTGCTTCCGTTCCTCACGGTTAGGGTAGGGAGAGCGGTCTGAAGGGCCGCCCTGTTCGTGGAGTGGGGACTATCCCTACTCGCCCTGAATTCTCTCTTTCTCGCGGGTCATGTTCGTTTAGCTTATTATAATAATTATTATTTGCGTTGATTTTATAACTAGGAAGTTGTCCATCAGAGTAAGAGATTTGGAAACAAAAACGACGGAGAAAAGTTGAATGTAGGGATAGAATTATTATAATAGAGGGCGGGGAGATCGACGTGATGAGCTTATACGCCCTCACAAATGTTGAAAACGGTACTTCTTGTCCCTTCAGGTATTCGTACATTTCATCGGGTCATTCCCATTGGAAGTGTTCAAATCCGAGCTCGTGTCTAGTGATTTGATCACGGAACATCAAACACCCTGTTTTATCCGACTCGGCTGTCAGTGGGAGATGGAATTCCGTTGAATGACCCGCAGACCCGGCAAACCGAGTTTCCATTTGATCAGAAAACGATTTGCTGGTCCCTCTATTTGGGGGATTCGAGGACGGAGCCGGTAGTCCCACGGGCGGTAGTCTCGCGACGATGTGACGGCTATGTATCAACCTAATGGCCACCTCAGCCCGGTCAGAACAACCACCGATACTGCCGGGAAAAAAGGGTATTGTCGCTGTGCAGACCCATAAACACAGATTGTGTTGGGTACTGGAGAACGAGGGGATAATTTTTCATTCGCCATCTCACATATTCTGCCGGTGTTGTTCGAACTTGAACGTAATATCGAAGGGTGAGAGAGAAAACTGCCGAAATCCACTTTATCATTGTACGGGGAAAATACCATTCTAAATTTACGGCTCATCGACAAACACACAATATCTCATTTTTCAAGTGTTATAAACCTCACTCCGGTCTATTGTCACCTAAATCTTTTTCTTGAGCGAATTCAGTGGGTTATAATTGTAAGTAATGAAAATTGGTAACATCAGGACCTTCACTGTTAATTCGGTCATCCAGTCGGGGTCTAGGTCAATATAACACTTCTAATAATATCTATAAGAATTTTAATTTGGATCTGGACGAAAATTAATGCCTCTACCAAAATTGGTTTAGGTCAACATACAACTGCTCCATTCTAGAATGTTTTAGTGGTGAGTTTCACTCACCCTGAAGTGTGTGTTTGCATTATCATACCTGTGTAACTTTTGTGGAAATAGGTATTAATTCTATCGTTATGGTCCGCCTGCAGGGTATTTACGAAGTGGTCCTCAGTAGTGAAAAGGTTGACAACCACTGCTATACACGATTGCATATTTCATCGTCGGGTTAGGATTTGTGCCCAGGAACAAGCGAAAACACCGCATTGCTTCTGTCCTTTGGAATGCTTCCAAACATCTCCCACCATAAACTGTTACGACTGCTTTAGCCTCACGAATACCCTCCCTTGACCATCACCCTAAATGTCCCTGTAAATGCGACTAATTTCAAATTGTTACTTCTTCTTTTTCTCATTCTCTTCTGTTACTCTTCTTCTCCTATAGAAGGTTGGAAATGATCGTGGCCAGCTTGTCATTGTCCCAAGCAGTTCTGAACAGTTCCTGCGAATTTCAGTGGTTCCCTTCTCAAATAAGATGTACTTCTCTCCTCTGATAATATTTCGTGTGTTTAATTGTTACGAAATTAATAAAAATAATAAACGCAATAATTGGACAACTGTCCGTAGTTGTTAAAAATAGAACCCAACTTGAAACACACCGGTAAATACTATGTAATATACATATTTATTATAAGTAGAATCATTTATTATGTGAAATACATAAGATTTTTGGCGCCTTTTGGCAGTGAATTCAGGATGGTCTGTAACGGATTTTGGTATGAACATTTTTCGGAAATTCGAGTTTCAAAAATTTTAGACCGAGTTTCGTTTTCTTCGAAAATTCGCTAAAACCCCGATCACTCGCCATTCCGAAAAAAATTTAAGCACCGCCGATCCGGCACTTATAAACGTCTCTCAAAAACCAATTGAATGAACCAACTTTTAAAATGAACCCAAAATTTCTCCAGCGGGCGAGGGCTAAATACATAATGCATCTGCCATTAAGGCGATGATGATGAGGTCTGGTTTATGGCGTTTTGAGTTGTTTCATTTTGACATTAGGCTCGCCCTCGGTTGGTTGCTCTAAAAAGCCTTCTACGCGGAAAACATGAAAGTCCCATTACGGCAAAAGATGGGGTTCGTCCATATTCTTCGGTCCATCTTCGGAGGTGGAAAGTTGGGAGAGCGTTTCCAGGTGCAACCATTTCGGCCCTGTTTAGTACGTAGATTGGTAATGTAAAATCCACTACATTTTGAATCATGAAAATATAAAATTTGTGATTCATGATTCAAAACGTGATATAATCTCTTTTCCATGTGCCTTCAAACGAATTTTGAGGACGCATTGTATATTTGTATCAATTCTATTCAATTCACTTTAACCCTCCTCAAAATTCAGGTGAAATCTACCAGTTTAAGATAGAACTCAGAATGTAAAAATATCAATTCATAATTATGTATTTGTTTACAGCAATAAACGCTCATGAGTAAGAGAGGATAGGTAAAGTGGGAATAAATCCAGGGAAATGAACTACATCTACAACTGAGACGATTGTGGTATCCCTTTCTCGTTACCTACTAAACTACTTCAGTAGACGCTTCATCTTGAGAAATGGGTCCTCGGAGACGGTGGTTCAGTCGAGAAAAGTCTTTTCATCCATTAGGAAACACAGGAGTCCCGAAGGAACGAACAACACGATCGTTATCCTCACGAAGGTCGTTCATACTGCTGTAGTTCGAAAGTTTGCACCCGAAGTTCAACACTTAGGGCTTAACCCGCACAACCGGATAGACGTACGCGAAAACCCTTGTTCCCCCTAAACCGTTCAAGGGTTTTCTTAATTTCTAATAAATACATTGGATCAGCTGAGTGGCTCCTAAACCTAATTTCTATGCTATTCACTCTATGAAGCTGTAATTTGCTGTGTAACCTCCTTAGGACTTACACTTTAAACAGGATAGACCCAGGTTCAGCTGTCGTCATTATTTTGTTCAACTTGAGAAACAGAACACATACTTTACAGGGAGAAAATCGTCACTTAAGATCCCACATGGGCTAACTCACTTTTCCAGGAGAGGAAAAAGAGTTTTGAGAGAGTTTGTGAAAAATCTATATGTGATGGAGGTAATCTGATTGAAGACTTGATTTCAGTACGAAAAAATATCATTAAAAAAAAAAATTAAAATGCAGCAGCAGACATTTTTTCTGAATTCAACGGTTAAAAAAACCTAAAAACTAATTTTGGTCACTTACGAGGTATCACCTAGGTACCTATAGGCTGACGATATTCAGAGCGGCCTAGACAACATCTCCACAAACAGATCAATAAAAAAGGCCACATAAAACTATATTAAGCGATTATACCTAACTACTTTTCGTTTATTCACTTGGAGGTGTTCGGGGTACCCCCTACCACAATCCTCAAAATTACCGAATTCCCTCGTCGAAAACAGTGAGATCTAACCAACTCCGATCTGTAGAAATATCACTTCCTTGTTCCATCTCGATTATAATAATTGGCGCTTCGAAGAAAAAGAAAAATGGCCGTCATCTAAAAACCCCTTCTTCGGGGCTGAATTTAATGGTCGCCCATTTTCATTTACCATCCCCATTTGGTTCCCGATAAAAACGAGGGATTTATGGCCGCAGCTATAATTGTCATTATACTCCCTCATCCCACAATCCCTATTATTCTCTCTGGACTATTGAGTTGGGCTCTGGCGTGTGATTCAATAAAAGAGGAGATAATTACTTCAAGTGTGATGAAATCCAAGATGAGCTGATTACTCGTTCTAGACAAATCAATCGTTGTGCTCTAAATTTTGCCACAAGACTTACTCTTATTATTTTTTTAAATTAGGTTTTGAGTTTTTAGGGGTTTGGCCAGCTGTGAGGTGCCATTTCGTCCTTGGAAACGGAAGCAATGAGTCACCTCTTATCTAGAAGCCAAACCTTCAACGCTTATCTTCCTCATAATAATGTAATCTTTGGACCCCTGGCACCCATACGTCGGCACCACAATGTTGACAAAATATTATACAGGCACTTTAACGGAATAGTTTCAGGATCCTTAAGCTCAAAACGAGGAGGTATACATTTTTAGTATGAGAACATCCCCGAATATAGTTTAGAGTGTTGTTATCTCCACCCTGAACACCTTCACGATTCTTAAGAGGTTTTGGTTTATTATTTCAGTTGGCGTGGAAGTGTGGATAAAATCGGTTGACAAAACGTGTGAGGAGGTGGGGGTTTATTGGGTTTAATGAGGGGGAAAAATGACCGGACGGATCGAAAATTAAAACCCTGCTACCAATATTCTCCGTTCCGGTGAAACTCCTAAGGCCTCACCTGAGTAATTTATCGGTGGCAGGAGCTTCCACGCCATTAGCCCGCGGAAAAGCCCCACAATATTTCGATAAAACCAACCCAACCCTCAACGGCCGTTCAGCATACAGTAAACTTTCCTCATAAAACTCCGGCCGTCGCGAACTAACCAACGGATTTCCGGTAGGTCCAAAATCCCCGCTGAAATCACTTGTACCGGTGAGTGTGAAGTGGAGTGCTGGGTAGTAAAGCAGCTAATTACTTCTCAGTAACGGAGCAAAGCCCACTCCGTCATCCCCTTTATCCCGTCGTTTGTCTCTCAGTTTACTCGGCAGATCAAATTCTAGTAGTAGCATCCATCATTTTGTCACTTGATAGCTTTAAACCCTCTCACCTGTTTCTTTAAAGCTGGAAAGGTTTGATTCACATCTCAAACGGCAACTTCTCTTGGACAGAAATTGTCTTCAAAAATGAACACAGCTGAGACGCCACTTTGATTCCAAGTCGCCTTGTTATTCTGCGATTGAAGCAGTGCTAATAACAGTAAAATGGTCTGACTCTGTGGTACTTGTGTTGGTCTTTTGTCTTTGGTCTTCTGTCGGTTTTCGTTCCCCAGTCCACCAATATGGTGGATTTAATAAAATTGATAAATTATCATAATAAGATAATTTTTGTGGGCTCAGTAACGTCGAGCTCTCTAAAATAGAAATTTTTGGTTTCAGAGGTTGTGTAGGCTTTCCAGGCTTTGAACGATTCAAACAGATTCTGATGACACTGACAGGTAATGATCCTGGTCATATCCTGCAATATGGAGTTGCTGTATACGAAGGTATACGAAGCCATGCAGGATGCACGCTCCCAGGAGTTTGATTGGCTTCCAAGTGTGGCTAAATATTCGAGCTCCAACATCATCAGCCAATTATAGCGGAGGTGACGGATGACAACGTTTTAACGGTAGGCTTTCAAAAATTCGAACCGATCCTGATGACACTGTCAGGGGAAGATCCTGGTCATATCCAGTAATAACGAATTGTGCAAGAACCTACCGTGTAGGTATGTTAAGGTATACGATGCATTGTACGTGTATGAAGCCATTCACCTATCACGATGATTCTGGATAAAACAATAGGGGCATAGTAATTATTAGAAAGTTTTTGGTTGCTTTCCCAGGAAGTTGATTTTCTTGCAAGTGTCTCCTCATGACTAATCACTCCAAATATTCGAGCTCCAATGTCATCACCTGAGGAAGCTGACGAGTGATGCCCTTTTCATGCTAACACACTGTTTATTCTAATAAACAGACTTCCAGCTCTTCATCCAGACAAAATACATTCTCATATTAAGTTCATTTCGTTTCTGATTTATTAAAGATCAATAAATACAAACCAAATTACGAGTATTTAAATTATTTCCTAGTAATCGGTGGCCCTCCTATCGAGAACGAAATCGAGACTGGATTCCCCTGAAAATATACAATTAGCGGTTTCAAAAGGTCTTGAATCCGATTTTGAGTTCATGAATGCGGTATTCCGACAAATTCCCCGTTTTATATTCAATCATTTCCTCCGAACTACAACCAGAGGTCACATCTTAGAAAAGTTTTGAATTATTCAGGATCCCTCTCCCCTTCAGTGGCTCTCTATTAGGTTTAGCATTTAGGTATGACTAAACTTTCCAGATTTGTTAAGTATGAATTTCTGAAACAAAATAATGATGAATACCTACCCGTAGAACGAGGGAAGTATAACAAGCTCGGTTTCCGTTTCTAATTTGAACATGAATTGAACTCTTGGGATTTAACTGTTAATAGCTTGATTTGCTTTTGTGTTCCAACGTTCCATGTCCCTTTACACAACTTCCCTCCTCATCAACTCTTGACCTTTTCGTTTCTGGATATCTCTTCAAGGTCTATCGGAACACAGTGATCTGGCGTACTCAGAAGCAGCCTATTGTTTCTCTTTCCAGCTCATCAGCTGAATTCGTAGCGTTGGCGACTGCTTCGACTCAGTGCATCTTCCTAAGTAGACTGCTGAAAGGCAGTCCAGTGAAGAACATTGAATCTGTAGTGATCTTTGAGGACAACATGTCAATTATCAGCATGTCCGCTACTTTGGAAAAGGAGAAGTCAAAGCACATAAACGTGCGATTTCGTTTTCTCAAAAAATTGGTGTCTGATAGGATGATTTAGCTGAAGTACGTATCTTCAGCACAGCAAGTCACTGATTTACTTACCGAGTGACTATCGCGTGTAGTGTTTGGAAGATTGCGTGATATGTTAGGGCTGAAGTGGTGTATTTTTGTGTTACATCGTTTATTGATCTTGATGTAGATGTTTGAGCCAATTAAGGGGGAGTATTGAAGGACTAATTCAAACTTCAGACTTATGCTGTCTTGAACCACTGGTGTCCACTTGTCAGGACACTTAAGTGTTGGTCTCTCCAGTATTGTGTCCGACGATCGCTTGCTTCTCGTTGGGCTCTTCTTTCATACTCACGTTTTCTCTGTTTTCACGTTTCTCTGCCAGCTCGTCAAGTTTTAATGCTATCACTTAGATTCAATAAAAACTGGTTACCAAATACTTGTCAAATCATTTCACGGTATCGTCTAAATCCTGTATGCGAATGATTAAGAACGGTACGACGCTCAAGGGTTGTGTGCTTGACTTCTAAAATTGTTTCATTCATACAAGTCATGAATTATTCAGCGGTTGTTCTTTTATTCAATACCTACATTCAAACATAATTATCACAGTATAAATAAATAATTAAAAATTCATATTTTTATTTTTGATTTGCGCTACTTTAATAAAGAATAATATTCTGCATTCACTCTATCTGGTTTCACACCTAGTTGAATATTCCAGAAAATCTTCTAACAGGGGGAGTTCCCACTTATCAAACGCACCTTCTGAAACTCGCTGGAAACTTCTTCGGGCTCACAACGCGTTCCATGAATATTTCGAAAATTCAACAAAGAACGGGAGCGGTGCTTTATGAATTCGCGTCGCCTGTCTCGGCCCTGTTCTGAGACGCCGAACACGTTTTTATCAAACCTGCGGTTCTATACATTTGATAGGAACTCCGGAGCCCTCGGTAGGTAGTCTGAGGATTTGAGTGAAACTAACCATAATTCCTACTTCTTACTTTATATGTAGTATAAAACACAGAATTTAGGGTCGATGTGGAAAATGAAATGAACTTCCTCGCGTGAGGGAAGTGATTTTCTTACGAACGGAATCAAGAGAGAAGAAAACCCATTATAAATCCACACACAACCCCTCAAGTTTTCAGGGCAGGGTAGGGTAGGGTGATAGTCAGTAAGTACCAGAACCACTCGAGCTAAGTAACAAGAATATTGCTATCAACTGGTAAGTAAGGTATCATTAGAAACCATGGGAGAATTCAGGATTTTCATGAGGGAGGGGGGGGGGGTTTAAGCAAGGGCGTTTTTTTAAAGCCAGTTTTAGCCCAAAAACGTTAGAATATTGCTTAAATAGTAACAATAAAACTAAGCTTTAATTGTACGAAGTGTAAGTTAGAATCTCTACTATAAAATTCAGCCTTGAATCACTTATCATTGAAAAACCTTGGATCACACTGTGTCCGCCCCCGTTAGAGATCGAATTTTTATGCATCTTGCTTCTTACCGTTACCTACTTAAGGTAACTTTAGTTTAGCATAATGTCGAGAATGTGTATAACAGGCGCTAACATTAGGAGTTAGCGTGCTAACCCTCAGAAATAGTACAGACAAAAATGTGAGAGTTACGGGAGGGACTAAAGTAGGAGTTACACCAAACTCGAGGTGGTGAAACGCATTTTTTCTGTTCAGTCCTAGTTAATCGTAACCCTAACTTTAACTCTAGGTGGTGAAACCGGCTCCTAGTGGTGTAAGTGGAGAAGCAGGTGCGAACCTTGAACTTGAACCTATTGTAGAATCTCACTTCTCATCCGCCCAATGGTTATATGACATTCTGGGGCTTTTGTAGGGTTAAGTTGTGACAAAGAGCCTCGAGGGTTATAACGTGAATTCCACTGAGCACCTCCGTACTTCACAGTCACCCCCTTGTGTGCCTTTCAACGGTCGACCAACAAATAAATTACATTTCAGAATGAGGTTCTCGTCTTCGCCCTGAGGCCCTGGGGATTAGTATTGCTAAGATGAAGGAAAGCGTCCCTGTCTTTTCCCCTTCACATATACGACAACATGGTCATTCAACGGGAAAACGAGGAAATTTTATTTCGAACGTTTTCCAGAGCCTTCTCGAGTTGTGCGTTAGACACTCAGTAGGGATTGGAATCTCGGGGTCCCCACCGAGTTTTACGAATGGAAAAAAATATAAAAGGGGAAGAAATAAAATCCTGGGACCCAGAAGGGATGAATTTCGGGATTCAGTCGGGAAAACCCCGTTTATTTTGCTAGAATGTTCCTTATGAAATATCCTAGTTATACGTTGGTTGTAACCGACGGTTTTTGCGTGACTCGCGAGTGACATCACCTGCGATTCTTCCTGCAACAATCACTTTGAGTGACGTTGTTTTTCTCCCTCTATACCAACTAGAAACGATGGGGAGGGAATTTGCGTCAATTGTCGATTCCAAATATCATCCTCGCGTTGTACATATTTAAAAAAAATTTACTTCCAAAACGACGAGCGCAGATTGAAAATCGAGAGTACCGTATGACGTCACAAACAGGACAAAACTCCCGGTTGGGAACTTTGACATCGCCGGGCTTCGGAGAGCTCGCGGTCTTTTTCAAACGCGGCCAGTTTCTGTACATTCCCTACATTTTTTTGAAGACTTTTCAAACAGCTGACCGTCATTTACGTTATTCTCCTAGCTTGCACTTTCGCAAAAAAAAAAAAAAAAAAAAAAAAAAAATAATAATAATAAATAAATAAATAAAAGTTGACGCAAATTCCCCATTTTGAAGCAATGGAGGATGTTGAGTTGTGCCCCAAAACGAATAACCCGATAACCCTGGGAAACGGAAATAAGTACATATTGATATTCACTTCGTCATGGAAATAGTTCTCTCGCCTCTCATGGAAGACATTAACAAAAACAATGTGAGTTTGATTTCATTGCTAGCGATATTATCGCATTTGATGGCTTGAGAGGTAATCACTAACAAGGTTTCTTGGATGGCAACATGGAACGAGCTCGCTAACAAATATGGGATTGAATGTTGATCCTGATGGTCCCAAAGGCGTGTTAACGCAGGTGTGCGCATATACATATGTATACTATACAGGGTGGTCCTAAAATCAAGTCAGCTCGAGAAATGGATAGTACCACGTCAATCAGCGTAAAAAAATAATGAAATTTCATTGCCACACTTGGGGTTACCTACACAAAATTTGAATTTTGGCCCAATCATGGGCTCACAGCCTGTGTTGTGTGCCAGTGAAAAAATCGGTTAAGGGGTCTAATTTTCATCAATTTTTCCGTAGAATCCAAATATAAAATAAAACAAGGGGGTTCCCATTTGAGAAAAAAAAAAAAAAAACGAAGTTGGTGTACATTGGGTCAATTTGGCCCAGTCAGAAGAAATTGAAAATAGTGCAGTTGAATGCAGGGCAAACAAAATAGGAAACACGGGTTTTTCAGTTTTTTCAAAATCCCTCACAATACAGAATTAAAATTCATATCCACCAGTTAAGGGTCACCCTACATATGGTGCCTTTAGACAGTGAATTCAGGATGTTCAGCAACGGATTTTGGTATGAAAATTGTCCGGAAATTCGAGTTTTAATCATTTTGGACCGAGAACAATGTCTTCCTTTTCTTCGAAAATTCATGAGTAACTCTTATAAGAAGGGTACACTATTCAGAACGCTGTGAAATTCGTAGGTACACACTTTTCTAACGATAGTGCCCCGAAATTTGAAATGAACCTTTTTTATGTTCTTTACACAAACGAGATTCCTCCGTTAATTTCCGAAGTAAACATCCCGTACAAATAAGGTCGACGGAGGGAAATTTCATCAACTGTCGCCTGCAGACGAGAACGAACTAGGACGGGAGAGCAATATAAGACAGAAGATTCAATCAATTTTGCATCGCCCTCCTGGGGCACAATCAGATTCGAGTTAGCGTATTTTCATTAGTGTTTTCCTAGCGGAGGTAGAATAGTCTTTGAAGTGAAACATCCATTTATTGGACGTATTCTTTTCATCAAGGCTCGAGATTAAAGAACAACGGATTTCATCCTAGTTCACGGCCAAATAATTTAAATAATCTCTTCTTCCAATCAAGACAACATTATTTTATCATTTACGTTAGAATGGTATACAGCCATTATAAACTTGTACGTTCAAACATTTGGATGCGTTTGTTGCGACGAAGTTATCGAACTTGAAAGCAGCACTAAAGAATATATGAAGGGCGTTATAGGGAATACGGGCACTCAATGTAGGCACTAAAATATTCATACACTATAATCACTCCTCTGTAGGCAAATAGGAATGAAGAAAATATTAATTTGAACGTAACGTTCAAATTTGTAAAAGGGAATTGATGTTGGCGCGTACTTCATGATACACTCAACTTCTACCGAAAAGTATAGTGAAGCTTTTCATTCCACCAAGAAACTTGATGTTCGTGGAGTTTTTTCATCAACTATATTCGACTGACCGAATAATTCATAATGCGTGGGGGTTCCCACTTCATGAATATGGACCAAGCTGAAAATCTCTGGTCTCTAAAATGAGCGTTTCCCACAACGCCATTCCCTGAATTCATTCCCTCCGGATTATTCTTTTTTTTTTAATTTATAGGGTTTACAAATGTTTATTCCCGTTCATATTTGTGTTTCCTAAGACCATGAAAATAATTTGAAGTGTGTGTGACTTGTTACTTCTGTGATCTGGAGGCAAGAACTTCCCTGTTGGAGTCCAACTCCATCTTGTACACTGCCCTGAAGATGAAGAAATATATTCGTCGAAACGTTGGCACATAAATCAATTTTCATTTGACCGACCCTCGACATCCCTCATCAACATAATTCTGAAGAATGTAGTTGAGGACGTCGAGGACGTAATGATTACAAACGCCGTAAAATTAATCTTTAAGGAATTCTGTTAAGGAACAATTCTTGAGTAAAGAACTGAGTTTATTAATAGACCATGAAATATGCTGTTTTGGTTCCGGCCCGAGTAATCACAGTACATACCCTTCTCTGCTTTATTAATAAATTCCCAAATACATGTTGTCCCTAGCACCGTACGGCTGCAGCAGGGGTTCAGAGCTTAATCTAAATAACTGCTGACATTCTACAGTACTATTACTTTTGTAGTAAATTACTACAAAACACTTGATCAACTCAATAAATTAACAGATACAAAAATACCTCTACCAATCCTGCCCTGTTAAGGTAAAACGCCTCAATTCAAAATTCAAAACATTGCAGAAATTTGCCTAAAATTGTTCACTGAAACCTTGAGGTAAATTCGCTGCAACTCATTATAGAAAACCCCATTTTTGGTGAGATACCTATCGATATGACTTCAACCAATTCAGGATTTCTGGCTGAAGCCGTTTCAACTGCGACGTTCACTACAAGTTCTTCGACTGGGGGTAAACCCTTTCGTCGTCCCTAATTTAAACTGATGAGTTCTTGCAGAGGTGAAAATTCGAGGAAAGCAGAGCGTGAAACGCCTTGAAGCATGTGGAGGCACCTCCTTGGAGACTTGATCGTTTTATCACAAAGGCCAGCTTGATAAGGTTTCCTTTGTTTCCAAAAGCTTTTATCGGGTTTCCGTCTTCGCATTCTGAAGTCATAAAGACGAAAAGACGACATTTCTCAAATTACTCTAAGGGCTTGACAGAATTAACCTCAGACATCGATTAACACCAAGGAGTATTAAATACTTAACCCATTAATCGATGTCTGAGGTTAATTTTTCTAGATTGACAGCAGGTGGAATGGTTTTTCTAAATATGAAAAGTCATCTCAGATACCACACAATATTGTCATTCCTTCGTCTCTCTCCTTTTGCCTAGAAGGTGAAAGATTGAAAAATGCGGTGGTCTCAAAGAATTCAAGTAAACGCGCTCTGTTCATTTTCCATCACCATTTCTAGATGACGTGGGATTTGATGGTCCTTCAGTCCGTCAAACTCAATTGACTTGAAAGTTTTCAACGTAAAACGGCGAAGGAGTAAGAAAGGCGCAAGGGCAAAACCCAATTTTTACGGGTGGCGGAACTTTTCCACTACATATAACCCTCTTGGGTATACGGCTTTTCGGAAGAGACACAAAAGAATACGTTCTCAGCTTCATTTTATTTTAATGCCGCCTTACGCCTTTTACCCAGTTTTACGCCTTCAATTCGTTTTTTCGAGGGAACGGTCTAGTTAGAGAACTCAACTCGCCAATACTTCGTTCATTCACGTATACGCGGAGTTGGGCAAATGTTAATTCAACTAACAACTAAATTAGTCGATTACCCATCAACTACAACTAACGAACTATAGGTCTTGGTTGGAGTGCCAACTATTCCCCTACAACAAAATTAGTTGTAGTTGTTAGTCCAACTAACTGGTTTAGTTGTACTCGTCGTTGCAACTAACAATTATTGTTCCCGAATTTATGTCTTAGATAATAGAAATGAGTAATAAAGACTATTTTCTAACTTCATTATTTTTTAGCGAATCTTCTACTGTTCTCGGTCCCAAATTTTTAAAACTCAATTGAAAAAAATTTTTTAAAGAATTTTTAGGGGGGAAAAATTACCCTTAAATTCCAAAAATGAAACAGTCCGACAAGTGACTCCTCATTTTAATGGTTTTTAACGCTGAACACGATGGTGAAGTCAGAATTGCGATATCTTATTCCGGTCTCAAACTGGAGCAATTTGATGATGGAGAAACGTGGTTGTTACTTGAGATGTTCTTCATGGTTATCAGCTCTAATTCTGACAGCGCCATTCTGACTTCACCATCGTGTTCAGCGTTGAAAAATCTATAAACTGAGGTGTTACTTGGACAAATACGGGGACAAAATTTGTTATAAAACCAGTAAAATGGAGACACCTTACATCAAACCAGTCATTTCTTCTAAAATTCGCTCTTATAGCCATGCTGCATGACTGTGGATTTTTATTGTTTCAAAATGTTACCAGGATCCAGACAGATTTCTGGCTTGAAAACATGGTTCAAGTAATCAAAGAATAATAGACCAAATTCGTTTGGTCTACTAGATTGGGACACCAACTAAATCAGTTGTAGGAAAATAGTTGACAATCCAACTAAAAAGTACATTACTCGGAGGAGTTAGTTGTTTCCTACTAACGTCTAAAGTTGTTAGTTCCAAATTTAGTTCAACTAAAATTTTAGTCAAACATTCCTATCTCTGCGGATCCGTATTCGTTCGTGAATTATCAAGGCTTAAACAGCTATAAAAAATAGTTAAAATCCATACAATTTTCAATTGATCATATATGAATAAACAACGAATAATAATATTATATTAAATAACATACTATGTTCGTTTGGTGTTGTTTGTTAAAAAATTGGTTGGGGGTACAAAAACTAGTATAATTTAAACGGGCTAAAAAGTTAAAATAATTTTCACGACCCTCATTAGTGGATATATTTGGAATACTTGGAGAGAAAAACGTGGGGCACAGCCAGTAAATAGTACAAGTAGACAATCTGGATGAATTTTGGCAGTCAGTAATTATTACTGGCTGCCAAAATTGTGGAAGAGCCATGAAAAATAATTTCAATTTTTTAGTCCATTTTAAAAACGTGATATGATAAAAAAAAATTATATACCTCCACCAATCTTCCATTCAGTTGTATGATATATTGGAAGTAGAATTCGATGGAGGGCTCCAATGAATCTTGACTACTCAGTTCCGTATTAGGGCTTTTAAGAGACGTTCATTCGTTCAACGGACTGTTAATGGCCAGGATGCTTCTCAGTCATTAGTTTCCATCAAGTCTTGCCATTAGCAATTACAATGTGTTGGTTACTCTCACGTGAATTTATGTCAAGTATTTTCGTAATCTAGGTCCAATTGATGTAATTACAGGTGCCTACGTCTTCACTATCTAAAGCCTTGTAATCATGTGAATATGTCCACCAAAATAAAAATTTCCTCTCGCGTTTTGAGCTTCACGTGGTACCAAGAATCGTACTTGTTGTGAAGAAGAACATTCCGGAAGGTTTTTCTGCACAGGTCCAGAGTAGACTTACACGTTAATACGACATTAAGCACCAATTGACCTCTAACGTCCGTGTTACGACTTGATATCACTCTCACTTGTTTAACAAGTTATTTCCATGTTGAATTGCATTATGAGAGATTTGTCGAATGTAGGTAAACTAATAATTTACATAATAAGAAGGTTCCGACCAACAACCAATTGGGAGACGACTTCGTTATATCGAGGTGTCTGATAACGTTAAATTTCAGTAGAGCGTGATATCTGTACAGGTAACCGATATTATGTAAATAGTAGTAGTATTATGTAATAGTAATAATTAATAGTAGTAATTAATAATAGTAATAATATTATAAGCGAATAGTTCTTGATCCAAAATTCCAAAAGTTTTAAAATTTCCGAAGAAATTTCATATCAAATCCATACTGGACCATCCTGAATTCACTGCCAAAAGACACCAAAGATCATTAGCATATAATAAATATTTTAGACCGTAAATATGTATAAATTTTATACATATTTACGTATGTGTCATTCCAGACGATGACTCTCGATAGAATTGAAATAAAAAGTTCAAATTTGCACAAAACATCTGTCCTGGCAATCGAAAATCTAAGATCGTAGATGGACATAATCGGGCCACTCAAAGGGGGGGGGGGGTTTGGGGAGTTTTAGGGGGGGGGGGGGAAATTACCCATAAATTCCAAAATGAAACAGTCTGACAAGTGACACCTCATTTTAAAGTTTCTTTTTTTTACGTTGAAGGCTATTGGTCCTGTTACCCGGGCTGTGAACTCGTCATAGTGGACAATATTAGCCTAAAATGTGTTTTTTTTAATTAAATAAATAGAAATTTTCTAAATTTTTTGCGTTGAGATAGTGGATTGAATCTTTTGAAAGGCTCTGTCTCAAGCTGATATTAAGCTTTGTGCAAAATTTCAAGTCAATCGGTGAAGGTGGAGAGACATCACCCTTGGCTGTCTGAATAAGGTGAAGAAGGCGAAGAACAATAATGGCGACGAACTCAGCTCCCTATAGACCTAGCGACTTGAAACTCTCAGGGCTTTCTATTATCCACACCAAGAAGATCCACATCAAATTTCAAGTTGATCGGTGAAATACGAGCCAAGATACGGATATCTGTGGATACTGGCGAGTGATGGTAAGGGGCCATCCACAACATCTAGCGGGAAGTGTCATAACTAACCGATACTCCCATCTCCCGGCCGGTTATCTCAACAGCTTGTGTTGATACGAGATATCTCATGTTTACATAGTATATTTGACTGTTATCAATTCAATGGTGTCACCCGGTTATAGTGGTGTTTTAGTATTCAAGTACGCAGTTGCTCTCTAGCATGGCTGATTGAGGATAATTTTGTGTATTTCGTAGTAATTATTGGTAGGGGCGACAAATACAAATTTATTATTATTAGGTATTAAGTATTATTATTTAAATTATTTAATTCCCGAGAGGCGAGATGTTTACCTTACTTCCTACCAATATTAGCTCCGTGCAAGGTTACTGCATCCGTCTTAATTATTCATGCGGTACCTATTACAATTCTCTATTGGCTATCAAAATAATTTTGAATATTCCTACATGAGGGCAAGTATTGGTACTATTGGTACAGGAATAGTGCAATGACTGCCTTTCATGAACCCTGCTTACTCTTATGCTGAAATATGCCATAAAATATGAACTTAACGTCCAATTTACACCGTTGAACAGGTGCTCACGGTTGCTGGTTGCTCACCAGAATTTATTACGAACAATTTGATTACCACTCACTTAGTTCCTCGTGCGTCAACTGGGTGATGCCACTTCCTACAATAATTAATTTAGCGTCAACATCAGCTCCTCAGGTGACATTTGAAATCACGTCGGTGGAAACTGGTACAACGCGATTTAAATTGGGTCACGAAGAGCGATAAGGTGGTACAGCCGCGACTGTCTCGAACGGCCGACTGGTCGGTGAACGCTGAGTTTGGCCGTTTTGCCGACAGATGGTAGACGGTTTGAGGCAGTGGGGGCGGTTCAATAGTTGAGAAGTGGTGGGAGGTGGTGTGTAGATGAGTGCTGGGAATGAAATGAATGAATGGAAATGGAAGGTTAAGATGAACTGCTCGAGAATGAAATATACAGAAATCTACCCGTGCTCCAATTGTCAAAAATATATACAGTAGAGGTGTAATCCAGCCTAATTTGGACCAAAACCATCCGGATTATCAAAAAATCCGGATTTTCGATAATAGTTATCAAAACAGTCTAATAATAGACGGTTTTTGGTTTAATCTTCGATAATGAAGCATTTGAATCGTCCCAAGAAAAAATATTAAAAATTATTAATAGGTATCTAACTAAAAATAATTAATAGTAATTTTCACTACCTGATAAAATAATTAATAATTAATGATGATTCATAATAATAATTAATCCACCGTTTTGTGATTTAGACAGAAGGGTGATCGGCATAAAGAAGATAATAAACCGTTGTCAACAATTTGCAGACTTTTGAGAATTCACATAAATATGTGAACAAGTTCAGTAGGTAAACACACTTAAAGCTGTTGTGCATTACACAGTACTGCATTTTAATGAAACCGCGATGTTTGCATTTTTCGCTCTATTAGCCTCCCTAAAAACGCCCCCTCGTCCTTTTTTTTTTTTTAAATTTAAGTTAATTTAATTTTAAGTTATTCACAATTTAAAAAAATTTTTCTATGAATTTCAAAAATCCGACGAAGAGGTGACTTTTTTTCATTATTATTGTGAATTTAGAAATTTATTTCAAAAGTCTACGACAATCACAGCCTGAGACATCCTTCTTGAGATAAAACTTTCCAACCTAGGTCCTGCAGGCCCTTAACGCCCTTATATACGAGCTATGTCTTTATACCGAAGGAGACAGAAAGGTTCAATTTTTTATTGTTACTTTGTTGGCAGTTGAACGCTTCACATCAGTTATAAATTTCGCAATTCGCTTCATCACTTCCAAAATTTACAAAGACTACTTATCTAACGTTACTTCCTACCCTCCCATCTGAGTTGGTGCACCATGGAGGATTCACTCCTCAGAAATGTTCAGTTTATCTTTGAAGGTTCGTATCTACCTGCCTATCAGAGTTGCGTTATTTTCTCCATAATTAATTTTCTATTAGCAAGTGCAGCTTCGTCATAAAAATTCATAAAAAATGGTATTGGTAAGCTCGAAAAAAAATAGTTCAAAATTTAAACACCCCATGAATTGTGTGATTTAGTGGCGCCATAACCTGTTAGAAATGTTCAAAATGCGAAAATGAAAAATATCAAATTCAAAACTTGACTTCACTTTAAGTCTTAGTAACCAGCACGGTGAATTCAAGCACTACAAAAGACCGCCGAAGAAGCTCGGAAGGAAACTATTTAACCCTGCCCCGTTATGAATGGACCATCGTCAGTTAAGGGTCACCTTTTAATTATGAAGATAAGGGAAACAAATTTTATTTCCCAACGAGAACCGCTCCTCTCGGCAAATTATAATTAAGGCCAAACGATGTTCAAACAGCGTTTCCTTTGGTAGTTGGTGGTGTGTCCTTCACGGCAGCTTGACTCTTTTGACGATATCCCTCGGCCTTCATATCTTCCGTAGCTAAGGATGTATGGAGCTTTTTGAAAAACATTTTCAATCACCGCGTAGGTTCAAAATATTTCTCAAAAAGCTCCATACAGTGAACAAAGCGACGGTTTTTGTATTAAATTTTCATTCTTAAGGCAGTTCATCATCTTAGACGGCGAAGGCTTCCAAACTTCGAGAGAAATTAACAATTTCAATTATAAAAGTGGAATGATCGCCATCACCAGCTTTTAAAAACTAACTCAAACATTTCCAAATTGTGTCAGCTAAAACAAGCTCACTCTTCTTCATAGGAGAATAATTCTCCTAACTCGATTTTCGAATAATTACTTCTGAGTGTTATTTGAGTAACTCACAGACAGACACTTGAAGTGTAGCATTTTCATAATTGTTTCAACGAAAGGACACCTCTCTGACAGAACGGAGGAAGACACTCTTGTTAAGAGTTACCCCTTTTCTCTTAGATTTTTCTGGAATATAAGTAATAATCGTAACAATAATCGGATAACGACATTTTCATTCGTAACTATGTCAATTGACAACAATATTCCTACTAAATCGTTTCAGAAGCTCTGGTGTAGAAAATTTGATTAACAATTAGAAAGCTTCTGCTCTGAGACGTGGATGTTCGCTAGGATTGCTGGCGGTTGGTGTTTAAGCCTTTGAGGCTATTTATTATTTTATTAAAGATGACCTTAAACAAGGCTTTATTAAGCTCAAAACTCGACATTGGATGGCATTTCAGTTTCTGATGCGGTTTCTGCGTGTGGAGTCTCTATTCCCGGAGCTTGCAGTTCTAGGCCTTGGGAGGAGTCCCCCACAGAGGCAAGATGTCTGTTTGACACTGTGGTCTCACGTCCATCTGGATATCGCACATGTATGAGTAATCCGGATTGGCCTCTAGTAACTCCACTTGAACGACTGAAGGTTCATATTTGCCCCCATGATTCCTCATCAGTACGGGGGCAAGGAGTAGGTACATAACCATGTTGGTATCGTTATGTCGTGGCCAGATCTCCTAGGATGATGGGTAGGTTTGGTCGAAGTATATAGAAGAGATCTGATCGAATGGGACGCTTGATCCAAAACCTCTTCCCAGTCCCCGATTTTGTAGTTTGCAGTTCGTAGTTCTAGTTGAACTTCTTTCCAGATAACGCGATTGTACTCGTATCTCTCTACTTGGCCGTTACCCTGCGGATTTATAAGCGTCGTTCTGTTTGTTGCAACGCCATTTTTAGTCAAGCATTTTTTGACCTTTTCCCCAGTTAATATACGGACACTAACATATTTGACTATTCTAAATTACTGATATTCATTCCTATATCGAGTTTTGAGCCTAATAAATTGTAAAAAAATATGACCTTAAACAAGGCTTTATTAAGCTTAAAACTCGACATAGGAATACCTTAGGTATTCCTATGTCGAGTTTCGAGCTTTATATCAGTAATTTCAGAAAAATCGAATATGGTAGTGTCCGCAGTAACTTATTGAACATCCGGGAAGTCGTAATAAATTATCACAATTATGCACTGCTTTTAGCGAATACTCGAAGAAAAGGAAGGTATTGTTCTCGGTCCAAAATGTGTAAAACTAGAATTTCCTAAAGATTACCTACTATACCAAAATCCGTTTCAACCATCCTGAATTCACTGCCAAAGGACACAAAAAATAATATTTATACATACATAAACGTATATATATTTGTGAACTTGAATGCACGAACAGGAGGATGAAAATTATAGAAAACACTTACTACATTTGGAAAAAGTGGAAATTTTCCACTTTGAAAAATTTCCACTTTTTCCAAATGTAGTGTTTTCTATAATTTTCATCCTCCTGTTCGTGCATTCAAGTTCATATTTCACGCGAGTGTCTTTAGTTTCACCAATCCATCGTATATATATTTAGGTATATGTTTAGGGATGTGTCATTCCAGACGATAACTCTCGATAAAATTGAGATAAAAACTTCAAATTTGCACAAAAAATCTGTCCTGGCAATCCAAAGGTAGAATCGGGACCTCTAAGGGGGGTTTAGAGGGGTATTCAGGGGGGAAGTACCTGTAAATTCCCAAAATGGAACAGTTTGACAAGTGACACCTCATTTTAAAGGGTACTGAACAAGTACCCGACCAGGTCTACTAAGGTTCAGTAGTGGACTCGGGGTACTGCAACGAGGTACAGAAGATATTGATCCTGGACTCGTCTGCCGCCCCTCCAGCCCGACCCCTCGGTTTTCCAGCACGAATCCATCGGACCTCCTTCACCCCCAACTGCCTCCGGTCCTTCGGTCTCTTGAAAACAAAGGATTTTTAGTTCTTCCTCGACCTGCACTCCAAGTGACCTTCTTTTTGTATATACTCGTATACAAAAGGTCCGCTCATGGTCTACATTCTACAACTAACTACACGAGTCCACAAGGAATGCAATCAATTCACAACAGATTGGTGTGAGGTGAAATCCAGATTTCCTCCGTACCTGGCATCAACATATTTTGCAGTGGATTACATAATTTTTGTTTTATTCACTACTACGCTGTTTCAGCGAAATTTCGAAAAAAGGATTTTCATACCGAAATCCGTTCCAGACCATCCTGAATTCCCAAATGCCAAAAGACATCAAAAATCATACACCGAATTTTCGAAGAAATGGAAGCAATCGTTCCCGGTCCAAAATTTTTGAAAGGCTAAGTTCTTGGATGGGCAGAATCGGGCCACTCTAAGGGGTGGTTTTGGGGAGTTTTAGGGGGGGGGGGATTACCCATAAATTCCCAAAATGGAAGAGGCTGTCAAGTGACACCTCATTGTAAAGGGTTTTTTTTTTCTGCTGAATACGATGGTGATATCAGAATTGCAATATCATTGATCTTAAACTGGAAGACTTTGAAGATGAGGAAACGTGGTCGTTACTTGAGATGTTCTTCGTGGTTCATCTGCTCCAACCCTATAACGCAATTCTGACTTTAGTGTTCACCGTTGATAAATCTATGAACTGAGGTGATACACGGCAAAAAATCGAGGTACCTAACAAAAAATCGAGGTACCTAACATTAAATTTTAATACAAAACCAATGAAATTGAGACTTTTTACAGAGAACCAATTGTTTGTTCGAAAATTCGCTCTTTTGCCATGCTGCATGACTGCATTTTTTTTATCATTTGATTATATAATTGGAGCCCTCCACGCAAGTATTTTAGCGAAAATTTTGCACTCTTAATGAAACATCAATCGAAGAGGGGGTAAAATATAATATAATGTAATTCTAATATAATATCAAATATAAAACATAATCTAACATAAATAGTCCAATATAATCTAATATAATACAAAATATAATTCTGATTTCAAATGATTGAAAAAAAATCACATGACATGTACATTGTAATTTCAAATTCATGATTGATGTCGAGTGGAACCGTCACAAGACACTGGTACTTGGTACCGTCCAGACTAGACACACGTATAGATGGACGGTTAGATATTTACAAATGAGTAGGAACACCGAAAGATTAGTGCCAATAGTGTACATAAATGAGTTCCAGATTTTGAAAATGGATTTCGGTCTTCTAGGACTTATCTGAAACTAATCTCCGAAAATTTGAAAAATGTTGAATATTTGAATCATTAACGGTGTTATAAACTCGGAGCCAATCAAATTGCACTGTGATTGCTATTTAATTGACACTGATAGCTAATGTAAGCCTCTTTAAAACCATTAGTTCTGAGTTTGTTGGTCTTTTTCAGTTCTAGTTCAGAGCTTTTTAGGTCTTCTTCAGCTGTAGTTCAGGGTTTTTTTAATGCTGAAAATGAATACGTTTTGAATGCTGATGACAGGATCTTCATCAAACCGCACTCTGACCAGGAGATATTTCCTCTTTCTGCAACGTGAAAAAAAGTGAAATTCGTCTTCTTGCTCCCATTTTTATTTGTCGGGTCGCAAGGCACAGTGTAATATTCTATTCCGAGTCATTCGTTGAATTGTGTTTTTTGTTGTCCCTTGCCTTTCCCGAGGGCACATTCGTTAGGAATGAAAACGCTTTTTGTCGCTGTTTCATTCAGCGTCCACGGATTGCAATCAACGAGTTTGTGGAGTTCCTTGCTTATTCTATTACTTCTCCGACGTTCTCTCTCCTCCTGACTTTGAAAGATTGATGAGAAACGTGATTTTCATCTTATTAAGATTGCATCGGTGATTGAAAGACGGTAATGTTTTTATGCAATTTACTAGTAACATAACGAATTTACGTGGACGAAAGAGTAGTACAGTGTCTATTGAAGTTCTTCTAGGCGAATTTCTTTGTGAATCCTTCAAGGATTTACGTCGAGAGCGAATCAGATTCTTCTCTCCCTTGGATTTTTCTCCAAAGATTTTTTCCTTCACCATCTCAGATTTTGATGAAATTTGGTACTTTGAGTTATCTTTGAGGAAACTAAGAAAAATACCAAATTTCAGCTCAATGTCTCTAACGGTTTCCAAAATATGACTGTGTAAATTTTCTAAAAACACAAAATGTTGACCTTCTAGCTCTCCTAGACAAGATAGAGAGTTGAAATGTGAGTAATTTCAAAGCTATTTATGAGGACTTTTAGATAACATGCATCTCAATAGTGATTTTGAGAAAGTTTTTCAAAATTCAAATTCAAATTTCTCAAAAAGGGCACTTTCAAAAAATTTGGAAAAAATAATTAGCATTGGCAAGTTTGCTGCCAATAAGTGTCACAAAAAAAAGAATGGGGGAGTAATGGGATCATACTTTGAAAAAATGATGATGGGAGAGCAGTTGCTCAATGCCTCAATAAAGGTACTCGTAGATAACCTCAAATTCATCAAAATCTGCGAAATGTTCAGAAACTCAAATTTGAAATTTGAATTTTGAAGAAAACCCATTTTTTTCAGCCCCTATGAAGGTATATGTCACCTGAAAGCCCTTATAAATAGCTTTGAAATTACACAAATGTCAACTCTCTATCTTCTCTAGGAGAGGCTGCTATGTCCATTTAAAAAAGTCGCGGCACGTAAAAATTTTCCGTTTTTGGGAAACTTTACACAGTCACATTTTGGAAACTGTTAGGGATATTGAGCTGAGATTTGGTATTTTTTCAGTCTCGATAACAATACTACATACCTACTGAATTTCATCAAAATCTGAGATGGAATGACCTCATCCAACGATCTGACGTCTTCACCTCAAAGTATAACCACAAAAATCACACATACAGTGTGGAAAAACGAATTCGTTTCTAGGACCAGTAACAAAATAGTGCGCTATATCCATGACACAATAGCACAATAGTATTCATCGTGCAGCAGATTCCTGTAGACATCGAGCGACAACAGCTGATGAGGTGAAACAGAATTTTAGGTTGTCCTCTTCCCCTCGATCATTTCAACCTGGTAAGTCCCCCGCATTGGAGTGATCCAATGAATATTACATTGACCACTTATTTAGAATCCGGTACTACGAAAAACTCCTAAAAAAATAAAATAAAATGTCTGCCGGAGAATGGTCAACTGCCGTCAGAGGAGCCCCCGTTCTATATCCCTTCGAATTTCAAAAGAGCGTTGGGGAAAAAGCTTTCAAGACGGGAGTACACTGAATCTCGTTCCTTTTAGCGCCGATGGAAATACGCTGCCTTTGAACCAAAGCCGTTTTTCCACGGGAAATTCCGAAACGGCAACTCTTCGAGTCGATAAAGAAGTATAAAAGTCGCTGTACGACAACGGAAAAAGCGACTGCAGGTGGTTTCTGAACAAGAAATTTGGTTGCCACAATTATGCGACGTTATTGAACAGTATTATTCAATCAAACAGGTATATGTGTCAACAGTTGCATCAAGGAACTTCATGAATTGAGAACCGCTTTAGTTGAGACCCTCGAAAATAACGCCTCGAAAAATGGACAAGAAATGGGAGACACACAAGTTGACAAGAAGAAGAAACTACGTACAAGTGTAAGGTTTGGGTTTAATTAGAACTTCACTTATATGAGGTGATGAACGGTTTCCCTAAACCTTCTCTAACGGTGGCTAACCGCAGTTAATCCTTTCCCTTTGCCGAGAGTTCAACGACAAAAGGGGATGTAGAGCGAAATGTTCTTTGTTTTGTGATGGTTGCTGCTCGAGGCTCGATTTTTGCTCGATAATGAAATTTTAGATCGATAAAAGAAAACTTGTATTATAGTCGTAGATACGAATTTGACAGCACCATAAGGGCCTGCAGGGCCTAGGTTGGAAAGTTTTCGAAGGATATCGTCGCTTAAGTGGCAACACCAGCTATCTCAGTTTTGACGAGTCTTCAGGAGGGCCAAAAAACTAGTTTATTCTCCACTTCAAATGTTTTCTAATTTTTAATTTGAGGATTGTTAGTGTTAAAAATCCTAAGTTACTAAAAATCCTGCGTCACTCCACAAAAGTGAACATCTCTGACGAAGAATACGAAAATCGGCTATTTCGACCAGTGACGCTGCGAACCTTAAAATCCATTTCGATATTCGACGGAAGACCTCTAATCAAATCCGTTCTACTGACGATTGTGGTGTTTAAGTTCGTTAGCTCCTTGGTAAAACTAAATTCGCTCTCGTGTGCCTTGTTCTCGATTACTTAGTCGCGGAACAGGGTTGAATTGAATTGATCCTTTTCCTCGTCTCATCCCTTCGAATAGTCTCTGAGAACGATTCGGCCTTGAAGTATCTGCTGGTGCACGAAAATTGGGGGAGGGGGGTAATTCCTCATACATTCTCAAAATGAAACATTCTGACACGTAACCCCTCATTTTAATGGGGTTTTTTATGCTGAACATGATGGTGAAATCAGAATTGCGATATCTCATTCCGTTCTCAAACTAGAGCCATTTGAATATGAAGAAACTTGGTTGTTACTTGATATAATCCGCTCAAATCTGATAACGCAATGAGATATCGCAATTCTGACTTCACCGTCGTGTTCAGCGTAAAAAATGTTTGAAATGAGCTGTCACTTGTGTGAAATTTCCAACAACTGAGGGGGGGTTTTGGTGGTTGTGGGGGTGGGGGGGGGGTTCACCTATTAATTCCAAAAATGAAACGGTCTGACAAGTGACACCTCATTTTAAAGGTTTTAACACTCTGAATAAGATGGTGAAGTCAGAATTGCGATACCTTATTTCGTTCTAAACTTCAGTATGTACTTTGAAGATGAAGGAACGTGGTTGATACTTGTTCGGTCCCCTCAGTCCTCTTCCTTAGCCCAGATGTTCTTCATGGACATCATGTTCTTCAATGGAGACATTTTACAAAAAACAAATCGTTTCTTCGAAAATTCGCTCTTATAGCCATGCTGCATGGCTGTGGACTTTTGTAAATTGTGGCTAATTTTTGTCAGTGATAAAACGAAGCGAGGGTCCTGTTTGGAAAGCTAATAGACCGAAAAAGGCAAACATCGCAGTTAAAACATGTAAAATGAGCGAGCAGGATCTCAAATAAATTTAGATTTTTCGATACATTTCTCGTAACCTCCTTCTTATTGAATGTCTTGATTTGAAAACTTCAAGTCAATCACAGCCTGAGACATAATATCTATTGCTATAATCTATAATTGCTATATTATAGCAACATCAGCTTTTTTCAACTCAAGTGTTTTGTACATCTGAGGATTTCGTTACACTCGGAATCATCTGGCAATATTTACTGAGGAATAGAAAAATGTGTCCAGCTGTCCAGGCTCTTCTAAAAGTCAGAAAAATTGAAGTAAGATGATTTCAGCTCAGCATGAGACCCTTCAAAAACCTCTGTAGATTTGGGTATTCTGCTGACTGGGATTCTGGAAAAACATGCCGTTTTTCCATAAAATACCGATGATGTTACTTCAATTTTTACTTCAAATCTTTTGAAGAAAAACGACACTTTCATGAATGTGGCGTTTTAGTATGAAAAAAAACGGGTTTCTTTTGGAGAATAATGACATCACACAAAAATATCGTGGAAATTTCACATAGTGGCAGTCTTCCGTTGACAAACGTTACCGTACCATTGGACGGACAAAGCACAACTGCATGGAAGAATGGAACAACTGAAGATGTGGCTACTGCACCGACAATGTACGTAAAATTGGACAGGTGGAAGAGTGATACAAGTGCTCTCTAGCAAAAACTATCCAAATATAGACAAGGCGATCTTCTCCAGAGAAAGAACACCTCTTTTTATGGTTGTCACTGTGTTCAACTCAAAAATTCAATTTTTCGGATTGTGTCACTCTTTTTCCAAATGGACGAGGGGACGGATATTATGAAATTCCCCTCGTCCCCCTGAAACAAATCCTGGATTTTCAAATTCTTCTGACCGTCCAGATAAACTGCACGCTTACGCCGCCTGCGTGACATGGTGTACCAGGAGAGCGTCGTAAATCATCGGAAGAGAGTCCGCTCAGATGGCTGGCCCCATAATTGATTAATATGAATAGGTTGATTCATGGAACCTGTCAAAACTTCACCTCTAGATAAAGCTCCATTTCGGGGAAACCGTATCACCCGTTCGCTTGGCACTCGATTGCTCCAATGTAAGAAGTTTGGCACTCACATTTGAGAATAGGTCTTGGCAGTTCTCCAATACCATGTACCGAACTACCCTCTCTTAAGGAATCTGTGAGTGATATATTGGGACCGCCATCACTGAACTAAGGGTTTCTGTCGATTTCACCTCAAATCCCTCTCTGTGGAACTCGAATCTATCCCTTGGTCATTAGCCCGATGTTCACCTTTCCAAACTTTCGTGGAATTGGACCATGTATTTAGATAAGTTGCAGGTTTATCGGAGTTTGATGCTGTAGCATCACGCATTTGTAAAAGGTGGCCGCTTCTTGCAGTGGGCTATTCCTTATTACATAGCCACCTGGAAACAAGGATACAACGATGTTTGATTCTTCATAATAATTACCTATAATAAAATAAGAAGTGTCGAGTTCCTACAGAATGGCGACGAGGAAAAAGACGAAAGGTAAGAAAACGTTTAAGGCCGATAGTAGTGTGGCCGACGAGGCCAATTCGAAGGCGAAAATCATTCAATTTAAACGTTGACGTCAGGCGTGCCAAATTTGCAAGGAGGACAGGAAAAGGGACTACCTATTAGCAAAAGTTAGTCCTAAGCCATTTAGGGTGCTTATCGATCATTTCTACCCTGGAGAGTTCCTTACGAAGATCTTATTTCTGTCTTGGAGAAAAATTATGGTCGGAAAGACATGTCCTTATGTGAACGTTTGAAGTTTACACAAGTAAGCCGGGCGGAATTGGAGACGATCATCGATTACATTGCTAGGCTTCGGTCTCAAGCGCACAAATGTCAGTTTGGGGAGGCGTTGAAGGAATGCCTCCGGGATCAATTTGTGTTCGGTCTTAACAATAGTGGCTGGCAGCAAGAGATTCTACGCAAGTATCCGTCAGTAAAGAGCAGATTTGAGGATATAGAGACTCTCACACAAATCTTGGAGAATGCTAAATCGCCTATAAGACCAAAATTTGACAACTCGATACATTTGAGAAGAGTAACAAGCAACGAGACAAAAGGAACGTACCAGGGATTATATTAATTCAGGGCAAGAGCTATCTCAAATGTGGAGCAGATTCACATACAGGCCCAATCAAATGCCCAGCTATAGAATTTCGGTGTAAATGGTTGAAAAAAGTCAGAGTGTGTATCAAGTGTACCAGAGTGTGTATCAAGTCGGGGAACGTAGTACGAGTAATAATGAGGAAGGGCCTGGAAAAAGAATCAGGTTCTGGAACAGCACATGTCAGATGGAGAGCCCAGTGAGGGCGATGATGGGCCCATTGACTTCATTAGGAAACTTGAGAGAGGCAGCGAAGTTGTATGAATCAATAACGTAGCGATTGAGAGTATAAATGAACCAAAGGACCTACCTATTATTGTAGGCTCCTCCAGAGTTCCTGAAACGTGGCATTGGCGACTTGTAAAATTTTATTTATTGTAGTGATTCGTTGAGCATCCACGCGAATTCAATGTTGATCTACGTTATGTGATTCATTTCGCCAGATCGGTATTCAAATGGTCTTTGGATTCCACTTAATCCTCTTGTATGGACATCCTCCGGTATGAAATCGGTGTACCAGAACGACCTATGGGATTTTGCATAGAGAGGAATTTGGGCTCTCGACCGCAGTTGGACCTTTTCCCTCCCACGCCACTGACGGTTATAACAAAACCGCAATACTGAGCCTTCTCGGTCCCCTTAGTTGGCAATTTCAGAGGTTATTTATCTTCAGCGAACCCCCCCGAGTTAATACATCAACGATAAGTTATTATACCGAACCGCGAGTTTCCTAGAGACAACCACGGCAAATTACTACACAACGGGTTGAATTTAATTTTTTTCGGGCCTCGTATGGTGGTTTATAACAATAATCCTGGCGTAGAAGTTCTTTTAATGGGCTTCACGTTATTGGAGTATCATCCATTCGGCAATTCAACATTGTAGAAATGTATTCGAAATCATCCTCACCATCCACCAAGATATTGAATAGAAGGTGATTAACCACGTCAACCAAAAATTAACCTACTTGGATATTCGATCGGCAGAAACGCCAGATTTGTCAACAGATTCCAACGCTTCCAGAGCGTCAGATCACAACTGTAGAAGACACCACAGATCTAAAAGACACTAATCTTTCCATTATCATTAATCGATGTTAGAAGTGTTTTGTGTGTGTGTTTTGTGTTTTGTGGAGGAATGGAGACATTTTACATAAAACAATAATTATTTGTTTCTTCGAAAATTCGCTCTTGTAGCCATGTTGCATGCCTGTGGATTTTTTTAAATGTTTTTCGCTTAAAAATCGAAAACGGTTTTCAGTACCAAATTAAAGCTTATCAAATTTGCTGCAGGGTGGAGAGCGAATGACACATTGATTACAAAATGGGGAAAACACAAATTAACCAAAAATTACCAAACTTTTTATTTTTTCCTTATATGTTGGTATTGGGAATTTAAATTTATATGGGTTTGAGCAACGTATCTGGCAAATGAGAGCCCTTACTCTGAATACACCGAAGAAGCCGTTTTCTGAAGGTATTTCGGCTCTGATATTGTTCTTGTGGCTTCTTGGGTCCTTTGACGATCACTATAACCCTTGGAAAAAATCGCAGAGGGCTAAATTTGATGACCGCGCTGGCCAGTTCAAATCGCCTCTCAGGGAGACGAGGCGCCCAGGGAACCTTCCTCTCAAAAACTCCATCACTCTCCCTGCGGTTGCTCCAGACGTCGTACAGTAACTGTACTGTTCCATTTCATCCAATTCAGGCAAGAAAAACTCCTGAATCATGGTCCAATTCCTCGACAAAATACGAGGTTTAATACCCGGTTTAATACTCGTAAGGTCTAATTATCCTCGAAATTGCTCATCATACTGTTACCTTGACAACAAACTCCTCCCCCCCCCCCTCAATCAAATGACCACTAGTACCAAGGAACGTATTATTTATTCAAATATCCAAGTGTCTAAGAATATTTCAAGGGAGAATAACGTAGGTTTATAAAAAGCTGGAACAGGCCTAATAAAGTAGAAAGTGAATAAAAGAAGAAAACAAGATCATTTGTAGGCACTATCTTGAGGTTTTAAATTAAAGTTGGAGGTAAAAGGTAAGTACAAACCCCTTAGAATCTTGCACAACCTAGCCTATCTGAATGGAGATTTCAACAACTTGGCTTTTCTCAGCTGAAAATTGAACGTTGAGTAATTTTAGTAGAATTTTGTTACTTGTAACGTTTAGTTAGTCATTACAGAAATCCAAATGCCTTTTATTACATGTGTAAGAGGTGAAATCAATTTTTGCGTTTCGGGTAAAATCAGGGAAAATGGGTTAGGTCATGTTGCCACTTCACCCTCGATATGAGCTACACATCTCCTACGCCATGTGTCACCAGTTCCCTTCAACGTATTTGATGCCATTCCACGTTTCAAACGCCGAAGAGTCACTATATCTCCGTCTGTCCTAGTTCGGTTGTAACCTACGTCCCTATGCAGGTCTAATTTGACAGGACTAGAAATCAGACATCCGTTAATGAGAATCAAAGGGATGTCAGTCACAATCAAACCCGCATCGCTCGGAATCCCTCAAGGTTCACACACAGGTCCTTTATCAACCCTCATTGCTATTAATAATGTCACGAAAGTTGACCTTTAAATTTATTTCCTTCTCAAGTCTTATATACACCTTTATGTTTCAGTGCACTTTTGGGTACCCTGCGATGGGTACCTACTACTATTTTTGTTAGTGAATTCAGGTGGTCTGAAACGGATTTTGGTATCAAGTTTTTTCGGAAATTCGTATTTTAAAAATTTTGGACGGAGAACAATAGTTTCCTTTTCTTCAAAAATTCGCTAAAAGGGACTCTTTAAAGCCCCCATTTATTTACTCAGATTTTGGTTTATTTAGGGAAACGATAACTTTCGATAGCATGTAGATAGACAGCTCAAATTTGTACAAAAATCTGTCTTGGGGATCGAAAGGCTAAGTTTGTAGATGGGCAGAATCGGACCACTCTAAAAGGGGGTTTTGGGGGATTTAAAGGGGGGAAAAATAATCCAGAAATTAAACAGTCTGACCTTGTGGCACCTCATTTTAATGATTTTTTAACGCGTGAAGTCAGAATTACGATATCTTATTCCGCTCTTATAGATTCGGCGAGGTATCTGTTATGTTGAACCACCTCTAACTCAATTACTTTGTACGATAACCAGAGTAATTGCTTACACACCCTAGCGATACTCCCTTAGTTTTCAGTTCAACCATTAACTTTCGTCATCTTAACGGTTACGTCAGTTTACCTACCACCACCCCCTTTACCGCCCATCAACACGGCTCTATGGCCCATTCATTCCCCGGGATAAGCCCCCCTTCACCGACCCCGCCCCCGTCGTCTTTCGTCCTTGCGTTGCTCGGAACTCCCGCTAGCCAGCGCCAGCCCTGACTCCGGCCGCCGCCCCCCAGTCCTTCCTTACTCCTCGTCACAGCCACACATTACGTGTATTTCTATCTCTTTCTTGTTTGGACAAAAAAAAATTCGTTTTCTCAACAACAAAATTTTTTCGTTGTGCTGTTGTGTCAACAAATTGTGCAGCTTCTAAACCTGTCACTCTCTGCTATTCTGCCTCGGCTACACCACTCAACAGTACAAACCTTTATTCTCTCGTAAATCGTAGAATTTTTTTACTCCTCCTCTTTTTGCCACATTTATTTTCTCGCTTCTTTTCAACTTTTACTTTCTCATTTTAAAAGTAGTGTTTCTCAGTAGTTCTTGGACTTTTTTAAAATAATATTCCGCAATTGTTTCGTCTTTTGTAATGAAAGACGTCTTGACTTATAATCTATTTTCTGACACTGAACACACACTACGTACCCACCTCAAAGCGACCTGTCACACACGGGGAAGCTTATTAAGAAGAATGATCGTTACACCAACAAAGTTATAACGTGTTGAAAACAATGAAATCAAAAACCCTTCATGAAGGGAAAATATACACCGAACGTATCTCAAAGATACTAAGACCAGTACGAATCTTGAATAAATACCGTCTGGATCATATACGGTGATTGTAGAATACAATACTGAGCGTTCTCACGTGGTCATTGATAAATCGGCCATCAAACCAGAGAAAAAAGTAGGTACCTTTCTGTACCTAAGATGTACGATTGTTGAACGCCATCTTTCTTCGATTGATCTGAATTCGAATCCTTCATTTTTGGATTTTTGAAAACGTCCTGAAAGTGGAAAACAACGTACCGATATAGTAAATGGTACCAAGAAATAATGGTGATTTTTGGATATGGATTGCTACCCCACCGACGGGCGTGGAAGCTCGTTGATACGGGTGGGTTTTGATACCCATTTGATAGTACCTACTTATTAAGAGTGATGATGAGTGATTTTTAAGGTTTTTTGTCACTTCAAAATAACCTATTTTTGAAGTCCACGGAGCAGGTACTTG
Organism: Stenodema calcarata; assembly: GCA_963920205.1. Lineage (NCBI taxonomy): Eukaryota > Metazoa > Arthropoda > Insecta > Hemiptera > Miridae > Stenodema > Stenodema calcarata. Next base: position 16,440,752 of record OY986061.1, on the reverse strand, counting down.
AGTAGGTCTACAACTCAGCTTATGACATTGTAGTATAATCGCGTGACGGTACAAGAGCTTATATAACATGAATCCACCATAAAAATGAAAATATGCAATGATTCGATCTCATATGAACCAATTATGAAAATTTATACTATTGTCTGATTAACCGCATTATTGATAGATTTGAATTTCCAAAAGGGCATTGTACTGACGCCCTTCTTGAATCCAGTTCACCATAAGTGATACTATATTCATCATTGATACTATATTCCACCACTTTTGTCCAGGATGAAACCGAAATCAATAGTTTTTTTCCTCCTGGAATATTGGATTCACATTTCTCACAAAATTACTAATTTTTCACGGCTTCTACTGAGTAACGAACGTTAGGAATCAACCAATTAAGAGAAACTCAATTCCGTTCAATCTCAACATTTCGTAGGCACATCCCTCAGCCTGCAAGCGGATGTTGATTATTTAATATCAAAATACCTGTATTTGTGGAGATGCAACCATTTTTCTGATGTATTATTGGGATTCAAAGTTTAATAAAATGCCCACCGTTTCATAACATCAATACTAGACCGTACTAGAGGGGGTTTCGTGTTGAGCGGCTTAAGCAGTCTAATAATGGCTCTCTAAATTCATTTTGGTTGGTTTAACCCTAAAAATCAAAAACCGATACTTAATATTTCCTTCGGACCTCCCCAGTTTTTCTACAACGGGAGAAACGGGAGCGTATCTATCATACAACGTTGTAGTGAGATATCTGGGTGTTTAGATTAATTGTTACAAGACTACAACCTATCAATCTGCAACTATATTAATGAGAGAGAGTGAAATTCGATATCAAACTGTGATGGTGACGGTTTGTCAACAAACACGATAAATGAGGAGAGATCGGGCTGAGACAGCCGGCTCTAGGGAGAATCGATGGTCCACTTGGACTTCTTAGACCAGACCGAACTGGAAATTTAGGTTCACCTTCAGTTCATTTTCCTACGACTGTTTTTGTCAAGATAACTCGAATGGTAGCTGGCCAGGTTCCAGCATTATTATCTCATGTTTGTTCAAGCAATATTTATATTTTAGCTTTTGACATGGATATGTCTTACGGCTGGGGGTCATGAACAATTTTGCCACACGGCAAAAACAAGATGCAACGCGATACCAATAAACAACAAAGTTCAATAAGGGTACCTAACAACAACGATATGAAGAAAGGCAGTTATTTTTCAAACATCGAGTCCAACGTTTTTTACTTGAGACACAAAACACATATCGTTTGTTAAGATCCCACAAGGTCTAACTGACTTTTCCCAACTTTAATTGATCAGTGCTATTACAATATAGCTCTTGTGGATATTAGGAAAACTCTGCAAATTCTTGACACAACTGTTTATTATAGATAATTATACTTCGGCGTCGAGAAGTTGCAGTTTTCTCAATAGCACTGGTAGTATAAAGTTGGGAAAAATTAGTTAGACCTTGTGGGATCGATATTTTACAGGGAGAAAATGAGACATATCCATGTACCGATGCATTGAGTGTAGATACTTAACATAAGTTTCATGATATTTAAATAGAAAATCTTTATCGCTATAAAAATGAAAAAAATGAAATTTTAAGAAAAATTAAAAATAAAAATTAATTAATTGAAAATTTAAGTGGAAATTAAGAATTAAGAAATTTTCAACAAGACATTGTGATCAACATGCAAGAGTACTTTATTTTTTAGTACAATAAATTTGGCCACCAAACTTTGAATGGATAGATCAAAGCAAAAACTCACTTTCAAACTTTCAAAAATTAGACTTAGCGATTTTTTCACTCGAATTTTTAAAACTCGAATTTCCGAAAGATTTTAGTCCATCCGTTTCAGACCATCCTGAATTCATTCCAGACGATAACTCTCGATAGGACTGACATAGACAGTTCTTTGCACAAAAATCTGTCTTGGCAATCGAAAGGCTAACTTCATAGATCTTCTTGTATAGGGGAAAAATTGCCCATAAATTCCAAAAATGAAACAGTGACACAGCAAAGATTTTTTAACGCTGAACACGATGGTGAAGTCAGAATTGCGATATCTTATTCTGTTCTCAAACTGGAGCAGTTTGAAGGTGAAGAAACGTGGTTGTTACTTGAAATGTTCTTCAACTGCACCAACTGCTTAAATCTGATAAATGAATGAGATACTTATCGTAATTCTGACTTCACCATCGTGCTCAGCGTTGAAAGATCTATAAACTGAGGCGTTACGCGGCCAACATCTGTTATAAAACCAGTAAAATGGAGATATTTTACATAAAACCAATTATTTCTTCGAAAATTTGCCCTTATACCCATGCTGCGTGACTGGATTTTTTTAAACTGTGAGGAGATTTTCCTTAAATTCACAACAGCAGTTTAGTGTTGAGTATAATTTTTAGTCTATTTTCTGTTGTACTCCCTCGCAGAAAATATTCACTTCGTGTTGGGGTTAAAAATATTATCTTTGTTTTGTGAGTCACGTCTCTGAAACGCCCACCTCGGCAAAAGCCGTCAAAAACCTTTTTGCGGAATTATAATTGAAGGCACGGGGAGAAAATAATAGGAATGAAGGGGAAAATCCGTTTTCTTCCTTTGAGACAGGCAAATATAATTTTGTTACAGAACCCCCACAGCTGTGAAAAAAGCTCGTTTAGTGGGTTTTCCTCTAATTAACGGTGTGGCCACCTTTTGGTACGTGACGTCGTAATTCCATTCGCCGGAAGGTATGAGGAGACACATACCGACTATTAATGTTTGAAAACTGCAATGGGATTATGTTTATGAGGCGAAGCACGCTCCTCCATCTATCTACGCCCTGTTCTTACGCCCAACGTTGGTTCCATACGGTCCAATGTTTTACTAATCTCTAGATTGGTGGGTATATGTGCAAAATACCTCATGTGAAGCACCTTTTAGCGAATTTTCGAAGAAAAGGAAGCTATTGTTCTCGGTCCAAAATTGTTGAAACTCGATTTTACGAAAACATTTTATACCAAAATTCTGCTAAACTATCCTGAATTTACTGCCAAAAGACACCAAAAATCATATAAGGGGGGCTTAGGGAGTTTTAAGGGGGAAATTTTATTTATGTTCCACACGGTTCATCAGCTCTAATCTGATAACGGAAGGTGATATCGCAATTCTGACTTCACCATCGTGTTCAGCATTGAAAAATCTATAAGCTTAGGTGTTACTCGACAAAAAGGAAACGAAGTCTGGTGTAAAACCAGTAAAATGGAGACATGTTACATAAACCCAGCTATTTCTTCGGAAATTCGCTCTTATAGCCATACTGCATGACTGGATTTTTTTTCATTTTTTCAAATTCAAATACTGATCGTGTCGAAGAGCCTTTTCATTCGAAATCAACAGGTCTGTTTGCATTAAAATATAATATTTCGTGTTCTTCGTCCATTTTGAGTTGAATATTGGTAGTTTTTGGTACCTTTTTTGGTTTCTTCGAAAATCGCCCTCGTAGCCATGCTGCGTTACTGTGGATTTGGTTTTTCACATTTTTATTGGCTTCAAATTTTCAAAATATATTTTACCTGTTCAAATTTTGAAAGCCACTGAAATATTACTTAAAAAATTCAGTATTCCTTGCAAATTATTCCAAAACGTTTCGGTTTAGACCTTTTTTCTTTCAAGTCCTATAACTCCACTCAAAGGCACTTACCCAAAATCCTTACCCAAAACAAACAAACCCTTACAAATACCTATCCAAAATCCTTCTTTCCTCAGAAACGAGTCACTTTCTTTTCTCCTCATATGTTAATTTCGTCCACTTCCGTTGGTACGTTATCTCTCAACGACAACTACCCAATCACCATAGAATACACAGAATTGAATTTACCATTGCACGTATCGCTCCATACATTAAGAGTTACCATACAATTCAATTCAATTTTTATTCACGATCACAGTACACAATACATACAACAAACATTTTTTACAACCTACGACCATAATGATGGTTCCAAAATTAAGGTGGATTTCTGAGCCCAAGGTCCTGTGACCCGTTCAGGCTCGCCTCTTCCCTGCTTTAATCGGTACAAAGTATGCGTCTGAAACGCTTATTTTAATTGGTATTAGGTGTTCAGTGCAAAAAATATAGCTACGACCTGTACGTTGAAGCACTGTAATAATTATTAGAGTGCTTAACTAATCGTAGTTATAATCGTAGTTATCCAAAAACTACCTACACTCTAAGACTTTAGTGTACTTTTAGTGTAATTTAGTGTAATTAGTGTACTTTGTATCCTAATTAAACCTGTCTATAATTTTACTTTCACTATTTCCAAGTTCAAAATATTCAAGAACCAATTTTTGGAATTTTCCTGTTGATGATCCAATTTGTTGATGATTAGTTAAGAGCGGTAATAATTACAATTACTGTTGAAACAGGGGTGGATCCAGCCACGGAATTTGTACCATAAGAGGTAGAAGAACTGTCGAATTCACCTGTATCGGAACTTTGAACGTTCCACAGGTCAATGAATATGAAACAACACGGGGTTTTGGCTTTTGACGCGATCCAGCCGTTTGAGTCTCACGTATCATTGATTATATTTATATCCATGGTACCATTTTAGGATCGCCCGAGCGTTGATCGTTTGATGCGGTTAAAGGGGGAAAAAAACCAGGTTGGAATTAACGGTGAGTTTTACCTTTCCGCGATGGAACGGGTTGCATTTAATAAATATTCCATCAGAGGTGCTCAACCGAATCCCCCGAAACTCCGGCCGAGTCGAATTTCTCGCTAGGATGACTTCCTTTTTTTCACGAGAGCGATCAATCATTTTCACAAGCTACAAACTCCCACCGCGACGCACATATTTACCACATGGAACGCTGGGTGTTGTAGGGAAGATTTACCGCAGTACATAGATACACCGAGGGAAACGCGTTCCTCACTCATTTGGAATGTGCTGTGGTAGAAACCATTCGTGGTATGTTGAAATTATGCTTCTTCCAAGCTCAACATATAATTTCTTAGACACACCAAATACTTGAATGGAGATATTATGTTACAAACCACTCGTGTTATTTTTCAATGAACCTCCATACAAGCTCATCATACGATTTCCTAGACACCAAATACTAAAGAAAATTAAATGAATATTGTGATGGCTGCTGTGCCCCTGTTCTCGATCTTTTTGTTCGAACACTCTGGGGATACACGGTTTTGTGGATGCACAGACCCGACATACCCTCTGGGTGGGCATATTGCCTAACCCCCCTTGAACAGGGGACCTCAGCAGCTATATATTACAATATTGCGATTTTATATGGCCCAATTTGTGTTGAGAACGACAATGGCAATCTAACTTGAACTAACAACATGAAACCATTCAAGTTTGCCCATACAGTTTCAAGGGAAGGTTCATTTAATTTGAAAGAGTAGCACCTGTCAGGAACTCAGAGCTAACGAGCCCGACGTTTAACTTCGTTAAAGTGTAGTTAGCTCGGAACCAGGAGCGCAGTAGAGACTTGGCATTTGAATTAAATATTTAAATTGAAATAAGAAAATGAAAAAGATCTAAATAATCTGGAAGTTGAATTTACTTCGCTATGAGAGAGAGAAAGATTTTATTTACATCTTTAAATATACGTGGAGTGTACAAAAATCCATCCTACCTAGTAGCCAATGGCTGTTCTAGGGGGTGGTTTTTAGAAAAACAAAACCATTTCCGCTTCGGGTTTAATATAAACAGACATTAACGTGCCGATACCACCACGTTATTGTCACACCAATTATTAATGCCCCAACACCGCGGCAACACCAACACAGACTCACAAAACACCATTTCCTTCAAGTTAAAATGGACCAACGTCATTCAATACTCCTATATCGTCTGACAATGATAAATTATAATATATTATTATAATAAAATTAAATTCAACGTCATTAACATCTCATCCCCCACCATGAGGTATTCTAAGCCATATATTGTGTAACAATTGCTATTAATCAGGCTATACGGGGTGGGGTATTTTGTGGATGTTTTCAGTAGTTGAACTCCTGAATTAGATCCCACCTGTACCCCGCCATCTCATTACACTTATTGTTGTCGTTCAACAAAGCTCTGCACTCCTCGGGAGTCATTCGACCACGCCCAAACCATTTCTTCCTGAGCTCCACAAGGACTGGGCACACTGCCAGGAAATGGAGCGCGTCCTCATTTTCTTTGAGGTTTCACATGGAACATAGCAGTTGCTGACCAGAACGCCATCTCACGTAGTTGGGATACATTAACCCTGATCTGGCCTTCAAGCACGACCTCAGTGTGCTCGTGACAGGTACCGACAAGTACTGCCGCTGATCAGACTCTTGCTGCCTTACCATATAGTAGTGGCAGTGCCAGGTCGAGAGTGAAGCTCTTTCCATCCAATGTTCCCTCTCATTTGCAAAAAGTCTCGCCTTGAGGTCCTCAAAGCCCCGTTCCAGTGCCACAGCATCCCAATCCCAGTCCCTTCCCGCAAGCGCGATCCAGTCCGCAGCCCAGGAGAGTTTCAGTCTGATATTAATTTCTTTTGCTATTACGCTTGCCATTCTAGATGCCGGTTGCTTGAGGACCTTTTGGATGTAGTTTCCATGCAATGATAAGGACCTCAGAAACAAAGAGCTTCTTCCAGTCTCTAACATCATGTATAATGTGGAGAATTATAAGGGAGGCCAAAAGTTCTTCGTAAGAAGAGGAACTGACACTATGTAATTTACTTCGCTATGTAGGGAGATTGCCAGACAAAACTGAGCACGCCTTTTCTAGGACCGTTAACCATGAGTTGCACTTGTGTACTCCAGGCTCAAAATTGAATTTTCCTTGCCATCCTCAAATCATCACTGTTCTTGATTCATTCCTATTGGAAATTTGAATTAAATTCGAGATTTTTTTGGGTTTTCTATTTTGGTTCACAACGACCTCTAACTGGTTAACTGTTAGACAACGTATTTCTCCTCGTAGTTGAGGAGGCAGGCCCAGTCTTGTGAACCCTAATGTAATTAAATATCTCGGAAGGCCAAACTAAAATGTCGGGTTCCGAACCGCACCCAAACTCCAACCTCTTGTGGCTCTCGGTGAAACTATTCAAGTCCCACAGCCTGTTTGAATATAACTCGTATAACTCAACACTTGGACAGTGGAGAAATTATTGGATTGGCTGAATATCTAGTGAGGGAAAGAGAGGCGTACATTTATTCAACCAAAATTACAAATATATGTATATAAATAAATAAAAATCAAACTTGAATAATATAGCTCGTTGTTAGGCATAGCCTGTATAATATACAGGCTGTATAATATTATTTTGTATAATATACAGGCTGTATAATATTATTCTGTACTCGATAAAGAGCAAGAAAAACACTCTTCTCGTGAAACATTTAAATCAATTCATTACTGGCTTCTACAAAATAGTATGGATTGCCCCATAACTGAAACAAAAATAATTACCTACCACACTTCGTGCATAGTAGAACTCAACTATGAATGCTACTCAAAGTGCTTTCAGTATTCATTTGACCTAGGCCTCTCGAAGGCACCATAATGATACATGGGTCCATACCATAAGTTGAATACTGCGGGCTTCTAGTATTGAGGGTTATTCTGGGGTTTACAACGTGTTTAAAGGACTGGAACCTTGTGGAATGGGGATGAATAGACGATCTATTTATTATGGAGGGATTTCGGTTGTAAAAGAGCACTAAATGTTTTACAACAATTTTCCTGGTGCTTCCTGGAGCGTCTAATGCCGAGAGTCAAATGCATTTTTCAAATCCAAGACTTCAACTTTGCAGCCATAAAGTGTGGCCCCTCATCCCCTAGAATGGCTGCTGGTTTATTTAAGGGATTTCAAACGTAGCAGGTTTAATTACCACCTGAGGCTCGTTTCTTGCGAATTCCTCCAATCCATCCAATTCAACGAATTTTGAAAATTTGAAAAATTCAGGTATCGAAAAATTAAAATGGAACGTTATAGTTTTTAGTTCACTATTAAATTGAGTTTAATTTTTACTAAATTTTTTAGAATTTTTTAAGACTACCGGGAGGTTTGTACGACCAGCCGTTTGTTCACAATGAGGGCTCAAAGTTGGAGCAAATCGAAAGTGCGGGGATGCGGCAGCCTGTCGGGTCAATGTTCATACTGGCCCAGATCATTCGAACACCACATGGTTTTCAGATATCGAGTTAATTTCTATGGTATTCATACTACGGAGCTGTAATTTGTATGCATACAAATTACAGCCTCGTAGTGTGAATAGCATAGAAATTAACTCGATATCTGATAACCATGTGGTGTAGCCTCTTTAGGACTTTAACTTAACGCTGCCCAGGCCCCTGATCAGCTGAATGGCTCCTAAAGCTAATGCTACTCACACTAAGAAGCTGTAATTTGGTGTGTAGCCTCGTTAGGATTTACACTTTAAGCAGAATATGCCCAGGACCAGCTGAGTAGCTCCTAAAGCTAATATCTGTGCTATTCACTCTATAGGTATGTAGCCTCCTTAGGACTTGGGCTTCAAGCACAATAGGTCCAGGATCAGCTGAGTGGCTCCTACAGCTAATTTCTATGCTAAACGTGTCTAAACCTGTTCCATGCTTATAGAAATTTAGCCGTAATGCTCAAAACGTAAGAAATAGTAATATTGGAATAAGAAGGATTGGACAGAAGAATTGTACGATTAGGCCTTTGAAATGGTCCTTCATGATCACTCACGATGACATATTGGAAACCAACTCACCATAAATTATGGTCTGTTACTGACGATTTTAATACTCACCGAAAATGCTATAATTGTTTAGCTCCTCCATGGAAGTAGACAACATTTCGTTAACAGTTTTTCATTTCGTTAATGTCGACTGGATTCGCTAGACGAAACCGCCGTTCTTGGTGTCAATATTCTATTATTTGGTCGTTTTCTGCAGCACTCGAGTCCGACCTTTCGTGGGAATGCGAACAAATGGAAGGGAAGCTGAGAGACGGTACCCTGCTGTGGGTACCAGTTGCTTCTATCGATCCAAAAACTCGCTATCGTCTCCCTGTTAGTCCCAACTTCCCCTACTTTGATACAACACCCGCCGTCTGCTTTGTTCGAGGTTCGCTTAATGTGTAAATGAGCTCGGTAAGCAAACTTTGACAGCCCCGTTCCAGGTTGGTGTCATGAGACATCACGTAATGAGCAATTTTTCATAGTCATGGAACCCTCACTGCTCTCAACTTCTATTTATAGCAATAATACAGGATTTTAATACCACTAACCTGAACAAATATGAACACAGCTGTTCGCCAAACGTAAAAATATAGTGCTCAATAAACTCTAATTATATTCTAATATACGTGTTCCAAGACCCGAAATACTGTTCCTAGCATAACGTAGCGCCAGTGATAGTTTTCGAGTAAATAAATGAGGCTGATTGGTAAAAATCGAATTTGTCGAGTTTTTGGTTCATTTTGGTCTCGAGTCAAATTTTGGTGATCGTGTCGAAGAGCCTTTTCATTTAAAAGTAATACGCCTTTTTGCGTTCAAATAAAATTTATCGAATTCTTTCGACGTTTTCGAGTCGAATATTGGTCGTTTGAAGAGCCTAATCATTCAGAATATATAGGTCTGTTTGAATTTAAATTACTTATTATTATTTTTTTTAAGGTTTTTAGCGAATTTTTTCAGGAAAAGGAAGATATTGTCCTCTGTCCAAAATTTTCAAGACTCGAATTTCCGATAAAATTTTATTCCAAAATCCGTTCCAGACCATCCTGAATTCGCTGCCAAAAGACACCAAAGTTATATATATTTATATTTATTATTTTAGATTGGGGAAACAAACAGAACAGATAAAACTCACATAACTCGTCTGAACGTTTCGCACCAAGCGTCGTCGGCAGACCCGCTATATTTATATTTATGTATATGTCATTCTAGACAATTATTGTCTAGAATGACATATACATAAATATAAATGAATACATAATGATAATGAATACATAAATATAGATGAAATGTTCTTATTTCCACACAAAATCTGTCTTGGCAATCGAAAGGCTAATTTCGTAGATGGTCAGAATCGCGACCCTGTTTTGGGGAGTTTTAGGGGCGAAAAATTATCCTTAAATTCTCTAATTGAAACAGTCCCACAAGTAACACCTCATTTTAAAGGGTTTTTTAAAATGCTGAACACGCTGGCGAAGTCATAATAGCGATATCTTATTCCGTTCTCAAACTGGAGCACTTTGAAGGTGAAGAAACGTGGTTGTTACTTGAGATTTTCCTCACGGTCCATGTGCTCTAATCTGATAACGGAATGAGATATAGCGACTCACACTTAGGTATATACAATTAGGGATAAAACTAGTAAAATGGAGACATTTTCACAGAACCAGTTATTTCTTCGAAAATTCGCTCTTATAGTCATGCTGCATGCCTGGATTTTTTTTTTAAATTTTCGAAATTCAAATGTTGATTGTGTCGAAGATCCTTTTCATTCGAAATCAACAGGTTTCGTGTTCTTCGTCCATTTTGAGTGGAATATTGATTGTTTTTTGTTTAAAGCACTAGGTATCAGAAAGTATTTTCTATTTGCAAATAAAAAATTATCCAACTTTCACCTACTACTCGTATTCTAATCCTCTTGATACGTTCTGAGGAGTAACATCGATTTCCACTCACAACTAGGCTCAATCACAACGGCAACCACAAGGCATTCTATCTGATTGAAAACCCCCGAGGGGTCCAAGTCCCCTTCATTTCCATCGACCCCCGATAATACCACAGTACCGTACGTCAGAATGATATTCGGAAGTTGGGAGGCCCATACGTTGGAAACCAGTGCAGAGAAAACCTTAACTTGAAGAACGAGAGGAAATGGAGCTGTTCATCAGTTTCCACGCTTCAAACAACATTATCTGTTGTGATAACAGCCCTTGTCAGAACCAGCCTCGTTAGAAATACTCATGCAATGGAAGGTTATTTCATTTGCATACGGGTCCTCAGATGTCTACTTCATACGGAGTGGCCCCTGACTATATGAATACCCCTGAAAGGGACACTGTATTCTCACATGAATTGGATGACTATGAATTTAATTGTGTACATCAGCCATTCCATGATGTACATTCATGATTCTATTTCAATTATCAACTTGTATTAATCGTAAGTTCCCATACTGGCATATGTAGTTGATAAATCAATATTAAATCCTGATTTTAATTACAGCACTGCAAGTACTAGTTGCACAAAAAAAAATTATTATTATTTGCATACAAAATTTGCATTAAAAATCAGGTTCAGCGATAGACCTTTCAACCTTCCAACCATATTATTGATAGGTATACACTTATAATGCTCTGCTATGTGTGTTATTCAGGCTCAAAGGGCTAACCCGTTTTCGATAATATAAAAACGCGCATATTTCCCACTCATTGCCACTCTTTGAACGTGAAGCAATCAGTAGAATAATTCCAGTAGAATAATTTAGACATGTTCTTTCTACGTAGGAGCATTTTTTAAAAATTCACAGTCATGGCTGTAAGAGCGAAATTTCGAAAAATAACAAGTTTTATGTAAAATGTCTCCATTTTACTGGTTTTATAACAAATTATGTCTCGACCTCGGACAATCTTCTTTGAAAATTCGCTAATATTGGCCAGATTCTTCGTTAGTAGCTTTGGTTTAGACACTGACGAATTTCCCGAAGGTGAGCGAAATTCTCGCGTCGAATTGAAGTAATTAAAGTGAGAAATATCGACCATTTCTACCAAAATAACGGTCGGATATGTTCTACACAAACATGTACTGCACTAGTTTGGAGGAGAAATTGAATTACCGTGAAATAATAGGTTCGCATATTTGCATGAAAACAACTACGTCATTTAACGTAATGATCACGCCTGAATAGGTGAAAGATGATTCCGACTTTTGCTTTTGGAACGTGCAATTTTTTTCAAGTGTGCAGATTCTTGCCCAGTATTTTCTGGATTTCTTATCGTAATGGGAAATTTCCTATTTATAGGATTATCTACCATCACTCACTCGGTTGTTTTATAAGTTATTAAGAGAATTGATTGGTTGGATAGAGCTGCCTAATGATGATTCAGCGGGGGAGTGCTCCGAAATAGATTGCCCATATTGTATCGGACTCCTCGTATAGGTGGTGACTAGTTAAGGACTTCTCGCTTTCAGTAGATTAGCAATTTACCACGCCTGGGAGAACCGGGTTATACCGTGATTAACGAGCATATTGATTCCTCTTCCACTTTCTGTCTATTCCGTTTCATACCGATCTCGAAACGCTTGGCTGCTCCCGTAATTGCTCTCGTCGATCCTCGTGGTTGAGCAGGGATTTTACTTGTTAACGTCAACGATTCGGGGTTGAGGGGTTTCTCATTTTTGGAAATCAACTCGGTTAACGATCTCGTGACTGCTTTTTTTCAGGGGAAAAATCATCGTTTAAAAATTTTAATTTAAGTGTCCTTAATTAAAAATTAAAAATTAAGATGAAATTAAAAATTAAATGTTATGCATATGCTCGTAATTGTCTCTTGTCGGTGGGGCGAAGGTGGCCATAAAAATTACGATGAAAGAAGTAATTTGGGCCTGGTTCATGGTGGCTTCGCTTGTGAATCACACCGGGTCTTCTCACTACCTTCTGTCTTTATCGTAATATTATGTGATAATTACTTGTCTAATATTGTTTTTGCGGTCAGTGGTAATAGTTATAAGTTGCAGATAATCCTATGTCTTGATTATGCCGGTCACTCGCAACCAATGGCCAATATAGCACTGGTACGTACAGAACAGGCCGTCAAAGCTACCGAGGAAGAATTGAACGTTCCCTTGGTACATTCCCTTAATTACCGGATTCAAACTCGATGATATCCCTGGTTTTGCCTCTTGAGCTCCAAACATCTTGTGGGAACAAGAAAAGCACCCACCAGGTCCCAATTAGAGGGAAACCTTCGGGGGAATGTGTAGCAATATGTAACAATCCTTGAGAGCTCCACCATTCATCATCCCCTGCGAGTGCGAGGCACCCCATAATTCTTCGTTACCCGAGGGCCTTTACACAGGAATACAGCCACATTCTAGTGACGCCTCTGATTACATCGTGGAGGTGAAATACGTTTCATGATGGAGAATCAGAATATCAAATTGAAAAAAAAAAAAAAAAAAAAAATCCACAGTACTCATAACCATAACTTTCGATAGAATTGTTTAGAAAATTCGAGTTTTAAAAATTTTGGACCAAAAACAATGGCTTTATGATTTTTTGTGTATTTTGGCAATAAATTCAGGATGTTCTGATCTACAGTGTCACCCCTCTAATCAACGTAAATGTCACCAATTGACCGTCATTATCGACTTGTTGATTGCAATTACTCTGTTTATAGAGCCCCTCTGTCACCTCTTTTCCGTCGTTTTGTTTGGACGAATTCAGATCATGTTAGAGATTAGGTAGCTTCATCGATCATGTCATTACCTTCGAGCAGCTCTCGAATTATGTCGAGTCGCTTGTTACCCATACGAGGTCAATCGATGCGGTTAGGATTTTTCGGATATCCATCTCGTTGGAACGCGAAGTAATCAGAAGACAGGTGATGACGATTCTAACTTTTTTTTTTGTCATTTTGAGAAAATTCCCCTAACTTTCGGCTGTATCTCGATTAATATTGAGTTTAGAAAAAGAGTTTATACATACAAAATTATAACAAATTTAAGGTTTTGAAGTTTAGAAGTTATGAGCGAATAAACCGAAAAACGTCCGACAAGTTTGAGGCTATCCCCCATCACCCCCGAAATTTTAACTTCCGAATTTTTCCAGGTACAATGTACGTATCTACTGTACTAAAAGCTATACCTACATAGTAAAGTCGCCGACGAATATCAGTCAATGAGAAACAAACTGCTGAAACTTTGGCATTTGAGTAGAAATGCCAGGATTTGCCCTTGATTCGTTGCGGTCCAAATGTGGTCGGTTAGAGAACTAGATTATTCTTTTAAACTTTTCTCATACTACCCATTCCACGACGTTGTCGCAGAGCTATAAACTGTATTACAACATCTGGCAATTTTTTTTTCTAATATTTCATGAGCTTTACAACTCGTAGACAAAATCAGGCCTATAATATTCCACATCATCTTTAATCTTTATTCTGTCTTATGATTTTTGGAGTTTATATTAATGAATTTTGTTTCTGTCAACTTCATCCTCCTGGTGACATTTCACTAGTGGCTTCTGTGAGTTTCTAAGGTTCTGGTGTATCCAACTGGAAGAATACATTGGTTCTAGTAGATCTCTTGTCAACAGTAAATACAGTATGGGGCCAAGGACACTGCCTTGTGGAACACTCGTTGAGAATACTCGTCATCATATTTTACTCTGAATTTGTGCCACCCCTTATCTGCTAGGGATGACTTTCAAATTTGGAAGAATTGAGTCGTGAGATCCCTCTGTAGTTTTGTACGTACTCGTACTTCCAGATGACATACTTTATCAAGTGCTATAAGCGAATTTTCAAAGAAAAGGAAGCTATTGTTCTCGGTCACAAATTTTTAAAACTCAAATTTTCGAAAAGCTTGCATACCAATAACCGTTCTGGAACATCCTAAATTCACTGCCAAAAGACACAAAACATCACAACTGTAGGAGTCATTCCAGACGATAACTCTCGATAAAATTGAGATAAAATGTTCAAATTCGCATATTAAATTTTTTAGCAGTCATGCAGCATGGCTATAAGAGCGAATTTTCGAATAACTAACAGGTTTCATGTAAAACGTAGACATAAAACCTTGAGACCTCAATTTTTCTGGTTTTATAACAAAAGTTTGTCTCATTTTTGACCGAGTAACACCTCAGTTTATAGATTTTTCAACGCTGAACACGATGGTGAAGTCATAATTGCGATATCTTATTCCGTTCTCAAACTGGAGCACTTTGAAGAAGAAGAAACGTGGTTGTTACTTGAGATGTTCTTCATGATTCAACTACTTTCATGTGATAATGAAATAAGATATGGCATTTTTGACTTCACCTTCGTGTTCAGCGTGGAAAAATCTATAAACTGAGGTATCACTCGGTCAAAAATGAGACAAACGTTTGTTATAAAACCAGAAAAATTGAGACATTTTACATAAAACCTGTTATTTTTTTCGAAAATTCGCTCTTATAGCCATACTGCATGACTGTGGATTTTTAAGTTTTCAATTCATTACTGGGTGTGCAAATACTTTCTAGAAAAAACTGGGTGTGCAAATACTTTCTTCCATCGATTACTGGTTTTTCACCTACAAACCGAAGGATTGGAAACTTTTTTACGGCCACTACTCCAACTTTTCCATTAGGAGCGTCCCGTATATTTTACCATCGTCCTTATCCCTGTACTCCATCTCCCTAAAGTCCAAGTTTAGACGGTGTAATACGCAGATGATTCGACCGCCAAACTCCAAGTCCTTTTCTAAATAAAAAGTACCCTCTCCCACGCCTTTAGGTCTGTTGGCAATCACAATGCCCGAGTTACTGCCTTTCATTATCTCCAGCTTTACGTCTTTCTTCCTTCCCGTATTATCGGTTTACTTTTTTTTCATTTCATCTTCTCCTCAGTTTTTCTTTTTCCGTATTTTTCATTTGTTCTTCGCTTCCACAATGTACTGAAACCAGACCAATCCTCTAATACCATCTTGTTTGTCCATCGCACAAATATATCTGAAAAGAAAACTTTTCTCTACGGACTTTCTCACTACTATCTTCAGTGCAGTTGTGAGACACTCGGTTTCAAAACTCCATTATACCAAGTTTTTGCAATGAAACCGCGTTATCTCCCATTCAACATGATTTACGGCTCACTCGTTTGTTCGGTTGGATCGGGATTGTTCAACGGATAAAAACCGTGTTTTCAATCCTCGAGCCTAATTGACGATTTAAGTACTACTTTCATGGTACATACAGCCCACCTCTCTCTCGAAACCAGGATATGCACTTCAACGCCCGACCTCAAATTGCGGAAATCCACACAAACTTCTTTATTTCTAATGAAAGCCCTTGAGTGTTTCATTGAAGAATTCTTTCATGGAATAATCACTCAACAGACGGGATTGAAAATTTATAATTCTCCAACACTGCATTCGTTCCATAATATTCGTTCTTATGATTGCAAGAGAAATAATCCATAGTTACGATTAACAACAGGGTAATGTTTTTATTTCATACAATCATATATGTATATTTCGTCGTATATCACTCGTCGTATATATCGCTCATATACTTGGAAAACCGTGTATGTCTATAAAAGTCAATTTTTCAGGAGACAAAAAACTTAATAACTTCTATCTTCCTGAGTTTGAGACGAGCAATTTCTTGTTACACGATGGTCGTATTTTGCAGTTTTTAATTCCATGTTCGGGATAATGCAACAGCTCGTTTCAGATGTCAATAATTGACTGAAAATTATTTTCAGTGAACTTTCACATAACATTCGAATCTACTCAGAAATTCAGTTTTGAAATTTCTGGGTTATGATCAATTTCAATCGTAATATTTCGTACGCACGACGCAGTAAAAATGGTGCTAATTTATTAATGAAACGATTTTGTGTACCTAGTAAATCCTTGTACACCATATACTCGATATTATTTCCACAAAGAGCCCTCATGTAACATTTACAGATATTTATTCAAGAGAAGAAATACGTAGGAATGAACATTGGTTGATCTCCTTACAGCGTTTTAGCCAGGAAAATACTCGTTGTTGATGCTCAAGTCCCGTAAGCCGATTAAATGGCTCCCCGTCAGTCAACGTTGTTGCTGACTACGGAAGTTTCCTCAACATTATTTACTCACATCACATGGTGGTTAGCGTTGTAAAATTGTGCCATTTTCGCGTATTTTCAAATACCAGTAATAATAACGTAGTTATTACACAAACTCACTGGTGCAATAAGGTAAAGTGGGGAAGGGGGTGTTCTATTGTTTGATCTTTAATGATTTTTTCTGCATTCCCTATATTATTTATTGGCCTAATTAATCAAGGTTTTCTCTAATGCATATTTTGCTTTCGAGATGCGGTAGGTTTTCGAAACGTTCAATGCACTTAATGGCATTGGACACATCATAATCATCGTTAGCTTCAATCATCATTTCAATTAGTGAGTGTCCAGTTTTTGTATTTTCGGCACACCTCAAGAATTGAATTCGGTACATCGAGGTAGTAATTAATGTTCTCGCCTAAGCCGACATCATTTGGCTGTTACAGAACAACGTGTACCTCGCCAAAACTTTGTACAAGGGAAAGGTCTTCATTTCAAACGTTTCCGCAGTTCTGTACATGATAAGGGTCACCCCAGAAGTAAATTTCCGTATTTTACTGTACGAAAACCAAAAAAGGTACTGTTAGGAATTTTTTCTAACTAAATTTATATCCAGTGAAATTATGTGAAAAAGGAATTTTTATGTTTATGATTCTACTGCTATCGTTAGGTCGACCACAATTATTCACTGAAGGGGTATTTCCTAAGGCGTAGGAGCAGTTCACCTCTGTAGCCGAAGCACAGCTACCCTACCAGGTAATATACTCTATCTCTGGAAGAGAGATACTCGTACATCTACTTACCCCTGGTATGGGAGCAAGTACTTTCTGAAAGGGATAACAGCTACACAATACAGGTTGTGGGAGCGATTACTTCTTCTGAAGGAAGAAAACCGGTACACCACGATACAGGAGCGAAGTACTCCCTTAGGGAAATCCGCTACACCTTCATAGAGGAGCGAGTAGGTACTTTCGCTACGCTTCGTACACAGGAGAATGAGGTTATTGGAGGTTATTGGACTTGACCTAGTTCGTTCGTTATTCATGTTATTGTTATATATGTCTCCATTGTCCCACTATACAGTACTTTGCACAAAAATGTTTCTTAATTAAAAAAAAAAAAAAAAATACACAGGAGACTAAATACTTCCAACGGAAAAACAGCTCGTTTCACAAATTCAAAGGTATATTGGAGATAAAATTTATATTTAATATAAAATATAGTCAAGTTTAGGTTTTAGGGATGAGAGGAGCGAGACCAGGAATTCAGGGGGAAGAGTGATTTGACCTGGGTCTCCTGTTTATATATTGCCCTTTCCCAAATTTTTGGGAAAAAAACCCAGATCATTCTCCTTAGCCCTGGCCAACGCCCTGATCTGCTGGTCCGCTTTTGTCGCTTTATTCATTCCAAAAAATTACTTAGGTATTTAATATTTGACAAGAGTTTCCAGGCTTTCCAGCTTTCAGCTTTTTAACAGGTCAAAAGCTGGGAAAGATCTCAATATTTTTGTCGATAACATAACCTATTCTGTTGTAGCCGTAGAACTGTGGTAGCCTACTTTGAGCGCGGGTCTGTGACTGAGGCGTTGCTGCCGTTGACAATCACCGTTGGGGTACTGTAGCTTACGGTGAAAACTAATGAGTGTTCAAATGACTCCAAAGTGGCAATGACCCCGTTGCGGCAGTTTGGATGTAGTTAGGCATCGAACTCGGAATTCGTATTGATTCGTACAGAACTTGAAAAAACTGTGCACAAACAAAATCGTCCAGATGCAGCAAATGGATGTTTTGAGATGCCTGGCGATGAAGGAGAAAATCTTTATGCTCGAACCGTTGACTGAGGATGAAACTTGGGATGAAACAAAATTTGTTTCATCCCAAGTTTCATCCTCAGTCAACGGTTGCATTTAATGCAACTTGTCACGTGACTCCTAATTAATAGTCGGCGTTTTAAAATGCACGTCAGGGTTTTCTGTCAGCTTTTACCTTCTAACTTACCTCTGCACGGCGGAGACATCCCACGTACTTCATCATGCAAACTACCCAGCTCAGAAGTGACCTTTTTTCAGAGAATCCCACGTCTCCCGTCACTCCGACTCTTCGTTGATTTATACGTAGGATCAAAATAAGAACCGAAATAAACCGTTGTGGGAGAATTTACCTCATTTTTGCTGTTGTAGCTTCAATAACAATAGTTTCAGAGCGTTCTCTACGTGCAGTTCTTCCTTGATATTTCCGTTTATGCATCTACGTTGATACGGGTGGTATAGTTTCGTAGTTAACTGCTTGTCGGATACGGTATGGAAGACGGAGTTACGTACGTTATACGGTCGTACTTTAATATACCCAACCAACACTTACCATTGCCTCCTTGCATTCTTCCTTCAAAATCAAGAAAGTATCTCGTTTTAGCGAATTTTGGAAGAAAAGGAAACTTGTTCTCGGTCCAAAACTCGTATTTCGAATTTTTCATACCAAAATCCATTTCAGACCATCCTGAATTCACTGCCAAAAGACACCAAAAATCATTCCAGGCGATAACTCTCGATGGAATCAATAAAATAAGTTCGTAGATGGGGGGATCGGGCCACTTAAAGGGGGTCAGGGGAATTTCGAAAGATGAAAAATTACATGAAACAGTCTGATGAGTGACAGCTCATTTGAAAGACTGATTAACACTGAACACGATGGTGAAGTCAGAATTGCGATATCTTATTCTGTTCTCTAACTGGAGCACTTTGACGTGAAGAAACGTGGTTGTTACTTGAGATGTTCTTCACGTTTCATCTGCTCTAATCGGATAACGGAATAAGATATCGCAATTGTGACTTCCCCATCGTGTTCAGCGTCGAAAAGTCTTACAACTGAGGTGTTACTCGGCGAAAAAGAAGACAAAATTTGTTATAAAACCAGTAAAATGGAGACATTTTACATAAAACCAGTTATTTCTTCGAAGATTCGCTCTAATAGCCATGCTGCATGACTGTGAATTTTTATAATAATTGAATGTGCTTAGCCGGGAGGGAAGAGCTGAAGAATGGTATAAATGAATTCCTTTAATGTGACTCTATAAAAATTTACGTAAAACGTATCTTTTGTATTATTCATCATTATCGGATTTCTGCCAGTCTTTTAGCGATTCCGTAACGGTAACAGACTTAGGATGTGATACATAGATAGGCTAATTCGAACCGAAATTGATTTCTTCTCCCGACGGACCCCTAATCCAGTTTCCTAACCGTCGAGTGTTCGGTAAAGTCGCCCTCCGTCCAAACTCATCCAAGAGGTTTTTTCTGGTCCCAACTTCAAACAGTTCGAGGGATTTCTGTTTTCGCGGGGAAGAGGAGTTCAAAAGTTCTACCCACTGCCTTTATTCTTCTTTTTGTGATTTGCAAAATAATTTCCCAACTACTATAAAAACTGTTTGGAAGTTTTGGTTCAACTGGAACCCCAGAGGAGTGCATAGTCAAAATGGCCTTTTATTCAATAGCAAATACGAGTATTTCAAACTTCGAAAGTTTCCACGTTTTGGAGTAGTACATAGGGAAAATCGAGTTTTATAAAGTGGAATTTCTAGGTCAATTTTCATCAAACCCTTTTGTGTTGAGAGGGTAATTAAAGCTGAACCTGAATGGATGGTTATAAATAACCAATAATTGGCTCATAATTTGGGGGATAATTTCAATTTCTCCAATGGTTTCCATTACAACTATATTCAAAAGAGTTTTGTTCGAAAATATCATGTACCTACAACCTCTTATAATTTTCGTGCACTATTTTTTCTAGATTTCTATTTCCACAATTTTGGAAATCTTCAGAACACGTGAAGGAATGAAAACAACCGCTCGAACCCCTGAACGGAAAATCGGGCGGCTGATTCAAGGGTGAGGGCTTTGATTAAATTAGCCAGGCGAGTCTTTGATGGTGCTTTTCCCAAGGGAGGAGTATCCCTTAGAGGGGATTGTATACTGATTGCAGAGGAAATCCACTCACGGTTCACAAAGTTCGCTAACGCACAAGGAGGATATTATTGTTACATGGTATTTGTTCGAGTATAAGATGGTCAGGAGCGTAGAGTGGCTCTGGATATGTGGGTACTCCAACACTGGTGTTTTTGAGCTGCTTGCGACAAGGTTGTAATACCTACTAGAAAAACTCTGCAAATTCTTGACACAACGGTTTATTATCTTCTTTGTACAGATCACCCTTCTGTCTAGATCACTAGGTCTAAATGTCTAGATCGTAAATGTTAGATTAATTATTATTATCAATTATCACTAATTATTAACAATTTTATCAAGTACCTAGTGAAAATTATTATAATTTATTTTTAGGTATTAATAATTCGTAATTATTATTAATAATAATTATTGTTAATTATGATACGATATAATAATAATTATTATTATAATAATAATAATAATAATATAATAATATTATATAATAATAATTATTGTTAATTAATACGATATAATTCTGGGGTTTTTAATACTACGTCGGTAATAATTGTTCTATGAAAGAAGTACCTACCAACAAACATTCGAAATTACCTTCATTTCCGTAGCACGAAACGCACCTCAGAACAACAAACTCGACATCACTTAAGCCATATGATGTTCCAAAGAGCTTGTTAGTATGAAAATGGACCTGTATTTCAACAGTTTGATACACGATCGTGTTGTGAGGCACAATCTTTGAGCCCTCATTGTGAACGAACGGCTGGTCGTACGAAGCTGCGGATGGTCATAAAAAATTCTACGGAACAAACTCTATCTAAATATGAAATAAAAATTCTGCAAATTCTTGACACAACGGTTTATTATCTTCCTTGTGCAGATCACCCTTCTGTCTATACCAGACTGTGTTGCAAATCGGCACCATACCATATTCTCACCGTACTCATACCATACCATACGAATTTCTTTTCTATCTTACCATACTGTACGAAATCATACATACAATAATATACCTTACCATACTCATACCATGTCATACAAACCGAGTGAATATTGAAATGTGATCCATTTCTGACCTATATTTAAAATTTCAAGTATCTAGCTCATCATCAAAATTTAATTTGTTTAAACAAATAGGTATTATTTAAACAATTTTACAGATGAGAAACCGGGTGAATATTGCATTGTGATCCATTTCTGACCTATATTTAAAATTTCAAGTATCTAGCTCATCATCAAAATTTAATTTGTTTAAACAAATAGGTATTATTTAAACAATTTTACAGATGAGAAACCGGGTGAATATTGCAATGTGGTCTATCCCCGACTCACGGTTAAAATTTCTAGACTGTAGTTTACCGGGAAGATGACAAAAGGTAGTTTTATTCTGGGCGTCTGAGGGTTGGGTCACATAACGGCCGTTTTCGACGCGAAAGATTAGTGTTTTTCCTAAACCTTTGCGCGCTCACTGTGAACGAACGGCTGGTCGCACAAAAGTCCAATTGGTCTTATAAGATTCGTAATTTTTCAGGTCATTCAAAAGTGAACTAAACATTAGACGATTCAGTTAAATATTTTGAGATATGACATTGTCGAAATTTTAAATTTTGTTTTGAACCCCTTCCCCTTGACCTAGGGTTATGAAAAGTTTCGAGGATCATTGTGGGGCTGGTCCAAACCCAGAAACCAAATTTCGTAATTTTAGCTCAACGCTAACTGGGCAAAGTGGCGCGGACGGCGGACGGCGTACGGCGGACGGACGGATTTTTTGGTTTATTATCTTCGATAATGAACCATTGGAATCGCCCAAAGAAAAAAATTTTTTAACCCCCCCTCAAAATTTGTTGGTTTACGTTTCAAGACACGTAGATTCAGAAAATCGAATAAAAAAAAATCCGTCCGTCCGCCGTACGCCGTACGCCGTACACCGTACGCCGTACGCCGTCCCCCGTACGCCGTCCGCCGTCCGCCGTCCACGCCGTTTTGCCCAGTTAGCGTTGAGCTAAAATTACGAAATTTGGTTTCTGGGTTTGGACCAGCCCCACAATGATCCTCGAAACTTTTCATAACCCTAGGTCAAGGGGAAGGGGTTCAAAACGAAATTTAAAATTTCGACAATGTCATATCTCCAAATATTTAACTGAACCGTGTAATGTTTAGTTCACTTTTGAATGACCTGAAAAATTACGAATCTTTTAAGACCAATTGGATTTTTGTGCGACCAGCTGTTCGTTCACAGTGAGCGCGCAAAGGTTTAGGAAAAACACTAAACTTTCGCGCCGAAAACGGCCGTTATGTGACCCAACCACCAGACGCCCAGAATAAAACTACCTTTTTTCATCTTCCCGGTAAACTACAGTCTAGAAATTTTAACCGTGAGTCGGGGATAGACCACATTGCAATATTTACTCGGTTTCTCATCTGTAAAATTGTTTAAATAATACCTTTTTGTAATAATACAAATTAAATTTTGATGATGCGCTATTGACTTGAAATTTTAAAAATAGGTTAGAACTGGATAACAATGCAATATTCACTCGGTTTCTTGTCTGTAAAATTGTTTAAATAATACCTATTTGTTTAAACAAATTAAATGTTGATGATGAGCTAGATACTTGAAATTTTAAATATAGGTCTGAAATGGATGACATTTCATTATTCACTCGGTTTGTATGACATGGTATGAGTATGGTATGGTATATTATTGTATGTATGATTTGGTATAATACAGTATGGTATGATAGGAAAGAAATTCGTATGGTATAGTATGAGTACGGTGAGAATATGGTATGGTGCCGATTTGCAATACAGTCTGGTATAGACAGAAGGGTGATGTGCACAAGGAAGATAATAAACCGTTGTGTCAAGAATTTGCAGAGTTTTTTTATTCGATTTTCTGAATCTACGTATCTTGAAACGTAAACCAACAAATTTTGAGGGGGGGTTCAAATTTTTTTTCTTTGGGCGATTCCAATGGTTCATTATCGAAGATAATAAACCAAAAGTTGACTTCATATCGACTCGAGGTGTTGATTTGAGTTCGAATGGACCTTCAAGAAGAGCAATTGTCGACTCAAACACTTCGAGAAACCGAAAAAAAGTTGACTTCATATCGACTCGAGGTGTTGATTTGAGTTCGAATGGACCTTCAAGAAGAGCAATTGTCGACTCAAATACTTCGTGAAAACGAAAAAAAAGTTGACTTCATATCGACTCGAGGTGGTGATTTGAGTTCGAATGGACCTTCAAGAAGAGCAATTGTCGACTCAAATACTTCGTGAAAACGAAAAAAAGTTGACTTCATATCGAATCGAGGTGTTTGTTTGAGTTCGAATGGACCTTCAAGAAGACCAATTGTCGACTCAAATACTTCGTGAAAACGAAAAAAAGTTGACTTCATATCGACTCGAGGTGTTGATTTGAGTTCGAATGGACCTTCAAGAAGAGCAATTGTCGACTCAAATACTTCTTTAAAACGAAAAAAATTTGACTTCATATCGTCTCGAGGTGTTTGTTTGAGTTCGAATGGACCTTCAAGAAGAGCAATTCTCGACTCAAATACTTCGTGAAAACGAAAAAAAGTTGACTTCATATCGACTCGAGGTGTTGATTTGAGTTCGAATGGACCTTCAAGAAGAGCAATTGTCGACTCAAACACTTCGAGAAACCGAAAAAAAGTTGACTTCATATCGACTCGAGGTGTTGATTTGAGTTCGAATGGACCTTCAAGAAGAGCAATTGTCGACTCAAATACTTCGTGAAAACGAAAAAAAGTTGACTTCATATCGACTCGAGGTGTTGATTTGAGTTCGAATGGGCCTTCAAGAAGAACAATTGTCGACTCAAATACTTCGTGAAAACGAAAAAAAGTTGACTTCATATCGACTCGAGGTGTTTGTTTGAGTTCGAATGGACCTTCAAGAAGACCAATTGTCGACTCAAATACTTCGTGAAAACGAAAAAAAGTTGACTTCATATCGACTCGAGGTGTTGATTTGAGTTCGAATGGACCTTCAAGAAGAGCAATTGTCGACTCAAATACTTCTTTAAAACGAAAAAAATTTGACTTCATATCGTCTCGAGGTGTTGATTTGAGTTCGAATGGACCTTCAAGAAGAGCAATCGTCGACTCAAATACTTCGTGAAAACGAAAAAAAGTTGACTTCATATCGACTCGAGGTGTTGATTTGAGTTCGAATGGACCTTCAAGAAGAGCAATTGTCGACTCAAATACTTCGTGAAAATGAAAAAAAAGTTGACTTCATATCGACTCGAGGTGGTGATTTGAGTTCGAATGGACCTTCAAGAAGAGCAATTGTCGAGCAACGGTCGACCTTCAAGAAGAGCAATGGTTTATTATCTTCGATAATGAACCATTGGAATCGCCCAAAGAAAAAAATTTTTTAACCCCCCCTCAAAATTTGTTGGTTTACGTTTCAAGACACGTAGATTCAGAAAATCGAATAAAAAAAAATCCGTCCGTCCGCCGTACGCCGTACGCCGTACGCCGTACACCGTACGCCGTACGCCGTACGCCGTCCCCCGTACGCCGTCCGCCGTCCGCCGTCCACGCCGTTTTGCCCAGTTAGCGTTGAGCTAAAATTACGAAATTTGGTTTCTGGGTTTGGACCAGCCCCACAATGATCCTCGAAACTTTTCATAACCCTAGGTCAAGGGGAAGGGGTTCAAAACGAAATTTAAAATTTCGACAATGTCATATCTCCAAATATTTAACTGAACCGTGTAATGTTTAGTTCACTTTTGAATGACCTGAAAAATTACGAATCTTTTAAGACCAATTGGATTTTTGTGCGACCAGCTGTTCGTTCACAGTGAGCGCGCAAAGGTTTAGGAAAAACACTAAACTTTCGCGCCGAAAACGGCCGTTATGTGACCCAACCACCAGACGCCCAGAATAAAACTACCTTTTTTCATCTTCCCGGTAAACTACAGTCTAGAAATTTTAACCGTGAGTCGGGGATAGACCACATTGCAATATTTACTCGGTTTCTCATCTGTAAAATTGTTTAAATAATACCTTTTTGTAATAATACAAATTAAATTTTGATGATGCGCTATTGACTTGAAATTTTAAAAATAGGTTAGAACTGGATAACAATGCAATATTCACTCGGTTTCTTGTCTGTAAAATTGTTTAAATAATACCTATTTGTTTAAACAAATTAAATGTTGATGATGAGCTAGATACTTGAAATTTTAAATATAGGTCTGAAATGGATGACATTTCATTATTCACTCGGTTTGTATGACATGGTATGAGTATGGTATGGTATATTATTGTATGTATGATTTGGTATAATACAGTATGGTATGATAGGAAAGAAATTCGTATGGTATAGTATGAGTACGGTGAGAATATGGTATGGTGCCGATTTGCAATACAGTCTGGTATAGACAGAAGGGTGATGTGCACAAGGAAGATAATAAACCGTTGTGTCAAGAATTTGCAGAGTTTTTTTATTCGATTTTCTGAATCTACGTATCTTGAAACGTAAACCAACAAATTTTGAGGGGGGGTTCAAATTTTTTTTCTTTGGGCGATTCCAATGGTTCATTATCGAAGATAATAAACCAAAAGTTGACTTCATATCGACTCGAGGTGTTGATTTGAGTTCGAATGGACCTTCAAGAAGAGCAATTGTCGACTCAAACACTTCGAGAAACCGAAAAAAAGTTGACTTCATATCGACTCGAGGTGTTGATTTGAGTTCGAATGGACCTTCAAGAAGAGCAATTGTCGACTCAAATACTTCGTGAAAACGAAAAAAAAGTTGACTTCATATCGACTCGAGGTGGTGATTTGAGTTCGAATGGACCTTCAAGAAGAGCAATTGTCGACTCAAATACTTCGTGAAAACGAAAAAAAGTTGACTTCATATCGAATCGAGGTGTTTGTTTGAGTTCGAATGGACCTTCAAGAAGACCAATTGTCGACTCAAATACTTCGTGAAAACGAAAAAAAGTTGACTTCATATCGACTCGAGGTGTTGATTTGAGTTCGAATGGACCTTCAAGAAGAGCAATTGTCGACTCAAATACTTCTTTAAAACGAAAAAAATTTGACTTCATATCGTCTCGAGGTGTTTGTTTGAGTTCGAATGGACCTTCAAGAAGAGCAATTCTCGACTCAAATACTTCGTGAAAACGAAAAAAAGTTGACTTCATATCGACTCGAGGTGTTGATTTGAGTTCGAATGGACCTTCAAGAAGAGCAATCGTCGACTCAAATACTTCGTGAAAACGAAAAAAAGTTGACTTCATATCGACTCGAGGTGTTGATTTGAGTTCGAATGGACCTTCAAGAAGAGCAATTATTGTCGACTCAAATACTTCGTGAAAATGAAAAAAAAGTTGACTTCATATCGACTCGAGGTGGTGATTTGAGTTCGAATGGACCTTCAAGAAGAGCAATTGTCGACTCAAACACTTCGAGAAACCGAAAAAAAGTTGACTTCATATCGACTCGAGGTGTTGATTTGAGTTCGAATGGACCTTCAAGAAGAGCAATTGTCGACTCAAACACTTCGAGAAACCGAAAAAAAGTTGACTTCATATCGACTCGAGGTGGTGATTTGAGTTCGAATGGACCTTCAAGAAGAGCAATTGTCGACTCAAACACTTCGAGAAACCGAAAAAAAGTTGACTTCATATCGACTCGAGGTGTTGATTTGAGTTCGAATGGACCTTCAAGAAGAGCAATTGTCGACTCAAACACTTCGAGAAACCGAAAAAAAGTTGACTTCATATCGACTCGAGGTGTTGATTTGAGTTCGAATGGACCTTCAAGAAGAGCAATTGTCGACTCAAATACTTCGTGAAAACGAAAAAAAGTTGACTTCATATCGACTCGAGGTGTTGATTTGAGTTCGAATGGGCCTTCAAGAAGAACAATTGTCGACTCAAATACTTCGTGAAAACGAAAAAAAGTTGACTTCATATCGACTCGAGGTGTTTGTTTGAGTTCGAATGGACCTTCAAGAAGACCAATTGTCGACTCAAATACTTCGTGAAAACGAAAAAAAGTTGACTTCATATCGACTCGAGGTGTTGATTTGAGTTCGAATGGACCTTCAAGAAGAGCAATTGTCGACTCAAATACTTCTTTAAAACGAAAAAAATTTGACTTCATATCGTCTCGAGGTGTTGATTTGAGTTCGAATGGACCTTCAAGAAGAGCAATCGTCGACTCAAATACTTCGTGAAAACGAAAAAAAGTTGACTTCATATCGACTCGAGGTGTTGATTTGAGTTCGAATGGACCTTCAAGAAGAGCAATTGTCGACTCAAATACTTCGTGAAAATGAAAAAAAAGTTGACTTCATATCGACTCGAGGTGGTGATTTGAGTTCGAATGGACCTTCAAGAAGAGCAATTGTCGACTCAAACACTTCGAGAAACCGAAAAAAAGTTGACTTCATATCGACTCGAGGTGTTGATTTGAGTTCGAATGGACCTTCAAGAAGAGCAATTGTCGACTCAAACACTTCGAGAAACCGAAAAAAAGTTGACTTCATATCGACTCGAGGTGTTGATTTGAGTTCGAATGGACCTTCAAGAAGAGCAATTGTCGACTCAAACACTTCGAGAAACCGAAAAAAAGTTGACTTCATATCGACTCGAGGTGTTGATTTGAGTTCGAATGGACCTTCAAGAAGAGCAATTGTCGACACAAACACTTCGAGAAACCGAAAAAAAGTTGACTTCATATCGACTCGAGGTGTTGATTTGAGTTCGAATGGACCTTCAAGAAGAGCAATTGTCGACTCAAACACTTCGAGAAACCGAAAAAAAGTTGACTTCATATCGACTCGAGGTGTTGATTTGAGTTCGAATGGACCTTCAAGAAGAGCAATTGTCGACTCAAATACTTCGTGAAAACGAAAAAAAGTTGACTTCATATCGACTCGAGGTGTTGATTTGAGTTCGAATGGGCCTTCAAGAAGAGCAATTGTCGACTCAAATACTTCGTGAAAACGAAAAAAAGTTGACTTCATATCGACTCGAGGTGTTTGTTTGAGTTCGAATGGACCTTCAAGAAGACCAATTGTCGACTCAAATACTTCGTGAAAACGAAAAAAAGTTGACTTCATATCGACTCGAGGTGTTGATTTGAGTTCGAATGGACCTTCAAGAAGAGCAATTGTCGACTCAAATACTTCTTTAAAACGAAAAAAATTTGACTTCATATCGTCTCGAGGTGTTTGTTTGAGTTCGAATGGACCTTCAAGAAGAGCAATTCTCGACTCAAATACTTCGTGAAAACGAAAAAAAGTTGACTTCATATCGACTCGAGGTGTTGATTTGAGTTCGAATGGACCTTCAAGAAGAGCAATCGTCGACTCAAATACTTCGTGAAAACGAAAAAAAGTTCACTTCATATCGACTCGAGGTGTTGATTTGAGTTCGAATGGACCTTCAAGAAGAGCAATTGTCGACTCAAACACTTCGTGAAAACGAAAAAAAGTTGACTTCATATCGACTCGAGGTGTTGATTTGAGTTCGAATGGACCTTCAAGAAGAGCAATCGTCGACTCAAATACTTCGTGAAAATGAAAAAAAGTTGACTTCTTATCGACTCGAGGTGTTGATTTGAGTTCGAATGGACCTTCAAGAAGAGCAATTGTCGACTCAAACACTTCGAGAAACCGAAAAAAAGTTGACTTCATATCGACTCGAGGTGTTGATTTGAGTTCGAATGGACCTTCAAGAAGAGCAATTGTCGACTCAAACACTTCGAGAAACCGAAAAAAAGTTGACTTCATATCGACTCGAGGTGTTGATTTGAGTTCGAATGGACCTTCAAGAAGAGCAATTGTCGACTCAAATACTTCGTGAAAACGAAAAAAAGTTGACTTCATATCGACTCGAGGTGTTGATTTGAGTTCGAATGGGCCTTCAAGAAGAGCAATTGTCGACTCAAATACTTCGTGAAAACGAAAAAAAGTTGACTTCATATCGACTCGAGGTGTTTGTTTGAGTTCGAATGGACCTTCAAGAAGACCAATTGTCGACTCAAATACTTCGTGAAAACGAAAAAAAGTTGACTTCATATCGACTCGAGGTGTTGATTTGAGTTCGAATGGACCTTCAAGAAGAGCAATTGTCGACTCAAATACTTCGTGAAAACGAAAAAAAGTTGACTTCATATCGATTCGAGGTGTTGATTTGAGTTCGAATGGACCTTCAAGAAGAGCAATCGTCGACTCATATACTTCGTGAAAACGAAAAAAAGTTGACTTCATATCGACTCGAGGTGTTGATTTGTGTTCGAATGGACCTTCAAGAAGAGCAATTGTCGACTCAAATACTTCGTGAAAACGAAAAAAAGTCGACTTCATATCGACTCGAGGTGTTTGTTTGAGTTCGAATGGACCTTCAAGAAGAGCAATTGTCGACTCAAATACTTCGTGAAAACGAAAAAAAGTCGACTTCATATCGACTCGAGGTGTTTGTTTGAGTTCGAATGGACCTTCAAGAAGACCAATTGTCGACTCAAATACTTCGTGAAAACGAAAAAAAGTTGACTTCATATCGACTCGAGGTGTTGATTTGAGTTCGAATGGACCTTCAAGAAGAGCAATTGACGACTCAAATACTTCGTGAAAACGAAAAAAAGTTGACTTCATATCGACTCGAGGTGTTGATTTGAGTTCGAATGGACCTTCAAGAAGAGCAATTGTCGACTCAAATACTTCGTGAAAACGAAAAAAAGTTGACTTCATATCGACTCGAGGTGTTGATTTGTGTTCGAATGGACCTTCAAGAAGAGCAATTGTCGACTCAAATACTTCGTGAAAACGAAAAAAAGTCGACTTCATATCGACTCGAGGTGTTTGTTTGAGTTCGAATGGACCTTCAAGAAGAGCAATTGTCGACTCAAATACTTCGTGAAAACGAAAAAAAGTCGACTTCATATCGACTCGAGGTGTTTGTTTGAGTTCGAATGGACCTTCAAGAAGACCAATTGTCGACTCAAATACTTCGTGAAAACGAAAAAAAGTTGACTTCATATCGACTCGAGGTGTTTGTTTGAGTTGGAATGGACCTTCAAGAAGACCAATTTTCGACTCAAATACTTCGTGAAAACGAAAAAAAGTTGACTTCATATCGACTCGAGGTGTTGATTTGAGTTCGAATGGACCATTGTCGACTCAAATACTTCGTGAAAACGAAAAAAAGTTGACTTCATATCGACTCGAGGTGTTGATTTGTGTTCGAATGGACCTTCAAGAAGAGCAATTGTCGACTCAAATACTTCGTGAAAACGAAAAAAAGTCGACTTCATATCCACTCGAGGTGTTGATTTGAGTTCGAATGGACCTTCAAGAAGAGCAATTGTCGACTCAAATACTTCGTGAAAATGAAAAAAAGTTGACTTCTTATCGACTCGAGGTGTTGATTTGAGTTCGAATGGACCTTCAAGAAGAGCAATTGTCGACTCAAACACTTCGAGAAACCGAAAAAAAGTTGACTTCATATCGACTCGAGGTGTTGATTTGAGTTCGAATGGACCTTCAAGAAGAGCAATTGTCGACTCAAATACTTCGTGAAAATGAAAAAAAGTTGACTTCTTATCGACTCGAGGTGTTGATTTGAGTTCGAATGGACCTTCAAGAAGAGCAATTGTTGACTCAAACACTTCGAGAAACCGAAAAAAAGTTGACATCATATCGGCTCGAGGTGTTGATTTGAGTTCGAATGGACCTTCAAGAAGAGCAATTGTCGACTCAAACACTTCGAGAAACCGAAAAAAAGTTGACTTCATATCGACTCGAGGTGTTGATTTGAGTTCGAATGAACCTTCAAGAAGAGCAATTGTCGACTCAAATACTTCGTGAAAACGAAAAAAAGTCGACTTCATATCGACTCGAGGTGTTGATTTGAGTTCGAATGGACCTTCAAGAAGAGCAATTGTCGACTCAAATACTTCGTGAAAACGAAAAAAAGTTGACTTCATATCGATTCGAGGTGTTGATTTGAGTTCGAATGGACCTTCAAGAAGAGCAATTGTCGACTCAAATACTTCGTGAAAACGAAAAAAAGTCGACTTCATATCGACTCGAGGTGTTTGTTTGAGTTCGAATGGACCTTCAAGAAGACCAATTTTCGACTCAAATACTTCGTGAAAACGAAAAAAAGTTGACTTCATATCGACTCGAGGTGTTGATTTGAGTTCGAATGGACCATTGTCGACTCAAATACTTCGTGAAAACGAAAAAAAGTTGACTTCATATCGACTCGAGGTGTTGATTTGTGTTCGAATGGACCTTCAAGAAGAGCAATTGTCGACTCAAATACTTCGTGAAAACGAAAAAAAGTCGACTTCATATCCACTCGAGGTGTTGATTTGAGTTCGAATGGACCTTCAAGAAGAGCAATTGTCGACTCAAATACTTCGTGAAAATGAAAAAAAGTTGACTTCTTATCGACTCGAGGTGTTGATTTGAGTTCGAATGGACCTTCAAGAAGAGCAATTGTCGACTCAAACACTTCGAGAAACCGAAAAAAAGTTGACTTCATATCGACTCGAGGTGTTGATTTGAGTTCGAATGGACCTTCAAGAAGAGCAATTGTCGACTCAAATACTTCGTGAAAATGAAAAAAAGTTGACTTCTTATCGACTCGAGGTGTTGATTTGAGTTCGAATGGACCTTCAAGAAGAGCAATTGTCGACTCAAACACTTCGAGAAACCGAAAAAAAGTTGACTTCATATCGGCTCGAGGTGTTGATTTGAGTTCGAATGGACCTTCAAGAAGAGCAATTGTCGACTCAAATACTTCGTGAAAATGAAAAAAAGTTGACTTCTTATCGACTCGAGGTGTTGATTTGAGTTCGAATGGACCTTCAAGAAGAGCAATTGTCGACTCAAACACTTCGAGAAACCGAAAAACAGTTGACTTCATATCGACTCGAGGTGTTGATTTGAGTTCGAATGGACCTTCAAGAAGAGCAATTGTCGACTCAAACACTTCGAGAAACCGAAAAAAAGTTGACTTCATATCGACTCGAGGTGTTGATTTGAGTTCGAATGGACCTTCAAGAAGAGCAATTGTCGACTCAAATACTTCGTGAAAACGAAAAAAAGTTGACTTCATATCGATTCGAGGTGTTGATTTGAGTTCGAATGGACCTTCAAGAAGAGCAATTGTCGACTCAAATACTTCGTGAAAACGAAAAAAAGTTGACTTCATATCGACTCGAGGTGTTGATTTGAGTTCGAATGGGCCTTCAAGAAGAGCAATTGTCGACTCAAATACTTCGTGAAAACGAAAAAAAGTTGACTTCATATCGACTCGAGGTGTTTGTTTGAGTTCGAATGGACCTTCAAGAAGAGCAATTGTCGACTCAAATACTTCGTGAAAACGAAAAAAAGTTGACTTCATATCGACTCGAGGTGTTGATTTGAGTTCGAATGGACCTTCAAGAAGAGCAATTGTCGACTCAAATACTTCGTGAAAACGAAAAAAAGTTGACTTCATATCGACTCGAGGTGTTGATTTGAGTTCGAATGGACCTTCAACAAGACCAATTGTCGACTCAAATACTTCGTGAAAACGAAAAAAAGTTGACTTCATATCGACTCGAGGTGTTGATTTGAGTTCGAATGGACCTTCAAGAAGAGCAATTGTCGACTCAAATACTTCGTGAAAACGAAAAAAAGTTGACTTCATATCGACTCGAGGTGTTGATTTGAGTTCGAATAAGGGAGTGATTATAGACACACCGCGTGTCTACAAGGAAACAAAATATTATTTACACACCGGAAAAGCTTTTCCAGCGTGTAAATAATATTTTGTTTCTTTATAGATACGCGGTGTGTCTATAATCACTCCCAAACTTGTTTGAACCCTTGAACCAAATTTCGTAATTTTAGTTCAACGCTAACTTGGCCAAGTGCCGTGGACGTACTTTTTTATAGTGAAACGAAAATTCGCTTAAAGGTTGAATTAGGTGGGATAATGCAAAAGACGATAAAGTATGTATAATTATGTGGATCGTTACCGTTCACTTCTTCGTCGACTTCTGGATCTGGTGACACTCGCATTTCCTGAAACAAATACGAATTCATTATTCGAAGTTTACAGTCGAATGAACACGAAAAACATCTGTCGAAATTACTCCAATGTTTTCTTGTGCAACGCACGGGTCACCCGTGGAGTTGTACAATGCTGTACAAGAACAGAGACCACCGATCGTACTTTTGGAAGTTTCTTATGATGTACCTTTGACCAAAGTCAACATTTGAGGTGAACTTCGAAAAATTGCACATTATAGGTGGGGTTTTGGGGAGTTTTCAGAGGGGGAGGAAAATTAACCACGAATTCCCAAAATGAAACAGTCTGACGAAAGACACTTCATTTCAAAGGTTTCGTTGCGCCGATCACGATGGTGAAGTCCGAATTGCGATATCTTATTCAAATATTCTCAGGAAAACCACGTTTTTATCTTTTAAACTCACATTTCTCTACTTTACTCTATTTAATTTCAACTTTTGACCACATTTTCGGAATCAACGTTAAATTTCCTATAAGATAGTGCAGTTTGATTCGACATCTGAAGACCACAAAAGCAGCTCAAACATGAACGAATTTTAAATAATAAAAATTGTGAAAATTTTAAGAACGTTACTTACTACTTTTCCAAAACAAATCCTAAAAACTGGCAAATCTCGTTAAAACTTCACCATTCAATAAGCTTTTCAACGGTTTGATCAACTTTGAGATTATCTCGTTCCTTCGATCAAAAAGTCAAGTTTAAATGCAAACACTAGGTCTAAATGTCTAGATCCTAAATGTTAGATTAATTATTATTATCAATTATCACTAATTATTAACAATTTTATCAAGTACCTACTGAAAATTATTATAATTTATTGTTAGGTATTAATAATTCGTATTTATTAATAATAATAATTATTATTAATTATGATTAATTAATTCGATATAATTCTGGGGTTTTTATTACTACGTCGGTAATAATTTTTCTATAAAAGAAGTACCTACCAACAAACATTCGAAATTACCTTCATTTCAGTAGCACGAAACGCACCTCAGAACAACAAACTCGACATCACTTAAGCCATATGATGTTCAAAAGAGCTTGTTAGTATGAAAATGGACCTGTATTTCAACAGTTTGATTCACGATCGGGTTGTGAGGCACAATCTTTGAGCCGTCATTGTGAACGAACGGCTGGTCGTACAAAGCTGCGGATGGTCTTAAAAAATTGTACGGAACAAACTCTATCTAAATATGTAATAAAAAACATACCGTTCTATATGAATTTTTCGAGTTTTGGAATTTTCAAAATTTCAAAATTCGTTTTGAACCCCTTCCCCTTGACCTAGGGTTATGAAAAGTTTCGTGGATCATTGTGGGGCTGGTCCAAACCCAGAAACCAAATTTCGTAATTTTAGCTCAACGCTAACTGGGAAAAGTGCCTCGGACGGCGTACGGCGGACGGACGGATTTTTTTTTATTCGATTTTCTGAATCTACGTATCTTGAAACGTAAACCAACAAATTTTGAGGGGGGGTTAAAATTTTTTTTTCTTTGGGCGATTCCAATGGTTCATTATCGAAGATAATAAACCAAAACCACTTACACCATGAAATGTTTTTTTTTTGGGGGGGGGGGGGGGATAAATACTAAATGAGTACTAAAAACTATGAAAAAAGAAACAACATCAACATCTGCAAAAGAAAACGGTGTCCAAACCCTAATAATGGATGACAAGGAGTTCTGAAAGTAGATCGATATCGAATCGATGGATATTATCGATCCTCCACCCTCCCGCGTTCAATCATACAAAAACTACGCCTGCGCATTACAACTGGAAGCGCTAGCCGTCTGCGGTGGCCCGGCCCATGTTCACCCAGTTAGGAGACATAAACACGTTTGTGACAGAATAACCAGATTATCGCTCAGGAGTGGCGTCAAAGGCGCCAGAAGCTTGCGGTTTCCCTACGGCCTTGAACTTGGTAGGAAATGAACACGATGGCGAAGTCAGAGCTGCGATATCTTATTCCGTTCTCAAACCAAAGCACTTTGAAGATGAAGAAATGTGGTTGTTACTTGAGATCTCCTTCACGCTTCATCTGTTCTAATCTGGTAACGGATTGAGATATCGCCATTCTGACTTCACCATCGTGTTCAGCGTTAAAAAATCTATAAACTGTGATGTTACTCGGCAAAAAAATTTGTTATAAAACCAGTAAAATGAAGACATTTTACATAAAACCAGTTATTTCTTCGACAATTCGCTCTTATAGCCATGCTGCGTGACTGGATTTTCGAAACATAACTGATAATTGGGAGTTATTTGCGACAGGATATCAGAGCAGCTGGCAAGCAGTATAAGTCCGTCGCAATCGTCCGACTTTTCCCACGAAAGTTTCTTCTTGTAAACAGTTTTGTTTTTACCATTGAAAGCCGGAGACTTGGAACTTCCGTGACTAATGTTGTTCTCAACAACTTCTATGTAAGAACACCCGGCGACCAACAGTTTAGCGCTCGGAGAGAAATGGCTTTAAATACGTACTTCCTCTATACGGACAGTCAGTTAAGGAGCTTACTGCCTGGGAAAAGCCCTCCTCTTCATCCAGGAACGACTCACCGCATCTCCGTTGTGTCTATTTTCCGTTCCTTTTTTCGCCTTCTGCATTATGGATGTTCTCTTGTGGTGAATGCTGGATGTGTTATTGAAACAGCGCCCAGTGAACTTATTTACCAGTTAGTGGTGGTCCTCAACAGAAAAGTCGGATTAACCACGCTTGAAAATCTCATTCTGAATTCCACCCTTTTCCTACTTCTGCATTTTTTTTTATTTATTTTTTTTATTTTTTTTATTTACAGTTGCATAAACCACACACAATTGTTTTACATGTATAATTGTTACAACTTTATTGCAGGGCAGAAGGCTAAGAGCCTGTATCGCCCTACAAGAGTAGCGCCAAACAATTTCGAACTTGACTTTACATAGATCAACTGCATCTATACATAAATCATTCTTTACTTACATCAACTAATTTGAAACTTAACATTACATACGTCAATTGGAACAAACATACGTCAACAATAACATTGCGTCGACACAAATTACCATCTGGAATTTTACCATCCTAAACATAAATGCTCCTAACTATATTCTCCGCCCCCTCCCTACCCAGCCTCACTAACCATTCATATATTTTCTTTTTATATGCCACACGCGTACATAATAGTGGGGATTTTAGGGGAGAATCCACAACTCTAAGGACCATATAAATTATATAGTTTGGACTTCTTGTTGTGAGCACAAGAGCAGGCCTCGGCGCAACAACATTTCCCATCAATACAAATCTGGTCCGATAATCATGGTGTTGGCTTTGTTGAACTATGGTAGGGTTTCTGTGGTATACTAGTAGAAGGGATTTCAAAAATAACTGTCTCGGGGTGAAAACTTTAAACTCATTCAATAAGTTAAGACTAGAGTACCGACGTTCCTTCCTCATTATTGTCTTAATAATACTTCTTTGTATCACATTTAATTTCTCCAAGTGAGTTGGGTAAGTTCCCCCCCACGAAACGATACCATACTGAATAGCAGACTGCACCAAGGCCATGTATAATAAACGTAGTTTGTCTCGCTTAAAAACCCTTCCAGCATGGTATAAAACATAATTAACTCGTCTCAATTTTTTGCTTATTGCTTCAATATGCATTTTCCAGGTCAAAGCCTCTTCCACAATAATGCCTAGGTAACGATAACTTACCACCCTATCTAAAGGAGTACATAAACAATTTGCGGGCTCAGAGTTATCGCAGATATGAGATATAAGTTTCAACGATTCCAAACCCATACTACCGTCCACACTCCCTATTCGCATATATTTTGTTTTTTTAGTAAATTTGATCAAGTGACGCTCTCACGTCTTAATTTCAACCACAAATATAATTATTGGTCTTCCTGGCAGCTCAGAGTTTATTAAAGACTAAAGTTTTCACGACGCGAATGGCCTGACTGGTGTTGTATGGCTGTCAAACCGCTATCTTTGCTTTTTTTGATCAGCAGACAATAATTCCAGAGCTTCCCTTCTAACAAAACTCAACATTCGTTATTCACAACAGTGAGAAATGAACTCTTGGTGTATCAAATTCAAATCAAAATTACCGTATAGGGTTGCATATACCGGCTTTTCATTGCGTGTGTGGACCGACCCTTCAGTATTCGAACAGCGCTCTTCCTCCTCGTACTTCATACTTTCACCGCGCTCAAACCGAAATCGATGACAACGATGAGCTCTCTACGCTCGGATTTGTGGTTCGCCGAATGGCGTTATATTCCCCTTGAAAACCCCGTTTGTCTGATACTTGACTCTCTCTCTCTGATTCCCCAGTCCTCCGTTCGGAATTGTGTGTTTTTGTTCGGGCGAAAACCTCGCCACCGGATGTTTCTTTTAAAAAAAGCAACGGACTGAAGGGAGCGCCCTCATTGTTCAATGGCCCTCGAACCGTTGGTATTGATACCGTCTGCATTATACAGCCGCCATTCTGCGATAATGTTGTGCTCGGGGTGTTTTCCCGTTTTGAATTCATCAACTGGCGAGAGACGATGGTGATTGTGTGACTGTATTGTATGATACACGGAGGTGACGTTTTTCGTAAGCGAAAAACTTCAGGTAACAAAACTTATATAATATATAACAACTGGTGTAATAATATATTATACTTTCGATGACAATACCAGTTGTGGGGAATCACTATATTTGATATAGAATTATCACAATAAATATCTACCAAGAGCAGCACACCAACGGTCGAGAACCCCCCGGTTTAACACTGACCAGCATCGACCAGCCACAAGTAACTATGACAGTCTGGTTGAAGCTTTTGGTACGACCTTATATTCAAGCCTTCACATTCAATCCAAAACCTTCCTTCAAAGTTAGCCAAGTTCATCAAATTCAGCTCTCTTTAAAATTGGTCAGTTTTTGTTCAGCCTATCCAAGCCAATATAGCAGAATCTGCTGAATATACTTGTATCTGATACAAGTATCTGGTAACGACCGCCAACTTATTTCGCATCCTCTCTCTTTACCTCTCCTCTATAACTAGGTGTGTAGATATCCATATCTGGTTAATGTAGCTATCTCAAACATAACACTTGTTATGTAGCTACCCCAAAACCTTCCTCCAATTTACTGAACCAAAAATTTAGCTAGTACCTTCCTCTTCGGAAGGAAAAGTTTGAATAGTGAGGTACCATATTGCATCACCAAAAGTAACTCCTCACACCATATTATGGTCCTGTTAATGAAAAACGCCTCTACTCTAATTGATTTTTCAGAAATCAGCTTCAAATTTACCAGAGAAAATTCTCCTTTTGTTCACTGCAAAACATTCCCGCAACCCCATTTTCGATAACACATCGATTGATGTTCAATTAGATCGATGGGTGTGAAGGATCCATCAAACAACAATTTTTCCTATCGATTTATTGCATTTGAGGCGGTTTTACCACCATTTTTGAGTTCAGGCGTTTTTAATTAACAGGGCAGTATAAAATATTAAGAACGTAAATCGATTTTCCATCATCAACTTTCATGGTTTGTTGGAATCAACAGGTTTCTCCAGCAACTAGTACATCTGTGGAAGTCTGGTTTTGATCTCGAATACCAACTTAGTTGATCCAAACCACGGAGATTTCGAGTACAATTCCACTAACTACGAGTATAATCCGTGTCACGAAAATAATATAATATTATTAGCCCAGCAGAACCACTCTAACCCGCAATACATAGCAGTGCTGTTAGATCGTTCACAACGCTGCAGGAGCAGTTTTGAAGTAATTCCTTCACCTGGCTGTAGATAAAAATTGTGCGAGTAAACAAGGTGCTCGATCGATGGTGAAACGTTGGAATGAAATCGACGATTACATTTTGACAGAACTATTTAAGCTTTGCCAACCTTTACCACCGCTTTTTGCCACTAACCAGGTCTCATGTTTGTTCAATAGAACGGAATTCACTCCTACTCCCCCCCCCCCCCCACTTCATGCCCGCCTTTATTACTGTTCCATTCGCCGTTAGTGCTTCAGAGAGAAGTCTTTGACGTTGCCCTATCGAAATGATCCCTTTATACATTCGAAAACTTTCAGCTCACGGTATACACTACCAAATCCACTATTCAAAAACACTATAAAGAGAAACCTATGACTTATCCTAGTACAAATATCCCTTACCGTATCCTTATCATTTACCCTACCATCCAGTAAACGCCAATACCTAAGTAAAATCACTATCCAGACATATTCATGATCAGTGGTATTCGCGCTACTGCTGTCTTGAGTTCTTAACTGCTCTCTGATAACTTTCTCCCATCACTAACCATTTAGTACTAAAACACCTGGTACTTTTCAAGCTTCCAAACTGGTGCTCCTACAATTAATTTTACGTGGGATTCAAGTTGTGTTTGCTCACAAAAACATCATAAAGGTCACTTTCCGAACGAGTTCATACCAAAATATTTGAACTTTCGTCACGTTAATTAGAATGGTTGTTAATTATGTGAGTTGTCTCCTTCGGGCTTCACACTGCTTCTGTTGGACGTGTCCGGTGGCGATTGTATTAATTCAATTTGCGCAGGTACTATTAGCCGATACAATTGGAGATGTATTTTTTATTCACAAGTAAGATTTGACTGTGTTAGTTTTGAGCCTGGAAAGTTGCGGTTCCTATTCTATGCAGACAAGTTTAAAGTTTAGGGTAAAAATATGAACTGCCACTTTCTTCTACATCTTGGACGGTAAAGTGTTCGAAGTGGGGAAAAAACAAATCATAAAAAATCGTGATTTCCTGGACACGTTCGTTAATACCCTAGAAGGGAGGAGTTCAGACCACACTATCGGGGTATATTCGGATTCGTCGTTCAATTTTCTATAGGAAACACATTTTTCAAGAGTCTGTAGTATAGTGAGAGGCGTTGACTCCGCGAGCACACGAATCAAATGAAAATGATAGGACGGAGGTTTCAAAATCATACGGTTATACAGTTCGACAGCTACCGACCGCAACCCTCCGAGCGGTTGCTTTCCGTCCAACCGCAGTTGAACTGCTGTCAACCACGAGATCGACCTGGAACAGCTGTCAACAGTGAATCTCGGACAGAAAAGGGACCTGGAACAGCGGCCGGGCGTACTGCGCATGTCCGTCGGACCTGGAACGAAGCTATTATCGTACAGTTGCTGACGGTCTCCGGCCGGGTGAAAATCCTGTCAACAGTGAATCTCGGACAGAAAAGGGACCTGGAACAGCGGTCGGGCGTACTACGCATGTCCCAGTCGACTTCTGTTAACAGTCCGTCGGACCTGGAACGAAGCTATCGTACTAGTTGCTGACGGTGTCCGGCCGGGTGAAAATCCTGGGGACGGCAATCGATTATGTACCGAGTTGTTAGTATTGTACCGTTTGAGTCCCTGGAATTATAAGTTACGTTTGGAGTACCTAATTGAAAAGTGGTGCAATTTCATTTACAACGATCATGATCACGTGGGCGTTATTAGAATCTGGCGGTGAAAGTACCTGCAGGTTGTAGAGATAACATATGTTACTTGTGTTACATAATATGTAACACAAGTAACATATGTTATCTCTACAACCTGCAGGTACTTTCACCGCCAGATTCTAATAACATATTATGTTATGTTACTCGGGATTTCACCAAGAAGTGTTTTATCTCCTGAATGTCACTTAGGTCTTTTAAATGAATTGGATTATAATGTTCTATGAATAACCGCGGTAAGCTAGTAGGATACGGGTAATGCTAAGGTAGAAGGGTACCGTATTGTTAAGGTAGAAGGGTCCAGCCTGAAGGATCATTTTAAGGGACCAGTTTCCGGGTAATTGAGCCTCCAGAGAGGTCGTCCCATTTCCCTTTGTTGAAGGGAATAGCGAGAACATTTGGAAACCCCGACGCTCCCTAGAGACTACATTTAGGCCACAGGCCCGTCACCCATCGTAACCGCCCATCAGTGACTGGCCGCACTCTAATGAGATCGAGGACCAGGACAATTTTTCTTTCAACGTGGAACATGTGTTTAGCCTTCACAAAATAGTTAGAAATTCAGTTATTCAGAAATGTCAGTGATTCCCTAAACGCTCTATGTACAACAGAGAGAACTAACCGTAAAATTTTGTCTGTAAAATTCAATCCGTATGTCCGTATAAGTCAGGTTAGACTATGAACCTCAACTTTGGATCCGTCCCTGATTGTGTACAGGGTACGACGATTTCCCCGACTCTAAATTCGTGGACATCACATGCACAAAGAAACATCAACGTGGAATATGATTTTAAAAGGTCTTGACTTTTTTCCATTTTGTTGCATTTATTTGTCGTTTCTTCCTTAGTTTTTTATAGTTTGCTTTCCGCATGCTGCATCAACTAGTGATATTTTGTTAAGTATTCCGGTTTTAGCGAATTTTTGAAGAAAAGGAAGCTATTGTTGTCGGTCTAAAATTTTTAAAACTCGCATATCCGAAACATTTGTATACCCAAATCCGTTTCAGACCATCCTGAATGCTCTGTTAGGCAGTGACCTAAAGACACCAAAAATCATATGTATATAAATATTTATATATGTAGGTATGTGTCATTCCAGACGATAACTCTCAATAGAATTAAGATAAAAAGTTCAAATTTGCACAAAAAATCTGTTTTGGCCATTGAAAGGCTCGTAGATGGGCAGAATCAGGAGAGTTTTATGAAGGAAAATTACCCATAAATTCCTAAAATGAAACAGTGGGACAATCGGCACCTCATTTCAAAGGTTTTTAACGCTCAACACGGTGGTGAAGTCAGATTTGGGATATCTCATTCCGTCCTCAAACTGGAGCACTTTGAAGATGAAGAAACGGGGATGTTACTTGGGATGTTCTTCTAAGCTCATCTGCTCTAATCTGATACTGCAATGAGGTATCGCAATTCTGTCTTCACCATCGTGTTCAGTTGAAAAATATATAAACTGAGGCGTTACTCGGTCAAAAATGGAGACATTTTACATAAAACCAGTATTTCTTCGAAAATTCGCTTTTATATCCATGCTGCATGACTGTAGATTTGTATTATTACCATACCAGTTGTAAGGGAAGGGGGGGTTTGGGGGATTTTAAGGGGGGAAATTATAAATTACAAAAATTAA
The DNA here is from genome assembly GCA_963920205.1 of Stenodema calcarata. Classification (NCBI taxonomy): domain Eukaryota; kingdom Metazoa; phylum Arthropoda; class Insecta; order Hemiptera; family Miridae; genus Stenodema; species Stenodema calcarata. Next base: position 16,397,779 of record OY986061.1, on the reverse strand, counting down.
ACAGTCTGACAGGTGACACCTCATTTTAAAGGTTTTTCTTGCGCTGAACACCATAGTGAAGTCGGAATTGCGATATCTGAAGAAATGTGTTCCATCTGCTCTAACCTGATAACAGAGTGATAAGTCGCAATTCTGACTTCACCATCGTGTTCAGCGTTGGAAAATCTATAAACTGAGGAGAAAAATTGAGACAATCTACATAAAATCAGTATTTCTTCGAAAATCGCTTTTATAGCCATGTTGCATGATTGTGGATGTTTTTGTTTACCATACCAGTTCTAAAATAGGCTGTTCTTGTTGTATTCTAGATGGAACGACTGAGTGGAAGGAGTGGGCGATTGATGTACTAGGCATAGGATAGGGGCACGTAGAGCTACTACCACAATGAGCTCGATATTTGTTGGATGAAGTATCAATACTGCTCCCTCGACGAACTGACCACGTTAACCTGCAATGACCTGAGCGTCGACAGCGAGTGCGATTGGTCGACCGAGGAAGACAACTTCGAGCCGGCACGAACAGGAATGAACGAGCTCAGGGACTACAAGCACCCGTGGTGCGTCATGTACGATCTTGTCGAGACGGAGGGAGCGTCGGGGGAGCTGCTCCTTCCGAGTCCGGAGTCCGGCGGCGGCGGTGGTCTCGGCGGAGCGCGAAGTAACGTTCCGCGAGTGAATTTCCCGCCGGGGATGGAGTCGAGGAGACAGTCGCGGATATTCCAGTTGTCGAGGAGGTGCCGCTCGCTCAGCGCTTGGTCTGATATCAGCAGGTCGTCCTACCGCTTGGATGACAGGTCAGTCGATGACAGGTCAGTGTCAAATTGTGCATGTACAATCACAGCTTGCCACATTCGCCCAGTCTTTTCATTTCGATTCGGATGCTCTATTTCCACATCTGCATCAATCGATTATTGGTTTGTTATCTTCGAAAACACAAGATTTGTTCAGCGAAGCGTTCAAAATCGATTCTGGACGGAACCGAGTTCTGAAAAAGGAGGGGATGTGATCAATTCAAATTCTGTTCGTCCGACTTCAATTGGACGGTGTTATGCAACAAGGGTCCAAACGACATTTTTCATATTTCGTCGTTTAAGATGCAACACCGCCTAACCCACTTTTTCCAGTTTATCAGGAGAGACAAAAAACTGTTTATTCCTTAAGTGCCCGGCTTTTCCAACTGAAGAATGATGTTTTTTTATATCCCAGTGTCTTCCCACATACATTATAATATAATGTATTTGGGAAGACACTATGATAGATTATAATAGAATATTAAGACATATTATGATAGATTATAATAAAATCATTAAAATTCGAGAAAAAGAGAGGGTTAGGTGGTGTTATCATTTCGGCGAATAACTCACTCCCATTGATTGCTGTTTCTAACCTCTTTGGCGCGGTATTTTGAATCAGAATCATATAAAAACTCATTTTCGCCAAAAAGTGGGTTAGGCGGTGTTGCATCTTAAACGAAGATTTTCGAGGAATTCAAAGTAAAGTTTTTGATCAAGTGTCACCTTTCTAGGGCGTTGTACTTCATTCATGAAGTGGAGGGTGTCACTAATAACTCATTTTGAAGTGCCCAACATCCCTGTTGCGTCAAATTTGAAAAGAATCCATTGGTTTTCCGATTAAAGCGTCTATGTCACATAGACAATCGTGCTAATCGTCATTCCACAGTTCGCAACAAGATTCTAAGCGACATTTTTGGGCGTTTAGACTCTTGCTGTTAACGGATGGGACAAGCAAACGAGGTCCAAGCACCACATAATGAGCCATTCCGAATTTCACTACAAGAGTTTATCTCCAGGCTTTTTTAGATTCTACAAAAAGAGTCTAAGAGCCACTAAAATTTTAGTGGCACTTAGAGTATTTTTGTAAAATTAAAATATAACTTGGAGATAGACTCTTGTTTCGAAATTTGGAATGGCTCATTATGAGGATGGCGCTTAGACCCTTAGCTTTCTGTTACAGTTTGGAATTATAGGGGGCGCTAAAATCGTAAAAAAATGGAAGCTCTTGATGAGACGAATCCAAAGGTACCAAAAACTGATTTTTGAAAAAAATGTCGCTCTGACCCTTGTTGCATACCACCGTCCAATTGTTCTTTAATTTTATTCTCACGCGTTATAAAAATTGAAAGTTTCTTGACAATATCATCTTTATATCAAACCTATGGGCGATGTAGCGGAAAGACGCTGTCTAGTAACCACAATACCATTGAAATACCAGAACTCCACCCTAGTCCCTTGGCTCACTGGTATAAAGGACTAACGAATTTTTAAAGAACATCTGGAGCTTTGTACGACTAGCCGTTTGTTCACGTAGAGCCATTAAAAAGTCATCAACATAAGCGGAATCATACGACGGCTAGTCGGGTCAAGTATCATACTAGCTCAGCTGATTCCAACAGCACGTGGTTTTGTGACATCGAGTTCCTTGTTCTGAGATAGTTTTCGTGACTACGGAATAGAGGTAATTTCGAACATTTTGTTTGTGCTCACAAGTTATTGCGGACGTAGGTATAAGATAAATTCCGGAAAAAATACTAATCATCATCATATTTGTATAATTTACCACTTATTTAAATATACTATATAAAATAAAACAGAACGGTGATCTAGACAGAAGGGTGATCTGTACAGAAGATAATAAACCACTGCCCAAGAATTTGCAGAGTTTTTTTTTTTTTGCTCATCCAAGAATGAATACGTTTTACTGTTCGATATTTGCAGTTATGAATGCTACAATCCTTTACTGCTATTTGACCCATCTTTGCTCGCTATTCAATAGCTTTTCCCCATCCTTCATTCAGCAGTAACAAAACGATGGAAGTGCTTCATATTCATCTCCATCAAGTCCAAGACTTAGTTATGAATACAAATGCCTCCACAAAGCTCGTTCTTTTAGCAATTTCGCAGCTCGTTACATTACAAATAATTACAACAAAGTTTGTTAACTATTATATAGTTCCATAGTTATCCTGCTTGACTCCCCTGGTATCAAAACTTAGCGAATTTTTATGGCTTTTCGCTGTATTGTATGTGTACATTTGGCAATAATTTTATAACTTTTTTTGTACTCATTTTCAATGTCATTTCCAATTTTGGATCCTTCACCTTCATCGTATAGTCGCGTTGCTTCATGCCGTCTTCATTGCACCTTATTTCGCTGCGGTGCTTCACTCAGAGCTACAACGAACAGGTTTCCTATTGAAACATCGATGTCTAAATAACATCGGAGAAAAAACATCGATGTTCCGGTACATCGATTTTTTGGGGGAAATAAAACACTTTAAAATCATTCGTTAGGTACGAGTACTTTCTTTCAATTGATTCACATTGTAATGAAATTGATACGATATTATTCTAGAAATCAGACTGACAAGACAAAGTAGACAAAAATCTATTTCAAAGAAATTATAACTTCCAAATTTGGTTATCTGGCTACATAAACACGGATAGCAGTAAAAATACGGTAGAAAGATACCGCATTGGTGGTACTTAACGTGGATTAGCGTAAGAAATTTACTATGAAGATTACAGCGTGTCTACCCCCAGGATGACACCCCGAGATCTTTATGCGTACGAGAACAGCTAGAAATAACCCACGATGCGGTACAGGGACTTTCGTTCCCAAAGACAATTCCGCTCTTAACGAAACGCCGCGACTGTTTGATCTCATTTAAGCCCTCGGGTCACGTTCTCGACTCTTGAGATATAAAATCGTATAATACGGCTCTACCGCTATCTCCCACTACAAATTCAAATCCGAGCCATTCCGAGTGCACGCTCCGTATTTCTCCGGTCCCATGAATATCGTTCGTATGAAGGTTGAGATACACCGTCTGAAGTATGAAAAGCTCAATGAGCCATAACTGCGATGTAATGTACACGTACCCGTTTCCACTTTCATGGTACCTACGTTCATAATACGTGATAGTTTTGTAAATGATAACTGTATGGTACAATCTCGTTCACGTCATACATTTTCCACAAGGGTTGTTCTATAAAACTGTCTTCCACCACAGGTAACAAACCTAAATAACCTAAACTAAGAATTTTTCATTCCATACAATATATATTATATATATAATGTAATGCCATCAATTTTTGTACGTTCCATGAATTCGTTCGAGAAAAGAATTGGGGAGATAATCTTAAATTTGTATGTAATATGAAAATTGAAGTACTTAATTGAAATATGAAAAAATAAGTAATAACAATTTATTTATTTATTTACAGATAACGGGATGAATAATAACGGGATGAAGGCTATAATCTGAAAAATATGAAAATCAAAGTAATTGAAATATGAAAAAAATAAGTAATATTATTATAATATAATTTATATAAATATAATTTAAAATATGAATATAATTTATTTATTTATTTACAGATAACGGGATGAATCCCAATTACAAACATTTAAATGAAAAAATGAAAATAAAAAGCCACAGGACAGAATAATAATTATTCTGTCCTGTGGCTTTTTATTTTAATAATTATTATTGAATGAGCTGTTGAGAAAATGAGAATTGTTGAGGCTTGTCAAGAATCCCATAGCATTAGGAACACCACCATTAGCACGCAATGAGTTGACAAAGTGCCAGAAAGGCTTAACATTATTTGCACTAACGGAGAGTTCTGTATGAACTCAGAGTAACATTCTGACGAGAGTTTAGCGCAAAGTGCTTTACCTAGTACCTAGGGTACTATATACTTAGTTCTCAACTTATAATCAGTAGGTAACATGTGACAGCGTACTGAGTGGAATATTGTACATACCAACAGTCCTTTAAACTCGTATGTTGCTCGTTATTCCCAAGTTGTTTTCAAAAAAATTAATCTTGTAACGTTTAATCCTAAAGAGATTTATCTTGAATTTCACCCAATTGCAATCTCTGCACTTATAGCAATATAATACTATCCTATGGTAATTGGTTTCCTCCCCAGCCGTCCATAACTGGTTTTGCATCTAATTTACGTTCTTCATCTCTGCCATAGCGATGCGAACATTCCGAGATTTCCCTGAAAGTATTTCCACCCTCCCTTTGAATTACCATTCTCTCGTACCTCTCATTCCTGTGAGGATTCGTGTTATCGCGCATAATAAGTGTCTCATATTTCAGCTTGGTATGTAGATACCTACTCTTTATTTTTCAAGTGGTAGCTCGTCTGTTTGAGTATTCCCTTCGCGTCGTTTGTTGGAAAATTCGAGCTTTAGAAGGTACGAGTCAGGGATCAGCATCTCAGACGATAGGATGAGGGTAATTTGTTGTCATTTGTAATAAGTTATGCCCAGTTAAAACCCCAAAAAATAAGATGCACGAATTTCTAATCGAAGGACCTCGGACTTGGAATCGTTTGATTTTATGACAGAAATTCTGAATTGTTGAAGTTTTAATTGATTAATTAGTGTCTCGAACTCTTTCAAAATGTATATTAAAATATCATCAAATATTACCATGACCACCGACCACGTTGGTAAGACCACCTGAGCCTGACCTGTGATGTTACTTATACACTATTCATCGGTAGCTACTTACCAATTAATTGCTAGATTTCAGCGCGATTGCCTACCCCTATGTCAACGTACTTAATTGGGCCTTAGTATAGGCGTACGAATTTTCAATATTCATGACCTCAATCGGCATAATATATCATAGCGGTGTAGCTATATACGAGTATCAGGAGCTAAACACAAGCTGTTTATCCTGATTCCATTTGAAGGTAAATCTTCATATTCTAGCGAATTTACTCCAAAAAATCAAAAATGATTCAAATTTTAGTTTTTGTACTTTGAAAATCATCGAAATTATCCATAAGAAATTTGAACCTTCCCTTAAATTTCTTGGTTCACGTTTCAGGACATGTAGGTACGTAAAATATGTATATCGAGGGTCTCACGGCAACTTCCCACATCGTCATTTGGGCAACTTTTTAGCAGAGCCAGAAAAACCATCTGCCAATGGCTATGTTTACTGAGTAATTCAGTAAAATGAATCGGGTGATTTAGTGTTACCAAACTTAGGTACCTAACTTATACTTAGTTAGATCGATCCGCCGGGGGAAGACGCTTCGAATGGTATGCATAACTCATTTTGGCCGAAAGTGACGATGTGGGGTGTTGCCGTGAGACCCTCGATATGTTCTTGTATAAAGAAAATAAATAAATAAACATTCAATTTAGCTATTAACGATTTTGGCTGGATCAGTACAACTTACAAAGAACATCCGACCCTATTCCATCGCCTTCATTCTCAAAATTTAATTCTTGTAGGTATAATGTTATAGAGACAGAGAATAGTTCGATAATTATTACTATTTTTTAATCTTTTTTTTTCAGGTAGAATACGTTTTTGCGGAGCCCTATTGGCCAAAAAATGACCCACGAAACGGTCACAAAAACCCTCTGATAATTTGCACATACACTACGTTTGTTCATGTTCACCATAACTCTGTGACTGAACGAGTAGCAGAGCTACAGGCATAGCAGTTATTTCTTATTTATTTAATTTTTTTCTTTCTTATTCGTAAAAACTAATGATGGTGAGTGTAGAAGCATCCAGTAGGGTATTAAGATGACTAGTACGAGTGACTCGTACTTATGGCAACTACGTTTGATCCTCGTTGCTAGATTATTACGATAAAACGTATCCCACGTTCCTCAGTGTTTAGCCTTCAAGCTGAAGAAGGCCTTTTTTTTCTTTTTTTTCAAATCATGGATCCAGAAGCCATAAAATTGCTTTCCAGAACATTTGAAATCCATTAGAAAATCGGGTCTTCAATGACAGCAGTGGGCACAAACGTACCTTAAGGGCTAGATACTGCTACATATGGGAGCCCCTCTTGCTCGCTGACCCAGTTCGAATCACGGGAAATAACTCTCAAGGTTGCCAATAGTCTAATATTAATAGCGTATAACGTATGTAAATGATTGACAAATTTCATATAGTAGGCCTCATAGTAAGTCGAGGGCGAAGGGGTAGAGGAGATCTAGACCAATCGATTGGCTGCAGTGGGTTGAAGCGCCTTGCGCTCTAGCTCCCGCAGTACGCACGACTGTTGTCTCTCGTACAGATGGTGAAGGGAAGAGGTTTCATTCAGGCTTTCCTGTCCCCTCTTCCTCCTACAACCACCCGCAACCGGCTTTCATCGGATTTCATATCAACTCGCCAGCTGATATGGAACTTCCGCGGTTCGATCCCATTTCGTTTTAATTGAATCATTTCGAACGCTATGGCACTGTTATTTCCCTCACTACTTTCAGGAGGTTCCGTTTTTTTTCGGTAGGTTTGAGGAAATCGAAACCCCAAAAGGTCTCTGACGAAACAAAAATTCGTTGTGAACTTCACTGGTAATTGGGAAAAATTGTTGGCCGAAATACTGCCTTAATATTCTAGGGGCTCCTTCTAGTAATAGTTTTGGCTCACTTCTGGTTCGTCTTCTCTTTTATTTCATCCAACATGTTTCGCAACATAGAGTTGCCTCATCAGGGATTTGTTAGTGGTGCTCCTGCTGACCATTCATTCTAGAAATTCATCATTCTCATAATCGACGACTGGTGCCCACACACCGTACCTGGGAAGAGGCTTTTTATTAACAGAATGACGAAGGCGGACCTCTCGTAACAACAGGGCACTCCTCTGATTGTGTTCAAATACTTCAAATCATCAATTTTCAATTATATAACAAAAAGTATGGATTAGGCCATGTTAGTTTAAGATTAAGAGTTTAAGATTTTCGGGGCTTGGGTCATGCTGAATTGTCTATAGCCTCCTTAGCCACGGTATTGAGTGAAAAGCAATAGACAACTTTCGTGACAAAATTACGTTGCTCAATACCGTTTTTTAGCGTTTTTATTTGAGACAGTTATTTTACATAACATACCATATTGACAGAAAGTAGGCTTAATTAAAGGGGAGGTATTTAATACTAGATTAAATTAATTCATGAAAATTAGAATTAGAATTAGGATTGGGATTTGAATTAGTTTATGAATATGGGAGTTGGAAAAATAAATTAAATACAATTATTAATAGCTGAATATGGAATTAAATGAATTAGTCCATTTCGGTGAAGTTGCAGAATGCGTAGTGAGAGTATTGATGAGGGTGGCGACAACGTTGCTAAAATATCATGGTTACTGTAACTGAAATCTGAAATCAGAAATCAACAAAGCCCAAGCTGTTTAGATCATAAATCAGCAAGGCCCAAGTCGTTGATTAACAGAAGCCAACAAGGACCAAGTCTTTGGTTGATTTTTACGGCCGATTTATTGTATACTATCGAACAAAATGATTGAATCTTCTTTCCATGAGAAAACAGCTGACTTACGCCATATTTTCAAGACTTTTGCTGATGGCCGTGTTATCTTTTTTGGCGGTGACTACCAGATACTGATTTAATCAGTTCTGGCTGGTTTAGTTGCACCCAATAATGATTTAACCCATTTTCGGCCAATAATCGACTTAGGCCATGTTAGAACGACGATTTATTTATAAACTCAATACCACACCACAAGTTACTTTGCCGTATAAGTTACATTTGCAGCTGTCTATAACTTTGTACACTGAAATCAGGAAATTTGATTGACTAGAATTCATGTTTACCTAATGATTCAATTTATCACAAGTCGTTAATCGTAAGGCAGAGTTTTGTTAGCGTGGAACGCGCTTTTATTGGGACCTACCAGGCAAAACCGACCATTGAAGTCGCTACGAAAGGTTTATAATGATTTCCGATTATAATTATTTCCTACAAAGAATGTCCGATGGTAATTATAATGATTTCCTACAAACAAACCGTTGCTACTGAAATTTCGTCAATTTTGATCGTACAAAAATCGTTCACCACTAGTTGAAAACATCTTGAATTTTTTTCTGAAAACCCTACTCACCCCAAGCTGCTAATTTCGTTCCCATACACTTATTAGCAAGCACTTATTAGTCTTTATGTGGTAAATTATTATTTATTATCATTTTTGGCGCCAAAATTAGTTCCGGCTTCCTCCTAACCCAGGAGCACGATAGTATCGAATTTAGAGTCCAGGATGCTCTCCGATCAGCCCACCTCGAACTTCCGTAGTTTCCACATCACTCACTAGGTCGTGGTCGAGTCGGGAAACCAAGTCTTCCCTTACGGAACTCGCCGCTCTCCGCCAATAGATGTCTCGTTCGTACAGTTTTCCACGTTCACCCTCGAGGTTTAGATGCTGGAGAACCTCCGCCCGCCACCCCGAAAATGGCTGACTGGATCGTGACGTCATAGATGACGTCACTCTTGTCATCAATACATTGTATTACGCCTCACACCGCGATAGCGCTTGATGCGCTCCTATAAAGTTCACTAAATCAAACTCTTGGGAAATCCCCAAAACGTACAACGGTGAAATTCAACTAACGTGTACGAGTGTGTACATGATTGCCTTCTTAATAATTAAATACACAATACAGGTATATTTGTTGCTGAGTTAAACATTTTCATTGTAAATGAAAATTTTTCACCTCTTAAATGAGATGACATTGTAACCCGTGGTAGAACCGATTTACGAAAATTTCAAAAACTATTCGATATGCAATATGTAACGAGTTATTATTTGATACGACAAAATAACATGTGAATTGGTTCTTCTACATGTGTTTATTTATTCCGAGGGAAGATGTATAAAACTTGGTGCTGTCGGTATAAAGGCGTATTGGGGGAATTGGGAGCTCAATTCAATTGGCGGGTGTCATATTAGTTGAATTTCATTAATACGTAATACGATTTACTACAAATTAATCCAATTCAACTCATATTTAATAGGTACGTGCTCGATTTATCATTAACAGATATCTGATGTAATTGATAAACAATACGTAGGTTCGTAATTAATATTGATGTAAACTTCATAATACAGACGAGTCTCGCTTATACGGACTTGACGGGTATGAATTTGTGTAGGCACCATGTTAGCCCATAGACTGTCCTACCGAGCTGTGTTATTCGTGGTTCACTAAGGAGGCGGTTGATCCACTCTATTTGACATGCTCCTCTGGTAACCCTTTGCGTCATTCCGACCATCCCCATCATCAAAGGGTTAATAAACCCAGTTTATTAGTTGTTGTCGGCTCTCGGAAGGCGTACGATAAACGTCGCCGGCCTACCCGAACTAATTTCAACTCTCCTCTCTCACACACACAGTTATAATAATGTCGAACCCCTCCGAGCCAACCAAACCCTTCCACCTCGTCAAAGCGGTAAAACAGTCCCAACCAATATTTGTTTCGTCCTAAACCGGAACCAACATTAGTACCCTTTCATGTACTACCCGACATGTAGGTGGGTTTGATGTGTAGCGACTGGAAGATCCAACTTGATGGTATGTGACGGCTCTTAGTGAAGTTCCAGTTGCAAGCCTTAGCAGTTTGGTACGCAAATGTGGAGGTTCCTAGTTTTGGTGACTGTCAATATCCCAAGTTTTACCACTATATAAATATATAAATATAGTGGTAAAACTTGGGATATTGACAGTCACCAAAACGTTGCTCGTCTCTTGATCAAGACCTCAATAACTCGAAGTAATCAGAGGCAGCCACTCAATCAAGTCAAACACAAAAAGTGCTCCAACGAACACTGTTATGAGGTAGTAACAGTGCAATTGGTGACACCAGAGCATTTAAGGTAGATAAAGGTACTCGTATTTACCTAACGGCTGATTTTCAAAGGATCTGGTCATTCTGAAAATCATCCAAATTAAAATCTATCAAAATTTCCGACATTTTCTCCATAACATTTTGAAAATTGCAGCCCTCTATTTTCAAATACTCCTACTCATTCAGAGTCATGAATAGTTTGGAGGTCCATCCTAGGCCCAATCACATGCCGAATTTGAAAGTTCCTAGTTTATTTTGAACGGCCAGAAAGTAGCCTGATTGTTTATGAATTCGATGATTGGACCAAGTTACGGGTCTACTCACACTTTACAATATGGGACTGCCCTCAGCTCTGACGCTCTGTTTATAGAGCAAGACAAGTTGAGTACGCACTTGAGGGATCTGCCGACTGTTTTTGTGTTTGGAGCCCTCCTGAGTCAGCGTATAGCCAAGAAGGTTGTATGAATAAGAGCTGAGTATAAACTAAAGGTTAAGCTCTGGTATGCAATCAACTTTGCAACAATAAATTGGCGGCTTCAATCTGGGTAAATCCTAGTCAAACTACCGCCCAACTGAGTAAAGAATGTAGACCAAACTAGAGCTCACGACGACCCATCTGGGTAAAAGCTTCCTCTGGAGAGAAATGGACGAAAAGTGTGACTTCCTGTAACGACCCGTCAGCTATACTTATTTCCCTTCGTCAAACAGTCATAATACAAATTCACTTTCGCAAATTACAGCGGTTGGCAGATCATCTCGTCCTTGTCCTCTTGGGAGATGTACCAGCATTTTTGGAGAAACAGAAGGTTGACAGCAGCAGCCTTCCTGAGCTTATTGCCACTGCCTCGCTTCCAGCTCTCTATCTTCATATTTGTTTCCATTTGGATATCCTTGAATGCAGCTATGGGGTGTGGGGTATAAAACTGTTTGTTGCAAATCGGAATGCAATCGGAATTCAGCACCGTTTGTGGTCGTCCTATGGATATCAGGGGGCGAAGTAGCCCACATAGTTCGAAGACACGAGGCGTCAGCTTCGATAAAGGTTGTGTGGACGTAGTAGGTAAATGAATTGAGTTCTGTAGGAGCAGTCACCACCAGAGAAAGAAAAGCGTTCTTCTGTACTCGATGAAACCATGCCTGGTGGAGATGGAAAGTACACCCAAGGATCTCACAACCTAGAAATACCTCCAATGCTGCAACATGAGACGCCTTATCGATATCGACATGTCAATATTTGATCTTCAACTGTTGGTAGCATTTGAAAAGGTAAAGCTCCTTTTCGACGTGTAAAAGTGTTTGGCATCTCAAAAGGTACCTACTGTTGGCTCTCGTGGCAAACGTGAGGGAGAACTACGAATTCCGTCAAGTAGAAACTTAAACGAACCAATTTTTGGGTTGAATACTGTTTTTATTGGTCAATTCCAATGGTTCATTATCATAGTAAGTTGAACCAATTAATGCGAAAATCCATGTTTAGTGGTTGGGTTTGGATTCGGTGAAGTTGAATTGAAATTTACTGAGTGACTCAATTACGTACGACGATCTTGAACGGGGCGTCAAGACCTTTAATATTTGACGTACAAAGAGCAGTATAGCGGTTGCTATGGTGACATGGAAGTGAGGAACCGTGTTAATGGTGGCACACTCTCGCTACCCGCTTAACCTTCCTTTTCCACCCTGTACATGTCCGGACAGACGCTCTACGCTTAATACGACCCGCCCGCCAATGGGTGCCTCCGGGTGACCTTTTCCCTTCTACGAGGTTATTTTTGTTTATAAAACCTTCCCAGTGATCCTCCAAGGGATGGGCCCCCGATAAAAATTTATCGCCGTGTTTTCCACGAGTCACCGTTAATTCCCTGGACGAGGACGCGTATATGGGATCTGGGAGTCACGCCTGTACAGCAACCGAAAACCCCAAAGACACTGAAATTACTGTTAAATGAAATTCGAAGATGAAAAATGCACCGAAGAAAAATAGAAAGTCCAGATATGCAGCATGACTATAAGAGCGAATTTTTGAAGAAATAACTGGTTCTAGGTAAAACTTGCATCTCCATTTTTTTTGCTGAGCAATAACTCATTTTATAGCTTTGTCAACGCTGAATAGATCGTGAAGTCGGAATTGCGATATCTCATTCCGTTATCAGGTTAGAGCCGATGAAACGTGAAGAACATCTCAAGTAACAACTATGTTTCTTCACTTTCAAACAGCACCAATTTTGGAACGGAATGGGGTAATGCAATTCTGGCTTCACCATTGTGTTCAGCGTTAAACAGTCTTTGAAGTGAGCTGTTCCATACGGTTCCACTGGAATCCGCTGTTCCCGGCCCAAAATTGTACCTTTAGGTATACCAAAAGGTTTTCAGACCATCCTTCACTGCCGTATCAGACCATCCTGAATTCACTGCCGAAAGACACCAAAAGTGATATATTTGACTCTCGATAAAATTCAGTTAAAACGTCAAATTTGCACCAAAAATCTGTCTTGGCAATCGAAAGGCTAAGTTTGTTGATGGGCAGAATCGAGCCACTCTAAGGGGGTTCAGGGAGATTTTAAGTGGGGAAAAATTTCCCTTAAATTCCAAAAATGCAACACTCTGATAAGTGACACCTCATTTTAAAGATACGCTCCTTGGTATGTAAGGAATGATGACCTCCGCAAAGACCTCCAAGTGGAGACAGTCACCGATGTCATAAAAAAACTAGCTATGGAATATAAGCGCAGGCTTCTCTTTCTAAACATCCAAATCCGGCTGCTATCCAGCTACTTGACAACCCACAACAAATTCGACGCCTGTAGAGAACCAAGCCCCTGGACCTTCTCTGCTGACAATGAGTGACGTGCAGTTCAAATAACGGTAGAAGTTAATGAGCTCTCACCGCAAAAAGTGTTGAAAATTTGTAAATTAAATAGTTACCTGATTTATCAATGTAACTAGTTGTTATATTATATGAATAAACGCATGAAAAAAAAAATAAATAAAAATAAATATTTTTTAACGCTGAACGCGATGGTCAAGTCAAATGTGGGATTTCTTATTTCGTTCTCAAGCTGGAGCACTTTGAAGATGAAGAAACGTGGTTGTTACTTGAGTTCTTCTTCCCGTTTCATCTGCTCTAATCTGTTAATGGAAGGGGATATCGCAATTCTGACTTCACCACCGTATTCATCGATGAAAAATCTGTAAACTGAGGAGTAAAAAGGGACATTTTACATAAAACCAGTTAATTTTTTCTAAAATTTGCTCTTAAAGCTATACTGCATGACTGTGGATTCATTCCTTCTTACCAGCTAAGTGGAGTATTATAATATAAATATTTTGTTGGAAATTATCTTGCAACCCAAATTATGAAAGTGGTTTTTCACAATGTCTGTTCATCAACGAAATTTCGTGCCCCAGTTTCTAATTCACGCATGAAAAGTGACAGAGTTATGAAGACGAAGGGAGACTAATAACGTTTCCGGGTTCCTAACTTGATTGACACTTAGACTTTTCAACTTTGACCTGACGTTCATCCGTCCTACCCTTGAGTGGCGTTTCGTACGGCAGGGCATTTAGGAATCCTCCTTTTAAGGGGGGCCTTTTCATCTTTCACTTATGGAGTGATGTAGCCGAAGGCTTTCAGGATATTTCTCGTGCTAACCCATTTTTACACTCCTCGCGAGTGGTAGCTGTGCGAAGACAAGGAAATACGTTCCTCATATTGTATTTTGTAGTGGAATTCACAGTTTTGCTACCAAGAGTGCGGTGATTAATGTTTACCATATAAGTGACAAACTCCCCTACTAAGTGTGTTTCTCCCAACGCAGGATACTTGTGGGGCGTGGGGACTATATTTTTTGACTCTTTAAATGAATTTTGGTCATGTTACTAAACACTGTTCGACGGGTGGCTCGAGACATTTTAGAAGTTAAATACTCAAAAACTTATAAAATATATCGAGAGCAGGCGCGGATTTAGCTCGTGGTTGAGGGGAGCAAACAATGCGGGTTGCCTACCTTCAGGGGCTCTTGAGCTAAACTTTGTTAAACAGTTTATTTTTTAAGGTGATACGAGCGATGGTATAATTGTTTAGTAACAAAGTGGTGGTTTTGAAGGCGGAAATAGACAAGACCAAATTTTCAAAACAATTGGAAAACAAAGTGTATCTGAAAAGAAAAATCCAGAGATAGGTATACTTTTTCAAAAAGAAAAGACCAAGACTACAGTCAGTTACACTGTACAAAATATAAAACTCAAATAAGCGAAAATCAATGCATTTGATAGAGACGCTCCCTACATATTGCGTTAGTTTAGATGACAATATTTATAAGTCGGTTGCTGGATTTGCCAAATCGTGTTATCAGGGAGAGTTAGTTTGATATTACGCACTCAGCATCATTTGAAGTCCGGCATGTCTAGTGGATGATTGAAATGACATATCAGGGAATCAATACAACGTCGCAACGTGGAATGCTCGACTTATATATTCACCTATTCACCTGTATATGACGGCGTTTGGTCTCTGAGTAATACCGACCAAAGATTTCTGTAAGTTCTGCGTTGCGAATGGCGTCCGATTTGGCCAGGAGCCATCAACCGAAATAATCAACCTATCAATCAATCAGCCTCAATCAACCACCTATCAATCAAATGATCGCTCAGATTTTCCGCCGTGGAGTGGTTTCAAGTCTGGATGTCGATACTTCTCAATGATGTACGTCCCCACGAGAGTTGTAATCAATACCGGGAGTTTCCGGTGTGACCGAATGACCCTAATAGTTTTCACCTTTTGCGTGCATTTCCGTAGGTGTTTAACGGATGCTTTTCAACTGGCAGTTCAAACCTCCTCATTTGCTGCACAGTTAAATCCAAAGCTGAACATTAGTTGAAAGTGAAATTTTTCGTGAAATCATCTCCTGTTCTAAAACCGTTTTAGGTACTCAATTTTACAAGATTCATTGACTGGGAATAATTTTTAGCCACGTCAAGGACGTACATGTAACACTCCATTGCTGCAATTCTACTGTGAAACTGATGTACACGAATTTTCATCATAATGAATATTGGTTGCCATTATTGGGAAGATATTAGAAATTATTATATTATTTAATATTAGATAGAGATTATTTAATTAGTAAAAACTGCATTGTTCTGCTATGAACATTACAGTTGGGATGGTTGAAGAACTAGAGGTAGAGAAGTACACGGTTTTGAGTGGCCTCTACCTTATCGATGTGTGTAGTGGCAGCTGCCCCCTGATAGGGATGGCCATCGATAGTCAATAGTATCAAAATATCGATATTCTCCATCGATATATCAACATTTTTTACATCGATAGTATCGGGTATCGATACTTGAGTAAATTTCACTAAATGTGTCCATCATGGTGTCGGCCTGGACGGGAAAATGGAAATAAGAAGAAGGGGGAACACTTTGTGTTGATTTAGATAAGTGTAGGTGTCTGTGTCGTAATATTACAAATTAAACATAAATATTTATGTTTAATTTGTCTGTGTCGTTATAGTCAAAAACCCATTGCCAGAAAATTGACATTACAGTTAGGCTTAGGTACCTATTTACATAGTTTTTTTGATTGAAAGTTTTTTCCAACCTATATGTTAGTAGGTAAATATCGAAATTTTTTATCGATACTATCGGTTGCAAAAAGTATCGATACTGAGTTACACGATGAATATGGTCTGCGATACCTTACCTCAGATACTATCGAATATCGAAATGTCGATATGTTGGCTACCGATGGCCATCCCTACCCCCTGATTCCACAAGCTTAGGCCCATATTGGTCGAATGACTGAATTCTCTGTCATACTTTGCCTACCCGGAATTTTACGAGGTTTCTGTGGTCGTTTTGGGGGTTTGCTCTCCTTCCAATTTCCAACCAATTTGGTCATAGTAAGTTACTGGCGACTATTCACGAAGGCTAATAACCAAACGTTTGGCACCACGAGGTTCATTTCATCCCTAAAGTACAGTGTGTGGTTTTGGATGGTGACAAGGAACATGGGAAAGTAGTGGGTGTTGATGATTATATCACTAAAAGGTCCCAATCGTTCGTATGTTTCTGTAGCTGGAAAGACGCTCTTAAGATCTTCTCAGCAGACAGTAGCTTAATGAGGCAATCATCAACTGATACGAATGTAATCGCATCTACACCAGCTACCAGCCAAGAAATAGCCAAGATTTTATCAAATGGTTTTGCAGAATTCAACCAATTACCTTGTACATGTGTAGAAATTGAAGCGATTGTAGTACTTAGAGCCTTTGGATTTTCTTCAATGCTGGAAATACAGCTTTAGGATTTGTCACTGAATCATAAATGTCTCAAGAGACATTAACGGACAAACCGACGAAAGTCACGGATTTCAATTGCAAAAGGGATTCCGCTTCCAACAATTAAGCGACGCTCCAGATTAGCTATCTCCACTTTACTTCTACGAGCTCACAATCTCTTCCCGCCAACTCCATTTCCCACTAATTGAACTTTTCGCGTTTTCTTTCCCTTAGAAAGTCTGATGACGTTATCTGGCTCCTGTTCTTACTTCTTCTTCCGACAACATTATTCATTTTCAGTGACTCCAGTTGTCGGGTTGAGGACTCCGTTTGTCTAGCAGGGCGGTTAATAGGCTTTTCCAGGCAGTGTTTACCTCGCAGGATGTTTTTCATTCATCAGTTACGTTTGGACGGCATTTCCTGACTGTCATCGACGTTAGGGACGCTCCTATAGTTAGGTATCACTCTCTGACATTTCCGCGCCAAATTCTTGGATTTTTTATTTTTATTCAAATAAGGATATAAGGCATTATCGCCTGTAATAATGGTACGTACCATTAAATTGTTCGTGTTTCTCATTAGAAAGTAGAAAAAAGCCAGCATTTCCTGAAAATGCCCCAATCCCATGTCACCTTGTTGAAATATACTCGCCATTAGCAAATCGAATCGAACTGTAATTAGAATAAATAAACAAATCAACATCGATACTCTCGAGTTTCCCTAATTTATTATTCATCAGTCGACCTCCCGTAGCACGGGCATGTATACGCGTAGATCAGTGTGGGGATTGCAAACCCTCGTGGTACAGGAATTCCCTCGTAACCAAATGTAACATAAGACGATTACAAGCTTCAAGTTGTATGGCAGCTGTATAGAACAGTTTAATAGGTAATTCATTTTAGATCAACCTACGGCTTTTCCTCTTCACCGAATCATACAACTGGACTGTTCAAAAAATCCCTTCATAAATCTTTCTGAAATCACAAGTACCAATACGTCACAATCACCAGCAACTGGTAAAACTTCAGGTATCGATTTGGCACATACCTTCCCAATTTAAAACCCACCAAATCTGTAGTCTGGAAATGACTCGAGCAACTTTGAATCATTTGTATATTAAGAATGATGAAACCAATTTAGAGAGTATTACCCTGTCCGTTATGATTGGACCTAGAGCACTCCTTAGAAACCGTTTTGTCTCAGGAGTTTATGCCCCAGCTTCGTATTTCACCCCCTTTTTCATCCATTTTTCCAGCATCCTTGAAACAAAATATGACTCTTTCAGGATGGGGGTAAAGCGGATGGAGGGTGGGCTCCTGTAACGAACTATCGATCCTCATCTAATACACAGCGTTGATTTATTTAAACGTTTAAACGCCCTACAGCAAACGGAAGGAAAAGGCGGGAAAGGAGTTTGACCGGCCGATAGCAATTCATAAATATTTCAACAGTTCGTCTGTCCACTTGAGGGTCTCTTGAATAATTCGCTCGGGGAAGAAAACGTCAGGACGATTCGGCGTGTCAATACTTCCCGGTCACAACTTTTCAGTCGCTAACGAGGTTCAACGCACTTGTTTTCCCAAATTGCCTTAGAATACATCAATTAATTAATTATTAATCCAATAGTAACACAGGTTTGCAAAAACATTTTATGCAAGCATTATAGGTACAACCCATATGTCTTAAGTTTTTGGATACAGTTATAAATTTATAAATCGGAGAAAATGATCTGAAAAATCTGAACATTGCACCTTGAATGTGGTTGACCTTGTAGATATGAACTATATGTGCACAAAAACATACAGGGTGGTTGTTAATGAAGGCTCCACACTTTTTATTACGATATTAGAGAGATAGCGAAAAACCAAGCCTGGATTGCGAACGGGCGAGGGAAAATAAATTATATGGCCTAACAAGATAATTTAGATACCTACCAATTTGCCTAAAAACTCATCTACTTAACTAAAAACTAAAATTATCAAGAGCCCGGATAAAGTGATTTTTCTTAAAAACGACCATGTTCCATGCTGTAATCCCGGTTTAATCAAGTCTAATAAAAAAAACTGATACCACCACGTGATTCAGTGTCGAAAAATAATCAAATTTCACGTGCCACACAGGGGGTTTTTCCGTCTTATAGAAGTTACGCACAAACGCGGTTAGTCCAACTTTGGTCCCTTCTGTACGCTTCTAGGTCCGCCCAAACAAAACGGTTGTCGAAGTAAAAAGTTCATGAAATTTGACAGAGAATCCGAATCTGCACTAAAAATGGGGGGTTTCTATGTGAAAAAACAAAGTTGGCATGCGTAGCCAGCATTTGTGCGCATGCGCGGGCACAAAAATGTAATTGTTGAATTCTTTGTAAAAAAATAAGTGGACGTTACTTCGATGAGTTTGATGCTATCTCTCGAAATTTCGAAATAGAGAGGGTGGGAACCCCCCTGTATACATTGTACACTTTTTGTCAGTTTTTTTCAGTAATTTCCCCTGATTTGACCTTCAAATGATCTTAAACCTGACCTGATGAAGGTTAACTGACCTCAGATTTAGAATCAGCGTTCCCAAAAAGATTAAGACATACGGGTTGCATAATGCTTGCATACACTTTTTTTTTGTAAACCTGTGTAATCATTCACTGATCATTATTATCATCGCTGGTGTGATAACTTTACGTTTCACCACCACTTATATGCTACCAATCTGCCGTGCTAAGATAAAGTCCCCTATCGACCATTTTGGTGTTTTTGGAGTTGGGCACATGGCTGCGTAGATCTCGACGTGGCGCGTCTTTTCTGCCAAGGTAGAATTTCCTATCTCCATTGAAAAGGTTCGAAAAAAGACTTTATCCTATTTCCATTTTGATGATCTGGGCCCCCTACCTCACTTAACTGCATTTTTCTCGACATGAAAAAAAATGGAGATAGGTGGTTTTAACTTACGGCGGCAGTAATTGACTGGTACAATTCACGGAACGTTCCAAACTTATAAATTTACAAATTTATGTCCCTTTACAAACCCTTATAATCTTAAATACCAAAGATTATATTCATCTGTCTCATGGGAAGGAAGAATTTAAGATTTTTATGTTTCGGCTTCCCTATAAACCCCCACCCCTATGCATCGGATCCGGAAGTGAACCCCCCTATGTCCTTCCCCGATCACGGAAACATTTAAATACGGGAGAAAAGTTCGATCCATTGAGCCTTTTCTGCGGGATTGCAGGACAGACAGACACCAAATTCAAAATCGGCATGGTTCGACTCCACTTCACGCGAAACGAATAACTGTAGTGAAATTTTTCGAAAATACCCAAGGAACACGAAAATCGTCTCTATATTTAGTTATATAGGTAGATTACAAATATCAACTTCTGGGGAATACGTCCATAATAATATTATGAAACATATTATGTTTCATGGTCGATTACTAGAGTTATGACAGTTTGTACTGCACAGGAATATTCTACCAATCACGTTTTATTGACCGGGACCGGTGTTTCGGGAATGAAAATCGAATTTGATCCCCCTGGGATTATCTTGAATGTAGTATTTCCTCCATTCCATAGTTACAAGTTCAGAAGGAAACATCAAAAAATGGATTTATACGATGAACAAGGTTCGATACTGAAGACTTACTCCTGGACAACGACCGGGTTATTCGCTGGCTATAATTATTTGATATACGTTATAAAAGAGTTATCGAGTTTCGCCAATTCGCATCCCACTCCTAAACCGCGAGGTTCTCAAAAAATTAGGTCAGTCTCCCCTCGTAGATTTCTACTCGCGATTTATTCAGGTCATGTGCAATTAGGAACGAGTCGTGATGAGGCCAGGTCAGCTCCGTAATGGACTGATTTTTATTCCCAACGCCGCTTCACTCGTTTTCGCTATTATCACCCGACATAATGAGAGAGTCAGGAGCTGACTAACGCGATGTCCAACATTCATTTTCTACCTCACGCTCTCCGACGCTTATCTATTCATGGATATCCGTTTAAAAGCTTTGCGAGAATGAAAAATGGTCGCCTCTGCGTCGAAAACGTGGAAAACTGCTGAAAGTTGTGGGTTGGCGATCAGGCGGATTCACGTGGACATTGGTCAGAGGGCGAAGCGGAAACGAGGTTCTATTCCGAAGTATGAGGGTGCCGTAATAGGGTGACATCCCCAACCGATTTCAAAAGCTCTCTTTTAAAGCTTATGATACCACAGGTCCCATCTAAAAATTGCTACAGAAAATACCTAGGATTTAAGGAAAGAAAAAACGTTTAGCCTTATTGAATAGGGAACGCTGCAGCAACAGGTATTAGCGAACGCCAGACTTGTTTGTGATCCCACCACTGTGGGCATATCTGGCTCTGTGAACGCCGACCAAAACCCCTGTAACCTCCCCGGGTTACAGGGGCAACTCAGCAAACCGTTCATCACATAGTAGCAGAGCGTGGTTAGTAGGTATGTGCTGGCTATGCCTCGGTACCTCATCCACAATTTTTTTTAGAGCTTTATAACGAGCTCTCTAAGGAGTTTTCCCAGAAGGGACTCCTATTCAGGGATCATAACCTTTTGCATATAAGCATTTATATTGGCATTTTTCAATATCTTCCTCCCTCTATTCTTTAATCTACTCATTTCCATGCCTCTATCATTTTCAACTTCTATTTTCAATTATGTTTTTTCTATCCCCTGCCAAAATCCATGCTTGTAAGAGCGTAGTTCTCCACAAGTAGTAAATTGCAGTAGTACCATTACGGTGGAGGTCAACCATCCCTTGGAGTTTTCCAGTTGATATTCCTGGATTGGAACTCCATATTTCAGTCCCCTTTTCTCTATCAATAACAACCTGGAATACCAGGTGTTGTTTGAAGGTGGGAGTGTAATGGTTTGCTAAGTTGTTCCTTGTTTGTGATCCCACCACTATGGCCATATCTGGCTCTGTGAACGCAGGCCGAAAAATCCTTCTGGGTCGGGCGTAATTGCCTTACCTCCCCGGGTTACAGAGGCTACTCAGCAAACCATTCATCACAGATCACACATTAATATTGAAAACCCCTGAATAACCACCAGAATTATTCAATTGATAAAAAATTGACTGATTTATTTTCACCCTCTGAACCATCGTCAACAGTACGGTTGACCTTCTTCCGAGCGAAACGCTGGGGTTGCGGTATATTCGTAAAATTGGATTCCACTTTCAATATGATCCTAATCAAGTCTTTGGGTGGAAGGGCAGACAGCGAGGTGCCTTACGTATGTATGAAGTCGTCGTTACATATGCATGATTTTCTACCCAGCTCTGAATCACATTCGCGGGAGAAGAGGTCGTAGAGTCTTGACAGATCTTACGTGCTCCGAGTTAGATTTTCTATAGGTTGATTCATTTCGAGGTAGCGGGATTCTCAAGACACGGAAAACGCGCTAAGTCACCTCGTATTACGAAGGGATGCATCGTAATGTATTGATTAATAAATTAACAAACATACCTGCACGTTAGGTAGTCTATTTATAATATAGTCCGATTCATCCGTTCGCTATGTCAAAGCTACCCACCAGTAGTTTCAACAGAGTTTTGAATTTTCCTTCCCAATTAGAGACAGTATTGTATTTTGGTTGCAATTTATTATACATGACACCCAGCACAGCAGTCCTCAACAACCCCTCGAACTCGTAGCAAAACCCGACCTGTAGCAGTTTAGTGGATATCGATATCATTTGAATTTCACGTGGTGCATGAAAATAATTTATACGGTACTAACATAACGATATATCCAGAATATATCGTACCCACCTCACCCAAAGGCCCCAATCTGGTTTTAGCGAATTTTCGATCAAAATTAGCTGTTGTTCTCGATCCAACATTTTTAAAACTCGATTTTCCGGAAAATACAATATAAATACGATGTATTTCATCCTGAATACACTGCCAAAGACACAAAAAAATCACATGTGTATATATTTATATATTTATGTATGTGTCATTCTAGTCGATAACTCTCGATAGAGTTGAGACAAGTATTTCAAATTTGCACAAAAAATCTGTCTTAGCAATCGAATGGCTAAGTTCGTAGATGAGCAGAATCAGGGGAGTTTTATGGGGGGCAAATTACCCTTAAATTCCAAAAATGAAACAGTCTGACAAGTGACACCCCATTTTAAAGGTTTTTAACGCTGAACACGATGGTAAAGTCAGATTTGAGATATCTCTTTCCGTTATCAAACTGGAGCACTTTGAAGATGAAGAACGTTATACTTGGGATGTTCTTCACGGTTCATCTGCTCAAATCTGATACTGGAATGAGATATCGCAATTCTGTCTTCAGCTGATGTGTTACTCAGCAAAAAATGGAGATAAAATGGGTTATACTGAGACATTTTACATAAGACCAGTTATTTTTGCGAAAATTTGCTCTTATAGTCATGCTGCATGACTGTGGATTTTTTGTCATTTTTGTTTCAGTTCAATTTTGTTTCGCATATATTTTCCATTTGTTGTTAGACTAAAATGAAAAGTACCAAAAAGCAGTGGTGGTAATGATATAATATATTATGTAATCGAAATAAGTTCAATACGCAATGTTTTCTAATAATCGGGAAAACCCAAAAACTTGTCAAACTTCAGGCGGTTTTTCATTCAGTATCATTATGAGGGTTCAACGACTAAGGGACACCATGACTGAACGATAAGGTACCCTGATGAAAAGTTCGGAACGCCAGCAATGTGGACTCAAGCTGAGTTTCTCTGTAGTTCGTCCCGTCGAAGTTTGAAACATCTCGGAGCCGAAGGGAAGTTATGGAAGTAAGGAGATGAATGATTTAACTGCGAGTAGTAACGCTCAATCATCTTCATAGGCCCCAATTATAACGATGCGATTCCCGCAGAACTGGTTGCTAAAGCAGAAAATTTGGCCCAACTTTTAGTGAAAATAGTGACAGCTTACAAAAAATTCCAATGGTTCATTATCGAAGATAATAAACCAATAGTGCGATAGGAGAAGTGATTGAAAATCGGTCCTTAGTCAATGGGTGCATGCATACGGTGCAATCTATTGATATGTCCAAAACAACTCTCGGATCAGGTTCTAGATTTTGGACTGGGGATCTTAAGCATTAAATATCCCGTTTTATTTATAATATGTCATTAAATTAGTTATGTAATTAAGCCTACTGTATTCATATGAAAATCCTTTTATCATTTCAGAGTGACGTCTTTAAATTTGGAATGGCTCCAAGCCTCCCACACTCTGGCACCCGTAGTGAACTAACTGTCAAGTTACCCTCAGATTTTCACGATTCAAAACAATTTTCGATACACATTTTCCCCTCTCACCAACTCACTTTCCTTACGTCATTGAGTGCTATCAAATCTCCTTTGAAGGATCAACCATGTCCCAACTCCCTCACGCTGCAGCCCGTTTACCATAAACGCGTGACCTGAACGGCGAAGAAGGGGGCAGTACCCACAAGAAAATTTTACAACCTGAGATAACAATCTCGGGACCACCTTACGAGCGATACATCAAAGTGTCCACGATTTAGTATTCAACTCGGCCATCCTTATTGTTCAGGATCCAGGCCGACGGTCCTTGCGAAGTGCGATTTGCTTTCACTTTCTTCCTTGAATCAAAACCGGACGAATGCGGTTTTTGACGAGGCAGAGGCGGTTTCGTCGAATGAGCAATAGAAGTTGGCCAAGCTCGAGTTTCGTATTTTCAGAGCCTAAAAAAGTTGAATCAGAAATGAGAGATTCAAGTCGGGAATTTCGGGAAGTCCTATTCATGTTTTTGATTAAAAAAATCTTGAACTAAATTTGGAACCGCGGCAAAATATTGGATATTTCCACATGGAACCATAAATGCATTTGATACCTATAGGGGCCTCTTGGTTGGTGTTCTTGTTCGAATGAGATAATATAATTTGAGAGCATATTTGTGGAGAGTTTCAAGTTTCCCATATCTCCTCATTAAGAAATGGACTCAATTAAAGCTGAATTGTAATGTGTACACTTACAACAGCAACAAACAGAACGCAAACATCTTAAGCACTTTCCAACTGATGAGCTTACTCATAACATCCGAGCTTACTCGTCAGCTTTAAATTTCTAGTGTTAATGAAGAGACTAACACTGTGGTTCAGAAAAATGTGTGGTGATTTCTACATAGCCCAGGGAAGTTAGTGCGCTAGCTCCTAAAAATTGCTGGAGAGTTGGAAATTTTAACCCCTTCTGGGGGTGCTGGGTAACGGGTATCTGAGTTTGCGACGGTTTCTCATATAACTAGAAAACTACGCGTTTTATAGAAAATGTTACTAGATGTTCTACACAAACGGAAACAGCTTAATGGATCGAACTTTTCTCCCGTTTTTTAATGTTTCTGTGACCGGGGAAGGACATAAGTTGGTTCGCTTCCGGATCCGATGCATAGGGGTGGGGGTTTATAAAGGACGAAATATAAAATGAAGGCGCGGAATTCCAGAGGCTTATTAAAACCCGATCACCTAGCCAGCCAGCCCTCTGACGTCATAGGCTCTTACGGCATAGGCTGTGACGTACTAGTTAGCCTCCTGCCAGCCGTCTGACGTCATACACTCGTGCATCATAGACTCTGACGTAGGTACTAGTTGGCCTCCGGCCAGCCGTCTGACGTCATAGGCTCTTACGGCATAGGCTGTGACGTACTAGTTAGCCTCCTGCCAGCCGTCTGACGTCATACGCTCGTGCGTCATAGGTGCGTCTGACGTAGTGGCCCGCCTGTTGCTTGTGTTCTGACGTGATCTGAGGGAAAGGGTGAATCAAGGAAACAAATTTTTCCCGTTTCAGTTTATGTGCCAAAGCAAAGACATGAAAATGTCAAAAGAATGTCAACTCCATCCTGTTGTTGATACAGTCGAGAATTAAATGCTTGCATACAAGTCTGCAACACATTGGGACATTTTATGTCTTTAAAGAAGTGATTCAAGAACCTTCGAACAATGCTACATCACCTACCCCAGTAGCGTAGTTGTTATACTTAATTGTAGGGTTCATCATAAATTGTGAAGCTTGCATTCGTCTTGACAATATAAATTATTGAGAATGATCACCTGTGTGTAAACAATTATTTAAACAATCACGCTCATACCGCAGCTTGTCGGCCACGCACTCCGCAGTGGTTAACGTAATATGGTTAGGTAAATCGAGAGCTATCCAACGAGTGGTGAACGATTTTTGTACGATGATAACTGGCGAAGATAAAGTTCCGTAGCAACGAATTGGTTGTAAGCGAAAATCATCAGAAATTTTCGTGACGATTTCGTGTGACGCTTTTGTGTAACGTTTTTCGAGTTATGTGCCAGAGTAAAGACATAAAATGTCAAAAACTAGCATTACCTTGTTAAAAAGTCCTGAACGAACTGGATAGGGTGATCGTGTACAAGAATGCCGTTGTGGTCAGAATTAGTTGTTACTGTAGTCTTCAGTTAAATTTCAAATTTGCCTCTTACTCATTTGTGAGTTTAGAATAAAAGGTTGTAACCACACTGTGGAAACCCCTACTACATTGAAATTATTGTAGTGAGTAGAGGTAAAGCACCGTTGATTTCTCTCCTTGATTGCCGTCATTACCGGCAACAATACTCCCCGATATCAACCGTCTCAATTTGTTGTGGATATGCCGAAAACCATTCCATCGATCGATTTCCGCTCTCAGAGCTTTTGTCGGAATTTCTCGCTGTTTCTCGAGAGCGAGAGAAAAAAAAAATGTCATTTTCTCCGAACACAGGCCGATCTGATCTTACCAATAACGGAATACATATTGTGTATCTTTTCATAACCTTCTTCGTATCTGGGCGAACCAGAAAGAGATATTTTCTCCGGGGAATCATATTACCACTCACTCAAGATTCCAATCCGGTGAGAGGACCGAGATACTGACCCAAGAAAAATATATTGAACGTTTGAGGCTGTAGTACCTATCCTCCCAAAAAACATCGATGTATCAGATGTGTAGCAATAACGACGTCTCACCATGGCGCCAAGGGGAGATTTCGAAACCGGTACGGTGCTTGTGAAGTGGTTAGGACATTTCTTTAGTTGGAAGGAAAAGGGTGGGCGAGGTAAGTGGATATCATAACTTTTTCCGGCCGCTGTCGAATGATATTTGTGAGGATTTTTACACAGAGTGTTTTTTTGGGGGCGATATCACATATTTTGTAAGGACCTATAGAGGCAATATGCAAGAATAAATTGAGCAGATTAATAAAATTATAAATTGATTATTTATTTATAAATTTATAAATTATTTGTTCCGTAGCCTTGCCTTACTGAACAAGAAGAACATGGGAAGGGTGAAGAATCGAGTTTTTTGAAGTTATATAATTCGCCTCCCTTTGAACCTAGGGACTTGAATCTCTTAAAAGGCACTGGCTAAAGTTGAAACGAAGCTCTGTGCAAAATTTCAAGTAAATCGGTGAAGGTGGAGAGGCTGTAGCCGTGGCTGACTAAACAAGAAGAAGAATATGGGGAGAAGGGATCCTCAAATTATGATAAGTGGGTGGAGTGCTGGGGATGCACTTTGTACTAGTAATCACCATGTATTTTTTTAAATACCTATATTGAGAGTCAAAACATTACCGGTATACCATGTATTGATTTGATTCTGTACGAGTTCGGTACGTTCGATCGTCGGTGATTAGGTTGATTTTTGCAGGGACCCGCAAATTCAGGACGTTAGCATGAACTAGGCAGAGCAAGGGTCCCAAAATGGACATTGGTGTCCTTCTATTGCTAATTCTTGCTTTCTGTTTAGCAGGAAACTAGAGAACCACCTCAACGACATCCCCTCCATTCCCAAGCAGTGCAACTACAGTGCCCTCGCAAGGCCTATATGGGTGAAATTCCCTTGTACCCTAGTCTTGTCTGCGTTTATCTGTTGATTTTGGTTGTATCTTTGCCGTTTCTGATTGGATCACTGGAGGCCTTTGGACGGTTTGCTTTTCTGTGATTGGTGAACCTGTGTACCTCCCTCTAGATGCTACTTAGAAGTGTAAAGTGCCACGACAATGTTTGCCAAGGTCGTATCTTTCTCACTATTAAAATGATCAAGAGAATCTGTTCAAGAGAGAAATTAGTTTGCTCACAGGTCAAGTGGTGAAGTTATTTGAACTTCTTCTGTACTCAATTTTGATAGTTGAAACAAATATTACTGCCTTGCTCTTAACGACCGTTTAAAGCTGAATGTATAAACAGTCTGGTATTTACTGTCAGGGCGATTAAAGTCGATTTCAAAAACTGTCTGATTGAGTTTCAACCGCAGGAAGCTTCTAGTTTGAAAATTTTGAAGAGACGGAAGGAAATCTACATTTCGTCGTTTGACAGAAAGAGAAGGAGGTGGGAGGTTTGAATTAAAACCGAAAACCCAATAAGCGACTTCGACATCTTCCTCGGGTCGAGTTTTACGGTGGTGGGGGAAATTCATTGTAATATCCGCAAAGGAAGTTGGAGGACCTTGTTTTATCTTCTTTAAAGGCAAAAGATACCTCCGTAGCTTCTTCGTGGGCGGTGCAGGGGTGGAAATGACGGGTATTGTGACAGCAATTTGTTTGGTAGAGTAAATTCCACTTAGTGATCCCATCAATGATCAGTTAGTACTTTGGTTAACGTGCTCTCCACAGAAGTTGGTTATAATCAGTGACAATTATATCAGTTTTCCAACCCCAAAATCTGGCGTTATAATACCTACATGCGTACTTGTAAGATGACCAAATTTAGGTACGATGTATTTTACGTACCATAACGTGTATGAAGTGAATCGACGTGGATTTTGTCGAATATCATACACAGTCTGCTCGAATTTCGATTTGAAATGGCTCGAAATCGAGTTTTTTGTCATAATTTACAGATATTTTACTGGATGTTTCTCTCGTTTGAATAGGAGTAGGTTTCATACTGGCTCATGTTATCATTCGGCCCTCATTGGCCAGCCTTGTCCATCCGCATCAACGTTACGTGGTTTCGCCCCAAAAGTGACTTTTTTTTTCTTTTTTTTTAATAACGTTTATTTGGCTTCAGTATACACTATTCAGCCTTTCAAAGTTTACTGATATAACCAGATACTGATATAAGTGACTTATACTAGGGTCGGATTTCATTCACACTGCAGATTACTTGTTGGGTATTATGTTGTTACTAAATCGTAAGAAATGCTGCATCAGCATCATATTGCAATGCAGACGTGTCAGTTGCACGGTTGGAGAACGTAATAAGGGCTGTTCAAACAACAGGAAGATGAAAGGCGGTGTAAAGGCTTGGTGTTGAAAGACAGGAGCGGAAATTCGTCTGTAAAGAACCTAGAAGCAGCCCGAGGGCGATTCACCAGACACAGGCTACATCACTCTTGAATGGCGGTTACTTAAATATTAAAGGACAAAAAGGGAGGTGGGAAAAAACTCGAGCAGTAACTGAATGTGGTTATGTTATGGGAGAGAAATTCTTCTCAAGAATTGGGGGGAGATTTCCTGTCTAAAAGCTGTTGTCTTCATCCTTGGCTTGATATAAAAAAACTCTGCAAATTCTTGACACAACCGTTCATTATCTTCTTTGTGCAGATCACCCTTCTGCCTAAATCACGAAATTATAGATGAAACTTTTATCGAGATGGTGAAATAATTACTCATGATTCACACCAAAAATTATTACTAAAAAGTACCTATTACGTATTAACTGGTATTAATTATTAAAAATTGGCTAGGGCTATGAAAAGTTTCAAGAATCATCGAGGGGCTGGTCCGAACCCGTGAACCAAATTTCGTAATTTCAGCACAACGCTAACTGGGCAAAGGACGGCGGGCAGCGGGAGGGATGGGGAACAAGTTACCGATTTTTCAAAAAATCGATTTTTATTATTTTTTGAATCGATACTTTTGTTGCCGATTTTTAACAGAATCGATTCTTCAATAAAGATTTTTTTGAAAAAGCGAATTTTCTCAAAACGAAAATGTATTTTTGTTCTCCATTGTAAAATAGAAAATTGGAAACATCTTTACAGGTGAATGGTTTTGGGCATGGATGAATCAACGAACTATCTTTGTAAAATACAGGAAAATTCTTTCCTGTACTCAAAAACTATGAGAGAAACATATCCTGTAGGTAGTGTCAACATTTTCCCCACCTGCCAACGGTTGCTAATGAAAAAAAAAAAAATTTGTGCTGAATGAATTGATCTGAAATTCACATTTCTAGCTACAGATTAGAGTCTCAAAACGTATTCAGGTTTGCGCATGCGCGAAGACATCTTTTCCGTAGGTGATGAAATTGATAGGAGTCCTAAAAACGAACACAGCGCGTGGAGTGACAAGAAGCGGGAGGAGGTTGTTGGAAGGTGGGATGAGGTTGTTGGAAGGTGGGATGAGGGTGGTGGAAGGTGGGATGAGGGTGGTGGGATGAGGTTGTTGGAAGGTGGGATGAGGTTGTTGGAAGGTGGGATGAGGGTGGTGGAAGGTGGGATGAGGTTGTTGGAAAGTGGGATGAGGTTGTTGGAAGGTGGGATGAGGGTGGTGGGATGTGCGTGGTGAAATGAGGGGGGTGGGATGAGGGCGGTGGGATGAGGGCGGTGGGGTGTGGCGAAGGGAGGGTGTTGGTGTAGGAGGTCCCCCCTCCCCCCCATCAGAACAGACAATGAGGAACCCCAATATTTATTACTTTGTAGCATGGAAGAATGAATGAATTCCTTCTTCCGTGACTTTGTCGGGACCCAACCACCCTCCCCAATACCATTATCAGCTTGTTATTTTGTTATCGGCTTGAGATCTCAGTATCGGCTTGAGATCCCGCTATGGTCTTGAGATCTTGTTATCGGCTTGAGATCCCTGTATGGCCTTGAGATCCCGGTTTCGGCTTGAGATCCCTGTATGGCTGTGAGATCCTGGTTCCGGCTTGAGATCTCAGTATGGTCTTGAGATCTCGTTATCGGCTTGTGATCTCGGCTCGGCTTGAGATCCCAGTATGGTCTCAAGATCCCGCCATCGGCTTGAGATCCTGCCATTGAGATGCTCTCACCTTGACATTCTCTTGAAATCCCGTCATCTACTCGATCCACCCTCCACCATTGAGAACAGCTATGATTACACCTTTCATACTAGACGTGTAACGTGAAAATCATCTGCCTTATCTGACTACTCTATCTCATCATCCAAATTTAATCTGTTTAAACAAACAGGTACCTACTGTTTAAACAATTTTACAGACAAGAATCCGAGTGAATATTGCATTGTCATCCAGTTCTGATGCATATTTAAAATTGCAAGTCTCTAGCTCATCGGGAAGTTGAAAAAAAAGGGTTAAACCCAAATGACGTTTTAATGCAAAACTGTCTGCCCACAAAACCGTACGTCGTCGAACGCCAATTGAGACATTGAGACATTTTCATGTCATAATAATAATAATGTGTGCAAACAAACTTCGTATCAAGTCATGCGCATATCTCAGCTTTTCGAAGGGCGACAACCGAGTGCACTCTCATGAGAGGAATGTAATACTATTCTAGTTCTATAAGTCGAGAGGTTTCTAACGAATGGTGAACGGTTTTTGTCCGATGACAAATGTCGAAGTACTACGCGGAAATCGTCAGAAACTCATTTGGGACAATTTTCGTAACGGTTTTTGAGTTATGTGCCATATGAAAGACATGAAAATGTCAGAAATAATAAATGCTCCAAGATCCTGTTACCGTAAGATTGTGTAAGCTTCGATTCTGATAAAAAATCATGGAGGGTCTCAAAAACTTCAAGTTGGCCATTTTTTACACATATGTAAGCAATATTGCTTCCAAAATGTAAGTTTCTTTTTCATTGACTCTATTTTTTCGTCGACGTAAAAGATGCTGGTATTGTTTTGAAGAGACAGGATGAGGTCATTAACTTTGTTGAAGATGTCACTTAAATAAGAGAGGATTTGCAGCCACTGAGCATCATTAAATTTTGACGACAATGTAAATGGATAGTCCTCTGAACAAAGTGCTACTTCTTGCCGAAG
This sequence comes from Stenodema calcarata, assembly GCA_963920205.1. Classification (NCBI taxonomy): domain Eukaryota; kingdom Metazoa; phylum Arthropoda; class Insecta; order Hemiptera; family Miridae; genus Stenodema; species Stenodema calcarata. Next base: position 16,365,866 of record OY986061.1, on the reverse strand, counting down.
TTGAAATAGTCGTGTCAAAACGTTTTCGCGAGAAAGCCAGCGAACAGGTGGTGTGGCAAAAGAACGAAAAATATCAATCAAAATTTTTCCCAAAAATGTCCGCCATTACTCTATTTTTTCCACGCACCCCCAAAGGGGCTCCCGCGCACCCCAGGTTGGGAATCGCTGCCCTAGGATATCAACAAAGAAAATTGATTATCATTCAGTTGTTATTCGCAATGGCTGTCTGACATAAAATTGATACCTACGTAAATGATAAATTTTGTTCTAAAACAAGGGCTCGGTTTTGGCTGTCATATTTCCATCTGTAGAAAGTACCTGTTTATGTAAGAATTGTGTATCTAATACCTGGAAATCCACCCTCACTTTACAGATTGATTGTCAACTCAAAACGGGTTCAAAGTGTAGGGTGCAGATAGTTTGGAATACCCTTCAATTATTTATAATTGGGAGAGAGGGGGAATATTGCGTCGAGAAATAATGATCTGTATCGCAAGAACCCCCCCTCCTTCCCCCCACATCCCATTAAGCTGGAGTGTCGGGTTTTCATAAATATGAATAAGGACCGTTGGTTTTCCAGGATTTTTGTTCGCGTTTGTCAAGTCACCAGGTGGACCTTACTGAACAACGAAACTACTCTCCTCAAGACTCTTTGGATTTGCTGATTGGGCGTAATCAGTTTATTATTTAATGAATAATAAGATCATAATATTATTATCCTCTTGTGGGATTGGCTCACTTGTAATGTGCGATTGATGATAATATATTAGAGAGTTTTTGTACTTCCAGTATTTCTTTTCACTGAAACGTGTTGACGTCCAGCTGGAGCGACCACCCGCAGATGCTAATAGGGGTGTATAGAACATATCGATATAGCAAAATATTGATATTTTCTTGCAATATATCGATATTTATAGCCGATATTTCTTATCCCGATATATCGGAATATCGATATTAAAATGGCACTATCGGGTCCGATATATATATTTTTTTTTACCTAAAAATTATTACGTACCTATCAATCAAGACAAGGGGAATTTCAAATATTATTGTTATTTTTTAAATCATTCGATCTGATTGAAGTGTTATTCGAATTAATTTTTACGCATGAATGAATATGAAAATTACAACTGAATAATTACTTGATTAAAAATGTAATCATAGAAAATCACTCAAATAAAAAGTTATTCGAATAAACACTGAGGAATTAAGGGCAATGCTATTTTTTATATATTAAATATATAAAATTTTGATATCCCAAAATACTATATTTTATCCCAAATCTTATTATACATTCCCCAATCTTATTATACATTACCTAGTTGAATTGTCATTGAATATTTGGATTGTCATTAGGATCAGGGCTTCAGTACTTGCATTTGGCATTTTCATTTTTTTCGGGACGTGAATCCGGATTTTTGAGGTCCGGATTATTGACGTTCTTTTGTATGTCTCCACACATGTTCGCCCATGCGAAAAATCTTCAGAATAAAGAAAATTTCAATAAAACTTACTACTACATACACCTATGTCTATCCAGACCTTTGCTGTCAAAGACAAATAAATAGGAATAACACACATACAAACTCTCTGTGAGGTTATCCATGTGGAAGTTATATCGTTTGGGTGTGATTATGAAACACTGATTCCGCGGGTGAACTTCGTCAGTCTTCTTTACGTTATGCGTTAAAACGATTCTCCTCGTCAACGTGAAGAGAAGAAAGGGAAGTGCAAAACTCTCTATAGGACGAACTCTCTATAATAACTCTCTACAGTCCTCACGACAATATGAGTGCGGGCGTCAAGTGGGTCTTTCTTATCCCAACGGGTGTCAAGGGTCCAACACGTAGGGTGATATTATAGGGGGGGGGAGGGGACTAGTATGAGGGGGCCAATAGGTTACTACGGGGAGTTCACGTGGGGGACTCCAGTGGGGGTAAAATTGGAGGGAGGCAACTGACACACGTGAAGAGATTCTTGCGGTGCAGCGATTTTGGAAATGAAAGAACGTCCGCGTATGGCACGCGTGTATGAACACAGGTGCCAGGCATGTGATGACCTCACGGGGAGAAGTACACCCTTATGGCGATACTCCAACCTCTGCCCTGAACGGACAAACCGAGGTTTGATTAACCATATGAAAGCCACCGCGGCCACCAACCTTCCTCCCTGTCACGCCAATATTGTCCGCCCCCATAGGCCCTCACTTTATCAGCAATTTTCTTTTAGAGATTCTTGAGACGCCACGAATTCGGAAATGAAAGAAGGTCCGTGTATGGCCAGCTATTGAAGAACGTCCGTGTATGGCCAGCTATTAAAGAACGTCCGTGTATGGCCGTCTAATGGCGACCACAAGGCCGTGGTCTGACGCCCAATGGTATGACGCCTATTGTTCTTGTTCAAAATTTTTAAAACTCGAATTTCCGGAATATTTTCATACCAAAATTTGTCCCAGACTGACTTTGGTAATGGGCAGAATCGGGCCGCACTACGGTGGGGGGAGGGGAGAGTAGTTTTAGGGGTGAATTACTAATAAATTCCCAAATTGAAACAGTCTGACAAGTGACGCATCATTTTAAAGGTATTTCAACGCCAGTCTGCCCAACCCTTTCACGACATATATAATAATATTATATATCAATTTAATTGTTATTTAAAATAAAACAGTGATCCAGACAGGAGGATTTGTTCAGAAGATAATGAACGATTGTCGAAGAATTGGCATGTTTACTCCTAACAATGTTAGTAACTATGTCATAGTAAATCTATCATAATCAACGTTTTTAATCAGCCGATGAAGTATTAATCCTATCGTCAATGGTACTTGTAACGTCGACAAAATTGATTTTATTTTTACCACAAATTTAAAGATAATTCAAAATTACGTGGTATCACTGCTCAAAATATGCATTGAATTATTTTATTAACGAATATTGTTGTGTTTCAGGTATGTGCACACTCTACGTCTCCCTACAATCTTGACATGCAAGTACCTCATACTGGTTTTACAATTTAGTAATTACATTTTGTTTGATCCGAACACCAGTTTGACACAGAAGCTGTTGTTAGTTTGTTGTGTTCAATTATAAGGAGTGATTGAGCGCGGTATTTTCGTTTTACCGATAAGACTGTTCTTTCTGATCGCCAATTTCCCTGGTGCGACTCGCCAGTTCTATAATCCATCGCAGTAGTTTCCCGATATTTTTTTTTTAATTAACACAACAAATAATGATAAAGAAATAGTTTGGATTTGTCGGTTCTGAAATTCGCAAAAATTTCCCGGTGCGCTATTTTCCCAAGAAAGCATGAATACCAAGAATCCTCTATTCAGAAGTAACGAATTAACACGGTACGGTATTGATTGGTTTAAAATAAATAAACTATTCAGACCGTATTAAACTATTCAGGCGGGGATATTCAGAACTCGCCAAAAGCTCCTCTACTGAGGACATTTCTGAACTCTCAACCGTCGGTTTGAAATTCGTAGCAATCAAAATTCGGTCTCAGCAGCGTGTGTTTCCCTTGAATTTCACAGCAGTGCTCTTTTTGACACCCTTGATACAGTAAGCCTGGGTGGTTTCTTTAAGTGACGGTAACGTATTCAATCGTTGAAGAAGTACAGGATTCCAAAACACCAGGGATAACGGGATAATATATTAATATTAGGATCAACGGGAATTTTATGAAACTTTTGATATTCATTGCCGTTATCCCGTAAGACTGCCCTGGTGTTTTGGAATCCTGTACTTCTTCAACGATTGAATACGTTACCGCCACTTAAAGAAACCACCCAGACTTATATCATAATATATTATATCAATGTTTTGAATACAAATGTTTTGAGTATGTTTGAATACTATCTTGGCCAGGATCAGCGGTTGGTTCTCTTTTAGTTCACTAACTCATCCACTCATGTGGGGGAGCTTCTGGCTGTGCGTGCGGGGAAATCGACAGGGTTTATAATTACAAATCCTTGGGTGTAGTGATAGACAGCTAGTGGTCTTGGAAAGCCATTTAAGCTATGTACGATCAAAATTGGTAAAATTCGTCCCTATCTTCTATAGTGTGCGTAATTTGATGGGTTTCGTAAATTTGAGGCTTGTCTATTATGGCCTCGTCCAGTCTGTTCTCCTATGTGGAATTACAGTGTGGGGTGGAGCGTATGCCAGTGTGATTGATGGCTTATATGTTCTTCAGAAAACAATAATTATTATTAAGTTGATGTTAGGGCGGCCACGTAGATATCCAAGTAACATGGTGTTTACAGAGTCCAAACTGTTGTCGCTGAGACACTTATTCATTAAATCGTTTTGTTATTTTACCATAAGAACACTCACTTGATTGCTGAAAGAACCCCATTGGTAAGCTACCAAACCCGTTTTCAATTGGCTGGGAAGTCCTCTAGAACCACTAGAAGTCCTCTGTATATCCTTTTCATGTTGCACAGGGCGGTGACGGAAGACTTGAAGAACCCTAACAGGTTCAGTTCATCCCATTATAAAAAAATGGTCATTTCGTGGGGAATCGGGTTGACTGTAGAAGAAGCCAATGCAATCATTGTTAGTGCCTATGTTTGATTTTACTACTCTCTTCTCTCGTTTAGGCAGATAATTTAATTTAATTTAATGTTACTAGAAGTGTATTTTACACTTCTAGTAACATTAAATTAAATAAAATAATAGTTCCACTTTTATTTTATTTTTTTGTAACCATGCTATAGCAGAAGGTATAACTGCTCTACAGCTGCAGCTCTTGTCTCGTCGACACGGGTCTCTACGACGAGCAATATTATTCAATGTTTCTTATTTCACTTCTTTCATACCTATGTCTCAGTTTTAAATAAATTCTCTCTCTCTCTCAATGTAAAAAAACAAAAAAACAGCGGTAGATGTTACTTCTGATTTAAAATTCTGAATCCTTGAATTCTTTGGGTGAAGAAAGCTTGAGTGGCTTCTTGATGGTGGAGTGAAGTGTACTTATTAACACATATATTTGTTGCCTTTTCATTAATTTGTTGTATTGAAGTAGTGAAAACACACGAAGAAGTGGGGAAGCCATCGCCACCAAGTGATGAAGTGATTGTGGACAGGGGGCAAGTCCATCCACAATGCGCGGATTATACTGTTCCATAACTAAAACCCAGGGCATCATCTCTGGGCTTAGCTCCCCTAAGAATTTATCATCTCGTGCGATGAGATAAGCAACGCGACGAGTGGCGAGATAAGCAACCCCAACCCTACAATTCAACACCGTGCCATGTGAGACCCTCATGAAACACAGTGTAGAAACAGTCGAGCAAAACACACCTTTTGCTATCATACAGTTAAACGTTACTTCGTGGTGCATAAACTCATCACATCCCCCTAGTGGGAAGTCGAGAAACTGATGAGAACCTGTGACAACAGTCACCCCAACTCTAGCAACCCCTGCTCACCACACTAACACTAATATTTACATTCGTCTCCTACTTTCTCAGCTCAATAAAATTGAATATTTTTTAATTTCCAAATTAATAATGCATACACGTTACATAAATTTATAATGCATCAATATATGACCCGAAATAATTACCTGATCAATTAAGAGATGCACCTGATTCTATAAATAATTTGTAGCTTGCAAATGGTCTTGGTGATGCACAGTCATAGCAGTTAAAAGGTTGACCCACTGCAAGTTTTTTAAAGCTACACAGTGAAGAATTTTCATACCGAGTTGTTTTCTTGGTACATTGGGTACGCGAAACCAATACTGATACATCAGAACTTTGATAAATTCACATAAAATTTCGAGAACTTGTCCAAATTACGTACTATCAACGTTATGCCTCAGTATATGTCGTCAAATTACATTTATGCAATTTTTGTTGTTAATTATTGAGCATTTGACGACATGGAGGCAATAACATACAGCATAGAGGCAATAACGTCTGAATCAAATCCTTCAATGAATAGATCATATTGAGGGGACAGTACGCCCGTACTTTTATGAATTCAGACACGATAGGAACGACGAAATGAGCGTAAGAACTTACTACACAAAGCACTGATTTACGTACTAGCCTACCCAACGGTCTTCAAAGTTGTACTTATGTCTCCCGTTGATTGACCAATGACCGATGCTTTCAATGACACTTGCTCAATTCAGTGACAAAAATTTGTCTCAAACACAACCACCTTAGTGGGTAACAAAGTATAAGGAAGACCTTCAGGAAGTTTCTTTTGCAGTGACGATAAGGTAACACCCCTTTTTGTTAAAGTTTATATCGGAAACAGCTACTCCACATAAACTTATTCAACTCCCAAAACACCTAATTACATCTCGCAATTTCGGGAATCGCCGGGGTCACCGATCAAACGGAAAGGCCAGTGCGAAACAACGCAAATTCAAACTAAAGTCAACCATCCTGGTAAAACCTTCAACTTTCACAAACTTTACGCCCTTTTTTCTTTAAATTTTTTATCAAGTATTGTTTCCTAAGGAGCAAGAAAATCTCGAGTTTCTTAATTGGGCTGAAGTGAACCCTCGGTTTCCTTCGACCTACCATCGAAAAGTTAATAATATTTCGGAATGAAGACGATGCGCTAAGTTGTTCCAACTGAAAGAACACGACCGTCGTTACTCGAAGAACACGGTATTAATTTCGAAATTAATTCTTTAGCGTACACATTAGTAAAAGTTTCGACGGTGATTGGGTTCGTAAGAAGCTTTTGGAAGATCTGAAAGTCCCTTGAGAAATACGCCAAAATGAAAGAGCACCGAGGGAAAATTAAAATTGGAAAGTTCTCAAGAGTAAGTTGCCCTATTCATTGAGATTAACGAAGCTAGATAAATATATATAAGCGGAAGGTTGTACCTACTTATCAGTGAGACTTGTGAAATGTTTGTAGCCCTTTCTATAACCAGTGTGTTCGGCTGCAGCCTCTCACCGCGAAAAAATAAATAAATCAAATACGCTTCCAGATAAAATTGCAAAATCTCCAAAATTGTAAAACCTGCAGGTGAGTAATCCCTACACCTGTGCACTTATACCGTTAACCATCTGTGGCCAACGACCTCAGTTCATTGTATCACAACTGAGTTTGCCTTTTAGGCCGGTCTACACGCTCAAGCCATTTGCGCAAACCGGCTTGCACAAGCCAGTTTAAAATAAGCCAATTAAAAATAATAATTTTATGGCCCTCAACAAATCAACTTAAGCCCTTAAGGGTCCTCCCATACCTCCAAGTTCTTGTTATTCAACTAGCTACCCCCTCTCGCGGTTTATCGGGTTTCACGAGAGTTCCAAAACGTCTGCTCCCCTCTACCTAGGTTATAAAAACCCTATGAGCACTGCCAAATTCTGAATTTGAAATTCATTCAGTCAACCAACGTTCAGTCAACCAACGCATTCACTCTATCACTTTCGATCTAACTGATAACTGTTTGTACCCGACCTACTCTGTTACAAGTGACTCAAGTCTCATTAGTGTAGTAACCCCTCGTGTGTTCAAGTGCATTCACTCTACGTAAACCTGTATTTTTCTACAATCATTCATTTATTCATTAAGCTGTACATATCGACATTTCATAACGCGCACGATCATCTGTAAATATATATCAGCCATCGAAGTTAAACTGATTGTCTCGTCATTCCATCCCTGATCTTCCCGTTGGTAGAGCAGACGAGCCCTACACAGTGGAAATACTGCAGTAATAATATTTGATGTGGAAACACTGCAATAGTAATGGTAACTCTCAATATAGGATAATATTATTGTCAGTGGAATGGAATCAGGAACGCATGAGAAGTCACTGGAACTTACCAGTGGGATGCACAGAGCAAACCTTGTCAATTTCAGCAAAGTGAATCGATTTAGAACGCTCGAATACTTACACTCAGAAAGGGGCATGGATATTGATAGACCTTTATACCTACATCACATTCACATTCTATGTACTTCCAAGTATCGAGTGACATCTGATGTCAGGCAGTATATTAACCTACCTCTAACATGAGAAAATTGGATTATATCGATGAGTACGCATTACAATTCTTAACGCACTGCTTGCTATTGATAAACGGTTCCATTAAGAATAATGAGCTATGATAGTCACTCAGAACACCCTTTCTCATTTTCGCCCATGTTCAAGCCATAATTCACTGGAATTACCCACCGGTTCTCCACAATATCAATAAACCAGTATAAACGCCGAAAAGTAATTGAATGAAGTTCCAAGAGCCGTTCAGTTTGATTGAAGGAGATTTCAAAATCATCACTTTAAACAAACTGCTCCTGCAAGCAAAACCCCGAGGCCGCACTCCGTTTATTAGCAAATCTTCTCGCTCTACGGTATTTTGAATTTCTCTAGTGGCTCGTGAAAATTAACGTTTCCGGTTATTTCCTCTCGACCCTCTGTCATAAACAAAATCTTTCCAACTCAGCAAAAGATGGAATTTAAATTACTCATCTGGTAATTATTCAACCATGACCGTAAAGTTTCACATTTATTTGATCTTTCGAATGGTAGATGTAATTCCACAGGACAGACATTTTGTGGCAGTTCAGATAAATTCCACCTCGTTAGTCAGATTTGCTTTTGATCTTTTCCTCTAAGACTTGATTTGATTTGTTTTGGTTTATTGATTATTAATGTAAATTTTATGTTCTATTAATTCATATCAAACTCCTAATCTCCGGACAATTTCTTTAAATTTTGGAGACCAGAAATTGCCAAATTTTTTTTTTACATAAATTTGAACTCTTGAATAACGTTACCACAGGCATGACTGAAGGAACTATCGAACGGCAAGATGGAACTACCGAGGCAGGCACAGCGCTGGTACAGTACCAGTAACTGTCTTCGTGTTTTCGTCCCACTCCCCATCTATTTTCTCAATTTCCATCGAAATTAATATTTTTGAGCCCCTCTCAATTGTTCGTAGAAATTAAGTAGAGTTGATAAGATCCACCGAAACTATCAGTTTGAATTGAGAGAATCGATCTCAACTTAGAAGTCATCATGTTATTGAGACTTCTCTTCTAGAAATTTCTAATTCTCTGAAAACCTGAAAATAAAATCTGAATAACAGCTGTACAAACAACCCTATTTCACAGGGACGTTGATGATAGAAAGGGGATTTCGAGTTAACAAGAAAATGGAGTCCTCGGCTATTACGTAGACATTTTAATTTTCCACTTGAAAGTCCTGACTTCGGTGAAAGCCTGGAAAGTGGCATGGTGCAGAACACCGGATACTGAGGTACTTTTCGAACTATCGATAGGGGTCTTTCCAAGATGGCTCAATACTATCGACTTATCGACATCCCTAGTTTTAGGGGATCACAGGGGGTGCAGTTACGTCAACAGGGACTGAAAATACGTCGCTGGGTGGTAACGAAAATAAAAAATTGTTATGAAATTATTTCTCATCACCCACAGCAGAAACAAAGCTCCGGACAACTCAACTACCCTTATTATTCTTCTGACAAGAATCTACATATCAAACTTGGCCATCGTGTTGCCGCAATGCCTACCTTTCGGACGTTTAAGCATCGGGATGACGATTACTATTTAGTTGTAAAAAAATTTTATACCTTGAAATACATTTCTGTAGATATTCCCCTGCATATAATATCGTGTAGGTAATTACCTATACTGCTCCCGTAAAGAAGAACCTCCCAAGTCCATTTTTGCGATTTCGAGAAAAACAAGGTTAAGTGAGATTTCTTCTACCATCCAACCAGTTCAATTAATTCAAGCCCAACTTCTTCGATCGAGCCTCATACCTATTCCCCCAACTCATCAACATACTGTTCACCCATGCAATTAATTACCTTGACGATAATGACCAATTTTAGCGCAATTATACGGACATAGGACGGTGTAACCTACTCGTAGTATGCACTACATCGGACGACTTGAACGTATATGGTACCAGATTAGAACGTCCTATCTACAGGAAAAGTTTCATTCAGTTTTAAAAATAATATTATTACCCCATATACAATTTTTTTTCTCCAATAAATCATCATTCAATAAGACCACGAATCCTAAATTAAAATTGAAAGTCCAGGAGTCCCTGATGTAGGCATTTTTTACCTCATATTCAAAGATCAGTGTGCACATAAAATCCTTATGTTAAATAGATACATATTTTCTTTGGTTCCACACCTTTATAAGTACTGGCTAAGATATCCAAATCATTAACAAATTAGCATTTTCTAGGAAACAAAGTTCATTTATTATCTTTTTTTGCATTAGGTAGGTAAATTCGTTTTATGAACTATTCTTTAGTTAACAGCCTTGATTATCACTTTTATAACACAGCACTAAAACGAAAAATATAATTTACTAGTGTCTTTCTTACATTATATTCAACAGTATAATTATTAATTGCTGAGGAACCTTTAAAAATACACCAGTCTAAGTTATAAAAAGATGACAGTTTTAATATTAAACTATTTTTGACAGTGCCTAACTAACATGTCACTGAAGAACCAACTTGAAAGTATTAACGTATTATAATATAGAAAAAACTCTGCAAATTCTTGACACAACGGTTCATTATCTTCTTTGTACAGATCACCCTTCTGTCTAGATCACTAGGTCTAAATGTCTAGATCCTAAAATTTAGGATCTAGACATTTAATGTTAGATTAATTATTATTATCAATTATCACTAATTATTAACAATTTTATCAAGTACCTGGTGAAAATTATTATAATTTATTGTTAGGTATTAATAATTTGTATTTATTATTAATAATAATTATTATTAATTATGATTAATTAATACGATATAAATCTGGGGTTTTTAATACTACGTCGGTAATAATTTTTCTATAAAAGAAGTACCTACCAACAAACATTCGAAATTACCTTCATTTCCGTAGCACGAAACGCACCTCAGAACAACAAACTCGACATCACTTAAGCCATATGATGTTCCAAAGAGCTTGTTAGTATGAAAATGGACCTGTATTTCAACATTTTGAGTCACGATCGTGTTGTGAGGCACAATCTTTGAGCCGTTATTGTGAACGAACGGCTGGTCGTACAAAGCTGCGGATGGTCTTAAAAAATTCTACGGAACAAACTCTATCTAAATATGAAATAAAAAACATACCGTTCTATATGAATTTTTCGAGATATGAGATTTTCAAATTTTCAAAATTTGTTTTGAACCCCTTCCCCTTGACCTAGGGTTATGAAAAGTTTCGAGGACCATTGTGGGGTTGGTCGAAACCCATAAAAAAAATTTCGTAATTTAAACTCAACGCTAACTGGGCAAAGTGGCGCGGACGGCGGACGGCGTACGGCGGACGGCGGACGGCGGACGGCGTACGGCGGACGGACGGATTTTTTTTTATTCGATTTTCTGAATCTACGTATCTTGAAACGTAAACCAACAAATTTTGAGGGGGGGTTAAAATTTTTTTTTCTTTGGGCGATTCCAATGGTTCATTATCGAAGATAATAAACCAAAAGTACCTACTTTGGACGTATCATTAACAAATGTGGTAGGTAACACTTGAAAATGGTCGTGAAGGCCAATCAGTCTAAATTGGTAACATCAGCGTTTGCATCATCGAGGGACTCTTCTTCATTGATGACTGGCAATGACTCCCAAGAATAAAGACGATTTTCAAAATCTAGAATAACTGCCTTCAACTTTGTATTTATCCCTTCTGTCTTTCGCAATCCTAGAGTGTCCTAAGTGGAAAATATTGGGTTAAAACGTCCTACTTCGAGGGCTAAAGTCGGACATAGGGGGATCTAGTGCAGTAAAGTGGTGACAATGGACTTAGGACAAGTTTTTTCACTGATTTCTACTAAATGTAGGACGTTCCAATCTAGCTCAAAAAACCCGAGTCTTCGAGCTCTACCAGACCATGTTTAACTCAAAAACTTGAAAAATGGACTTTCTTCCTTACGGGAGCAGTATGCTGCTGTGCTAAGATAAAGTCCCCTATCGACCATTTTGGTGTTTTTGGAGTTGAGCACATGGCTGCGTAGATCTCGACGTGGCGCGTCTTTTCTGCCAAGGTAGAATTTCCTATCTCCATTGGAAAGGTTCGAAAAAAGACTTTATCCTATCTCCATTTTGATGATCTGGGCCCCCTTCCTCACTTACCTGCATTTTTCTCGACATGAAAAAAATGGAGATAGGTGGTTTTAACTTACGGCGGCAGTATAGCTGTCGTACGTTACCTATTACTGTCCGATTGTAACTTGGTATGGACGAACATGAAAATCGGTATGAATAAAAGATTGTTGCTCTACTTGGACACACAGTAAACCCAAACTGCCTTCAGCAGTACGTACCAGCTTCATCGAATGGTTCTGGCTCACACTGATGACAACTGACATCAGAAAATAATATATTATACGAGAGTATCTCATCCATGGACTTTGAACTCCGGCTGATGACTTCGACTCCGGATATGATGGGAAGTACGTTTGACACTCTCACCGCGGCGTTTAGCGGGAGTTTTCAGGGTGATGAAGGTAGTGACAGTTGGAAGTCTCCTTTGTGTGGAGTGTTTCGCACAATTTCACTCCTCGTAGCCGTCGTTCGACAGACAGCTTCACGGCTCCATAGGGATTCCTTCACACGCTCATATACCGGTATACAACATGTACGGAACGCGTCACGTGCACGAGGACGAGGTCTGATCCATCGAGCGACCCAATTTTGGAGCTGGGAGCGAACTAAAGGGCCTTCGTAGTCTTTGAAACAATTTTCATTTCATGTGTCAGCCATTTTAGTGCCTCTAACCAACTCCCTACAGTCGATATCCACTCTAAACCACACTGCCTACTAGTATTACATATATATTCACTGTCAATATACTCGTAAGAACTCCTGAAAAACCACGTGTTTTTCTCGTTAAAATAAGGAATTTTGGATGTTTTCTGTTTAATCGATTTTTTTGCATTTAAATTAAAATGAATAATGAACTCTGTTTTCTCGACCCAAAAATTGTTTAGAATCATTAGTTAGTGTTCTACATTTAAAGGGCACTCTGGGACACCCTGTGTCAACCCAGTCGGTCACTCATGGAAATAATATTTACCTTACTTACGATACCTTACTTCACAAAGGGAATATGTTAATAATAATTTATTATTAACATATTCCCTTTGTGAAGTAATATTATTATTGACTGTCGGGACGAGGCTGCCAAAAAAATTGACAAGATTTACGTCATTCCCCAGGTAGAGAGAGACAGATAAAATTGCATGAATAATCACTACCTGTGTGTTAAAATATTGACAGCTATGAGACAGTTCGGAAAGGTTTGTATTTGTGTTGTTCACGGTTATGTCAATACTATTGATTCCTTCATTAAATCTGGGAGTACCGACGACACTCCATATTGAAACGTAACAAATATGGGAAACCGCATTTCGTACCACTCTTGGCTATGCCAACTCAGTGGTGTTACGAAAATGTTTCCTTGAAGTTATATTTCGATAATCGATTTAAATCGATTACGAGAATCAAAATTGATCTTGGACAAACGTATGAAGGTTGACTTAAAATGTCTAAATCGAAATCATGAGTCGCCCAGTCTAAAATAATCGAATCAACTCTGGCAGGTATCGATTCTGTGAACTACATGAACTAGATTCGAAAAGCTTGGATGAACTGGGATGATCTCGGATTATATTACCAACACGCCCCAGGTCCAGGCCGAGTGGAAAGTTTTCCACGTAACGCAAAGAGGATTTCGAAATAAGTGGTTAACCACCAGAGTCAAGTTGGTCATATGATTAGTTCAGACGGTCAGAATCGTTTATTGGCCTTTGGCGCGGGAGCTTCGGTGTATTTAACTTTTGCAAAGGCTTAGCGTCTACCTTAATCAAAACTGTATGATAAGATTGAGTGGGTTAATCAAAGTTGACGGTTAGTCACTTCATCCAGTAACACGGTTCGAATGACTCGATGAAACTGCGAAACCCCGTTTTGAAATATTTATTTCATACCTTATTTTATTTTTTTTTAAATTTATTTCGGCGAATTTTTGAAGAAAAGGAAGCTATTGTTCACGATCCAAAATTTCCGAAAAAGTTGTATACCAAAATACGTTTCAGATCATCCTGAATTCACTGCCAAAAGACACCAAAAATTTATACATATATCTTCAAAAAGTTCAAAGTTGCACAAAAAGGCTAAGAATTGGACCACGAAGGGGGGAGTTTAAGGGGGGAAAATTACCCGAAAATTCCAAAAATGAAACAGTGTGAAAGTGACACCTCATCTTTTCACGCTGAACGTGAAGGTGAAGCCAGATTTGCTTTATCTCGATCCGTTCGTCACCTGGAGAACTTTGATGATGAAGACACGTGGTTGTTACATTACGATGTGTTTAGCGTTGAAAAGTCTATAAACTGAGGTGTTACTCGGCAAAAAAGGAGACACAATTTGTTATAAATCCAGTATTTTACATCAAATCAGTTATTTCCTCGAAAAGTTGCTCTTATAACCATGCAGCAGTGTTTAGTAATATTTTAAATCACGTTGAAATTAACACATTTATAGTGAATTCAGGTTGAATTTTCGAATTTTTGTCAATCTACGCTTTTACAAGACTAGAATAATACAAAAACTTGAATTGCGTTGATTATCAGTTCGATTTAATATTTTATTGATTTGCCTTAATAATTAATCAATGATTTTTGGTTTATTATCTTCGATAATGAACCATTGGAATCGCCCAAAGAAAAAAAAATTTTAACCCCCCCTCAAAATTTGTTGGTTTACGTTTCAAGATACGTAGATTCAGAAAATCGAATTAAAAAAAATCCGTCCGTCCGCCGTACGCCGTACGCCGTACGCCGTCCGCCGTACGCCGTCCGCCGTCCGCCGTCCGAGGCACTTTGCCCAGTTAGCGTTGAGTTAAAATTACGAAATTTGGTTTCTGGGTTTGGACCAGCCCCACAATGATCCACGAAACTTTTCATAACCCTAGGTCAAGGGGAAGGGGTTCAAAACGAATTTTGAAATTTTGAAAATTCCATATCTCGAAAAATTCCCATCAAACGGTATGTTTTTTATTTCATATTTAGATAGAGTTTGTTCCGTAGAATTTTTTAAGACCATCCGCAGCTTTGTACGACCAGCCGTTCGTTCACAATGACGGCTCAAAGATTGTGCCTCACAACACGATCGTGACTCAAACTGTTGAAATACAGCTCCATTTTCATACTAACAAGCTCTTTGGAACATCATATGGCTTAAGTTATGTCGAGTTTGTTGTTCTGAGGTGCGTTTCGTGCTACGGAAATGAAGGTAATTTCGAATGTTTGTTGGTAGGTACTTCTTTTATAGAAAAATTATTACCGACGTAGTAATAAAAACCCCAGAATTATATCGTATTAATTAATCATAATTAATAATAATTATTATTAATAATAAATACAAATTATTAATACCTAACAATAAATTATAATAATTTTCACTAGGTACTTGATAAAATTGTTAATAATTAGTGATAATTGATAATAATAATTAATCTAACATTTAGGATCTAGACATTTAGACCTAGTGATCTAGACACAAGGGTGATCTGTACAAAGAAGATAATGAACCGTTGTGTCAAGAATTTGCAGTTTTAAAACTTACCTTTCAAATTTTTGGTGTCACGCTTCATTGCTTCTCCATCCTCGATCAATAATTGATTTCAATACGAGATCATTGGAATCGACGAAGAATAAAAATGGCTCAACCTCTTCACAACATTTTGGTTCACGTTTAGAGATATTTTGGTTCACGTTTGTCACGATATTTTACCCATTTAAAATGAACTGAGAATTTAATATAATGAACCAAAGGTGTGACATCCAAATCGAGAATTTAGTGAACAAAAACCTACAGGCAGCTGAAAAGTTCTTTTCCGTCCTTCTCTGTTGTATAACATCCACCAATTGGTATAAACTCACTGTGCTGGTATACTGGTGGCTGTCCTAATATAAACCTGGCCATTTGTGCCTCAAGCGGATTTCGGTTGTATTTAGTTCTTTTTTTTGTACTATACCTACGTCGCTTTCCGCCCAGAGTTGTGTAGTCGCAGAAACAGTGCCACAGAAGTATTTTATATAGATTTTAATAAAACCTTTTGAATGTTCTAAACTTTCAAACTCAGTGTCACTTTGCTCACAGTCATAAACTACAAATTTCTTTTGCACTGTAATGAACAGTGCAATGCATTAAAGTGCAACAGAAATTTGTAGTATATGACTGTGAGCAAAGAGACACTGAGTTTGAGAGTTTCTCAGATTTTTAATAAAACCGTGTGAATGAGAGTTTAGATCATTCACACGGTTTTATTAAAAATCTCTACAAAATAATTCTGTACCACTGTTTCTGGGGCACTTAACTTTTTTTTGTTTTTAAATCAATAAATAAAGCCATTTATTAACATAATACGCATAGTACATAAAGTAAAATTATTCGAGTACAAACTTATGTAGGTAAGGTAAAATTTAAAGAAATTGTCCGGAGATCAGGAGTTGCAATTACAAATTTCGAGTACATAAAAACATAGGTACATTAATGATCAAAAAATCAAATCAAGCACTAGAGAAAAGGATTATTTTTTATTTTTTATTTATTTATTTATTTATTTATTTTTTAATCAATAAATAAAGCCATTTAATAACATAGTAAAAACTCAAGGGTATAAAGCAACGTATATTACAAAAAAATTACTTACAACCAAAATCCGCTTGAGGGACAAATTACGAGGTTTATTTAGGGCAGTCACCAGTTTGTTCACGGCAATTTATTCTCTCTATCCGTCCTGTTATCTACCGGGGCTGTGAATGAACACTTGACCGACCGAGTGTCGATGACGTCAGCGTTGTTTTTTTCACGTTGTCAAAAAAAAATTGGTATATATATATTTAACCCTCAAAACCCCTCTTGGACGCAAGGACGAAGGATATCAAGGCTTAAGTGATTTCTCCGCCCCCGGGGGCGGGGGCAGCTCCGGGGTAGAGGGGTTGGAAGGAGTCCCCCGTTACCCATAGACACTAACGGCAGTCAGTCGGTGTCCGCCATACATAACCGGTCCCGCCTCCTCAGTTATTTGTTCTTGTGTTTCCACTCCTTATTTTATTTAAACGTTCCAACATTTAAATTTCCGTTCAACACGCACCGTAACGCATTATTATTTACCCATTCGACAAGTACATATTTTTATTTAAACAAAAAATAAAATTCAATCTGTTCTTTAGTGTTTCTCTGCCGTCCGTAAAGGTAAATCGACGTATAAAAGGACGAAAATAACCGCCTGTCTGTGTTGTGGAATTTTTTTGATTGTTTGGAATTTTCCGCTAACTATCTTCTTCCTTGAGAAAAAAAAAAACATTGTACAAAAAGTCCCCTATCTAGCATACCTTGAATAGTGAAGCATGGTTAGTATTCTGAGTGTTTATCCTTCTAGAAAATTTCATGAAAATGTCATGTTCCAAGCTGTGTTTTGTGTGGAAAATAGTGTCCTGGTGGAAGCGGTATGGTAACGTTTTGTTTGTTTACGTCAAATAATTACTACTTATAGTGAAACCTCTACAATCTATGTGCTCTGTGTAATCCTAGTTAAACCACACGAAAATTCTTGTGTCTTGTCAATTGAAAAAACCCAAGTAGATCAAATTAATACTGTGTACAGAAACGTATTAAAATGTTGTATAGAGACGTACAAATTTCAATTGGATCAGCTTTTGGGTTGTGGAGGTTCCCTCTGTGACGTTGTTGCATGTGATAAAGTGCTGCTGCGAAATGATGTCGGTTGCCATGGTGACGTTTGAATCTGGTCGCTATGGTGACACTGGAATACCACTGCCGACCTCGATCCCCATCTTGTGTTTATAATCGTGATGGTACTTTTCGTCGGTAAATACGTAAAATACGACTCTGTTGTTGAACTAAGTAGAAGCAAGAATACTAATTAACTTAATAATTGTGGTAAATAATTAAATTAAGGTGCGGGTGCACGATATAGCGTGATCTTCGTACAATTCCAGTTCGTGTTGATACTTATTGTACCTGTACAATGGGCACCTATTGGGGAATATAACCATTCATTACTGAAAAACTAGTACCTAATTTCAAGGAATCATCAATTTTCTTTATACAATTCAGTAGGCGTTCTAAAACCCTTACTTTTCAGAAACAAACAATGATTTCAATTCGAAATATTATTTCGAATTTAAATCATGTTCAGTTATATTGAAAAAATAAATAAGGGTAGGTAAATATTGAAATATTTAAAATTGGCTTTTACCTGAATACTGTTGGGTGAAAAAAAAACAAGTAGGAAAATAACCAAGAGTCAATATGTGGATTACTCAATGATTCACGGTGCATGTATCATCTCAGTAGATTTTGAACATTTTAATATTCGACACCTTATTTAGATTTAATATATCCATTGACTTCTATGTTGATTATGAATGTGAAATTCGATGTACTGGGTCAATAGCAGAGAGCATAACCAAAATCAGTTCTAACACCTTGTTCATTGCAAATCGAAATATTTCAAAATCCAGTAAAATTCCCTTCAGGTGTATTCCTATGTATTCCCTAGGCGGAATACAATTTTCCAGTTTATTAAAATGAGAAGCCCTTCTCAACGAAACCCCTGTAAAATCGTTTAGATAACAGAATCCTGATAACCTCTGCTTTATCAAGTCATTGTGTGTAGCTTAGTTTCCCGTTCGAAATTTTCATTAGTGGCTGCTCTTCTCACCAGTGAATAAATACAAAGTTATCTCAAAGATAATGAAAGTGCGTTGATAGTGAAACAGTACTAATTAATTGTAGCGATTCATTTGAATGAAACGCCATAAAGGAGACTAGGAAACTTATAAAGTCGGACTGTTGCATTATTTATTCTTCTTCGTATTGCTTTTCAATTATTCAAGCCAAGTTTGACAATGCGGATTGAATAGTAGTTTTAGAAACTCGTATTAAAATATTAATGTAAAATAGGGTTCTTTTTCCATTTAGTGACCCAACAACTTGGGAAAATGGATAAGAACTTGAACGTTATTTTTGGTTCACTGGTGAGTCAAATTTTCATTTAAAAAGTGACAGTTTGGTGGTATTCCCAACATATTTACCTGTGAAATTCGAACAGTTATCTAACGTTTTAGATGATGACGTACTAGTGTCGAGTGAAACATTAGGGCTGTAAATTGGAGAAATGTTTGAGCCAAAGTGTATTTTCTTGCGGAACCAGAGTGCACCAATTTCAGTACAGACATTTACGTTTGGGCTTCCTGTATTACTAAACCAGTGGCTGCTGTACAAGTCACTTTAAATATTCAGCGGTGCACAGTTTTCCGATGAAGCAACGATTTGACCCTCCGCTTTTTTTTGGAGTTTTTCCAGGCTTTCCCCGCATTTAGGTCGGTTTCGAGTTTGTGGCCGGAGTAATACCAGTAAATGCCGCGCGCTCGTAAATTCTTGAAAGAGGGACGAGGGCAGCTGTTTCCGAGAGAGAAAGCCGGAGAATTTGTTTTTGGTACAGTAAAATCCCACCAGGATGCGCCTCTGCGTCAATTCATTGTAAATGGACGCCGCACTCTGTTCCCCCAATCAACTTCATCTCTGGGAAGAGATGGTTCCCAATTTCTCTCTCCCTGTATCTCTTATTCACTGCTTCATCATCTTGAATTATGAATCAACGATTCGGTCGTTTCTCTTCACTTTTACATTGCAGTACTGCCGAGAATTTCACCATAGTATACGTACTACCATCAAGTAGGTATATCCTGATTTATTGCTGACTTATAACGAAAATATCCGGCTGGAAAGGACTGGTTTTCATCCTGATTCTCCATGTTTTATTCACTTGGTTCTTCACAATGTGACTTTTAACCTTCACTGCGTCATCTTCGCCATATAATCGTTCAAATCCTGGTTTTACCCTGAAGAATGTAATTTTACCCGTTATTACTATTATCCATTCGGTATACAATCCCAACTTTCATTCCCTCTCTCAAACCGGGAATCTTTACTAATCGTACTTGTTCTCAATTCTGTTTAATTATTTATTTATTTATTTTACACGACACAAGATACAGTAATAAAATAATAGATGCAATAATTATGAGAAGCTAATGGAAGAAGAAGTAATAAATGTCGAGTGAATGTAACGAATGAGTAAAAAAATCAAAATTAGGATGAACTTCTAGGAACAGATTGGCTGCAGAGGGTTAAACAGTCCATAACCGACGCAAACCTCCTCCTTCACTTAAATAGTTCCATGCAATATTACTCTGCCAATTTCTGCTCAAATTAGGTAAAATCTGACAATTTTATGGAATTTTGATGATCTTGATTTTGGATTTTGATGATCTTGATTTTGGATTTTGATTCTCAATTCCTGTTTAGATTGCTTTATGCATCTGCACCCCACTTCAAATACTTGGCTCAACCTGGTAATAAGGTATCGTAGAGCAGTCGAAGTGGTACTTGGTGGTTGAAGTGGTACTAAAATGGTGTCAATAATATTGGATTAATCCAGTGGCCAACGCCTAGTCAATCATCAGGGTTGTTTAGGCCCAAGACCTCGAGCTGTATTTGTGTAGGCTTGTCACAGATTTTCGGCATTGCAGTAGGTATCTCATTACGAATGGACGAGGGCTTTTTGGTAGAAGGTTCCCCTCGTTGACTTAATACCCCCACTGAACATGCTCTCCGGCTTCCAATATTAAAACCACGCCATGGTCCGTTTGTTGTGGAACGCCCGCCTCAAGTCAAACCCACTAAGCCTGACTCCTTATCTATTCGTCTCTGTGGAGTTAGGATAGAGTTGTATTATGGCTTCGAGCATAGCAATAGCTTCACCGTACTATTAAATAGTGCCTATTTCAAAGTAGTTTAAAGGAACACATCCTCAAAGGTCATCCTCTAAATTCTGGATGATTTCACATGCCTTTATTTTGGTCTAAATTGATTGAAACAACGCTCACAAAATCCTAGATAGCCAACAAACTGAGTGAAGTTCAAGAACATTGCAACCATACAGATGGCTGAAATAAGCATAGACCATAATTCAAAATTCATGCGTTTCAAAAACCGACTAGTCCACAAAACCCAAGTTATCAAGAAACGAGAAAAATTGCTGACGTCGCCCATCTGACATAGATTTGAGATTTCCCTATACATGGTTTTATGTGGCATGAATGAAATGTATAAGTGAGCAATTTTAAAAAAAACTTGAAACCTAAAAGGATGCAGAATAGATCAAAAAACGAAAATCGATTTTTTTGGACTAGTCGGGTTTCTGAAATGACTGATTAAATTATTCATATCGTAAGGCTCTGAATGAGGTATGAGGTACCAAAAGTGGACTAGGAATTATTCACAACATTTCTAGATTAGGTAAAAATGCTTTAAAATTCTGAAAGACTTACTCGATACCTTAATTCACAAAGGGAATATGTCCATCATAAATTGTTAAGGACATATTCCCTTTGTGAAGTAAGGTATCGCATCATAACCCTAGTTACTAGGGTTATCATATTATGATGTGGATAATTATACGCTATCTTTTGCCTGTAGCATTCAAAATAGGAATGTCAGGGTTTTAGTGGTCCCTTAGTGGTAACACTTCACTGGCTTCTAGATATTTTAATGATGATTGACACCAACATTTCAATGATGAAAACTAAGGACCTAGAGGGCTGGGGCCCTTGACTGTAAGGTATGGAAGGTATAATTGTCTAAAATAGTGGCGTAGCGAGGAAGGCCCTTATTTCTGTCGTGGACCCTCACTGCCCTGAGTTGAAACGATGAGGTGCAGAGAATCAAACAGAGCATCCTCAGCTCTTGTCCACCCCAAAAGCTACCACACGCTCCTCATCTGGATTGGCAACCTTGAACACATGCGATCAATATCCTCAGCCAAAATTAGGCTTTGATAAAAATAATTACTTGAGCACTAGTAATTAAATTGTAATCATTCTACAGTACAATTCTAACGTATAATTCAACAGCGCAGCGACAATTCCAATTTTTCTGTTGGTCACAACGAAGAGTTGGCGGTCCCATTAACATTTGGCGTTCATCCAGGCTGTTTCAAGTTCAAGTACAAAATCTCAACCCTTACCATAAAACGAATCCTCTCGCACTGCAGACAGCTGGAGCTCCATTTGCGGGAGCTCCAGTTGGCTCACTTGTTTCGAATCAAAGTTTATATAAATGAGGGAGACATAATATTAATATATTAATATATTATACGATTTCTTATAACAAAGTTCGACATTTGTCACAAAACGACGAAATACTGGGCTGAAATTTACGTTTTATACAATAATATTAACGAATTGTTCATATACTGCAAATTGGTAGTGAAGGGCTGCACCTATTGGACAGTCGCTGGGACTGAAGGCCACGTCTCCGTGCAATCATGAAATAGCTTCGAAATGGGAGGAATAAGTTGGAATCGATCAGCAGGACGACGTTTTCGAGGTCTGACATTTTTCGTTTTATTGGCGGTATGCACCACTGGAGACACGATAATGAGGACGAGTTTGTTCGTATTTTAAGGTTATTGGGTTGAGACCCCTAATCGATGCACAACATCACTGGCCTTTTGGTCGGCTTATTCTAAAGGAGTGGATATCATTGATGAGCAGGAACCCTTGTAAATCTCCAGCCGTTCTTATTGGAGTTTGGTGAGAGTATTTACACCTGCAGAATTATAATTATATTCTATGAGAATGTTGACAGCAGGTGGTGCTTTTTCTTATACTCAGCACACGGTGATCCATGTATTGAAATCTACGAAGCCAATTAACAATTTCTATTGTACATAATAATCGTGTTTAAGTTACTCGAATGAAGAAGGGAAAGCTAGAATGATATTTTTGTATGAAATCAGAAGCACAACCCAATTCTGTACGACGTATCTCACTTGAATGATTTCAGATTGTAAGCATTGCTATTGCTATTAAATGCCCTCGGAAGTTTGAAGTTTCTAAACGTAATACTATCGAAGCTCATTATTTATAATAAACCGTAGAGGCACTAGTTTGCAGGAAACTGATTAAGTGTGTGCATTCCATATGATTGAGTGCAAAACCACGTTCAACAAACAATAAACGACCATTATTCAAATCAAATACCATCATATACCACCATTTATACTTTGGGTTCAATATCATTTCCTCGTCGCCAAAGTGGATGTTCATGTATCATTGGTATCCATCACATCTGGTGGATTCGTATGAAATAAATACGAGCCTTTTTATCCAATCCGGTTATACCACCCGAACGTCCCCTTCCATAGTATGAAATTACCTACTGCGCCAAAGGATTTTTGCTTTTTCCTCCATCCCTCGTGGTATATGTATTTTTTTTTCTTTCTTCATTCGATTATTGTATCACATGTAAGATTGCTTTTTGTATCCTAAAAATCTTGACATGATCCCAGAGTGACATCAATCCTGCCACTGATCCTTTCTTCGACATCCGTTTGTCGTTGTTTGGTACCCAAAATTTCGGGTTGTATGATTCGAAATGTTGAATAAGCCTTCTGGGAATGACGAGTCGGGATTGAACTGTACCGCAAATCTGTTTGAAGACGGCTCAGATGATGACTCGAATCATTTGAACCCGTGGGAGTATTTTAACATGAACCTGGCGATGGCACTACTGGAGCAACATATTATTGAGTCGATAGGCGATGGGTTGAGGAATAATGAGCGTGGTGAACGCCCAGTCCTGTATTACTAGACCCTCCTCTGCTTGCTGTTTTCAATATTCATTGATGATGGCAATTGTATTGATAATTTCTCTGTCATTTTCATGCGGAGTCCTAGAAAACAGTCCTGTTGGTTATATTTGTACAGTGTTCTTGAAGCAAAATTGAAAAATGCTAAGCGTGGTCACCGCCCAGGCCTGTATTACTAAGCCCTACTCTGCATGCTGTTTTCAATATTCATTGGTAATGGCAATGGTATTGATAAGTTCTCTGATATTTCCTCGCGGAGTAACATTTCTGCAGTTTTGATAAAGCAAAATTCTACCTTGTTCTATACCAAATTAAATGGTTTATCCCTATCCGAATCAGAAAATCAATTTTATAAAAACCAGCCAGACAGCGACAAATATGGTGTACTTTTACGCCTACAACGTGCGTTGTTCCCAGGATTTGTACGGAATCCGCCGCCACTCGATGGGTAGTTATACGATGTCGCTATTTTATTCACGAGGGAAGAGAAAACGGGAAAAAAGAAGTAAAGAACACGGGGAGAAAGAATAAAGAAAGAAGGAGAACGTGGTGGAAAAGGGAAATGGCGATAGCTTCGACGAATAGGGGATAAAGCAGTGTCGCGTTCGTTAGTCCGTTTCTTCTGTATTCTTACGACTTATTCAGAGGAAACATTTTTAGGGGGAGGATCACGCTTTTTACTACCTCCTCAAATTTGTCTTCTGTAACTATTTTCCCCGTCCTACAATTCTAGTTTCTTCCTCAACATAGAAGATTTCCAGGGACTTAGTGCCACAACCCGTGCGTTGCACAGGACAGCACTCATTAAGTTGTACTACGCAATGTATGGAAACTTACAAGTCGTCCATCTGATCATGTTTCGGTAATGGTACAAAGAAGATTTCAAAATTCCTGTTGTATAAGGGGTACCTAGTGGTGGTTTCATTCGAACTTTCTCTCCTACCAATCACACCGTGTTACAGCTAAAACTACGCTACGCAAGCAATTCATGGTAAACTTTCCACCAGATCTTCCTTGACACGTTATTTGTTGCTGTTGGAGGTGTTAGTTGTCAACTTTCAAGGCTCCGTGGAGTTTTATTATACTTTGGCTTCAGCCATCCCATCAAGGAAAACTTCTTACAGGTTTTTACTAGAGAGAGAGTGAGAGAAAAGTTTTCTCCCTGGAGTTTTCTTCTTTTTTTGTGATATGAATAAAAATCCGAAGGGTGCGCCCTGGAGGAGCGAAGGTAGGTCTTCCTTTTGTGC
Source organism: Stenodema calcarata (assembly GCA_963920205.1). Taxonomy (NCBI): domain Eukaryota; kingdom Metazoa; phylum Arthropoda; class Insecta; order Hemiptera; family Miridae; genus Stenodema; species Stenodema calcarata. Next base: position 16,340,888 of record OY986061.1, on the reverse strand, counting down.
CCTCATATATAAAGCGCCTGGACAAATTGAGGTTGAAAATGGAAGCGAAGGCCGTAGGGCTGCTTGTTGCTTTCATGTCCTCATGTAATCGCGCCAGCTTTTGTTGAGTTGATTCAATAACTAGAGCGAGAAAAGAGGGGAAAAAACAATACAAAAACCAAAAAAAATTTCCACGACTCAAATTGTTTTGGGGAATCTTCCTAGACTCCATTGTTCTGCGTTAAATCTGATGTGTTTATTGGCGTCCCCTTTTAGAGTACTGGGAGCATATTGGAAGTTTTCCCTCATATGTCGGTTCTCAATGGGTTGAGATATGTCTGTGTATATTAGATACAAAACCCGCAAACTTACGTAAAAGCCTGTGACTTCGGTCGAAAATGGGCGTATACTGGTAAATAGACTTTTACGTTAGTGTGCCTGAGCTGCAGGCTCTTTAAAGGGTGTTCACCTGTAGTGTAAAATAAGGTATGTGTAGGTACCTACGATGGGTCTCGTGGAAATTCACTATAGTTATTGTTCCACGAATAAGTCGTTTCAGAGATGGAAACCCGAGCTTGGCCGTGTTAATCCGCTGAAGTAGACTTGTCTAGTCGACCTCGTCGTTCCATCTTGTAGTAATGGACTAGACACATACTGAGAGCACTCGGTTCCTTCTCACGTCTTGGATATCCGCCAACGTGAGTCTCAGCATTACTAATTGAATTTACAACAGAAATGAGCTTCTCGGATAACTTGCTATTGTTTTGAATGTCGAATGGCTCCTCGGATTCTCATTTGATTTTCTCAGTTTGTTGTACTTAATATTCATGGAGATAGTTTGTCATGTAGATGATGTACAGCTAGAATTTGTTGAAAAACGCCTCAAAACATTTCTATAGGAAAAGAAGACTTATTCTTCTTTTCCATATAGAACATAATATGCTACTTTTGACGTGGATATGACATTACCGCTGAGGGTCATGACGGTCCCCAGGCCTTAAAGGTAATTTCTATGCTATTCACTCTATGAAGCTGTAATTTGGCATTTAGCCTTCTTAGGACTTGCACTTTAAGCAGAATAGGCCCAGGATCAGCTGTGAGGGTCCTAAAGCTAATTTCCATACTATTCACTCTGACAAGCTGTAATTTGGCATTTAGCCTCCTTAGGACTGGAACTTCATGCAGAATAGGCCCAGGATCAGCTGAGAGGCTCCTAAAGCTAATTTCTATGCTATTCACTCTGTCGCAATGTAATTTGGTATTTAGCCTCCTTAGGACTGGAACTTAAAGCAGCATTAGCCCAGGATCAGCTGAGTGGCTCCTAAAGCTGATTTCTATGCTATTCACTCCATGAATCTGCAATTTGGTATGTAGCCTCCAAGCAACATATGACTGACACAAACACCACTCGCTCCCCAAATTAGCCTACCAGGCAATATTAATAATATTGCCATATTAATAATATCAATCAGTTTAAGCATAATATGCTTAAACTGATTGATATTGAGTGTTAAAATTGTAACACCATACCAATACACAGCAACGGGCAATTATTATCAGCACTTAACGGCCATTTCTGTTACTCAATGCTAAGCTTTTAGAAATATAGGTACCTACTTAATGAAGCATTGAAGTTATATAATTTTTATTGTTATTTTGTTTTACTTGAGACACAAACACATATTTTACGGGGAGAGAATGAGACAGTGTAGATACTCAGCTTCAGTTTACTGATTTGCAGTAGGCATTTTTTTCTGTTTTGCCTTGGAGCCCTGATCCTTCAATGTTTTTAGAAAATGCCCTCTACCCTTTTTGGTGTCAAAATAATTGTTAAAATTGGTACACTAACTAGCTTCCAAAGGACACATTTTATTGGTAGAAGAATAGTAAAGAGTGTGAAATGACCGTTTTCGTATTGGAAACAACTCTTATCAATGGGTACTTGTTTTTCTGTCATAACTTCGGTTCACAGTGACATATATGTAACTTGGTTTATCTGTTTTTGGTTTTTCCGTATAAAGAGCTAGAAAGCTGATATGGTTTCAACCTAAACATCAATCGATTGTCGTAAAATGTCTCACATAACGTCTGTCCTCGTACAATTATGACGGCGCTCGACCCCAAATCTCTATTTTATGTCTTTTATTCCCTTCGCCTGCCGGTCGACCGCTGTACGGCACCAGCGACCTCACCGTGTTGATATATTCGCCACGTAGTTTATTATTATACGGCCCAACGTGTCGACATAGCCGCGTTTCTCGGCAGAGGCGAGCGCGCCCTCGAGTCTCCCCACGATTATGACGCGATCTGCATAGTTGATGAGGAGAATCTCACTTTCCTCTGTAAGTGACAGAGCGCACATTAAAAAAAAAAATATTTGTTCAACCTCCGAATCGCTCTATATTGTCCACTAAATACTTAGCGAGGCACTTGAACGACATAGTGAAGGTAGCAAAGATGCCAAGTTCTCGCTTACCAAGAATCGTTGCTAGGGAGGTCGCGAGTGCGGGGGTGTTTTGGGCTAAGCAGTGGGGAGACCTTGTTTCAAAATATGGCATTTCCAACAACTTAATCTCTTTCGATGCCTCGCTTCGTAAAGCTGATGAGGACAGAATTTTGTCCAACTGCATTAATGACAAAAGAGCAAGTTACAGAGAAAGGGTAGAGACTTCCAATTCTTATACTCTGTACCGAGAACTGGACCCTAATGTCAAACCTGCCAGCCTACTCAGAGCTTCAAATCACCCAATGAGCACACTCAGATGGCTATTTAAACTGCGGTCTGAGGTATTAAATCTCAACTTCAAACCGTACCTACCTTGCCACCCATTCTTCAGCAGAACAGTGTTCAATGTGCAATCGAAGGGAATTTGAAACTACCTTTCACTTTTTGTGCACGTGCCCGGTGCTGGCAGAGTTCAGGAGGACCGCATTTCAGAGGGGTGTATTGGAGCGTGAAGAAGCGGTGCACTACCGGAAGCATTCTGGGGCCTTTTCTATATTCCATCTACAGTCACGATATGCCCCTACCAACATTACCTGACTTCTCAGACCTTATGCAGATGACCTGGTGTATGCTTGTGATGCTGAACCTAGACTTCAAAACCACCATATGGCGACTAAACGTCAATACACAAAAGTCCTGTGTTGTCACATATAGGTACGTACCCTAAAAAATTTCTCAAGCCACAACTGACATAACTGATATGCTCTGCAAGGCACCTTACCGAGCGCACCTTCATATAAATACTTGGGAGTAACTCTTGATCGACGCCTGACATTACAAGACGACATTACAAATTTGAGAAATAAATTAAAGCAAGATAGTATCAGCTAAAATCATTACTTGTCCACATCTGTCTATGCAGCCCAAACTGATTATGTATAACGTACTGATAAGGCCAATCTGGACATATGCCATTTGAATTTGGGGTTCTTCCTCACGTTGTCAATTTAGGCGACTCGATCATAATCAAAATAAATTCGTAGGAAGGAATGCTCCTCCCTTTGTGCGAATTAGTACGATATACCGCGATTTTGAGCTTGATTCACCCTGTGACTGCCTTATCTATCCCACCACCAACGTCATCGAAAGGAGCACAAACCACTCAACACCCTTGTGAACGTAGTTCGCTTACTGTAGTGTTATTCTTACTGTAGTGGTATTACATGAATGAATTCTGTTTCCACACGACAGTATAACCCACCGCTCAATTAGAGTAACTTTAAAGCGTTTCAGAGCATTAGGTGGAAGTAGCTAAATGAGAACGGACGCTCGCCCAAGCTATTACAGCTGTATAAGAGTTATGATTCCGGCCGTAACGAAAATATCTCAATAAACATTCGCTTCGAGAGCTATTTCCACTGTGTTTACCAGATCAATGTTGAGAAGAATACCTTGTGCTCTGGTTAGCAGGTCGAATGTATTTATATTCCCTAATCAAAACCTCAATCCACTCCAACAGATTTCAGTTTGAACCACCCCAAACCAGAATTTAATATGTGGCATTCTTTTTAGGTGGAACCGTTAAATTTGATTGTTTTCGCGAAACAAGAAAAGGGATACTGTAGGCTGGTCTACATTAAAAAAATAAGAACCAGAACACAGCATGAAGGTAAACATTGGTCTGATGAAACTTTCGGACATACACAAATTTCCGTTTAGGATCAACGTACCAATAACGAATATCACTTACAAGAAAATCGAAACTTCAAATTCAGGCATTTGACAAGACGTAACTGCTGTGATGCCAGCAATCCCAAGAAACGAATGAGTATTCAGCCACTTGTAAAATTATTTTTAACTGGGTAATGGGGATTTATTAGAGTTTCTAATCAGATTTGATCAATACATATTGTAGAAGCCATTTTTGCTGAATTTCTATATAAACATATCTTCTTAGTTCACGTTGAGGGCCTGAGGTATTCCACTTTGACAATAACTCGAAACAGTGGTTGAGGAGTGAGGTTCTTCGTATCAATAACGTAATTTGAAATACAACATTTGTTCACGTTTTCTAAGAAACGTGGATATTAATCCTCGAAAATGCGCTCGTTTTATTAATTCGATAATGAGATCTGGTTACATGGCTGAAATGGGTCGCGTAGCTATCAAACCCAAAAGTTGAATTTACTTACTGGTTAATAACTCAGTGTTTGAGAATTACTGAGGTTATGTAGTTGATGATATTGTCTGAAAGCTCACGAGGAGCCTTGGGGAAGTTGGAAACACAGAGAGAGTTTTGTTTACTAGTCGCTTTTATGTTTCTAATTGTGTCAAGGGAGGTTGTCTCAGGAGGGGATGGAATATCGACATCGATCATATAGAATATCGATATTTTGGGACTGATATACGATATTTTAATATCGGTATTCAGATTTCGATATTTTATCGGGAAATGAATAATTTGTTTCGATATTATCGACTCAACAAAAACGAGATTTTCTAATCCGGGTTGAAATTTAATTGTTAAAAAAACCTAAGTAAAAACAGAACAAACTAAATAAGAATTGAGAGAACCAAAACCAGGACAAAGGGCTTTAGTCATATACTCCAAAGAATCATGATCATTTAATAATAAAATTATTATTGATATTTTATTGAGATATTTTAATAAAATCAAAAAAAGACCTTAACATTCAGTATAAAATTCAATATAAACCAACAAAAATACTTCAACTAAAAATTCAAGTCTGTATATAAAATGGTTTGTACGTAATACTATTACACAAAATTTGTGTTATATAACGAGAAAAATTCAAGTTGCAAGAGCACAATTTAAAACAAATAACAACGTGACCTTCACCGATAATTTTTCCACTCCCTTTCAATTTTCAATATCGATAATTGAGCAAGCAGGCTAGCGCAAACAGTAGAAATGTAGGTACTGATGGTATAGACATGGGGCCGGTAGGGAATTCACCAAATTGGCCATCGAACAGATCGTTACGATCATTCTTTCATACAGTTATGAGTAAGAGTATTTACAGGGAAACATGAAAGTTCATGTGGACCAGCGTTCAAGTACCCTCCAAATTCACCTCGTTATGTCCACCATTCTGTATAGTTCTGGGGGTTTCATCAAACCAGTACCTACTTATTTATAATATCGGTATTGTATACGATGGGATTTATGTTCAGGACGTTCAAAAACCTGAAAGTACGTGTCGACACTGATCGAAAGTGTCACGATAGTCTGGAAAAGGGGTAAATCGATAGCTTCGAAATAGTGATACGGGACAATATCCTTTGAGTTACGGCAGGTGTGAAATTCTATACGTCTAAACTTGAATAATAACGTGAATAACCTCCTCTGAACGAGTTCCATCGCATCCAGTAAGGGGTTCGTCCGAGAATTCCTCCTTCTTTGTGAGGAACGTAAATTACCCGTAGGGGCCCCATTTTGCTCATCATCCATCTCTGACACCCTTCCCTGCTGACGTCAACATAATCGCATCTTAGCCGACCCTCCAGCTCATCATATTCTCCCACCACTCGAAACGCCCTTTGCTGCCCTTTTTCTTCGAAGGTCTTTTCCTTAGGACGGGATCAGTAACGCTCATGTTAATCCGCTAAGTGAATTTTTTTTTTTTTTTTTTTTCATGAAACTCTTGTTTCGGGCTCTATCGGCCCTTAGAAGGACTAAGATGGTTGGGCTCATCAATATTTCAACAGTGTTACCCGAGAAGTTTCTTGCGGTGATAAGGCAGAACTAGTTATACCGCCGTGAAAAGCTACCATTTCCTCATTTTTGATCTCAGTCTCGAGAGAATTGTGGTTTGTTATTCATTAGATTCTCCAGGGAAAAAAAGAGGGGATAAAAAAGTATTTTCATTTACACAAAATAATAGCGCGTGACTTTGGAAGTCCCCCATTAACCTTCACCGCTTCAAACAAGCAGAGTGGTGCATCGTCAAATTCAATAGTCAGTCGTTTTATATGCAAAACCTTTTTTCCACGACGGCACGCTGTAGTGAAGAGGAACGTATGAATTTCGTTGTTCACGAATCCAGACTTGATATAGCGACACAACGCGTCTGGCGCTTGTAGACTTGATGAAGAAGGTACAGGACCGTTTGTGTATCAACAGCTGTCTAACGGAAAATTTCAGATATCCCAACTTGCTTATTGCTCTGGCTCCGTACTAGGTATGAAAGTTTTTCCCCTGTAAATATTACGTCTAGTTAGAGCCCAGTCTTCCTCATAGACCTATATACCGATATATAGGTCTATGGTCTTCCTGCGCTCCCCTTGACGCTAGTCTCCTGCCTATAGAGCTTCATGGCCCCTCTTCTAACTCCTCGAACCGGGCCTGTAAAAGCTCAATATTTATGTACTTATCCCAAATAGCTAAGTAATAACTTACTTTTCAACTCATTTTCGGTAGAAAGATTAAAAAACGGTTTCGTTGTCTCCTGCAAATAAGGAAATTATGTCCCTTTATTTCACAATGCAGTGTAATATACGGAGCTTACCAGTTGCCCCCCTCTTTAGGGACGATGTTTTGCTGTTTCGATCCGGCGAATCAGTTACATTGAATAGACAGTGAACTACAGTGAACTCGTACAAGTATCTTGCCAGTGGGAGCCTACCGGCGTCTTATGACAACAATGTCACTGCACAAATACAAAAAATACAAAAATACCTATCACTTACAATATTACATACATATTATCACTCATGCCTTTATTATAGGTAGGATATTTATATCAAGAAATCACAGTCAAAGCCTAATCAGTTGACTGGGGGATGCTTTTATTCCGCAACCCTGTCCACTTGATCTATGTGTCTAAGTAATCTATATGGTACTAATTAGTTCAGTGGGGGATTTTCTCATTCCGCAAACCTTTCCAACTAATCTACATGGTACCAATCAGGAAAATCAACTGCTCTGACTGACAGTCCGATTAAGTATATGATTTCGAATAAAACACGTAATTCCATGTTTACATTTAAGTGCCTTATAAGACACTTATAAGTGCCTTCATTTCACTTTTTTTTTTTATATGGGATTCTCATTAGGAGGGTAAAATCGCAACTGGCACGTTATAAATTCACCTTAGGGATGCAATTGGTATATACTAACGGGGATTAGAGCTTAACTGGTTGGCTTTCATAATATACAAGGGAGTTTTTTTGTGTTTCTACTACTGTGAATAACGCTCATTATGTGCTATTATCATTGTAAGCTTTTTTGCTACAGGAGCCTCTTCAGTGAGTAGGAGTTGAGCCCTAGAATCTGAATTTTAAAAGGGGATTTCTGCACTTTTTGTACCAGTTTGGGATGTTTAAGGCCCATTTCTGGGATATAGCCAGTTTGCTTCGTTTTTTATTTTGACGGTGATTAAATTTTTTGGTATCTCCTATTGAGTTGAAGGACGTAAAACGATCGTGTTACTCGAGGTTTACATCGACGCCTACAGGTCTGTCCACCTTTTATCGAATCCATCGCACTGAAATCGAAGAACCGAACGGGTGTAGTGTTATTCCAACCGAAATAGATTCGGCGATATCATAGCGGCGTCTGCGTTTATCTACAGGAATCACGGTGTTATGGCTGCGGACGAATTCGCCCCGGGTCCCGATAAACTGCTCACAATTTACGGAGGTTTCGAAAGGACCAATCGATAGGAAAACAATACGATTCAAGTAGGCACCTATACTCGTAATTCAAGGGTAGAGTTTTTTCTCTGTTGTTTCAATTTGGTCTTCCTGGATATCTCATATACCTATTTCCACTATAAAATCGTTCTTAAGGCCTATAATAACGAACTAAATCACTCGCGACGAAATCGTGAAGTACTATACAGTACTATATAATACACAACACAGTACACTATACAGTATTGTTTTCCTGTCTATAATAACAGTTGCTCGTGGTAGATATGATATTTACAAAATGCAGGAGTTAGTACATGTACGTCTGCAATAATTCTTAAGAAGTTCCTAATACTCGAAAATACCTCCTTCCATAGACTCAAAAATAAGCTCAGAACATGAAACTGTATCACATAACCGTGTGTTGTTTGAACCACTTCTTCTCAGTATGAAAATTGGCCTAAAATTTGATTCCACGTTAGTTCATGATTTTTTTTCCTCGGTTCTCACACCCGCGACTTGACGTCGCATTCTCCTCTTTACGATCGATCTATTCATCCGATTTGAAATTGGAAAAATTCTATGTTTTCCTGAAGGTTTTCAAAAGGGTGCTACAAGCGCGCTATAGCAAACAAGTTGTTAAAAGTATTTATGAATGAATTTTTTAAATTCAATTTGAAACAATTTGAATTTAAATTCAAAACTTGAGTGTATCTTCAATTTTACGTTCTCAAAGAGTGCATTGCCGTTTTCAAATTTAAACTCGAACGAGAATCGCGGCTGTAGTTTTTAAAGTAAGTATTTCTCGTTTTGAAGCGCAACGTGGTGACAGCTTTTGGAACTATTTTACGTCGAATTGGCCTTAAGCCTTCATAGTGAACGAAAGGCGAGTCGAATAATGGGAGTGGTCTCAAAAAATTCTCTGAATCAAAATCTATTTAATGTCGTACAAAAAACTGTACTCTGTGTCCTTTTAGAATATCCGAGATATGGCATTTTGAAAATGTCAAACCTTATTTGGCACCTCTCCAGGTCAGGGTAATGGAATGTTTCAAGAATCATTAAGAAGAATCATTGTTTTTGGTTCATTTCAATGTGAATTTCTCTTTTTTGATCGGTGTCTCCTACTTGACGAGTCCTTCCCGGCTTTCTATTCGGATTAAAGTCGAGTACAAAGCCTCGGCGAACCCAAACCGGAAAGTGGAAAAGTTTTTCCCGTGACGCCTTAAACCGAAAAGAGAAAACCCGAAGGTAGGGGAACCGAACAGACGGAGACAAAGTTGGACGGAGTTAACTCGATTTCGAGACGCCTGTTCGTTTCCCTGAGGACCTCAGCAGTCGCTATCACTAAACAGTAACACACGTTGCAGAATTGGTTTGGATCAACCTCATGTCAAAAGCCCTTTAGGAGTCCTGACTTCAAGTATTTTTGATTTTCCAGCAAGGATTACTTTTTCCTACGTTTGATGAGAGGGAAAGTAAGATTTTTGGCTTTTCTACAACTGAATAAGTTGATTACACTGCAATCCATAGCTTCTTCCTCAGTTGAAATTTCTACCTCTAGTGGGAGTGGAGTCCTGTGGGCCGTTTGACTAAGAAACTTTCTTTGTCAAGACTCCTCGCCATCATAAGTACCTACCCTTAACACGCTAGTGGCCAGCTTGAAGTCTACAAAAGTGGACTTCGCCGAACGAGGTGGGATTAAATTCAGAACGAAATGGAGAGAATCATTGAAACACTGAAAATTCTCATTTCCCTCTGAATTTAATCCCACCTCGTCCGGCGAAGTCCACTTTCGTATTATGGGACCCTTGGAAAAAGGATCTCGTTGACCTCATGAGCCAACGAGTTATCCTCAAATGAAGCCCTTCCTTTTACGAGTAAATGAGACAGTTGTGACGGAGAGGGGGGATCTGCGGCATTCACTCGACATTTTGAGGTTTCCTCCAACTACAGGGGTCGGCCGAGCTTCTTTTCTTGTCGCAACCTTCAATTTTCCCCAACCGCCTCTCTTGTCGCATGACCTCCATCCTTTTTATCGATGCTACGAGGTCGGGTTGCTGGCTATTGTAGGGATGAGGCGTTCACAGTGTAATCTGTCACCGTATCTACTGAAGTTCGAATGAAGAAGTTCGATGAACCAGTCAGGAATGGGTCTATTTACTGTCAGGCTCCGTTATTGACGTCAGCAGATGCCATTGACCAGTCCTCGCATCGGAGGCCTAATATCAGCAGGACGTGTGATATGGTCATTTTCCTTGATTCGGGAGTTGAATTGTACGGACAGTGGATTATTTGAGATCAGTCGAATCTGGGAGGAGTTGTTCAAGGTACAAGTACAATCCGATAGGGCATGGAGGTGACAACTGACCCCATAACCTGAGAACCTTCTGAAATCGGCGTCTTCTGAACTGGCGGCTGCTGTATCGATTGCTCCAGTCAAGGATAACAAGAGTGCGTCAATTTTCGTTCACTGCCTCGTGAAACTATCAGCAATTGAAAAATCAAGAAGAGATTGCCTATGAAACATCCCAGAAAAGGTTGCCAAATATCCTCTCTAAAACTGGACTCCTATGGGCTTCCGGAAGCGCGTGGTTTAAAGAAAAACTAGGCCGAGTTACAGTAAACTAGGCCGGTCAAATCTTGCTATACTCAGCTAAAACCACCTCACATCGCAGATTGTCATATCTGATTCATAATCCAGTTTACTTTGCATTATTGAAGTTCGATCTGTAACATGAGAGTGAAACTCGATCATCTTCCACACTTGTCACGCTTCCTAACAATAACAATTATTGTTGGACAACCAAATTACCATCTAATTAGAAGGTAGGATGACACGTGACCGTGACTTGAGCGGAATATCACACGGAGCGAATTCATATTAACGACTCAAAACATTAATCCAACTCAAGTAAATTCGTTTCTAATACGGTGTTGACACTCCTCCACCTTCCCATTACGGCGGGGCTGTAAACCCGTCTGCGTTTCATAAATTATCTCGCGTTAATAAGATTGACGATCCAATTACCTCCAATGAGATGAGGTTGATGCAGATAACCGCAGTCCCCCGCACAATCCGCGGATTGTTAACGTTATTTCGATTCACTTCAACTCTGTATCTATTTGGAATTCAGACCGTGAACCAAAATGTAAAAGCCAGATCTACGATTGTAGGTCTCTTCTTTATTGATATCTGGGTCGGAAAGGTTTGGACTTGATTGAAATGCAAATTTCAACAACATTGGTTCATTATTGTTAATAACCATTGAACGAAGATTTTTGTTTTTTGTTTGGTTTACGTTGCAAGATACGAAGAATTCAAGTGGCAAAATCATGTCAGGATGGTGTAAGAACGATCCAAACCATCTACTGCTGCTCATTGGAAACTCATTCTGTATATTGCATTGTTTAAGATTGTTTAAGGTTTGTCGTAGTCAGAAATCGATGAAAGAGTTATATTCGTTATTTCTCTATCGCCTGAAGGCACTGCCAAGTGTACTGATTTATTCCCGCAGTCTTAAATCCACCGGGTCAACAAACCCTTTCGACTTCTCTTGAAGTTCGTAACGGCTTGAAGAAGACGTACGACATTTGCGGTTTCCCTTCGCTAATAAAGTCGACTGAACTCGGGGCGGCGAGAGAAACGCCGAAAGGAAGTGTTTTATCTCTTTTGTACGTAAGATATTTCCTTTCCACAAACCTCTCGGATGATATTTTGCTGGGTAATTCTCAACACGCGATAATATGAAAGCGCAGTGGCCCAAGCTTTAAGTGTGCAGGCAAACGGATGGGATAGCACGAAACGACAATAGTATCTGCGGAAATTTAGTGCTTGCCGTTACGGAGGAGGCGTTAAATTGAATTTCTACTCGTGTATATATGTATAAGAAGTAGTTCTCGAAGACACCCACACCATCATCGATTCAGTACATTCACATCATTTCACATGGAATTAACACGTAAGCTGACTGCCATTCAGTTCTTAACGAGGAAAGCAAGGGGTTAGAAGAGATGAGCAGGGTATTGATAATATCTTTATTTGCCAAATCCGTTTTAAAGGTAAATGCTCCCGTTTTAAAGGTAAATACGGCTCTGGAGTTCAAGGTTGCAATCGGCGGCAGCTCAATGGTGTTGGAGGTGTTTCTAGACATGTATAGGTAACTGTAAATCGCACGAATTAAGATACGCAAAATTTGAACAGTGAAATGAAAATAATTGACACTCAAAAATTGCTGTTAGAGTTCAGAACAACTATCCGATGTTGCAAACTGGTCATTTGTACTTACACTCTGATACGTAAGCCATAAAATATATTTGGATCATCTCAGGGACAAGAATGAGTAAGTACAGTATCGTTCTCAATTTTAATTTCATAGAAATTTCACTACTTTTTGAGTATTTTTTCATGATCCAGCTACTTTGCACTGGATTTAAGATTGCTTTGGTAGCCAATAAACACAGTTCTACCATCATTTGGATCAAATCTCAATTGTCGAAAATTGGACTTGTGAGCGGTTTTTTCCGGATTCCCCTCACCGCGTACCAGTTTCAGATCAGCGGAATATTTATTTATACTATATTAATCTCTCCTAAGCGTCTGACAGAGGTGGGGGTCTTTTTCAAATGAACAGGCAGTTGAATGTCCCTATTTGGAGCTTGCCAATAATTGTACGAAAATCCATATCAAAACGGTTCAGGCTTCTGTTCTACTTGAATAAATGACCAGTTATATCGAAACAAACTTCATCAATTTCGTTTGTTAGTAAATACTATGGTGTGCAGTTAGTTTGTGCAATAATGTTGGCGTAATGCTCCTACGTAAGACCCTGTCAAGCCGCTTGTGAGTGTATTGTGTCACCTTCATCATTTGGTACTATGGTTTGGTTCGATCCAAATCAACATCTAAATGGTGGGCGGTCTTGTCTCGTTTTCCAAACAATGCCTACACCCACCCTCCTATCGTGAGATTGGCTCTTCTCCATCTGAAGGATCGGCGTTTACTAGAAGATGCACAACACATAACAGCTCATTCAATATTCTTGAGTTCACCATCGACATTCACAGGGAAAGCCTACTAAGGAGGCTAACCTACTAACGTCCCAAGACCTGAAAAATATTGCTATGAAGCCCTGGCCTCTAGAATGAACTGCACAGTAGCAAAACCACTTGTAAAAATCTGGTGAAAGAGCCGTCAATATCGCTATGATCGTTCAATTCAGACGATTTAATATTTTAGGAATCTAATATTCGTCTTGTTTCAATCCCAAGACTTTATTTTCGATGTTGATCCAGAAACTCGATCTCCTCTTATTTATTTACACTGTACGAGCCAACGAAATAACGTTAAAAAAATATTCACAGAGAGTAAATTACCGTGGGAATTGCTTGTTGCTTTCGAACGCTCCAATGTTTTCTGTTTTGGTGTGTCTACATTTGATTTTACATCCGATTGTATTCAGCCAGTTTGATAACTTTAATCACAAACTTCAGAGCAGTCTCTCTGTTTTATTTGGTTTTATTGTTATGGCATAATTTTATGTAATGATGTTTAAATCAGTGATCCGTACAATCCCGCAGGCCTCGAAAAGGTCGGTCTTCGCTTGTCCCATTAGGAAAGTTTAATCTCCCGTTTCATTTCAATCCCGTTTTAGGTTCGTTTCATTTTCAACTTCGGTCAATTTTCGGAGAAAAGCCATTAGCCTGATGCTGCTGTCGCAGCCGTTTTCCCAGTCTCGCCGGCGGAACGTATTCGACTTTTTGATTGATAACCGAGAGTTGAGCCCGATGACCAGTCAAACCCCATTACGAGTCGTGGAACGACGCAATCGCCCATACGTACGTAGGAAGGAAAAACGTTATGTTTTATTCATCTTTTCGCGAAGCTACAGGTGTAATTGGATGGCGTTTTTGTTCTGTTCAGTTCTTGGCGGGTCGATCATTACATTAGATTAGAGGTTGGCCGGTAGCTTAAAATTACCTCTGGGGCTGGTTGGGGGGAACCTAATCCAACAACGTGCACTTCTGCCCTTTAGGGAATGAACGGTGGTAACGTTACTTCAAACTATTAGAGAGAGTAGTGTCCCATACTGAATTTCTTAGAATTTCTTAGATTTCTTAGAATTCTCTCTTTATGCTTATATTTTATTAGGTATTTATTTTACCAAAACTCGGAAGATTTGAACTTCAATCTCTTGGGGCTTTGGTGCGTTAGTTTGTCATCACCTCGGCAGCCGTAGCCCCAATTACAGCATATTCTAGAATTTGTTCACGTTTTACGAGAAGCAAAACTCCAATATCTAACGAAACACTAATAGAGCTACAGGACTAAACAAGCTCGCTTCAGTCTTCCAGGGACTCTTCCATCGCTCGCTCCATTTCCCTTGTTTGCTCGCGAATGAACGGGGGGCGAGAAAAAACCCTCTGGGGAAAAACGAGAGGTCGTCTCTCTAGGAAAAACCTTCTTCGGTTGGGGATATAAACTCCGGAGTTTGGCGGCAACGGTTTATGTACAGGAATCTGACATCCCACTGAGAGGTTTTGACTTGTGTGCGACCCCTCGAGTGGTCCCATCAGACCGAATGGCATTCTCGGGCCAATATAGAGGGCCTTCGAGACCACTTCAAGTCTCTCGCTCTACAGAGGTTTATGACGAGTAGGATCGAGAACCCATGACGAGAGATGAGCGACCTACGGTGAAAATGGGAACACAATGCAATTAGAATTGCAGTTGTACCAAATCATTAGTAACAATTAATTAGCCTGTAGAGAACAAACACAACACTCAATTTGAAAACTTCACGGTATTTTGAACCATATAAGCCGAATGACCCAATTACTGACTATGTCTTAGTCACAATCACTAGCCAAGAAAAATTGGGTAAATTTAACGGAAAAAATTACAAAAATCTGAAATTTGGCACAACTGTTCAGTGGAGGTTCTTGTACAAAATACCTAAAGTCCCCAGGTGGGGTGATGACAGAAAGGGAAGCAATTTAGAGGCCTTTACTCTTTCTTCACCTTTTCGTAAATATCTCGAGAAATATGAAGTTTAGATTAAAATTGGCGGAACAAAATTAAATCAGAGTAAATTCTCTACAAAATGGTCTTATTCAATCTTGTCGTAGTTCAAACGTCTTGGAAGATATAATGGGGTTGTAATGAGCATAATTTTCAAAACTGAGTAGTTCTCTCTTTACTTCTAACCTTCTAAGCTTATTTGTAAACAACTGCATGCGTTGATACTAAGACGGGTGTTTTCATCAGGTTTGGAATATCATTTTTGTGAACATTGATTCCGAATTTAAAAGAATTTAGAAGAGTTTTTCGTGACATCACACTTTTGGCCAGTTAAGTGATGGCTAAAGTATGTTCCATATTAAAAATAATAAAATAAACTACCTACTGGACCAATTTTGACTATTTGCAGTTGTAAAATTAAACAAAACTATTTAATATTTAAGTTGTGACTTGAATCAAACTATTTACAATGGTGACGCTTAAATCGCTCCCCCACCCTCGGGGACTTTTGGTTTTTGTGCAGGCCACTCCAATGAACTACTGTGCCAATTTATTTCCCCTGTTTGCCAATAATTTGGCTAATATGCATGAAAAACCGATCAATATACTGAAAATTTGACTGTGCAGAAGCTTGTATAATAATCATTATTATAATTATTATAATCTGGTCGTTATAATCTCGTCGTTTTAGCGAATTTTCGAAGAAAAGGAAGCTATTGTTCTCGGTCCAAAATTTTTAAAACTCGTATTTCCGGAACATTTTCGTACCAAAATCCGTTTCAGACCATCCTGAATCTACTGTCAAAAGACACCAAAAATTATATGTAAATATAGGTATTTATATATTTATGTATGTGTCACTCCGGACGATAACTCTCGATACAAATGAGATAATAAGTTCAAATTTGCACAACAAATCTGTCTTGGCAATCGAAAGTCTTAGTTCGTAGATGGGTAGGATCGGGCCACTCTAAGGTTTGTTCTAAGGGGAGTTTTGTGGTGGGGGGGGGGGGAATCACCCGTAAATTCTCAAAACGAAACATTCTGACATGTGACACCTCAGTTTAAAGGTTTTTTAATGCTGAACACGATGGTGACTTCAGAATTGGGATTTCATAATCCGTGTATTTGACATGTTCTTCATGGGCATCAAGTCCTTCATTTCTTATTCGACTGTCGTTTCTTGAAAAGTCAACTAACTAGTTTTGAAGGATGTTGGAAAGTTGTTTTTTCATTATTGAAGTAATAAACCAAACAAATATACACACTCCTGGTGTATAGTCATAGGGAATTGAGAATTTATTGGTACACATCGACAGAGATTGATATTCGAACGTCTCAAATACAACAGTCGCAATCTCCCAACGGAATCCAAATTGTGGTGAAGGGCCAAAGCAACACTGTGGGAATATCGTAGGTAGAGGAAACTCGGGTAATAGGACGGGCGTAACCAAGAGGTGAGGATGGCAAAGGATACGAGGAGTCTGACTCTCTCGGGCGGCTGGAAAATAATTACAACGCCGAGACCTTTGTATAGAAACGCACCGAAGGATCGATCGCGGCTTGAGCTTCTCAATCACCGTCCAGCTCCTAATCCCTGCTACGGTTTCAGATCTTCCTTGCGGCGACTGCTGAGGGACAAGAAGGGTATCGAAGTATAAAGCGAAACGTAGGGTCTTATTAGCCCTTTGGAGGGTTGAATGGAGGAATTTCCCGCCTTCCCCGAACTCCTGACTCACTATCGACATCACCCATTAATAGTTTATTGATTTCAACATTGAATCCTCGTGCCCGTCCATGAAATTGAAAATCAGTCAGTCTACCCTAACGCCACCGATTTGCGGTTTTCTTCGAAAACCTATCAGCGGGTCACGGTATTTTTTTATTCGTGGAAATCGAATCTGACGTTCCATTTCGTATTAATCAACCTATCAATTTGGCTAAAACTCACGTTAAATAAACGTTGAAAAATGTGATTTACGAAATCGTGAGGATTTCGTGTTTCTCTCACCCGCTCGCTTTTCTACAAGTGAGGAGCTTTATTTTTTATTTATTTTTTATTTTTTCATGGAAAATGAATCTTTGGGATAAGACCTAGCACCTCCTGAGTTGATTCCCTTCCGAAACGGTTTCAATCCACCTCCAAAAGCTCGCTGAAAATCGGTTTATCATCAAAATGGCCTATATCCACCCCGTTATGTCCAATTAAATCTTTTTCATCAAAGTGGCTTTCATCCATTTGATATTGGTATCGAATGGGCTGACATCCAAATTGGTATTATCCACTTCTATTATCGATTGTGATTGATTGCTCAACCGATAGATGGAAACACTAGGCAAGGCTTCAGAATGAACAATAGTAAACAACTGAAACAACAGGTAGCTTCGCCATCACTCTTGGGCTCCACTTTTATCACTGGGCAGGCTACTATCAGTGTTTCTGCAGTGAATCCGTGAACCCTTGTGTTTCCATTTATGACTGTTCGTATCTACCGTTTTCGTAGGGGACATTGGATATTCTTTCAACTTTAAGTTCATTAGAAAATTTAAAAAAATCCAGTCATGCAACATGGCTATACGAGCGAGTTTTTGAAGAAACAACTGGTTTTATGTAAAATGTCTCCATTGAAGGACTTGATGTCCTTGAAGAAGATCTCAAGTCCGAATATGAGTATCATTTTGGGAATTTATGGGAAATTCCTCCTTCTCCCCCATACTCACCAAATCCCCCTCAGCTTATAGATTTTTCAACGCTAAACACGATAGTGAAGTCAGAATCGCGATCTCTCATTCCGTTATCAGATTAGAGCAGACTAAACATGAAGAACATCTCAAGTATCAACCACGTTTCTTCATCTTCAAAGTGCTCCAGTTTGAGAACAGAATAACATATCGCAATTCTGATTTCACCATCGTGTTCAGCAGAAAAAAACCTTAAAATGAGGGGTCATTTCATTTCAGTGTTTCAATTTGGGAATTTATGGGTAATTCCACTCTCCCTCTAAAACTCCCCAAACCCCTCTTAGAGTGGCCCGATTCTGCCCAACTACGAACTTAGCCTTTCAATTGCCAGGATGTGATGTTTTTATTCAAGAGTCCCAAAACCAGTTTATTTTTCAAAATGGCTCATGTCCACGGGTTTTCATCAAACGGGCTTAAATCCAAATTGAGAATTGTCGTATCACCTTCAAAATGTGAGGTAGATGTTTGAAAATAAATGGTCTTATTAACATCGCTAAGTAGAAACTATAAGGAAAATTTGGGAACCATGAGAAATTTGTATCGTCATAATATATTATATATCGTCATAATATCGTCATAATATATTATAATATATTGTATCGTCATAATATATAATATATATTTTGGAACTTTTTTTGGAAAACTGAAAAAACGGTATATTGTTTTTTCAGTTTTCCAAAAAAAGTTCCAAAAAAAGTGGATATAACCCAGTTTGAAAGAAAGCTCCTTCTATAGAATAGAATAGTTACTATTCTATAGAATAGAATAGTTACTATTCTATAGAATAGAATAGTTACTATTCTATAGAATAGACTAGTTACTATTCTACAAACTACAAAGCCAAACCGAAGACGGAAACCCTTGTTCGAGGTGAAAAGCCTTTTTCCTCCCGCAAACCAAAAGAATGTTTCCCGGTAATTAAACCGGAGGATTCATTGTCAGGCTTGACTCGCGTTCGTTTTCCCCTGTCATGTCTCTTCCAACCGACTTCACTTCTATTGTTCCTGACTCCTTGGAAACAACACGAACAAACCTGTTCGAGCGAAACCTCCTATTTATTAAAAGTGGTGTATTGAATGTTGTTTTGCCGAAGAAAAACCGCGGCGAGGAACTCGTGTTTATTGCTAGTATGAAAGTTTGATCAATGACCTTTTGTGTTTCGGGTATTGTTCTGTTTATATTTTTCTATTGCTAATGTTCGAATAATTTATTGCACGAACTAAATACTCGAAATTACTTCCATTCGGTAGACACAACTACTATTTCAGAACAAGAAACTCGACGTCTCAAAACCATGTGCTGATTGAATCAACAGGGCCAATAATATTTCATATTATGAATAATATTGTTATGAATAATATCATTATTCACCCACCTTGAGGCCATAAGGTTCACGCTCATGTTGACGACTTTATATTGGTTCTACCTCTGAGCGCTCATTGAAAACAAACTGCTGGTCGTGAAAAGCTCCGGACGGTCTTAAAGATTGTCTGAACTGAACTCTATTCAAATGTAAACTAAGAATAAAAAATCCACTGTCGTGCAGCATGGCTATAAGAGCGAATTTTCGAAGAAATAACAGGTTTTATGTAATATGTTTTCATTTTACTGGTTTTTTTAACAAATTTTGTCTCTCTTTTTTGCCTTTTTCACTCCTAAGGCGTCATCAGCCCGGGAAGAAATTTTTGTTGTTTTTTCCTCCCGGGCTGATGACGCCGTAGCGCGAAAATGTTTCGTTTTCTTCACGTTTTTTAATTTTTGTAAGTGTTTCTATCAACTCCTTCTGTTCAATCATTCAAATCTATAGGAATATTACGTGAGTGTCCTTAGTTTCATCAATCCGTCGTATAAATATTATTTATGTATACATATATGAGTTTAAACATTTTGGACGGAGAACAATAGCTTTCTTTTCTTCAAAAAGTCGCTAAAAACTACACCATTTGATTCAAAAGTTTCGAGACATGACGTTCTCAAAATTTCAAAATTCATTTTGAACCCGGGTTATTGACGTAGGGATATGAAAAGTTTCAAGGATTATCCTCAGGCTGGTCCAATTCATAACGAAAATTTCATAATTTTAGGACAACGCTAACTTGGCAAAGTGGATTTTTTAAAAATTTGAATTTCTGAATCTATCGAAGTTGATACACCGAAATCGATTCGTGTTTTTAATAACCTGTATTAATTTAACCAATTGTAAAATTGAACTTGAGCCTCCCTGAGACGTAACTTAACCTGCGATAGAACCAGGCTGGGACTATTTATAACTCGTTACTCCGGTCGGGATGAACTCCCGAGGATTCTATGAGTGATACGTAAACGTTGCGAACAGACGTTCAATACCAACCTCCTCCGTATTTCACGCTAATCACCGACACGCACCACCGGCTCGGTAACTCACAAATCCACCGCGTATCATTCGCGATTTCCGATATTATGATAAGCTCCTGACGCCATCATTCAACTCTCCTGTTTCTCCGTTTCACCTCACTGTGCACCCCCATTTCGTACTGGGACACCCAGAAATTGGTCTTAATATTGGTATATTAATTATATAATATATATTTGGTATATATGACTGGAAAATGGCTGCTATCTAGAACAAGCTGAATGTTTAGAAAATTGCCTAGAAAATCGACGAATTTTGACTTCTCAACAGTCTGTGTACCACCCCACGTTTTGCCACTACGATTGTTTGCCACTTCAACACCATCAAGACACGGAGCATAATTGATGGTCTTTGAGAATGAATGAATCACGTTGAATTCTCCCATGGGTGTAATCAGCGTTATGCTACTTCATCAACCATACTACCCACCACCCCTGGCGGGATCGAGTTACATTCCGTAACTTCTAACGAAAAACTACTTTTTCTTATGGATCCGAAACTTTTCTCTAGAAGAACTTGGACCATCAAGTTGATGCAATGGCCAGTTTTCAAGATGGACGTAGTCAATTGTATTTAATTCCATTTGGGGAACTTGCTGCAAGTAAACCACGGATTTACTGAGGATTTGATTATAATCATTTGATATATAAATCTCTTGAGGCTCCTCAATGGGTATGTTACTCCACTAAAGTATACTTAATAATCTCTACTTGTATGTAATAAAAATTAAAAAAAAAATTAAAATAAGCACTTTCTGTCAATACCGTGGTCATTTGCTTACTTTTTGACATGACTCTTTCTTTAGGACTCAGGGCATTCTGTCTCTGTGTGACGAAGAAAGTGCAACGTACTTTGGAACACTAGAATCCAGAAATGTTGTATAAAGCTCCGGAATTTAGTTGGCTGAAGATCGGACCACTGTTGAGGGTCGTTTAGAGGGAGTTTGAAATACGAAAGAATATATAACTTTGTTGCTGGTTGAAATTTTAACCACTGCTTCCTTCGGGTGGTGTCGTATGAATTTTAGAATGCGGTGCTCGTCAGATCAGCTGATTGCCCTGAGCAGATAACTTAGCTGCGATTCGACCTATCGACTTGAAATTTGAACTTGAGTGTCCTGAATGTTTGGGTTGGACGCCAGAAGAGAGTTCATGAATAGTGAACCTTCCTGTATAATTTGGGATACAGGTACATGTACAAGGTGTGTCCAGTGGGTGGGCAGTATAGCTCCTCTCACACCATGCGACTGGCCCACTGTCAAATTAATGGGAAAGTAAGGAGAGATATGTATCAAAATTGTTAAGATGACATTTATGCCCTTTGTTAGATACAGAAAGAAAACTCGGCGCTTCGCCCTGGACCCCCCGGATGCTTACCGGATACTTTAGCTATGTCTTCTTTCTCTGTTTGTTTCCCTGGTAATGAAGCTTAGACCCTCGCACATAAGATTGTTTACTAACCATTTATAACATCGCATTGTTGGATTAATATCTCGTAGATAAATATAAAACTGCGACATAAATGCGTGATAAATCGAGAGCTTTCCAACGAATGGAGAACGATTTTTGTCCGATGAAAACTAAAGAAGTTTCATTTCCCTAGAAACGACTCGGTTGCACGTGAAAATCATTAAAAAATTTCGTCACCCATTTTTTGTGACCATTTTTTGTGACCAATTTTTCGTGACACATTCCGCGTGACATTTTTCGGCTAGTTAGTCCAAGGCTAAAGCATGTTCCATGCTAAAAGAAGAAGACGTTTGTATTAAGAGTGATGAAATCAGTTGCACAAGCAAATTAAGTGAGGAGATGACGTATTTCTTAGGTTAGTTGGATAAACATACTAGGATGTTTTCCAGCAAGCTGGAAAAGCTGGTTATTCGTCTTGGTAGACTCGAAAGGAATAAGTGGGTTTCCTTCACAGTACTACTTTAATTCAAAGCCAGGATTACTGTATGGTGAAGTTCAAAGGGTATTTTGGTGCGTTAACCTTAGCTTCCGTTTGATGTGTTCATATAGATGCTGACGGTGTATACACCCCTTCAGTAGAACATATTGCTAAGGCACTCG
Source organism: Stenodema calcarata (assembly GCA_963920205.1). Taxonomy (NCBI): domain Eukaryota; kingdom Metazoa; phylum Arthropoda; class Insecta; order Hemiptera; family Miridae; genus Stenodema; species Stenodema calcarata. The sequence goes on along the minus strand of OY986061.1, from coordinate 16,318,587 downwards.
AGTATTATTATGGTTTAACCCTCTGAGAACGGGGAGCTCCAAGGTTGGTTATTGGATGCGTCACCATCTTCTGTTTGTCTGAGACCGAGCTCGCTAACGGGAGTTTTATTTGACAAGGAGAAATATGGGCTCGCGTATCCATCACCCTTCACCGCCCCGCGTATCAGTCACCCTGTTATCTCTCGTCTTCCCTTTTGTCGGTGGGAAGGTGAGAGAAGATGACATCACGCGCTTCGTCACCTTGCGCGACAAGGCGTTGGGAATTCGAAGGGATTGAAGGGAAAATAAGCTCCCAAGGTGTCGCAGGGAGTTCTCTCAGATCTGAACCGCAACTGACATCGCATTTACTGATATTATGATAGCGACGAACGAATTCACTTTTATAGCAGTACAAAGGGTTTCAAGGGTCTAACGACTCCGCCACATCACTTTAAATTCCAAACTCGTAAAAAGCCTTAAAGTGAGCCTCCATGAGCTGACACTTCAACAAACTACCCTCATCAATATCTCAATAGGCCGTGGGTTAGAAAAAATCGAGAGTATCGAGAATACATGTGATGTATCAAAACCAAAGTGCGAATCGATTATAATATCTCAACAGCACGATACTAACTCACTTCCTTATTGGCACCACGGTCCTCTGCGAACCAGGGCCTTCTCAACAACAGACAACCACTCCTACCTGTCAGGGGCACGGCTCCTTCATCTTCAGACACCAAGTCGGGTCCGGTTTAGGGGTGGGGAATATTTAACGTAACCGCTTCAAATAATCTAATACTGTTCAGTAACCTAATACCAGACAAACCCTATTATTGGAATAACTGTTTTGAGAACTCTTTGTCGCCGGCCATTCCCGATTCCGTGATAATTAATTGGCGGGGACTATTACAGGTAATAGGTTACGGAAAACGGGGTGCGTGAACGGTGTGCTATCATAATAACTGGTAATAGGTTGTGGTATTAGGTATTAATGAGTCAATTGTATATTGTTCCTCCGGGGTTGGAGCGGATTTTCCTTGCAGCAGTTTCCAGGGAAAATTTTAAAAGCGTTGTTGCCCGTATCAACCTTGTCGCAGGCCAGAATTAACGTGGAAACTCTTGGCGACAGATCACAACACCTTGACCCTGCCTGAGGCATTCTTCATTGTCATTCTGACCATATGCACCAAGTCTCACCAGACCTACATACAGCTGATCTCTAAGGATGCTGTCGTAAGCTTGGCGGAATAGGTGGGGAAGGTCCACATTGTGCTCATACGTCTTCTCGAGGGTCGAGGGGTGAAGATATGGTCAACTGTGGAGCGGTTGCGGCGAAAACGGCACTGGTATTCACCTATCTCCAGCTCCACATATTTTTTACATTTTACATGATATTTTTACATATATTACACGATACTAACTCGCTGAGTAAAAGACTTCGCTCAATACTCGATAAAATCTTCTTTAAAAAGAAAGAAGACTTTCACGAAGAGAAAAACAAAGCGGTTTAATGAACCGTCTGCCAGGGTGAACACCCTTAGAGTTCTTTTCTTGCCCACGTTTTAACGGCGAAAGGGCCTACATCTCAAGCTGTCGTAAACCTACTTTTCTCCGTAAGCTCATCAGAAGTGTTTTTTTCTTTAATGACGTTTAAAAACACAAGTGAACGTAGTTAAAGGGAATCGTTTCTATTTATAGGGGGTGTAAAGTTTGTAAAGTGGTGTGGTTCTCAAAGAGGGAATTAGGTGAGAAAGGGGTGATCACATTGTATTCCCCTATAATCGCCGTTGAGGTCTGACAAAGATTCGTATTTAAACGTAGAAGTTGACGTTAATGGGTCTAGAGGTGGTACTAAACCCACATCCTCTGACCTTCCATATTCAGATTATCAGGAAAAAAACTTGAAGAGAGTCATAAGGAGCTTAAATTTAAGGGTAAGTTCGAATTAGTCCCCAGTTGGTGGCATGGCAATTTCATTCAAATCCAACTGTTTCTTGTTTGCGCAAACTGTTCCTCATAAAACATCCTATAAACATGGAATTTTGGACTTTGTCTGATAATGAAGTTTCAGAACTTTTTTTGTCAATTTACTCGTATATAATCATTAAGATTTTAGTGTAGAAATAGCAACAAAATCGACTTACGCGTAGTTTCCATCACGATTCATTTCGGTTCACTCCCGTTCGGGTACAAGTCACACTTACCTACGTTCTTACGGTTATGGTCTCCAGTTGACTATTATGAGAGTCCCGAGCGAAGACGGGAGACCCGTTTTTATTGCTAGTCGTAACTCTTTACTGCCCTGGATCGCTTGTTACCAACATCGTCTGAGAAACGAGAAGTTGTTGCCGGTCATATACATCCGTGGAGTAAGTGATGAAATTCAGCCGGACTTTCCTCCTTCTCTTCACCAAACCGTTTAAATAATTAGTCGCCTTTCTCGTTGAAGTCACTGGTAAGCAATACCATTCGTCGAGGAAAACTACGAAGGTTTTAGCGAATTTTTGAAAAAAAAAGGTCCCAAATTTTGAATTTCCGAAAAATTTCTGTACCAAAATCCGTTTTAGAATTCACTGCAAAAAGACCATATAATATATGGTAACTATGTAATTATAGGACAAACTCAAGGAATTAATTCTACAGCTAATTTGCAATAAAAAGTGCAGCTTAGAGTTTTTTCATTACTCAACCAAAAAACCGACTTTTTTCAGTTCCAAGATTTTTTTCGTATTTTCGACCTTGTCTCAGTAAAACGGCTCTAACTCCCTTAAATTAATGAAAGTTGAGGATACCATTAAAAAGAACGTTAAATTTGCTATCTCCCTGATATAAAATCCAATTTTTTTAAGACAGTCCTAAATGATGAAAAAATGGCCACAGTCCAAAATTTGAAGATTTTTTTTTTAAATGACCGTTTTTCCTTTCGTGTTTTGCAGTAGAGGATACCATGTGTTCAGACTGGTTTCAGGACTTGCTTGTATATATATATATTTGATTTGTATATTTATATATAAATATACAATTTGCAATAATTGCAACCAATTATTGGTTGTGCATGGAATAGCTTTTGGTTTCACCTTCTTGTTGTACAACAACCTACTTCCTCATGGAGTACCTAGGTTGTAGTGCGTATAATCACTTAGAAACCTATGCAATAAATTCGGTTTTTTGCCCCATCAAAACCGCAATTGCTTTTCAATTACTTGATGAAATTCCCCTTTTCCGCAAATAAATGCAATAAACACAATAAATCATCATTATCAATTGTTGTCGTACCTGGCCTGAATGGGGGTGAGTGGTTCTGGAGGAGGACGTTAGGTAAATACTGTTTTGAACTATTACGAAATTCTCATGTGTTCAATAGCATTGATTTAAACATGTGGTTCATCGATAGGCAATGACAAAATAACTGATAACTATCTATTAGGTTGTATATGACACAACTATTATTATAATAGTATATACTATATACTATAATAGTATACAATATTATTGACATTTTATGTCTTTACTCTGGCACATAACTCGAAAAACGTCACACGAAATCGTCACGAAAATTTCTGATGATTTTCGCTTACAACCGATTCGTTGCTACGGAACTTTATCTTCGCCAGTTATCATCGTACAAAAATCGTTCACCACTCGTTGGATAGCTCTCGATTTACCTAACCATATTACGAATGAAAGATTTTGGGTTCTTGAGGTTCGGTCTGGTGAATAAAGACGATTGTCTTTATTCACCAGACCGAACCTCAAGAACCCAAAATCTTTCATTCGTTATAAACATCGGTCAAGACAATCCAAACCTCCTCTAACCATATTACGTTAACCACTGCGGAGTGCGTGGCCGACAAGCTGCGGTATGAGCGTGATTGTTCAAATAATTGTTTACACACAGGTGATCATTCTCAATAATTTATATTGTCAAGAGATAAAATGTCCCACAGGGTTGCAGACTCGTACCCAAGATGTTTCACAACGTTTCTTAGTTTTCAAAGTCCGGGCTCAATGCATTTAATTGTCCAATCTTTGATATATGGGTTTTTATTATTATGGTTAAAGTTTATCACACAATTTGACATTTTATGTCTTTACTATGGCACATAACTCAAAAAGTGTGACGGTGACGGTGTGACGAAGAAAGCGGTCATAAGCTCGTGCGTCATAGGCTCTGACGTACGAGTTGGCCTTCTGCCAGCCGTCTGACGTCATAAGCTCGTGCGTCATAGGCTCTGACGTACGAGTTGGCCTCCTGCAAGCCGTCTGACGTCATAAGCTCGTGCGTCATAGGCTCTGACGTACGATTTGGCCTTCTGCCAGCCGTCTGACGTCATACGCTCGTGGGTCATAGGCTCTGACGTAGTGGCTCGCTGGTCGCTTGTGTTCTGACGTGATCTGAGGGAAAGGGTGAATCAAGGGAATTTCCAAGGGTCCCATAATACGAAAGTGGACTTCGCCGGACGAGGTGGGATTAAATTCAGAGGAAAATGAGAATTATATACTTGCAAGTGCGTTTTAAATCAATCCATAGGCTCCCATAGGCTGTTTCCCGGTTATCCGAATTTCAAACATGTGTTTATCTACAGGGATCTACAGGGATATAAATCTCCGGAGCGGGATCACGAACCCTATGTTTAAACGTATAGCTGTGGGATCTCCCAGCAGAACCTAAGGGACGCCTACATCGCCCAACGGGGCAGATCCGGTCACGAAGGGTAAACATCGATAAAGACTCAGGGGTGAATTGAGATCTGTGGTCGACAGAAGGGCAAACAGACGAACATATTTAAAAAGGGAGGAAAAAGCAACTAAAAAACATGACTGTGCACTGGGGTTCGAAAAATTCAAGGATCATAGTGGGACCCGTAACGCGAATTTCATAATTTTACAACAACGCTAACGTACGGCGTAATGAGCCATTGCAAGATACGTAGATTCAGGAAATCGAATTTAAAAGAAAAACTCTGCAAATTCTTGACACAACGGTTCATTATCTTCTTTGTACAGATCACCCTTCTGTTTAGATCATTGGGTCTAAATGTCTTGATCCTAAATGTTAGAATAATTATTATGATGAATTACCACTAATTATTAATAATTTTATGAAGTACCTTGTGAAAATTATTATCATTTATTGTTAGGTATTAATCATTTGTATTTATTATTAATTATTATTATTATTAATTAATACGATATAATTCTGAGGTTTTTAATACTACGTCGGTAATAATTTTTCTATAAAAGAAGTACCTACCAACAAACATTCGAAATTACCTTCATTTCCGTAGCACGAAACGTATTTCAGAACAAAAAACTCGACATCACTTAAGCCATATGATGTTCCAAAGAGCTTGTTAGTATGAAAATGGACCTGTATTTCAACAATTTGAGTCACGATCGTGTTGTGAGGCACAATCTTTGAGCCGTCATTGTGAACGAACGGCTGGTCCTATACAGCTGCGGATGGTCTTAAAAAATTCTACGGAACAAACTCTATCTAAATATGAAATAAAAAACATACCGTTCTATATGAATTTTTCGAGATATGAGATTTTTAAATTTTCAAAATTTGTTTTGAACCCCTTCCCCTTGACCTAGGGTTCTGAAAAGTTTCGAGGACCATTGTGGGGTTGGTCGAAACCCATAAAAAAAATTTCGTAATTTTAACTCAACGCTAACTGGGCAAAGTGGCGCGGACGGCGTACGGCGGACGGCGGACGGCGTACGGCGTACGGCGTACGGCGGACGGACGGATTTTTTTTTATTCGATTTTCTGAATCTACGTATCTTGAAACGTAAACCAACAAATTTTGAGGGGGGGTTAAAAAAATTTTTTCTTTGGGCGATTCCAATGGTTCATTATCGAAGATAATAAACCAAAATCCGTCCACCCGCCTTCCGCGCCACTTGCCAGTTAGCGTTGTCCTCAAATTATGAAATTTTGGTTACTGGTTTGGACCAGGTCAAGGATCATCCTTTAACTTTACATAACCCTAGGTCAATATTAAGGGGTTTTAAACGAAGTTCGAAATTTGAAAACGTCATATCTCGAAAAATTCATATTGAACGGTTTAGTTTTTAGTTCAGAGAATTGTTTAAGACCATCCGGAGCTTTCTACGACGAGGTGTTCGTTCTCAATGAAGAGCAAAGGTGGAGCTGGTCGAAAGTCGTCTACCTGGGCCCCGGTCATTGGAACTATAATTCAAAATTCACGGGGATATTTTTTAAGAAGTTTCAAAGATAAGAAGTACGAGCGTTCATCGAAACTAATATTGTAGATTTGCAAGTCCCAGTGAATTTTAACAATTCTACAGGTGGATTTCGCCTGTTTTACCATGTAACATAGATTCATCCTTCTGTTAAAAGCTAACAAAATGTGCTGCAATCACCATTAGCGCCGAATTAATTTGATTTTAGACCCCATTTTATTCAGTTTTTTGCGCTTTGTTATTCGTTAATAATGATGTGGGATACTTCATCCGACGAAGAACCTGTAGTTGAGAGGAGGCGATGACAGCAATAGGTACCATGTTTACGAATACGAGTAGTTTACACTTACCATGGTATTTCTACGTAAGTTTTGCCAGAACTTACTCCGTACGTAGATCCAATCTTTGTTGACCGGATGAAGGCCAAAACCGGCTGCCTTCACGTGGCTCCTTCCTCGCATTAATCTTGTCTTGTTCAGTCAATTCCCCGGATCGCCTTTAATACTTCTAACCTGCCTTCTTTCTTAGTCATAATTTATTATTCAAACTCAAAACGATGGATGGCCGACTAACAATAACGAAGAAGATAACGTCCAAAATTTTGCCTGTACAATATAATGAATGGTGAATGTGTTTATTTTTTCAAAGCAAACGAACAGAAACATATTTCCAAAAACACTATACGGCAATAGCTGTGGTATCAGTCGGAGTTCAGTTCGTCTTCCTAATAATAATCTCCTGCACATTACAATGAGCGTCTACATACACAAACTTGATAATTAATCCCAATCAATATTAAAAACTTACATTATGCACTATTTTCTATAACATATATGTTACGAACTTTGTGTTTAATGTCTATTTAGTGCACTGGTTTGGGTTATTCGGCCCGCATAATCTGGTTCCCTTCACTGCAGAATCGGCTGCAAGCGTCTGTAAAAACAAACCTGTATATTAGTCCCCCTTGAAGACAGATCCTTAACTGTTTGACTGCGTTCCACCTTTTTGAGTGTTTACGTAAGCCTGCGGATTATTCACGGCCGTAGCTGCATTCAGAAGTGTTAGTTTACAGAACGTTCCGCTCTCACGTATACAAATCATCTTTCACACAATTCCAACTGGTGATATACGAGATTGAGGGTAAATAAGCAGATTTGGAAGGCGTAGGCAGCTCAGATGGTTCACTCCTGATTGACGTTCTCCGCTCGCGCGCGTCATCGCGTTACGTTCGTGGCAAAGGATGGGAGCTAATCAAAGGCCCTTTGTCTTCCCTCCCTTCGCACCTCAAACGTGAGACTTGTGCGCTGGTGCGTCTCAGTAATTCGTCGTTAGCGAGTAATCAGGTACGAACCTGATCGTTATCAGTCAGGTGCATTGTGTCACTTGATTAATTCCCCTCAATATTATGTACATATCCAGGTGTATCTAACGAAGAGAAGCCTCGCAGAATTTAATTTAGTTTTGAGTCGATCACATCGCCAGAATTGTTCAAATATCCCACGGCAACTCCCCACATCGTCACTTTTGGCCAAAATGAGTCATGCATACCATTCGAAACGTCTTCTCCCGGCGGATCGATCTGATTAAGTATAAGTTAGGTACCTAAGTTGGTTCACACTAAATCTCACGATTTACTTTTCTGAAATATTCTTCCAGATCATACAAAATTTCATCGACCAACACCTCCTATCATACCCGCTCTGATGATCAACACCCCTCATCGTCCTGTTTTTTTTTTTTTTTTTTTTTTGGAAAAAATACATGGTTTAAGAAAATATTCTAATTGATCTGTGAAACACCAGAAGCAAGGGAAAATCAGCAAATCATTAGTAATAAAGTATTTTAGATGGAGAGGAGAAAATCATTGGCAGATGGTTTTTTGGCTCTGCTGAAAAGTCGCCCAAATGACATTGTGGGGAGTTGCCGTGAGACCCTCGATATGTATATTTTTATCACTCCAAGGATATTTGTTCATGGTAACATTTGATACATAATATTATTATGACACGAACCGTATTATTGTTTGGTAGTTAGTACTTTGAGGAGGGTCTCTGTCGTCAACATATTCGCGTTGTTAATTGTCCCTTCGTTGACCCTGTTGTGGTGAGTCCTGGGCCTTGTCTCCTCGTACGAAGCCATTCATTTGACACAAATTTCCCATCAAATGAAATTTTTCACTGTCTACCACAGTAGGGCCCTGATGGGGTGTCGGGAGCTCATTCAATTAATTTTAATTGTCTTTTTTTTATTAAGGCTATGTTCCCTCCTCCGACGTCCTCTCACTGGTACAGTAATTTGTTTTCCGCCGGGCTGCGGCTATCGAGTTTACTTCAACTAGTTTAATGAATGCGGAATTGATCGCGGGGTCAGATCGACGGGCATCCTCGCGGGTTTAGTACACTGTGACCTGAGAACGTTGGAAAAGTTGCTTCGGGTATTTGATTAACTGCTTCGATAGATGGAGAAAGGGTAGACCGACCACTCCACACAAACAATCTCATTAAGCCGAAAATGTCAGGATCAGGCCACACAGCGACCCAATACGATTTTATCTGTACATGTACTTTTCATACCATTTCCAACAATAAGATAATTGAAAGTTAGTCACAATAGACGTGACAATATAAACATGAATCCAACATCGAGTCGAGCTCTGAGCCGTTTTAAAGGGGCAAAACCGTCTAAAGAAACCGCGGTATCATGAACGTAATATCAACTTGAATTACCTCCGATCGACTTACAAATTCCCTGACCAGAGAATTATAGTTGGCGAAAGGGTTAAGTGGTCCAGCGATGTTAACAGTGGAAGTTGGTCTTGAGTTGAGCCCTAAATCGACTTCGGAACTCCACCAGCGAGGGAGCTGTTCTTGTTGGAGCACAAACCGACTAGAGCACACATTTATTTGACAAATGGTCGAGAAGGGAGAATGAAAAGTTTGGAAGACGCCCCACGAAAACCCCTTTAGCACTTTAATCTGACTCAACCTGCAAACGATAATATCTGTACCTGGAGCCTGAAAGTGTTTCAAATCCCTCTAACTCGAGGAGGATTCTGATTCTAAACGATGGATTAACTCCAACTTTTCGTACCTTGTATCATCCATAATATCATTAAGAATGATACAAGGTACGAATAATTTAAATAATTATTATTTAATATCTAGCTGTGTACCCGCGCTTTGCAACGGTAGAACAGACACCCCCTTTATTCACTTCTCTGCTTCCAATTACCCCCTTTTCACTCCAATTCGTCAAGTAGTTTTTGGATTGCCGGTAACGCGGATTTTTCTTAAACCTTCCCAGATAAATTTTGCGTCAAATGGTACCAGCCGCAACTTTGTACGTTCAGCCGTTCTCAATTGATGATGAGACAAACAGACACGATTTTATTATAATATAATAATTTTATTATAATAAAATAATTTTATAATATAATTGTTACATATTTTATATATATTTTTTATATATTTTTAATATAATTTTATTATAAATATAATAAACCAAGTTATTGCTTTTTCATCATTCTTTAAGTAACTACACCATCTATACTATATTATAGTATAGATGGTGTAGTTACTTAAGGAATGATGAAAAAGCAATAACTTGGTGGCACTGTGGAGTTTTCCTCTTCATTGTTTTCCCATACTGTGATGTATGAATTTTTAACTCTGTACTAGGTGGTAATAATGTGATTTCTGAAAATGGGAGGATGTAAAAACATTTTTAAAATCTTGAGATGCTAGACTAGGCCAGTATAACCAGAAGAACGCAATAATAGGATTTTATTTGATAATGTCAAATTGAATTCATGTTTGTAGTTTTAAACACTCGTTTTCGGTTTATTCTCAACTGGATTACACGACTGAGTATTATAATTCAATAGCAGTACCTGTATCAAAAGAAAGGATTTGGCACCGTAAGTTCCTAATTGAGCTCATCAAATTTAAAATCATTCAGGGACTGTATAATGGGACCATTTAGGTTCGGTTCAGAAATTGTACGCGCTGGCCGAAACTAATCATTTGGACAGCTAAACTAGTGCTAAATTAGTGCATCAATAATTCCACTACATCCCATCCAATTCACCTTTGGCTGGCGGTCAGTTGGACGAACGCTCATCTTATGGTGAAAGCCCTCGGGGACGTCAAGGGAAAAAGTGTTATCTTCTTCTTTCGGTTGGTTCGCCCATTGATTTTTTTTCTCGAATCAATCCCCCCTCCCCCTTCTCTCGAGCTCTTTTCGCTCGGTTGAACCCTTTCGAATGGGCTACAGATGTAAATCTTGATAGACGCGCAATTTCAAAACACGTCTCCTTTCGTCCCTGTATTTTTTCCCCATCTTTCAAAGGGAGTTGTAAAAGCTCGCAGGATGTTCGCCGCATATTTCCGGCCCGGTTTATATACTAGTACCTATGGGGATGTTCATCTACAAATGCACATAAATGTAAACTGAACCATTCCATTCCATCAGTTTGTTTCATGTTTTTTTCATCGTTTTCTGAGTCGAATCTTGGTTTTTCCGATGAGTCTATTCAACGCAAATGAATAACTCGCAAAACCAAAATAACGTTTTTCCACGTTTATTCTTTTTTCGACATTCTCGAGTTTGGTCTTATTGAAGGTCGATTTCATCCTATGTGGGCATCTCGATTCGTTTAGAAACAAACGTTTTCTGCGTTTTTTGACGTTTTTGACGTCTTATCGCTGGGGTCATGACGCTGCCCAGGCCCCGTATCAGCTGAGTGGCTCCTACAGCCAATTTCTATGCTATTCACTTTATGAAGCAACAATAATTTAGTATGTAGCATCCAAGCAACATATAACTGGCGCAAACACCTCCCCACATTAGCTTACCAGGTAATTTGTGATTAAACTGATTGATATTGAGTCTCCCACGGACAAAGTGTAGATTCTCAACATTCGTTTACTGATTTGCAGTGGGAATTTTATTCGATATTCTGAAACGTAAACCATTCAAATTGTGTGGGGCGTTAAAATTGTTTTTGTCTTAGTCGATTCCAATGGTTCATGGAATATGGAGCATTATCGAATAATTTTGCCTCTGGTAATATGGAGCAAGCTATTTTCTGCTCGGTTCCTGAGTTACTGAGAAACCCGTGGTAGTGAGCATTGTTTATCAGACACCTGTGGTAATGAGAAAAAAATGGGTTCCCTCGCGATTCTCACTAAGCTTTGTTCAACTTTAATTAGATTAGTACTAAAGATCAACGTTATGACTAGTTGTGAAATGAATTTGGTCCTTGATTGGCCCAGAAGAGTGGGAGTTTATATCATATTGAGTATTCGTTTAATAAGTGAAACATGAGCTACCATCACACCCGAGGATGATGATGACAGGATGAGGATTCAAATAACGTAACTGATCATCTTACCAGATTTTATACTGGGGAACGGAGAATTCAAATAATACAATACCATGTCATGGTTTATGATATCGAGTTTAACAAGTTAACGAATTAATTTCTTGTTAACTGAGTTGTTTCTTAGTGGTTTGTGGAGTTCGGATTAAACTGTAACATAATCACAGTAGAACTTCTCTTTTGTGAATCGTCGCACATTTCGTGTGTTCCAGTTGAACCATCCATGTTCATTATATCAAAACTGGAATTTCGATAATGTAAAATTATTATTCACTTGGGTTTGCGTTTTTGCGATTATGTTAAGCCCGCATGACTTTTCGGTCTTGAAGGTGAGGAATACCCTGAGCGCCGTCCACTTCTCGACGGGTTGACTATTTTGACGCTTGGCGGGGAATATAATCTATACCTAAACTTGAATATTTACGCCTGATATGAATATTGAACCGGTTCGAATAATTTGATTACTTTACATAACCGGATAAGGCCAAACTTGTGGAGATTGATCTTAAGTTTCACCCAGTGAAACCTGTAAACGACTTGATATTCTGAAGACAACTGGACAACATCTCAACTGTGAATTTATCACATTTCTATACTGTACTCCTTCAAATCTTCTTTATTGTACCTACATCTCTGAAGTTCAATTATAATTCAAGTCAATGCATATCAATTTTCATTAGTACGAAGTTTTCCAGTAGTTTTTAACAATCACAAATTAAAAACCTTTGTTGTACATAATTTTTAATATTATATTGTAGGTATCTTTGAACTCACTTTGAACTTGTTTGAACTCACTTTGAACTCATAGTTAGACATGGGACCACTTCAACCTATTCGCCCCACTTTTATCTTGGAGGACAAAGTTACTGTCAACTGCAACATAATTATAATTATGTTAGTATATTTATTATAATACTTAATTATGTTACTATAATTATGTTGCATAGTCATGAAATTATAAGTTGACAGTAAAGTTGTCCTTCAAGATATAAGTGGGGCGAATAAATTAAAGTGGTTCCATGTCAAACTATGAGTTCAAAGTGAGTTCAAACAAGTTCAAAGTTGTTGAAAACTACTGGACAACTTCGGAATAATGAAAATTGATACGTTTGGTGTTATACGATTGAAACTTTTTTATTTGTTTCTCTCCTTCCCGCTCCATTCTTTCTCTCCAACAACTAATTACTGTCAACCTCCTTTCGCTAACTACACTTATAATCTCACTCCTTTTGTACATTCTATTATTGTTCATTCATTACGATCATCTCACAATGTGAGATGTCATCTTTGTTTTAGAAGAATTAGACAACGTCTTTAATGATTTGATCACGAGTGATATAAATCGTAAGAATGCGAAGTAGACTGAAAGAAATATGTTATATTTGCTTTACTCTCGAGTCTACTGTAGTTCATTGTTTGGTGTAATTACGAGACTTTTCAGTTGTGTCAGCAATCGTTGGCCAAACGCCAAACAGTATTTGGCTTTTATCGTATTCGAACGCACCAAACTATCTGTCTCTTCAGGTCTACAACTCCCTTTCTCCGCTTATTGGAAACCTGTCGGGGGGAAGGACGGGGGCTCAATCGAATTTATCCTCTCTGTAAACTCGTTACTAGAAAAAAAAAGTATAGTATTCGCTGAAGTCTTGTGAATCAAGTTTCTCCTGCCCCGTTCAACACAGCCTTCGGCACAAGGCCGGGATTGAGGCTGGGTGGGTCGTCGGTGACGTCACGACTGGTAGGTAATGTGTGGCACAACACTAGTACTACAGATGAAGATTCTCTCTATTCCTGCCGTGTAGATCTGGTGTATATTTGAATTTTACATGATATTAGCCCCAAAAATGGCTTTGGATGTTCCTGTATCACAGCTCATGTGGCCACCAACACACTTGACTTTGCACAACTGAAACTTGCGTTTACTGTCTTCTACACGAAATCGGACTTCGGTTCTCGGAAGTTGTGAGAATATAACGCAGGATTCAACCGAAAAGTTCTGTTTTGTTTAATTTTCTTCCCTTGTGAATGTCAGTTCGCCACTAAGTTGGTATCAGACTCATACACGTGGTTCATTTCTGAGAATATTACAAAATTCACACCATCAGGCCATATTTTACATAATCTGGTCTCCAAGTGGAGATGTAGAAAACTATTGCCTCAGTTATATTGTTCCTTACTTCAAGAAATCCATGGATTACGCTCGACCTAATGTATGAATGATACTGAATATGATTTATTTTTCCGACTTGGATAGTCTCGTTTGGTGTTTTATAGTCAAGTGGACGTGTACGAACGTGGCTTGTAGGTATAATTACTGTACAGTTTAACATTGAATGCTATTTTGTCTCTTAAGAAGCAACACCCCCTATCGACCATTTTCGCGAAAATTAGGTTTTGGCAGATTCTTATCCGACTTCTCACGCTGGATAGGCTCAAAATCGCTTCAACTAGACTTCAGAGTCGTCGAAACTCCCCTATCGACATCGTTGAGACCACAGCCCGTATCAAAGGGACAACCAACTGTGTGGAAAAAAAGGGGTTGGGAATATTTAACGTCACCCCTCAAATAACCTAATACTGTCCAGTAACCTAATACCAGTTAACCTATTACCAGAAAACCCCTATTACTGGAATAACTGTTTTGAGAACTTGGGGGAAAGGCCTTTGAGGGCCTCTTTGTCGCCTCTCTGAACTCGATAACCTATTACCAAGAAATAACCGTATTACCCATGCCTAACGTAAATTTGGATTGCTGAATTTGGAGTAGGAATTCATACTAGGTTAACCTGTGCTTTCATTTGTCTAAGATGCTGCTCAGACTGAATTTTAGAATAACGTAAATTTGTGATGCCTTAACAAACCTTAAAGTTCCTATTCATTACTCTCGTTACCAGCTTATTTTAACACAACTTATCCTCAATTGAACTACTTATTTTTCGGTTACGGGTTCAGTTTTTCCCTTCTCCTGAAAAGTTGGGAAATGGTCGATAAGGGGTGTTGCTTCTTAAGCGACGATTTATAACTTAAAATTTAATTATCGTCGAAGGTCCATTGCCTGAGAAATTCTTAAGGCCTTCAAGTGACGTCAGGGCTCCGGCCTTTCATAGGAGGTACTGCTTTTTCCCCCTCGCTCTGCACCATCACACCATCCATCACCCCATTCACAACTCTAAATAAGGTTTACGAAACGTTTTTATCAGAGCCGATTGAGGATTACGAATGAACGACCCGCGATATTTCATTTCTCGGATGATTCCTCCATTTACCGCCCGTCGACTGATCAAGTGATATCGAGGCAAAGTGAAAAGTAAACCCGAAAAAGTTCAACTGGATTGGGTGAGTTCAAATAAGAAAGAATTCTTGAGCTCGCAGCGATTTCTAGAGGTTCGTTAAGTACTTTGGGAAGACGATAACGAATTTACCTTTCTAATTAGCCATTTCACGTTGAAATAAGTTATGTGGAATTGAAATTCTAAGATTAAGTTGGCCTTAAATAAATGTTGCAAAATCAAACCAATGTCCAAATCATTGATGCTTGTGGAACACACACCTCTTTGAAGCACTTCTGCATGGAACAAACGTACGAAGAATGTGAAGATGCTCATATTGGAATTCCGATTTCGTTCGATCTATTTACCGATAGTTATCAAAAATGTATTCGGACCTCTGCATGAAGGTGAGGAGGTCACAGGTGGCCACAGGTCGTTTCGATACGTTCCCAAAACATCAACATGTTTTAGCCTTCACATAAATGGTCCGTTACGCTGGCCGTCCTCTCACCCGACGCCAACTCCCTTGGTGAGACTTTGGCATGTAACCTCCTTAGGACTTACACTTTAACCAATCAGCTGAGTGGATCCTGAAGCTAACTTCTATGCTTTTCACACTATGAAGATGTAATTTGGCATGTAACCTGCTTAGGACTTACACTTTAAACAATCAGCTCCTAAAGCTAATTTCCATGCTATTCACACTATGAAGATGCAATTTGGTATGTAGCCTCTGTAGGACTTGACGCTGCCCAGGCCCCAGATCAGCTGAGTGGCTCCTAAAGCTACTTTCTATGCTAAACGTGGCTAAAACATGTTCCATGCTTGTAGAAAAGTAGCCTTAAGGCTCAAAACGAAAGAAAAAGGGGGTCCAGTGGGGGTAGCAGGGCCTGGTACTCTCAATAAACTACTAGCGAATATGCCACGGTCTACAGTACATTCCGTTCTACTCATTTGCTTACAAAAACTACTGAGTGTAGCCTCGGCTGAAAATGTAGGCAATCTTACAGGTTTGAAAACAGTGTTGGAAAGAGAGCCGCGGTATAAATAAGCTGGTTACGTTACTGTCAGTTGTTCTCAGTTCCACGTTTATCACGTTATTCGCGGCCCTTATTCTTCTTCCGTGTAAATTATAAATCCCATTATCTCGAATGTCGCTCATTTGTACGTTCAATGGAAAGGCGCCGGTGATGAACGATCTCGCTGAGAGACCAGGTGCTTTGGGATCCCGAGAGGAAAATTTCGTTTCTAAAAGGAGATTTCCATGATAATAGCGACCGCAAACGTTTCCCACGACGACCGTGTGGGGAGGACGTGATTAAATTTCGCTGAGAAAACAGGAAATCGGCGGTTGTCGCGTATAGAATCGAGAATGGGGTGGAGGTGGAAATGAAGTTTCGGTAATTGCGACTCCGTTGTTCACAGATTATTTTGACCCAGAAGTACACATGATTGACAATATTGTAACTACAACGAATGTACATCTCGTCTACCTTGGCAGTGTCGTCAAAACTTGAGGGATCGCTTGAATTCAGACATTGAATTCACTCATCTAAGTCCACTTGACCTCCAATTACTCACAGCAGTATCAGAGTTTTTGTCGATTTCGGCTCAATATTGGTATTGATAGGTGGACTAATATAGAAGAGGTCGCTGCTCTTGAAGGGCAGTTGTCAACCGCAGCTGGTTTCGGAAGGGGCAGACAACAATGCCATCTTTAATTAAATAGAGCTCGGGCCAGACGAAGCCTGTGGGTTGTCCACCCTCGTCCAAGCCCAGCCGTTAACCGATACCCCTCATCATCCGTACTTATAATACACCTAACCCTACCGTTATCTACTTAACGCTTAGGGGTTGGCAATTTTTTGTGCATTGGAACTCAAGAGATTGTTGGTCTACATCTCCAAGGAACGACTCGTTCCTGGCTGTTTGGGGTGGTAAATTGTGCGCTAAATTCGCCATATTGCTAGTGAAAAATGATTGTGCTGGGTATGAAGAAGATGCATTTGATCAACTATTGAATTGTCACCTATGTAAGCAGTCGGAATTAAATATTAACTATAATAGTATTTCACAGTTCGTCGTGAGACGTGATCGTGACGTTGGCCTCTTTGAGATGTTTGATGTGGCACCCAGCAGGGCTCTTGAAGTCCATAACATACTCGCAGGGCTTCGGCTCTTCCACGTGTACGAGCATCGACCTTGATCCGCAGAAGATGCGGGCTTTGGTCGACCTCCGGATGCCGCCATCGCAGAGTTCTCCTCCTTTGAATACCATGATGGGCTCGCCTTTTTCCTTGCCCCAGCCCACCCATCGCCCGAGGTTGATGCCGTCGTTTTGGCGGTACCTGGGCGCTTGGGAAGCACCCCAGAACGGGCAGAGCCTGTGAAATAAGAGCAAACGAATCATTGAAATCTGAAATTGTGGGTCTGTTGAGAGGTGGGTAACGTCACCTGGACGATTACTACCATTGTACCTGCATACCAGATAAAATCCTACTTTTCACTTCTGAACGTACTTGTACTGATGCTCCTTGTCTGTGTACTTGTAGCAGTGCATGCGTCCAGGGAAGTACTTGTTACGCTCTTGGGGCCCAAACTCGTCCAAATGCTCCGTAACATGCTCATCAGGATCGCTCTCTTCAGCTTCCGGTTCGTAGAGCGTTTTCTCTGCCCACTCTTTCTGTTTTGTCAGATCCTTCAACTTCTCCTTCGCCTTGAATAGCTCATCCCGTGCTTTGATAGCCTCTAATAAGGCCTCCCTGGTTTTTGGATCGTACTCACCTTTGAACAATCGATAATAATTATCAATCAACGTTTTCACATGGAAAATCTTCTATTGTACTTAAAGCAAGTAACGTACTGACTGCTGAAATAGCAAAAAGATTGAAAACTGCACTCACCCGCATGTTCATCGAAGTTGACATCATCTTCATCAATTCCTTCGGCATCCCTCTCCAGTCTCGCTCGTTCCTCTTTGATTTTCGCAGCCTCCTTCCTCATCTGTCTTTGATGCTCCTTCTGTTTTCTTTCTTGGTCCTTTCTGGTATTTTCATCCGCACCTACTAGTCCAGAATGAAGATTGAATGAACGTTTCAGAAATGCGTTCAATTACTATACCTACAAGCAGTCTTTAATATTTGCAATAATCGAGCGTTTAATTTAAATTTGATCCTTTGAAAAAGGATTGTTTCGAGAATATATCGAAATCGACGAGTATATTGCAGGGCGGAGGTAAAACTGTGTTATAGCACAGAGGAAGGTAGCTCCACTAGAATCCAATTCCACCGAAGTCCGCAAAACTAACTTCAATAGTCCATAAATGCTTTTGGATGTTTCTCCTCCAGTCACGATTCTCTCCTCTTTTCACTTCATTTGTTTGCTTGTTCGAATACGTGCCACCACAACCTACTTGTCTGATTCCATACAATGATTTGTACTGAGAGCTCGAGTTTTACAAGGACGTTACTGTAGGTGAACGTGAACGTACTGCAAGATATTATCTCGTGTATTATCTCACCTTCCTTATTCCAGTCGAACTCAATCGAGAAAGACTTCTCCATTTCTTTTTCAAGGACGTAGAGGCGACCCATTTTCTTCCACATTTTCTTTTTGAAAATCTCCAAATTCGCTATACCCGGCATCGCGTCGAAATACCACTTGACTTCTCTGTCCTCAACCCTGCGAAATGTAATTCAACTACGAACGTTTTAGGTACTTATATTACAAGACCGTTTTGACATCCACTGAGTTTGTGGAATCGTATCCACCAAAGAAGGGCCTAGAATTATGTACGGTGATATTCAATTATGCTATCGATCGATCGTATCCCTTCTCTCTCTCTGGGCATTGTTGAAATCTGGTAGTGGCTTGTCTTGTGTCCACCCCACATTGTACACCACATCAATTGGATACGTAGTATTCCAGAATATTCCGGGAACTTAGGTTTCAGCGTTCACTTTTGGATTGGGTAAATGAGGGAATGTCACAGCATAGTTGCAAATATCGTACCTACTTCACGTCTGAATCAAAAATCTGATCGAAAATGGCGTTTTTCAACTTTCGTTTGGACCTAACGGGAATAACTTCATCTAAGAGTGCGGAAAACCAAGTACCCACTTCATTATTGTTTGAAACTTGCTAAAACTTATGTTCCGGTATTCTGCAGCAATAACTCTGAATGAACAGACGCGGATCGTTGCTAGATCTTCACATAGTACGCCACTTCCTCCACATTTTACTTATAAAGTTTAATCGCTTATCTTACTTTCTTCATTCCCGAATAGAGGTAGAACTCAGTAGAAAGTTTTGGCTAAAGGATGCTAATCTCGCTTGGAATGGAGTAATAAATTTGCAAAGAGACGCTCTGAACGCTGTTTCTATGAAGCGCTATCCGAAGTTAAGGGGAACGGGTTGGTAAGTTCGAATAGAGGAAATCTACAGTCATCAAACAAAGGTTTCAGTATTTAGAAAAAAATCCGAATTATAAATCTAGCCAATAGAAACCTCTGAGGGGTTGAAGAAGGGATTCCACAAGGGCTATTTAATTATTTGCGTTATGAGTGACTTCCTGGTTGCACAAACGGGCTGTATGGAAATCCATTTAATATCCTTATGTGTTGTCAACATGAGTATCTCATACGAGCGGAGTCTACTGGTGGGCTCAACTTGATGACTCAAGATCCTAAATGATCCTTTAGTTGTCTCATCTGACAATTCATATGATTTTGAGTAAATAATTGTGGTATACACGTCAATACTGAAATTATTGTCGTGACTTGACCGGAGTTAAAACTTTCACTTGGATGAGCGAGCCAAGTGATCGCGTATAGGTAATGTTTTATAACCTGTTGTTTTTGTTCAAGTCGAAGATCCTCTCAGCCTTGATCTCGTACATATCGAGAACCCCGTTGCCATCGAGATCGAGAGCGGTAAAGGCATCAACCATGTAGTTCTCTTCGTAGCTGCTTTGAACGGGTTCTTCGCTTTTCTCGTCTTCGTCAGGGGTTCTGAACGAGTCCAGAGCTGCGTTCGCGATCTCTTCAGCCAGCCTGGTTTTTTCCTCCAGCTCCTTCGTCCGTTCTTCCTGTCCACAGAAATGTACACGTACAATGCACAGAATGTTAAGTGGACGGCTCTGGTGGGTGCGACTAGGGTATGGAAAGTAGCTGATGCATAGGATAGTGGTACCTGACTGGGCTTGAAGCCCAGATACTGCTGGCAACAAACTAATATTTTCAGTTATCAACTTGTAGCACTAACACGGGTGTTCGATAGAGAATTACCGTTCATACGAGTCTTAATAATACCAAGACATCAACTACTCAAAGTAGGTACCTATGACGTACGCTTTGAACTTGATGAAAATCCTACCTGTTCAGCTTTGGCCAGCTCGAGTTTCTTGAATCTTTCCAACTTCTCGATCTGTTGCCGGCTTCCCATGTGCACCAAATTGGCTCTAAACTCCTCCTCGTCGTCGGCCGCGAAGCTCAATAGCTTTTCTTCCTCCTCTATCCGATCAGCTTCTGCTTTCTCCGCGCAATCGTTGACGCACTTTCCGGACTTGTACTCGTCACTTCCATCACAACAGTCACACGTCCCATCGTTGACGCGTGAGCTCGGCACCATAAATCCGACATGACCTGAATTGAAGTCATAATGGTCATAATATCTACCATTTGATTGAACCTTATTCAAATTGTATTCATGTTTCTTGTTACCTTCATTGGCGCAGTAGAAAACGCCATTCGCGCAAGCTGCCGTCGATGGTTCGTCCGTGGCATCAGGGCAGTCGCAGTAGTCGTCATTGACTTTCGAGAAGGCAATGGACATCGTCCCATCTTTGCATTTGAAATCCTTCTTCGAGTTATAAAGGTGAATTTCTTCGGGGTGGACGCCCCAAATGGTGACATCCGAGCTGAGGCACCGCCCCAACAACGAACTCCAAGAAATCACCCAAACCACTAACATCTGTACAGCGTCGAAAATATATTTCTTACGGAAATGCCACGAAAATCCAGAATATTTCGTGATTCTCAGGAAAAAAGTTTGTTGGGCGCACAGATGTTGGAGAGAACAGCTGTAACAGGTGACTTGGGTAAACCAAATATTGAAGTTGATTTCAACGCTGATTATAATTTATTCTTGTTTCAAAAAAGTAGTACCTAATTAATTGATTAATTACAGCGATTAATTATTCTCGTCTAATCTCAACTCTTGGTCCGACTTTTGCAAGTTCCACAATCCATACTTACAAATTCGTAAACGTCAATCTCTAAGGTACGGAATTTACGAACGTTTTGTCAACTCAGTGTAAATATATTTCTTTAGGTCATATGCAGATGAATGAATCTTATTTCCAAGCCCTCACCGAAATTCTATAGTTCAAACCTCAAAATCCTCGATGAACAACCTTCAAAATTCACGTCAGGCAAATTAATTATTCCACTTTTCTTTCCCTGTTTTTCAGTTTGTTTGTGTTTTTTTCTCCCTTCACGTTGCACATTTCTCTTCTTTCCTCAGGCAAACGTCTTTTCCCCGTTCGTAGTCATGTTAGTACAAAGGGGAAAAGTGAGGAGAAAAATGAGGTCGGCTGGTAGTGCTAATGAGACAGAGGATCCGGAAGGGAAGCTGGAGAGGTCCTTTCGAGGGTCCTTCACTACTCACACTGTTGCACACCGACACACCAACTTAACACTTACACTGACAATAAGTACGTCGACAAAGGTGCTTTAAGCCTTTGGTTGCCTGCCGTCTTGAGAGTGTGCAAACCCTCTTACGGGAAACGCGGTTATCTGGTCGTTATTCTTTTTAATAAGGACGTGCGTCATCTCGAATTTAATGGGCGCCGGAAAAAACACAGGGTTGACAGTCGAGTGATTTGACGTATCCTTGGATATTCTACGTGATATTAACATTTAACTTTGGACGATTTTGTACGGAAAGAAAAAGTCTCAGTGATTTAATAGTGAAATCAATGCTTCACGTTGGCCTGTGCGCACCAAATTCCAAGTTGATCAGCTGTGGACCCGTCCAAATGACCAAAATCTGCCTAAATTTCAGTATTTTGTTCCAAAAATTTTCTTGGGTTGAGATTATGGGTTGAATATTTCAAATGGCACTCGGTCATGTTATAAAGAAGGTCCGATGTAAATGAATTTATTTGTAAATGAATTTATGAGTTTCTAAATGATTTATTTTAAATGAATTTTTATTTATTTATTCATTATTTTTATTTTGGTTTATTATTGTCAAATGGTGTATTTTCAATTTCATCTGTTGTGGGTCAATCAACAGTGTTGGCAGTTAGCATCATCCATTCGATTAAGATTTACAATTATGAAACCAGGTGTAACTTCTTCAATTTGGCAAAGATGGAATCCTTGTGGAACACTGCGATCAGACAGGCCTTTTCACCTGTGCCTTGATAGTAGAGCTATTTTCACACCCTACGAGTAAGTTTGCCGCAAACAGAAACAAAACGGGATTTGAAGTAAGTTTTCTCAATCGATTTTTCATGAACCAGCCTACGCATTTTGAATGGAAATATTTCAAATATAATTTTTATGGGAAATCTCAATTTTCTATCACTTGGAACAGAAGAATATCATGATTAGAACAAAAAGCACAATCAACTAGTTGGAAATAACTATGCGAACAATCCACAAGTCGTGCAGTTTCTGAAGGATATCGTGACGTAGAATTATGTATAATGTCAATTTAGCTTGTCAAAATCTATGAAAACCTGGTCTTTTTACCTGTGCTTTGATAGTAGGCACTTTCCATTGCCTTGATATTGGTGTCAAGTACGTCACTAAATGTAAATTCTGTTCAGTGGCTGCAAACAGAAACAAAACAGGATTTGAAGAGGATTTCTTAATTAATTTTTCATGAATCAGATATGAAATTTATAAAGTATGAATGGAAATATTTGGGAAGTAGTTGGAAATATTTAAAGTACCTATAATTTTTATGGGAAATCGAAATTTTAATGTAATTTAAATTTTGAATCGTTTGTGCGTTTTGGAATGGAGATGCGAGAAGGAATCTTGAAAATCGTCTTTAGAGCGACCGTGAAGGTTGGATGCTGGTGCCTCTTCCTGATGTTTTTGAGTTGATTATGCCCCCTTTTTCCGACGGCGTTTTCTCGCAGATATTTCATTGAAGTAAAATGTCGTACTGACACATCTAAACAGTCGACTCATACAGAAAAGATAAACCGTTCAGCTCTGTAAACAGCTTCCTTTTTTTTTCATTTTACAGCTTCCTTCTTATGAGAGTGGGAAAAAGAAAGTCATGAAACGAACTCAACAGGCGGAAATATGGGAGAAGTTGAGAAGGTAAATGCGCGTAAGAAATCGTTTCGCTGGAAGAACGGAGTAAAAAGAAGACGGAGGGTAAAAATGAAGGGTGAACTTATATGATAAAAGGAGTTCTTTCGTGATCTGTGAAAAGTTACTTCTTCTCCGAACTTCCGAACACCTTTTAGTATCGTATATTTGTACGAGTGGTGATTACTTGTACGTTGAATCGTGGATAATTGAAAACTAAGTTCTTGGATGTTTAAATTATAACAACTTTGAATTTGTGAAATAAGTAGGAGTCGGAAGGATGTTTTAAAAAAAAGTGTGATTCCTCATTTTCGCACCTCATTTCCGAGTAAACGGATGATGTATTGACGACGAATCGGAAGGGAGTATTAGGTAGTTTCTGATGTGGTCATTATTGAGTGACGCGTCATCGGGCCGACGATCCGTCAATGTCAGAACCACTTGATTGATCCGAATCCCTCTCTTGGCCGCACCGGATGTGGGTCTCGCAAGAATCTTTGTTGACAAACAACGAAGAAAATCGAGGGGTCCCCACGGGAAATTAAGTGAAATCAAAGTAGACAAGGGCGACACTGCCTTTTGCTTTTGGTGTAAATTAATGCAATATTCCAATGACATATACAGGGTGAGCCAAAAACAATTTATTTTGAGTACACCGTTGGAAAAGTGATATTTGAAGTAGGTTATTCTCATAGACGACCCACCGAAAGAAAAATTACTAAAAGAGAAAAAGTCACATTTTCAGAAAATCTTAAAATGTGCTCGTTTTGTACGCATTAAACTCAAACAACTCTGATTGTACAAGTACACCAGGGAGATGAAAAATTTAACGCTCTTTCCAACGGTATAATTACATTTGAATTTCTTTGACGGTTTGAGGGAGATATGGGCATATTAATGACTTGAGGTCGAAACCACGAAGAAAATCTTAGAAGTGGAAAAATTGGC
The DNA here is from genome assembly GCA_963920205.1 of Stenodema calcarata. Lineage (NCBI taxonomy): Eukaryota > Metazoa > Arthropoda > Insecta > Hemiptera > Miridae > Stenodema > Stenodema calcarata. The sequence goes on along the minus strand of OY986061.1, from coordinate 16,294,471 downwards.
ATTTAGATTGGATTATAAAAAACGTCTAGGAGACCCATTTTGTTGTAAATTAGTTGTGTAATAATTATACATTATAATCAATAATCAATTGTTGTATATTTATCCATTATTGATCCCTGAAGTCCTTCGGATTTATAAAAATTGAGATATTTTACATAGAACCAGTTATTTCTTCGAAAATTCGCTCTTATAGCCATGCTGCATGACTGGATTATTTTGGCTCTCCTTGTATTTAGGGCCGCCAACAAAAACGTGAGAAGCCTTGTAAAAACCTTGAGAAAAACTTGCGTCATGTTTTTCCGCGAAGCCTGGCGAATTAATTACGCTACCCCGTAATTAAGGCGTTTTACGTATCACCGAAAAGACCAGATGAAATCGCCACGTCCGGGAATATATTTTGATCAGTTGCATCGTTGTTGTGCGGGTCTGTTATCAGGAGGTAAAAATGTGATTCGCATGATGTGAAGGCTCCCACTGATAAACGTCATTCACACGCGCAGTTTGTGATTCACGTGATTCACAGTACTGTACGTTTCTGTCAACGGTGACGTTCACTTGAACGATTTTTACACATCCCTGAACGTAGCATCGTCTTAATAATCTTGTCCATAATTAACTATTTCTACTTCTGATACGTAGAAAAAGCGGTAATGCAGATATCGAGGAAGGATAGTGGTAATCCGGTTGTCATCATCACCTGTGGTTTCTGTATGTTTATTGTATGTTTTAGTGTATGTCCCTCAAGCATGTAGATACTGCCACGTACTAATGTATGACTCCTGTGATTAGAGCACTAATGGTTGTATGTAACTCTCATTGTGTACCTTGTTAATATTGACGATGTGTAAACACAATTCATGTAATGTACTCACACTCTTGGTGGTGGTATTTTGTCACTAAATTTTATAGGTTAGCAATAACTGATACCTAGTAATTAGTAGTAATTGTGCATTAGAAATCGCTGTATTAAAAACAAATTTTGGTAAACGACTTCCAATTTTGTTGTTTTCCGTAATTTCGCTGTTCATTGGATTTCAAAGAAGAAATAATAAACTCATCTTCTGTTTCATTTGTAAATGAATGACGAATAGTAGAGTAGTGACTATCACTATAGTGACTTTATTCTATAGAAACTCCAACCCCTATTTGGCACCCCTTCCCATTAACTTAGGGTTAAGGCAATTTACATTGTTCTCAGTTTATTTTAAATGGGTTGATACCGATTAATTTGGAATTTGCTACGGACTACGATTGGGGTGAGGATGATTCTTGAACCTTTTCGTAACCCTGTGTCAATAGGAAGGGGTTCTAAATAGGGATGAAAATGTTCAAAACGCCATTTGAAAACTATAAAGACAGGTTTATATTTTGTACAATTTGATGCGAAAATATAAATTTTTATGTTGTTTTTCAAAAATCAAAAATCTGGTAGTTGGATAGTACAACGTATAAGTAACACTGGCCAAAAAAAATAAATAAAAATATTGTTTAGTGCATAGGAGATGAGGGTTAGTGTTGGGGTTTTTCAGTGTGCTGAATCCAAATCTGAAACCTGTTTTTCGCCTCGAGCCCTTGTGATAGAGAGGGGGGAATCCGAAATTGTCGCTAGTTTTTCAGTTTTTTGCGTATAACTCGAAAAGTCGCATCCTGCAGAAAATGCCCCTCGTCTTCTTTTTAAAGAACATATAATTCCACGTCAGATGGCCGTGTATAACTTTCAAACGTTGAAAACTCCGTCCAGACGTTCAACTGCTATTGCCCGTCAAAGACAGGCGATTTTAACCAACTTTGCTAAAAACTTGACAACCCTAAGGCCTGTAGGTCGAGAATGACTGCTCGGATTTAAAAATGCCATGAGACCAATGTTGTAGAAAATCTGATCCTGTATCAGATGCGTTGTGAAATTAAAAATTCGCTAACTCCAGTGCTAAGATATAGATTATGAACCAGAAAAGGTCGTAGCGCCACGTTTCCGCTTCAGTCCAAGAGCCTTGTAAAAAAAATCGGGGTGTGCAGGCCTCGATTCCAAAAATAACGAAAATGTCGGGGATTTTTTGGGAATTGTAGAGAGTATGTTTGCTGAGGTTTCGAACAGGAGGACCCTTAGCTCGTTACGGGGGAGGGAGGGTATTATCCATATGTTGAGGGTACTTCAAACCAGTGGAGAATAAAGGTATTGAGGAACGACGGAACGATGTTTACCATGTGAATTTCGCTGAAATTTCTCTTATGAAATATGAGAAAAAACCAATAACACCCCCCCCCCCCCCCCCAACACAAAAGAGTGAGGGCAAAATGCATCTGATATAGAATCGGATTCCCTACAACATTGGTCCCATGGCATTTTCTGATCCGAGCAGTCGATCGATCTCTACCTAAAGTTGTTGGAAGTTGAGGGTTGTCAACTTTTTAGTAAAGTTGGTTAAAATCACCCATCTTTGACGGACAATAGTGGCTGAACGAAAAACGAGTTACATTTTCTGTAGAAGGAGTAGTTTTCCAGTTATACGCAAAAAACTGATAAACATGCGAAACTTTTTCGGTTTTTTGCTCCCCCCCCCCCCCCTGTCAAATTTGAAAGCTCAACAAACATACCCCGTATCATCCCCAAACAATCCCGCAACTTTCAATAACTTCAGAATTGATTCCAGGTAACCCAGATTTTTCGTTTTCACGATGAATTTGAGTCGACAATTGCTCTTCTTGAAGGTCCATTCGAACTCAAATAAACACCTCGAGTCGCTATGAAGTCAACTTTTTTTCGTTTTCACGATGTATTTGAGTCGACAATTGCTCTTCTTGAAGGTCCATTCGAACTCAAATAAACACCTCGAGTCGCTATGAAGTCAACTTTTTTTCGTTTTTTTTCTACTTGGCTCCTGGACAATAGGTGCAGAATCCGATGGTGGGTTAAACTCGTTTTTAACAATCTTCTTTCATTCCACGGAAAACAGCGGTAGTGTTTGCAAAGTTTATGAGGTTTTTTATTGTGTATTTGGTGCTATTTTTAACACTCAAAGGTAGCTAGAAATTAGGTTTTGCTAGTAACAGTGCAAAACCACGTAAGTTGAATTTTGAAAACTCAATTATTTCAACTTGAATTTGGTAAAATATCAACCAAAACTAGTTTATCGTGACTCATTATCTGCTCTGCTGCATGCAATCAAACACACGCAGACCTGAACAAGCTTCAGGAAATTTTTGGTTGTGCAACTTAGGTTTGCAAACTACGTGGTTTTGCACTGTAACCCGTACAGATACTATATCGACGGTCTCACAGCAACACCCCATATCATCATTTTCGCAACTTTTGAGGAGGCCTGGAAAAACGCCTTCTAATGAGTTTCTGCCCCCATAATCAATACATTTTTTAATTGTGGTACCTACTCTTACAACATAAATGCCCATCTTTATGAACTTGTGAAAGAACGTTAGTTCAATGTGTAACAAGAGCATCGATCCATCAATATGCATAATTAATTTTGGCCAAAAGTGACGATGTGGGGTGTTGCCGTGAGACCCTCGATATATGAGCTTTATATGTGATAGGGAAAAATGGGTTTCAGATCAGGTTCAGCACGTTGAAAACCCCTAAAACCAACTCTCGTCTTCTCAGCACGAAACAACACCTTTTTTTGGTTGGCCAGTGTAATCAACCAACTTCGTTTTTGTTTGTAAATTTCGTTGGAGGATGTGAAAATTACCCAAAATAATAGAAGTAAGAGGTCTCAGGAGTCAAATGTTTACTTCGCAGCATGTCGCTGTTCTTCTTCCGGCTTCACGCGGTGCGAAGCTGGCGACGCGACGGGCAGCCGCGGCGTAAAAAACGCAGCGGCGGCTCCGGCCTCGTCGTTGGCTGCGCTGGAACTCTCCCGATGAGACGGCCGAACGTCAACGTCGACAATTCAACTCTCTTCGAGCGGCCGCCAGTCACACCGAGTGATTCCCTCGACGAAGTCGCCTTCAAAATACCCAGGTGAATAGACGATAGGTCGTAAACGAGACGATCATGAACCGTAAAGTCGGTCTTAAGGTCTTAAGGTTGACTTTAACAAGAAAGAAGAAGAAGAATGAGTGAATGTATGAATGAAAAACAGGTTTATTTATAGGTAGGTACATTAGTTTGGAGCAATAACATAATTTTTTTTATTTATAAACGTGATATAGATAGATAGGTAGATAGATTTATTTGCGTAAACCATAGTCAACGCAAGATTGGCATCATATTATACAAGGTACAAATATGGTAATATACATTCTAATAAGTAATTTAAATAAATTAATAAAAACAACATCCTCCACAGTGTCATTCAATTTAAGAAAAAAAAACAAAGTGCTACTGGCAAATTAAATAATTAAATATAGCTTTCATTCAAAATAAAGGTTCTTAGCCTCATGGCCGTCAGGAGGAACTTATAATATTATGTATAAAACCGGTTACTAATACTTTTGAATAATGTTTAGGCAAAATCATCTTCAAGTTTAGGCAAAAATTAAAATGTACAGTTTTGGCAGCCAAATTATGTATTAATAGGACGTCCGTAGGAACTTCTGTTTCCTTCAAAGGATAATAATTATTACCTTCTCAGCTGAATTTTTTCATTATTATTTCTAACTTATAAAATTTTTCATTAAATTATCAGCCTCCTACAAGCTATGACGACAGTTGAGAGATCGTGGGGTTAGTGCGATAACTACCCAAGTCCAATTTTTTTGTAAAATTAGATACTAGTACCCAGGGAACAGTTTTCAACCTACCTTTCACTCGAAAAAATCTCCAAGTCCCTCTTCAACCGATTTAAGCGCTATTTGAAAAAAATGGTTTACCCAAGTCCAATAGTTACAGTGTTGCTAAGAGCCAGAAATACGTATGTCCATCAGATGGACTTGGGTAGTTTTTCTTCTTGTAATTTTAACAGGATGGTAACCAAGTGGGATTTGGGTAGTATTACTTCTTAATGGTTTTGATCAGCTGATCCCCAAGTGGGACTTGAGTATTTTTACTTGTAAAACATTAAACAGTAATCTGATTGCACTTGAATGAGAACTGCAACTGCTGCGTTTTAAGGAAGATTACTTACCTACCCAAGATTATGACAGGTAGTACGTACTAGAAAATTCAATATTATAACGAAATAAATGTAATATTAACGAAATAAAGTCGAAACTCAAAAACGCTACTGATACCTGTACTGCTGAGTTCATAGTTGGGAACTCAGTCTCAAAATGCCTTAGCTAGATCTGAAGGCCGTCATCTTCAACAGTTTCCATCGCTTCTTGGTCATCATTATTGCCGATTGTCTCCTCTGAAGGATTCTCTTCGTCCAGGACTCGTGTGTAGTGTATCAATGACTCAATGGACCGCCAATCGTCTCCAACGTGTTTTTTCAGGAGATTGTCCTAAAGCCCAAACGAATACACTGTTTTGTGGAGTTCATATTCTGACTGGAAGTACAGCGCGACAAAGGGTCGTGGACTTAATTATTGGTGAATCCAACCCTCAAAAGTCCTGGACAAAATGAACTACATATGGTATGATAAGGCACTGGAGCGCCCAAGGGCTGAAAAAATCTTGTTTCCAGCAAAATCCAAATCATCACTTGTAATTTCGATTCTGCACCAAAGGAAATGACCTCATTAAGTAAAAAACCTCATTAATATCCCCAACAATCGTTCCTTCTGTAGGCGGTCCTGAAACCTCAGCCGGTTAATTATGTGAGATTTTAGGGTATTGTTATTACGTTACACGGCTGACGGAACAAACAACGCTACGCGTCGTTGGAGCGGCAAACTAACTTTTTGAACGCGTTGCCCCCTTCCACCCGAATACCCTTCGTGTTCTATTGAATACTTGAGGGGCTCAAGAAGTTTCACTGGGAAGTTGATGAGGCGAAGGTTTCCTATTATATACCGGACATCGTTTACCCAGGGCGTTGCTCGGCGGGGAGTTGGCTGCTGGTTTGCTGAGTTGTATACGAGGTGATTTGAGTTGACAATTTATTACTTACTCGGTAGGTTATTCATTACATCCTCACTCACAGAAAAGTCTTGTGGGTAGTGTGCAAACTCTGCAAACATTGTGTGCAAACTCCCACGTCAAGAACTATAGAAAAGCATATTTCATTTCCACAAATTTTGATTTCAAGCTAACACTTTCATTACGCCCACGTATGTACTAGGTACTTGATTAATTATGTATATTTTTTTTAATAATCGCCCATCAAGTGAATTTCCTATAATATTATGCTTAAACGGTTTGGCAAGTTTTTAGCCCAGTGGCTGTAACTCAGGAGAACACTCAATCACTACACTTGTCACATTGTCACATCACAAGATCAAGAGGTTTTGTTCTATCAAGCCGCCTTATGAAGTTGCAGTTGTCTAGGAGACAAAGAACTTCCGGATCCAATCATGTTGCTGCCAGTACAATTTTTTGAATTTTATATTTAGTTTTATTTATTTTTTTAATAACATGCTCCTTCCATCTTATTTGGAATCAAGAGTCATCCCTAAATACTTTGCAGTATTAGATTAGGGAAGATTTAGTTCATTCGTGATGACTAGTATCGTTGTTATTTTCTTGTTCGTGAAGTTGGTATGGGTAGATTTCCGTTCATTAAGCTTGGGGAGCCTTTTTTTGGTACAGGCGCTTACATCGTCAACAGAGTGCTGTAGTTTCCTTGTCGCTTCCTCTACTGTGTCACCCACCAACCGCTAGTATGGCCGTATCATCAGCAAAATTTGCTGATCATACGGCCATACTAGCGGTTGGCTATTTAATGTTGCAATAGTCGAGTTCTCGATACGTCACGTGTAGGTATACAGAAGGTATACTAATTAGTATACTAATTAGTAAGGCCCGAGCACGGTTCCTTGGGGGACACCTTCCCTTACATTCTTGAGACTGGATTACTCTCCTTCGTATTTTACTCTAAAATACCTTTCAGTAAGGAAAGACTTCAAAATTTGAGAAAATGCCTTCGGTAGGTCTCTCTCAAGTTTGTACTCCAGCTCTTGAAGCCAGACTTTGTCAAATCCTTGGGAAACATCCAAGAACCCATCTGCACAAACCTGTTTGTTTTCCATTACATCAGTTATGCGATGCACTTGTTCTATGATAGAGCGTTTTTCTCTAAACCCAAACTGGTGGTTGGGGATTAGCTCTTTCTCAAGAACGATTGGTTGTAATCTTTGTTTTAGTAATCTCTCAACGACCTTACATATAACTGGTAATTTCCTGTAATGGGGTCATATCCAGGGGCTTTATTAGTTTGGAGATTGCGAATTTCATTTTTCAGCTCACTGAACGTTACTGGTTGTATGGAGTTTATACTTGGTGAGGAGAATACCACCGGTAAGTCTCCTTCATCACTGTTCCTAGGGAGCGGCACAAACGTGTTCTCGAGGTGTTCAGCCTTTTCGATAAGGCTTTTTGCTCATTCCCCATTATCTTTTTTAATAGGAGTTTCATGGTCCTTCGGCTACTTGAGTGCTTTGGTAATCTTCCAGAGAGAATACTCCGTATCTTGTATTATTGTAGGGTTGAGGGTTGAAGCAGTTTTGGCTCACTTCTAGATGTTGTTGTTATTTATAAATAACCCACAAACAACTACGTATCTTTTTCCGGATTTAAGTCGTAGGACATGTCGTAACCTTTACTGCCCCCCTGTAGAAACCGTTTTCACTTTTTCTCCCTATTCCCCCCCCCCCCTATTTTTTCCCTCTCTTAAATGATTTATTAAGCAAAATATTTTTTTGTGACCACGTGCCCTTCGCCTTCGCTACGACTGTAGACGCCCTCCGCTTCCATCAATTAAGGACATTGTACCCAGGAAAACATCATTAGTCCGCCCCCCAACTTGGGGCCAGAGTTGGGTTACACGGGCGTAAACAGTGCATTCATTAGACATCAGTTTGCCTCAGACCTCTTGAGTGTAAACCACTTCGAGCTTCATTACGAAACCTGGTAGTATTTCTCGGAATCTTAGTCACTGAAGAGAATTATGATGTAAAAACGAATCCGTGAATAAGCCGTGAGTGGTACCTGTTATTCTGCCACGTGTAGAACTTTACTGGTTAGATATTACGATGACGTTGATTACTTATTCGGAGTTTGAAACATTTTAGGTGTAATTATTTTGTGATTATGTGAACGTAATAAAAATCATTATAGTCATTACCCATGTCATTTGGAGTATCAAGTGTAGACGTTCCATTGTAATTGAGGCACAGTTTTGCAAAACGGTACAATTCCAGAAATGTTGATATTTAATAAAATTAAAAAAATATTGTCTCTAAATTATCTACTCTATGGTGAGACCACATTCAATCATCAACATGATTCAATTACCTCTTTCATGAGATTTATCGTGAAAATGAGGAGGTTTTGCAAAACGGTATACATCCAATTTCTGTACCGCCTTGCAAACCCGTTTCCACTCAAACCCAATAGATAGATTTTGGACCGTGATTTTTGAACATTTTGGATTTTTTTCAAAATGGTACAAATCCATGGAGGTAACCATACGATTCCTCGTAAAATTTTACATAATAGGTACCTAGGTAACGTTTTACGAGGAATTCACGTTATAAATCGATACTAAACTCGATTCTTTCAATTTTGGCGCTTGTACCGTTATGTAAAACCTCGCCTCAATTATAAATTTTGAATATGTTGTCAGTTCGCTCAAAACCACTAATATGGACGTATTAAATACAAATTTTGTCTGTTATAGCCTGATGTCAGATAAATCACGGCGGGCGGACAAATTTTTAAAAAATATTTTCTGATTCTACGTTTCTGAAAAACGTCCAGAACCTCAAATTTCAAGGAGTGTTCAAAAACTTTTTTTTTTAATAATAAACCAGAATATTCGTCTGCTAAGATCCAACAAGGTCTAACTCACTTTTCCCAACTTTATTTTACCAGCGCTATTACAATGTAGCTCTTGTGGATATTAAGAAAACTCTGCAAATTCTTGACACATCGGTTTATAGAGTTATAGATCGTAATAATGTAGATTATCTTTCTTTCGAATTTTTTTTAAACATTGTGGCTTTATTTTCAGGTAATTTGGAGACTCGAATCAATTCCTACGCTTCTGCAGTCTCGTGAGTATGGGGAGAATGAAGAACTCGAATTCTTTGTGTTCGACTTAAAATCAGGACCGGTCAATATTGATCAGTATACACAAGTATTAAAATATAGCCGCATGGTAGATTTTCTTAAGCAACATGCATACGTAACTCCATTTATAGTTTGACCTTATCTACCACCGTAGTTTGATTTCAGATTCTTGCTTCAAACAAGAATATTATTGTTAAAATCCCAATTATTTCTACTTTCTTGGTAATAGGAAGAACTGCCCCTTAAACCTTATTGCAAGAACTTGGGTTCCTCTAATGAACGGTTTACGCTGAATTCAATTTGAGCAATTATCCATCCCGTTTATACATGCGGGAACTACCAAACGTGTGATCAACCAGTGAAACACCCACCCGTGAATTTCATTCGGTTAATTATAGTAAATTCTCTAAATTGCACGATCGTTTCCGATATACTAAGCACCCTTCGTTAGCTCAACGCTTGAAACGTAAACCAACGAATTTTAAGAGGGGGTTAAAAAAAATTTCTCTTTGGTCGATTCCAATGATTCATTATCGAAGATAATAAACCAAAATTTGTTTATAAAAAAAAAAAAAAAAAAGAAAAGAACAGTAAAATGGGGACACTTAACATAAAACCAGTTATTTCTTCAAAAATTCGCTCTTACAGACATGCTGCGTGACTGTGGATTTTTCTTTACTTTGCTGTCCTGTTTTTTCGATTCATCTGCGTATGTCGTTTACAACGTGTGCCAAGTGGCCAGTTTTTCAAACATTTTCAAACCAAATCGGATCGTCAGCTTTCTCTTAGTTTGTCATATTCACATTTCAAACGTATCACTTCTACGGGCTTGTATTACTTCATGGGTTCTGTCAGACGTTGTTGACCCGTTAATTGTGGTTTCATAAGGCCAGAGTTGGGATCGTACAAAACTTGCCGATACCGCTGTACCTACTTCGCGAATCTGACAGTTGCAACACGGCTCAGCCGTTCTATTACGTTTCGTTCGTACCTTAAACGGACCCGAAGTTAATTTCGTCGCGGAACTGGAAGAGTCGGTTAAGTTGGAAAATGACAGTCGGGAGTTGTCGTCCTCGGGGGTAAGGCCGAGGAAGTAGCGTTAATTTGACCTTACGTTTACCCCTTCTGTCAGACCTCGAAACCTTCGTTAGAGTTGACCTCCTGCTGTGAGTCCAACCCCACTATTTACCTCGTTCCTTCTACTAGAGTTTGGTAACTCGGTTAAGCCCCCGCCCGCCATTGAGCCTCCGCTCGTCCTTCCCATCATGACGTTTTGCAAGTTTAATACCCTATTCCCCTTTTTTCCCCGTTTAAGTCCCATTCCCCTAAATCGTTGATAACGGATTTGGAATTGAAAACAAACAAACTGAATATACAAAACATAAAACTACACCCTTTAAACTCACATTCAGCAGTTGTGTTCATTCATGTGCGTTGATTTTGGTATAGGTTGAAATGTTTACACATCGATATTTCAAAACATCGATGTTTTTTTCGAAAATACCTTACCTATGGCCTACCTAAGTACAAGTACCTACCTACCTAGTTGTAAATTTTTTGGTAATTTTTGTTCTTATTACAAAACATTAAACATGAACAGTACAGTACAATCTCGTTTATCCGGACTAATTGGGACTGGCAGTGATCCAGTTAATAAAAAATCCGTATAATCCGGAATTATTGAAAGATATATAAAACCAAATGTTTTTTTAAATAATTTTAACAATTAATTTCCTTTTGGTCACGAAAAAACACAATAGGTATTTACACATTCATACAACTTACACAATACAGAAGAGCAACAGTAGGTATTGTGAATCACAACAAATATTTTATTTACACGCTTTTATTAGCGAATGTTTGAAGAAAATTGAGCTATTCTGCCGTTTTAAAGTCACCCATCTCATCTCCGAATTTGTCAAAATTTGTGAAATATCGTATAATATACCACTTATCTTGTGGGTTTTTCATCCAATTTGGAGGCAGAACAACTTATCTATGGTAGTTGGCAATCAAAACTACTTTCGTTTGTCAATTTCAGCCAGTTATTGACATTTTACGACATCCAATTTGCAGGCAAAACCACTTATCAACCGAAGTGACAAATGATTTTTCGCTTCCACCCCCCCCCCCCCCCTAGTGATTTCTCTTGCAAATTACTTAAATGGAAACTCGGGACCAGTTGTTATGTGAACAGACTTTGACTCGATGATATCCAGCTGAGATATCCAGTTTGGCTCAAGTGGTTTTTCCCTCCAAACTGAGTGCTTGAGTTCACATTATCGAAGGGGAAGAACTACTCAACTACGATTAATCGGAGCGAATCGGTGTTTTCGATATTTAACCGATATCAGCATGATCGATAGGACCTAACGTTAACATCGAGCGGCAATACGGATTCGTAACTCTAAACTCGAGTCGAGCAATGAAGGGACCAGCTAAAAAATCTAGAGGCATTTTTTGGACGTCGAAATTTGTCCTCAAAGTGGTTTTTCCTTGAAACGGCAGTCCAAAATTTTTAAAGCTCGAATTTCTGAAAAATGTTCACACCAAAATCCGTTTCAGACCTGCCTCAATTCACTGCCAAAAGACACCAAAGACAGTAAATTCAGGATAGTCTGAAACGGATTTTGGTATGAACATTTTTCAGAAATTGGATTTTCGCAAATTTTGAACCGAGAAAATTACGCACTTTCCAACTGTATAATTACGTTTGCATTTTTTTTTGGCGGATTGAGGAAGTTATGGCTATTTGAATGACTCATGTTGAAAACACGACAGAAATCTCATAAGTATAAGTGGAATTTAGAGTGAATTTTGAAAAAAGTGTTTCCAAGACTTTTTTCAAAATTCACTCTAAATTCCACTTATACTTATACTTATGAGGTATATCTATTATTTACCACGGGTACCATCGTTTGTGAATGGACATTCGTGTTTGAGTGAGTTTTTCGCGGTTCCCCGTTATTTGAAGCAATCTTGAGTTGATTGAGTTTTCAAAGCTCGGGAATGGTAAGGGGAGAGGAGTAGTTAAGGAGTAATGCCTAAGAGGGGTTTGCGAGGGTGGGAGATAACGAATTTACTTGAAGCTTTTAAGAGTTTAGCCTGAAAGACGAGGGCTAGAAACTCCGTAGAAGGCTCCATTGTAAGTTAACGTCTTGATGGGAGTCTCATGCTTCCCTAACACTTACATACGGTTCGCAACACGCATGACATACACAGTTGCACTGGTCTGAGCCGTTCGAAATAAGCGGTGATCTTGCGCAGGTTGGCTCGGTTTATATAACCGCCAAGTCTAATTTGAGGCTGCAGATAAAAAGTACCACTAAGAAGTGGTTCTTTGATAATCATTCGCCAAATATCAAAGATAATGAAACGATTACATCGATTATGCCACAATTAGAGAATTAGGTCAATAACACCATCGATATTAAATTAGTGAGAAATCGTATGGCGGGAAGCGTGATGTTAAAAAAAAGCAGCCCTAAATGGATACTGAACTGCTAAGGGAAATACGCGATTTCAATGAAGGGCTTCATCGCTCTCGGTGCTCTCGTAATGTCATGTAGAGGCGGATTGATGGTTCAATGTTTATCCCATTGATGATTTCCTTCCGACGTTTTTCCGGCCATCGCGCTTTTCCCTGAACGGTGTTTTTCATATTTTTATCATGCCAGTAACCGAGACTAATTTGATTTATTTGAATCACTACCGCATTAAGGAAGTGGTTATACAGGTTATACACCATCAGTACAGTTTCATAGGGTGATTGACGAAATACTGTACAGCTTGGAAAAATGCGGTTTGTTTTATTAAATTCCATACTTGTTCTCCATTTTGATTACTTAGGTCCTAAATATTCAGGGCAGGAAGGTGGACGCCCTCAGCGACGACGCACTGGTGAAGGCGACTTTTGAAGTTATCAGCCGCTCTCTCAGGAGCGGTAACAAACAAAATGTCAGCTATTGGTGTGACAGGAACCCAAGAGTAATTTACGAGAGATCTCTCCACTCCCTAAAAGTCGAAGTATGGTGTGCCATTTCAAAATTTGGGGTGATTGGGCCATATTTTTCCGTGGATGACGAACTGTTACCATCAGCTCTCAGAAGTCGCCTTCTTCAGTGTGTCGTCGCTGAGGGCGTCCACCTTCCTGGCATAATTTTTAGGACATGAGTAATCAAAATGGGGTGATGTATGAAATTTAATAGAACAAACCGCATTCTTGTAAGTTTGGTTGTTTTGGCTCACCCTGTAGAATTATATTATCCTCTAAAACCTCCCTCCTTCACTTCTACAGTGGTATTATCACTGTTCTCATACGCCGAGAACTTCGTTTAGCCTTTGCCTTTGAACCCAAATTATTATCATTATTAGTGAGAAGAGTAAGAGAGCTCTTCTCTGGTAGTGAAATCCCGACCGAAGAAAAACTCAAAGTCTTCAATAAAGTGAAAATTGCTACTGTTTGCTATGGAGCCCAATCTTGGGACTACTCTCCTTACGATGAGGTGGAAAAGGTGAAGCGACTTTTCCTGAAAAAAAAAACTCCTGAGATTGCCGATCAATTCCCCCAATTACATTGTTTATTGTGAGATGAAGCAGGAGTCGGTCGTTTTGACTACTTTCAAGATGAATGCCGAATACCTCGCGAAAGTACTCAGGCTCCGGAACGGCTGGTTCCCCAAGATTACTGCGCTGGAAATGATAGGTGGAGGATTTGGCTGGGAACGTTCAGTCATTTTCTGGATTCAACGCCTGGCAATCCCTTCGACCCTTCGAGGTTCAAGGAACTTACGAAAGTGATTTCTTCCAATTTTTCCCAGGAAGAGATGAATTCATACGGGAACACGTCTTTTCTATTTATGAGAGCTAGATCGTCAAAAGAATGAAACTTGGTCGTCTCTTTAAATTCAGGAACATTTTTTGCCAATGTGTCCAGACTTGCTGACATAAACCTGAAGGTGTCAACGTATCGAATTTTGTGCGAAAATTGTACTGATAGGCCAGAAAAAGTGCTTCCAGGATACTCGTCGAGAAAAGGCAAACGCCGCGCAGTTCCGCCTCCTGCACCAACGTCTCAACCTGGAAGTGGACAATGTCAGGAATCATCACGGTATGAGGCCATGGTTGTTCTGAAATATCGTGGTAAACTCCTGAATCTTAACTGGCAACCTTGGATCCATCATAGAATCAAACTCTGTATGCAGAAATCATCGTTTCATGATTTTTTCCATCGTCGAAGGTCGATGATATGAGGTATGTAGGGTCCTGCTACAGAAATGGAGATCCTTGATTGGTGGGATATTGTAGGGTGGCCTGGGAACGGAGGTCTAGGTATGAGTTGATACCAGAGGTCTCTCGAATACTTAATACTCATTCAGAAGTTCAAATTGGAAAACTAGTCTGTCAAAAAAACCAGACTACATCGTACCTTTGGGTATTGAACATTGATGACATCCAACTCCCTCACGAGTAGCGGCTTGATCATAATACATTCTCAAGATGGAGATGGCCAGGCGGTCCCGCCGAAAAAAACCCAATTTAGTTGAGCTTCCGTTAAATGTTTCTACGTAGAAAAGGTTCTGAAAGACGGAAGAGCTGGGCAACTGAACGTGAACTTTGACCTTAATCAAGGAGCGACTCTTTCCCTACGTTTCCTTTTTTACTCCCCGCTCCCTCGGATTACTATCATCTTCTGAAGGATCTTTGTGAAAGAAATGTCGTCTCGACTCGTTGAATAGAGATGGACGGGAAACAGAAATGGCCGCTTGTGGAGGGATCAATTCTCACGAATGGATGTCTGGTGAATAATCAGTCGACAACAGTTTGTTTTGTCCAACAAAACACTAACACCCAGTAAAAATCGTATTATCGCCTCTCAATATCACGCCTCGCAAATATCATTCTACAGCGATCGAAAAGTGGTATGAGAATAGGCTAAGGGCAAACTGTAACTGGCATATTGCCGATCTTGGGCCTGTCTAGCTGGGCTAATCACCCTTCCACACAATTATTATGATGCTTAGGCCATTTTTTTTTTTTTTTTTTTTTTTTTTTTATAAACGCATAAATGCGTTTATCGTAGGCCATTTAAACGCATAAATAAATTTATTTATGGTAGGTTGTTAAGCATGTTTAATTATGCATGTTTATTCATGCTTGTATTAATTATTAATACATGCATATGTACATACCCACATTGTACACACATGCTCGAGTAAACTCGTGCTGAGGTGTGGTGTGTGAGGTGAGGTGTGGTTATTTTCACTACAATTATCAGTCCTGAGACCCAACACATTAATTTTTGATTATGAATATGAAAATAAATATCATTAAATGATATTTAGGTGTTGTATCATATTATTTATATTAATTTTTATGTATTTTAAATCAGATGACTTTGCTGATTTTAAGTATTAGGTTAAAATTTAACCATCTAAAATTTCAGTCATCTGATTTAAAATACATAAAAATTAATAGAAATAATATGATACAACACCTAATATCTTTATGGGAATAGATGTAAATTGGACATTAAACCATAATAAGAACAAAATATATTATAATTAGTTCTTATTACTGATTCCAGTTCTCCCTTACAGAAGTAATTACTAGTAAGTAATTAAAACTTCGATGCCAAATGTAATGTAAATGCCAACTGTAAATGAAAGAAGAACTGGAGCTAAACTCTAGGGGTAAGATTAAAGAATAGAATAGAATAGCTTTATTTATATATCTGTACAACATCGGGCTAGGTAGCCCGCTCTTCCTGTCATACAGAAGATTCCAGGCTTTACATCTCTCTTTAAAGAGAGTAAGGAATAAGGAATCTAGCAGAAAATAAATTTTACACGTAGAAAATGAATCTTTCATTGAAGCATCTGTCGTCACAGGCTATCCCAAATGTTGCCAATACATAATGGATAATTAATATGACAGAGCGACGACACCACAGAATGTTCAATCCTCTTGATGTCGATGGGTGGATTGTACAAGTATTTGTTTATTCGTCCGTTATTTGTTTATAAATGACTAGCGGGCCGGCTCGAATTCACTTAAAAAATTGACGAGACGACGACTGTGGGAGTAACAGTCGATTTCAGAGGTTCATTATTGATAATAGCGAATAAAAACCTCGAACGAACTAACAAACGGAATCGCATCAATACTCATGCTCGATCGTATCGACTTACAACAGATTACCTACGACTCTTGTTATCATCGGAGGTGGAACGTCGCCCCGTTCGGGTTTCAGTAGCTCCGACCGTGTTTTCGAGTATAACGCGATTATCGGTCAGGAACACGGCAGTCGTCCTTGTAAGCTCTTTCCGAAACAGCGTTCGAAGTTGTAGGTCCGGCCTGACGACTTGTACGATCCTCCGTTTTCCGGTATAAATTATGAAAATCTTCGACGACGAGACCGAATTCGATCATATTCGTCACTTGAAAACGGCTGTTTTCGACCAAAACAGTTGAAATCGAGGGGATGGAACAGAACGCTCTGAGGCGTATTTATGTTGTTGACGATTTCAAATTCGAATCGAAATTCTGTTAGAACAGATGGTCTTGATTAAACCAAGTTACAGCCTGAAACATGGTTGTTCTTAAGAAAAATCACCTTATCCTGGCTCTTGATAATTTTAGTTTTAATTACGTAGATGAGTTTTTAGGCAGATGGATAGGTATCTAAATTATCTTGTTAAGGCCATAATATGATTTATTATATTATGATTTATTTTCCCTCGCCCTTTTGCAATTCGTGATTGGGACTATGAGTATTTCGATTGTTTTCGTAGCACATCATCACCATATCGGTCAGTTGGTTTTGAGTGAAACGCGGCTTGTTTTACACACACAAGGAGTTTCACAGTGAGACTACCAACCGGATCACGACTTTCATTGGTTACTTCTCACGACTGTAGATAAAATATTTACAATATTTATGACGTCGTAACGTAAAGGGTTTGCAACGTCTCATCGCAAATTAGAGCTGATATGCATTCCTAGAGTTCAAGAAACGCTTTTGGTACCATAACACGTTTTCTCTGAGCATCCTTCTGGGTGTAGAAACCTACCCCCCTGTGTACAAACCCATCTAACTATAATTATTATAGTTATCAAGAGCCAGGTTAAGGTGATTTTTCTTTAAAACGACCATGTTTGAGGCTGTAATCCCGGTTTAATCAAGCCCTATTAAAACAATTATACAGGGGTGCAGATAGGAACAGGCTGGTTCTCAATTTGGATTCAGCATGAATAATCCTGAAAAAAAGAATTGCCCTCTTTTATATGGGTGATTTCAAAATTATAGGTCATTTCCAGCTCAACTGTTTTGGTTTATTATCTTCGATAATGAACCATTGGAATCGCCCAAAGAACAATTTTTTTTACCCCCCCCCCCCCCCCTCAAAATTTGTTGGTTCACGTTTCAAGATACGGAGATTCAGAAAATCGAATAAAAAAAAATCCATCCGTCCGCCGTACGCCGTCCGCGCCACTTTGCTCAGTTAGCGTTGAGTTAAAATTACGACTTTTTTTATGGGTTTCGACCAACCCCACAATGGTCCTCGAAACTTTTCATAACCCTAGGTCAAGGGGAAGGGGTTCAAAACGAATTTTGAAATTTTGAAAATTTCATATCTCGAAAAATTCATATAGAACGGTATGTTTTTTATTTCATTTTTAGATAGAATTTGTTCCGTAGAATTTTTTAAGACCATCCGCAGCTTCGTACGACCAGCCGTTCGTTCACAATGAGGGCTCAAAGATTGTGCCTCACAACACGATCGTGTATCAAACTGTTGAAATACAGGTCCATTTTCATACTAACAAGCTCTTTGGAACATCATATGGCTTAAGTGATGTCGAGTTTGTTGTTCTGAGGTGCGTTTCGTGCTACGGAAATGAAGGTAATTTCGAATGTTTGTTGGTAGGTACTTCTTTTATAGAAAAATTATTACTTACGTAGTATTAAAAACCCCAGAATTATATCGTATTAATTAATCATAATTAATAATAATTATTATACGAATTATAATAAATACGAATTATTAATACCTAACAATAAATTATAATAATTTTCACTAGGTACTTGATAAAATGGTAATTGATAATAATAATTAATCTAACATTTAGGATCTAGACATTTAGACCTAGTGATCTAGACAGAAGGGTGATCTGTACAAAGAAGATAATGAACCGTTGTTTCAAATCTGAAATACATGGAGCTTCAACTGGCTTTTTACGTTACAGAAGATTAATGGGATCAGTCTTGATACCTTGATCATAGTTGTGTTGTGTGATACGTGTCACCTACATCATTACGTACTTTTGTCATTTTATGTCTTTACTATGGCACATAACTCAAAAAGTGTGACATTACGGTGTGACTAAGAAAGTGACTATGAAACATTAAGTGTTTTCAGAAATTTTCTAATGATTTTCACGTACAACCGATTCGTTGCTACGGAACTTTAACTTCGCCAGTTATCATCGTACAAAAATCGTTCATCACTCGATGGATAGCTCTCGATTTACCTAACAATATTACGTTAACCACTGCGGTGTGCGTGGCCGACAAGCTGCGGTATGAGCGTGATTGTTTAAATAATTGTTTACAAACAGGTGATCATTCTCAATAATTTATATAACAATTTTTAAATAAAAAAAAAATGAAGTACGTGGTGTGGGTGTGGGAGGGGGCGCAAAGACATGAAATGTCCCTCGTGGTTGCGTACTTGTACGAAAGCTGTACATGTCATAGGCTTTGACGTACAAGTTGGCCTCCTGCCAGCCGTCTGACGTCATAGGCTCGTGCGTCATAGGCTCTGACATACTAGTTGGCCTCCTGCGAGCCGTCTGACGTCATAGGCTCGTGCGTCATAGGCTCTGACGTATTAGTTGGCCTCCTGCCAGTCGTCTGACGTCATAGGCTCGTGGGCCCCTTAGTGTGGTCCGATTCTGCCTATATACGAACTTAGCCTGTAGATTGCCAAGACCGATTTTTTGTGCAAATTTGAACTTTTTAACTCAATTCTATCGAGAGTTATCGTCTGGAATGACACATACATAAATATAGTGTTATGATCTTGATGACTAGTGGAAGTATATGGATGCGTTGAATGACCAAATACTAGTCGGTGGTGTGAAGGTTTTTTATTCCACGACGTTTAGGGCCCAGTTCCTGGGCAGAAACGTCGTGGAATAAAAAACCTTCACACCACCGACTAGTATTTGGTCATTCAACGCATCTACATAAATATATATATAAAACACATATAATTTTTGGTGCCGTTGGCAGTGGATTCAGGATGGTCTGAAACGGATTTTGGTATGAAAATTTTTCGAAAATTCGAGTTTTAAAAATTTTGGACCGAGAACAATAGCTTACATTGTCTTCGAAAATTCGCTAATATAGGGATTACGTTAAAAAAAAATTTTAGGTGAGGCGTTCTTCATTCTAACGGCAGATATATTTTTATACCTGTCAAGTACATCACAAGTAGGTACTAACATATAAACTTTATTAAATGATGTATTAAATGAGTTAGAATGACTAAAACAGTCAAAGGGTTCAAATAAACGAATCGGTTTTCAAATGAACTAGTAGGTTCCCAAATAAATATCTTATATACTATATACCTACCTACTAGCTCGTATATTACGTATAAAACTAGAAAGTTTTTTCTTTTGGACAGTGGCAGACAGAACCAATCTGGTTCCTAATGCGGATTCAGCATGAAAAATCCTGTAAGAATTTATCTCTTTAATTGACCAAATGTCAAAAATAAGTCGCAATATAAGTCAACTATTTGTACTATTTCATGACTAAATTAAATTTGGTGTCGGTAGTAGGTCAAGTTGCCGTATCGAGGGCCTGTCAACACTCATTGGAGCGACAGCGACGCCGTGTAACACCCCCCCCCCCCCTCCACCCTCCCACATCACGTACGGTCCTCGACGTGTTCGGACGAGCGTGCGTCGCTAATCGATGTCGACTCACCCCCAACGTGATTACGTTTCGTACGTTTACCTGACTCCAGTTCTCCCTCGACGTCTCTCTCTCTCGCGTCCCCCGAGCGTTGCTAGACCTCGAGGGATCCGAAAGCTCGTGCGTTTTCGGGGACGTTCGTGAAGAGGGAGGCGGCAAGGGGGAGCGGGCGTTCCGACGCCGGGGGCGGTGGGGGGCGGCAGGAGGGGGACGGGCCGCCTCCAGTCAGTGCCGGTGCCCTCGCGGAAGATGAGACCCCTCCGATGGCAGGCTCTTCTAGCCGCTACTCCTCCTACAACTGCCTCACATCTTGGGATTCCTACGACAAAATCCCAAGGTACAATAAAACCGTTAAATTCCCCCTTTCCCAAACCCCATTAAAAAAACACTAAAAACAATAAATAAAAAACCCCAAACACCTCAAATCCCAACTTCGACCGAAACAATTCAAAAACAAAGCCACCAAAACAAACACAATTAACACAGAAAAGCAATAAATTATATTGTATTAACCACAAAAGTAATATATGCCTTCCCAACCCATATAAATTGACCTAAAAGTACCCATAAAGAATTTAAGGATAATTAGTGAATTCGGTTTTAGAACCAGCTAAACACAAAGATGTACCGATTTACATTCGATAATACCTATGGAGAATAAGGAGAATCAAGATCGAAAAGGTCCCTAAATCGTACTTGTTTGTGTCAATGTAAGATGCAATACCCAACCACTACATATACGCATTTATTTAAAAGAAATAATAAATCCAGTCATGCATCATGGCTATAAGAGCGAATTTTCGAAGAAATAACTGGTTTTATGTAAAATGTCTCAATTTCACTGGTTTTATAACAAATTTTGTGTCCATTATTGCCGAGTAACACCTGAGTTTATAGATTATTCAACGCTGAACACGATGGTGAAGTCAGAATTGCGATATCTAATTTCGCTACCAGGTTAGAGGTACGAACCGTGAAGAGCATCTCAAGTAACAACCACGTTTCTTCATCATCAAAGTGCTCCAGTTTGAGAACGGAGTGAGATATCGAAATTCTGACTTCACCATCGTGTTCACCATTAAAACACGTTTCAAATGAGGTGTAAAATGGGCAATTTATTCTTGATTTTCCCCCCTTAAACTCCCCAAAACCACCCCCTAGAGTTGCCCGATTTGGCCCATCGACGAATTTAGCCTTTTGATTACCAGGACGGATTTGTGTGCAAATTTGAACTTTGTATCTCAATTCTATCGAGTGTTATCGTCTGGAATGACACATACATAAATATAAATGCATATGATTTTTTGGTGTCTTTTGGCAGTGAATTTTCGGAAATTGGATTTTTAAAAATTTTGGACCGACAAAAATAGTTTCTTTTTTTGGACATTTGCTAATTGAATACAATTTTAGTCAGTTTATCAAGTTTCGATTTCGTTTTTAGACGTGCGTATTGCAGATCTTCAAATCTCGACCCGCATTTGGCTGAGTTGTAAATAATGTATTGAACTCGGTGACGTCATCAGATACCATTTTAAATCTTTATTGCCCTCCTTCTCGATAGAAATAATTCAGAGTCGTTTGTTTTCTTGATGAAAATGTCAAGGAAAAAACGAAAAAGTAAATTTATCATGGAATTCGTAAGTCGATTATTAATGAAACTAATTCTGGATCTTGCGTACATTAAACTTAGTGTAATGACGTCATAGTATGGTAGTAACCAACTTACGTTCGTCGTGGTATTTGCGTATTTGCGGCGCGTCCAAAGGCTTATGTTCACTGTGTTGATTGGGGCTGTTGTCTGATGGCGACTACCACTTGAGACAGATGACGTCATTATACGATTCTAACCAACATCCTGTCCAAGGTGGAAATCACTTCGTGACGAAGGTCCATTATGCGTAATGGTAATTAGTGTATTCAACAACTTATTACGTCATACAATAGTTCTCTCTATTCACGTCACAACCCAATCACCATAATATAACTACCATTTGAGTCTCGGTTGATGACGTCATTATGCAGTAGAAACCTAAATACTCAAAATACGTATATTATACGGCATGGTATACGGCAAGTTCGGAATAATATATTATATTATGCCGAAATTTGATGATTCCAAATGATAATTATTGTAATAAAAATCTTGAAACGTAAACCTTCGAATTTTGAGTTTTTTTTTCTTGGGCGATTCCAATTGTTCATTATTGAAGATAATTAACCAAAACATCTTGATTAACTCAATACACTGTACTAGCGTATTATCTCATAAAGTAGCTCCTTCTAGGCCTCCTAACTTATCACCTTGACCACCAAGTAAGACTGGGCTGATGACGTCACTACACGATACTCCTTTCATGCTCTTCAGCACAAAAATTTGCTTTGACTTGGAGGTTGCACTTAAAATTACTTGCAATGTTCATACATGAATTCCACATTGTTTATAAACATAGTCAAATACGAGTACTTCGATCTACTCACGTCATAAGTGAGGCTGTAGTCTGATCACCTGGACCACCACTTGAAGCCAGACTGATGACGTCCCTGTAGGATTATAAAATATTACAAATTGTTTATTGTTAGTGATTCTTACTCGTAATAATGAATTCAAAAACACCTAAAATATTTTAAGGGCCATTCCACCAGAAAGGGTGAATCCGAGATTCTACTTTTCAGAATACTGAAATTCACAAATAAATTCTGAAAAAAATCAAGGACGTTCGTCTAGCCCACTTGAAGCTAATTCCTTACTCATTCAAACAGGAACAGGATTAATTAGCCAATTCAAAATTGATTAAGAAATTGCAGAGGTGTGATGAACGAATGTCATCGCCAGCATTATTCTTTGAAGCATTTTCTCAACTAAACTGTGCTCTTCATGACTCGATTCGTCGTTATTTGAGTTTTGATTCTTGGGTTGAGGTAGGAAACTTTTGTAGACACCCATTGCTGGTATTTCACGGATGCAGACCCATCGAAAGTATTGAACAAAACATTCTTGGATTGGCAAGTTTTGCACTTCTTGAACGGGCTCTGAGAGTGGGTTGCAGCACATTTCCCTCTTGAGTTTTTCTGGATCCTGCTTTCCAATAACTTTGGCGTTGTACAACCTTCTCAAACATAATCTGAAGTTCTCGTGCTTTTGGCATAGGCAAGTTTCTCTCTTGGCAACGTTTGGTGGGATTATCTAGAAGGGTTTTAGTGTACAGAATGATGCGTATGAAAAGCTGTACTGAACAGAGCCCAATGGCTGTGCGTTACAGACTTAAAGGTCAGCAGTCAGCATATCCTGTTCCACAGGGAATTAGTTAGAATTTTATAACTTCTAAATTATCCATTTTGTTAACCC
Organism: Stenodema calcarata; assembly: GCA_963920205.1. Taxonomy (NCBI): domain Eukaryota; kingdom Metazoa; phylum Arthropoda; class Insecta; order Hemiptera; family Miridae; genus Stenodema; species Stenodema calcarata. Next base: position 16,271,011 of record OY986061.1, on the reverse strand, counting down.
ATTTCCCGCCGTACGACTCCAACTAAAACCCACCCAATTGGACCAACGTGCAAAATTTTAAAATTTCAGACAAAACAAGGATGAACGGCGTACAGAGACATTGAATTTACATTGAAACAGTGACTACATTTAAGGGACAAAACACAATGCAAATACATAGTTGAGAAAGTTGGGTCTGGACATGGTGAAAGAGTGTCATTTAGATTTAAATGTCTCCCATTTAAATTCTATTTAAGGGATCACTGATGAATGGAATTCGTTAAACAAGTGTGTTAGTAAATTTTCCCGAGTTTTCTCAAGTTGAAAAAGTGCACTAGGGAATGGCTGGATGCTCTGGACAGCGATTAGCCCTTTCTGGTGGAATGTACTCGGAATACGTCTGTAGTACATCAAATACGTATGTACTTAGGTCATAACTGAGGCTCCTATACGCTCACCTTGATTACCACTATGATTTGATGACGTCATAATAAGATTGTAACCATGTAAACTCTGTGACATACTAAACACTGATTATAGAAGGCTGAATGATAATGAATGTACTCAAAACACCCTAATCACCGATACCAGGATCGCATCCAAATGACGTGATACTTAGCATTCATTCCACATAATGTTGAACTCCGAAGTGGTTTGGTTGTGAATCCAACCGACGAAAATTGATCAACAGGCTGAATCAGCTTCGGTTGATACGAGGTTTCGACCCCAATTCCAATAAAGTGGAGCCGCCTATCTGATGCGACATATTTTGCGATCGGTTCGACATGAAATCGCGATTCCCAACGATAGAAACGACGGCGGGTATCGATCCGAAACCCAAACTACTTCCTTTAGAGCGATCAGCAACGCTCAGCCTAGCGAGGCGGTTGATAGACAAACGTCAATGGTGGCCGAACAATTGCAGCTATAATACTCTTAGCTGGGGAAAGTAATGAACGGGCAATATCGATGATTGGTTTTGTTTAAATACCAGCGGGAAAAATACTGAATGGGCGTTTCAGTTAATATGATTGGATTCGTCGGAATAAAACGTTCTACCTACGTCACTCGTCTTGGAGTTCTTCTCGGTTCACCATTGTAAGGGCATGCCAGGTCGTATGTATGGGAAGTACGTCGAACCACGTATTCATTTAGTAGAATATGTTCAGTCGAGCATGATGTATGAGTGACATAAATGCAAATACTCGTATACGTACGAAGATATCAGAATATGCCATTCCAGACACATGTTACTTGATGTTTGGGAGCAAAACGATTGATCACATTTGCTCCACTCAATGTCCTCATCAGTTGGGCGTTTCGGTTCATTATTTCACGCGCAAAAATCACAAAAATGTCAACACAATGTCCAATTAGCAGGATTGTACTTCAAGGACCGGTACAATTGGCTGAGATACTAGTTTACCAAGTTAGTCTAACGTTTACCTAGGATTGTGGCTTTGCGAAACCCTTAAATTCCTAATCTATGTTTGATGTCCCCAATTATCGTGTTAAGGACAAATTTGAGACTGATTGCTCGTAATAACACTTACTTTTCTAATTAAATTATGAGATAGTGTTTGATCATTGTAACCATTTTGAAGTATTTTCTAAATAAATGTTTCAATAATTTCAAACAGCAAATTTTAGATGAAGAAAAAAACTCCTGAAGCATTTCCACCGATCCCACCATTCGTTAAGACAACATCACCTAACTCTCACGATTTTTTGATCGGAGCATTAATTCATCTTAAATCATGGTAGGGTACTTCTGGGGAGTAGGTTAGTAAGCTAAAACTACGATAGTACTTTTAATGTGACATTACTGGTAGTTTGGGAATGAAAGAGTATTCGGTCTGTCTCTCCTTAAAAGTTAGGAATAGTGGGTTAGCTATGTTGCTTCTTCAATCGGAATCTTCAATCTTCTTCGGAATCTCGACATTTATGGATTCATCAAGATACGCAGAATCCAAAAATCCCCATTTGAAATAAACAGAGAACTACACAATTCGGTCTGCAGGCTCGAACCCGCCCGAGGATGAACCTTGAAACTTTTCATACCCCTAGCTCAATAAGAAGGGGTTCAAAATGAATTTTGAAAACTTCACATCTCGAAAATTTTAAATGGAACGGTATAGTTTGTTACACGAATTTGATTCAGAGAGTTTTTGAGCCCAACCGGAGCGTTCTACCACTAGCCGTTCGTTCATAATTAGGGCTTAGGTAGAACCGATAAAAAATCTTCAACATGACCGTGAATCAAACAGTGGAATTTTAGGGCAGTTTTTATGATCGCGAACAGCTGATTAAGATATCAGATGATTTTGTGGTATCGAGCACAATATTTTTGCTCACTACGTGAATACACACATTATAATATTATGAATATTGTCTCTTCTTTTCGCTTGTCTGTGTCAGTGAGTACCAAAGTTTTTCCTAAGTGGCAAACCCGACAAAGTTCATACAACATTTAACTCTCCTTCAAAGTCCGCAGACTTAAACCGTTTCTCGTTTACTCCAGAATGATCTACTCGCGCTCTATCATGCCATAAACAAGATAATTATTGGCACGGACAGCTCCTTGCCAATTTCCTCGGGGTCTGTTTCTTTATAGAGTCTACGATCCGTTGTTACCATCGGCCTCAGCTCGTTTTTTTCCATCTAGAAGTAATCATGTTGACACGAACTGGTGTAAATACTGGAGGCACACATCGGTTCATTTCCCCTTGAGTGGGAGTAATCCTATCCGTCCCGAATACCAGCGATACGAGGAAAAAAATCGGCACTCAACGTCTTCACCGGATCTGGAGGGGAAGGGTTTGTTGTTTCTGATGATGAAACCGTATAGTCAAAAGAAATCTACCACTTGTACTGACAAATTGTTAAATGCTTTGTTTATTTCGACGTACATAATATGCGTGTGATATTCTGTATATTATACAGAATATCACACGCATGCAATGAGGGAGTTTTCGCTCAAAAAATGAGAAAAGACTTGAAAAAACGATTGCAACACTACATTAAATGCCTTGGAAATTTTGAAGGAAGCCCTTCTTACTCACCTTCTCCCTCTTCTTCGTCTTCTTCCTCTTTATCTACCCTACTACTACAGTCCATGAAGGTCCTGGGCCTTGTCGACCACTGCCTTCCACTCCTTCCGGTACACTGCTTTCCTTCTCCATCCACAAAATTGCCTCGTTTTTTGGCGGTTAACAGGTCTTTGACAGACGCTGGCACGAGGGACTGCTCCACAAACTGAGAAAGCACCTTCCAAATAACTTGATTTCTCTGATGACAAGCTATCTGACAGACCTCTAAAGTAAATGTTCAGAACGAACTTTCCCCTTTTCCTCAAGATTCATTCTGGTGTACCACAGGGGAGCGTTATGTTGCCATATTTGTACATTTTCTTCTGCCACGATCTTTGCTTAACTTCGTTTCGTGCATGGTTTTACAGCCACCGATTCAAGCTTTGAATCAGCATCGAACAAGCTACAATCATCCATGGAACCTACTGAACCAATGGTGCTCCACATGGCACACGAAAATAAATCCCTCCAAGTCATAGTCGGATATACAATGAACTCCCCATAACGTATTCAAGTAAGCCCGTTCCTTCAACTTCCTGACACAGCTGCCTGGGTGTGATAGCAGACCACTGATACTAGAGAGAAAGACCTTTCATATTCACGTGACAGAACTAATAAAGCAACTCAGAAATCGTATCGAGCTCCTGAACCCCTCACTCATACTGTCCCCACTTATCCGTAAACAACATACTTGAGATATACAAAACGATCATAAGTCCTACGTAAACCTACCAATTGCATGCTATTCCGTCGTCTTGAGCAACAGCAAAATTTGACCCTCCAAAGGAACATTGTCAGGAACGCGAAATTGTACAGTGATTTTCGGCTGGACAGCCCATCTGAATATCGGAAAAAATTATGAGAACGTTCTAGAAAATGCCAGGACCATTGCGAACCCACTATTTTGCAAGGCCTTGGGCGATATGATCGGCTGAAATCAATTCGTCCTCAATCAAAATTCTACCAACCATGTTCGACAACGTCTGACCTCTACGATCAACAATCTCAAAAAACCATTTCAGTTATATAGATTTACATTATTTTATTTATTAATTTTGACTCATAGACCAATTAATCGCTCCTGATGTTTAATGCGAAAACTACAGATGGTCGTAGGATAAATTTTGTCCGTTGGTACCCCACCTGGTATTTGGAGGGTTAAACAAATGAATAAACTTCTACTGGACCCTATGAAGAAGTTCGGTTTCCTCATTCAACCCTCTTGATCAAATCGTCCAATTTTATTAAAACTTTCCCATCCACGAGAAGGGTAAGATATGAAACACGCTGAGGACCACTACGTATTTCTTCTTAACGGGAGTTGTGGGTTCGATAGCCTCAAGTGACGCAAATCACTGCCTGTCACCGTTAGATTACACCGGAGTACTTGTGACATTCACACGTTTACCGATACTTAACTGACACTTATTGGATGTCGAGTGAATGGACGATAATCTAGTCAATGAGAAAAAGAGAGAAGAAGTGTTTTGATTGAACTCAAGTGGAATGGAAGTCGAGAGGATCCAGGGGGACATTGTTGTGGTGGGAGATAGGGGATTAAAAGGGATGATGGGTCGAGCAAGCTACATTCACAAAAATAAACCTTGAAGGGCGTTCCGAATCGTTTAAACCTCATTGAACCACACAAAAAATAAACGTTCTTTCTTTAAGCTTGAAAAAAATTGTCGAGCGAGCTAAATTCAATTTGTTACTTTTAAAGTCAAACACAAGAAAACATGCCCACTCCAGGGTTGTACATTTTAAATATCCCAGTTTCAGGCCATTTTTTCGGGTCTAAAACTTCATTTTTTGCCCTTTTCAAAGGATAGCTGATGAGGAACATTTATGGGGCCCATTGCTCCTGAGTCTGTGGAACTTTCCGTAAGATTCAGCCATAATTCTGGTAGTTGAGAACTGGCCTATGAAGTGATCTTAAGGTTACTAATATTTTAAATCGTATTTGCTAACCTGTAGTGGTGTTTCTTAATGTTTTAAACGTCATTTTTACCTCGTTACTAATACTGGAGAAAAAATAAAATCTATAGAACGAATTGCCTTCGAGTCTCCCTCACCGAATAAAACCATATGGACAGAACTGGCCGTTAAGACGGCAAGAATCACGTCGACGTATCTTGCCATTTGAGTGATAGTACTAGTTGCTCTCTCTAGCATCACGGAATACATCAATCACCGTCTCAACGCTCTCTCATTTGTATCCACCTGAACACCCATTGACAAAATAAACTGCTCTACCCGTCGATAGCCCGCCACTTTTGTTACTCGTCGAACGATCGGCAGTCACTCCTTTCTGACACTAATGCCTTTTACTTCCCATTGATACATCGCAGGAAGTTGTGGTATAACGTGAAAATGAATACCTCGAGTCTAGCGAGAGAAAGGTGAAGCAAGAAGACACACTTTGTTACCTCGAAGAACCCATAGACGAACCTCGTGAAGATCAAGGGGTTTCAGGCTGAGGTTGGTGGTTTCTCAAACACCAAAGGCCTGAAAAACGGATGCATGTGAAGTGCTAACAATACAGAAGCATTTCAGAATCCTGTGACAAGATCGAGGTTAACTACTCACAGAAATGTAGTGAAGTCCCTATTCCATGAAATAACAAAGGATCTGTGTTAGCAGATCAGTCCTCATCTCAAGTGGTTCCGTCCAAAAGTCAGGAAACCGTCACAATCGAATAGAAGCAAACCCAGCATTCTTATGTCATCCTGCAGCGGCTATACTTGATTTGCCATAATTGCCTTATTCAGCTCCCAATCATATTTTCTGCGTTGCTTTGTCAGTGACACTGTAGCATTCGACTATTTCTACGACCACCTATTCTTATGAGTTCTTGGAGGTGCAAAAGTGGCTACTTGGAGTGGTTACTCAAGGTTGCCCATCAGGTGCATATCCATCCAATGATCAGAGGTTAATGTAGATGGTTAGAGGTATTAAGTGGTTATTAAGAACCCATAGACGAACCTCGTGAAGATTAAGGGGTTTTCAGGCTGAGGTCGGTGGTTTCTCAAACACCAGGTCTGCAAAACCAGGTCTGCAAAAACAAAGGTCTGCAAAACGGATGCATGTGAAGTGCTAACAATACAGCAGCATCTCTGTTTCCACAATCCTGTGGAATCAGGGGAGTTTAACTAGCTGCCCATTCAGCTTCGTTCACCACCTACTCACAGAAATGTAGTGAAGTCCCGCTTCCATGAAGAACATAAAGGATCTGTGCCACCAGAACAGTCCTCATCTCAAGTGGTTTGTCCAAAACTCAGGAAACCATCACAATCCTTAACAACCAACAAATCAAGCAATCGAATAGAAGCAAACCCAGCATTCTGATGTCATCTTGCAACGTCATAATTGCCTTATTCAGCTCCCAATCAAAATTTCTGCACCGCCCAACTTGTCTAATCAGTGGCAATGTGGCATTCGACTATTTCTTCGTCCACCCTTTATGGCCTATTCTAATGAGTTCTTGGACTCCCTGAGGCGCAAAAGAAGCTACTTGGAGTTGCCCATCAGGTCCACATCCGTCCAATGATCCGTGTGGACGGATTCTTCGGGTTATTAAGTGGTGAGGAGTATTGTTGTTTCAAGTTATAAAGGAGGCCCTGAAAAGGTCTCCAACTGATGAGCAGTGATGCATAACATAGCCCAAGGATATTTCCATGGGATGTACACTGTAGGTATACAATATAAGTGTACAATTTTGTATAGGAAATTACCGAAAGTGCTGAAACAAATTAATTTACTCTTGTGAGGACACTTAATTAGGACTTGTAGGGGCAGGAGGAGCAGGTAGTCCAAGGTACTCGTACTTTCGATTTCATGCAAGAGTGTAATTGCTAGTTTGGCTCGGCAGCAAAGGGAAATGAAATGGAAATAGGGAACTGGTTTCTGTGGAGTGGCCTAAACCCTAAAGCGTGCCGTATTTGCATTTCCATTGTGAGATGGGATCTTCTCTAGAAGTTTCAGGATATCTTCGGGATGGGCACGTTGGATCCACAAATAACGAGCATTTCAGATCTTCTTGGTGGCGGCAGCGATATGCCCTTTGGGTAATTGAGGGACTGTTGATCCAACCGTCGGGCTTCGTAGTAATTTGTTCCGTATGACGTAGCGGACCCAGTTATCATTTCATTTAGCAATTGGCATGCTGATGAAATGTGCGACATCTCACCGATGCTGTTAAAAGTCACATTTTAACAGCTCTCGTTGACACAGATATATCAATATCAGACTTTTCATGCACATCAGTGGTTTGCTCAAACATTGGTGATATGTTACTTGTTGCGTGCACTCTGGACGAACTTTCTATTCGTTGTCAGATCCAACGATACGTCAGTGAACGTTGCATCAAGAATCGAGTGCACCGAACTATCGAGTGAACTTACCGAAGAGCGTAAACAGGCCATTCAGATTTGATTCGTGCTTTATTTTCCAAAACTCCGTCTCCGACAGAAGCCTCCCTTAATAATTCGTCCGACCCATTTCGGCTCTGTCCGCATTTGGGGTCAGTTCATCATCGATCCGTGCACGACCGAACTCGAGCTTTCCGTTTCCGAAGAAGGTTTGATCACTGGAATTTACCTTTCAAAACGGTTTCGTAGGTTATAAAGGGTTATCCGTCCTTCCCACGCGACCGCCTTCGGCTTTTCCGGGTTGACTCGGCAAGTCGCTACTTAACCCGTTTTTGATTAAATTTTCAGGAGTGAAGCGAAGTCGGTTCGGGGGAAGATCTGATGGGTGTTTCAACTACACGGAGCGGAGGTTTTGAGGTAAGCGGATGTTGGGTAAAACGAACGAACTGCGAAGGTAGGAATTCTCTCTGATGGATGGTAATGGCCTCGCGTTTAAGAATCCCACATTAGGCTGTAAGTGGATCCTTGTTCTCTCGCGTCTAAATTCAACAGAACTAGAAGTGCCCTAGTAATGACATTTAATATGTTAATGTTGATGTGAAATTGCCCCTTCAACGACAAACAACGGATTTTCTTAATTGTAGGGCATATTTTACTTCAAAGCTCCAAAAACTGAAAATTAAAAAAATCCACAATCATGCAGCATGGCTATAAGAGCGAATTTTCGAAGAAATAAATTGTTTTATGTAAAATGTCTCCATTTTTCTGGTATTATAACGAATTTTGTCTCCTTGTTTTGGCGAGTAACACCTCAATTTATAGACTTTTCAACGCTGAATCCGATGGTGAAGTCAGAATGGCGATATCTCATAACGTTATCAGATTAGAGCAGACTAACCATGAACAACACCTCAAGTATCAACCACGTTTCTTCATCTTCGAAGTTCTGACGCAATTCTGACGTCATCGTCGTTTTTAGCGTAAAAGAAACCTGTAAAATGAGATGTCACTTGTTAGACTGTTTCATTTTGGGAATTTATGGGTAGTTTTTTCCCCCTAAAACTCCCCAAAACCCCCCTTAGAGTGGCCCGATTCTGCCCGTCTACGAACTTCATTTTTGGTGTCTTTTTGCAGTGGATTCAGGATGGTCTGACGCGGGTTTTGGTATAAAATGTTTTCGGAAATTCGAATTTCAACGAATTTTGGACCAAGAACAATACCTTGTGTTTCTTCGAAAATTCGCTAATAGCTACATTGCAAATAATAAACCTTTACACGTCTTTAGTTCTCCACAGCCTGTGGCCGTTTTGAAGTATTGATCCAAAATCGTCAACCCTGTCTGTAAATCTGAGAACGAACTTTTAATATTCAACCAGTCGTCGAAAAAGCGCGATGCCGGTAGATCTCCGGATGGCCGTAAAGGCAACTTTACTACCGAAGTGACAGGAAACTTGTGAGCAATAAAACTGTTTCTTCCACAGAGAAGTCGTAGGACCAACTAAAAATCAACCGCAAATCCCTCGAGTTGCGAAACAATCCCACAAGCAGTGACGAGAAATTATGTATAACGAGCTACGCCGGGTAGGAATTGAATACTCGTAGAAGAATTCATAACCAACACCCGAGAGGATTAATTAATAAAGTTAACGAAATTTACTACGAGGTCGGGGGTTGTTGAATTATTTCCATAGTAAACCTGGAAAGTTGGGGAAATTTTGAAGAACTGTGTTCACGTTGAATCCGCCGCTTCCCCGTTAATAAAGTCGTTTCAACTTAGCGCTCTTGGAATCCCAAATACTACAAAATCGACGTACGAATCCCGAAAAAATTAATCCATCGCCAGAGAACACTCGAAATTTCGATTCCATCAACTTAAATCCAAATGTCAGAACTTGAGCGTGCAATGGATAGCTGCTGAGAGCCCCTGTTCAAGGGGGGTTAGGCAATATGACCACCCAGAGGCTACGAGTATATTGGGTCTGTGCTTCCACAGAACCGTATATCCCCAGAGCGGCCATCCATCCTCCCACCTTCAAACAATACCTGGTATGCCAGGCTGTTGTTGATAGAAAAAACGAGGACTGTCAAGAATTTGAATCGCCAATATAAATGCTTATACGCAAAATGATCTTTTGGGTGGTCATATTGCCTAAACCCCCTTGAACAGGGGAACTCAGCTGCCATCCATTACATGGTAGCAGAGAGTGGTTAGTAGATACGTGCTGGCTTTGCCTCGTGGAGGATGACCGAGGCAAAGCCAGCACGTACCTACCAACCACTCTCTGCTACCATGTAATGGATGGCTGCTGAGTTCCCCTGTTCAATGGGGTTTAGGCAATATGACCACCCAGAGGACATATCGGGTCTGTGCTTCCACAGAACCGTATATCCCTCGAGCGGTCGAACAAAAAGATCGAGCAGAAGGGGCACAGCAGCCATCACAAGCGACGATTTGCAATTTTTTGCTAGGTAACTTTTTTTTTTAAGAAAATGAGTTGGGTGTACGTGGTGATTATACGGTATGATTACGGTACATATATTTAAATTATTTATTTATTATTTCTTAATTTTTTTTTTTTTTTCGTGATTTCCCTGACAAGAAAATTATGATTCATGTTAGAGTTTATTACGGAGATAAGAACACCTTCTGACTAATAAAGAGCTGTTATTTCAATTGAATCATTTCAAGCTGCCGGAGGTTTTTTATGTGAATATTTCATGATGTGCCGTGACGACGGGGAGAGTGATTTGCAAGAAATACTCGTTCAGTTTATCGCTCAGAGCTAATGAAATTTCGCGTAATACGGACGATCCACTCCCCGGGGAAAATTCGTCCGTGTCCCTGAAGGGCCGTAATCACGAATTCCCAACGAATACATTATCTCGTCTTTCTTTTTTGAAATCTTCATTCTTTATTTATTTGTACCAATTTTTTCGTAGATTGATCGAGCGGTCTTTTCTTTTTTAAACCTTATACGGCATCTCTCGCTCTCCGGTTCCCTTCACGGAAGAACTTTTAGCCCCTTCCAGTCCCACGAGAGGAGAGTTTCCCTCCTGTCTTTACGTGCATGCCAACTTTGTACATCCCTTACATTTCCCTACAATTAGAGGGAGCCCCTCAACCACGCTATTCAGTGATTTACATGGCCACTCCATTAACGAGATGAGAACCTGGGAAGGACCCGCGGGATATATGATTACGAGAGCTGAGTAATCATATTAAAAAACAACAAAAAATGAGGGGTTTTTTGTTGTCTCCCAAAAAAAGGAGAAAAAAAGTACTTTGAAGATGACTGCTTCGTTATTAAGTAAGATTATTTTACATTATCCTTAGTGCTTTTCAGAGTTCGTAGTGACTTTCGTATACCGTATCGATCTGTCAGGCATTGAGTTGCAAACATTTGTTTGATCACTTCATAACCCTACGTCCCACCTAGAAAACGATGAAGACGGGCTTTCATATTATCCAATTGTTGTTTTCATATTAACCAATTGTTCAAAAATCCGTTTTTTTTTTTAAATAAATTTAAACAGATTTTTGGATTCAGAGTATTATTAAAACCACCCGAAATTTTGTACGACCAAACGTTCGCTCACGGTGAGGACTCGAAAGTATGACCGACAAAACATTCTGATGTAGGAGTATTCAGTTTTATTTTCTTAGCATGGAATATGCTTTAGCCATCACATAACTGGCCAAAACTGTCACATTTTTATGTATCTTATGATTTTCCCATACAGTCAAGCGTTCACATACAGTGGTAGGGAAATGGAACTTCCGTAGTTTTCATCGTCCAAAAATCGTTCACGATTCGTTGGAAAGCTCTCATTTTACTGAAGATTAGTAACTTTACATTGTACCGTTGGTACCGTTGTACTTCAAGGAAGCTGAATTATGCGCATGGCATTGTGTGATATTAAACAAATTTTATTTATTAACATTATATGTTGAGAAACAAACATCACACAATGTCTTTATTATTATTTCCAACTCACGATCATAATAGACCATATTATGGTCTAGAGTTGGAAATAAGTCATCAACACGACCGTGAGAGACAAAACCATGCATGTTCCATGTTTTTTATCATTTTAGCGACAGGCATTAAGGGCCTGCAGGACATAGGTTGGAAAGTTTTTGAAGGATATCTCAGGATGTGATTGACTTACACTTTTGCAATAAACGTCTTAACTCACTATACCTATTAATACGAAAAAGCCCCCTCGTCGCCCGATTTTTGAAATTCATAAAATAAATTTGTTTAAACTGTGGGTAAACCTTTTGGTAAAAAAAAAAAAAAAAAAAAAAAAAAAAAAAAAAAAAAACGAGACGAGGTAGCATTTTTGGAAGGCCAACAGACTGCAAAATGCAAGTGGTAGGAAACTTAGACCGAAGGAACGTTTGATCCAATACCGTACTGAAGTGTTTTTAAAATAAGGTCTAAGTAGTACCTTGTCACCCTTGTATACGCCTAAACCAGACCTACCATAAATGGAAGTGACATCCGAAAACTGGAGAAAAAAGGATACATGCACTCTTCATATGAGGTTGGGGTCGCTGGCATGATTTTTATCCGGGCTCTGTAAATTTTCGTCCTTATTAATGTCCAAATATTCGAGACCAGAAGTTGACGTTAATTCTTGACGTATCAATTTGTTAGGTATGACAGTCAGTTGATCTAACGCTTTTCCTCTTCACACCTACACAATGAACTCTATTTCAGCTAGTAAATAACTTTTGTCTGGAAGGTTTAAACAACTGATAGTCTACCGAACATGTAGGTAAACAAAAATACTTTCCATACAGACTTACTATTCACGTATTTAGTAGATTTAAATACTGGTTAGATACGTACATTTTAGATAATGTTTACGTATTTAGTAAAGTTAAATTCACTGATATCTCTTGGCATGGGGCTATCGTTCAATTACCCGAATCGATGTAACAAAACGAAAGCTACCAAAATTATCGTTTCGACAAAGCATCTGTTGAAACAACTAGCCCCCTTGTTCTCTGTTTTTCCAAGATATCGAAGGCGATTAATATTATAATATAATATTATGAAGTTGTCACTGCCTGTCTGTGCTTACGTACACCAGTAAGTTCTTACAAAATTTTCAATACCGGCACCAATATCAACATTTTTTTGCTAAGATTGCCCTTCAGAAGTCCATGCTGAAATGCATTTTACATCAACGCCCAGAAGCGGTTTGAGTGTCGATGTCAGGGAGTTGAGGCGAAAGGCATAACTTCTCTTAACGGAAATGTACACCTTTCCCAGGGAGAAAAGAGACGGCTTTAGGGTCGCATTATGCGGAATACAACACTCCTGGGGAGGGCCCCGGAATACATGCATAGAAATTAAATGAGGTTGACGCCTGCTATACATTCATAGGAAACTTTTACATCTGGTTTCCATCTATTTCTTGTTTGCCTCGGGTTAGAGTTTAATGAGACGGCGATAAAGCGGGTAAATCTCTTAACACGCAGTCCAACATATTCATAATTGAAAAGAACGTTTCGACGAAAAAATTAGTTGATGAGTAGGTATGCTCTTCAACTAATGACTCGTCTTGATTTTAACAAGGATTATAACAACGAAGATTTTGTTTCGTACAAAATGCTAATTTAAGTAAGTTTAACGTCTTTTTAAAACATCCATTCCAATTTGAAATGTATAACCCTCCCGAACTGCTGTAAAGCACCAGGGAAAACACCTTTCAATTCAATTAAAAAAATCAGAAAATTTAAAATCTTTCTTTTACTTTCTTCTAATCTGATTATGATTCGATACGATTCATTCAATTATTCAGTCTCAATTTGTTTTTTGTTTTTTTGTTCACAGGGTCAGAGTTGAATACTACGTCAACGAAAATACGTTCAAAGAGAGACTTCAGCTTTATTTCATCAAGAATCAACGATCTAGTGAGTATTTTTCCCGTTCAATTTCTACAGAATGCCCTATCATTCTCACACCTCCATTTTATGCTCAATTGAACGCCCCGTTCCCTCTCAAAAATGTCGTATTTTTCATGTGAAGAGAACCATCTATCTAGGTAATGGACGATCACATAAAATGTTTTCAGTCACTGTAAAATATAAACCTATTCAGAGATGGCTTATACCGGTGATGTAGCCATGGGAGGGTGGGGTGTCCAGGGGGTCCGGACCCCTCTACCCCGAAATATTGAGACATATTAAAAACATTGAATATTGAAAATCATATTGAGAATATTGTTAAAATCAGTTTAAACCCCTCTATTTAGTTAGTAATCTATTGGTCAAAATGTTTTCGGGGGGGGGAGGGGGGGCACCCCCAGACTCCCCTGCTTTACGGTTCGAAGTGTAAGATTTGACGAGTTCTATCGGATTACTTGGAGTTTGATGGGATATTTGATACTTCATGCTTGAAGTAGGTAAAAGTAATAATTACTTATTGAATTTGCATGTCGTCCTTGTCTTTTTGAAAACTCTGAATGAAGAAACTACTGAAAAATTCATATTCAAATTTAAAAAAAAAAAAAGATAATGAACCACTATCACTCCCAGTATCTCTTAACTCATCACAGAAGAGTACATGGATTCATTTAAAATAGAAACCATTTTGGATAATATAATTAATTTGATATGTATATCAAGGTATACCTGTAATAGTAGTCACATTACCATCCGATATGTTGACGATAGGCTGTCAGAGTAGTGCAATAGCGAAATATAATTTACCATATGGTCGGTCGGTCATAAAGTTCTATATATTTCCAAACGTTGATCAAAGAAACACCAAATAGAATTTCCCTTAGCCCTGAACTTTTCTATTCAGTATGTCCTTGTGACAACTTGGTGACGTTTGCCCTTTGGAAAGATCCCAAAAGAGATTCGCAACTTGAAAAGTAATTAGCCCTTAGGGTTGGCTCGAAAATAAATTATTCGACGTTTCTCAAACTCGTTTGCCCTCTAGCAAAAATATGTTGTAATCTCATTTGTCTTGACAAAAAAAGAAAACGAGTGCATCGAAATTCGTCATTTTCGACGTAAGAATTGTACTCAGTGCCCGATGAAACCCCCTCGAGCCAATTTTCAGTCGGAAATCCGAATAGTTTAAAGGGGATACAGTATGAAAGGTGGTTGTGACGTCATCTGGTTTCTATAAGTTTCCTTCTTTCACCTCTATGTATGAATTCAAGAGGGCAATAGGAGCCAGATGACGTCATATTTTCTACATGTTTACCGCCGTTCTTATCCTAGGTAATGAAGAATCTTCTAGACCGTCATTCTGGATGTTGTCCAGTCCAATGGTAGTTTTCTGGTAACAAAAATGAGGCAATAGGTTTTTCAACTGATTTTTATTTTTATTTTGGTCGCTGAATCCGAATTTGAAGTTTGCTACCTCCTAGCTGGTCGGCGTCAGGTCGAAAAACGCAAAAAACCACAACATTTTGTACGTTGTCTCTGTTTTTCGCAAATATCGTGGAAACGAAGGATCTGACGTGAAATGCCACCCGTATCAAAGTTGAAGAGCATAAAATTCTGCGTCGTCATCTTCGAATTTAAGTCGATGGTATGCCTTTCCCGAAACATTTTCAACCAGAACATAGGACACAAAGCAGACTTCACACAACGTCACAAAACAAGAAAAATCAACACACTGACGGTGAGTTCCACACTAGGATGAGTACGGATCAGATTTTCAGGATTTTTATCGTCGATTATGGCCTTATGAATTGGTCAAAATGGAAGTTGGGGGAGGAGTCTTTCGACGCAGAATTTTATGCTCTTCAACTTTGATACGGGTGAGGTTTTACGCCAGATCCTTCGTTTCCAGGATATTTGCAAAAAACAGAGACAACATCTAAAATTTTGAGGTTTTTGGCATTTTTCGACCGGACGCCGACCAGGTAGGAGGCACCAAACTTCAGATTTGGATTCAACGACCCAAAAAACGTATAAATCAGTTGAAAAACCTAC
Source organism: Stenodema calcarata (assembly GCA_963920205.1). Classification (NCBI taxonomy): domain Eukaryota; kingdom Metazoa; phylum Arthropoda; class Insecta; order Hemiptera; family Miridae; genus Stenodema; species Stenodema calcarata. The sequence goes on along the minus strand of OY986061.1, from coordinate 16,255,610 downwards.
TACCACATGTTTGTTACGAAAACTTAACTTTTTAACACCATGTGACCTCCCTATCACCCTAATCTTCAAGACTAACTGTTACTTGTAGCTGTTACTCCATTTAATGCCACGAAGTATTAACTCCCACTGTCAATCAGAATAGTTCAAATTTTAATTTAATACTCGTGACCTAATCAAGTTGTATTATTCTGTTTCAGGTTTGCGGATACGAATAGCGAATTTATTTTTCAAACTCTTATCATGCGTACTGTACATTATCAGGGTAATAACGGACGAAGATCCCATTTACGCGACTTGGTGAGTTCTACAATAATTCCATATTTACTCAATATCAATTGTATTCTGTATGACTAATGAATTATGTAAACTAGAGAACTAAATCGGTTGAGAGCCCAGAAACTCTGCAATCGATTGGTGAGGATCTTGCTAATTTGAAAACCTCACTAAATAAACTTTCTCCTGATTTTGAGGGATTGGTCCAGCGTTTGTCGCGACCATAGACCTATATACCTCGATGTATAGGTCTATGGTCGCGACTAGGCGTTCGCCGTAGGATGCTTGCCGTCCTCTGAAAGTTGTTCTCGATTGTCCCTCATCTGTCACCAAGTTACTTGTTGCAAGTCGCTCCACGCATCCTCGAATCTTATCGGTTTCTACTGACAAAACACCTATGCAAAGAGATTATCTTAAGACATTGAGAACGGAATTAAAGACAAGAACCGAAGGTGGGGAGGCCAACCTCACTATCAAATACGTCAATGGCGTTTCGCAAATAATCAAAATGAATGACCCTACCGCCAATAATAAACAGTCAAAATCAAAAAACTGATCAGCCATGTTCCCTTCGCATCAACAATTTACATAAGAAACCCCGAACTTGACTTTTTTCACCACTCCCTCCCCTCTCTCAGCAAGCTGATGGCCTCTTCCCCGTTTAATTTCGTTTAATAGCTCCCAGTGTACTTTTTCATTTATTATCTTATCGTGTATTGCCTATTAATTTCTTGTTTTTCTTCTCTAATGTTTTTCTTGTAACCAATATTTTAAAGTAATCCAGTGAACTGCCATTGATACTGTTGTATGAGTAATTGGGCTTGCCCGTATATAAATAAATAAATAAACCTGCGAGAAAACAACGAAATAAACGTGAATGAACTGTTTGTGACGTCATTTTTTCTGTTGGTGAAACTGTAGTCGAGTTGTCGGAAATTGGCTTGTGAAAAGCTTGACTCCTTGTTCAACTTGTTGGTTTCGATATCGAAGACTGTGTTTGGTTTCGAGTTCGGATTCTACAACAAAAGTGGGGTGTTTCTTATTGGGTTGTCGCCCGTGTAATAATACTGATAACAATTTGAGAAGTCTCTTTGCTGGTCTCGGAACAAGAGCCTTTGTTTGCTTCCGGCGTGCGCGTTTGCTTATTTGATTTCAGTGAGTCCACTCGAAAAGGGAGACGAAAAAGAAACCCTTACAAGGTTTCGTGTTTTTCCTTCCTTCAGAAGATTCCGTCCTCCACACCTCGATAGCTTCTCCCGAAAGAACGTTGGCCCCGTCTCGTCAAGTGTCGTGTGAAGGGGAAGTAAATCCCTCAGGAGCTAAAATCCGAAAGCTCCCTTTTAGAGCTTTGGTCCTTTTGAGGTCACGCCTTCGTCCTTCCCGCGTCTGATATCCACTTCTGGGAGTTGAGCGTTTCATTCCCTGCCCGTTGATTTACAATGACGTCAAAGCACCTCTGGGGTTTTAAAAAAAAAAGGGAACCTCGAGTTTCGGCGTCCCGTATATCGGATGAACTTATTCAGTTCAGTTATCCACATATCATTCACGAAGTTCTACTAGTGCTTCCACGAAGAATTGGGTAGTGTGCTGGGACCGTACTTGTACATATTTTACTGTCATGATCTCCCCCTTCCATCCACACCAGACTTCTCAGGGCTATTTGCTGATGACCTCATTTATGCTGTAAGAGATACTGATTGTAATCTGGCAGTCAATAAACTGCAAACCTTCATCACTGAACTTGGACATTGGTGCAATCGTTGGCGACTGAAAATAAATCCAGCGAAGTCATGCGGTATTTCTTTTACGTACAAAAGAAGATATGTCGACTCGCCTCTCACTTTTAGGGGGGAAACAATTCCGTCAGTAGAATCCCACAAATATTTGGGAGTCACACTGGACAGAAAGCTGACCTTTGCTGGACACATTTCTGATCTCTTGCAGCGATGTACCCTTAGAACATCCCAGACGAAATACTTGCTGGATGATAAAGACCTGCCAATTGAAAATAAAATGCTAATGTACAAAGTTTTCATCAAGCCTCTCTGGACCTACGCTTTACCAACATGTTCCTTCTCGCAGTTTCGACGATTGGAACAGCAACAAAATCGATTAATCCAGAAGAAAATTATACATGCTCCACCCTTCGTCAGAAATTCAACTACGAGTATTTATCACGACTTCAAGCTTGAAACTCCGCAGGAATGCCGTGAAGCTTCAATGCGCAGATTCGTCACGCATTACAACAATCTAGCAAATGAAGGCTTCATCCAACCTCTCAATCCTAGGCTGCAACGACCTCGCCATATTTTGGACATAATTGAAATGTGAAGTGTTGATTTAAAAGGTAGTTTTTCTGTTTGATCAAATCGTTATTTACGTACTTTTTCCATGCCTAAAAGTACGTGTGTTTATAAATCCAGTGTGAACCCTTTGTCAATGAGGTATATTTAATTTGTAAATGGTCTCAATGAAATACAACAACAACAAAAAACCGAAGAATTGGATATTTGTCGTGGAATATCCATTGTCATTTACATTCATTCGTCCTTATGATTACACGACGTAAATTGTGAGGGCGTTAGCGCCGCTATGCGGTCAGATGGCATTTGCTCTCATTATTGCTCCGTTCATATTTCTGTATTTCCCTAATTGTGTGCCCTCACCACTATGACGATGCAATCCTCCGCTATGTGCGACCGCAAATGAGTTGGGCATATACTAACTGGGCACAAACAGAATAGTGGTCGCCCAATGGTCGCAAAGTAACAGCACAATTGGGCACAGGAATTCTGATGAGGTAACGCCCAACTGGGCAAAAATGCAACAGTCTATCTGGGTACGGGAGTTCTGGCGAAGAACCGCCCAACTGGGCAAAACGCAACAGCAAACAACTGATCACTAAAGTCATAAATCGCTGGAATAATAAATGGACTCGCTAGCGTTCGCATCTATAAAATAAAAAATAAAAATACCCCAAAGAACTGATCACTAAACTGATAAGTAGGAAACCACAAACCAATACGTGACAGAATTATTCCAAATAATTAGGTAAGTACGAAGGAGCATATCCCAGCTGAGGAACAGAACGTCTTTGATGTACCCAGTTGGGCTGCTCCTTTCTTGCCCAATCGGGCGCCCACTTGTGTAGGGGTTGCGGGTCTACTGTACCCAGTTGGGAACCGCCCAGTGAGTTATAACTGTAATAAATAAAGATGATCACTCTTCAAAATTCGTCAACCTTGTGGGGGAACCACTATATTCGATGTAGAATTATCACAATAATTATCTACCAAGAGCAGAACACCAACGGTCGAGGACCCTTCGTCCAGGTTTTTCCCAAGACAGGGTACGACCTTACTCATATTCAAGCCTTATCATTCAACCCAAAAACCTCTCCTAAAAGTTAGCCTAGTTTATCAAATTCAGTTCTCTTTAAAATTGGTCAGTTTTTGGTCAGCCTTTCCTCTCATACGAATTAAGTGAACGGTGTGTGCAGATATACGTATCTGGTAACGACCGCCAACTTATTTCTCATCCTCTCTCTTTACCTCTCCGCTGCATAACAAGGTGTGCAGATATCCATATCTGGTAACACCTTTTCCTACGATCTGGAGAGTGGGGCCTAAGATCTTTATCTAAGATCTTCCCTCAGGCTATCTCAAAACCTTCCTCCAATTTACTGAACCAAAAATTTAGCTACTACCTTCCTCCTCGGAAGGGAAAGTTTAAATAGTGAGGTACCATACTGCATTATATATAAATATACATGAGACACACGAACCTACTCGCAGCAACTGTTATTACCTTTTTTTGTGTAAATATCTATGTTACAAGGAAACACGATAACTCTCTCGGACGTTGCTGTCAGGTTTTAGTAAAATTCTCAAGAACAAAAATCGAGCAAAAATCCTCGGTTACTGCTCATGATGTACCCTTGCGAATATCGTTAATTATTTCGCATTGCATTCATCATGCTAAACATGGTGGAGCAGTTTTTACAGTAAAATATACCAACATGAGCCACCCATGTACCTTCTGCAACACCACTATTAAATAAAAAGTACCGAAAAAATTAAAATTACGGATTTAAATTTCAATTGCAGTTCGCTGAAAAAGGAATTTTTGCAGCTAGACTCTTCTTTGAAGTAGTAGGTAATTATTAGTTAATAACGGTAGTTGTTGAATTTTCGCTTCATATGTTGTATCTACCGCTGATATTGCTTATTCGAGTCTGAAAAGCAGCCGGATTTCATGGTGTTTAATTTCCTTTGTAATGTTTAAGGCATTTCAAACGTCGCTGGATTTGTTTTTGAGTTGTGAATATATTAGTCGTTATTCATTACCGGTGTAACGATCCTCTGGAGGTGGAATGTGTCAATTTGTCTCCAAAGCGTAATTGCAGAGAGATCTGATGAACTGGGCTGTGTACTTTGAAGGCGTTACAAAGGAATGTAAATACATCAAAACCATTTACCAAACCGCAAAATTTCTTTTTTAAAGACAATTTAGATGGAAATACTCGTATATACAGCACGAGGCATTTTAGCTTAACAGTACATTTACATACGATAATCACACACACGTAGTATGCTTATACTATTTACACACATAATTATTCTTGCACCTTTTACTTCTCACATTCAAGCAATAAGCCATTGTGACGAGTCTTCAGCTTTTTATCAATAATTGGGTGTAACTGCAATCGGCGAAGAAAATTTAAAATGTCAAAATTATAGAGAAAATTATGGGCAAGTTGTATGGGTCAGTATAGAGGTGGCGTGTTGAAGTGGATTACCAAACCACATGAACAGATCTCACGGACGTCTTGTGACAACATGTAACCAAATTCTCATTACTGAAGCGAAGTTCTAGTGTTGGTGTAAAATTCTTCTTACGGGTGACAAATTTGGCAACGACTCTTTCACAATTCAGACCACTGATGGGCCAAATATCGTTTGTTCGCAGCTTCGGTTGCAGCGTGGCGAACAAATCGGAATTCATCGTGTCCCACAATTTGACGGAAGAGGCGTTCCAAGAGAACCCCATCATCAACTGGGACGCCATCCTCTGGGTCAAACGACCGCTTTTCCTTTGGGTCGTTCAGAGCATCCTCGCCTTCATCAGTCTTACGGAGGCCCTTCTGCTCGCGTACTTGGGCTACAAGGTAAGTTACCGTGGTCACCATATCACACTATTCGTAGGATGTTCCTTGCCCCAGGTACTACCTATCCTATCCATGTCACACTATTCATAGAACGTTCCTTGCCCCAGGTACTACCTACCGTATCCAAGTCATACTACTCATACTTGCCCCAGCTACTGCCTATCCTATCCATTTCACACTACTCATACAATGTTCCTAACCCCAGGTAATACCTATCCTATCCATGTCACACTATTCATAGAATGTTCCTTGCCCCAGGTACTACCTCCCCTATCCATGTCACACTGTTCATAGAATGTTCCTTGCCCCAGGTACTACCTACCCTATCCATTTCACACTTCTCATACAATGTTCCTAACCCCAGGTAATACCTACCCCATCCAAGTCATAATACTCATAGAATGTTCCTTAGCCCAGGTACTACCTACCCCATCCAAGTCACACTGTTCATAGAATGTTCCTTGCCCCAGGTACTGCCTATCCTATCCGTGTCACACTCCTCATAGAATGTCCCTTATCCTAGGTACTACAAACTCTATCCATACCATACTACTCATATCATGTTCTTGTGACTGCAAGTTGACGAAAATCATCACTACCACTGCTTCATCCTTATTTCTATTTCGCCCTGCATAGTTTTCTTGGTTCTGTTGAGACCAAACGCAAAATGGTCTCTTAAATCGATCTCAAAACCAAACCTCCTCAAATTTAAACAATCCGAAATCAACCTACTAAGAGTCCTAAGTGGGATCTTAACGGGCTATATACTTCCAAACAAAGCCCACAAAAAACTCGAACGAACTCAAAACTACTCAAACATTAAAAACAATCACTCAAACAATTGTATTTCATTTCGACCCAGTATTCCCACTGCAATTATCAACGATGTTTATCCTTCTTGAGGTTTTAATGGGAGAGGAACCCTAAATACACCACTAAAAGTTTATTCGGGGTATTATCAGTAAAACACGAGGCCCACTAAAGGACAATACGGCATCACTAATTAAAAGCGAGGAAGTGTCAGCTGTATTTCATTACAGTCGGTTATAACAGGTTAGCTGAGTTGTTTGGTATTTTATAGTGGGAATTGTGGTTCTGTGGGTTTGAAGTGTGTTTAGCTTGGTTTTCTTTGTACTCAGATTACATTAAATTTAGAAAAGAGAAAATGTAGAGAAAACTTAAATGTTAAATGTAGAGGAAACGGCAAATAAGTTATATTATTATTTATAAATATTATTATATTATAAATTATATTGTAGACAACTTATATTATAATAATTTGTACTAAAAATAATAATATGATAATAATAATATTTACAAATAATAATATAACTTACAATACATTTGCCGTTTTCTCTACGTAGGGAAGGCTCTAGTCTCCCACCAGATGACCTGCTCCCAAGAGGGTTTGTTGGAGAGTACGGGCTTATTGTACAAGGCTTAGGCTCGAATTGGTATAAGGAATAAGTCATCAGGTCGATTAGCCCTTACAAAAGCCCTTCTGTTTACAATTGTCCAAAAACTTCCTACGTCACACACTTTTTTTAAACTCCTAATTTCTCTAATTGTGTATTGTGATTTTCTCGAAGAACACACCCGATTTTCATTACCCCAAGCAGTATACACACCCTCGTACTTCAGACATTTTTTTTAATTGGATGTAGGCGGTCGAGAACTAGAGTGAGTGAGGGAGTGGAGCATGAGACAAAAAATATACAGGTATCGATATTTGATAATATCGAAACCCTTTTATCGGGTTCAGTTATTGGAAATTTTGAAACGCAGTATCGATGTGAGTAAATGTCGAAAGTATCGCACAACGTGTTTTTCTACCGCTTGGATTACGATTATGGAGTTTTCTAGAGACCTTGGTAATTCATTTTCTCGACGAAATTGGGTTGTAACTTTTTTTGCCCCACTAAACGCATTTGGATAATTGCCTCGAAGGGAAAACTTTTCGAAAACCACAGAATCGCGATTTAGAAAGTTTTTTCCTTTCGAAGAGATTTCGTTGGGCGCAGAGCGATTTCGACTCGGAAATTATTTAATAAATTTTCTCTTACGAGTTTTTTGTCTCAATTCCTCGAATGAATTTTACTTGGCGAAAGGATGAAATATATTTGCCTTCACTGTGTGTGTTACTCCGCATATACCAATATTTAAGTTTCAAGTTGAACTCGGGGGAAAAAGCTATGAGAAAGGGGTCCGCATTCGGTTGTGTTGATTCATCAGGGAAACAGTCGCCGTTTCGAAGGGAAAAGGGCAAGCAAAACCGCCAAGAGCCGCCGACTTGAATAATCTACAGGCTCATGAAGAAAATACTTTGTTTGCTCTAGAGAGGGTGCTCTGAGAGCGGGTGGACGCTATTTCTCGTATGGGTGTAACTTTTTTCCACGAGAACACATCTAGATAATGCATCGTATTATTATGTTGATTTGAGTATAATTCAATAGAGTACTCGTTTGTGCAGACATTACCGTCGCTACTCAGTTGTACACCGCCTACTCAAGTGCTCAAACCTTTCGACACAATCAGTTTGGATACCGCGAAATTCCCCATAAGGATGCTTGATGGGTCGTTATTGGGTTGAAAAATTGCAAGTGGTTAGTGGTCATGATGAATGAATGAAATGAATGAAAAACATGTTTATTGACATAATAAGTTCAGTAATAAATTAACATGAAACGCTTTGGTCTACAAGACCATCAGCGGGAGTTCTGTCTCACAGTACTGATAAGGAGATCAATAAACAAACTATCAATAGTAGAAGGAGAGTACAGGATGTAAGAAATTAAGAACTACAAAGTAACTGATGATGTAAATACAAATAAGCACATAATTTTGACTAGAAATATAAATATACAAGTAGAACATTGGTATGCGGGGGAACCAACGGTCAATCAAGGGAATCAATTAGGCTCAATTAGTTTGAATCAATGAACATAACACTAAGGAGTGCCAATAACAAGAAGGATCTGCGAGAGTTATAGTTGAATTCTGATATCAGAAATTCTCTATACCTCCAGGCCTCCTTAAAATAAACACATAATGCCGTCCAATCCGGGCCGCCAAGGATCGCCAACAACTCCTCATGATGGTACTTTTACTGTAGACTGAAATCTGGGGGGACACCCCCAAACCCCCGTATTATTACAGTTTAGATCAAGGATCAAACCAAGGAAAAATGGACGAAGTTTTCTAATAGGTACGAGTACATAATAACAGAGGAAACATAGTAGTAGACGAACACTTGATACCCACAAAGACTTGTCTCTCACAAGTGAACAACCCTTGTCGGAGAACCCATGCCAGTATCTCAAAAGTTCAAAAGTATTTATTGGCAATTTTTTTTTTTATATATATACAACATTACCACAGGATATATAATATACAGTACCTAATACAAAACGTACCCTAATATCAATTTCAAGAAAATAAAAATAAAATAGTGCTTATTCGTTTTTCAATTTATTGCCCACTGAGGAAGTCCCTAGGAACTTGTGCAAATTTAAATGAACAAAAAATTCAAAAACGTCCAGTTAAAGTATCTACAAAGTATACTATAATTCAGGGAAAAAAGACAACACAGAAAGGTATAAAATTCATAACAATGACATCAGTATTCTTTTGAAATTAGATAGATTTGGACATGAAAAAATGTTTATATCTTTTTGAAATAATAGGTAATCTAATAGCAGTTATATAAGCATTTCTCTTATAGAATTCTGAATTTACTTTTGGAAGGATTGTTCGAAATTTATTAAAATTGCGCGTAACAGAAGATGCTGATACATGATCTCCCCCTTGGAATTATACATAATACTTGTACCAATGCAAATCTAAACTACACATTCATATACGATACCTGTGTAAAATCTATAGCATACAAGCCACAAGAGGTCATTGAAGCAGGTGTTGGGGAGGAGAAGCCCGGAGGGTATAAAAACCCGATGGGAGAGAATTGGATCATAAAACATCTAACAATACGCGCTGGCGGCCTCTTTGATGAACCCTTCGATACTAATAAGAAACCTCATAACAGCGGCAGTTCGAGAACAATAAGAAAAGGGCGAAACCTGCCTATTTTCCATTAAATTTCCAGCGGCCAATTTTTGATAAATGCATTAATTTTCGTCCAGATCCAGATTAACATTCATTAGAACCACATGAAAATTGCCCGCGGACCACAATTTGAGAATCGCTGCAATAGATCATTCCAAGATCTAAATAAATATTCACTTTTGACGCCACTGGTTTGGTTTTTTCCCCCTGCCGAGTTTCCACAAGCGGATTCGAGGGCACTTAACGACTGGAGAGTCACTCTAGCGACCAGCTCCTGGTGTCATATACAAGAACCTCATTAGAAAGGCTGTAGCTGCGGAAAAACTTCTTTTTTTTAGCCGTTGAAGCCTCGGTCCTAGGTAGTCCTTGAAGTTGCTGTTGGATTCAACCCAAGTTTTGTGGAGACGGGGCTCACTTTTAACGAGATTTTTATTGAAGGGAAAGGAGGTTTTGTAGCGGTGTAACTCCAATATTCATAGATTATTCGAATGAATTTATTCGAATTTTTAACCACGAATTATAGATTTCGTATTAATTTTCAATTGTAAATGACAAAGTTCATTCAATCCACCATCATCCACATTGAAACGTTCAACTTTTCTATTTGTAATCTTGTGTACACTTCGTATGTGATTAACGCAAGACTTCTATTTTTAATTAAAAATATCAACATGTGTTTCTAAGAATAAATGTGCATTTCCTCTTGCATCTACAAATAACTGCCATTATTCATTCGAGAAAAAACACTCGAGTGAGAAACGTAAACCAACCTGCGCAGTGTTGTTTCGAAACCTCACATTTGTAAATTTAATCCAAATTGCTGCGAATGTTGAATATGAACCCGACGGTTTAATTCCTTTGTTGATTCAACGTGGGGTGAATTTTTCATCAATATTACTCTGGCTTGTTTGAAGGGAAAGGTTGGATTGGCTTTACGGTCAACGTCATTACTCACTGCTAACAGAAGAGGAAACTCCCTTCTAGCCAGTGTCTCACTTCCTTTGTCAGAAGATTCTTATCAACTACTTTTAGCGAATTTTCCAAGAGAAGGAAGCTATTATTCTCGGTCCAAGATGTTAAACGTCGGTTCAAAGCTATTAAATTCTCGGTCCAAAGCTATTAAACTCGAATTCCCGAAAATTGTTTATTCCATAATCTGTTTCAGACCATCCTGAATTCAAGACTAACCTCCTCCACCTTCATTGACGATAGTCATTCAAGACGATAGCTCTCTATAAAATTGAGATCAAAAGTTCAAAATTTGAATTTAATTTGCATCTAAATCTGTCCTGGCAATTGAAGGCTAAGTTCGTAAATGGGCAGAATTGGGCCACTCTAAGGGGGATTTTTGGGGAGTTTTATGGAGGAAAAATTACCCATAAATTCCCAAAATGGAACAGTCTGACAAATGACACCTCATTTTATAGATGTTTTAACGCAGAACTGAAAATCTGTAAACTGAGGTGTTACTCGGCAAAAGGAGACAAAATTGGTTATAAAACTCAGTAATATGGAGACATTTTACATAAAACCAGTTATTTCTTCGAAAATTCGCTCTTATAGCCATGCTGCATGGCTGTGGATTTTTCAAGTTAGATCAATGACATGTTATGGAATTTGCCAATACCTCATGTATGGAATAAAAGTCCAAGCAGGAGGTACGAGTCCACTATAATTTGTTTTTATTTTTTGAATAATTTAAGAAGTGTACCTTCAAATACCTAAAGGGCTCTTTAACAACCACCGTCTTGTTTAATTTTATTCACCATTTTCAGTGATAGTGACATCAACTATCCATTCACACAACGTCCAAAGCTACACTCATATTAACCAGTCTGTTTACGCTTGAATACAATTTTTAAATTCGCTTACATTTTTCAGCCGCTCCATAATCTCGTCATTCCCATCAATTTCACCATTTCACATCCTAAACTCACCTTTTCTACGTCCACTGATATATATCCTTCTCAAATAACTCAAATGTAATCTGTAATTCTGTATAATTTAGATATAACTGCACATCTTTATGTATTTACGTTTTGTTCTATCACTTGTTGACGTCCTACTGATACTGAGTTATCATCAGTGTTGCCTAATGTGTACCTCTATAGATTCCATGGTGGAATAAGTGAAAACTGTGCTTTTGGTGTGACGTGCTTTCTTTTGTGATGACATCACGGAGGAGTCGATCAGCTGGGAGCTGAGCAACGAGTGGCCATTACCGTTTCAGCAACGACATGTTACACAGTCGCCCCTTTTCTGTATCCGTTTTCATCCGCGCAAGTTTAGACTTTTTCTGAAGTTGAGATCGCTTCCCGTGTGAATTACCTACGTTTCACAGTGCACAATAGTCCTTCAGAGCGGTTGGGTACAGAATTTACACTTTTGTACTCGAATATCAGTTGACCACATGTACGGTTTTGGAACTTCGCAAGTTCTGTACTGAAACTCGTTGTTTTCACCACATCCTGGAGTCGTACGGTAGTTACAACCCTGCTACCCCTCAACGCTGTACTAATGATGTCGGTGGCGTAAGGATTTTCTCATCTGTGCAACTCCAACTCTTCACCATCAGCGACCCCTTCAGCACCCTCCAACAACGTCAAAGAGGACTCACATCCAGCACAAGAATTGTATGCGCAACTTATATTGTACACTAGTCAACAACTGATCTCAGGTACTGTACTTACCAATTTTCTATGTGGCCACACAATTAGGTAGGATTTGCCTCAGTCTAACCAACGCAATATAATATCCAGTATTCTTAACAATAAACTAGTCACATTTATCCGTATTATTTGTTCGTTTATCATTTAGCCCTTTCTCTATAAAAATACAGTCCACTAACTCAATTTCTTCCACGTTAATTCAACTTAGTGCAGGTGCATAACAAGCTCTTAGTGAAGTTGCCCTGAACACATTACATTTTTGGTCCTAGCGATCCGAATTTTGATCCAGTAAGCAAATGGGCTACATTTACGTAACTATAATACACTGTGATAATTGTTAACTGAATGCTGTGATAAATCGAAATCGACTGTGATATTCTGTGTTTTGTTATCAATTCTCAGATATCTATTACACTGGAGGTGTTTTGCTGTTGATTATTTGTTATTTTTTCGTGTGTTGTTAACTGATCTCAAATATTTATTAACCATTTTATTTATTATCAACTTTATCAACAAATTTATTTATTAACCAACTTATTTATTAACCAACAAATCTATTTTCGCATATTTATTTATCTATTTCAACAAATTTGTGTAGAAATTTAGCTGTTTGTATTCTTTATTCAGCAACATGACTAGCCCTGGGACGAGCTCGATTACTTTGAGGGGGATTAATAAAATGAAGAGCCAAATGAAGGCCATTCATGCTGATTTTTATACAATTAGGAGTAAAGGGTTTGCAGCCGTTTCATGTGCCTCAGATCGCAATGTTTTTCGCGGTATGTATACTACTGTTGAAAGGTCGTATGAAAGATATGTAAAGCTGTATGAGGACGCTGTGGAGTATTCTGTAGACCATGATTTAGACCCTCCTTTTCCTGCTCTAGAAGACGAACAAGGTCTCACTCAATTTAAATCTTATTATTATGATATTTTGGGTTATCACTTACAGGTAGTCGCACTTATGACGCCTGCCAAGTCTCAGAGCAGTTCTGATCCTTCCCTTACATCCCGTTCTCCCCTGGACGTGAGTCAATTAATGCCACGTATGTCACGTACTATATTACCAAAGATTCCTATAAAACCTTTTGACGGCACACTTACTGAATGGGAGACCTTTAAACAATTATTTGAGTCCCTCATTATCAACGAAGCGACACTCAACGATTCTGAACGGTTCCACTACCTGGTTAGTTACTTGAAAGGACCCAGCTACGATGTTGTTAAGAACATTCCAGTCATCGAGCAGAACTTCGAGCAAGCTTGGCAAGCCTTGCTGAAGGTATATGATGATAAACGAAAAATGGCATGCAACTATTTAAATATGCTTCTCAATTTCAGACCAGCAAATGGAAAACCTAACGCAGCTTCACTACAAGCTTTTCTTTCTCAAGTAATGGAAAGCATCACTTCACTGGAGAACCTCAAAATTGACAATTTTGCTCAGTACATCTTATGTGAACTCGCTCTCCGTGGATTGGATCCCATAACCCGTGAGGCGTTCGAACTTCATAACATAGGTAATACGTTTCCTACTTCAGCTGCCTTGAAAACTTATGTGCAAAACCGAGCGCAGGTGCTCCGTATTACTGGAGAATCGTCAAAATATCTCGATTTGTCCAAGCAATCCAACTTTGGGTCTCAGGTTACCAAACCTACAGGTCCAATTCCCAGGAACCCTAATCGATATGGTTCCAGGCCTAGTTCTAGTGCTGCCCTAATGGCACAAGCTACTTCTAAAAAATCTGACATCTCTAAGACTTGTTATATTTGTAAAGCTGAACATACCATTTTCAATTGCCCGACGTTTCAAAAGGGATCTCCATCAGAAAGACTCAACTCTCTAAAGAATTATGGTGGTTGCCGCAACTGCTTGCATCCATTGCACAAAACCAAGGATTGCAAATCTCCTCATAGCTGTCGTGTGTGTGGCAAGCGACATCATTCAGACTTGCACTTACCTACTGAAGATGTTGCTTCTGATAATTCTGTAGAACCTAATGCATTCTCTGGCGCGAGTACTGCTGGAAGCTCCGGCGTACTTCTAGGAACCATTGTATTTCAGACAAAGGATTCGCAAGGTGTGCTGCATTCCTTACGTGGAGTACTCGACCCAGGTTCTCAGTTCTCTTTTCTGACTGAAGAGTATGCCAGGAAGCTTCACATCACAACACGTCCATTTAAAAGTGCCATTGTTGGAGTTAACAACTCCCCTCTCAAGAACGTGAAGGGCAAAGCTTCCATAACACTTCTTCCTCGTTACAAGTCACCCAGTGTATCAACAGAAGCAGTCGTTGTTCCGTCCATTACACCATTCCTCCCCCAACAAACTCTTGCATCTGATAGGTGGGATGACTACCTCTCTTTTGATTTAAGCGACCCTGAATTCACGAAATCAGGGCCCATACATTTTCTCATTGGAGCAGATATTTATCCTGATGTTGTTACAGGCACTCCTGTGACGATTTGCGAGGACGGACCATGCCTAATACGCACAGTTTTTGGCTACACTGTTATTGGAAGGTACAACTGGGAGAATCATTCGTCCAATTCGCCAAGTGTCAGTCTTCTTGCTCATAGTGATATCGCCCCTCTAATCGAACGTTTCTGGGAAATAGAAGAACCTGTTCCCGCATCCCATGTATCACCAGATGAAGAAGAATGTGAACGTCATTTCTTGGAGACTCATCGACGCACCGAGGATGGGAGGTACGTGGTTTCTTTGCCATTTAAGTCCAGCAAACCCGAGATTTTGCCCAGTGAACGGTTAATTTACAACAGGCTGTATTCATTAGAGGCAAAATTCTCCAAAGATACTCAACTGCAAGAGGACTACAGCAAGTTCATGTATGATTACGAGGACCTTGGGCATATGAGTGTGGCAACTTCCCCTCCAGCATACATCATACCACACCACCCTGTTTACAAAGTCACTGGTGATGGTCGAGCCATTAGAGTTGTGTTTGATGCAAGTTTCCGTTCCAAAACTTCCAGCCTTAACGATCTGCTGCATGCTGGTCCCAAACTTCAAGCTGACATTTCTTCCATTCTCCTCAATTTTAGACGGTATCAATACGTTTTCAGCTGCGATATTGTCAAAATGTTTCGCCAAATTTTGGTAGAACCTGCTGATCGCTGTTTTCAGCAAATAGCCTGGCGTGCCGACCCTAGCTTACCCATACAACTTTACGAACTTAATACAGTGACTTACGGTCTCCGTTCCTCGCCTTACCTCGCTAACAGGGTTATCAAACAACACGCCACCAACTACAAACATCAATACCCTGAAGCATCAGACATTCTGATGCATAACACTTATGTTGACGATATTGTCGGGGGGAGTGACACTCCAGAACACCTGCTAACACTTAAACAACAACTCATTGAACTTCTTCAGCTGGGAGGCTTCCAACTGAGCAAGTGGTGTTCAAACTACCCGCCCTTATTGTCAGATGGACAACAACTACAACAACCAATCGAGCTTTGGGTGGATGATAATGTCACTACCAAAATTTTGGGAATGACGTGGGACCCGCCAACCGATTGCTTCTCCTACGACGTATCTATGCCTCCAGCCGCCTTCACAAAACGTGCCATCCTGTCAACAATTGCCATGCTCTGGAATCAATTTATAACTGAACTACCTCACTTAACAACAATTCGAGTTCCACGTGCATTTCCTAAACCTAACACTTCCTACCAACTTTTCCTGTTTTCAGATGCTTCTGAGCAGGGTTATGGTGCTGTGGCGTACCTACGTTCGACCCAGAGTGATGATGTCAGCATAACACTGGTCAAATCAAGGACAAGACTTGCCCCACTCAAACCATTAACTATACCACGACTTGAGCTCAGTGGCGTATTACTGCTCTCACTGTGGCTAAAGTCACTCGATCATCTTAAACAACATTTTAATAGCAATCAGCTTTTCTGCTTTACGGATTCAATGATCGTACTAGCATGGATAGAGACACTTCCTCATCTTTTACAAACCTTCGTTGTTAACCGAGTTCAACAGATCTTATCTGTCACACAGCAGGAATGGTGGCACCATATACGTGGCAAGGAGAATCCCGCTGTCGTCTGCTCTCGTGGAATTTCGCCTGCATCGCTTCAGGAGCACCCACTCTGGTGGTCTGGCCCATCATGGTGTCATCAGCCCATTCATGATTGGCCCATTACTACCGAGGTCACTGAGATTGTGGTACTGGAGTTGAAGTGTCTTCGTCCTGCTCTAGTTATGGTTACGTCCAGCCATGATCTCATTAACTATGGCAATCCTTATTCCTCCCTCATTCGACTCATTAATGCAATTGCATATGTCAAGAGGTTTATTTCAAATGCTCGCATTCCTCAGAGTCAGAGGCAGCATAGAACTTATGGCTCTATATCGTCAATTGAGTACAAACTCTCTAACAACCATTTCATTCAACTTCTTCAACATTTCTACTTTCCAGACATCTTCAATAATACCTCCTTCAATAGTCGACCACCTGAGCGCAGACGCCTGAATGTGTTTGTGGACTCTGATGGACTCATCCGTGTTGGTGGGAGATTGCACAACTCCCCTCTCTCAGACGAACAGAAACATCCCGTCTTACTGCCTGCTAGATCCCACTACACAAGCCTTGTTGTGAACCTTCATCATAGAAAGAACCATCACATTGGCCCTTCTGCATTGATAGCCAACGTTTCGCCAGCCAGGTGGCCCATGGCAATGATCCTACAGGTTCACCCAGGAGCTGATGAGATTGTTCGAGTTGCAACCATCAAGACATCTCGGGGCATCTACAAGAGGCCAGCAGTCAAACTGGTACCCCTTCCATTGGAACCACTCTGAGCTCTTGACTGAATCATGACGCGAATTGGGGGGAGAATGTTTACGCTTGAATACAATTTTTAAATTCGCTTACATTTTTCAGCCGCTCCATAATCTCGTCATTCCCATCAATTTCACCATTTCACATCCTAAACTCACCTTTTCTACGTCCACTGATATATATCCTTCTCAAATAACTCAAATGTAATCTGTAATTCTGTATAATTTAGATATAACTGCACATCTTTATGTATTTACGTTTTGTTCTATCACTTGTTGACGTCCTACTGATACTGAGTTATCATCAGTGTTGCCTAATGTGTACCTCTATAGATTCCATGGTGGAATAAGTGAAAACTGTGCTTTTGGTGTGACGTGCTTTCTTTTGTGATGACATCACGGAGGAGTCGATCAGCTGGGAGCTGAGCAACGAGTGGCCATTACCGTTTCAGCAACGACATGTTACACAGTCGCCCCTTTTCTGTATCCGTTTTCATCCGCGCAAGTTTAGACTTTTTCTGAAGTTGAGATCGCTTCCCGTGTGAATTACCTACGTTTCACAGTGCACAATAGTCCTTCAGAGCGGTTGGGTACAGAATTTACACTTTTGTACTCGAATATCAGTTGACCACATGTACGGTTTTGGAACTTCGCAAGTTCTGTACTGAAACTCGTTGTTTTCACCACATCCTGGAGTCGTACGGTAGTTACAACCCTGCTACCCCTCAACGCTGTACTAATGATGTCGGTGGCGTAAGGATTTTCTCATCTGTGCAACTCCAACTCTTCACCATCAGCGACCCCTTCAGCACCCTCCAACAACGTCAAAGAGGACTCACATCCAGCACAAGAATTGTATGCGCAACTTATATTGTACACTAGTCAACAACTGATCTCAGGTACTGTACTTACCAATTTTCTATGTGGCCACACAATTAGGTAGGATTTGCCTCAGTCTAACCAACGCAATATAATATCCAGTATTCTTAACAATAAACTAGTCACATTTATCCGTATTATTTGTTCGTTTATCATTTAGCCCTTTCTCTATAAAAATACAGTCCACTAACTCAATTTCTTCCACGTTAATTCAACTTAGTGCAGGTGCATAACAAGCTCTTAGTGAAGTTGCCCTGAACACATTACACAGTCCATAGCATCAGATTGTACGAATCACTAAATCCACCCCTCAAGCCACTTTTATAATCTGAATGTACCTACTGCCTTATCAACCGCCAAGATTTATTGGAAACTCCGCGATTTCAGTACATTTTGATGGGGACTTGTTTTTCCATGGTTTCAGGGCAACATTTGGCAGCAACTCCTTTCGTTCCACTTCATTCTTGAGATGGTCAACACGATACCCTTCATAGTTACGGTAAGTTCTCTGGAAAACAACAGAACAATTTTATTGAATATTTTATCGTCCACACGATAACACATCACATATTGCTACGCTCGTCTAATTTAACAACAGACAATTACTCCTTAAATGTGCTCCTTAGGTTGATAATGTGGTCGACACCTTCTTTGAGCAACAGATTCTCTAACGTAAACTCCTCTGCGCCAATTTATGTAGTGGCAAATTAGTCAAAATAATTAAACATTCGTTCAAAATAAAAGTTAAATAACTAACATTTAATTTGTCCCATGTTGGACTCGTTATAATAAGCGAAATTGGTCTCTGTTTTTCCAGATAGTCTACCCGCCGTGTAGGCACCTATTTATCCCCGTGTTCCTGAACTGTTGGCTGGCGAAAAAGTCGTTGGAGAACATGTTCGTAAGTATTTGAAAATTCCATAATTTTGAGGAGTATCAACTATCATCCCTCATGAAGCAACACACCCTAACCCATTTTTTCCAAACTGTTTCATTCCAAAACTACCAGCGATTTTACACTAAAATTAATATTTTTTAACTATGCTAAAAGGGTAACTCTAGGGTCTCGAGAAGAATCTAAACATGATTTAAAGTGAGTTAATGCTCCTAATGAAAAATCGTGAGGGTTATGTGACGTCAGCTTAAGAAATAGTGGAATCGGTGGTGTTGCTTCAGGAGTTTTTCTTGATCTAAAATGTTCTTGTTGAAATTATTGTGAAATTATAAGTTTTTAGAGTTTTCAACCGGTACAGGTACCTTTTGAAACATTAACATGAAAGCAAAGCAAAATTGTTAAATTTAACTTTATTGCAAATTCTAAAAACGCCATCTCATAAATGAACGAGACAAATCAGATGTTGTTAAGAACCAACAGTCTCAAAATTTAAATTTATGTAAATAAATGTAAAAATTTAAGGGTTTGGCCGAGCCAAAATCGTAGGTAAAAGTGAGAATAAACTTCAAAGTCAATTCGAACGTAACAGTCTTTGAAGTACGGGTATAATCCTCCTAATTTGCAGTGCCTCCCCACAATGAAATAGAACCTGTACCCTAAACCTACCGAAACGGGCTTTTAACGGCCCATTTTTGACATTTTAATTACGTCACGCTATCCGGTGTGGTATTTTGAATAAAAAAGGGTTTCAACTTCATTTCGTCCACATTTTGGATCAGGCCTGTATATAGGTTAGGTTATATACTCGTATATATATAAATAAAAAATAATAAATAAGTGGGTACCTATATAAACATAATATTAATTTTTCTTTTGGGGTGGTTTTACTTTGAGAGTTTGTTGAAAAGTCTGTGATGTATCGCTGTGGTTTTAATTAATCTCGCTAATGGAATAAACTTGAGAAAGTCCAAGTTTCGATATTCTAATATTTCAAACTACGACCTTTGACTCACAGAGTGAAATGTACGAAATGATGATGACGAAAGGCTGCCACTGTAACATAATCGAGGTGTAAGAACCTAATTCCGTAACTCCGGGTGGAACTCGTGCATTTACAGGCAGGTGTAATATGTATTATAACATGACGACGTAGGAATATTGAGTTATATGAAGGAAATGCGTCAGAGCGAAGGCGTATTATAGAGCTCAATAGGGAGCTCACGTAAGGTGCTTTCATCGTTACAAATCCTTGGTGAGGGGGAAAAAATCGCATCAGCTGAGGATTTTCGCACACTATTGGAATAGTTTTGATTTGGTCGTTTGGTGGAATGAATTTGACTTGAACAAGCTTTATTTCAATGGATAATGTGTTGGCTCAGCTATACATACCCATTTTTTGTCAGAAAATCTACAAAACGTCCTATTTATTAATATTATTAATATTAACAAAACGTCCATTTATATTATCAATTTTCCAATATTTATCCAGTAAATTCAAATATTTTCTATTACTTTGCAGAATGACCTCCACAGGGCAATGCAAAAATCCCAGTCAGCACTATCTCAGCAACTGATGATATTGTCTGCTACTCTTCTGTGCCTCGTCTTCACAAGGTGAGATCTACCTCTGTATTATCTGTGTGCAGCTTGTCAGCGTCTTCTTCGTCCCTTCGAAGAAAATTAGTTTTTTTAGCCTTAGAAATCAGCAATTTAGGTCACGGAAAAAATCAATTTTCCACAATTCTCAGTTTATACCTAGACAATTTCACTAGGTCAGGATTTATACATGTGTAAAATCTGTGACTTGGAAACTTTGCTTAGAAAGTGGTAGAAAACTCCTAGAAAAGATGGGGAATGGAAGCGACGTTGGGACGCCATCCAATGACATCCTAACCTCGACAGAATGGCCTATTTTACGTTCACTGATACGAATCTCCTCATTACAGTGTTTGTGGCATACAGCACTTCCAGAGGGCGGGGCACAGGCATCTGAATTTGTTCCAGTCGACCTACTACGTTGTGGTGACTTTCAGCACTGTTGGCTACGGCGATTTCGTCCCCGACATCTGGCCTTCCCAACTCTACATGGTCATCATGATCTGCGTCGCCCTTATCGTCCTTCCCACTCAAGTAATTTAAATGATAAGTTATGTACCGTCTATGGAGTTCTTTCAATATCATTTTGAGAAACTGATGGATCAAGGTGAGTTTAGCAGATAATGTCAGGTTGAGTTTCACTCGTTCTGCGTATCTGACATCAAGGAAGATATTTAGTTTTGTCTTCGTTGGTACTCATTTCTTTACTCCTTTACTTTCCAACTGAAAAAATCGATCATCGGGTTACTTCACAATTTCAGGCAGAATATTTGGCTTATGGTCATGCGTGAAGAATTCGTAAAGACACAAATGTTGCAGAGGTCGAAGGCTTTAGAGGGTTCGCTAGAGTGGCTAAAGCAAAGCTGCTCTTTTGTTGAGTGGCTCCTTCTCATTCATTAGGTACTCATAACCAGACGACGTACGCTCAAGTAGACAAAGCCACCAGTTATTGATTCGAGTTCAAAGCTGCCGGCTACTTCGTTGGTCTATCTCTACAACATAAGTTAATAATTCAGATTGTAATCTGGTAGTACAGTAACGACGAACGACTGGTAGGGACGTAGTAACCACGAAAAAAGTGCCCTGAACAACTTTATTGCATGACAGCAAAAATGATCGATACTGGTTGAATGAAAGGTAATTAAAGAAACCTGATACAATATTGGCGTCAGTACTGCGAAAACCAGAAGTCCTCATTATCTGGTTGAACTAGAAAAACTTGGTAGTTACCATGAATCTCCTCAAGATTTTAGGTATCCAATGAATTAATGACGTTGTACCTTCCACGTGAATGTAGCGTATTCATGAAAGGTTGTTTATGTAGGAGGAGGGCTGGTCGATTCATTGATGAAGCGACAAATATTTAATATAGGAATTGGTCTTTCACGTTTGTCAGTCAATAATCGGTGGGTATAACGCTCGCTGGTGGTCCCAGTATAATTACCAGCTAATCCAGTCTAATTTGTATCTGATATTGATTTCAGTTCGAGCAGTTGGCCTTCACGTGGATGGAAAGGCAGAAACTAGGAGGGTCGTACTCCTCTCATCGTGCCCAGTCTGAGAAACACGTGGTCGTCTGCAGCACGACCCTCCATGCCGACACCATCATGGACTTCCTCAACGAGTTCTACGCCCACCCTCTGCTACAAGTGAGTGGTGAACCTCCAAATCTCAGTTTCGCCGAATTTTGCAACTACAATCGAGAAAATTAAAGCTGAACTACCAAAAGTGACATAATCGTTGCTATAACATATACCACCCTGATTCTTCATTTTCCAGGACTATTACGTGGTCCTGTTGTCTCCCATGGAGCTAGACACAACCATGAGGATGATCCTCCAGGTGCCGATCTGGGCCCAGCGCGTCATCTACATCCAGGGCTCTTGTCTCAAAGACGTCGACCTCGCGAGGGCTCGAATGAACGAAGCTGAGGCCTGTTTCGTTCTGGCAGCGAGGAACTACGCCGACAAGACTGCAGCTGTGAGTTTCACGAATTCTTTGCCGTAATTCCTGTGTATTTAGCATTTTGGAGGTTAAATCGATGGAAAGTTGATTCACATTCTCGCACTGATACTGAGACTTGAAGTTAATAACTAGATAGGTGTTATATTAAAATATACGCATCAAAAAAGGGATAATAATCATTTAAAAAAAATTAAATTAAATTAAAAAAGCATTTCCGCACTGAAATGTACTTTGTAAGAGCTGACTCACTCAACTAGTCCAGATGTAGGTACCTACATCAGCAATTCAAGGAGTCACGTTATGCAAAACCCCCAAGGCCTACAGGGATTGAAGGAAGGGTCAACAGTAGGCGCCCCTTAGAAAAACTTCATGATTTTAATTCGCAAATCGTATAATCATCCATCCAGTAATGAAATCTCGACATTTTAACTCTTTCATAAGGTCGAGAATCCCTCCATGGGCCCATGGCGAGAAGATCTCTTGCCATATTTTACATGCTAAAATTTTTTAAAAAGCCTCCTTTAAGATTTAATACGAATTATTTATGCGCAGGGTCTTGTTATAAAGAAGGTCTGTGCAAAATTTCAAGTCGATTGGTCCTGTTGCCCAGGCTGTCGACTCGTCAAAGTGGGCAATATGACGTCCGTAAACATACACTTGGTACCGTTCGTTTTGCTCCACTTGTTTGCTTGGTGGGGTGGAACCTAGTGTCCACCTAGATAATTATATGAAATCATCGCTGAAATTACCTGGTGACATTTCAGATGTATTGGGTAGGTGCTCCTAATTCACACACTACTGTGTATTAATCAACTAAATGTGATGAAAATACTCAAACCGCTCCACCACTACCTGTTGGTATCCATCCCCTGCCTATTGGCTTCCAACCATGGATTTTAGCATTTCCACCCATGTAAAATGTGAAGTTTTGCCTGAACCTTGGCCGAAACAGATATCATAATAGTTCCCGAAATCATAGTCCTAAATAAACGTAATGATGCGGTTGTTGTGCGGCAAAATACAGCATTAGTGCCAAATTTGAAGTAAATATTTCGAGTTATTTCCATGTATTCCAAACACCACCTGTTCTTCGTATGTGAATAGGATGAACACACGATACTGCGATCTTGGGCGGTTAAAGACTTCGCTCCGTCAGTCCCCCAGTACGTTCAGATCTTCAGGCCGGAGAACAAGCTCCACGTCAAATTTGCAGAACACGTCGTTTGTGAGGACGAGCTCAAATACGCCCTTTTGGCCAACAACTGCACCTGCCCTGGGGCATCGACGCTGGTCACACTCCTCCTTCACACGTCGAGAGGCCAGTAAGTAAACTGGAAGGCTTCAAATTCTTGCATAGGGATTTATCATTTTCTCCACAGGTCACGGTATGCCTAATTCCATTGGTGCATTACTTGAAAGGATATCTAATCCAAAACCAAAGCATAGGGCAATAGGGCATTTTCATCTAGTGTTAAACTTATAATCGAATAACTGCCATAGCAGCACGAGTTGATTCACAAGTTTTTATTCTTCGACCATTAACCAATATCCTGATTTGTATTATAGAGAAGGACAAACGTCTTCGGAGGAGTGGCATAGACTGTACGGACGGTGCTCCGGGAACGAAATTTACCACATAAGACTGGAAGACAGCAGGTTCTTCGGCGAGTATGAAGGCAAAAGTTTCACCTACGCGAGCTTTCATTCACACCGCAAGTATGTTTTCGACGTTGACTCACTTATCTAACATTATCCAGTATCCACCCCTCATTTGTAAGTCTGCTACTATTATTGTCACGACGGGCTGTAGTGGCCCGTGGAGGGGACTGGATTCTGCTGAATCAGCAGCCCCTCCACGGCCCACTACAGCTCGTCGTGACAATATTTATAAGATTATCATCTGGACCCTCTGAAGAGTAAGAACAGGCAGGTAAAACAATTATATAAAAAGTAGGTAACCTAAAGACTAATGTGGTAATTGAGGGTTTTCAATATAGAGCAGAGATTTCCAAGTTAGGGGGCTGCTGTACCTCGGGACAAAATTCAGTGTTTGATTTTTCAATGAGAAACTGTGAACAATTTTAGGCATTTGAGTGAACAATCCATAAAGATTTTGAAATTTTCAATTGCACTCATACAAAAAATGTATAAAATTCTAAAACTGGAGAAAAAAGTAAATTCAAAAACTGAAAAGAACGAAAATTGTTCAGGTTAGTGTCCAAAATCAAAAGAATTATTGTAAAAACTTACCATAAGAAGTAATTGCTACAGCTGCAACTGTAGCTGTACCAACCTCACAAAGCTAACGTTCTCCGCACTGTCTGGGTTTTATCTCAAATGTCCCGATGTACAGCTGTGACAGGGTATAACAATTTTGCCCTAAGATTTTTGAAAATAGTTGAGGGGTTACTAGTAACCACCAATGTTCGAATATCATTCTTCATCGAGCAACCCCTTGTGGCAGATACGGTGTGGCCCTGGTAGGCGTACGGCCAGCGGAGCTACCGGAGTTTTACGAGGATACGATTCTCCTCAATCCAGGACCTCGTCACATCATGAAGAAGACGGACACCTGTTACTACATGAGCATCACCAAAGAGGAGAACTCGGCCTTTGTGGTGGCTAGCAACCAGGCTGCAGCAGTGGCTGCAGTCACCAACCAGACTGAGCTCATGCCCCAAGCCAAAACCGAAGGTTTGTATGGAGGATGTAGAAGTTTTTTCAAATTTCCAATCGGGAAAACGTAGGTAATGGGGTAACTTTTCCAGATACGATAGAGACGATGATCTCAACGCCAAGACTGAAAGAAGCCGGTGCTGGGACGCCTGTCCTAACGGGAACGGACAGCGGTCCCTGTACGCAGGGCAATCACCTAGGAGTCCCCAAACCCCCGGAAAGTAACCCCAACCTTCTCAGTCCTGAGGTGAGTCCTGCTGCATAATCTCAAAAACGTTCAAAAGAGGGAAAATTGTATTATATCATATTGAATGAATGTAGTCCTCCTGTCAATCTCTTCAAATGCCACTGATCCAAAGCCAGAATAGTGAGAGGGTTTGAAACATCAAGTTTCCCCTCAAATGTCTTCGAACTCCCATCCTCGTTGTACCACCGTGCTACTACTATCTTTTCGTGCAGATCCTCAACCAACGGAGAGGAAGCAGGAGACCCAGCATCCTCCCCGTCCCTGACATGTTCACGTCTTCATCCCTCAACATCTCAACGACGCCGCAAGACGACCTCGACGAATCGGAGGACGAGATGGACGATGATGTCCCTTGGCGGTCCCCATCGGAAAAAATTGCGTAAGGCCTACATTATGTTTTCCCACAATCCTTACAGTACATGGGAACATATAACTAACGTTTGCACTCTATCGTTCTATATACATCTATACATTCCCTCCAACACTCATTTTGTCAATAAAGTCGAATACATAAATGCCATAGTAGACAGGAGAAGAAGAGCAAAACGTATTGAAATGCCCACTGTTCAAATTTATCGACTTTTATTTACAGATCAAACTGGATAGGTACTGCAAAATTCAAATAGGTACCTAATTCATACCAGTAGTTCTAGTATGTTTCCAAATCATTTTAAAAACATACCTAGATGAACTACGACAAGTTATATTCAAAGGTCCAACAAACAGGGTGGAATGAGTTAGTGACTGGATACTATGGAGTACCTGTACTACTACTATGAGATACGTTTAGTAGAAATCGGTTGAAGATCCGGATCTATGAATACGTCAGATCCTTGTCGGTTTATATAACCACACTCCCAAATTCCCACGGGTTCCCAATTCATTTGATTTTTCTACCTGTGCCAAATATTATTAGAAAACACACTTGCGCCTGACATTGTTAAGAAACAGAGCGTCGTTTGATAGAACGTTTATAACTAAATCTTAGGTCATTGAGAAAACCGTTTCAGTATGAAAGTAACGTTGTACATAATCATCTAAGAACGAAACAAAAAGCATTCATTTAAAATTAAATTGCATCCCTTAGCAAAGAAGCAAGTTGCTTGAAGCACATTGTCGGTATGCTCAATGTTCACACCTGGGCACTTCATAGGTTGTACCAGTGCATTTATCAAAGGTAGGATTAGGATTACTGCACATAATTTCATCATGTCGAAGCATGTTCATTTTAATGGTACTTTCTTCGTTTTCAATTCAAGTTTCAATCAAATTTCTATCTTCTACATTTTCTTAGCATGACTACTTCCATTGAGGTGTTTTTGTAATTTTGCACGATTTACAACTACTTTACTCTTCGTTTCGTGTAGGTAGTTTATTTCTATTTGCTTATTAAATCGGGCGATTCGATCAGTGAATCCGGAGTTTTTTCGTGTAAACGTACAAGAAGCTCAATTTTCGTTTGCCCGTTGAACGAGGTAAGTCAGTTCTTTATTTCGGAATATTTATGGAGTTATGCAAAGCAGTACAAATCCTACAATGGCTGTATGTCACTGTGCATAAGTTCGTCCATTTTGAATCAAATACGGAGACAATGACGGTAGGTTAAGTGCTACCTCATTGTAGGGCACATGCTTTCATCAGGGGCAGGTTGTTAATTTTTCAATAAGGGTTTCGGATCTTACCAACATGGTGACTAACAATGCTGTATGCTATAGGGCAGTTCATTCAGGTCCCTCTGGAAAATGTCTGTACCAATATAACCCACGGCTCGAATAGGAATTTGGATACCTTTATGAGACCACCTGTGAGTCACACGGTCTATAGTGGAATCGACCAACAAAAAAAATTGTAATTTAAAATAATAAATTAAATTAAAAATTTTTTTAAAAAATATACCACGTGTTTAAAACAGACTAAAAAGAATAAAATTTTCATATGACTATTCTACAATTTTGATGGCGAATCGGTAGTGGCTATGGGTATATTTGGAATAGGTACTTGGAGACAAAAACGTGAGGCGCAACCAGTAAATAATACAAGTAGATAATCCGGATGAATTCATAGCTGATTTCGGTCATTGAAAGTGGATTTCTGTCATTCAATTCATGGATTTCCTATTCTGTAATTCTATCATGGATTTCCTATCCCTACAAGAACTAAGCACTCGTCATCATCGAATTATTTTTTCAATGAGGAGGTTTGGTGCATGAAGTTGGACGAAAATTACGTCTGTGGGGCAGTGGGTTTATAACTAAAGTAGGAATTACAGGAATTAATACAAGTAAAAATTACATATTTAATGGACTTTCTTTGATGTTCTTCGTTTTTGTTTCTTCTCGCCGAACGGTTTGTTGTAGGCGAACGTATAGATCAACCTTTTGGCCCATTCGGGTTTATCTTGGTGCACCGTATGTCCAGAATTTCTTATCAGAACCCTAGTGAAGTTTCCAACTGATTGCCGGTACCCGGCCAGCTGCCCATTGACGAACCAGTGGTGACGGGCGGCCTCTTTGTAATGGCGGGACCCTTTCCATTTCATTTTATTCAAAAAGTTCTCGGTTAAAGCGTACCCGCACTTGACGTCGAGCATACCGTTGTAGATGAGGACTCTGTAGTTTTCCATGAGAACCGCCAACCAATCGACGACTGACGTCAGGATGTCTTCGCGAAGAGACTTGGCGACTATGACCGGTCTGTCGAATTGATTGTCCCCCGCGTTCAACTTCCACGCGTTTTTCTGTTTGTTGAAAAAATCGAATACCCACTGTTTGCCGACGCCAACTCTCTTTTTGCCGACGTTCAAATAGTTGAAATAAGAGTTCAACCCTGTTAAATTCGTGTAGAGCGTTGGATAAGGGGAAGTGTCCCCGGCAATCCAAGGATCGTAGATGTCGTACGCTTTTCGGTATTCGTTTTGCCTGATGAGTTGTTTTACTTGATCTCGGCGGTCGTTGAACTGCTTGCGACCGTTAGTATCGATCAGACCGGTGAAATACAAAATGTCGCCGAAATCCAACATGTTGATAGGATCCACCCAGCCGTTCCCAATAGAAATCCCTTGAAGGTTCAGCTTCAAAGCTGCTTTAGGGTTATTCTTGTGTATCGTCATGCCGAGCGCTGGAAGATATTTGCCAGCGTAGGACACCCCACAGATGATCAAAGGGTTTTTTCGAAGGTTGGGGAACAACGTGAAAAACTGTAACAGAGACAAATACAGGTTTTGTCCAACGTGAGTTTGATTGGTGGAATAGCCGTCTTCGCTGCGGGTGAAACTGAAACCGACACCTACCGGGTTGTCTATGAAAAGCACATGAGCGAAAGAAACCCAAGTGTGTTCGTTGTACCGCACAATCCCGTCTTTTTTCAATAAGTACGGACTGATCGAACCGAGAGCTCCGAATAGAGACGACGCTCCCGGCCCCCCGTCCAACCAGAGCAGGACTGGGACTTCTTCGGGAGGCACGTTGTCAGCAAAGGTCGGAAAGTACCAGAAGAACATATTCGACTGCCTGGCCTTATCTACAGTGAAATACCCTGCATAGCTCGGAATCTCTCCCAACAGAGGGGTCGCCTCCGCGCGTTTCTGCGCTTTATCGATCAATCCCTTCTCGATGTCCTCCGTTAAGTAAACAGCCCGATTGCGCGATTTTCGACCACCAACCCAAGAAAAACACACAAGCACTACCAAAGCTACTCGTCCGAGAGACATAAGACGTCAGGTGACAACTGCTCCCTCACTACTCTCCAAGACAAACCGCTACCTAACAAAACCTTCAAACCAAATGACCGTCCATTATGCTATAAAATTGAGTAAGCATTGTTCCAAATTACTGCTATCGACTGGAACACCAGGTATTTCAGATAGCGAAAATGAGCTGATTGTTTCAAATATCAGTTTAATGGTATTAGGGGTTTTGTGGTCATTGTTAAATCGAATTGGCTGCATCCGACATACGAAACAATAAGGTTGTCGCAAAAACAGTTATTAATTAATGATGTTGAATGTTCGTTGATCCGAACCCTCTAAATCTATAACATGATTGGGACGAATGAGTAGGCTTGAATGATAATTTGGAGAGTCTCTACAGAACTGAAATGGCCTGGTGTAGTGGCTCGGTGTTCGGTTATAACTTGGGAAGGTTATGCAGTACATAAGTGCGTAACCTCACATCCCTATATGAATTCTCAACGGAACTTAAACAGTAATGTAATATATTACTGTTATATATAATATATATACCTACATATTATGTAGGTACATATATATATCCGTGATACTATTCAGTTAGACACTCTTTTCGAGTTTATAGGTATCCCTTCTCTGTGATACGTAGGTGGTCACCAATTGAAGAAACAATAATTGTGTCTTCAACAATTATTGTTTTTTATTACAGTAACATTACAAATATAGAACAAGTGTCACTTTTTGTCATAATTACCTATTTGCACTTGTTTATCAAGTTCCTTCAACGGAGTTCAAACGGTTTTGTATGCCTTCTCTATGATGATAAGCCACTCCTTCTATCCCTTATGGAAGTAGACCTACTTTTATGCCCTTTCTTCACTGCTCTCCATGTACATCATTTTCTCTAGATGTTTGTTGTGTTTTGCCACCGATGTCGTTGTTGTGTTTGTGTGTATCATGATCAAAATCAAGTTACAAGTTGTAACTTACAAGTTTTCGATTTCATTTTCGTCAATGTGTTGTCTCTTCTACTTTTTACCAATATTACTCGTTAGTCAATTATCGTTAAAAGACCAAATCCGGCACGGTGGTTGTTTTGTTTTTTGTAAACAAAAAGCATGAGATGATGGCGTTTGTCTCTAGATTCCATATCTCCGTGTCGGACGCCGACGAACCAGACGTCTTCACGGTGCTTAGCGACTGGCGAACCGAAATGAAAAAGTAAGTCTTACCTACATACATACCTACGTTCGGAAGAAAACTAACTACATACTTGAAAAGCACTGAAACCTACCACTTTACGTTTTTTGTTTTGTTTTTAGTTCTCTCTGACTCTCTGTCGAAAAATCGAACGAACATTGTAGGCCCAGGAAAGTTAGTGCAGAAAAGGGCTTGAGCGCTGGATATCGTTTTAATCCCTCTTGCGGGTCCTAAATAACGGGTACTCGAGTTTGGGACGGTTTATATGTTGTGCTTCAGATTTATTTATTTATTTATTATTTATTTATTTATTTATTTATTGATTGGCATCCAAAATACAAGAAAAATTAAAAACACAAACATTACACTTCTGGTAAACCAAATAAAATTAAACGAACAGTTCGTATGATTTACTTATATGCTAAGAAAAAGAAAACATAACAAGAAACTGACGCCCACCAAAAAAGAGCCAAAATGCCGGGCAATTTTTAATTTGTTTTTCTTCAGTTTTTTGCTTATAACTCGAAAAGTATGCAAACTACAGAAAATGCAATGAATAGCGCGTAGAAGGCGTTTCAAACATTGAAATCGGTCAAGCCGTCCAAAGGTAGGTGATTTTTACCAACTTTCAACGCCTGTAGGTTGAAAATGTCTGCTCCGATTGAAAAATGTCATAGCGCCAAAGTAGTAGAAAATTTAACTTTAGATCAGATTGTTTTTGAAATTCGCTTACTCCAGAGCTGAGTTATGAGTTATAAACAAAAAAAAGGTCGAGCGCCAAATTTTTGCTAAGACAGCCCAACGCATTAAAGTTCGTCTGAACTCAAAACTTCACTTTCTAGCATTTTTTATTTTTATTTTAATTTTATTTTTTTGCAAGTAAAAGTAAAAGTAGCCTAAATGTAATCAACTCAGATTAAACTCAAAATCATTTTGTCAAGATCTGATTACGTAGGTAACAATAGTACTTACCCGATCAATCATTAATCGAATATCAGGCGAAGTTTTCGCGGTTTTTAGGCTCTCAAATTAAAATCACAACCTAGAAACCGTCGCTAACTCATATACCGTTAATTCCGGTCACCCAAGAGGAATTACAACGATTTCCAGCTCTCGAGTAATTTTCGGAAGCTAGACCACTAATTTGCCTGGTTTTAATTATGGCAATTCGCAATCGTGTTGCGATTAAAGTTTGAATTCGTAAAGAATCGGTAGGTACCTACTCCGATTGTTGAAACAGGTTCACATTGTTTCCAAATTTTTTAAGCCCCTCGTTGTTGCTCAAGTATTTCCGAAAAAATGACCTTTTTTACGGCAGAAGATAGCCTTGTGGCATGACTAAACTGCTCTACCGCAGAAATAAATTTGGCTTTATTGCTCTGTGTGCAATAGTGGTTTCATTGTCCAACCCTCGTAAATTTACAGTCGTTTTATATTTTCATACCGTCATAAATAAATTTGTAATGAATCAAATTAGCTAGATCTTGATGGTTCTGAAGAGACATTTTTATATCCGTGAATACCTCCACACATAAATTACCGATTACTTTTTCAGGCTTAAACTAGGTATGCCTTAAACTTCTCTAACAAATTACTTACGTACCTACCAACGGTCAATTTTGGAACCTAATTGATTCGATTTTATTTTATTTCTTGCCTAGGTAGAGCTTAGTTGGAGATTTCTAGAATAAAACTAATTATCGATATTTTTCGTTGACTTGTTTCACTGTGCCAGCCTAACAGGTTTTCAGAGCTTTTCCAAGTTACCTACCTCTCTCCTTCTTTTAGGCTTGCAACAACACCAAAAAGACGTGTCGGACAGAATGCCATCCAGCGTTATACATAACTAACGATTCCGAAATGTGGTTTGTCGCTTTATACTACAAACACCCTGATAAGCCACTCGTTTGGTGTTGTTGAGCACTTTATTTTCTCGGATTTGCTGTTTACCTGTCGATTTGAAAATATTGATGTTGAGGTGCAATACTGCAGCCTTCATATCGTAGTCTCAAATGGAGGTCATGCTATGTTGAGATAGTGAATGTGGACGGCATGTTTTCAGTGTTATGTTGATGTTACGTGAATTTGTCTTTATTTTTTCATTTTTTGTTGCTTCTTCGGTCGAATCTACGAGCTTTTTTCATTTAGGTGCTTTTTGTGACGTCTGTGGGCTGACAATGCATAATCAGAATGTGCCATTCGTTCAAAAATACATAAGGTGTTCCAGATGCTCATTTACTTGTTAGAGAAACTCGTGAAGCCAGAATGAGAATAGAGCAGGTCTCCCTGAGTTGGTGATTTAAGGCCAATGAGGATGAGCTTCAAGTGAGATTCTAAGCTGTGTTGACTTCAAAATCAGTTACTAAGCATTCAATTTCAATATATTTCCAATCTAAAAATTGATTGGAGTTTCTTTTGGAAAACAGAAACACGGTATAACACTAAGGTTGTCATTGGATGGATTAGATTAGGATTAAAATTAATTATTATTAATTAAGACCGATTTGTTTGGCAAAAACGTGTGTTCATTCTATACTTAGACAGATGTACACTGATGTTCAGAACCAGTTCCATAAATAAATATTGAAAATTAGAGGAATAAAATGAAATCTTGTACAGAAAGTTTGATGCACCGAATTGGCGTTGAGAGACACGTCCAGCCCATGGCCCACCCATGCGTTAATAATTTTAATCCTAATCTAATCCTTTTTTGTTGTGATGGACGTGTTCTATTTTCTAAAAGAAATTTAAACCTAAAAGAAATCAATTTTCAAATTGGAAATCCACCATTCTTCTCCCGAGATATAACGGATTTAATGATCCATCTTCCCTCTCAATTGAACAACTGTAGCCTTCATTGCCTTCAAGGCTCTGAGTCGTTGGAAAAGGGTGTGGTTTGGGGATCAGAGGCGCGGCTTAGTTTAAAAATAGCGAAGTAACTGACGTTACTTGGCTGGCGAAGAAATGTTGCACCCAAGAAAACAAGTGACGTTGTGCTGTAGGGGGATAGGCCATGGAGAGAGAATTAACTCTCTTCAGCCTTCCCATTCTTTCATGCTTGATGATCTGATACTAAACGTACAAGGCTGATGAGGGATTGCAGTCAACCAGCTGTCCCTTGAAAATCTTCCTTCTGGCAGATGTTTTTCTTAGGATTATTGGATTATCCCCTCCTTTTACATACATGGGGTACAGGATTTTTGTTAAAAACGCCAGAGTATAAATAAACAATCACTTTTGCACTGGCATTCTTTTCGAATCAGTATGAAGCGTGGTATAGCTTATTAAATTCATATAGAACACCCTGTACATCATATTCACGTCATTCTATTTATGTACTATACGTATATGTATTTTATTCATTTTTTTTTTTTTTTTTTTTTTTTTTTAATGTTACCTGCATAATAAGGAATTATTGGCTAATTTCTAGAATCGTCAAGGGTTTCCCGCCAGTATCGCCCTACATCGGTGTTAGTCCGACACTGTGTTATCTGCTCAAAGAGAAGAAGCCGTTGTGTTGTTTGCAGCTTGCCCAGGTACCCACTTGTCTCCAAGAGTAGTATAGCTATGATTTATGAATTTAAGTAGCCAGTGTCACGAGAATAGCGCGTTGACATTGATCTAGGGTAGGTTCGTTTTAGCAGTCTACTCGAGTGGCGATGTCGCCGATGTGACAGTTTCAGCAGGCGAAAAAGTGGCTACGATCCACTTGGAGGTATACTCGTACTCTACTGACTGCATCTGGGGAGTATGGCTGATGCATAATAATGTTACCAGTGGGTTACAAAATAGCTGCGATTCATATTATGAATCGCAGCTATTTTGTAACCCACTGGTAACCTTGTCGAATAGGTTATTCTGCTCATTACAACCCTAGCGTCACCATAAACTGTTGAGTACCTAGTTCAATTTCTTCGAGACGCTAAACGCGTTTAAAGCTCTTGTCACTGCGAGTGTGTCTACTGAAACGAACCTATTACCTCAGTCTTGAGTGTTGAACCAATAAGATGCGAGTAGATTAGCGTCCTTCCATATGTATTGTAAGGTCTTATCTTTACATGACTTCTAGCGAACTTTGTCACAAACAACACCTGTCTCTCTCATTTAATTTCTGACAAACAATAATTGTCAGTTGAATTTTTATCTAACTTCCTGCTGACCTCAACAGATGTATAAGTAACTGTAAATAGCCTGAAGTACCTACTCTTGGCGGATGGCTCCTGAACCACCTGGTGAGCAAACCTCGCCTCAACGCTACTTGCCTCGTTTAGACTCCCCCTGCAGACAGTAACCTTGAAAGATGCCTTACTCGACAAAGAGAAGATATTTCAACGTCGATTAAATTTTCAATCTTTCAAATACCAGTAGGTACATGAAGCCACAAACAAAATTCTTTAGTGAACTTTCGTCTATTTCAGGTTTGCGAGCACTGTACCCACAGAAACGCCAAGGAGTACAACTGGCAGAACAAGACCATCATCCTGGCAGCCGACTACGCCTCCAATGGCATCTACAACTTTATCATTCCCCTCCGCGCTCACTTCAGATCTAAGAATTCGTTGAATCCCATCATCCTACTCCTCGAGAGAAGACCGGACATCGCGTTCCTCGACTCCGTCTCTTACTTTCCACTTATTTATTGGATGCTAGGCTCAATAGACTGGTGAGTACACTATATATACACTAATATACACTAAGTACCTCTTAGGTACTTAATTTCTCACTTTGAACATAGTACACGTATAGGGATAGTCAAATATGTCCAATCCACGCTCCCATTGATTCATGCTATCTGTTGAATAAATTATGACCTCTTTTCTGCCAAATTCATAAAAACTTGGATGTTTCAGCTTGGATGATTTGCTCAGAGCTGGCATAACGTTAGCTGAAAACGTCGTAGTTGTAAACAAGGAACTCTCGAACTCCGCTGAAGAGGACACTTTGGCTGATTGTAACACGATAGTTGCCGTCCAAACTATGTTCAAGTGAGTGCACAGATTGTAATTATCGAAACATATGGCCTTAATCGTCCTCCTGAGGCATAACTATTCATGTGAACCTTACAAGCTGGGCCCAGTGTTGCCAACATAACTAGTTTCCAAATGAATTCCCACCAAGTTTACGTACCATGTCATCGAGGTTTGTGCCTGGCATGGAACATCCCAGTTGCTTTTCGATTAATACGCATTGTAGGCCTCCATTATCCTACTAGTGAAGAACCTGCAGTCACACAGACTCTGAATATCGCTTTTTATTTTTTTCAACAGATTTTTCCCAAGTATAAAAAGCATCACCGAACTCTCCCAAAGCTCAAACATGAGGTTCATGCAGTTCCGAGCCCACGACAGATACGCCCTCCACCTAAGCAAAATGGAAAAGGTACGTCCTCTCAGTGAACCCTACGTTCCTCCTAAACCCTACCACCTCATTCATTCAATTTTCGTTGGCGTTTTGCTTTTTCATTATATTTCATTTCCTCCATTTTGTTTTATACTTTTTTGGTTTTGTATCGTTTCATTTGTGTATTCAGGGTCGAAAATCATGCAAAAGCTGGTTCCGCTACCCAAAAGTAAGCATGGTTTTTTTTTGGTTTTTTTTTGTGTTTGTGTTGTTTTAGTTACTGACCTTTATTTTTATTACTGTTTACTGTCGGTACTTCGACGTTCGAGCACATGTAAATTCACATTCTAGAGGGAGACCAGGTGTTCTCATTAAAACTTGAAAACTGCTAGGTACTGCTTTTGGTTGTCGGATAGATCGAATTCACGTCTGGCAGTACATTGTTAGATCCTCCATTACTTCTCGTTGTATGGACGTTTGCGTGTGCATATGTATGTACATGATAACGTGAAGCGGTACATAACACCCCCGTGGGTGTCATCTTTGATATAAATGAGTGTTTTTCATTTTAGTAGCTTCATAAATTAAATTACACAATTTTTTCGGTTTTATTGCAACATATACCAAGGAAGTTGGACGCACAATATTTATCTCTCACACTATTCAAATTTCAACAACCTTATGATCGAATAAAGGGTGAAGGGTGGGGTAAATTCCGTACCAATCCTCACATAGTAATAATGAGTCAATATTCCTCTACTTAACGTAGATATCGACTTCAGACCTACTATATTGGTTTGTTTAAAGAGTAACTTCTGTTTTATCCGTTCTGTGCCCTATTCCTCACTCCTATAATGCCATGAATTACGTGTTTTTGTACTCTTCCTGGGAGTGTTATAACCCCCACCAAGTAGGTTAACTGAGAAAATTTTCTATTCTCAAAGTGTTGGGTAAAAATAAGAACGGAGTTAAGAAACGTTGTGATGTACTTGTTAAAAGTGTTGTTACTGGAACAGATCAACGTAAAAACACCCAGGAACGAAATCGGGGCTCCACGGAATTCTCAAGGGGCCTTTACACGATCAATTTTTATTAGCAATATTTGCAGAAAAAAGTATTGCTCAACTATCCCAAAGTTGTTGGACAAGTATTCTCACCTAAAAAGTTACTGATGATTTTCGGCAATAATTGAGTTGACAAAATTTTCGGTCCCTTAAAGTAAAAGGAGGGAACGAAGTAGATAAACCTGTTACTATTTCTCCAACTTCAAATCTAAGGAAGCTGTGCCCTTGGACGCTGTTTAGACATCTTTCCGAAAACTACCCAAAACAATTGAACCATCGTTCAAATCGTTTTAAATTTGAGAATTACTTACGTCGAATCTTCGGCCTCACGCCCTTACACGTTATTTTTTTTAACCAGTTTGTTTTTGTTTATAGAAAACATTGATGAATTTCATGTGAGCGCACTTGACAGGAAATTGCCCCTAATGTAGCCAATGTTTTGCAGAATAATAGCTTGCATTGTTCAGGCTTTGCGTCCGTAAGTTGATTTCTTACTGGTTGCCGAATTTCCGTAGCTTTTTTTTACTCAACGACATCCTGTCGGTTTTACTCCGATTACGTTTTTTCTATATTTATTATTTAGATTCCTTATTTTAGACATTAGCTTTGGTTTTTATTATCTCTTCCATGCTCCTACTTTTTTCCTTCTTCGCTTTTAATAAACTTCTATGATTATTGTGAAAAAACGAACACACCAGGGCTTGAGTTTGCCAAGGTGTGTCTCGTTTTTTTTGTAATAAATTTCGACCTTCCAAAGACGGTAAAATGGTTGTAGTCATAGATTTTATACAGCTGTTTTCTTTCAACTTTTACAAGTGTCATTCTAGGTGTGTACACCAACGTATTTTTCTTGAATACTTCATAGTTCAGTCCTAACAATAAACATCTAACTGGGCAGGTAGTTTCGTCGAACGGCATAATGGATGTGCATTTTAGAACGTGTATATATCGGGGAGCTGGGACCTTTTGAGGGTGTAAATGAATTTCTGCCACTCAACAGTTTATATTTCTTCAAGTTCGAGTTAGACCCAGAAGAGTTATGCACAAAATTTGTGTTTGTACCATTTTTGGTGCTGTAAGAACTCCGTTTGGGGTCGTGAATTCAAAGGGTTAAAATGACTTCTTCGGACATCTTTGTAGCCACTGAGAAGATAAGCTTCAAGGTGTCGACTTTTGAGCTCTACTCTATATAATCGGTAACTAGACGTTGTCTACCAAGCGATCATCCACGAAGCCCTCCTTATGGCACAGAATAGTTTTTAATAGGTACCACAAAGTTCGTGCCGAAGTCCACATTTTGTCCGGTAATACCAGTATTTTTGTTTTTGAAAAAACAAAAAAAGCTGAAGAGGCTCAAACAAATTAACCAAATCTTTGAAAGGCTGGGTAATGTACTCGTATGTGAAATCTTAACTCTTCACTTGATAATACCTAGACGTAATTTCCCCTTGCAAAACCGTCTAGGACACTCTGGAGAACCTGACTCCCTTACTTACTAAGCAACTTCTACTGTAAGATTAAAAATTGTGATTTGCACCCTGAAAAACTCACAATCTTCGCTCTTTTCCCACTAATTTATCTCTATCAGCTTTCATTGCTTGAAACTCTATGAAAACTTGATTAGAGTTACTCTTTACAGAGCTCAAATGATTCCGACATCCGTCAATCACAGCCCACGACAGACTGTGTATGTAAAAATAAACCCAAAACCCTTCAAATATTTTTGCATGTTATTTTAAATTTTAAAAGCGTTTTGAAATTGGTTTGGTTTTTTCAGAGAGAGAAAGAGCGGGGGTCCCACATATCATATATGTTTCGGCTTCCTTTTGCTGCTGGGAGCGTATTCAGTGCTAGCATGCTGGACACTTTGTTGTACCAAGCGTTTGTCAAAGACTACGTAATTACTTTCGTGAGACTGTTACTGGGAGTGGATCAAGCTCCAGGTTCTGGATTCCTCACTTCGGTAAGTGTAAGGCATAAAATCTTGAATGTTAAACACTCGAAGAGTTAATTAACAAGGAAACATGTATCCAACACGAGGAAATACTGAAAACTCCAAGATGGGATTTGTAGTTTCATCGGCACCAGGTGCATGTCCTTTAAGAAGGACCAAACTTCCATGTTCTAGTGGTGGACAATATAAGGAATGTCATTGTCAGATTCCAAAAGGAAGTGGAGGAGGGAGAAAGGGAACAAAATCTGGGATTATATACTGAATGTCCCATGATTTTTTACGTAGATGTCCAACCTCAAATCAAAATTTCATGAAAATGTCGAAAATTTGGACATTTTGACACCGATTCCGTTTTAATGGGAACTCCCACTTTTCATTCTAGATTCGGATTCTACGCGAAATTTCCTTTAATAAAAATGACCTATCACCCGAATTTTTGGTAGGCAAAAACGTGCGCTAAACGAAATATAATTTAATATCTAGTTTTGTGGAGCTAACCAATTTCTACATGTAATGCGTGATTTATTTTCACGTCGAAAACCGTGTCGTTGTCAATTTTTCGAGCAACGGATCATTCATTCGTGATATGTCTCGTAGGATTCGAATGTGCAATGACGAAGGGGGCTCCTATTTACAAAATCCAAATTTCCACTTTTTGAACGTTTTCATGATATTTTAACTCCCATTAACTCGGTGGGATGATCTCAAATCGAAAAATTAACCACACTGCGATATTCAGCGTGAAAATATTATCCGAATGTCATCTAGGTACATGTTGAAATTTGATAGCTCCTCAAAACTAGAAATTTTGAGGCACTTCTTGGCTTATCCCAAAATTTGTGTGACAAGTCATTTTTTCATGAATACGAATCCGAATTTGGAATACAAAATAGGGGTACCCGTTTAAAAAACGAAGTTGGTGTCAAAATGTCCACTTTGTCGGCATTTTAATAAAATTTTGATTTTCGATTTGGGGTCTACGTAAAACGAACCTTTGGGAGCCTTTTTGAAATGACTTGTACCAAGAAAATTAGCTCCTATCCCTTGTGTCACCTTTTATCTATCCCTTGTATCAAACCATATTTTAAATATTGAATTACAGATGAAAATAAGCAAAGAAGACATGTGGATCCGAACGTATGGAAGGCTATATCAGAAACTGTGCTCAACAACTTGTGAAATCCCAATCGGTATCTACAGGACTCAAGACACCTCTATCACTGGTTCGCCTCAGGTACGCTAAACTCTTTGTATGTAACCCTCGTAGTAAAATAGCTTCCTAGCTTGCCAAATACGATATTTTCTTGAACTTGTGTCAGAACCGTTTTGAATTGAGTCGTTTTTCAATAGCCCTAATGGCATTCTAGTGTACACCTCAACTCGTTAAGTTCGTAGAAGATACTGATATTTTACTGATTTTATACGTCTTTGAAACCTTTTGTAATATTATGGATGGCATTGACTCATATTTTCTTCTTAATTATTATCATTATTATTTATTTGTATTTTTAAATAGACCCGGTTTTTTATACTGTTGTACAGCACACATCCAATTTAAGAACCATTATGTCCCTTGAGCTTCAAAAATTCCAACATTTTTGATCGGTTCCCCCTCGTATTCAAACGTAAATTGGTGTTTTCGTGTTTGATAATAATATCCAGCTTAGTCGTGTTTCAACAAAGATGCACAGTTCACTCATTCGTAGTGTAGGTAGCTCTTAGCAGCTGAAGTTGGATTAATTGGACTTTCCGTCACCGGATGAATTCAGGAGAATGAATGCAGATTCAGATCAGAGATCTAGATAAAAGGGATGATCCACATAAAACGTAATAAAACATAGTGGATGACTCGACAACATTTCATTCACGTTGATGGATAGCATTGGCATTTACTTGGAAAACGGTTTCAAGAAGCCTCGCAATATTTTCTTGAGTCAACTTACAGAGCGAAGCTGAGGTTTAGTGGGTGAACGTATAGATTGTATCGTTTATGTTATATGCGTCATAAATGAGTAATTACGGTATGGGAATGCTGATTAATCAGTAACATTCACTGTTGGCATACATAATTTTGACTGCATGTGGTATTTATTGGAATATAGATACCCTTAGGTACTTTTCTGACCTTTACGAATTTCGGTAGGTTACGCAGTTTGGATATGTTTACTGTATTTGAATTCCCTAAGGTAACATTTTAATGGTTTGAAGAAAAAAAATTGTTAATAATATATTGTAAACAGGCTTGCAGCTAACAGCATGTAAAATATAACTTTTGGCTATTTTTTTCTCTTTTTTCTCTTTCTGGCCTTGGCATGGATATTTTATAAATCAGGAGCCGTGTTCGGCTGAAGGGAGCATGGTATACCAGCCTTTACCAACTAACTGCGCGGTGACAAATGGCGTTCAAAATTCGCAGGTGAGTAACACGACTTAACTTGTTTTGTCAAAGGGTCAACTTATTCATAATATTGAACGATTTTGGATTCTGCTGTGGTCAACGTATTTCAAGGAAGAATGAAGTTATGACACCATTTTGATTTTAATGCTGACTGTATGATTATTGGATATGCTGAGTAGTGTTCAACGCTAAGCCCTTGGAGCACGAGCTGGCCATTGAATAGTGAAGTCTTTAAGTCAATTCGTCCATCGTCAATCGATAACCACAGTTTTCTTTCTAGTACTCGATAAACATCGGGGACGAAGCGAAAGATAACCACACGGAAATGATCGAGAGGGCGGAGATCGCAAACCTCGTGAGGTCGCGAATGGAAAGTCTCAACCTGCCTTCCATCGACTATGATGACGTCAGCGAGAAGAGATCCTCTCTGAGTTACGTCATCATCAACCCAAGCTGCGATTTGAAACTCGAGGAAGGGGATATTATGTAAGTTCCGTGCATCCTCATGCACTCATAATTAAATTGGACCAAATATACAAAGGGTAT
The DNA here is from genome assembly GCA_963920205.1 of Stenodema calcarata. Classification (NCBI taxonomy): domain Eukaryota; kingdom Metazoa; phylum Arthropoda; class Insecta; order Hemiptera; family Miridae; genus Stenodema; species Stenodema calcarata. The sequence goes on along the minus strand of OY986061.1, from coordinate 16,214,175 downwards.
AACTAAACCGAAATTCGTTCGCAGTTATCTCATCCGGCCGAGCCCGTTCTCAGCTCAAAAGACTTTTGAACGTCACAATTCAAGAAGAAAGTCCAACATCAGCTTCTGCTCAACGCAGCTTCTCGGATGCGGGGCAGGAAGCAGGAGGAGTTCTGCGCAATATTTCCCTCCTCCACCTCCGAGGCCACCGCCATTGGCCACCACCAAAGCCAATTCCTTGTCTCTACCTGACTCTCCAACAGTCGCTGGAGCATTCAGAGGGAGGTGAGTTGGACATATTAGACTTGGATTATCCAAATTTCAACTCCGATGATACGATTTCAGTGAAAGTTTAGAACATCCTTTTTTCTTGTTTCAATTGTTTCAATAGTTCAGTGATGTTGGTTTTCTGTGCATCCTCAGGTCGAATTCCTTGAGAGTCGTGGATGACATCCTCCTGCGCAGAAGTAACTCTTTGCGATTAGGTCTTCAAATGAGGAAGAGCAGTTTGGAAGAGATCGGCATCGGTCATTTCCCCAGCGTGAGTGACATCTGATTTTGAAGCTGTATGATTACTAGTGACACAAGTTGTTTTCTCAAAGCACCAGTCGAAATACACTGAAATAGTTTTCCGTTTTCCAGACCATGACACCTCTACCAGTGGAACCGTCCGGGATCAAGATAGCGCTGAATGGGAGCATCGGCCTGGAAGTTACGCCTCCCGAAGAGAACTCGTCTCCGAGTATCTCGAGCAACACCGGCCTCTTGGTCGCTCCCTCGTCGAGCACGGGGAATCAGGAGTCGCTCCAGGGGACGATCGTATGATATAACCTAATGTGGGGCCGGCGGCTGCCCCAGGGCGCAGGACATGCCACTAGGAACAAATGGCTCTGATCTGAGGAGAAGCATGCGCCTCGTCACCATCACCCTTATAGTTAGTGCAATACACTAATCTTATTACAGCTAACGGCAATTTCACCCTTGTTGACGGATATGTCTCGGGGTGGGGTTGTCTCAACAATTTGAGTACTTAATAAAAAAAACTCGAGTGAATAACATAGAAATGAGTCACTCACCTGATCCGGGACCTGGGCAGTCTCAAGTTGTAGGCCTAAGGAGGCTTCATAGTGTGATCAGCATTGCAACACATTACCATAGAAATAGATTAGAGTAACGAACGGACGGTGTCAGCCAGTTAGGTGAAGGCTAACACATGTTCCATGTTGAAAAATGCCCCGTTTTTTTGACATGGATATGTCTTACCGCTGGGGGACATGCAAACATTTTGCTACACGGAAAACAATGTAACGAGATACCAATAAACAGCAACGAGCAGATATACCGGCAATCCTACGATATTCACTCTAAGATGCTGTAATTTGGCATGCAGCACTAGGCAGAATAGGCCCAGGATCAGCTGAGTGGCTTCTAAAGCTAATTTCGATGCTATTCACTCTATAAACCTGTAATTTGGCATGTAGCCTCCTTAGGACTTTAACTTGAATAGTTCATTCTCTGTACAACTAGAACTACTACCTAATCGTCATCAATCACTCCAATTACCACTATTAATTCCACCTCTGGTTCTCTCATTTCAGGTGTCCGGCACATGTGAATGGTACGTATGTATAAAGAACACATTTTTTTTCCGATCGGTGCAAGCAAGTCACCTCTTTATAATGAAAGGAAACGAAGGGAGCAATGTATTAGGCTTCTTGACCTCAAGTTAAGCCGAGATTAACTGTAAATACTGTTGTAGATTAGAAGAGTTAGGCCAAAACCCGTTGGCCCAATTCACGTGTAATATAAACATTGTTTTCAATTTAGTTTTAATAAATTATATAGTTTATTTTAATTGCATTTATTGAAATTCTAATGTAATAGTTTAATCAGGTTGTTGAATCAAGAGTTTATTGGCAACAAGTATGTTGAACTTTGATTTCGAATTGAATAAATTATAATTTTGTTATTCGGTAGAATGAAAGGAGCTGATCAGAATAGCTGTTCGTTGTTGATTCGTGAGTTACAAGTTTGATTTTCCAATTCCTGTAAATACTGGAAAAGTTCAAAATTTGGCTTCTTGTGTGTTTGTGATGGATACAATTTCGATTTCAGGGTTTGGATTATGTTACGTTAATTTCAGTTGTCAATGACAGCAACTTTTGGGTCGGCTCCTTTCGGATTAATGAATAATGAATGAACCGTGGTGTCAGGTCTTGTTTTGCAGGGTGGCATTTTGGGATATGTTTGTCAGATCGAAGTTTGAAATGTTGAAGAAGGAAGAATAGGCAGTTAACATTACATTTCCTCCTGAGAGCAGACTCAAACATATTCCGATTGAGTTCTTTTACAAGGAATGTATTGATACATAACACGGAAAAGAGGGTTCTGATACCTTCAAAATGTACGAGTATCGGTTTCCTCCCCATCTACAACTTATCCCCTCTCACCCTGTAGTTTTGGCCATCACAAATATCAACAGACTCTCAATCATACAACCTACCCCAACTACATTGAATAATCTATTGATCTGTCAAAATATATAACCAAAAGGGCATCTACCTGGAATTCAACGATCAGTCCACGGTCCGTTCAGACGCTGGATTAGAGCTTTAACAAAACTTAACAAGAAAACGTTAAATCGGGTTTATTAAAAATATAAGCCTGAACGGAAATGCATTCTAAAAATACAAAAAAAAATGAAAAAATAAAAAAAAATACATAGGTACTTGTAGATTTTATGCCGTTATATCATTTCTACTAAATGACCGGTAGGTACACAACGTTTGAAACAGCTGTACCTGCTCAATAACTTTCTCCTTAAACTGTACTTCTTTCACAATTTTAATTTATGTCCTGTATGAATTAGAAAGAGAGGAGATCAAGAAATAGTTGTTACAAAAATCTTAGATACACCAATAATAATTATTATTGTAACAAGATTTGGCTAAAATTGATTTATTTTTGTTTCTGAAAGTGACACTGATGTAAAATTTGGTGGATTGAAGGGGTCCATTTTAAATAATAGGTGGTACAGAGTGTAGAGAGAAAAAAAATGTCAAAAAGAATCCTAATATGTATAAAATAGTACCTATATATATTTATATTTCTTCGAAAATTAATGAAACTCAATTTGGTGAGCGGTAGCTCTTCACTAAAGCCACTCTGCTTCTGCTGAATTTCAATTGAAGTGAAATGGAGGAAAATGATGAATTCATACTTGTACATAGAAGTGATGTAGGCAGTAGTGCATTTGAGAGTTGTACGTAAAACTGTGCCCCCCCCCCCCCCCCCCACACAGGTATATTGAGAATGGCCTTTTGTCAACGTGACATAAGGTGTAGGTACATTATAAAATGAAATATGTACACCCAACCAGTACAATTTGCATCCTCGAACCGTTCATGGTTACCATTAACAAAGTCACATTTCAAGCCCATGCGGAACAGAGAGAATCCTCCCCAATCGTCCCTAGGTTTCATCCCTTTGAGACGTGCAATAAACTCAAATGCTCTACCAAAAAAACAACTTCACTATTTCCAAAAATGTTAATACTACCTACAGAGCATGCATAATAAAAGGCTTAATAGTTCTATTTGACCAATTAACATTTAATCTACTAGAATTCATGTTCAGTTGTGTACATGATTATGTACGTGAAAAGATTAACGATATCTGACTTGTGTAATGTTGATAGTAACATTAAAATTATTTTGAATAAACATATTTAACAAAAGTTATTGTCAAAACATAAAAACGTAAAAGTATCTACAGGAAATGAACAGACATTTGTAGTTAAATACTTTTCTGTGATCTTTATTACTAGTAGGTAGATTGTATCAAGAATTTTCGCGATCGCTTTTACAAAGCCCTGAATATAACGGTGCTATAAAGTAATTTACAGAACAAAATGAAAATGATAAATTGAAACATTTGGGTTGAATGATGTGGAAGTTAATTGGGTCTTGTGGATACAGAATTTGTTTAGAGTCACCAGGATAATTTTGTTGAGAATCGTTGGCTCCGGTTGTTTGTAAATAAATGTTAACTATAAATAAGTGAAATTTAAATTGTGTGAAAGCAGCGACTTGTGTAATTGACGAAATTTAAAAGAAATGTTGCCATTGTAAAATTTACAGAATCATTGTAAATGTAGATCAGATGTACCTAAATCAGTTCATGGAGAATTTAATTTCATCAGTTCATGCAGAATTTCGAATTTCACTCTGATATGTATTTTGAACAGAAGGCATTTGTTGTAAATACCGAATAATTTTGTGGTGTATGCTCATGGAAGGGAAGAGGTTCTACAAAAAGTTGAGAGTTAGTGACGTAACAATAATTAAACGAACCAGTCGTACGTCACTGACACGTGTAATACTAAGTGGAGACGAATCTCACATTTCAGGATATGAGAATCCCCATTGAAATAAACCAAACGCAGTTGTCAAGGTCCTTAAGTTACGTATCGTACATATTCAATCGTCTTTTCATCGTAAAGTTTGACCCGATGGGTAATCATTGTAATTACCGAATTATATCAGTAGAAATGTGCGTAGGGAAACGGGATTAATTGTGGAAATGATTCAAAAATGGATGAGTCTCGAAAACGAATACGTTACCAAAGAGTTCACAACTTCGACCGTTTTGTCACTACTATGAAGAATGTAACCAAAAAACCAAGGTAGCGGTATTCGGATCATCAAAGCCAAGTTAAGGGATAAAGCAAGGTGCAGTTTAGTCCAGTCAAATTTAAGGTGTATCAACTTAAATCCGAAGGACTTCAGGGATCAATTCTACACTAATTTGGAACAAAAGTGTCTCTTTGGTGTGACTTTTTTTAATTCACTCTAAATGCCACATTTTCCACTTTTAAGATTTTTTCGTGGTTTTGACCTCAAGTCGTTAAAATGGCCATAACTTCGTTAATATGTCAAACAAATTCAAATGTAATGATGATGTTGGGAAGAGCGTTGAGTTTCCCATCCCCCTGATGCACAATCTAAATTTGCCAAATCCTGTCTGAACCAAATGCTATCTTGTGACAAACGTCGATTTTTCTGAAAAATCTCTCGTTTTTTGCATTAAAACGTAAATTTCTGCCCTAAACTCAGTCGCTAATTTTTTTTTTGTAGTAAGTACAAGGAAGGTGAGATTTCAAGCAAGTTTCCCCATAGACGGCCCACCAAAAGAGAGAAAAATTTTAATGAATGAAGGCAATCAGAATTGGAATTTATGGTTGTTGAAATCAGCGATTGATGCTCTAAAACTTTCATTCTATACGTTATTTCAATTAGAGAAGCCGTTTTGATGTTGCAGACGAAAACCTCTGAAAAATTAACGTTTGGGGACCTCATTCGATGCTGAATTTAATGCTCTTCAGTTTAGCATGAAGTACAATGTAATTTCTTTCGATGTTATTTTAACAAACTGAAACAAGTTTGAGGTTGACAACTTGAAAGTTTTTTGGTTTTTCTGAGGCTCCATCATTGGAAGATGAACAACTAGGATACTTTTATCAATCGACCTTCTGCTTTCCAATACGTATTGTAGCCCCTGGTTCTCTATTTTACAGAACTAAACTGGTTTATGTTCCAGTTAGCTCTTGAATGAACAAAAAACTTTTCTTCATTTCAATGTGACATTCGTTTTTGACTTTCAGATCCACAGTAATTCTCGTTATCAACGTGAAATCTATAGAAGAATCATGTCTACATTGAGGGTAGCCAATATCAGTATAGACAGTGGCTGTGAAGTTTCACACATGGAAGACTTGAGGTCAACCAAGTACAATTATAGATACAATTGAATTACCGTTGAGGGATCGGTCTGTGATTTCAAGCCGTGCGCTTGTAATTATATTAAACAAATTATTGAATAAGTAATGTTTGTAGGTACTAAGTAATGCATGTAGAATGTACAAATCCCGGAGCGATATCGGATTTTGAAAATACATCGAGCAATCAAAGAATTGGCCAATAACGATGGATCATTGATGATTGGTTATCGTGTATTATGCCCCATAAAAGCACGCATGAAAATAAAAACAACAAAGATTATTAAAATCTGTTTGGGCTGATGAGCAGCACTATTTATTGTTCTTAATTACTTACCATCAAGAAACACTGAGTCGAAGTCAAATTGTTTAAAGAGAGATATCCATTAAAAATTCGATGAAATCTGAAAGATGCACTCAACTCAGTGATTAGTTTCATCAACTTGAACTCCACCCATTTTCAATTTGAATCTTGGAAATTTATATTATTACGCTCCTGTTAGTGGATTTTTTCAGGTGGCTATACCTAAAACAGTCTTGAGGTTCCATGGAACAGTTACAGCTGGTGTGTCGAGCAACCGGTGTGATGGTCAAACGTTAGGTTCGTTCCAGCCCAAAGATCATGCAGCAGTTCAGTGTCGGGATGAGTAAGGGAGAGTTCATGAACTGAGCTGGTGAAACTTGAAATTTAACTTCAGTGGTTTGATGAGGGACTGGTAACAGGTGGTTTTCGTTTTATTGGTTTCAGAGACAAAATGATCGAAACCACTTACCTGTACTCGAGTATTCCAAAACAGGCAGTTAACACGAAATAAACGCCGTGATGGGAACAAGAAAACGAATGAAATTTTTGGAGCTAAACCAAAAATCATTCATCAAGGCAAAATGGCTGGCTTGAAATTCGAGAAAATGATTTTTACCGTTGAAGCACTTGGAAGCGTGAAAAACAGTCATACAGTTAGTCCTCTTTGAATAATAATACCTACATTAGTCTGACTGTTTTTAGTAGTTTCAAATGAAACTCGGTGGCAACACGAATCCAAGGATACCAAAAGTGACTGCTTTTGGTTTATCTTTGGCTTAGAACTGCAGCACAGCTGTGCGAGGTTATTCTTTCATTTCAGTTCACAACCCTGGCCCTCAGGGAGTTCACGAACTCGGTGATGCACTCAATGCACTTCCAGTGTTGCCAAACTGAACGTCGCTAGAACACGTTTGTTCCTGCGTGCGGCAACTGCGCCAAAATTATTCATGAAATTTCACGGGCTGGAACGAACCTTTTATTCTTAGGGATGAGATTGGACCTACAGTTGAAATTTGAACTATACCAGTTTTCCTGTTGATTTGTTTGAATACCATGGTGACTTTTTGAACTAATCGCCAAATAATACAAATATCTTTATGCTCAATTTATCGATTTATTCGTTAATTGATGGAAACTCAGCTGTTAACTTTGTGTAAAATCTACTATAAAAGCTCTCTACAGCCCAAAACAGCTCTTGTTGTTAAGCCAATAATATTCGTATTTAAGTAGATACCTATAAATAGGAATAAAGTTGACATTTGAAATTTATAAACCTTTACCTATCGACTACTTGCACGATAGGTACCCCATCATGACTGTATATGTCTCTTTCACTTTCACACGAACCATCATATCTTCGTTTCTTACTATCACTTATATCCATCAAACCACTTTGTACATAACGTTACACTTGAGTACCAACACTATTATGAATTTAATAATATTCGCATAAAAGATATGACGATTTGTAAGGGTTATTTTTCAATACACTAAGAAAATTTATATTAAAAAAAGGGTGCCTCTTTTTGACTTGTAAAATAAGTAAGTAAATTATAGGCTTACGTATTTTGGGAGGTGTTGGTATGGTACAGAAAATATAGATGATAATAATAATTGACCTAATAAAGTATTCTGTACTGTTTGGTGCCTTGTTAATTACTCCCTCATGTTGCTCAATTAAAATATTTTCAGTGCGTGTGTATTTGGAATTTGATTGATAAATTGACATATTAATATATTAATAATTAACCTCTGGGTATTTCTCACTAAGGCTTTAATTATTAAAGCCTTAGTAAAAATCAGCAGTTTGCAATGTGTCTCCAATACGCGAATTCGCCTCGAATATGACCAGCAATTTGAGTTCTAGGAGCTAAAATATGAACAAACCTCAAATTTCGTTCAAAGTTTAATATATTTTTACAAATCATGTACTTAATGAGAAACGAAATCACTAAATAGTCAATAAATATGAAAAAACAAAGTGGCTCGAAATGATTGAAAATGGACAATTATGAAACTATTCCGATAGGTGGACTGGAATGATAATTGAGTGAGGAAAATATAAATTTGATAGTGAGTGGAATAGGGAACAGACGATTGGTGCAAGGAACAGATGAAGTCATCAAGGGAAGCGATGGCCAGATTTTCACTCCATGGTTGATTGGATTTTAATAATGCAAACTTGTCTTCTCTGGAGATGAGTGTTTACGTGAGCTTTGAGGTTCCAGGATTGGGAGCAGCGGTAGTTGCAGAGGTGGCAGGTGTAGGGTTTCTCCCCTGCGCAAGGACCAAGGTAACGATGGGAGATTAAGGAAGGATCTAGAGGCAGATCAAGGATTGGAGAGGAATAAGGGGATTAGAACATTGAATAGGAGGAGGAGGGTTTGGGTCAAGTGTTGTCTTGAGATAATGACTTAAATGTTTTAAAAGGCTGTGGATCGTGTTATAAGGAAGGTCTGTGCAAAATTTCCAGTCGAGTGGTCCTGTTACTCATGCTGAAGACTCGTCAAAGTGGATAATATTGGCCTAAAATGTCTGTGTTTCTTTTTCTTAACATTTTTTAGGTTGAGATAATGGGTTAAATATTTTTAAAGGCACTGGCTTAAGTTGAAACAAAGTTATGTGCAAAATGTCAAGTCAATCGGTGAAGGTGGAGAGGCTGTATGTAGCCTTGACCGTCTGAATAAGAAGGAGGAGAAGAAGAAGAACAACAAGGTAAGGGCAAAAACCGTGGTTTGAAATCCCCCTTCAAATTTTGTTGGTTTACATTTCAAGATACGTACTCGTAGATTCAGAATAATCGAGTAAAAATCCGGCTGTTCGACGCACTTTGGCCGGTTAGTGTTGTGCTAAAATTACGAAATTTGGTTTACGGGTTCGGACGAACCCCGCAATGATCCTCGAAACTTTTCATGACCCTAGGTCAAGGGGAAAGGGTTCAAAACGAATTTTGAAATTTGGAAAAATTCATATCTCGAACAATTCAAATGAAACGGTTCATTTCTTAGTTCACATTTAGTTAGTTTATTTTTTAGAATTTTTTAAGACCATCCGCAGCTTTGTTGGTGCAGTTCAAAAGTCGTCGATATGAGGGTGAATCATGCGGCAGCCTGTCGAGTCATGTTCATACCGGCCCAGCTGATTCGAACAGCACATGGTTTTCAGACATCGAGTTAATTTATAATAATTGCTAACAATTATTAATAACTACCTAACACTAATTAATAATAATTCATGATAATAATTAATCATTTAGTGACCTAGACAGAAGGGTGAACCTGTACAGAGATGATGAACCGTTGTGTCAAGAATTTGCAGAGTTCTTTTCAACAACTAGAGATCTAAGGGGTGGGTCAGAAGGGAGACTTTGGATCTTAACTGTGACATCACTTGTTCAAGTTCTGTAATGTCTGTAATGAAAAGTATCTTGTGATTGGTGGGTGGAGCACACGGGAGACTGTTGGATCGGAAATATGACGTCACTTGTCCCGAGTTTCACTTGTTCGAGTTAAGTTTGTATTGAAAAGTGAAGTGTGATTGGGGTATTGACCAGTCCTGCGACACACAAAATGACCAGTTTGCCATTGTTTATGATGACCTGGGAGCTATGAAATTCGTCTTTGAGACAATTCAGTGTCAGAACGGTAGACTTGAACATGATAACATTAATACAAGAAAACTCACCAGTATGAGTCATCATATGCCGTTTGAGATGTGAAGACGTCGTAAAGCGCTGATTGCACAGTTCGCACGGAAACGGTTTGATGCCGGTATGAGTCAACATGTGCTTCCTGATACACTGAGCGCGCCTGGACTTGAATTCGCACACCGTGCAGGCATAAGGTTTCTCTCCAGTGTGCGTCATCATGTGAGTCTTGAGGTTATCCGCCGTACTGCAACTATACTCGCACTGGGTGCAAGCGAACGGCTTGCGACCAGTGTGGACGGACATGTGTGTCCGGAGGTTCATCGCCGTCGTGCTCCTGTACTCGCACGACGTGCACGCAAATGGCTTTTCACCCGTGTGAATCCTCATGTGGACTTTCAAATTCATCGCGAAGCCGAAATTCTTACCGCACACTTTGCACTCGAAAGGGCGCTCGCCGGTGTGCGACCTCATGTGGACTTTGAGCAACCCTGGCTGCCGGCACCGGTAGTAGCACTTCGTACAAGCGTACGGTTTCTCCCCCGTATGCCCACGAATATGACTCTTCAGTATATCAGCTCTCGTGCACTTGAAATCACAACTGGTGCAAGAGTACGGCTTAACACCCGTGTGATTTCTAATGTGCACACGCAGATTATCAGCACGCGTGTACTTGTGATTACAATGAGGACAAGCAAAAGGCTTCTCTTCAGTCCTCTTATGATGAGCCACGTGAGCTTTCAAATTCTTCTGCGAAGTGAACCTCGAACTGCACACGTTACAAGCAAACAACTGTGGCAGGGAATGCGTCGAAATATGAGACATCAAAGTTGGCAGTTTTGCACTCTTATACTCGCATAAAGTGCAATCGTACAACTTCTCCGCGCTCCCATTAGTTTTTGATTCATTACTTATCACCTTGTCCAACTCCTTTTCGTGAAGCCTCGTATGCAACACCAAGTATCCGAATTTGGCGCACTTATAACCGCACAAATTGCAAGTCAATTGGTCCCCTTGGTGAGTTTTTATATGGTCGACCATCTGAAGGGCTCCCAAACCCTCGAAATCGCATAGCTGGCACCTGAAACAGAGAAAAAAACTACTATCATTATCTGTAACTTGATTATTAGTATTAGAATCGAATTCCCAGGTATATGAAACATTTAGCAAAGATTAAGTATATCTAGAATAAAAGTAAGATGGGTGCTGAAAGTATTGTGGGAAAAGAAGGTTAAATAAATGAGGAGATGAAGGAGTAAGGGCGGTAGGAATGATTTGTTAAGGCAAACGACCAAGATCAAATAGCCAACGCTTCAAAAAAGCTCTCAGTAGATATCACAAAAGATATACCACTCCACGACCTAACGCCAACTGTACCCATGTAATTACTATGAGAATATGAGTGTGAACATGGATCTGTTGTAACGAGTTAAATGGGACAAGTCTACAAGTACTGCGACCACGTCCCACCAGGGTCACTTACCTACCTGCATTGGGTACGATTTCTTTACTGACCCGATATTCAATAGAGCTCTGAATAGAGCAATAACGACAAGGGGGCCACTCCTCTTTTAAAAAAAATAGAATTTATATAATAGTAAAGAAACCCCATTCATGCAGCATGGCTATAAGAGCGAATTTTCACCATAGAGTCCAGCACTTGCCAAACTGTTTCATTTTTTGAATTTGTGGGTAATCCCCCGTTCCTAAAACTCCCCCTCCCACCCTTACAGTGGCCTGATCCTGCCTATCTACGAACTTAGCTTTTCGATTGCCAAGACGGATTTTTAGTGCAAATTTGAACTTTTTATCTCAATTCTATCGAAAATCATCGTCTGGAATGAACATTTTTCGGAAATTCGAGTTTTAAAAATGTTTGATCGAGAACAATAGCCTCCTCTTCTTCGAAAATTCGCTAATAGAGAGAGTGAGATTGGGTGAAACATATCACAACATAAGAGATTTAACAATAATGACGAGAAAAGGGAAGGAAGTGAAGTCAATACTCCATGGAAAGGGAACCGATGGGGATGAACGAGGAGTGGTTCACAGATGTCCCAACTGAAGCATATTATCGAGGAAATTGGGGAAGGGTCCCGTACTGACCCAATTACCTCAGTAACAAATCTTATGTATAATGATGTCACACATTTGTATATACCTACTTGATACTTGATTACTACTAATAAAAGCAAGGCCAGAGTTACAGACGAAAACTGTTACCCCCGGCCAGTCACCTTAGGGCTTGGAGAATCCCACACAACAAAGCAACCCCCTCAAAGGGGTACTTCGTTAAGGGAAAGGGATACCCTACATACACCCTTCAACAGCCAGGGGTAAAATCAGTAACGCGGTAGCTCTGGTCAAGGCACTGTCAAACTCACAAGTAGTTTTTCTTTATCCCCTTCAACTCTCAGCGAATGATATTACGATATCGGTGTCCTGAGATTTTCCTTCAACCTTTTCACCTTTTCTTTACTTCTTGCGGATGATACCACGGTATCGGCTTCATATCCTTCAACCCTAATAACCTAGCTGTTAGCGAGTAATCCTTAACCAAAAAAAAAAAAAAAAATAAAAAAGTAAAAATTGTAAGATCCTCTTTCAACAAGAATTCCGATCCTGTGACAAGGTAAGAAAGAAAAGGAAAAGGGATTGAAAATGGGGATGAACCCAAAGAGAAAATAATGCTGGTTTGAAGATAGGAACTCGAGACAGCGGCGATGTCGTTGTGTTCGAGACAGCCACTCAGCTAGTAAGTACTCAAATCGCTGGTTTTCAGCCGGTAACTAAGATCGCTGGTCTCCAGCCGGTACCTAAAACTGTTTACCGAAGAATGTTGAATTATACGATACTGATAGATGTACGTTTAGAGACGAGAAGAGAAGGCATATAAGAGAAGGCATTACCGGGACGGCACTTGAGTCGATGTGTAGAGATCGTTGTTAACGATGTCTTGTCGGACGAAACTGTTTTCTGCGACGAGATGATCGTATCCTGGATCAAACGAACGACAGTTGGAGTAATTGTGACAAGAAATCGTGATCGAAACTGGCGAAATCGTAAAACTTACCAGAGTCGGCAACGTGGGTTTCACTACAACTGAAATATGATCCAGACGACTCCACAGCGAAATTGTAGAAACAGTAGAATCCAGTTCGGGAACAATGGCGAGGTATATCTCAATCCTGTTTGGGCGACAAAATCGGGAATAACTTCGTAAAACGGGAGTTTCTATGTGATAGAAAAGACGAGATAGAGAAGGTAGGAAATCCTCAGAACAAAGAAAATGAATCCTCTGGAAGATGGCGACGTCGGCCTCAGCCTCGATTTTCATATCACAGAGCAGCCGAGGTGCATACTCTACTCTCCGTCATAGACGAACAACCTTCGCTGGTAGGTTTCACGTTACAATCCCTACAGGTCCATCGACCAATTTGCTTCAAGATGATCGCCGAACTCGGTGAGATAAGGAGCACACAAAGGTTGAATCAATCCTAGCGCCCAGATTCAAAACAAAACTAACTGGAACGAGTAAACGTTACAGAGTACACAAGAGTACACATACCTAAGAGATCTAACAGCAAGGAGTTACTACACTGCTCTACAACAACAAAAGTGACCTAAAAGTTGCCAGCCTCATTTCATCATGAATGGGGGTAGTCGAGGGTGCGGAATCTGAATCCGTTGTCCGTTTTTTCCGATTGGACGATTTTTCGACGTTTATATGGGATTTTTATTACAACTGTACTGTGTTTTTTCCTGGTCATCACGAACTTCGTCTAAAAATATTATAATGGGGCTAGATTTGTAGGAAGTTTTATGCTGAATCCATATATGACCCCAATGGGCAATTCCAGTCAATTTTTTTATTTTTTATTTTCCAAAGTACCTTGTCTAATGTTAGCGAAAATCGGGTCCATTTGCCAAGAAATTGTTCACAAAAATTTAGGAAAATAAAAGAAAATTGGTAGTTTGAAAAACAGGCGGGCGAGTGACCGGGGTGTGACGTCAAAAACTTCACCATTATGGATACTAGATTATGAAGCACGGATTCCTGTGGCGTGCGGAAGGTTCAATCCTTGTTACCAGAGCGCCTACCAGCGAAGGTTGTCTACGCTTTATTTTTTTTTTTTTCATTCGGCAGATTGTTTTTATCAGGTACAAAATCGAGTGATCCGTGATTTCTTGTTGGGTTTCTTCAACATTTTTCGTTCTCTACACGTTATAATGGTGAAGAAGGTGTGCATCTTTCCCAAGTGCGAAACAACAGAAGCGGACGGCAAAATAATGATTTCTGTTCCAAGGGATGTGGAGAGACGAACGCAATGGTTCGCCGTGACTGGAATAAAACACTCATTGACATCTGCGCTTTACTGCTGTGAGGATCATTTTGAAGTAAGTTTTTTCAATACCTATCAGTTTCTTATTATAATACGTTATATTCCAATAGGTTTCGGATTTGATTAAGGTTATACTGATCTACAACTTGGCAGCAGATTGCTTCAAAGTTTTGCTTGGTTACTTTAAAAATCCTTGCTTTCATGGATTGATTTTTGTAGATATTGCGCCCTTCGTTTTGTTTCTTATAAGATTGTTTTTGTTATTGTTTCTTATTCTTACTTCGAGTGAAAGATTAGCTTCAAAGTTGGTAAAATGTTGGTTGTATCAATCAGGCATTTATGAAGTTAGATTGTCTTTTGAGCCAGTAGGCGTACATACTAGTATGTTGGTACCTACCTACTTACGGTTCCCTATTTTATAACGAAGTATCGTCGTGTAGATGTTGTTATTTCTATTTATTTACTTTTGGTACCCGAGGACCATAACTGTTTCTTCATTTTCATAATTTCTTAACACAGGGCACTCGGATGAAAAATAAAAAAGAGAGATGAAAGAGATGAAAATCAATTTGTTATGGCGAACGGCGATAATCAAGCGATAATGCAGAATAGGGATGAGATATCGATATCCGATAGTATCGAAATATCGATATCTAGCGTCCGATATCCGATATTCTGATATCGATATCAGCACTGGCGATAATATCGATATATCGATATTTTGACAACCGATATCGGGTCGATATCACAAACTGTGATTCACTGTTATCTTTCACTGGCGAACCGCGAAGTTCTTCTTGTGGGCATCATTCCGTTTCCGTGCTGTTGGCTAAAATGTATCCGCGAAGTCAGCCATGAAGTCAGCCTCAACCTCAGTACCATCAGAGAGGCTATTTTCGAGGGCGGGGAATATTCTCACCTCGGACCGGAACAGGCTGAAGGGGGAAACTCTCTCCAAGTTACTTTTCCTGGAGAGCCTCGATGAGCGCTTCTTTTTTTGAATCCCGAAATTTACCTGTAATTCTTTTATGATTTTGCCGTTCTTGTATTCTGTCCAATTTTCGTTTAGAAACATATTGAAATAAAAATTCCGTATTACATATTTATGTGTATAATTTAACTTTCCTATCAAGGCGGGAACAAAAAATAAATGAATAAATAAATAAAAATAAAGATCTGACTGAAAAATAATCAGAAGATTTTTTTTTTTTTTTTTAGAAAGGAATTTTGAATCGATAGGCTGTAGGTAGGTATCAACACTAGATGTCACTACTTTGAACCACTTCGTATTTCCAAGTCCTTCGTATTTATTCTACCATGGAATCACCTACTTTGTCCACGGTAAATTATTGACCAGATGGTATCTTAGGTAGGAACTGCAAGTGCAAAAATGTTCGGAGAAAAGGAAATAAAATTAAAATAAGTAGGTGAAATGAAAAAAACTCTGCAAATTCTTGACACAACGGTTCATTATCTTCTTTGTACAGATCACCCTTCTGTCTAGATCACTAGGTCTGAATGTCTAGATCCTAAATGTTAGATTAATTATTATTATCAATTATCACTAATTATTAACAATTTTATCGAGTACCTAGTGAAAATTATTATAATTTATTGTTAGGTATTAATAATTCGTATTTATTATTATAATAATTATTATTAATTATGATCAATTAATACGATATAATTCTGGGGTTTTTAATACTACGTCGGTAATAATTATTCTATAAAAGAAGTACCTACCAACAAACATTCGAAATTACCTTCATTTCCGAAGCACGAAACGCACCTCAGAACAACAAACTCGACATACGACTCGTATGATGTTCTAAAGATCTTGTTAGTATGAAAATGGACCTGTATTTCAACAGTTTGAGTCACGATCGTGTTGTGAGGCACAATCTTTGAGCCGTCATTGTGAACGAACGGCTGGTCCTACAAAGCTGCGGATGGTCTTAAAAAATTCTACGGAACAAACTCTATCTAAATATGAAATAAAAAACATACCGTTCTATATGAATTTTTCGAGATAAGTATGAGATTTTCAAATTTTCAAAATTTGTTTTGAACCCCTTCCCCTTGACCTAGGGTTCTGAAAAGTTTCGAGGACAATTGTGGGGTTGGTCGAAACCCATAAAAAAAATTTCGTAATTTTAACTCAACGCTAACTGGGCAAAGTGGCGCGGACGGCGTACGGCGGACGGACGGATTTTTTTTTATTCGATTTTCTGAATCTACGTATCTTGAAACGTAAACCAACAAATTTTGAGGGGGGGTTAAAATTTTTTTTTCTTTGGGCGATTCCAATGGTTCATTATCGAAGGGGAAGGGGTTCAAAACGAATTTTGAAATGTTGAAAATTTCATATCTCGAAAAATTCATATTGAACGGTATGTTTTTTATTTCATATTTAGATAGAGTTTGTTCCGTAGAATTTTTTAAGACCATCCGCAGCTTTGTACGACCAGCCGTTCATACTAACAAGCTCTTTGGAACATCATATGGCTTAAGTGATGTCGAGTTTGTTGTTCTGAGTGCGTTTCGTGCTACGGAAATGAAGGTAATTTCGAATGTTTGTTGGTAGGTACTTCTTTTATAGAAAAATTATTACCGACGTAGTATTAAAAACCCCAGAATTATATCGTATTAATTAATCATAATTAATAATAATTATTATTAATAATAAATACAAATTATTAATACCTAACAATAAATTATAATAATTTTCACTAGGTACTCGATAAAATTGTTAATAATTAGTGATAATGGATAATAATAATTAATCTAACATTTAGAATCTAGACATTTAGACCTAGTGATCTAGACAGAAGGGTGATCTGTACAAAGAAGATAATGAACCGTTGTGTCAAGAATTTGCAGAGTTTTTTTTTTTTGTAGAGCAGTGCTATTGAAGCACTATCAGTGACCATGTGGAATTACTGACCTGAAATTCTTGTTGAGTTCATCAGTGCAGGGAGTGAATCTCGTCACTTTCTTATGCTGCTTGATGTGCCTTTTGAAGCTCAAAGGGCTGTTCGCAACGAATCCACACTTGGAGCACATCAGAGACTTCGACTTGTCATTATACTCCACCTTGATCATGTCCCGCGGCTTCCTCGATTTTTTCCCGGACAAATGGGTGTATATGTGTTTCCTCAGGGTTTGAAAGCTGGTGCAAGTGTAGTCGCACAGCAAGCAGCAGATTCTCTTGAAGGTCCTCTCGCTTTCGGTGACGTCATCGTCGAGGCTGACGACGTCGTCTTCGGACTTCAAGTCTTCGTTGTCCGAGTCGGACAGGATTGAGATAACTCCAATCCGGGATTCATCGCCTGATCCTCGATTCTTCTCATCGGGTGAAGCAGCTACAGTTCCAGATCTCAAATTCATGTTGTTTGGGATCCTAGTCAAAGACAAGAAGAAATAATAGAGTTCCTAAGAGATAAATCCATTCAGATGTGGACATATCTAGTGGACACATCTAAGGGGAGCAACTTCTGATGCTAACCAATATGGCGGAACTGATCACAGTAACGTCAAGTCACCTTAGCACAACGCGAAATCCATCCCTTAGGCGCTGTACTGTTATGATAACAGTGTTATCCCGGAGTAAGGTTACTCGTTAAGGAAGGTTATTCGTTAAGGTTGTGATCGATTCGAGGCGATGTGTCCGGACACAGCCGACCCGCATGCGCAGTTGAGATAGTTCAAAGTTTGAACTATCTCAACTGCGCATGCGGGTCGGCTTGTGAACTTCAAACTTGTGTCCGTAGGAATGACCCCTTAGGAACTCTCTAATAGGTAAGTACAACTTACAAAATTGAACTTCCAAATCCAAATCGCGCTCTTCTTATAATATTCAAAGGACTGACAAAATGAAACTGGACGTTCAGCAGGTAACTATAACGTACTAAAAAATTCATTTACTCACCACGTAAATACGATGTACAAAGCCAAAAATTTGTAACTGATGATCTAGGTTTACGAACTTCTAAGGTGACAGATGAGTTCCCAACAGGTCAGATGTGATAGTTTCCACTTGAAATTAAAAGTTTGTAACTTACTATTTCAGTTTTTTGTCTTTGATAAGAAATGCAGAAGAGCCAAGAGGAGAGCAAAGAGGAAAGCTAAGAAGAAGTTAAAAATGGTGGGCGATCATTTCAAAAGTGCGCTTGGGATGGCAACGATGTTTTTTAGTCGATGTTTTCATTCAATTGATACATATTGTTTTCATACAATCGATACATATTGTTTTCATACAACGATACAACCGGACACCAACCTAGTCTTGGGGTTTTCTAGTTCTTACTTAGGTTTTCCAGTTCTTTCTTAAAAGTTCTCGAAAAGTTTTGAGGAATTCCCAAGTTCAAAATGCAAAAACTATCGAATTATTGTTTCATTCCTTTATTTCGCCCACCATCGATGATTGCTCTTCGACGTTTAAAAACATCGAATTGTTTCGTCGCCAAGATACCACTACCATACAAAGTGAATTAAAACAACTTTCCATTGTCAATTCTCCTGCATCAAGGGGGGCTCTTGCTTGAAATTCAGTTTTTTCCGGGGCACAGAAAAACGACTGCAATGATGAAAAGCCGTCATAGATCCACTGAATGTCAGCCCTCTGAGGACCAATAATTTAGAGAACACAGGCCGAATTAGGGATGGCAAAAAAAAAGAAAACATCGATGCATCGACAGGCCGGCATCGATGCTCCAAAAACATCGGACCCCAAAAACATCGATGGAAAAAAACATCGATGTATCGATGGTTTTCAATCAATTTTTATTTTATAAATAAAATTTCTATTCTTTTTTTCATGCAAGACGGAAAGAAAAAATGATAAGCTCTGAAAAAGAACAATACTTTTATTTTCAGTATTATTTTATTTGTTAGCATTATAATTCAGTTTCAAGAAAACAAAATCGTATACCTAACGTGAACGTACGGGTAGGAAACGGAATCAAAGCCAGAAACGAGAAGGAGAAGCGAAAGCGAAACCATGCGATGCCTTGACAATAAAAGTGGAAAAAGAAGATGTGATGGGAAGGGAAGGCTACAGCGTCTGGATAAGAGAAGAGAAGAAGAAGGTTATTAAGAGAGATATCCAGAGAGGTTATCACGAGAGATATCCAGAGAGAAAAGGGACGTCACGAGACTTCCGATACATCGGAGATATCCGTATCGATACTATTCGGAAGAAATATTGGAAGTATCGATACTTTTCAGCCAACACGCCTTGACATTTTCATTTAAAGGAAAATTTCTTTTTATTTAATAAAAATTCAGAAATAATATTCCTAGGTATGTGAGAAAAACGTTAGAACATTCAGCAGCCTATGGCAAAAAAAAATTGAAACATCGATGTGCCGATACATCGAAACGCCGACATCGATGTTCCAAAAAGATCGATGTAAAAAGATCGATGTTTCCCACAAAAACATCGATGTTTCAAAAACATCGATGTATGATTGCCGTCCCTAGGCCGAATCGTTCTTCCCTCGCATTGTTGTCGTTTTTCGTTTTGGAGTGACTTGTGATTTTTTGGAAATTTCAGTTTTCTGCCAAGTCGTATATTTTGCGTTCAATCACGTACGTACATCCATTGTAACGGAGTCGTGAGTGTGCTTGATGTCACATTTAGGATCATTTTGTTTCAACCGATTTAGCCTAACCGCTTCGTTATTTCAAACCGAAGTGAAATCTATCACTTGGGATTGCATCTTCAACCTCACTCATTTATAGGGGTAATTATACATTTCGTGGTCTGTTAAATACTTGTCTATGTATGTTGGAGATTCAGTCGTCCTTATTGATCAACTGAATCCTTACAGCAAAAGCCCTAAACAGTACGATTTATGCTGCCAGTATGATTTTGTTGAAGTTCCATGCTGAAATCGTAGTAAACCCATTTTAACAACGTTATTGCCATAGACACAGCTTTAATACTGATACAGCCAAGGTGCTGTATCATTACTCGTAAGTGAAAGCTTTTGACATGTTGTAAATAGTGATATTACGCGGTAATTTCCCACAGCGATTCCATATTGGTACTGGCATGATTAGGTATGTTGTTACTTGTACCATTATGATTAGGTCACGACTTATCTATCAACAGTCCTCATTACCTTAATTATCTTCATAATTAACGGATAATGGTACGGCTTTCTTGGGTTGTGGTTTCTTAGGCTGTGAATGATGAATTGGAAAAATAATCACACCGTTGTGGTTGGCTTTTATTTTTTTAATGCATGTTGTACAATTCATCATAAATTCCGTTTTAAAAATATATAGACAATGATCAGCGTACGAAGGCATATTCAAATCACAATTCAACGTTGTCAGTCACAATTTTGGGTATTGTTTTGGTGCTACTGTAGTATGTGCTAAGCCCACTTCCCTCTCCTCACTAAGGTTCTCATGTAATTAAAGTAATTTTTATGACCTTTTAAGGACGATATTGTTGTGACTTAACAAAAAAATCAAGTTATTTAGTTGAGGACATGAAACAGACTGCGTTTATTGAATGTGTGCATCCCAACTAGTGCAGTTGACTAATTCAAGGGGTTGGTGAATCATGTCGACATCCACTCGTCTGGTAAGAGTCGACCATTGAGAGCAGAGCTGTGTTCTATGGTTGTACGTTCCATATTTGCAGAAGACGTCGCTGAACGGCATAATACAGTAGCACCCTTAGTTTCTTTTGTTTTGACGTTTTGGTTTGCTCTAATCGGAGTAGAGAAGAGGGAAACCGACCTTTGACTGGAGCCAGTTGTCGGGAGAGAATTTCGATGCTACGTCCATGACATGGAATGTGTAAGCGTGGCGGGGGAGAGAGGATTTGTTTTGGTCGCTCTTGTGAACCACATTACCATGAATCACCACGCAGGAACCTGAAAATGATTCAATTTATTAGTGACATGTTGACGGATTTGTCCACACTTCTGGCTCTCACAGTCATATGGATATATAATTTTCCCTCTACTAATTGTCATTAGCCCAGTCAATAGAGACATCAAACTTCACATATGCGCATGTATCTACGATTATTTTATGTGCTGTTAGGACCCCTACGGGTGGTATGTAACTAAATTTGCAATCCTAAAAACTGTGTACTAACTTCATGGTACTCGGAAAACAGCGAAATTTTAGCACTAGTTTGAGTTTTTGGCTAAAAAAAAAAAGCATTTACGAAACCTCTTGACGAAAAAGGTTATACTACACGTTTTCACAGTAGTATACTAAATTCCCTACAATTTCAGTGATAGTAGAACTGCGTAGACAAAGAGAACCCGAGACAGAGCTCTGCAAAAAAAGGTTTTTTTTTAAGTGCAAATTTGTGGTAATAATCAACTGTTAACCTTTTGGTACAGGGCAAGGAGTGAAGCTCGATGACGGGTAGAGGACAGGAGGGCGATCAAAGACGATAGGACCTTCGGCTTCAGGATCGCTCGATCGCATCATACGGCGGTGCGTTCCACTTGTGTGAGACCCAGGTATGAATGACAAGCACCCATTTTCTGAAACCCAGCAGTGATAAATAAGTGCAAATTACACTGCAGGTAAAGCTATTGAACAAAAATGAACTGTAACGAAGGAGAAATCAAAATCTCCTTTGCTGGTAAAAATCCCTGATCGTGGACATGTCTGTTAGCTTGAGGAGCTCCTCAGCCTATTCTGCTAAGAGTGTAAGTCCTGAGGAGGCTTGATACCAATTACAGCTTCATAGAGTGAATGGCATAGAAATTAGCTTTAGGAGCCACGCCGGTTCTATGCTGCTTCAAGAAGTCCTAAGGAGACTACATACCAAACTACAGCTTCATGGAGTGAATAGCATAGAAAGTAGCTTTTGGAGTATCACGCAAATATTGGAATGAACCCCAGCCATGAGACATATCCATGTCAAAATGCGAGCTCATTTGAAATGTGAATAATCTCAAATGTGTGTTCCTCAAGCAACTGAACTAGATTTGAATGGAAAAATGTACCGGTCTGTTTAAATCCGGCTTAAAATTATCGTTAAACTCAGTAATGGGCATGACATTGTCAAGTTAGCGTCGGTGCTTACTGGAGACAGCCTGGTCTAGGAACAAAGGTATTCCCTTTTAGGCCGCTTGTCGTCAATTAGTGGTTCCACCTTTAGTTTCAGTTGGAAACTCGTACAGACATCTAAATCTTACGTTCGTCCAGCTGCTGAATTCGTATTCAGTTTTGTGGTTAAGTCTAGTTTTTATAATATAAAATTTTATTATCCATATCCATGCCAGTCATTTTACTACTGCACTCATTAAGAGGGTTCATAATATTATGATTATGTGAGGAATCTCAAACCAAGCAGCTTCATTCGCCATCAATTCGCCAAAACAACCCTCATGCCCCATCATTTTTATCACGTTATGGGCACAGCACAGGTGCTTCAATACGATTCAATATTCTCACCTGTGGAACAATCGTCAAGTGGAAACCACAGTCCTATCAGAGAGTTTGGTTCAGTGTAGAGGTACGTCGAATCTTGATGTGGTATCACTGAAACGAAATAAATCCATAAGTATTATTACTGTATATATACTGCATATATGCATATTTTTTCAACAATGAACATCTGATGTGTCGATAAATTAATTTAATCAATGATATGGCAGTTGATTGAGGCTCTTCACGCAAAACCCAAAACAAGTGTCGTTCCCCACTAAACAAATTTGGCAACTAATTTCCTTGTGAATGAATTGATGATTCAACCAACTCATCGTTTTGGTGTTAGAAGAAGAACTGCATATTATGCAATCTAAAACGTCTCGTTTCAGATATTCGGTAGAAGAATTGAGGCCTTTAATTTGATGTTGAACGTCATTTTACGAGTTTCGTGGCTCTTATTCCTCAATCAAACGGTGCTATGCAATTTTAACGTATTGAAGTAATTAGCCATAAAGTAATATGCGTGGCTTTAATTTGATACATTAGAAGTTCATCGTACATAATTGGATGAAAGTCTTATCGCTAAACTACTGTCCTGTTACGTTGTCGGTGGGCGGAAAAAAGTGTCTAATTCCCTTTGTAGCTCCCTCATCCTATAAATACACCCAAGAGAATCCCACAACTTCTGTTTTCCCAGTATTCAGTTTCTCGCATATTGGAATATTTCACATTTCACCTCGACTGATGCAATGAATCTAGAAAGAAAATCTCTTACGGTTTTATGGTATTCAATTAATGAATTATGGGTACATCACTATTATTCATCTGTCATATTTATTGTCATTGTGCCTGGTTAATTATTGAATCCCGTACTTTCCATGAATGAAACCCCATCCCCAAATGCCCTCAGTAAGTATTCATTGAGTCCTACACAGATTATTCACACACTGTTCACAGTTCATGTCACAACGATTTACAAAGTCAATATTTACTGCTTGAATCCGAAAGATATGTCCACGAAAACTGGACACCTTTTGGGGTGGTGGCTCTCCTGCCTTCCTCCTTGGGAACTTGAGGTTACTGTCTATAGATTATTTTAAGAATGCCTTTGCCAGCGGTTTTTATTTTTAAAGCCCTCAACGCTCTGTTCCTCTTGTCTCTCAATTTGACTGCTTACAGTCCATCAAGCAATATGAGGCATTTTATCAATCGTTATTGTTACAACGATGACGTTTTATTGCATTAATATGAATTTGTAAGGAATTATTAATTATTTTAGTGTCATAAATCCGTCCGGAGTATCCTGTTGTCTTCTGACATCGACACTATTATTTGGATAGTGAGAAACTAGTTATCCCCCCCCCCCTTTCTTCTTAAATTATAAATAACACCACTTTAAGGAAGAACTAATTCTTCTTAGGTAAAATCAGGCTTAAAGAAAGAGGTTAAAAAGTGACGTTTAGAAAGTTCTACAATAATGGGGGGGGGGGGGGGATACCCTAGTACACCCCAGTCCAGATGAGTGGCATATGCACCCCTCGTCATGTTCCACCTCGACAAATAAAAGTCAGTTCAATTCAAGTCTTTCTCATACGAAAAAAGTCTTGACAAGTTATTTTCAATTAACATTAATTAAATTAACAATTAAAACAAATTTTGTTTTACTAAAAGTATGGTACGGGCTCAGTTCTGTATCTACAGGCTGATGAAACCACCTCACTTCCATAGGGCTTTCTTCAAGCGAACTCACCTTCTCCACCGATTTTGGGATTCTTGTATATGTACATGCTCTGCACAATAACTGGATTGTCCAACATCAGGGCTTTGCAAAGTTCCTCGACTTTCTCGCTGAACGAAACCTCTTTGAAATCCGGGTGGAGCCAGTGGAGAGCGTGGCCGACTTTGTTTAGGGCTTGGCTGGCTTCAGTTTTCAAATTGCCTTTGTCGTCTAAGGATTCGGATTCGTAGAAGTATCTGATTTTGTCTCCGCTCTCGAGGAAATATTCTCCATTGTACTGCAACGGACATCAACTCACTTGGTCAGGGCAATAAGAAGGAACAGTAGGGATTTTCATTACATAGTCATCACAGATTTAAGTTATGGACTGCTAGACTGTCCAGTAAATTCGGATATTGACAAAACTGTTTGGTATCCTTGTAATATTTTGACAAATTTGATTCTGAGTAGATATCGTGGTATACGCTTGATGTACCTGGTTGGTTTGTTTGGTCGAGAACACCACTTTCTGTTCTTCGGGCGGTATATTTTCTGCCAGCGATACTCCGGCTTTCCTCAGTTTCGCTACCTCTTCATTTGTCAGGAAGTCTTCTAAAACCAGGAAGCCGTCGGTCTGAAACTAAAGCCAACAGAATTGACGCTTTATGGATGGTACTGGTAGATCGTCACTTCATCATGCTATAATGATAATTATTATTTATATTTCAATTCGACAATGTTTTAAAATGAATTCCAGTGGAATTGTATCGATTTGTCTGCACTGAGTGCCTACTTTTGGCTTGGGAAGAAGGCAAAATTTCTGATATTGGTGGGATATTGCAGTCGCTAACCTCCGTTGATCTGTACTCGCAGATTTTCTGCACTGCAGTCACCTTGAAGGTTTAAAAAATCCTACTGATTACACTACGAGTGGTTTCGTGTCGAGCTAAAATTGAAACCTCCCTCAACATCAGGTTTATACATGGGATTCCGAACGAGTCGGCGGAATTTCCTGTAATAAACGTGGCCAAGAAAACGCTCCCGTGGCGACCGTCCAAGATAGTTTGAGTGGAACCACGGAAATAGATGTTTCACCCAAACATATAAAAGTGAAAATGTAATGTCTCTGCGTTATCTGCCTGACCATCATTTAACCACTTGTGGCTCCTCCCATACCAAATAGGAAATCGATTGCAACTTCTACTGAATGTTTTGTTGAGAATCTCTAGCTTTGTCAAAGTCTGCCCTTCACTGGACATTTGAAAGGGATAATGTACTTAGATAAGGGCTTTGTTGTATACCACAACCTCATCTACTGCTCTATTCTTATTTTTGATTCGAATATTTCAGGGAGCGAAGAATGGCGGCATTCAGGGCTACTCTCAAAATCTACCCAGTCACGGCGCAGTTGGCCCATCCGAAGACCGACATGGAGTGTGGCGGGAAGGCGGTTCTGCCCGTTTCCGTTCTCCACATTCTCACGAGCGGGACGTCGTTTCTTCAGAACAGCCCGATGCTCTTCATGATCTCCTTTGGCTCGAAAAACACTCACTGTGGAGTCCTTGAATTCACTGCTGAAGAAGGCAATGTGCACGTCCCATCGTGGATTCTGGACACACTCCAGGTCAATGTTGGAGACAGTGTGCAGGTATGGCATCGTCATTTCAAAATTACAATTTTCTAAGATCATGTGACTCGACTAGAGATAAGATAAGATCGCCTATTCCAGCAGCAGTATTCCCAATCACCTGCTACCTGCTTCCAAAACCAGTGCTGCTGCTCTTCAAAGTCAATAACCAAAATCACTCTTCCCCAAAACGGTGGAGTAATCACAGGTTAAAAACGGAGATACCATTTTGCAAATCAGTAGCTCCACAGAACTTGGGCAACAAAATGGTAACTCTTTCTGTTTCCAATGCTCGTCGGAAAATTCTGTTCCTATTGTGGAAATAAATGCATTACATATTATTATTATTATTAATTGGGAGACACCGCCAAGTCGTATTCATTTACTATTCACACAAAACCCCTGAACCGCTGACAACCAATACTTCTGTTACTGAACCAAGTTATTACAGGAGTAGTGTCACTAGAACCTGTTGCTGAGACCTACTATTGGTACTCTGTGAACAGGCTTACTATCACCTATGTCCCCCAGGGGCTAAGGGACACACACAGCTCTAAACATCCCTAATTTGGATAAACTATTAATTATTCTTGTGCAACCATCCCAACCACCCCTCCACACCCAATTCATCCATGTTCCCGGAGCGTAAAGCGTAGAAGTGCTGAACAAGTATCTACCAAGTACGGCACTTTCCCTTAAGTTGTAAAATGGGATAAATGAGGTTGCGACTGCTTCATTCCATCCACAAAAAGAATTATTTGACCATATTTTTATCTTTATCAGAGGATGCCTGCGTTGTTGGAAAGGCAGCCTGTAACAGTGGGTACCTGTGTCATGTACTTACTAGTAACGCTCGGTTTGTGCTCGATTGAAGATTATTCTTGATTCTTGGATAATTCAACAAAGTTGCTTATCACCCACTGTACAGTAGTCTTTTGTCAAGACTGCGAATTATGGTTAATACGGAGAAGTATACAGGATTATACAGTAAGTTGACACCCCATGGGAGCGAACCATAACCCGGTTATAATTCCACAGATATCATCAGTCTTCCTCGCCAAGGCCACGTTCGCGAGATTCCAGCCCCAATGCACTGACTTCCTCGACATCTCCGACCCGAGGGCCGTCTTGGAGAACCACCTCAGGGGATTCGCCTGCCTAACACAAGGCGACGTCATACCCATCTTCTACAACAACCGCTCGTACCTCCTCAAAGTCGAGGAGACGAAACCAGCGAAAGCCGTTTGCATCAACGAATGCGATATGGAAGTCGACTTTTCCCCGCCGCTGGGGTACGTCCAACCGCCGAAAAAAGCCAAACTCGACGAAATAATCGTTCAGGGCGGACCCATAGCGTTCTCCGGCCAAGGGTACCGTCTGGACGGAAAGAAACCCAAACAGCCAGAAATAATCAAAAGAGTCGTTCAGGCGCCGAAAATCGGTCAACCAGATTTCGACTACGAAATCGGAACCATCGAGTTCTTTAGGAATGAAGACAAGCAATCTCAAGATGAAATACCCCAATCTTCCCGATCTTTGCACTAACGATTCACCATTAAAAATTGTATTATAATTGTCCCATCAGTACCATTTTTAGTGATACTGAAGCGTTCAATCAATGTAGACATATCAGCCCCAATCGTTTACCCTGTTCCTAATCAATTTAAACGCTCTCCAATTCATGTCATATATTGTTTTCATCATTATTATTTGTTTTAGAACTTCTTGAATAAATTTTTAAATGGATTAGGGAAAGCGTTAGATTGATTTGGAGTTTCGAGACAATAGTGAGAGTGCAATACCGATCTGGTCCATTTATCAAGTCATGTTTCTTGTCTGAAAGCTCACAGTGAAAAACGACTGTTTCTGTGGTGATCCTTTGCAATGTTCTACTGCTATCTGAGATACTTCAGGTTTAAAGGTAGTTTTAATGTTTAGACCAATGTCACTATCGTTTGTTTTAAGGCGTCTTCAGATTAGTGAGTCGCTCCATTTTTATTGTTATTGTGAAATTAATAAATGTTTCATTTCATTAATCAAACTTGGGGGCTCTCCTAGTGGTCTGAGTGTAAAATTGTTGCATAGTCCTCCTTCCCAGGTCCCTTGGAGCTACAAATTTTATTTTAGAACTAAGATGATTAAGTACATATCTATAAATTTAACTATATTTGCATTTAGGTGTAAATTAGTTGAATTAAAAAAATTAGTGGAGGAATGAGAAGAACGTGTACTTTTCCCAATGGAGAATTTGCATCGACAATTATTGTCGATTCCGAATATCATCCTCCTGTTAAAAAAATAATAAAAAAGAATTGACGCAAACTCCCCATTTGTTGGCGACAAAGACAGTTTCTTTGTTATACGAGTTTAAAATTTAACGATGTTCTTCCATGGACAAGGAAAGTAAATGGAAGTCGTTTCCTAGTCAATGAGACAATCAAGATTTATGATTTATAAATATCCCTATTTTCACCTCGTTGGAATGGTTGTGGATAATTCCGATAGCGATTCCTTGTGTTGTGAGTCAGGAAGCTATTTCTCAATCGAAAACTTCCCAGTTATTTCCGCCCGCCCTCGTCGTTGCCAAATAGACTTTGTTTCGTGTTTATATCTAATTTTAGCTACTCCCGAGACGGACGAGGAACGCAATTGGTTATTACAGTCGATGTCGATGCAGTGCCCAGTTAATTTTCCTACTAGATAAATCAACTATGAGATTCCTTGGGATCTTCATCCGAAGGAACTGCAGCTTTTGGGATGTTCCTGTATTTTTATCTGTCCACTTTGGGAAAATCAAGCATTCTTTGGAAAGAGGTCCCAAGGCGAAGCGTGAGAAACAACTGGATAGTTTCTTGTTAAACACTTAGTTATGAATATGTTGGTTCCACCAACCAATCAGCTTGGTTTTCAATCCATGATAAATGAGGGAATAGTTCAGTCAATAAAGGGGTTATAGGGTTCGTTGGTGGAAAAGGATGTAATTTTTTATAGGTTGGAGATAGGTTATTAAAATCACGTATCATTTTAAAGGGAATTTAATGCTCTACAACATCTTGTCCGAAGACATTTCCGTAGATCGAATCGCTAAGGCGCTATAGGCAGAGGTTTGACAAAAAACGGTCGAAATTAGATTGTCCGAAAATTGGTGATTTTTGCGGGCAGGTAATAGGACACTGAACAAATTCCTGAAGTCAATTTTTCATTTTCCGCCAGCCTACGACCCCTTTTCTGGGTCCTCAACCTTAATATGCAACTCCCTTCCGATATCGCCTGACAAAACACCACTAGTTGCTGATATCCCATTCTGAGAAAACGCTTTGTACATAAATATTTCGTTATCTCGTGGGAAAAAAAATACACAGAGCTATCATCCATCAAATGATGTAGGATTGGGATCGATTGAGCACGTCCCTGGAAGTTGATTTAACGACAATTGGCATTGGCCGTCGATTATTGCGATCCAAAAAAACTGTTACGTGATTCTTTTATAATTGAACCACCATCTCCCGACTTTTGTTCGGGCCGATTTCGCGCCTGTTTGGCATATTAAGACCTGATTTATGTTTATTTATTGGATTTAATTCGGTGGATATCACGCGTGAACAATAATTTACTGGTGTGATAAGTTGATGAAATTTATAGATAAGACCTTCAGGATAGAGCAACCTGTTGATTTGTCCATGGATTGATTCTGTCCGTTTCATAGCATACAACGTTATATGGATGTTGTACTCAGTGGGAAAAAATGTTTACTCAATAAATTAAGGGTCTATCGACCTGATTCCATTGTTATTCGATTCAGCAAGCCCAAAATATGCGATACTACTCACATGACTGCAGAGTGCTTATTGAATTTAACCTCATCTCACCCTTTGAAATGTTTGGAAATCCTCCATGCCAAAGGTAAATTATGACCATGTTCCCTGAATGCTGAAATATTGTCATTTCGTTTTTTTCTGTATCATTGAGTTGAAATCCCGCTCCGTCGGATTTCTTTCAAACGCGGAAACGAGGCTCGGCCAGAGGCTGGTTGCCAAGAAAAATAAGAATAAAGAGAACAAAATAGTTTTCTCTCACAGGTTTACCTTGGTGTAGAGATCCTGCCTCATAGCTGTAGCTTCTGGTTGTCGATACTCTCAGTAATGTTCAGATCGTTCCCGGAGGCCGATTTCAGCGAACACGTGTGAGACGTGACGAGTTGACTTCTAAACTGAACGTCTTCCTGGCGGTGACTCAACGAGCATCCCCTCCCGCCCTTTTCCCCACTACCTTCCGCCCACTCATTCACGTTTTTCAATCCCAGGGAGGTTCCCACTTGTGGGGCCCGGACTTTCCCAGATGTCACTTGTTCCTCAGCTCGCTGGAACGGTTCCACATTTCTGTTAACACACAGTCATCATTAAATTTACTTGAAAATGATAAATTAATTAAAATATCAGATCTGTATTGCGTGACAAGTATGAAAAACTCTGCAAATTCTTGACACAACGGTTCATTATCTTCTTTTTACAGATCACCCTTCTGTCTAGATCACTAGGTCTGAATGTCTATATCCTAAATGTTAGATTAATTATTATTATCAATTATCACTAATTATTAACAATTTTATCAAGTACCTAGTGAAAATTATTATAATTTATTGTTAGGTATTAATAATTCGTATTTATTATTAATAATAATTATTATTAATTATGATCAATTAATACGATATAATTCTGGGGTTTTTAATACTACGTCGGTTATAATTTTTCTATAAAACAAGTACCTACCAACAAACATTCGAAATTACCTTCATTTCAGTAGCACGAAACGCACCTCAGAACAACAAACTCGACATCACTTAAGCAATATGATGTTCCAAAGAGCTTGTTAGTATGAAAATGGACCTGTATTTCAACAGTTTGATACACGATCGTGTTGTGAGGCACAATCTTTGAGCCCTCACTGTGAACGAACGGCTGGTCGTACAAAGCTGCGGATGGTCTTAAAAAATTCTACGGAACAAACTCTATCTAAATATGAAATAAAAAACATACCGTTCTATATGAATTTTTCGAGATATGAGATTTTCAAATTTTCAAAATTCGTTTTGAACCCCTTCCCCTTGACCTAGGGTTATGAAAAGTTTCGAGGACCATTGTGGGGTTGGTCGAAACCCATAAAAAAAATTTCGTAATTTTAACTCAACGCTAACTGGGCAAAGTGGCGCGTACGGCGGACGGACGGATTTTTTTTTTATTCGATTTTCTGAATCTACGTATCTTGAAACGTAAACCAACAAATTTTGAGGGGGGGTTAAAATTTTTTTTTCTTTGGGCGAATCCAATGGTTCATTATCGAAGATAATAAACCAAAACAAAGTAAAATTATGCTTTGTAATAGTGAAGATCCTACTCAAGTAGTGAGTAAACACAAACCTTCTCTTGGAAGTACTCCTGCTCTCCTTTTACTTATTTTCGTCTGAGAGCGTTTGTTGATGCAGTGTAGAAGATCGACCTCCTCCAAACCAATCTTCTACATTTATTATGAAGATAAAACAGCTAAGATGAGGTAATACATGCGTTCAATTCAACCTTCAATCAAGTTCAAACTTTTTTTTGGCTTGAATGGGAAAATTTCAAGTCAATCGGTGAGGGTGGAGAGGCTGTATCCTTGACCGTCTGAATAAGAAGTAAAACATCATAAAGGGTGTTTGAAGTTATAAAACTCGGCTACCGTTAGACCTAGCGACTTGAAACTTTCAGGGCTTTCTATCATCCACACCAAGAAGATTCACACCAAATTTCAAGTTTATCGGCTGTGGACCCGTTAAAGTGGCCAAAATTAGCCTATACTTCCGTTTATTATTCCTAAAAATTTCTTGGGTTGAGATAGTGGGTTAAACCTTTCAAATGTCACTGGATCATGTCATAAAGAAGGTCTGTACAAAATCTTAAGCCGATTGGTCCTGTTACCCAGGCTGTAGACTCATCAAAGTGGAGAATATTAGCCTGAAATTTCTGTTTTTTTTCCAAAGTTTTTTGGGTCGAGATAATGGGTTAAATCGTTTAAAATGCACTGTCTTAAGTTAAAACGAAGCTCTGTGAAAAATTTCAAGTCAATCGGTGAAGGCTGTAGGAGAAGAACAAGCTAAGCGCTACAAACTGAGTGTTTGAAGTTATATAACTCGGACTGCATTTGTTTTTATCAACTAATTCACGGTTTATGCAGTTAATCCTCAAATAAAAGTCGTTTCGGCAATGTCCAATACACGCAAGTTGTTAGTAACTGAGTATCTTGAAACTCCATTTATAGGTACCATGTTATAACTTATAGATAACAACTTACTGTCACATGGTTCAGCTCTTCCTCTCAAATCGTTGCGTTTATCAACTTCATCGGTCCGGTACCTTTAAAGGTCCGTCAATTCAACGAGCCGCGTCCGTTGTCAGTTAATTGACAGTTTGACTCGAGTCCGTTCTTTTACTGATGGGTGCTTCTCTTGTCACGGCCCCATAATCGTGAACTTGTTTTCTCTCTTTCCCTTCCGTCATCAACAACAACACTATTATCAAATTCCACTAGACTTGAGGGACGTCGTTTTTGTTTCACCCTATTTTTAGATCCCTTATTAAAATTTTGAACATTAATGTTTAAACACCACGAACTCACCCACTTTGACTCGAATCACAAACAACCTTGGTACCTAGATCATTGAAACGTCCCACGGAGGTGATAAGCAAAATACAGTGAACACAGGTACGGTATTAACGCACATGTCAGGTATCGACTATCGACGATACCTTACATGTGCTTCAATACCTTCTCTGTGTTCACTGTATTTTGCTTATCACCTCCGTGAGCAATAATTTATATCGCCTTTCAATCATTATCATCCTAATAGGATGATCCTATTACTTCCACTACTCAAATTTTCTGGCAGACGGGCATGGCCCATTGCCATACCGTGTATGTAAACACTTGTATAAAATTGTGCCTATTTATTTGAAATATACGTTTTCTATTTATCTATCTACTCAAATTTATTGGTACGTTTCAATAACTAAACTGTCTACATAATCTGAAGGCATTTTTGAGCCACATCGAAGCGTTATCGTAGAAATAAGTCTTCCGATCGTGAGTATTCACTTCAGCACGCCGGAGTTTGGCCTAACTAATCATTGTCTAATAGTAGTGACTAATTGTAAGACCGAGATTCATATTACTGGAGTTGAATTTTGAAACCAACAACTTGCTGAGTCCCAAATTCTGGGATCATTAAAAAACTACATTGTGTACATTCTGTACATTCTGGGATCATCTAAAAATTAGTTTTGGACTAAGCACTATTGAGAGCTCAGCATGAACTAAAAATTCCCACGTTTATAAACCAGGACTAATTTTTATAATCCTAGGTCAAGAAGAGAAAGTTCAAAACAAATTTTGAAACTTTAAAAAAAATGGTTTATAGAGATGATGAATGAACTACAAATAACTTGTACCAATATAATTCTAGGGTTTTTATTTCCACCTAACTATTCGTTTTGAACTTCTTCTCATTGACCTAGGGGTATGAAAATTAGTCCTGGTTTACGTCGAGGTTGGTCCGAGCAATTGATTTCGCAAAAGTCTGCGGTTAAAGTTTGTCCAGGAATTGAGTTGACCCCGGACTTTGAGGTAGCCCTGGACCAAGAATAATCCGAGACTCGGTTTCGTATTTTTCTGTAAATCTCGGACTATTTCCATTCATTGATTATATTGGCCCCAACTTGGGGCACCGTAAGGAAAAGTAGGTCCTACTTTTCGCACCAATTTATTGGTAATGCCCCAAATGGTGCAATGTCATCAACGATAGCTATTCGCACCAAAAAGAACACAAATGAACACTTGAGGCGATTAGACGATTCCCTAATCAACAGATTAGTACCATATAGATTAGTTGGACATAATATGTATATAATGTAGTATATTGTAGATCAAGTAGACGAGGTTGCAGAATAAAAACATCCGCCAAACAACGGATTAGCTCCATATAGATTAGTTGAAGACGAAGATAAGTAGATTATATTATAGGTTTATAATATATATATATTCGATACACTAAACTAACCGTAACGATTTGAAAAAGTTCTACAGTGAAACGCCCAATCGGCAGGTTTTTGTCCTCTTTGGTGGGAGAATCCCGCGTAAAACCGTGATGTAAGTAGGTGTATGGAGGGAGGAGTCGGGATGGAACTTGAGTTATGCAGTTTTACCATTGAACGGCGAGTCAGCGGTATTAGGATGCCAGGAGCCGGCAGGAGAAACGACATTCTTCCTTCACCTCAGATCGAGTCACTTCCTCGCATCTCATGAGCTCCGAGTTGGTTTGGTTCGCTGTTCTGAAGCAAAACCTATCCGATCAGTTTTGGCGCACGTTCAAAAACTAGCGGCAGGTTCGTGCGAAGGCAGCGCTTTCGAGCGCCCGTGCTTAGCGGTCTTTTTCAAAATTAGGCCTGAGAAACCGAACTTTTGAATGAATAATGTACCTTAAATTTATCTGCGGCCTTGTGCACAATCGGGAGCTGAACTCATCGGTTCCTCAAATTCATTTGACCTAAATTAAATTTAAAAAAAAACCTGCCTCATCCATGATATGGCGCTAGTACAATACAGTACAATACATAATGCATTTTTCGAAGTTCCTTGGTTTTTGTGTTGCCGAGTCAAACCGAAGTGTCGTTCGAATTGGAACTACGGACTTCATTCCTGACAGAAACTCATTTTGAGGTGTTCAACGTTTTAGAAATACCATAATATGGACATCAATGGATGAGCTTTGGTCCATTCGAACGAAAGACCTTACAGTTTCATGTTACATATCTCCTGTACAGGTGACGGACCCTGATAGACGAGTTTGAAACCCTGGTACCTCATAACACGCCCAAATTTGGAAATCTTCAATCTTCATCTTCAATTTCCAAATTATGAAATCAAATACGTCATCGATTCGCTCAATTAACTTAATTTGTCTACCTGGAGACTGGGGCTGACCCAATCTTTGTATACGCCCTACAGCTCGCGTGCGGATATGTTGTTAAAGCCCTCAGGATGCCTGAACACCGCTTTCCGTGTATAGTGACCCGAGGTGCGATCAGTAGAAATGTTTCCTGGTTTGCATCTATTAATGAACTGGCAAGGCGATATGGCTGCACCTTGGAGGACTAGTTGGAGTTGGATTCATGGCAGCATCAGCTGGGGCCATTGGTGGAGGCGGTTAGGAAGTCATGGATGGACGATATGTTGGAGGCCACTGCTCAATCGAGAAATCCTATATACCCTCAGCTACAATATAACATTATACCGGCGGACCTGCAAGAACCGTGCTTCGAACCACCCCTGTGGGCTCTCCTCGCTCTCAATGATGGGACTTATGTAAGATCGGACAGCACACGGCGGATCTGCTCTCTCTCCAACATGGGAGTCAGCGAGGATCTGGTTCACTTCCTGGGTGTGAAACCCCAATTAAGGTCGATTTACTATGGATTAGCTTACTCCTTAATCAACGCTCGCATGGGGAACGGCTTTGCGTCATAAGTCGCAAGAGTACGAGTCGTTCAAAACACGCTTCTAAATTTTCGAATAAACAACCCAGGTTTTCGACAGCTGACCTTCAAAGAGAATTTGATGTATTCGAAGTTAATTAGATTTTGATATTTAATTTTTTTTACATGTTCATAAAAGTGGAATCCAGAAAGAAAATGTATCTAGTATAAACCACAACAGAACCTTTAATGAATCTAATCTTAAAATTTCCGTATGTAAAACTGAATTCTTCAAAAGGAATCCCTATAATAGAGCCATTTCTTTTCTATTCTATAATAAGATCAATTTGAAAAATTCCACACGACCCTGTTTAAGAAGGTTTTACTTCAAATTTTAAATTCTGGTGAATGTAATTCATGTCATTAAATGACATAAATTGGCAATAATTACTGACAATGATTATGAGCAGAAATGCCCACTGACAAAAGTTCAAAATGAACCTGAGTACCTATTTTATAATCTACAAATTGTGTAGATTATAAAATACTCCATCGGCTATCTCAGGTTCATTTTGAGCTTATGTCGGTGGGCTTTTCTGGTCATAATCATTGTCAGTAATTATTGCCAAATCAATCTTCAATTCTTGAAAAAAATCTCTATTAATATATGTGGTAAATTTAAGATGCCTTCATATAAAACTGTATTTAATTATGTACTTATATTATTCTCGTTAATAAACTAGGTTTCTTCTTCTTATAAATCTACTTTGATCGAATTCAGTTGTTCACTTGGGAGTGTATAAATAGTATTTTACGACATAACCAAGTTTATTAACCATGTAGAAAGGTGTGTAGTATTTTAATTATCTCGTAACAGTTAGTAGTAAACCATAGTAAACCATAGTAAACCATAGTACCTATAAAGAATATAAAAATTTCGTTAGATACCTCAACAAAAATCACAGTAAAACTAACCTACAGGTAAGTTGACTTTCTAATGTAAAATTCATGATTAAACTCCTTCAGATGCTGCTTCTTGTGTCAAATCACCAACTTTGAGGACATACTTAGTTCATTGATGTCTACTATTTTTCTACTTATACGCACATAAACACAGGATCTGTTCGGAAGTTCATCTCAAAATCAAGTACCATGACCACAAAGTACTCTTCAATTGTGCATTATTAAATCAAAAAGCTAAAAATAACCGACACATAGTTTTGTTCGTTCACGCTAAGCTATTGTTATTATAAACATTATAATTCGTAACTCATACCTCTACAACAAATGGTGTGTTCGTTTATTAGGTACGTAAATTAAAGTTAAATTGTTATTTTATTGAGAGTGTCGTTGAGGAATAAGAGGTCAGAGCTGCACTTGTACAGGAGTTCTTGGACTTGTTGTTTGGAGTCCAACACTTCGATGCTCTGGGTGTAAGCGTTGTACCTTACACCGAATTTCCTCGGGATTTTTTTGGAGTATTTTCTGCAACGAGAAAAGACGATAATTATTTTATAAACCAACGCGATAGTGACTGAGTTATTGGTATTGTCCTGTAATACAAAGTGAAAAACTAAAATTTAAGGTTTGTAGTAAGATGATCATGTTCACTACTAATTTTCTTGGGTGTTTTTCGCTACTCCGTGCCATTTTTATTTGCTCACAACTCCGGAATCAAGGTGTGGAAATGAAACTTTGCGGAGGTTTTTAGGAAAGTTCTACAGATTCTCTACTTCCAAACCCGCCAAATCCACATGAGTTAAATGAAGGTGAAGGTCTTTTGAAAACGTCTGAATGGGGGAGTATCTAAATATTCGTGTATCCCTCCCAAACAGTGAATGTAGTTCAATGTTTCGACTCACATCATCTTCTCTTTGGCGTCTTCAAAGCTCTCAGCTACGAAGTAGATGGGTTGGTACTCGGTGATGGGATACTTCTGGAGAGCCGTCACGTCGGGATCGAATGTCTTGAGCTGCGGTTGATCGCTGAGGCAGTAGGTCAGCTCGCCGAAGGACGAGAGGAGCCCAGCTCCGAAAGCCTTCAGTCCGTCGGCCTGCCTGCAGAGCCCGAACTCAACCGTGAACCAGTAGCACTGCAATAAAAGCGGACATTTTCTTAAAATGAGGATCTTGTGCAGTTTACAAATCTATAGCATCTCAAAAGCATTGCATGATTTCATGGCGTTTTGAACCAAAAAAAAAAAATCCTACAGCATGTTGTAGATTTTTTTGGTTGCAAATGAATAAAATTTGGATTTTCAATATTGACAGACTGCAACGAAAAATTACCGTGGCGATTTTCTCAATGTACTCGTCTGGGACTCCCAACGACGCCAGGCCGATTTCTTGGGAAAACTGAGCAAACTCTGGGTCGGCGAACAGCGGGACATGACCCATAAGCTCGTGGCAGACGTCGGGCTCCGGAGTGTAGAGGGGCATGCTGGGATGGCGGATGTACTGGGTGGAGTGGAAGACGCGGAAGGCGAGACCTGCGAGGAAATCCCGGGAAGACAGGAGGCCGGCCACTGGACGCAGAGTGAACCCTGTGCAATCTGTAAGGACATTACGAGAACTCTGTATTATGTTATGAGATTTGAACAGTGCACAGCCTTAATGCTATCACTCATAGCATGGCGCTAAACAGAGCCACATCCATCTTGAACTGCTGGTGAAGCATCATTGAATGGCCAACTAGTTGGATGACGACCATTAAATGTGGCTACGCAGTGGAAGTGAAGGTTCTTTAGCTTGTTCCCAAATAAGCAATGAATGTGATCTCCATGAATTTCTTTCTATTATTTATCGAAGCCAACTTACAATATTGCTATCTAGGCACGATTTGCACTGAGTCATCGCAGTGTGCCCAACCAATAATAATGAATTAGTGTTGCAGTAGAGAGCTAACATACTGATCTGATGGACTGAGAAGCCCAAAAAAATGATGAAGAATCAGCAGAACCATAGAAAGAGCAGTTAAATCTACCTCAAGTCTTCTAATACCCAGTCTTGTTAAGAGTCCAACTCTACAGCCCTGTATAGAACTTCAGCTCATTAATTTGGAATGCGGTGCTGCTTCATTATGGAGGTAAGGAAAAGCTTGTAGTAACAACTTTAAGAAATTACAAACTTGTACGATTTTTGATAGTAGACGCGATGATGTCTGTTGCACATCGCCGGGCAGTTTTTGATCTTACAAGTCAATTAAACATTTTAATGATTGATTTTCATCTTTACTGTTGATTAATTTATGAAATTCAATTTTGAAACAAACCCAGTACCTCCTTTCTTGATTGACTTACGTCCTTGTTTCTCTCGTGCGAGTTTGAGGTTTAGTTTTGTCTAGATCCTGTAATTCTACCTTTAAGGAAATTCGAGATGTCTTCCAGTTGTGGGATGTTGTCCTCGCGATAGCCGCAGTTCTCTATGAGAAGCGGGAACACGTGGTTGTGCTCTTTGCAAGCGTGAGTCGGATACAGCTTCACCAGCTGTCTGAATACTTTCCCCCAGGTTTCTGTCTCCTCTTTGGTGTAGTCCACCCTTGGGATCGGCTCTCCACTGAAAATAATGTTTGTTTCGATGAAATTAACATTAATTACAATTAGCAAAATTAGCGCAAACATCGATACATCTAGTTCCATACAATCAATTTTCAATAAGTGACTATAGATAAGATCCTGGTTCAGTTCTATATTTTGCTGCAGATACCTAATTGGACTGATTGGAAGATGCTGAATAGACACTATTCAGACCTATCGATGGTTCAAATATCGTCATAATCACTTCTGCTTGATATTATGATTTTACTGCTTTCCTCCTCAATATCGTTGGTAGACGAGCCACTAGGAGCTAATCACTTCTTAGTTAAATTTTCTACCGCGTCACAACTCCAGCGGTCCAATCGCAGTCAACAGCTCTCTCTGTCCAACTAAGTCTATAATATAGACTTATTATAGATTAGTTGGACAGAGAGAGCTGTTGACTGCGATTGGACCGGGGGTCTAAAATACATAGGAGTGCCAAAAACTTAGTGAAATCCGCTAATTTTTTCTGTTTTTGGCACTCCTATGTATTTTAGACCCCCGATTGATTCAGTCAGTTTAGAGATCAAAACAATACATAGGAGTAGTCAAAAACGTCAAAGTAGTAAAAAAAAGTGAAAAAATTGACTTACTGGATTTCACTTGTAAGCCGACGATATGTACCTATGTGATTTGTTGTTTGGGGCATATTTTTTATTTATTTTTTAGATGCGAACGCCATCTAGCATCCAGAGTGCTTGCCAACTTCAAACAAGCTAGCATCCAGAGTGCTTGCCAACTGCAAACGAGCTAGCATCTAGAGTGCTTGCCAGCTGCAAACGAGCTAGCATCCAGAGTTATTGCCAACTGCAAACGAGCTAGCATCTGGAGTGCTTGCCAGCTTCAAACAAGCTAGCATCCAGAGTGCTTGCCAGCTGCAAACGAGCTAGCATCTAGAGTGGTTGCCTACTGCAAACGAGTTAGCAAAGCAAGCAATTGAGTATTTAACTCTGTTGATTATCATAATATGTTTATAATATATGTTTATGATATTATGATAATAATATTATCATATTATTATCATAATATGTTTATTAATATATTACATTAATAAAACAATAATATCTCCAACAGTATCTCCTCAACGGACCGTTCCAAAGCCACCCATTAGAGCGCTGGAGACAGTAGAAAATTGAACTAATTAGCTCTTGAACTAATTGAACTGATTAGCTTCTTGTATCTCGTCGTTATTAGGTTCTGTAAAGATGTTTTGGTAGCAACTTATTTGGTTACCTACCAGAATCATGCTGGAGTCAGCTAGAAATCTAATAAAAGCTAACATCCATCTATCTTGATATTATTACAGTATTATTACAATATAAAATTTACTGACTGCTTATAGTGGTAAGCGATATCCGCGAAGTATTTCCTCCTGGCCCTGTAGACGGGGTCAGTGAATCCGGGATGGTCAGCTTCGAGTTCGGCACCGTACGACAGGATCTGATTGGCAAACCTGTCCAGCTCTCTGATCCTTTTGGGGAACCAGGGAACGGTACCTGGAACGCGATTTCATTTACATAAAATTTATTTAATATTACAATGGACGGTAGTTCCGTATTATACTGACCACACCCCTTTAGAGAATAAGGAAACTGAAATATATCCAACTTTAAAGGAAGAAAATATTAACAAAATCCACAGTCATGCAGCATGGCAATAAGAGCGAAGTTTCGAAGAAATAACTGGTTTTATGTAAAATATCTCAATTTTACTGGTTTTATAACAAATTTTGTGTCCTTTTTTTTTTTTTGCGAAGTAACACCTCAGTTTATAGATGTTTCAACGCTGAGCACGATGGGGAAGTAGAATTTGGATACATATTATGTTCAGCATTAAACAATCTTTAGAATGAGGTGTTGCTTGTCAGGCTCTTTTATTTTTGGAATTAATGTGACATTTTCCCCCCTTAAAATTCCCCTAAACACCCCTTAGAGTGGCCCAATTCTGCCCATCTACGAACTGATCCTTTCGATGGCTAAGACAGATTTTTTGTGCAAATTTGAACTTATTATCTCAATTCTATCGATGATGCAACATGGTCTAGAACGGATTTCGGTATACATTTTTGTCTAAAGTACGAGTTTTATACATTTTGGACCGAGAACAATACCTACTTTCCTTCTCTTCTAAAATTCGCTAAAACCAGTTGTGGAGTAAACAAATCAACTGACGTAACTATGATCTTCCTGCTTCTGTAAAAGTCAGAATGAAATTAATAAACAGGTTTGAAAAGTTAGAAAGAACAAATTTTGATCTAAGTTCCCTACAAGGGGACGACAACGTCCAACTGATGTTGTATAAAAGACAATTACGAAATGTTTTTAAGTAATTACGGTCCTTCTTTCATTTGATTACTTGGTAGTTGGTTACACGGTGACTGTTGCGTTTTTCTCCCCCGTTCAAACAAACCGGTGGAATTAAATGGGGTGAATTGCTCAACGTGGTCAAATTCTACTCTATAATCCCAATCTCATTGAATATTAACGAGTAGAACACCCGTATAACAATCGATCTGATAAAACACTAGTGGTAGCTACCTACTGAGGCCTTTTCGAGTCGAACCGTTTTTCAATAATGAATTGGCTCGTCAGAAACCAATTGGTGGGTCGAGATTCGAGGTAGTTCTTTCAGAGGTTTCTTCTAACATGAATATTGCACGCGTTCATTCAAATTATGGCGAATGACGTAAATTCATTGATTTGAAGTATAACTACTGCACCTATAAATAGATGAATGACGAACCTATCGTTGAGCCGTACATAACTACTACGTGAACAGACGAATCACGAAAGTTCGGCTTTTACCTTCCAAGTAGGAACACGTATAACTGTGCGGTTTGAAAGAACACAGCGCAATTACACTGATCTCGCATTGATGTCGATATATATATAACTCTCTACTGAGAGCGTTAACCTTACCTTATAATACACTATAATAATATTATACCAGTCAGGCCTATTCCTGCTCAGTCGTGACGTGACAGTGATTCTCGCATTTCAATTCGTACCGGTCAGCATTTTCTCCGTGCTCTGATGGTGCAGTGGAGCTAACGTGAGCCCGAAATTGCTAAATTTTTAGAGGATGAACTGGCAATTGTTGCATTGATTCTGGATGAAGGATTAATGCAGAAGAAGAATTAATCCATAATCAATGCAACAATTGCCAGTTCATCCTCTGAAAATATCGCTATTTCGGCCTCACACTAGCTCAACTGCACTGTCAGGGCACGGAGAAAATACTGACCAGTGTAAAATTTAAACTTAAAATTTGATTGAAATGAGAGAATCTCTGTCACGTCACAGCACTGTCACGCCACTTTTGAGTGGGAATAGTCTATGTCAACCTG
The DNA here is from genome assembly GCA_963920205.1 of Stenodema calcarata. Taxonomy (NCBI): domain Eukaryota; kingdom Metazoa; phylum Arthropoda; class Insecta; order Hemiptera; family Miridae; genus Stenodema; species Stenodema calcarata. The sequence continues at coordinate 16,171,945 of OY986061.1, read as the reverse complement.
ACTGTTAGTTTATATTATGATGAGTATGGTAGGATTATATGGTACTCATCTTCTGATTTTATTTCTGCTCCTATTTTCCTCGATATACAATTCTTTTAACCCTCCGAATATCAGGTGGGGTCCGTAACGACCCTACGATCTTGTTTTTCTTTTAGCGAAATTGTAAAACAAATTCATTCCTCATGAAACTGTAAAAAATGTATCCGACGACCATCTGTATTGCTTGGACGAGATTACATATTTTTACAACATAACAATACATTTGTTACGATTTGTTATTAATCAAAAACATGGTTGGGGTACCTCGGAACCTAACTTGGTATTTCCCTTAGTCCTAATTTAGTTATCTAAACTTCTGGAATTCAACATAATGGTACAATTTAATTTAATTTTAATTTAATTTTCAACATAATTTAACAATTGTACTCATTATTTTCGTGGAAATAGACTCTCTCACTCTATACCTCCGTTTTTTATTACCGGGAAGCAATTAGTCGTATAAGTTTTTGCTTTTCAAGTGCCATTGTTGTAAGAAATTTGTGTGCAAAGAGCAAAGAGGATCTACCGTTCTATGCCAAGATTGTGATTGTAAACAATTTTTTTCTAACTTTTTGTTTGTAATTCAAGATTTTAAATTACTGAAATTAATAAATTCAGTTTTAAAATATCTAAAAATTTATTGAACTTGATTTCCTTTATTCAATGCACTCATTTATTGCATTTATTACAACTATCTCAATACCAGCCTACTAAAAAGTTTTTATTTTTATTATTATTATTATCGGGTTTGGCCTCAAGTAAATACTTCGTATCTCCTGGACCTCATCCTAATAATTTAATGCTCTATTATGATCCCTGATCTTGATTAGTGCTGAAGGTTTGTCGAAATCAGATCGTCCAGATTTGTGTCGCTATTGAAACCCTGGTAAACAGCTATGCAGGTACCTGCTGGAGTACTTAACAATTCTGTCAAACGTCCACAGTTACTTCACTTTGATGTTGCGAAGTGGATATTCACACAATTTTAATATGTAGACACGGTACTAATCAGTTGATTGGGAGATGACTTCCCTGTTCGCACAAAATTGTGCGAACATCCCCATCACACTTATCTGCACAAAATTGTGCGTATATAATGAATGAATGTGCTTTATAATTGGGCTAAAATTATCATTTTTTATTTGTGACCGCCTTACCTCTGTTGTTTTTGTGATTCCTGGATATAATACTGAAGTACTCGCAAGTGCCTTTCAGCTTGTCGATTGCTCCTCCCAGATTGCCACCGGGCGAGCATTCCACCATGAATTCGTACCGGTCGTTGAATCGGAGAGATGGCCTCGACTCGATATGGAGCAAATTGACCTTGTGGGTCTGGAAGCGTAAATTAAATTGAATTAACTTTCGCCGGATATCAACAATATTTCAAAACTCTCTGTTGAAATTTTAATTTGGGAACAATCTTTCGGGTATTTGAACCGGAATGGTCGAACGCATCAACCAAATCTTCTAATAATTATTGTTCTTCTAATAAATATTTCAAGATTTTCAATGCCACACGTTTCCCTCTCATTACAAAGGTTATCCATACAACCAACCAACCCTCTGCACCCTCTCACGTTCTCCAGAAAAATTATCAAAAATACCACAATGTTCGAATGATTACCTACTACAAGTTTGCAATTTTTGGCTTATTTTGCTGAGTAGATAAACACACCTTCCTTAACAGTGTAATACATCAAAATTTAATTGTCGCCCTCTGCCTCATTAAACCTGTTGATACTATTGACTATTGGACTTGAAACTCTCCTTCTCCTCATTTTACTAAGTGGTAATAATACTGCCCGATGTCCTAAAATGTCACTAAATTGTTACCTACTTTGAAATCAACCAAGATTTACATACTCGTGGATTCTTGAGATCTTGGTTTCAGCATGACGACAGATTCTGTTTTTGTTCTACTACATTATAAAAACTTGTCTTATACTCAAAACATTTCAAAACAATTGAACGTATTTGTCCGAACGTTTCCTCGTTTAAAACCGGCTGTCTTAAAGCTGATCCTACGTATCGTTTACCTTGAAGAGCTCGAGGTATTTGACCAGCTCGCCAACTTCATCGTTGTCCTTGGGCGTGAAATACAAACAGGTGCTTTTGGCAGTGTCAGCACCTTCTTTTATGTAGTTTCCTCCTTCCATCAGTTGAGGCTGTAAAATGTAAAGATGTTGACATGGTATAAGAATGCGTCACAAAGAATATCTGGGTGAAAGTAGCATTGAAATGACATAAATGGCATTTGAGAACTCTCCCAACTATTAATACAATAAATTCATAATACTGCATTCTCAGTTTTAAGATTAAATTTGACAAAACGTCATCATCCGCCATTTTCCTATGGCAACACCTGGCGCCATCATCCGGCGGAATATGGCGCCAGGTTTTGTCAAATTTAATCTTAAAACTGAGATTACAGTATTATGTATGTTTGTTCTTCACTGCCACACGAATCAAAACCTCCATATTTACGCAAGTATAATTATCAGTAACAACGTCTTATTAATTTAGAATTCACAGATTTATAAATAATATAACTCTTACTCAATACAACGATTTTATGCTATTTTATTGTAATTCACTAAATTCCTCAATGTTTTCGATTTAACAGCATTTACTTGGAATCGTAGCAATTTTTAAGTAATGGAAACTTGGAATTTAATAATATTTTTCCTTATCACTATCCCATGCCGTTTTTGGTGGTTTTTGACTGACGAAAACTTATATTTTACCACACTAAATTTTAATGTAGGTACTTACATTAATATTAATATTAAATTTTTTTTTTTACATTTTTCACATTTTTTAATGTAATATTTTCATGTAATTTTAATGTAATACGAGTACTAATAATTTTGGTCATTTAAAATCATAATGAATTATGGACGCCTTTTAGGTTCCAGAAATCAATAATAAAAAAGATTCTCAAAATACACAACAAAGCACAATGGGACCTTGATCATGGCGCGCAAATGATCAAATTTGAAATGTCCCAGTTCTCTCCAAGTGTCTAAGGACTCTTGATGTCAATGGTGGTTGTGTAGGACATTTACCTAAATTATGTTTTCCAGATTCAATTTTCTAATGAATTCTTGAGTCGACTGTAGCACTTACCTACTGGTTGTGTTTCTTCAAATGGTTCAAAACTTGACGAGCCTCAACCAACTCCTTTAAGAAGAATCTGAATTTTCAGAATATCGAAACAAACAAACTTTGGGCTCTCAGGAGAGCCACTGGAATTTTTAATGTTCCGCTTCCTACTCCGAACAACTTGACAGACCGAATGGCAACTTCAGTGCTCGCGGATGATATAGGCCTTTCGCGAAACTCAATTCCCCCCTTACGACCCCCCCGGTCGGGTCACTCACTCTTGAACGTTTCTGGTGTAAAGTCTTACTGCTGTTTCATCAGACTGTCTTGTCTTCTACTTCTTTTTGTGTTGTTAACTTGTAATTTCCTGATGCAAACAACGTGATGGATAACCACCTCTGCCTCGATTTTTGTTTTCGTCAGACTTCCAAGAGAACGTCGTTTCTCCAGTAAATTAAGCAACTGCGCTGTGAACCTTGATTGTGGTTTTGGATTGCAAACAATCTCTTGGATTGTAAAAGCGCAATTTGCACTGTAAGGTCGGCGTGCAAGGTCACGAGGCGGACAAGGTGCACATTTATTGGTGATTAAGAATACGAGCTTACACATAAACTGGACGGTTAGTTCTGGGGCTTAGAATAGTCGTATTTTGCTGTCAGAGGTTTGGTGCATATTGGAAATGACGAGGATACAAATAACATCTCTCGGTGAAAGGTCTTATTTCATTTGATGTCCTCTAAAAAGTTTCGGAAGCACATCTATCGCAACAATGAAATTGGTGCCAGAATATTGTGTTGAGAATTCTACTAGTTCACGAATTGTCCCTTCAACTCTTGCAGTTTTGTTTCAATACCTCTTTTGGTTTATCCAGCAGGCCATCAGATGACCCTTTAAAACTTAGTTGGAGAGTCTGCATCAGGCAATAGTGCACTAAATTCCAAACCATCTAGAGCAATTTTGTTGTGCATTTTTCCTGCTAAGGCGCAAAGATATTTCCCGTCTACGTCTCTATTTGTGGTCAAGGGCCTTTACGTAGGTAACAACGGCGATTTGATTTCCAAAAATAATTTAATGCTTTTTGTCGTAGTTCGAGTATTATAAATCATTTTCATGGTAAGCCAGGAACCTTGGATCTGATGTGTATGTTTCGTGCAAAGTCCGAAATGTACAATCCTACGATTGTACAACCGCCATGTGTGCAATGTGCGGAATAAACAGATTTTCTGTTCAAAGCCCGAAACGTCCAACTTGGCACGAAATCATTTGTACAATCCGCAGGTTGTACAATATTGTCAATCAATGTCGATTTGAGTGTCAGTTTGAAATTTGTATACGTCAAATAATGTATCACCTACCTTGAGGCTTTCGTGTTGGCTGCTCTCGATGAAATGCTGCCTTCTGGAATCTCGTCGACTTATAGAAACGATTCCTGGCAAGTCACGACTTGATTTGCTGTATAGCTGGCTGCTTGCCAGTGTGCCTCTTAGGCCTTGCCTGGTGGGCCTCTTGAAAACCACTTTTGTAATACACCTTTCACGAAAACATAAAAATTCTTGTATCACTACCCTGGTTACCTCTGGAATCTCGCGTACTTACAATAAGAGTACATTATTCATTTTATCTTATACACCATGACCAGTTTCCTTATGGGCGTCCTGGAAAACATCAAACAACTCCTCGTCTCGCACATACAATTTGTAGTCTTCCCAATCATTCACGGGGACAACTAATTTTGCTGTGGTCCCAATCATTAATAGGTCGAACCTGCTGAGTGTCCCGTATTCCTTCGCCGTCTTCTTGGCCATTTTTTGTTGGTTTTCGCATCAGTTTTTGGACGCAGGCAGCTCTTTCAATGCAGCTCCAGTAGAACGAAATGGATCTCCTTAAGGCTCCATTTTGCACTGAATATTTCATCGAAACGAAGTTGATTATTGACAGATATAACTAACGATCGACGAGCAGAGGGCGCCAGATCTCAGAGATAACAACGAGGAGGATCCATTCACCAACATTGTACGAAGCGAAGCTGTACGATGTCTGTTAATGCTAACTGCATACTTTTTTTTGTACAATCTAAGGATTGTAAAACCTTTCTTGTACAAATTTCGAAACTTGTACAGCGATTTGTACCTTCCACAGACTGCACAAAAACGGTTGTAGGAGTGCAATCCTAGGATTGTACTATTTCGGACTTAACACGTAACATATCCCAATGTTTGAGTTGTATTATCTCCTAAATTTTTTATTGCTGGAAAATGTTGACATTGAAAGACTCAAATATGGAATGATTGTTGCAGGTTATCGGATGGAAGCTTTTATTTCTGGAAGAGGCGTCCTTCGCATTGAACGTCTTCAGTGCGAACCTGAGCTCGAAACCTGTTCGTTGCCGGTTCGCTGCTATTCCGCAGGTTCCTGGTCAGTAAACTTGTCTTTTTATCACACCCCGACCCGCCGATTGATATATTCAACTTATGCATAACCAGTACTACGGTACTCGGGTTGATAGTCCAGTATGAAAGGTCAGCTGTATGAATGCGCCAATAGCAGAAACTTGACGGAGGACGATGTTAAGTCTCTCAGTTGTAAATATATGAAATAATTACAGATTGTACCTCACAGTAAGTCTTTGCCCAACCGGTAATTGGCGATACAATCAAGGAATTCGGTTCATTCGCGTTTTTCTTGCCCCATCTCAGTATTTCTCTTAGCGAATTTTCAAAGAAAAGGAAGCTATTGTTCTCGGTCCAAAATTTGTTTAAACTCGAATTCCCGAATTTTGGGGAGTTTTTAAGGGGGAATAATTACCCATCAATTCCAAAAATGAAACACCTCATTTCAAAAGGTTTTTTTTACGCTGAACACGATGATGAATTTAGAATTGCGATATTCCATTTCGTTCTCAAACTGAAGCACTTTGAAGATGAAGAAACTTGCTGACTGTGGTTTTTTTTAAATATTCCCCATCATTTCGCCTCTTGTCATTCCCGGAACACTCCTTGTCCGCTCGCCGCACGACAACCGGTGATCAGTGATCATATTCCGCGGCCAGTGAAGTTTCGAGTGGCGTGACTTCCTCAGGGAGCATATCTCTGTACTTAGAACAACGGTCATAGTGAGTAATGGCATAATTGGAAGGTCCTGCCCTTCACCCTAATGGCGATCTCTATCAAGAGCGTTCGGTTAGATTTGAGAGCGTCCATAATCGGTATTATAATGGTCAAAAACCATGTCAGAGAAATCATCATTGTACAGAAGTCATTATTTTTCACTACCTACTTGTAATAAGAAAATTGTACGGTGAAATGAGGATGATTCGTCTCCACCTGAGACTAACTTGAGCTAGAAGGATTATTTATGTACTGTTCCCTAGATGGTTCAATTCAAGTTCACCTGCATAATACAATTTAAGGCTTCTGTGCATGCTCGAACCCTTCACACCTTGACAGATACCTTCGTTCCGAATTCAGTGAAACTCCAAAAAAATTGGACAGCTCTAGGGAAAACTAACAACCCAAAGACCAGATAGGCAATATAACTAGATATTTCCTATCTTTTCGTTTATTTTCGAAGTGAACCTCATAGTAACCCTCAAGTGTTTGAGAGATCGAGTTGTTAAAATCAAATGAAGCATGATTGCTTATGAGTCTTTTCCGTGAACCGTTCTCATTGGCCAAAAATGACCCATGACAAAAAAACACGGCCCTACATTATGTATGATACTCCTTTCCCGTTTTGTTTTGAGCATTATGGCTAAATTTCTATAGGCATGGAACATGTTTTAGCCACTCAGCTGATCCTTGGCCCTAAGGAGGCTAGGTACATACAAAACTACAGCTTCATAGTGTGAATAGCATAGAAATTAGCTTTAGGAGCCCCTCAGCTGATCCTGGACCTATTCTGCTTAGAGTGTAAGTCCTAAGGAGGCAACATACCATACTACAGCTTCATAGTGTGAATAGCATAGAAATTAGCTTTAGGAGCCACTCAGCTGATCCGGAGCCTGGCCAGCGTCAAGTTTAAGTCCTAAGGAGGCTACATACCAAAATACCATATTTTCTTCAGCATGCATGTAGGTACAAATGTTTAGTGGTTGGCTACTACTCCAATATGCAGCTAAGAATTTGAATTTCAGATGAAGGGGCTTGAAGCCAACTCTGAAGGCCTATCGGTACTGCATGCGATAAGAATGTGAGAGGTTTTCGATAAAATGTGGTGTGTTTAGTTTAGCCCGTTTAGTTCAACCATGTTCGGCGCCAGAAACGGGAGGCGTCATGCGACGCACGCAATCAGCTGTGAGTAACATCGATAAGGCTTATCGGAGGGCGGATGAAATTGATAGAAAATCGGTCATGTGTTGCTTTGTAAATATTTGATCACAGCGGGCGATAGGAAGTTGCCTTTCATACGGGTTGTTAACCGCAAGTACGGGGCCAACTACCTGACATCGAGTTACGAGTATATACAAGGTGGCACCACAACGCCTTGGAAAATGTCGGAAAAGCTTCCAGGTTTTACACTTTTTTGTTAGCTTTTATTTTTACAAAATTTTATTATCTTCTGTACAGATCACAGAAAAATAAATAAACGCCAAAATATTGTTAGAATAGGTGGCCATCTCCGGGTGAAGGGGAGAGAGCAAAGGGGGAGTCGGTGACTAGCTCAGTGGTGGTCTGTAAGGTTTTTCTTTATCTACATGCGGCGTTTTCTGCTTTTATAGGAACGACGGAAAAAATCTACAAAATTATGTATTTTTTCAGCTTAGAATATGCTTGCAGTCAGTGCGAAAACAGTCGGGTAACGTGTTGCGAGAGATTATTGTTTTCAATTATTATTAAGGCGCTAAAAACCTTAAATTTGAAAGGGAGGCTTCGAGGGACTGATGAAGGGCTAACTCCTCTCTATAACACGAAACGATATTTGATCGGTGTCCGAATGATGAATGAAAGACAAACAAACGATCCTGAACGCTCCCTCAAGACCAACTTTTAGAACGACCCTGGCCGTTACTTGAACAGCTCTACAATTCTTCAGACGTGAAAACGGTCGAATAGTGATTACAGCATTCAGAAAACATGAGGGCAGTAAATCAGGAAATTCAGGAAAGCATGTTTATATAAGCGCTTTCAAGGGCGGGCGATGTTTACGTGTGTCTCCTAGTATGAGTAATACAATCTGACTTACAAGAGATGGATTCGCTTCAGATTTCGTCTCTTTTTCCATTCCACGCGTTGTCTCTCACACGCCTCAATACTTCCTAGAAACGCACGAACGCCCATAAAATGTCGCGAATGAAGAGTTCAAACTGGCCATCCTCAACAACAAGCGGAGTCTGAGGAAGTCGTTATCTTAATTGGTGAATGACATCGTTAATGGGGTGTTTGGTGTCGTGTTCTTTACGGCGAGGTCCCGTTCCGAGGGCACGAGGATTGAATTATGTCGGTAAATCCGATGGTACGACTTGGGAGAGTACCGAACTCCTCTACAACAACCCCTCTATTTTGGTTGAATTTTCCGTGTTGATCTCGACTCTCAGTCAAAAGTTGTCCAATGGTTTTGATTTATTATTTTTATTATGTACCATTGGAACCGATCAAGGAAAACCATGCCTTGTTTATCTGCCTTTCTTGATGTATAATTCGAAAATCGTATGAAAACTCCGTGGCACATTGAAAGTTTCAGTCATATTCTTAAGTCAACTTAAGTCATGTTTCGAACGAACACACAATCGCTTGATTTTCTGCGAAAATTTGATAATACTAATTTATGGGACTTATCAGGAGACTAGGCGATACCCGTGCGTTGCACGGGTTCACATGAATTATCACTCTCACAGCTGATGCGACTTAATTCCAATCACTCCCCCAATGTCTCAAGAGGATCTGTATCGAATTTCAGTGCCCTAGGACAAACAGGAGAGAATTCAGATGTGTCACTCACGAAGCTGATCTTACATCCTCCCAATCACTCCTTCGTAGTCTGATGAGGGTGTGTACCAAATTTCAGTGCTCTAAGATGAACAGGAGAGAATTCAGCTGTATCGCTCATGAAGCTGATCTTACATCCTCCCAATCACTCCTTCGTAGTCTCATGGGGGTGTGTGCCAAATTTCAGTGCCCTAGGATGAACGGGAGAAAATTCAGCTGTATCGCTCTCTCAGGTGATCTTAATCCTCCCAATCACTCCTCCGTGGTCTCATGAGCCTGTGAACCAAATTTCAGTGCTCTAAGATGAACAGGAGAGAATTCACCTGTATCGCTCACGAAGCTGATCTTACATCCTCCCAATCACTCCTCCGTGATCTCATGAGGGTGTGTGCCAAATTGCAGTTCCCTAGGGTGAACAGGAGAGAATTCAGCTGTTTCGCTCTTAAGCCTCCCAATCACTCATTCGTGGTCTCATGAGGCTGTGTACCAAATTTCACCGCCCTAGGGGAAGGAAGTTAGTACCGGCGTGATGTTTAGAACCTTGGCAAACTATGCTTGACAGTGGTTCGCTTCGCTCGCGTGAGAGATTCCTGTAGGTAGTTAGACGCATATCCATAATTATTACTACCATCGACTCGGAATGCTTGGAAGTAATATCGATATTAAGGAGGGGGTGAGCAGGGGGGGTGGAATCTAATATCGACAGAAACCGTCTTGGAACTTGCTTACCACAATGAGCCCATCGGCTCCTAACAATATAATCTCGATCTCCGGTAATACGCCGCAAACTCGTCACCGTTTGTCAAGGGGATTCCACGATCAGATTGTTCTGGACGGACTTACGACTGATCGCAGATAAATTTAAAACACGCACTACAGGTTAACGTAAAACTTGAAACGCCGGAGGAAAAAGAATCAATAATGGAGAATAATTTTGTTACGAATTTGGCCATTACTGATTTGGTATCTGTTTGATTTGAATCATACTGGCATCTGCTTGTGAAGCCTTTTCCGTCCTATTGACATGTTTGGTCTTGTGGTCGGAAATGTGCGTGACGGACCCAATAAAAAACAGGAAGGTACGTCATGTGGATGGGCAGTATTGGCTCCTCTCACGAAATGAACGCTCCCATATGATTAGCTGATTGAAAAAGCTATAAGCTGAGGTGTTACTCGGCAAAAACGAGCAAAAACCAAAATGAGACAAAATTGAACTTTTATGTTCCCATCCTCTGCCATACCGTGGAATGGAATATAGTGTACCTTCAGAGTGAACTACTCGACTTTTGTGGCTTCAATTGGTTGAGCTTTTCCCCTGAGGAACTGTCTAAACCAGTGGTCTTCAACCCGCGGCCCGCCGTGTATATTTTTGTGGCCCGCCGACACATCTTTCTTTTTCTGACACTCATTTAGAGACCTCTCTTCGAATTGCCACATCTGACATAAAAGCTAATGTTGACAGATTAGTAAAAGATGAACAATGTCAAATTTGTCAGTAAACTACAAAAGTCACAAATTTGATGTTTTCAGTTCAATTTTGAGTTTTATAACATGTTTAAATATATGTCAAGTAGACCTATATTGTTTTCAATATTGATGTTTAATACAGTTATCAAAAAATATAAAATGTTATAACAAATTCATGTAAATTATTTTAACCTGAGACAAAATTCACACACATACATATATATAATATATAATATAATATACATATTATGTATATGTATATACACGCTTAATCAATGCGGCCCTCCAAGTCCTCCATGACAATAATTTGGCCCTTAAATAATAAAAGGTTGAAGACCACTGGTCTAAACGCTAAAACTGTCATGCATGCTTCACCTCATAAAATTCCTAGATATGCAAAAATCCGCAGTAGCATTTCTCCTACTTTCCCATTTCCTCAAATGAATCCACTACCTCCGTAAATTCGATGAAATTGGCATGTTTCTTCATGATTACAGTGGTAATAACGTTTTATAATTGACACAAACGACATTCAGGGAACTGGAAGCAACTTTTCTACTTAGTCATAGAGCACCACACCTGCATACCGAATTAACCAAATAGCTTCGTAAGTACTTAAATACCTGTATACAGTTACGCAACTGTATAGTTAACTATAGTTACGCAATAAGTTTAAGAATGCCCATATTTGAATGAGATGTTATTTCTACGAAAATTCGCTCTTATCGGAACTTTTTTTAAATAGCAATTAATTTACCGTCCAATGGCGTTTCAAACATTTACATCCACCTATTTCAAACCGGAAACATCGAAATCTCAGCACGAGTGGGCGAACTTCAAATTTCAAAGAGAATCTGATTTAGTATCAAATTGTCTACAACTTTGGTCCTATGACATTTTTCAATGGGAACAGCCATTTTCGATCTACAGCCGTTAAAAGCTGTGGGTTGTCAATTTTTTAGCGAAGTTGGTAAAAATCGCCAATCTTTGATGGGCGATTGCAGCCGAACGACAGGACCGATTTCGATGCATCAAACGCCGTTTGACGCGGAACTTAAGGCATTTCAAATCTGAAGTACGGGCTTACAACCGTAACCTTAAACGTTACAACGTACAACCTTAAAACCGTCGCAAACTCATACCTATACCCGTTATCCCTGGACCCCCAAGAGCCGCTTGGTTCGTCATTTTCAACTAGTACGAAAATCTATAATCGGCCTTCGATAATGATTACTGACCATAGTTATCTCCTTAAGGCCGGTCTACACGCTCAAGCCATTTGCGCAAACTGGCTTGCACAACCCAGTTTGTACAGTTATATCGTTGCGTGTGGACGCAGTTTGTGCAAGCCATTCGGCTTGCGCAAGCCAGATAATTTGGCTTGAGCAAAGTCAGTCTCGGACAGAAAATTGGCTTGAGGTTGGAGCTTGGCATGAGTGAAGTTTGAGCGTGTGGACGAGGTTCAAGCCTCACCCACAATCTCGCGCCGGCGCATTCGTTCTCTTCTCGAGTGCGAATCACATTTCTCGACGCCCTCACAACAAAGGATGGGCATAACGGTTATTTTCGAGAAACGTAAAACTACGTTCGTTGTATTAAAATAACTGTCGAAAAAACTAGTAACAAAAAAACTAGTGTCTTTTCTTCTCAACCAAAAACGGGTGTTCAAATATGTTGTTAGAAATGTAGTTACTTACAAAGAAAACGAATACCTAACTTTCTTTTCCAACTGATAGGAAAACGAAAACTTTGTCGACACATTTGAAGATAGTTTGTTTTAAATTAGCAAGGAGATTGGTTCTAATGAACGGGACTTGCAAAAAAAAAGGCTCCAAAATAGTAATAACAAAAGTAAATGATGATATCTTTGGTTAAATTTTTCTGTTTACGGTTCTTTGCATGTCATCATTTTTTGGAGAACAATCATCAAATAGGTAGAAGTAGAAAGTAATAAAAACCGATCAAACATGAAAAAACATTGGTAGGTAGGTATATATTTGAATGAGTAGGTAATTGATCACATTTTTCTGAGAACCCACGAACGAAGGACACTAATTTTTTAGTGGAACCTATGTGACTGTTTACGTACCTAAATATTTATATTTAGAAAAAATTATAGAAGAAATAACACATTATTTATTTAACATTATTAACAATCTTTAACATTAGTTTATTTTCAGTCCTATCATTTAATCGAGCCCCACGTTTTTTTTCCTGAAGCACAACTGAGCGTGTGGACGCCACCGAGTTGTTCAGTTCAGTTTTCACAAACTGGCTTGTGCAAGCCGGTTTGCGCAAATGGCTTGAGCGTGTAGACTATTCGATGCTCGACGGAATCCAACGAATCAATTCATTTTATATTCAGCCGATCCATTAATACAACTTTATTGTGTACCTTCTCCCGACCCACTTCGGATCCCATCAGAAAACCAACTCAATTTTTCGTAAGTACTGTATTTTTTTCTTTCTAGTGTTCGTTCTCACATCTCACCGATATCGACCATCGTAATACGCGTAGAAGGGCGATCCATTAAATCAGTGAAGTCTTTGTCACCTTTTCTGAAGCCCTTGAATAAAAATACCCCTCCGTCCGGTGTCGTTTTGTCGACTCCATTTCTTTGTCACTCTCAGTTCACCGTCGAACTGTTATGTACTCCGTGTACGTTACTTCCAAGTTCTTTCAGAAATCCCATTAGGGAATAGCGACTTGATGCGTGGACTGTGAGCCTTCAATTCCAACCATTTGTTCACAGTAAGTCCTTACCCCAAAACATGGATTTGATAGACTTGATAGAATTGTTAGAGGATTTAGAACTGATGTTGAAGAATTGTTTTAATTTGTAAGAATTATTGATTTTTCATTATTTTACACTTGAAAGAAATTCTTTGTTGCAGAGTTGACTGCTACCTAAATCAACAAATAAAACTTATTGAATTCAATTCAATTTTCGAAATCTTCAAAAGGTTGCAAAAAGCGAAAAATTGGTTGAAAAAAATCTAAAAATCATTTTGAATGGAGGGGTTAGAATAAATTATGAATAGAATGGAAAATGAAATGGTAAAACAATAGTTTTGTCCTATGGAAACAAAAATCTCATAAATTGCAACAAATTTGGCGAAAATGGGGCGAGAAAATTCTTGAAAATCAATAAAATAAGGGAGGAAGTGAATGTATACAATAAATACTATGGTTAGTTTATTTAGGCTATTGACAAGGAAGTTGAAGGAGAAAATTTGTCACCGTCTCAGTATTTGTAGTTTGTCGTTTTTAGCGAATTTTCAAAGAAAAGGAAACTATTGTTCAAAGGCTGAGGTTCAAAATTTTTAAAATTTAATGTAGGTATTGGTACGTAAGCAGTCACACAGGTTGCACTAAAAAATTAGTGTCCTTCGTTCATGTGTCTCATAAAAATGTGATAAATTACCTACTCATTCAAACATATACCTATGTTTTCGCATCTATGATCGGTTTTTATTACTTACTTTCTACTTCTACCTATTTGATGATTGTTCTCCAAACCTTGATGACATGCAAAGAACCGTAAACAGAAAAATTTAACCAAAAATGTCATCATCTACTTTTGTTAAATATTTTGAAGTCGTTTTATTTTTATTTTTGCAAGTCCCGTCCAGTAAAACCTATCTCCTTGCTAATTTAAAACAAACTACTCGTATCTTCAAATGTGTCGACAAAGTTTTCGTTTTTCCTACCAGTTGAAAAAGAGAGTTATTCGTTTTTTCTTTGTAACTACAGTAATAACAACATTTTAGAACACCTGCTGTTTCACCCGTTTTTCATTAAGAAGGAAAGAAACTAGTTTTTTTGTAACTAGTTTTCTTGACAGTTATTTTAATATAACGAACGTTATTTTACGTTTCTCGAAAATAACCGTTATGGCCATCCCTACAACAGACACAATCGACATCGCATTTTTAAGATTTCGGATCGAGAACAAAAGCTACCTTTTCTTCGAAAATTCGCCAACATGTCCGTTTGAGACGAAACCTCCCATGTCGCCTCGCGCGGGTTAATTGCATTCGCTGTCTTATTTGATACTAGCTGTGTACCCGCGCTTCGCAACGGTAGAACACACCAAACTGGTCAGAAACCTTCCCAATGTTCATACAACACAATTTCAATTGCCTGTAGACCCCCACACACACAACCTGTAGGTACCCCCCTCCTAAATTGGTCAGAAACCTTCCCAATGTTCACTCAACATTTTCCCTAAGTTTCATTCAGATCGGTCAAGTAGTTTTGAAATTCCTGACCCCCCCCCCCCCCCCCCACAACTTACTAAGGACTCTCCCTACCTGGTCAGAAACCTTCCCCAATGTTCACACAACACAATTTCAAAGTTTTACTCCAATTCGTCAAGTAGTTTTTGGATTGCCGGTAACCCCCCCCCCCCCCCCCCCAACACACACACAACCTGCACCCCGCCCCCTCCCTCTGGCATCCTGATTGAAGAACCACTTGAAAGTACTCGTCGAGCTGAATCCAGAGACTACTTACAATAAGATTTACGTTCAATAATCATATAAGCATTTATGACGTTTATAAACGTCCTCGTAGAAGTGATTATAACACGTTTTTTAGTAGTATTTCATTCATAGCGTTTCAACGGATGAACAGATTTAAACGCGGATTTTTCATAAACCTTCCCAGATAAATTCTGCATCAAATGGTACGAGCCGCCACTTTCTACGTTCAGCCGTTCTCAACTGATGATGAGACAAACAGACAGACACGATTTTATTATACCTATAGTATAGACTATGACGATTCCGGTATACTGCAAATCCTGTCTGTTAGTATTATACTAAAATAAGGTAGCATTTCAAGTATAAAATAAAAATTGTTGGAATGTTAGGTTTTCTGTTTAAAAAAAAAAATTGGTTGCGATAAATTGGTGAGGGATTTTAAAAGGTTATGGGTACTTCAAACGAGTTAATAATTAAAATCGCCCATTCGTTCATGCTGCGTGAGTGGAAGTTTCACCCTTTCACGCGAGTGCCCTGTGGTGGTGATGGTGAGTGGAGGGAGGGGGGATGAGGGTCGTTTCAAGACAAACGAAAAACAAACCCTCGAAGCGGGTGCGAGGGGGAGCCCTTCGTGTTTGCTCGTTGTCATGACGACGCCTCCCCGTCGCCACCCAACCGCCCTTCCACCATCCCCCTGTCACCCGGGGAAGAAAAAGCTCGGTAAAAAAAAACCCACCCACCGCCACCCGCCCCCGATGAAAGCTCACCCTCGAGAAATCCCCCCGATTCACTTCACTCACCTCAGTTTTGTTGACGATCTCCATCGCGTTCGAAGGGGGCGGCGTCATCGGTGTCCTGAAGGGTTTTCCGCCGGTGGAACTTTATAGAAAAAATTCGGTTTTTTGGGGGTTTTTTCGGAGTGGTGTTACTTTTTTGGATTTTGGTTTTTTTTTTTTGGTTCAGATAAAATCCCCGCGGAGGTGCCCGTCTCCCGTGATGTCACTGAGTGTTCCGTCTCTGGTGAGTTCTTTCCCTCCTCCTCTTTTATATAAGTTGTTTACACCCGATTCTCTGGCTCCCCCGTCATCACCTCATCCGATTCGGAACATGAATCCGAACCAGTTGGAGACCGGTTTCGGACACACCTCCACTGGACAAAGATCGTACGACCGTTTGATTTGAATAAAATTTGAATTGAAACAAACAAAAACAAAAACAAAGTCCTTGGCCGTGCGCCAAGCTGCGCCACAACACGTCAATCCGAACAAAACTTCGCGGAAACCAATTTGAAAAAACTCTGCAAATTCTTGACTCAAAGTTTTATTATATATAATATTATTCTTTATGCAGATCACCCTGCTGTCTAGATCACTAAATAATAGATTAATTCGAGGGTCTCACGGCAACTTCCCACATCGTCATTTCGGCCACTTTTCAGCAGAGCCAAAAAAACAATCTGCTTACTAAGTAATTCAGTTAAATAAATCGTGAGATTTAGTGTTACCTAACTTATACTTAGTTAGGTCGATCCGCTGGGAGAAGACGCTTCGAATGGTATGCATAACTCATTTTGGTGAAAAAATGACGATGTGGGAAGTTGCCGTGAGACCTCGAATCATTATAATGAATTATCATTGCTTAATAATAATTTTATCAAGTAGTGAAAATGATAACACTGGTCAACAAATAAAGTGACCTGAAAGTTGCCGGCCTTATTTTGGGGTTTTTCGAGGGTCCTGAATCCGAATCCGTTGTCGGTTTTTTTCGGTTGGGCGATTTTTCGATTTTTCGACGTTTTTACGATTTTTGTGTGTATTTGATATATGTTTTTGGTCATCACGAACTTCGTCCAAAAAAAAATTATAATGGGGCTAGATTTGTAGGAAATTTCATGCTGAATCCAAATATGACCAAATCCCTAAAAAACCTACTGAAAAACTGCAAAAATAGATTTTTGTCGCCTATTTTTCACTCACATTTTGGTTTTTGTTGGCTCCAATGAACCTGCCAAAAAATATCGAAGGCAACCATTCGAAAATGTACACTCTCCTGCGTCGAATGAGACCAACCGGAACTCTCAAAAGTGGTAATTAGCGACGTTAAGATTTTTTAACGCTCGACAAATGGAATTGATTTTAGCGAAATATGGTGAAACGGCCTTGAAATTCGAAATTCGTAATTCTATCTCCTGTCTCTGTGAATTTGTCTTCAGAATGCTATTCACTATCATGTTGACGACTTTCGGTCTGCTCCAACTTTGAGCCGTCAACGAACGAACGGCTGGTCGTACACAGATGTGGATGATCTTAAAAAATTATAAAAAATAAACTCTATAAATTCAGCGTAGACTTTTTGGATCATCATGACATCCTGTAACATCCTTAAATCGTACGGGGTCGTGTTTAGACGAACTGCCATAAGATACTGCAGTTTTCAAAAAATCGTCTACCTACCGTTAAAATTTTTCAACCCACTTACTATTAAATAGTAAGTTTAAATAGCGTTTTGATGGTTCAAAGATGAACAAACAAATTTATATTTCAATAAATTTTATTGACATTTTTTGTTTGTTCATCTTTGAACCATAAAAACCAAAATAACTGGTTCGAAAACGTCATTCCCTTACCCGTACGAAAATTTAAAAGAAAATTTATATTTAAAAAAAACCTACAGAAATCAACTTATTACATTTCAATAAAAAACAGGAAAAAAAAAACACTTTGCAAGGGTCAAGTAGGTACCAACCTTCCTGCATTGACGTTAGAGAACTCAGATTTATTCGAATTCATTTATTCACTTCTTGGCGATTTATTTATCAATGAATAATATTTTCTTGCTCTTGGTTTTTTGGTCAAAGTTATCAATCGAATCTCGTTTCCAATTGGCTCGTTTCCAATTATTTGCCCTCACTATTTGACTTGGAACAACCCCGACAAAATAAATCAGAGGTTTACAACCTTGTTTCTCCTTCGCCAAGGTTGAATATTTTTCTCGCGGATGGCGTGTTGAGCCTTTTCGAATGCAGATCGCCATTTCCATTCTTCGATCTCCGTCCTTCGCCCCCGTCTAAGGGCATTTCACTAACACAAAAGTAATGTTCATGAAATTGCAATATTTCGGGAGAGTAGAAATTTGCCCTCGACCTATATGTATTGCATTTGGTCAACTGATGATCATCCGAATTTCAATGTCAATTAAAATTTGGAAGGCGGCCAAAATGCCGCCTACGCGCCTATTAGTGTGAGTATACATTGGTTATATACTGCAATAGAAATCAATATCTACACCCGATTTCCCCGTCAAATTTTACCTTTTAAAATTATTCAATTATTTCTATTAGAATTTTCAAAGAAAAGGAAGCTATTGTTCTCGTCCAAAATGTTCAACACTCGAATTTCCGTAAAGTTTTCACACCAAATTACTCATAAAGTCAAAAACTGAAGCAGTCTGACGTGTGACCCCTCATTTCAAAGTTTTTCTTTAACGCTGAACACGATGGTGAAGTCAGAATTGCGATATAATCGGATAACTGAATGAGGTATCGCAATTCTGACTTCACCATCGTGTTCAGCCCTGAAAAATCTATATATAAACTGACAACAAGGAGACAACATTTGTTATAAAACCAGTAAAATGGGTTCATTTTGCATAAAAACCAGTTATTGTGTTGAAAATTTGCTCTTATAGCCATGCTACATGACTGTAGATTTTTTTTGTTATTATTATTATCTTTTTTTTTTTTTTCTTTCATGTAAACTGTGTTTAGTCAAGTTCTCTGTCGATTTGAGACTATTCAAAAAAAATTTCACATTGTTTAAAGGATCTGATTTTGTCAGTAATTATATTTTCATAAAAGACTGTTAAACTTAAGAATGAACTCGGGTTATGCTAATGCATTTATACTTGAATGTCCATAATAGTTCTTTGGTATGGCCATTTTTCAAAGAATAAAAAAATGAATCGACCAAAAAAAACTTCGCTTTTGTACCTCGCTCTCTCTCACAGTGTAGAATCAAAATATTGAATTTGAACAAAAGACTTTCCTGTAAAGATGATAATATTGTGGTGAGGGGGGGGGGGTCAAAGATGTTTGTTTCCTTTTTAAAGATGGTAGATTTTTTTAGAAACATTCTAAACGGCAAAACTGACGATTCAAGTACAATGGACAATTTCTATTAATATGTTTCAGGTATGCAATACCGCACCAAACCTCAGAGGGACTCGGTGGTTTTGTTGAATCTCTTGAGGTTCCAGTCGAGGAAACTTGTCTTCATGTTAATTGGAATCGCACTCGTTTTCCTCTTCGCCATCTCCTTCGTCAGAAGTTTCAGGTAGAACGCCAATAATTGAACTTATTAAGAACTTATAACTGTTCGGATTCAAATCCAAAAAAACCAGTTGTGTGCTATTATTGGCAGAGGTTTGTATAAATTGTATAGATAGGTACTTTTTTTGCCCGTCTGTATAGATACAATGCAACACTAGCACAACTACTGTTCTGTATACAATGTCCTTGTGATTCCTATAAATGTACGAAATAGCTGCAATAACAAGCTGAAACATTGTTCGAATAGCTCCAGATGGGGGACTAGCACAGTGATGGGTCTATAATTTATTAAATCATTTAATATTATTAAATAACTAACTAACCATTACAATTTCGATATTTAACATCCCAAAATTTCCATTGAAACCTCTTTCCATTGAAACAAAACACTCTGAACAAGAAAATCGATATTTAAAAAAACCATGTCATTCCAAACGATAACTTTCGATTAAAGTTTCAAATTTGTACAAATGATGTTCCTACAGAGGCGTTACTCGGCAAAAATGGTTAAATAAGATGTTCCAAACATCACATTTAACATAAAACCAGTTATTTCTTCGAAAATTCGCTCTTATAGCTATGCTGCATGACTCTTCTTTTTTTTTAATCTCATATTGTTTTGGTCAAAGTACCATTACTCCTGTAATTAACTGGAATATCGAGACATTTGTATTTATAACAAACAATGAGATTATTCTCGAATTTGCTCTTTAAATTAGAAAATCGACAGTCATGCAACATGGCTTATGAGCGAATTGTCGAAGAAATCACTGGTTTTATGTAAAATGTTTCCTTCAACCAATTGAAGACACGAAAGTAGTGTACCTTCGAAGTAGTTCTTCCTGAAGGTACACTACTTTTCATTCCACGGTATGGCAGAGGCATAAATGACTGTTTCACTTTTGGAATTTATGGGCCATTTTTCCCTCCTGAAACTCCCCAAAACCCTCCCTTGGAGTGGCCCAATTCAGCTCATCTATGAACTCGGCCTCCTGGCCTTTCGATTGCCAAAACAGATTTTTTGTGCAAATTTGAACATTTCATTTCAATTCTAACGAGAGTTAGTAGTGAATTCAGGATGGTCTGGAAGGGATTTTGGTATAATCTGTCGACATGAATCCCTCGGTCTCCTTAGACCACCAGACGGATATTTGAGATGTTGTTTGTATAGGGCTTCGTTGCTTTGAAGCCCCACTCCTCGAGGTGGCCCATGATAGTTCACGTGAACGAGTACAGTTAATCGAATAAAGAGGGTTCATTCATGACTTTCTCTTTCAACAGTAATTCGTGTCATGATTATTAAATAATTTTGTACAAATTTTGTACAAATTTTGTATTAGTGGAAAATCAATCTAACTAATCTATTCGTACTTTTTCACAACTATAAATCCAGTGCTCTGCATTGTAATTTCATCTTGAGCCCTCACACCGTCATGTGACACTATTTTGAAATATCAAAATTCAGTATTTCACCAAAATATTTTCCAGTCTCAATATTTTCACAGTATTTTGATTTTCTATACTTATTGCAGCAATGTGACATAGAAGGGAATAATAAGATATTATTTTTTTTAAATAATATATTAATCTCGTTTTATGCGACTATTTTATTGGTGATAGTTTATGCCATGAACTAGAACAGGAAACATGTACATATTATACTTGAATAGTCAAGTAATAGGGAAACGTGTTGCAAGTTACTCTGAGGAAAGTCATCTCCTGGAGAATTTCGAACCAATTTTTTTCCAATTTCGTCCCCATTACTTTTAAACTAGGGTCATTGCCAAAGTTATACGTTGCGGTACCTACGTTTTAATTTTTGATGCCACCACATTCGTAAACTGATCACGCGCAGCTACTCAACTCGTAAACCCTACCACGACGGGTTCATACAATATCCACCAGAATGCGCTCGGGAAATCTCAGAGCCGCCAATATTCGGATAAGTAGATCTCAATGAAATCGGGATTAACGACGATCTCTAATCAGTAATGTGGATAGATATTGAAAGGGTTTAAATAATTTGGCATCGAAGGTTGGGCTTTTTTGACATTAAATGTCAAAAATTTCGTCTTTACTCTGGCACATAACTCGAAAAACGTTACACAAAAGCGTTACACGAAATCGTCACGAAAATTTCTGATGATTTTCGCTTACAACCGATTCGTTGCTACGGAACTTTATCTTCGCCAGTTATCATCGTACAAAAATCGTTCTCCACACGTTGGATAGCTCTCGATTTACCTAACCATATTACGTTAACCACAGCGGAGTGCGTGGCGGACAAGCTGCGGTATGATGAACCATACAATTAAGTATAACAACTACGCTACTAGGGCAGGTGATGTAGCATTGTTCGAAGGTTCTTGAATCACTTCTTTACAGACATAAAATATCCCAATGTGTTGCAGACTCGTATGCAAGCATTTAATTCTCGACTGTATCAACAACAGGATGGAGGTGACATTCTTTTGACATTTTCATGTCTTTGCTTTGGCACATAAACTGAAACGGGAAAAATTTGTTTCCTTGATTCACCCTTTCCCTCAGACCACGTCAGAACACAAGCGACAGGCGGGACACTACGTCAGACGCACCTATGACGCACAAGCGTATGACGTCAGACGGCTGGCAGGAGGCCAACTAGTACGTCAGAGCCTATGACGCACGAGCGTATGACGTCAGATGGCTGGCAGGAGGCTAACTAGTACGTCAGAGCCTATGACGCACGAGCGTATGACGTCAGACGGCTGGCAGAACGCCAACTAGTACGTTAGAGCTTGTGACGCACGAGCGTATGACGTCAGACGGCTGGCAGGAGACCAACTAGTACGTCACAGCCTTTGTCGTAAGAGCCTATGACGTCAGAGGGCTGGCTGGCTAGGTGATTGGGTTTCCAATTTTGACTGGAATTCCGCGCCTTCGTTTTGCATTCATTTACATCTTCACGTTGAAAAATCCTTCATCTTGTCGCTAATTTTTTTTTAGATATCCCAAAGACCAGTGTGATGACACCTACCATTACTACGGAGGGTTCTATGGAGCGAGTTATCCTGTGCCGAATATTGTTCATTTTTACAGGTTTGTGTAAAGTTACTTTATAACGCGTCATACGATTATTTCGATAAATTTCTCTTTGACAATAAATTGTTTTGTAATTGGCGTAGAGGAGGCCGTGAAGCGTTGAATCTCACGGTAAGCGACGTGGTTTGCATAGAGGCCGCTCTTCGACTCCAAGGGCCAGTGTACATCCACACTGACGACTTGAGTGCTGCAACAGAAGCCGTTAGGCGTGCTGGACTCCACTCCCGCGTCAACATTCTTCCAGCTCCTGTGTCCACCTCGCTTTCTGTACCTGACAGCATCCTCTGGTGAGTTCCCTATCATCCTCTAAATGAAAATAGTCAGGTCTCTGGGTTGATTTAAATATTTTGAGAAGAGCAAATTAAAGTCTAAAACAGTTTAGAGCATTTGGTGGTGCATACCTACCTAACCCTTTCGGGACGTTGTGAGAGAAGACTAGAAAATAACATGATCGTGGTTCTTGGGAACGTCAATACGCTGAAAAGCCTCTAGACGCCTTATGAAGGCTTTCTGGTTATCTCATGCCCTTCCATCGAGTTGTGGCAAACCTCACTGGAAATAATTTGTGAAATGAAATAATGTGGTTGTTGCCAGGCATGTGGATGGTTAGCAGAGCATATTCAATAATAGTTAATCATTATTATCGCACTCCTGACTACAACCACAACATTGTCTGTGTGGAATTAAGTAGGGTTCAATTATTAAACAAAAATTGTTTATATTTTTTATTTGATTTAAAGCATTGGCTACAGTATGCTATCTAGCATGCTATTGGAGTCTCTAAAATATACTCGAGACCATAGAACAGGATTATTTACACGCCCAGGGGCGTAGCCAGACTAATTTTTGTACTAGGGCAAACAATTTATTATAATATAAATTTATTCATAATATGTATCAATGTATATTATACTAAATTAAATATATTAAATGTTAAATAAATAGGTAAATTAAGTATAAAATATAATATAATAAATAGCCCCAGAACACAACGTATATTATCTATTAGTGCCCCAGTTCGCCCCCCCCCTCCCCCTGGATAATTATCTTCGATAATAAACCTTTGGAATCGCCGAAGATTCCGTTATAACCCTAGGATAAGGTGAAGAGGTTCAAAACGAATTTTGAAACTTTGGTTCAAGTTTGAACAAAGTCAGAACTGGATGAAAATCTAATATTCACTCGGTTTCTCGTCTATAAAATTGTTTAAACAATACCTAATGGTTTCAAAAAATTACATTTGGATGATGAGCTACAGACTTGAAATTTCAAACATGGGTCGAGAATAGATGACAATTCACTCGTACTGGCCCAGCTGCTTCAAACTGCACGTTGGTGTTGGGACATCGAGTTAATAAATAATAATAATTCATAGTAATTAATCGTAATTATTAATTATTATTAACTACTCACCGATTGAATATTCAAAAATCATCAATAATTATTATTGATTGAAATTATTGATTACTGCTGATCGATGATCAATGATCGATCATTTAAATTACTGCTGAAGTAGGTAGGTGAAAATGCAACCCCCAGAATCATTGGTACAAATCATTGGTACAAATTATTTGTTACTAGTTCATCATCTCTATGAACGTGTCATCTATCATTTCGTGAATTAGACAGAAGGTTGTTCTGCACAAAGAAGATATTAAACCGTTGTGTCAAGAATTTGAAGAGAATCAGCATGGATGCGACACTTCTTCCATGCCACCACCATCGATGCCTGAAGTGCAGCATCCATGCTACTTGGCGAAGGGTGGATGGAACGAGTTGGTGGATTCGTTCTCAAATAATCGTTCTTTCAACTGTAGACTGTTGTCTTGTTGTTCGATCCTTCTCGTTCCTAATGATGGTTAATTAATAATGGTTAATCCTTAATCGTTCCTAATAATCTCTCGCAAACTGTTCGAAAATCATGAAAAATCGAAGTGATTCTTGATAGGAAGTTAGTATGGAATTTACTTGTCACAACACTGCTCTTGTCAACCACAAGTTTTCATGGTTTTTAAAAATTTATTTTCATTCATTTTTGGAACTTTTCCAGTTGAAAGTTATTCGTTAATTTGAATAATTGAATAATTAGTTTTCATTTGAGATCGCTAGAAAGACACTGGAGTTCGTTTGTCTTATCAGCCTGTATAATGCATTCACCCGGTGAACTTCACCGGCAACACTGATATTTCGAGCGCCAAGGCGGGTAACGTGCTGATAATTTACACATCGTTGTTTTTGTTGTTGATCATTCTGTCGACATTGTCGAGTTTTTCAAGTATTTCCACTCAAACAACTGTTACTTCGGTGAGAATTCGTGTTATTTGGAAGTGAACCGCGGTTTTGGTGTAAAGTGAGAAATCGAATTTACGTGATTCGTCGAGTGAGGGTTAGAACTTGTTGCTCGGATCCACTGCGGTAATAACGTCCTCGTCAAGATTCACGTGAGTTGTCTTTAATTCGGAACTCCGTTTATACCAAATATGATCGACGGAGACGTTAGCCAGCACCTTCAAGAGCTGCAAAGGGAATATCTAGACTTTTTAGACGACGATGAAGACATGGGCGTGTATCATCGGAGAGTGAAGGAGATGGTCGAGTCCAAACGCGTAAGAATTCTCGTCAATTTGAACGATCTTAGAAAGAAAAAACCCGACAGAGCCAAAGCACTTAAGAAAAACGCCGCGGAGGAGGTTTTTGCTTTTCAAAACGCGTTGAAAGAGTACGTACACACTATAGACCCGACGTATGACCACGAAGAGTTTTTCGTTGGGTTTGAGGGGAGCTTTGGAACGCACCATGTTACCCCTAGAACGCTGGTTTCATCGTATTTGAACAGTTTGGTGTGTTTAGAAGGTATCGCCACTCAGTGCTCTCTAGTCAGGCCGAAACTCGTGAGAAGCGTTCATTTCTGTCCTGCAACCGAAAAGTTATCCGAGAGGAAGTACACGGATTTGACGTCATTGAATCCAACTTCTACGTCCACTCCGGCGTATCCAACTAAAGACTTGGATGGAAATCTACTGGAAACCGAATTCGGGTTGTGTTCATACAAAGACCACCAGACTCTGATTGTGCAGGAGTTGCCTGAGAAAGCTCCAGCAGGGCAGCTGCCTCGAGCGGTGGATATAATATGTGACTACGATCTCGCTGATAGGTGCAAACCTGGTGATAGAGTACAGGTTTCCGGGGTGTTCCGATGCCTCCCCGCAAAGGAAAACAGCTTTACTTCCGGCGTGTTTCGCACTGTTCTTCTCGCTAATAACATATCTCTGTTGAGTAAAGACACTAAACTAGCTATGTCGCGCGATGACATCGCCAATTGCCGTAAAATTGCGAAAAAGAAGAACATTTTCGAGCTGTTATCTCACTCTTTGGCTCCATCAATTCATGGTCACACGTACGTCAAAAAGGCTATTCTCTGCATGCTGCTTGGCGGAGTGGAAAAAGTGTTGCCAAACGGCACCAGGTTGAGAGGTGATATAAATATTCTGTTAATCGGTGACCCATCAGTCGCTAAATCCCAGTTGTTGCGGTATGTGTTGTGTACAGCACCTAGAGCAATCGCTACGACAGGACGAGGCAGTTCTGGCGTCGGTTTGACTGCCGCTGTTACCATGGACCGAGAAACGGGAGAAAGAATGCTCGAAGCTGGTGCCATGGTGTTGGCAGATAGGGGAGTTGTATGTATCGACGAGTTTGACAAAATGTCTGATTTGGATAGAACGGCCATCCATGAAGTTATGGAACAGGGGCGTGTAACAATCGCTAAAGCAGGTATCCACGCAAGGTTGAACGCGAGGTGCAGTGTGCTAGCTGCTGCCAATCCTGTGTATGGGAAGTATGACCAGTACAAACCCCCAATGGAAAACATAGGTCTGCAAGACTCACTCCTGTCCCGTTTTGATTTGTTATTTGTAATGTTGGATGTTATTAATAGTGACATTGACTCAATCATATCTGACCACGTTGTGAGAATGCACAGGTACCGTAACCCAGGTGAGCCAGATGGTGCGGTTCTTCCCATGGGATCTGGTGTTGACATCCTCAGTACACAAGCACCTGATGACCAGGACGATGATGCTGACATTACAATTTTCGAAAAATATGACCCCCTTCTTCATGGCGACTCCAAAGCTAAGTTCCTGAAAGAGCGCTTGTTCACTGTGAAATTCATGAAAATGTACATTCACATAGCAAAGACACTGAAACCCATATTGTCTCCCGAAGCTGCTGAGATGATTGCTGAGGAGTACGCTCATTTGAGGTCGCAGGATGCTATTCAGACTGGTGAAGCTCGCACGCAGCCTGTGACTGTTCGTACGCTGGAAACTTTGATTCGTCTTGCAACGGCCCACGCTAAAGCCCACTTGTCATCGAAGATCCTTGTGAGAGACGCTCAAGCTGCCATCGAACTTGTACAGTTCGCCCTTTTCAAGAAGGTTCTTGAGAAAGAACGAAAACGTAAAGGGAGGACGGGGTCCGACGATGAAAGCGAAGAAGAAGACGATGAAAACCACTCGCCAAACGCTCAGGCCAAGAAGCGTCGAGTCCGCACTCCCAGAACCTCGGATCAAGACGATGAACACTGCATTCTCTCCCAACCAGAACCTCCTGCCGGCGCCTCAGAACCTATGGATTCGGAACCCCTTGTTGCCAGCCCAGATGACGTTATAGAAAACTCCCGTATGGAACTCTTCCGAAAGGCTGTCGCCAAACTTTTCCAAGTCTCACAAACCAACACCGTTACCGTCGACGTCATGATCGAGAGTATCAATCATGATAACCCTACACCTTTTACCCGTAGCGAAACCAATGCTGCCATCAAAAACATGACCGAAGCCAACCAAATCATGATTTCTGACAACACAGTATTCCTCATCTAAAACTTCAACCCTCACAAAGTTTTAAATTCATTTTTAATGATGTTTTCAATGATTCCCCTGAATGTACATACTTATTCCTGTTTAATTACTTTGTGCTTCAGCCACATCACGAGGTTATTTCTAATTAAATCCTCATCTCTAGTGTATTAGGTGGTTTTAACACCTCAAATTTATTATGCGTTCATTTTTATTTTAATAAACTAGTTTTAAATATATTTAGACTGTCTTCATTTCATCGCCTCAGCTCAATTCTTTTTACGCAAGTATCTGCTCGTTGGGAAAGCAAAGTGAGTAGTATCTGCTTTATATTTGTGCTACTAGGTAGTTCTAAATGATTCAGGAGTGTTTTCAATATTATAGGATTTACGGAGGACTATTCATGAAGAATGATGTTTACCTCTTGAGGAACATCAACATCATGAGAGTAAACGACAGCACGACTACGCGTGGTGGTGACATCATAGCGAGCACCAAAGAGGCAGTTAGAGCCTCGAAAAAGTCCTGGAGAGCGGTTTCTGATGTCTTACTGGACAAAGATTGGGGAGCTTTGTACATCGTGGACGTCATCAGAAACTGCAGTGTACGAGCCGTAAGGATCGGGACGAGGAACGAATTCAAGTATCGCCAGTAAGTTGGAATTTATTGTGATGAAGCCATAATCATAACTGCTCTAGGAATATAAGAAATGTTTATTTGAAGGAAGAAAATTTACATAATCGTTTCGGACTTGACTATACGGCCAAGCCACAACCGAGAGGGGATCATATCATGGGGGGGGGGGGGCTGTCCACAACACTTCATATTGAAAATTATAAATAAATTACGAGCAACAACTAGTACCAGTAAACAATAATCATTTTAAATTAAGATAGTTCAACAATTGATTACTACTACTACTTTTTGTTAAACATTTTACTTGATTTCTTAAAATAATGGTTAGTCGTAACATGCTTAGCTTCATTTTATTTGCTGATGAATTGTTTTTAGTTTAGCCCACGAAATTGAAATTTTGTACGAGGAATTGCCTTTATTTTAATGCGTCTCGTGCAAACAGGTAGATTTGATCTGTTTTGCTTGTTTAGTAATTGTAATAGTGCGTAGGGCTCAAATATGCTTTTATTAAAATATTTAGATCTGAACTCGGATACTGTGGGGCATACACATAAAAAGTGGTAGGTAGCTGATTTTTTCCTCTTGCACGTCGCACATGGCGCTTGTATGTTCTATGGTCTGCTGTTGAGCCCCATTTGTTCGCAGCGCACTTACGCCAAAAGCTTGTACTTTTGCTGTTCCTTTATTTTTAGGTGCCCATTTCCCTCCCATCCAAGTCCTCCGTACATCTGGTAGTGATCTGCCTCAAAAGCTCTTTTTCTGAACAATTTCAGTTGATCTGCTTTAATAGCCTTTGGCAATTCCATAGCTAGAGATTCCCAGTCCGTCATGGAGGCCAAGTCTACACTCAACAGATTGTGTTTTTCAGGTCCTTCCAAGTCTGATGTCACATCCGAAGAAGGGATACATTCCCTCCCATGCCCACACCCTCTTACCATATTATACCGCGTTCGTCCGTGACTGGTATCAATCACACTTACATCCTTCTCTGATACCAACTCATCATGTTCCACCAATGACATCAGAATACAACGTTTCACCAATCCTGCATGGTACGATCGTGCATGGTTGCAGTATCACCAACAATAATTGTTGGTGAGGGTAATGGAGTGATTTCTTTAATTATTAAAGAAATCACTCAATTACCCTCATTTTATTTCTTTAATAAAAACGTCCACACTATCAACAATATTTTCAATTTCAGCACTCGCAGTGGGAATCTGAGGTGACCCCGTTGTTACCTCCCTAATGGATTTCCAAGATTGGGATTCATATCCTCCATCTTGGCTCAACTGACTGATTCATCTCGTGAGTTTTATGGGCACTGTACAGTTTTTTGCATACAATCAAGGTTTCTACCACGCAGTTATACAACAACCAAATAAAACAAAGGCGCCTATGATTGACCTGCATTAATTTCAATGTCGTTCAGCAACACAGTGTGTGTTTTTTGCCATTCATCAATTACAATATAACTTGATATGTGTTGGAATATAGTCAATGAAACATATTCCGTCGTGTCTCCCATTTTCCCCTTGATAAGTAGTCTAATTTTTCCAACACAATCTTTGTATTAATACCTACGAATATTTCTATACTATACACAGATTCTAACTGGTGGAATGTGCCTTTATAGTAGTATTTTCTACAGCTGGGCAAAGTAGCAATGATTAAATACATATTTTAGATAAGTAATATAACCTACCTCGTGTGGTGTTTCTATATTGAACAAGTCTGATTAGTGCAGCAGATAAATTGAGTCATTTAGGTAATAAGCATTATTTGTCAGGAGTATAGTAGGAAGGTTGATCATTAACTTCACCTTAAGGTAATCTGTTATTCCAGTCAGTGATTTCTAAAAATGTAATCTTTAGTTTTCATAAAACATTGACTTTGCTGAGTGTTTTGATTGTAATTGAATATATGTGTGGTTTTATATGGTGTTTCTTTTGAGTAACCTTACATCATGTGAAACTCCAAGCAATTTGGTGGTGAATAGGAGTGTTCTCAATGAATACAACGATACATAAAAGACTGCCCTCCAGCTCGGACGAACTTTGAAAACCAGAGAAAACACCTCAAGAGAGCAGACAGTAATGTTCAAAGGTCACCGATGTTAATAGTTCGGTAATATAATTAATTTTACCGTGAAAAGTTTTGAAAATTGAGTTTGTTGTGAGCTTCCACGCTCTTTGAATTTATTAAAGCATTCGACTATGACTCCCATGCTACTACAATATGCTGCAAACCAGTGATAGCACTACAAAGAGATCAAGTTCTGTAAAATTGACTTCAAGTGAAAATCAACATAAATATTGGAGTATTCGTGTTTATAATCCCACAGCATCGACTTATGGAAGTCTTGTAACTAATTTAAAATTTAACTTGATAAACATTCCATTTTGATTTAAATTAAATTGTTTTAATAATTTATTAAGATGTTCCTAATGACGATTTGTTTCAATCGTCCGATCCATGACATGATTACAAGCCCTAGCTCCTACCACCAGTCTTGCGCCCTCTTTCAATTCAGTAACTAATTGCTTGTTAAAGCGTTTTAGAAGAGCGTGGTCACTAATTATCTTTAGAGCAGCGGTGCAAATAATGGAAAATAGAATTATTGTATTGAATATTACGTTGATGTACTAACACAAGTGAGGCTCACTCCCCCGATCAGAGCAAAGCGTAGAACAAAGATGTAAGCATAAAACATTACAAAATGTTACACTAATAATTCGACAGACAGGTACATTAGAGTATCAAGTTCTCAACAATCCTTACGCCACATCAAATGTACACTACCAAATGTAGATTGAGAGAATTTTGGAATTTGAAAAGCTTACACAAACTGTCATTTGCAAGGGGTGGTATAAGCACTCATTTTATTTAGAAATTTTTATATAAAATATGTGTAAATTCAATTATATGTGACAAATACTACCATTTACTCATGTCATGCACTTGGTTATACGATGATTCTGTATCATGAAGTTGGTTTGGGAACCTCCTATGTGCGAAGTGTGTATGAAACGGATATCATATAGGAAGGCGTTTAAGTATATTATACTCAAGTCAATTACACGTCATTGTTTTATTCAAGATTCTCACTTGAAAGGTTTTCAAACCAACTTCCACTTTGCAGTATCACATTAACACATTCCTTGGACGAACGGTAGTTTGTTTTCAAGTAAAAAAGTATTTACAGGAATAAAAACAATGTATTGATACACCGTGCTCAGTATCACTTGTCAACCTTCCTTTTCATGGCCAGTTGGGAAATAATGTTCAACTGCTTGTTCAGTTCGGCCGCTTCTGCGTCGACTTCCGCTTTGGCTTTCTCCAATTTCGAATACTCGGTCGTTTGACTCAAATAGTCCTATAACCAAAAACAAAAATATAAGTGCCTTTGCGAAACGTTGGTACTTATGCACGTTCCATGTTAAAACCCTCAACATTTTTTTCGTGATAAAATGTCAACAAATCTCGGGGAATCTAGCTTTGGAACCGTCAAATATTCACAATAGGCCAGTCACCAAAGACAAAAAAAGCCCTTAGGCCCAGAACGCTGAATGTCTGTATGTTGTCAGGAGATGTTTGTAGCTAATACCATTCACTTTAATAAATGTGGAACGCACTTTTCGTAGAAAACCAACCTCTTACAAAGGTTTCCCTGGGGATTTCGAAGCTGCAAACTTGGTGCAATACTCAATAGTTTAAAAATAATAATACAGTAATCAATAGTTTACTTTTTTAAGCTGATCCAGTTTCTGACTCGTGCACTCAAACTCTTTCTTGTTGTGGGCCAAGTCCTTCATGCAGTCGCTGAGCGCTTGTTTTGTCGATTCAAGTTGACCATCCAGATCCGAGACACGGCTTTGGAGTTCTGCAAATGGAACAGTGTCAAATAAATCATCGATTGACATTGGTCGAGTTGAATAGTAGATTTTGATGTGATGGCTTTTGGACTCATGGTGTAACTCAATCAGGGCTGAGTGGAACGCATTGCATCAATCAATATTGACTGATGATGGGTGAGAAGGTCCCAGTGATAACAAGAACATACCTTGCTTAGCTGCCAGCTCTTCTTGAAGCCTTCGACTGAGTTGGTCTCGCTCGCCTGACAAAGAAGCAATAGTACACTGTGCTTCCTTGAGTTCCGTTGTCAAATCATGAATAATTCTCGTTTTAGATCTCAGGGTTTGAATAGCCTGAAATCACAACACAAAATGACATTTCGAACGTCAAAACAGAGAGGTTGATAAAATCCACGTCACTCCTTCCGTCAAGTCCAAAAATGGATAAATGCTTCTGAAATACGTCAGTTTTCTAACCTGTGTGTGTTTATTGTGGAGGTCGTTAGCTTGGGCCTGGATGTCGCTGATTTGATTGGTGAGTTTAGAATTCTCTTTAGCAGCCGCCTCGAAGTTCTGCTGAGTGCTGTGGAGCAGGTGATGGAGGCGGGAGACTTCTGAGGTGGTGAGGGCCAAATTGTGCTGAAGGTCTGTCGCTCTCCTGTCCGCGGCTTCCTGACTGCTTTGCATTTTACGGATGGACTGACTCATGGAGGCGACTTTGAACTGGTACAGCTCCATCACGGCAGAAGTCACAGAGTTCTAGAATGCAGATCTTTTATCACACTAATAGAAAGCCATATAATTAAGATTATCAAAGTATGGACGTAGTTGTTATTTCCTTGGTTGATAAACAGTAACATCATTTTGTTGCATTTTCATCTTCTTCTAGACGAAATACACAATTTTTACACGAATTTTTCAACACTACTCACTCCATTCTTGGCACTATCGTGTTCAAACTTGTCTAGTAAACTGTTTAGGTGGTCCTCTTGGGTGACAGTCAATATCGGCGTGAGATCCATTGGCGTCATTCCAAGTTCTAAAGGTGGAACTTCGTTTTTCTTGGAGCCAAAAGGCGAGAAAATCACCAACTTGTTGAGTTCTGCCAGGCAACCAGCAAGGATTTCGAAGCTGAAACGTGATTCAGTATATTACTGTACAGTATGTAGTACATCCAGTACGTAAATCACAAAAAGGCGAGATGGACACAGAATCAGTAGAAAAGGCAACCAACCACTTGTGAGAAAATCCAGGGGTAGTTGTGAGTTGAAGGACCCTCATTTTGATATCTTCAGATCCAACGTAGAGAGCCACCGACAGAATGAACTGGACTTGCTTTTGAAGGAGGAGTTCGTTGTAGAGGATGAGCCAAGTGGATTCTTTGTCGGAAAGCTCTTGGAGTAAGACGAGAGCCTGGTAATTTGGAACAAGGTAAAACTCTAATGGTCAAATGATAAGTTAAAGACACGGTTTGTAGTTGTACAGTATCAATGATTCTCTGATATCTTCTGGTAACTTGAGCACAGTTTCTAGCCAGACCACTGATGATGCACTGAAGATTCAGGATTCTTACCTTTATGTAAAATGAGTAGACACATTCTTGAAATAAGCTGTTCTGCTGCAGATCTGGGAGCCGCAGCTCTTCAAACAACTTTCGAAAAATCTGAAAAAATAATTTAGAACACCGTGAATAGCATCAGGCCAGTGAAGTCATCAATAGGTAAATACAATACAACTCTGAGAAACCTTACTTTGGGGTCCAATGACGAAAGGATTTTGTCAGTGAATGTAGGGATGTTGATCATTTTGGTGAGGAGATGCAGTAAGGCAGTCAGTCTCTGGTAAGATTCATTGCTTTGCACACGACCATCCATGTCCAGTAATAGCAAAATCACCTATTGGAAGGAACTCGAGTTAACACTACTCAAATAATAATTTCTTGAATTTCTTCAAGAGAGAAAGTCATGTCTGTAGAATTGAAAATATCCACTCACAGAAAGCTGTTTATTCATGACGTCCAATACTTGTGTCATAACCTCATTCTCCTCAGGATAGTCATCAGAAGTACTGGAAACACTGCAGGTGATTGTCGTTAACAAGTTTAGAGCATTGGTCGAAACACCTTCCGTACAGACCCACTGAAAAGCGAGGGCAAGAAGTTTGGGATAGAGACTTCTTAAATCGTAGCAGTCCGAACCAACCATTTGGCAAAGATATTCGAAAAGGATGTCGATGCATTCGGCGTTGGCTTGCTCATCAACAGGTACTGCGGAAAGGAGACAATCGATTTCAGACTGCACGCTGAAATCGAGCAAAAAAATAACAGTGAAACACAGGTAAGTCACAACATTTTACAGTAGGTATACTTAGGACCTGAAGAAAAACCGCAATTTCCTCAACACCTTTAAATCGCACTTGCAGAGAAAATTAAGCGTATCAAACGTACTTAGTTGATTCTTGCAGGTGTGATACACTCTCTGGTTTGCTGTTGGACATTTCGTTGTAGAAGCTGACAGTTTGTCGCATCAAACTAGAATTGCCTTTGCGCAGAGCGCCTGTCAACGTTGGGCCAACGGATTTCAAGTATGTTTTCACATCTGGATCGGGCAAGCCCCCAGTGACCGATTTCAGGATGATCATCAATTTGCAGACCTACAAACATGGATATTCAAATATAATTATTTATTCCAATTGATAATTAGTAGTGAAACAAGTCAAATTAGCAGTAGTAAAAGGTCAAATCAAAATGGGCGACCACAATCACCTGAACTTTTGACGACTCGTTATGGCTGTGTAGTTTGAGGACAGTCTTCAAGAATTTCTTGATGTCAATAGACCGCATTAAAGCGTATATTGCAGGTAGATTCTTGTAGCACAGGTTGACGAGTACGCTCAAAGATAACGTCATGAGTTCTTGGTCCGTGTCTGAGGTGATTAAGTTGGTTAGAGTTGTGATGAGTCGGGTGAGGTGTGCTTCCTGCCAACTGATTTTCACGCCGTATGTCAATTCCTGTAACATGAGAAATAATGTAGGTATTGGACTGGGAAAATCGTTTTGATCATTTCGCTCTTGACTTCGGTTATTTCACAGATGAGGCCTCAGGAGTTACAGCAGATAGGAGCTTGAAAGCTACGATTCAATAATTGAAGGTGTAGGTTAGACTCATGGTTACACCTAGTCCAATGTAAATTAAATACACGTGGTCTTCTTGCCTGTGCTTGATAGGCTTCTTCATACATACTGTGAAGAAGCGACGGGCCAGGTGGCAGTGACCTAAGAAACAGGTTGTTTTTATTAAAACAGTCAGTCCAAAAAATTGGTTGTCGAGAAAAAGATTCCGAAAACAGAGTGCTTTGGTGTTAAACGATGAGTTGTGTTCAATAAATTAGATCAATTTAATACCCTGCTCTGGTCATTTTAACAATACGTTACCTAGTTTAATGGTAATATTCCTGACCTTAACAACAGCTGCCACTGCCTGTGTGCTCTCAAGGCACATCATGCGAGAGTACCTAAGAAAAAACTAATACGTAAAGCACTAGAGGAATAATGCAGGACGCTAAGCTATGGCTTCCCTTACTTAAATTAAACCTTCTCCACCCAATCCCAGTAAATTTTAATTTAATATAAATAAAATTATGTAGCTACTAGAGACAACGAGGTACCACTTCTCAAATTCAGTAGCTGTTATGTACGAGTGACCTGAAGTAGGAAGTACCTCCATAAGTTTAAGAAGTTTTAGCTGCCTTTCTTGTGTAGGACATGTTGCCAGGAATCGAGTGAGGATGGGCATGAACTGGTAGGTGTGTATCAGGTCGCGTCGAGCGCTTGGGTTCCTACAGGCTTCTTTCAGACAGGCAACGGCCGCCCACGCGAGGGACGTCCCCAAATCCAGGGCGACCATCAGCTCGTGTAGGTTGACGTAGAACTGGATGGTATCTTCATGGCCAGGATCGAAAATGGTGAGGTCGGATGATGAGGATAGAAGCTGTGGAATGAGATAATATCATATTATGCCAGTTTAGAGTAGGTATCTGTACAGAGTCGTCCAGAACAGACAAAACACAGAAAACCTTCAGGCTCAACAGAGGCCTAATATGACACTGCATCTACCATAATATCTAAATGCTTACAACTCAAGACAAATTCTTCAACAGACATGCGTGGTGAACAACGTGAAATATAGCTAAGGTAATATCAGAGGTGTCCTCATTTTCATTGTCCTCTGCACCAACATCAGGAATTCAACATCACCTGACGGTGATGTTCTGGTGATCGTGATCACCGTTCACATTATAACATGAATGTTAATTTACATTATAACACCAAATGACTTTACCTGGAGACACCTTTCAATCTGCCGTTCATGTTCTCCGGTTCGTCCAACCATATAGACCTTGACAGCTTTATTGAACTGTTTAATATTTTCGGAGCAATTCATTGTATCAAGTGCCTGTGTTAAAGTGAGAAGATCTAACGTAATTTTCTTTGGATATTCAAAAGTAACTATTTAGTACCGAATCTCGTCAATCACAACGTACGGATAACAGCGAAAAACAAACTATGAACGTTGCTGACAGGTGAGTAATCAAAAACATAATTCGCGAGGCCGAAAATCCACGAACACGGAAAAGCGTAGCTTTAATAAATTGTAAATTCAAAACAAAATAGACAACGGTGGTTCTACCTTATACCAATCTGGTCAGGTTTCGCGCTTAAAATCCATGAACCCAGGTCTTTTTATGATCCATATACATGAAGAAGGTTAGGTTTTAAATGGCAGCCTATCCACAGCTCATATCCTTACACATAATGTTGTTTTACAAGAACGACAATGAGAAAAAATTCGTTGGGATAGTTGAAGAAAACATTTATCCTCTATCAAAATAATTTGGGTTGAAATTTTACGATAGAATCAATTTAATGGTTTTATGTAGATTTGAGGTTTTGTAAGGATATGAGCTAAACTCCGTTTCGGTTATAAGGGATTATGCAACTACCAGCTGTTTGTGTTGATTAGGTAATCATTTGCTTAACAGAACAATATAGTTTATTGAAAGAATGATAATTTTATCAGTTCTATTATGGAATTTTTGTGATTACAAATATATTTTTGATGGCAAAGAAATATTTTGGACATCAGAAATAACACTTTTGTTCATATGTTGTCAGTAATCGATGTATCGATTTCACTTGTCTGAGGAGTTCGATGTTGTTTTGAATCTGCTCATCTGTCTTCGCGATTTTCGCAAAATGACGTCGAGTGTCGAAAGGAATGGCAGATCGTGGCGTTATAAATGAATTTCCGCGACCCGTTCAGTTTTTAAGATGAAATCCGCGGTTTCGGTGCAGTTTCGCGATCGCGCTGTAAGTTTGTAAAGTGATATTTTCCCTTCGTTGAAACGCAAAACCCTATAAGATGGAGGAAGAAACCGTGTACGGGACGGAGGACTCGCACGCTGTGATGTCTGATAAGGTGCAATCTTTGGCAGGCAGCATTTATCAGGAATTCGAGAAAATGATCGCCAAATATGACGAAGACGTCGTCAAATACCTTATGCCCCTAGTCGTAAATGTTTTAGAATCTCTGGATTTGAGTTATTCGGAAAACCAGGAACATTTAGTCGAGCTTGAATTACTCAGAGAAGACAACGAACAGCTCGTCACGCAATATGAACGGGAAAAGCAATTAAGGAAAGCTTCGGATCAGGTAACGAATTATTCATTAAGTTATAATTAAGAAGCCCGTTTTAACGGGTGCTTTCTCGTTGAAAACAACCTCTCGAGTCGTTGGGTTTTCTTTTGACGTAAAGCGAGCGTATGGTAAGGCTGTTTACCCCTTGAAATGACCTCGAAATTCGCAGGATCCATGACCCATTTTATTATTGTTGCAATATTCGAGTCGTTTCAATTTAATATTCATTTTAAGGACTGATTTGCAAATGAAATTGACGTGAATGTGAAGTCCTTGCGTACCATTTCATAAACCACTATTTCGATTCCGTTAGTCTTATTGAAATACGTAGGTTTTAAAGAAATGTCCAATTCTGTTATTAAGTAATACTATACTTGTTTATTACGCTGTATATTTAGATGTTCTCGTTTGTTCCTATTTTGTCGTTATCTTGGTTTCTCTAACAAGTAGTAGTGTATCAAACTTCCCTGACTGACTCATCAGGACTGTGTTACGTAACCACATCGCTGTGGCGAATTCGTTGATCCCTGAGAATATTGTTTACGGTGAAGCAATTTGGTTTCGAATTGCTCGACGTAAAAGCTAAATAATTTTGACAACTATGCACATTTTAGAAACTTGTTTGAACCAAAGATCTTGAAACTCATTTATTATTCCCTGGTTCTGTCTGTGATGCAGTACGGGATTCTGGTGGTGGGAGGGGGGTGCGCTGGCTACTGACATCAGCAAGATTTAAATTCTTCAATGGGCAATCATCAGGATGAGCTTACTTCGTAAGCGGCAACGGCCCCCAACTGTGTTTCTATTCAGTACCTACTATGTGTGTATTTACAGCAAACATCTGCTCGTATTCTATCATAAACATTGGGAAGTCCTCGAGCAGGGGGAATTTGTGTTCCCAACCAAGTTTAGACTTCAAGGCAACGTAGTCAACCCAAAAGTTCGTTTGGCCCTGACAACTAGGCGTTCAATACATATGTTGTCCATCTTTCATAGATATATTACAGATGAATTGTGGCGACCCCGAAAACACAGCCGCAATAGGTAAATATATAAAGAAGATCCTGTCGTGGATCGTGGACCAGGGGGTTATTTCTCGTGATTGATTCCACTAGTTCACTATCGATAATAATCAAGCCGAATCTACGTTTTCAGTGTCTAAAACAACGTAGCTCACAATAACAAAGAATTCAAACGCGCCAAATTCGCTTAAGGCCAACCTCTAGCCCAAAATATACCACACCCTGCAATGTTGTTTAAATTCGAACTGCTTGGAAGTGTGACATCAAAAGTAGTAATAATGTGAATTGAAGGAAGAAAAAAACTGTATTGGTCAGAAATGCGGGAAATAATATTTTGTACTGAGACCTTGATGCGACAAACTGTATCTAAACTGAAGATGGCCCATCAGAGGTGGCTCTTGGCGTTGGTCCACGTACGGAGTCTCGAAGTTCATAAATAGAGTGAAATCCGTTTCCTTGATTGTCGCCAGTGTAAAAATACATTTGCGCGAGGACGTTTGTTGACGTTTCCCTTCGGTGTACACATCACTTGAACGTGAGTTCGAATTATAAAACGTAATTGTTCGGTTGTCGATTAGTCTGGCGATTCAAAAAAAATAATTGAGAACATGAGTAATAAAATTTGTTGTCTGTAAATTAAATCGTTTTGTGCCGTTTTATTCTACTACAGCCTTGTTAACCCTGGAGTAAGACGGCTCCTTTCGATGGACAATAATCCCGAGTGGTCACTAGCTCTTTGGTAAAAGTCATTCGGAAGAACGAAAGATTCTCTAGGACGAGAGATTCATAAGAACGAACTGTAGGTACCTATGAGAACTGAGGATCACTGACCACTTCTTCATCGCATTCGTCACTTTCTTCTAACCCAGGGCTTGTGATTCCAGAGTATTGAATATCTACCCCAATACTCCATGACAAATAAGAAATCGATTTTTTCGCCAGGCTCTTTGACTAAAAGAATGAAATCGGAAATTAAAATTCGGAATTTGTACTATTGAATTCATCGTTTCATAACAATTATTTGTGATTCCTTTTACTGTGTTGGGAATTTATTAGTTTCATACTTAGCCTGAGTATACAGAAAAATTATAAGGTTTCACTCTTTGCCTGGCGTAGAAATATTGAATACAATGCCAGGATGTCGTACTTTGCCATTAGTTCCTGAAGACTCCGCCTTGGTGAAGTAATATTTTTCATGGCCAACGTTAAATAACCAACCCTACAGGAGTTAATAGAATTTATGATAAAAATTCATTTCACCCGTATTTCAGAATTATATAGGAATAATAATTAATTGATCAGTATTTATTTTGATAAATTTATAAAAACCTCAAATATTAGGGGACCCAGAAAACTTGAACCATTCCTAATAAATTATGTGAAGGATATAATTGCTATAGTAGCATCAATTACCTGTTACTTTAATGGCATACCTGTTACCAATAAACATTAATTCTAAAGAATGAATGTCTATCCTATTAATAAAATATCATTTTGAGGATTAAGAGCCTTATACCAGTCTCGATTTGGCCTTTTCATTTCAATTCGTCAATGAATGGACATTGTCATGGATCGATTCGTCAATCAAATTTGAATACAAGCTGTGGGTTTGGATTATCGACTTTCGTTTTAGATTACCGAGTGAGGGGGTTGGCTTTGGAAATTGGCTGTAGCGGTCTCGTCGACCTCGCCCCGACGATCGTACCTCCTACCGAAGCCACGTTACATAATAGAGCCCGTTGTTGACAAATCACGTGCTTAAAAAATACAAGAGAGGAGATAATTTGAAATTTTGGTTGTAAGGCTGAACAAGCGGTGTGGAAATTTGAAGAAGCCCACTGTGCACTACAGGGCAGTCATCAACAAGATCGTGTATGGAGTTATGAGTGGAGAGTTAAATTGAAATCAAAGAAATCTGTCGTGGTATTTACCCTAAACGTCAAAACGACTGCCAAACACCTTATTCTAACGACCTGGGCCCATGAACACCGTATACGTGGGCCATAACCTGACATGGGCAGCCCATATAAATCACTGTTGTAAAGGTAAAAAATCCAGTTATACATCACGGCCATAAGACCAAAGTTCAAGACGTCATTGCCAGTCATACCCACTCCTCATCAATTCATGAGTTGAATATTCGAGGAATCCTAAGTTTTCCTATTAGACAACGAATGAGTGTGTTTGGTGAAATGATAGGGTAGTTGACAGAAATCGTTGAATTTCATCAAATATCACATATTACTTTCATCGTTTTATCATTTATCATCATGTTTTCGAACCTCAATTGTAATGTACGGAGATGTCACTTCTTCCGTTTGAAACTTTTGTCAACCGAGTTCGTCTCAGCTTCATTGTTTTCTCTGATAACTTCCCTTTTCGGGCGTTAAAAAGGAAAAGGAACAGAAAGATTGAGGTCATTGAATTCCAGATAAAAATCCGCTGGCTGGCTAGTTTCTGAGGTTTTATGCCAGAAGCATCCTTAACAGCGATATTCAAATTGACCGGAAATATTAAAATTAATGTGTTAAATAAACCTGTTGTCGGAAGTTTTGAGCTTCATTCATATTTGAACCATCAAACCGTAACGCCTTGTTTTTGTTATTTTTCAGAAACTATTGGAAGTAGAAGATTTGATAGAATTTGAGCGGAAAGAGAAAAATGGGAAAATCGAAAGCCTCGAATCAATCGTTCGCATGCTCGAGCTCAAAGCGAAAAACTCCTCAGACCACGGTGAGTTTGTAAACGTCTAAAATGTATTTGTACTTGTCAAAAACTGGAGTCACAGAGTTCTGAACTCGGTTGTTGGTTCTCGAATGCAAAACGAACTTCTTGTTCTATTTTCTTATTCATACAAGAATAAATATTGGTATACCTACAGGTCGGTCATCAAGTTTATGACCAGGCCTCTTGGTCGTATTTCCTCATAGACCTCCCCTGAGCCTTATGCAGTATCATCATTTCATTGTATTGCCTGGAAGTGTGTATGGGTCATTCTTCCAGTTCGTTTTCCAGTGAATTTTGTCCATGAATTGCTCCATGGGAGGCTGTTAATAAATAAATGTTAATGTTATAAACACACAAATTAACTTTAATATAACTTTATTCAAACTCACCGTTTTAGGAAATATCAGAAAACGAAATTGTTTATTTGGAGGGCTGTAGGAGGTTGTAAAGGGTCGAGGAAAAAATACCTACCCCTGAAGATGGCTTATTAAAGCCGAAAGCTCGGAAAGAATTCTCCCCCGTTTTCTTTACAACCTCCTACAACCCTCCAAATAAACAAAGGTTATTCAACCAAGGAGGACATGAACGAAACAACAACAAATTAGAAAATGAAATGACACTCACTGTTGACGCTCATAAAAACAAACTGCCAGGATCCTATAGCTAGAAGTTCGGTGAAATAGGTTACCCTCGTTTTGGTAGGAGTCTGCCACGATGTTGCCAATCGTGAATGATGAAATGAAGACTTCCAAAGTGTTGGCGTCGATTACAAAAAATGCGAGAGGGGATAAGTCGCGTCTATGGGACAGGTAGATCGTAACCTTTCTACTGTAAAAACAATTAATTATTGTGGGACAGACGAGGGAGATGGATATTGAAATTTTAATTTTAAATGTAGTCCTATAAACAAATTGATACTGAGATTAAAATCCTTGAACATCTATCTAAGTTTCACACAGGTACTATGTGACGTAGACAGAATTTCGATAGGGAGGAGGAGAACTCGGGCCTACCAAGAGATGTATGGAATTCTCCCTCAGAGGTATGGGGAAACCCCGGCTAAGTCCCTGGATCCCATTGGGACTCAAATTTATATGAATATTGAGAATGACCCATACGTAATATGCATTGGTGGAAATTAAGGTTAATTCTATTATAGGTTAATACTATAATGAATACTAGAGTACTCCTGAATCCTATTCGTCTGGATTCCATGATTTAAACTAAACCATTTCGTGATTTGCTTGTCCCAGTTTACCGTCTGGAGGAAAAAGAGCAGGAGAGCAAGAAGGAATACAATAAGCTTCACGAAAGGTACACGGAGCTTTTCAAAACTCACATGGATCTCATCGAGAGGACCAAACTGCTTAGTTCTGGGGATCGCCTCGACGTCCATTCGAGGCAACGCGTCCCCAGTCTACCTTTCTCCCAGATGAACAGGTCAGTGTCAACAAAGGATTTGTAGAGCCGCCATAGTTGTAGTAAATCGTTATTATAATTGAGTTATAGTGTTACTACAATAGTTGCGGTTGGCTTTATAGATCCTCCGGTCCAGTTTCGTTTGGGTTCCAATCCCTGGAGAACAGCCAAATGTCTAGTCTCGCCAGGAATTCTGCCAGCCCTGGCGAGTTCCCCACTGTCCCTTCGTCACCTCCTGAGAGCAACCACTCCGCTGCTAGTCTTCGAAATGAATTGGTAACATTTTGATATCAAACAGGGTTATTCTAAATTATGGACTCCATTTAATAAATCCGTATTTATTCAAGTATAAATTAAAAATGAATAATTTATACGCCTATGGAAAGGAGTTTTTTTTCCTAAACCCTACAAGGAATTGGGCTGCGGTAGTTGCAGAAACGGTCGCTAGATTTCTCCCGCCAATGAGCCATCAGTCGCCATTGTGTTTCACAGTCAAGATGGCGACTATAACAAGGACTCTAGAAGCCCTTTTCTGTAATTACCGCTGTTAAATTCTGTGCATGTATAGGTTAAACAAAACGTTGAAGCTTTCTCTTTCCATTGGTGTACAAATTATTTATTTTAAATGAATACGAATTTAATTAAGTCCATCATTTCAAATAACCCTGTACATTAGTATTCTCAAGTGGCAAGCCATTGCTAGACATTTTAAATTATCTCTTAATTTGACCAAAACAATCTTTTTGTTTAGATGGTATTCTTGCCAATAGATAAGCCTCTAATCAGTGACGATACCGTTGAGGTTTCTAATTTATCAGTTTGAATCCATCAATCTCATTAGTAACTAACTTCTCTCTATTACTTCGCTTACTCATTTTCTGGACTTTGTCTCCATGACATCAGGACGTCGTCGAGAACACGGAATACGACACGTCGATCCGAGACGCATCGGAAAAAGGCTGGTCGGAGACGTTGAGCCCCAACTCGAAAGACATCTCTCCCGATACCTCCGATGACATTCCACCGACCCGCAATTGGGCCAGTCCGCCCGTCACTACACCCACCGGCCGTAGCACCACTAAGAAGTAAGTCGTCTTATGGAGTAAGTCGTGAATGAGATTGTATTGAAATGCAGAGAATGAACTAGTGACAATTGTGAAATAAGTTGAATCGTCCCCGAGTAAGCGGTGTGGTTTGAATGTAAATTGTTAGCAATTTAATGTACCCAATATCTACTGCATTTCTTTTTTCTCCAATTAGTCTTTGTTACTCTTGTCGTCACTTAATGATCCTATTCAACTCGATTCAGCTGTAAAAAATACAAATGGTCGATACTTGCCTCATCTATTTCCTAATAAATTCCTCGAAAAAAACCAAGGGGTTCTGAGTGCCCAAAATTACGCTCTTTGCATCCAATTCGCACGAATTTGACCCCTAAACAGTGATTATGCCCCAACTACTTCCCTAGACATTGCTTAATTAAATTGAATTATTCGACGTGATATTTCAGGGAGCAGCGAAGTGGGAACACCCTCTACCAGGAGCTCAGTTTCCAAGATGCTGAGGCTCTCGGTGAAATGGACGAAGGTGCAGACATCACGGGTATGAAAGACATTATCTCACGGTTATCGACCCGCACGTTGAAACAAAAGCTGTATATCCATGCAGAAATTTCATTATATACACGCTATTCCTAGCTGTAGAGAAAAACTCGACTTGTTCAATCGAGATGATTCAAATTGCTAGTCTCAATCTTCTCGGAGCACCATAAGGCCAATCCTACCTGAATTTAATGAGACCTTTTTTCAGCAGATCTCACCAATGTCGGAGAAAATTTACAAGAAAGCATTCTCCCGCGATTCTCAGTCGATTTCA
This sequence comes from Stenodema calcarata, assembly GCA_963920205.1. Taxonomy (NCBI): domain Eukaryota; kingdom Metazoa; phylum Arthropoda; class Insecta; order Hemiptera; family Miridae; genus Stenodema; species Stenodema calcarata. The sequence continues at coordinate 16,127,429 of OY986061.1, read as the reverse complement.
AACTTCAAAACGGCGATGCACTCTTTGAGAACGTAAAATTAATTATACAACCGAGTTTTGAATTTAAATTCAAATTTAATTTATTAATTCATTTTAGACAATTTTTGCAATGTTTTTGGGGAAAAAAGAAAAGATTGACTTAATCTATGATTGACTGAATTCAGGATTTATTAAATTCAGCAATTAACCCTATGATTGACTGAATCCAGGATTTATTAAATTCAGCAATTAACCAATTGGAGGATTCTACTACATCCAGGACCAACTAAATCTAAGGACAATTAAATCCAACCGAATTTGATAGTGTGAAACATTTTAAATAAACCGTGTTTTATAATAATTATAATTATTATTAAATATATCCCCAGAAAACGAGATACTTGTTATTTAAAGCTTAAAATCATTAGCTCTAGACAGTTGGTGGTACAGTACGTGTCACACATTTTCACGAGTCTTTACGTACATTCGTTTCTATTGGTAAATATGTATTCTATACAATCTTTGTAAGCTTAGTTTTCAACACTTGCTGTAGATCATGCCGTTTTCAGCTTCTTTTACTCTATTAGATATTTCAGTATTTGGCTTTCATACGATTTCTTTGACTAAGGAAGGCTGGAGAGGTTCGAAATGGCGTCATGATAGTTGTTAGATAACTACATATGTTATGTACTTATGCCCATTCTTGAGTTAGCTGAAGGTTTCGCCTTAATCTTCTGTCAATAGTTTATGTAAGGGAAACTATGGATGTTGATAAGAATTAAGATTTGATAGATTCTTAGTTTTCGAATCGACCGTTCGAAGTGAAATCAAACCATTCTCAAAATGTTTCGTATTTTCTAAGTCGAATATTGGTCGTGTGGGATAGCCTTGTCATCCAAAATGAATAGACCCATCTAAATCAACTTTTTTCGAGACTACACTGGTCTACATCGGTTGTGTAAATGTAAGGGTAAATGTGAAGTAAAATAACGTATTTTCAAAACTTTTCGCCTTTTCCTAGTCGAATATCGGTTGTATCGAAAAGTCTAAATGAAACTATAAACCTCGAATGACGTTATTAAATGTTCTTGTTTAAGGCTAAATCATGACAATCAGTTTTCCATCAACCATTCAAGGCGCTAGTTTGAATCTCCTCTTTCCACCTATTCGGTACAACCTTCCATTTTTGACTCTGCCCACGTCTTCTTGACACCAACATTCCCCATCTCACCCTAATTTTACGTTATTTCACATGGTCGTTGTTGTTTCTTAATTAAAATAAAATTACCGATAAATTAAAACACATGTTACCGATATTCTACAGGCGGCTGGGTACACCCTGGAGACTATGCATCATCTGGTCTGTACCTAAAGAAATACAAGTTCATGCTTGTACTAATTTTTTATTAACCCCGATTTCCTTTTCCTTTTTTTTCTTTTCTCGTAATTTCGTACAAATCCCCCGTATAAATTATTTCTGTGTATTATTTTGCACTACACATGGATCCCTTAATTTCATCCGTTCATGTTATTTTTTTATTCTTTTGCTTCTAGGAATGTTTTATACCGAATATCTCCCTGAAATGGTAGAATTACTCTTCCAGCATGCTCGATCAAGTAGCCTTACACCTCCAACTTTTCTGGTTTTTGTTGCATGTGTTTACCCGATTTCCCAGACTCAGATAGCGAGCCAGATGCCTATTCTGGTATGCACTTTATATTCTTTCTTTTTTTCGATTGTTTAATTTCTTTGTTTCCAGTGGTTTTCTATTTATTGAGAAATAACTGCTTGTCGGAGAAAAGTGTACTTTCACATCTGGTGTCTAATAATCCCTGTCGACAAACGATGTCGCGCGACTATTTCGATATCGAGGTGAACGTCCCGGAGTCGTCAGTCGTCGGCTTTCATTATGCTATGACCGTGTTAACTCCCCTTTTTTTGATCTACCTTCCGGAGCCATCAGGAGAAGGTTTCTGATGGAAATGGGGACTCGATGAAAAAAAGGGGGTTTTACACAATCTAGCAAAAAAGAAGCAAGCAAACGACCCCTGGACTCTAAAACCCCCTAATGTTAAAAAAAAACTCTGTTTGATCCTCTCTATTAAACGCTCTGGCTTTTCGCAGCTGTATATTCTCAAAAATGCTTCCTTTTCAGTGGCAGCACATCCAGTTTCGCAAACCAAGCGTAGTAGTCAATTCAGGTTAGACATTCAGGTTAAAAGGGGGCTTGCACAAGGTCACTTGCAACATGTTGGGCGGCATCATCTTCTATTGGTTGCAAACGGGCGAGGTTAATGCTCGCAAAATTGATGAGGGCCTAATAACGCAGAAAATCCAAAGTATCCCTCCTGATGTCGCCTCCATAAAGTGCCACAAAGCAATTGACGTCAGCATCTCTCACGGCTTGAGGGGTGGTCTCTGGCCGAAGGAAGAATTCCATTTGCGGAGCAGAATGGTGAATTTGGTCTTCCACTGGCCAAATGGGGCTAAGGTACTACCATACCTGGTGAACCAGTATCTTCCCTGGTGATCGCTGGGGGTTGGTGTTGAACTGGCAGCAGCCGACGTTACACTTACCCTTCTGGTTATCTGCTGTTTTTGAGAGAACCGCTGGGCCTACAGATACCCGTGTGGTCTAAGGTTAAAGCTAATTACATTTACTACAACCTCTTTTCATACGATATTTGACATTGGCTGCGAATTTTTGAAGGTATTTTACAAAATAATTAACCAGTTCGACAGTTTTTCACTTGTTGGAAGGTTAGGTCTGGTTTGGCGGGCCTATCTCTGGAACTAATGGTCGTACAGAGCTCGCTCTGGTTTCACATTGTAGCAAATTTAGTCTATTTTAGTGACCATACTCTCAGACCCTTTCCTTTAATGAGATATTGAGCGAAAACCAAAACAATCGAACATTTGGTGGTCGTTTTGTGCTATAAGTCCGGTTCCACAGGTCTATGGTCACTACTATAAAAAATGCACATTGACAGGACCTTTTGCAAGCTCTGATGTACATCTTGACTGGACTATAGGGATTTTGAACACAAAATACCGAAGGTTCAATATTCCCGAAATGCTGATATTGAAATGTTCACCAAAGCGACGGTATTGTCGTGTAATGGCGGTTTTAATTTTGAAAATATACAACAATCAACGGGATTCCTCCTTTGTGAGATCCATAAACTACGCTGGGATGGAAGTTGAAACTGAGGCTGTAGGTGAGATAATTTGCTAGCGGTCACACTGATCTTGCTGTACTCAACACTGATTGCTCCTATCATCTCAATAACTAGAAACCACCTTTCATTAACATTTTCCTCCTCTTCCGGTTAGCATGGTAAATACTACATTACTTCCTCTGTCTTCTGAACGTTACTAAGTCGAAAAACCTGACCCCTAGATCGTAGTTACGTCGCAGTCTCCTCTAGTAAGGTGGCGGATAGACCAGTCTAACCAAGTTTCAATTAAACAACAGTCCAGTAGTGTAATGTGAATATTCATTCTTTAGATTTCACTCGAAATTGCTCATAGAGCCAACACATTTTTCTAAATTCTTCCTACGTTTCAGCTGTAAATATCGATTGCAAAATCACTGTAATATGCTAAATGTTTGATCTATGTTGTATGTTCGTTATTAACATTTTTATATATTCAAAAATGAATTGGTTGTTTCACGGTGTTTTTTTGTTCAATTTTATATAAAATTTGATATTTATTCCTGCCAGCTGCAAGTTTCTTGTTCACTCTATCACAGTAAAATTGTAGTTGGAGTTTCATGAAATTTATCCAAACCTCATTGAAAGTTACATTCACGACTGTACATTCCTACTTATCATGTTAACAAACATCATTGCTATGAGAGGTTGGGTTCTTCCTCACCGCCGACGTCTTCGTGGCTTCCTGTAGTAGTAATTTGGAACTAGATTCGTTTATTTCGTACAACTAGATTCGTTCAACAAGGACGTCACACAGTGAAGGTCTTCCTCCGCCGTGTAGCGTGCTAGAACCGAAATTACCCTTATTCCTGGGTCATAACGCTAGGAGCAACAGAAAATGACCGATTGGTGGGTTGTATATAAATAATTACGTATCTTGGCGTAATCCAACAAAAGCTAATAATGTCATCAAAACTTCGGATTTAAATGGTTTACATGTTCCACACAAATTGAAATAATATCGTTACCACCACGCCAAACTGAGTTTTTGGTCATTTTCGTTTTAGTGCACTTTTGGGTACCCTGAGTTGGGCACACTATGCCAGAGGCGACATACGAAATTCCCGATATCGATCAAATTCAATTATTTGTTAAATTTTTGTTTTGCATAAACCAGTCAAAGGACGCGGTTCGAAATCAATTACCAACCTCTATTAAGCGTATGATTTTGGCCGCATGTGGAAATTTTAGGGGTGTACGACTTTTTGGACATCAGATTTGGATTCAGAGTCTAAAAATACATAGGGATACGATGGCTTGAACCATGACTATTTCGAATTTATAGAGTTGTACAGATTTAAATCACAAAAACCAATTCAAACACTCCCAAGCATCACGTTGTCTGCTGCACTTGTCATGCACTAAACATGCATTTTCAATTGTTGAATTGTATCTCTTACACGCACTTGAAATACCTTGATATTGACCCTCGGTCGAATGAATTGTACTTCCGCTTGCATCTAGAAAAGAATAACCGTATTACGCAACTCGAAGAAACGACGGCGTCGGCAGTTTGGGACTGTCGATATTTGCCCTCCTAATACAATAATAATATTCTACTCCTTACTAACGAAAAATTAATAATTCTTTGTTTGTGCCTGCTACCATTCAACCCTGCTTCAACAGTTAACGACAACTTTTATGGTAAGAACAAATAATTATTCATGTTTTATTTCATTTATTGAACTTGTCTATACTTTAGAGCAGTGGTCGGCAAATAAGTTTGCCAGAGAGCCAATTGTAACGATTAAAAACAAAATTGAGAGCCAAAACTGTTTATAAACGTAGTAAACTTTTGTCATACTTTTAGACATTCAATCAAAAGTGCTGTTCCTAAACCTCCGTATCACCTAAAAGAGAACCTGAACTTGTTCATTTGGTCCTCTTTTCATTTCTGATTATTTATCTCTCTTGAACGTATTCCTCCTGAAAGCCACGGGTTTGGAGCTGATGCTCTCCGCCTTATTTATTTAAAAACTAATTTGATAGTAAATTATCCATAACAACACTACTGCGAAGTATGTCGACCGCCGTATGGAGGGCAAGCCTGCAGGATATTTGTACCAGAGTCGCACTTTGCCCACCTCTGCTCTAGAGTATCATTACGAGTAAATGTGTATTTTCTACGTATTTACGGTCACTTACGCTATTGAATACTCGTAATAATTGAGTAGTTGTGTACTTTCATAGCAACAAATTTTATGCATAATTTGTTACGTTTTACTCGAATTTATTCATGAAATGGTTTTCACTGGTTAAAACAACCCCTTAGCCTCATGGTTCATATTTTATGGAACATGTTTTAGCCTTACATTATTGGCAAAAAACGAGCGTCCGTCCGTCCTTTACGCTAATCTATTTCCGATTTTATAATGATTTCCGCTAACAACCAAACCGTTGAACAGAAATTTATCTTCGCCATTTTGATCGTACAAAAATCGTTTACCACGAACGTTTAACTGTTCACCATAACTCTGTGACTGTATGAATAGCAGAGCTGTGGGCATAACAGTTTTCATATTTTGTTTAGAAACTATGAAACAACAAACTATGTAAATACCAAACACCTGACAGAAATTAAGCCAATTCCCGTGGTGGCACAGCATTGAAATTTGGCATGTAGCCTTGTTAGGACTTACAATTTAAGCAGAATAGGCCCAGATTCAGTTGAGTGGCTAGAACATGTTCCATGCTTTTTGAAATTTAGCCTTAAGGCTCAAAACTAAACGGGAAGGGGGTACATGGGGAGGCCCCTAAGGCCGAGTTTTTTTAATACCTTCTGTGTATTACGATGCCAAATTTGAAGTTTCTAAGATTTGACCTTCTACGATAGCGTTGCGCTCACTAAATTTGCGTAAGTAGGATTCTCACTACGTATTGTTACCCGGTCGACCCCTTTTGGAAACGTTGCAGAAACTTTAAGACTAACTTTTCTACACGATAACTTCTCTTCTACCCTCAGCCGTATCAACATCAAATGTAGCTACGTACATTACATCTAAGATCAATACGCACATCGCTTATTGTTGGGTAAATACAACAGAGGTCGATCTTAATACAACGAACATAATTTGGCTGGGAATTTGAGAGACGAGAGACCTCTTCACAGTCATAAAGTGACTCTTTGATGCGCAGTCTCTCAATTTGCGATCATTAGACCTCAGGACGGTCGAACCGTAACGGTAACTGCAGATGTCTATGCTTCCATGCTGGAGTCCTTCAATCTCTGGTACATCTGGTTTCAAAAGGACGGGCCACATCCCTTACAGCTCACGTTCCTACAGTCAAATTAAGGCAAATCTTCCCCGCTTGTCTGGTCTCTAAGAGGCGATATGGGATGGCGATTTATTTCCTGTGGGGCTACCTGAAGGAAAACATCGACTTATTTAAACGTGAGAATCACAGAGGAAATATTTTTTACCTCACATCCAATTACCAGTTATTGCGTCCAGTCATGGGGCTAACAATGATATTGCAGTGTTCTCTCCTTCACTACAATTTAGAGTTCTACTCTATGATTTTGATGTCGTGATATCGAAAACTGTTGTATTTACCCGTACAATTGCACCATTATCTTGATACCATTACCAGTTCTACTTTGCGTACCCCGTGTAATTCCACTCCTACAAACCACGCTTCACACTTAAAGTTGAAAACACGCTTTCACATTGAAATTGTACACCACTGGGTACATTTCAAGGTTTATCGTAGATGTTTCAAACTTTGTCGTTGATCCTAAGGATTTAACAGTAACTTCAACGTGGAATCTTTGAATGCCCACCGGTACGAGTCGAATTGTGTGAAACACCAATCTAAATGCTCCATCTAACGAAACAGTACTTTTCATTTGTTCGATTAGGGTATCGAAGTATTTATTCGAATAAATGCACAGTTTTTCTAATTATTTTCACGTTTTCAATGTTCTTAGGAATGGGCAGGGAGGTAGAGAATCTCATCATGGAAAATAATGAACTTCTCGCTACGAAGTAAGTGAATTTCATTTTATTTGTCACTTCTGCAGATTGTCCAAGGGCTTTTGATTCCTCCAAGGTGAATAGCGAGGGAGGTTACACGTTTCATATCAATAATGTTACTCATTGTTATAATTTGCACTGGTAATTATTAAACTCCTCCATTTCTCTCCAGGAACGCTTTAAATATCGTGAAGGACGACCTCATCATCAAGGTCGACGAACTGACCAGGTACATTCTACCGTATAGTATTGCAATACCTCATTTCAAACCTTTAAATCTAGATTGCAAGTCCAAAAATAACAGCCCATTTCCGGATTTCCAGCGAACAAGAAATATTGAGGGAAGAAAACCGGTCTATATCCGCCTTGAATGCCCGCTACAAATTGAAAATTGCGGAATTGGAAGCGGAAATCAAGAAAATAAAGGAGGATCTAGAGGGCGCCAAAACCAACAAATCAGATGATGAGGTTTCTATTGATTCATTACATGAAAACATTCAATGCTCATTGCAGTGCCATTTATGTCATTTTAAATTACTGGTAATATCCATGTACCTTTCTTTTACATTGTTATGTCTTATGTCATTCCAAAATTCGCGTGATACCAATTTGCGAGGTAGATCCTGAGTGGACATATCCATGGACTTTTCCCAGTAAGGGAAAAATTAATTTTTAATAATCAGTAGATTTTATCGTAGTAAAAGCTGTATTAGGAATATGCGAGATGAGCTCATTTGGATGGTTGTGTGGAGTGTTTGGTAAGTAGCCTTCATGACATCATTAACTTCCGGAATTTGTAGGACTCTGTGTTGAAGAGAGTTTCTAAATAACTCGATGTACTTTGAAACGTTTGAATGGGAATAACATGCTGAACCCCATACCTGGCATCTATATAGCCATATAGGACGTAGATTTGACGTTTCAGGCGTAGTGGAATTGGTGAGTTGCTGTTGAGAAGAAAGTACAGTTGGCGAAAGTGGTGCCTCAATCGCTGAAGTATATTAGTGATGTGGGCGTACCAAGTCAGTTTCTTACCAAGCTGTAGACAGAGATATCTTACAACCTGTTTGCATGGTATTGGTGCTTAGGCCAGATGAAGGGAAGAGGATATTGTGTTTCTTTTATATGTGAATTGAATTAGAGTGGATCTTTGTGAATGAAAATCAAAGCTAGGTTATTTAATGGTAAAGACCCTCATTTGTATTCAATGAATTTAATCAAATATACCATCTCCATGTTGATCATCCGTTTTGTTGAAGGAGGACGTCCCTATGGCCCAAAGAAAGCGGTTTACGAGAGTCGAAATGGCGCGAGTACTTATGGAACGGAACCAGTACAAGGAACGTTTCATGGAGCTCCAGGAGGCGGTGCGTTTCACGGAAATGATGCGGGCATCAAGGAACGACCCCGACCTCGACAAGAAGAGCAAACAAGGCGTCTGGAAATTGTAAATAACTTCATTATAACATCACATTCCTTTTACGAGTTTGTTGACGGTTGAATTGCGCTCTGACGATTCGTCTAGATCCACTCGAGTGTTGGATTTCATGTTAATGGATCATTCTGAACACGACCTAACGTGAAGTGCACTCATTCACAATCATTCTAGTGATCCAAGTTTAGGTATTGTTGGGGAACTCGTTTACGTTGGATCCCACATCAACAGTCTTACTAACGAATCAAATTTTGTTTGTTTTTCGCTGCCGTTGTCGCAAAGTCAAAATATACACCCAATTTACCTTATTGATGTTGGATTTACTAGATCTTGTTAAAATTCCAACTGCTTCGATAGCTGGGGGTTATTGCTGGTGAACCCTGTATTTACGACTCCTTGGTAGTTTATACGGTAGTGTTAGCATTATATGGTAGTATTACGACTCCGTTGGTAATTTTCACTTTCTACTTCACACAGCTTCAGCAGCTTATTCAGCAGCAACGACCGGGAGCTTGTGCACAGGAAAGGCGGCTCTCCGGGCGCTAACTTTCGATACAACGCGCCCACCCATCGGATCAGCCCTGCCCTCGACACCATGCGAAAACGATCTCAGCACGAAAGAAAACGAGGACTAGACCTCATGGACGCTGGTGACTTGTGAGTTTCAAATCTACCTTTATTAAGCTTGTTCGCTCTGTACTTGGCTGTTTCGTTAATACCTGACGAAAGGTAATTTTTTACAAATACTCACTTTACAATCGGTACTTCTTTTCTGCTTCTGACATTCGAATTTGACGTGAGGCTCTGGATTGTGAACTGTTGGGGTCAACATTCATACTACCTGTCTCCAAAATCAATACTTGTTGGGCGGAAGAAGGGACAAGATAGATAGTAAGAATGTTGACTCCAACCATGGCCGGATTTTAAGCATAGGCGACATATGAGCCCACCTAGGGGCCCGCATCATAATTGATAGTTTTATAGACAATGTTTTCAGACAATACAGAATATTTAGATCAAATCCCCTTAAAAATCGCTATTTTTCAAATTTTCCATAGACTCCCCAAACCACGAGCCCAGGGCCCGCACCACAGGTGGAGTCTAGGGGCCTGTATTTTTCATTCCGGCCCTGACTCCAAAAATTCACAATCCAGAGCCTCACATCAAAATCGAATGTCAGGAGATCGATTCCGTTGAGCATGTGCCTCCTTCAGCAAGTTCAAAAACGCAGCAAAACTCTAAAATTCGCCAAAAATCGTGGATACAATTTTAATACTGCAGTTGGTCTTGGTATTCGACGCAAATTCGCCACAACTTTGTTTCGAGGTTTTTTTATTTTTTTATTAAAAATTTTTTCTATCAAGTGCCCGTTTAGACGTTTTTTGGGTTATTTTTTATTTATTTATTTATTTATTTTTTTTTTGCCAACAAGACCACTAATATCAATTCAAAGACCCTTATGTATCGTGTATTCGTAATCAGCGTGAAATTTCGTATAAGTCCTCCAAGCTATTCGGTAGTGTTTGGAATCGATCACGTATGTTCCTTCCTGCTTGATAGGTATATATTTCGGTGGGTATCTAACAACCTAATGAGCCCATTTCATAAATACCTGACATTGGTTGATCCTGCGGCTTATGGCAGTTCAATTCATCACTGACTCGCCTATGTCGCTCCAAGTACTATTCAAGACGAATTATTCAAGAATATAGGAGGAAGCCGCCTCTCCTAGTTAGTTTTATGATAGGCGAAGTAGTACGAGCGGAGGATTGTGGTTGTGCCTTTCGAGCAGTTAATACTAAACAGTTTGTTCAATAAACCAACCATTACGATCGCTCTGCTTCTATTTGCCTTATTCTCATTTGTTTTCACCCCACTTCTGATATCGGATTTGATCCTTTCGTCAGTGGTGAACTAAAATGTCGTCTAATGTCAGATATTTGCTTGAAATGGGCTCATTAGATAGGGTGTTAGATATTATGAATATACTTTTTTCCCCTAACCTCAGAAGACCAGCTGGCTGTAGTTCTGAATGATTTTAGTCTCAATTTCACATACGAAGTGATGAGGCTTGGTCGAAAAAAATCTGGAAAACTTTGAGATTTCCACTCATCCAGAACGCATCCATTTTTACGAATTTGGTTTTTTGCTTGAAAAATGATTTAATTCAAAGAGCCCTTCACGAACTACCCCTGGCTGACTTTCTTTTGCCATTTCAACTTTCATGGGTTAACTCACATTCACTTCAACACAGCCTGCATGTAATGTACTTCTCTCACAAGGGAAATGTCATTGTCAATCCTTTCATCTGCACATCATTTTCATTTAGCTTGCATAGATAGTCCAGTAAAATTGGGCACATTTTGGGGAAACAAATTTCGGAAAGCTGAAATTGTTGTTCAGTGTAGTACCCTGTACAAAATACCAAAAGTATTTAAAGGCCTCTTTTTCAATTTTTCCTAAATATCTCAAGAAATATTGAGTTTGGAGTAAAAGTGGCTGAATACAAAATTAAAGTAGATTAAATTTTCTACAAAAATGGTCCTTTTAATTTGTTTCTTAGTTCAAACGATTTGGAAGATTGAATGGGGTCAAACAAAAGGAATGTTTTTGGAATAAATAAATTATGGATTTAATAGTACACAATTGACACATAACTCACTTTCTTACATTGCAAAGTATACCACACAGAGTTTAGCTTATGTATAAATGGAATACACAGGAAAGTTTCAATTGCTCCTCCTCCCCTTGCACACTCCCACCCACGGGTACTTTTGGTAGTTTTTACAAAGCACTCCACTGTGCCAAATTTCAACTTTCTGCAATTTTCCCCTGGTCGACATTATTTTGTCTAATTTGACTGAGCTACGATTTGATGGTGTATTTTAAAGTTTAGTTCATGCTTTTTCCAGCTTCATATGAACGACAATTCATTTTGGGTTAATATTCGTTTTCTAAAGGCTGCGTGTAGCCTAAAAGTAATTTTTGAAAGATATTGGACAATCCGGACTTTTATATAGAAGTGAGGAGTAGTGGTCAGAGAATAAGGCGGAGCAAGTGGTGTCGTAAGTTTTCCCTGTTTGTTGGGTTGAGTGTGAAGTGTATCCAGGCACCTCTGTGTGGCTCGTCTTTGCCGTTCTTATGGGATTCTGTGTTCTCGTGCAATAGAAAAAATGCAATGTTTAGCTGTGTTGCGACAAAAACTGACTCCCTCCGTATACCCTGGATTGTTGATGTTCTAAGTATCTTCAAAACGCCAATAAATTGAACCTCCCTATCGGGTCACCCTTCCCTGCTTGGTTCCTGAGCAATTTTATATGAAAATTCTACTAGTTTTGTCGTTCAGACCACCCCCTTGTTTGCTGGGAAATCGGTCACTCCGAATAGACTCAATCAACTTCCCATGGCCAAACTAAGAGCGGCTCTTTAGAAGAATGTCTCTCGTTCCCATGGAGACAGCATCACCCAGCTCTGAACGGCGACTCCTTGCCGCTCAGCTCACTTGACTCCCGCTCATTTGAAAAAGCCGCTCTTTCGGATCCGGTCACTCCTGAGTTACACATCTCTAATAGTATTAGACTCTATACGAATGCAAGCTTCATTTATGAGTTATAACTTATCATGAACCCTACAATTAAGTATAACAACTACGCTACTGGGGTAGGTGATGTAACATTGTTCGAAGGTTCTTGAATCACTTCTTTAAAGACATAAAATGTCCCAATGTGTTGCAGACTCGTATGCAAGCATTTAATTCTCGACTGTATCAACAACAGGATGGAGTTGACATTCTTTTGACATTTTCATGTCTTTGCTTTGGCACATAAACTGAAAAGGGACAAATTTGTTTCCTTGATTCACCCTTTCCCTCAGATCACGTCAGAACACAAGCGACAGGCGGGCCACTACGTCAGAGCCTGTGACGCACGAGCGTATGACGTCATACGGCTGGCAGGAGGTCAACTAGTACGTCAAAGCCTAGGCCGTAAGAGCCTATGACGTCAGACGGCTGGCCGGAGGCCAACTAGTACGTCAGAGCCTATGACGCACAAGCGTATGACGTCATACGGCTGGCAGGAGGCCAACTAGTACGTCAAAGCCTAGGCCGTAAAAGCCTATGACGTCAGACGGCTGGCCGGAGGCCAACTAGTACGTCAGAGCCTATGACGCACGAGCGTATGACGTCAGACGGTTGGCAGGAGGCCAACTAGTACGTCACAGCCTATGCTGTAAGAGCCTATGACGTCAGGGGGCTGGCTGGCTAGGTGATCGGGTTTCTGTACTGAAGTTCGCTTTATCCATGGTTTATACTTGTGTCATACTTTCTTTCCTATCTGAGTAACTTGGCATATTCGGTTTTTAAATTCTCCAATACATTTTCCTATTCGCCATTCTCTCTCGAAACACCTCCTTTCTGCCAACGTCCTCCCCTCGTAACCCCCACTGTAGTAATTCTCTTCAAAGAAACCGATGCGTTAAACCTCTCTCAGACACCCCTACTGAACAGTTTTGTGACTGCGAATAATAACAAATCTCCTAGACACTCTGGATTTTCTCATTTTTTGACGCACTGTATATTGATTTTATTGGCTTTGGCGCACAATCCAGCAACTCGTATACTGATTGATGGTGTCTGGTTGCAGGAAAGGGGATGATCTGAAAACGCCTGTAGCACAAGTAGCACTCCCTTCTCCGCAACCAATCGAGGCCACCAAAGAGGCTATATCTTGACAATACTAAAAAATTCAAAGAATATCTAAATTCTTAGCTTTATATTTTAATTTACGTTGAATCTAATTCAATAATGTACATAACTCTTGTGCTCTTGCTTAAATCAACTCGATCTGTTCATTTTTCATTTATTTTATTTTTTAATATGATTTTTATTTTACATGTAAATAGGTAAACTATTTACGTACATAACCCAGTGAGTTTGGACAAAAGCGTTGATTTTTGCTTGTTTTGACGAAACTTGAATAAATTATTGTGATTTTTAAAAGTTCATCTTATTGGTCAAGTTGTTGGCCCCACCCTTTCTCCTTCCCCCTCTATTTGCATGAATGGTGTAGCTTATTTGCTTTCCTGCCGTTCGGAACCCTTCGCTTTCGAATCCCTCATTGAAATCACCCGAAATTCACTCCTGCATGCCATTTGGAAACCCTTGTCTTCATCGTATCATTGCCACGTTGTTCGGTTATCATGATCATTTCATTCCATGGCTACACTTTGGGGTAAAATGGGGGGTATTACGGATATTTAAGGCATAAGAACTATGTGATTTGCTTTAGAAACAGCTGAAGCTGAATAACGTTTCAACAGTTCGAATCCCCGAAAAAATTCTAATAACCTGCTGCTTTGTCTTCCTAAGCGTTTTGTGCCTTGAGCAATGTCAGATATCAGTAAGAAAACCTGTTTTTTTCCCTCCTACCTTCCTTAAGTTGTGTCAAACCGTAAACGCTGAAAACCGGTAAGTGTAGTCGATTAATCACTAGGTAAAGAATAGAGAATAAAACAATCGATCCTAAACATTTTTTAAAATTTGATTTAAGTTATCGATTTTTTGTCATGGTCTTGACGGAAATGTGCATCTTATGAGAAACTTTCGAAGGAATTATTATAATCCACCGAAATTCCCTCCATTTCTTCTATGCTCTTCTTCGATATTATAGTGAAGTATTTTTGAACCGAACGAGATCGAAGGCCCTCACGTTCAATACGAAAACTGCTTTATAACATGAATGGTGGGTTGTATAAATACTAATGAGAATACAATCGTTAGTTCGTTTTAAGGGGGGAAAAGAGAATGTTGTATCCAATCCTTAGGATTTTTTGTTTGGGGGGGGGGGGAGAGTGGTTGTCAACCTCTTAATAGATACTGAACGTCATATTACAAGTTTAAGAAATCCTCACGACCTTGGAGTTCCATTAGTGCTATTCAGGTTGTTAATAACTGGATTGCAGCGACCACTGAATGTCGTACTCCTCCATAACACCTTTGGAATTGTTTACTAACCGTTAGATCTAACCGTTACATCTATGTAATTTCTGAATACTACAATATTGTGATGTCAAGAACATCCATCTCTTCAACAGGGTAAAACTGTCAACACTCGTATTGAGGTTAAAGTTGGTCTGAATGGGGTCTGCGCATGATTTTTGTTTAGAATTTTTATCGAGAAAGAATCGCTTCAAAAACGTGAAAATGGGAACCATTCGTCGAAATTAGTTTATCCTTATTTTTTATCGATAGAGAAACATAATCATGTTCATAAAAAGCGCGCGCTGACGTCAGAACCGCTGAAGCATCTGATTGGTCGGGGGCGCAATTGAATCTATGCTACCGACACAAAAACATTGTTTCCCGTACATTGGAATATCTTTCCATAGGTGTATTTCTGTCCGTTCAACACAACTCCGATGAATCTTTGGATTTATTAAGACATTGCACAATTCTCCATGTATTACTTTGTGATAAGATTGGACCGATTTCGCAACTCTAACAAAGAAATTGTCAGTCAGTATGCTTTCTATTATAGTCTTCAAATACCAACAGACTATTGGCATTCTTATGAGATAATTTTTATCTCATATTGTCGAAGTGCTGACTCCAGATGTCAACATGAATTCATAAACCCTCCCTAATTACATACAACCAGTTTTCCTTGAAATACGCAAAGTAAACTGTATAACTTGTCGAGGATAAAACTCCCTATGATCATCAGATTACTTTGGTAATATCTGTGGTACTATTTCTATGTGATAGTGACACTGTTTTTAAAGAGTGTAACCTCTAGTGGTCATAAGTTGAACACAGTTCAAGTTGAGAAAAATTGATTACAATATTTGTACTCAATTATTGACGGACTATGCTTTGGAAAAACGAGAGTTAAGAATAAATTGATTGAATGCAGTGAAGGAGCCATAATATGACTCCTTTTTGATATATCATATCAAAAATAGTATATCACAGGTGTACTGTTTGGATGAACTCTTGCCTCTATTAAGCTTCCTTGTGGTATCACAAAAAGAGTTGAAGAGCGACAGGTGCAGGCTAGGTGAGCAAAAAAATGCTGTACAAGAGTGGTATTGGTGTCATCCCAGTTATAGTACTGATTTCAGGAATCGATAAATTGTTACTATAATACGTGCTCTTATTCGTGTCTTTAGAGGCAACGAGAAGATCGCAGCGAGGCGAGCCAATGAACGTAGAGACCAACTGAGGGCTATTCAGGCTCACGTCAGGAAAGACGACGGTAGGCTGCACGCTTACGGTTGGTCGCTCCCGGCAAAAGGGACTGGCAATGCTCAGAGCGGGAGTGCAACTACTCCTGTGAAAACTCCACCTACAACAGGCACGCCACAAGTTCCTGTCCCTGTACCCGTTTACTGTCGACCTCTCATGGAAAAAGAAGATGGAATGAAGGTAATAGAGATAATAGATTGCAGAAATTCTGATGAGTTAATAACTACCCATCAAGTATTGATCCTAAGCCCAAATTGTACATATAGAATCTTCAAGCTCCCACTATGCGAAATGTGGGCCTTATTCGACACATCATTCACATTATATTAATATGTAATCGCGATGTCCACGTATCGAGACAAAATACAAGTAAAGAGCTCGAAAGTAAACCGGACGGCGAAGAACAACGGAGGAAGGCGGACTGCGGGCAGGGCATGCGATCCTACTCGAAAGGGAAATTACCTACACGGTGGCTAACGGTCTGGAAAGAGTATGATTTTTCTCATTTGTGGTAATGTCTAATACGTAGGTCCCACCGTAAGTTGTAATGATTGCATATTGAAACTATTTCAAGATGCAATAATATTTTTATTGCATACCCTGTAATTTTCGCTAAACCTCGTGATTCAGAAGATAATATATTATGAGCAAAAAACCAATAACAGTCCGAACCCTCCCGTAAAGAGCTCACGGTCGTCATGTTCGAAAACTCAGCAAATATGCCCTCTACCATCCCCGAACAACCCCTCAAATTTTCATTTACTTTGACTTTGAGTCCAGGTAGAATGAACATGGCTCCTGGACTAATGGTTATACATTTATAATTTTTCTTCAATTTAGAGTATGTAATAGACAAATTAGGAATACCATTGTACTTTTTTCGTAAGAGCATGTCTAACAAGATTATAGTTTTTAAACTTTCTAAGATTTTGCTTTGATTCTAAACCTTTCCCGCCAATTCTTTGGCACATGTTTTCCACTTCTTGCTCTAAAAAAAGAGCAACTTTTAGTTCTGTACAAAAAATCTTCCTCTTGTTGCTCTAATTTGAGAAGAACAACTTCTAGTTGATGTGGCTTAACCTATCAAACACCTATACAACCTATACACATGGTATATTGTCCATAGCTACTTGACGTGCCTTTTCATCCGTGTTATGTTTGGAGTCGTTGAAGTCATACCACTAAAGCATTATCCCGAGTTAATCATCTTTGAACGTTTCAGGTGTGGTGTGCTGCTGGAGTGAACCTCCGCGGAGGAAAAACGAAAGATGGAGGAGAAATCATTGGGGCCAGCGTCTTCTATGGCAGCAGCCTCAGCGAGTCTCGTCCCCTAGAAACTGGCAAAGAAGGCGATACAACGAACCCTATAGAGCAGTTAGAAAAAGAAATTGAAGTTAGTTTCGGCGGATTTTTTTCTCACTTGAAAATGCTTCGTGTTAATCAATAAAAACACTCGTTTCTTTTTGCCCTTGATTCAGGATGGTGAGAGAGAGCGTAGAGAAAACGAGGAACAACTTTCGTCGTTAGTGTGGATCTGTACGAGTACGCGATCCATCAGCTATGTGACAGTGATAGATGCTAACAACCCGGCAGACATTTTAGAGGCCTTCAGTGTCTGCCAGTCGTATCTTCTTTGTATAGCCAGCGTACCTGGTGAGATTAATCATTTCTGAACAGAGTTGGTCAAATGGCCTGTAAAACGCGTATATCGTCTGTACCATTATTTTGTATTTGTAGGGGCTTGTGAAAGTGATTATGGACCCGACGAAGAGACTGCTTCGGACAGCTCTTACGTCCGTGTTGAGAAAACCGAGGCCGAGGAGTCGTCTGAGAATAAGGTATGAAACCAAGAATTTCTGTACAGCTGGGATGTTTGATACAACATCACCCACGTTTGATACATAGTGTATTTCGTTTAAAGGAGAGCAGCAAAGATAAAGAAGGTACCAAAGATAAAGAAAGCAACGAAGATACCAAAGAAGACCAAGATAATGAAGAAGCTGGCATTGGTAAAATCACTTTCGTCGGCTGTGCAGTAGGGAGTGAGGGAACCAATACCCTCCCACCAGCCACCAAACCAGACGAAGCCCCTTCTAACATCCTCTTAGACCCCATTGACACCAATGCCAATGGTAAGACCCACGATTCCTACTCTTTTACTCTACTTTATGTATGTTTTTCACTTGCTCAAACCCCTCGCTTATCCAGAAGCAATCTTCCTCCAAATTTCGGACTTACTCTTATTCAACTGTTGCATCTAGATGTTCTTCTAGAGATCCGTTTTTCAATATTCAATTTTCCAATTTTCTTTCGTCATTTTTGAAATGTTTACATGGCTCCTCTAACCATACGCTTATTATAAGTTTTAATAGACGTTTTCTGCATCTTGTGCCCCCTAATTTTCAATGACCACTCACAATACAAGTACAAATCAATACTATGTATAGAAATCAAAGCAATCAATACAATACACATAGAAAACCCAAAGCTGAATGTCATTCAGCTTTGGTTTTTCTATGTTCATTAATTAACCATTAGAATCAATCAAAGAAAACCGAAAAAAAAAAACGTTTTGGGATTCTCTTTCCTGTTTGGATTATTTATGATGAACTAAAGGCTAGTACACACTGGAATTATTTGTTCGGCCTTTTTGTCGAAGAGACGGATTCATGTCAAAGATTGTTGCTCTGGGATTCGTGTACGTATCTAGGTTAAAATCTGAGCCATGTCGAACGAGGTCGCGCTTTCAGGGATTAGGTACAGTAGCACTGTACATCACTCTACAAAGTAAAAAAGACTAACAAAAGCCACTGCGTTGTGGGATGCGTGGTTTATTCACGTATTGAATAAGCATGACGGTCTTAGATTGGATGATGAAATGGGATTTAGAAATTTTGTTCTCATGAATCCAGTCGATTTTTAATGCTCTCTGGGAAATGGTCGGACGACGAAATTCAAAACAGGACACGAATTATAAGGTTCCAGTTTCTGCTATCAACAGGCTTACAGACACTCCGTTTCCTCATATACAAGCTTCATAATATGAATTATGAATTTTTATGAATTTTTAAAGTATATATTATATACTTTAAAAATTTATTTCTAAACAGAAAATATCCGAGTTTGTTCATGAAGTCTACTCAGAAATCGCCATTGCGTTGAAAACGATATTGTCACATGATATTTCATGGCTAATTCAGCTACAGCTTCAGCTTTGTCCCCGCTGTTTTTATATTGTCTAGCAGAAACATCCCACAAGCATCGCCGCATTCGCAAATCCTCCATTAACTACTTATAAAAAGAATCTGTTATCCACACTGTCACTGTTACCAACAAAACAGCGAAAAAAATCAATCATGGAAGTGCGAAAATGGTAGAGGTTCCATTCCGTTAGAGATTCAAGGGTGTGCGACATTGTTTTAAGAATCCCACTTTGGTTGGGATTCAAAAAATACTCAAACGCATCACACGAGATGTAAGATTCATTGTTGCATAGCTGCAGAGCTGTTCAGGTGCTAGAAATGAACCCCAGGCACAGCTCGAGCGACAAAGAGTCCAAACAAAGAATCCCAGTGCGTATTAGGCTCAACACTCATTTCAGTCCCATTCAAAATAACGAGAGGCTCTTTGCTAGAGTGCAGCGGCATGAGCGCTTCTATTGGGTAGTTTACCCATGTTTATTGAAAGTTAACCTTCTATTGGGTAGGTTATCCTTGTTTATTGAAAGTAAACCTTCTTGATGCTTCACTTCTTCACAAAAGTAACTTAATCCGTAACAGTATAGCAACCTAAATTGTTCTTGTTGAATTGTCAACCTTTCTCTCTTTGCTAAAAATACCATCTCATTGGATTTTATTTCGGCGAACGATGCATGAACGTTTTTTCAGTCACCATTTGCGATTGAATACTATAGAGTTTTAATACAAATTAAATTATACCATATCGTAATAAATGTTTTAGTAATTTGCTTATGGGTGCGGCTGCCATGATGGTATCGGACCCCTTGGCTTGGTTGTATTAATATTTTACTCGTTTCAACCCTTTGCCTGTAATCCATGTTTTTGATCATTTATTATTTCAAATTTTTGGTTCCCTCTAAAATCCCTCTTGAAATAGTTGGATCTCATTATGAGTTGTGACGTGAATTTCGGTTTTTTGAGGTACATTCAACGCCCAAATGGGTCCAAAAACGTACATCTTAATACCATTCATAAATTCATTTAAGCAATGGCGACATTACGCATCCATTACATCACATTTAAATCGCATCCATTATATTACATGGCTCCTCAAGAAGAGCATTGATAAATCTCCTAAAATATTTGGGTACTCGATGGTTATGGAGGAATTTCATTTTTTCAGTTCTTCAGTTGCATATGGAAATTGGACTATTTCATGAGGATTTTAGGAGTGAATGTTTTTTAATTTTTATTAACATGATCCATGTTTTGTTTTGTTTATGTGCCTGTTCTTATAGCTTGCGGCTACCTATCAATCATTTCGCTGTTTCAAATCGATCGTAAAGTATGAATTGTCATTGTCTCACATGTTTAATTGGAATTACCTATCATGTTATTAACACTAGCCAACAAAAAGAAGATTGTTGTTTGGTGTTGGGGTTTTTCAGTGTGCTGAATTCAAATCTGAACCCCATTTTTCGCTATCAGGTCTAGTTTTTGAGAAAGCTCACTCACTTACCTATTTTCTTGTTACGTTTGAGCACTTCAAAAAATCCCAATTTATTTGTCTCTTTCAACCACTCTTTTCATGTTTTGATAGCTAATATTGGGTTTAAAATTCGGAAGTAATTCCTCAAACCACGGAAAACGCCTCAAAAAACATGGAAAGAGTGGTTGAAAGTGAAAAAGTATTAGCATTTTTTGAAGTGGTATTTGAAACACTCCAACGTTGCTAGAAAATAGGTATATGAGCTGTATCTAAAAAAACTAGACCTGATAGCAAAAATTAGGTTTTAGATTTGCATTCAACACACTAAATAACGCCAAGAGCGTTATCCATTTTGCACCAGTGTAATCAAGTACCAGTTACTGACGAGCCCTTCAGGGTGGTATGGCCCTTCCCGAACTCCTATTTTCCTCCTACCTTTGTCTTTCAAAGCCTGCGTCCTTTTCAATCCCACTGTGCGTAAATCGCGCGACACCTCGTCCAGCCAACTGCTCCTCAACTTCTTCACCCTGGTCTTGAGCCTCGACCGGGTCTTTGGCGTACATGGCCCAGCCAACGGATTCTACCGGATGTTATAAGCCGCCTCACTATGTCCTCCTCTGCCCCTCCACCTGCCTATTCGTCTTATGAGTCTTTTCTCATCATCAGCCCTTATATTTCTTGTTTCTGAGCTGAAAGACGCTACGTGGCAGATAGACGTTTTATATAAGCAGAGCTTATGGTTTGTCGATAAGTGAGGAAAAGAACAACTTCATATTGCCAACTGAAGGCACCAGTTTCCTGCCATAATTCTCATGCTCATTTCTCCCTGGATTCCATCCTAGTTTGCAAAAGTCTCCCTAGGCATCAGAAGCTCCCCACAACAATCGCGGTTGGGGAAATTACTTCCACATACTTCATTCTTTTTTCGTTTAATCTAAGCCCACAGGTTTCCCATCTTCGCAGATGGCCTGGAATGCTTCATGAAGAGCTCGTTTGCTTCAGGCCAAAATGTCAACATCATCTGCGTATGCCAAAATCTGCCTGGGTATATCAATGCCATCTGCCAGCTTTTACAGTATTATCCTAGGGGAGGACAAGGACACATAGGAAGGTCATAGACCCTTAACATCGGCAATATCATAGTAGTTGGATGTGCGCAACCCAAGGCTTGTTGCCCAATGGCCACAAACTTTTCGGCAGGATATCTCGATTTTCAAGATAGCTCCCCGGCTTTTGAGGGGTTGCTATATAGGTCCATAGGCTGAGTTCGAATATGTACGTCTTTGGCGTGAAAAAAGTGTTTTATCAAAAATGCAAAAAGCAAAATCGCTATATTAAAAAAAACCATTGGTTTGGCCATGTACGCATAATAGGTATGTAGGAATTTATTCATTGTCAGTAATTGCTTAAACGCTCTGTGTGTAATAGAAAGAATTAGGTTAGGTTATGAACTTCATACTTCCCACCCCTCCCTCCATCGCCCCAAGTCAAAGTCTGGATCGTACCCTTTTTTTTCAATTTTATTTTGTGTCTCCTTGCTGTAAATGTTTTATTTCGACTTCTCACAATCTTGGTGGAATTCAATTCTTCAAACTCTTCACATGACCTCTGCCATGATTCCCCACACCATTTCTCGTTATTCAAGGCGATTTTCGTTGTTCTCATTAATGAAAAAGCGAAATGATTGAAGCGGTTTGGGCTTCCTTTTTTTTAGTTGGTATTATTGAAACCTTTGTGCATTTTGGACCTTTAAGAAAGCACTAGGCTATGTCAGTGTGTTGTTATCGTGTAGAACTGACTACTTCTCCAACGAGACATAGAAGACTTGTCAAACAATTCAAGGAGGGGATTCTCAAGGACGGTGTCACTCCTCTGCCCACCGGTAGGTACTTTTCTTCGTTTATATAAGAACCCTGAAAACAATATATTTTATTAAAATTGTTACTTGGTGTTCCAACAGGGGTGTAATCTGGGGAAATTCTACTTGCCTAATTCTATTTTGTTTAACATTGATATGAGTTTTCAAGAATATAACGTTACATGTACTTGATTATCATGTCATACCCCTCCAATTTCACAGACACGCCAGAATTGTACGTTTCTAACTGCAAATTTCAATTCGACACAATCTCAAATTGCTGAAGGATTCCAACTTGATTACGATTGGTACCTTCTGTTGTACATTATGCCTCGAAGGGCGTTTGAATAAAACAGCACTAGCCTTGCTGTTAGCTTTCCAGTGTGTTTAAACTGAACTGCTGAATTCACAGTGTTGGCATGCATCACGCGGGAGTATTTGCTTTTCTGCTGATTGTGCTTTCTCGTGTTGAACCCGTCTACCAAACGCTTACTGGTATAAAGAGTCACTGTTTTAAAACAATCGTCCAAACCAGATTCTGATTTTTGTTTACTTTCACTCGTCTTCCGCTTTCCATCAGCAGATTGGTTCATTGATTTATGTAGAAGTTAAGGAAGAGGGATTAGTGATGGTATTTTGCAAATCGTTTCAGCACCCTTTGCTGCCTTCTAAGGCCCCACGCCCATTTAACCAGATCTGATATCTTTACTTTGACTGCATACACTTACCCGTATTTTAATGATGGCACGCATCGGATTTTGTCTGGCAGAACTTGGAAGATTCCACATTCTGACTCAATTCTCTTCAGCATACCCTCACAATGATCTTTTGCGTGTGAGTGCTTGAATGAAAATCCAAGTTACCACCAGCAAAATCCTTCATGTGCTGTCCGTCATGCAGATCGGTGTACTCCTACCTTTGTAAGGGTTATTAGTATCAAATGGCGTTTCGATGTACAGATAATGACGTCGCAGCCGAAGAATTGGAGAAATCGTCAAGCATCCTCCCAACGATGTGGTTGGGGGCTCAAAACGGTAGTATTTTCGTCCACTCGGCGGTCTCCCACTGGAAGAGGTGCCTGCACTCGATCATGCTGAAGGATTCAGTCCTGAGTATTGTGTAAGTACTGATATGCTAGAGCTGGCAAAGCCTATCTTCAGTGGCTAATTGATTAGTTATTTAGAAATGGTCAATCGATTTCCACCTGATAAAACGACTTGCTGTGTGAAGGGTTCAGTTTTGAATGTTAATGAGTAAGTACTGGTGGATATGAGAGGAATGGTGAAACTCATACTCTAAGAGCTACTACTTGTTCAGTAAATAATTAGGTACCAAATAATCTTGTATCTTATGTATCTATTTCAACGTCTGCAAAATCGAGTACAAGTCTGAGTTTTGTCGTGTTCGCTTATTTTCATCAGAAAACTTGTTTCTCTTACAGGCACGTAAGAGGAAGAGTGCTCTGTGCTGTTGCTGACTGCACAGTCGCGATATTCAGGAGAGATAGCGATGGGCAGTGGGACCTCGGTCGGTACCACTTAGTCGACCTTGGACCTCCGCAGCATTCCATTAGATGCCTCATTGCCGTCCACAACAAAGTATGGTGCGGCTACAAGAACCGAATACACGTTCTCGACCCTGTGAGCATGCAAGTTCAGGTTAGTTGTCTCTTTAGTATGATAACAGGTGTTTTCATTAGTAATTGTCTTGTGTGTAGAAGTGTTGGCTCCAGGGGATCCACTGTTTTAGAAAAGCCTGATTATTGAAAGACGATGCAGGGTAGTCGGTTCTTCGTAGGATTGATGTCATTTTAGGGATACTATGGATCGCCTCTGATCTGAGATTCGTACGAGGGTTGGCTGCAGATTAGCTACGACCTCCAAGACCAATTTGTCTCAACTATAGTGGAATTATTCATGCTCAATCACACATTTTTGAAAGACTCAACAGTTAACGTACATTCTTTCTTCCCTGTTGCTCACCCTTGTTGTTCGTCGTTTCAGAAATCATTGGACGTCCATCCCCGGAGAGAAAGCCACGTCCGACAAATGGCCTGGGTGGGCGACGGCGTCTGGGTCACCATTCGTCTCGACTCCACTCTCCGCCTCTACCACGCCCACACCTACCAGCACCTCCAAGACGTCGACATAGAACCCTACGTCAGCAAAATGCTAGGTCAGTCATCATACAGCGCATTTCATTTGTCCAAACCAAGTCCCGTTCCCTCCATTCATTTTTTCTTGTTTCTACGCAGTTCTTAAAGGGCACTCTCCGAATATTGCTGCATGTGATCGTAAGTCTTGTTTGAAGTGGGCGTGACCGAATATTTGTTTGCTGTGCTCATTGATACGTTGATGACACTAATACTTGTCTTGTATAGTTCACTGATCACGCGATTGGTACATTTAGACAAACGGAATACCCAACCATACAGAGCCCAGCTGCTTGCGTAATAGTGGCTTTTAGGCTCAAATTGGATCACAACTGATGCAGTGCAATTTCTGGATTGAACGGCTGATGTATTGTTCATTAACAAGGATATAGGGATCTGTGTATGTTCATATTATCTTAATGCTGTGGGCATGAAGGCTGTATTTGGTGTCATTTTTAGTCGAGAGGAGGAGGGTCTTCTTCCAAATCATGTACCAACATTATCTTTACTCTTCATTGACATCGATACTAACTATCTACAACCACTTACCGACTGTCCAGCTACGGAGAACCCCTTACCTGTGACCGCGCTCCCGAAAACCACTCCTCACGCGTGACGCTGCGGAAAACCACTTAAATGGCTCGGAGCTAACTTTACAGGAGACTGAATTGAAAGTTTGAAGTCTTAGGACAATCTTAGGTTAGGCCGATTTTGAAAACGTCGAAGAAAACTCACGTCATTTCGGGTTTTCATATTTTAACAGATGGAAGACCCGATAATGCTTTATTGAAATAGGTAAACAAGTCATTTTTGCCAAAATTGCCATTTAAGTGGTTTTCCTCAGCGTGGCGCGAGAGGAGTGGTTTTCCGGAGCGCGGTCACAGGTAAGGGGTTCTTCGCAGCCGGACAGTCGGTAAGTGGTTGTAGATAGGAGGTATCGTTATTTATTTATTTAAATTATTATCGTGACGGTAGTGATTTCCTTAATAGTGTCTGAATTAGTCCTAAATTCAAATTATTTCTAAATCCTATTGGTGGCTTTAGCAGGTTGTAATCCAATAAATGTACATCAACAAAATTACTTCAATATCAATATTAACCGCATGAAATCATCTCACATTCCCAGCTCATCAGCTCATACGGGAATGTGTACTAAATTTTCGAAATTTAAGCATCAAATTTCAACATTGTTGTATTAATGAAGACTTTATTTTATTATGATTTATTTTTCATCCTCACTCTATTTTTTTTTTATCTGTTCGCTATCTTTGCTCTGGATGTGCTTCGCTTACCCACGTAGCAGTCTTACCCTCAGGTACATTTCATTCATCAATTACATACTTTCACACTTCTCCCCTATAAAATTCAATTTATTTCTATTATTCAAAGTTGATTGGCATGTAATTTATATAATTCATCTATTAAAAGTTAGTATTTTTCGTTGCATGAAAAAAAAAAAAAAAAATGAGGAAGTGGCTCTAGATTTTACTGCGCAAGCCTCTGCTGGTGATATTCGAACAGTCAAGGTTTGATGCTGCTCCCTACTCTTTCTCCTTGAAAAGAGAACTGGGTTGGGCAGAAGAATTCAAGGCATTTCTTTAGTCCAGTAGTTATGCCCTAAGTAACTGGGAAAAATACCGAAGTTAATCGAACTTTTACAGGTTGTTCAGGGGTGCTAATGTTAACGAAAATCGTGTCCATTAGCCGGAAAAATGTTCACAAAAATGTAGGAAGACAAATGAAAAACGGTCACGTCAGGGGATGAGAGCCAGAATACTATAATGGATACTCGTACAATGTAAAGCTATCCATGCAAGTTCTATGACGTCGAAGGTACAATCCTTGTTACCCCAGCTCCTAGCAACTCAGGTTATCTACGCTTTATTAGCGAATTTTTGAAGAAAAGGAAACTATTGTTCTGTATGTGTCATTCCTGTCATGACTCGATAGAATTGGGATAAAAAGTTCAAATTTGCACAAAAAATCTGTCTTGGCAATTGAAAAGCTAAGTTCGTAGATGGACAAAATTGGCCCACTCTAAGGTGATTTTTTATTTTTGGAAATTGTGTAAATTATCTTGAATAGCCACAGTTTGCAGAAATCAAAGTGTGAGGAAGAGTCAAAGCCAAAATGGGTTTAACAACGGAAAATACACAATTGATGTCAGTAAAACTGCTAGTATTCAAAGATATTTTCACCTGAAACGTCTATCACACAAAGGTGGATTTTTTCTGGAGCCGCTTCCTTATTTTGTAGTTTCTTTAAAAAGTTCAATTTCCAATATTTTCTATTGAATTTCATTTGTATTTTTGGATGGTGGATTTTGGATCTCCATTATTTACCCACCAGGAGCATCACATTCTTCATTATAACCCTTACCCCTTGCACTTTGTCTGAAAACTTTCTTTCATTTTGTGTTTTCTAAATAAGCTTTGTTTTATTTCTTAAGTTGGTGTGTTATGACCGTGCGTGAATTGAATTATGCTGTCATGTCAGTGTGCTGATTGTGTGTATTTGACTGCATGTTGTGTTGCATCGTACATCAACCTTACGTAGTATGGTCAGTTGTCATTGTAACCAAACTGTCTCAGACTTCATTACATCGGCATAATATCACTTCTTTGAATGTCATGATTATCGTCCTATCTCATAGTGCCTATGATCCTAGAGGGTAGGCCCTCGCCTTGGGTGAAACGATCAGACCAGTGTGATGTAGTCACCAACATTTGGAATGGTTTTAAGGCTCTTGACTCATAGAAAGCGAACTGTGACCGCTGTCCTTCGCGAACTACGTCAATATGTCGAATCCGGGATGTGTATGGTGTATGAAAGCGCATAGTTCACTAGTTTGGGCCAGATGTGAACTCATCCCGGTTTTTATGATAATATACGAGTGCAGCTTCAGTAGAAAAACCAGGGCTTTCCTTAACAGCTCGATGCTTGAAAAACGTTCGGATTTGAAAACAATGATTTTCGAAATAGCCTTCTGCACAATCTTCAGGGGTCTCAAAACAGAAGGCGCTGCTCCTCCCGAGGCTGGAATTCCAAAATAAATAATGCTTTGTGCCAGATCTAAAAAGAAATTCGTATTTAGATCTATGGATTTTGAATGCTGAATCAATTTCTTTGATTTAATACATCGATATGTCAGTTTAGCATGTAACTCTTTCATTAATTGATTGCCACCTTGAAACAACACATCACAGCCTTTACATGTTTGATCTCTGTGCCTATACATTCTGTTATGACCAAGAGGCTGAAATACTGGGGAACAATAACAAGTGCTAACTTTGCAGCCTTGAATGCTTTTTACTCATCTGATATATTTACAAAAAATACTTATTTAAGCATGTTCTAAAATCTCTCGTTAAATACGTACCTATACTGAATGTTTTTGATTTTTCCTCAATGATATCCTCATTTCTGTATTTCTATGAGAACATCCCAAGTTTTGTAAGTTTGACTTGTCGATAAGTCCAATTCGACCTTAGAACTCGAGCCCTATGAATTTTTCATCTTAATTATTCATGTTTTACTAACTCTCTCGCTTCTTAATTTTGGCAATGACATGATTGTTTACAATGAATTTTGGTTTTAATCGATCCAATGGTTTTACAGGCGCTGGAAAACTCGGGTTCTCGTTTGTTAGGATCACCGCTTTACTGATTTCATGCTCAAGACTCTGGATCGGAACGGGCAATGGCGTTATCATATCAGTCCCATTATCTGAGGGTATGTAATTATTATTAAAACTCGGTAGTTTGACATGTTCAAAATTAAATAGGTAGTAATTGATTCATGTTCGAATTTTTTCTGATGCATTTCCAGGAGTAGGCCCACTCTGTATATTAATTGTTACCTATGGTTTTCGCAGCTGGTGTCATAAACGCAACTAATCGAGTGCCAGGAGGCGTGGTGAGAGTGTTCGCAGACCCCACGTCGTCCCACCTCACTCCCGCCACTTTCATACCCTACTGTTCCATGCAACATGCTCAGCTTTCCTTCCACGGCCATCGGGATGCGGTGAAGTTCTTCGTAGCTGTTCCAGGTGAGGATTTCGTGTGAAGTTGTATTTATGAGAAGGTTTCCGTGGGGGATTTCAGTTCTAATGAGAAGTACTTACCAGAAGGAGTACCAGAATTGGAACATTGCCACATAGACACCTCTGGCTCTGAGGCGTGGGCGATAGCTGCCAAAGATGAAAGTAGTCTGTTGTTTGAGCGGAGAATCCTAACACGTATCTTTGGTGCAAAGTGTGTCGACCTCCGTAGCGACTATGAGGTCGATTGACTGATTGATTGAGAAGAAAAAGTCAGATTGCTGCTAAGAGCAATTGTTCAGGAGGTTGAGGCACGTAATGGGCTGTAGCACCAGGGGAGAGGTAGACTTAAACAAATCCAGCTCTGGCACTTTGAGTTTGGGTGACGTCCAAAGACATGAGGCTGCAAAAAGAGCTGTGGAATACCATCTCACCACCTAGTTAGCTGTGGGGTTACCCATGGCATTCCCCTGAAACAACCAAGAAGTACTTTATCCAACCCGTAAAAAACAGGATTCGAGCTTTACACTTCTGCTAAAACCAACAACTGTTTATACCACCCAACAAAATTATTCAGCAGTTTTATTTGATCAACAGGCTCTGGCGGGATGTCCGCGGCCACCACTGTCCAGTCCACCTCCCCAACAATAGACAACAACAACGAGAACGACAAACCCAAGTCCATGCTGGTCATGTCTGGCGGAGAAGGTTACATCGACTTCCGAGTTGGTAAGCAAGACTCGATTGGTAGATTTCTGTAGCACTCATTGACCTTTTGTTTTAGAATTTCATTTTTGTTGTTACGCTTTTGATTCATTCATCACTGTTAGGTGTTGGCATGATCGCTAATCGAACTGGTACACAAATCTGGAGGCCAAATTTAGCCTAATGGTACAGTTTGACCTTTAAATCTAGTTTAGTTCCACAGTACTGTTACTTAACACCATAAAAATGGTAACCTAAGCTAATGTTGGAATTTCTCCTCGTTTTGCTTGAATCATGTCATTGCTTATCTATTATTCATTATTTTCGTTTTATACTTCTTATACTGGTTGCATTTTCCGGTTTGTCTCATCGCATTCTGCAGTTTTACCTGTCGGTATTGCTTATTTTCATCATTCGATACGTTTTTGTTTTGCCGTGTATTGATTCAGAGGGGAACATTAATTTTCCAACTCACAGTACGGCTGAACCCACTCCTGTCACTCATTACACAGTTTGTGGTCCTAAATGAACTCACTGACCAATTTCCTTCGTTCTTCCCAATCTGTAGCACTGAGTCGTCCAATTGTAGGTACCACAGCTTACACCAATTACGATAATCCATTTCATCTTCCATAAGACTGTCTTGAGCCTGGAGACCGAATTAATTATTTTTCGTTGGACATTTGGTGATTCTTAAGGGTCTGGACCACGGCTGTAGTTGATAAGAAATCCCACCGTCCTTACTCGAATATTAAAGACAGCGTGTTTGAAAAGCCTTAATAGTTTTCTAACAAGCTTTCAATCGTGAAATGTGGAAGTTTTAAAAGGACACTCTAAATTGCACGCCAAAGACGTCTATGTTCGAACTCAGCCTTACTATGAACCTATTGAGCAACCCTTCGAAATTTGGGAGGTGTCACTACGTTGAAATCAAGATATCCTGCCGAAAGGTTCGTGGTCGCTGGGCAATAAGGCTGTACTACGCCCAGACAACTCCTATAATATTGTCGATTTTTGGCTCCACCCTTGATAATAACATCATGAATCCTTATAAGGATCTTAATGGTTTGTATGCTACTGAAGAGAGTCTCCCTTGTTCTCCAGTAATGTTCCCATGGAAGATGCAATAATGTTGGAATCGTCAATAGTTTCTGCCGTGTTAGCAGCCGTGGTCGAGATACCCTCTTTATACCTCTACTCTCACGCATTCACTCGTGTTTTAGTATGTGCAATAAATGACTTGAGAGCGGTTTGAACAACTTATAAACCTCCAGAACACAAATTTTGAATTATTTTTGACAAATATTTCCACGTGGGGGTTGGTGCAATATCAGTTTATGGTGGAACTTGGCTTGTTAATTCAGTGATCAACTTTTGCAGTCACGACAACCTCCACTTGAATAGATGGTTAATTTATGTAGAACTCCGGTTGTAATTGAATTTTCAGAGCCATTTCAATCGTGTCATTAATATGAGGAAGTTTTGAGTGCCAGCCATAAAACACACCTAATTTCTTCAAAATTAACTTGTTCTAACTTGCACCAACTCCCTGTTGGGCACACAAAATCCAGCACCCTCTTCCCCATCGTTACCTCCCCGGCCGCGATTCTGGACTGTGGGGGTTGCAGGGAAAAACTCGAGGTAAGTCCCACAAGTATTGTACATCTGTACATCGTTTACAGTTGATGACAACGAGGAGCCCAAGGATGGTGCATCTCATCTCATTATTTGGCAGTTGCTACTTCGGTACGTTTGATTTCTCTTTTGCTGAAAAAACAATTCAAGGGCTGCAGCACTTAACAGGCTTCAACACGATTCTGAATTAAGCCAGAACTCATTTTTTTCATTTTCTCCACTGCTCTCATAGACAAAACATGCATCTCGCTTTTGCGCATGACCACTTTCAGCTGTATTCTGCATTTCAGATTGTGTCCACAATTATTGACCAATGCTAAGAACCCTGTACATAGCTAGGTAACTACATCCTGCCAACTATATATTCACAATTTATTGTGATAATGTACTTGATTCTACGACTGCTTTGGACACCCTGGTTGGGGGCAGTTATGGAAGTGGATACAATGAATATACATCACCAAATCACACAAATGGGCACTATAAATTACGCTTGTGTAAAAGAGTTCATTTCAATTAACTGGATTTTCCGGGAGGTCTATGAAAGAGTCCCAACTGACGCTAACAAAGTTTTTACTGTACTTATAGGAAGTTGCAAACTGCACATGCGCGAAATTCAGCCGCAATGTCACTTGTGAACGTTGGTTAATGTAATAACGTACAGAACGATTGGGTGTGTGGTGAGCCTGATCCATTTTATACTGTACCTGTAAAATCCACTGAGATACCTTATCCACTGAGATCTCGTTCAGCTACAGTTAGCGACACAGGCCTAATGCTGAGTCGACCCTTTCTCTCGCTTTCAACTCACTATTTCAACTCTACCTTCAACCGACTTCAAGCTTTTCAATGTAAACCCAATGCTGATTGGAGACCTTATAATACAGGGTGACGCAGATGATATGACCACATTTGACATGGTTGCCATTTGCTTTATATTAGAACTAGGAAATTGAAATGAAGCGCATTTCGTAGCAAAAATGTGGAAGTTTATTGGACATGTGTAAAATTGTCATTTGTGGAAGATGACCTCCTGTAATGTCGCAAGGTAGTGGCGAAGTTGCGCATCACATTCTCCAACAACTTGTTAGGAATCTGATCAGTTTCTCGGCGGATGGCGTACTTCAACTCGGCAAGAAAACGTGGTTTGTCGACGTAAACTTGGGTTTAAGATAACCCCATAAAAAGAAATCGAATGGGGTTTCGAGTTCTTCCTTGATACGGCTAACAGACGATCACACAGTCCAAGCCATCATGAAAACTAAACTTCCCTTCCCACAGAAGACAATAAGGGGTGTATCCCTTCCAAAAGTGGTCATAACATCTGCGCCACCCTGTACTTGTAAATAGTTTTCTTTCGTGCCTTCTCGTTGCCAACATGTTGATTCTTCTGGGGTGTAGGTATATTACATCTATGTACAATAATTCTTGATAACAAATAGTACCTTTAGTTTACAGTGTGAGTGGTGCAGGTGTGGAAATATTGTAAATTGTTCATCCAGAGATTCAGATTTCTATTCGACCTGTTGTGTTGAGGTCAAAGTCTTTTTTGGAGATTTGATAGTTATTTCTCTCCACCCTTAAGGACCTATGATAGCACATTTTATTGAACAAATAAATTCAAACTCTTGCCTAAGTAAATATCAGTAGGTACTAGTAAATACCAGTATGGGTGAGCCAAAAATAAAATTAGTCAAAATAAGTTCCAGTACGTGAAAATTGTGATATTTTAGGATGTTTTTGCTGCATGACTGTGGATTTTTATAACGCAAGGAGGGTCTGAGAGGGTTATCAGCTAAACAAGGCCAATTCGGGCCAGTTTCCATTTTCACCCGTTAGTAAACTTAGTTAACCGTTTATGTATGACTAGGGAGTCACAAATGTGCCCCGTGAACACCTTCATTCTCCTATGTGATGCCAGAATGCTATGTGATTATAGCGAAAACG
Source organism: Stenodema calcarata (assembly GCA_963920205.1). Lineage (NCBI taxonomy): Eukaryota > Metazoa > Arthropoda > Insecta > Hemiptera > Miridae > Stenodema > Stenodema calcarata. The sequence goes on along the minus strand of OY986061.1, from coordinate 16,094,578 downwards.
ATCTCACTGGTACGATTTGATTAAGTTCCGCCTTATTTTTTTCAGGTGATGATGACGATGAGAGCGCCACCGACCCGAAAAACCCTCTTAAAAGCGATCCTAGCTATCTCATAGTATGGCAGGTCACGCCGCCCAACGTATAAGTGTTACACATATTACCCCAATTACTGTTTTATACTTACATTTTACGAAAGTAATTAGAACGAGCAAGGTTCGGTTTTAAGGCTTTTTAAATGTTTTGTACCAAACTCTGTGGGGCTCCTAAATTTAACGAATTCGACGTTCAATTTCAATTTACAGCTACATGTTTACATGTTTTCACCTATGATTTTGGAGAATTATCACCATCAAGAAGGGATTCCTGGGGTTTGATACTTGACAGTGCACAGTCACCTGCCACCAGGAAGGAGCAAAATGGTCGTACAACATTCAAAATGTTTTCAAATGATTAGGTAATTACTTTCACGATTAAAACGGGTTGATTCACAGTGCACCTTGTTTTCGAGCTTGGATTTAGATCCAGCTTTACATTTCTGTACTAAATTGGCGTTAAGACTTGCACTGTTAAGTTATAAAATATCGAATGCCTTCTCAGTGTCACAAAACAACACGAACTCGACAATTTCAAGAGATAACAGGAAAAAATTGTCTGTGTTTCACAGGAGTTCCCCTTGAGTATCATCACGAGTAATTTAGGTTGCTTATAGAAAAAGTCACCCGAGCCTTCCCACACTTATAGAGCTCCCTAAACTTCTAACCTGTCTTCTATTCCCATCTCATCAAACATATTGTTTATACCCAAAGTTTGGATTGTTTGTGTGGAATTGAGTATTTTGATTAAAAATCAAGTCAAACTAAACACTTTGAGCTGAGCTTTATTAAAAAGACATTACGATTGTTGATTCTATAAAATTTAATTAAATGCCCCAGTTGTGATTGTTACCCGTTAGTGAATTTTGTAAACCTTTTGAGTATGAAATTGAAATCCAATGATTTGTCGTTGGTTAGTCAAATCGCTATTCGTCAAAATATCACCTTCAAACTTGTAATACCGTAACATCATGTACAGTTCACTGGAAGGCCGCTAAATAGAGCTGTCAACTTCATCACAGCTGTTTGGATTTTGAATTGATTCGGTTCTATCCACTAGCCAGATCATGGAATTTCGTGTGAAAGATAGGAATTACCTACCCGTAATTCCAAGGCATGACCAATAAATACTCGGAAAACATTTCAAACGCATTTCAACCCCGTATTTACCTAGTCATGAATTTTTGTATTAATTAATTTAGTGAACCCAATTTGTTAATCCCTTTGTGATTGAATTTACGTTGAGTGCTGTTTGTTATGTGCTAAAACTGTGTTTCAGCTTGTGTATCTTTAGTTGTATACAAATTACGAGGGACGCCAGAAAGTAAGGTTACAACACGCGTTAAATGGAAAAAAGAATATTGTTGGGAATAACGACAATGGTTTAGCAAAACACACGAACTACATTTTCAAACATAAGTACGCAATAACTTTTTCGGGGAAATCACAAAACAGAAACTCATCTCCATGATATCAAACTATTTACTCAGATAACAAGCCGATTGGCCAAGCCGGTGAATGGGTATGGTGCCTTTGTGACTTAGGAGAATAGTGACCTTTCATCTCCAGTCACAATTGAGCAATGAAAAGTTTCACCCCTAGGAACCGAATAACAGCTGCCGAAGGTGGAGCCATTCTAGGGCGAAGTGTTTGATGCATTTGGCTGCTGCTCTCTACCACCAAGGGGTGGCAACTCTGAAAAACAAAATTTCCTTCGTCCTACACATCCCTTGTCACCTTACTTTCTGGGCGTCCCTCGTAAATTATGTACCGTATTATGACACTGATTCTGAGCTGTTTACCAGCAGTAATTCCGCCCTTGCTTTAATTGGGTAATGAGAGAAGTCAACTGGCCAGTTACAGTTTTAATCCCCAATCATTTAGATGTTTACGAACTTGTTTCTTCTAATCTAAATTTTATGTCAATCCTAGTGCAGATTGAGTTGTTTCGCTACCGTATGTTTCTTTTTTCAACCTGACCCTGGTCATGTTTGTACTCGTACTTGGGTAATATGGAAGTTCGTCTGTTTTCACTCCTACACCTTCCAAAATTTGATGTATATATTCGTAAAATTCGCTCAGTCTGGTGCCCTATTCATTCTCGAATTCTAACGGAATTCAAGTTGTGATCCCGTTTTGAATCAGTGTCGTAGAATGCGACAGGTACATCTTCCCACCCCCATCACGCCAGGTTTATTTTTTCCACTTTCACCATCTCGAGTATACAGTGGAATTCGCTTATTAGAATCACATCGTACCCCCTTACTTTGATCCTAATAAACTGATTTGATGGGAGAAGAACAAATTTAAAAATAAACCAAAATAGGCAAGCATGAACGTTTTTCAAGAACGTCAAAAAATCGTTAAAATAATATCGACAGCCCCGCTGCAAAAGCCTGCATGTTCAAAAACAAAAACTTACTACAGGAGAATTGTGGCGCTGTAGCTCGATTCTGTCCCTATTAGCGTGTGGACAAGGCCCAAATTTACCAGTGAAGCTGAATGGAAGGGCACGATAATAAAGGCCTGTTTCGTCTGCATTGTACACTTCACAGGGTTCATACTGTGCAGATGAAGTAGACCAGACGTCATTTATCCATTCATGTGCTGCTGATGTGTCAACCTCAGCTTTTTCTCCGTGGGGGCTTACATTCTCTCTTTTAAGCCATCTTTAAAACCACCCATACTCATCCTTCCCCCTCCCCCCCCCCCTTTTTTCAGCTTATTTTGATGTTGATGTGAGGATATTCCTATTGAGCGAATTGCTAATAAACGGATTCCACTGTACCAGCCTACTATGGTGATTATGCCTTAGGTTATATCTCGTCACAAGGGTGCTGTTCATAACAAAGTCCCAACAAATTATGTCATAAATTACTGCTTTATTGCTTTGTATTTTTTGGCGTTGTAAATATTTTAAATCAACCATTGTACATTTATGTATTTGCTCGGAAAAAAATCCGTACCCACACTATCTATTAGAAAAAGCATTGCATTTTTCTTTTATTTATTTATTAATTTTTTCAAATAATTTTTGTATATGGATATTCATTTAATGCGACATTGTATCAACTTACTAGTTATTTATAATAATAATTTCCTACTGTTCCCATATTTTGCCTTTGTGCAATACTTAAACCATCCGATGTATCGTTGGCAGGAGATATTCTACTTTTACAGTAATTGTTTTGTGTATATCACTATCATTTCTATGTAAAAGTTAATTGGAAACATAAGCTCTCTAAATCATCAAGAGAGTTCAAATCTTATCTAAACGTACATGAAGCTTCTAAGGGTAGTGCTATTATATTTTGTAATGTAAATGTAATTAACTCCTTTAACAAGGGGTCATGGAGTAGGTTTCGCTTCGACGCCAAAACGGGAACATGATAACATTTCCTGGTATTAGTAGGCAATTCTTGAGTTAATTTGAAATATTTTCAATTCTGTCCGAAGAAGCAATCAAGGCACACAATATTGAGACCTACTAAATATCTTCCTGTGTTACTTAAATAGCGCCTGACATACCACGTAACAACCTGCTGCTTCGTCCCTAACATAAATACAACGTGCAATTTATACTGGTTGTAGTAGACACCTACGTTGCGCCAATTGCGCATTGTACAGTCACATCTCAGCTGTTCGTTCGCAATAAAGTGAAGTTTGAAGCGGTCGATAGTGGCTTCGAGAAAAATTTAAACCCACTAAAAGTGACATTCAACCTCTTTTCTGAATAATAAAACCTCCTGCCAGCTCCCAGCAATACTTTCTCTCCCACACGCCCTCTTAAGTTCCTACTCAATAAAATGTTTAAAATTGCGTAGAATCACCTTCAATATACAACTCTGACGATTTCCAAATGACTTGTACCAGTAGGGAAGTATTATAAAGAAAACTGTTCATTATTAACCTAATTTTCAACTATAACTGGCTTGTGATAAAACGTGTGCATTTTTTTGACGGTCTGTTTAATGAATGTTTCACATTTTATACATTATAGAACACTAAACCTCCCCCCAAAACACGTGCGAGATGAATCAGTGTGATTGTATATAATCCTGTGTAAAATTTGATTGAACTAATTTGGGGGGAAAATGTCATAATAGAACTTGTAAGTAGTGATTTTGTTGAGTATTATGGCCTCTATTTTTATTGTATAATTTGCATAGTGTAACATAACTCATTCAGTTAATTAGAGATTTTAAGGAAGTAATTCGGGCTCAACTGCGCTTCACTCGAATGTCTTGGTTTTATAAAGTTTTACTATATATTTTACTACGAAGTGGTGATTTAAACAAATTATTTATTTCATTTTCATTATATCCGCTGCGTTTTTAACTTACCAAAGACATTAAACGCTGTTCAAAAAATATGGTTTTTCATTTTGCTGTTTGTTCCCACCCTTGTACACCATTATTCACTGTGAAACTTGTATTGAATGTATTAGTTGTGAGCATTTCGATATTGAAATGAATATTTGAGGGTAGAGACAGTCAACGGACTGTCCAGTAACCTAATACCAGATAACCTATTACCAGAAAGAACCCTATTACTGGAATAGGTAACTGTTTTGAGAACTTGGGGGAAGGCTTTTGAGAGCCTCTTTGTCGCCTGCCATTCGTGATTCCGTGATTTATCAACCTAATATAATAGGTTGACTGGGACTATTCCAGGTAATAGGTTATACCGAAAACGACAAGACATTTGAGTGAGTATTGAGTTAGTTTTGAGTAACATCGACCGTCTGGTAATAGGTAGTGGTAATAGGTTACCGGCGATTCGAGAACCTTTCCAGCGCCCAACGAGGACTGAGTCTCTTTTGGCTATCGCTCCAAAACTAGTCGCCCGATCCAAAATTTTTTTTTCGTCTAAAATCTAGTTGATTTTACTTTCAGACCCCATACATGAAATGTTAATCAATCCAATAGTTTAGGAACTATAGACAAAAGAGACCGACAAAATTTGTGTTTATGTAGGACCAGTAGTTTGGCCGGTACGAGACTAGAAAAACATCCAAACAAATTGGAAAAGATCAAGCTCTGGGTTAAAAATATTTTTCCCGGCTTATAATATATTTATATTATAAACACGGGGAAGATTTTGCTGAAACCTTGCAGTGACATTAGCTTATTATTAAAGGAAATATGACTGGATACTAATTTATATTATGTATTCAGTTGCAATATAAAGTGTCAAGAGTGGAAAAAAGCAGTTTAAATAAACTTCTTGTTGGTACACACTGAGGTAATTCTATTGGTAAGTACCTACCCACCTATACTGATAGCTCACCTCTCACGCACTGATGTCCGCCATCGTACATAGAGATTATAGAGGCCAACCTACCTGTGTTCCCTCCTAAACTATTGATAACATTGGTAAAGATTGGGGATGGTGAACAAAAATTTTTGTTTATAGGATCGTTTAGTGCTTCATTCAGTTGTGCTGACAGTGTGTGTTGTTCATAATATCCGTTGTTTCATAATAATTTAATAAACTGTGGGTACGTCTTAAAGGATGCAAAGGTGCGGTGAATTAACCCGTTGATGTTCAACATCGTTCGTGGTCGTCTCTTCTTTTTGTAAGTTCATCTCAAGGTTTGGATAATAGTAACTATGATACAAACCTTGATTTCATTCAACACCTGGCTCTGAGTTTCGGGAGTGGCTGAGGTATAAGGAGTTCAAAGAAAAAGTTTGTGTGGGGATCTTGGGTTGGGGCGTTCTCCGATACTTTACCTTGTTTCCTGCTCCAATCTACTTACCGATCTAAAATCAGCAGACCTGAGTTTGAATTGTGTGCTCAGTCCCACTACATAAGGTACGTATTTATCACGTACTTGATACAAGCCCTTACCATACGGCAGACGGCAGTGACGGACGTAGCTAATATCCACGGTGTTGGTGCTAACAACTTTAATTGAACATCTAATGCAATACGCAAATTTGTAGAAAGCTTTCGGTTCTTCTGAATTCAGCTTCCCAGTTTAACGCTGAAGAAAAATCCTCTCGTCAAAAACATGTCAAACCCTGTGATTTAAAATTTAGCCTTAGATCTTGTTTAATGTGACGGTACAATCAATAAAATCTCTTATCCACAACTGAAACGTCTCCTGCCTCCAGTCGATCGTTTCCTGAAGATACCTCAAGATGGCGATAGTCCAGTCTCCTGCTGATGACGACTTTGGCTTCAGCAACTTTACTGCTGACAACGTAGAAGAGCACCTACCCAAGATCATTGTATCCTTTGTCTTGAAGAATTTTTGTATTTTGTATCACGTGTACCATAAATACGCCGTCATTGGACCTTAACATGTTTAATAGAGCACCATTTTAGAAGACACCAACAACCCAAACTTCCTGCAGCTGATGACCACCCTTTTCAGCCAGTTGGCTCCCCAGTTTGCTCCTGAAATTTTAGATTTGAAGCTCCTCCGACACGTTTTACCTCCGACTAGGAGCGCCTTTGAAAACGTAACTAACTTACAGTATCATAACAAACACACAAATAATTACTAGTTGTACCTAAATTTCAACAATCGTCTGTATCGAATCGTGGTTGAATGAATTTTATTAACTTCTACCTTTTGGTTTTCAAGTGTCTCCTAGAAATTGGCAATGCACTAGGAGAGTCTGATTATATGGAAGAAGAAACAGCTATAAGCATCAGCAAATCTTTGCAGGTTGGTTATAATATTGTCACCCATTGTAAACTGCGTCCAGGCATTCAGTTGACCATTCTCGTGTAACCATAAATTCTTCGTGGCGTTTCACAGGCATGTCTGGACATCCTGAGTGGCTACGGTCATCTACTTGACGTTATATCGAAAGACGCTGTGCAGGCCCACCACGTTCAAAGCCTGAACGACAACCTTCCTCCGATTTTAGTTGGAGCTTTTAGCCATTGTAAGGATAGGTAATCTCACAGCTACCTTCACTTTTTGCTAATACCAATTGAACGCCCAAACTTAGTTGTAAGCGGATATATTGAATATTTTTATCTTTTTGTAAAAATGTTTCTATTACGTACGTTCACAATAGGAGCGTCTGAGGTAAAGGGTAGTTGAAGTTGGCTGAGTTCGTTCATCAGCCAGAATTTCTGTTTAATTGAACAATTATAATAGATTTTTGATTTCAAGATAATATCGTATTCTATTTTGGATAAAATACGCTAAGAATAATTCTTAGCAATTATTGCACCAAAAAGAGGCATACCTGTTATACACAAGAAGTATACTGTTGTTTTCAGTGAAAGTGCATATGGTGTGTACTTTGAGGAGTCGACGATAGTTCTCACGGCCTTTTTCAAAAAATCTTACGAGATCCAAATGAAGTACTACAAAGCGTTGGAGGACAAGATCATATTTTCTTCTTCGTTTGACGATGACTTCACTTGTTTAGCGAATGGTGAGTTGACACTTGTTCTCTTGACATTTTACCACCAACTGCTGTCAGTTACTTATCGACTGAGGTTGATTTAAATCCATAATGAGATGTATTATTTGTAATAGTGTTGGAGTACGTCTTGAAAACAACTGAGACTGTTGTTTCCCTCGATATCAAAACGTGTGTCGATCAGTGGAAACTCTACGCCAGACTTTACTCCAAACACGTCACAGATTTGAAGAGGTTGGTCGACCTGTCACGACCCCTGGCTTTGCTCTCGTCCAACGTCCAGCGGATTGTAATCGAACTGACTAGTCACCTGGTAAAAGTTGATGCAATTTATGATGTTTTGTAAGGTACGGTCATGTCGTTGATCTCCAACCCCTTGGAACCTCACTCCGCTTGTAATGGTAGTGGTGATTAGATTGTAGGATGGGATCGGTCTCGATCCGCCACACTGAGCCACCAATAAGCCTCCTGGGCTTATTGAGCGGAGCGTTGCCCTGTAGGCTCTGGATCCAGTCCATATCCCTCAACCAGAGTGATGATATCGAGATACCAGGTGGACGCGCTCGAGCTGCTCAACAAGACACTGCTAGAACGGAATCCACACCACCGCAGCGTGTTCCAAGGCAGGAAGCACTAAGGCCTTGTAGAGCGTGATTATGGCGGGCAGATGATCGAATTCACGCGTGTTACTCTTGAAAATGCCCAGAGCTTGACCAGCAACTTCAGCGATGTGATCGTTGAAAGTGAGCCAGGAGTCAATAAGAAGACTAAGATCGCGGAATGCCTCCAGTCTGACCAAAGGCACGGCATCAATGACGTAATCATGGTGGGAGGGTGAATGTGTGGTGATAGAAAATCACGGAGAACTTAGCCTGGCTTAGAATAAGTCTGCACAAAGAGCACCGACACAGCGGGAGAGAATGGATCTGACCTCATTGATAACGATGAAGAATAGAAGGGGACCTCTTTCTGATACTAAGGACTTGAAGATTTTGTATCGTCGAGCTTCAAGTGCTGGACACTCAAAGAGGAGGTGAGGCGCCGTTCCCTCCTCTGCAAACTGCACATAGGATCTCCCTCAACATTATCCAGATAGTCACATTAACCTCATACCATTACGTAGTAGGAGAATAGGCTTTGAAGGTTCAGGTTCGTTGATGGGCCAAAGTTTCGATAATATTTATTGTTATTTTCAAGGCCTATGGAGATAAATTACATACATCCATTATAATTTAGGGTTCTATTATACATCACTATCCTAACAATTGCATTTAGTTCAGATCCACAAACGATACATCACCTTTCGGTTATTTACAGGAAACCACAGAAAAACACCGGTTGAAACTTTTGAAAATGGGCAATTTCCTTCTGAAAATGATTGTCAAGCTTTGCGAATTGTCAGAATGCTGTTTTCGTGAGGGAATGAAAGACTTAGTGGAGTTACTATTACTTCTTCACAGGTAAATAAACAGAGGAAGTGTTTTAATTTGGAGATTTGATCGATTTTTGAGCTGCAAATTTACCATCTATTAATAATAAATTCGATGTTTCACAATTCAGTTGCACCAAAACGTACGACGTAAATGATGAGTTGAAGGAAGAAATAAGGAGGTTCATCTGTGTTGGATGTGCCCCTTTGTTGTCTCTACTGCTCAAAGAAGATGATTTTTTCAAGGTTGGTGCTCTTATAAAAAGTATACTAATTTTTATAATTATTCATCTTTTTCAAGTAGGGTTCTTCTGTGGAGAGATTTTTCAATATAGAATGGGTTGTGATAGAGCACAATTAGCACTGTGTTCTTCATCTGGCTCTGTTCTGGCATTCTATACCTTGACCGAATAGCAATTGCCATGTGGAGGATTTGGTCGTTTGTATAGTCGATTTTGTTTAATCTCATGAGCGAAGGAGGGGAACCAGCTCCCCTACCAGTGTTACACAACATTACACGTTCCAACATTACTTTGGAGTAGCCCCTTTCATTGCCTTCCTTTTTTCCTTCATTTATGCCTCCTCCGATTCGCGATTCACTTTCTTACATTTGTGATTGTGAATACGACATTTGCCGCTGCCTCCCAATTCTCTTTATTCTCAAGCATCGTTGGTACAATGATCTGCCAGTTCACCCTCCGCTCGCTCATGTTTAAGGCTTCCACTCGCTATGATCCATTAAAATTTGTCCGATTCCACCAGGATGACCAATGGTCATTGACCATTCGAGCAGGAAGTCAGCCAAAAATACTGCCGAGGAGTACACCATTATTATTTACCATTTTCCTCGTTTTCCAGGCCTTCAACAGTGTCAGAACTACTCACCACGAGTTGACTGGAATTTCAAAAATTGGACTGGTCTTTTTAAATTTGTCCATAATGAAGAGCGTCATCGAAAGTAAAGCACCCCCATTTTGGAGTGAACTGCCTTTGATCGAGTCTGTCGTCGAGTTACTTGAAACATGTAAGAAACATTTTTGTTAACACAAGTTAAAAAAATAACTTTCTGGACGAACCTTTCCGTTGCACTGGGCAGTCCTCCAATTGAACTGAACGAATGAAAAATTCGAGTTTCAATCTAAATGGTACCACCAAATTTTGGTACGAACAGATATTAAAGCTTTTGGGCATCTGATTGTTCGTTTCCTCCACAGGTGGCCCCATGGTAGACATGAATTCACATTTTGATGGGAAAGATTCTTACTCTTCAATGATCAGCATCTGCTCTGCCTTCATGATCGCCACAACCGACGAGTCGTCTTTCGGCAAACTTGAGAGTTTCTTGATTTCGAAGTTATTCAACAGCGAACTCCATACATCCTTCTTCATCTGCGATTATCTCTGCTTAATCTCCAGGTACTAGTTTATTCGTTATAAAAATCCCAGTGAAGCATCATACCTAATTCAGGATGACCTTATTGGTTTCAATCGGTAATTGCGTTAATAATGTGGTGGTTTCAGGTTGACAAGCGACAGTTACTGCCTCCATTTATCCACCTTCCTATGCGAAGCTCTAAAACGGTGGCCGAACTCGGCCAGAGACCGTCCTGAGTACAACATCATTGGAAGTTTAGCTCACCGTCTTTCCAAACTCCTCTCTCAGAATTCATACGTTGATCTAATTCTGAAGTACTCGCCAGACAAATCGCCTCACGTGTATAATTGGATCTGTGGAAACAGCTCGTACGCTCAGATGAGCTTGACTAGATATGACGATTTTTGCCGGCACCCGACCTTACCTTCTTTCAATGTTCTTGTGAGTACTTGTACGTGGGTTTTGTAGAATTGAAATTGCTAATATATCGGCTACTTGATCTCTACAACTGCCTGCGGGAAACACTCAGAAATCCGTGACATCCCTGGTAGTACGATGAAATTAGTCATTATCATTATGTAAAATATGTCATTATCTCTAAGAAAAGTAATTTTTTATACACAGGATTGTGTTTTGTTAAAGCAAATTGCGATTTTCTTCTTAAGTGTGTCCCCCAGCAGTAATAATACAGTACATAATCCAATCAATGAAATCACAAGCGGCATCAATGAAGTACAATGGCAACACTGTTTTGAGATTGGCAATCCTGATGGGAATTTACCTCTCCCCTCTCCAGGCTAGTCTACCTCAGACCACTGTACAGAAATCATATGAAATCTTTTCCCTGTTTCTGTACAGTCCTTTTGTGTGTTTTACCTTCAACATCAGTTTTGAATCTTCTGACCTTTTTTGTATCCGTATTGAAATGGGTACTTTGGATGCCAATATTTTATTATTGCAGATGGCAAATACGTCAAGGGAAATTGAGTTAGAAATCGACCCATCCGACTACGACCTGATTTCACGAACGTTTGACAGTGTGAAAAACGTTGTGTCCTTCATCAGCAATCACAAGGGCAGTCCAAATCAGGATTTGTGGTGCCAGAAAGTGTTGGTTCACTCTTTGAAGCTGCTTAGATTCCTCGTTTCAACGATTCCTGTGGATGCCGTTGTGGAGGTATGATGGACTTTATGGCACCTAAACGTACTAGTAAGTAGTAGTTTTGTTGTAATATCCACCATGTCGTTAAGAACGAGGAACCACCATCTCCATGCAATACATTAGATGCTACTGATGAGGTTTTTTTTAATTATAATGTGTAGGTACTGGAATTTGAGAGTGATCCTAGGTTCCTACAATTTTTACTTTCATCCTATTCCTGGTTAAAGACTACTCGCTAACAGCTAGTTTATTTTTTATTGATTCGTGAAATGGTGAATTTAAATTTCCTACGACAACGAGGTCTCGACCTCATTCACTCGGAGATGAAAATGCAGGGGAAAAAAAAGATCAATCTTCCCAGGGCACCGATATCGCAATATCATCCACTGAGAGTTGGAGGGAATAAAACCTTTTTTACTCCAAGGGCACCGATACCGTAGTATCATTCTCTGAGGATGAAGGAAATAAAGAAAACGACTTGTGAGTTGCCAGTGCTTCGACTAGAGCTGCCGTCGGAATACCAATACCTCTGGATGTCAAGGGGTTTATATAGGAGTCTCTCTCCCTTCATATAAAAATAATATTTTTATATTATGTTACTGAGGTGATTGGGTATTATTTCTCTTGCATATTACATGAAATGAAAATGAAATATATTTTCAAATAAAATAAGGAAACATACAGAAAACATTACCACTTCAGTTTATAGAAACTAATCCCCTATATGTGGGCATAGCCCGTGGTAGGGAGATGAGTCACGTCTCCGGTCATACAGTGCGTTATGAATAGGTTAAGTTAGGTTTGATCCCATCGTGAACTAATCTGTGGTACTAATAGCAGTTTATTTCTCTTTGAAATGGCTCTTGATTATATCCCTGTATTGAATACACTCCCATTTCATTCCAGGTACTCAGGAAATTGACGGATTTGGTCGACAATTCGGCTGATCCCGCAAAACTTCTAGTTTCCACGTTTCTCTCAAAATCAGCACCTCACCTCCGAAAGGCTTGTCAGGCCGACGAAACCGTCGCTCGCTCCCTGCCACCGCTCGTCCTCAAATTAATGGAATCCCCCGATGAAATCGTCGCTTCGTCAGCTTTCGATTTCTGGAAGACCGTAGAAGACTGGCGATTGAACGTAGTTGTTTCATCCGACTCGAACTTCACCGAACGGGTTTCTTCAATCATGAACGCCCGCAACGTCTCAAGAGCCTCCGATACATTTTACACCGTTTTAAATTCCTTACCCGAACCTGTGCATCAGTGCAGTAAGCGCAACGAGAACGCTGCTCACGTTGACGTCCATCAAAACCCACCAGCGAAAAAATTCAAAGCCAACTCGTCAATTGATTCCAACGATCCGCAAGTTACTTGCGTATTACAAAGACTGCAAGACAATGTTTCTCTTTTGAAGTCCTCTGTTCAATGTGGAATTTCACCTCAAGCCAAAATTCAGTTGAATGCCATAATCAAGGATTTAACTTGTATAGTGGATGATGCGTATTGAAATTCTTGATCACGTACTATCAAGCCTCAATTTCTGTACTGTAACAGTCCTCCGATTCAATGCCACTTTTATTAAAGTATGTCGATTGTATTGATGATCCTTTTTATTTTCCTGATATATGCAGAGGGTCTTGGGAGGAACTAGACAAGCTGAACGACGATAACTTTACAATAGAACAGACCTAGAATCAAAGGCTGCCGTTTAAATTGAATTTGAGTTACGTGAAATCTTCAAGAGTGACCAAAAAAGGGCTTAAACAGGGTTCGTGCCGGTCAGGGAAGTCAGGGAAGTCATGGAAAAGTCAGGGAAATATAAATGGGCACTGGAAGTCATGGAAAAGTCAGGGATATTGGATTTTGGTCAGGGAAAAATCTCAAATCGGGTGCAGAATTGCGAAAAATCCATGATACGCGTCGAAAACCCCTTTACCTTTGTAAGGTATGGTTTATGTAAACCACGTACTCAAAACTTTTATGTGTTTTATCTTGTGATTCTATCTCTTACTTTGTTTTAAGTAAACTTCGTTTTTTTATGAATAAAAAAACTTGTTCCTTATATTGTTTTTCTTCATTTGCGCATCTAAAATTTTCGATTCATGCAAAACTTTACTGTTTAAAGGATCCTGAAACGTTGTGAAAAGTCAGGGAAAAATCGAAATTTTTGGTCTGGAAATCAGGGAAAAGTCAGGGAAATTGAAAATCGGCACGAACCCTGTTAAAGCTCAATGTGATCTACCACGAGGGTCTTGACCAGCTCAAGGGGCCTCCTCGCTATTACCCCCTACTCCTTCCACTATTAAGGTTTTATGAAATAATTTAGACAGGTTTCTCCTATGGCACTTTTACTACGCCATTAAAGTCGTCTTATTTTATCGTAGTTTGGAAACTGTCAACCGTCCGTAACGCCTTGTCGCATTGTGCGATTACAGTGAAAGTGTCATGGTATCGAGATTTATTAGCGAATAGGGCAGCTGGAATGTGTAAGACACTTCACTCACAAATGGACTTTGTAATAACAAGTTTTGGCTATCACTCTATTTCAACTGGACTCGTTTATTGGGATGAAATCAAGAGGCAGTAAAGTTCATTAAAAACCGTTTACACCTCAATGAATTGTTGCAACAAAATTGTAGGCCGCTGGTATAATTCGATGAGTAGACACCAACTCAGATAACCACTCCCAATTGAATTCCCATAACGACTACATTACTTCTGATTGATGCAAAAAAATGCCCCTTAGTTATCACGAAATCTTGAATGTGCCAAGAACCTCATTTTACGTTGCCGAAAAACATCGCCGTAGTGGGAATATAAACATGGAGTGCAATCATCCGAGAGAAGTGTACGTCACGAAGATCGTATAATAAAAGTATAAGAAACAATTAAGAACTGTAATTAATTAATCCCAGCTCTAGTTAATACAACTATAAAAACCTAGAGTTCCACACTGATGAATTCACTTATGTATGAGGCGGGATGTTTCCAAAGCTGTGAGTACTGCCTTGTGGAGACACGATTTTCATATCTTTCTTGGTGATTTTACGTTTCAATCAGCTAAAAATAATTTTGATGTATCTCAATGGTTTTGTGTGTGTGTATTAATGCCTACGGATGAATCCGGTATTTAGAAATTTATTAGGCGAGTTGATTTAGGATAGTTGATATTGTAGCAGAACGTTTTTAGCGAATTTTCGAGGAAGATTTCTCGGTCCAAAAATTTTAAAACTCGGGAATTTCCGAGAAAATTTTATACCAAAATCGGACCATCATGAATCACTGCCAAAAGACATTATATTTTGTTACAAATCATATAATCGTCTGGTATTCAAAAAATTTTACTCAGCGTAAAACTGCTCCTGTTTGAGGGAAATGTAAGAACCATTTCCTTCCAAGATGACAAGTAACTTCTAAGAAGACTATTCTAAGTACATATTGATGATAGTATCAGACATCAGAGAGTATCACACCTGATGCATAACGAATAGCTTCATACTGAAATACCTGTAATTACCCAATAAGTTTAAGATTGCCCATATTTGAATGAGATATTCCAAACATCACATTTTACATGAAACCAGTTATTTCTTCGAAAATTTGCTCTTATAGCTCTGCTGCATGACTAGGGTTTTTTTTTATAAATCAACTCAAAACAAAACAATTCCTCCAATAATAAATAATATTTATTATGTATATTATACAGTGTTACCTCTATAATATATTAACTATACCGTCAGTCTTGCTACTGTATCGCACATGCAGGTGTAATAAAGACATATTCTGCTCTCTAGTGGTGAGTTTTTACACAAGAACTAGCTCTGTGTGTAGGGCTTGAAATGGCGTACAGGTGTACAGCTAGTACTGATTTGTTCACTTTCGACGATTCATTTTTCAAGACTTCTTCAATTCATTATTTGATGAAGAACCTTTTTTCTCCGTTATCTCCATACTCTGGCCTTGAGCTCCGTCACACAGTTTTCAAGGAAACGTGTACTAAACACAAAAATGCCTTTGGAAAAAAGTTGTTATTTTTAGAATTTGGAAGTACTTGGGAGTAGGTAAAAAATGTATTCACCCAAAATGTCCACCATTTAACGCACCTTATCCATAGCTAACTCTTGGGCTGCTCTCAGTTAGAAGGAGTCATCATTAGGGTGAGCTCTTATGCAGGCAATCATTTACAAAACCAATGGATTAAGGTTTGAGCTAGCCGGATTGTCTGCTAAGCAAGCTTGCGAATCTTGCTATCTGCTTTCTCAGCAGCTTCATGCAGAGCCAAAGCGAACCAAGTGGCTGACCGCCAATCACTTTGTCTGATCCCTCAATTTAATTCAAAGGGTGCACCACTGGAAATCAACAGTCACCTATGGCTTACGGACCCACTTAGAGGTTTGTTATTGCGGAACAGACACCCAGAGTGGAAAATGACGGCCAATTTCAGGAACAATCCTCTTGAAACATTGAAAAATCAAATCCATTCCGAGACGCATGAATCTTTTAAACGTAATGAAAGGTGAACAATTAACAACCCTGCAACAAATTTTAGCTAATAACACATTGCAAGAAGTTAGCGAGGTTTTTGGAGACACAGAATAAGATAGTTGACCTCAACTTGACTCAACTCAACTTGAATTCAAAACCATTCCATAAGGTATTTTTAATGAGCATTTTCCCCAGTTTTACTAGTTCACATTGACTATTTTATATCCAAAATATTGAGCAATATTGGCAATAATCCTCTGACAAACCGATTGACTGAGGGATGGTTGGAACAAGGCAATAAAGGTTACTCAATCAGCAAATACCATAAAATTAAGATTCGTATAATGAGAATTGATTGCATTGAGGGTTATGGTTATGGAATTGGGGAATAAAAAGGTTATGATTGGAAGTGAATGACAATTTGGTATATTTGGATGGCCACCAAATAAACATTAACAAACTCTTAACATTGTTTGAGTGGTCGTAAATTCATAAATATAATCCAACTACCAAACCAAAAGATGATCTTAGAGTTTTAGAACTAACGTGGTAACGATTTTTAAAACTACTCTCTTTAATCTTTTAAACCAAGCAATTTATTTTACTAACCATCGGACAAAAATCGCCGATTAGAAGACGAGGCTGTAACTAGCACCATAGTTATCATGTCCAGTGAATGTTGTTCCACATTTTGTTTTTTAGGAAAGGATGTCTTGTGCTGATTGTGCTTGCAGCTGTGGGATGCATCGCAGAAGATCCACATTACGGTCATTTTAAACAGCACAGCCAAGGGTCACACCTGCAGAAAGCTCTGGAAGTAGCCAAAAAGTACAGTGACCCAGCTCTCAAACAGTTGGAGTCCTGGGGCAAAGTTGCGGTGACAGTACTGAAATCGTTGGGTCACCCAGAGCTCGCCGGACTGGGCGAGTCTGGCGCGGAGGCTTTGAGTAAAATTTACAACAAGTACATGAAATACAAACAGACGAAAGGGAATAAGCATGGGGCGGGGCAAAGAGCGCTACAAGGAGAAGAGATGGATAAGAAAGAAAATGAATTCCCAGATCCCATGAGGTTCGATGAAGAACTGGAACACGAAGATAAACCAAAAATTGATATCGCGGTATTTTTGAGTGGTTTTAACGTCGACCGCGACCCGATGAAGGGTGTTGACTTGAATGTGAAACTATACAGGAAAGACCTTGTGGAGATTTTCAGAAAGAAATTCACACTCCCTGGACGCCACCTTGGGCCAGAAGTGATGCGAGCCGCAGATGAAGTCCTGGAGACATTTTGGAACGAACACAATATTGAAGAAATACAACATCCCAAGAAGTTTTTGCCAGGACTGGGAGAATCGTTCTTCGATCCGAGGATGGGTGGACCTTCAATTAGTGGAATGGGAGGACATTTGTTTGACCTGAGGTCAGGAGGTGTAACGGAACCACAATTATCAGGAGACTTATTATTAGATGCACCTTTACACCTTGAACAACCGCCGAAGCCGCCCAATAAGGAAAAGGGTGAACTCCTCAAAAAATACGATTTTGATCATGAGCAGAACAGAACTGAAGAATCAGGTAACAATACCCAACAACAAAAACAACCGGCGAATGATCCTAAAACTGATGTGTACAGTGGACCAAAATATCCTATTCCAAACAATAAGCAACCAAGAGCACCAGGTCAGTATCCACATCATCAGCCAAACACACAATCGAAATATCAGTATCCAAAGAACGCTGGTAAATATCCTCTACATAACACTGAGCAACCATTGGACCATGCAAACTCGCCAGATGAAGAACAGAACTACCAGCAAATCATAGGCGAGCAAAGCCGTCCTTATAACGACCCAGATCGAGATCTGTCCTCCAACGCTGAAGTACCTGACGCGTCATCTGAAGTCGATACTACAGAGAAGGAAATTCCGAAAATAGTAGGAGACATGACGAGTCGAAATCATAAACGTCATGGGCCACACAACGAAGAACCCAAAGCGAACACGTGGTTGCAAGAACAAGATGATTTTTCTACAAGTAGTGGTGAAGGGACTCGAACTCAGACCGAAGGGAGTAAACATCCCAAACTAAACCAAAAGACAGGTGATAGTGTTCCACCAAAACAACAAACTGGAGAAAAAGAAAGCCAGTCTCGATTAACCCAAACCGGTGGTAATTCAACTGAGAGTAACAATGTAGGGAGTCCGCCACTAAATTATCCATACAATAAAAATCCCGTCCAGTTTTACCCTAGACCGCCAAGAAGGAAACCGAGACGAGGAGTTTCAAAATGGAAAATTCCATTTAAAATTGGAACCAAACTACAATGGTCCAATGGTAAGTGGTCTCTAAGAAGAAACAATGCCGGGCAATATCGCCCACAGATTGGTCATGGTATCAGACCACTGAGGACAGGGTGAACACAGTTCAAGAACAATTTCAACCTCCAAGTACATACTTACCCGATGGTGACTGCGTCGGATTTGTGTATTTTTAAACGACCACCTGTAATAAAATTATTCACTTAATTTGGTTATCCGGAGTTTCAATTACACCCTTTAAAGGAGAAGAAACGTTTTAATATCGCTTTTGTACGGAGAAAAGATGATCCTATTGACGCTTATTCAAAGGCGGAGGAAGGATCAGTAGCAGTAAAATACAAAAATCTATCAAATTAAAGATACCGAAATAAAATAAAAACGTCTATACAAAATGAACTGAATACCGAGTAGCTCATCTGTACTGCCCTGTTAAGGAAAAACGCCTCAACTCTAAATAATTGATTTTTCAGAAATCAGCTTCAAAGTTTACCAGTGAAAACTTCCCTTTTGTTCACTGCAAAACAGTCCCTCAAATGACAGTTTTTCCTGTCGATTTACGACATTTGAGGCGATTTTCGATCATTTCTGACTGGTTTTCGAATTTTTGTTAAATTAAAACACCTCAAATCGAGTTAAGTTTTTGCCTACACAAACAGAGGTGGATTTTTTGCATCAACATGCTGAAATCACTTATTATTAGTCTACAATTCGCTTTCTTTATTACATACGTAAAACGCCTCCCAAGCAACATTTAAAACATCTCAACGCATCATCTGAAGCCAACGATGTTAAGGTGAAACGCCTCAACTCAAAGCATACTAGTTAAGGTATTTCAAAGGAAGCGTTGAGGTGTTGTTGAAACTCAACAAACGTACAGTTGAGGCGTTTTTCCCCCAACATCAAGCGTATTTGAGATTTCACCCCTATTATTTTCAACCCCTTCCTGGTCGAATATTGAAATTTCGACTCGACCATTACAATGAGGAGGTTGAACGTAAAAACCCCATTTTCGACAATTTTGGAGTCCGGGCGTTTTTCATTAACAGGGCCTGTATTGACGAGCTAGATTTGACTTCAACTAATCAATATAGGTACCTATAATATTACATTTATATTTTTATTTATTAAAAAACTCATTATAATTTCAATCTTTCCTCACATTCTTTAAAATTCGTAAGTGTACTGCTGAAGATACCCTCTGCATTCACCGGTTATCAACCATGAAAATAAAACTCTCTAATAGGCAGAGCGGATCGTATTGCCAGGAATCTTCAAATGAGTTGTCAAAGAGGTGTAAACTAAATAAATTAATGAATGCTTCTTGATGTAAGGGCCAAATTTATCCTAGGATTTACAACATTATGGAGGAGTGTCTGACAACCTCGTTTTTTCGCATATTGAGTTACAGTAATATTGAATATTAAATATTTTATTTCAATATTTAATTTTAAAGATTATGCCCCAGAAACACACTACGGTGAACATGAACAGTCACCGCACCTCCTTTCTTCTTTGCATTTGTCATGAAACATAACAACGGAAATGAATAACTCCGACATTCAACGACAAATAATATATTTATGATAATTCCATTACAATAACCGCGTCAACAGCCATCTCGATAACGATATCTATACAACATTTATAAAAATTTACAATGATTTTAATATATATAATATATTCTTTCATAACTTTGTACACTGACAACATCATATTCACCAAATTAAGAAACCTTCAAAAAACATATTTATTAAGAATATTACAAAAGGCCCTTTAAAGGTTTTACCAGCGGCTCGAAAACAGTGTTCACATTCCACTTTTCCAATTAAGACAGTTTTTTAAAAATCAATTTATGTGCACGAATAAAATAGAAATCGCAATCATTAAAATTTGATGTTGAAATAAATAGAATAAATAAAACTGAGTATGGGAACATTGTAAGATAAAAATATTAAAAATAATTTTTAAAAAAAGGGGTTCACCCTCTTGGGTTGGAACTGATTGAAAAGGGGGTTCCAAAAGGGAGATCAGGAGGCATTTTCAAGAAAAACACGAACAACGTTTGGGTGGTTGGTTCCTACACTTCAAAACTGTAACATTAAAATAATATTGATTTTCACGATGATGACTCACATATGCTATTTTGTGATAAAATATTGTTTATATAATCCAGTTAGGTACTCGTGAATCCAATGATTTCAAAGCTATAAAATATTTGTCGTTTTCACCGTTATGTAGTTCATTAAGTGGAAATTATGAGAACGTAATGTGATTGAGCAAAATGAATTACTGATCGATGAGAAAATACACTTGTCGAGTAGGCCACTTCGACCAGATAAAGCAAGGCTATGAACCCACACAAAATAAATATGTGAAAGCGGTTTCATACTGGTTATTTCTACTAAATGCAGGGTTATCATAATCACATGGACATGTCGTTCGAAAATTAAATCGTTAGGAGATATCGTCATATTGCATTTGGTAGTGGTGGTATCGGTTTTTAGGAACTCGGCAGGAACAACGCGAATTAGAGGGTAATAGGTGACACCATGATGATTAAATGGGTACAAATACTTGCCGAGGAGAACATGAATGAGGACGAATTTTCATGTACTACATAAAAATTACCATCAAGTTGCAATCGATTCTTCTTCGAACGCTAAACATTTGGGCTGCTGTTGGATGGCTTGTTAGACTTTGTAGTGGCTGAAGGAGACACCCGTCAGATACGGTGGCCTGCAATAAATAAATAAGAAATGTATACACCATGTATAAAAGAAAATGAAAAAACTTCAAATTTTGATTCTAAAAGTAATTAGGAACAAAAAATTGTATGAAAATGACTTTTTTGTTGAAAAAAAAAACCTTGAATTTCGTTTTAAAAACCGCGCTCTTATTTATGGGAAATGTTTGCAAGCTCTAGCTGAAATATGTGGAGCTATCACGGACTGCTGACTATCCCCTGAAAGGTGTTGGAAAAAATCTGAACTAGTCAAATGAAGGGATATCGAGGCAATACTTTAGAATCTAAATCCTAAGCTTTTGCAACTGCAAATGATGGAACAATGACATACATACACAAATGATGGAAATAAGACTATTTATTACATTGTAAGACCTACTTTTACTTTCAAATCAAAGGTTTTTAAAGACAAAAACTGACCCACAGGCAATTCAACCAATTCGTCTAACTCCATCGTTTTACCTTTAGAGTTCAGCCAGAAATTCAGGGGACTCCAGTGTTCATACTGATCCAACATTATGCAGGGTTGTTTGTGGTGAACCTTGCGCTATCGTCGGCAAACATCTCGACCAGGATGTCCGTGAAGTATCTGGCAGTGTTGACGTTGGAATTTTCGCTCTTCTTGATGAAGGGATGTTTCAGTAGAGTATTGTATTTAGGTCTCAGCGTTTCTTCTTTTATCAAACTGCAAACGAGGGGGTAACAAATAGCAGTTAACCACGAAATGGACAAAGCAGTTTTTACAGAGTTTAGGGGCAGAAATGAGCCAAAAAAGCAGTTCGACGCTAACATCAAACCTCATGGAAGTACAAATGTACATCAGTAGAACAGATGCTGAACGGTGTATTTGGTTCTCAGTGACTCACCATGTATCAACAAAGTCGACGAACTCAGTGGAGAAATTGACGTCTGTATTGCCTTTCAGAGTCGGAGGGTCACCATTCACCACCTGGTAGAGCTGCTCGAAGACGGACACCCATTTGGGATAAGGAAATCGGCCTGTCGCCACTTCCATGAGAGTGATGCCTAGAGACCAGATGTCTGATCTCACGTCGTAGCCAGATTTCCTTTGGGGGTCTATGCGTTCAGGCTGGAAAAGACAAAGGCAGATCAAGGGCGGTTAAGAGAGTATATTCCACTATGCACTTTATGTATAGCATAAAGCAGCGCCTGACCCGATGGCAGAAGCGTGAACTTGAGGATTTTTGCGATTGATGTTGGTAGCCTACGTTCATGAATATGACCGCCACGTTCTCGCTGATTTATCATTGTTTTCCCCCTCTTGCAACGGTAGAAAAGGGCAAAACGAACGAAGTAAGTAGTTCCGTTTCCACCACCATGGTCGCTAAATGAGCACAGAATCTGGACTATTATAGTCCAGTAACTATAATAGTTACTGGACTATAGTTACTTTCTGCTGGCTCTCTAAGATATTTCAAATTAATCGACAGAAAAAGTCCTGGGAGGACAGACATTTGATTTCGCAGTTTGGGATTCTGCTTCAGGGTTCAAACTATTGGATTTGTTTATTCATTGAAGGATTTCGGATCACTTACAGCCATATAGGGCCGACATCCAGCGTCCCTTGTTTTGGCGATGGAATCGACGAGCTGACCGGATATTCCAAAATCGCAAAGCTTGATATTTCCGCCTCGATCCAAGAGAATGTTGCTTGGTTTCACATCTCGATGGATGATGTTTAGTTTGTCCTTGAGGTAGTTGAGTGCTCTTACAGTCTGCAATATTGAGATGGATGTCAAGTACTTTGTAGGGATCCACTAATAATATGAAAGAAGTCTTATATCATAATACAAATCCTGGCATCAGCACAGTAATAATTGAATTCCAGTACTTGGATACCTAGCTCTGTTATCTTATGGAAGCTCTGTCAACGGGGACATATTTAAGATATTAATCTTACCGCAACCGATATTTTGCCGAGAATACTCTCAGGTATAGTGCTACCCAATGTGCCGTAAACGTATCTGTAGAACTTGTCCAGTGATGTGTCCATCAATTCCATGCAGATCCAGCAATCGCCCTGACGAAAAAATCCACACGTTAAATGTCAAAAATATTATGGTGTAAATAATAAAGCACAGGAAGAAGCGATTCGATACATCATATTTACCTCTTTAAAGAGGGCTCCGTAGAAAAGAACGATGTAGGGACACTCGTTGGATTTCATTACGACTTGTAGATCCATCAAAAGTTGTTTCTGCTCGATTTCGTCAACAGTTGATCGAATACGCTACGGAATAAAACTTTAAATAAGCAGAAGAAATTGAGTTCAGGAACGATACTGGTACTGCAACGAAATATCTGACAATCGTAATAACCCTGTACACACCTTGACTGCCATCGAAGTCTTGCTAGCGTGGTGAACCATTTTATTCACTGTCCCGAACCCGCCTCGGCCGATTTCACCGAGATCGACCAAATCTTCAGAAGTGAAGCTGTAAACCTGAAACAATTTAACCGGTATTATTCTCAATCCAGCTATTAAGGATACAATCTTTGTGGAAACCGAGAACGTTTGAAATAGGTATTTGAATCAATCAGTTGACATTTTTCTAACTAACCTCGTTTGGTCCAACTTGAAGACGCCCCGTGGAGTGCAAAGTACCGATTCCGAATTTTTCCCTGGAGACATAAATAGTGAGATATTATAGCTGTGAAAGAAAAAATCGTACAAGTCCCTGTAACTCTTCAGAAATTCGTATTTTTGCTAGAGAGCATGGTGTAATCAGTTCCATACCGCATTTACATAACCTGACGAAATACAATCCTCAACACTGTTCCGTTTGATAATTACACTTCTAGGAAACCTGTCATAACCTTATTTTCAGTCGTTTGCTGCCAAGATAGGCCCCTCAAAATGCCAAGATAGGCCCCTCAAAATGACCAAAGGATCGAGTGACTTCTTGAAAGTGATTATACCTATTCACCCTTTTTCTTCAATTTTGGTTTTAATTACCATAATAATGACCTATTTTAAGATTATAGTAATTAAAAATTTATAAATTACATTTTTCTATTTTTGGGCCAATCCAACGAACAAAATGTATTCAAAATGGGAATCACACGACCGTTACAGAGAGGCATGACGATTATAGAACTTGCAGGAGTCTCAAATCAGCACAAAGGCACAATAACACGTCATACCAGGCAAATTAATGCACACAAAACAAATGATTAGCACACAACAAATAAACAATTTGAACAAAGACGATTTTGAGTTCGCTCTATCACGTAAAGATAAACACAAGCAAACAAAAGATTTTTCAAACAAATCGTTGGACTATTCTAGTATGTAATCCTTTCAGTGTTCAACCCTTTATTAGTAGGCATTCAATAATATTGTATAAATATTATATATATTATATATTGTATAATATTATATATTGTATAAATATTGTATATATTATATAAATAACTCGTAACTGTAAATAATTAGTGGGGTATTGATGACACTCATCTTGGAATTGGTACCTTACTAAGGTGATAATATTATGAAACTGTAGTGGTACTAGGACCAATTTGGATGATTTTTTTTGTACCTAGTGATTTTCAAAGTGCAAAAAGAGACTTGGAACCGACTTGTTATAGTTTTGGAATAAATATTAGATATTAGAATGTTGGCCACTCTCCGATTTCTGAGATCATCAGGTCGTTATTTGAGACTTAAGAGAACCAGCAAGTTGCGTCCTGCAGATGATCCCTATCAAATCACCACACACTATGGATGACTTAAAATATAGGCAGGAGATATTCGTTGTTGTTAGTTTATGTAATTTTTGAAAATTCTGAAAATTAAACTTCATCGGAGCGAACAGCAAGACCAAATACAGAACACCACTGGTTGAAATGTTTGGTTACAAATGAACAGAACATGCTCGCTTTTCCATGTTTCATCACAATGAAGAACTCGACTGACCTGCGCCTACGTTCATGATGACGGAAACTGAAAAGTAAACGATTTATGATCAGCACGTTTTCTAAAATATCGTTTTTGAAGATATCAAGAGTCGAACTGCAAGAAAATGAAGGTACAGAGCAACGAGTGAGATGGGGAATATTATTTTAAATTGGATAACATTATATTAAAATGTAAATATTAAGTTGGAGTAAGATCTAAAAATATAGGCATAGCAGTCTGGTACACCTTTAAGAGAAACCCTAATAACTGCTAATATTATTTTTGGCTTTATCCACAAAACTTAGTGGTTAATGGTAAATAATTAATTGCAGTGCCTACAAAGTTGTAACTGACACTTGTGCAATAAACTCCACAAGGTTTGACGTCTTCAGTTATAATATCATTCAATATAAGAGCCACGCCCTCTCTTTCATACCAATGTCGTATTTTGACTTGGTAGGGTGAAGATAATGTCAAAACCTCACAGCTGACATGAACCTGCAAGCTTACAAAGCTCCAATGAGATCCCTTGCGTATTAAACCTTTTCTTTGTCTATAGCCCCAAAAGTAGAATTCAACCTGTAATCGAACATGGAGCAAAATCAGGACAGAAGGTGAAACCGAAACTCACCGAGGCTTTTCATGAGAAGACGGCGACCAAGCGTGAGGTTTCCTGGAGTCAGTCAACACGGGGTGTCGGGAAGTGCTACGTTCCCCGCCGTAATGGTTGGCATTCAGGCTGAACTGGAAGGAGTTGGTGGGACCTCGGAGAGTGTTCGAGTTGGGCGAGCGGTTGCTGTGCCTTCAGATGAAACAAACATCAAAGTTCAACCTCCAAACATAAAGGAATTGCCTCAGCCGAAGAAATTGGAAAATAGAAATTCACATGGTCATAGTAAAGGTAGTACATAAAATATCAAAGTAAAAAAATAAGATGGAACATAACTCCGGATGGCTGCGCTTACCCATGTTGCGGCGACACTGAAATCCCAACATTCGATGATACTGGGAGCCTCAACTCTTTGCGACGATCTAAAAGTAAGAATTCATTCAATTATTAAAATCATTCAAACTCAAAATGAAGGCAATGACAACTGTTCAGAACTCACAGTTCCAACTCAATTCGAACTAGTTTGAAATAGAATATACAAGCTTTTCATTACATTTTATCCCAACTCTACTCAACCTTTCCTCAGGGGATCAGTTAGAAACGGATTAAATCGAAACTACCAGAATAATTGAATCAGTCGTTTCAAAAACCCTACATGTCCAAAGAATGCAGTTGTCGGGTTTTTGCAAAATTACCACCTACAGACAAGAGAAAGCCGATCGTTCCCGTGTGTTTCAAATGAAGTTACATGCGAGAGGACATCCGATAGTTGAGAGAAACCCGACAAGTCTACTGATCTTGGGGACATGTCGGGTTTCTGCTTACAACTTCTGATCCCACAGTTCGACATGGTACATTTACGTTTCGATTACGCTGCTCAGGCCCCGGATCACCTGCGTGGGTCCTACCGCTAATTTCTATGCTATTCACTCTAGGAAGCTGTAATTCGGCATGTAGCCGCGTTAGGAAACACTTTGAGCAGAATAAGGCCAGGATCACCTGAGTGGATCCTACAGCTAATTTCTATGCTATTCACTCTATGAAGCTGTATTTTGGCATGTAACTCCCCCAATACCTGCCTGGTGACGACGCAAAAGCGAATTAGATCACTCGCGACGAGGTTGTGGAAACCCATTTCAATAAAAAACGGAGGTATAGAGTGAGAGAGTCTATTTCCACGAAAATAATGAGTACAATTGTTAAATCGATTTCGACGATTAGGTCATCATCAGTAACAAACATGAACTGGTTCATGTTTGTTACTGATGATGACCTAATCGTCGAAATCGATTTAACAATTGTACTCATTATTTTCGTGGAAATAGACTCTCTCACTCTATACCTCCGTTTTTTATTGACGCAAAAGCCCTTGCCTCCAATACTCAACTTGCTAGTGACGACAAAATCCTCCAATTGTACTTCCAGTTCCAGAGGAAGTCACGTTGTGTTTTTTTTTGAGTTTATTTGTAGGGTGCCCTTCAAAATTTAGGAACATACATACATTCGACATTGACCATTTGTTATTAAGCCGTGACGTGGCACCACTCCCTGGCAACCTGGTGGGGCCCAAACCTATACAGCATTTTAAGTTCT
Organism: Stenodema calcarata; assembly: GCA_963920205.1. Taxonomy (NCBI): domain Eukaryota; kingdom Metazoa; phylum Arthropoda; class Insecta; order Hemiptera; family Miridae; genus Stenodema; species Stenodema calcarata. The sequence continues at coordinate 16,067,462 of OY986061.1, read as the reverse complement.
ATATGAAGACTCAATAACGTTCATCAACCAGAAGACACCCGACATGTCCAATAGAAAGGGTTAATTTCTGAACATCCAATATGAAGAGTTTCGGTTTTTTAAATTCAATTAGTTTCACCACACACAAAACAGCACCAACAGTTTCAGGCACATAAGAACGTTTAAATTCCCACACAAAACATTCGAGGTAGCTATCAAATGGGTTTTTCATTTTCCGACAACTTTGATTTTGTGGACACGTCGGGTTTCTGAAACGACTGATTCAATTTCGTTTAATATTAGGTAGAATCAGGAGTTTGAGTGAGCTCAGGTATTAACGAAATCCATAAAAATCTACTGGGATAACTTAAAAGGATTTCATTAATGTATTTCTTGGTTATTTGAGCTAGTTGTCCAAGTGCGTGGGATTAGAGTATTTCAAAGATCAACAATTTCACGTTTCAACATTAAGCGGGTAAGCCCCCTTTGTATAATTTCATTCCTAAAGCATTTTTCAATTTATTTGCCAATTCGTCACCTTCAACCACTATGCAAGGGCGAAGAAGACTGCGTGGGTGGACTATGAATGAAGTATTAGTCATTCTCGTGACGTAATACGATTTGAATTAAAACTTTCACTACAAGATCAACCAGCAGTCAAATATTGTTCAATTCAAGAAATCGACATTCACACATAGTTACACAGTGAGTCAATCGTACCAAAACGCGCAGGTGCAACGTAAAGAATGTCGATTTATAAATAAACTTGGGTAGGAATGCATAAATTTACCCTGCGGGTTCATGTTGATGGGTCTATTTTCAGCCATCCTCGACGGCAAAGGCCTGGAAAAACGAGGGAAAGGACGGATTTAGCACGTTGCAGTCATTAAGTGTAAACAATTAATTGTTAAATACAGAAGCCGGAATAGTGATAAAAGATAATTTACGTGGTGTAAGTGCGTAATTACCCGGGATGCATGCGTGATGCGTTGGATGGCAACTGTTCCACGATTCAGTATCACAAGAACCTACTAATCACGTAACAGTAGAAAATTCAAAAATAGCTATCACATCATACGCCTGGCATTATGCATGCGTAAAATTTTAGTTGACATAACTCAAATTCAACATCATAAACTGTAACCTAATTGTTTGAAGAGTAAAATCTACCAACAGTGTTGGTCCAACACCAACCAGCAAGCACTCAAGCAATCAAAATAAGTATCGAACAGGTTGTTTGTCATATCGATATCACAAGGAAATTTATCGAACCCGCAATTCAAATTCCAACTCATTTGAATCAATCAAAAGTCGACTTTCTCAAACTTGTCAGCCCGTTTTTTTTTTGTTTTTTTACGGAACTTATAAGAAACGCCATAAAGATAACTCATTTACGTTGTTATATACTGTGAGTTTATTTGGGCTTTCACAATAACTATCGATGTTGATTTCCACTATCGATGCCCTCAAACGATTCTTTGTTGAGACCTTTCAGAAGATTGAGAGAGTGTTTTTCTTTTAGTTACCAGTCTCTATATTTTTCGTCACTCGTGAATCAAAATTTGATTGCAAAACTACTGTATGGACCGTAGATAACCTGTTGCAGGCTGGCAACACTGATCTCTGCCTTCTTTCCATCTTGCCTTGTTTATAAATACCAGCTGAATCGGCCAGGTACCACACATGTCATGTCCAAAGTTTGGACTCCAAGGTGGTTCACCTTTTCTTATTGATTATTTATCCAATGTCTCCCAAAAGCTGATGTTGGGAGACATATTTCACACAGAGAGCAAATATGTCATTCTGGTTATACTTATCAAAAAGGTGGGGTTCAATAGAATTATGTAAAGTGGAGGAGCTCCTAAATATGCGACATTATGATGTTTGTTTACGGACGTAATATGTTTACGATCATATTACGATCGAGAATCGGAAATGAGATAATAACACGACCGTGAAACACCATGCATGTTCCATGTTGTAATTTATAATTTTAGCCGACAGGCTTTATGTCGAGACAACCCGCCGAGTTTTACTAAGTAAAAGTCTTGGTATTTACTGGGCCTGCAGGACCTAGGTTAGAAAATTTTTGCAGGATATCTCAGGCTGCGATTGAAGTTTTAAAATTTTCAATTGAAATGGGGGGGGGGGGGGGTTGTCCGCCACTATAGAAGCGCTAAGATATCCAATAAGAAGAAGGTTACGATGAATTTATAGAAAAATCGAAATTTATTTGAGATCCTGCTCGCTCATTTTACATGTTTCAACTTCGATGTTTGCATTTTGCGGTTGATTAGCCTTCCAAAAATGCCCCCTCGTCTCGTTTTTTTTTTAAATACAAATATTTAGCGACAATTTAAAAAAAAATTTATGAATTTAAAAAATCGGACGAATTTAAATATAGCGAATTTAAAACTTTATTTCAATTGTCTAATCCGATCGCAGCCTGAGATATCCTTCAAAAACTTCCCAATTGGGACGTTAACCTAGGTCCTGCAGGCCCCTAACGAACTTCGCCATAACGAACTATACAAGTATTGATGCTCGTTAGGCATTCATTTAGGTTGTTCTGCTTTCATTTATTATGCTTTTGGTCATAATAGTAACATACTAAAGTAGTAAAAAAATCGGGTCTTGGTACGGTATAAGTACCGTTGTTATAATTAACAATAAAATCGCACAAGATAATCTTATTGCGATGAACAGGTTTTCTTGGGCGTCCCTCTAGCAGGTTATTGGCGGATTTGAAATTAAGAGATGTCTATTGGTTTATCGTGATTTGATAAGTTCATTGTGATATTCCTTTGTATGTAGTGGGTTGGAGCTGGGGGCAAGGAAGGGATTTTCCCTAGATGTCGAATTAGTTGTGACAACAATGATTGATATGGACGAGTGAACTAGGGTCTCTTGCGATTCTAGGGTTGATTACGACAAAAGGGTACCGTACACTCGTTACACATTAACTTGGCATATTCTATTAGGCCTGCTCTTAGCAAAAAAAAGAGAAAAAAAAGCAGAAACATACCTATTTGGGTGTGTGGACAGCGTGCGAATCAGTTGGGTAAATAATAAGACATTTTATTTTTGCAATTTGAAGAACATTCATTCGATAACTATTGGCATTTTAACTTATTAATTAATAAGTTCTTCTCTATTTAATTTGGGATCCAGGGTATTTTTTTAATAAAACAAGTTCATTTGGAGACTCCAAAGATTACGATACACCTCCTGCCCCCATAAAATAGTCTGATCGGAATGCCTGTCTATCTGCGCTTATTCTTTCATCACATTGCATATAGTGCTACTACCTCATCGTTAGTGCATTAAATGCCGTGCACCGCAATAAACTGCTAAACTTACGTCTCTTGAGATCCACAGCCCCGGTTTCCATAGGAGACGGCGACCAAAACAAACTCACGAAATCGATCCCGGGGTGGCACCCTGTTATGAGAATTGCCCCTAGAAAAGTTAACTGCGTAGAAAAACCAATCAAAACAATGGTGATACCATTCGCAGTTTGGACTGCCAACCTCTTTTTGCTCGTTGTAAGTAAAAATTGTGGTTGATTCTATGAAATTTTGTTCGCCTATGCATGCAGATGTCGATTTATTGATTCTAACATCCTCAGCTCACCATAATGCCATTTTTTCATCCCCTTCACCTACTGATCCACAAAATTATATTTTCGATTTCAATAATACTTGCTTTTTATAAATTACCGGACCTTTGTTGGTACGGTCGAATCATGTTGAGCAAGGCAATAACTGTACCTAGTTAGAAAATATTCTTCAAATTCTCTTCTCAATTCTGACATCTCTGCCCTCAATACTGACGTTTGTTGTGCAGGTCATTACATCAATTAAGAATGTTCTTAACGGAATTAAAATAAGTACATTATTCGAGCCCTTGATCAGATCAGTTATTAGAACACTGATAAAACACTAGTAAAATTATTAACACTGATAGAACAGCAGATGAAATTTCCTCTTGATTTCACTTGGCTGGAGCATTGTGCGCATTATTGTGGTTCAACTAAATATCTGCGCCATATAGGTACAATGGGATTTTGATCCTAGTAAAATTATGATGTTGAGCTTGTCAGATATACTTAACCATATTAGAATACATTCCTGAAATTAATTCCCTTATTTAACAAGACTACGTAGCCAATAAATGGTAGGTAGCTATCGTTGTGCATATAGTTTTCTCCGTAGACACTATTTTTGCCATCAGCCTCCATCAATAATCTTCTCCTTACTGTACACCATGAAATTGGGATTATTTTCTCAAATATATAGGTTTAAGGTCGATGGTCAGGTTCTTGTTGCTACATAGTGCCCTTTCATTTACACCTGTTGATTGTGTGTGCAGAATGCAAAGTTGGTTCCATCCAATGACGAGCAGAACGAACTAGTGGCTGGGGTACCAATCGAACAAAAATCATGGTAAGTAACGAAGTCAGTAATAGTGTATTGTGGTAGAAAACAATTCTACGCTAGCATGGAGGCAGTACAACTCTTATTTCTGAAGACGCTTTTTTAACTATTTAGTGTATCTGGAGTCCGGGCTCCACCCATTTCACTGATCACACTCCGCTACATCTCAGGTACTTGGCTAGAGTATTGAAGATGTCTGACACCCGTTCGCCCAAGACAGTCCTGAGAGTGATTGTGAGAAATGGAGTATTTTGGACCGACAGCCATGACTGGTAGGAAGTCTCGGCCTCCCGAACCATTTGGAGTTATTGATCCCTGCTCAGTTCTACGAGTATGTCAATGTTGGACGAATTCTGATCAAGTACAAGGAAGTGATGAAGACTGCAGGATATTGGTGCAGGGTCCTCGATCTCACAACTACATTTTGTACCGCGAGCTGGATAGTAGGGTTAAATGTGCCTCATTTGTGGGCGAGTCTCGAGCCAGTTTGCATGAGGTCCTCTGGCTGTTAAAGGTCCGATGCGAGTTTCTGAACCTCAATGCAGGGCCACACTGTCGGGTGTCGAGGGTGGAGTGCCCCTTGTGGAACCATTTGTTCCATTTCTTCTGTGTTTTCCCAGTCCTCGCCGAGAGAGGGGGCAATCCATATTCTCGATGGGGGTCCGGGGTGGAGGGTGTCGCACGGTTTTGCAGTAAATTCCTTGTAAGCCAATTTCAAAGGTGGACAGTCTGCGTTCCGTTTTTATTTGGGCTGCTTTGAACAACTGAACATGTCCCATTCTAACTGAGGGACGGATTAATTTCATTATCATGTATTAGTATTTCGCATTATTCCTAAAAGTCTCCTACTCCGTCAGGCGGCCCAGAGAACCTTGCCGAATTTGTTTATTTTTCAATTTTTTTATGTAACAGTGTAATTTCTTTTAATAAACAAATTTCTTCTTCTACATCCTTCGACCAACTGAAGGGTGCCAATGTCTCCAAATATCTTACAGTAGGTACCTACTCCATTTCAAAGAATAATTTGTATTCGCTTCTTGGACATGTCTCAGGTTCTACACTCAAGCATTGGCCACTGCCCTGTACGACAACCTTGGGGACATCATGGTTTTCGACGGGGGCACGTGGAACCCATATCCAACGTGCAGGAGCTGTGGAAAATACCAAAACTTCAGAGCGGTTTGTCAGAGCAAAGCGGAATATTTGAATTTGTGAGATGATTTTCTAGATATCTAAACCTCTCTGTGTGATGCACTATCAGAGCTTATTACAATTTCAATATCTTAAAGATCACTTAAATGTATGTACTGTTTTCCGTAATATCAGGTGTGGTGAGTGCGTCGGAGGTAAATCGGAGAAAGACGATGACTACGGTCTGGACTCCTGCGGTATCTGCGGAGGATTGGAAAGATGTGGGCAGATGTCTTGCGAAGACAGCATCGAAGAAGAGTTTGAACCCATCAAAAGTCAGTTAACGCAATAATTCCAACATTTCTGTTACTTAAATGAAAAATACAATTTCTTCAGTTCGAACGTTCTGTTTCTTTTTTTTTCAGATTGCAGCAACGTGATTGGGATTCGTCCAAAAGTCATAGATATGGCTGGTTCTTCTAAGGGCGTTATTCACTTGATTGGGAATGTGGATAAAAACAACTTGATGTGCAGAGTCCACTTTGGTTCTACATCGGTAACAGTTCTTACTGTTTTATGTTTTTGTCCGGTGAAATTTCGAAGAAGTCGATGGTCAAAACAATAATTCATATGTTTCAGGGGGCGGTTAGTGCTTCAGAAACCGATTGGGGTCTGGAATTCGAGTTTGATTTGCCCAAGAAGGAAGGACGACTGGACATGGTCTGCAACTCGACGGAAGGATCCATCTTGACGAACTCGTTGCTGGTTGTAGACTCGAGGAAACTCCAACCTCTGTCCTCCCAAGAGAAGTCTATTAAGTACGGGGAGGAATCCAAAGTACGCATGGCATGTCTGTGTATTTTCTCTATACCGTAGGCACTTGTTTGGGGATCACCAACTGTGATCTGTGCGTTTATGTGTCCTATACAACTATAATTTACGTTTTCTGACTTTTAAGGTGACCTTATCCGTAGCCAACATGATCGCTATGGCGGATTTATTATGTTTTGCCAAAGGCCAAGATGGTTCAGTCCAGTACAAAGCATGGTCCAACAACATACAAGGGAACTCTTTATCGTCGACCGTCTCGTGTGACAGGATATGGCCTAAGAAAGCGGGCAAAATGAAGTTTGGAGTTGCTTATTCTGCAGAGGCCGTGTTAGTACCTTTTTTAGAAAGTTGATTAAATCAAATTTTGTTGATTAAACAAATTTTGTTTTGAACTACCTTTCGGATTTAGTTGCTTCAATGGCGAAGGAGAAACACTGGAACAGTTATGGCGTTCAAATTACAAAAGTCGTAGGACCGGAAAATCTAATTTCAAGTAAAACGCAGATAAATAACATGTCGATTTAGAAGTAGATTCTCCATCTATAAGAGCTGCACGTATCAATTTTTAATGAAAACTATTATTATGTCAAAATATTATATAAGCTACCTACTATATCTCCGTTGTAGAACCTGATGTGTTTTCTAAGGTTCCACTTTGGACGGCAGAGTTGAGGTGACCAGCCAGTGTGGCTACATCTTTTGTGAAAATCTCACTACTTCCTTTAGGCGTAAAAGTTCTAGTGATTCCTTCGAACTAACTTTTCACAAGAATTTTGTTTTTGTAGAATGTTGGCGAGAACTGTGGATATCGAAGTTACCGCTAAAGATTTGAATCTACTCTGGGCCACGGCATCGAAAGACAAACTTGACCTGATTTTCGATCAAGTCCTCGAATCTTACTCAGAGTGTGGAGCCATATTCAAAATTATTTCAGACGAAGGTGAAAGAATGTTGTAACTCGTTGGAAAACGTTACTAATACTCACTCACTCGTTGCTCTTTAAATATTTGTTATTTAATTTGAATCTCTTTGCTTTTGGTGATAGATGCAAAATGTTGGAGTGCAGGAAGTCAAATAAGGGTCAAATTCAAAGGTTCGCCAAAAGTCAAAATTGGTGATACGTTGGAGTTAACAGCTGCCAGTGCTTCAACTGGTATCCCTGATACCTTTTTTGTGAAAATCGGTGGCAATCGTGTAAGTTGTGTAATATTGAATGAAATTCTTGGATTAGTCTTGTATTGGGCTTTTTGAAAAACAAATTTGCGCATATGTACATATGGAGAAGATTTTATGCGATCTGCTCACACGTTTGTTGCCAGGTATCTGAATCACTGGCAAATTTGGAAATCAAAGGACCAGATACGGTTTGCAAAAACCAGAAAGTTACGTTCGATGTGGACGGAAGCAGCGTTAAATGGTCACTCGCTGTTCCCAATACTACGGCATCTGTTGGATCCATGACCGCTGGCAACAGACAGAGGAAGAACATGATGATGTGGAGGAACGTACGGGAGACGAGGAGGATGATGAGAGCTGAAGGGGCTGGCAACCAGATGAGCCTCAATACCACTCTTGTGAGCATACGAAGAACTGTTTGGTGAATGAAGTGAAATGATGCCTGACAAACCCACTCTTGAATACAAAACTCAATAAGTACCCCCGAAACAGCTCTTCTACAGATTTATCGTTGGGTTTCAGCTAACAGCTGGCGCTGAGTATCAGATCAAAGCTACACTTCCTGATGGACAAGGCAAACCTCTGACGGTCACTAAAAATTTCAAAATCGCGACAGACAATGGTGGCCAACCGATGATCAAAGGGCCTAGCAACCCAACTTGGACGAACGAAGCTCTGTATGAGTTGGATGATCCTGCATGCAGCCCTAAAAGTGCTGACATTAAAGTGAGCTTGTGGTATTAACCACATGATTACCCATATGTTGTAGTAATTTGATTTCAACCAACTCTGGCCATCCCTAACCTTATCCAGAAGTAAACTAACTTGTACCAGTAAAGTGGGTTTTCTATCAATATAGTTTGCTGCTGTTTCAATATAAAATTGACTGACTTAATGCCGCGATCCAGAATGAAGCCTCAACAAACTCTTGAGGCGGGTTTAGTTGATTAATTTATCATTCAAGCAGTAAATATAGTTTTTCTCTCCAGTACGAATGGGTGGTCGGCACCGACAACAAAGCTGTGGTACAACAAAGTGGATCCAAAATACATTTGAAACCCGGCCTTCTGTCTTCCAACACAAAATATAACGTTACAGTGAGGGTTCTGAACGACTCCCAGGTCATTTCTGAAGTAAGTAACTCCTTCGTTTTTTATTGGGGTTACTCCTAACGTTCAATTGATTGTGATGGTAACTGTGTGCTTTGTGCAGGTAGCTATGGAAGTTCTTGCACAGCCTGCCACGCTCAAAGCTGCTACCTACTTGGACGAAATCGTTTTTGGAACAGGCCACAATGTAGTTCTGCTTGGTAATTCAGAAATTCTCTCGACCAAATCTGTAGGAGCAAAAGTGAGTTTGCTGTTTGAGCTCTTTGAATATTGTTAGCTCGTATATTTTCATTGAACTTTTCGTTTTCAATACCTACATAATGTCTGACAGTTTCATAATTCTGTTGTAGTACCGGTGGAGTTGTAAATCAGAAACTGGCTCGTGTTTGATGCCTGGCAAAGAACAGAAGTCAATTGAAACGCTAGGAGGCTTTGATGGTAGCGTTTTGGTGCTGCCTACAGGTTCCCTCCCTGTTGGAAAGTTAGTAGTTTTGAATCAAGTTATTTTTATGTAAAATTAACTTCGAGTTTTGACTGCATCTCCTCTTCTACTGACTCTGCAGCTGACTTCTATCAACGTTTCACATCATATGTTGTCTACTTTTCTCTCTGTTCCAGGTACGTATTTACACTAAATGTATCGCTCTCTTCCGGCGAAAGTACGTCGAAAGCCACTCGAGTCCTCATCGTACCAGGGGAACCCACTCTCCTATCGTTGGTTTCAGTGGATTTCGAGGAAAATTTAAAAATCATTCTCCAAGCCAAGGACGTCATCGGAGAGTGCGAAATTAACTTGGAGTCACTAAAATCAATTAACACGAGTTATTTGGAACTAAGTGAAATGGTATTGAATAACATTCCAGCCATTTTATGTTTAGCTATGCTCCGTTCTGTAACCTGTGGGTCCTATAAGAGTTGGTCGTTTGACAGGTGGAAACTCACAGATTGAAAGGCGCACCCAATAACCCTCAAAGCAAAACACTTCTACTTGATGTTCCCTTCGAAAAACTAGTGTATGGATCTTCTTATAAGTTCAGGCTCACAGGTGACTGCGGAGCTCTAAGCCAGAGTTGGATTATTTTCACGATCCCAGTGCCTGAAAAATCTGCTAGTTGTGAGCTCAAAGTAAGACCGTTTTTTTGTGCATGCAATTCCTCTATTTAACCCTCCAGGGCACACAAGTGTCAATTCGAAACCTACATCTGTTCTAGCGTATATTTCAGTGCAGAACGAGGTCACATACAATGTTTGCTGAGTTTGGGGTTCTGCTTCCATATTTCAATGTTGCCACCATCCTCCAAATCCAAGCTGGATCAGTACCCTTAACCCACACCTTCAACCTCTTTATATTCCTGATTGCAACTCTAATTTTTGTAACAGGTGACCCCCTCGAATGGAACATCTCTATCAACTGAATTCACCTTTGAAGTCACCGACTGCTACCCAACAAACCCAATTTATAGTTTTGGCTACCTCCGTGGGGACTCTGCATACTACTTAACGTCTACTTTGGACCCCCAAAAGAAGCTTTTTAGCTTTCCAGGTACCTCATCTCATAAATCTCCACTACACATGAAATAATATTGATCGTGATTCATTCATTCGTGGCATTCTGACATATTTCAGGTAATCTGAAGCCTGTAATGAAAATCTGTGAACCGGATAAAATGTGTGCAGTTTACTTTGCTGAAAACATCACTGTTGAGATGGCTCCTGTTGATATGGAAGCTGCCAGGTTGGTTTTTCATTGACCATACCATTCCTCTGTGGTTCTCGTACCTGCAATTTCGTCAAACTGTATTATCAATGGCTGAATCCTTAAAATGGTTTCATGGTGTTAATTATGTTTCCGTTATTGTAGAGCCGTCATGGCCGTTATGCCTGACGATCTGAGTAGCGGACACTTCGAAGAGTTCTTGGGAACAACTGCTCTCCTTTTGGAATCATGCTCAGGAGAACCAGACGTTCTGAAAAACGTGTCGGACGCCATTTTGCAAATCATCGTAGACAAGATAAAAGAAGCTTCCGCTGAGTAAGTGCACATGTAGTACTATTTAATGACTAAATTATTCAATGAAATAAATTAACTCACATAACAATAAATCCTACTATTCTCGCAGAATAGACAAAAATGGTCAAGTGACATCGCAATCCTTGGATCTCCTGCAGTGCGCCTTGGGCGTCGTGAAAGCTGCAGACGGCTCAGATGAAGTGATCACAGCCATACTTGAGTTCCGTGATAAAATTGAAGAAAAAGCCAAAACATCCTCCGGTAAGCTACGTAAAAGTTGTTACAAATTATTAGTTGCAGGCTTTTCTCTGCCAGATTCGTATATCAAACATCAACCAAAACCAAATGGTATGAAATTGACCACCAGCCCCAAAGCTCTTTAGTGGGATGAACAAATGTTGTAGTGAATTGATATTAAATATCAAGTCACTACAAAGTTTGTTCATCAAATTTTGATTTTAAGGCTTCAAATGGTTTGGAAAATTTGTCGGTTCTATCCATTTTGGGACATTTTGAGTCCACCCTAAAGGTCAACATTTTGAATATTTATAAAGATTTTTATATGTCTACCTATATTAACTACATAAAAATTCAAAAGTTCAATGACTTGCTAGGTATTTAAGATGAGAAAAATGGGTCAAATTTGAGATTTGTGGGTGAAACCTACGTAAAATTGTTTATGAGCTCACGAATTGGTAGATACTTGGAATCAATGAGTCGATACTAGGTCTTCTAATTTCGTTGTTTTAAATTCAGTGATATTTCTATCTAGTGTACTATTTTTTCGTTTACATAATCCACACTCATTGTGATTTTCCAAGAAACTGATCTACCTGACAAAGGGTTCAACATCCGGAATAAGAGGTCAATCACTGTATCAAAGAGAGACACCGAAGAACAGAAAACGTTGAATAAGGTTATTAAGCACAGCAATTCCTTGTGACTTGTATTGACTCAAAGACGATCCTACGTAATTGCGTGTCCTCATACTGCATTTTGTGATGTTTGTAGGTTGAATCGTTTTTGAAAACGTTCGCAACAGTGACACAACAGCTGAAGGATCCCGTCAAGTTAAAAAACGAAACTGACAATCATTTGAGGAAAACGCCTAACTACGTTTTGGACTTGTGTAACTTAATGAAGCAAAACGCCAAACGTGTACATGTTGGTGAGTTATTGAACGGTTATGATTCATCAACCCGGCCAAAAAAAGATATACGATAGATAGATATAAGATAGATATAAGATAGATATAAGATAGATATACGATAGATAGATACAATAGATATACGAAAGAAACCGATATAGAATTTCAAGACTAGCACCTCGAGAAGTGTTCCAAAATACGTTGCATTTTTATTCGTCACATAGATTTTAGAATTACTCCCTGCACTAAAGACATAATATATTATAAGACATATATGTCTTTAGTGCATATTACGCATGTTAAAAAGGTTTGAACGACAAGTTCCGTTTAAAAATGATAGGTGATGTCAGGAAAATGTCAGGTGATTTGACAAAATAAAGTACTTGCAGGTCATGGGCCTATTGGCCAAAAGCCTTTTGAGAAATATGTAAAATCTATGGAAACGATCACAGTAACATTGAATTTATATAAACGTAATATGTGTTCTTACGTTTCAGAGTCCGATGTTGCTGAAATTACGGCAGTCAGGATTGTTGTTGGCCCAAAGAACAACAAACTAAATGTGACAATCCCCGAATGTTTGGATAAATGTTCAAATGCTTCAGTGCAAGTAGGTGTTTTGAGATATTTCATAATGGGATTGCGATGTTGTTTATCTCTCAATGAAACGTTTGTAATATTTATTTTGTGTTTCTCTCAGATTGTTATAGCGCAACAGTTACTGGAACAAGTGAAGACCCCTGATGGGATTTGTTTAGGTTTGAACTTTCTCAAAGACGACTATTATTCCAAAACAAGAAACGTCTCGTCTGAAGCGAACATAACAAGGTTGGTTTGGTTTGTAGGTGTTGGTGTAATTTATTGTTCTCATATTAATTACTGGTACATCGTTCGGCTCAAATCAAATTTCAGGACATGAATGAAATTCGTATCTCATTAGAGTTGGGCAGGTTGTTGTTTCACTCCCAAAATTTTGATTTACTCTGTTTCTACACATTCAAAGTGCACCATCACCGAATATGATCATATTATGATCGTACCCTCACCAAAATACCTTCTGAAGTAACATTGGTTTTTTTCCCGTTCTAGGTGGAGTGGTCTCTACCAACCATTGCTATTCAAGTACACGGGAGAGAAGGCAAACCAATTTACGTACAATGAATCTCACGCTTTTCAAGCCACAATCCGCATACCGATTGACAATGCAACTTATCCCAATAAAACACAATTGAAAGTTAGTATGAAGCTCTTCATATACCTATCACTAGGTAGGGAATGTGGTAAAAAGGTTTAGACTTTTTCTTGCTTCCGCCAATTTGTGTCCTCTCCTCGATTTCTGTTGCCTTTGCTTTCAAATTAACTCCTGCATTATCAATTTTATGCTAAGATGTCAAAATGTTATTATTTTCAACCGATTTGCATGTTACAGTGTCACTTGTGGAAAAATGATTTCGGGTGGAACTTCAATCCTTGTACTACCGTGAAGCTGGTGAGTTTCAGCAACGTCCAGGCTATTGAATGCAAGTGCCCATTTCCTGGAGTTTATGCGTGAGTACTATGCAGCAATTGCCTGATGGTTAATGAATACTTGTGATGTGATCATGTGATCGTTGGTGGGAGTTTCGAGCAGGTTTTTGGTTTGATTGGAATGAATCCTGTTGGAGCCTGGTGGCTTATATTTTTAATAGATCTCTCGGGTCTCCAGAATGTGTGTACCGTGTTTTTGAGGGGCCATACTGAAGCCATACAATAATGGAAGGAGATTGCCCTCCAAAAGTAGTCGTTCCAAAACCTGAAGGAATCACCTAATTGTCTTGTTGTTTCCCAGTGTGTTTGCTGTTCCGAAGACTGAGCCAGCCAAAGTCGTCCCCCTTCCGCTGCCAAAAACAGAGGTAACCAACGTGACGACACAACCGACTCAGCCAAAGGCGCCTCCATCTACAGCTATCCCCACTACAGCATCACCTACAACTATACTAACAACTTTACCTACAACTGCATCTCCAGTTCCAACGACTCCGAATAAGACTGCAGATATGATAACGACTACCATGCCGACTTCAACCACAAATAAACCGACAACTGTCGCAACATCCACAGCAATAACACCTATCCCAACCTTAACTCCTGAAAACTACAGGGTGGCAGCTTCGTTCATGTAAGGCAAACCTGTTATTTCTTAATTCTTAATTTCTTATCATTGAGTGAAACCGTATCGCTGTTAGTAGTGAGTTGATGACACTTGATTTGCAATTCTAGCCTCGTGGAATCCTGGGTAATCTAAAACCTCCCATTACAGGACATATTATATCAACATCAAGCTTTTCCAACGCCATCATTTCCCTACACCCAGCACCTGACACCTAGTCATGGTTTACGACTATAAATGACATCCAATAATGCTGTTGCAGGATCAATGAAAAGTTTAATGAAACAGTCGGAGTCAAGAAGCACGAGTTTGAGAACACTATCAAAACACAACTCATCAGCTCTGTGCAGATTCCAGACCAGGCCAAAGTAGATGCCGTAAATAGTAACGGTAAGTACCCTTTCAAAGATATTTTCTACTGCAGCGCGAGTTTGTTGAACCCAATTATGGACATTGCATGCGTCACATTATTGGTAGCTTGCAGTACTCTGTTCTGCACCTCAACTTTTCATAATTTTTCGTGTGCCAAAGAATGATTTTTCGATCAATCGTAGGTTGAAATTGTCACTGATGACTATTTATTCACTCATACGTCATGGTTTTCCGTTTTTCCCAGAGAACATCAAAGTGGTGGTTAACATGAGGTACGCTGAAAAGACTGATATGTCGAAGCTACAAAAGCTTTTGAATAGTGGGGAGCTAAAACTGCGTGGACTGAACAATACGGAGTTGAAGGTTCCTAAACAGAACCTCGAGCTTGTACTGAAGCAAAAAGATGGTGAGTATGAATATTACTCATGAATATAGTCTCAGTAGTTCAGCACTACCAAGGATTTCAGGGATGTAAGAGATTGCCCTCAGGATTCGGAGTTCCAGTAGGGGAGCGGTTTTTCTCTTGTTGGCTGTTGCCCAGGTAAGACTGGCTGGAAGGTGAGCAGAAAGTGGTGAACCGATATCCCAAGCAAAAAGAATGGGACAAGTCCTGAATGGTTCATAGAGATCAACGTAAGAGCAAAGGAGACATATCTTGATTCTCCAGACCACAGTATTTTTACCTATGGAAACAAATCTAGGCCCTGTTATAAAAATCAAATCGATGTAAACTGTTATAGGACGATCATCCACATTTGCTGTAGTTTCAACGGCCATATTCATCTCACTGGCATTCGTACTGGCGATATTGATGAGCGGTATGTTCTTGAAATGGAAGAGGCAGCAGCGAGCTCTTAGTTTCGTGCAGGTAAATTATCCACTCATTCAACATTTTGAAAGCACTACTTTTTCAGCCCTTTCGACCATTTTCAACCTAACAATAATATTGCGTTTTCCAACACAAAATTGACGTTGTACAAATTTTTACGTTCCAGAACATGGAAATCAGCGCCCCAAAATATCTTCGGTTGCATGAGACAACATCTTTTGAACGAATCGAAGGGGGTTATGGAAGCACAGAAAACTTACGTTCAGGTAAAATAGAGATATCGGAATTCAGAACTAACCATATTAAAAATGAGCAAAACTCATCTCGGCGATTTCACAATGGATACACAA
Organism: Stenodema calcarata; assembly: GCA_963920205.1. Taxonomy (NCBI): domain Eukaryota; kingdom Metazoa; phylum Arthropoda; class Insecta; order Hemiptera; family Miridae; genus Stenodema; species Stenodema calcarata. Next base: position 16,051,942 of record OY986061.1, on the reverse strand, counting down.
ATGGATTTATTTTGTCTCCCAGGTGATTTGGACTCCGGAATTGTTCTAACAGTCGACCCAAATCGGATGTCAACAAAATATCACACAGGAAACAGCTCTAGGTAAATATGCATGATGTCGTTTTTGTCATATTTTTTAACCATGCTACCATGACCAACAGAAAAGAGGGTTATAATGTAAATCAAGAAGTAATTTTATGGTGGGTATCGTGAACAGCCAGTTCGATCAGTAGATTGAAATGTACCATTCTGTTACAGCTCAGTGGCTTGAAATGGTACATCCCCAAAGCCTTTGGACGGAACAGCCTTAACCGCAGTGCCTATTTAATTATCTTCTGCTGGAAGTGAGATGCTTCAAGCTAATTATTTTCTTGTAAATAACCAAAGAGAAATATTTTGAAAGGAAATATCGAGTTACCTTTTTGAAGCTTTCTGAAGGAGTGCAATATTATTTTTATGAATTAGATAAAGGGAGGATCTGTTCTTTGTTCAAAGCGACGTCACAGCATTTTCTTCTTTGCACATGATCTGACTCCTGACTGGCAACATATCACAAACATACAGTACTTACTAATCGTATGATTTGTTACAGTATGTATTTTCGTATGAAACTGTTTAGTGTAAATGGAATTTACCCGTACGTCTAGTTATTGTATTCAATCAACTGCAGAACGGATGATTAAATCATTAAATTTTGTCTTTCCATATCGCTTATAATCTATTCTGTTATTATCACTTATCTTTGTACCCTTTGAATTTGTCCAAGAATATTTATTGGCAATTTGATTCTGTTGGTATACGTAATAAATGATTACCTAATTGGAGACCCTTTTAAAAAATGATTCTGCACATTACCTCGTTTCATTCAACTTGAGGGAGGTTATATACAGCTAGAAGGTTCAATTAGCGGACATAATTTAGGAATGGCGTCATAGTAGTGGAGTTGAAAAAGTTACCATATCAAGTAGGTGAGGTTACTGTTTTCTAATATATCCACTGTGAATATTATAAGTAGTTCTTCAGTACATTCTGAATATGTAGGTATCCACATATAACCTAGATACATAGTTTCACTGGTTATTTATGAAGTCAGGACTTGTAACTTGGATTATAGTGGTTATGGATCCTTTATTAAACGATGGATGAGGAATCGTTAGTTTTACCTAATTTACTTCACTATTATGGATTTGATGAAATGTTTGATAAATGTCCAGAAAAATACCAATTATAAAAGCGTTTGGGACCTTATCTGCAATATAAGCAAGATGATGTACTGATGTGTCGAACTATTTTTACTTTTTACTGTTATTTAGCTCTATGACAGTTGTTAACATTTTAGGTTATTTGAACAACTTATGTAAACTTGTGCTTGTTGGTATTATCAACGTTGTACCTTTACTTGTCTGTGTTTGATGCTAGCATTGGTATCTAATATAATAAATCTCATTATATTAACTGGAGGTCTAGATAATCCACGAATCCCCCCCCCCCCACCACCCCCGTTACTACATTTTTCAACAGGTCTCTTGGATCAAGTATTTCATAAGTATTGAGAATTCAACAGAAGCTTTATATTAATCATTAAAATATAATGCAATGAAATATAATACATAAGAAAATCTGTATATGCGTAACAACTGTTCTCCAGTACCTTTTTACAACTTGAGCTTTTTGGCTTTGAATTTATTCTTCTTATCATCTTCAGCTTGTCGTTTGTTGCTGTCAATATGTTTTTTCGCAGTGTTTTCCAACTGCGTGAAGAATGAAGTGGACGATTTGAGTGCAGGATCGGCCATTTTGAATTTCCCTTTGCCAGATCCTGGGGTAGCCGTTTTGATGGTTGTCGCCAATTGGAGTTTCTTGAATTTCTTGATTTGGTGAATTTTCTTTTTTCTTCTCTCCCGTTTCTTATCAGTTTTTGTTTTCTCCGAGGGCGCCGTGATGTCCTTTTTGAGGTTACCTGCAACCTCACTGGGAGCGAGGAGGTTTGCGCTGGTTAGAGCATCTTGGCCCACCTGAAAATAATCGGTAAGATCTATTATTAACGTCCACATCCACTGTAAACTTATCAGTCCCAGTATGTTATCTGTACCTACGAACGCCTTTGTGATAACCTATTAGTACTGAACGATGACGTTATATAATAATGCTACCAACTACCATGAATGCCTTCCCCAACCGTGAATGGTGAGGAACCAGAAGAAAACTGGATATAGTTCAAATTACCTCTTCTACAGTCACTGCAGGCAGATTCGAGACGATTTCGACTTCCGTCAGTCTCGGGGGTGGAGTGTAATGAAGATTTGACAAGACGTCCAACTGGGCGAACAGCCGAGCAAGCCTGGCATTGATATCCTTTTCTTGATCAGTCAGTTCAGATGCCGGAAGAGCAGAAGTAGGTACAGCGCCTGAAATCGTAACAATCGTGTATGGAAAGGGGAAGGCTCCTGTGTGAGTAAGTAGTTTCTAGGAAATTTCTGCAGGTTTGGTGTTCATAAATAAGTCGAAAGAATCGTTAACTAGTTAGGCTTATAACACCGCCTCTGTACGCGACCTTCAAAGAAACTTTCCCTCTCTGTGTTGACCTGTCAATTCAACTCTCGGCGGGACCAAGTCAGAACATGTTTACCATCTGGCGCCCACAGTGATAGATCTGTGATTCACAATAAATCTGCAGTTTTCTTTACTCCAAACTTACCTTCCACTTCCGCTTTGGCTTTGCTCTTTTGCTTGACGTATTCCTGTTCGTAGACTTCAGCCAATGACAGCTTGCTCTTCTCCTGGTCGAGAACGATTTTCTTCTTCAGCTCCGAAGGAGCCTCGACCGGTTTGATCTTGCGAACCACGTCGTCAAAGACCTTATCTTTGATTCTCTTGAGGATGACATCTTCGAGCTTGAGGGTAACCTCTTCGGTTATCACGGGAGCTGGCCGCTGAGTCATGTCGTACTCCAGCACTTCGCTCAACAGCGAATTCACAGGACGCACCGAGGCGTCCAATTCACCTGTAACAGATTGGATTATGAATAACTTGTAGCATTTGTAGACATTACCTACGCGCAGCAAGCCAAATAGGGTGTACAAATTTGAACTAAAAAATAAGAATTGCATTCACATTGCAGTAAATAAAAATTGTGTTCTTAGTATTTTTAGAGGAAAGCAAAGAGAATCAACACTATGCAAAATCTTCCATTTCAAATAGGAGTGACGAATTCTACCTTGACATTGAAAGGACAAGTTGTGTGCAATACCCTCAATACAGATCCAGCATAGATATCCGGAACAAGTGTGAAAAAACAGGGCAAGTAAGTGTTTTATTATTTGTAAGGGACACACTGGGGTGGAAGGTAATGAGCTAGCAGATGGCATGACAAGAAAAGGGGACTCCACAACTTGTGTGGGGCCGGAATTAGTCTTGCTAAATGCTCGGTGGGATCCTCCTTGGGAGAATGGGTGAGAGATGGGCATAGGAGGCACTGGGAAGACATCCCGGCACAAACTTTCGGGAAGTTGAATATGGCAGCACTTTGTAGGACAAGGACTTCAGAAGCACTGGAGCTGCCTAAGAGAAAGACGAGACTCCTGGTGGGGATGCAGATGGGGCACATCCGGAAACATCTGCACAGAATCGGAGTATACGTGGGAGATCCGTTGTGCAGGCTTTGTGGACAGGAAGATGAAACTGCACCTCATCTCTACGAGTGCCCAGCATTTGAAGGTCTACGATACAGACTCTCCAGATCTTTAGTACCAGAAGTGTAAGGACTCACCCCAAGTCCCTGTCTAATCTAAGTGTTTTAATAAGCCACTAACATAGTAATGAGTTTACCTTTCATTTGCCAAGGTTTCTCTCCCAGTTGTTTCTCTTCCATCTTCCGGATTTCCTCGTTCATTTTCTTCCTGGACCGCTCGTAGGAAGACAAAGGACCTTCTTCCCTGGCTGCCTCTACAGCTTCTACTGCATCCCAATTATCGTCTTCCTCGAGCTCTGAATAAAAAAATAACAAATTTCATTTCAGTTAGAAATGTACTGTAATTTGTACCTACCTACTTCCACCATTTACGGAACAAACTCTTTGGGTTAACAAGTAGAAGCTATCTATGAGAGTGAAGGGATAGGATGCTTTATAGACATAAAGAGGAAGAAAAAAATCTTGGCTATTGTAATCCACGGATTACTTGATACGGCCCTGAATTCGGCCAGAGAGGGGAAAATATAAATACCAAATTTAGATTTAATTAAGAAATCCCTGCAAACCCATCTGGCATAATATGCATATTATGTTTTCAAAGAGAAGATACGAACCTTGCTCTGGCAGACTGCCGTCTTCCGAACCGGATTCATCACCGGGGATATCCTTTCCGAACAATCCATCATCGCTCTCATCCTCCGAATCATCTTCATCAATCTCCGAATCGGAAACTGCCGTATCAATCCGTTTCGTCTTGCTTTTCTCGGGACCTAATTCGTCCTCCGAACTCCCATCTTCACTCGCGCTTCCATCGATTTCCTCGTCGTTCGGACTCGGTTCTTTTTCGACTTTTTCACTTCCTTCGCATACACGAAACAGTACGTTCGTCACTTGTGTCTCCGAAAATGCAATCTGAGGAATGAAAACGCTCGTGGCTTCCGAACTCACCAAAGCGACCTGTTGGAAATGCTGTTCGAGATCGAATCCTTTGAGCAGTTCGACTTCTGGAAAAACGCCCTTCGATTTGAGTCCGTCTTCGATGTTTTTCACAATAGTAGAGTAAAAGTCTGATACAGTGCTATAACTGGTGTCTTTTGCTGGATTTTTCAAACCGTACAACGCTCCAGGGGATGATTCCGGAATGTCACAAAGCTTCTCGAGGGAATCACACAAATCCTCAAGAAATTCATCGCCCATGATGATTTTTGATTAACTACCAAACGAAATACATCTGTTACTCACTAAAGGGAAATCTAAGGTGTTTATGAGACACAGAAATCAATTAAATTTGAACCAAAGCATTCTGATTTTCAGAGGAATCGCAAAAAAAATATCCACATGGGAACGCGAACGTTAACGTGACTACAACAAATCACAACTTGTGTTATAAGACAATGTCACCAACTTTACCTGTTTGTCATCTATAAATTTTTCTACTCTTCTTCCTCTCCAAACCCAAAACAATCGTCATTCCCAGTCTAAATTAAACGTAAACGTATTAAACGTAAATCCCAGTCTTCAAAATCATCGACTGTTCCAATCAAACACTGATCAAAATCATCCATGAAACAATTCAACTTCTCGCTCGTTATTTCAACTCTAAGCCGAGGACAAGTAAACAAAGAACCACATACACACTCTTTTGGCTGGTCCTGATACTGCCAACCAAGGAGTCTATAATACCTGGAGACGCGGCCGCGCGCTCGCCGAGACTACCAAACCCGTCCGGGCGTAGAGCTTTGCCGAGCGGCCGCCAGGTGGCGCGTCATTCGCTATGGCGATTGCCGGCGCAGGCCACCATAGGCAAGCATAGGGAAAGAGCACTCCTGATTGTATTGTGTTAGTGCTGTATTGTTTTATTCATCACAATATGCCGTACTGCTTTGTGCCTAAGTTACAGGGTGGATCCTTGGGGCAAGGAAGTATTTTGAGTACAATAAGCTGCCTAAGCTGCACTTTTTTCAAGCACCTGATGAGGTAGGTCTCCGTGGCATATATCTTTGTGCTTCCACATTATGTTTCATTTTGAATGGAAGCTCGAGCAGGAGATCTGTACAGACAATATCTGCTGTCTTTGAAAGGCACTGTGAATATATATTACTGCAACAAGTGCTCAAGTAGCGTTTTATATTTAAGTATTTAATGAGTAGGTTACTCAGCAAAATTCCTCTGTGTTTTTTGTTGTGTTGGACGTTGAGTATTTATCTCCTGTGAAATTAAATCTTGTAATTTGAGGACACCAAACGACACGACTTCCCTGGTTGAAGTATGTTTTCTAGTCCAAATACTTATTAGTATCATCGCGGTTTGTCAAAACGGGACGAATCCCACCGTAAACGAGCGGGAAAGTTCGAGCGGTTTTGCAAAACGGTACTGTTTCTTTGTGTTTTTCCAAAACGGTACAAAAATCCTTGGGGGACAGATCGGAATATGTCTTTCAACAACCTGTCTATCGATTCTCATTGTATAATCTCAAAAAAAGAGAAGAACAAGAATAAGGCGGCATAGTTTGTTTTGGTCGAATATTTTGAGTATACGTCCAAAGTTCAGAGAAAAGAGCGCAGTTTGTTGTTTCAAGTTTTAGGATGGTTCAAACAACGCGTTTCTCCGTATCATTTTCTGTTCGTTTCGTTTGCAATGAGCGATCCGGAGTTTAATTGTCCTGTTATGGATGTTAACCGTGGCCGAAAATAGCGGAAGCCTAAGGAAGAAGAAGGGACGGATTCCGATTCCGATATCAAGCATTGCGGGTGTTGGTTTTGTTAGAGGTTACAAACTTTTCGATTTATTTTTTATTAAAAAGATTTTATTATAACAGTATGACTATATTTTATACCTATTAATCTTTTCCAACAAATTCGATTGGAATTAATTAGATTTCCACTTTTAGAATTAGAATATTATTATTAGATATTCCACTTTTATTTAGATTTAATCTAAATAAAAGTGGAATAAATCTTATTTTGAATTAGATGCACCAAATCCATGGAATAACTCTTAACTTAGAGTGAAAACCCTCGCGAGTCGGAGTGAAAACTGTGTTTAGTACCGTTTTGCAAAACCGCCCCATTTTTCAGGTTCATTTTCAATGGGATGGAAGTGATGTTGGTATAATTTTGATGTATAGACATAATCTAACCATTGAGTAAACAAATAAGAAAGAAAAAGGTTTTTCGTAACTCAATATGCTAAGGGCTGACACGTTTTTTTCGATTTCTGAAAATTCACTTTTTTTATTAGTACCCTTTTGCAAAATCGCGCCACAATTCATTATATTATTTTTCAACACAAATAAGTAGAAAACATGCTTGAACTTCAAACTATTTTCCCCCACACACATAAATGAGTTAGTGTAGTGTGAATTGTAACTGCAAATGAAAGGCCCCAGGTAAGAACTGCTCTTTCTACTTCAGTTTTTCTCGGAACCCGTGCATTGACTTCACACCCATTAATTTTAAAATATGACGAGATAAATGCGATGTAAGCAGACCGCATCCCACCTAGTCCCATGCTACGCAGTGCCGGAGTATCGCCATAGCGAACGCAGCGCCGCGCGGTGGCGGCCGGTGGAACTCCTCCGCACCTCCGCCGCTGGTAGTCGAAACGGACGGGCCGGGAGCGCGGAACCGTGCCTCCAGGTATTATAGACTCCTTGCTGCCAACTGTGTACAATTTTACACCGATTTCAAGTTTTGATGATTTACACGTACATAGTAGTACTTAGGAAATGAACTCTTAATACCATGGAAATGGAAGGAAGGAAGAAGACCGATGTTTTGGATTTGTTTAGGGCCAAAGACGTTCTGAATGTGTGTGCTCCTATGGTCAGATACAGCAAGTTGGTTTTCGTTTGATTTATTTTTTCAATATTACTATAATAATAAAGACTGCGTTGTGATTAGGTGGTCGGGATATAATCTGAATCATACTGAATGATACGCTGTAAGTTGCGATTTTGTCGTTGGTACGATATGAACCCAAGTCATGTCGAAATATTGTACTATCTCTGGTACTTCTGTTGTTCTTTATGGTGTACATTACGTCGATTTTTTCACCTGTTAGTTCGGGTCTCCTCAAAAACTTTGATTTCCGATTCAACTCTATGACATCAAGTTCATTTCTCGATTTATTTGACTTTGCTAGGTTGGAGTTTCGGTCTCTGGTACGCAAATATGGTTGTGATCTGTGCTTCACTCCCATGATCATGGCTGATTCGTTCGTCCAGTCATCCAAAGCTCGAGATAATGAATTGACTACTAGTTCAGGTAAATGTTGTTACTGTCGTTAGTAGTGCTATTGCAGTGGGCTTGAGGAATTAGTGAAATACTATGTGAGCAACATTTTGTCAACTGTTTTCAAGAAAACCAGTGGCACCTTATTCAACTACTTACGTCAGGGAGTAACAATGTTTTAATGAATCATGTTGCTCGTTTGTTCAGGAGACACTCCTTTGGTTGTACAGTTTGCTGCTAATACGGTTGAAGATTTTGTGAGCGCAACCGAACTCGTTTCCCCGTGAGTACCTTTTGATTTATGACATTAACCTAAAAATCCAATGGTTCCTATAATTTAGCTGATTTAGTCAAACCTAATCATCAAGTGACCTCTGCCATTTGTGGCAACCAACAAATCCTCTCGTTTCCGACCTAAGATTTGCAGCAGATGTCCGGCTGATTTGAAGTTCTTATCGAGTCGTTACAAATGTTTGACACTTTGGCCAGTTTTTCAGATGGCGTCGATCTGAACTGCGGTTGTCCCCAGAGGTGGGCGATGCAAGACGGATACGGAGCACACCTTCTGACCCAGCCCCAGGTCATCAAAGACATCGTGAGTCAGACAAAGAATAGGATACCATCGCCTTTCACAGTCTCTGTAAAAATCAGGATATTCGATGACATTAGGCAAGTATGTAACTACAAATCAACTGGTTTTCGAGTGGAAGTTGAAATACTTTATTGTAAAGATTGAATGGGAAGTGGTAAATGAACTTGTGTGTCAAATGTGGATCCTCTACATGTTTCAGGAAAAGCGTCCAGCTCTGTCAGGACCTTGAAGCTGCTGGAGTCTCTTTTCTGACTGTCCACGGAAGAACGGTCAAGCAAAGAGGGGAAGAAGTAAACTTGGAGGCGATCAAACATATTGTGGAATCAGTACGAGTTCCTGTAATTGGAAACGGCGGAGTTAAAAATCTCGAGGATGCCCAAGAAATGAGGAGTCGAACGAATTGTAAAGGTTGGAGGAGGTCTTGTAACATAATATTATTATGTCGATATGGTACCTACCTACAGACCTAGAAATGTCAGCGAGTTTCAGCACATAAAACCTATTGATAATTTTTTCTGGTTTCAACGCCATTTTTGATGGTTTGGGTGAAATGGGTCTAAAAGCGCCAGGTTGATTGCATGTCCATAGGGACTAGTGAATCAACCAACTCGAACGGTTCCAAGTTCTGTATGGAAACTACTTCAGTTTCATTTGAAACAACATGGGTAACTGGAGTAATCTTTGTAGGTGCTACAACCAGTGGCGTACCGAGAGGGTGGTATGGAATAGTAAAACATTAAAATTTTAATTAAAATTACGGATTTAAACAAAATTCCCTTGAAAAATTAAGTTATTCGATTATGAAAATAGCTAAAATATAAGTTTGAAACCCTCTACGTATTTAGTACTCTAGTTTTCCACCGAAATCCATCCCCCACACTATTGACGACCCTATTATACTTAAAATCAGTTTAATCTAAATACAGTTAACCACAAACCAAAACTGCTTGTTAGGAACTACCCAGCAAATGTGAGTATTGTCTAATTGAAAGTCGTTAATCGTTACTGCTCAGGGACAATGGCGGCACAAGGGATCCTCAATAACCCGGCCCTCTTCACAGGAGCCCACATAACGCCTAGAGACGCCGTCCAGGACTGGGTCAACCTCTCACTTCACTCCGGCATGACCTTCCAATGCTTCCATCATCACCTCGTCTTCATGTGTGAGAAGATCCTGTCGAAAGAGCAGAGGCGCGTCTTCAACACATTACACTCCGTTCAAGACGTCACAGAGTTTCTAGCGCTTCACCTCGACATTTCCATTCCACCCGAGTCCGATTACACATCCCGTAGAGTTGAAATTCGTTATAGCGACAACGACGGAAAATACTTCAAGACGAGAGTCAAAGAAGACGTCGATAGCTGTGAAATATTGAACGATTCGTGGTTTACCAATTAAAACGTACTCGCACTCAAATCGGTGAGTCTTGTTTTTCTGCACCGTTTTCTTGTGACTTTTTTATTACATTGATTGATGTCCAAGGGTACGAGGGGTAACTATGAGATAAGCAGTTCAGGCAGGCTGATGCGTTGTTAGATGAAGAGATAAGATGAACAAGTACGATTGGCCTTCAAGCTCAGTTTTTTGGATTACATGTTGTCACCAGAGCTCACCAACCCAATGGATCTCGTTATATAGCAGTGGAGTAGTGTCAAACCCTTGCAGACCCCATAACTCTAATTTGATATAAGCAAAACGGTATGGTGAAATATGAGTTGACATGGTGTGAATCAACTGTATAGTACACAAGAACTTTATTAAACAAATACATAGAGCCATACTGAGGTATGTAAGATAATAAACAATATAACTACAGGAACTAATTCAACATAGACAGGTCACTGAACATAAGGTAATATCACAGAAACTATCGTTAAACATGTCATTAAAACTATAAAACATTATTTGCGTCGCATCAAAATGTCAAGGTTAGTTCGGTAGAAACTCGTGTCAGAGTCACTGTTAATGACTAAAGTTGGTGCGCACGGAACTATTTTTGTGAACGAGGGAAAGTTATGAAATTAGGAAACCAAGGGGCAATCGTGTTGCAGTAAGATACCTCGTGAAGTACTTATCTGCACTTCTAGTGTTCTACTCAAGTTGTGGATGAAAAGCAGCATGTCATGAATCAAGGTTCAAGGGGCGAAATTATGTTGGTAAGTATAGAGCGATCTTCCGGAGGAACTATAATATAGTGCTGATATCATATTATGATGGGGTCGATAGATCATTGTCTTACAGTTGATAGGACGAACATTTCAGAAATTTTATTATTACAAAAATTATTAATCATGAAAAAAAAAATCTGTAACTGAACGTTTTTTAAAATACCTTAGGAAGTTAAAGGGTTCTGTAGTGAATAGAGCTACAGAGTGAAGTTGTAAGGTCATACCTTCATTCTCTTTGGGTTTGTATTACTTCTGGCAGAGTTAAACAAACTAATAATAAATAACTAAATAAATAATAAATAACTAAGTAAATAAACAAAATAAATAAATAATAAATAAACTAAATAAATAATAAATAACTAAATAAATAAACAAATGTCTTATTTCGTGGTTAAATATTTTACATTAATGAACTCAGTCGAGCTGAAATCATGGGTAATAATTTCTGCCATTGTTGAACAGTTTGAATCAATAATGGTAAGTAATAATAGATATTATCTTAAACAAGCGGTATTTGGGATAGTCGCCTCACAACAAAGTTTGGGTGTAAATGGCAGTTTAGATTCCCCCTAGCTATGAGCTTGCCTACTCCTGGAGTATTTTTTAAATGTTTTAACTTTGTGAGTCATTGATTCCTAGTGATGGTCATTCATAAAGCAGTGGGACTTGGGAGGTGAATGAGAGTAGGATGGTTGTCATGTTTAGGTTGAGGATTTGGGTTCGTTGACATTCACATTGTCTTGTTCTGAGACTTATTGATTGAAATTATCCAATGTAACTGATCATCACACAACTGCAGAAATTGGTTGAACGTATTTGATTTAATCTCTGAAGAAATAGAATCAAGACTTCGGGCTTAGCCTTCTAACAGGTACAACTAGAGGGTAAAGTAACAAGACTAATACTGTACAGTAAACTACACTATATCTAAATACAGTTCTCAATTTTCGGTTTTCAAGTCCTTTGGTTTTTATTATGGAAGAGTCTAGCTGTGATACCTACATTATCACATGAGATTCCAGAAGGCTTTGATACTTAGAAAACATTGTGAAAAACAATTAGGATGATGAAGTGGTTCGAGGGGATGCGGCTTACATTCAATGGAGAAATTCAACCTGAACACATTAAGCAGATTTTAGCTACCAGGGGTTACAGCTGCGCTATTAGTTTTGTGGAGGTTATGAAACTAGGCACCTGATCAATGTGTAATAGAAATACTGCCACTTTGCGTCTGATGCTGGTGATTGTGAACCACAACATCATATCATAATCTCGCCGCCAATAAGTTATCAATGATAACTTATCATCATCAATTACCAAAATGTCTTTTTCAAACTAAACATTTTTCGCAATGTTTTCTAAAGAGCTCTAAGGAGTAACTCCTAAAACCACCCTATCGCAGTACTTTTGAAGTCATCTACAAAAACGATCTGATTTGATGAAAGTAAAACCACAGTATAAAATCATTAAAAATAGTGAAAAACTGCCCAATACTGCTAATACGTTCAATAAAAATAGCGTATAATTGAGCTACATTCAATGAAAAATATAATTTTGAACTAGAATTAGAATGTAGTACAACTATTTACATTAAGTAGCAGATTGTAAGGGTCTTCAGTGCGACAGTAGTAACTACTCGTTGTTTTAGTGTAGATGATAGGTAAGTAGGTACGAAGTAGGTTTGCGTACTATACCGTAACAGCAGAGGAAAGACAGGATTAATCATCAAAAAACCTCAGTTTGCAGATGATCTGAAGGGCTAAAAGTACTGTAGCCCTGAAATAAAAGAAACTTTCAATGGAGACTAGATAAAATATGGTACGTTCCACCACCGGTGTGATAAGCAGCAAGCTTGTGTTAGGGGTAGCATTATATTTACGAATATAACGTATTATGTTAAGTTAGTCATGAGCAGTGCATGTTCACAAAGAACATGCCCCGAGCAATTCGGATTATAATGTAAATATACGACTGGAATATTCGTTAGAGACAACAAAATGAATGTACAGGGAACAATGAAATAGCTGTGTGACAGAAATTATTTCAAGTCCTAAGAAGCCGAAAGCAAACCCAAAACTGCACCATTTTATGGTTATGAATCAATTGTAATGAAATGTGGCAAAGCTGAGAAACTATAGGCCAAATGGCATTCCCGAATTATTATTTGTGGTAGCATTAGTGAAATACCAAGTGAGAAATAAGGTGGGCAAACGTATTATACGACTGTCGTACTAAATAGGTCTGAACAGAGAAAAGTAGGATGATGATGAAAGTAGGATATAACGAATGAATACGGGAAGCATTACATTGGGATCCAATGCTAACAGTGTTGCCACAGTTCTACCAAAACGTAGCCAAATACCATCATCACCAGATTTACAAGTAAAGAACGTTTTGTGAATTTATACCCTTCTCGTTTGCATCTCTCCTTCGCTCTCGAGAAGTTCCGTCTCCCAGTCTTCTTCATCGCCTGGAGCGAAGTTGTAGAACGGCATCAAGTGGTGTCGTAACCGATCGATTCTTCTTTTTCTTTTTATGAGCATAATCACCTGGATCAGAAGGGGCACAATAATATATTATGTAAGTACGAGTATCGGCATAAGGAATTAATTGTCACTGCTTCTAATCTAAAGCTGGCTTTAGACGGTCCGAATCTGCCTCGCGAGGCAGATGCGCGAGGCTGTAGGGCGAGAAATTCTCGCGAGGCGTTGCAGCGAAACTGATGCGCGAGTAGAGCCCAACATGCGAGGAAAACCGCGAGCGCTCAGTTGCACAGAAAACCCTACTATACTACGTTCTCAGTTGCCGCGAGGCAACGACGGCGACAGGAGGGCCTTCTCTACCCTTGATACACCCGCTAGCTGCCGAAGGGTTAGCTATCATCATCGCTTTACGATTGCTGAGAAGAAGGAGAAGAACAAGTCAACGCCACAACCGCCGTTGGTGGGTGAAGGAGCTATTCCGCCAAAGAAATATTTTTCTGAATCAGTAATCAAACATCAGGTGTCACCATCTCCGTCTCAATGACTTCATTGTTGCCTTCAGTAACTTTACAGGAACTGATATTTCTGCAGATATGCTCCTCCACGCATCCTCTCTTTTATTTTTACTGTGGTATAATTTGTCCTTTGCGTTCCACAAATGTGGAAAACTTTTATATTTTTCAACAAGCAATATACTTTTTTCCTGGTCTATCTTTTCCTTCAATTTTCAAGCTGTGAGAGCGAATTTCAGTTCTGATTCGAAAAAAATTGAAAATAAAGAAATTACGATGCGCGCAACATTTACACTATGCGAATCACCAGACGCGAAACTCCTTTGATGCGCTCCTGAGACCGACTGAGGAGGCGCTCACCCTGCATCAGCCTCGCGAGGCAGATTCGCACCGTCTAAAGCTAGCTTAATATCGGTTTTAGCAAATTTGCAAAGAAAATGAAGCTATTGTTCTCGATCCAAATTTTTTAAAACTCGTATTTCGGAAAAGATTTTATACCAAAATCCGTTTCAGACCAAGCTGAATCCACTGCCAAAAGACAGCAAAAATCATACGATACCTCTCGGTAGAATTGAGATAAAAAGATCAAATTTGGACAAAACATCCGTATTGGCAATCGAAAGGCTAAGTTCGTAAGTGGGCAGAATCGGGCCACTCTTGGGGGGGGGGGGGGGATCACCCATAAATTCCTGAAATAAACATTCTGACAAGTGACCCCTCATTTTAATGATTTTTTTTCTGAACACGATGGTGACTTCAGAATTGCGATATCTTATTCCGTTCTCAAACTGCAGTACGTTGAAGATGAAGAAACGTGGTTAATTTTTGAGATGTTCTTCATGGACATCAACTCCTTCAATGTTGACATTTTACAAACACCCAGTTATTTCTACGAAAATGCGCTTTTATAGCCATGCTGCATGACTGTGGATCTTTTTTGTTTTTGTTTTCAACTTACAGCTATTGTGAGGATACCGATGAGAAATAGAGAGCAGAACGGGACAATCAAGTAGCTCAGGTTCCGTTTGTCGGTGTCTTCCTGCTCCGGGGCGTCTATCGTTGGGAGGGCCGTCGAGGAGGCGACGCCAGTCGAATTAGTCTCTAAGTTTAGCATCGTTGTTTATGGGCTTCCTGAAGAGAAGAACAGAAGATGAATAACCTTCGACAAATTCAAACAAGATTCGTTCAGTATTAACAGAGAACTTTACAAACTATTACGGATCGTTGATGCTGCACTAGCTGGATCTTATTGTTTATGGGCTTCCTGAAGAGAAGAACAGAAGATGAATAACCTTCGACAAATTCAAACAAGATTCGTTCAGTATTGACAGAGAACTTTACAAACTATTACGGATCGTTGATGCTGCACTAGCTGGATCGTAAGAAGCAGATCGCCAGGTACGATCAAATATTGAGAACACCTTAAACAAAGTTATTGAGACAAGGCTGAAATGGATTTACCTCACCTACCTACTACGTATTCTATAGCCGCTGAGTTTCTTTCCAATTAAAATGTAATTAGTACCTACTAACGACTCACTTTGATCAAGTAAATATTACCTACACCCCAACCATATTAAGAATCATATTTTCCCTTTCGCTACATTCAGAGTTACCCGTCAGATAGGTACTCCAGTTCTGTTCAAGTGAAGAAATACGCCAGAGGATTTGTTGATAAAAACGTTCACGTACCAACCAACGACTGAAAAATCAAGGTAAACTTACTTGAATCTCGTAATCATAATATTTATGTCGGCGTATAATTACATTATATACAGATTATCGAACTACACACTAAATAGCACATGATCTAGTATATTCGCCCACAAACTAGTTGTTACAAGCTATTCGCTGTACAACAAAGATTTATCGTGAATAACACATCATACTAACGAGTTTAAGATGATGCCGAGTCAATGTTGTTCCATTAAACCAGAGGTTTTACGCGGTGATTGATCCAAATCAAACTTCTCTCATTCTACAAACACGGACTACCAACCACTAGGGATCAATCATCAAATTAAATAGGTGGTAAATCTCAAAATCTGTGGTAAATAACCGTGGAAATCACCAGGATCGCTATTTCGATCCGAACACAAGCGTCGCGTTATCTGTGACCTTGCTGATAAACCTACAGCTTAGTGCTTCTTTTTCGAGATTTGTGTTGTATTGTTGTGTCGGACGCGAGGATGTTTGGGTGAGACCACGAGTGAAGATTTTTTCGTAGGCCGGTGAGGGAGACCCACCTTTGCCGTTAGGCAACACAACATAAAGGTAGGTACCAAGTATTGTATTGGTCCCTTCATTGTTCTACTACTGAATTCCAGGCTAAGAGATGGGATTGAGATTCTTGGGTTATTACTTGTACCTACCAACATAACCAATGATTTATAATAAAAACTTTATAGTAATATATATTTATTATTTTTTATATTTATAATGAGTGTGTGTGGTTTTGTTGACCGTCAGTAACAATGATGTTGAGGGATGTCGAGGGTCGGTCAAAGTCATTTGACCGACCCTCGACATCCCTCAACATCATATATTTATAATTTATATTATATTAATATTTAATATTATGCAATGACAAAAACTCGGACCTGCAGCCCTCGCCGTCAAGTTAACGTCCTAAGGAGGCTATATGCCAAATTACAGCTTCATAGAGCGAATATCATAGAAATTAGCTCAGGTGAACCTTAGCCTATTCTGCTTAAAGTGTAAGTCCTACGGAGGCTACATGCAACATTTCAAGTTTCTACCACCATGTGAATCGGCTAATTTTCTATAAGGTATTTGGGGTTTAATAAAATGTGGCAGTCCTAACCTTTGTAACCATAATTGGTTAGAACCGATCATGTTGAATAACGATGTGAAATTTTTGGTGGTTGGGGGGAAAACATGAACATATTTAATATGAAAATTTTATACAAATCGTAGATGTACAAGGAAAATCCACGAAGTCCAATATTTGAGATTGGAGAAAAATGGATTTTCGCTGTCAAAAACGATATTTTTTGGACTTGGAGGAGTACGTTCGTATCCGAAGTACAGTTTTCTATGGTAATAGGGACTTGGCGACCTGCCAACCACTGGAGAACCCCTAGGAGGTCTTGGAGAAACAAGAAACTCAATTTGAGAAAAGATGAACATAGTGGATTTTCTTTGTAGGTACGCCCATGAAATTCTGTTAGACCTTGAATGTCAATCAATCAATGATTATTTTTAAGTAGGTAGCAGAAACATTTAACAATAAATGGACCAAGGCATGGTACCACTATGGCACAAGACCGTGAGGGGGGCAAAAAGGATCTTGGATGTTGTTTCTAACTTTACCTACCAATAGCATTTGTTATAGGTTTTTTTTTTTTAAATATTGTTTATTGACTCAAATAGTCATTTACAAAGATTTAACAAATATCAACAGTATACAATCGACATGAGGGATGAGATACATTAGCCCAACAGTTAATGTGACTTGAACAGTTATAGGTATTGAAGAATGTTGAGAACATTCAACATTGGGAAAAATGGGGGAACAAGTAGGAGAGAGTTCTTTTTAGAGTAGATAGTAGATTTTAATTTCCTTATTCTAATCACTTCAAAATATACAAAACATGATCAAGTTCAGTTACTCTTTCAATTGACACTGTTTCTAATTACTCTTTAATACCTCATCCTATTTGCAGTTGTCGAGAAGGGAAGGTGTTTACATTCGCGCAAGTGTTAAGACAATGTTTTCCTGTTCACCTATTGTTCAATTATTGAACACGTATTTTTTGGATTTTCGTAATATCTCGTGGTTTTGATCGGCTCAGTATATTGCCCACCCACTTGGCAGATGTTTTTTTTTTTTTTTTCTTAGTCCATTGTGTGGTCATTCAAGGGTGGAAAAAGGATGTGGAATGGTAAAAGGAGAGGGGACTTGCACATACGCGCACCCGCCACCAGCCCGTCCGCACACCTGCGCGTCAGGTGTCGGACATTCGCTCCCTAGCGATGCTCAAGTGAACTTCGAAGCCGCCGCCCGAAAATGTAAGTTCCCCCTGACCAAAAAACCCACACAAAAAAAAACAACTTTTGTCTCTTCCTCATCCAAACGAAATTTGTACCACGAAATAAATACATCGCACTTGAACTGGTTTTATTTCACACGTTTAACTCTCACTTCACCTGCACTAAATCACTTATTTTCAGTAGAACGATCACCGTATGCCTCGGCCAGCACTTTGAAGGCTTCACCGTCCAAGCACAACTCAAAAAGAGCGCGATTTCTTCTCTTCTGCAACAATCATGCTGCCAGTTTATATCAACTTACGTCCAACCCCTAGTCTACTGTAAACCGTGGATTGTAACGCTATCTACGGCTTGACCTGGGCTTTAGTTGAAAGGCCAAAGAAACCACTGTCGGCCTTAACACCACTCCACCTCGCATCGGTACCACTGGGACAATTTGTCGTCAAGAAGTCGATTCTTACACGGTAGAAAACGAATGAAATGAGTAATAGGCCAAATTTTTAATTTTTCGCCATGACCGCATTTTTGTTTGAAAACACGATTGCGAGTGTGCACACGATAGATACTGTCGTATTTTGTTGAAAACCTACACGCGTTTATCTGAGGATCAGCCCAAATATAAGTACTTACCCTGAATAGCTATAACCGTGTAGGTACATGCAAACATCTCCAGGGTCGCTCCGAAATTAGTGCAGTGCTTATCGGAAAAATTGGGAATCGAAATCCACATGGGGATTGCTTTGTTTGGCGATGATCTAAAAGTACGACTTTCAAATTCCCAGTAGTCAAAAATGAATCATCCTGTTCTATATCTCATACATAGTTTGTAGGTTATTTTTGGCAAATTCTATAGGTAAGACTCATAGATAAAACTGGCCAATACAAAAAAAAGTGTTGTTTGGTGCAGAGAAGATTTTTCTGAATCCAAATGTGAAACCCATTTTTCGCTCATATAACAGTTTTCTAGCTAGTTTTGGGTGTTAAAAATAGCACTTCAAAAAATCCCAATTAATTTTTCACTATCAACCACTCTTCCTATGTTTTAGCGAATTTTTGAAGAAAAGGGAGCTATTGTTCTCGGTCAACAATTTTTAAAACTCGAATTTCCGAAAAATGTTTATACCAAAATCCATTTCAGACCATCCTGAATTTATTGCCAAAAGACACCGAAAATCAATAAGTGACACCTCATTTTAAAAATTTCTTACGCTGAACACGATGGTGAAGTCAGAATTGCGATATCTTATTTTGCTCTCTAACTGGAGCACTTTGAAGATGAAGAAAAGTGGTTGTTACTTGAGATGTTCTTCACGGTTCATCTGCTGTAGTATGATAACGGATTGGGATATTGCAATTCTGTCTTCTCCATCGTGTTCAGCGTTGAAAAATCTAACCAGTAAAATGGAGGCATTTTACATAAAACCAGTTATTTCTTCGAAAATTTGCTCTTATAGCCATGCTGCATGACGGTTTTGAGGTGCTGAATACGATTTTGAAAACCCCACCTTTGCTATCTTCTTCCATTCCACGGAAAACAGCAGTAAAGTTGATATAGTAGGTACAAAAAAACAATCATGTTCCAAAATCCGATTCAGCACCTCAAAAACATCGAAAGAGAAAAATCAATTGGGATTTGTTGAAGTGTTGAACACTCAAAAATAGTTAGAAAGTAGGTATGTGAGCTGTATCTTAAAAACTAGACCTGATAACGAAAAATGGGCTTCAAATTGGAATTCAGCGCACTGAAAAACCCTAACACCGACCCTCGTCTTCTCTGCAACAAACAACACCTTATTTTTATTGGCCTATATAATCGAAGCTCTAACTGAGTTAACATTAACATGTATTCAGTAACTAAATACAACTGTTGTTTATTACTGAGTTGAAAAAAAGTATATAATGGCATAATATAGCATTATATTATAATGTAGACTTGATGTACATTGAGGCGGTAGGTTTAATCTTCCCAATAGTCCTCAATCGCTCCATACAGACTGTTAATAATAAGGACAGACTGTTAAAATTGTCCCCTCACCAATGATAAATAAATTCCAATCATTATCGAATAACAAATTCATTTTTCATGATCGTATCGCAAAATTGTCCACAATTAAATTGCCTACACAGTTTTTTTTTTGGACATTTTGAATTTTTCAGACTCTATAGAATTATATTATAAAATAATTCTATACAACCAACAGTGCATACCTAAAGTAGCTAAGAAGCGAACAGAACGCACTCCTGGAAGTTTTCAGGGCACGAGGACGCCACGACCTTCTCACAATCTCGTGTCCTAAGGACAGCTCTAACTGCTACATGATTAACAATATTTAATCATTTACGTACCTATTTCATCACCCAACTTGATTCGCTGGGATAATAGTTAGGTGCCTAATTCAATCCTACTAACCTACAGTATTTTCTCGGGTGGATTTAACAGTATTTCCTCATTTAAAAATTAAGTGTTGTCCTTGAACCAGTGGTTTTGTGTTGGATAGAACCATTGAATTATCTCAGTAGTCGAAAAAATTCAATGTTTATGAATTTACATTTTGAAAGCAGGGCCAACAATTTGGTAAAATTACTTTTTCGCCTATTTTTGTAATTTTCCCCCTTAAAATGGATCTTTCCGGCTAATTTTTGTGCTGAAGCTTCGTTATAAATAAAACCGGAGTCGAGTTTAAGATCCTTGTTGAGACTTGAATTTGTCCATAAAATCTGAAAAGTCGTATAATTTGACCTTCTACAGGTCAGGTTTTGCCTTTTCTCAAGGAAAGTGACGAAGTTGAGGAAGGGCGAATGAACAACTATTGTGTTCGGATTAGGTAAACATAGTACAGGATTATGAGGAAAGGCCTTTCTAGCGTCGAGCCTGCAGTTTCATTCTGGCAGTTCGTTCCCCTCGGTCCCGCGACTGGAACCAATTTCCACGTCCTACTTAGCACCAACCGTCATATTCTATCGATCCACTGGTTCCATTGAAAATTATTCAATTCATTTGAGTCACACCCATCTTAAATTCAATTAGTTTTTAAAAAATAAATAAAAATTAAAAAAATACTCGGGTACAGAAGAATGTCAACGAGTCAATGTGGCTCCGATGGAATTCACTCAATATTTCTCTGGCTTCTGTATGAATAATCTTGAAATACAAAGTCGGTGATCGGTGGAATTCAAATTGACAATCTTCAGAATCGTGAGGACTCGAAGTCAATTTCGCTCTTCAATGTACTCAACATAACAGCCTGAAAATTATTTAAATTCTTTACTTGAGGGTGTTTATTGTTTATTAATTGTTTAGAAAAGGGTTTTCTTCTGCCCTAAATATGGTTCTGGGTGGTTTCAGTTGTCATTAATACGTAGTGAACAAAAAGCAGAAATAAAATGCTTGCTGTACAATTTTTCATCAAAGTCTTCATATTCTTGCCCAACTCAGAGTCTACCAAAGTGGCTGCTGCCCATAAGAGCCGTCAATTGATATAAGTAGACCCAGAAGAGTCGTTAATTTTACCCAAAAGAGCCACGGCCTTGCAACTCGTCTTCCATACATCTCCTCTTCGATAATGAACCTTTGGAATCGCCCATGAAAAAAAAAAAAAAATTGCCTCCCCTCAAAATTTGAGGGTTCACGTTTCAAGATACGAAGGTTCCAAAAAATCGAACAAAAACAGAAATGCAAAATCTTGACCAATCTTGCAAATCTTCGTTTATGATCTTCTTTGTGCAGATCACCCTTCTGTCTAAATTACGAAATGGTGGATGAAACGTGTATAGAGATGGTGAATTAATTACAAATAATTTGTACCAATGTGATTCTACAGGTTTCTACTGTATTTCCACCTACCTACTTCGGCAATCATTTAATAATTAGGTAATTTTTTAAAGTTTCAAAATTATTTTCGCACCCCTTCTCATTGACCTAGGGCTAAGAAAAGTTTCAAGGATTATCGTGGGTGTTGTCCGAACCCGGAAACCAAATTGCGTCATTCGCTCAACGGTAACTGGGCAAAAGTGCCGGGGACGTTAAGTTGACTGAATTACAACTAAGTACCTTACTATTTTTGACGTTTTGTTGTGCGGCTTCTTTAGCGAATTTACGAAGTACCAACGTAATAAACCTAATATTTAATATTAATATTTCTGTGTCAACGTACCTCCTACAGGCTCGCCGAGAGGGAGGGGGGATCTTTATTATATTTAGCTCAAAAATATTGAAACCACGTTTTTTCGCTTAATAATTTCAAAAATTCGCGGGGGATGGCCCCGGACTTCCCGCTTGTTGGGGGATATTCTATACCCCCTAGCCCCTCGGTAAGACTTTCACCCGATAATGTAGGGTGCCCAAGAGATACTTTTTCCCCCGGGGCCCACCATTGCTCTCGGCGGCCCTGACCTACTACCTTTTTACTTATTTATTACGACCACTTTTTCAAACTTCCACCATGGCGGCTCTTTTGACAATGTAAATGTTGGTTTGGGTGG
The DNA here is from genome assembly GCA_963920205.1 of Stenodema calcarata. Taxonomy (NCBI): domain Eukaryota; kingdom Metazoa; phylum Arthropoda; class Insecta; order Hemiptera; family Miridae; genus Stenodema; species Stenodema calcarata. The sequence continues at coordinate 16,029,768 of OY986061.1, read as the reverse complement.
CGTACGCTCTTCTGTTCCCCGTTGGCTATTAAAACGGCACTAAATAAATTTTTTTCAAAATTCATTTTTACGTCTTGGACAAGACCTGGCATCAGATTTGGATTGTACAACATGAAGACAGAGAGAACGAGGAACGTGGCTAGTGAAAACCTCTGAAACAACATCGAAGGTGCCTACCGTGATTTCAAATCACGTTTCGGGATGCGATGAGCTGTGGGTAGGCAAAAGCCTGCATGACCGTCCGGTCTTGACCGAGAATAGGACCCCGTGCGCCGTCACCAACCATTCAAATCACCGAACCCCCGAATTGATATTAATATTATATTTTAATAAAATATAAAATCCGCGATGATTATAATAACAGAAGCAATATAATTCGTCACTTATCTCTCAGTTACTGCCGTTGACAGTTGGAACATGCGTGACAAGGTTAAAGGCGTGATTCAACCTGGCAGATGGACCGGATAAGGTGAGCGTGGGAAATAAATCGATAGGTGATGTTGAAATACTAAAAATCATGCTACCATGGGATGAGTGCATAGTCATACTACATAATCGTAGTTAAAAACCAAACATGAGTGGATCCAAATAAGAGTATCATGAGCGTAAGTGGTAATTAGCAGAAAGCAGACCGTAGGCCTTGGCTCACCATCACAATTTATTGATGAATTCACCCATAATATCAATCGACAGTTGAAAGTAAGGGTTTATACATAAATTGTTCTGGGTTTAATACACATTAAAGTTGAGGTGTTGTATAGTATTGTTCCAAAATTTGGTACCTATTTAGTTATCACAACTTATTAAAAATGTGTTGTTTGATACCTACAATGCGTCCTAAAACGTAGTTTTAAACATGTACGTCGCAGATATCCGTTCTAAATAGTATTGTACGTATTACTTTGAGAGCAAAATTTGCTCTCAAAGCAATTCGTACAATACTATTTAGAACGGATATCTGCGACGTACATGTTTAAAACTACGTTTTAGGACGCATTGTAGGTATCAAACAACACATTTTTAATAAGTTGTGATAACTAAATAGGTACCAAATACCTCTATTCAAGGGACATTTGCTCCAGAATAATTGAGTGAATAACCCAGCAAATCCCTAAAACATGAACCAATACACAACCTGATCAAGTTCAAAACCCATCAATTTGAATGTGGAAAGGACTTTTGATAACAGTTCATGTTCACTAGAGATTGAATGAGGTAACATTATCCTCGAACACTGAAGTTGTGTGTGACATACAACTCGACGTATTATAATATAATTATCTGATCTATTAATCTGATAATGCGTCAATGTATGCACATACCTACAACCTCACCAATCTGCTTTTGACAAATACGATACCATCTCGCTAACTCGTATCTAGGTACCTACTGATAGTTCTAGTTTGTCTAGGCTGCGGTGAACTATTTAGTTACCTACATACGGAAGATATGGTCAATTACTTCTCAATGCTAAACTGCGAGTTGTCCTCTGCTTACCAATAATATCGCGTTTAAAATTGGCGTAATTTAACACCAATGTTAACATTATTTAGTTGAAAAAAACTAGGTGCTAGAATTTCGAATTTGATAAGTGAACAGTAGATGCTTATGAACTGGTCGCAAGTCTTCTTTATGCAAGTGGGCACTTCTCTCCCTGAAAACGTAGAGGAAGAAAGTACAATGATTTTACCTTCTTCCTCTACGCAAAACGTGGGCAACGCAAAACAAGTATTTGAAAATATCTAGATTGTACTACAATCTGGATATTTTCAAATACTTGTTTTGCATTGCCCACGTTAACCAATCCATTTTAATCATCGTCCAATTTTTCGGACAGCCACGCCTAGACAATGATGAGTAATCAAATACTTCCGTTAAAAACGAAATTCATTTCAAAAATTTTTCAAAGTCGATTTGTTGGTAGGTTTCACCACTCCATTTCTCACTTCATGGCTGATGGACCAATCGAAATGTCCACTACCCTAAAATTTAAGTAAATGCAATCGATTTCGGAACAAAACAAGTTCCCTTTTGAAATTCGCTGAAAAGAGATCCGAAGTCGGACTGTGATATGGCGGGCTGGTGAGATGTTTCGAGGATTATCCTCTTGGCGGATGGTGGTCAGAGGGCGGTCGATATGGTGACGTCATCCGCTTGACCATCCACCCCTGGCTCCCCAGATGGGATCAATATCAGCAACAACCCTCAAGGGGAGGGGAGTGGACCAGCCATCATGACAATCTGCATTATTAATAGTGAAGCCAGCGGGGGCAGAGGCCTCCCATCTTCCGTCCCATTCCCGCCCCCAATGGCTGCATTTTTTTTGTCTTCCCGAATTTCGCAACACGTTGCAATGGGCCAATTGCTGACGGCTCCAAATATCAGTAGAATTCATCATTGACTGTACTGCGATGTACCTACTATTTTTGTTGCTCCCTGCATCAATGTACAAATCTTCCATGACTAACCACTCCTGTGCCTTCAATATGATCGAATCACTACACTCTGCTGTGCATCAATCGTTCCAGTAGTTTTACCTCAATTGTCACGACACAATATGCTTACAGCCTTCATTCATCGAACGCACTTTTCCATCATTGTCACCGACGTAAGATGAATGTGTAGACATGATGTGTAACGTTCACATGGTTTGCAAATGAGTTTTAGGTACGGGTTTTCTATCGTATGATGCCCATCTCTGGCTGTAATCTAATGGTTAATCTAGTTAACCAAGACTAGAGAGATTTTCCGTTTGACTGTGTCCGTTTTAATATGTATTAAGTATGATGAACTATGGACATTTTGAACTGAATCTCTTGAATCTTTGACCTAGTGGCAAATCTTCCACCTTTTCTACTCGAGAGGTGAAATCATACACTTCTCAATAGTATTTCATTCGGCTGTAAGTTCTTACATATTATATTACGGTGGTCCAGGGGAGTCTGATTCCTCCCTCTAGGGTTTGACGAGATTCTGAGGCCTCCGGGGGTTGAGTCCGCCCACGAAGATGCGTCCGGCCCCCATCACCCGCAGATTCGCTATTGGTTGGAACCGGCAGAGGGTCAAAATGTGGGCGGGCTGAACCAGTAAGTACCGCTATGGTGGGCAAATCTACGACTTGTTATTGAAGGCAACTACACTGTAGAGAATATACACATGTATATATAGTTGAAGAGCTAGTTGAGAAGTATTTAGGGAACATACGAGAAATTACACATATACACAGGATGATCAAAGGACCATCCTTTTTCAAGGAGGGAAAAGAAGTGGACAAATTGATCAAGTAGCTGAAACCCCTCGTTAACTATACAAGCGCGGTATTCCACTTCTTACCAAATTAAATGAATTTTTGTGTAAACCCAAATCCTAAACACTAGGATCAATTTTCGAAATCTCCAAAATTTAATGTTTTCCAGGAATTTAATAGTCATTTCGAGGAGAATCTAAGTTGAGGACTTGAGGAACAAGAATTGGTAGAGGCCTGCAAAGAGACTTTACACCCAATGGATCCCGGTAAAATGGCCATGTTACAGTTAGAACAAGGGGGAAATTTCCATTTTTAATTTATATGTGTTGAAAATTATATTTCTCATGGGTTCAGACAGCGTGAAGCCCGTAGCTGTTTATATTTTTTGTATGTATGAAAAGGACGCATTTTTTATTCTGTTCTGATTGAATAATTGCAGTTTTCAAACGTCCTCAAATATGGACTAGGAAAGGCATGGTAAATCTGTCGAAACATCTCTGATTAAAATGTATTTCATTCAATTTTTGGGGTTCATAAGCCCCATTTTGAAGAACGGTGATACTCGAGCTTTCTGTTCACCTCTCACAAAAATCAGAAAACTCTGAATTTTTGCGCATCACTGCGTCGTCGAATTTTGGCACAATTTCGTCAAAAAAAGTCCGATTTCGTGGATGTAGACGAAATCCTACTACAACGTCGATCTCGTCCCCAGTCTGCAGACCGCAATACTTCACTACCGTCGTCGAGACAATCGCTTTCCGGACTTGACGAGCTGCTACTGGTTGACATTTTGAAGACGAAATTCAACGGTGGTATTTGAAAGAAAAACTTGAGTTAAATAAACCGTTCGTGCGGCAACCAATGCCGAAGAAAGCTGCAGCGTTTCACGCGTTCGAGTATGAAGAAATAAGTGGAATTCTTGGCAAAACCCGAGTTATTAGGGGATGTAACTTGACTTCCAGAGGACTTGAGGTGGGTCTATCTCAACTTTATTTTCCAACACAGTTCAAATGTGTTTCGGACTGTTTTTTGAAATCCTAAAGCATTTCGGGACCTCGTACAAGTTTCTTCCAATACGTACAAGTTTCTTCCTATTCGTCCGCGCACTCGTGATGAAAATGTAAATTTCAAAGGTAACAAGATGAGCAGCATCCCTTCATTTTCTGACAAGTAGAGAAAAGTGTGTTCGTAACGGCTTATTCGTGTTACTGTAAAATCCGACTCTCGTAAGGTCACTTTGAATCTGACCTGTTCTACCACCTGTGCAGTGCGGTAGAACCACTTGGCGCTCGAATTTCCAACGTTAGCGGTCATCTACATTTTTCTATTTACATCCGCTGTGGGTGTTGGTACTCACATTTCCGACATGAGAATACCCACCCCCACACTCTCGACCATTAGGTTCATTTCAAGGGAAATATGGCGTGATCGCGTGATCCCCTCTGTCCATTTACTTAGAAAACCCACAGTCCGGCGGGATGAGTTGAATCACCCCTCATCTGAGTGGGTGAAAAAAAATTTTTTTCTTTTCGCTAGTCTAGGAGGTTGAAGGTGGATGGTATAAAACCGAGTATCCATCCAAGGGATGGGAGTGCGGTGACCCGTCCTTGCTCCAAGCCCCAAAGCTACAACCTCTCTCTTTCCATTAGTCACAAGAGGCAGATCATTGAAAATGTTGAACCTTGTCGGGGGAAGTGGGAATCAATACTTCGGACAATAGAGGACCAAGTGGAGCTGTATCGACCACCACCCTCCTTCACCTTCGGAGCCTTCCTTCTTTTCTTTTTTCTTCTCTTGATGATAATGGGAGGTGAGCTACTTTTGAGTTCACTTCGATTGATGGCGGAAGAGAAGGGGGAAATGAATATTGTATATAGTCATCTACCGAAGAATATGTGCAACTTCCACGAACCCGCCCCCGAGTTCTACATGCCGTCAACCTACATTTCAAAATAGATTTACAATTCTCATCTAACGCTTCCGATTTTTTTTCAAGAACTCCAATGCCTTTTAAGAGGCATTTCGCAACGGCTAGAGGAAAACGTCATTTCTCGTCTAGGGTGTCTAGGGTGTCTTGACTAGGGACTATCGCGAGAGGTATGGAATACTCCCCCGGTGACGAAGGCCTGTAGAATTATGTGGAGGGTTGTCTCGAGACGATCGTACTTCTATTTCAGTACCTAGAACAGACTCGGCACTGACTCTCCCTTTTCGAAATTTTGTGTAACCACCACATTTTGAGATCCAATTAGAGATCTTTAAGAGGTTAGTCATGTCGTCACAAAATGTTACAGCTGCAGAAAGGTCTCTTTGAGGATTTTCCAAATACACAGACATTGGTAGTCCCTAGTCAAATATATATTCGGTATGTGGCGCGAAAAGATGTAATTCCATGAAACCATCTTGTGTAAAAGCCGCTAAAGCGGAATGCAACCTGTTACGGATACCATAAGTTCCTAGATAGGAGTAGGTACTAATACATCTATTTTAAAGTATTGTTGAACCCTCTTTATTAAAAGTTAATTTAATTGATTTCAGTTATGGCTATGGTGTGCTCAACAAAGAACGAGCCTCGGGAAGAGGCAGATATGGACGACGGGTTGACGTCCCTCAACTGGCTCCATAACCTGAGCATCATGCCGCCAGCACTCCCCACACCTCCAACATCGCCAAAGCCGCCGCCGCCAAAGAAGACTCCCACACTGCAGTTAACACTAAGTAGGTTCATATATGAAGGGGTTCTGACTTTAAGACGGCAATTATTAAACTTTCCTCAAAGCCCTCATTCGCTCAAATCGGAAGATCTCTTCTTTTGGGCCCTAAAAGGTAGATAATGAAAAACATCCAGTCCTGTAACAAGGACCGTATGAGCGAATTTTCGAAGCAGAAGGTATTTGAACGAATAAATAAAACAGGAGTAGCTACGCAAAGTAAAATTTGGGGTAGAAGGGGGGAATCTTTTGTTTAATGTTTTGGATACCTACTTACTAGAGTCGATTTTTTTTAAAGAAGTGCTATGTCTCATTCCGTTATCAGATTAGAGCAGATGAACCGTGAAGCACATCTGAAGTAACAACCACTTTTTAAGATATCGTTTATAAGATATCTAAATTCTGACTTCACCATCGTGTTCAGCGTTAAAGAAAAAACTTTAAAATAAGGCGTCACTTGTCAGACTGTTTCATTTTTGGAATTTATGGGTAATTTCTCTCCCCCCCCCCCCCTCTCTCTAAACCCCCTAAGACCTCAAACCTCATTTTCTCTCTTAATTCAACAACAACTGGCGTTATAACGTGTATACACCCTGTGTACCTATACCATATGTACCTATACATAGGTACATTTGATTTTTGGTAAGTATCTTTTGGTACTTAGTGAATTCAGGATGGTCTAGACATTTTTTGGAAATTCGAGTCTTAAGAATTTTGGACCGAGAACAATAGCTAAAAGAAAATGAACATGTGACAGGCGCCTAGAAAATTATCCCTCGGATTTGAAGCGGGACATGACTTTGACAGGTTAGCTCCATGGGCTTCCCATAGGTGTTTATTGACTGTTTTCATTGTTTTTCGGCACTTCGCATTAAAAAGGACAAATGTGCCCCCCCCCCCCATTTTTTTTTAGCCTTACGAATCGATACCCAAGACCCCAAGGACCTTATTTGGCAGGAAAATGTTCTTGCACGTTTTCAAAGTGGTGAAATTGAGAAAATACATTAAATTTTGTCCCGCTTCACCCCCAATTACGGTACCTATCTAGAGCCAAGTTTTTCAAACGAAAAATAATTTGCTCATAAGTTAACTTGGAAACTATAATACCTATATTATTAATTAATTTTTAAATATTATTATTAATTTTTGATCCATTCGTATTTTGATTCTCTGTACTTACCAATGAATGGCAAAGATGGATTCCCAGCTTGAAATTTTAGTCTACAAATGTTGGCAAATTTACAATTTGGACATACATAGCCTATAGACTATTCTGCACATTTTGGTCGTTCTCATTCTATATCCTAATAGTGTTGTTTCATTATGGTTTTCACTCTACGTTATCTTCCCATAAACCTAGTGATTTCTCTCGATAGATCCCGTAATGGCCGAAGAGTACCGGAACTGTGGGGACAAGAAGCCGCCCTTCTCCTACGCGACGCTCATCTGCATGGCGATGAAAGCGAACCAGAACAAGATGACGCTGTCGTCCATCTACTCCTGGATCAAGGATAACTTCATGTACTACAGACACGCTGATCCTAGCTGGCAGGTTAATAATTACACTGAATAATTTCATTAGATAGATTTCACACTGATTCTTGTTCCATTTTCTTTCAAAATCAATTATAGGTATAAGTAGGTATTATACTTTCCATTCGGGAAGGAATGAAAGAGAAACTGTGCCGTGAAGACGGTAAGGGCTCCAGGTTATTGTTTGTTTGGCCAATAATTGTCACAGGGAGTGAATCCATACGTTCAAGCACCTGGGCTTATAATTGGAATTTAGCTCATATTAAAATGTATACCGACGGCAATAGTAATTTGAGACGAATGATTGGTGTAGAAAATGCATTCATGAACATCCTTCGTTTGATCCTACAGTGCCTTGGTAGATACGTAGCTACTAATTTAGTTGACAATACTACGATACCTATTCATAAAGAGATGTGAATGTAACAGTAGAGAGTGGAGCCAGTGAATTCAACGGGTGGATTGGGTCGTTCTTATTGAAATGTTCCCTAGCAACGAACAAGTTGAATGGCATGAGAACAGGCTAGTGATTGGGTCACCACGTGAGGACGGCCCTGACCTTATGCAACAAAACTTTACAAGTGCAAAGCAAGAACTTTCAAAAATTGGTCACAGTGAAATTTTAAGATTCTGTAGTTATTTGACAATAAATGAAAATGACTGTTGTGACGGCAGTGAATTTCTTAGGATTGAATCTGGCAGTCTACTTTCCACAAAATTGGATCGAAATCGTACGAATATGTACTGGGATCAGAGTTACAAACTCTACAAGTAGGTATTTCATGTGTGTTGGAATTGACACGAAACTAGTTCACAAATTTCTTCCGTATATTAAAAGTAGTTGATACATCGAGGGTGAAGTGGTAACATGACATAACTAATTTTTTGGTCAAATTGAGTTAAAAGGTTTGACTATGAGCCAAATTTCTCGCCGAATCGTTTAGCGACGTTGGTTTTAGTGTTTTATTTTTGTTTTTTGCCAGAAAAACAAAGGAATCTAGTTGCAGCAACACGGTCTATCTCAAACGTAATATCAACATGACATATCTCAGCTGCAGGGTCTCTCAAAAACGTATTCATTACCTACCATTTTTGCCTTATTGCCCAATGCGGCACGAATGTGCGGAATTCACTAGATGAGAATTCACGGGGGACCATTGTCAAAAACCACCGTCTGGGGGAGCCCAAAAATTGAAAATCATTGACAATCCTGTACGCTGTGTTAGTAACCAGGAAGTCACCGTGTATACAATTGGAGTACGCATCCACAGCGACTATGAAGGATCGCAAAAATTTTCTTGTAACACGTGTACCATGTTCTGTAAGATATCTTAAACCCTGTATACGAGTCTCGCCTTTTACACAACAATCGAAACCAGATGATATTTTTGTTGCAGAACTCCATCAGACACAATCTGAGTTTGAACAAATGTTTCGTCAAAGTGCCGCGTAGCAAAGACGAGCCTGGGAAAGGCGGGTTTTGGAAACTTGACATGGAACGGCTTGAAGAAGGTCAGAGAAACAAAAGGAGGCATGGTAAGGCATAGCCATCCCATATCGTAGTGCTTACTTACATGAACATGTACAACTCCTATAGAGATAGATGACTTTATAGCCATATTGGCATCAAGCAATAGTTTGAGGCGCTCTAGTCGCTACAACTTTTGTATTTTTACACTCAAAATAACAAAAGCCTCAAGTTATCGGCTGATAAGGTCTCAATCATGGTTAACGCTCAACCGAATATGGCATCATTTGCTCCAGCAGCACTCCTTCCAGATGTGCAACCTTCCCTCATTGCTACACCCATAACTATTCATATAATTTTGATGAAATGTACAGGGAACACTTCATAAGTAGCAATACCTTCTTTCCATGATACGGGCAATAGAAATGTACGAGGTACTTTCAAATATAAACGAGCCTTTGCGGTTAAACACTTTTTGCATGCCAAAGACGTACATATTCGAACTCAGCCTATGGACCTATATGAGCAACCCCTTGAAATTTGGGAGGTGTCGAAAATCTTGAAAATCGAGATATCCTACCGAAATGTTTGTGGGCATTCGGCAATAAGGCTGGGCTACGCTCAGACAACTACTACCTAAAATATTGCTGATTTTTGGCTCAAGTTCAGTTCTTTCACTTGTGAACTTTATTCAATTCGAAAAAATTCCAATCATTTTCAGGGAGCAGTGGGTTGACCAATAGACGATCCAACCGCTCCAAACGCAAATCGGCGCCTGGACCTGCACCAGTTCCAGCCCCGACGTTTGTCGTCGAACCGACGAAAACCGTTGCCGACATGACGCCGATCTCAACGACGGAAATCATCGTGACGACGACCAACCTCAACCTCCTGCCTTCCACGACCGACTCCCTACCAATGACCTGCGGTAACGTCACATGCCACGCTGTCAGCCCAGGAGACGTATCCGGCTGCGGCGGCGTCACCGGTCACTCCCTGAGCTGCGGTGATGTCACCTGCGGCGCTGTCAATTGCAATTCGGTCGTTTGTGATCCGGTGACTCCCCCGGCCCTGTCGCCTATTGCCGGGCCGAATGTCGTCGTCGAGTCGGTCCTTCCGGAGATCGTCAATCCGGAGGACGAGCTGACAACGATGATCCTCGGCAACGTCGGCTGGGATGACGCGCAGCTCGAATTCTTGCACTCCCTCCTCGACACATTGTAAAAAGTAACGAAGAATAGTCCTAAATATCTTCGAGAAACCACCTCATTTTATATATACAACAAAAGGCATCTGTTAATGAACCAAATGTGAAAATCTTTTACCATCTTCATTTTCTAACAATGTGAAAATCTCAAGATTTACTTGAAAATCTTCAACGTCCATGTCACAGAATTTGAAAGACAAGTCAAGAATTTGGCAAAAGATCCTCAGAATTTTGCTACAAACCAGTCATTCTCAACTGGTTATTAACCTCTGAGCTACAACCTCTTTATTATGCGTGGTACTGTTGCATAATATACCGAATAATACAACGACATTTCATAAATCTACTGCCCACTAAGTCACTAACGCAACAATAATCTGAGCTGAAACGTTATGTGGGACTAAAACCTCACATACCAAACCTCTGTACCTTCAACTCTGGAAGAAACTGCAGCTGAAAGGTACTTATTACCTAATCAAGTATTATGTTGGATCCAATTTTTAAATCATTCACATGTCCCCACCATTCTAGTCCTGAACAAAATCTTTTTCAAGATGACTAAAAAGTCGTGGTAAACTCGCCAACCAGTACTGCCTTTCATTTAATGGGGAGGGCCTTCAATGCCTACTTACACAAGAACTACACCTAATTATTAAATTCTTGGTTGTTATCAAAATTATGCCATTTAACTGTCCGTAAACTTGTCCTGAAAATTTCCCCAAGGTCGAAAAAACGTGGTTGTAGTTTGTAAACGGTTTCAAGTATTTTTCATTGAAGTTAACCACTTTAATCTTCCTAAGCGTTTTCGGTGTGGAGAATTTAGAGTAGACACAACATAATATGTTTTACGTCTGCTGTAGATTTCACAAAATATTTTCACGATTTTTTTAATATAAAGAAAAGTTGTTTATATTGTTTTGCTACAATTTAGGATTGTTTGGAAACAAATTGGAACGCGGAGACAATTTTGAGGATACCCCATTGTATCAGTGGTGAAAATAAGGTTTTAGAAGATGAATAGGTGCTTTTTGGAACGGTTTTGGATGGTCTTTTGGAGATGAGAGTGACAAGATTGCACTTCAACTGTTATTTCCTACTTCAATGGTTAAGCTAAACGCAGTAACTATTTTCCACTTGAACAAGAAAGCCTGACAAAAACCACGCCAGGTATTGACGGCATTCTGGTATTTATAAGTAGATTATTTCAGTTCTCCACTCAAAACGAAAGGAAAATAAGCATTTTTGAAATTTCCTCGCCACTTAACTCCCTTCTACTATCGATCTCCACTAAATCAATACCACACCTGTGCCATGTAACTCGCTCTAGTGATACATGCAGGATGTTCAAAAATGATACTAGTATCATTAGTAGTTACCACAACTCAACGATAAATTATTCTTCAATTAATTCATCTTGAACCTATTTTCATGTACGATATATAGGATGAGCCATAACAATCAATGCAGTTTCAAAGGGCGATTTCTGAAAGGTGTTACGATTCTGGGTCTTCTCATACTTCCACGCCTTATTGTGGAACCAGTTTCATCGGCAATGAGATCCCTCCCTTTGAAACTGCACTGTTTGAATTTGCTCACCCCGTATGTGCAGTCCACTACAGTCAAGTTCAGACAGTTTCTCACAGGACGACAAATAAACCTCTTCATAATCAAAATAATCAGGTACTGACGGAAAGAGCATTACATTCCCTAAACGATTTACCGACCAGCTCAAATTTTGTCACTGCATATAATTTTTCATTCCAACCCCACCAGCAAAATAAAAGGCTTTCATATCTCTGGTGAAAAATTCGTAGGTACAAACTCAAAATTCTCTCCAAAAAGTGTCCAAGTTTATGACTAGTCATTACTCGGTAGGTGGGTATTAGAATTGAAACAGTTCAATGTACTGGCACTAGGCCAAAAAACAATTTGAACATCCCCTAACCATCGTACAATTTTTTATTACCGTACATTAATTAAATTTCTTGTATTTTATTGTATAGGCATTAATGAGTTGTATTAATAATATTTTTGTTAATGTAACGTGTGCGTTCTTGTCCGCAGAGAACACTTTTTTAACTTATAGTTTCTATCAAATGAATTGATTTGCTCAAGACTTGTTTTAATTGAATCCGTCCAAAAATTCAAAGTGAGCAGAATTCAACGCTAACCGTCCATTTGTGATGAGATGAAGGCCAAAGGTTGTGAAAAAATTGTTAAATTTGGTCTTTTTTATATTGTAAAAAAATGAATAATTATGAAATTAAATAGCGTCCAAAGGGCACAGTCCGTCCATTTTATTGTGCTGTATCGATTGTCGCACAATTTTGACGTGTGGTGATTGCATCACTTTACCGTACAGTTTTAATGTAGTTTTCATTTATTTGTATGTATTAATTAGTTATTTATCGTATTTACTCTGAAAATGTGGGTTTAGCACGTAAAACGAAGCCGTTTGGAGTAATACTGATCAGGCTAACTGTATTGATGTAGATGACAATGTCATGAAAAACGCGAAGGGAAAAAAAATTGTGAACAGGAAATGTTTTGTTGAAAGTCTTACTTGTAGGAAACGAAAAATGTATTACGAATCTCCACACAAAAAAAAATATAAATAAACCGAAAGTGTTTACAGTTAGTTTTCTCATTTGTTGAACCCGAGGACACAAGTGGATTTTGATGTGCAGTTGGGGATTGGCCCCATGTACTTGCTTCAGCAGTGTACTTAAAATATTTTTGAAAGAGTCTGAAGTCGCATAACACATACAGTTTGAACGGACGAAATTCTTTCATCAGTCAGGAGGTTCGTTTCTGCAGACACGCTCAGTAATGTCTACGAGGCGGGATCTGCAGGTGGGATCTCGCCAAGTTCATGAGACCTTAATCGGAAATGTAATCTGTTATCAAATAAATGTGCGAAGTGCAGTACAAGACAGAGGCAAAAATAGTACCTAAGGCTCCGCGAGTCTTGTGGCTTATGGATCGGGTTACATGCTGACTCGAAATCTCAATGATCCAACTTCTTGGGCCCGTTTCAAGTTGAACCTAATAATCACCCGATTCCAAGCCATCATTAAAAAATAGAGACGTGAATATTAGGGAAATGTGGCGTGTAACATCCAAGCATTCGAATTGTGATATCGTAGAATGCTGAACATCCCTTGGACTGACAAAAGTTACAAACATAGAAGTTTTAGGGAAAAAACACTGAAATTATTTATGAAATAAAGATGCAATATTTTGGAAATATTATCAGAGAAGTACAAGATCTTACAGTTTATTTCAGAAGGGAAAATGGCACGAAAGAAAAGAAGGAGGATAAGTTGGGTTGACAATCTCAAAGAATTGCCGACTGTAATTCGCAGAGCTGTATGGGACAAAAACAAACTGGCCACGATGGTATCGGTAGGAGAGGAACAGTAAGGAGAAGGCACATAAAGCAAGCCAGAGATTCTCTTACCAATTTATTGGACTTAATAATAAACTAATAACTGTTTTTCAATTCTTTCACAATGTTTCATCATTATAAAGAGGGTATAATAAATACATACAAGACAAAAAGAAACCAAAAGAATCGGCGTACGTATAACGCAAGAGTTATATCGTGTGTCTAATAAAACAAGTGGAGGAGGGGTGGTGACACATAAAACCAAGTATTAGTACGCTAATCAGCATTTACAAATCAATAACTTAGTGGTCGCCTGACGGACAGACGCTGCGAAACGTTCTCGTCCAAAATCAACAACCAGTTCTCGTTACAACTGTCACTAACTACGGATACCCTAAGGAACTTGTACGATAATTTTTCAACGCAACGTTGAGCGTAACGTGAAATACCGTTGTCTGTATCAAAATAAACTCTCAGCCATCACCGCGCCTTTCCTCTTCAGTTTCATAAACTAAACACCCAGAAATCATTCCACCACATTCAGGTTCCCTCCGGTAAGACAACACAATACAATACGCCGCTTCAGTTGTACTCCAACACACGCAAATCAAAGCGCAAATTGTTTAGTGAACATTAAATAAATTTGAAATTACATAAATAAAATGCCGCCGATATGAGAACATTTCCAAGGAAATAAATGCTGAACAGGATCGGTATGAACGTTTTTACGAAAAGAATTGTGAAGGAGTTTTGTCGTAATTACCATTAAAATCCTTGAAGATTTACAAAATACATTTTTTTTCTTCAATAATAAAAACATTACGTGTACTATACATTTTAATCAAAGCTAAGTGAGCTATAGTTATTGCCAACCAGTAAATTTTCACCCAATAAAAATTTGTCAAATAAAAAACGTATAAGTCAGAGCCAATTGATTAGTTTTACCTAGTAATACTCACGTTTTGCTCCGCTAAAAATACACGAATTAGCTTTTTTTGTTAATGTAAATATTTACAATAGCTTAAAATTGATAAAAAATTTTGTTTGCGAACTATCAGGCACATTGGGGGAAGTAGAAGAAAGAAAATAGTGTAATTCGTACGGGAGTATCTAAATCGTTGGAGCCAGAAGAGCAGGGGTGGATCTTGAGACCTAGCGATTTCAATAGAGAAAATAGGCAGTTTTGAATTTGACTAAATTGATTAATTTTGGAAAAATTAATTTTTTGAACATCCGCAATTATTAGTAGTATTATGAGGGATTGGAATTTCACTTTGCGGCCAGCGAGATGAGAGGCTCATGACCTTTCGAGGTAATCAAAATTTGATGACCTCGAAAGGTCATGAGCCTCTCATCTCGCTGGCCGCTAAGTGAAATTCTTGAAGTTCTTGGCTGTTATTAATTCTAAATTTAATTTAGAATTAGTAACAGCCAAGAAGGTGCCATATTTGATGTCATTCGAGCACTTTGGACGACAAAACGCTAAGTTAGGAACCGTAGGAGTTAGGAGAAGACTGTATTTTGGTTTAGTGGATATGGGCGCAGGTCAGAATAGCATTAGCAGGAGGTAGCTGAATGTGCAAGGAGCCAATTTAGAATCAGAAGAGAGTAAGGGGAAGATTAAATCTCGTATTCTTCGTTGCATTTGGATGGAACAGCAAAGAAAAGGACTCGCCATTGAGACTGCATCCTTCTCAGCCGGAGTTGTTGGAGTCAATAATTTGCTGAAGCAAATCATGCATCATGAGAACTGCGGTGTCACATACGCAAAGCCTTTACACTCAGCAGGCAGCAATAACACAACCCTAATGCTGATGAGCGCAAGCCCTGGGAGCTTTGTTTGCAACCAAACCACTTGGTAACTCATGTTGTTTCCATGTTGCAATGCTGTGTTAATCCTCTCAGCAACCTGACTAGAGGGCTAGTATATTTGACGAAGTTATGAAAAACCTTTTTGTACTTGGATTGATGTGAAAAAATACATAAAAGTTCATGATTGTTATTTCAAGTGTTTAGGAAAATTCGCCATAAATCCTTCGAGAAAAATCAGGGTAACGTTGCAAACATGACGAAAAATTCCATCTTCCACCGGCAACAAGATTCCAACTCGATCGGTGGGGTATGACAACCACTTCGAGGTGTGAAAACGTAAATCAGAAGGGACACTAAGGCAAAAACCGCCTTTTACAACTCTTGTAAACCAGATAAATGAGCAACTCCTCCGTAGCAAGTCACAAATCCGAACAGAAGGTGCATTCAAACCAAAGGGAAATCACGGGGCGGGAATTCATGCAACTACCCAAGTACTCGTATAATATCGACATCGGAGCCAGAAGTGGGCCATGAAAATGCCAAAAGTCAAAACCATTGAAGAAAAGTGTCAAATTCTATGAAGATGAAAAAGTTGTTCAAGCAAATCCGCGGACGAGTACAGTAAACATTAGTTTCATTTCATTTAAAAAATAATCATTTTTGATCATTTCAACAACATTAGTTCTAACTACGAAAAAAAGCTATTTACACAATACAAAAAAAATCAATAGACGCCGTACCATATTACTCATGTTTTCTCACAGTAGTTTTAGTTCTCTAAGCTATTACAAAATAGGAAAATTGCAGCTCCGTGGACAACACGCCGCTGGAGCATTCTACAAAACGTGTGAGAGGAAACGTAGCACTTTCTATAACAATTCTATTACGAAACTGCCAATTTCAACACAAAAATGTACACGAAATTGTTCCTATGAGGGATCTAAGACATCCTACAATCTTGTATTCATATTTGTTTCCATTACACCTAAAGTAAACTGTAGGCACACTAAAGACGATTACCCTCTCTAAACTTAGTTTAAATTATCTTGCCCTAAAAACAGTATTTTTATTTATTTATTTATTTTTTTTTTTTTTTCATTTTTTTTTAGCGTTTCAACTCCATCAAGATGGCGAAACGAAAAGCTTTTTTTGTTAATCAAATTAAATCCACCAAATCTGGGAAATTTTATTTACAAGGACGCTAACAACGCCGTTTTTCATTTCATGGATAACAATTTTATACAAAATTCTTTTTCTTTTTTTTCTTCAACACAGAAAAAATAGTCGTTATTTTCAACTTTCGACTTTATTCTTCGCCGTTGTTGAAATGGACAAAAAACGTGTTGGTAAGTAAAGAAAAAGAAAAAGAATTAGTCTGATCATTTAAATCATTTGTTTATATATTTATGTAGTTAGGATTGGCAATTAGGTGGGGAGACGTATGAGATTCCTATGGTTGGCGGTAAAAAAAAATGCCCAATTTCGGACGCCCCTCAACAAGAAATTAGAACTTAACGTATTTTATCCAAGTTTTTCAAAAAAGAAAAGCCAGCTCCACTAAATTTGGGCGTTGTTTCATTGTACATGAAATAAGATAAAAGTAGGTAAATGCACTGGAAAGATTTACAATAACTATTCATTCCTTAAAATATAAATTCAATTAATACTCCATAATTAGAAAAAATAAATAAAACTATCTGGTTTTATAGTAAGTATTTTTTTAAATCAATCCTTAAAATGTAACGCTTGTTTCATCATTTGAAAGTTTTTTTTTATATTCAAATTAATAAAATATGAGTAAGACCAAAGAACGAGTGGAAGGTGTCATGGACATAACTATGTAAAACCAAGTAGATATGCTACACAAAAAGAAAAAATAGGTATACATCAAATCAAAATCGAAGATCTGTTTAGACACAAGTATAACTCATTCAAGTGTTTAAAAACTCAAAACAATCCAGCGAGGTGAATAATGAACGAGGGAAGACGTGGCACGGAATCTTGCATGTGGGAGCATCAGAAAAGTAACCATACACTGCGGAGCGAGAAAAAGGAGTCAAAAGGTAGGCGGTGAAGAGGTTGGACTTGTACCAGAAACAGCTCAAGTTTTCGAATTTTGAACGTTCAAGACTCATTTATAGTGATAAAACTATAATATAACGAAACCGAGAGTATCTTCCTGGTGAAACATTTACATGTTTTAAATTTATATAAAATGAAAGGTGATTTCGACGACTGAAAAAATTAAGAAGGCCCGTTATGGGCAGATGGGGTTATGAGTCTTGAGCAGATGGGGTTTGAAACGGACTGCAGAATTGAGAGTATCGCTGTGGATCGAATGTGGTTGGCAAATCGCAGTGGAGTCGATTGTGGTGTATGAGGATGAGTAGATGCAGAGCTCCAGTTAAGAATATAGCAGAGTCTATAAGTAAATAAATTTAAGAAAAACATAATAGTTTTTTTCTTTGCTTAGCTCAATTGTGCGCAGGCTGTACCATTAGTCTGTCCCTTGAGTGACTTTTGTACACGGATTCTATTTATTCGATTGGGTTGGTTTAGGAAAGGGGTCTTTTTCAGTGGGAGCCAGCGACGAGGTTGAGAGGCTTGTCCTGATTAGGCGAGGCGACGGGGGATGCGACGTGCTGCTGCAGGGCCGCCATCATGATGGTCGGCTGGATCTGGCGGCGCAGTGCTGCCAACATATCGTCGCACTCCTCGCTCCCCGAGTTCCCTCCGCTACTCGCACAATCCGTCGGTGATTCTGCAACAATCATCGTGAATATTATAATCACTGAGTTACATGATTTACCTTCCAAAGATCATTGTAATGTTGCAATCGATACCAAGATTGTCATAGCATGGACTACAAAGCAGCCTCAACTTAATCTCAAGGCCCATTAGATTAGATGTACGAAAAAGCCGCAGATAACTGTCCTTAGCCACATGTTAAAATCCTACATTTGACCAAAATGTTAGTGCATAAAGAAAGCGCAAGTTCGAAGATTGGCAATTCTGGGCACATTGGGTGCGTCAAATTTGAGTTTTTGTGTATCCAAAGAAGTAATCCAAAACGGTGAAGGTCTTTGTCGATTCTACGATAAATGATAACGAATAGGTCCATAAACTTGGGGGTTTGGACCTTATAACCTACGATTTCGCTGTGTAGAATTTTGAATTCACATTCTTCAAGTTGCTTATGGGACCAACAATGCCACTCCACTGGTGCCAATAATGACGTACGTGTTGAGTATTGTTATTTGTGCATTTTGAAATGCTCAATCAATCCTCAAACTCAGGTCAATGTTGAACTTGACATTTACTTGAAGTATAAATAATTTCCGTTAGGTCAACAAAAGGTGGTATTGGTAAACAATAAACAATTAATTCATCAACAAAAACGTTTAGAGGGTAATTAATGGTTTATGGTTAAAAACGGTGGAATATGTAGCATGATATAGTTTGATTCGAATGGGTACGTTACGTTGACAATTCAATCAGGCCATGCAGCACGACCGGAAATGTTTAAAAGTATTTTGGAGAGGATACTTCCAAGTGGAAGAAAATTATAAAACCCAGTCTCATGCAGCATGGCTATATAAGGGCGAGTTTTCGACGAAATGGCAGTGAAATATCTCCATTTTTCTGGTTTTAGATATAACAAATTTTGTCATAATTGCTATATCTCATTCCGTTATCAGAATAGAGCAGTTGAACCGTGAAGAACATCTCAAGTACGAGTAACAACCACATCTATAAAGAAAATACTTAGTAAATAATACGAACACGAATCGAAAGAATTACAGATGATGTCAATATTAGTCTGTATTTTTTTACTATTCAAAACTTATTGTTAAGAACGAGCCCTTACGGTTCAGTAAACTAGGATTATTACACGTTACCTTAAAATTTCTTACAATACTTACGAGGGACGTCCAGAAAGTAAGGTTACCAGCCTAGCGTTGTCATGAAGGAGTGACACACCACAAGTCAGCATTCCTTTGTTCTCGATTATTTTGTTCAACTTCTTGAGTGTCTCACAGCATGCAACTGCATTTATGGTGATTTCTTTAGGCAAAAAATCGACTAATAATGTCCCTTTCTGGTCCCAAAAGACAGATGCCATGATCTTCCTCTCTGAAAATTGGACTTTAATTGTCGGTTGATGGAGTATAGTGACACACCCACGTTTCCTCACCAGTCACAATTGAGTCAAGAAAAGTTTCACGTAAGGAACCAAATAACAGAGCGTATGAAGCAATAGCGATTGGTCTTACTTTCTGGACGTCCCTCGTACTATGAAATACTCCAGCTGAGAGGAGTATTGAAATTACATTAAATTGTGTAATTATTGGTTTCAACTTCAAAATTAATCAAAGTGAAGAACATACCGCAAACCAACAAAATCATGCACAACAATGCAAGAATAAAATGAATTTTACTTGCCTTGAAAACTTTGCTCGACTGTGTACTGCATTCAACGAAACCCTCCCGAAAATTTAGCCCCAGGTTTTAATTAAATTTTTAATAAGCCAAATAACTTGGTGGCAGCATGATTAATTGTGTGCTTACCGTGGGCTATTGGTTCATTTCCAAACATATTATTCCATTCATGTGTTCGGCATGTTACCTAACATCAATATGGGTGACGTCACCTCAAAATAGCAAGTTTCGCGGTTTCCCTGAGTCCTATGGTGTACAATCCAAAGGTGCTGTTGGGTCTCACCCGTCTTGTAGTATTTATTATATCAAAAACTAGAGCAACCCAGCAGAGTTTAAGGTAGTTCAAAATTGAAAAGAAGAGAAAATCGTGGAGTTAGTGATGATATCGTAAATAAATCGTCCGATTCTATCAAGAAGAATCGACCAACGAAAAACAGAAATGACTTTCTTTACGAAGGGGGAAGAAATACACGAGAAGTATTTCAGAACAAGAAACTCGTGACCACAAAAAACCAATATGCCAATCGAGTTTTGCTGTGTGATTCACGCATTGAAAACCATAAATTATTTCGATCTTGTTGTGTTTGGTGTGTTCAAGTTCTACACTAAAAATTAGAGGGTTTACATTTTTTCCCCCTTCAATCTCCACCAATAAGGATGAAGGGTTGGGTTAACTTAAACGTGACAACTTGTATTGTAAAGCATGCCAATAAGAACAGAAAATTATCTTGATCAAGAAGTTGTAATTAAGTAACATCGAACAACGGCTCTCCCAGTATGGATATAGATGTTTTTCTTCATGTTTTACAGGGAAGAATGAGTGACTACATACATTTCCTACGTGAAACTGCCAACTAAATTCTGTTTTGATACCAATTGGAATCCAAATCGTGTATGATTAACCCGCCACCATCAAACTGCCTGGCAATATATATGGGGAAACAGATACATCGACCACACAGGAAACTACTCATGACACATGACGACGAGCAAGCATAGTACACATGAGGGATGGATGAGACAGCAGACACAGATGCATGAGTAGATTGATATGAATCTGATACATACAACTTACTTGTGCTCTTGGACCGAGGGTTGTCTGACTTAGGTCTCCTGCGCCTTGTGTGGATGGTGTCCCTGCGCATGGTTGCAGGGCGGTTGACATTGTGGAGCTTGTAGTAGAGGCCACATGCATTGCAGACCATTTCCCCGTTAGGGTTGCGGCGCCATATTGTTGTAGTTCGGGTACCGCAGTTTGAGCAGGCAACTTGGACTCTCTTGGGAACCTAAGGATTGATGAATAAATGAATAATACCGTATCAAAAGGAAACCAATCTGATTTTGAGTTACCTCCATGTGCTACATCTGTCATCTACACAAGTATAATTCAGTGGTACGTATTTCACCACTCACTCTGTTATTCCTCAAGATGTTGTCCACAGATCCACACCAGGAGTTATTGGGCTCGTCCGAGTCCATTTCGTTTCCTTCCACATCACTACCAGCTGTATAGTTCGCCGCTTCAAGGAGCCTGGAAATTGCTTCCGTGCCCCTCTTGTATAAACGAGGTTCAGACTGGGATCCAGACTGTGGGAAAGATTGGTTCATGTATGAGGCTTCTGTGGAGCGCAAGGGGCAGCTTTGCTTTCGACGACCAGCAGGAGTGACACGGGGATCAACTACGACTTCATGAGCCTAAAAAAATAGATGTTATAGTACTAATTCTTGAAAATATGCCACCTACAACGTGAGAGGCATAAATATCGATAAGAGGGTTACAATAAGTACTTCTACTAAGATTCTGAGATTCCAAGTATAGCATCATAACAATAATTGAATTAGATATACCAGCTATATTTTCAGAACGATTTAGTCACAGTGGCATGAACTAACCTTGCTGTTTTGAATGTTGGTCCTGTTGGTTAAAACTTCTCCGTGCGGGGGAGTGACTGGTGGTGGCCATCTTACTTCCTCTCTCATCAGAATCACTGGACGTCCTTGATAGCTTTGAGGAGTAGTCATCAGAGATCGAAGCAAACTGTTGGCATCGGATCTGCAAATCATACGAATCAATCAAACGTCAATAAATATGGAAACACTGAAATAAAATCTGATCTAGACCTATAAAACCTATTCTACAGGGTGGCAGAGAAGTAATACCTATTTTACCCAAATCCAATCAGACAATAAATCATGTCGATAGGTTTATCGAGATAATGCCGAGGCCAGTATAGTATGCCCATGCCATCTAAAAACATACCCACTGCTGAATTTCAAATTTGTGTTGATCAACTCACAACAACGAGCTTGAGCTACCAAGAACTAATGCCTATTTAGAATTAAATTAAATAGAGATTAGCTACTCGATCCAGTAATAAAAATGAATGACATTTGATATTATAGTACACGTAAGAGCACAACAAGAGTTATACTATTGGGAAAATCAGCTTGCAAAATCTGCGTGAGTCTATGGGTTCACCCACAGTCCTACTAGCAGTAGGTACAAAATCACTCCATGATTGAACTGGGAGACGGTGTCCTTCATAGATAAAAGATCGGTGCTCTGACAGCAATAGCACCTCCATTATTGGCCACATGACAAAGAAAAGTTGTTAAAATTCAAAGATTGACTCAATAAGCATACGAAATAAAGTAAAATTCATAATATTTCAGTGCTAACTCTCACAAAATACAATACGTAAACTGATTATAACGATCATTAATGTCAGAGAAAAATATTCTAATCAAAATCTAAAAATGAATATGTCACGATAATATGAATGGAACAAGGATTGAGAAGCATGTATGGAAAATACTTGATCAGAATATAAAGTTACTCGTACCATTAAACATTAAATCAACATACGATAATTTATATAAACACCACTGGGGAATAAATGGAGTTTGTAGGGAATAATGACGGATTGCTAGAGAATAGGCGCATGAAAGAGAAAAAAGGTGTGGAAAGTTGTGTAATATGTAATGCAGAAAATTATGTTCAATAATTGTACCTAAGAATCGTTTGTTGTGTGATTGAAACTTGCAAGGAGATGAACAAAACCACTGGTAGTTACTATTGATCAAAAAATCGACAGTGCACCAAAGTTTTCCTCCACCCTACGCCATTTATTACTTCATTTGTCATTTCATCGTTTTAGAGAATAGAAGTTTCGACGTACTTCTGATCCAGTTAATGACAAACCACCGATAGCTTAAGGCCATTGATGCTCATCCCAATTTCAGTCATTTGGGTTGCCAGTCTGCAGTTCGTGCCTCCAATGTCTTAGTTCAAGTTGAGAAAGCATTTAGGGATGAGTTAGGCTTATATGATAGAGTTAATAATAATCATTATCGTACTCCTATGAAAGGGAATTATTTTCCAAGGGCTCTCAGCCCTTAACAACACTGCCGTGAAAATTGTATTGAGCAGCTCATTCAACCGACTGACTATGAACTAGGAAATTGTACATTATTAAGAATTAATTTCAAGTTTTGCTAGAAATATGCCGTTAGTCGGATGAGAAACTATGGGAAACCCTGGTTCCCAACACCCTAACTCTAGCACAGAACAATGTTCCACTTTAAACGGAGTACACAGAACAAAACTTTTCAAGAATCGAGGATGGAAAATGAAAAGATGCATTTGGGAGCTTTTGGATAACTAAGCGTAGGGAAAATACGTAAATAAATATGAATAAAAGGGTAAATAACAGAGGGCAACATGCGGCACATGCAGATGGAAGCACACCAAACCACAGACACAGTAAAAACCAATCAAAGAAAATGTTTTACTCACAGAATAGATGAGTCGACGAGGTTGCGAGTGGACTCGTTCCAAACCATGAATATTGAAAAAAGGTAGGAAGGTAATAGATGAAGTAACTACTAGATAGAGTAACTGAACTGATTTGGTTCTAACAAGGTGAGGATTGAAAATTTATGAGTCAAAATGGAATGGGTGAGAACGAAAACGGAGGGTGGGATCTTGAATGTTTCAACGCTATGATTTTCTGTGATTCAATGATTGTACTAAGTACAGTAAGTCTTACTAAAGTGCTAGTTCAAGAGTTAGTACAGTTGAAAGGGCGAGGAACAATGGTAAGATTCTCAGGGTTACTTATTATCGTTGTTGAACGATTTAAGTAAATTACCTCAGGTTTTTGATATTCCCCATAAATCTGCAGGAGATTTTCATCAAATAGAGCCTACTAGTCGATTTTCCGCGAAAATTCAAATCAATTCAAAAATCTCAGATGACCACAAAATGAAAGTCAACTCTGCAGATACTGAAGTGGTGACATTTACGTATGCATTATTTCGTGTTTCACAGTTATGGTGATTCTGGAATCAAGTGAATTTTCAACTTCAGAGACACTGAGTGAATTTAGTGCCTACATAAATCTCGCTTTCCAACACGGTTTTAGAAACTGACTCTCAGAGGTTAGAGGAATGACATACTCATTGGATTGAGACAAGCAACAAAAACTCCGAACTGCCATCGGATCATCGGGAAGATATGGTGGCTAAATCGAAGGATTTGATTTTCACCGGTGGGTTATTCCGTCTATAAGTGTATTTATAAGAAAACGTGTTGATAAATAGGAAAACTGAGACTTCATGGAATGGTGTTGAAATTCCTCTGTTGGTGTTGAATGGATGGACAAAATATTTTAGACAGTTTTGACAGTGTTTTCAAAAACGAATATCCAAGTTTGGTAACTGTGGAACGTACATGTGCAACACTGTCAGATGACCAAGGAATACAGGGACTCGACGTTGTGGCGATGAACGGCTTAGTATGTGACAGGAGGTACAAATCGGTTGACTCCTACCCTTAATGGTGTGAACAACTCCCATAATCACTCTATCGTTCCCAAATACATGCAAACACAATTCTAAACCCTACGACAAGATGCGGTTCATCGAAAAAACATCGCGTTGCTAATAACAAGTTTCCCCATAATCTTGGCCTCACGGAAAGACTACTACTATGTCTTCAATCCCAAAAAGAAACAGCATAATCGGCTTTTATCAGGCAATAAAACGGTCTCAGAACTGCTAATAGACGCAGAAAAATTCGTTCGAATGTTGTCGACGTGGAATAGTGATAATCAAAGATGATCTGTAGCTGTGTTCTAAAGAATTCGTGGACGGATTCAAACAATCGAAAATACGGAGTAGAAATCTTTCACTAACGGAAGAATGAATTATTATGAAGCGATCTCTGATTATGTTGCAACAAAACGAAATGAAGACAACAGTGAACATGACAACGTATGTCCATAACCTTTGATAATGAGTTGAGTTAGGTATTTCCTTCAAACTTGACATTTTCAACTTGAAACCCGAGTAAGGTAAATGTTGTTCTCGTTGTCTTATTGAACTCAGAATCAGTTAAAAAAGAATTCTGGTTTGTGAAACTAAACCAAAAATGGTCTAAATGTTCTGAAAGAGTCACTACAGGAGGAATCAAAGCACCAGAACCCATTTCAGCAATAATCAAACTAGTTGAATTATGAATGTTTCTTCACTCAATATTTCAGGATAATTGATGAGTATGGATCATACACAAAATGGCTCAGTGAAGGACATGTTTTTGAGAATATTTTGGAGTTTTGAACAGCATGTTTTTGAACAGTCCTACGAAGAGGAGAAATTCATTTTCGAATCGTTCACGACGAAAATATCACAAACTCGAAGCAATCTCGAAACCCATTGTTGATACGAGTTATCAGATAAAGTTATCACGGTGATAACAGAAATGGTTCTGATATCCTCGTCAAGAGCA
This sequence comes from Stenodema calcarata, assembly GCA_963920205.1. NCBI lineage: Eukaryota > Metazoa > Arthropoda > Insecta > Hemiptera > Miridae > Stenodema > Stenodema calcarata. Next base: position 16,004,174 of record OY986061.1, on the reverse strand, counting down.
TCGTCAGCTCTCGCCTAATTGCTCCGTTATCGTTTGAATTCTAGAGACGAATTGTTTGTTCACTTTTACCGAGCGATCGATCAAGTAGAACGAAATTGTCGAAGAAAAAACTGAAATAACTACGGACCGTATCTTAATAGCGGGTGAAAATTGGGCAAAATTTACTTTTGTAAGGGGACGAGACCTAAACTGTCTTTTCCCACGGAAAACATCCGATTTCAAAACTCTTCAAGAAAAAAACTATACTCACACAGTATATTTTGCCAAATCTACTCCAATCATTCCAATTTCTACCCAATACCTAGTTATTATAAATCAATGCAAAGTCCCACGAAAGGTTTTCTCGAACTTTTGTCCCTGTAAAAATTAGATTATTAGAAATTAGGCTATTCAAATCAATCAAAAACCCCCACCTCAACATCTTGGGCTCCTAATTCCTTCGAATTAAGCCAATGAAACGGGTGATGTCATTATTAATTCCAACATACATTTCTAGTAAACAGTGACCACCCCTTATATTGCAACTTTTTGGAAAGCTCGCGCTGAGATCATTCATTTGTAAAAATAACGAAAGACTATGCGTACGAAGCCCCATTGTGGTTACATGTTTCCATCCCATAGCCATGCATAACCGTACGTCCATAAAATCATCTAATCAGAAAACTACGAGTACATCCGGCTGAGGTCTCAACCACATTAGCCAAGCCTCCACCAGAGAGGCGAACTACAGGAAGAAGGAACCCTAAACTAGGAGTTAAGTACCTACATAGAGAAGTTTTGTTGGTCACAAATTGATGAAACAACCTATTTGGTATAATTCAACACCTGAATTATTACATTCAACGATGAATAAAATAATCATTTATTCGTACGTCCGAACAATAACAACTTTTGATCGAATGTACAACTTCATTGGCGGAAAGAATTCTAGTTATGAATCTCCACAAGTTGAACCAAAATTCGAGTTTTGATCTCAGAAAACCACAAATTTCTGCCTAGTGTGCAAATCTTGTGTTATGATCGAAGAATAAAAATATAATTCTGCTACCATGGAAAATGGAGTAACTACTACACTGAGAAGGAATAAGAGATTCATGGTTATTTCTGCATGCACGACAAAGTAACTAATTAAGAAGTCTGCAGATGATTGGGAGTGTATAACAATCAAGGGACCTAAATCGGGATGTGTTCGAAATCATATCAACAGCAGGTAGGGAACTATTATTACTGTGTTATTTTTACTTCTCGTTAACCATTATTCCCTCAAACTACTTGAAAGACTACTAAGAAAATTGGTTGGTAGATGACTAGTCAATGGACGATGTATACCGGAAATTTTTTCATTCTTACTTCTGCAATAAAATTGAAACCCTTATTTATATAATGGCAAGTACAATATTAAGGGCCCCAGATATTTTAAATCAGCCCTACCCCAGGAGAAGGGTATATACACCTATTAATTGAATTGAATTGTTGAAGTTTTACTTATTCAAGAATTTCTTCGGTCTGCTCATTGAGACAAAAAATAAATAGCATTCGAGTACCATATGAGTAAGTGCGGTGGGATCCTGAAATCTCCAATGGTAATTTTCATTCGACTGAATATTTACAAGCACTGAGAAGGATTTTGGCAGTTACAAACACACGGAAAATGTTACATAGCAACTCCCAAAAATATGAAAACATTGATATGGATTAAATGAAAATTTCACAAAGATCGAGTTAGTTTGTTGGAATAACGTCGAGCCGCAGACGTTTTCAAGGACATCACAAGATGAAGAGTATCGTCAAGAAAGGAACAAACATGTACGGCTATTTTCATTAGGAAAACTTATTAAGGGTACATTTACAATACCGTTAGGCGAAACGATCAAGTTCCGATTCGAAGCCGATAAGGCGTTGGTTTGGAAGAAATACCGGATAGATCGAACCTAAAGGCAAAAATAATCTGGGAAATTTAACAACCTGTACACATGAATGACCCACGAATTTACGGATTTAATTACATTTTCCCCCCACCACACCCTCTAAAACGATTTTCTGGTGGGAATAGATCAACTTGAACCTCAGGTTACATGATTCGGAGAAGTGGGGAGGTCGTGATTGTCTGAGAGGAATCAAATAATGTGGACAAGGAATCGTGTGTGATGTCAAGAAGAGGGAGAGGAGAAAAAAAATTAAAAAAAGAGAAATGAAAAAGAATGAAATGAGAAAAACAAAATTGAAGGGTGAAAAATACGTACACTCTCGAAGTATTCAGTTCGACAACATGTCTCAGAAATTCCTGGTGTCGTCGTGTAGGCGATTCTGGGCTGTGCTGGTTTACGGAAGGGAGATTGACAGCTCCTGGGTGATTTTTGACAACTAACCTATCACAATCGGAATCCTCATCTCCGCCATTGAGATCACCGACGCCGATGCTTTCATAATCGTACGAGGCCACATGCTCCGTGGAGACAACGCATTCTTCTTTGCCGACCTCCAAGTTTTCGAAACCTTCTTCCTGGAACTCCTCTTCCTCAGTGTCCTTCCTCCAGCCTTTGATGTTGATGTGGATGCTTTTGAGGTGATCCTGTGGCGGACATGAATAACAGTTCTCGTTAGATCTATAGCAAACACAGATTTTCAGTTTGACCTACACACCCAAAAGGGACTCCTAAGACCGAGCTGGATAACACCCCAAAACTCCAACGGCCAATTCCATATAACTACCAATTTGCTCTTCCAAGGAGTGGGATTGCACTCAACTGTGGCCACATCCAAATGCTCAGTAATAAATTTCATCATTCACACTGCGCACTAGCTCACCAGATGCCCTTCCAAATGTTACCAGTACTTGTACATTGACTCAGAGGGTGACACGATCCATCCTTCATCACATCACACCCCACACTACATCAGAAAGACAATTACTTACATCTGCATCATTTGGCAATTCGTCCGGAGACTCGATGAATTTCTTGAGAGCCTTCTCGGATTTGGAGGCGACTTCCCGGAAGTTGTGAAGAGCGTCCAATTTGTTGTTGCAGACCTCGCAAATAACGCACGGAAGACCATCGTCTTCGGACAACGACTGCAACAAAAGGCAATGAAGCATGAGGTACACTGTATTTTCGTGCTGTAGCAACCAGTTAGGCCAAACTCATCTGAAATAACCATATTCGTAAATGAAATAACACTACATAATATTGGCCATCAATAGCTGTGTTCATCAACTTTAAAGTTAACGTTTTAAACAAATGAAGATGGAAAACTCAGCAAATTCTTGACGGTTTATGATATTTTTGTGCAGATCACCCTTCTGTATAGATCACTAAACTAATTTGTATTAATTATTATTAATGCACTCGATATCTGAAAACCATGTGCTGTTCGAATCAGCTGGGCCAGTATGAACGTAGACCCGAAAAGCTGCCGAATGATTCAACCTCATGTTGATGACTTTTGATCTGCTTCAGCTTTGATGAACGAACGGCTGGTCGTACAACGCAGAGGATAGTCTTAACAAAATTCTAAAAAATAGATTCTATCTAAATGTGAACTAAAAACTATACCGTTCCATTTGAATTTCTCAAAATTTCAAAATTCGTTTTGAACAAGGGTTCATTAACCTACGATTATGGAAAGTTCCGAGGATCATTGTGGGGTTGGTCCGATACCTTTCATAACTACTGCTGATTTCATTATTATAATCAGTGGAATTCGATCGGATTTGTGCGTTTGAAATGATTATGGAGCCGTCTGTGAACCAACCCTGATCTACCATCAAATTTCAACTAATTTGGACTCGTATTGTGGTGGTTTTCAGGCACTTGTATTGTATTGTAATATATATATGTATTGTATTGTAATATGTGGACTCGTATTGTGAAGGTTTTCAGGCAAATATGACGGAATCTCTTTGATGCTTCTATGCATTGGACGCCAAATGATGTTATTTCGGAGGATATCAATTCTCAATTCTCCATCAATTCTCAAGGCATACAAGAAGCAAGAATAGCGCAGTGAGGAGAAGTAGAGACTAAAGTACAAAAGTACAGGCATTGGCAATTGATATAGACACCATTGAACAACGGGAATTTCACTAGCCCCAATGCTAACAATCTCGCTAACAGATTGAAATGACGACGACGAGTCATGGGGAAATCAAACGAAAGTGCCCTTTCAAACGGTTTGTGTTTGTGAAAAGCGTTCACGGCCACCTGATGCCTTGTTCGGTATCTTGCGTCACTGCGTGAGGGGAGTTTCCGAACTCACAAACAAGAGATACCATCGGAGCTTATCTCTTCTAAGATCAAAAAGCCCGATGTTCTTCGAATCGGCCGCTTCAGGTTGGAGGCGCATTAATCTATTTGGAAAAGGAAAATCCCGTTTGCACACTGTTTACGTGAAATTCAGTTGCATCTTTGCACAAAAACTCAGATGAAGAATATCTGATTTCATAATGAAAATTTACTGAGATTAGTGGTTTAGGTGGAGGTGTATAGTATTTTTGTTATGTTGAGCTGTGTCTATCGACTGTCATAATTGTCCTCAAATAGACCTCCTTATGCACAACTCGTATTTGTGGTTCTTTGGTAAGTACCAACTGCGTCCCCTATACGTACTCCTGCGATGGTATTGAAGGGCATGAGTATTACTATTCCACTGATGTTATGGCGAGAGGAGAACGAAATGAACAACATTTGGCTACAGTACTGTTCAAACGTTGTCACCTGTAGACAAACCAAAGCGTCTGAATCGAGCAACTATTCAATGATATAGGTACTGTCAATTACAAAGGAGGATATCCAAAAAGATCGACCAAATACCAAACTGTGGAAGTCCCCGAGTCAAGTAGCACACAGCTGAACTGTTGAGCAAATTCCAATCAATCATAGTTTTGATAATAAAACCGAGTCTTATAATTATAATATAATGAACTCCTGGAAACGATAATCACCTCATTGAAATAGGAGCGATGAAGGTTTCAGGTCCCTGCATCATGAATAATCTAACTGAATTAAGTATTATAGAAGCAACTTGAGATGCGTTCGTTACAACAAAGCTTACAGAGTACAGTTCGCTCTTCAAATAGTTAGATCGGCTGGATATCGAGAGAAAGACCGATCTCTTCCGATATTGAACGTCAAAAGCTTAGGGTGCTATGAAGCTGCTAAGATACGCCCCCGACTACTGATGGATAACTTATAGCAAAAACGCGTCTCAGGAAATTAGGTTTTCGTTTCCAAACCCAATAAGGTAGCGGTGGGCACTATTAATAGTGCCCACCGCTACCTTATTGGGTTTGGAAACGAAAACCTAATTTCCTGAGACGCGTTTATTCGCCTGCCTAAAAGATCAAATTTTGATCTTTTAGGCAGGCGAATAAATACCCTCCATTGGCACTTATAATTTATTCTGGCTTATCAACATTTTTTCTTCAATTGCATGACCGATTATGCAACATTTCATTAATGTTGCGACATGAATCCTAGGCTACCTAACATAAACCTTATCCAAAATTATTCAATTTTGTAATCCAGAATGGTAATAAAATATGGAAACCACGATTCATTATTATAATGAAAACAGTAGAGGAACGTAAAGTTGAATAATGCATTGAGATTGCAATACACAGGATCGAAATGTTCCGTGTCAGTAACCCCCGGACACATTCAAGGTCAAGCGAAAAAAAAGATAAGTTAAGTCCGAAAAATATAGGTAGACAAAAACCTGGGAATGAAATTTAAAAATGCCACAAGAGGTTTGTGTTTGAGAAAACTGTTTAACGCTCCGTGAAGAAAATAAAAAACACTGATAGCAAGCAGAGAGATAAGACCCCAAACGACGCGAAGAAAACATGGCCTAATCACCGAACAAGCTGTAAAACAGGGAAAGAAAATTATAGGAAGAGGTTTTGAGAAGTAATCGAGGTATGTGAAAATGGGAATTGAGCGATAATTAAAGAATGAAGTAAGGTTGAAGGATGAGGTAAAGTTGTGGTGAAAAAGAGGTCACAGACAGAACAAAGCTTGGAGAGGTAAAAGAAATATGGCATGTGGTGGCGTTGCAGGCACAGGCAGCCATTATCATCCAGACTTTCTATTTCAGGACAAAGCCCTCGAATCGTGTGGGCCACCAACACAACGCAAATACACCACATATTCGTTCCCAAAATCCATAAACGATGCAAATTCGTCAATAAACAACGAAAAAAGCGTCCTTGCGGGTGTTAACATCAGGTAAACCCTTATCAATCCATCTTATCTGACTATCTAAGAAAATAGGCCATGGCGTTGATAAAATAATCTCTAGTGATATTGATAGGGGGCATAACGAAGGGATTCGTCAATAGAAAGATCGCTCGTAATAAAACATACCAATATGGGAAGACAGGAAGCGATTTTCTTCTCCAAATGTCGGCGTGCACCTTCTTCGTCGAAAATAGATAACTTAGCACCGTCTCGCGATAAACAAAGGCGACATAGCTCGTAGAACTTTTCCGGGACCGTACCCATGTTTTAGGATGAAAATACCCCTGAAAACTTATTTCAAGTGTTCTATTACGTTTTACAAGTCAACATAGAACGTGAAACGAAAGATTGAACCCTCAAAACGAGATTGATAAGCATTTGTTTGTATCCCAAACCATGATCGGAACGCAACACGGCACCATACCATTCCCCCACTTTACCGCGATCTACACAAAACACATTCCGCTGCCCCGTCGGAGCGTAGGGCCACTGTTTCAACGCCTTTTGTATCGTCAGTTGCGCATTTAGACAGGTTCTTCACTTCAGTAGCTTTATATCTACTGAAACACCAATAATTCGTGAATTCCAATTTATTTTTCAATGCTTCGACCCCTTAAAGCGGAGAAAAAATAAATATTTGGAGATTTTCGTGCCACGAAGGCCACTTTTGGATGATGCAGATGGCATAGTACGAGGGCCTGGAATGACCTTGGCGCGTTCCAAACTTTTCTCTCTTGATTATTTCTCTTCTTTTTAGGTGCTATAACTTTCCTTTTTATAACTTTCCTACAATTTTCTCGTGAATATGAAAACCATAAATACATTAAAATGCGATGTAAATAATCCTGTCAGCATTGATTCCATCAGATTCATAACAGGTTATCCTGCTCGATAACTTGCCTTAATTTCCGTGAGTGGTAATTTTCTTGTGGTTAATTAAATTTACCTCATCATGTCGTTTTCAATTAGTAATAAAGGAACGATGTAACCCACAGCATATCGGCAGGGCCCCTGCTGCATTAGTATTCATAATTTATTTTGATTCTGTTTTCTACATCATAAGAATCGCATTAATCCACCCCCCAAGGCACACACATATTTCTGTCAGCTAAAATACCGAAAAATTTTAGCTTTTTAGATTGTATTTATTGCAAGTTTTTAGAATTTACCAGAACAACAACGTTTTTGCAATAATTGCAAAATTATTTATGGTTTTAGACATGGAAGAAGGAATTCATTCTTCCGTGGGTTTTTATGGTCGTGAACGTGTTGGCAAATGGTCATGGATACTCACTCGTTTATCACAAAGAAGGTTCAGACAAAGATTGTATGGATACTAAATAGGGCTCTCAATCGTTTGTTCGAAAATGATTATACATCCTGTAATGATTTGAATTAATGAAAATGTTGGATTGATGCTCGTTATTATAATACTCATTATCTGATGGTGGAATTTATCATTCCTCCAGTACGTACATGGATGAGAGAAAATTATCTTCTTCTGCCATATGAATGTATAGATTATAGGCGGTTTTTCGATAAAACGATGAATTCCTAACCTTGCAACCTCATGTTACAATGGTTGCTGTTCAGTGAGTTCCATCTCGGGTTGTAAGGTGAAAAAATCACGATAAAGCGGTGTAATATTGATTTTGTCTCAAAAGATTTCCATTCCGTGTGTTAAACAGCACGTGTCAGCGATAGCTGTGTTGATCAACCTAATTGGCGTAAGTTTTAATTGTGCCTGATTTTGCCGCAATGGGTTTAGTACAGTATGCTGAACAACCCCCAAAATGTGTGCTCCATCTGTTAGTTTTCTTTCAGCTTCGAATAATATTGTTTGTGCAGGTTTCTGAGTAGAAAATGCCTGAAAAAATGGAGGAACTAGAAGATTCAGTAACCCTCCCGCGGTTCAAAACCCCGGTGATTCAAGACAACATGACGGGATGGGGCCCCTGCGACATGCCCGAGCAATTCAAGGATATGCCTTATCAACCCTTTTCCAAGGGCGACCGTCTGGGAAAAGTCAGTTTGATTTCTATTTGATTATCAAGAAAATAAAAGTGTATGGATTGTTGGGTACTGTAGGTGTAGTGTCGAGCATTTTTACCGTCACCGGCAACCTGGTACTACTGAACTGATACTTGATGGAAAGTGGAGTTAACACTTTAAAATGTCGTTCCGAATGACTTGTGGCACCTACAGTTATATCCACGTAACTATTTTCTCTCTTTCAGATATCAGATTGGACTGGTGCAACATTTCAGGACAAGAAATACACTAGTAAGTTTCCTCAGAGTATTCTGATTTTTACCGTAGTTATCATTGGAAAAGTTCATAGCAGAGGTATGAACAATAGGTACCGGTGCCCTTGGATGTCGATCCATGTAATTGTGTGGGGAATGGTTCAACGACCCTACCGTACTAGTGAATTAGATGGGAGGAGTAAATTAGAGATGGCTGAATAATCTGCTTTCTCAATTTTACGTCAAGTGTAGGGTAATCATCACTCGTTCTGTTTACCTTTAAGTCATGTTGTAGAAGAATCTACCTAATATCTGATATTAGGTACGTTGAACTGGGAGGTCCTTACACGTGGTTTACATTATTCATTATCGATATACAGCGACTCATCATTTCTCGGTCTGGGTGCATCGCCACTTCCCTTGTAACCTGCACCATTCATTAATTGTGTAAATTCGGTTAGTTTATATGTATTGGTGATGTATTTGCATTGTGTGGCTCATTTTAGGCAAGTACCAATCGCAGTTTGGTGGAGGTAGTCAGTACGCCTACTACCACGAAGAGGATGAAAGCAGTTTCCATCTCGTCGACACTACTAGAGTCCAGAAACCACCTTATCAGCGCGGTCGGTTCCGTCAAAACAACAGGAACCTACGCGGACGAGGAGGTAACCGAGCTGGCTACCTACAGCGTCCAGGGTACGTGACATTCTTGAAGACATTTTTCGTCTTAATATTCGTCATTTTTCCGTACAATTAACCCGGATTAGTAAACACGATTTCAGGGATCGCAAAAACCAAGCGAACGTCAAGAAATACGGGAAACAACCGATGCGCAACCAGAAGAATCAAGCCCCCATTAAGAACAGAGATGCTAGCGTTACTGTTCGCCCTGATTGGAACACCATTGAGGAAATGGACTTCCCTCGTCTCTCCAAACTTTCTTTGCCTAACGTGAAAGAAGCTGAGGATATGTACGTTAATTTTAAATCTTTATTTAGGATACGATTGTGTAGTTTAGAAGTAATTTTCAAAATGGTTTTACATTCAAGTTATGTAACTGTTATGTAATATATTATGAGATTACGACAAAACTGAGTACCTAATTCATATTTTTTATGTATATTTAATAGAATTTGTTGTGGTTCACTTGAATACTACGACAAGTTGTACGACCGAGTCAACGTGAAAAATGAAAAGCCCCTGCAGCGTATTGATAGAATTTTCCATACTGTCACCACCACTGATGACCCCGTCATTCGTAAGGTATAGTGACTTCATGTGTTCTTGGATGTAGTTTGAATCCCCTTACTATTCTTTGTAATTTTTGTATAATTCTTTTTCGTTCGTAGCTCTCAAAAACCGAAGGCAACGTTTACGCTACTGACGCTATTTTGGCTACTCTGATGTGCTGCACAAGGTCTAACTACTCCTGGGACATCGTCATCGAGAAAATCGGAGACAAATTGTTCTTCGATAAGCGTGACAATACTGAATTTGGTATGTAATGTTGATTAGAATTAGTCTTTGAGATCTATGTCACCGTAGAATCTAACTAGAGGCCCCATCTGTGTTGGCCTTAATATCGACTCAGTGCTCATCTGCCTTTAATTGTCAAGATCTTCTAACTGTGAACGAGACTTCCGTGGAACCCCCTACGGACGACTCCAACAGTCTCAACAGCCCGAGGAATTTGGCGCTTGAGGCCACTTTCATCAACCACAATTTCTCTCAGCAGGTTCTCAAGACCGGCGAGGCCCGTTACAAATTTGATCAGCCCAATCCCTTCATCACTTCGCCCGAAGAAGGTATAAAAAATCATTACTTCTTTATGAACTAATTGGGTATGTGCATGAGGAAAGAAAATTGAAAAAGAAAGATTCGTTAAGTTATTTGAGTTGCTATTGCCCATGAACACAAGTCTCCATGTCAAAATTAATTTGATTTAAAATTAATTTTCCCCCGACCAGTCAGATGCTTCAGCGGTTCTGACGTAATCGCCCACATCCATAATGTTTTGTATCCATACAAAATAAGGGTAGGTAAACTAATTTCGACGGATGGTTCCCATTTTCACGTTTTTGAAGCGATTCTTCATCAATAAAACTTCCAAACTAAAATCATGCGCAGATCCCATATCTATTGTGTTTACTTAATGTGTAAGGTTTGGAATAATTCTTAAGGGGAGCGGATAGTTCATCCAGTTTCATCACAAGGCTTTAAATTGTGTAGTTTTGCTCTATGTAGCAAAAATTATTTCTGGAGATCACGGATTGGGTTTCACGTCCTATGTTTCATACCTATTGTACGTAATGTCTTAGGTGAGGAGGCATCTGTCGCTTATCGCTACAGGAAATGGGATCTTGACAATGGTATAACTCTGGTGGCCCGATGTGAGCACGATGCAGTTCTTGCTACTCCTGCTGGTGACACTCAATTCCTGACTATCAAGGCTCTCAACGAGTGGGACTCTAAGGTAAAACACCATTTTGCATAACTTGTGCAATTGCAGACATATTTAATTGATAGATTCTCACGTTTCCCTGACCTTCGAGTTCCTCAATGATGTCAACTAATACCGAGTCTCCTGATGGGCAGCCGTAACTCGTGTCCTACGGGCCGGCAGCCACTTTTGATGGATCGGAGGCATTTGTCTGAGAGGATAAGACTGTCGTTTGATAATTTGATCGTGGAAATCACCAGTGAGCTTTGCTTGGTTTCACATAAGTTCTGATTTTTTTATAGAGATTTCTGTGATCTGAACTTTATTTATATCATCATCTAGCATTGTTAGGTGTAAAACGTAAGGTGAATCGTTATTTCTGTAGTTAATAATTTCTCACGTTTCCCTGACCTTCGAGTTCCTCAATGATGTCAACTAATACCGAGTCTCCTGATGGGCAGCCGTAACTCGTGTCCTACGGGCCGGCAGCCACTTTTGATGGATCGGAGGCATTTGTCTGAGAGGATAAGACTGTCGTTTGATAATTTGATCGTGGAAATCACCAGTGAGCTTTGCTTGGTTTCACATAAGTTCTGATTTTTATATAGAGATTTCTGTGATCTGAACTTTATTTATATCATCATCTAGCATTTTTAGGTGTAAAACGTAAGGTGGATCGTTATTTCTGTAGTTAATAATTTCTCACGTTTCCCTGACCTTCGAGTTCCTCAATGATGTCAACTAATACCGAGTCTCCTGATGGGCAGCCGTAACTCGTGTCCTACGGGCCGGCGCCACTTTTGATGGATCGGAGGCATTTGTCTGAGAGGATAAGGCTGTCGTTTGATAATTTGATCGTGGATAACCCCATGGTGAGCTTTGGGGTATAACCTTGATGGAGATATATATTTATATCATCATCTAGCATTGTCAGGTGTAAAACGTTAGGTGAACCGTTATTTCTGTAGTTGATAATTTCTCACGTTTCCCTGACCTTCGAGTTCCTCAATGATGTCAACTAATACCGAGTCTCCTGATGGGCAGCCGTAACTCGTGTCCTACGGGCCGGCAGCCACTTTTGATGGATCGGAGGCATTTGTCTGAGAGGGTAACAATATTGTTGGGTAAGGCTTCTCAATAGTTAACTGCAATTACAGTATATATTACTAGGATGACAAATGAACATTTTCAATCATACCGACTGAGTAAAGCAATTTACTCAAAATGGTCATGCAAAATCATTTTTGTCTGAAATAACCTTGTCCACTGAACCTCTCTACTACATTCACAACCAACCCAGCTAAATTCACAACCATGCACGAAGTGATTTATCTCTTGACTAGCTCTCGTTTGCCTTTTAATGTATGATTGGTTGATTGAACTTGACTTCATTCTCCATTAGCTCTCTGCCGGCGTGGAGTGGAGACAGAAACTGGATATCCAGCGCGGTGCTGTTCTGGCTAACGAGCTCCGCAACAACGCCTGCAAACTCGCCAAGTGGACCGTTCAGGCCGTCCTGGCTGGCTCCGATCAGATCAAGTTTGGCTACGTCTCCCGCGCTCACGTCCGTGACTCTTCGAAGCACGTTATTCTTGGTACACAGCAGTACAAACCTGCTGAGTTTGCTACTCAGATCAAGCTGAATATGGATAACGCCTGGGGCATCCTCCGTTGCATCATAGACTTGTGCATGAAGCAAGGGGATGGAAAGTACCTCATCATGAAGGACCCCAATAAGGTAAATTTCTATCCAAATAGCTCATGAGCTTCAACTCCTGTAAAAATTTCCTTCCTAAGTTTTCGCCATTTGGATTGATTGAAACATTTTCAATTTTTCATTAATTTGCAGCCTCTCATCCGTCTCTACGACATTCCTGACAACACTTTTGAATCTGAGAACGAAGACGCTGAAGAAGAGGATGCAGGAACGTATTTCGGATAATCTGTGCCAATGAATATTTTCGCCCAATATCTTACCCCGTAAATATTATACTCATCGGGAACTTGTATGCTTTTTCTTATTAAATACAAATATTATTGAGGTGTGGAGAATCAACTTTTTAATTGAAAACCCCTGATGTATTGTCAAGTTTCACTTGATTATTGAAATAAGAGTAGGATACTATATTGATAATATCAAGTAGCTTTTCATTCAGACGTTTTTTAAAGGCTTTTGTTGGTGCATTAAGTGAAAAGGGCCTTTCATAGTGACCTTCGAAAATAAATTCAACGAAAACGCTGCAAGTTCTTATGCACTGGTAGGTATATCATTCTATCCATTAGTTCTTAAATTTGACGGATCTAACCTATTCTATTATTACCCAACACAAACACTCACCTTCAGCCAAACACAGTTCCATCAAGACCAAAAAATTGGTTAAGAAAACAAACATCGGGTAAATGCGGAATCAAGCATCTCTGCATACATACTGGCAGTTCTAGAAGATATAGAAGCCACTTCTCTGTTGGGGTGCCATTTCCGTCCCAGTCCCTCGCAAGAAATAAGGTGACCAAAAAGGAATTACTAAATAATTGAGAACAAATAGAGGAATTAATATATTTTAATGGTATCATTCATATAGAAACGATGGGCACTTTTGAGCACCTTGAGTCACTTTGAAAGCAACAATCAGCTTTTTTTTTTAATTAAAATTCAATTACATTACGACTAGGAATAATTTGTGAGTATGGAAAACTTGAAAGTGGCCCTTTGGGACCTTTGATTGTGCTCGTGAGTCATTAAGAAGTTGAGGTTATACCTACACGATTATAATGACGGGAAAGAAGCGTATCTCTACAAAATTTAATATACTCGTACAAGTAAGTTGAATGAAACTAAACCAATACTGAATTGTCTGCCTGGTAAATTACAGTGAAAAATAAAACATGCATTCACAGAATACAAGTTTCGAACTTATCAATATCAAATACCAATGAAGGAAGTACGCACAATAGGTAACATGAAGATACTTATTTAAGTATCTATATATTATATAACTTAGCATGGAGGTAAAATTGAGTTATGAAGTTGAATGACTTGGAGGTCATTTGAAATTGACATACTACATAATACGAAGTTATCGTATATAGAGTGATAAAAAGCCAACGCCTACGCCACTTCCCCGAATTACACGTCAAGCAAAATATATTGGGTGTCAAACACCCAACAAATTCATCAGATGTGAAAACTTTACTCTTCTAGCGTATTGTCACAGCACGAAAATTGCAGAGCCATTCAGGTAACTAACGCTAACACCTCCATAACGGATGGTTTTCGAACGATTTCGAAGAAACGAAAATCACGAATTATGATAAAAGCGTGGAAGGCCACAAAATACGACTGGCGCTCTAGTCTTAAGTATAACCTGCCAATAAGATAAGAGTTCGCTTTCAACGTAGTATCACCGTAAAATTAAGCGAGGCAAATTATTAACGGAAATGCAATTGTAATAGTAAAATTGAGTTGAGAAAAAAATTTGTTTGAAACTAATTGTGGAACCTCACTGTCAAGAGTTTTCGCCCATCACGTCTTTGACGACTAAAAGCACTTTTTCGTAGACTCCGAAGTATACAACACCGCCGAGGAAGATCCATATGCAACGAGGGGTGAAACCAGCGAAAAACCTGAAATTACATTAAATGTCTTTTATTTAATGTCATCTAAATTTCAGATGAGAGCCACTTTCAGCGATTGAACTAATATAGATTGAGAATTATATCTGAAATTCGACATAAAGCCCCTATAACTTTATGCTTCTAGGAAGAAAAGTAAAGCTTTCACAATCAGGACATATCCATATGTTAAATTTTTGGCTAAAGTTTAGCAATGCTCGGGGCTTTCATGACTTCTATAGAATATCAATGTTTTAGTGAAGACTATCAAACTTTACGAAACATACTTCTCAATCACAAACAAATTATAGTGGACAGCAAATTAATTACTCACCCTTTTACCCCATTTTCTTTGTACAGCTTAGCTGCCATAAACCTGACGGTGTCCTCTCTGACAGGGTGAAGTGGGTTGCACTTGTGGAGCATTATTCGCGTCTTCACTACATCAAGAGGCGTTGTGACTCCTCCAGCGATTGTACCTGAATTAAAACTTAATGAGTAAGGTAAAATTGTAATTGAACTGAAAGAGAACCTGTAAGAATTGCCCTGACTCCACCAGTAAAATTTGTATAAACCGTTTTAACTTCATGTCAAGCTTGAAAAAATGAACCAGCCTAGATGAATCTCTAAGAGGGTAGCTGCGTAACGTAATTTCAGTAGGAATTTGGTTGGACCACAGAAAAAGGATGGAATTGTCAGCATATAGAGATGAACAGGTAAGCAATGCCCTCACTCTGCTAGGACACGATTCCAAGCCCTCCAAGTAATTATATGATAGTGAAGAACCTACCAGCAACCGCTCCGCAAATGGCTCCTCCGAATGGACTGTCCTGCTGGTTGAACTCTTTCTTGAAGAACTCCCACAGCGGGTACTGTATTACAGAGAATGGAGCATCACGCAGGACAGTCGCCCAGAACCCTCGATACATACCAAAGAAGCCTTCGTTCTTCAAGGTCTCGAGAAGTATCATCATCGAGGTTTTGTTGTCCATGAGCGCTTGTCGGCGCTGCTTAACGATTTCTGTTGGTACGCGGGCCACGCATGAAATCTGTAGGACGAGTAAACCACATACCATAAAGTTGGATGTATCATATAAGAACGGATTTCTGTTACCTGGAATCACATTCCCCCAACATTTTCTTAGAACACTATAATATAGTGTTCTATATTATACCCTCATTCTAATACCACGTATCATCAATTTCGGCCAAATTCTGGTTTTAATGGCCCCTACAGTATTTTCTTTTTTTAATATCATGTATTAGGGACGAGGAGGTGAGGGCTCCTGAAAAGTAGGATAAACGCCCAATCGAATGGTGCTTTTTTTTTTAAAGCTTTTATTATAATGTATTATTAGGGACAGGAGAGGGCTCCTGAAAAGTAGAATAAATTCTGATACGTGGTATTCAAATAATAATATAATATTATTATATTATGCGATTCCATACAATTCAAATAATTTTCAAATTTTCAAATTTTGAAATTGACGATTGACAATATTTATTATTGTCAATCGTCAATTTCAAAATTTGACGTTTAATGTGGTCAATCTTCGTTACTCTCAACACAATCTTTGTAAGAGGTCTTCTGAGTTGGAAAAACCGAGTTACTTACTAGCATTTTCTAGGCCCAAGTCCAAAACCCTTCAAACTCAATGTTCAAATCAAGTTCCATATAATATATTAGTAATTGTTTTTAATCGTAAGAGGGCTTTGGGCTGAGGTTTCATACAGTCACACTGTCACCTTTCATTTGAAGATCCAGAAACCTTGAATGATGTGACTCCAGTTGTAAGACCATATAAAAAGCTCTAACAAGGCTTAGTGCCCAAAAATGCAGCTATCTGTTGACTAAAATTGAACAGGTGCATTCATGCTATTTTGCTCCTCAACATTTTCCTATTCAAGTAACTCTATAGCTTGGATGAAAAAATATTCAATCATTCAACAGCCCACATCAGCCATGCGCCAAGTACTCCGAAGAATACTAGAAAGGGACTGGAGCATTTTACTCAGGTTTGAACGACGTGTGCACTCACCGTTTCAGCAAATGCAGCACCAGTCATTCTCACGAGGAATTCCCCATGCAACGTTGAGACATGAGGCTCAACCACAGCTTTGAACGTATTGTAAGATGCGAAGAATAATGCCGCTGAAATGGAGAATCAAAGAAATGACATATTATTAATATGCTGTTGTATGCGACAAGAAAAGGTATCTCCGTACCTATA
Source organism: Stenodema calcarata (assembly GCA_963920205.1). Taxonomy (NCBI): domain Eukaryota; kingdom Metazoa; phylum Arthropoda; class Insecta; order Hemiptera; family Miridae; genus Stenodema; species Stenodema calcarata. Next base: position 15,987,409 of record OY986061.1, on the reverse strand, counting down.
GTTAATTTCTCAGATTTGGTTCAAATTGCTGCCCATAGAACTTTTGATGTGACTCGTTCATGTGGTTTATACGATAAACTTTAATTGAAATTGGAAGGTGAAATTGACGCAAGTGAATACCATTCTGGTATAAGTGGAAATAAGTTTACCTGCAGGTGCAGCCCCAAGAGCTGTCGGTCCAACTCCTTGGTATATGCCTTTGACGCCGCCCGACTTCCAAAACCCATGTTCGCTCTGAAGACGGGTCTTGACAGTGTCTAGAGGGAAAAGCCCAACGTCAACCGATATCCCTGCTACTGCTCCGGCCTGGGAATTGAATTAAATTGAGATATAACCAAATTCTTCGGGCACCCAAGAAATGTGTTTCAAGGTAAAACAATAAAGTCTGAAGGGCGTTATGGAACTCACTTGGAACTAGGAAATGTCAAAAGGGCATAATGAAGACAACCTAATATGTTATACTAAACACAAACGAGTTTTAAAAAGACATCAAAACAATGATAAATCGTTACCCAAAATGAAGCGGAAATGTGTCGCCGGTGACTGTCCGACAACCAGACAGGTTTGGGGTCGTGAGACATCATTTCGCATCGATCATCCACACTGATCATGACACTAAACTCGTCATTGTATTATCGTCAAACGGAACGATTACGTTTCCAGTACGCGGCTGCAAAAACGATACCGATCTTACCGCATGATTTTAGTGCAGGAGGCGGGTGAGGCTGTTTTATCGTTATCAGGGAAGATTTGGTCCTGGCCTTGACCTGTTGGCATAGATAAGTAATCCCGCTCTGAAAACTCCTGACGGATATGATTTCGTAGTTATTTCGTCGAATCATAAATGATTCCGTGCATTGAGAAGATTGTGGTCATTTAATTGTTTTCGACGTACCTATCAGATTCGAACTGATTAGGTCAGAGAGATTATGCAACTCGCCGAATTGCCCATTTTTGCAGTCCTTTCAAATCAAAGATCCTACACAAATTGAAGGAAGATTTTTTTGGGGCTTCTCAAGTTCATTGTAAAAATTATAGATTTCTCCAAATTCTCTCATTTTGTGGTCGACGCTAATTCGAATTGCGAAAATCGTTAACCACTCACTGATCACTACTATCCATGAGAAGTCCTGTTATTGATGTAGATGCACATGAACGTACCGTCTAAAGTCCATGTATAAAGTCCTGAGTCCGTATATAAACCGCAGGCAAACCTGCAAACGTTTATAATATAAACGATTATATTATAATCTAGGTAGATTATCTTGACCTTTAAATAATCCCGCTAAAACAGAAAACAGATAACCTCAGGAGGTTACCACAGGGAAGTAATGAAGGGTGGGGGTTGCAGCAACGGGGCTACGAGGGAATGATACAAATCCTTCCTCCACGACTTTCATGAACGGAAAATAAGGATACGAGTTTTTTCGGATCTTTCTTGAAGGAATTGAGCAGCGCTCCGAACTGTGAATTAGCGTACTAACCCTGTTAGAGGTGATGTGTCGCTGACGAAATTCCCGTCATCAAGCGAAAATTAATCTTTCCAAGGGCTTGTGCTAAGTTTATTCTGTAGGGCATTTTTAGTGAGTTGGGGTCCGTCGTGTTGGCAAGTGGTCAGCTGTGTAGCCCTGGTGTTCCCAATGTAAAAAGGTCCAAGTTCCCGGACAATGCAAAAACTCAGTCGATAAAATGGCTGATAGAAGGTAGTTCCCCGGGTTCAATTTGTTGCCTGATCAAGTGCCCCAATATCGTCGATAATTCGTGAGTAAACCCATTATTTTGGCTCGTTCAATACCTCTGAATCATTACCACGAGTTATGACCGTTATCATCCGGTATCTTTAGCCGATTATGGACAAAGATTTCCTCAAAAGCAGCCTTCAGAGTGCCTCGTTCAACATAATATTCCAAGTAAGGTTGATTTATTCCGCATGACTGGTCAAAAGAGACCGTAAAAATGCGATTATGTAGGAACTTTATAGTGAATCGTATTTTTTCGTGCTCTTACAGGTTGGTTTTCGAGTTGTCACATTCCTGTTGAACGCATTCGTTCTGAGAAACATCTCCCAAGATGTTATGGGTGTTATGAACGTTCGTCTGCTCCTTCTTGAATCAACAATATTATCTCTGAGTCGAGAAGCCTTCAGACGAGCTCTGCTGTCGCGAACTACTGAAAATAATTGGCCGCAAGTGATCAACCTCCTCTGGCTTACGTAAGTACCAACTCTCCCCTTCTTTCACTCTCTCTCCTAATTTCACTTCACACGCCAACGTCATTTTTTTCCGCGTTGGCCGTCATCTACAAAGTGCTATAAAAAGGAAATGGTTCCGGTCGTTCCCCGTGTGTGCCCTTTACCGTCCTTCCTCATTACGTAGGGTGGGGACGTGTTTTGTGCGATCACGTGTTTTGCCTGCTCTATTTAACTAAAAAGCCATCTTAGATTAGATAAACCTCTCGTCTCAGTAGGAATCCCACATACAGGTGTTCCGACAACTTTAAAGGTGAACCCCCTGATATTCTTTACTACTCATATCCCCACAATATTATCAATGTTGTCACAGAAATTCTGTGTTTCCCCAGTTTGTTGTTCACTATAATTAACTGCATGGACATGTTGCAACGTCAAAAATTCCTTATGGTGGTCTGGTTTTTGCATTTTTATTGTTCAATATCGTAAAATTCTTGAATGGCCATAGTTATAAATTTACTACTTGGTTTTACGGTCGTTTTAAAAAAGAACAACGCATCAAAACACTTGTGCGCTGTGAAACTGAATAGTGACATTGACTGCGAACCAGCTGTACATTTTCTGTCGACTGAAGATGATAACTTAAGTCCTCCGCCAGAGAATTCTCTTGATTAAGGTAATATCGTTAATCTAATACAATCCCTTTAGGTAGTCTGTTTTAAAGTGAATCTGAACAGTGTACGATTGCATACAACCAATCGAAAAGTACGGTCTTTGGTCAAGTGGTAATAGTTTCTGAATTTGCACGTTCTAGTTGGACACAGTAGGCTATAAAAACCGGAGAGGATTCATTGAATGGTTCGGGTTTATAGGGAGTAGAGGTACTGGTAGTATAAGTTAAAAATTTTGGACCGAGAACTATAGCTTCCATTTCTTTGAAAATTCGCTGAGTTCGCTATCTACTGGTTCAGTACATTGACCGCCCCATGAACGTTCTTGAGAAGTTGAGTTCTGGTGATGTCTGGTTTAATGATATCCTTGCTAATGAGGTGCACTGATAGCTCGATGGAAGGGCTGGGGAATTCGCCCTTCTGTTTCAGTTTTAAATTGTAGTTTTCTGCATCGTTAAGAAAGGCCTTCAGGTTCATGTCATGTTTCTTTTGAACATCACCCGATCGTGGTGTCGTCAATGTACCAGCGAACCCCTTAGATGTTTTCTGCATCGGATATTCGATCGATGCATTTTTGGGAGGTTACCGTATTCGTGGATTGGTCTAGTCTACAGCAGGCCTCAAATCCGGCGTAAGGACGCATCACGACCATCTATAATTGACGACAAGTACGCACTTTCCGGGTCAATAGTGCTTCAGCGGCTTTACTTGAGGGATCAACATCAAGTTCAGTGAATGTTATGACTGTCCTTCTTGGTTAGCACTTGTGGCATAGTTTTGTGGTTCATAGGTAGTTGGTGTGTTCATAGACGCCATTATGCTTTATATAAATTGAAACAATCATAGTTCAAGAGTTGGAGACAAACAAGACTGAAATGTTTTACGTATTCAAATTTAATGTAAGACAATGTGTGTTTTTTGGCGGATAAATGTGCTTTCGTTTGGTTTATTTGTTTGTATTGTATTGTTTGTCACCTTGTTACACCAATGTTTTGCTTTGAGAAACTCAATGGCATAAATAGAGTGGCAGTGTGCGTGTGGAAAATTGAGTGCTATGGTGAAGGAAGTCTGAGGATCATCTACCTTTAAATCTAGAATATTTTGGTTTTTTTTTCTCGTAGAACTCTTCCTTTGATGACCGTCATCTTGAGAGTACATTCGTTGTATGAACTACTCACAAGTAGAGCGCATCTAGGGCGCGCAGTTAAATTTCTAACTCTTCTTATTGTCAACCTAGATGTGATACCTCGTAAGTGAAAAACCCTCATTTTTCAGGACAAGCAAAAAACTTGATTACGGATAAAAATCGAACGTTTTCTATTCAAGGGCAGATCCATAAACTAAATTTTCCGCATCATCGATAGTTTTCTACATTTCAGAGGGATTGTATTCCGCAATAGAACCATCATTATAAGAACTTCAATGTATTTGGTAGAAAGAAAGAAAACCCTCTAAAAAAAATAGCACATATTCCACTTTAAATCCTAGGAAATGGCTCCAAAAATTGAGGACCTCAGCCAATCTGAAATATATTGAAATAATTGACAGAAGTAAGTTTCTAAGGTTCATTTACCATGTTGAAAGCACCACTGTTAGTGCCTAGTGGTAAACCTGAGACTCAGAAAATTGACTAAATGTTTCATCTATCGCGTGTTCCTTTTTCGTAATTATCACAAAAACGTTAATCATCTGATTAGTTCTAATGTGATTATTCAGGACTTAATTAGTAATATTACGAGGAAACACAGATTAAGGCAAAATACGTTCATTTACGAGGGAACACTTCCTCGCTCTATCCCAGCAGATACGAGTTCAAATGAGTCAACTAGTTGAATCATGACTACGTGGTGGATCTACAAGTCTTTAAGGACTTGAGGAATGTTTCCACAGATACGACGTCTCATAAGATCGAATCGACCAGTTTTTCTGAATTCATCTGTTTTGTCACTTACGAAGTATCACTTATTGTCTGACGTCATCTTGGTCACTCATCACGAATATCCAAGGCCAATCAAATAACGTTGATAATTTTGCACACCACTTTAGCGGACTTCCGAAGAAAATAAGTTCTTCCTATGGCATCAAAATTTGTGTATGATGTGAGATGTAGGATTCAAATCTGTTCCGGGACATTCTGAATCTACATAATTAACAATGAATAAGAAAAGTAGCTTTTGTGGATTAAAAGGGATAAATTTGAGGGTGACATATTGCCAAAAATCGTTAATTTTGTTTGGTGATTCCACCGTTGAGGGTCTACCCATGCGAACCCTTAGAAAGTTCTGTATAGTTTGAGCCTTGGCGTTACTGGATTGTACTAACCGCAATGTCTTGAACTTCTGTACAGCAACGTAGAGGGACTTGGATGTTAGACATAACTTGGTGACGCCTGGCTGAAAATAGGCGGTAATTCGCGTTTTGACTCCAATTTCGTTTTTAGCGCCCTTATTGACCAATAATTGACAATAATTGTCAATAATTGACCAATAATTATTATTGTCAGGTCAAAACTCATTCTGGTTAAAGTGAAAATTCACAAAAAAGAAGCGAGCGTTAGAAAATTTAAATATTTCAATAAATAATGTAATAATAATTTTTTCGTCAAGATTACGCGGGACACCTGCAAAACAGCCTGAAATCGGCCGCTTGGAGAGCTGACGTCGTGCTGATTTTGGTCTCAAAAAGTTTCAGTACGTTGGTACTCTTAAAAGCGTAGGCCAATCACCTTGCCAAATAATCGCCATCAATCCTCATTTACCGGCGAATTTATAATCTGCATTTTTTGTTTATTTTCTATAAATGCAGGAAAAATTAATTTTCGCGCATGATGTCAATTTTTCCCCTTTTTAAAGCATCTTCTTTGGAAAAAAAAGTGCGCACACCCTATTGGTATCAAATTTTGCTATCATTGTCCACAGCTTTAGGCTTAGGCCAAATTAAATTCTCAAGTTATAGACTTTCTATACTGGTTGGCGACCCATTAGTTTGTAGGTAACTTGGAAAATTCGGTAATTGGGCCGTGCTGGATGAATGAGACTTTTAAAAATCAACCGTCCTACTCTGTGAAGATAGGAATCTAACCTAGTATATTTATATTGTCCGCGAGTTTGACATTAATTCATTCAATTATCATGCTCAATTTTTATGTGGAGCAACAGACACGAAATAGGATTGTAACAAACTCGCCATTATTTCATTTTTACTGCCCGATAACGTCTTTTCATTTTGATGCTGCTAGTGTCTCAATGTCTTTGTTATTCCGTTATATAGCAGCTCAATTAAAGGCTGTGCAGGCAGGGATAGAGTAGGCCGTCGTTGAAGTATTTTATCACTGGTTTCTGAAATCCGCCTAAAGCCAATATTGTAATTATCTATGTAGTTATTGGGTTTTACCCCCCTTATCTAGAATGACCTATAGCACGCCGTATTGGTGGTTGCAGAAGCTGAGAATCATGAAGAGGAAAGGAGAATTGCCTTCGAATGGCGAGGGGACGAGGGACGCCAAGGCCAGCCAACGGAAAGCGGAGAAAGAAGACCGGGAAACTCTAGTCCTGTGGAAGAGACCGTTCACGACTCTCAACTACTTTTCAAAGGAGTTGACACTGAATATTGATTCCGCGGCTCGCAGAACTCTTCAATACCGGAAAAGTTTGCTTTTCGTAGTTTTAGTCATTTTACTTTTCGTTGGGATCAGTAACGCCCAAGGCCCTCATCAGCATTTGCTGCAGATACTGAAGAAACAGACTTTGTGGAGTTTATACTGGGTCGGCTTAGGAGTGTTGTCGTCGATTGGTTTGGGAACAGGTTTGCACACGTTTCTCCTGTATTTGGGGCCGCACATAGCTGCCGTGACGATGGCTGCGTATGAGTGCGGGAGCTTGAACTTCCCCGAACCGCCGTACCCTTCGACGATCGTGTGCCCGCCAGAACTCGATCCGTACTGGAAGACGACCATATGGAATATCATGAGGAAAGTTAGTTTGGAGTCAATCATGTGGGGTGCTGGGACTGCCCTTGGTGAGCTGCCTCCGTACTTCATGGCACGTGCTGCTCGACTATCCGGGCATGACCCCGATGACGAAGACGAGCTCAAAGAGTTTGAAGAACTCCAGAAAAAGAAGAAAAACCCTTCAACGATGTCTCTCGTTGACCGGGGTAAACTCCTGGTTGAGGAACTAGTTCATAAAGTTGGGTTCTTCGGCATATTAGTCTGCGCTTCAATCCCGAACCCCCTGTTTGATCTCGCCGGCATCACATGTGGCCACTTCCTAGTCCCGTTCTGGACTTTTTTCGGTGCCACTCTCATTGGGAAAGCTGTGATCAAAATGTCCATACAGTCAGTTTTCGTTATCGTAGCTTTCTCGGATGTCCTCATCATGAAGTTAATGGAACTCCTCGGCCTCGTCCCCATGTTTGGAACCCAGCTTCAGGTTTTCGTCCAAAAACTCGTCGAAGTCCAGAGGGCCAAACTCCACCAGGATGCGGAAGAGAACACTCCACAGTCGAGCAACCCTCTGGCTTCCATATTTGAAGTATTCGTGTTAGCGATGGTAGGTTATTTCGTCTTGTCAATCGTCAATAGTTTAGCGCAAAGCTACCACAAACGTATCTCGACCAAAACGGGCAAACAACCTGACAAGAAGAAGAAGAGGGAGGATTGACAAATATTTAACGCTCAGAACCTCGGTAAACGTAAAAAAGGCGTGAAGAAAAGACGTTTTAAATAGGTTATGAGCTAGATACATTCCTTTAATTACTAAAGTGTTACCAAACCATTTGAGAAGAGATTGCTTGATGTCCATGGAGTGCCCTCCCTCACATTTCCACTTATTTGTCACTTGTTAATATTCCTCTCGTACGGTTTATGTAGTGTGGACATCATATGTACAACTCAGTATAATATTATTTTGAAATGGCAGCTCTGTGAATGAAATGTCCTTCTGGAAGAAGTAAACTTTTGTTGAAAGTGGATTTCATTTTGGTAGCTTACTCTTTATGTCATAGTCAAAAGCTAAACGCTTGCCTGCAAGCCGCGCACAAACTGAGAACTACCAAACCCTTAGTTTAGCATTATGTTGTATAAAATATAAAAACATATTGACTCTGACAGTTCTTGGATTGTGCGATGGTTTGGGCCTTGTTCTGACAGATCTCTGGGATCACTGGCACGTCCAACGCCTACATTTCTTTTCAATTGGAAATAATTATTAGATACTACTACGTGAGATTAGACCTTTCGGATATATTTTTCTAGCCTTTTGTGCTTGTATTATGGATTTAATTAATACATTTTGGTTGCAAACCTTGAAACGATTTTGAGTCTGTTGACAATCAGAAATCGCTCAGTTTTGATTTGGAATTTTTTCCGGATTGACGTAGAAGTAGAACATTCCGGTTACTGAAAGATACGTTGCATTCCCTCCTCCTCCGAATCGCAGAAGCTATTGAACGTGGCGATATCCCCACCCTTCCTCCTTACGGTTCTGTATCAAACTGGTTCGCTATTCCAGCTACTGTTCAAACCATGTTTGACTCATGCCGATGTAATAATTCCTTACCTCTCAAAAATCAAAATCCTTCACCCCCAGTATTCATTACTGTTCAGACCAGAACCCCAATGTATGACTTCGCTTGTTCAATTGAGTGGCACCCCTTTATGCTCAAATACATCTCTATAATTCTGACTCTCCGGGAACGATTTCCTTTTTATCCAGCACTCTGTGTTCATTTTGGATATATTGTTGAATTTGTGTTCATCGTTGAAATAAACACTATTTATCTATTATCATTAGATTTTGTTATAAATGGTTATTGAATTTGATGAAAAAAAACCCCAAAGTTTGAAAATCACATTGAATTTATACCTGAGTGGTGGTTGTGGTGTAAGGTGTTTAGAGCGCTTTCCTTTAGAGTTCCAATTCGGACGAAAAGCTCGGTTGTTTAGGGGTTTCATTGATTATTTAAGGAAAAAAAGTACATTCTAATAAGTGGACTTTGAAATGACAAAAAATTACATTATAACCCAGCTTCATTGTTTTGTTCATGAACCAAAATAAACTCATTCACAAGAATCATAATCCCATTTAAATAGAAGACGCATATTAGTATGAGCGTGTGACGGCACATATGTGGTGGATGCACATACGGTTTTGTTCCCTCCCTGGTTGATGCTTCGATTATGGTAGCAGGGTATTTAACGAATAGTTTTACAACAAAATTCTTTTTACATGTAAGTGTACAATATCAAAGTTTTGTAAACAGCGTCATGTTTTTCCGTACAAATTTTGACAGACACTATTAATGTGTGTCACACTGAAATTGAAGGAGGCTTTTGTAGTTGGGTATTGGGTCCAGTATTTGGGAAAGGAAAAAGGTTTTGGTACGTTTTCTGGGGCTTTTGTGCCAATATAGCTAAGTATCATCAAAACATGTTTTCCATTAAACATTTGTATGTTGTTTTGTAAATAAAAGAAGTTATTCGTGTTCAATTTTTTTCTTCAAGCCCCCAGTGTTTTGATGTTGGGTATCGAGGGTGAAGTGGCAACTAGGCCTAATTCAAAAGGGGCTGAACAACATGGACTACCTGAGATAGGGCTGGTCAACATGGCCTAGGTACCTCAAATGGTGCTGTACAACATGACCTAAGTGTTTCTTTGAACATTTTACAGGAGACACAGAAAATTGTTTATTTTTTAAATTTGGGAACATACATGAATGTTTGCAATTATAGACACTTCTGGGTGCCGATATATTACACGGACAACTTACGTGATGATGAATAATATTCATCATTATTAAACTTTATTATTAAACTGAATTAATAATATTATTATTAATTAAGTTTAATTTGAATGCCGCTGAATGAAAAAGTCATTATGCCCAAAAATGTCAGTTAGGCCATGTTATCCTATTTGAGTTAGGCCATGTTGACCAGCCCTATCTCACGTCGGCCGTGTTGTTCAGCCCCATTTGGGGTAGGCCTTGTTGCCACTTCACTCTCGATATTCTAGATTGTACATTGTATTTTCCCTCCTAGTTGAGGTATTTTGATGGCAATTAAGATTTCATAAATATCTTGCTGATTGGAGTACTCGTACTTCACAAATTAATGTAGAAAATGGCCCAATGGTTTTGGAGGCGTATTTGGGCTTAGGTGATCTCACAAGTAATTTTAGGTAAAGAGACACCATCCAATGGTTTACAGAAGTGTTGAAGACGTGGGTGGCATTTTCTCGAGATGTTCGGGCCCATACATGCAGCGACCTAAATAACACCTTCAAATTTGAATGTATACTCGTAGAACCGGAGTGTAGCATGTTATGGGGATTTCAAGCTTGTGTAACCACAACCAATAGTTTCTGTTTGATTTTGATTAAATTCGTATGGGGACCATTTAGTAAAACGCCTGAGCCACTACTACCTTCCACATTTCTGATCATAACCACCATTCTCCCATGTAGTTATGAGCGGTCGTAAATGCGATACAATATTTGGATTTTGCTGGGCAATTATTTTCCTCCCACACGATTGTAGATCAAAAAGCCATTCAGCGAGGCACACAATAAACCTCACAACATATTCACACCCTTCAAATTCGATGTACCCACTAGTAGCTTTTTTTTCGCGCTCAAAAACCCTGTAACGAAAACCAGCCTCCTACCTCGGTGCCTGTGAGCAATCCTGCTCGACTTCCAGGTTTCCGATATGCTGCTTCCTAAGCTGGGTTTTCGGATGGATCTGGCTCTACGTCCTGGAAACACCTGGGCCTCATATAACCGTCCACTATTCGCTGGGTGTTTACGCAGTGTGCTTCAGCTGCATCCTCAATGTGTGCGTTGAACCGCTCTACATTGTTGCTCAAGCGTACCTCTTCGTTAAGTTAAGGGTAAGTTATTAGATTAGAGCACATATTTATTAAGACTGTCATGTGGGACCTCAATGGAGAAATATATAGGCACCTTTACTGACTGAATATGAGTCCCTATCTGAATAGTACTCGATGTGTAGGTATCGTAAGGCAAGCTATGGGATTTAATTTCTTCGCATAGGCCGTCCAAGGAGTCTGTATCTCCATAAAAAATAGATGGTAACTTTCCACATTAGGTTTCTCTACAGAACGCCTCACTTCTACCCATGAGTAAAGGGTATCCACTCCAGACAGAGGTGGAGCTAGATGGTAAGGGGCCTCCAGAGATGGTCAGGGAGGAAGTCCACATATCAGGGAGTGGCATATGGGTCGATGAATTCAAGTACTTAGAGGCTATTATTGATGGATTTATAAATTTCGTGCAGCTGCAATCAGATTTCTTCAAAAAGGATAAATTTACGTCCATTTAATCAGATTGTCAAGTGGAATTAACCTGGTGTTCTCATTACTAATATAGACGATGTAGTTATTTTAATATCTAACCCAGAACGTAATGTGTTTCATGATCATTACAAGTCTTGTTGTTGTCACAGGTTTTTATAGAAACAATAAGCGTTTCAGTACGGACCATAGTGTTCACTTGCCTCGTCTTGTGGAAACCTTCAGCAGCAGTCGTCGCCTTTTCTGTAGCACAGGTCGTATCAACGCTTTGCTATGCAGGTGCCTACTGTTTGTATTTCCAAGGGTACATGTCTCGAAAATGGGGAGAATATAAGAAGAGTGACGATGGCGACTCTGTCCCTAGCATACCGTTCAGTTCCCTGAGGGGACTTTTGCCAAGATGGGATCTAAAGCAGGTTAGTATTTTAATACCAATATTCACCCTATAAAATTTTGGATTCACTCTCGATACTCACACTCCTAATAAACACTCAGATCACATGAGATCAAATTACAATCATGATATAAATTACAGCTCATGTGAGAGACAGATGCCAACTCTCCGTTGGTATTTATCATGTAACGTAAACATCAAGTTCAAGTTCCCCCTTACTGTGTTTCTGGTGGAATATTGAACAGTTGACACGGTACATACAAATCACCCTTAAAAAGTACACGTTGCTATAATGATTTGCTCAATCCCACAGGATTGTACTTACAGGAGTTACCGCGAGCTGACGTGGAGTTTCTTCAAACAAGGCATTTTGAAGCAAGTACTGACGGAAGGAGAGCGCTATGTAATGACACTTTTCACAGTACTGACGTTCGACGAGCAAGGTGTTTATGATGTAGTCAACAACTTGGGCTCTCTTGCTGCCCGATTCCTCTTCAGGCCAACTGAGGAAAGCGCGTACTTCTACTTCTCCCAGTTGGTCAGTAGGGACAAACCCATTTCCGAGCAGAATAAAGTAAGTTCAATTCGGCACATAAACTCTATGATTATAAACTCGAATAAAATTATCAAAATGAGTTAATGTCATTAATAATTTTCACAGGTACAAATGACACAAGCAGCTTCGGTTCTGGAGCAACTCCTCAGGACAGTAATCAGCTTGGGAGTTCTAGCTATCTGCTTTGGCCAAGGTTATTCCCGTACTGTATTATATCTGTATGGAGGGCCTTCGTTAGCTGATAGTATAGCCGTCATGTTGCTAAGAGCTCATAGTTTCGCTATCCTTCTGTTGGCTCTCAACGGCACTACAGAAGCATACGCTCTTGCTACTATGAATTCCAGCCAAATTGACAGGTGAATATGGGACTTTAGGGCTTTCCATCATAATCCTGACTATCCCATAACATCACGAAACTGACATTCTTCTTTCAGGTATAATACAGTGATGGCAAAGCTGTCAGCAGGATTCCTCCTTATATCATGGCTGTTGGCAACTCTGCTTGGCAGCATTGGTTTTATTATTGCCAACTGTTGCAATATGGCTACCAGAATATACCAAAGGTAAGAACGCTTTCTTCATGAAGACCAAATCCTGTCGTTTCTCATTCGAAACCTAAAAGTAGTATGAGCTAGTCAAATATCACCAATATTATGCACTTGTACTGGTTGCATTGTGTACAAACACAGAGGGAAATTGGTGCTCACTGTCATCAAATGTACAGAATCACCATTGTTTGTACAACATACAGTATTATTTATTTATCAGTTATTAGTATGTTTCATTGCTCACCTTATGCTTCCGGGTTTTCTTTTGTTTAGTTCACAGTTCATCACAAAGAGATACGAGGGTACTGATCTGAAACCCCTTGATGGGATCATTCCCGGAAAAACGTTTATAGCCACTGCTTTGTTTTCTCTAATGTCATCACTAATCTCAGAGGTAAGTTTGTTAGAAATCTGTTAATATTCGTCCACCAACTTGAGATATCAAAAATATGATTTCCAACCAATTGACTGAACACAGAACCCTTGTTTATATTACAGAAGATCTACTTTGAAAGCAGCAAGATGACTCACGTAGGAATCGGAGGATGTTTACTGCTGATTACAGTAGCATCTTGGATGTACGAGGAGGCTCCACTGGTCAAGTTAGGTTACCAAAGACTTAGAAGGCGCTCATCAAACATAACCGAAACGCCAAAAGACCCAGAGGAGACGAGTAGAGTCAAATTAGATTAACTCGCATCTTGAACTTGATTTTGATCAACCTACAGTTACTCGTATCTTAAAAAACCAAATAGAAAAGAATAGCGACGTGTGTCCACTCATTCATAAATTGAACAGCACCATTTACTTATACATACTACTAACCCACTTTGATAGATATGGTGCATTTCAACGCTGAACACTCCTATTTGCAGCATATTTTGGTGGTGTTTTCTGCTGATACACCATGAAATCGTTAACCTTAAACAGGGCAGTTGTGCTTAGTGCAGTTCCCTTAGTGTTTGTGCAATTATCAACAAACAAGTGCAAAAATTCCTTTATATGACATACTTATTTTATAATCACATCAACGTACAAACATGCAGCATACTAACTCAACTGAGTGTTCAAAGGAAATAACTTGTGCAGAAACGTTGAATCACTGTTCTCAATAGTGGCCTATGGCAGCCATTACTTCCAACAAACGATGCATTTGTGACTATTAGCGGTTGCCCCTATTTCCTCAATAACTCACAGATTTGCATCTACACGTCGAGTAGATTGTATTAATATTTGCAACATCTTTCACTTGGCCGTATAGGCATATGCTGAAAGCTTTGATGCTTAGCTCTAGAAGTATTCCAAATCGATAGGACTTGTGTCTACATTTAGGGTCCTTATGATCTCAGTTAGAGGTGAAGAGCGCACATCCAAGTGAGCAAGCTTGTGTTGGTGCCCATCTTGAACCAGAAGCATCTAGACAACTTTTATCCCTATGTGGATTGTATACGGTTTGGAATGTAATTCGAATTCCAAACGATTATCTAAGAAAATTACCAGTTTCGTTTGGGTTATGTCAAAATTTTGTTGGTAGAATGTTCCAAAATGTCTCTTTTTTTTTTTTATTGCTGAGTTGTTACAATTATGTGTAATAAAATATCAATGAATGACTATTTTCTCATTTCTATGACCTGACAGTCTAATGTCCCCCTAATGAATGAAATTGTACAACTAAAAACGTTGCACAAGAAGAGGAGTGAAACATGTGAGTCCTAACACTGATGCATTCGAAAAACGAGCGAAAACGTACGAGCCCACCTATAAAGCAGGTCATTGCAATGGTGAAGTGCAGCTCAAGGTGTCTACTTCTTTCAATCAGAGCAGCAGTTCAGTAGCATAGTAGGGTTTTCTGTGTTCAGTAGTAGTAAATCCGCCCCTGAAGACTCGTCACTTTCAAAACTGAAGATGACCCCAAAAACTGTTATTTAGATAGAAAATGAAACAAGTGCGGTTCCTTCAGATGCAGCAGAAGAGTTCAGATCCTTGGGAGATATTTTACGATCCTGCCAAGTATTTGCAAACATAAAAATTAACGTTTGTTTATTTAACGAGGAGATTGAATTTATCGAAATTATAAAATATTTCAACCAACGGGGATAGTAATGACGCCACCAAACCAGGGAAAATCAGCACTAAAATAACATGACTTGGCATGAAATGGGTTGGGGGACAGAATTAGCTTATTTTCTTGAATATTGTGGTGGTAACGGCTCCCTCTTTCTTGATCAAGCATTGCCTAGAACATAAAAGTTCACCATTGCCAGGATTGAAGTTAAAGTGTATGTTCGGGGCTTGAGAACAGTACTGTATGAGGTGTGATCAAAAAGTTCCAGGACTTTTTGAATTGCGCGGCCCCACGTTGGCGTAGAAGGCTGCGGTTGCGCTCATTTTGTAACCACAACTCTCCAAAGTAACCTCTTATTTTGTTTCGATTTTCCAAACCGAAGTTGCAGCTGTTTCCGTGAAGAGACTTTTTCGAGTTCTGCGTTTTTTCCTTCATCTCCTCGATCGACTGAACACTATCGGGAATTTTTGGGGAAGGTTGACATCACCACCATACGCCTGTTGAAGAAGTGAAAAAGTTTCCAAGAACGATTAGCCCAATTTCACGTTAGCACGATGTTATTCCCCCGCGTCTATCCTCACCAACTCGCAAAAACGCAGAACATGAAAAAGTCAATTCACTTCATGAAAATAGCTGTAACTAAGGTCTGAAAAGGGCTAGGCAATCAAAACCAAAAAGAGGTTACTCGAGAGGGTTGTGGTTACAAAATGAGCGCAACCCCAGCCTTCTTCGTTAACGCAATTCTAAAAGTCCTGGAACTTTTCGTTCACACCTCGTACTCATATACTTTATACAAAGTTGAAATAAAAATTACTTTGATTCTCCTTCGAAGTTCATCAGAGGGTTTTCATTCCTGTTGTCGATCAATGATGCGTGTTGAACAATTGCAGAGAGTATCCCAGCCATCTCGGGTTTGATGTCGGGGCTCGCTGAAAGCAACAAGTGCAAAATCAAGTTTGGTACGTAAACATAAATATTCATTGTGAACGCAGACAGGTAGTGAATTTGTAACCCTACCCAGCAGACAAAGGCCGTTTTCATCGCTCATTACAGCACCTGTCACATCGTCATTTTTCATTCTGTAAATCCAAAAAATTGTTATCAGTAGAACCAACCCCCTCAAAGCCGACGGTATTGATGAAAAATATTAACCAGACATCACTCACATCTCGTTGAATTCAGCCTCCAAGTTGGCCTCCATTCTAATCGCCGAGGTAATACCTATAAAAACATTCAGTTTAGAGACGGCACCACAATTAAGAACATCTATTTGAGAATTTGCAAGTATAAATTCAGTCAGATCGTGATAGGAACTCTCTAATCAGAGTTCCAAACAGAGTGAAGTGATATCAAAAGAAAATATCGATATTGAACTTATCGATATCAGAAGAATATCCAAACAGCGGCTAGTCGATTGCAGTGGGAACTTGTAGGTACTCAATTGTCAAGCCAAGGAATTTCAAGTTCCTTATTCATTCCCCACTTGAATAATCATGAAATCTACGTAAAGGACTAGAATGAAGACCCAAATTTTATTATTACCATGAGATGTGATATGGATCATCAAAGGGAGAGTAAGGATAGGAGTGTTACGTTTCAATGGTCCATATCATGGCCTACCTCATTTTAGCATCATTTTTGCTACGACTAGAACTGAGCAAGGAACTCCACAAATCGGCTTGTTTTGATAAAAAGGCATCGGGGTGCCTCTGATTCCGTACATTTTCCTTCAATCTTCTCCATTTTATGTCTCCAACCCTCACTTTCCTACTCATCAGTGAACAAGGTTTGTCGATGTAGATTGCAGTCGTACCTACCATGACCGGCTACCGTAGAGTGAATTATTACGAGCTCTGCCGCCTCTGCACTTCCAACGAAGGCATCAAACTTCCCATATTCAAAGATGAAGGTCGCTCCCGTCAGCTTTCCAGTAAAATTCAAATATGTTTACGGCTGCAGGTATGTTGGCCGATGCTTTCATTTATTCCTCGTCGAATTAATTAGCTTATAGAAGTTATATTACCTGTTTGGTTCACACAATGGTAAAACCCGTTCGTTATGTGTATTGGACAGTTCGGTCTCATCGCTATCTACATCAATTGTTTGGATGAATACAAACGTCATTTGCAACAATAATGTTACTATATTTCTCCCTCAACATTAAAACTAAAGTCTCCAATAATTTACTGTAGTTTGTGGCCGACCTAGTGATAAGGTTCTCGAAAATTTCAATATAATGAGCGTGATGAGTCGATACCTAACCTGTGGGTTATGGTGAGCTCTACCGCTGTATCCATACGTGTTGAAAATCCTCCTGAGATTTGGATATCTATATTGTATTATAAGGAATCAAGTTCTTGATAAGATTTGATACGATTTGATAAGATCGATTGAACAACCGAACAGGAAGGTACCTTTGTAGGTACCTACTAGAATTTTATGTTTCTCGCCAATTCTTTGAAGCTTCGGCTACATTGCTGGCGTGTCTGATCTAGGATGAGATCAAACATATGATCTCAATGCTTCCCGACTCAAAACTATTAGCATCTTTTCATGAAGTCCATTACCTGAAAGTCGGGGCCTAATTTAGTTGATTTAACAACTGGTTCGTACAATTATTTGAGGCAGGGGTTTGGAGTGAATAGTTGATGTTTCAGGTCCCCATGTTCATCAAAATCCTGTAATATACCGTCATTGAACGACACGTTTCCTTCTGGATGTCTAAGACAAAGTTGTATATAAATGTTGAATTTCAATACATTTCAGGTCAGCGAAGCGGATTCCTTGCCGAAGTACATTTGCTCCGTGTGCTTAGAGAAGTTGGAGTGTTGTTTCGAGTTCCGAACTAGTTGCGTCAGTGCAGAAGTCATGCTTCAAAGTTATGCGACCGCCCTGAAGAACAATGTCGATTTTCAAAGAGAAGGCATGGTATGTAATCCCATTCGCACTCTAAAGTTACTCTCACATGACAGGTGTCGTGGACATTCTGCAATGCATACACGGAATCCACAGAGGAATAACATTCTTGTATGTATGATAGCGTGTGTACGTGTGGTATTTTGAACAACATGTAGGTAGTTAGGCGCACAGTCAGAGCCTGAACTGGTTCGAATGGTCCTGGATGTTATCTATCAAGCTGTAATTTGGTATGTAAATCTGATATGACAATCTGACACTGACAACCTTGAGTGACACCTCCCCTTCCTAGAACGCAAACCCGTTAGATCTGTTGTTGAATACCTGTAAAACCCATGGTCCTGCATTGGTCATTATTGCGAACTCTTGCTGCAGGTGTACATCAAGGAAAACAAACTTGACGACATGGAGGAGCAAGAAACCCATGATCTCTCGAAAAACGACGAGCTCGCGGTCGCTGAAGAAGAGCAGGTCTCGCACCACCCTGGCCTCCCAATGCATCTGGACAGCTTTGCCAGTTTGGTGGAAGCGGCTACAATTCAAATCATACCTGACATACATGATCCCGTAAGTAGAATATTAAGACTGTATATTTGCGTACACGTGTTCGTGCATGGCGTTTCCCGGTCAGTATGTGTAACCACCTCAACTATCGGCCGTTTTGATTTTTCCATTTTTCGCCTCCCATCACAACCTATTCACAGTTCCCAGGGACCTATTTCCCGTTGAATGAGTGGAATACTTTCCATTTGTGTGACCTTATTATCACACTGTTTAGTTGTACCAATTCCCTAGTTCAATGGGTGGAGGAGAGCTCGAGATGTTACAGGCAACACAAGAACGTCTGCTCATGATTATTTTGTCCCTTGTTTTATATTTTTCTCTCCAAATAATTTTTAAACCCAATTGATTCAATATTTTTTATACTTAGAGGTGACAGCAACGTGCAACCAAACAAGAAACTCAGCTCCTGTTAGTCAGCTGTCTGTTGTTGTAGTCAGAGTCACATAAACTCATAACTCCCGTATCTCTTATCCGGTGTTGCTGATGAACGGCCTCTACAATCGGATAAATTTGATCCATAATACATCACAGTTGGAAAATGAAATGCAGTAGCAGCAGACTTACAGCAGATCTAATTTTATTGTTTTTATTTTTTTATGAGTTTCATTATTTTATTATTTATTGTGAATTAGGTACTGACTTGAGAACTACCTTTGCCTTTGCTCCAATGTGTGTAGGTAGTTATTGGTAAAAACATTCAAGTTTTGATGGCCTCAGCGGACACTGATGATGTCTGTTCCACCGTCGGTTCCACCTTTGATTGCATGGATACGTCAAGTTTACAAATGACACACAATTCTATGGAAAAGGTGACTATGAGTAAACATTTTATACTTTTATTTTTTATTATTGACAAATGGTCTTTGAGTCAGTCGTAGTATTATAATGATTGGAGTAAATAATCCATTAGGAGTGAAGACGGAATGAATGATGAAAAGGATGACATATGCCGACATCGTTCTTTCCCAGGGGCGGATCCAGACTTTGAGGTGTCATTATCTTGAAAACGAGAAATCCTGCCAAAGGGTTGTAGCGATTGGGCCGTAAGGCTGGGCTATGCCCAGACAACTACTCTAATGTTCCCAACTTGTATGACGTCACATAAAATGAATTTTTGCTAAATCTCTAAGGTTATTCGACGCTAAACATAGATTTTGGAGGATTGTATGTTCAAGGTCTAGCTCAGTTTTTTGACAAAATGAGTTAGGAACGGATACTTATGCGAAATCTCTCGGTCCGTCTTTCTAGCTCCTTGGTTTGGCCTTGATTGCAATGCACGAAAAGGCTTCTTCAACGTAGAAAAGCCGCGATAACCAGAAATTACTACAGTACGTTGGAAAATCCGTTTTTGTCTCTCCTGAAAAGTTGGGAAAACTGAGGTAGACCTTGTGGGATCACAAGGGACGATAATTTATTGTATTGCATAATTTATTTATCGAGAACACATAATTTATTGTACTGCATGCATAGGTCATATTATGACCTATGCTGTACAATAAATTGAATGAATTCCATTCATAACCTCTTCAAACAATGGGTTTTGGTGTTCAATTTTCAGCTCAGCTAATTCCCGTTAATTCTCCCTCACAGTTGATTATCTTAACTGACAACTACCTGTTCTGTATTTCTAGTTGCATACTGTGGTTTTTAAGGGATCAGGGTGTAGATGGCATACTTCGCTATGAATTTCAATTTTCTCCCAACATCTTGTATTTGCAATTTCATCAATTGTCTGTTCATTTCACGCATATACTCTTCTGGTAATGTATAAAAAGTGTAACTCACGAGATTTTCGTTGAAATCGCTTAGTGTGCCAGGATGTTGAAACCAATTTTCGTGTCAGTAGGTGCTTCTGAACTCATGATCGTTTTTCAGGAGGTTGTACAACAATCCGAAGACGATCAAGACGGCTCAGAGACGTCCAATCACACGATAGCCCTTCCCGGGACTACCGGTCACGAGGTTCTGCTTCTCCATTGCGACCCAAAGCAGAAAGAAGGCGGGAGCGAGGCCCCAGCTATCCTCGGACCATTGGAAACTGAAGACGACGACGAAAGGTGAGTTTCATTTTGAATATAGTGGATGATGGAGATGGGGGCGAACATAATACGAGTATTATTGGTTACAGCGTACAACTCTCCAGAGCTGATGAGGAGTAGACATTGGTCAACGCGCTCATACCTATCTGCTAGAAACTCAGTTCATGTTTGTCCTTGTGTAGGTCAATAAATACAGTGTGCCTATGATGAAATTTAGCCAAGTCAGACTGCATTCGGCTCTTTCGCCTTGAGTGCTGTGAAGATGACCATCGGGCGAGAGCGATCTGTAATCCCTGAGGCACTGAATAATCTATTTGGACAGTTTTTAGATGGACAGGAAGAACAAATCGCCATTGAGGTCAATACATTTTTGAGCCTAGGGACCAGTTTTGGTATACCCTCGTCGTATACCTTCCGCTCCGCCTCCCAAAGCTATTTTTCAACAGCATCCTGGACCTCCTCGTCATTTGAAAATCGTTGTCCACCCTAAAACTTTCTTTATTTTTTTGAAAAGATGATAATCCGATGGTGCCTGGTCCAAGGAGTAGGGTGGGTGAGCGGTATAGCGTTGTCATGAAGGAGTGACACACCACGAGCCAGCGAACCTCTCCTTTTGTCCTCGGTTTTCCCCAACTTCTGGTGGTTCCTTTGGGCTTAAAATCGTCCCTTTCCGATCCCAAAAGACAGATGTCATTTTCATCTTCCTCTTTGGGAAATTGAACTTTTAATTTTAATTTTTAGGTTGATAGTGAATGAGTATGGCGCCACTGTAGAGGCTGCTTTTAACCTCTCTACCTACCAGTGGTAGGAACTCTTAATACAAAATTCCTTTCGTCCTACACAGCCCTTGTAACTTTCACTTTCTGGAAGTCTCTCGTATTCTCACTAGATTACTGTGGGCTGTGGCACACCCAAGACTTTCATCCTAGTTATGCCAATGACCCAAACCTTGAAAGGCGCCATCTTTATTTTGTCTCCCTTGCCATATTTTCCAGGACCACAATCCACATGGAGGAATTCTTGAAACTGAAGTGCAGCGACATCAATAAGAACCATTCTGAGGAAGAAGAGTTCCACATCATGTTTGAGACCAAAGTTCGGAGAGGAGAAAACGAAGAACACTGTAAAGCGACCTTCCAGTGTGATACTTGCACCAAGACCTTCAAAAGAAAAGAGCACCTGTACCAGCACAAAAAGCTTCATACTGGTAAGAGGAATTTAGATGTGGCTCAATTTCGCTAGATTCGCGGTTATTGGATAAAATGTCTAAATAGAGTAAATAAATCATTGTTCTCAGGTGAGCGGCCTTTCAAATGTCCACATTGCGTCCGAACGTTCAGCCGTAAGGAGCATTTGGTTCGACACGCGCATTCTCACACAGGCCAGAAGCTTTTCAACTGCGACGTCTGCGGCAAGAGCTTCAGTCGGAAGGACAACGTAAGGAAGCACCGGAAAACACATGAAACGGCTGGCCCGTACTCGTGCGAGTTTTGCGGCATGCAATTCAACGTCCGCCCGTACTACATCATGCACAAAAACAAGCACAAAGACGGTTCGTGTGCCCTCGATATGAAAAAGAACGAGGAGTCCATAACGTACGAAGTTCAGGAAGAGTCGCCAGACGTTCATTCGAACGAGTCGAATTCTTTCCAACAGGTAACATCAAGCACGTCCACGTCAATACTGGAAAAAGCTTTGACGCAGGAAGGCTGAACTATCGACTTCTTGTATTCGCTTTAGGCCAAACTATAGCAGTATCGAAGAGTATGTATGCTCAGTGGAATATTTCTGGGCAGCTATACAACAAAATCAACGAGTTGTTTGATGAGGCTTTACGGAAAAAGAACAGCTTGAGGTCTGAGATCGAGCTGTTCACGTGCAATAAATTCCTACCTGCACTCTGTTCCTAGCTGTTTGATGAGATGGTTTCCTTTGTGGTCCTGAGTCCTTGAAGTCTCTTCCACCTGGAGGTCATTGAGCTTAGCCGCTCATTTATACATTCTACCATGTACCATACCTACCATTTCAACTTTCCCTGGGCACATCTGAGATGAGGTAGAGGGAGGAAACCCGCCTAGAACCTCCCCTTGTAATGATTCTTTAGTGGGGCAGTTGGCGAACAGTCTCGTTAAATGCCTCATATGTGTTTGAAATGGACGGTGTTCTGCGAGACAGCTACAGGGAAGAAATGTGTATAGGGTGAAATGCCTATGTTCCTCATCGATGTCTTTGCTTCGATGTTTTCGCGGCATCGATGTTTTACATTAAAAGATAGATGTCATAAAAACATAGAAACGAAGACATTGAAACGTTTAATCCCGATTTTTCAAATGATAGCTCCGGTTTTTTCGTGTATAATCGTGGGGATCCAGGAACCCGGTAGCGCTCCGCCCCGCTAAGCAAACAAGTTGAGAAGAACGAACGGTACCGAGTATGATTACTGGACGTAACAAAACGCTTTTTTCAGGTGTCCATATCTCGGCTCCTATTCGACTAATCAACTTAAAATTTAGTGTGGCTCTTCTTGGTGTGGATAATAGAAAGCTCTGGAAGTTTCAAGTTGCTAGGTCTAAAGGGGACCGAGTTATAGAACTTCAAAACCCCTGTTTTTCGCCCTTACTTTGTTCTTTGCCTCCTCCTTCTTCTTATTCAGACAAAGCTACATCCTCTCCACCTTCACCGATGGAAACATCGAACATCAATGTTGAGGCTTTTAAGTCCCAACCCTAATTGGCAATCACCTGCTTAGAGTGAGATCGCATCAATCGAACCGCGCCATTGGATTCAATCTTCCTGCCTCTACATTCCTTCTACAAATCTTCCACTGAGCACTCATATTTTTCAACTGCATTTTTTTCCTTATTCCTAATTAGAAATTTATTTTTCATTTCGGGTAATATCGGTTTTGAAGCGTAGTTCGAAGCTTTTTACAAAATAGATTTTCGAATTCTTTAGTGCGTTGTGAGGTGTATAGATTTATTTCGTGTTGTAGAGCAGGTTTACTGATTTTCGTGGGGGTCAATGAAATAGTCATCCAGGTTCATAAGGGACAATAACCTGTTATTCATGACATTCCTGGGCTGGATAAAAAGACATTTTTGTAATACTTTTTGCGCGTGTGTACTACATTGCAGAGTGAACCAAAAAGGTATCATTACACTGCAATTTTATAAATTATCAGGTTACAATGAACGACTTCATCGTTTCTAGTGGAACGAAAATAACATACCAAAGTTTTTAGATTATATTGAAATATTATAGTGTGCTGTTGGAATTTTGTCACGTGTGTAAAATTCCATTACATATGAGGTTTTACTTGGTGCGGTGAGCATTATGATGTTTTCTGAGAAGGGTTATGTGATTTATGAGGACTATATCGATCAAGACAACTAAATGGTTTGGTGAAGTTTCATGGCACAGAAAGGATAGTAAAAACTTTATCTTCACTATCCTGTACAATGTATAGCCCAGCCTGGTAGGTAAAACCTGATACCTTCGTTACCTGCAAATTTTACCACCAAGTTTTACTATTTAGGAGGCATTTCCTTGTCCCCGTTAATTTTAATCTTATTTAGCCTGACGAACTTGAAAAACCTATCTTCTATATTTATGATCTCAATTTATTTACTAGCCCACCTGATAGATGTAGAGAAAAAAAATACCTACAAGTCATTTCTACCGAGTGTACTGGCACAATAACTTCTCTAACCACTTCATTATTTAATGTTGAAGAAACTAATTTAGTTTCTTCTACTTCCACACAAATTATTCTTAATGCTGTTTCTGATTGATGTCCGATTGAGTGAGGTCGTCAACCATCACGGATAAGTTGTGGAATATTACAGTATCCATGACGGTGCCTCCATGCTCCTGACGTCACTCTATTATTCCGCACGTGTCTCTATTTCTCTTCACTTTGACGCGCTCCTGACTATGAGTACCTATTAACGAACTTTCAGTAATCATCCAGGCCCCCGGTTGAAAGTTGGTACATTTGAATGTGCCACGCGGAATTCGAGTTGTTTTCGTGGCTGTTGGGTCCTAATCTTAATTATCTAAATTATGAAATGTTCGGTAATTGTTTCCCTTTGGGACTCTTCTTCGTTTGAAACGTAACGTCTAGTTTTCTTTACTGGGTTTTCTGTTTGAAATCATACAGTTACCAGCCTCCAACGAGATAAACCTCTGTTATGGAACATTGTTGGAATATTCTCATGTTCGTGGATCAAATTGCCTCTTCCATTTCTTGTAAATAGTTTGTATATTAGTGTATATAGTGTGTTAATGTTAGTCGTGTCATGCTACATATACCAGCACCAATAGTGTGCCAGATCAACTCCACCACCAAGCTGACTTTTCCTATGTTTAGTCTTAGGTATGTGGTATTTAGGTGAATATTATGTGTTTTCATTCGTGTATGTAATTTTTTGGGCTTGTTCTCCGTTTATAGACGCGTATTTATAAAATCAAGATAAACAAAGGAGGCCTCTCCCATAGCCTTGCTTAGATAATGTATTGCATTTATTTACTTCTAAACCAGGGTACCGGTAAAGTCCTGTCGTATGGTACGTTATGGTTGCCCATTTTATTTGTTGATTATAACTGTTGCTTGTTCAAGTGAGATTAACTTGTCAGAAAATTCCTGTTGAAACGATCAGATCTGAACCGTATTGACAGCAAAGTGCCAACTAAATTAGGAAACAGAATCTGGCACTTTGCTGTCAATACGGTTCAGATCATCCCGGAATGTTGTACGGTACTCATCATTTTTATATGGGCCCTGCCCTGACCTGTGGTGGCCATCCATGATTTGTAACTGTGTAAACGGGACGGATTTCAGAGGAATTTTAAATAGAGATCAAGCGGCTACACTTACAATTGAATCCGATCGTTGGGAAATCTTTTATCTATTTAATTTTATTAGGGGCACAATGAAATCACGATCTGCCACAAGTTGCCAGATATGTTATGTTGTACCGTCATGAGCTGAATTATTATTGCTCCTGGAATAATTCTGAAGGATCAAGAAGGTGCGTAATAAGGCCACATTTTACCAGTATAGCTCAAAACGTTATTTTCGAATCTAGACTTCGACGGTTTTACACCTTCACTATTGAAATACTGAATTATCATTCCCCAGTACAATTTGCACTTAAGTCCTGGATGTGTGTTGTGGCAGACTGACCATCTTTAGGTCGGTCATGTTGTGTCACCATAATGTGTTTGTGTAGCCACTTGATTTCAATACACACATCATATACATTACCGCCCCAGCCCTCAGCCCATTCTTACTTACACTTGTAATTGAAAATGATTCAATTCTATAACAACGAGTGTCATCTATGCGTTGGTATCCGGTGGTTCTTTATGTGTATCTTGCGCCAAGTGTTATATCTTTCCAATTTTCTTGTATTTATATTTATTTAATTGTTATCTCATATGTAACTTCCAGAATGTCTTCTTATCACTATCGTAGTTGTCTGTTTAGCTAATATCGTTTTTGTTACATTATTGGAAAATGAAAATCTGAAAGTACAAGTTTAGTAAATGGGTGCCTTTTGTGAATTTCTTATTCGTTTTTTCTGTTGTAATTAGTAAGTGTGCAAATAACATGTTATAGTACGATATTTTGACAAATTGGAGAATGTTGCTCTGTTTTGATTGAAAATGTCGGTTTATTGTATGTGGGCGTTCAATCACGCCTGAACCGGAGGTTTTGGTTCAATCTTCCTGAATCTACCAGGTCAATTGCAACTTTGTCACGGTTGGTTTCAAACCCGCCCTTACGTACTGAAGAATGTTTTGCAAACTAGATTTTTCAAATGCGTATACAACCACATTAACCTTGTGCCGGGTTTACAGAGAAACGAGGATCATTCGAGAACCATATTTTCGAGCATTTGGAACGGAGATTCGGTAGTTCACAAACCTCCTAGGGATTTACAAGAATATCACACTTTGCTGAGCGATTTGTGTGAATAGGCCTTCGAATATACTCCATGCTTATTCTAGTTTATGTTGTTTAGTTGTGTGTTGTCGGGAATCTGAATTTCAATGGTGTGCTGGGAGAAAGGAAGGTCCGAAACCTCTGTAAAAAAAAAAAAAAAAAAACTCAACGCAAATTCTTGACACAACGGTTCATCATCTTTTTTGTGCAAATCACCCTTCTTTCTAGATCACTAAATGATTGAATAATTATTATTATGAATTATAGATGGTCTTGAAAAATCCTTAGAATTAAAAGTGGCTCCGAAGTGTGATGTCTCCTCCGTCGGCAATTTTCAATTGCCACGATTCGACAGTCACTCCCTGAACCTCGCTAAACGCTTGAGAACCGAACGATCGCAAATCCTCGTTTCTGTGTGAACCTGTCTCAACAGGTCGCCCTCACCATTCGTAATGGCAACCCTTCTGACGTACTGTACGATTACTACTGCACCAATCGGACGAACCCCCCATTCAAAGTTTTTGCCCTTCTCAAGATCCACTTAAAGACTATGAGGCACTCACGCAACCCGCCATTGATTTCTCATGATAATTCCCAAGTTCAAAATTCCACCGCCGATTCCAGTATAGCGACCCCAAGGAAATAATTCTACTTCGCGATAAAATTGGCTCCTTATCGAATTGATGCTGTAGAGGATATAAACTAGCTTGAATTTAAACAATTATTTTAATTTTTTTCTTTAATTTTGTAACAAAATCATTATGTACAACTTAATTTGTTTCTAGTCTTCTAGGAGTTCTAGTCAGTAAATTGTAAGTGTTGAACTTGCGTCACACATTCTAAATAACACAAAAAATGTTCTTACTCAAAAACGTAGCATGATCATAGCGAATCGTTGATAATTCAGGATGTTTTTGGAGTCTGTGGTCAGAACTGACACCAGTGTTTAACATCCACTCACAACCCACACAACATGGCGATTGTGTCCATACGTGAGATGTATTATATTTAATTAATCAGGAGAGTTCCTGCCTTATCGTTTTTCCAAGTCCACACTGGTCGTTAAAATTCCAGACATTTCTCACGGAGCAGATCTGATTCTACGTACTATTATTTTACTATGAGCTCGACTCGTCTGTATGTTAGTTTTATGTTGATTTGGTGTTTGTTAACCACGTTGATCGTAGTTTATGTATATTTTGCACGCTCCAAAAACGTCCTTTAGATGGGATTCTCCCCCAATTAACAAAGGAATATTGTTGTATGAAAACGTAGAATTTTGAAGCCGTGTTAAGATATCTTTATGTCCGATCTCAGTATCCATGATTCCTGTAATTGTTTTATTTTCGTGTGCCAAAATAAATGGAAATTGGAGGCTATTGAATGGTGTTCCTCTAACCTATTTCTCCAGTATCCATGTTGATGTTTGAATGTTCTGTGGTGAAGTATCATTCTAACTGTCCATTGGACTGTAGGCTGGTTAAGCCCAGTTTCCAAGGTGTAATTTGGCTGTTGCAGGATTTGGGTTCCTACGCCTGGTTCTTAGTACTGTGGCAGTTTTTACGCGCACAAGTATGACTCGAGGTATCGCTGTCAGTCAAAGGAACCAATCAGTAATAGAAATTGGCTGAGGTGAAGATTTCTGCTGAAGGAAGCAAGGAGCTACAAGGGCCGACAGTCGTTGCTTGTTCTTGTCAGATCAAGATGGAGATTAATAAGAAACGATGCAGGTTCTGTGGAACTACAACCTACCAGTCAAAGCTGATAACCCCTATGCCGATGAATTCATCAAAACGCCAGTCCGCCACTACCTACCTTACAAGATACAAAAGAAATGCATGGAAAGTACCTGTGCGGTATGAAAAATTAATATGAAAATAATAATAATAATAAAAAAAATTAATATGAAAAATTAAAAGTTTGCCTCCAGTTAAAAATTTAATTTTTGTTCAATTTATTGGCTAAAATCTCAGATGTATTTCTACCGTCAATATTCAGTGAGCCGTGGCGAAATCAAGCGTTGTGAACGAATTATTGTAATCCATGTTAGTGACCATCTGCCTCCTTACCAGTTTTGCTAAGAAAGTGATTTATATTTTTTCAAGGGGTTTCAAAAGTCCAGCAAAGATTAATGAAAAGAGCTGGGTTGCGTTGTTTAGGAGTTATAAGCGAAAAACTGAAGAAAGTCCGAAAATTTCGACGTTTTTGGGAAACCATAAGTTGAGCTTTTAACCCTGTTAACCCCTGGAGGGGTTCAAACTCAGATAACTCGTTTTCAAGACTATCCTAAGGTTAAAGAACGATTTCCAGCTTTCCCAGGCTACTTTATGTCCTCTCCTTATTTTACTGGATGTAGGCCAACACCCTATGACATGTTCGTTTCTCACCAGAAGTACAGGAAACAAACAAACCAATTCCCACTTAGCACTTTTATTTAACCATTACATGAAGTCTGATCGTTCTAGTCTACTACATACTTGTAACAATTACAAACGTGGTTACTCCATCGTGATATGTGGCTGTACAAAAAATTGACCTAGATCAAAAATGTTCTTAATAATACTGTCGTTTTTATTCATTTTTTTAAATTACTTTTTTTTCTCTAAAATAGAAACAATGAACAGGCATCTTACACCTTCCCTTGAGTTCCTCAGAAAATACCAGAACTGTAAGATGCGCCTTTCTTTCACATTCATTCGTCCCTAGGCCACAATTGAACCTTTGATCAGTATTTTTTTGCAGTTTTGCTTTCATAATTGTCATGGCCCCATCAGATAACGTACAAATCCGGACCATTTTGTATGATACACCACATCACTTTAATTTTTTTACAGTGTTCTATAATGGTTTTGTGCTAAACTTTCTATGTAAGATCTAAAAATGTCATCACACAACACATCTCAGAGGAAATCATTTTTTCAAGTTTAATTTTTTTTTTAAATCTGTAAACATAGTATGAACTTACAAACTTAAAACTTAATGAATTACATCTATCAGAGGTTTTCTTCTTGTGTTCTTTACTTCTAAAACGAAAGGGATTTCTATAAACTAATAACTAACGTTATGGGATTAGGAGAGGGTTCCTCTTCAAACATACTGTTATTCAAGGCGTTGGTAAATATTTTCGGAATATCTAGGGGTCGAAAATAGGATTTAAAAATAAATTACTGGCTAAAGTATAGTAAAAAATAAACAGAAAGGGCAGTCACGTTTGACACACTACCAAGGAGAGGTTTTGTCGGTATTTCCCAAGCTAAAGATGTACTTGAAAAGTACTGAATGAGGGTATTGTACTGTGCCAGGTTCCAGTTGTAGATGTTTAGTTATCGTCTCCCTCTTCCTCTTCTTCTTCCTCCTCCTCTTCATCCTCATTGGATTCAGCCTTTTTCTCGTCCTTCTTTGGCCTTCCGCGCCCGCGTCCGCTGCTGGTTCCGGTGGAGGCCTTGGCCTGTGGAATGAAGAAGGGTACTTGAATTATTTATAAATAGGTGGTCGTGATATCTAAGTTCATCATAAACTGATTGACGAGATCGCGCTGGAATTGGAACTTGTGTAATCTCTCTAGTGACTTGAGATACCTGAAGCCCACCATGGCAGGCTTGAGCTCCTGAATGGAAGAGGAGGTAACCCGGTTCCCAAAAGGTCCAAGCACCCAATTGCTGATTCATCCTCTCATATGGCGGACACCATTGCAGGCCTGAGCTCTTGAATGGTAGTGGCAGCATACTATTGTCCTGAGCTCCCAAAAGGTCCAAGCAGTTAATTGCTTCCTTTGACTCTTATAGGTATAGGTATGGGCAGCTCAGTGGATGTCATGAGAACCCATATGACGCCTGTAGTACGTTGGCTCCCCAAAGGCAAACGCAACTAATTGCAGACTCAGACCCGCATATGGAGCACGAGCTCCTAAATGGTATTAGCAGAACTAATGTAGGAATCCACCTGGTTTCCAAAAGCAGCGAAGTGCTGATTCAGACTTCCATAGTAGAAGCCTGAGCTCCTAAATGGTATGGGTAGCACACTGGATGGCAGGGAACCCGTAAGAGTTCTAAAATATCCCGGATCCCAATAGGCCAAATCAGCTAATTGCAGGCTGGTAAACCTGAGCTCCTAAATGGCATTGGCAGCACTGGATGCCATGAAACTCACATGACGGCCACATCTTATTGCCAACTCGGACTTCCCATACGGCACCCCTGAGCTCCTAAATATTGACGCATGCTGCCTTGACACCCTCAGCTGACAGGGGTTACAGCTATGTTCTGTCCCGGCCATCGAACAAGACGACTCCCTCAGTCTTGACTTCCCAAATGCCCTCTGCAGCTGACAACCTGTCAAACCTCTCCTATGATGTTCCATTGGCCTTAACACCCCCCCCCCCCCCCCCCACGGATTAACATTAGACCTATAGCCTTCGTAACAGGGCCTATAGCATTTGTACCCCGATCATAGTAAACCTCAATCAATAATTGGAATTATTCTTACAACTAAATATTCACCTTGGCTTTGCCCTTGCCCTTCTTGCCAGAGCCCTTGGGTCTACCCCTTCCCCTCTTTGCGGGGGATTCTCCGTCCTCTTTCTTCTCCTTCTTGTCAGGTGCAGGTCGCCCTCGCTTTTTGGCTCCGCTCTCCTAAACATAGTAAATTCAATAGATAAGTATTTAAACATAAAAATTTAAATTTAAACATGAAAAATGCACACAAAAAAACTTAAGGAATCACGCAGGTAATCACAGAACGCTAACCCGATTTTCGTCGATCATCACAAAAAACCTACCAGATTGATTAATACAAATCAATTTTGGATTCTATTGATGTTGAGTGTCTCCATTTTATAACAAATTTTGTGTTCTTTTCTTTTGCCGAGTAACGCCTCAGTTATAGTAAGACACATTTATATGTATAATATACATTTATAATATTATATTATAAATGTGTGATACATATGATTTTTGGTGTCTTATGGCAGTGGATTCAGGATGGTCTGGAACGGATTTTAGTATGACAAATTAACGGAAATTTGAGTTTTAAAAATTTTGGACCGAGCTTCCTTTTATTCAAAAATTCGCTAAGTAATTACTAATCGAAACGTAATGTATAAGTTAATGATTCGATCTATTTTTTTCTGAGGTATTTATATCTGAAGTGTAATTGGGCTTGGCCCGTACTTATTCAAAATGAATAAATATATAAATGAAACATAAAAAACTCTATATTATCGCCAAAGTGGCTCTCTACGGCTTTTCTTCTTCGGATGGCAAAACACGGTATGGTCAATAATTATATATAGGTATACATTATATCATTATACTATATAATGCGCGAGACGCTCAGGATCAAAAGCGGATAACTCCAAAATGTCAAACATTGATGTTTTCACCGTTTTGGCACGTTCAATAAAGCCATATTAATAATAATTAGTACCTAGTTATATCTACAACAATTAATAATATAACTATTATTAATATGGCTTTACTAAACGTGCCAAAACTGTGAAAAAATCAATGTTTGAAATTTTGGATTTATATTCATAACTAATATTATAAAATGACGTGTTTGGTGTCGTTTTGAACAAAATATATAATACTAATTTGAAATGCTGAATCGATCTTGTGACTTTATAAAACTATTGTAAGCATAATTTGAAATTGGCTTAAAATTTGAGTATAATTTTCGTAAAATTCGAGAAGATAATGGTGTACAATAAACGATTAATCCGATGTCAATGAGTTTGGGAGTGTGTGTGGTAAATAGGGCGGTAGGTTGGTACGTTACTTGACAAATATTTGAACGATTTCTCGCACATATTCAAATTTGGTGAACAAATTACGGTAGTAAATATCAAAATGGCGGCTGTGCGGGGGAGTGAGCGATGAAGTAGAGTGATAAGAGGTCGGAGGAGCGAGCGGCGAAATGACGAGCGATATGGTGTCGTCGCCCCCCCCCCACCCTATCACCCTCATGAAACACCGTAAAGAGGTCAATGGCGCTGGCGACAAAGAACAACGAGGTTGCGGGGGAGTCGGAGAAGAGTTGGTCGGGAGGAAACATCGATGTTACGCGTTCGATAATCAACATCGATTGGCGCCATTCGGATAAGACGGTCGCTGGTTAGATCCCATGTTACACCTTTTTTGGTACTCTTATTAATAAAGCCTTATAATTAATATAAATAATTAATTACTGTTACCTACCGAATTGTACATTCAATTTTCAAAAGAGGTGACAATATTTGTTGTAAAACCAAAAAAAAAAAAAAAAAAAATGAGCACATTTTACATAAAACCAGTTATTTCTTGGAATTCGCCTATACATCCATGCTGCATGACTGTGGATTTTTGAAAATCATACCGAATTATTTATTCAATTTAAGAAATCGATTCTGAATGCCACACATCGATTATTGGTATCGAGGGGGGGGGAGGAGGAGGAGGAGGAAGAGTAATCCAGATTGAGATTTGAGAAGACGGCGGAAAAGCTGGAGTTGAGTTGAGGGTGGAGGTAATCAATGTAAGCGGTTCGATTATCTACACCGAACATTGACTGACGCTATTTGCTGCATTATGATGCGGTGTGTTGTGTAATTGAACTCGTATTATTGTTTGGGACTGATTCGTTTGAATTATTAAAAAAAAAAAAAATTAGTCTGCATAATTATTTATTAAAATTGAACAAAATAATTTCGATTGTTTGGTATCGATTATTGAAGTGTATCGACACTTCAATAATCGATACCAAACAATCGAAATTATTTTGTTCAATCGGTTGGAGGGTGTGGGGAGAAATCGACAAAGAGGCGGCGGTATCGGTTGGAAAAGGAGGCCGAAATGGGGTGGAAAAGGGGGCGGGGGTGGGAAACTGTTACACTCCACGTTTCATTTCTACAGCCACGCGCACACATCCCCCCCCCCTCCCCCCCACCCGCCGTTATTACAAAGTGGTCACCGAGTGTTATGAAGGGGTGTCACGAAGTAGTGGCGATGAGGAGGAGGAGAGGGGGGAGTGTCCGTTGTGTACTGTGGAAGATCCCCCCCTCGAGAAATGAACGCGTAGAAGTGAGGGAGGAGGAGAAAACCCCCCTCACCACCTCCGCTCAGTCGCTTTTCTCAAAACACAAACGGTTGTTAGGGGGGGGGGGGGGGGAAGGGGGAGTTGGACCGCGCGCGGGATCCACCTCCAGAGATCCCGCCAAACTTTGAGCGCTTCACATCTCGATTTCCATCTCGCTGTCCAGCTCCAGCTCCCGCCTAACTAAAAATTACCGAAGATAATAAACCAATATTATAAGATAAAACATGAAATTAAAAATAAATAAATAAATAAAATTTCATGACAAAAACAAATTAAAAAATAGATTGAAATTCGTAACCTATATTGACGATTTTTACCACCTTTGCGCCTCCAGCACCATTGATGTTGATCAACAAAAATCGTCTAAGTTGGAACGAAAATTCAACAACAACAAATTTACACGCTTTGTGACGGCATTGAATTAAATTAGTTTTCTTGTTAACAACAAATTTTGTTGTTAACAGAAAAACAATTTAATTACGAAATTTAACTTGCTGTAGAATGTCTAAGGTCAAATAATACGGCAAATAATCAAAACAACGATTATTTTCAAACTTTCATTTGCAGTTGCATTTTAGCGAATTTTTGAAGAAAAGAATAATTCAATTATTGTTCATGACAAAAAACTTGGAAAATTCGAATTTATACCAAAATCGGTTTCAGACTATCCTGAATTTACTACCTTAAGACACCAAAAACCATGTGTCATTCCAGACGATAGCCCTCTATAGAATTGAGATGAAAAGTTCAAATTTGCACAAAAACTCTCTCTTGGCAATCGAAAGGCTAAGTTTGTAAATGGGCAGATTCAGGCCAGAATCGAATGGGGGGAAAACATTATCCATAACTTCCCAAAAATGGCGCAGTTGAAGGGTTTTTTTAACGCTGAACACGATGGTGAAGTCAGAATTGCGATATCTCATTCCGTCATCACATTAGAGCAGATGAACCGTGAAGAACATCTCAAGTAACAACCACGTTTCTCCATCTTCAAAGTGCTTCAGCTTGAGAACGGAATAAGATCTCGCAATCCTGACTTGTCGGCCTGTTTCACTTTTGGGATTTATTTTGCCCCTTAAATTCCCCCAAAACCCCCTCAGATTGGCCCGATTCTGCCCATTTACGAACTTACCCTTTCGACTGCCAAGACAGATTTTTTGTGCAAATTTGAACTTTTTATGTCATTTGGCAGTGAATTCAGGATGGTCTTGAACGGATTTTGGTATAAAATAATGTCGGAAATTCGAGTTTTAAAATTTTTTTACCGAGAACTTCTTTTTCGTCGGAAATTCGCTAAAAGTGTATTTTTGTTGTTGATGACTCAAAGTTTCAATGTTTTGACAGATTTGATTTCAAAAAAGGGGACGCGTGAGGATACTCAATTTTTTAATAATAATTAATCACTGTTATAATAATCGCCTAAATAATTATTTAACCCTTGCATGCCACAGTAGCCTATCTCTACTCAAAAAACTACCCCAATGGTGTGACGACATAGCGGAAGAGGTAGAGGAAGAGAGGGGTTTCCGAGGAGCGTTGTACTGTAGAAGATCCCCCTCATGAAGTGAACGTGTGGAAGTGGCGGAGAGGGAGGAGGAGAGAACCCCCCTCATCACCTCCTCCACACTCTCGCTTTTCTCAAAACACAAACGTCGACTATGAGGGGGTGTAGGGGGTGGGGTGGGGGGGAGTTTGAGCGCGCGCGGGATCCACTTCGACGGATCCCGCCAACCTTAGTGCTCCCCCTCCGCAACTCGACGTTTCCATCCCGCTCTCGCCAGTTCCCGCCTAAACCCCAACAAACTGCAAAAAAATTCCGAATATTTACGAGAAAAAAAAATAACAAAAAATACAAAAATGGGTAAAAACCGTACAAAATTTGTCGAGTTACAACAAATAAATCGTTCGACCCCACCAATACTCCCCCAATATCGACAAAACCCGAAATTCGATACCCAAATTGAATATTTGTACCGCCAACATGAAAACTCCCACCAATTCTAATCAACGACATTTAAAAAAATTACAAGTAGAAAAAAAAACCAACGTCGTTACACGCTTTGTAACGACGTTGTCAAAAAAAAAAAAAATAATAACGAAAATAGAAAAAGATAAATAAAAAATTAATATAGAATTTAGTGAATAATTAAATACTTGGGTGTAACTTAGTTGTTGATAATCCGTCATTTTTCCACAGCTCGCCCAACAAAATAAAATAAAAAAGTTGGAAATGTAATTTTTAAAATCATAAACCATCTCAACGTTTAAAGAAATAAATCACTAAAACGGAATAAATAAAAATACGCAGAGTTGTGTGCGATTTTGACAATCTTGCGAGGAGGATCGAGGTCAAAAGTATTGATTTTCCGAAAACCCTTCGGCTTGAGATGAAAAATTGTCCAATTTTACCAACCTCCGTCGTGTTTTTCGCTGGTCTGCCTCTCTTCTTCTCCACAGTCGCGGACCCGTCGTCAGACATGGTTATTGGTTTCTGAAAAAAAAAGTCTCAAGTGAATAAATTAATTTGAGGATTTTTTGGGTGTTTAAAAAATATTTTTTTTGGAAATTAAATTTTTGGGGGTAGTGATTTTGATTTTTTGTTAGAGAGTTTTCGAACGGTTATTTGTAGAAGTGGCTGGAGTTGGCTTCGTTATGTTGTTAGAAGCTTTGAAAACGGCCATGCTCCTGTTCTGTGAGCTCTGAGCTCGCCACTTCCCTACTAATCAATTTCCAGGGCTACCAGACGAATTTTGGTTCGGGTTGAAAAATATTTTGTCGATTTGTTTTACGAATTTCGAAGGGTTTTTTTTACGACGCCGTTGGCGCCCCGCAGGGCGGAGGTTGAAAAAGGCGCCCGCCTCTTTTCAAAATAATATGTAATAACGCCCACCGAGAATTTAATTTGTTTTCAAAGTGCGTTAAAACGGGGAAAACTTTGTTTGGAGGCGATGAAACGGTGCGGGAATATTTCTCGGTTTTGAGTTTGATTTTTTGGGTATTTTTGGAATTATTAATTAAAATGAGGGGCGAAGGGAAAAATCCGAACGTCGAGTCGAAAAATAATTTCTGACTCGGAGCTCGGTGGGTCGGCGGCGTCACTCGGGACGGACGCCATAACTGACGGGTCGGAGAAAATATCGTTTGGCGGAACGGGCCCGAGAAAACTCGGAGAAGAGAAAAAAAAATCGCAAAAAAACCGGGCTGAACCTCCGAAAAATAACTGGGGGGTTCGAGAAAAATTGCGGATACTCACAATTAATTGAAGAAGTCTCTAAGGAGGTGTCCGGTTGTAGGCGTTCCGGGGGACTCGTGTTCGGGAGGGGGTTGTCAGACGTTGCTCAGACGGGAGCTGTGACTCGAATGCGGAGGGGAAGGGAAGGTTTGGGATAATTGCGGAAGGGGAGGGGGGCGAGTGAGGAAGTGCGGCGGGAAGGGGGTGGGGATAACGGCGCCGGCCGGCGCATGCGTTTTCTCTCTGTTGAGAAGGGGGGATTTTTTTTCGAATTCAAGGGATTTTTAACAAATTCGAGGGATTTTTCTTCTCGCGACTCGTTGAAAATTGTTTCCCACCCCCTCGCCGTCGTGAGGGAACTTATCGTACGAGAGGGAACTTCGAACTCTTTTCAGTATCGAATACGTTGTAACGAAAATCAATTGAATTTCCACCACTTCAAGTTGGACAAAATTCGACTCTTTATTTTCATTTTTAATTTTTTATTTGGCATTAGAAAGCTCTTTATAGCCATGATACATTATAGAAATTATACATGATATCATATTATACAAATTAACTTTAATTATTATTCATGTTACTTCTGGTTACATATTTATACTAGGGATTACTTAATTTTTATTCACATTAGATATTATTTTTTATTTCTTCGAAAATAACTAAATATACCTACCTACTTCGGTATCAGCTATCGCAATTAAAGTTTCATAATTGAATGGTAATTCTATATATATTTTTTTTCTTTATAATTTCATTGAACATTTGAATCGGTTCATGCAGAAAGGGACTCAAGTCCACTGACAGCTGTTTCGAGAAAAACGAAAAAAACTGAATAACCTTCCGAGAAAACGGAATTACTGAATGAAACATTCAGTAAATACTCAACTCTCTATCCCTTATCACCAGATATAACTATAGGTCATTTAGTTTCCTGATTTAGGTCATTTTTGATAGGTCAATTAGGTCATTCGTTTTGCAGATTTAGGTCATTAATTTTGGCAATATTGCACAAATAGGTCATTCATAGGTCATTGCTCCTCATTTTACAGAACCTAATAATCGTAATCAGTCGTGATACATTAAAAAATATAGTTTGCGGGTGAGAATTGACCAACACTAGTCGTTGTTATCATTTGTTTATTGCGACGTTTCGATCTTGGATCAAGATCCTAATCATGCATCCTACAAAACAGAAATATGGGATTGTAGGATTGTAAAATGCATGATTAGGATCTTGATCCAAGATCGAATCGTCGCAATAAACAAATGATAACAACGACTACTGTCGGTCAATTGTCACCCGCAAACTACTCTACTCCTAGTAAAAAAAAACCTCCACTATTGTCCATATTGTCGTTTGTACATATTATGTACAAACGACAATTTAACTTTTTAATACAAACTTTTCCATTTAAGATGCCTACTCGTACGTTGGAACAACAAATAATTTTTCTCTAATTAATAGGTATAAATGCTCAGAACTTTCCGAGTTTCCTCAAGGTCTGCAGAAAAGCTTCTCTCCCTCCACTGCGAACCCTCTACCTACTTCCGCATAAGAGCAGCTTTGCTCGTAATTTTTGACATGGTTGGTACCAGTACAGACTCGCGAATGCCAGTACGGTACCTGGTATACCGTTCCCCAAACTGGTAGTGGGGGGAGGGAGGAGTGGGACAAGTTTGTGATTTAGGTCATTTTTGGAAAAAAAACGGCACATTTAGGTCATTTGCATAGGTCATAGGTCATTTACTCGTTTCTGCTCATCACAAACTGCATTAATTTCTGCAAAAAGTGACGCCCTTTTTTCGGTGAAAATTAAAAAAGGCGCTGGACTTCGGTCCCTTTTTGCATGAAGCAGAGGAGAGGTGCCACACAAAAAAACAAAATTACTCAAAATGATTCATTAACGAATTGAAAATGCAGTAAACAATATCACTCATAATTTTCTTGGTCATCTTCGACTCGAGTCGGCCAATTTAAAAGAGAGTTGAAAAAATCATATGGCGAGGATTTTCCTCCTGTCTTGCACGAAACGAAAACATTGCTTGCCGTTTTCTCACTCAGGTATTGCCCGTAGAAGGTTCCTTTCTGCATAAAACGATGAAATGACCCCCATAAACCCCTAAACAAGATCAAAACTGATCACAGATAAATTCATGAGTATGAGGTTTGATCATATTTAGGTAGGTACCTATACATTGCAAAGTCCTTTGTTGCACCTCAACCTTCCAATTGTTTTATAAAACTTTTTTGTGCCTTCTTCTTGATTTAAACTTAACTTGTGCATTAACCAAGCATTGGCTGGTATTTCAGGAAATAATGTTTTATAAAATGCTCCTCTTGGGTAGGTGCTGTGGTATTTTTGCCCCAATTTTCTGGTTTCATAGCGAAATTGCCTCCTAAGATCAGTGTGCGGACTTACAACATGTGGTACCCTCTAAAGCAGCTGTTTTTGCTAACCTGTCAGCGATTTCATTACCACTTACTCCTATGTGAGATTTCACCCACACAAGAGTAACCCTCCTCCCTGAAATTCGAATCATAAACTCCTCCCATATTTTCAGAATTTAGCATTCAATGTGTCAAAATATAATTTAAATTCAGTAAAAAAAAGAAAAAAATCCAGTCATGCAGCACATTTTCTCTTTTTTCCGAGTACCACCTCAGTATAGATTTTTCAACGGTAAACACGGTGGTAAAGTCAGAATTGCGATACCTCATTCCATTATCAGATTAGAGCAGATGAACCGTGAAGAACATCTCAAGTAACAACCTCGTTTCTCAATCTTCGAAGTGCTCCAATTTGAGAACCGTATGAAATATCGCAATTCTGACTTCACCATCGTGTTCAGCGTTCAAAAACGTTTTAAATTATGTCTCACTCGTCAGACTGCTTAATTTTTGGAATTTATGGGTAATTTTTCCTCCCCTAAAACTCCCCAAAATCCCCCTCAGAGTGGCCAAGACAGAGTTATCGTCTGGAACAAAACATACATAAGTATACAGGGTGGTTAATGAACGTCCCACCCTTTTCAGTTCGATGTTTCGAGAGATAGCAAAAAAACTCATCGAACTGACGTCCCCTTATTATTATTTTGTATTTATTTAATTTTTTTTTTTTTTTTTACAAAGAACTCAAAGATCACATTTTTGTGCGTCGCACATGCCCACAAATGCCTACGCATGCCAACTTTTTGGTTTTTTTCAAATGGGAAATGCACCCCCCTTTTGCGATGCGTGCACAAACTTGCATCGCTCATTGATAGAGCGGTTCACAGTTCAAAGACAAACAGACATTTCCAACACCTACAATGGGAATTTTGATACTAGAAAGGTTTTACTTGAAGAATAACATGAAATCCGATTTGAAACTCATTTTTAACATGATGAGTCTATGATTGGTGAAAACCGGACTTTCCTCTGAGAAACCACGTTTTTCTTGATTCATACGTCATTTTCTCCCTCAAAACTGCATTGCAACATTATTTTGCTTATACCTGTATATTGATATTTAGGACTACAAGCTAAAATTATCGTGCCTATAATAGTAGCTATGAGCGTTTGAAGAAAAGTGGCAATTTCTACGATTCGACAAATTTTCCTTTTCAAGTAGATTTTTCACCCGTTTTGGCGAATCAAAAAAATGTTTGTTTTCATTAGAGAGATAGAACATTTTGTGTTCTTTCTAACGGCGTAATTAGATTTGAATTTTCGTGTAAATTAAGGGAGTTACGGAAATTTTAGTGTGATAAAGTCGAAAACACGAAAAACCCTATTTTTTAGCTGAGTAAAAAAAATTGCTACAGGACATTGCCCACCTGAAATTAGCATTAGAATCGATTCCTACCCTGTGACCGTCACGAAATGGAACATACATATCGAGGGTCTCGCGGCAACACCCCACATCGTCACTTTTGACCAAAATGAGTTATGCATACTATTCGAAACGCCTTCCCCCGGCGGATCGATCTAAGTATAAGTTAGGTACTCAAGTTAGGTAACACTAAATCTCACGATTTATTTTACTGAATTACTCAGTAAACATAGTCATTGGCAGATGGTTTTTTGGCTCTACTGAAAAGTTGCCCAAATGACGATGTGGGAAGTTGCCGTGAGCCCCTCGATATACACGCGTGCTAGAATACAAATATTCGATATGAATACAAATTGATGTAGATTTTCTTTCGGTTTCCAGATCTGTGTGATTCTTGAAGGCAATGTTGAAGAGATACTGCGGGTTCTGAACATGCTGTCCTCGTGATTCGTACTGGCAGCCAGTCAGTATATAAGTTTGCAGCTGTTGGTAGGTTTGTATGATGTTATCTTAATGATTTGTAGTCCGAAGTAACTTGACTGTGTCATTGCTTCCCTGTGATCGTATGACACGAGTACATCCAGTAGTAATGAAAATAACATTGGAATCTCACGATTCAGGGTGGTTCAGTGCCATAATCAATAGTTGCATATCGACAGCATATCTTCAAAAACCGTATACGTCCATTTCCTGAAATTTTACGGGAGACAACAAAAACCACTTGGCTTAATCTGAGACAGCGTTAAGCTGGGTTCACATGTACCCGGAAATTCTGGATAGCGGAATGCGTATTGCTCTGTGATTGATCGAGACCATGGAAGTAAACTCCCAACCTTCGACGCTGACCAATCACAGAGCAATACGCAATCCGGACTTTCCGCTCCATGTGATCCCGCCTTTAGACCCCCAGTTTTAGTTGAATAATTCAACTATTGAAGAAATGATGCTACCACTGGCTAAGTAGATTCCTCCCGCACGATTATTTGAGAACTGTTTGATTTTTAAGGGTATTTTTGTGACATACTTGGGTTGGGTTTGAACAAGAAAGCAGCTACATGACAACCACTGCATAGAGGAGACAATTGGATTGCGGCAGGTCGGTCTTATTACATTGGATCAAGAAAGTTACTTTGCACCCAAAAAAAATCAAATCCTTATTTTTGGACAAAAAAGAGAAACACGTACCTATTTGCAGGTATACTGTCGATATGGCGTAGGCTATAAGTGACCTTAACACCTTCAGTGCAGGAGGCCAAATTGTGTCAACCCCACCACCCTGAAAATGTTTTCAGCGAATAATTTGAATAGAAGACGGGTGCTTAACCCTAGATTACTAACCCTACGTCGTTTCGACGTGTAGGCATTTTAAGTGCCCTCCCGCTAAGTGTGAAGACTCGGAGGAGCGCATAAGCTCCCCTCCGCACTGAATGTGTTAAATTTGTTATAGTCACTCTGTAATCTTCT
Source organism: Stenodema calcarata (assembly GCA_963920205.1). NCBI lineage: Eukaryota > Metazoa > Arthropoda > Insecta > Hemiptera > Miridae > Stenodema > Stenodema calcarata. The sequence continues at coordinate 15,945,634 of OY986061.1, read as the reverse complement.
ATGTGCTAAAGTGTCCAGATCGCAGTTATCCATAACGTGGATTCGGCGTTTCAGTGCTTGGCAACTAACTCCCTGTTAGTTGCGTATTTGTGCTTGTTTCGTGGATCTCAAGAGAGCCAGGATTCGATAGTCTACTTCTACTTCTACAGTGTTTTTGGAGTCTAACAGACCTCGTCGCCAATTTCAAATGGTAACTTTTGATAAATGTAACCTGTCGCTAGGTTATATGTTATCTGCTATTAATGATGTTCCTCCATAACCTTCCTTGTACAAATGTTCCAGTAGTCCCATTAAGGTCAATCCCCATAGTCAAAGTGATTCAGTGCATCTCAGATTCTTAGTTCCAACCTTTGTCGTGTTCATTCTTTCATTGATCTCAAGAGAGTATTCGATCATTCTCAATCAAATTCGAATTCGTACAGAACCCTCACCACTGGTGTGTAGAACCACCAGACCTCCTCGAGTTCAGGTGATTTGTTATCAACAATAAGTGATGTTACTCTGTAACCTCCCCATTCCTGTAACATTCCCATATGAAATGGATTAGGTAATTGCACCAATTCCCTCATAATTTGTTCTATGTAATGTTACACTTGTATATAAATTAAAACATTTGAATATAAATTACTTGATCTCTTGTACTCTTTTGAATTATTATAGCCCTTCCACATTCTTGAAGTCCTTTAAGTCCCGTTGAAACTTTTTTTTGATCATTCTGATATGGGAACGCGACATTTTCCTAAAATTTCATCAAATGGTGTTTTCCACTTGTGGGTGATTCTCAGTTTACAGGAAAATCGCTTTCTTCCGTTAATAAAAAAGTGGCAGTCAAACTTTTCCTAACATTTCTTTTTTGCGGTATCAGTGTGGTTACCAGAGGAAAGCTTATTTTGCTTCGATCAAGCTGTTTCTTTCACGCCGACTGTTCAAAGGTATAAAATTCAAGCTCTACTGATACCTCTTGAAGTAACCTTTGGCTGCAAAGCGTGGACGTTGTACCAATTTGAATGCAATAGCTTTTTAGTAGCTCTCTGTGCCCAAGCCCCTTCACGTACCACTAACACCATCTTTGAAAGGCCTTAGAAACTAAACTCTTTTTCTCAGCCACCTACTGGCTTCTCCACGCCATTGGACTTGGTTCTTACTATCTTTCTATCAAAACTATCATTTCCATGCGAAAACTCATTTTTGGATGTTTTGTGACTTACACTCTTCTCCATGTCAACGCCTCAATTACAGGCGATAAAAATTCATGCAAGACGGACCTGTGTAAATAGTATGGATAAGGGGGCGTATCCAAAATATTGCCGCCCCCGGGTGGGCTCGAACCACCAACCTTTCGGTTAACAGCCGAACGCGCTATCCGATTGCGCCACGGAGGCTCCAATTTGGCGCCCCAATTATTGGCTTTGTCGCAATTTGAAACTTATTAAATTTTAGATTATTTTCTAAATTAGAAAATAATCTAAAATTTAATCAGAAATTAAAATGGGATGTAAACATTAAATGTTTATATCCCATTTTAATTTCAATCAGGACATCAGTCGCGAATGAACTTACCAGTAGGTACTTACCACTCGATATCATTGTGAAATCAACAAAAACGGAAGTTACAGATTTCAAGCGGTTTCAATTGGAGTTTTTAAGTTAGTGCAACATGCGATAGTTAGCTTGGACTTTTCTAAAGGTGTTTTGATTTTGTGGCAAATTGAAGGATAACATAATACCTAATTGAAGGATAACTTTATCATATTATGAAAAAGTTCAAATTGAAGGATTCTAAGGCCTACTCAAATAGAAGAAAGTTCATCTCAATCACTGTACTTACCTACTTACCAGGATATGTATGGGCGCATTGTCATAACCCAGTTTGTGAATTTTCGAAGAAAAGGAAGCTATTCTTAAAACTCGAATTTCCGAAAACATTTTATACCAAAATCCGTTTCAGACCATCCTGAATTCACTGCCAAAAGACACCAAACATATGAACACAAGGTACAAACATTCCTCCACGCTTTCCACCATAGTAGGTGTAATAGGTTGGAAGACAACTAACCAACATCTGTCTGATAAGAACAGACTTTGGCGCCTTCACTGATAAGGCCTGATTCGTTTGATTCATTGAAGCTGGTGGAGAAATAATACAGAAACGATACAGTTTTGAAAGTGTTTAAGCTTGGGAATCTTTACTCCAACACTGGTAAGTAGTACCTTTGGTAAAGTTCATTTCTGTGTAGAAAACTAGCGTTTGTGAAAATAGAGTTCTGGTCAACAGTCTTCTCGAGTGGTGTGTGAGCCATGTTCCTGTACGTTTATGGTAAGTTTTTGAAGTCGGTAAGACTTACCGACTTAGTGGTCCGTACCGTAACCGACGTCAAACTTTTTTTCTCTTTTTGGACTGAAACGGTCAAGTGGTGGAGACGTTGCACTGAGTACCGACTTCTTGTGGACCTTCATAGAAACAAAAATCTACGTTCACCCAACCCAAAGCAACTTGAACGCTACGGTCTGTATATTGTGTGAGCCTCGATTGTTCATCATACACGTACTTCTGTGCTTCGGATATCTGCAAATCTAACGTTTCCGGGTTTTGATGTTCCGTTGGTATGAAGTTGAGACGGTCCTCTGAGTTCGGCGATGCTTCAAGAGAGATCGAAGCGGACCTTCTTTTCATGAAACGTTCGAACCGATCGAGTTTCCTTTTCGCTTCGCCGTCGGTGATCTGTTTCTTGTGAGTGTTGAGAAAAATTGAAGGGACGCTCGACGGGTGGCTGGGAATGGTGCTTTTCTTCCCTCCAAGAAAGTGCTTATTGCAGACCACAGCTCGTTTTCCAGGTTGCCAGGGAGTCCCATCTGGGCTGAAATCATTATAGAAAAACCACATAACTTTCAAATACCGGACAACTCTGAGTAGGTACTGAATATTTGTTCACGGAAGAAGGAACAAATTTCATTCTTCCATATTTGTTATTGCCGTATTCGACTGTCGTGACTTAGTTAAATAAACTCCTACCAAATCCCTGATGTTACTGAAATATATTTATCTATCAGGAATCTTCGTTAGAATCTCGAGTAGGTTGCACAAATCACACCTCATTCAGGACAGTACTACTTAACATTGATAACACTTCGTTCGGAATAAGCCAGGTTGACCACTGCACCAGTCCGGATTGTATTCTCACATCGAGTACCCCGTTAAGATCAGAAATTCACTTACTTCTTCCGATTAATCGCAGCTATCCATCTTTCTCTCACTTCTCTTTCATGGGGCCTAGCTGGAAAACTGTACATTTTCTGCCCTGGATACCTGCGGTTCTCATTTGAACTACAACCAGGGACGCTACAATACATTATTCGTATTTATTGAATTTATTTATTTTATGTATTGAACGGATTTCACAGGAAAATTCTCTCGAGGTAGATAACTACCTTTCGAAGATCAAGCAACTCGACAACTCGGAAGGTTAGAATTTATGCGAAGGGTAACCGCCGCGAGCGCTAGTGCCCGTGGTTCTGTGTGTGTTTGTATCAATTTTATTGTCTTCAGCTTTTCAGCTGTGATGGGGCCAGCGCTATCAATGGTGAAAGAAGCTGAGGAATGCGATGAAGATGAAGTGGTCAGTGATCCACAGTTCTCATAGATAGTTCGTCCTTAGGAATATTTCGTTATTTTAGCGAATTTTTGAAGAAAAATGATACTATTGCTCTCCGTCCAAAATTTTTAAAATTAGAATTTCCGACAAATTTTCGTATCAAAATCCATTCCAGGCCAACCTGAATTCACTGCCTATATATATACACATATACATTCCAGACGATAACTCTGAATAGAAATGAGATAAAAAGTTGAAATTTTCACAAAAAAAAAAAAAAAAAAAAAAAACCTTAGCAATTGAAAGGCCAGGCTCCAGGCGGAATCGGGCCACTCTAAGGGGAGTTTTCAGGGGAGGGAGTTGAATAGTCTGACAAGTGACACTTCATTTTAAAGATTTTTTTGACGCTGAAGTCCGAATGGTGATATCTTATTCCGTTCTCAAACTGGAGCAGTTTGAAGATAGAGAAACGTGGTTGTTACTTGAGATGTCCTTCAAGGTTCATCTGCTCTAATCTATTAACGGGATGAGATATCGCAATTCTGACTTCACCATCGTGTTCAGCGTTGAAAAATCTATAAATCTTGAAAAAAGGAGACTAAATTTGTTATAAAACCAGTAAAATGGAGGCTGTTCACATAGAACCAGTTATTCCTTTGAAAATTCGCTCTTATAGCCATGCTGCATGACTGGATTTTTATTTCTTTCCTTGAGAATATTCCGTCCTCAAAAACTTGAAAAACCTGTCGTAAAGGACTTTTCGTTCTTGAACATCTTTCGTCCTTAATAATCTTCCTTCCTTCTTTTTACCTCAGGCCATTTACTTGAATCCTATTTGATCCTGGTTCGATCAGTATGTCCTATAATTTTCTAGTCTAATGCAGCATTTTGATCACTTTTGGGGGTGAAAAATGTGTCTATTGATGTATAGATACGTATCACATTTTCCTTTTGCGTCTGCCATCAAATTTATATAAGAATTGATGTAATACCACTTTGTCGGTAGGAATGCAGTAGTGCAGCTGCTCTCAGGAGTTGTCATATTATGTAGGATTTGTGAAGGAATAGAGACACACACTGAAGAATCATTTTATATTTGTGGTTCTAGGCGTAGGTATATTTAATGATTTGTGCTGCCTGTTATTTATTTTTCTTACAAAGGGAATAATGTTGAAAACTACAACTAATCGCTACTTAAACTTGTTTGGCTTAGTTGTACAAATCAATCAGAGACGTTTTGTTTCCCAGTTTGGACTTTGTTGACTTTCTGCTTATTATTACAGTTCCTCAAGATGGAAGCTGCCCTCGCACACCTCGACAAAGCCACCACTGAAGCGGATAGAGAGTTGGACAAAATCCGCGATAAGCTCCGTGGAATTGAGTCAATTTTAACGAAAGACATGTCGTTTCTCGAAGTGAAAGAACAACTGTTCTGTTTGAAAGAAGATTTGGCCTCGTTGAGCCAGGAACATGATCAGATCACTCAGGAAATTACAGTTATGGATGCAGAGCTCACTATGAAATTCCACGTGGCGAAAACAACGTTTGAACATCTCGCTTCGGCAATCGCAGGTTATAATTTTCTCTGATTATTTTAGTTCTAAAAGTAATAAATTCACGATCACCATCTTACAAATAATATTTACAATGCTCACTTCAAATTCATGAACGAAGTGTTAAATCTAATTCAAAAAACATTCATTTTAACGAGATCAAAATCACTTTAAACAATAAAACTTAGCTTTTTTAAAATATAAAAAATTGTATTAAAAAAAATTATTTTAGAGATCATTCTGAGACCGTAATGATTGATCGAGTTTCAAAGTGATGTTGGAGATAATTCCAGCTGGACGTGTGATTTTATGGGCAATTTTTCACATCGTTACTATGGGGTTTCATTGGACAATTTCTTAATTTGCAACTGTGCAGTTCGATCTCCAAGTTAAGTGTTAAAGCAAAAATCCAGGCTGTTAGATTAGATGATATTTAGGAGAACATTGAGGTCTGCAAATACTAAAATATCTGGCATGCGAGCCATTACACACTCCGCTGCTCTCGCCCCAATCGAAACAGTCTGAGCTTTGAGATCATTGAGAAAGTATTTGACAACCGTCATTTCAGTAAAATGAATCCACGAGTAGCTCTTCCAACTCTTCAGCTTTGATGGGGACTAGCGTCGAAGAACTGAGTCGGTCGTAATCCAAAAATTCTCGCTCGACATCAGAGTCGATGGAGTTGGCCAACGAGTCTTCATTATCTGCAATAAAATTGGAGACATTATTATAAATTATAATATAATTAGAAAATTATCCAATCGAGGGTGAAGTAGCAGCATGACCGAACTCATTTTCCCTGATTTTACAAAAGACACAAAAAACTCATTTAACCAAAGGCACTTTGATTGCTGTAACGAGTAACTAAACGTTACAAGACCAAAATTCTGCTAAAATTACGTAACAATCAATTATTGACTGAGTAGTTGAAAATCTTGGTTGAGATGGGGTATCGCTTTGTTTGTAATCTCATATCCCTACTGCATGAATCTGAGCAAAGTAATAGTTTAAAATGTCTATAACTAGACGCAAAATCATCAAGTACCCAACATGACCTACCACTATATTCGATTAGTAACACAAAACATTCTTGCAGTCACAACATAACCTATCTCAATCCAACTTTTTCCCCCTGATTCACTGTCTTCATTTTAGTTTTCATGACATAATTAATCACTGTACGGTAAGATTAAAAGGATTAAAAGTGCTCCAGTTTGAGAGCGGAATAAGATATAGCAATTCTGACTTCCCCGTCTTATTCAGTGAGGCTCTCACGACCGTGGGGAATTATTTTTTTACTATGTTGGCTACACCTAACCTACTTCTAACCTTTGAAACAAGACCAGGTTGACGAACCAAAACCGGGTGAGCCGCTTTTCAATTTGCGAATCCTTAGCCACAAGTAACGAGACTGGCCCATTTTGCAAAAGATTGGTAACTGGCAATGAAAAACGGGTCACGTATGACCATTTCAAGCGACAACGATCATGGTCGAAGGCTGTTGATGAGCCCCAAACGGCAACAAAACCTGGAGTGTCGGCCTGGAAGGTCTTACTGTGTGACTGGAAGGAGGTCATTCATTATCAGCTGCTTCCATATGGTCAAACCTCAATAAGGACCTTTGCTGCCAGCAATTGGACCGATTGATAGCGCAGATCGACCAGAAGAGGCCAAAACTAGTCAATAGGAGAGGCGTCATGTTCCACCAAGAGAACCCCAGACCGCACATATCGATGATGACTCGTATGAAGCTCAGGGAGCAAGGCTGGGAGGTTGTGATGCACCCACCATACAGTCCAGACCTTGCACCAACCGACTACCTTCTACGAAAACTGGCCAGCTGTTTTGGGAGAGAGGCATCATGAAGTTGCCTTCAAAATGCCGACATACTACATGTCGCTTAAAACAGCAGTTAGTTTGTGTGTCATTTTTTGTGTGTAATTATTGAAGTTGGGAGTTTGGACTTACCAAAGAATGAAAGGGACGTCTCAGAATCTTCTGACCATGTTGACGTGGTGTGGCTTATGGTCCCTGAAAATTGACAGAAAGGTAGTTATAGTTGACATGCAAAAAATAATGGCTGCTTATAGGGTAGTATTTCGTGTCGAGCTTTGATACGTGTATTGTGAAACTACCAACTGCCAAGTGTGTTTACTTTTGGCAGTTAACTACGTTAGAGCAGATTTTGCAGGGCTGCGAACTTTTCACTGGTTTCTAACAAGGTTAAACGTTGTCTGATTTCCTCTGTCACAATAGATTTTGATGGGTAAAAGGATTTAGATACTCGTAATTCTAACTATTCACTCACTTGTTCTTCCGAGGCCTCGTGATTCCAATTCAGCTTTGGAGACAATTGGTTCACTCGCCATCTGTAACATGATCATTCATTAAACAAAACTACGGCTATCACATGTTGAAACAGAATGAGGTGTGGGAAATCCCCTCAATTCTGACAACTTTGTTTTCTCCCTTCTCCACACATTGACAATTGATTGTGAATTCGTTCTTATCTTACCAATTTCTTGGGTGTTTCAGGGAACGACTGAGAGCCCGAATGATGTTTGATGTGCTTCCTCAACGAGCTCGGGTCCGTGTATCTTTTCTCGCAGCCTTCAACTGTGCATGCGTAGGGTTTCTGCAATGTAAGGTGCAACAAAATCAATTTTCGTACCACCATCTTGACATACATATAAAATTCTGGTGTATTGTTCTGTGATTAATGTGTTCATAGTCAAAGTTGATCAAGAAAACGTGATCATGAATGATTTAAGTCTGTTATTTGATTATAAAATAAATTTAATGTTGTCCTAGGCTCGTGTGCAATGATTTTAGTCCGATTTCATTTAATTTATAGACCGGTCATAAATCTACAGATATGGGGAGATGTGATAATTTCAAGTCTCTTCCCTTTCACCACAAAATTTCAAATCATGGGGTTAAAATGCCACTGATTTTGTAACAGTGATGATAATGATATTGGTATGACGTAATGGAGGATTATGGACGAAACACAACCTTCCCTTCTGTTCACTTGCACAATTCTTTAAAACTTTAGAACTCTGAACAATTGGATTAGGTGTTAATTTTATGCTTCATAATTTTCGGGACCCTCAGAATTTGGCCGTGTGGCACAAAAATGTGCATTAACGGGTCGAGTACACAACTCTGAGTTATACCTGCACCATATCCTATTCTCGTCGCCAGTGATGAATCCTGTGACACTTCAGTAATTGAAAGAACTAGGGAGAGAGAGTGATATAGCAACAAGTTGGTTGAGAATAATTGGACTGATCTATTTTAACAGTGAAGAAACCTTTCTCAATTACCACCTGTACAAATGCCAATAATATTACAACACGTGCCTTGTCTTTTGACAGGCCAAATCTGTACAGCTGGCTGTCTACTGGATGCAAAATCAATGGTGAGCACTCTACAGTTAATTACACCTATTTTTACGTCAAAAAATCCCGTCCACTGCTCCTATTTTGAGCGAATCAAAGCTTTGGCCTTCCAACAATCGAACCTGATTAAATCGAATGGATACTCAGTTGAACGAACTTACTGTGTTAAAATGTGTCCTCTGGTGTTTTGCCCGATCCGAGCTATTGCTAAACGCTTTCTCGCAGTCTGTGAACGTGCAAGCGTACGGTTTCTCGCCTGTGTGGGATCTCCTGTGAATCTTGAGGTTTTCGAGTCTCGAAAAAGCTTTGTTGCAACCTGGGAACTGTTGAATGATTGATATCAAAATGAGAGTAGTTCGTTTTTCAGCAATCTTGCTAAGAGATTTGAGAATAGGAGTTACTAATCATCATGACGTATTTTGAGGATGTCGTTAGGACCATTATTACTGTTTACAGTGCAGATAAGTATAATTCTAAGATTCGCACTTGTGTGATTTTCTATTGTAAACGATCAAAATGTTCGTTGAAAGGAGTTGACAAAGACTCAAAATTCAGTCCTGAATATCGAGTATCTACCGTTCAACTTACTGGGCATTTATTGGGTTTCTCTCCAGAATGAACTCTCATGTGAATCAGGAGCTTGTAGCGAGCGTTGAACGGCCTCACGCGTCTCGGGCAGTTCTGCCACTGACAAGGGTAGTCGTCTCCTCTCTTGTTCTCCACATGTTGGCTCTCAATGTGTCTGACGAGTTCTTTTTGAGTTTTGAAAAGCCACCAGCAGTTGTCCCAGCGACACTCGAGGGCCGCGTCTGTGAAATCTGTCAGTAGTTGAGTTAACTCGGTCCTTACATTTGGTTAGACAAGTTGCACATGCGTGATGATCCAGAATGTATGACATTGTGTGTCATAGCAGATGTTGTGAAACCCAAAAAATGATTTTTGTCTAAGGAACTTTGCAGTATCATATTCATGGCCGTCTGGTCATTTTGATTGACCAAGTTACCCACCAGTTACATAAATTTTACATAAATTTTATGTACTTCTTGGACTGACTCACCTACAGCGATTCAACTTGTTAATAGATCATGGTTGTGTTGTTATATTGGAAACTATTTATTTTGCACAGTTGAATATGTAGTTAATTTTATTTAAGTTAGATAAATTTTAGTTTCTTACCCTCGTTGACTGATGGCAAAGATTCTTCTTCAAATTGTTCGGTTTCCTCAAATAACGACCACTGGTTCTCTTGCTGGGTCAACACCACCTACAAATTCGCTCTCCATTAGTCAGATATCATGATAATTGTGAGTTTAGAGTACGAATTGAGAATTAACGGACGTGTTCGAATAATTACCTGATTGTCAAAACTATCGTCGAACGAATTCTCAATGTCCTCTTGCTTTATATTTTCCACGTAGCTTCGACAAGACAGATGTCCTAAAACGCTGTCCTCGTCTGTCTGCAATAGACAATCTCCACTGAAATTTCATGTTAAGGGTGAGTTTGTAATTTTACACATATGAAAGGAAACTCACCTTTTCGTGTCTAGAGACGTTTGTGGTTGTTGATTCGTTGATTGATGATTGTATTTCCGATATGCTTTCGAGGTAGTTGTCCCCTGTTACTATGTACGACCCGACTGGCAGTTCGGCAAATCTTTCCATGTCCAGATCCACCAAATATTCTGTATCAATAATACATGTTAGATGAAACCTAATATTATTACTGTTTTAATGGAACTATCTGAAATATGGGAACTTTTTTCTACTGATTAGATCAAGAAATTGAGTAGATTACCGCCTCTCTATACGTCTAAACATCTTCACGTAACGCTCTTACAACAGAACAGATGCTCTGTTCAATCAAAAAGGCTTCGACCTCTTCTCATATGCACGTAGTTCTTGTGTTTGCGTTTTTATCTTAAACTTTATTATCCGCAGGATATAGTTAGTAGAAGAATAATAATATAGGAAGGCTTAGCCTTAATTTACATGGTACTTGAAGCTAGGTGCGATCGTCCTAAACAACCTAGAAATTTCATACATCTGTGATGATGACTTTAGGATATTAGGATAACAATATTGAAATTTAATATTATTTAAAATTTAAATTCTGAGTATTTTACTGATTCGGGTCGGGCGTAATTAATAAATCTTGCGGTTGTTTTTTGAGAAGAACAACAATAATCTACTATTTCAGATGTTAACATTTACTCTGAAACGTCGAGTTTGGTGTACATTTCGATTGTTTATGATATTTTATGTTTACCTCCTTCAGCTCCATCCTCGTACACATCAGCTTCTTCAATTTCATATTTTACGTCGACGTCCAGTCCTTGCATCATCTTCCACGGGTTTACTGTGAAAGTGAACAAGTGCTATTATCAAGTCTGAGAATAATTGAAAATACCTTATGGTCAGGTGTTGAATGAATAATACTGATGATTCTTTGATCAGAGTTACTCCTGTAGGTGTATTGTTATTCTTGAAGATCTGACATACAAGCAGTATTTTTCAATTTGTAGTATGGTTCCCTGGGTTTGTAAACCTCGAAATCAAGACCCGTACGTCTATTTCTAAGTTGAATTTTGTGTGTTGATACTTTGTAGAACGTCCTGATTTCACAAATAATTTGTCAAAGATAATTATTGATCTCCTGGCTCCCTACCTTTAACATCCCATATATTATTAAGGATCTGCAGCCCAGTTGTACTCATCTAAGTACTTGATTCTCTGTTGCCAATACCAAGCGCACATAAAAAACCCTCTTACAAGGCAGTCCAATGTTGGTTCTCTCTGAACTACTGCTCCTCTGAATCACTCAAGTCATATCGTTACCACCGCACCAAAAGTGCCAATCTGCTTTTTTGGTTATTTTGGTTTTAGTGCATACGAGAAACAAATTTCTTATTTTTCAAAAAATCCAATGGGGAGTTACGTATGTCCGATCTGGCATGCACAACGCAGAGTACCACTGAAAGTGCACTAAAACGAAACTGTCAAAAAAATCGAACAAAGCCTCAGATGGTCTTGAGGGTGAGAGTGTCTTGAGAAAGTCTACAAATTAAGCTATATTTAAATATCTACAAAATAAACTACAACGTTAAATTTGAATTTTTCGAGAAAGCGTTTTCAAAATTGGTTTTGAAACCCTTCTCCTTAACCTAGGGTTATGAAAAGTTTCAATGATCATTGTGGGGTTGGTCCGAACCCGTTAACCAAATCTCGTAATTGTGGCACTGCGCTAACAGGGCAAAATTCCGCGGATTCGATTTTCTGAATATACGTATGTTGAAACGTAAACCCTCAAATTTGGAAGCGGGCAAATTTTATTTTTCACTTGGTTTAAACCAAAAGCAGATTGGCGTGGTGGTAACGATATTATATAGTGATAACCGATTATCACCTGTTCACTAATGTTAAGTCCTGGATGACTCATATAAGTTGGACTTTAGTTCGGATTTTTGGATGTAGAAGCGAAATCTGAAATCTAAAATTTTCTGAGATATCACAACTAATTTCCTCCTATTGGGGTAAACAAAAGGATGAGTGGATAAGATAACTTGAGTGGAGTTTCAATGAAGTTGTACGGTATTGACAAAATTGGCACATTAGTTCATGCTGAGTCCCTGAAACCTTTTAATTGTTCTCAGAAACATTCCCTGATTTTCTGGTTTCTAAACAACTTTCAAACCATTCGTTGGTTTGGAAAACAACATTACACTATTACAATGATACATTACACGTACTCATCACCTACGTACTTCATTATTAAGAACGTTAACGTAGATACAATTGTTACCTACTTGAAACTTCAACATGTAGATGGTGTGGAATGAAGTTTCATTTTGAATCAAGATACACTATTACATTTATATCTTGTTTTGTAAAAACCCTTTGACTGAATTTTAGCCCTGACATGCCCCTTGTAAACATTGAAAAATGAATGACTATTATATTTTGATGAAATTAATATTATTTTTCAATAGATGAAACTAGTTCATCGAACTTACTTGTGTGGGATGATATTCCATCTGAGCTGCACTGCACCATTTCGTGTATCGCACGTGATATCTGAAACTACACTGACTGGTGAGCGTGTGTCGCGAGCACATGTGGTCTCAACGAGGGACGCTGTACTACTTCATCTCATCCCCTCCAACCATCTCTTGTCCTCACAAATGAAAACATTACGGCGTTTGTATAAATAGGCCGTAAATAGGATCGACATTTCTTCGCCTCTAGTTAGCGAGCAGGTGTCTGAATTTGCCTACGCCTACGTAAATATTGTTGCGAGGTTCAGACAGCTTGAGAAGGTCGAGGGCTCGTATTTGAATGAGAAATAAAATGAATATTGTGGTCCTGTGATAATTCGTATTTCGCGTTAATTCGTACTGAAGTGGCGTTCCCTTGACACCTTCCCCCCTCCCCTCCCCAACGGTAAAAAATCAATGCAATTCGTTCTCGGTCAAAAAGTTTTAAGACTCGAATTTCTGAAAAAAATTGTAGTATAAGTATCTACGAGTAATATATCGAGAGTCTCACGGCAACTTCCCACATCGTCATTTCGGCCACTTTTCAGCAGAGCCAAAAAACCATCTGCCAATGACTATGTTTACTGAGTAATTCAATAAAATAAATCGTGAGATAATGTTACCTAACGTAGGTCGATCCGCCGGGAGAAGACGCTTCGAATGGTATGCATAACTCATTTTGGCCAGAAATGACGATGTGGGAAGTTACCGTGAACCCTCGATATGTATTAGGTATATGAAGACTCCATGGGAAAAACGAGGTAACTCGATTTTTCCCGAAAATGAGTTGTTAAGATGGTTTCTGATAGATGTTTCGATAGCGGACAAGATGGCCAAGTCAGAACAGTGGAAATGCGAGATTTCTGACTTCACCATCGTGCTCAGCGTTGAAAAATCTATTTATAGATTTATTTCAGCTTATAAGCTGAGGTGTTACCGGCTATAAACTAAGTGGTACTCGGCAAAAACAAGCGAAAAAATAAAAAATCCACAGTCATGCAGCATGGCTATAAGAGCAAATTTTCGAAGAAATAACTGGTTTTATGTAAAATATCTCCATTGAAGGACTTGATGTCCATGAAGAACATCTCAAGTATCAACCACGTTTCTTCATCTTCAAAGTGCTCCAGTTTGAGAACGGAATAAGATACCGCAATTCTGATTTCACCACCGTGTTCAGCGTAAAAGTACCTTTAAAATGAGGTGTCGTTTGTCCAGACTGTTTTATTTTGGGGATTCATGTGTAATTTCCCCCCTAAAGCCACCCTTAGAGTGGGCCGATTCTGCTCATCTACGAACTTAGCCTTTCGACTGCCAAGACGGATTTTGTGTGCAAATTTGAGCTTTTTATCTCAGTTCTATCGGGAACTATCGTCCGGAGTGACACATAATTTTGGTGTCTTTTGGTAGTCTGAAACGGATTTTGGTCTGAAAATTTTTCGGAAATACGAGTTTTAAAAATTTTGGACTGAGAACAATACCTACCTTCATTTTCTTCGAAAATTCGCTAAAAATCTCAGTCGTGCACATGGCTATAAGAACGAATTTTCGAAGAAATAACTGGTTTTATGTCAAATATCTCCATTTTTACTAGTTTTATATCAAATTTTGTCTCCTTTCTTCGCCTAGTGTCACCTCAGAGGTAAATTTAAGAAAACTAGAAGAAATGCGTTTTTTGTGATTCTGCCCTGGAGCGCGGTTCATTTGTTTTTTCATTATTCTACAACTAATTTTTGAACACAGCGTCTAAATACTATTTGAAGCATTTTTTGTTGTTGTATAAATATGAATAAGTGGGAGAGAACTAATGAATCATAACAAAAATTGAATGCTCTACAACTGTCATTGAGTAAACTTTTTGCTGAGATCAAGTTTTCTCCTTGTTTTTGTGATGGAAAGTGGAGCGAAAGTGAAAAGTAACTTTTGTCCGAATCGCCAATTTTTGCCTTCTCGTAGCTCGAATACGCTTGGTCCTACAAAAAAAACTTCCCCACGTACACAACTTCAGGGCAGTTATTTTGAATAGTAAGACCCAAGTAATGAGGTCTATAATATTTTTGAACAATTACGTACCTACCAACTAATATTAAATAATATACACATTTTGTCTTTTGGGGAATTTTTCTTTTTATTTCAATAGATAACCCTTGTCGTCCAGAAAAGTTAAGACAGGACTGGTGCTCATAACCCTGACGTGATATATGTTTACAAATTACGGCCTCCAACCCCAAAGGTATGCGTTTCACATTTGGTGCATAGTAGAAAACGAACCTAAAGAAAAATCATCGACTGAAAAAAAAAGAAGGCCGTAAGTCGAACACGTGGTTCCAAGTCCCCCTTAGCTCCGTTTCGTCCATCAAGTCATATTTTGTTGGAAAGCTTCGAACACGTGCTTTATATAAGAAAGTTGAGCTGTAGACTGAAAGAAGAAAATGAAGGTGGGGTTTTTCTTATGACACTTGGACCTCGAGTCGTTTTTAGTTCGACGTTTCTTCGTTCGAATGAGCCGAGGATTTTTTTTTGTCTCGATATTAACAACATCTTTAGCTTCCATCTCTTCGCCATGTGTTGTAGTAGGTCTTAGTGATGATGTGAAGGGGAGTACTAACACGTGTTCATTAGCCATTCGTGTTTTGAAACGAAGTTTGTAGTTTATAAACTGAAACAAAACCGGTGAGAATTTGTATGAGCGGTAATTTGGGTTCGGTGGCAAGGCTGACTGAAGATCAAGCGCAGAACCTCTCACAAAACTCATATTCGCTGAATGTACCAAGGTGGCAGATTTTTTCCCTCAGGTTTTTTTTTTGTTAACTACCAGACAACACCTGTAGAACTGAGTGCACGTCGAAATGAATTTCAATCATGTACTTATTCAATAACTGTACATTGATGACTAGAAGACTGATTGAAAAAGTGAGATCATGACTACAATTCACACGGAGTCCCTTTAGAGTCGCCAATAATAACTACATTCATTCGACCATATGACTAGGTGTGTAAATGATGAGGTCTTCGTTACTGGCACTAAGAACGCTTTGAAATAATAGGGTTAGTACCTACTAAACATTCCGAGTTTTAAGCATCGAACTGACTCGGAGTGGGAAATGGATGCCATCTGTACCACAGTATGGGCTTTGTCAAACCTCATCAAAGTCAGCCGACCAGCAGTGGCAACATCAGTGTTTGTGTTGGGGTCGTTCGGCTGCTATCATTTACTTTTTTCTTCTATTTCAGAAATGATGTCATACGAATTCACACCAATAAAATCGTTCAAGTACCAGTTTATTTGACAAATAAAATGAGAAATGACGGTTCAGGTTAAAAAAGGGGTCCTAAAAATATATTTGGAGCTATATATAAATATAAATGCGCTTGAATAACGAACGATGGTGGACGCAAAGCACGTTCTTACTTTGCAGTCCAGCGAATAAACGAACTTCACATCGTTTTTAGCGGATTTTCGAAGAAAAGGAAGTTAAATAAAGGAGTTTTATTTAATTTATTTATTAGGAGAAAAGGAAGTTAAATAAAGGAGTTTTATACCAAAATCCGTTTCAGACCATCCTGAATTCACTGTCAAAACACACCAAAAATCATATGTATATACAGGGTGTTCGCCACTTGGGTGAAACTAGATTGAAAATGGAGTAGAACGCCGCCAACTGCAACTTTCTATCCCAATCCGTTCCCAAGATATCGAGGGTCTCACGGCAACTTCCCACATCGTCATTTCTGGCCAAAATGAGTTACGCATACCATTCGAAGCGTCTTCTCCCGGCGGATCGACTTAAGTCGGGTAACACTATCTCACGATTTATTTCACTGAATTACTCAGTAAACATAGTCCTTGGCAGATGGTTTTTTGGCTCTGCTGAAAAGTGGCCTTAATGAAGATGTGGGAAGTTGCCTGAGACCCTTGATATGATTTTTTAAAGGTTTTTTTTTCTTCAGAAAACCACGTTTTTTGCCATAAAAACCCTCGTATCTTAAACATCAAAAACGAACTCCCTAGGATCGCAATTGCAGTTCAAGCATTGACAATGTAAAAAATAAATTAAATTTTCGAAAATACTTGTACGTTAGCTGCATTTCCAAAAAACGTGCTGGAAGCTGTCAAATCTCAGAAAAACTTGCAAATTTAATCGGCATTCTAATGGTATGGTCAAAGTGGCGATTCCTTATCGATTTCACGGAGAAATTCAAGTTTGAATGCGGAAAAACAGTAGACACCTACAAAAAATACGAGTACCTACCAGAAAATTACCAAACGGATTCTCAATTTTTTTTGTGTTTGCCGTTGTAGTGATATGATTCAGATTTATAATTTCATGGACATCAGGGCAAAATTTTGTAAGTCTGAGGTCGTTTTAATGAATTTCAGTACAAAAAATAAGGAGGTTAAACATTCGATAGGTACCACAGGTTAGTCTCTCTGTATTGCCACTATGAAAGGAGCAATGTTGGCATCCATAGATTCCCAATCTTTAAAATTTAAGGTTTAATCTTATCCATCACCTGATTACCTAGTATTTTTTGCTCAATAGTACTTTTATGGTAAAATACTCCCGTTTCGACATTCAACGTGGTTCCAATACACAGCTGCTTCTTCGCGGGACTTATTTTAAATATTCCAAGTCTCATCATCGTCCGTTTGGCCTCTTTCCAGCTCTCTCCCCGTTGGGCCTTCAGAAGCGAGAAAAAAAATGTTGCCCATAAAAAGACAATGAGCGGCGCGTGCCATATGTGCTCGCAACTCGTATTTTTATTTATACCGACCGATGCGTCGATTTATTTACAACTTGGAGGCTGGTGCTGGCTTCTGTTCTGATTGATAAATGCGGTAAAAATCGGCCAATTTCAATCACAGGAGGACGACTGAGACTCCGAGATGTGATACCAACGTATCGACATTGAAAAATAATAATAATTTGAATAATAATAATAATAATTTTATTTTATTAGGTTGCTTGTGAAAGTTAGTTAATTACTAAAATAATACGTAGAGAGAGAGAGAGAGAGAGTGAAAGTTGAAGCGTTTATTAGACATTTAATTACGATTAGATTTTCCACTGCAGATTAATTATAGCCAATCACGCTAGTTACCTATCAAACATAAACACAAAAGTCGCCCAAATGACGACGTGGGAAGTTGCCGTGAGACCCTCGATTTGCTCGCGTTGGCTTAACCACCGATTGCTTGGTAAATAAATTCAGATGTTCAAGTACTACATAAATAAGGTAATGCGTCAGAAGTCGACACGTTAAAGGAAGTTTGAACTTTGAGCTTACCTTTCACGTAGGGAAATAGTTTTTTCTCATTGCAAACCTGTTCATTGTGTACCCAAGATCCTTCCCTAAAAGACCTGGCAGCGGGAAATATTATTCAACATGGTTTGAAAAGGGAAAAACCAGTTTTGTAAAAAATCCCAATGCTCTAGTAGTCGACACCAATGACCAACATTTTCTTCAGTAGTCGACATGGTTTTGCACTAGTAGTCGACCTACATGTGTTAGAAGTCGACAGTACTTATCTCTTGAGTCAGTAGTTGACAGGTTTCGTCATTCCATCGTTTTCACTTTTTTCGACTTCCATCTAAATAAAATACATTCAACTGTGAATCGGAACTTGAAAATAGATTAATAAGATAGATTAATAAAGTAGTTATCAGACTTTTTATTTGCAAACAGCTCATTATCAGTCTCAAATTGCAATAAGTACTAGAGTAAAAAGGTATGAAAACTATAGTCGAAAACTCATTGTCAGAAAATTGACAAATTACGGTTGGGCTTAGGTACCTATTTACACATTTTTTTGACATTTTCATGTCTTTGCTTTGGCACATAAACTGAAACGGGAAAAATTTGTTCCCTTGATTCACCCTTTCCCTCAGATCACGTCAGAACACAAGCGATCGGCGGGTCACTACGTCAGAGCCTATGACGCACGAGCGTATGACGTAAGACGGCTGGCAGGAGGCCAACAAGTAAGACAGAGCCTATGACGCACGAGCGTATGACGTAAGACGGCTGGCAGGAGGCCAACAAGTACGTCAGAGCCTATGACGCACGAGCATATGACGTAAGACGGCTGGCAGGAGGCCAACAAGTACGTCAGAGCCTATGACGCACGAGCGTATGACGTAAGACGGCTGGCAGGAGGCCTACTATTGCGTCAGAGCCTATGACGCACGAGCGTATGACGTCAGTCGGCGGGCAGTAGGCCAACTAGTACGTCAACGCCTATGGCGTAAGAGCCTATGACGTCAGACGGCTGGCAGGAGGCCAACTAGTACGTCAAAGCCTATGACGTCAGACGGCTGGCAGGAGGCCAACTAGTACGTCAAAGCCTATGCTGTAAGAGTCTATGAAGTCAGAAGTCTGGCTGGCTTGGTGATCGGGTGGTAGCGAAGGGAGGTGTTGATGACGTCAGAGGGGCCAGAGGGAGGCAGATATCTGAAACCCCCATTTCTTCCTCACTACTTTCGTGATCACCGTGAAATTTCCTAAAGGATCTCCGAGTTTCAGATTTTTGTCCACACAAAGTGGTCAGTCTGCCCATCGACGTCTAATAAATCTTTTATTGAGGAAAACACTTCAGTAAATAGCGTTATACAACGGTTGGGATACATAAGCAACATAAAGATTGAGTAAACCAGAAAATGTTAGTAGATCCCTTATGCATTGGCATCCATCTGTGTGCGGGTTATCGGTGTAACTCTCACTCTCAGTACAGTGTTTCTGTTTCGGGGTTAACTGAGATAAACAGTCCCGTCATGCAGCATGACTATAAGAGCGAATTTTCGACGAAACTGTACATAAAATGTACAGCTTTCGTACAAGTACGCAACCACGAGCGACATTTTATGTCTCTGCGCCCCCTCCCACACCCACAGCACGTACCTCGTAGGCCGTGGTTCTTTAGATCAGGGGTCTCCAAGGCTGAAAGGTTTGGAGCCACACTGATAACTTCAGCGAGTTCCAAGGGCCAACACCGTTTTAATTTTAGCGCCAGTTTCTAGACTAGTCGCTGACTAGGTACGCTCCCTGAGCAAGCATACCTACCTAGCAAGTAATAAAACCGAATTATTATCATTCTGTATTTTTTTATCCAACTCATAATTTATGAGTCATATGTTTTATGAGTCATAAAACAACAATAAGCCATTAGTTGTCGCGGGCCGGATTAAGGACACTGGGGGGCCAGATTTGGCCCGCGGGCCGTAGTTTGGAGACCCGTGCTTTAAATAGTCACATATGTGACACATACAGGTACTTTAGTTAGTCACATTATCATATTATGATGGTCAGTAGATTGGATAGGTAAACCCGTGATTCATCACCTGTAATTACCTTCTTAAGGACATTTGGGCTCGAAAACGGCCCGGATGACGAAGAATAGCACCAGTGCGGAAATATAAACCTAGGTCGTATTTTCATACTCGTAAATTAAATAAAACCGAAAATACACATTGAAAAGGAAGAGTTACCGAATGACGAAATATATACCTAATACTCGTAATTTTGTATGAAATTCAACCCTCCTCCTGAAACGTGATATTTCTCTTGCACAGTTTTGTAACAGAAATGATACTAGAATGTCAGCCACGAGTTGCAGTAAGACAAGAACTAAGAGCCAAGTAGGAACTCATGGATGCTAAAAAGTAGAAAACATCACTATCCATGTACTTTCTCATGTTTTTTTGATTCATACTGTTTCTGTGACTGTTTCAAGCTGGATTAATTATTTTCTCCTAAATTTTCATCGTCGATTGCTTTACTTCGTTCCAAGCTACAATAAACTTTATTGAATAAAGCTCTATTTTCATTTCAACTGTCGGCTGCTGGCGATCGTCTTCAGGACGAACGATTGTCCAGAACAATGATGCCCAACAGCTCGATGATCAATCCAGTTCCTGGAGCTTTCTACAAGATGAACACCAAAGAAAAGGAGAAATACATCGAGGAGTTTGACTTCCCGTTTTGCGACGAAGCTTCCAAATATGAGAAAATAACGAAAATCGGCCAAGGGACATTCGGGTGAGTGCGGTTCTCAGTTACCAACAATCACTTTGGAGTGCCTATTCTTATCGGGCATAATAATATTATACCTACTTGGTAAGATAGGTGTACTAGATAGACGGAATACGATAATATTCCGTCAATCTAGTGATTAGTCAAGTAAAGAGTGAAGTAAGGTCTGTATCAGTAAACCCTTGGCTGACTCATAGAGTGGTCTTTGTCTTGATAGTGTCCATTATTTCAATATCGGATATCAGAAAATTCTTCTAGTTCTTCTATTACTAATGTTGGTATTACTTTACATTAGTTTACTCTCCTGCCCATAAATGAATGTTCTTTAAAAGCTGTTACTCACTAACTCCTACTGATTTGTTGATACCTGGTTTCAGTGAGGTTTTCAAGGCCAAGGATCGGAAAAATCCAGCTAAAATAGTTGCAATGAAGAAGGTTCTGATGGACAACGAAAAAGAGGGCGTAAGTTGCATTGAAAAGATCATTAATACGTTGCAACTGGTAGGAGTTACTTAAAAGGGGTACTACTGGTTACCTGACTTACATCATAATACTTACATACTCACATACTTACATAATAATCATAATACTTACATCATAATACAGGCATATGAGGTAATTAATATTAGTAATCGAAGAATTCAATTAGTCGGTTTTTGTTTGATGTTTCTGTAGTTTCCGATCACCGCTCTGCGAGAAATAAAAATCCTACAGCTCTTGAAACACGAAAACGTCGTTAATCTCATCGAGATCTGCCGAACTAGAGGTTGGTCGCAAATTATTGATCATCTTCATTTGATGTACGATTCTTGGCGAATGGTCCAGATTCGTTCTACGTACAAGAACAACGGTAACTTTACGTTCTTTTCACACTTTTTCAGCTACTCTTGACAATAAGTACAGATCTACTTTCTACTTGGTGTTCGATTTTTGTGAACACGATCTCGCTGGCCTGCTGTCGAATGTTAATGTCAAATTCAGCTTGGGAGAGATCAAACGAGTCATCCAACAGCTACTGAATGGATTATACTACATTCACAGCAACAAGGTATCAGTACTGTGAATTTATAATAATTATAATTATCATATATTATTCAAATGGTGTTATAATGATTTCATGGAAGGAAGGGGTATAATTGAATTGAGGTTGTTTCTATATTCTATCAAAATATGAATTGTCAGCCCTTGCCACGTCAGAATTTGGTGACATTGGTTAATATGTATTTTAAACCTACTGGTGGAATTTTCGTTTTGTGAATATTCATGTTCGACCTTTTATTAAGAAAAGTGCAATTAATAGTAATAATATTATATGTTACAGATCCTTCATCGTGATATGAAAGCAGCCAATGTTCTCATCACAAAGAACGGAGTTTTGAAACTGGCGGATTTCGGGTTAGCCAGAGCCTTTAGCCAATGTAAAAACGGACAAGTCAACCGGTGAGTTCGCGGTTTTGGAAAATGTGTGTGACAACGGGTTAAATACTCGTAGTTTGACAACGTATACACTTTTCTTCAAGGTATACGAATCGAGTTGTGACCCTGTGGTATCGACCCCCAGAATTGCTTTTGGGCGATAGAAATTACGGACCCCCTGTCGACCTTTGGGGTGCTGGTTGTATAATGGCTGAAATGTGGACGAGGTCTCCTATCATGCAAGGTAAACCTTTGATGTGTGGCAGTCATATTTTCTATAAAATCCCCTAAAATCACTGTTTATTTTGTGCATGTTTATAGTCATGTTGGTGCAAATCGTTTTCTTGATGCTTTGCAGGAAACACAGAACCTCAACAGCTCGCTTTGATTTCGCAACTGTGTGGGTCAATAACTCCAGAGACGTGGCCAGGTGTTGAGTCTTTGGAATTGTACAACAAAATTGAGCTGGCCCGTGGCCAAAAACGAAAGGTAACCCATCCTTCTATTCAGATCGCGCGAAGTCCAGGACTAAACTTTTCAACGGTGTTTCATGTATGGTGGAGTTGAAAATAAAAGAAAAATCCGACTTGAATCATCTATCACTCTATGGAAATTAAGTAATTTGCATAGAGGGATGATGATTCAAGTCGGGACAAAAGTAAGCTGCACTGGCAAAATATTATTTGTATAGAAATTAACTGTAGGAGACACTCAGCTGATCCCAGCCCTGGGTAGCGTCAAGTTCGTGCTAAAGAGGCTACATACCAAATTACAGCTTCATAGTATGAATGGCATAGAAATTGGCTTCAGCAGCCACAGCTGATCCCGGCCCTATACTGCTTAAAGTGTAAGTCATAAGGAGGCTACTCGTATACCACGCCAAATTTCACCACCACGGGAATTGCGCCAAAAACGTCAAATCGTTTTGTATCACGCACATTTTGGAATGGCCCCCAGCCATCAGACATATCCATGTTAACTGTTTGTATTGTAGGGCGTTATTACATATAAATATTCCCCCCCCCCCAAAAAAAAAAAAACGTAAAAATCACTCAATAGCGGCTGGAAAAAGTTATGATACCCACTTTCCCCGCCCGCTTTAAAGATACGTCCTAACCTTTCTAAAATGTCTACAAATTTTTGGTTTGAGATAATGAGATCTTTTAAACGGCACTGTCTGAAGCTCTGCAAAATTTCAAGTCAATCGGTGAAGGTGGAGATGCTGTAAGGAGGTGGAACATGGTAAGGGCGAAAAACCGTTTTTTTTTTTTAAAGTTGAAGTCTGCTCCCTTTAAACCTAGCGATTTGAACCTTTCAGGGCTTTCTCTTATTAAAACCACGAAGACCCACACCAAATTTCAAGTTGCTCGCTGAAATAGGAACAGAGATATTGATACCTGGAAAAAGCGGTTTGTGACGTTCAGTAAGCATACACTTGGTGCCAATTGTGTTTTTCTCAACTTGTTTGCTTGGCGATATAAAAAGCGAACGAAAGAACTGGACATAAATACGAAAACCAGGGTTAGGAAGAATTATTCATTAGTTGTTATCTACATTGGTACTGAATTAGTAAGTAAGGTCTCATTGATGTCTGTATTCTTTCATGGACTCATGATGTGGTCTGGATTCGACTTGATGTTTGTTTGATGTTTGAGATGAATAATATACGACATATTATTATCTTTATTGCTCAGGTAAAAGACCGCCTGAAGCCTTACGTCAAAAACCCCTACGCTTGCGATCTCCTTGACAAACTTCTGGTTCTGGACCCACAGAAGCGATGTGACGCCGACTCTGCCTTGAACCACGATTTCTTTTGGACTGAGCCGATGCCTTGCGACCTCAGCAAAGTGAGTGGACAAGACATTTACCTCCAATATTTGATTGGTGGTCGACAGCTCTCATCTCCAAGAATAGTTCTTTAGGGCCTGCAGGACCTAGGTTGGAAGGTTTTTGAAGGATATCTTAGGCTGTGATTGACTAGAAGGTTTGAAACGCGGGACAAGACAGGAGAAGGTCATGTATCGAAATTCCGTTGAGATCCTGGTCGCTCATTTTACATGTTTCAAGTGCGATGTTTGCATTTTGCATATTGCGGTAAATTCAAATTTCAAAAATCGGAGGACGAGTGAGTTTTTCTTATTAATAATAATATTAATATTTCTTATTCATATTTTTCTCATTAATATTTAGAAATGTACTTCAAAAGTCTAAGTCATTCGCGGCCTGAGATATCCTTCCAAAACTTTACAACCTATGACCTGCAGGCCCTTAACACTACTCCTTCTTGCCTAATACTAGGAGTTTCGAGTCGTTAGGCACATTTTTAGTATTTTTCAATAGTAACTATAGAACTGTTAATAGAACTGTTCTTTGGACCTTATTTTTCGTTGAATTGAGTGAGGTATTGCTCACTCCAGTCAAGTAACTTAAAAGGGGTTTGAATTTAATGTATAATTTCTCGATGGATCTGATTTTGCCATCAGATTCTATAAAAAACGCCAATCAAACTCCATAAGTTTTCTTTTAATTTCTGAAAAAATTGATGCATTTTCTTGCTACTTCTTTGTTTTTTAACTCCATTTGAGGCTGTTAGG
This sequence comes from Stenodema calcarata, assembly GCA_963920205.1. Taxonomy (NCBI): domain Eukaryota; kingdom Metazoa; phylum Arthropoda; class Insecta; order Hemiptera; family Miridae; genus Stenodema; species Stenodema calcarata. The sequence continues at coordinate 15,921,010 of OY986061.1, read as the reverse complement.
GTTTTTACTGCGGATAAATAAAATATAACGGCATTTTCAGAGTTGACCGTGAATTCTCTACCTCATTACAACTAGTCACTCTTGGGGTTGAAGTTTCCTAATAAAAAAATTGGTCTTCATAGGTGATACAGTCGATTTTTAGCAATAATTTTGTTGGGCACATGACTCCTGGGGGGTTCGTTCATCTAAACCTGTTGGAAACACTATAAACAGTAAAATGCACTACAAGTCGATCGACACATCTTATGAATAAGTGGAGGATCTCATTATGTTAGAAATACTGATCTTAACCGAAAATTTCCGTTTCAGATGTTGGCGCAGCACACGCAATCCATGTTCGAGTTTACGATGCAGTCGAGAAGGCAGAACCACATGAGACAAGCCACGGCTCAGCCATCCAAATCTGCCGCTGCCATTGTTGCTTCGGGTTACCAGGACAGGGTGTTCTGAGACAGGTTTGTTACCTTTACGAATTCCACTACTGGAGCCAGTAACCAAGAAATGTGTTTAAATTGAAGTTTTGGACAAATTTCAAAATGCGTTGAGTTAGGTAACTGGAATGTAGTGGGCCTATACGTTTATAAGAAAAAGAACCTTCAATGCCTTTCCACGCCAGAAAACTGCTAGTTACTGACTAGGTACCTCTCACCCAGAGCGGTCCTTCTGGTTGCCTACTGGAATTACCCCATAATGCATTACTACTAGAAATATCTCGTGTAGTTGTGGTTGTTGTAAGGTTTTTTATAAAGTGGAGTGATTTGTACAGAAATTAGTACACTCCGCAGAAGATTTTGTAGGGTTTTCTTAAGATTTATTAGGGAGTTCCAAGGGAATAAGTCCGCATCGACAGGACCTTCCTTGAAGTTCGATAAGACCGTCTTATCTACCTCAGCCGGACTTAACTGTCTTAAAGGTTGTCCTTATCGTTAGGATCTGTTTGGTCCTATCACAAAGTAACCTTATGAGACAGGAGGGTGATCTGTACCGAAGATAATAAACCCTTGTCCAAGAATTCGCAGCGTTTGTACTGTTCATTTGGGTCCCAACAACATATAAAAAAATTCATAATGACCGAACCTTCTGCAAGCACGGATGTACATCTTGACTGGACTATACATGGAGAAGTTCTGCATTATAATCTACGTTTTCATTCCAGGTCGACACTCCTTGGATAGCCGATTTCTCCTAAGGAAAGACAGCTGTTCGCGAGGGGCTAATCATCCGTTGAACTGGAGAAACGATCCTAAAAGCAAGCAACCCGTCGTAAACCACCACTTACCCATCTGTAAGTCCGTGGTAATAAAAGAAGAAATATACGCCTAATTGATACTTGATTAACTATCTGTTGAAACAGCACAGATAATGGTTTTTGAAAGTATTATTTTGGAAACGTCTACCTCTCAAAAATTAATTATCAATGACGTTGATGTTATTTCAGTTACCGAGATCAGGTAATTAATTGCGTATACTCCAATGTAAACTCCAGGAAATATTTCCTGTTTTACTTAATTTAAAAATGACTTTTGGAGCAGTATGAAATGTATCGCTAGACGACCTTTTTCTTATTGTTTATTTCTAACAAATAATGTACATAGCGAATTTCTACAATAAATAGGTGAATAATTTTTCTGGTCATTCGTTCTTCCCTACATACACACACTTCATATACTTCAGGTCGTACGTTTCTTGATGTCGCAGAGGGCGTGTTTAAGTAATTAAAGGCCTTATACCTCAGGAAACAAATTTGAATTCGGGGATGGCCACAGTCGGTATTGTTAAATAAATTATAAAATTAAGGAGCTCCTTCTAATGATAAATATATACAACGTCAAAATCGGTAGTAATAGTTGATACGTTGCCGTTGGTGGTGTCTAGCTGCCAGTGGTTTACAGAGCCCAGAGCCTCAGATTATTACAGTTCATATCAAGGATAGGTACATAATAACAGAGGAAACAGTATGAATGGCTTCATGCAAAAAGGGTCCTTATGAATTTTTTCCGTTTCGAGATAATCGAAAAAAACTGTTTATTTCAATGAAATTTTTACTGCGCATTCCACAAGGTAACCATTGTTAGAAACCAAATTGCTTTTGTTGATCGAACGTATAGTGTTTAGGTGAAAAATGCAAACAGCTGTCGGAATAAGGTCGCTTTCTGCATGAACCAGCTGTGGTGGTTCCTAATAACGCAAAAACTACGTTAGAACACTTTTTTAAATGAACAAATTGAAGATTAGGTGTGTTTTTAAGTTTTCAAATTTTTAAGTTTAACATAACAGATTAGGTTTTTTCAATTTTTATTGTGCAGGTCACACATTTTCTCAGGTGCAGGTCAGACGTTCATTTTCTCTTTCATCCGCCTCTTGATTGGCTGACTAGGTCTGCCAGGTGAATAGGGAAGCAAAGTAAGGACGTTACTGTTCTAGAATGTTGGATTTGAGTTGGATTTCGTGCAAGAAGGGACCTTATTCCCGGAATAGGGTCCCTTCTTGCATGAATCGGTAGAACCGAAGGTAAAGACGTAAAAAACACCATCATCTCGATTTGGCCAAATGTGGCGATAAGAACCCTTTTTGCATGAGCACCAGTTCGATGTTGCGGGCTTCCTGTCGGTCTGTACACGGGAAATATTTTTTTTATATTGAGGCTAAATTGTTTATATCAAAAAACGAGACGAGGTGACATTTTTGGATGGCAAAACGACCCCAATTTAATAGGTCGTAGTTGAACATGTAAAATGAGCGAGCAGAATGTCAAATATATTTCGATTTTTTTCTTGATTTTCAGATAAATTTCTCGTAACCTTCTTGTTATTGGATGTCTTGGGGTTTTTATAGCCAAGATATCCTTCAAAAACTTTCCAACCGAGCTCCTACAGGCCCTTAACAGTACCACAGCAACTTGGCTTACAGAACAGGGTGTTGTAATAAACCAATTTTTTTTAAAACTTTTATTTATTGAAAAATACATATCAAACTTGAAAATATACATTTTCGTAATGGTAACGGCAAACCAAATATAACACAGCGTTGAGTGATATTAAGTGACTAGAGCAAGAGATTTTTTCCTAATACATTCTGAGTACATACCTTTACTAAACACTGACTAACAGTTCCTACCTACTACTCGCACTGCCATGATGATTGTGGTTTGTTTGAATGAAAATATTCAGTGTATTCATAAATGTAAATAATATCATTAAACGTTAACATAGTTTTTTAAACGTTGGACGTTATGTTTTGGACGTATTTGCTGTTTATTAAATTTCTAAGTGTGACGTGGTAAAACCTAGAATTCCTGTACGATTCTAGTTAATACTGCCATGGTCTATATTGAACATGCAAAGAAAGTTAAATAAATGTTTTAGTGGTAAAAAATATACCAGAACCAATTTAAATTGAGTCGTATATTAATTTACAGGTACTAATACCACAATTTCTTGTTTTAAAGAAATTTAAGAAGAATTTGGTACTATTTTATTTTTGGTACAACTCAGTGTACAAACTATGTCGAACAACCTACAATAAAGAAAGACGACTGTCACGCTACTAATTCAAAGTAAACACGCCTAATTCTCCCTACAGTCTAACAAACATAACAACACCTACCTACAATACATGTGTCATTGGTTCCGAACGGTGCACCGCGGTGATTGATGATGAAATAAGTTTCCAATTAATCTATAAAATGTTTGTATTGTTACTTGGAATTGAACACTTAACATTGTGAAGAAAACATCGTTACTACTACGCGAAAAGCACCACTCTGCTTTTTTGATCATTTTTGTTTTAACGCATTTGCAGATAAGCGAAACTGGTTTTCCACTGGTTTTTTTGAACCGTATGTAGGCTCTGAAATGGTGTGCCTAACTCAGTAGTACCCAACTCGAGGTACTCAATAGTGCACTAAAACAAAAATGACCGAAGAAGCAGATTGGCGCTTTTGGCGTGGTGGCAACGATGTGTTGTGCCTACCTAAGTTTTGTATGTATTAGCAAAAGTTACCCAAATTGAACTTGGAAGGCTTTGGAACTTTAATGAACGCTGCGAATTATTATTTCTGTAAGAAACTATGCTCTCAATAAATATAATTTTTCTATTTTGCGTGGAATTACGTGTAGACTTGCGCAAATCAGGGCTAGTGCTCGTTTGATGCAGAATTTTTCAACTCTGAGTTAATGATTATTTTTGTGGTATGCATGATAACAACGTTTACTGTTCAATTCCTGCCTCTACATAGTTGGGTAGGTACTTGATCGATGCCTTCCCTATGATACCGAAAAGTATGAAACACGTAATATTGAAGTATACCGGATATATTAACGAAAAATAATGTATTAAATCGAATTTGGCGTTAGTATACAAATTTGAATTCTTTAGGTGTTAATTTCAACAAAATTTTACATGTACATGTATCATTGACCATGCGCTTTTGCCCTGATTTGCTTCATGTAACTTAACGTCATCTGTGCCCAACTAGTTTTTTGTTGAAAAATACAATTTTTATTAATAATCCTGTTCATTGTTAAGTGTTTTTTTTTTGGCATTCTGAGGTTTGGAAGAATTGACGAAACATTTACAATTATTATTGGGAATCGTATGAACTTATTGAACTTATCGCTATGCTTTTTCATAGAGGTCTTCACAGAAGACAAAGCTACTACTGCACAGTGGTGGTCCAAATATAAACGCACTATTCTTTAGATTTTTGGCGTTTTAGGCATCGGCCTACAAATTTGGCAATGGGAATACATTAACTGCTAAGCTTCAATGTGATCATTTAACACTATGTTATGTCAATAATTTGAGTAGAGAACTGCGGTCTCGTTGCAGCTTGAAAACGTCTTCCAGTCTATCTTACACCAGTCTAACTGTATCGAAATTTCATTGTTCAAAACTTAAGCCGTCATTCGCCATTTGACCGTTTTCTGAGACTGATCAATTTATTAAAAATTATGTTTACTACGGAAAACTGGGTCAAGTTCATCGGAAGTCGCTACAATCCATTGAAAAATAAATAAATAAATGAAAATAAAAATATTAAATAACAATAAAATTATTATACTTAATAAAAACCAACGTTTCAGATCCTACACAACATAATGAGTACATCTAGTATAATTTGAAATTTAATGGTTCTAAGATTTTCAACCATCAATCTCGCCATACAATATCACCCCCATTAACATAGCCTGGACGGGGCGCTGGCAGGTCGGTCGCACCCCTGGATTTCATCCTGCTAATTGCATCGCGTTCCGATGAGACTCGAAAAGTTTGAGTAGATGGAACCCTGTATAGGCAAAACAAAGATGAAACGTAAAATACGCATTAGTAGGTATTAGGGTCATAGTGTGGAGTTTTAGCGAATTTTCAAAGAAAAGAAGCTATCGTTCTCGGTCCAAAAATTTCATACCAAAATCCATTTCAGACCATCCTGAATTCACTGCCAAAAGACACGACAAATTACATGTTTATATTTATTTATATACCTATGTATGTGTCACTCCAGACGATATCTCGATAAAATTAAGATAAAAAGTTCAAATTTGCACAAACAATCTGTTTTGGCAATCGAAAGGCTAAGTTCGTAAATTGGCAGGATCTGGCCACTCTGAGGGGGGTTTTAGGAGAATTATAAGGGGGAAAACTACCCATAAATTCCAAAAATCGAACAGTCTGACGAGTGACACCACCCCCAAGAAATAACCGTATTACCTAACGGTTATTTAAGCCTAACGTAAATTTGGTGAATCCTGAACTTGGAGTAAGAATTCCTACTAGGGTAACCTGTGCTTCCATTATTCTAGGATGCTGCTCAGACTGATTTTTAGGATAACGTAAATTTGTGATGCCTTAACGTGCCTTACATTTCCTAATACAACTTATTTTCAGCTTATTTTAATACAACTTATCTTTAATTAAACTACTTATTTTTCGGTTGCGAGTTCCTAAAACCTTGGTTTTTCTTCCTTGCTATTCCTTGCGCTGCATAATTTTTCAACAGCTGGGTTCCAAATTCAGTTGGTCATTGCATCAACAATGACAATTTTTGTTTGTTTAATAAAAGTAGTTGAAAGTTTAGATTTGCGGGGAATGGGTCTATCAATCTCATTTCGCTGACAGCGCATGTCAACCATGTTTTCTACCAAGAACACCATCTATCAACCTATGGTATTTGGATAACACCCCCTATCAACCTCAATTTTCTAAATTTCTAACCTTTGACTGTGTTGAACATTGGAAGGCGAGTACTTGTTGGCCTAGAGAGTGAAAAATGGGCAAGAGTGGGACACATGAACGAAAATTGGTCCATCATTCAGTTTTTCCCTTCTCCTGAAAAGTTGGGAAATGGTCGATTGGGGGTGTTGCTTCTTAAGCGACGATATATTATAATATACCATAAATCATATGTGTAGGTATATAATATCATTACATATGATTTTTGGTGTCTTTTAGAAGTGAATTCAGGATGGTCTGAAATAGATTTTGGTATGTACCTATGCAAATTTTTCGGAAAATCTAGTTTTAAACATTTTGGACCGAGAACAATAGCTTCCTTTTCTTTGAAAAATTCGCTAAAACATTACAACGGGAAGGTAGCCAAAAATTCATCATAGTAGACACTAGCTTGCAGAGATATTGTTGTAGAGTACAGAAGTGATAACTACTTGGCGTTTTGGTGTTTGACTTAATTGAAGCTGTGGTTACATACCTTGGCGAGTGAAGAGGATGGACCTTTGGGTAGGAGCGGATTCGGTCCAATGGCACCTGCTGGTCCTCGGACAAGCGATTTGTTGGAGCCACGGGCCAATCCTCGTCTGGCACCAATCCACGGCACGTAGTCCTCTCTATGACAAAATAATTAATATTTTCCATTACCTACGCATTAACTAAGTACCGGCTAATTATGAGCTTAAGAGCTAGTCAATAACATCGTAGGCAGCTATACAGGGTACCTACTCGTGTATTGTGTATCTCAAACCACCCACCTCGAAGTATACGATTAAGTAAGGCTTTAATATTAAATGTACAATAAAGATTATCTTTATCAAGTTGTGGGTACCTATGTACAGTTTCGGAGGTATTCGCTCTTAAAAATCTCTATACTCTTATAAAATAAGATATAATTTATATAATATACTCAATATATACATATGACCTCCCCACTAATAGACTGTTCCCCTTCAGATCACATACCCTAGTATCAAAGCGGTTACACAGTCACACTTGGTTACTTACAGCAATAAGGTTTCGTCAGGTCCTTTCAGTAAACTCGTGTCTGGGCCGTTGGGTTTGATGAGAAGCGGCGATTGGAAGACGTTTTTGCCTTGAGCGTCGTTATCGCTGCCGCCAAACAATTCGTTATAATTAAGGCAAGGGGGAGATATACACACTACGCTGATGTGTAGTTGATACGGTTAATAATATGAAACAAAATAGGTATGAAAATGGGTTGGTGTCTTAAGGATCGGTCTGTGAATAATCATATTTGAATTTATTCTCGAAAATGAATTTATTCCCTAAATTACGCCCTTTAAATCAGCAATGGAAATAATAAGAATATATGTCTGTTTGGACAATATCATTATTTTCTATTCTGAAATCAGAATATTTAATAGAATGGGTCAATATTCATTGCGTTGATTGGGTCTTTGGTATTTCAGGTCAACATCATTTGTCCAAGTATAGTGTACTTACGCACGTTTTTATTTATTTATTTATTTATTTTTAAAGAAGGTGTTTTTTGAAATAAAAGGCAAAAATTGACCTCATGAGCGAAAATTATCTTCTCCTGTATTTGTGGAATACGAACCAAAAAGGCAGTAACTGAGGATTGATGACGATGGAACTATTTGGCAGTTGATTGGCTGTCGCTTTTAGGAGTACCGACCTACTGAAACTTCTTGAGAACAAAATCTCACTACCGCGCGAATTTTTAACTAATTTTAACTGAAGTTTATATTATTCTGGTTATAGGGAAATTTTGCAAGAAAGAAGCGAGCGTTTGAAATATTTTGTTCAAGATTATGCGGGACTGCTGTGAAACAGGCTGAGTGTGTGGCGTTTTCAGGCTGTTTGCAGGTGTACCGAGTAACAGTCATAAAAGGCATTGCTCCAAGAGACCGTTTTTAGGCTGTTTCTTAGGTGTCCCGCGTAACAGGCTGACAAGGCAGAGCCCGTTACTAGGCTGTTCCTCAGGTGTCACGCGTAACAGGCTGACAAGGCAGAGCGCACCAAGAGCCCGAATTTAGGCTGTTTGCAGGTGTCCCACGTAACAGCCTGAAAAGGCAGCGCTCCAAGAGCCCATATATAGGCTGTTTGCAGGTTTCCCACGTAACAGCCTGAAAAGGCAGCGCTCCAAGAGCCCGTGTTTCTGTTCCTCAGGTGTCCCGCGTAACAGCCTCCTTAAAAAGCAGAGCCCCAAGAGGCCGTTTTCAGGCTGTTTTGCAGGTGTCCCACGTAACAGCCTGAAAAGGCAGGGCTCCCCATGAGGCCGTGTTTAGGCTGTTCCTCAGGTGTCCCGCGTAACAGGCTGAAATGGCAGCGCGGCAAAAGGGTGTTTCGATGCTGTGCCGCTTAATCTTGACGCACAAAATATTTCAAACTCTCGCTTCATGCGAATTCCCACTTTAACCAGCATGAGTTTTGACCTGACAATTGACCCTCAAGGGGTTTTTAAGGGCACTAAAAACGAATTTGGGGTCAAAAATTTGAATTTCCGACCCATGCGCACACCCTATTCCGTAAGATCTCAAACCAGTTGAAATAAAACTCACAATGCACTTGCTCTCTGGTTGTTTGGGAAGTTAGTGTTGGATAAACGAAACGTTATATTGGCCATGAAATTACGTATTTCAAAATACAAAATAAGTGCTAATTTACTTACATGTGCTTTTCCTGGACTAATACTTGCCTATTATCAGGTCTGCCTTTGTGCCTTTTTTTCAGCGAAAACTTCTGTTGAGTCAAATTCGGGGCAATTGGCACAGCTTCCGTTTTACTCTCGGCATCCTCTTTGATGATTTTCGGTTGTTCAACAACCTCTCCGGCGTTCTCTCTTCATGAACAGAGATTACAGGTGGAGTTGTATGAACAAGGTGTAGTTTTATATGAATATCACACTAGTTCCAAGATATTGTTATTTACCAATGCTAAGCGCTATAAAGTTACAATGCTCAAGACAAATTTCTTGCAGGGAGGTACCTATAGTTGAAGTTGATTAGGTTCAAGCTTTGATGTTGAGAGTATGGTTTTCATTCAAATGATAGCCTCTAAACGTAGCTAATGAATCAGGGTTGTGTTTACAAACACCACCAAAGTCAGTCATGAAAAAGCAAGTGCAGTAGCCTTGTGGTTTTATAGGTAGCGATGTGTGATACTTATCGTTATGAGCAAAGTATCGGGTACTTCCTTTAGATACTGAGTACTTTTGGTATCGAATCTTGCCTTTCATTACTAGGTACCTACTACTGGTATTGATTACTTTTTCCAGTATTGGAAAAAATACCCAAGTGGAAACAGATCGAGGGTCTCACGGCAACTTCCCACATCGTCATTTTGGCGACTTTTCAGCAGCGCCAAAAAACCATCTGCCAATGACAATGTTTACTGAGTAATTCAGTAGAATAAATCGTGATTTTTAGTGTTACCTAACTTAGGTACCTAACTTATACTCAGTTAGATCGATCCGCTGGGGGAAGACGCTTCGAATGGTATGCATAACTCATTTTGGCCAAAAGTGACGATGTGGGGTGTTGCCGTGAGACCCTCGAGATGTACCTACATAAAACAACTCCACTTGAATCATTCATTTCTCCCTAGTTTCGTTCTGGTATTTTTTGGAGCAACAGCAACCATCAAACACACACAAGGACTATGTTTACCACTGGGGTGTCAAACAATGAAAGTCATGCCCCTCTATATTGAAATTTTAAAATTTTCCAAATTTTTATTCTGCACAAAACTGCTTGTGAATACTTTGGAAGGTTAATAAAAAATTAGTAAAACAGAAATTAACGACGTGAAACAGAAATTTAATTAACTAAAAATGGGTTATTTGTTAGACCTCTTGACATGAAAATCACATTTTTGGTCTTAGGTGCTCGAAAAAAATATAAGTACCTAGTTTATAACGACAAAATTACAGAATCTCAAACTGGATAATGGGAACAACAAGTGGAAAAAAAGTTCCCCAAAATCAAGTTTGGTTACTTTGGGAGACTTTCTTGGGAGGGGTACAGAAGACGAATTTTGGTGAAAATATATTTTTTGTGTAATGAATTCTTTATAAAATGAATATATATATATATATTCATTTATATATTCTTCTTCTTCTAATTTCTATAAAAAAATAAAAAATAAATAAATAAATAAATAGGGGCAGTTAAAAAATGAAGTCCACTATTACTCCAACAAATCAAAAGAAGAAGAATACAAGTCTTGTAAGTATCGAGTACTTGCTTCCGATACTTAGATATTGATGCATTCTTCTTTCAATACCAGTATCGGGTGTCATATAGTATCGCACATCCCTATTTATGGGAGAATATCGCCCGTAAAAACTGGGAAATGTTTCAAAGGAAACTCTTTACTTATATGGAAAAATGTAGTTGGATTACTTTCAATGTTAGATAAGTACTATGAAAAAGGGTTCCATGCAAAGTTGCAAGTGCCGAAATCGAATGATACCTCGGCCACACAATTTGTCGTAGAAGCAGTAGGTTTATCGGCCATCATACATAATATATTATAGTAGCAATGATACTAATTAAAATAAGGGCGTTAGCACCCTTCAAGGGGTAACTTACTCGAAAATTCATACTGAAGCTCATGTCTGGTGAATGTAATCAATTTACAAAATAATGGACTGTAATAGTGACATAATGTGCTTAGTTATTTAAAGGGACGTGACAATCAGCATTTTGGTTCGGGTAGCAGAACGTAGAAACTTACTTGGTTTTCTTCGGTTTGTCGCTCATCATGAGAGAGAGTATAGTTTCCGTTGTTTCCTCGTTGTAAGATGCACTTTCCAATGCGATTGAGACGACCCTTTCTGGTAGGTCTTTGTGTTTTTTGCAAACCCTCTCTTTGACTGAAAAATATAAAGAAAACACCGTAAAACAATACGACTGATTTCTTGCGATTTATGTATTTAGTTCGAACAGGTACCTAGTAGGTATAGTAGGTACTACCTACTATATTGTTGCCGTAATCTATATAACTAAATTTAGAGGCGAGTTTCGTGTTCCTTGGGTATTTTCGAAAATTTTCACTACAGTTATTCGTTTCGAGTGAAGTGGAGTCGAACGATGCCGATTTGGAATTTGTTGTCTGTCTGTCCTTCAATCACACAAAAACGGCTCAATGGATCGAACCCTTCTCCCGTATTGAGATGTTTCCGTTATCGGGGAAGGACTTGGGGGGGTTCACTTCCGGATTCAATGCATAGGGGTGGGGGTATATAGTGAAGCCGAACTATAAACATTTTAAATTCTCGAAAACGGCTCAATGGATCGAACCCTTCTCCCGTATTGAGATGTTTCTGTGACCGGGGAAGGACATAGGGGGGTTCACTTCCGGAACCGATGCATAAGGGTGGGGGTTTATAGGGAGGACGAAATATAAAAATCTTAAATTCTTCCTTCCCGGGAGACAGATGAATATTATTTTTGGTATTTAAGATTATACCTAAGGGTTATTAAAGGGACATGTAAGAGTTATAATCCGTAAAGCGACAGGTATGAGAGGTTGCCACGATACTTGATGAGCGGTTGCAGTTCTGGAGCTTGGTTCCGGTGGATCGCTCACCAGCTGGTGTATACATACATCTATATATGTATACTCCATTTCTCCATTTCATTTTCTATTTCTCTATATATATACATCTATATACATCTATATACAGTTGTGCGCTGTTCATGAACCGGGCATCACCTCCATGTCCTGATTCCGTACGACAGAATTCCCTGAAGATGGCTGAATAAACGGCCGAAACGTCGGAACCAAAAATTGTTTTCATTGACCGAACCTCGAAATAAAATATCTCACACCATATAGATACTACGGTCGAAAACCGGACGGAAATCCACTACAACTATATACATACATATATATACATACATGTTCCATAGTGTGGAGAAGGTTCTTATAAACAATTATTGTATTAGATGACTTTGGTTACGTAGAGAATCTTTAGGTCAGAATTAGAGGGTAGTGCCTCGATCAACCGAAGCACACTGCTCTTGAGTGACCTGTATCTTCTTGATGTGTGAAGAGTAGCAGCTGCCCCCCAGATTCCGCAAGCATAGGCCAGTATTGGTCGAATGAGTGTCAGGTAAATCTGTCGTTTGAGTGGTCAAGGAGGGGTTTTTTTTTTGATAACTTTATTATTATATAAATATCACAGTTGAGTAAATGACTTAAATTGTAGAGTGGATATCCACGCTAATTAACTTGTAGCATGACTCAGGGGACAATCCAGTGATTGCCCCTTATAATAGGTTATTGATGTGTAAATAAATACATAAACTAGTATAACAGTTTTTTTTAAAGCCTAAGTTATCCTGAGGGCGTTTGCGCTTGAGTCGCCTATCGTTGCGAGGTGGTGGAGGATTGTCAGCCAGGTGGTTAATGAGAGGGTTCGGGTGAAGTAGCATAGTTGAATGGAGTTTTGTGTAGCATTGGTTTATCGTCTCATGGACCGTGGGTATGCTGAGGTCTGCATGCAGATCTGAGTTCCTGATGAACCAGTGGTTCCCCGTAATTATCCTTACAACTCGGTTTTGCAGGGTTTGTACTTTTTTTATGTGAGTTTCAGCAGCTGAAGGAGGTGTCTGAGGGTTTTGATTCTTTGTCGCACTTTGCCTACCAGGTATTTATGTGGTCTGCTCAAGTCAGACGTCGGTCCAGGTGTAGGTGGTTTTAATTGACCTAAATTCCTCATACAATCCATGTTTATCAATTATTGTACACTCAACAACTTACTCGTGGACTTCTCTTCCGGCGTCTTTTCTCGGGAAGGTTGCGGAGGCTTTTTGGGAGCCTCCTTGACCTCGTCGGACTCCTTCTTCTTGAGTGACACCCTCGGCGGAGGAGTGTCTCTCTTGTTGAATCCGAGGTGAAGGAGCCGCTCAGTAGCGTGCGTCACGTTATTGTCAGCGCTGCACAGGGTGTCCAGGAGGACCGTTTCTTCCACGACGGGAAACACGCTTTTTAGATATCTGCAAATGAAATGGGACTGTGCTTCAGACTGACTGATTTTATACTCCGTGCACGTCCATGTACAGGGTGTCCTAGAATTGCTCCCACACTCCCCTTTTGGATTTTCCTCTCTGTTTTGAAAGAAGACAGTCGAAGCCTTAATTCATCCTCTAGGTACTGTTTTTGACACTTTACTTAAACGAGATTATTTAAATTGAATAGAAAAAGATGTTTTGGTGATTTAAGGTTAGCTAAGGCTAACAAAGGTTAGTGATAGCAAATTTCCAAAATCCCATTCCCAATTTTGACGCTTGATAAAATGAAAGCGTCATTTTCTCTAGAGTTTTGGAATAGTGTGTCGCTTGTCGAGCAATGCGTGCCCTTGGTTTTCTGAAACGCACTGAATTCACCAACATCCCAGCTTTAATCGCTCTATATTCTGCCTTAGTAAGGACCACATAGAGTAGCTGGAGACGGTGCAACGCAGATTTCTACGATATGTGGGGTTCAAGTTGCGCATTCCATACCAGGGTTACAGTGGTCGCTCGACAGCTGCACAGTGCAATATCGAATCACTTGCCACCCGTCGTCATATTGCTGACAATATGTTTTTGTACAATCTACTGTCTGAGATCGGTCTGAACATCCCCATCCTTCAACATTCGTACTGCACCTCTGTTTCATGTCATCGTCTCCTCAACAAACTACTTATATCATCAACCACTCAATAGATTACCCCGGCAAGCCAACCTTCTGCTTCAGGACCACTCCAATTTTGATTTCTTCCAGCGTCACTCACAAACTGTATTCAAGTCACTACTCCGTGGTATTCTCTCCAGTGTTCCATAAGTTCCCCACATCTATGGTTTTCAGTTTACAGTTTTTATTATTATTTTATTTGCTCTTTACGTTGCTTGTGTATTTTTGTTCTTTGTTTCTCTCTCTCTCCCTACCAATTTGATTCAAATTCCTAGACATAGGACATCCCTTTATAGTAAATCGTTCCATGTGCAGAGTGCACGCTTTTACAATGACAATGCTGATCTGTTTACTTCATCCGTTTCCATCATGAATTTCAAGAAGAAATTAAAGGAAATATTAATCAAAAACTATAACCAGTAAAGTGTTCTTCTTAATTTATGTATTTTGTTCTTGAAAACTAGCTGGTTTTTTATATTAAGAGAAGTTCATTTATTTGTTTGAATTATAGTATTATTATAATATAAAACCATGGATGTATTTTACGTTTTTTTTTCCTTCATGAAGATTATGCAAACCACTACACAAGACAACTTTCATTTAATTATTAATTTTTTTGTTATTGACAAATGGAGCCTGATGTTATAATTTTTTTATTTTCTTTTTGAACATGTATTTCTGTCAGAAAGGACCAATAGGTTTCATTTTTGTACAGATTAATAAATAAAACATCAATCAATCTGTCTCTCTCTCTCTCTCTCTGTATTTTTTTCCCCAGCTTGGTCAACTAAATTTGTAACTTCACTCTTTTGTTTATTGGGCATTGCCTGTTTTGTAAAATAAATAAATAAATAAAAACATGTGGGCTGGAAAAACCCTGTGGAAAAATTACGAGAATGTCTTAAACTCCTAGAAAACTGCCTTCTTAAGGTTATATTTACCTACAGTATTGCATCGTGGACATAGATATGGTTTAGTAGCTATACCTCAATTTCATCTTCGGTGAATGCGGTTTCGGGAGTGGCCGACAAGCGAGTGGCGGAGGTACTCGCGCGCTTTGCTGTCTCGCAGGAGGCGGCGTGTACGGCCCTGGCGTGGTCACAGGGAATTTCTCAACCTGGAGAGCAGACACGACCACTGCTTCTCGACCGTGGTACCTGAAATCCGTCAAATATACGGGTGGTATAAGGTTCGTATAAGGGTGGATTCAGAAGGCGTAGAACATGCGTTGTAGGGTATTTAGGTCACTAATGTAGTTGAACGCTGTGTGAATTTCTAAAACCCACTTGAGGAGCAGCGCTTTGATGTGAGTCTCTGGAACCGTCGGAAACATCGCTCGGATCTTCTGTACCGTTTCAGGGACGATCGGCTGATGACTGTGATTCGACTGGACGGCCGACGCCCCCATAAAGGGCACGTTTCTCCCGCCACGATGAACAGATTCCTGCAATTCATTTATTTATTTATTTATTTCCACATTTCAAGGACCGCGTAAGACGATTAAAGATCACCAAATTTCGATTTCTGTATCTGTCACTTGCCCCGTTTTTGGGGTACCCTGTCCTGTCCGCTGTAAGTTGCTGACGGATTTCGAAGATTTTGATCCCTATTCAATGGTGCTGCGAGTTGGCTTGGGTGAACGATTTATAACATGAAGGAACGAGCTGCAGCAGAAAATGAAAAAAATTCTCTTCATTTAAGCGGGTTTTAAAAATTATTTGACATAGGCAAATGTCATAATATGTCATATTATTATACTAATTACCTATAGATGTAATAATACATCAATCCAAGTCCACCCAAGTCCCTACCTATAATCTTTCTAAGTCCATCCAACAAAAATAACTTTTCTCCACGTAAGGCTTTATTTTGGGCTTTTTGGTTCACCTTCAAAATTTATTTTAGTCTAGATTTTAACAGCTAGTTTCTTAAAACTCACAAAGCTCAAGAACGTCAATGGTAGGCGATTGTCCAGCTGCCATTGCAAGGAGATGCTTATTGATACTAATAATATAGTTTTTTTTACCTTCCAAGGAAGAAACCATTTTATGAAGATAATGATGGAAGAAATACAAGACCATTGCGGCGAGGAGCAGAAAAACTTGTGGTCCCAGTACAGGATTAGTTTTTTTCAAGTTATTTTTCTTTATTAAACCTAGTTTTTTTAATAGGTACATATAACTACATAATAACTACATATCGATGGTGAAGTGGCAACATGACACAAAAACTCTGCAAATTCTTGACACAACGGTTTATCATCTTTCGTGTGCAGATCACCCTTCTGTCTAAGTCACGAAATGATAGATAAAACCGAGTGATTATTGCATTGTCATCCATCCTTGAACCATGTTCAAAAATGTAAGTCGCTAGCTCATCATCCAAATTTAATTTGTTTACTCAAATAGGTATTGTTTAAACAATTTCACAAACAAGAAACCGAGTGATTATTGCATTGTCATCCATCCTTGAACCATGTTCAAAAATGTAAGTCGCTAGCTCATCATCCAAATTTAATTTGTTTACTCAAATAGGTATTGTTTAAACAATTTCACAAACAAGAAACCGAGTGAATCTACATATCTTGAAACACAAATCCTCAAATGTTGAGGAAAGGGGGGGGGGGTTCTTGGGCGATTCCAATGGTTCATTATTGAAGATAGTAATCCAAATTGGAGACCTCAGCCGATCTGAAATTTATTGAAAGATTTGACTGGAGTAAGTTTCTAAGGTTCATTTGCCATATTGAGAGGACCATTTTTAATGCCTAAGGGCTTATAAATTGATACTCTACAAGTTGCTCAAATGTTTGACGTGTGACTGTAATAGTTGCTGCTTTAACTTATCAGTTGATTATTTTTCCTAATTATCACAAAAATATTTAATAAAGACTAGTAATGTTACAAAAAAACACAGATTAAGGCAAAATACGTTTATTTAGGAGAAAAAACTATCCCAGCAGTCACGAGTTAACGCTTGTTAACAACTTGGATCATCACACACGTCTAGAGGTGTGAGAAATTTTCCCACAGTTACGAGATCTCATTAGATCGACTCAGCCAGTTTTTCTGAATCCAACGATCCCAAAAACCCAAAAACGCATTTTCGTCATGTTATAGGCCGACTGTGTGGCCCTGATATGAATTCGAAATCCTAACGTGTTGGTGATGAACAAAGTTTTGATTCGTCCACTGGGCAACTCCAGAAGAAATGTATTTTTTTAAAGGTGGTTTTTGAAAGAGTTGATTGGTACAGCCGATCAATCACGCTTCTGCTTTATCGTTTCGATTTAGAAGAATGAGAACAATCTCTGAGCGATCTTTTGAGCCCCATCCTCAGTAAGGGATTCCTCACGTCGGAGAAGAGCGCGTCACTCATTGATCCGCGAAAGCATCTCATCCCCTACCGCCCCACCACGTCACAACCGCCCCTCTGCCGGTATGTTTTTTTTCTCTTCAATTCCCTTGATGTATCTCCAACCTCCTTTCACAGGTGTTGTCGAGTGTCCCGTCGTTGACCCACATTTCCTCGAGACGAGGCCGGCAGTTTGAAACATGGAACAACGTTTTCTCTGGTGTTTTCCTTCTGATGCTGATCTCTAGTTAACGCTGATTCAGGTGGCTTCAAGTCCCTGCTAAGTCTGAATTCAGCGCCTGCCTTAGATATTGTCTCTTTTCTAAAAATGGTACCTTTTTAACCTGTAAGAGTTCAATTTTCATTTTTCAAACCTTAGTCACTTGGTGGCAGTGTTGAGCGTAGACTCCTCTGAGGTCCGAAGGAGGCTACATGCCAAATTACATCTTCATAGAGTGAATAGCATACCATAAATTAGCTTTAGGCGCCACTGAGCTGATCCCAACCCTATGCTGCTTAGGGCTTAAGGAGGCTACATGCCAAATTACAGCTTCATAGAGTGAATAGCATCGAAGTTAGCTTTGGGAGCCACTCACCTGATATCGGCCATATGCTGCTTAAAGTGTAAAGGAGGCTACATGCCAAATTTCAAGTCTCTACCACCACAAGAACTGACTAAAGTTGTATAAGGTACCTATTTGGTATTTGCAAACATACCAAATTACAGCTTCATAATGTGAATAGCGTAGAAGTTAGCTTTGGGAGCCACTCAGCTGAGCCAAATTCCTACTAAGGTACTTATCTGGTATTTGCAAACATACCAAATTACAGCTTCATAGTTCGTAAACAAAAAATGAACTGTTATGACCATAGCTCTGCTATTAGTACAGGGACAGAGTTATGGTGAATTGGAAAATATTCGTTAAATCGAGAGCTTTCTAACGAGTGGTGGACGATTTTTGTACGATCAAAAATGGCGAAAATGAATTTCCATAGCAATGGCTTACGACATAGCTTACGTCCAAAGTAAGGGGAAATCATTATACAATCGGAAATAGATTAGCGTAAAATGTGAAACATAATTCCATTTTAAAATTGGAATTTGGCTTCAAGCTGTTTCCATACAGAGGGAATAGTTTCCAGAATACTACGCATAATATGTGTAGCATATTATGCTATGTGTGGTAACATGTTAACTAAGCTCCCTCCTTCACTCAGCAGGAGCTGTAGAAAGGAGTGACAGAGATCTCATCCGCCAGAATTTATTGTCCAGAACACCTTCGGCACCTTCTGATCAATGAAATCAGGTAAAGGCAAGTGCATTATCACTCTTTTTTCACCGAGCTGACGAAGGGAAGGCAAATTTCCCTACTGTTCAGGTGTTTTTAGGATCATTCCTAGTGATTGGAGTCACCTTTAGCCGTTAATTTTTGTCAATAATGAAACACACCTAATGGCATCCATCAACATGCAGATAGACCGTTCCCTATGCTCTTTAATTTGATCAGCAATGAACCTGATGGCGTAATCCAGACGTGAGCTTCGCTGATGACGCATCACAAGAGGTACAACAAAGTAACTGACTACAAACCTGCATAATCAATCCATGGAGATTCTCTGACTAGTCAGTACTAAGGAGCTGTAGAAAGGAGTGAGCTTAGTTGACATGTTACCACACATAGCATAATATGCTACACATATTATGTGTAGCATTCTGGAAACTATTCCCTCTGTATGGAAACAGCTGAAGAACAATCATTTAATGCGATCCATGGATTGATTATGCAGGTTTGTTGTCAGTTACTTTGTTGTACCTCCTGTGATGCTTCATAAGAAAAGCTCACGTCTGGATCACGCCATCAGGTTCATTGCTGATCAAATTTAAGAGCATAGGGAACGGGGTATCTGCATGTTGCGTAGTTTCGAGAAAAATGAATTTGAATGCGAAAAACTCTATAAAATGAATAGCCTGGCATTAAAAAATCTAAATTTTTAAATTTTTTAGGTATTACACTAGTTCATATGATAAAACAAGTCAAAATACCCCCACAATCATTTTTAATCAAGTTGTATCAATGCAAAGGATTTGCTGGTGGGAAAGTGTTAAATATGGGAGTTAAAACTTCTCCAATGCCTTTTAGATCCACTCAAGTCGAACAATTGATTGTACAACAACAACACTTGTGCCCAAGCCTTTTCGGCCATTGTTGTCTCTCATTCTCGCTTACTGTTTGTTCTGAATCAATATACGTTCAATGTTTTACAATTTGTTTTCAATCATTCCGACCTGCGGCCTCGAATAAATCTATCAGGTCATGAGCCCAGAAACGTTTGTTGGAATGTGAAGTTCGTATGTGAAAGTGTAAGTTCGCGTAAGTTCCGTTTTTTCGTCCGTCCGCACCAGCACCCAGGTAACCTCTTTGCATCTCACATTTTATTCGTCCTCGATTGCAATCCTTCTCGTCTGTTGATCTAAAGTATATTCAACGATGGCTCAAAATAATTACCGGATTGATCCTCTCAGGAAAGATAATTACGATGCATGGTGCATGCAAGCTGAGGCTGTCTTGATGCGCAACGGTCTTTGGGGTTATGTATCTGGGGAAATCGCTAAACCGGATGAAACTGACGTTGACGGTGTGAAAGCCTGGATAAAATCGGACTCTGATGCTAAATGCGACTTAACTCTCATCATTTCACAACCCGAACTAAAACAAATAAAGGGTATGACAACTTCTAAAGAGGTTTGGGATAAGTTGAAAAATAACTATCAAAGCCAAGGACCAGCTCGCAAAGCTACCCTATTGAAACAGTTGATACTTTACCGCATGAGCGATTCAGATGACGTTCGTGATCATTTGACAAATTTCGCTGACACTGTAGACAAACTCAAAGATATGAAAATTGATATTCATAAAGATCTTCTTAGCATTATCATGCTTTATTCATTGCCATTTTCATATGAAAATTTCCGCATCGCCATCGAGTCCAGGGACACCTTACCTTCTCCTGACGATCTCAAAACCAAAATCTTGGAAGAGAGCGAGGCGCGCAAAAATCAGCGCGGTACTCAGCCTACTTCAGAAGGTGCTTTTTTCGGCAAAAATAATCACTGGCGAAATAATAAAAATAAATCGTCTAAAAGTCAAAATTCTGGTCTAAAGTCGAACCAAAATTCCAGTCGAAATTCGAACTATAGTCATTCAAATAAACCCAAATGTGAGCGGTGCAATCGTTTTGGCCACAAAATGTCAGACTGCAGAGTTAAAATTCCGTCACAAAATAGTGAAGCCACATTCTTGGCAGAACAAAACTGCCTCTCGTCTGCTACTTACTCACAACGTTCAAACCCTTCCCATTGGTACCTAGATAGTGGGTGTACCTCCCACATGACTTCAAATAAGCAGATTTTCCAAGATTTCAACCACACTGATGAGCCAAATTTGTTGAAACTGGCCTCTAAGTCACATACCACGCCCATTTTGGGATCGGGTGTTGTAAAATTGAATGTTGGTTCTAACTCTATAGTTAATTTGAAAGACGCACTCTACGTGCCAGACCTCACGACTAATTTACTCTCTATTTCGAAAGTGACTGATAAAGGATATAAAGCTCTATTTCAGGAAAATTCCGCTGAAATTCTCGATCCTAAGGGAAATGTCGTTCTCCAAGCCAAAAAGTCGAATGGACTTTATGTTGTCGACACAGCGATTTCAAGTAGAGCTGAACAATGTCACAAGGTGACTGAAGACAGCAAGATGAAAATTTGGCACCGGAAGCTTGGACACATCAATGAAGCTGACATGAAGAGGGCTCTTCAACACGAAACTGTACGTGGATTGGATTTCAATTCCAAAGATTCCCTCGGTGAGTGCGAAATTTGTATTCAGGCTAAGTTGACCAGGAAGCCTTTTCCTGTCAAAAGCTCGAAATTGACAGAACTTCTCCAAATCATACATTCCGATGTCGCTGGCCCTTTCTCAGTCGAATCTCACGCCGGAGCGAAATACTTTGTTACATTTACGGACGAATTTACCCGTTTTACCAAAGTTTATTTTATGAAAACCAAAAACGAGGTCCTCCAACACTTTAAAAATTTCAAGACTGAAGTTGAAACTTTTACTGGAAAGAATATAAAATTTTTCCAGACCGACAATGAGAAGTCAGAGTACTGCAATCACCAAATGGACGAATTCCTTAGGTCCAATGGAATTCAGCGTAGATTGAGCTGTGTCTACACGCCCCAACAGAATGGGCTTAGTGAGCGCAAAAATCGGACACTAGTTGAGCGTGCGCGTTGCCTACTCATAGGAGCTAAATTGCCCACTTCCTTCTGGGCAGAAGCCATAAATACGGCTAATTACTTGGCAAATAGGACTCCATCTAGCTCCATCGGTTTTGAAACCCCTTTTAAGCGATGGGTCGGTCACTCACCATCAGCTCGACATTTTCATGAATTTGGATCAAAAACTTATTTCCTGTCTACCAGTCGACACAGAAAGAAATTTGATGCCAAAGCCAAACTTGGCATTTTTATGGGCTACTCAGAGATTTCTAAAGGTTTTCGAATTTGGGACCCTGATCAAAATAAAATCATTGTTTCCCGCGATGTCAAAGTTATCAATCACCAATATTTTGAAGACAACTCGAACCTTGAGCTTCAAAGAGACACTGCTGTAGAACTATGCATCCCTGCTCAAAACTGTGTCATAAATGACGTTTGTCAACATGATGATAGCAGTGAAAGTTCGTCAAGTACCTCTGATGAAGAAATCACATCAAATTCAGAAAATCACTCATCCACTGATTTTGATGAGACCCCTGATTTCAATCAAGAAATTACAAATTCCACTAGGCCAATACGTCAAAAACAACCTCCTAAATGGACTGAAGACTACGTCATGGACTTGGACTCAAACACTTCTGACTCATCCCACATGTCATTCCTCGTTCACCTGAATAGTGACTTGAGGAATTCAGATGAACCTTTGGATAATTGGTCTGAAGCGATAAAGGATGAAATCAAGGCTCACCTGCAAAACGATAGTTGGGTTTTGACTGAAAGAAAAAACGCTGAACATGTAATTGGTTCAAGACTCGTTCTGAAGAAGAAATACAAACCAGACGGTCAACTTGAGCGCCGAAAGGCCAGACTAGTCGCGCGCGGATTTGCACAATCTCCAGGTATTGACTACATGGAAACTTTTTCTCCAGTAGCAAAATTGAGTACCATTCGATATATGTTAGCCTTAGCTGCTGAGCAAAATTTAAAATTATATCATTTAGATGTTTCTACCGCCTACCTCAATGGGGAAATCGACAAAACCATTTACATGGAACCACCAGAATCACTAGAGAAATACCTCAGTGACATTATGATAGACGAAAGTGAAAACCAAAATCAAACCATCTTCAATAAAGCTAGAAAGATGCTGGAAGAGCTGAAGAAGAGTGGAACTAGAAAGGTCTGTCTACTTCAGAAAAGCTTATATGGACTGAAGCAGGCTGGAAGATGTTGGTTTATAAAACTTAATCAGAAGCTGACAGAATTGGGCTTTAAATCTTCTTATGCTGATCCCTGCATGTATGTAGCTGAATCAGGGGGAGACAAAATTCTAATTTCAGTATACGTTGATGATTTAATCTGCCTGTCAACCAATCAAGCCAAATTGATGACTATCAAGAAGAATCTTATGAAGGCCTTCAGCATGCGGGACTTGGGCGAACTCTCATACTGTCTTGGGATTGAGGTCAAAAGGGATGGAAATACCATCTATGCCTCTCAAACCAAATATATTGAAGACATGATCCAGAAATTTAAAATGCAGGATTGCAACCCTGTTACCACGCCAATGGTTACTGGCTTGAAACTTGAGAGATGTACCAATGGAGATGATGGGAAAAATATCCCTTACCAAAGTCTCATCGGGTCTTTAATGTACTTGGCTGTAGCCACCCGACCAGACATTTCCCACGCTGTTAGTTTCCTAAGTCAATTTAATTCTTGCTATGGGCAGGAACACTGGATCGCAGCAAAGCGTGTTCTGAGATACCTTAAAGGTACAAAACACGTTGGCCTTAAATATTTGCAACATGGTAAACCTTTGCATGGCTACACGGATGCAGATTGGGCATCGTGTTTAATAGATCGCAGATCCTATACTGGGTACTGTTTCAAGTATGCCAATTCAGTTATCAGCTGGGAATCAAGAAAACAACGTACTGTTGCCCTTGCCACCACCCATGCAGAATACATGGCTCTGACTGATGCTGCGAAGGAAGCCATCCACCTAAAACTCTTGTTCAAGGAATCCGGCCATCCAATGACCAGCCCGATAATAATTTACAATGACAATGAGTCTGCTGAAAATTTGAGTAAGAACTACGTGGTCAGCTCTCGCAGTAAGCATATCGCTGTAAGAGAGCATTTTATTCGGGAGACAATCCAGAATAAAGAGATCAACGTCGTTCACGTTCCCTCTGAGGAAATGGATGCCGACATACTGACGAAGGCTCTACCAGGACCTCTCTTCGCCAGATTTCGTCAACGCCTAGGGCTTGCGGATGTTCGATCATCGTGAGGGGGAGTGTTAAATATGGGAGTTAAAACTTCTCCAATGCCTTTTAGATCCACTCAAGTCGAACAATTGATTGTACAACAACAACACTTGTGCCCAAGCCTTTTCGGCCATTGTTGTCTCTCATTCTCGCTTACTGTTTGTTCTGAATCAATATACGTTCAATGTTTTACAATTTGTTTTCAATCATTCCGACCTGCGGCCTCGAATAAATCTATCAGAAAGCGTTATCGCGTCACTTCTTCTTATGGGGCGACTTGTTCTTAGCAATTTCGTTCTTTTTCTTCACACAACTTCTTCAAGTCGTTCAGATCTTGGTATGTTTCAGCTGAGATAGGAATTCATTTCGTTCCAGAATAGGATCGTTTCTTTATTGGGGTGACACTAATCAGACTAGTTAAATGGGCACTGTTCATTCCAATCATTCAAAACATAGAAACGACGAATAATATTCGACCGTTCATTTTGATTCACAAGGTCAAAACACTTGAATTTTAGAAGATTGCAAGCAGGTCCAGTTAAATGGGAATGAATCCTTAATTTTTTATTAGCCTGCAAACGCCTACCTAAGGAAGTGCTTGTGTATCTTCTTCATCTTCAGCCGATCATGAATGGTCTCCCATGACGGTAGAAATAGTTCCAACTAATCCACTATAAACACAACTAAGGAAGACACTGTGAATCACAGACAGGCCTACGAAATAGGTAAAGTGGGGAGCTCCAATATTTATATTGGAGCTACCCACTTTACCTATTTCGTAGGCCTGTCTGTGATTCACAGTGTCTTCCTTAGTTGTGTTTATAGTGGATTAGTTGGAACTATTTCTACCGTCATGGGAGACCATTCATGATCGGCTGAAGATGAAGAAGATACACAAGCATAAACGTTCTTTATAAACGTTCTTTCGTTGTATACGAAATACTCACCGGCAGTTTTGAAACCTTTAGAACCATTTTATCGCTGTTTAGACCCCGTGGCCGTGTTCGGCGTCCAAAAATACGTAGGGTACCCCGCCCTACTCACTTTCGAGGAAAATTGCTGTTAGCCCGTTCTTTCCCTGTACTCTTCAATCGCAATTACCAACCAATCAATCAACAAGCCACTTGTGCTTCAGCATGACATGCTTCACATTGTGACAAACTTTGTTCACAGCAAACATGCTTCCACTGAGACGATACTAAGTCTAGAATATACTTCTCCTTATTATAATGACATTTCTTCTGCATCCACATTATTAAGTTGGACATACCCTGGTTTTACAAGCAATTTCCAATGTATGTATTAAGAGATCATCTTTATCAAATATCAATCCCGTGCTGTAGGAAAACACCATTATTTTATTATTTATTATTGTGATTATTGTGCAGGTTCTGGTGTAGTTCCGAACTCATAAGAGAATTACGAGTACTTCTACACAATTAAAGTTAATGGAGGTTGTTGGGTGTTTGCTTGTTATTATTCAGAACAACCCTCGTTCTTAAAAGCTTCATTTGTCGTTTGTGCGCATACAATCAGAAACAAACCACTCTTTCATTACAGCTTCACCCGCAAAATAACATACAGGGCCGTTTTTTTGATGAAACGGTCCCCACACGCCAAGTGACCAATGGTCTCTTAACCCTCAAACCACTTTGTTGGCACTCCAAAACACGCAATACCCCCATTACCCTATCGTGAGTGCAGGGTTGTTATGACATAGGAAATTCACTGACGGAATCTATCTTTATGAAAGATTGTACTTACGTGCGTGACGGAAATACCATCATTCTTAGTCTTGGGGTCTTCAAGAGTGACGTGCCTGAGGAAATTTGACATAGAAATCCATCAAAAACTAGAAATAAACATGACTTAATGTTGATTTATTTATGCAACATTATACATTTTTTGTAGGATTTTAGTGATATTGGTGAATCTTAATGGTTAGTTCCGCTAGTTATAGAAGCACATGGTATGTTAAATAGATTATAGTGGTGATTATATAAACCATTGTATTGTAATGTCTTGCAATGTCAGTTGATTAGGGTTATTTACCGTTTTCCAGTTCGGGGTTCGCATTTTCGCTCGGTTTGCGAATGTTTTCTGAGTTGATTCATGGAAGAGACTGCAACAGCGATGGATGACGTTCATGAACCGATTTGTCTTGGTTGGAGTCCGAACGGTGAACGAATTACCCAAATAACTGATATCACGAATGGTTGATGGAAGCTGAATCCTGGCGGAAGCCTGCTGGAGCTGGACTGGCGGGGAAAGATTTCGGGGGCGGTGGAAGGGATGGAATAGAGAGCAAACGGATCGATGGACCCGGGGGCGGCGGAGACTGGGGGCGGCATCCGTGAGTTATGCGGAGATCCAGTAGATGGGGGTAAGAGCGTGATTTCATCCAAGAATACCATTACCGACTGGTCAAAAATGGACTTGCGAAACATAGAATTCTACTAAATGAAAAATAAGGGTGTAACTAAAAATTGGTCAGTTTTCCCATAACGTTCAACCTGAATGACGGTATTATACGTCAACTCACTGCTAATGTGGGTAAATGAGAATTGACTGTTGGTGCAAAACTTTTGACAGCTTTGAGAGTACACAACACAAACTATCCTCCCAAACTCCAAGAAGTTTCTCTATATTTAGATTTCAGGGTAGAACTCCTCCTCTAGAACTAAAATTTATAGCATGCAGATATTTAATATCTGCATGCTATTCTTCCCAATCTGCCTTCACCAAATAAATTTCTGAGTTCGTTATTTTTGTACTTGTAATTCATTATATGCATTTTTCCAGCTTTATATGCATCTCTATGAAGCTGTAATTAGAATATAGCCTCCTTAGGACTTGAGGCAGAATAGGCCCAAGTCCTGGTGAGTGACTCCGAAAGCTAATTTTTATGCTATTCACTTTATGAAGCTGTAATTTGGTATGTAGCTTCTTTAGGACTTTAACTTGAGGCTGTCCAGGCCTCGGATCAGCTCAGTGGCACCTACAGCTAATTTCTATGCTATTCACACTATGAAGCTGTAATTTAGTATGTAGCCTCCTTAGGACTTTAACTTGAGGCTGACCAGGCCCTGGATCAGCAGAGTGGCTCCTACAGCTAATTTCAATGCTATTCACTCAATGAAGCTGCAGTTTGATATGTAGCCTCCTTAGGACTTACACTAAGCAGAATAGGCCCAGGATCAGCTGAGTGGTTCGTAATTCTAATTTCGATGCTATTCACTCTACGAAGCTATAATTTGGATACGTAGCCTCCTTTAGGACTTTAACTTGACGCTTCCCAGGATCAGCTAATTAGCTTTAAGAGCCACTCGGCTCTTAAAGCTAATTTATATGGTTTTCACACTCAAAACGAAAGAAGAAGGGGGGCCAAGCCTGCCAGGCCGAGTTTTTTCATATTTTACTTAACAGAAAGTATAACCCACACCTAATCTATAGGTCTTATATAGTTGGCAGAGTTATCGCTCATACTGGTATGTTGATTCGTATAAACTACTCAATGTATCTCAATGTACTCCATTAAGAGCACCTTGCCCTCCAGGACTACTTATCCTGAACAACGCACGGGTGGTTTACTACGACTGATCTTAGGTAAAGTGCCAAGCGGATATTTTCTAAAATGAACCTTAATTCGCAAATAAACCCCTGAAACCTCTTTCGAACACAACATCTCATCTGCGATTTTCGAAATCCCGAAGGCCCAACATTTCAACTTGAAGCAGAATCCTGTTTATCGAGTTTTAACAAAATCAAAGAACGTACTCCTACACAATGAATTGACCAAATAACGAACATAGGGATACTGCAAATCTCACATTCTACATCTAGTGAACTAACTGAGCGAAAGGCTTCTAATTTTGGCTCACTACAAATTTCAAGTGGGAATATTCCAATTTCTATGAAATCAACCTGTGGATAGAGGAGTCATAATAAACAAACTGTCAACAACACACACATTTATATTTTGTATAAATAGCGCTATCACAAATGTTAGTTTTTCATAATAATATATATTTCTTAGAATTCCAAATTTATTAGATGAACTTTGTTTTAAAATGACTTTTGATAGTGCAAACAAAAACATTTTTGCCCACTATTATAGAACATTGATGCTTCAACTTGGAAACAATTCAAAAATTAATTAATCAAGTTTCAAGTGCAGTGATGAACACTATGATGAAATATTCGATGAGGATCAAAAAATGCACCACAAATATAGTCAAGAGATACACCGGCTGTTTGATATCAAAGATTTAAACTTTCCGTATAAACATTCATATTCCCTTAAGTAATAGTTTCATCTCTTAAAAATTCGTTGATTTTCTTTTTTACAACTATGAGAATTCTGCGAATTTTTTGGTGGTGTACAGACGAATTTTTTCTTGTTTTATTAAATATATCGTTGATTTATTTCAGCTTTGAACGAATTAAAACAAGGGCAAAATCAATTTGTGGATTCATCGTTCCATCATCATTCATCACTAAATATAAACATGAAAGTAGAAAGCATTCTGGCACATTACTATGTCCACCGATCTAAACAATCACCCATGAAGGTAAGTACACAAGATTTATAATACTTAGTAAAAATGTATTAAATAAATGTTTCTCTTAGTTCGCAATCACATGTGACAATGTCCTCAACTCGCGATTTATTTCCCTCTAAAACTAACGTAAATGAAATTATTGTGTTCATTGTGCAAAAATGTAGCGTAAGTACATGTTGGGTTCTTAACGGTTTTGTCATGAAGTTGGTAATAAATTAGTAGATTAGATATGGTTTTATTTGTGTCTTAATATCTTCATTACAAAGTTTGAGGTAATTTTCATGGTGCGTAGACTCGTGGAGTGAACGCACCAAGACCAGAAATCACCATTCGTGTCAAATTCCGTGGCTAATGCCGTTTTGGTTAACATACCACCTGTCTACTATTCGCTCAACTAAACCGTTGATATGGTACGGAACATAATGGTAGGTTAGGTTCTTAAGATTGCGATTTAAAAGAAGTACTGGCAACTATACCGAATTTACGGATGGAACTTTTTTTTTACAATTTCGTTCAAGATCAAATGAAGACAATCGTTTATGTCCAGTAATAATGACTCGTTCCAAATTCAGGAAGTTTATTACGCATTATAATTGAGTGATATTAAAACTTAAGTGGAACATAAAATATTAACATGACTAGAGATCTTGAGTAGATAATGATTATGATAAAAAATGCTCTCATAGAACAGCACAATATTTACAGTAGTTATTTAATTTATTAGAGATAAAGACACCATCAAGCAGCACCATTTTTTCTGACATCCTCCTCAGTTTTACCCGTTCTTTGTCACCTTTTCTGTATTTTTGAACAACTTTCAATTTGATCAAAAAGAAGTTTTGTCTTTTTTCATTTCCAATTTACAGCATATACGTGTTACTGATAGGTTGGTACTACGATCTATTCTACACGATGACATATATGAAAGCCTTAAAAATCACAAGAAGACGATATCAACAACACATGTCCTTAAACGGTAGAAAGGTATTTCTGTACTATACCTAATAGTTTTTAAGAAATGAAATATGCTAGCTTAATAGTCTATTAGTTATCAATGAAAAATCGAACAGAAGCCTAATTCGAATGGAGTTGAATTATTGAAACGATCCAAACCAGGGTTTTGAGGTCAATGAACCGGAGTCAGTACACGATTATTTACAAACTTAGTATTACGTGATATCATGAAAATTCGTCTTTATCGTTGTCGATTTTTGGAAGAGAATTTGGATGCAGTTGAATACATCGTGGTTTGCCCAAAAATCTCAATAAAGGCAGTTATTCAGTTAATAATATCGTACTCGTGATGTACTCATTCCTTTCAATTTATAAGCAGTACTTAAATGAATGTAATTTTTCCTCAAACCCGATTCAGGTCTTTTACTCATTCAAATCATGAGGCAGTTCAACGGCCCTCTTACTGTTCAAGGGCTTAGTTACGAAGAAAAAAATCAGACCAAGGATTTCCATTCATACACTCAATTTCTAACTTCAATACATTTTTTTTTCTCTTCAAAATCTCTTAAGATAGATTTTATGATTTCAACAACAACGAGGCACAACTATATATACAAAGAAAACGTACAAAACGTGCAACAAAACACGATATTTTGTAATAAATAATCCACTTTTATCGCTACAAGTATCACGTACATGTACGAAATGGCGAACAAGTGTAATATATGGCTAATTAATGCTAGAAAAAACGATAATACCTATGGGGAGCTTAATTGGTTAGGAAAGGCAGACTAGTTTGAAATGGAATTTATTAGGGTGTTTCGAGTTAACGTAAATTCAGTGCGTTTGGGAAACCGGGACGGGATTACCTATTAGTGGACATTTAAAGAAATTTCGTCAAAATATTTTTTTCCTGCTCAAAATCCATTTGAACGTTTTTTCGATTTTAGGTATTGATCCAAGACATGAAGCTACTGCTGGCCATTACCGTTATGAAAATCATTGGTGGTGGACCTTTATTTACTCGTATTTTATTATTTATATAATCTGAGAACAATAATGTTATATTAGTCAAATTTCTTTCTGGAGACACTCAATTGTAAGTGGCATTTCTAGTTACCTACGTTTTTCTAATTATTTGCCCATTATATATTAAGATGGATACAGTGACATTCATTACTGTCCGTTATCCCTTCTCCATATTTCTCATGTCGTAGAAAATTAACCGTTTTATAAGTTTAACTTTGCACAGTTTAAACTTCTTCCATTTCTTAAGATCAAAAATGTTTCACTACTCACGAAAAACCAAAATTCTTTTTCTTGAAATGAGCCAAATAAGTTATAAAAAGAAGCACTCACAGTGGGCCAGCGGAAACTACAAATACATATGCGAAGCGATTCAATATTAATAATTGACATCATTCGCTCATTTTCAATTCATAGTCTTTATGCAGTACAGCGAATTTTATTGGACTGAAGATCAGCTTCAAGTTTCTTATTTAGCTATTGACACTGTGTAGTATTGTTTCTCATGTTTCACACCAAAACGCGTTTCGAGTTCACAATTATGTTTGTGATGGTTTGCTGAATGTCTTTGGTTCTCGTGTCTTTTGTTCGACCACTCTGGAGATAGCCAGGTCTGTGAATGCAAACCGGATAACCCTCTGGGTGGGCATATTGCCTAGCCCCCGAGAACAGGTGAACTCAACAATCAATCATTCATTACATGTTACGATGGCGTGATTACGATCCTCTTAGATCATCTCAGAAGAGCGAATACCTTTCTCTTCCATCTTATGACCTTGAATTACTTCGTTTGTCCTACGGAACAGCTGCCATGCGCGAAACGTGCGAAATCGCGTGAAATCACGAGTACAACCAAAGGTGGTCATTCAGTGTCAATATGAAGCTCCTTTGTTTTGGACAAAATTTGAGTGGACATTGGACTTACCACTCCGGTTTGATAATTTCTGAAGAAAACTTACGATCTAAAACTTGAGTGCCACGAAATGAATGACTTGAAAGTAGCAGAAACTTGAAATTATGATGAATATAAAAAAAAAGAAAACGATTGAAGAATTAATCGTAAAACCAGAACTAGGTACCATTAATCTTTGCCTTAATAATTTGCCTTAGCAAGTTGTTGGATTTTTCAAATTTATTGCTTGTGTTTATGGTTGGAAAGGCGTTTGAATTGAAACGAAATTCAATATCACACCAACTTCAAAAAAGACTAGACAAAATTAACACTTTTCGACCCTAAGATATCGAGGGTCTCACGGCAACTACCCACATCGTCAATTCGGCAACTTTTCAGCAGAGCCAAAAAACCATCTGCCAATGGCTGTGTTTACTGAGTAATTCAGTAAAATAAATCGTGACTTAGTTACCTAACTTATACTTAGTTAGATCGATCCGCCGGGAGAAGACGCTTCGAATGGTATGCATAACTCATTTTGGCCAAAAATGACGATGTGGGAAGTTGCCGTGAAACCATCGATATTTTAAGCGTAGCGGACCTTTAACGTCGAATTTGTCTCTCTTAATAAGAGACACACATAATATGTAATGTACATAATACATAATAATATTATGTATCTCCTATGCTTTAAGGCTAATAATTAGCCAGCAGCTGATCGGTATACGCCGATTTCTATTTTATTCTCAGGACTACCTTCTTCTTCTTCACTCCTATTGTCAACTAATCAGCTAATAGTCGGAAAAGCGCCAAAATAAACTTACTCATATTTTTCAGGATTACGATTTATTAAGTTGTTGCTTCAATATTGAATCGTTGTTAAAATTCGTAAGAGCCAGTGAACTTAAACACGTCCAATCTACTTCAGTAAGACGCCTATGTCCCAACTATTTCAGAGTTGAAAATCATTTTCATTCTGAAAAGTAGTTTCACAATCATTTATAATTCATTTCGTTAACCATAAAGAACGTCCATTCAGCTGTACTTCTACCTCACAGAACGACTGCTTTTAAGAGACGAGGAAATAAGAAAAGCGATCTCCCCCATTGCCTGGAACGTCCAGCAAGTTTCAGATGATTAAAGTTTGAGCCATTACTCACTGTCTTAAACCTACTTATTTTTATGTACAGGTCTCAGGGAGCTTTTGAAATGAGATTGCGGAAAACTCGAAAAAGAAAAAAGGGATTTTCCATTTAAGAACGTCTGAAATTGAAGGGCGGTTGGATTTTCAACTGAACTTATTTTCCTCCTGAGAATAATTTCATGGATGTCAAATAGACAGGTGATTTCTCTAGATAGAACTACTTCGTTTGTTCTTGATTTATATAATAATATAGAAGTAAGGAACGGGTGAGACGCACTTCAATATTCATAGTACCACGATTTTGCAACGGAAATGAGCCAAATACGCCGTTTCGACGCGAAAATTGAATGCCTACATAAGGGTATTTTAGCGAATTTTTGGAGGAAAGAAGCTATTGTTTTCGGTCCAAAAATGTTAAAACTCGAATTCCCGGAAACGTTTAACCAAGATCAACCTGAATTCGCCCCCAAAACATGTTTATGTCATGGAGAGTTTTAGGGGGGGATACCCATACATTCCAAAAATGAAACAGTCCGACAAGTGACACTCATTTTAAAGAGGTTTTTACGCTGAACACGATGGTGAAGTCAGAATGGTGATATCTTCTCTCGTTCTCAAACTGGAGCACTTTTAAGATGAAGAAACGTCGAGATGTTCTTCACGGTTCATCTGCTCTAATATGATAACAGTATGAGATGTCAAAATTTTGACTTCACCATCGTGTTCAGCGTTGAAAACTCTATAAACTGAGATGTTACTCGGCAGAAAATCGAGACAAAATTTATTATAAAACCAGTGAAATGGAGATATTTGACATAAAACCAGTTATTTCTTCAAAAATTCGCTCTTATAGCCATGCTGCAAGACGGTGGATTTCACATACGGTATAAATTTGAGGTAAAACTCGGTACCAACTTCAAAATTCAGTTTCGTCGCTTGAAGCTTATTTGAGTAATCGATTTTCAAAGTTATACGTCTCACAAAATTCCTTTCCATTCGCGGTTCAAAAACCCCATTTTGTGCAATGATCTGAAATGCCATTTTGTAAATCGGTCAGATTTTGTGAAGATACTTATTAGATGGTAATATACATACTTCGGTGGATTCCTACATCACACCTTCAAAACCTAAATATGTAATCCTTGTGTGCCAATATTTTGAAATAAGACATAGTTTGTCGTCATACAGTCTAATAATTAGAATTGAATTGTTCAATTGCTATTGCTATTGCAACTGTCCCTCTCTATTCATAACTCTACTTCAATTACAGAAGAACCATTTTGGAAACCATCAATTCTACATTTGACGGTAATGTTCTGATTTTATTCTGATATAACAGTTCAAAATCTGATTTAAAGAACAAAAAAAAAAAAAAAAAACTTTCGTTACTGTAACGATAGTGTGAAGTTATCAAATAACGATTTTATTAAATTCAATACGTAAAAAAGTTTAAATCTCATTTCGTGATTGTCTTGTGCCTTTATAATTTTCCTAATTTGTTCGATCTATTTATTATCTCGATGGTCGATCAATTATTAGAAACTGCCAGAAAAAACAATACCAGTAAAAACGTCCCAATCTCCCATTAAGATACAAAATAGTGGATGGAAATCGTTTTGCGTTCACAAAGTCGGAATTCAAATGTGATTGTACAAGTGTTTTGCAAGTTAGTGAAATAAGAAAACACAGGAAAATCGCATCGAAGAGAAACAATCCATAAAACAATAACAGTAGGCCTTATATGTACACAAGGATTTTTTTTTTATCACCATGAAAAAATATATATTATAAATAGCCAACTTATTTGCATGCTTTTTTTTATAATCAAAATTTTATTTTGTCCACTATTTAATTGCAATTAATTTGACATTTAAAATACAGCAAGGCTTAAATGGGCACCAGGGCTTTAAGGCGGTCAGTGACAACTGCGGGGTACAGGAATTGTAGATTCTGCCTACTTTATCGATAAATTAATTTGGTTTACTTTGATATTTTTTTAGCAATATACAATTTTTTATTTTATATTTCAACTAGTACCTACTATTTGTTTTATACATGAAAGTGGACAGTAGGTGTGGTAATGCAGGCCGACACAAGTTTAGAATATTTCCCTACTAAAATGCTCTCTAGTGCCCAAACAATGTTTTAGCATTTAATTTTTATATATTTTTTCTTTTAAAGTAATTTTTTTCAATACATTCACTTTTTGGAAACAGTAAAACATTACAATACGTAACAAGCAAGTCTTTGTCGAAAACATGAATTATCTTGTTTTGTTGTTAAAACAAGGTGTATGCGTTCGATCTATCCACTACATTAAGTTTATTACTAAAAATGTTCAAACTTAACACATTTTTGTACAAATTTACCACCTTTACCGTTCCAGGAACGTTCAATCAGATGTACAACGTTGCCTTTAGGTATAAAGAAGTTTTGATGATGGTTTTGAAAATGAACGTAGAAATAAAGTAAATGTATGGATGTGTCATACCAAAGTGCTAGTTCTTGATGTATTTCTTCATTAGGGAGTAAAAAGATTCTATGCGCTATACGACAATGCCCTCCCTTGCGTTGATGACCACGATCCTCTCGGACCTAGAAAAACCATTGTGGATAAAGTTGAATAGATTATTGATTAATTTTTCGTCAACAATCAATGCCCGGTGCGTGTGCTGTGAAGACGGGAGTGTCAATCGTCCGTTGTCCAGGTTCGAAATGTGAGTGCAGTGGAGGCAGAGAGTTGAAGTATTGACGGTAAGAATAACCAGGTGGGAGAATTATCCAAATCTAAAAGTGACTATTGGAAGTGGAACGGCCGTAGAAACTGGCCGCAGTGACTGGTATTACAAAGGTGTTCGTTGCATCTCACTACTTATACTGTTATATCATTTAAATGCAGCACCTATGAATTGCACCACCAATATGCAAAAAATTAAAATAATGCACTTTTGATTGCACATGATCCTATCCTCGTATGATGATCTCGCTCGAACTCTGCTGGGTGGTCCATTCAACGTGAACACCCCCTTTCTTTTCAATATAAACCGTATATTTAAAAATCCAAAAAATCCGTGTCCAAGGATTGAAAAAATTATGTTTGTGCCCTTTTGCGTACGTGCGCAGTGTGCGCCGTCTACACTAACTTCCTTATTTCAAATAAGAACACTGGTGCACCCGATAGCGGCCCGATTAACCTATCCCCCAAGATGCCACACCAAACACTAATTGAAAAAATTACGTTTGATAGGTCACGTGAGGATTATCATCTGCCACGTCCAGAAATTCCACCGATTAATGAGATGCCATCATTGGAGAATGTGGACTCATCACAGGCATAGTGGAAGGATGTTGGGCGATTCAGCAAAAACTGTCTCCATCTGTGCCAAAAAATGTATATGCCGGGCATCATCATTCAGCTGAGCACCTTGCGCTAAGTGAGCGCTGTTTGGAAGCTGTCCTTACGTTTTCAACACTCTTTGTTTACCACCTGCAACGTTCTTTCTGCTTTGCGATGTGAGGAGTTGTGTACTCGTAGGCGAGCAAACATAATTTTTTGAATCCTCGTCAAAAATCATTGGACACGGTTTGTTTTTGGATTTTCAAATATACTGTTTCTATTGAAAAGAAAAAGGGTGTACACGTTAAATGGACCACCCTGTGTAGTGGCATCGCTCACACAAAGAATGGCAGACACTATCAATCGGAAGCTCAGGATTTCTGATTTTTCTCAGGATTTTTCGCTGAAAACATTCTTAGAACCACTTCATCGGAATCACCTTATCGAATACGATTACTCTAATGTTGAAGGTATCGACCCATTGGTTTTCCACCAGCTCCTTGAATTCATACCGAAATTCGATACAAAAGTAACTACCTCATAATGAAAATATGATTTTGTTTGTGGTTTTATTTTAACGTTGGTTTCAAAAAATTGTTATTGTAGGGTGACAATTTCAGCACAATCCAAGCAGCCAGTAGGCTTTTCTTCTTCAATCGTTTCATCCTCGATTGGTCAAATTCACTGTTTCAACGACAAAAAAGTCTGTAATACAGTTGGAAGCCGAAACAGAGACTCTATTTTCTTTGTCTCCTAAATATTATTATCCTCGAGCAGATTCAGAAAAAATTCCGAGTGTGCTGAGTAAGTGGTTTTTTGTGATCAGAGAGAGTCGCGAATTTCCCCTTTGTGGAGCGAGTCCATAAATCTAGAGGAATCTGCTCCGGCGTTATTCCCTCCTACGTATTACACCAACCCTTCTGCCCCTCCATTCAATTTTTCTCATTGTGACTGTTCCCCGGCTTCGTTTTGAATCATGCGGTACGGATAGGGAAACGCGCGATCCCCCACGCACTCCATCCAGTAATTTATCCGCTCTGAGAGGACTGGAAAAAGTTGTTTTTTTCCCCCTCTTCAAACCTGTTGCACTTTTGTTACTCCGTCAAACCGAGCTTGGCAAGCGGTCTGGAATGTACGGGAAAGCGCTTATGAAGGCTCCTTTCCACTTGATAGATAGTCACTCCGGGAAAGGATTAAGAAAACACTCCTGAAAGCGGGTTGCGAAAGGAAATGAGCCATTTCCCTCGGAGAAAAGAAAACCCGACCCTTAAAAAGTTCAGGGATGAAAGGCAGCCTTGTTTCGTAGTCTATAACGATTGGTTAGACTCGAAGTTCTTTCAAAAGACTCTCAAACTTTGAAGAACTATGGTTGAAAAGTGGGGTGTCTTGAGAAGTTTATTTGTTGAGGACTTAGTGTGAAAACTAGTGGATTAGACGGGGATTTCGGTGTGGTGAAGAAGTACCTTGAGCAAGTCACTAAATTTTGTTTGACGCTATAGATACCAAATCTAGGGTTGACGCTATATGCCAAACTATAATGGAAAGAGCACATCAAAATTAAAAAAAAAAAAAAAAAAAAAAACGAGCTCAACATCAAATATAGGAAGTTGTACTGGTTACTGGGGAGGCACCCAGAACTAGAGGTTCACAACAAGTTACTGGTGTGCAAGAAAATTCTAAAATCAGTCTGGATGTATGGCATACAAATTTGGGGCTGCTCTAAAAATCCAACATCAAACACATTCAAACTTTCCAAAACAAAGTACTTCGGGGGATAGTCAATGCCCCGTGGTAGGTACATAACATACATGTAGGTACATTTTCCAAAAACCGAAACAGACTACAAGGAAAAATTATATCCAAAGTGGTTTTCCTCCATTCCATTAATGAGACGCTTTGGAGCTGGGAATAATAAAATCAAGCTGATTTTAAACACGCCTAAATGATTAAAACTATTTAGTTATTAATCATTTAGCCAGTCCACAGCCTGGATAAAGTGTGATGGGAATCAGAAACTAATGAATTCAAATTTTATTTTCTGTGAGCGTAACACTCCATATTTCTAAGAAGATAGGGGCGTAACTCCAAAACGGTTGACTGTGCGCTTTTTTCGCGACACCAAATGGTTCCAGTGGTTTTTTTTGACGAAGTGGTGGCGAATAGCTCTATTTACAGGTTTTTGAACCAAAATGACCATTTTCCACCACCGTGCGTCATAGGGATCAAAAAACGTTTTTTTTTGCTCTCCTGAAAAGTTGGGACTGTGGAGATACGAGGGTTCTTGTTATAAAAGAAACCCGCGTTACATTTCTCCGTTGCATGTCCCGCGTTGCATTTTCGAGTTTATGTAGCAAAGTAAAGACATAAAATGTCAAAAATACTCCCTGACAAGCCCCCCTGGAACCCCGCATGCTATCTACTTAACGCCTGCGTCGTCAATTATAAAAACATGGAACATGTTTCAACCAAATTTAGTGCAGAACCTTTAGTCGTAGGAAGGTACAGGTACCTATAGAGCTCAGTCACCTGATCAGGTGCACTGTCGTCAGATTTCAGATGCACAGTACATGTCGACTGGTGGTGTATCAAGCAATGGTTCGGTGTTTGAGTGTTGTGGAGGTACCTGAAGGCTTTTTTACGCTTCTAAACGCGAACACTACATGAAAAAACAAATAGAGATAAGTACAAATGCTCATTAACTACTTTCAATTGAACGATTGTAGCTCAGGTAAAATAGGAAAAGTAACCGACATTTCTGTATTCATGAAACATTTGTTACCCTCGACCTCGCTATGGAATTTACGTTAATGAAGAGGCATGACAAGTTCCAGAGGACAAACTGTGGAATTGGGGTAACATTGTTTCGTAATGCTATTCACGATGATTTATGTTGTTACGTGGATGAGTTGTTGATGAATGACCGTTTCCTCGACATCGAGTTAAATGGAATTGCAATGCCACAATCGCCTCCCAAAACCGTATTTTTGAGACGGTGTTTTGTGATGCTGACCTTACCGTCTACAAGGCGATTTTTTGTAAAGGACAACTCTTTGTATAATAAACTTGAGATAATAATTACTCTT
Source organism: Stenodema calcarata (assembly GCA_963920205.1). Taxonomy (NCBI): domain Eukaryota; kingdom Metazoa; phylum Arthropoda; class Insecta; order Hemiptera; family Miridae; genus Stenodema; species Stenodema calcarata. Next base: position 15,882,204 of record OY986061.1, on the reverse strand, counting down.
TGTTGCGGCAGGATGGCCACTTATTAACACGTTAATTGTCAATTAGATCCAAAATGGGTCTAGAAAAAACTCTCAAGTGAAGCCATAAGACCCAATGTGGATCAAGGATGTTATCTACACTCTTATGAGGTTTTAAGGCTCCTAAACGGTCTTTTTTGAAAAAGCACGAAAGGTATCTCAGTTCTATGGTATTTTCAGCGTCCATTGCAACTCTTAGCGTCGAAAAATGTGCTGAGAGTTGATTCAGTCGTGGAAGTAAGTGGAACCACTTATTCCACCTTCACATTCAACTTCGACTAGTTGCTCTATTTGTTACGAAAAGGCAGGTTTGTTTGATTATTCTTCCATTGTGACACCGGTGATAATACATTTCGACTTCGTGTTACTTACTATATTAGATTCTAGCAAAAATAATGGATGACGACGCAATGGCTGACTATTGGAGAGGATTGGAAGAGCAAGGTCTCAGTGATTCAGAACCAGAAGATGAAGCATCGGGTTTAGATGATAGGGAAGATTCGGATCGTGAGAATGAAAAGTTGGTGTTTGAAGAAAACATTCAGTGGGGTTAGTAGATTTGACGAACTCAACAGTTTCCTGTGCAATCCCAATGATGAACCGGACTGAATCCGGATATAATGGACACAATGATTGTTCATCTGCCAAATTTGTTGAATTGTTTTTGGCTGTAAATGTTATCGGAATGATAGTGGTTGAAATAAACGTATGAAAATAAACAAATGACTTCTATATTTGCCCCTTCAATCTTATTTTGGTCCCGACCCATTTTGGTCTTAAGGCTCCGAGCGATGAGAGCTTCCCAGGGGGCCAATAAGGGTCTAACCGAAAAACGGTTTTTTTGTGTGTAAAATATAGAAAAATGACAAATTTTGAAGAATAAATTCAACTTCAAAATGGCTACTTGAAAGTTTTAGAGAAAACAAATTTGGCTTGAGGCTAAGGTTCCCTGCAGTTTAGCTTGGCACTGAACCTCACAAACCCACAATTCAAGACCTAACGTGTAGGTAACTTCTGTGTGAGGTTGTTGATTGGTTTTGAAATCTGTACCCCCTACAAAAAACGCCATGAATATGAAGTGAGCATTAGGGGCGTAATAAATTACCAACACCACTCGGGTTGGCCGATTAGAACCAATGGAAGGCTTATTTAATCGGAATTGGCTTTTCGCCATCCCTCCTCAGTGGAAGTATTTGGGGTTCCTTTTGGCAGATGAATAGGTACCTGGTGTCGGATCCTCGGGATCCGACATCCTCGCATTAGGAAACATTGGGGAGGACCATCCGTTCAGAACCTTCCGTTTCGGCCCGCGGTTCAATCTAAATTTTCGAACAACGGAAAATCCGATCGGGCGGAAAAGGGCGAAGCGAGTCCCATAATGGATTCTTCCATCCGTCCATTCCCTGTTTGGAGGGGAAAGACAATAATCCTATTTGAATTTCAAACGAACGCGTGTTCATTCACTCCAGTATCAATTACCGCCCTCTCTCGAGGCTTTTTCCCCCCTCCCCACTCGGTAATGACTAATTCAATAATTATGGTTGCCTTTGATTGCATAATTGAAGGTAGAGAAAACTTCGAGGGAAGCTAATTAAAAAACTCCGAGAGAAAAAAATAAATCCCCTTAAATCGATCGTACGAGTTGAGTTGTTGGAGAACGAAGTCGTGACCTGACCGCATTACATCGGTTCTGGTCCATAATGAATCATGCAGCTAACCCTGATTATTCAACAAAACCACAGGGTTTCCTCCGTCGTCATAATTGGGGGATTTGATTTTCATTGGGTGGAAAAGTGAACGGTAAATTTATAAGCTTAGTCAAGTAACATCTGAAAGGGTAATCCCTCAATAAATTACTGGAGAAAATATTGAATGGAGCTTCATTGACATTTTGGTTCAGTGAGGTGTTTTTTGACGCCCTGATTGTATTTATGAATGAAAATTCAAGTAAGCTGTGGATTTTTCTTTGATTTATGAGAACTCTTTTCTGCTAGTGGATGGTGAATATTTGAATATCCAGGTCTGACGTTTAAATATAACCTAATTTCTAGAGTGATTCAGTTGACTTATTATTGGACTAGAAAGTTGAATTTACCAACCAAAGAGTTCAATGACTAAGTTAAAACTCTTTTAAACTCTTAAAACTGAGTTTATGCTCAAATTTTCATTTGCTTAAGCCTTCAACAGGATTCAGTTAGGACTCGAACTCCGGGCCTTGGCGACGAGCGGATTTCATAGGGTGCGTTCTGGTTGTGTTCAGAGCAAAGAGAGAATTGATAGCATTGTTCGGGGCTCAAGGGTGAGGGTGTTCCGCGCTTCTCCAAACAAACACCTCCATTGAATTGCATGTTCAAATAATTATTATCTTCGCTTCTCGCCACGGACTTCGTAAATTCACCGCTGGACCTCCAAATCAAAAAGGTCAACTATTATAGATCACATAAAAAGGTCATATATAGATAATTACAGCCTTCAACAGGATTCAGTTAGGCGCCTTGGCGACGAGCGGATTTCATAGGGTGAGTTCTGGTTGTGTTCAGAGCAAAGAGAGAATTGATAGCATTGTTCGGGGCTCAAGGGTGAGGGTGTTCCGCGCTTCTCCAAATAAACACCTCCATTGAATTGCATGTTCAAATTATCTTCGCTTCTCGCCACGGACTTCGTGAATTCACCGCTGGTCCTCCAAATCAAAAAGGTCAACTATTATAGATCACATAAAAAGGTCATATATAGATAATTACAGCCTTCAACAGGATTCAGTTAGGCGCCTTGGCGACGAGCGGATTTCATAGGGTGAGTTCTGGTTGTGTTCAGAGCAAAGAGAGAATTGATAGCATTGTTCGAGGCTCAAGGGTGAGGGTGTTCCGCGCTTCTCCAAATAAACACCTCCATTGAATTGCATGTTCAAATTATCTTCGCTTCTCGCCACGGACTTCGTGAATTCACCGCTGGTCCTCCAAATCAAAAAGGTCAACTATTATAGATCACATAAAAAGGTCATATATAGATAATTACAGCCTTCAACAGGATTCAGTTAGGCGCCTTGGCGACGAGCGGATTTCATAGGGTGCGTTCTGGTTGTGTTCAGAGCAAAGAGAGAATTGATAGCATTGTTCGAGGCTCAAGGGTGAGGGTGTTCCGCGCTTCTCCAAATAAACACCTCCATTGAATTGCATGTTCAAATTATCTTCGCTTCTCGCCACGGACTTCGTGAATTCACCGCTGGTCCTCCAAATCAAAAAGGTCAACTATAGATCATATAAAAAGGTCATATATGGATAATTATATTATCATCAGTACACGAGAACCATCTCTTCTTGGATGTTCAATTATTTCGTCAACTTTCTTCAATGAACGAAAACCCTCTCAAAGCGGGAATGCGCTGAAATACTCATACAGTGCTTTGTGGCCCACAGAGTGAACACGGGTTCGCCTAAAGAGAATTACAACGAACGGCTTTCTCCATCAAACCGGAAACCCCGTAACTCTAAATACTTTTGAATGATTCACCGTGTAAACCGAGCGCCTACCACTTTTCATTCATTCACGAAAGGCTGCCGCAAGATACCGCCAGAGGAGCTGTTGAATGATCTATCAAACAACTCTTTGAACCCTTCTCGTTGGTTCAGTACGCGCATGATGCAACACGACCAGTTTTTGTTAGTGCATCCCAGAGTGGCCAACCGTCTATTCAAAATCATAACCACTCGGTTGAGTATATTCCCAATATCCTGCTTAAGGGAAGGATGTATCACAACCTTTCAATTTTTTGTTCGGTGATGAGTATAATTCACCTTGTACATGTAAGGAAAATTTTATGTGTTCTAGCGATTTTCCGAACAGAAATCACACTGTGTCAACATAACAGTTTCTTTTCTAGCCTGAAGATTTCCTACATTTTTCTTTACTGCTTCCTCATTCTCCAGACTCCTCGCTAAAACTGCACCGTAAAAACGTCGGAAGCTATTGTAAGAGTCCACCCTATCTCTGAATAGCACCCAAGGGTCTGAGGACCGTCTTATAAATCCATTTGGAGTCGGATCATCGCTCAACAAAATTTGAGCGTGGAAACTTTATTACCCAACTTTACATCCCCCGTTTGGGGGACTCAAGACCGCCAGTCATCGCAAACTCTGTTACAGTTGAGGAATTTTTCCCCGACGTTGTTTTATCATCCAGTTTATAGCTGCACGCGCTGCCAATAAACGTCTGAACTCCGTGGGAGTTGGTGGCTCTTTGGTCTTCAACAGTGATATATGCGACAAGCAAAAAACACCAAACCTAATTTTCGTACACCCCTCTTGAAATGTATCGTACATCCACGAATTACAATTTGGTTCTGATTACTTCTTCCGTATTATTCATTAAATTGAACGAAATTCGCAACAAGGAGCCTTTCGGTGGAGACACTTTCTGATCTTGTGATCGTTTAAAAAAATGTTTTTGTGTTGATAATCTCAAACAACTGAATTTTTCTTCCGTTTTCCGTTCAAGAACTCCTAAATATAAATATCTTGGTACCTCACACGCACATTCATTTTATTGCTGAAATATTATGGATGTAGGTACGATGCTAATAATACACAAGAAGCAATAATTAAATTTTGTTCACCAATGATCAATTATTAGACGGGTGAGAAACAACTTGACAATTTGGTGAATTTTGTGCAGATTTAGGGATTGTAATAATTTATTGCAGAATATACGATCAGTGATTCGACATAAGGAGGAGGTGCTGTTTGCGTTTAAATGCTGCAAATTCGGGCGAATTGGAACTTATGTACCTATATTATAGAGGAAAGCGAGTGGAGAGTTAAGTATTAATTAAAAGAATTGTGGAGACTTTGTACTATGAGTGGAGTTTTGTCGAAACTAGTAACTTTATTAATTTTCTCCTCCCTATCCTATACTCTGTTCGGGGATATTTTGTTCGCCTTTCAACCCTGAATGGAAGAATACGGAGTTTATCCAATCGGGAAGTTTATTGGATAGGGAGGGAAAAAACTAACAGTGAAGTGAAAAATTAATCAATGGAATGAAGAAAAAGCTGTGTAACAGACACTTCAGATCTCGCTTGGTATACAAACAAGTCGACACAGGCGGATTGAAACTTTTTTCCTTTGTGAAAAACTCTAGCTCGTGAACTTAATTACGTGGAAATATTGTCGTACAGGTAGAACTGTACGGAATGTATTTAAAATTCGAATAACGAATGACATCCAACTGAAGTTCAAGGAAGATGGAGGCAGTACGGAGTTTTCAATTGTTTCTCTTATAAAGTGGTGGATTGGAATATTCATGTTTAATTTATGTTTTTTATTGCTCTGGCTGGGAAGATGTTAGGTGAGCAGAGTGCAGGTGCTCCATACCTCCGCCACCTCCCATCGACAAGGCCTGTACTATCCTCGGGTCGGCTTTGCTGCCTTCTCGAAACTCTTCGAGAGTGAGCCGGTCATCGTGGTTCTTGTCCATCTGGTCGAATATCTTGTCGACCCTCCGCTGAGGAGTGTTCTCGTCTTCAGGCTGCGGTTGCTGCCCCTGTGAACAGAATAAATTGGACATTGTAATACCAACCGGAATTTATGTCGACGTTTTTCGACGTCTGTAAAGTTCGAATTCGCCACTCTTCAGTTCGATTTGGTAGTTGAACAAAAATTTTCTCGTTTGAAATTACTCGTTTTACATGTGTTGTGAGTCACCAATTTTCGCTTTTTGACCATCAAAGAATTATTCTCTGACACATTGGCGTTCCCTATTCTGTGTATTGAAACAAGTTCAAAACCTTTCGTATGCCTGTCTGTAGTCGACCCTCCCATGAATATCTAATGAAGTTAACAAGGGTGTTTCTGCTTCTTATTTAAATTAATCCATTCATAGAATAACGTTTGATCTTAGCATCAGTGTATTGAGATTCTTCTGCTTGTCCCAAGGGAAATAATGTAAGCACTTGAAAACCGAAGCTAATTCAAATTCGAGTAACAGGAAAATATTTGAATTCTGCGATTCCTCAAATTTTTCTCCTTTAGTGCCAGCTTGATTTTAGCGAATTTACGAAGAATTCGACGAGATAAAAAGTTCAAATTTGCACGAAACCTCTGTCTTGGCAATCGAAAGGCTGAGTTCATAGATGGGCAGAATCGGGCCGCTCTAAGGGGGGCTTAGAAGAGTTTTAACGGGGAAACATTACCCATAAATGCCGAAAATGAAAAAGTCTGACAAGTGACACCTCATTTTAAAGGTTTGTTGCACGCTGATTATGATGGTGAAGTCAGAATGGCAATAAACTATCCCGTTCTCAAACTGGAGCACTTTTAAGATGAAGAAACGTGATTGTTACTTGAGATGTTCTTCACGGTTCATCTGCTCTAATCTGATAATGGATTGACATATTGCAATTCTGACTTCACCATCATGTTCAGCGTTGAAAAATCGTTAAGCTGAGGTGTTACTCGGCAAAATAAAGGAGACTAAATACGTTATAAAACCAGTAAAATGGAGACATTTTACATAGAATCAGTTATTTCTTCGAAAATTCGCTCTTAAAGCCATGCTGCATGACTGTGGATTTTTTAATTTAGTAGTGCCTTTTCTACCCAGATGAATTTTACTTTGGGTTTCTCTTCCTACTTTTCCTGTCAATCCCGCTCATTCCAGCCGTCAATCACGTTAATGCTCGTTTCATTAATAACCTTAGATAAGCCCACCTCTCTCTAATGTACCTAAACTCCACTTATAGTTTGGTAATAGTCCAACTTGTGGTCTTTGAAGGAATATACAATATCAAATTTTGATAATTTTTTTTTTATACTTGAGGAGTCTTAAATAGTGATAAACACAAATTTGACATTTTTAGTTCAACTGTGAGTATTGAGGGGTTGTTAATTTTTTGGGATAAATATTCCTAATAACAGAATAATCAGCTTTTTTCCCAATTATTGATCCGGAATGATGACGATATCACCGTATTGCTAACATGTGGGCCAGATATTATCCGGTCATATTGAACGAGGATGTTGGATGGTTAATCATAGGACCCCGTGTTATAGTTAGTTCTGCTCACATGCCGACGCCCTTTGATTATTATCATTTCCAGGAACAATCACAGCGGTGACTCGTTGATTGGGGAAAAGCCTTCTCGCTGAACAGGGAATTTTAATCAGAGAAAAAGCTTTTGTTCAATGATTGAAGCCGCGAATGAAAGAGAACGGGAGTATTAGAACCTCTAAAATTAATAAATTCATCGATCGGTTCGCTGTTGGAGAAATAACTTTTTATGACATTTTGTGATTCTAATTTTTCTTTAAAGGGCCATCTCAAACAAGAATATTGGCTAAAAATTTTAAAGAGAACACTGGTTAAAAAATACAACCTTCTCGGATTTCCAATTTGGAAATATGGCTGTTGATACCTAGCCCCACACCTGTGTTGATTTTGGGTTTCTTATTCAAATTACCACTTTTGAATTAATCTTATAACAGTCAAATGTATGTCACGTGATTCCATTTATCTAATATCGGTGAGTTTGACACCTCTTGGTAATGCAGAGAGCTTCAATAGGTCAAAATGAACAATATTGGGCGATTTGAAACATTAGGGTTCCTCCATTACAGGTGTCGAAATTTCAAATGTCCACAGTTTAGCCCAAGTGCGTCACCATTTACTATATAAATACTCACTATAAAACTGTTTGGGAATTATCGTAATTGGATTTCACGTGTTTTGTTCCTACTGACGTAGGTACTTGGCAGATTTCCTCCCTCGAGTGGGGCGTTTAATTGCAGACCGTTCAGATATTTATTACCATTTATTACGTTATTGAACAAAGGAGGACGTTTTGGGGGAACGTATTATATTTTTTATCGCAGCCATCTAAACGATTTTTAAGGCCCATATCGTCGCAAACTTGGTTGTAAAGAGGCAGTTAAGGGTAGGATTACTTCCGCTTGCGGCACGGGCGTTGTACGAATTTATTGATCATTGTCATCAAAATGGTAGAACCAGAGCCGTTATTGTGAGATAACACCGAGAAGAAACGCACCGCGTTACCATGTTTTGGTTGTTCTGTATAACTCAGTTAATTGTAGTTCAACAGCTTTGGTAGTAAAAAATAATCAATGTCAAGTATTGAGGCGTTAAGATTGGTCGTAGTGAATTTAATCATATTCGGAATTTTGCCAAATTAGAGAGTCCCTTTCAGTGGCGTTGCTTAGTAAAATTCCGGATTCCGGGGGGGGGGGGGGGGGGAACCTCAATTTTCCCAACTGCTTAACATATAGACTTCCCAACTATGTTTTATTTCAAGAAATGAATTTCTCTACAATTTAAAAAATTACGGATCTTTTTGAATTGTGCAGTCTAAATTTCGCCTGAAATATTGTAAGTAGTAGAAACCATTAATGGGAATGGGACGGGCAGCCCTTGCATACCGCCACCTTAAGAGCCACAGTGCAGGAACAAAAAAGTGAACTGAGACGTCAAAGTCAAACAGCAAATTTAAGGTTATGTTTTCCACGTAGATCTGTTCCAGAGTGATTAATTGAATCATTTGTGTAAATCCTAAATCCAGTCTATAATAATTACAGATTTTTCAATATATTCAGAGAATTAACATTTCATTTAAGTGATTAAAATATGAGTTTTAAAGGTAATATCGGTGCACAAAACCTATCTTTAATGTTATTTTAATCTACTTATTAACAAGTACTCCTGTCAGTTAGCCAGCTCCAAATGCTACAAAAGAAAGGTATAAAATGGGCCCCTGGTCCCACTGATAAAATTTAAACCGAATTCCAGACCCGAGTCGTCCCAATCTGAATACGATCCTAATACGATATTATCAACAATACTTCTTCCTTTCGGAGAAACAGAAATCACAAGCCTGTCCATTCATCTGAAGGTTGAATGGTTGTGATCCATTAATAATTCTTTTTACCGCCACTTGTTGATACGACAATCGCGTGGAAAACCAGAACGATTGCCGTCGCAGGCACAATTCGTCCTTCTTAATTCGTAATATCGCATTCAGCGGAGTCGAGCTTCAGATAAACGGGAATTTTAATCACGGAATGAACTCGAGGTATTTTGAACAAGGGGGAATAAAGTGTTGCATGTCAAGATCGCTGTTTCTCTGATGGTTTGCAGTTTTCCGGTTGACTCAAGCTCGTTCGATGTCGTGCGTTCATGAAACAACGTACTCCCTTGTTTGCCTTCCTCTCCGACTAACGAAGTAGTTCACGTGTTTCAAACTCAATTGTATTCTCTTCCTGAGGGGTATTTCAATTGTAGCACTGGTGTTTTCATGCTATACATGGTTTCAATCATTTATAGTCATCCACATAATACTTCGGTAGAAAGCTCCTGCAAGAGTGTCGACGAAGTAAATGGTTGAACTGCATCACACCAAACCAACCTTGCATTTGCCCCTCATCTTCTCTACAACCCTTAACGCAGTTTTCAGCTTCATTTTATTTTCCTCTAACGAAGTCCTATTTGCGTTCATTAAACAACCATTAAGTCTCCAGAGAATTATCTAAACAGAGTCGGCGGAGTAGATTTACGGCGTTTTTATCTGCCCATAAACAATAATTCCACCCCGATAAGGAAATGGCTCCGATTGTAAGGGATTCTCGAGAAAACTACTTTGTGTTTTCGCTATCCAGTTTCTGTGGTGGCGTGACTTGGGTCGACTGCACTCAATTCGTTTAGCTTTTCTTATCACTACACAATTCACTTCGCTCTCTCAGACTACATTTTGTCTCTTTCAGGAATCTATGGAGATTCAAGACGAAGACTCATATTCGAAACGAGTGTTTAATGAATAGATGGTCCGGAAGGCGAAGAATACAGGAGAAGAATGCAGGTGAATTGTATAAATTGTTCTACTTTATGATGATAATTGAGAAGTTACTGAGAAGTTACTGACAACTAAAAAAAAAAAAAAAAAAATCGAGTGTCAACTTAGCACGAAGGAGCTGCGCCAGTTACGTTATTTATTGATTTAGGGGCAAGCCCAATTACACTTGTATAAATATCAATGGGAGTTCACAACATTACTATTAAGCAAGATAGATTACAAAAGAATCAGAAAACAATTGAATGGAAAGACACAATAACATAATAAAGTACACTAGGAGCTTTTAACCAAAATTAAACGGGGAAGAGGCCATCAGCTTCTTGAGAGAGGGAATCAAAACTAAAATTGGAATTCTTTAAAGGGGTCTTTAATTTTGACGATTTCTCACAAGTTACACTACTATTTTCAGTTGGTGTTTTGTTAAGGTAAATAATTTCAGTGTCACAGTAGGTAATTGCTCAAATTGCTCACTTTGAGAAAAAGTAGTCTACAAACACTATCTAAATTATTTAAAGTTCATCAATATAATAATTATATGTATTTATTACATGTATACTATAATAGGTATCTATTAAATATTAGTATGTCTACAATGAACATGCGGGAAATGTACATAATAATATAGAGGTCAATATTAATTGGTAGACCCCCCGAGAGGTCACGTTAGCATTGTCCGGTCATCCGAGCATGAGCTTGGAGTCAAGGTGGAGCTAATACGTCTGTGAGAGCTCCATTGACGTCATGATGTACGAGATCAAGTCGTATGTTTGTAGTGCTACTCTTGCCCAATCACTGGAGAATGTTGCGAATTCCATAGCTTCATTAACACAGTTCGGTTATATGGATTTACTTGAGTAACCAACTTTTCAAACGTGTCTAATGATCAATTAGGAGGAGGGGGGGGGGTGTGTCTTGGGGCTTAGACAGTCGGAATTTATCGCTGATTTCACACTTGCAAGAAAATGTAGGTATCACTAACTATAATGATTATTCTATTATTGATATGAGAGCAACAAAACCCACCAATACCTAACGTTTACTTCATACATTAGGTATTACCATGCGTTAAATTTTAGAATTTTTTGTGTGGAATGAACGACATACCTTCATGAATGAATAATATCATCAATTAATAGCCCAGAATAATCTTACGATGGGGATATTAAATAGTTTAAATATATTAAATTTTGAACCATGTCTTGTGGTATTATCATGTATAAGTAGCTGGTAGTTGATATGTGGGGGAAGATTTGTGTCTTACCATGTCAGTTTGTCCGAAACCAATTTCACCTGAGCAGCTTAACCAATCTCTACCACATTTAGTAGTCATACACCTACATCACAAGACTAATCCTATTTTTAAATTCTCCGTCAAATTTTATTATCGATTTTATTTTGAATAGAATAGCTTGACTTTTTATAGGAGGGCTAGTAAATTTATCGGACTTCTTGAACGATTAGCGGTTGTGATCATCTACCGGAACTCCAGGAAAATGTGTCCTCTGGGGATCTAGTGGGCGTCTATGTGTCAGGAGGAGGATTAAGAAGAACCGAAATAGAGGAAGCTTACAGCAGTCCGGGACAGAGCTTAGGGAGCTGAGAAATCCCTCGCGTCTGTGTGACGCCTGCCGAGTTCACATGCGAGTCTGTATGTGTGCTGGGAGACTCTTGATGGAACGGTAAACAGTTTCTGAGAGCAAACACTGTTCGGTCGGTGGAACGGTCAACAATCGACACGGGCATTGTGAGCAGAGGCGAGGGTGTCTTCGAGGGGATCAAGAGGAGGATATGGAGGATTTTGGGAGTCATTATGAAGAACTGCACACTTATTACACACAAAAGGGGGTAAACCTACACATCTTACCTCCTCCAAACTCTGTCACGCCCGTAAAAATATGTTTTATGTAAAAACCTGATAATACATAACTACCAAAAGCATATGCCTAAGTACCACTTGAGGCATAAGCAAACGCCAATATCCGATTTGATAAACGCTATATATGGAGCCATCTATATCCCGACCTCCTTGATCCCTTAAAGTTTTTTAAAATCATTTATTTATGTTACAACTGTATTACAACAACTAGCAACTTTTTTTTTTTTTTTTTTTTAATACATTAGGACGTTTTTGTGGTATATAGATCACTACCTATATCCACTACACATCTTATCGAATTTTAAGTTGAGCTCGTCCTTTTTTTTCTTTACGTGGGCTTTCCTACTCAACTTACAGTCGAGAGTCATGCCAAGGTATTTTGCCTCGTCCGCATAAGGTACTGTTTGCGAGTTAATCTTTAATGGGATTTGTAAAGTTTATATGGCTAGATTTCGTTGCGTTCAACTTCATCCTCCATCGCTTCATCCAGTTTAGCACATTGTTCACAGCAGATTGTAGTTTACTGGTTTCTACAGCTGAGTTTCCAACTGCAAGAATAGCAGTGTCATTAGCAAAAGTTGCAGTAAGTGTATCCACTGGTTGTGGTAGGACTCTTGTGTACAATAGATACAGTATGGGCCTTGTGGAACACCTGCATTTAATTTCCTCATTGATGACTCGTCATCGTATCTTACTCTGAATAATCTATCTGCCAGGTATGACTTAAGAATTTGGATGAATTGGGTCGGAAGGTCCCTCTGCAGTGTTGTGAGTAATCCTTGATGCCATACTTTATCAAATGCTTGCGAGACATCTTGAAAGACAGCTGAACATATTTTCTTTTCTTCTAACGAGCATTCAATCAGGTTCGTGATCCTGTGTACCTGGTCTGTTGTGGAGTGTTGTTCTCTAAATCCAAATTGATGTGATGGAATGAGGTCTCTTTCTTCTATAATAGGTTTCAGTCTTTTGAGGAGTAACTATTAAAATAGCTTGGATATGACTGGCAAGAGAGAAATCGGTCGATATGATTTCTTGTCACCAGGCTTGCCTGAATTCTCAGCTACGTTCCATTGCATCGGCACGTACTTTAATCTGAATGAAGCAGTGACAAGGTGTAGTAACTTTCGGAGACCTTTTACGGGTAATTGATCCCTTAAAGTGTCATCAAAATCGGCCCAATATAGAACGAAATTCAGAAAGTCAACCGCAAGTGGACATTTTGACGTCCGGCAACAAATTACAGTAAATTTCTCTCATGAATACTGTGGCTCTCCATGTGGTAGCATAAGTTATTAATTTCGATTCGAAGTGTATTCATTCATCATACATTCCTGTTAAATGTATTCCATCTAATGAATTTCAAGGCGAAGGAGAAGGTTGAGGTTGAGCATGATGGATGTCAATGCTATCGCAGGGTTACAATGAGTTTCTCTGTAGTTCTCTTCTCAGATTGCTACCCATTCATTTCTCCGAATCTCATCTCTCTCTGTCCTCATTTATCTTCTCTTTCTCTGTATTTGTTTTCAATACTTCAGATCATTCACTAGAGTTGCAGTAATAAGGAAGAGAGTGGGAACCTTTGCTGAAGAACCTAATTGGTTATCGAAATCGGAGGAACAGAGTCGGACATGTGAGTGCTGTTGTTTGGATATGATGAAATTCGTGTAGAACCAGCTGGGATGGGATCAGATCGCGGTACACTTGCGACATTCATGAAAAACCAATATTGAGTAAAATATCGAAGGATATTTTTTTGGCACCGCCCATTTCCATAATATTTTGACAACCACCGTTAGAAGAAGGAGAAGATGGAAAAATCTCCTTCAACAATAACACCAACTGGGTGGCATTATTACTCGCGGAGAATTGGAAAAAGGCGGCCAGCATAAAGTGGTTTATTCTTAAATGATGAGTTCGAATCAAGGCGACCCTGAGGCGTCTTCCGCTGTAAATGACGTTTTTCGTTTCGTTCTCTGACACCATAAAATCTGAATAGAATTACCTACCACATCTCTCTCCCCCAATGGCGAAAAAAACCCGTTTTCCCTCAGCAATAGCCTTCCGTTGAGAACCGGCAATCGGATAAAAACTGAAACCTTTGAGAGATCATGGGGGACCGCCTGGTATGGAAAGAGTGTTTGGATCGGGACCTACCGAATCCTTGGTCAATGAATAAATCATCGATTTCATTCGTTGGAAATCTGGGTGGGAGGTTTGTATGATGGGAGTCTATTCTTCTGATGAGGGTTGACTGATTGAGATTCCTCAAATCGATTTGTTTTGCGCGGCGTTGTATCATAAAGGCGAAAGAGTGATGGGGGTCTCGGATGTGTACGTAACCGTATCGAATTCGGTGGGTGGCCCCAAAGCCGTCGATCAGAGTTACAGGACATTTTACGCTGATTACCAATTCTGCGTAGCTTTTTCAACTAGAACCCCTGATAAAACTAACTAATCATCGCATTACGTTATTGGAGAGCCATCGATATGAAAACGTGACTAAGAAAATAATATTTTCTTGAGTCGGGAGAACGCCAGGTTCAGGAACCAATTATGTTCTGTCATTCAAAGCAAAAGTTTTGCAGGGAAAAAAATCCAGTGGAACGCGAGTTTGAGCACCAGGAAACACGAAAAAAAACGTGTTTGAAAACATTGGCAAATCGTGAAAATAGACGAAATTCGTCAACTTCTCTTTGATTTAACATGTGATCCAAAGTAATTCCTGGAGCTCCGGATCAGGTTTGCTGGTGGCTCTAGGATGGATCGGAGGTCAGGGGCTGGAGTCAAGAGTATGAGACTTCACACAGAAACATCATGGTCTCTGGTCGTTCATGTTACTGTTATACCAGGCGGAAGATCAGAATCTGAAGGATGAAGTTACTCATTCTGTTCGTTGATGGGCCTAATGTACCTAATTCAATTTGTAAAAAGTTTCAATTGCACAAGGTTTTTTCGGTTCAACGATGTTAAGTACCTAAATAAACTTGTCCTCTCAATCACCTCTAGAACTCTCCACTGCGAAAACATTCGAACTCATGTCGTCATGTACGGATGAACGCAAGTGGATTATGAAGATATGATTCAACGTCCACTAGGAAGTAAGTTTCACGAGCTTTCGTGCACCAAACAGGTAGTTTCAACCCCTCCAACGAGCAAAACAAAGTTTGCTTTCCGGTTCGTTAGCCGAGCGAAGTTGAGAAGGATCTACCTACAAATTTACATCAAAGAGCTACCGTCAAAATGGCTGGGGAGGCATGGAGGGCTTTTCCCACGCTCGTATCGCTTGTTTACTACGTCCTCTCTAGAGGCTTGCTCGACGCAAATATGATCAAAGTATACGATTTACCATCGTATGTACTTGTATTTACCACCTAGCGTATCAGTCGCTGTCCAATAATTGATAATCAATTGTGTGCAAAATTACGTTGAATGATTCTATCTTGATATTCTCGCAGGATTGTTATAATTTTTGTGATGTGCATAATGTTCTTTTGTCCTATGCATAATGCAAAGCATTCAATACCACTGGAGTTCTCTGGTGTTTTCCGACCAAACCTACAGTTCACATGGTATAAGCTGTAATCGTGCATTAAATTTATACTCCGAGTTTCCGGCTGGTAAACAAGGGATGCCTGGAAGGAGCGTCTACGGCCCGTTGAACGGGAGAAACTCTACAATTCATCGTTTCGTCGGAAAATGGTGGGGTTTTCGGCAAGTTGTGAGACGGCGGGGTCGGAAAAACTTTCAACTGCCTGTATGAAACTTGGATGTACACAAGAGACTTCCCACGCTCTCTGACGTCATGGGATATTTCAACCCTATTTTCCTCTTAAAACCTCTTTTCAACTCAACTTCAGATTGAGAAAAATATTTTATTGAAATGTATTCATTTCATTACGAACTCAATGTGGGCAAGACCGTGGTAGGATAAGAAAATTTCAATCCAAGAAGCGATTATTCAATTACTCATGATTTTTGGACAAACACCGAGCTGCTCTCCAAATTCGATATTGTTTGGACGTTCTACTTTTGATTGAGTTTTCATTCAATTTCTTCATTTTAAGAAAGAGATGGCACATTAGTGATGTACAGGGTGTATCGCAAGTAGATGATAATACGCAAGATGGAGAAACTAGATCAAACATGTAGTTAAACGCCGTCAACCGCATGGTTCTATCTCATTCCGTTCCGATAACAGATCAAGAAATAAAATGTTTAAAAAAAGTGTAGTTAGCGAAAAATTTCCGAGGATCACTAATCTTCCAAAAAAAAATCCTGCAAGCTTTTTTTAAATTTTTATTTCTTGATCTGTTATCACGGTTTAAAAAGAAACTTTTGAACATTGAAATATTCAAAGAAAATTTAATGCTGATTTCAAAACTGTGATGTCAAAGTTGGTAGTCAAATGAACCCACATCACCTGGCGGTTTTTAATACTTATTACATTTTTATATTACCAATCATTGGGTGCATTATTATAATTTAATAATTATCTCATCTTGAAGTGAGTAGTTTATTATCTGGGTTGCCTTCAGACGCAAGGGTGCATTTGATTACCGCCAGGTAGTTACATCCATGATTGTACTTGGCAGCATTAAATAACGTTGGAACGAAGAAAATGGAGTTGCCATCGTAGTAACGTTATCAGTTTGGTGGGAAGGGAACGATGAGAGGTAGTAAAAATGGGAAATTTGAATGCAGAGCCTTGACGATGTAGGGCAAGATTAGAATACAAATATCTAATAAAACGGAGGAAAAATGAGGTGGAAGGGAAAATATTGGAGTTCTGGACTTCATGATGCTGGTGATGGGGTGACGAGGAAGGGGGTCTGGAATGAGATATTGCTATATATCAGACACCCATTCTATCAACCTTCTGGATTGTTTGGTCCATGAGCTTTCGCGCATCATCTGCCTCGAGAAACAAGGAAGTTATCGAGACGGAAAAAGGGTAAAGCGTGGCCTCCTCCAGCGGCCGTTGCGTGAATTATGTATGTTTTTTCCCGTCCGACTGGGCCTTGCCGGGTATTCGGTGAAAACTTTGATACGGACTAGGCGGGAGAGGGAAAGACTGAGAGAGAACGAACGCTTTTTTTCTTTCGTGGACGTTGAGGAAAACCAATACCTTATCCATGAAGAACCCCCTTCCTCGCATCCGTTCTCTGAACGTTGTAAATGGGTCGGAAACAGAAATATGGGACTCAATCCATCAAGTTTGGTGTGAAGTTTTCTAGATTATAGAGCCATCCGCGGTTCCCATTTCCACGGTGTTGAATTGAGTTTTTTTAAATCATCGATCTGGATCAGTCGTCTAAACTGGTCGTTGACTGTCCCAAAACCCTAATAAATTCTGGTGAGAGAAATACAGTAGCTTTGAGTTCTTATCAGTGATGTACAGCTGGGCATTTCCTAACTTCATAACCAGAACCGTTCAATTCGTAACTTAAAGTTTGCTAGATTTAAGAGGGAATCTTACGAGTTGTTTCAAGAACTAAACCGTCCTGTCGCCACATAGCGCTTCAAGATGAACAGAAATAAACGATTCCCGTGAGACTTTTATTCAAATTCCCTCCAGTTCGACTTTATTTAAAACTAGCAAAGACCGCTCTTTCGAGTACAGGTTTCACCTGTTTTCACTAAATACATGTATAAATACAATATTTCATGAATAACTCATCAACCCATCTGATTATATTCCACAGAAACCCTGGTCGGGAAGTACACCTGTTCCCTCTCAACTGTCTGTATCATGCTTCAAAAGAGGTCTCAATTCAAAAACTATTCCAGTCAACTTGCTTACATTTTTTCAAAAACCGCTTCTATTGCTCCAGCCGTTTGGACGTACGAGGATCCTGTGAAGTTGAAAAAGCGAAAAAAGTTGAAAACTCGAATCGAATCGAGATAGGCATTTAGGACGAAATGGATGTTCAAGATGACCTCGATTCACCTCGAAAACGTCAAAATAACTAGAAAAGGCCCAGTCAAATTCGCTAATTGATTAGCGAATTTTCGAAGAAACGTACATACCTTCTTAATTTAGTCTTTGACTAACAAAAAAGGGTTTTTGCCGAGTATACACCTCAGTTTATAGATTTTTCAATGCTGAACACGATGGTTAAGTCAGAATTGAGATGTCTCACCCAGTTATCAGATTAGAGCAGATGAACCCAGGGCCGTATTTAATACAGGTCCCTGGACTCCACCTGTAGACGGGCCCTGGGCTCGTGGTTTGGGGGGTCCGGGAAAATTTGAAAAATGGTGATTTTCAAGGGAATTCGCGCTAAATATTCTGTATTGTCTGGCTTGGAAATATTAATGCTTCGTCATTTATAGAGCATCATTAGAGAGCATGTCCAATTTGGAACGCGAACCTCGTATCCATAAGTTCGTATGCTTGAAGCCTCTTTGTCAATGCACCTTGAAATTCACCTATGACTGTAGTGGAGCTTTGGGTTCGGAATGCATCAGATGGCGTTAGGTCAACTTCGGGATCTTGTAAACGGTCAAGAAGAGCTAAACGAACATTTGTTTTCCGTTTAAGTTTCGATTCAACTTCATGGTCTAGACAGCTTTCCCGTTTATTTGGAATCATCAATGATGCTGATGTGTTAGCGTTGATTCCACGGTTTTGTAAAGGCTCACTAGTTTTTTTACTAGACCCAAAATATCGTTATTTTGTCATGTCGCATATTATGCCTACCCGACCCTGGATGACTTGACAATAATAACTAATAACTTGATCCCAAATGTTGATTTGAAATCAAGCTACAACTTGGTACAAAAATCATATTTTCGTTGCTAGCTATCTGTTGTATTATTGATAACTTGATTACCATTTGATTGATAACTGAAGATTGATCGTACAACTTGTCATGTTCAAGTCCACAAGTACAACTTAGACCAGTCGTCGCTTTTCAAGTCTTCGTCCAACAGTTGAATATTGATAAGGCTGATGAGACTAATAATTATGTACGAGTTACTACCGGTTTGAACCCTCAACCCGTTCTTATACTCCGATCCCAATCTAACTCTGGCGGGATTTGTCTCCATTCAATTAGTTCAACCGAGCGGTCGTCTTCGAATCCCTTTAGAGGCAAACGTACTACGATTTGATTTCGGGTTTAATACCACTTGAAGTACATTACGGTCAAGGGACTTTACCAGTGGAAAAGGAGTTGGGAAGGGGAACTTTTGGAGTAAGCTCTCTCACTGCAAGCAGGATAGAGGCGTGGTGGAGTGTTTTGCCCTCTAACTGAATTATCTCTACCTAATGAAGTGGGAACGCACGGTGAAGGAATATCCGCCGTGACGCTCACGAAGAAGGTTTATGGTGGACGATGCGCTAATGAAATCCGCCACCTTGGGAAATGAGGTTCCCCAGCGCTCGTACTGACGTATGAATACGGACAATGTTACTCGAACATGTTTGAAGAGCAATTTAAATGGAGCAGCAGTACATTATTTTCAACCTCCAAGATTAATTAACGGTGGTCTGTTCTACGTTTGGTGTGCATGTACTAAACTTGAACTGTAGATAATATCTACTTAGGTATATATTATAATATAATAACGTTGTTCTTATTTGACATGTAACGTTTGGATGGGCACTTATTCATTACTGGGCTAAATAATCATCTATATTCCTGGAGGTTTCCCAATTCATGTGAAAGTGTATCATAGTTTAAACAGTATTGAAACGAGTAGAAAATACCATTAAGTTTTTGAAAGTTTTGTGTCACGCTGGAAAATTGGTGGATGACGTGCCGATGAAGAGACGGTTGTAAGAATAAATTACTGGTACCTCTATCTAACATAAGTTTCATCTTGGTGCAGTTTTTTAGGAAGGTCTACTTGAAAACAGGTTTTAATTGTTCCAAAATCATCAAATTTAAACCAAAGTCTTGGAATTCCGAAGAATTTGCCTAGAAAGACGTACCTTCAGGCAAGGTTGCGCGTTGAAGGTTCATAGCACCAACTCTCCCACTCATATTTTCGCCATGTCTATATAAGATCTACAAGCCACAAGTAACTATGACAGTCTGATAGGAGCTCTTGGTACGACCTTACTCATATTCAAGCCTTCTCGTTCAACCCAAAAAAACCTTACCTCTCAGTTAGCCTAGTTCATCAAATTCAGCTCTCTTTAAAATTGGTCAGTTTGTACGAACTAAATCACTCGCGACGAAATCGTGGAAACCCGTGTTAAGAAAAAACAAGAGTAATGTAAATGTTTTCAGTAGAGTAGAGTTCACTCTACTGACTAGTAAACAGTAGAGTAGAGTACTCTACCACTGTGGTAGAGTGACTCTACCATCTCCCCCACCACCAGAAATTGGACTCTCCTGTTAACTCGACTGCCTACTCTACCAATGTAAACAGTTTTGAGTAGAGTAGAGTGAAATCACAAGAAGAAGAAGATGGAGGAAAGGGGATAAAATCCATGATAAGGTGTCATAAAGTAGTAGATGTTGTGATGATAGGAGAAAACCGATCCAATTCCTCACCCACTCCCTTTTTTTCTCCTTTCCTCCTCCCTCAACATCTCTTCCAACTCATCCACCAACAAACCCGACACATTCAATAAACTTTTCCTCACTTTTCTAATGTTCCTGTTTCTGTTCGCCATTTTTCCTTTCAAAGACCAGATAACGACAGAATTGAGTTGAAAAAACAACTTCTACGCAGCTCTCGGCGACTCGCACTCTACTGACGTGTGAACGACCCAAGGTGATGACGCGGTAGAGTAGAGTAGGCGGTAGAGTGGTCGGTAGAGTGGAGAGGACTCTACTCTACCATTTACTCTACTCGTGTAAATCATGTGTAAGACCGGTTTCGGTGATTAAACCATGGTCAGTAACAAAACAATACTGAAGGTGCATCACAGAGAGGTGAACGTATACAGGGACCCCAAAAGTGAAAGGTCGAGTAGGATTGGTTGATCAAACTGCAAGGAGAAAACATATTGCTAATGGCTCTTGAGGTGAAGGGGAGTTGTGAAAGGATTATTGGGAAGGATTATGATTGTGTTATTAGGGGATTATTATTGTGAAGGACAAAGTGAAAGGACTATTGGGATTAGTACCAGGTGAAAGGAAACAACTTCTGGGGGTCAATAAGAGTCAAGCTATTATAGAAAATTATATAAATGGACATAACAATAGATAAAAACTTGAAGGAATTACACCATTCAAACATTTGCCTAACCTAGGTATCACTCTTAATAATTTCGAACTTTTCAAGTACATACAACATGCTTCCTTTCTAGCACAAATGAGGGAATTTCATAAATTGCCTGTCTGCAAGATCAAAACTGAAGCTATTTTTTAATTCATTCAAGTGGCGTGCAAAAGCTGATTCCCCCTTACTATCCCTAAAATCTTTTTCGTGTTCCTTACTTATGAGGGGGAATAATTCGATAACTCTAGATATAACTGCGGGGCTTGTAATTAATTTTCACCTTTGGAAACCCCGCTTTTCTCGACTTGTCAACAAGTTCCGAATATGAAATGGGTACAGATTATTATTGGTGATCACCCAAAGGCTCTAACCTCATATTTACCAAACCCCATCCGCCCTCGTTATTTGCATTTTCAATACATAAATCATTGGTTTCCGCGTGAGAATTCACGGCAAACCGTCTCCCGCATTACCGACGTCTCATCAGGATTTGGGTTGATTTATGAAGTAGACACCTCCCCCGTTTGCATCGCGGCACGAAATTACACCGTCCGTTCATTTTACACCTCGTATATCACAGATCCGTCAACCTTCGGGTTCTGTAGAGTTAGCCTTACTCAACTAGGTGCAACCCATCATTCAACGGCTAAGGGAGTTGATCAGGAACGTCGCCACAGTTTGCTGTTCCGGAAACTTTTTAGCGAATTTTCGAAGAAAAGGAATTGTTCTCGGTTCAAAAGTTTTAAAACTCGAATATCCGAAAAATATTCATAACAAAATTACGCTGAACACGATGGTGATGTCAAACTGACGCACATTGAAGATGAAGAAACGTGGTTGTTACTTGAGATTTTCTTCACGTTTCATCTGCTCTAATCTAATAACGGAATAGAATATCGCAATTCTGACTTCACCATTCGTCGCTCCTCTGCCAAAACCACGAAACTGCAAAAATTGCAAGCGTCGCTTTAAATAGTGACAATGATCAAGTATCTCCTCCAGAAATTTCATCTCTCTAACCCCACTATAAGGACCTTATAGTGGGGTTAGAGAGATGAAATTTCTGGAGGAGATACTTGATCAATGTCACTGAAGCCCAATTTTCGAATTTGTGCAGTTTCGCGGTTTTGGCAGAGGAGCGACGCATTGTGTTCAGCATTGAATTGAGGTGTTACTCGGCAAAAAAAGGAGACAAAATTTGTTAAAATGGAGACATTTTACATAAAACCCAGTTAGTTCTTAGAAAATGCACTCTTATAGCCATGCTGCATAACTGTCGATTTTTATGAGTTGTCTTGTAAATGCACTGAGCATTAACTAAAACCTCCCTTCAACAGAAAGCCATCGGGAACAAGAATTTGTCCGTTATAGAGGTGTCCGCTAACCTGATGACCAACTCCTGGAACTCAGTACGCAAGACATGTCCCTTCATCCGGAAGTCTCTTCTCGTAGAACGGAATAATACGGGATATTAGTAACTAATAAAAACTAATTAAACTAATAGTAACTAATTACAAAATAATGAAAAACCCCCTAAAAACCATATAGTTAGTAATTAATTACTGGGTGGTAATAAGTTACGAAGGTTTAATAATGGATAATATAGAATCGCCAAGCTTCATGCACAACGTGGTTTGTGCTTCTACGTTTTTCCTAATTGTTCTATTCAGGTGATGAAGTTCATCTGTTAGTTTCAATGACTTCAGCCAGCTGTTATTTGTTTTTTGTACTGTAATAATTTGGTAACTTGGTGAATCTAATTATTGATATCATAATAATTATTATAATTATCAAGTATATTATAATTATTTTGTATAATTATCAGCGGTGTGTGGCTTGTAGCGTCTCAACTCCAACTTGGCTTGATCACCCAGACCCACGAGGGCATATCAGTAAGGACTTATTCAATTTTATTTCAATTTATTAGGGGGAATTGTATGCTTCGGTACCTCTCATTCATCTACCGGTTGAGTGATAATAACAACCAGTAGTGTTCGAGCTCTTCCGTCTTCTGGCGGTGGCGTTTACCCAATTTATCGAGTCTTGTTCGAATTTAGAGTTGATAATGGTGGTACAATGTTACATTACATGTACAATGTACAGTACATGTCATGCTACATTCTCAAATCGTATTCAATTGTAATTTCAATTTCACGTAGGAATGGTCTACAAACGCACCCAGATGTACACGGTCTCCCAGAAAGCCGAGCCCAAGAAAGACAAAATGACGAAAGAAGAAATCTACCTCCTCGACAAGCTGAGCAAACAGAACGAAAAGGGTTTCTACTTCCACATCAACGCTCTCCTCGTGTCTCTTCTTCCTCTGTGGACTTTCTCAAGGGTACTCGGTATGGATTTGGCACACCACACCGTCAGGATCGCTATTGTTACGACCATCTGCGCTTTCTTGCTGTGGTTCGCTTGCAACGAGTTTCGAATATGTTTCAAAGGGAAGTTGAGCATCAAATCGAGAAAGGTAAATACTACAATCGACTCGCTTAATTTATCAAATTTTTGACAGACATCTAAAATTCCGATACTCACAATGTCTAGTTCAAATAGTTTTCTACTTTCCTTGAACTTTTTCTGTCCATTTTGACTTATAGCTTAATATATTTGTTTGCCATAGAATCTGAAAATTGAACAACTATTTTTTTGTCCGTACTCAGTTCGTGGTTCGATGTTCTCACTTCGGTAAAATCTACTCCAAGAATCCTACCAACAGGATTTTCCAAACAGAATGATCCAATTTTGTCAGAGAACCGGTTAATCAGTTTTTAATAATGACCATTTAATAAAGGCGCATCCTTCTGAGTAAATTCTCCTGGAAATGATTTTTCTTCTAGACAATTCAAGAACGGAAATCCAAAGAAGTGGTTAAACACGGGAAAAACGACAAGAACATTCGAGC
The DNA here is from genome assembly GCA_963920205.1 of Stenodema calcarata. Taxonomy (NCBI): domain Eukaryota; kingdom Metazoa; phylum Arthropoda; class Insecta; order Hemiptera; family Miridae; genus Stenodema; species Stenodema calcarata. The sequence continues at coordinate 15,858,366 of OY986061.1, read as the reverse complement.
TCTCCTCACGACTGATCGTTCAGCGGATACCGAAGCCTGTGGATTCGCTCTTTTCTACAACAATTGCCATTTCATAGCGTTGGTCCTCCTCTTCAGCAATGTCGGTTTTCAACAAATGTACGTCGAAGACAACTACGTCGTATCGATGATTTTGGCAGCTTTCATTGTTACTATTCTGTCTTCTACTTTGAGAGGCGCTAAAAAATAATTTAAAGGGTGTGTCTAATTATTTTGTAATACTATTTAGTTCTTTGAAGTACTCATCTCGTCTAAAGCCTTATTAGAAGTCAAGGTGCAGTTTCAATGGTTGTGACAATAGTAAGATAGTTCTATAAAACTTAGGGGAGCACTTAATATACGTTTAATGTGTCAAGATGTAATATTTTTCGGACTTGTGAAAATGGCAGAATTTCAACGTTGGTTTGTTACGTACGGGCGTTAGTTAATTCAGTATGAAAGGGTTGAGAAAACCCCAACTCGAAAACAGGGTTTGATTCAGATTAATATCCATTCACCTTAACAGTACAGATAACACAAAATCGATCGAGGCTTGTACAGATCATAAAAAACCATTTTGTTACATGGTAGACAGAACCCCTTAAGAGGACATAGAGATGATGGCAGTTTGATTGAAGTGAGAGATGATCTAGTTCAAAATGTTGGAAATTTCAGGGCGCTTTTGCGGTTTAGAATTGGCAGCGGTGATGTCAAACTTGAGGAACACTTTGCAGGTTGAGATCCATAGAGTGACAACTCGAAAAAGCAGATTCCTAGAAAATCGAAGTTGAAGTTTTTTACTTTATCTAGGTACCTACCTATACTTAATGACTTTATCCCTGCTGAAATTCAACTTTTTGAAAAACTTGGGAAGTATTCCATGGTATGTGGCTGTTTGGTGACTTGCGGAAAAGACAGTTTTGAACGGACCGATCCGCCTCTGCCGTCTACTGCCATAACTGGCGCAGCACCGCGGTTGGTATCATACCTAGGAAAGTCACTGTTCTCGAGACTTGCAGAGCTTTAATTCTGTTTGTATAGACCAATAATGTGTTAAATTGAATCGTTCAAATTAGAAACCATTCGATCAAATTCAAGAGACAGTCAGTTGCTGTATAAAGAAGTATAACATAATACAATTTGTACAATTAAAGCTTTCTATTATTGTTAATATTTAAGCAATATTTTAATGTTTTTGGACAAAAACTGGCTTTAAGAAATGCTTAAGAATATCCCCCCCCCCTCATCATGAAAATCCGGAATCCATCCTTGTGACCATACATTAGGTGACATGTTTGACCATTTTGCTCTTATTTAACCATACAATAATAAATATAACGATGAAAAGTACAACTTACCACCATTTGGTATATTGCGTCAACAATGTTGTACATCTCGTCTCTCGTAATGAATCCATCGTTGTCGACGTCGTACAACCGGAAGGCCCCTGGAACATGTATGCAATCAGAATTGATTGACTGCGATAGGCTCTGCATTATGCAATCGTCGAAAATACATGCGTAATTCAATGATGGTAATGGAATACATATACGAGCGCTGAATAAATTACGCACAAATTACCCACTTTGTTGCCGCGAACCCCGGAAATACCGAACGAATATTCATGAAGCTACCGCCTCTACAGAGAAACTAGACAAAAAACTATACAATTGTAATCTCGAAGTTTCTCCAATTTCGAATAATCACACTCTCGAATTTCTCAGTAAGAGCAATAATTGCTCTTACTCTGAAATTGCTCTCTGTTAATTATTAACACATGCACCGCGACCGCCCCACATGTGGGACACCAGATACTCGCCAGCCTTAACCCTTTTTAAGAGTCCCGCACTGACAACTTGAATGAGGAATATGTCATTTCATGTGAGTACAAGCATATTTTACTCGTTTTAGGTAGATACTACGTGGCCCCAGGCACAAGCTGAACTTTCTATAGCCTCATGTTACATTTACTTATTTATTTATTTACCTACCTTATTTACTTATGTACTCATTTACCTACCTTATTTTCTTATTTACTTATGTACTCATTTACTTATTTAATTATACTTTACTGTACTTAACTTTTACTTATTGTGGATGATGAAAAGAAAAATATTTAATGTGTGTATCAAGGAAGCGAAATAAGAGCATTACACGTAATGTAGGTACGTGTACTAGAACAGCTCAAGTCTGATCATGAGGATGGGACTTCTGTTATTTACGATAGCGATCCTGAAGGCAAAGATCACCACGAATTCGACATAATTGACATATCGGGCTTTCCACCTGAAGAATGAATTTTCCTGGATCCTAATGTTTTATCAGGATCGGCCAGGCCATAATTTTATTAATTTTTTTTCTAGATGTTTTTTTCTAGCGTTATTTCACAAAAGAGCTAAAGGATATTCTTGCTAGTGGTGTACCCACACACAGTGCTTGTTCTTCGATAACGGTTTCAGATGTTCAATTGATTAGAACATTTCATCACCCATTCACCACTACATTTCCTTTCCTACTACCATAGCAGGTAATTTACGAAAATGTGTACCTATCTATCGAAAATGTGTGTCTATTTTATGATGGATAGGACGTTGTTCGCAAAATTTGCCACATTTTTGCCTTACATTTAGTTCACAATTTCTATATTTTGTTTTACTGAAATAAATCATTTTTATTCGGATTTTCAGTTTTTTTCTGTGAAAATTATCCTTTTCCATTGAATGCAGGTGAAACGAGAGCTTGAAGCGCCACACGAATAGGTATGCAAACCCGCATAACGCACATGTGGGACGGATACTAATTGCGCTCTAATCAGGTAATTACGGCATTTGGGCAACTAAAAACGCATTTTCCTACAATTATAACGCAAGATGATGTGTTTAAACGCAAAAACTCAAATCAGGTTGCCTGGATGTATTAAGAACAAACATCTCCTCTCCTCAGCTCAAAAATCACGAGGCCTTACGATAAAATTACTAGACGTTATGAACTGTGAAACCCATTTCCGGAATATGCTTAAAGTCGCGCAAAGTCTGAGTTTACTTGCGAACAAAGGGTTTTAGGGTGTTACAGGTTTAATTTTGTTCTCGACGGCTAGTCTTGTTTTTGAGGAAAATTTTCCATGGCAATATTTTCACGAAGAGTAAAGACATACAAATTTGACTCTAAAATTTCCGACCAAATTAGTCGTTTTTCGTAGAGAAAACTAGCCTTTGCCCTTTTCGCCCTTCTAGTTAGTCACCCTCAAGAGAAAACGTTGTAGGACTGTTACTGGGTTGATATTTCCTCTGTCCCCTGTCATTTAAGGCTTAAAAAAGGCATCCACAGGCTACCCCGTCTCCGGAAAGTTGCTTCTGAAGCCCCAAGTCATCTCCTTCCTGGGTCAATCCCTCCGGGGAAGGCCTGCTGAGGACGTGACTGAAATGAAGATCACCTAAAAAAAGATGGCTCTGTCCGGAAATGGGCGTAGTTGGCGAAATACAAGGAAGGAGAGTTTCTATCCCATGCATAGCTCATGATATATGAAAGTTTTTCTGATCGCTCAGTTAATAGTCAGTACGAGTCACGAGTTGCCGGTATAATTGGGCTTACAGAGATTTTTGGACACACAGCAGGAGCGCCTCTGGTCAAGTTTATGTTAACAACATTTTCACAATAATTACGAAGTCATCTGATGAATGATTGCAATAACTTAGAGCTTATTACATCTACTACTCACTTATCTACAAAAAAAGGTCGACAACCCCATCCTCTTCAAATACAAATTTAACCCGTTCACAGAAGTTAAATGGGATAAAATAATTCTTAAATTTATCTCCCTCATTCCAGACTCCCCACCCACATCCCGATTTTTTTTTTCCGCTAGAGAAATTGGGGTTTCATGAAAATTAGTTCCCGGCCGGTAGTACTTTCTCATTAATTCCATTTCTGCCGAGTAATTCTAAAATTTCATTAAGGGCCCCCTCAAGTTTCCCTTTTTTCTAATTTCAGTGCAGTTGGATGAATGTTGTTCGTTATTTCGAGTCGTCTCGGTTCTCACGCCCTGTCGCTATTCCCGCCCTAACAAGTCGAGAAAAATATTTCAATTGACAAAGTTATCCCCGGGATTTCTTTTATGGAATGTTTTTTCACCCTTGTGTTTATCTCGCCTCGACCCGTTTTCTTTCTGTACCCAGAGTTTCAACTTTACTCCTATAAATAAACTTTTCTCTAGTTCAATCCCGAGTTATTGCTTTGGTCACGTGCGGTTTAGCATGAAATACGATTTTAAACTCCTACTTTCAGATCATTTCGATTTTGCATTTATTGTTATTACAAAATACTTACAGTGGAGTTTCTCATCCAGATTCCCTCGAGACGTCACAGACAAGGCTCGAATGAACTCTTCAAACTCTATCGATCCGTCCTGTCAACAGTAAACGATTATTAACAACTAACATCAACCAACTGTCATAACTAAAATGAAGAACCAGAACAACATTGATCTTTGGAGGATACTTGAGTGCAGATGTTGTATGAGCATTGCTTTCCTATGACTCACAACTTGAGAGCGTACATACGATACATAATAATATTATGTATGTGTACTATATTATAGTACACAAACGGCACAGAGGCAGCAGTGGTTTATTATTTAATATTAGTGGTACTATGTACGATCTAAAGACCTTTCGTTAGGTCAAATATGCTTAAATGTTGAATTTAAGAAATCAATATCATTGAACTAGTCAGATTGACACCTGTTAGTAATCATCAACCAAATAGTTTCGTTCATGTACTTCAAGACAATAGTAACTACTCGCTACCATGCATTTAGTTCAATGCTTGATCTTTTATAGGCTTTTATAGCTCTCCAGCCCTCTCCTCTCCCTAATGCATTATAATAAATTACATCCAAGACCCTAAACATGAATATTCACTTTTTAAATAGTTACTATTATAGTTTATATTACCAGGACAAGATTAGGTATTTGATTGTCCAAAAATATGTTCATCCGACAAAGAGTCCAAATTGGGTTTCTTATTTTACTCATTTACAAGTTTTGAGTTTTGGCGTAACTAGAGCGGTTTAATTGGAGTTTACGGTCGCACAAATTGTGACAATTTTTGAACATTCTAGGTTGAGGGTAGTTGTCGTCGGTTTTTACGTAAATTAGCACATGTTGGTCATGCTGCTCTTTAAAAATCCGTATGTTTTCGTCTCGAAACCAAGTTTGTCCGTCCTATATGTTTACACGGTGCAGCCCATACGTCATTGATGCTGTCATCGTAAACTCGGCCCTGAGAGCCTCAAGTTAAAGTCCTAAAGAGGTTACATTCAAATTACAGCTTCATAGTGTAAATAGCATAGAAATTAGCTTTAGGAGCCACTCAGCTGGTTCGGGGCCGGTATAGCCTCAAGTTAAAGTTCTAAGGAGGCTATTTACCGATCCCAGCTCTATGTAGCTTAAAGTGGAAGTCCTAAGGAGGCTACCTTAGATAAATTTCCGTAGCAACGGTTTGGTTAAAAGCGGAAATCATTATAAAATCGGAAATATGTTAGCGTAACGGACGGACGCTCGTTTTGTGCCAAAAATGTGAAGGCTAAAACATGTTCCATGTTAAAACGTTGTAATATAACAAGATTGATGTCCTCGTGTTTGATGTCCTGTATACGTCCTTCTTTATATTTGCTTTCAACTGGACAAATAGAAACCCGACTCACGAGCCTTTTCCACCTACTCACCTCGATTTCCGATCAAACGATCGTAAGGATATTCATCCAATTAAACACAACCCCTCACTCCCTTAAAAACCTTCCCGAGGGGGTTCAGAGCCTAATTGGTCTCACACCGTTCCAACGTTATGATTTGATCGGGTTTGAATAAACATTAGGAGCTTCTTCGAAGGCGATTTCCATTTTCGATTAATGAGTTGGGAATTGGGAAAGAGCCTTTGCACTTCATGTTGGGCTCTTAAATTGACCAGTTCTACCTTTATACCCACGTTGCTGGTTCACACTGAATAAATCTTACTTAGCGATTGAGAAGTTGGTAAATTCTTCAATAACATTTACAAACTTCTCAATCGGTAAGTAAGATTTATTCAGTGTTGACCAGCAACGTGGGTATAAAGGTCGTTATAAAGCGTTACCAAATCAGCGTTTTTGCTTTTTCTATTTGTTTATACGACACTTTCCAAACTCAGGCTTAGTGCGGACCTATTGAGCAATCCCTCGAAATTTGGGAGGTGTCACTATCTTGCAAATCGAGATATCCTGCTGAAACGTTTGTGGCCATGGGGTAATAAGGCTGGGTTACGCCCAGACGAGTATTATAATATTGCCAATTTTCGGCTCTTGGGGTGGCGGGCACTGTTCTGCAGCCCGTCCCACCAAAAAATGAGGCATCCAACAAGATTTTCGTACACCAAGACCTGCAAACTGCTTCTCACATTTTTCTGCAGCACGACGCCTTCCGTAGAAGCCTCTAACCAGTATACGACGGGTAATTTAAAGTTGCATCAAGCAGCGCCAAGAGATTCGACATCACAACGCCCAGAGGACCTCAAACGGCTCCAACCAGCCTACATCCTGAATGGTAGTGACCCGAACTTGCCACCCCCAATACCATGAACCGAACAAGTATGTGGTAGTCAGTGATTATGCGTAACCAAGAAAAATACTAGCAAAAAATACGTGTGATTCTCAATATATTTATTCACTTAGAAAATCGTTTCATTTTCTTACTGTATTCGGATGCTATTTTCCTTCTGTGATTTAATAAAATCCCCAACCAGCACTTCGATCTATCAGCAGGATAACGCAATGTAAGGGCGCTCATCAATCCCCGGGTAGAAGCTATCAGGGTACTACATTTTTTATTTTCCCCTCAGCTTATCCCGTCACGAAGAACTATTTATCCACGTCTTTCGTTTTGGTAACACTGCTCAGTTTCCTTACTTCTGGGTGATGTATTTTTTAGCGAATTTTCGAAAAAAAGGTAGCTATTGTTCTTGGTCCATAATTTTTAAAACTCGAATTTCTGAAAAATGTTTGAAAAAATTTATATCTACCAAAATCCTTGGTTCATTTATACCTATTTTCATATGTATGTCATTATAGACGATAACTTTTGATGGAATTGAACCAAAAAGTTCAAATTTGCACCAACAATTTGTCTTGGCGATCGAAAGGCTAAGTTCCTAGATGGGCAGAATCTGGCAACTATAAGGGGGGTTTAAGGGAGTTTTAAGGGGTGATTCCAAAAATACCAAGTGATATCTCATTTTAAAGGTATTTTCACGCTGAAGACGATGGCGAAGTCCCAATGGCGATGTCTTCTTAAACTGAAGCACTTTGAAGATGAAGAAACGTTGTTGTTACTTGAGATGTTCTCCACGGTTCATCTGCTGAAATATGATAATGGAATGAGATATCGCAATTATGACTTAACCATCGTATTCAGCGTTGAATAACCTATAAACTGAAGTATTACTCGACAAAAAAATTGTTTTAAAACCAGTAAACCATTTCACATAATACCAGTCATTAAAAAAAAAAAAAAATTCTTTGCGGAAATTTGCTCTTATAGCCATGCTGTATAACTGTGGATTTTTGCTCATTAATTTATTTTTACTCGGTTTTGAACTGTTTACATGTTCTCAAAAACTCTCAATAACGACATAACCTCTGATTTCTTTTAAGGTCTGTCTTAAGTTGCTATCTGAATTTTTCATCGATTGGTAGAATAATGAATTTTCTAAACTATACGATAGTTGGAGGCAAGTATTACAACTCACCCGCACAATTTAAATTAAATGATTGATAAAATGTGAATCAACCGGGTTAATTGACAAGACGGCCTCTAGTTGACCTAAGCTAGATTTAGACAAGATAGAGCTTTCAGGAAAAGGAATCGATGAACAAATCATACAGCTCAAGCGCAGGGCGTGGATTAATGTGTGCTAAAAACAAAGATAATGCTCGCGTGTCAGCGGCCTTTGCATGATGTCATTTTTTAAGAGACCCCCATAAAAGGTCTCGGCGGTAAAGATAAAAATATCAGAAGGGAAAAGAGTCGGAGGGTGAAAGGTGGAAAAAGAAATGGGTAATAAGGGATGGAGGGCAAGTGAAAAACGTGAGGGCTGTTTGTCAGTGACAGCGTTGTTGAGGAATCAATATTGGGATGTTTGTTGGAAACGCGGTAGGGATAGGGAGATGATCAACGTCGATGTATAAACTGTCAACTTCCCTCACGACATGGCATGTTAAATACGTTGAATTGAATGGTGGAACCGTGGAAAGAAGGGATGTTTAGAATTGAATGAAATGATTTTACTTCATTGCGATCATAATGTCGACCGAGCTGCAGAGCCCGATGAATTCCATTCATTCAGATGTTCAAAAGATGGTGGAGGAGGCTTAGATCGGTACTGCACTACGGGAGGTTTCGAATATTTGTCGTAACTCAGAGGCAGCTCAGGTATCGAATGATGGCGTGCCCTATTCACTGCTGTGAAAACACATTCAGAAGAGATGGTGGTTGTTGATGGTGGCACAACTTGTTGAAAGCACATTCCTACCTGCGATACAAAATAGTGAATTCGTATCAAATGAACGCAAATAGTACAATGTAGGTATGTCATGTTGAGAAAAAATCGATTATGATAGTGTTCATTTCATTGAAATTCACTATTTTGTTATTTTGTATCGTAGGCAAGAATCCCACCAAAAATCAATCTCCTTCTCAAGCATCGTACCCGTTTCGAAATCTCCCCTTGACGCCATGGCGAGAAGATCGTTTACCATATTATACAAGCTAAAATCGTTTAAAAAGCCTCCTTCAGTGTTATACAAGCTAAAATCGTTCAAAAAAGCCTCCTTCAGTGTTATACTGCTGGAGGCTTCTTATGATATTAAGAAGCCTCCACCTCCACCAAGTAGATCGTTTACAAGCTAATTAGCTAGTATAAGTGGTAAACGATCTGCTTGCCATGACGCTAATGGGAGATTTCGAAACGGGTACTTGTGAAGTGGTTAGGACATCTCTTCAAGGCAGGCGGGGAAAGTGGACAGGTATCTTAACTTTTTCCGGCTGCTGTAGATGATATTTGCGGGGCGAGGTGATTTTTACACTTATTGAAGTTGAAAAAACTTGTAGAGGCAATATGCAAGAATAAAAGCAATTTGTTAAATGAATAAATTAAGCAAGTCAACAAAATTATAAACAAACAAAATTAATAAATTAAGTAAGAATAAAGAAGAGGCTGTAGCCTTGCCTAATCCGGCCCTAAGTGAATAAGAAGAAGAACCGGCTTTTTGAAGTAAGGGTGAAGAACCGGCTTTTTGAAGTTATATATAACTTCATGTATGACTCAGGTCCCTTAAGACCGAGCTACTTGAAACTTTCAGGGCTTTCTATTAACCACACCAAGAGATCCACACCAAATTTCAAGTTGATCGGCTGTGGACCCGTCAAAGTGGCCGAAATTAGCCTACATTTCAGTTTTTTGTTCCTAAAATTTTCTTGGATTCAGATCATGGGTTAAATCATTCAAATGGCACTGGGCCATGTTATAAGGAAGGTCTGTGAAAAATTTCAAGTCATTCGGCGAAGGTCGATAGGCCTTGCCTGTCTGAACAAGGAGACGAAGAACAAACAGGGGTTTTGAAGTTCTATAACTCGGTTCCCTTTAGACCTAACGACTTGAAACTTTTGGGGCTGCCTATTATCCGAACCAAGAAGATCCACACCAAATTTAAAGTTGATCGGTCAAATAGAGCCGAGATATGGATACCTGAAACTTGTTCTTCTCAATTTGTTTTCTTGGCGGGGCGGAACGCTGTAGATGAACAAGTTGCAAAACCACCACCATCTCTTCTGAATCTGTATAATAACCCAGTTCTTACTTGTACAAATTTTTAGATGAAATTCATCACTGAATGCTCTGTGGCTTACGGACAGTAGCCATACAAAACCAGTTTAATGCATCCAATCAATTATAAAAAAAAGTGGTCTACAGTTCTTATTTACACGACAACTATTATAATACTCACGTTGTTTTCGTCGAATACTCGAAAGACAAGTGAAGCGAACTTTGTTGGATCACCTTGCGGGAAGAACTGCCTATATATTTTAATGAAACCCTGAAACAAAATGAAGAATAACGAAGACGTTATGTGCTGCTTCCAACGTATTACAAATATTGTATTCAATATACACTTATTGGGCCACTTGAAATCTCTCGAAATTGTTAAGGTAAATCAAGAAGAAGTAAAGTGTATTCTTCTAAGCTTTGTACGGTTTAAGATTTTGATAAGTGACGTTATGAATGATGATTTTGAAAAGGTCTAGGTTTCGGGAACGAAGATAACTACAACATTTTTCGATGACTTGACCTATTTTACACAACAACGTTATGAACTAGGCACAGAACAAAGAAATTACAGAACTAACACCACGTGAACTCTATTGAACTCTACAGAACTCTACAGTAGAGTGGAACTCTACAGTAACTGTACAATAACTTATCGAAGAGTGATAACTTATCACTCTTATCAATGACTATATCCATCCAAGCATGGATGCTATATCAGGGCACTGAAGCCGGTGCCTCGTGGTAGGCGGAAGAACAAGGAACTAATAGCGCTATGAGGCGCACTGCGGAACAGATTTTTTTTACTAATAGGTAAGTAATAATAAATAATTTGGATGATCTTCTTAAAATGTACCAAATTAAACGAGTAAGTGCTCTCTTAAAATAAATAAAAATTCAGCAAAACGATTGACTTTCACTATTTCCCAGTGATTTAACGTCACAGCAGTTGCTCAAAATGACTCCCACCCATCTGAACGCATAGTGTTACCCTCCTCAGAATTTGATGATGGGTGGGAGTCATTTTGGGAAACTGCTGTGACGTTAAATCACTGGGAAATAGTGAAAGTCAATCGTTTTGCAGAATTTTTATTTATTTATTTTAAGAGAGCACTTACTCGTTTAATTTGGTAAACTTAGAGAAGAGCATCAACATTATTAAAGACATTTAATGTCTTTGGGATGAAAACCCTTCAGTCAATTCTGATACATTTAATGCTATCAACCATGCCAATCACATCCGATTCAGATGCTATCTTAATGGTAAACATCGATTTTGCCAAAAAAAATAAAAAAATAATAAAAACCGTTTATTGCATTTAAATGTAATTTTATCTCTTAAACTAAGACGGTAGGTAATTTATTTTGAGTACACTGTTGGGAAGGTGAGATTTTAAGCAAGTATTTCTCTTAGACGACCTACGGAAAGAAAAATTACTAGAAGAGAGGCAACCGAGAGAAAAGTGTCAAATTTTCGGAACATCTCAAAATTTGCAATTTGGTCTCGTTTTGTTCGCATTAATCCGCACACAAAATTTTGATTTTGCATTAGAAAGATGGGGAATTTAACGCTCTTCCCAACAGTATTATGAGGTTTGAATTTATTTGACGGACCGAAGAAGTTACAGCCATTTTAATGACATGAGGTCGAAACCATGAAAAAATTTTTAGAAGTAAAAAAAGTGGGAATTTGGAGTGGATTAAATAAAAAGACTATGTTACACTTGTTGTTGCCAATCAGTAGTAGAATTGATCCCTGAAGTCGGATTTAACCCTCCGACTACAACGTGGGGACAGAAATGAATAGACTCATTTGTCATTTCTTTCGAATTTCGTAAGAGTCATTGTTATATTTTCGTGATCCAATATCAAAAAGAAATAAGGCTGATGAGGCGGGGTTTTGGAATATTTTGTTTATAGGATTTTGATGAACTGTAATATTGGTATTTTTCCTATCTACTGAAATTTCAGTTTCATTATTTTTGAGTTCCTTTTCACTTGTATGAGGTTTATATTAGCTCTTTTATGGAGTTACCTTGTTGTGCCTTTTGAATTTTATAAGATTTATAGTGATATTTTCTTTCCTATTTAATTTTGTCAAGTTTTTGTTGAATTAAAATAAGTATTTTTGAGAGATGTTGCATTTTTGTTCCTTCATTTGTTCTCCGAAACGTTAAAATTAATTTTTTTTAAATTTTAACTTGAAAATGAGAGTTGGGGTCAAAAAGACCCGACTTGTAGTTCATGACCGGGCGTTTCACGTTGTAGCTGGAGGGTTAAGTTGAGACACCTTCTGGCGATGACTTTTTAAATTTCGTAAGATGCCTCGAAATATGTACGAGCCTTCGAGGTCGATAGGGAAAGCATACTTACTTCTTCCGTGAGAAGACCGTTCGGACAGTCCTTGAGGAAACCTTTGTGCCTGTAACAAACGAAAAGACCTCAATCAAAACCTCCTGAACCGTGAGAGGGGACTCGAAAATTGACGTAATGAAGAAAGGGCGTGGAGGTGCGGTCCTTGAACTCGGTCAGTTGATCTCTTCCTCATGTGGGTCAACGGAGGGTTGAAAAGGGACCTTTTGAAATGAGGGGGGATCGTTATCTGTCCTAACGTCAGTTGAACTGAACGTCATTCAAGATTCAGTTCGCCCCATACTGCGTAAAGGTGGTTCGATTCAACGAATCGTTATAGTGAGGGCTCTCGTAAACCAAAAAGGGTACGATTTGTCGGACAAACTACCTCCAAAAACTCCCTGAACCGTACAGTACTTCCCAGAGCGTGTAGATGCACATCCAACTTGCCGTTCTTTCCCTTCTAGGCTAGGATCCTGTATTGATTTTTTCATTCACTCTCTATGTTTTTTGGGTCTCCGAACACCTTTTCCTGGCAAAACTTTAGCCCGGAACTAGTATTTTCCTTGCACTTTTCCCAAACTTTATTCCCGGTCCAAAATTTGTAAAACTCGAATTTCCGTTAATTTTTCATACCAAAATCCGTTACAGACCATCCTGAATTCACTGCCAAAAGACACCAAAAATCATACGTATAATAAATATACATTTATTTTTGGAATTTAGTGGTATAAATATAAATTGTATATTTATACCCATAAATTCCAAAAATATAAATATATAAATGGTATAAATATAAATTATATCATTATGGTATAATGATATAAATGTGGTATAAATATAAATTTTATATTTATACCCATAAATTCCAAAAATAAACCATTCTGACATGTGAAACCTCGCTTTAAAAAGTTTTTTTTTTTACGCTGCACACGAAGGTGAAATCAAAATTGCGACATCTCATTCCGATCTCACTGGAGAACTTTGAAGATGAAGAAACGTGGTAGTTACTTCTGATGTTCTTCACGGTTCATCCTAATCTCTCAGCTGAGTGAGATATCTCAATCCTGACTTCACCATCGTGTTCAGCGTTGAAAAATCTTTAAGCTGAGGGGTTTACTCGTCACAAAATGGAAACGAAAGTTGTTATAAAACCAGTGAAATGGAGACATTTCACCTAATACCAGTAATTTCTACGAAAATACGCTTTTATAGCCATGCTGCTTGCCTGAGGATTTTCGACTATATTTTGAAAACTATTTAATTTAATTGTATGTAAATAATTAAAGTAGACAAATGTCAGGACATGTAGGACTACATTTTTCACATCGGAAGTTAGGATCAACCGTTTTGCCTGTACATGACGTGTTCATCATACAATAATTGTATACACAATTAATTAATACACAATTATTGTGTATTTCTTGAATATCTGAATTTATTTGGATGAGTTCAATACCAATAATGACTAATAAGTAGTGTCAACTCACGGATTGGTTCCGCAAAAATCGTGGATTTTCCACTGTCGGATAATTTTGCCCATTTATTGGCGTGCATGAAAACGTCTGGAGTGAAAAATTCATGAAATTTAATCTACGTTAATTATGTACATAACGGCTTCAGCGAAAAACGCATAGTTGTCGAAAAACAGGCGAAACCCAAGACGGATTTTATAAATAATTTTCGATTCAGCAATTATTGCTTTGACAGGCCGAACCTGACATCTTCCAAAGTCAACGTAATAGTGGTACTTAATGATGAACGTTTGAACTCCTTTCATCCCCTCTATCGGGATAAATACGACCTTCGATTTCTACTTAAAATCCCTTTGTAGTTCCGTACCGCGAGCGGGTACCACCACTCGGTATCACCTACTAAAAGCCACCTCCGACCGCTTCATCTGTTGGGGAGGATTCGACTCGGATTAGAGTTTCCTTCGTACGACCGAGATCATGAAGGTAATTAATAACGAATACCAATATCTGGTCGGTATTAGTCAGTTGTTTTTGCAGAGCTTGGTCATGTTACAGCGGAGGTAATATGAATGAATGATTTTATTGTATAAAGCCTTAAGGCCATTACAAAGGTTGGTAGATTAGGGTTTACAATATAAGAAATATAATAGGTCATTAAAGAAAATAAAACGCTTCCAATAATCAATAGTTTCAAAAAAATTCAAAAGATTGAGCCGTCACTTATCGCGCACATCCTCATGCGAAGTACACTTCTCAAAAAGCCCAGCTTGCAGGGGGGTGTCATGGAGCATACTTCGAGACATTCTCCCAGTGTTAGGGTTATCCGACCCAGGAACCTGCTGCGCTCAGCCCGAAACACGGCACATGTGCACTCCTCAATCAAGTGGCAGAGCGTGTCTGGCGACCCAAGATTACACACTTGGCATTGACGGGTATCAGAGAATGGGCTAGTCAGCCGGTCAACTGTTATACGGCCAAACCTGTTGCCAACAGTGCGAATCTGGGCTAAAGAGCGCTTAACAGAGAGAGGGAGCTCTAGTTTGAGATAGCAGGCGCATTCACCGGTAAGGGCTCTTGGGTTGCGTGACTGGTGATTGTAGTGTGAATTACTAGCGGACTCCACATCCTTTTCCCTGAGGGCTTTTCCCAAGTTATTTGAGTAGACAGTCTTCAGCTCCTTGAGATTCCTTGTTATTGGCTCCATGCAAGATCCGCAGTTGGCTTTCTCAAACAGTGCTTGCAGTTGTAACGCCCAACTATACGCCCCTCTTATTGTCCATACTCATCCACTTGGACCACCACCCAAACATACTCGCGGCAACATAGAATTCAACGGGTACGAGGCCGAGCTCTGTACGCACCAAGCAATCGGGTGTCCAGCAGTGCCTTGAATGCGCTCACCTGAATGCGCTCAAGTGCGTTTGTTTGGTTAAATCCCCAGGTTTCGCAGGCATAAAGGGCGGTTGAAGCAATCGCAGAGTTGAAAAGAGCATTCCAGGTCTCTGGGGAGCTCGCCCTTGGCCTGAAAACCACTGACCATATTGCCTTATATGCAGCGACGCCCTTTTGTATCGTCAGTTTTTCATGGGTTGGAAATAAACCAGAGTGTGAAAACACCACCCTCAGGAAACAAAAAGAGTTAACACTTTCTAAGAGTTACAGCGGAGGTAACATCCCTCGTTACGAGACTCCGATGCGCGTTCCCTCCACACAATTCATTACTGCGAAACGTATCGCCCGAAATTTGATATTTGAATTCATGCACCCGATCCAAAACATTAAGGAGCAAAATAAAAAAAATCACTATCCTCGATTTAATAACACAAGGACATCAAACCTGACCTTAATACGAGTAAACGCCCTCAACCAGAGGTTGGGTGATTAATCTTCTACCGATTTCAATAGATTTCAATAACTCGCAGAAGTTAGTGGGTGAGTTAACAGTTGACAATTGTAACTTACTGTTCCTCTTGCTGAGGGTAAATTAGTCCCCTGGAGAAGTTTCTCAGCAGAATATTTGCCATGAAAACCGATCGCTTGTACCTACATAATACTCTACGGCCAACAAAAATCCACAGCCATGCAGCATGGCTATAAGAGCGAATTTTCGAAGAAATAATTGGTTTTATGTTAAATGTCTCCATTAAAGAACACGATGTCCATGAAGAACATCTCAAGTATCAACCACGTTTCTTCATCTTCTAAGTGCTCCAGTTTGACAGCGGAATAAGATACGGCAATTGTGACTTAACCATCAATGACGTGTCACAGAGATATATATAATTTTTGGTGTCTTTTGGCAGTGGATTCAGTATGGTCTGAAACGGATTTTGGTATGCAAATTTTTTGAAAATTCAAGTTTCAAAAATTTTGGACTGAGAACCATAGCCACATTTCCTTAAAAATTTCGCCAAAAATGAAAAATTATCGAAAATAATATACCAAAATTCATGGGTTATAATCTGACGCGCATAAGTTAGGTATTGAATGGCGTGTCAGTACGTATGGTTATAATAAAATTTGATTAAAAAAATAATATGACAATAATGAATTATAAATGATATAAATAATGGTTCAATGGTGGATCGTCTGCTCCTCCTTTGTTCAAAATTTAAACATTTAATGACATGGGATCTTGTCAACTTACACCACTGTATAGTGACGCAGTTCAAAGTGAAGGTAATAAGCCAGATATTCTGGAACTCGCTACAAATTGCAATAAAAAGTGTGCATTCCACATTCGCACTATTTATTTATCTCGTTAATTTTGAGTTTTGTCATGTTTTTCTTTCAATTGTCGAAATACCGCTGTTTTTGGTTTATTATCCTTAATAATAAACCACTGGAATCGATCCAGAAATTTTCGTGTTTACGTTTCAAGATACGTAGATTCAGACCCGTCCAATGTTCATACTATTTTTCTATTTCATTTAAAGTTACATTTCTAACGTCGTCATTCCACAGTTAATTACCTTTCCAAACATCCCTTCGAATCCCCTAAGGGGATCCAATTGCGAGCGTTCGAACTGCGGTTGTAAAACCCCCAAGAGACTTGAAACGACATGAAACCTCATTTTCGTAACCCGTTGAAAGGCAAAACACGGGTGGAAACGAGTCGGTTTTCTAAAGTAAAGCTCTCATTACTCCGGATCCCTTTTTCTCCGTTTCAATCCTTTTTCTGTTTAACCGATTGGGTCTGGCAAAAAACGTTCCCAAAAAACGTTCCGGCGTGTCTTCCAACGTTTTTCATGCGTGGTTTCCGCCAACCTTTTTTCCCAGGCCGAGGGCCAGCGGTGTGGGCTAATGTAGCGGGTCCTTTCAAACATAAATGCGGTTAATTAACCGTTTAATTAGTTTAAAAAGGCGCGTCATAATATGATACGAATCCGTACATTTATTCCTAAAACTTCAAACAAATTTCCTATTGTGATACATGAATTGACTATTATAATAGGTTAATAAACCATTCAAAATCCAAAGGAATTTTACCAGCCCTACTGGCTTTTTCAGAAGCGAATGACAATTTTAGAGGGTTAGTAATACAATTCAGAAAACTCTCCCCTTCTTCATTCGTTTTGAGTCTAACGGCTAAATTTCTATAAGCATGTTTTACCCACGTTTGGCATAGAAATAAGCTTTAGGAGCCACTCAGCTGATCAAGCGCGACAAGTTAAAATCCCAAGGAGGCTACGTACCGAATTACAGCTTCATAGTGTGAATAACCTGGAAATTAGCTTTAGGAGCCACTCAGCTGATCCCGGCCCTATGTTCCAAGTCCTAATGAAGGCTACATGCCAAATTTCAAGGCTACCACTCCGGGAATTGGTGAGAAGATGGCGCCAGCTAAACGAACGCCAGTTTCAGCCAGTTATGTAACGGCTAAAACATGTTCCATGTTAAAAATTTATAATAGAATAATTATATTTTATGCAAGTGGAATGCAGTATCATAAAATATTAATTATTAATATCGTATGATAATGCATTCCACTTGCATAAAATAATCGTTGAACTAATATTATGTATGCTGCAAGGTACTTACCACTGTCGAATTTCTTTTTCAGAAACTGAAACAAAATAAAGATTCGGTTAGTTTTGATTCATAATCTCATAATATATTATATGTAGGTAGTCATTTTGTATAATTTTGAGCACAATTAAGTAATCCAATCTTCAGAACACTGAATATATTGGTCTTGGTTAGTTGTCATACTTGATTGAAACACTACGATATTGATTTTGTCCGGAAGTTCTTGTAACTCGCATAACAATCTGAAAGACTTGGCGCGTGGTAAGGCGGAATTCTGGGGTCGGGTCCTGGTTAGGCCCTAGATGGTCCTAATTGGATAATACAATCGCTCCCCATCCGTCATCTCAAGTTATCAGAACAGAGCTCCAGAACAATGCTGTTTCCTCTGAGTAGATCACTTACCGATAAGCTGCTCTTCGAATAATCAACGTAAAATAAGTAGATTACTGTTGAGTATAATCTCTACCTCTGTAGTACCATTCTCGCTCTCATCTTGAAATTGTTCAAACGTGGAGTTCTCATTCCGCTCTGCAGCTCCCCACGTAATCCCATGTTCAATTTCACTCTGTAGAGAAGCACTTGAAGATTTACAATTCAAATAATTCTAATAAAACCGAGTCGTACTTGGAATAGTGTCGAGCTTACGAAAGGGCTCTTCTGAATGGTACTGTTTGCTTTAATTAATTGAAACCATATTATGGATATTATCCATAATACTCTTCGGTTAAACACCTGTTGACCTGCCGATAACCTGGACTTGACCAATAACATCTATTTCAACACCTGTACAAATACTGCGAATTTCGACTGTTCTGACTCCTTTACTTGAATTTACTTATATACTTGTTAAGAGCTTCCCAATGGAGTTAGTATGGTTTTGTAAGCTCTGTTAGTAATTCGCTTAGGAATCTGTTTGTTAGACAAATTACTAAGGGAAGTTTTTATGGGCGCGCACACTTGGAATTTCTTCGACTTCAGTACCCAAGTCTAGTACTCAATGACGAACAGAGTGGTCTCAAAGGCATCCGGTCAGACGCGCTATGATATACCCCATAAATCAAAGCTAGAATATCCGAAAGGCAACCTTTACAGCGCGCTGTCGTATGGTTCTGAATGAGTTGTTCCAAGTAGGCAACCTAACTTCCAGAGTTTACTAACCAGCTTACCTCCGTTGTTGGCTAGAACTTTAACAAGGTAAAATTGAAGGGTAAAGAAAAGATAGTTTTTCGTTTTAGAAATATTAGACACTGGTACAAGGGTTAAGAGGAGAAGTTACTGATTCAAGAGCAAAAATGTAGATGAACTGAGCTCTGATTAGAGATGGGTTGTTCTGTATCAATCTGATACTTTGTATCAGATACCGAGAAGTATCAGATACTCTTAAATGTGACAAGCCAAAAGTACCTGATACTCGAGTACCTGGTCCTCGTTGTTCCTTGATCCATTTGGTTGCTCCTCGGTCCTCGTTGTTCCTTGATCCATTTGGTTGCTCCTCGGTCCTCGTTGTTCCTTGATCCATTTGGTTGCTCCTCGGTCCTCGTTGTTCCTTGATCCATTCGGTTGCTCCTCGGTCCTCGTTGTTCCTTGATCCATTTGGTTGCTCCTCGGTCCTCGTTGTTCCTTGATCCATTTGGTTGCTCCTAGGTCCTCGTTGTTCCTTGATCCATTTGGTTGCTCCTAGGTCCTCGTTGTTCCTGGCTCCACCTTCCGGAGTTCCTAGTCCTACCCAAACCCACCCTTCTACCGCCCCGCGGTATTCGGCCCCTTTTGGCGCTCGTTCGTTCGGATACCAACCTACCTACCTCTTCACACTGCATTATCAGTATCGCGTAGGTACCCTATTTAAATTGTATCATTATTCATGATGTTCTTGTAATATTTTGGGTGAGTTCTTAGATTTTCAATGCAATCATGCAATGCACGTATCATGGGTTCAACTGGATCAAAGTAAATAGAAGTAGATTTAGATTTCTCTCTCGCTCTCTCGACAAGACTTGTCAAGGTACCTATGTCGGTATTGAAAAAAAAAAAAAAAAAATGATGGCCATGAAGAACATCTCGAGTATCAACCACGTTTCTTCATCTTCAAAGTGCTTTAGATTGAGAACGGAATAAGATAATATATTATAGCAATTCTGACTTCACCATCTTATGAGGTGTCACTTGACAGACCGTTTCATTTTCGGAATTTAGGGTGGACCCCCCCCCCCCCCCCAACAAAAACCGAAAAACCCCCCTCAGCTTTTACACATTTCCACGCTGAACACAAGGTAAAGTCAAAAGACATTTTGGACCGAGAACAATAGCCACATTTTCTTCGAAAATTCGCTAAAAAAATGAATCTTTTAATTAACAGTTCGATGGAACGTTTCCTGCCACGAGCACGACTAGATAGGTAGCTATTGGAAACTGCAGAAAAAAACACTTGCATACGTACATATATATATATATAAAAGAAAATACAAAATTTATTCATTAAAAAATGGTAGGTTGAAATGGTATTTGAAAAAATATTGAACCATGACTCAAATCTACCAAACTAAATAAAATAATTTATTATTATACAAATAGAATAAAATAGTAACTACATAGATACACACCTACCTATTGCTTGAAATATTAAAATATGACTCAAATAATGAACATAAAATGACTACACTAAACTCAAATGACTCATATTAAAAAATTTACAAAACTTCCAAATTTAAAACTTAAAATAACCTACGACTCAAATGCGAATTTTGAGATCTGCCTGACAAAACGAATAGGTATAATTTAAGAATAGAGAGAGAGATAGGTAGGTACATCATAATATTATTTTCATTCATAATTGTACTTGAGGAAAATTAATTTTTCGACTTTATCCGCAGAGAGTCGGGATCTACGGTCAGATAAAATTGCCCCAGTTTTTGAGAAGACTCTCTCACAGGGGACGGATGTAATGACGGGACAAAATTTTTGACGAAAAACTTGGCGGAGAAACGGAAAGTTGTAGGAATTTTTTTGCCACCACACAAGAGGATTTTGTCTGTCCCCGAGGTCTTCTTCCAGGTATCGTTGAACTTCAATAATCGCTCTGGATTGAAATGTTCCCACTGGTTTGTACTGGGCTGCTTTCTTCCGGAAAGAAGAGAGGAAGCTGGTGCAGGAACCATCGGAAGATTTGGTTTTGTCATCAGGTGGAGGGTCTGGTTGAGACTTTTTTTCATCATCTGCAGTTTTTATTCGGTTGGCCACTACATTTATCACAAGCTTTTTGGCATGTTCCGCGGTTTCAGGAGTCAAACCAACAATTTTATAGCGAGGGTCTAAAAATGTCGATAAAAGTAAGGTCTGACTTTTATCCAAATTACCCAGCCTGCTGCTGATGCCGTCTGACAGGTCCTTTACCAATTTTCTACTTAGGGGTTGCAAATCGGTTTGTACCATACCTTTGTACTTGGTCGAAATATCATCTACGAAAATTATCGCCGAAGAAGCAGTTATGAATTGTTCACCACTTATGATAACCGTCAACTCTTTCATGGGTTGTAGGATTCTGCTGATTTCCTCGGCTATTATCCATTCTTCTTGGGACAAATTCTCAATACATTTATCCATCAGCGCAATAGTAGTGCGGATTGCAGTTTTTTGCTCGATGAAACGCTCAAGCATATCGTGAGTCGAATTCCACCTCGTCGGTACATCTTGAAGAAGTTTCTTTGGTTCCATCTTATTTTGTTTTTGCACTTCCTTTAATTTTTCGGTGGACGTGCAGCTATGTTTAAAATGAGTGACAATAGATCTTATTTTTTTCAGCAAGTCCACCAGGTTGCCGTCATTTTGAAGAGCTGATGTTACAATCAAATTTATTGTGTGTGCCAAGCATCCGAAGTGTTTCCATTTCAAATCCTCCTTAACAGCTTTGCAGATGTTGGCCGCATTATCAGTCACGCACAGTAATATTTTCTTGTCAATTTCCCATTCCTCTGCCACCCTTTTCAATTCGTCGGCCAAATTTTTGCTCGTATGCGCTTCAGGAAACGATGAGCAACTGAGCACGTGGGTTTTCAGTTCAAAGTTCGCTGTTAACACATGGGCGGTCACTGCCATGAAATTTTCTACATTGACAGAAGTCCAGCAGTCAGTTGTGAGAGTAACTGCTAAAATTTCCTCGCTTGCGTAAAACTTTTTCAATTTATTTTTTGTTTCCTCATAAGCAGCAGGGATGAGAGAGGTAGAGAACGTTTTTCGCGTGGGTAGGGTATAGTTCGGGTTTAACGAGCCAACGAATGCTCGGAATCCCTCGTCTTCGACCACGCTGTACGGCTGTAAGTCTTTAAAAAATAATTTCATCGCGCATCTATCAATTTTTGCTTTTTCAGTGGCAGGAATTTTGCGTTTTACAAATTGCGAGACGCTGAGCTGATGAAGAGACTTCCTAATACTAGCAGGCTCGGTGGATGAAGTCGTTGCCGGGGGTGGGGGTCGGGCACGAATGCCGTCATCTTTTGATATGGCTGTGGAAAATGAGGATGGTTCCTGCTCAGGAATATCTTCAGGATCGTCGACATCATCAGATTCTACAACATCATTGGCGTCCGTGACGCGCACACCTATTGGTTGGTTGGTTGGTGTTGTTGATACAGTAGGATGTTTTCTGGCGATGTGCTTTTTGAGATTTGAAGAACTTGATTTGTAACTAAGTTTGCACTTACAAATTCTGCACACACCTTAGGTTTTAGTTGGGTCCAGCTCAAAAAAATTCCAAATGAATGACGTTTTTTGGCGCGACATACCGAAATGATGAACGACACGTTGTTTGGAGTTGACAATTGAAGTGAGACTGAGCTAAAAAAAAATATTTTTGAGGCAGTTGTGGGATGGAAATGGGGAGAGGGAACTCTCAGAATGTGGTTCATGAGTCTTCCAAGAATAAATAAAAGAAAGAGCAAAAGATCTGTACAAAAGATGGTACATACATATTCAGGTTGAACTTAGTAACAGAACAAACGATAGGGGAGCGTGAAGATTCCACGAATATTTCGGAATACCCAAAATAGGGGAGCTGAAAATCCTAGGAAAAATATTTTCGAGGCACCAGATACCGTGAAACGGCAGATCCGAACGAGTGAGAGGACTAGAGGAGGGAAGATCCTCGTTACTGAGCATTTTCGGTTCTTAGTTGTGACAAGTATCAGGTAAAAGTATCAGGTACTGGAAAGGAACAGGAACAACTTGTTCCTGTGACAGAAAGAAGCTGTCACAACCCATCTCTAGCTCTGATGCTCAGTGGCTTTATACTAGAATCCCTTCCCTGCTAGCGTTGGTCCGGAGAGTGTGGCCATTGTCAACAGGGAGGGGCAAGGTGAACCGAGGGGTAGGGATCGCGGTTCCCGTCCCTTCTGGAGCGAGGGGGGTGAATTTTCTCCTTGTGCTAGGTCTTGTCTTTTTATTCAATATTTTGATAGATTAATAAATGAAATATGTTTTGCTGGGGCATAACATCGACCAATTTCAATGCTGATTTGCACGAGACAGATCTGAAAAGGTGACAAAATCCATTCTATTGTATTAAGGGATGGACATCCTGCGTATGGCTTAGAATAATACTATTTTGAGTTTTACGTATTGAATGGAATATGCCACACCGTTAACGCACTTAATCCACTATGAAATCGGGTCGTGTAAACATACGAGTTCTAATGACCCTGAACAGTAGTCTCGGGATTAGTCAACGAAACAATTGCGTCGGTAAATCGTTAGTTTTATTGGAAAATACAACTGAAAAATATAGGAAGTTTGGGAGCACGAAGTTATATTAGGTGTGTTCCTGCCACAGTCAGTTCTTTAACCAGTTGTGCGCAGTGGCCCAGTGCGCACGATTGTCGCGTTCCTGCCGTTTTCAGTTACAGAACTTATCACTCGCTTCACCGTTCCAGCCGCAACGAGTTACAAAACTTTTTTTTCGAGTTATTTAACTTTCTTCACTGGATGAGAACTGGGTTAAGCCAGTTTTTTTTCGGTAACCTGACCATTACCTTCCCGAAAATTCATTTCTCTCCGACTTCCCGTGGAGGTTGGTTCTCGACGTAGGTCTGTGTTTTGTTTATTCTCCTTCAAGTGCCGTCTTTTCCGTATCTAAAAACATCCAGGAAGGGTCCAGGAAAGATTCAACTAGAAGTTGTCATTTAATTTATCACAGATGTGAATAAATAGAGCTTTTACACTCTTGTATTTTTTCGCCATAAGGGGATGGCTCTCCTTGTACTGAATCTGCGGGTTCAGATTCATGGTAGATATTTGCATTTTATTTGAAAAAAGTAGGACTTAACGAAGGAATCATTCACTCCCATTTCGGATTTCGCAAGGAAAATAGCTCGAAAATAAAATAGGAAATGAAGGCATTGCGCGAAAAACGAGCTATCTGCATTTTTTCAAAATTTTTGGGGAATCGAAAAAAACGTTTCAGAAATTCCTGCTTCAATATTTAAAAAATCCAGATATACTAAAATTAACCGTGCCTAAGGACGGATCGAATCCATATGATTTAATATTTTTAAATAATTTACTCGAGGCACCACAAGACATTGAAGGTTGCAGATAGCTCGTTTTTCCAACCAATAATTTTTTAAATGCCTATAGTCATTGTTATTTAGTTGAAAAACGTCCTTCTCTAACTTTCCAACAACATTACATGAATCCTCAACGCCATCAGACAATAATACTGTTATTCC
Source organism: Stenodema calcarata (assembly GCA_963920205.1). Lineage (NCBI taxonomy): Eukaryota > Metazoa > Arthropoda > Insecta > Hemiptera > Miridae > Stenodema > Stenodema calcarata. The sequence goes on along the minus strand of OY986061.1, from coordinate 15,833,942 downwards.
ATAAACATTTCATCATTGTTAGGAAAATAATATTATATTTTTTTGTAAGAAATAAAAGGAAAGCAAGCACTAGGATTAAGCTTTTTGTGAGGGTGAAAAACCTCAAGGAATAGCAAGGATTATTCTTATTCTTATTAACACCAACAAGATGTCGCCTTGATTGGATCGAATAATGAGACATCTGTGTAAATAGCTCATTATTCAACCCAACGACGTTGTCGGATTGTCCAACTATCAGCAATATTGTCCGATTTTTACATTTATAACTATCGGAGGGCTGGCGGATCCTCACAAATGAAGCAGTATATTTTTCTGACCCCAAAACCGTCGAAAACGGGATTTCGAAAAAATTGCAGATAGCTCGTTTTTCGAGCAAGGCCTTCAAATAGCGACGACGTTGTCTGGCGGAAGGTTTCGATTTCACGTTACTGTTATTTCACGTCACTGCTGAAGCCCCAGCGCTCTCTGCTGGAGTAGTTCTGCGCGTTCCAACCACCCAGTTGAAAAACTGAAAAGTTCCTTCACTCATCCCCACCACTTGAGTTATCTAAATTAACTGGTTAAAGAACTCCCTGGTTGGCAGGAACAGACCTACTGGTAAGGCGATTAGACTGACTGCATGGACGTTCGGAGGGGAGACAAGATGGCGGTCACATCATGACATTAATATTCATTAGTATCCATAAGGTTTTAACGTTCCTTTTGTGTGGGTGAAGCCTACCCAGCGCCGCAAGCTGCTTCACCACCACAAGGTAATTCATCTGTGGCCCTTTCTCTCAGCATGTTACCCCAACTGGCATTTATAATTCGGTAAATAATAATCGGAAATTATTGTGTGTCGGGGAAATCGTGTAATTGTCTTTATTCGGTAAATATTGGCAAGTGAAGGTACGTGTTATGGAGTCGGTGTGTAGGAATTTCGGTATGGAGGAAGTTGTGTGGAGTGAGCTGAAGAAACTGGAAAGACGCTAGTAGCGGGAATAATGGGAACTAGGGCTGAGGTCTCCAGAGGTGAGCTCTGGGGCCGAACAGACCCAAAATGTTACATTCCAAATTCATACAACTGCACTGCCCTGGAAACGCCTCAACTCAAAATTCATTGCAGAAATTCGCCTCAAAGTGGTTCACTGAAAACTTTGATGTAAGTTGACTGCAACTCATTATAAAACCCCATTTTTGGGCGAGATATCGTTATGACTTCAACCAATTCAATGGTGAAAAAAAAAAAAAAAAACTCGCAAATTAATCGATTTATAATCTATTAATTGCGGTTAAGGCGATTTTAACATTTTCACCTTCCGTTTTGGGATTGTTTGTTTAGGTAAAATGCCTCAACCAGGCCCTAACCTTTCCCTGGTGGCTAAATAAAACCATACAATCAATCAATCAATCAATCAACTTGCTCGTGAAGCAGCCACCTTAATGTAAACCACTCAATCAATCGGATGCTTTGTTAGGAAAATGTTGTACATTTTTGTAGGTAAAAAGCCTCATCTCAATATTTTGGTGAGTTGAGGCGTTTTACCTTAACACTAGCTCGAAAACAAATAAGTTTTGAAGCATTTTCATCCTCGAGTTGAGGCGTGCTACCTTAACAGCGTGTCCTTGAGGCGTTTTACCCTAATTGACCAATTTTCATATGTTTATGGTCAGAATTTCACCCACTTCCGGTTCGAATTTTGAAATTTGGACTTCACCATCGAAAAGGCCAGGTTCAAAATAGGGGGGTTCCGTAAAAACCCTATTTTTGTAAACATTGGACTTGAGGCATTTTTATTTAACAGGGCAGTGCAGCTTCATTATGATCTGAGTTGTCATTGCTATAGAACAGGACAAGTGGCCGCGCATATTATCACCTAAATTCTGAACTACAACGAAACCAAGTTCAAGGCACTCAAGGAGGTGCAATAGGAAAAAAGTTATGACTTGAGTAATTTTTCTGAAGAAGTCACTTTGGCCAATGAGATAAAGTTCATGAAATGGAAACGCCTGCAGCTGGCATAAAAACCTCGGTATTCCTGCGTATCTTTGATAAAACTGTTTAATTATCTCGAATTTATTCTACACCGCCCGCAAACCGTCGACTCGACTGAAACGATGAAAAGAAATTTCTCTTTTGTTATTAAACACTCTCTTCGGCCGAGCGATTACAGGGGTACTCGACGTCCAACGCACCTCCAGAGCGTATAAAGAAGATAACAAAAAAAACTCACGGGGAAAATATAAGCTGTATACTCCATTTGACCCTGAGTAGATTTTTTTCTCGAATAAACTTAATCAAAACAAGGATTTGCTTTTAGGTGTAACGAAAGAAAAGTTGTTACGAGGATTTTTCAACGAGAAAACACTGCAAATGTTTTTTACCCGTCAGTCGAAGTTCCATAACTGTAAGAAATAATTGGAGTAATGAGCTAAAATATTGTGTGTTCGTTCGAGACAGCGACCAGACCCTCCGAGTGCGAGTCGATAACTAGCTCGGGGGGAGTCGGTAACTAGCTCATTGGTGGTCTTCACAGTTTCGTGGGTTAGAACTTTTATTCACGTTCAAATTCAAATTGAGGCGCTGTTTTGCAAAACGGTACGAGCGCCAAAGCCGCAAAAATCGAGTTTAGCGTAGATATACAAGGAGTCGATACAAAAACATTTACAAGCGTAGATGTAAAGTTTTACAAGGAATCGAATGGTCACATTACGGTTTGTCAAAAGCCTTAAAGCGTGGAGAGGTTTGAGCAGTTTTTCATACTATTCATTGAATTTTTGTTAAAAATGGTATAATATATTACGTATATATACGTAATGACATTTGTACCATTTTTAACAAAAATTCAATGAATAGTATGAAAAATACATATTATGTATTTATGTATGTGTCACTCCAGACGAAAACTCTCGATAGATGAAAAGTTCAAATTTGCTCAAAAAATCCGTCCTGGCAATCGAAAGGGAGGAAAAATTACCTATAAATTTCCAAAATGAAACAGTCTGGTTGTAAAGGTTTTCTTTGTGCTGAACACGATGGTGAAATCAAAATTGCGATATCTCATCCCGTTCTCAAACTGGAGCACTTTGAAGATGAATAAACGTGGTCGATTATAGAACGTAGTCTGCTCTAATATGATAAAGGTATGAGATATCTTAATTCTGACTTATCCATCGTGTTCAGCATTGAAAAATCTATAAGCTGAGAGGGGTTTGGGGAGTGGGGGAGGGGGGTTACTCAAAAATTCCCAAAATGAAACAGTCTGACAAGTGACACTTCATTTTAAAGGTTGTTTTTACGCTGAACACGATGGTGAAATCAGAATTACGATAGGTATCCTATTCCGTTGTAAATGTGGAGCACTTTGAAGATGAAGAAACGTGGTTGATACTAGAGATGCCCTTCATGGACATCATGTTCTTCAGTGAAAACATTTCACATTTCACCAGTTATTTCTTCGAAAATTCGCTCTTATGTTGCATCGCTGTGGATTTTTGAAATTGTACTTTTTTGAAAACTGCGCCTTACTTGTATTGTGACGTACAAGTAGAGGGTTTTCAGTTGACGGTAGAGAAATTCGCTATCTTTTGAGACAGCAGGTCACTATCGTGTAGTGAAAGTTGCCTTGGTATCCCGGGATTTTGGAGAATCCCTTAACCCCTGATTGCAAACTTACTTATCAGGTACTTCTATTTTATAGTGACTGTATAGTGGAATGTCGTAGTCAAGTTCAGAAGTATGGATACTCAGAATCCTACCGCTAACCCCGTACTCCCTTCTATCGCTATTACCCTCGTATTATCTTCCTCACACTCATCTCATCACTCAATCGCACTCCCTCACTCGCCACCTCTACAATTCCCTCGCACTCCCAACGCGGCGAAACCTCCCGAAACGAATTTCACTCTCGACCGAACAAATAGTCCTTCGGAATTTCTCCCACTCCTCGACATCCAACTTGCCTTTACCGTCTCGTGCACTCAATAACTTCGGTTCAAATGGCTTTGTTTACTAGATAAAGGGCTTCGAGAGATAGTCAGCCAATCTCGTTCTATTGTTCCATTCTTTCTTCTCACAGTTATTATTTTTGTAGCTTTTCTTTGAAGAGTTACAGAACAAGAACCCCAACTTGTCTCAACTTAGTCTACGTAATACCAGAAAACTTGATTATTTCTGTGCCACACTCAATATACCGCTCTATGCGATAGTATATAGATAATTGCATTTTGTATAGACAATTGTATTATTGCAAATTTTTGAAGCGGTGTGATTTGGATAATTAATTTTGTGGAAAGCCTCTGTAAAATAATAATAGAGAGGCTTTTCACAAAATTAATTACTTATCCAAATCACACCGCTTCAAAAATTTGCAACAATACAATTGTTCATAAATGAATATTATTCATATGAAAATACACGTGTACTACGTTGCTATTCTGGTGATAGAAGGGGTACAAGCTGTAGAAGGTATTTAGTTGATCATACAGCTAATCGAGGCCACGAGGACAAGGAGAAAGTTTAAAAACTTGCCAACACACAATTGAATGGGTGGCCGGAACAACGTTGTATGTCCAAAAAACTAACTTTTCAGCATGCAATAAGTAATGTACTTGATAGTGAGCAGTAAAACCATCCAATGCTAGTGTGGCGACATTCATGTAGCTACACATCAGTAAGGAAGTGCGGTACTCATCGATATTGGTAAAGTATCGGGTAAATTATTTTTTTCCAGTATCGGAAAAATGAAGGCGCGGAATTCCAGAGGCTTATTAAAACCTGATCACCTAGCCAGCCAGCCCTCTGACGTCATAGGGTCTTACGGCATAGGCTGTGACGTACTAGTTGGCCTTCTGCCAGCCGTCTGACGTCATACGCTCGTGCGTCATAGGCTCTGACGTACTAGTTGGCCTCCGGCCAGCCGTCTGACGTCATAGGCTCTGACTTACTAGTTGGCCTCCGGGCAGCCGTCTGACGTCATAGGCTCTTACGGCATAGGCTGTGACGTACTAGTTGGCCTTCTGACAGCCGTCTGACGTCATAGGCTCTTACGGCATAGGCTTTGACGTACTAGTTGGCCTCCTGCCAGTCGTCTGACGTCATACGCTCGTGCGTCACAGGCTCTGACGTAGTGGCCCTTGTGTTCGCTTGTGTTCTGACGTGATCTGAGGGAAAGGGTGAATCAAGGAAACAAATTTTTCTCGTTTCAGTTTATGTGCCAAAGCAAAGACATGAAAATGTCAAAAGAATGTCAACTCCATCCTGTTGTTGATACAGTCGACAATTAAATGCTTGCATACGAGTCTGCAACACATTGGGACATTTTATGTCTTTAAAGAAGTGATTCAAGAACCTTCGAACAATGCTACATCACCTACCCCAGTAGCGTAGTTGTTATACTTAATTGTAGGGTTCATAATAAATTTCCACCAAATTTTAAAAACGCAGTCGTGCCCCAGGGCTTTAATTATACGAAAATATTCCGACAATTGAGACCGTTGATTACCGGAGCCCTTGATGCGATAAACGGCGTGTGAACTCGCATTATAAATGTAAACTAGATTTCCCCTCGACCTCCTCACTCGCTCACCTGGGAGTGCTGGGTTGGGCTATTACGCCGCGCCTTTTGCTTCCCTCGTACGCCCTACACGGTTTTTAACCGTATTTTCCCGCCTCTTCAACGGGTTAATTACCGCACGGCCGAAGGTAGTTTCAGGTACCAGAGATCAATATGCAAAACGAAATTTCTCAGACACCGCCGTCCACATTACGAAACACCTCAATTCCAGTTACGAAGAAGGGAATCAAGAAGAATCAAGAATCAAGAATAATTTATTGGTATAAATAAGCATACAAAGTTTGTACAGGATGATTGGCGCTTATACAATACCGGCCTGACGGCCCTAAAGGTTTAACGAAAATGAGGGATGATGGAGGGTAGAGACATGGAGTGAGGATTGTGGTGGGATGATTGCGGTAAGAGAAAAATTTTCATACAAAACTCTTGACTGCAGTTACGAAGAAGGCTAAGGTTACTGGTTTACTTACTTAGTATACTTATCCCACAAATATTGTTCCCCAGTATGGACATTGGACTATTCAGATTGGTAAGGAACACTATACAGTTCCATTCGAAATGTTCGAGATACGACGTTTTCAAAAGTTTCAAAATTCAGTTTGATTAATTTAGGACAACTCTTACAGAGCAAAGTGGTGTTTACGGTTTGATTTTAATTCTATTTTCTGATTCTACGGATTTTGAAACGTAAACCTTCAATGAGGATTAAAAATTATTTTTCTTTGATGATTCCAAGGAGGGATAGTGGAAAGTTGTAATTCGAAAAATTCACAGTCATGCAGCATCGCTATAAGAGCAAATTTTCGAAGAAATAACTGGTTTTATGGAAAATGTCTCGATTTGACTTGTTTCATAACAAATGTTTTCTCTTTTTTCGCCAAATAACCCCTCAGCTTAAAGATTTTTCAACGCTGAACACGATGGTGAAGTCAGAATTGCGATATCTCATTCCGTTTTCAGATTACAGCAGATGAACCGTGAAGAACATCTCGAGTAACAACCACGTTTCTTCATCTTCAAAGTGCTCCAGTTTGAGAACGGAATAAGATATCGCAATTCTGACTTCACCGTCGTGTTCAGCGTAACAACCCCTTTAAAATGAGGTGTCATTTGTCAGACTTTTTCATGTCGGGAATTTATGGGTAATCCCCCCCCCCTCCCTTAAACTCCTCACAGCCCCCTTTTGAGTGACCCGATTCTGCTCATCTACGAACTCAGCCCTTCGATTGCGAGTTTTTATACAAATTTCCACTTTTCATATTTTCATATCAATTCTGTCGATAGTACCTATCGTCTGGAATGACCTATATCAATGTAATATTTGATGGTATAATAAAATTTATCATATAAAATTTTATATAAGGTGAATTTCCAAAAAATCACAAATTTATTATAATTTAATTTTTCGGAAATTCGAGTTTTAAAAAATTTGGACCAAGAAGAATAGCTTCCTCTTCTTTGAAAATTCGCTGAAAAGAGTATCAATTAAAAAATATACAAATACAAATGTAAGGTAGAAATAGGTGACAAATGAATAGTAAGGGATAAATAATTGAATACTATCGTGTAGAAAATGCAAGGTAAACGGACGAATTTGTGCGTCAGCATGAAATAATCGTGTTTATCTTCCGGCAATCGTTCGGTGACAAGGAAATCCGAAGAACGAGCAGGGGACGAGGGAAATTCAATATAAACGTGCGATTATGGCTGCCATTTGCATTTACCGGCAATCTTGACGGGGATCAGCGTATTTACATTAGCTCAGGGGGCTAAAGAGGCCATTTCAACTCACAAAGGCGGACATTTGTTCCACTGACAACGGGTAGCACGGGTCTAATCTAAGAGCGTCATCTAGCGAGGTTATTAGTTCATATGTCCTTACGTTGGGTCTTTATGAACTTGTGATTCGCTTCATGTACTTCGTAGTTGAATACACACGTACTTATAGAAAAACGTTGTTCTTCAATTCCTTGCACGTTCGAATTCTGGTAGAGAAAAAGATTGAACGGAAAAGCCCCTTTAGAAAGACCACCTTTCAAGCTACGATCAATGGGTCCTTAGGAGCACTACTGCCGAGGTGTTAACCTCGTTTACTGCCGTCATGACCTCACCTCGTCATTACCTTGAAATTGTTGGCTGGGTGGGTAATATTGCACAATATACTGTAACAAAATACATAGTCTTATCCACCAAGCTCAACGTCATGACTGATTGCGAGCTTCCTTTTAGGGAATTTTCGAAGAAAAGGAAACTTTTGTTCTCTGGCAGTGAACTCAGGATAGTCTGAACCGGATTTTGATATACAATTTTTTCGGGAATTCGAGTTTAAAAAAGTTCGGACTGAGAACAACAGTTTCCTTTTCTTCGAAAATTCGCTAAAAGGAAGCTTATAAGTAATCAAAATGCTTCAGTATGAGAATGGAACAAGATATCGCAATTCAAATTTCACCATTGTGTTCAGCGTTAATGAGGAGTCACTTGTCAGACTGTTTCATCATTGGAATTTACGGGCGATTACCCCCTCCACCTTCCCTAAAACTCCCTAAACCGCCCTTAGTGAGGCCCGATCCTTCCCTGGTTGATGACGAGAATGAGAATGTATTGTATTTTTGGAATTTGGACGTGATACCAACTGCTTAATTACTCCCGGTAAGCAACCAATTTTTGGGAGCCTAAGCTGGTCTGCATAAACTCTGCGTTCGACTCCTGCCAGGAAAGTGGCCCTGTTCCATTCTTTACTAACCCCTCCTTGAACTCCTTCTCTTGCCTCAAACGGTGTCTCCCTCAGTAAACTCCTCCAGCGTACCTACACCTTTGTCAAGGTAGCGTTTTGTTTGAAGAGATTCTTCCCTATCCTACTTGCCCATTCTGGTTTGAGAAGCGACAGTCTCAGTGGCCGTTCCAACGTCAGCTCAGTAGGGGTGAGGAATATTTAACGTAAACCCTTCAAATACTGTCCTATAACCTAATACCAGAAAACCTATTACCAGAAAACCCCTATTACTGGAATAACTGTTTTGAGAATTTGGGGGAAAGGCCTTTGAGGGCCTCTTTGTCGCCGGCCATTCGGGATTCCATGATAATAGGTTGGCTGGGACTATTCTACGTAAAACCAGGTAATAGGTTACGGAAAAGGAATACGTGAAAGGTGTGAAATCATAACAGTCGACAAGTTATTTGAGAGAGTATTGAGTTAGTTTCAAGTAACAGCAACTGTCTGGTTATAGGTTGTGGAATTAGGTTATTTTGGTAATAGGTTACCGGCGATTCGAGAACCTCTCCAGCGCTCAAGGCGGACTAGGTTTACAGTCGGGCGCTGGAATGGTTCCCGAATCACCGGTAACCAATTACAAAAATAACCTAATACCACAACCTATTGCCAGACGGTCGCTATTACTCGATGACCGTATTAGCCATGCCTACAGCTCAGACGTCCTCTACTATGTCAGATACCGACAAAGCCTTCTGCGTTTGACGTTCCACTACTAATAATGTTATGGTCTATTATAGTTATTATGGTCTAGTATGGTCTATAGTGTTTCGGGAGCTTATACGATAGCATTAGCACTTGTAGAATTCGTCGTTCGACCGTAATACTAGTAATATGTCGATAAATCATGACAGATATTCGACTTAGTCTATTATTAGTCTATTCGTTTTTAGGCCTTTGCTCGTTCAATGTTTCGTTTTCCATCGTTTACGCCATTGATTGGAGTGGCCCGCCCACCTTGTGATTCATTCATTATTCATTTTCTCATTACATCCAAAATAAACGCCCCATTGTGTTTATTTTTGGGACAGGCCACGCTGGGTCAGTTCAAAGGTTAATTCGAGCCCCCAAACTCCGTACGAATTCACCCGTGGGAATGGCGACAAAAAAATACCTACTGATCGACGTGAGGTCGCCAAAATGAACATTTACAGTAAATTAAGACAAATTCTAACTTAAAAAAGCCATAACGTATTATTACCCTGTTAGCCATATACAAGCATGATCAACATTAATCATAAATATGAGCTTTAGATTTTTATATTTGTAAATTTTTTAAATACCCGTACTTAGGTAGGTACCTATCTGAACCTTTTTTTATGACCTGAGAACGAATACCAGTTTGGGAACGAAATAAAATATCGCAATTCTGATCTCACCATCGTGTTCAGCGTGAAAAACCTTCAAACGAGGTGTCACTTGTCAGACTGTTTCATTTTGAGAATTTATGGATAATTTTCCCGCCCTTAAAACTCCCTTAAACCCTCCTTAGAGTGGCCCGATTCTGCCTACAAACTTAGCCTTTAGATTGCTTAGACAGATTTTTGTACAAATGTGTGTTATCTTAATTCTATCGAAAGTTATGGTCTGGAATGACACATACATAGATATATAGGTATTGTATAAATGCATGTCTGTATATTATACAAATATGTATATACTCGTACCTACATATGCGTTTTGGTGTCTTTAGGCAGTGAATTCAGGATTGTCTAACACGGATTTTGATATAAAACCTTTCGGGAGTTCTAGTTTCAAAAATTTTAGACAAAGTACATTAGCTCCCTCTTCTCCGAAAATTCGCTAAAAAAGAAGATTATTCAGATTACCACGGTTCAGGGGGTCTGCCAATCTTTTTTTGTCTTGAGGTATGTTCTTCATGCTTCAAAAGCGTTGGCTCTTCGATAGTAAAATTTAACTTTGTAACCTAATTAAACAAAGTCGATTACGAGTATGAATATTCATTCACGAAAGAAACTCTCAGTGCAGCCCACAAACTCCCGAGAGAATTTCTCACTTCTTATTAGCAGTTCGTATATCTTTCAACTTCAACAAAATAAGTAAATTTAACGTTCCTTAAAAGCGTCTTTATCCTCGATGATTCCGACTTAGAGAAAGTTTGCCAAGAACACGTTCCGGAGCAAAACCACTGAACGGAAATTATTTAATTAAACTTTGCGACCGAGTGGAAAGTCAAGTTTCAGTTGTCATCACCTGAGCGAAGCGTTGGAAGGTTTTTTCTCACTATTGTTTGTCTTTGTGGTTAGAAGTGCCACTATCGCACACTACATCGCAACTACAATACACTTTATTTCAAATATAATTGGAAATAAAATTAACCTCTTAATTGGCCTAAAACAATTTTTGTTGTAGTTGTCTCGTGAGATTTGAATGGATTTTGTGATTTGGGTATTGAATAGACGAAAATGAGCTGTTACCTCAGTTGAGTGATTGCTGACCCAATCAATTGTACAGATATACACCGACTAGCCATGAGAAAAAACCACATAATATTATTGCGATAAATGAGATCAAAGCTTTTCCACGTTTTCCTGATTCAGTAGTCACAACATGTCATTTTACAATTTATATCTTTCAGTCCGTTTTGGTGAGTGGAAATGAATGATATAATCAAACAAATTCCTCTTTCATTTCCATTTTGTTTGATATTCGCAGAATGTTTATGTCGTTGGTGGCAACAGAATATTTGTGGTGGTTAGCTGGTATCCGCCAAAATACTAACAACGGATTCCATTAGGTCAGCGTCATCGATGTCAATGTTTTCAATACATAGATATTTTCAGCATCGATGCTTCATTTGCGGCTTTATAGATTCTATCGATGTTTCTTATATCGCTCTCATCACGGTGGGGCTGATTTGTATCTTTATTTTCCAAGGTGATTTCTGCATATTTTGCTTAATCTTGCCTCTTCCGTTCTATTCAATGAGGTAGGTATGCGATATCTCCCCCGGCAATTTTTAATCAACAAATTGTTAAATACCAATTCTTAATTAATTTAATTAACGCAATAAAACAAGGCTACAAGGGACAGAGAAAATTCAGGTTGAAAGGGAATATCCCCTACTTCCAGTGAAGGCAGAATTCTCCCCTTCCTACCTAAGGCCTACCCTACAACTCCCTAGTCAATTCTCATTCTCACCATTCACACTCAAAACGGTAACCACTCGCTCTGCCAGTGGTATTACGTTGAAAATACAATGTTCTGATGTACGAGTATTATCAAGGTTCTGTGACATAGGAATTCATTTAACGCGTGTTGCACTGATGCCACTGATTCTAGGGCGTCTTTATTGATGCCTTGACACACTCTTAATCGCCATCTCAGAACGTCGATCATACTCCAGACCATGCTCAGATCGGCGCGCCTTAACAAACTAACAAGGGCTATGTATCCAAAAAAGATCTAACCGTTCACACATTCACTAGGGACTTTCTCCAAAAATTACATACTCTCGATAGCAAAACTAGGAGTCAGAACTTGATATGTTTGGAATCATTTAGACGTTTGTACGAGTATATTATACTAAGTCTTGTACAAACAACTAAGGTAAATGCGCCAAAAGCTGACTCCTTAAGGAGATTTTCTGCTTAAAGGCAGATTTTGGGCTGTTTTACTGAGTTTTTCAAACTTTTTTTTCCAGATTCTCACATTTCAACATTTTCAGCGTCTATTAAACTTTTCAGACTGCACAAAAACAACTCCTAATCATTTTTAATGAATTTACTAAAATGTTACCACTTTTTCCCTAAAGCCCTCTTGGAGTGGTCTGCTCCTAAAGCTGACCCTCGAAGACCGTAAACCTGACCCCTTAACCTAAAGCTGACCCACTCACAGTCCAAATCCTGACTCCCTCTTTAGGTAAATGAATTAAACTCATTAAAACGTCATTGTTTTTATTTCAGTCTTATAATTTATTTTCCACATGCTGAGGAAGCAGTCAAATGACTTGAAAGATTTCAATAACATTCATTCAAGTACCTCTTAATGATACCACAGCCGTCACAATCACGGAGTAAGCACAAAAATACTGAATCAATTTGATACTGAAATGAATTCAGCATCACTTTTCATGAACTCGTCCAGTACAAAAATAAGAAGTCTCCATTAAATAAAACATTTAAATGATCACAAGTTATTCCAATTTTTGAGAATCTAACAGTTTGTAACTACCTATATTATAAATGACAGATACATATGTATATTATACAAATATAGCTGTTTCGATCGTCAAATACTGTTAGAAAACTCCTCAAAAAGCTACAAGTTTTGAACTTTTCGTGTCCGAGCCACTGATCGGCCCACAGCGGCAGCAGGGAGCACAAACCAAGAGGCTGAGGGCACTCTGTGCAAACTGCGGTAAAGAGTGGTAGGAGGCCCTGGTAGATCAAAGGGCGTGCGGTCAAAGGTGAAGAGAGAGCTTTCGTTATAGGAAGAAGGCGTCTGGGGGCGGTGGCGGTGGCGGAGGTTATTGACCGGCCTGGGAGGCGGCTGGATGCCTGGGGGCGGCGGATCCCTGGGAGCTTAAAATACCAGTGAGTGTGTGCTTAAAATACCCCCTTCCCACTTTTTATCGTTCCCTGACCTGCTCACTATGTCTCTCACAAATGGAATTAATATCCTCGTGTTTCAGATACATTTCCCTTATAAAATTGAGTTGTGGTAAATGGTCTGGAAATCGCTGTTTTTCTCAGTTATTGAATAACATTTTCCCGGAGCAATAGAACCTCGTTTTGGCAAAGGGAGAGCTACTCGACGGTGAAACTATTTTTGATATTCAGAACATAATGAAGTCTTCTTTTGGAAGAAAGTGATGAGGGACACACGTCAAGGGATGGAGAGTTACAAGTTACACGTGGACGACACACGGATTTGACCTCCATGTTTCATCTCTTGAAGGGTGCTGTCACCCACGTGAGTAAGATGGACCTTTGTTTTCTCCTACATACCGACGTCTTTGGGTTGAAACTGGCGAAGTGGAACTTGGTAATTTTTAATGTTATTTGTTATTCTGGTGTATAATTTTCTTTATTTCAGGAGAAAAAAACTCCAGTTATCCAGCTATAAGAGCAAATTTTCGAAGAAATAACCGGCTTTATGTCAAATGTCTCCGTTTTCCAGGTTTTATACCAAATTTTCTCTCCTTTTTTCGCCGAGTAACACCTCAGTTTATTGATGTTTCAACGGTAAACACGATGTTGAAGTCGTTTCTTCATCTTCAAAGTGCTCCAGTTACAGAACGGAAAAAGATATCACAATTCTGACTTTACCAACGTGTTCAGCGTAAAAAATCCTTTACAACAGGTACCTTCGTCCGACAGTTTCATTTTTGGAATCTACGAGTACTTTTTTCCCCCTAAATCTCGGAAAAACTGAGGTGTTACTCGGCAAAAAAAAAGGAGACAAAAATTGTTATAAAACCAGTAAAATGGAGACATTCTACATAAAATCAGATATTTCTTCGAATGTTCGCTCTTATAGCCATTTATAATTTTACTTCCAAGAGGAAATTTGTTACCCTCTCCTAAGATTTATGCAGAAAAACGAGCTGAACGTTCGAAAAAATGCATGGTACAAATTAATTGTGGTAGTCATCAAACGGTGTACAAAAAGAGACATCCACTCCTGCTTTTCCGTCAGCCATTCCATTTTGAAGGGCTCTATGTACATAAATGTGATCTGTTGTTGTTGTTGTTGTCGCTTCTTGTGTTCAGGCGGGAGACCATATGGGACCAAGAGCGGTATGAGTTACTGTGAGTTTTTTTCCTCTCAAGATACACTCGAATGAACTAAAGGCAGTCATGTCTGCAGTGTTCTCTCCCATAGACATCAATCAATGAGTCCTCCCCACCCACCTCTGATCTCTTGTCATCGCTAAAATCCATCCTTCTTCGATATTTATAGCTCTCCGTTCCCTGTTGTTCTCAAATGTGCTGACGCGCCCTTTTCCACAACACTTTCGCGATGTGCGGGAAACAACACCATTTTTATCTGATTCCCATTTCGGCCTCTGGAGTATAGCAAACGAATTCGTTCATAACGGTTTTGTTACTATCTCTAAAAACGCCCTCCGTTACATTGATCGAAAATGAAGCTGTTCATGGCAAACCATTTCGTTACTTTATAATCAATTCAGAACTTGAATGAGCTTGCTGCCACGTCTTCTTTTTCACTATTATGGCCACATCATCAGCGAATGCTACAAATCTACCTCCAGTGTTTATTAAAAATAGGTAGTATATGTGTATGAGGAATAAGATTGGGCCAAGAACTGACCCTTGAGGGACTCCTTAATTTATTGGTTCCATGGTACTTTTTCCATCCTGAAATCTAACAAATTGCTGCCTGTCTGATAGATATGAGGTGAACCACCTAATGGCCACCTCATCGAGTCCCATCTACCTGAGTTGGAGAATTAACCTGCAAGTTTTAATAAAATCAAACGCCTTAGTTAAATCAATAAATATTCCTATAATCTGGTTGTTGTTATGTAAACCGTTTGGTATTTCTGTCCCTACATCCGATAGGGCGTCTTGGGTGCTCATATTTTGTCTGAATCCATATTGCGAGGATGACAGAAGATTATTTGTTTCCAGGTACTCTACTAATTGTGATTTAACTATTTTTTCCAGAATGTTTGCGAAGTTTGAGAGTAGTGAGATTGGCCGGGTGTTATTAGCAGACTGTGATATCCATCCCAACCCAGTCCTGTTCCACCCTTAATTGATAAAATTGCTTTGTATAAATCTTCTTCAGCAGTTGCGCGAAGGCTCATTTTTATCTTAACGGCACCAGGTAAAGGTTATAATTAGTAAATTTTGAATTTAGTTCTTTGCCCACCGATGTAAAGTGTTCATTCAGCTTATTCGCTATTTTTCTGGATCATTGATTTCGCCACCATCATAAATTAGTTTTTTTTATTAATATGGTGTCATGCCCAGTTTTTCCTAACGCTAAATTGCTAAAATTGCTAAATGCTTTAATGTGTGACCACCATCTCGTCGGCCGCCGTAACATACATCATGAGAATTCCTCCGTTCGAAATCGTTTGTTAAACAATTCGGTTCCTATTCGAGACGCACTGGGCAGAACGAGCGGCAACTTGACTCGAGAAGGTACGAAGATCATTTAAACGCCTAACCCTCGGCCGCACAAATAGACCCGTAATAGCCGAGAAAGGAAGCTTCCAGGGTTGGGGGAAGGACGAGAATTATAGTTTTAGGCCACCACGCTCTCTTCTCATGCGGTCGTGCGAGTTACGTATATGGGACGTACAAGGCGATCGCGAGGAGGGAGGAGAGAATTGAATTTATGACTCCGCGAACCGGCCCTTTACCCTTTCTCACGGGGTTACTGCTGTAGACAATTTATGGCGGTAGTTACTTTCGGTAGGTATTCCAAAACATCTATTTATATATAAAACGGAAATTTACTGTTCTGACTTCTATAAACGTCTTGAATATTAGTAGGAAGACTTTACTCCAGCTCTGCATTGCCTAGTGAGTGTACATTTGGCTTGGTGGCTTGTCGTAGCTCGGTTCATACAGAAGTCGAGGACAGACGCCAGCGTCCCCTTTACTTCCCCACAACTAAAGGAATATTAAAATCTTAAAGAGTTCAAAACTAGAATGGAGAATTGGGTTCGAAATGAAACTTTCGGACGAATTTGGTTCAAAAGATTCCGAAGAGCAGGACCAAGTGATGTTATTAAGAGATATTAAGTATTTATGCTTATGACATATTACGTAGTTTGCCCACCAAGGCTTAAGTTGCTACGAACGTGTGTCCCCTGGCGGAGTCTTTGTCAATAAAATGACATTTATTTGATAACCGTATGGTACATCAGGACTCAGGATGTACATTTACATGCCATAACTTGTGTTGTACGTGACAATCGGATTTAACCTTAATCCTATTATTTACTCTTATAATTTTATTTAGAAATTTACAAATTACACAGGCCCACAAAAAAAGTGGTCTGTTCTTTTGACGAGACCCACCTATTCTTATGTATTTTTCGAAGCTGTACTCAAAATATGGGGCCCCAGTCGATTTTGGCTACATAATCTCGAAAAACACCAAAAAATCCCATTTTTTCATAGTTTTTTGATGTTTGAGAAGAAACAAAGGTTATAGGCTAAAATAAATAAATAAATAAATAAATAAAAAATAAATTTATGTAAAACAAAAGGGATTAAAGCCATATCATGTTATGTTTTACTTTCATATTTTTTTGTATCTTTTGTTGTATTGTAAATTGCCAAATAAATACATGAAATGAACGAAGTGTTCACTCAAGCTGAATAAACCATCCACATCAAAAATCTTTTTTTTAAATATCCTTCAAGTTGTGTGTATTTTTGGCTCTGACGTACGTTAGACCTTATTTGAGTGGGTACAAAGGAAATACAAAGGGGTACCAAAAGGCCTCTTCCCCACAATGGTTTAGGAGAAGTACTGGGAACGACCCCCTACGATAATGTTTACTTCCTTTGTCGCAGGAAGCTTCAAACGATGGGTGAGATGTTTGAATGAAATAAGTACCTTCATTAAAACCAAATTAATTGGGAAGCAATGTGTGTGTGTAACTCATTTAATGACCGATGATAATGTTATTGTAAATTGTTACGAAGGTGCTTATATTTTAGGTAAGTATGGTGTTCTGTTTTGATTGCACTCTTCACATTATTTTAGTCATTCCATGAGGAATTTAATAATTAATAATTTAATTTTTGAATAGCAAAGGAAAGTGTGAGCAACACCCACTTCGTGATTTGGGAGTTGACTACTTTTGCTCTCTCACGTTCCTGATTGAAAATCAATGGATATTGGAGGCTCCCATGAGGCTGCAAACCCAATCGGCTCTATTTATAAATTAAATCCGACGACAAATGACATTGGTAGTGGGATTAGTGTTAAACGGCTTTTCGAGTAACGTCGTTGTAGTAGCTGTTGTTCGTATTAAGCGTTGATTCGTATGGGTTTCCACCCCATTAGCAGCAGAAGGACGGGAGTAGGTGAAGTTGGCCGCCTCCCAAATCCCTCTCCGATCCTCAGCCGTTAGTTACAAATGACTGTGTTCAGGACACTTGAGCTTCCAACACGTAGCGGAGGCGATTTTCCGCTTATTGGAACCTACCGGCACCGTTGCCTCTATATCCTGTAACCAGCCTCTATATCCTGCCACCTTCCTCCATATCCCATAACCTGCTTCTCCTATATATCCTTGCCTACCGCGTCTTCTCCATCTTGACAATGTATTAGCATTACATCCGTACAACATCATATTTTTTAGCGTTATCCATCTGTTTCACGGTCCGTTTCCTAAACTAGGACAAAATGACCATCCGTCATCATGACCTACGGAGAGAACTTTTGAAGTAACCCACAAAATTGTAAGCTGACCGACCAGTACCAAATTTTTCTTATTTTCCAAAACACCAACTAGAAATAGATTGATAATTTAAGATGTAGATCTAACATCACAAAATCCATGCAGAACAGTTCCAAGCAAGTATTTTTTGATGGGCGTCAACGCTAGGCCTATAGGGCCAGTATCAACGCCGTTGCGCCGCTTCTTGATGCCGCCGAGGCGCCATATGCTACCCAGTAAATTCTGGCGTCCTACTTCACACTCAAAGTAAAATTTTACCCACCTGGAGTTTAGCAAAATCTTTTCTTTTGTGACATTTTTGGAGACATTTTGAGTTTTTTCATGGATATTGCAGGTTTATAATATATTATATTTTATACACTTATCGAAGAACTTGATTGAATCTAGGGTCGGATATAGGAGGCCTGACGACGGATTTATAAGAAAATCACGTTTTAAACGTTTTAGAATGGTGTAGGTGTCAATAAAGACCAAGTACCTACATTGTGGGTGTTGAAAAAACCAAAAACAAAAATGAGTTTGGTGACCAGCCACACGAAACTTGCTGACGATTACTAAAATCCTCATTGAAATCGCAGTTTCGTCCGTGAATATCGTTATTGAATTAATACAGCTACGTGGCATGATCGTAGTTGCAATGTGAACCTTGAATGGCCCAAATGGGCTACATCCCACCTGCCCATTCACAGTTTCGTATCTGACGCTCCCAAGTGTTATCGGATCGAGGTCAAATCAATAGCGGTACCCCGCTCCAGATCTAATGAGATTTCGGTATCAAAACAACTACGTGCTCATTCATGTCCCTTTTCACCTTTCGGGGAAACTGGAAGTTTCTACAGTTATGTTTGAGAGATTGGAGGCGAAGGGCAGTCAAAAGCTCGTAACATTCTTCATTGGATTTCACAGGGTTGTTGAGCTCAAACTACGCTGGTTCAACTACAACTTTTATCTCTTGGATATTTCGCTGGATATTTCCAAACTTTTGGAAATTGGACCCCCCCCCCCCCCCACGGCTTGCTCACAGTCGAAAACGCTGGGATGACCAACGATACGGTCCAACTGTTGACCCTTTTGCTCAGTGAAGCTGAAATTGCTAGGGGCTTTAGATGTCGTGTGTCGAACTACCCAGAAAACCACTCCATTACCTCTTACCCCTGTTCCTGGGTGTCGTCACGCGTTCCGGAACGCCTATTTCTATCTCTCTGCATTTCTCCCTCAATTTTCCAACAACGGTGGCGCGCAGTGGGGCAAAATAACAACATTTCTGCTTAGAACTCTAAATGGTGACAGTTCGAACGAATTCGTTAAATCAACAAAAATAGTTCTTTCCAGTAGAAGGTATTAATAGCTCGGCCTTAATATCTGACTTCTGATCGATAACGGTGACAATATAGAAACTGTACCAGCAAGAACTGTGATCAAACTACCTCGTGGCGGCTTTCTGTGTAAAAGGAAAAGACAAACACTCGAGGTTTTGGATTCTTCAACACCATTGCTTGATATGCAAACACTCCTGGCGGGCTTGTAGCGGACGGGCAAAGAATGATTTTTTCCCCCGACAATAAACAGGACGTGAACGCAAACAACGTGACAACGTGTCCTCTTGTTGGTGGGATTAAATCATCAGTTTGCCCCGTTGTTTCGCTATTAAACCAACCCCCCCCCCCCTCGTTTAGACTGACTGTAATAAAGAGACGTTGTGAACCGAAAACGTGTTTCGTAGGACTGAAAGGCCTACTGTTAGTCAGTGGCTTCGTGAAAAGAATCAGTTCTACTGTCGAAAGCTCACGCAGTAAGCCCTTATGAGTGGCTTTGCTGTCACTTTGAAATACGTACTTAGCCGAAGACAAAGGCCTAACATTGTGGATTATGATACCATACGCGTATTTTTAACTGGCAAACGAGGCACGTACGTTCACAAAATCATTTTTCAAATGACTAACATAAACCGTGCTAAGTATGTGCTGTGCAATACACGGGCTATTCAACTTGTATGTTATGAAGCTCGAAAATCGAACCAGCATCCTAAAAACCATAAAAGCAATACAGAACACGTCCTTTCTGGTCAGGGGGCAATACGTATAGTACATCCACTTATATGTACTTCTATAGAAGTACGATATATTGAACTTTGTTTTTGGGGAATATGTATTTCTATAGAAGTACTGGACTGGACTTTCCAATAATGGGTATTATCGGCTTACTGTAGCGCAGTGGGGTGAATTCTGAGGTCCCCACCAGTCTCGAAACCACCAAACGAATTTACGCATTTTGGCAATTTTTCTTCACTACAAAACTCAAATTTGGACCATGTTTTGTAATTAGAATTAGCTGTGAGGGGCATCATTGATTCGTAGTACGTTACTAGTAATAACTATAGTTATATTTTTGAGAACACTGCAAAATTCAATACAATCCAACCTTCAAGGGTCGAAAATTTTCGACTCGTTACCATAAATGTTATTGTTCTCATTTCCATCAAAATCAAGTGATTCTGAAAATATACCTTCGTAGGTGCACGGATTCGTCTTGTAATTGAGACCCAACATCGTCGCTGTCAACAACACAAAACCTCGATGTTTACGTTGCTTTGCTCGTGTATATCCCGGTGAGGTCAATAGACGGAAAATGGTAGCAATACCACTGATACTGTTGACATTTCACTGTTATTGCTCTCGATAACGGGCCCCGAACGGGTCGACGTCTTTAAATCAACATTTTGCCTGTCTCACGTCCTCGCGTTCCACCGCTTTCCCCAACGTTGTCATTTACTGCTACCGTGTACCTAGAGACTGAAAAAAAAAAAAATGTTTGTTGAGGTTTGGTGTGGTGGTATAGTCTGTATTGACCCTCACTTCATCAATAAGACGTTTTTTCAAACGTCACATCCTCGGAATTCAAAATAAAATTTTGAATGGTGATAGAAATTGTGAATTCTCATTCAAATGAGATATGGAGGTATTGGAACACCACGAATTTAAGCAGGTATTACAATAACGTATAATTATGCAGTATTAAACTCCCACGACCTGTAAATAATTTAAATTATTCCGATTCATGGTTCATTTGTAAATTGACCGGTTACCGAACGACTGGTTCGAGCGAAACCTGTTGGTTTCAGCTAAATAACATATTCGGTTCAAGTAATCCATTTAAATACGACCCAGGCCAGGGTTGTTTTTCCTACCTTTTGAATCCCTCGGAGAACCTCTCTTCTCATCAATCGCCATATTCGTCGCTAGTAAAACTTCTCGGATAAAATGATGAAATAAAAACTTCTACAGTAAAACTCGAGGAGAGTATAAAAAAAAGAACATTTTTTTCCTTCTGTGGCGTATAGGGAGGTGGGTATAATATATTACGTGAACCGTGAATTCGAAGAGTTTTTACCTTTTCTGAACTCGCCGTAATTCTGTCCTCGGTTGAAAATCAAAAGAGTTTTCTCGCATCTCAAGGGAGAAAAATAGAAAACTCCACCGTCACGGATGTGGACTCCATCAATACCCATTGGAAGTCGAACTGTACCATTGATTATATTGGCTGTTTTCATCAGCAATATTAAGATAAGAAGAGCGAAACTCCAAGAACGATTCTTTAACTGATTCCCTAAAATTGTTGATTTTTAATATATTTTTATTATTGACGTACTTTTTAAGCCAAATATGCGCGAGATGGGTATCATAATTGATCGTGGTGAGGTCTTGATAAGTAGAGGCTATTGCTATCATTCCAACGCTTTTTTGGCCTTCGAGCTCTACGTCACCTGTAACGAGTATATCCATCTCATTTTGATTAAATTTTGATTGGTCGGGATCATCATGAACTGCAGGGTTAAAGAATCAATTGACTCGGCTTTATCCCTTAAAAATGGGTTGACTCACCATATTTCATATATTTATTATGTATAATAAAGTGGGTGCGGTGAGTGGAAATCCATCTCCAGAAATAAAAGCCGTTTTTTCCTCCTTTATTTCTCTCTCCTTTAAGTCTCTTCATTTCTGAATATAATTCCATAATATATTTCCAATATAGTTTTTAATGAAAAATGTATGTTGGTTGATTGTATAATGAATTATGTAGTGTATTCTATTGTATTTTGGTCACCAGCTGGCGTATTGATCCCTCATAGTCTGCTTTGCATGTAAATTAGTCGATTAGTGCTGAAACGACAGGTGCGATACATCCTACCCAGAGACGGTCAATTTCAGCATAGTTACGTTCAAACTTCGGTTTTGGTTTTGATACAGTGTCACGAAAGAGACAGCGGACACTTTCACATTTGGGTTTTCGAAACGCTTACGAGTATCGGTCTAATTCATTGTTTCCCTTCCACCGGCGTTTTTGCACGTCGAGGATTTGCGTTATTGCTCGACCGAGTAATAAATTTAAAGATGGCGTTCCTCGATCTGGAAAAAAACACCCTCCATTTCCGACCCTGCGATTCTAAAAGTCGTTTGCTACAGTGGGCGCTATCGAACATCTTTCACCTTGAGTCAGACCCTTTTTTGTGCCCTTTTTTATACGTCTAACTCATTTTTCACTCTACAGTGCTCCTCGTGTGCTGATATGACAATGATGAGGGCTGCCTTGTACTTGTACATTTCCCCGCCTTCGTATCCCGCATCGACGGCCGCTACGGGCAATTTTTCTCTTCCACTCGTGACCTTAACAGGTCTGATTGCCCTACGGTAAAATAATCGATTACGGCGTTTCAATGTGATCTCATTGGCCTATTACTGCAGTAAGCATCATTAGCCAACAACCCGTTTATCCGAGCGTACACGGGCTCCCATTATAACGCTGTATACTTCCAGATCTCTTCTACATTATTGGATGGATTTTTCCCACTTCATGCTTTTCTACGTTCTACTGGAGGTATAACCAACACAGCATTAAATATTAACGCATAAATATTATACATATCAAACCACTGCATATTTAAAATTACTGCATATGGTGAGCAAACATGGAATAGGGAACGCCAGTGTGTCAGAGAATAATTCTTTGACGGTCAAAAGTCGAAAATTGGTGACTGAACACATGTAAAACGAGTGATTTCAAGCGAGAAAATTTTGTTCAACTACCAGAACGGACTGAAGAATAGCGAATTTGAACTTTTCCCACTCAACCCGGACAGGGTTGTTGATAGTTGTGGCTGATAGGGGCGGGCATGCACTGCTTTCGGGAACCAATCAGAGAGCGGTTTACAGAGCCGGTCTCAGTACTGCTCTCTGATTGGCCTGGGAGGTAGATGACGTACATTGATGCCCTCTTCTCGCTCAATATGACTTCAAACCTCTCCAGAAAAATAAGTAGGTACCTACTTCCTTTAAAAATTTTTCACCACTATCTTAATTATTGTGAAGGTAAGTTCTTCTCAGGAGGAAAATAAGAAAAAATCACTGACATTCCCTATTGAAACGACGATTCAAATATAATATGGATATTTTACGAAAACAGAAAATTGAAGTTAACCTATTATCTTTCATCCTCACTTTTATCTCATCCTCGATCATGCAGTATCCTTTATTTAGTTCAATTTTGTATTTCGATTTACACTACAATCCCTACAATCTGAGTCTAAGAATCAAAGTGATTTTCATCGTTTGTTTCGGTTGGGACCATCAAAAGACTTCTTTGTGCTCCCCGAAGGATAGGAAAGAGCCCAAACGACCCGCAACTAACCGTAACTAATGATCTAAAAAACCTCAGTGACATTTCTTCCTCGTAAATATTCGTTACGGGGGAGTGAGGACTCAACCGGCTCCCTCCGCCCTGACGATTCATGCTTTTTCATGTTTCTTTTTTCATTCGAGCATCCCCTTCCGTTCCTTGTTAAGGGGGCAGGCGTTATTAATGGATTGTTAAACTCGAGGAAAATTCCTTTAAGCGTATTTAATAAGATAAACGAAGACAGATGAGAGGCCTTTGGGGGATTCACGAGTCGGGAAACAGTTCTCGGAGAGAGAAATATTTGGTAATATTCTCTGGAATTGAATTGGGCGGATGTTACGAATTGAAATACTTAGTGATGGAGTG
The DNA here is from genome assembly GCA_963920205.1 of Stenodema calcarata. NCBI lineage: Eukaryota > Metazoa > Arthropoda > Insecta > Hemiptera > Miridae > Stenodema > Stenodema calcarata. The sequence goes on along the minus strand of OY986061.1, from coordinate 15,810,163 downwards.
AGAGCAGTACATGTCCTTTGTAGGAGTTATCTACGAGTACATTTCTGCAAAATTAGAGATAGTAAATCTAATGGCATGCTGAGGCGATGAATTCTTCCGGTTGATATCCTCTCTGTTAAGATAAGCTGCAAATATAATGTTATTAGAGATATCGTTGCTGCTTTCAAGGCAAATATCAAAAGTCTAAACTATCAACATGAAGACGCGCTATTCCGATTTCTGTTACCCGCTCTTCTAGAGACGATCCAAATTTGCATTTTCCAGCTAATTAGAGGTCGTTGATAAATTTCTAAACTCCTGTTTTCGCCATTTTTCGCATGGAAAATGTTTCACGATCTGTTGTGACGGTGTACCTACTGTTTGTTATAGAATTTATTGATGACTCTAATTAATTCGCTGTATTTGATTTCTGTTACCGTAGTAGGCTTAAAATAGTCGACTAACATTTTGAAAGCTTGATTCCGTACTTTCGTAAGTAGTAAATCTCGCCGATCTTCCTCTTCCATAATTCTGGTTAATTTCAATTCCAACTCAAAATACGGCAGGTAATATTACCACGTTTGCATGTCTGGGTCGAATTGCCTTATATCGATCTTTATCCTGTCCTGATTTGATCTATTTGGTTTTACATCTCCAGCGCCCTGCTCTAGTGGTACATCCTCTTGACGAGTGTCTTCTTGTGGTCATATTTATCCCATCCTCGTCGCCAATGAAATAACTCACAAAAGTATGGTGAACAAACACATCAACATTGGTTTAAGAATGATGTGTTTTTCGTATTTTACCAACCTTGTAAATGAACTTGTAACTATAACTAATGATGTAACATTCACAGGTTTCTAAGTTGCGTGGTGACTTAACAGAAGCTCACGTCACTATAGCCCAAACGGCCTAGTTACAGTAATCCCAACAGACGACGTCGTAGAATGCGATGGGGCACCTTCACCTTCTACCTCTTCTAACTTCTACACCTTCTACACCTTCTAACTCAAACATAGAGTCTGTGGTAGCTCACCTTGACGATTTTAAGGAAATCATCAAGGGAAACTTGTTTGACATTATCGCTCTTTCAGAGACATTCCTAAAACCGAACATCTCATCAGCTTCAATCGAAATACCAGGATATGAATGGGTGCGCAATGACAGAACAGGAGTAGCTCGAGGGGGAGTAGCATTGTTAATTCGATCTAATATAAAATTCAAAATCCTTTCAAAATCATTCTCGCAATATTCAAAGAGCCCAGAATTCATCATTGGTGAGGTAGGTACAGGAATGCACAAAATCGTTGTTGGCGTTGTATACAGACCCCCAAAAATCGGAAAAATAGATCAAGTATTCGAAATAATAACTAAACTAGCAGCTACGCACCAACACATACTGATAATGGGCGATTTCAATACCGACATGAATTCTGAGTCATCTTACAAAAAGCAACTCACTAGACTGATAGGGACCAGTAACCTCGAATATCTCCCGCTAAACGCTACTCACCATACTCCACACTCCAGTTCATTAATAGATCTAATCCTAACTAACAATAAAAATTTAATAAAAAAATTTGGTCAAACAGCTGCCCCAGGACTCTCAAAGCATGACTTAATTTATTGCGCCATAAACTTGAAGCCTCCTAAAACAGAGAGATCCACAGTACTGGTAAGGGATAAAAGCAAGTTTAATAAAAAACAATTCGAAAAAGATGCTAAAAAAATTGACTGGAATGTAATATTTAATGAACAGTGTATCAATGAAAAGATTAAAATATTCAACAAATTAATTCTCGAATTGTATAATACTCATTGCCCAATGAGAGAAATTAAACCAAAGCATCTCCCAGCACCCTGGATAACGCCTTATATTCGTAGCCTTATGGATATACGTGACAAAATATACAAGCAATGGGTAAAAACTAAATGCAACGGAACTCACAACAAATACAAACAAATACGAAATCAGGTCAAACAAAAGCTACGTAACGGGAAAGTACAATATTTCAAAGATTTATTCAAATGCAACAAAAGTCCACGAGATTTTTGGAAAATAATAAAAAATTATGGTATAAATAAGGATAAAACAAAAACAAATAGAGTAATTCCTGTTGACGTCAATGATTTAAACCAGTTTTTCTGTCGTGATGCTTATACAATCAATACTGAACAAGCAGTGAGATATTATAATAATTTAAAAAATATAACGGGTAACAAATTTGAAATAAAAGCAATTTCCGAAGAAATCGTGAGAAAGAATTTAATGGCAATTAAATCGGAATCTGTCGGAGTTGATGAGATCCCCGTTAACATCCTGCAATCGCTAGCTGAAGTGGTGGTGCCAGTGCTTACTCATATATTTCAAGCCTCCATATCACTGGGAATTTACCCGGATATATGGAAGAAATCCATAGTCACCCCACTTAGGAAAAACGAGAATCCAACAGAATGTTCAGACTTCAGAGCTATCAATATTTTATGCGCCACAGGTAAGATATTAGATAGAATCGTGCATAATGAGCTGAATGAATTTCTGACCTATAACTCTATCATTAACAGCAGACAGTCTGCTTATAGAGCGGGGTATAGCACTGAGACAGCACTGGTTGCACTCTTGGACGACATTAGGAAGGGTATGGATGAGCGGAAAGTGACCATACTGGCCGCCATAGACTTTTCCCGCGCCTACGACATGGTCCGCCACGACATACTGGTCGCCATTTTAGGTGCATCAGGCATTTCGGATCGGACAGTGATGTGGTTCCGGTCATATCTGACCGGAAGAAAGCAGTGCGTCAAAGGTCCTCAAGGGGAATTGTCTGGGTGGCAGAGTGTGGCTGCAGGGACTCCGCAGGGCTCGGTGCTGTCAGCAACGCTCTTTTTGCTCTATATAAATTCTTTAACAAGGAGATTTGTGTTTTGTCAGCACATCGGCTATGCGGACGACCTCCAAATATACCTCTCAAGTGACCCAAAAGACGTACATCAAGCAGTCCAAAAAATAAATGCAGACATAGAGCAGCTAGAGTCATGGTGTAGTGTGCACGGCATGGCGGTAAATCCAGTGAAAAGCAAGTCCCTCCTTTTTGGGTATAAAGCGCACCTGGATAAGGTAGATATGAGCACAGTCCCTGGAGTCATGATTGGGGGAGTGATGTTGGAGTACCAGCAAGTTTTTAGGAACTTGGGAGTCCTGTTGCAGAGTACCCTCTCCTGGGACAAACAAACTCAGCATGTGTGTGGGAAAATGTATAAGGGGTTATATCAACTCCGAAGGATGGCGATTGACTTCCCACAACATGTTCGCCAACAGCTCGTACAATCCCTTCTGATACCCAATTTGGATTACGCTGTCTTGGCGCACTGCGACATGAATTCTGAGCAAATCGAACAGATCCAAAAGTCTCAAAATGCCGCGGTTCGATTTGTGTTCAGATTATCGCTGGATCAACATGTAACACCTTACTACAAGAAGTTACAAATGTTGAAATACAGTGATCGAAAAAAACTGGCGTTGGCCACTATGATTTTTAAAATTCTAAAATTCCGAACCCCCGTATATCTCTACGAGAAGCTGAAGTTTATGCAACATATCCATAGTAGGGACACGAGAAATGCTGTCAGTATGTTACAAGTCCCATTGCACAGAACCTCATTATACAACAAGTCATTTGCAGTGCAAGGTGTGCGATTGTACAATGAAAATAGGGAATTGTTTGACATTGAAATGACTGTAAGAAGTTTTAAAAATAAGTTTAAAAAGCAATTATTAGAAGCTTACGAAGGGTGATTTATTAATACGAAGAGTAAAAATATTTATTGTTTACAGAAAAGTTCTAGTTGTATCTGTTGTAAATGTTTGTTTGGAAGAATTTGATTTTAAGAATTGATTTGATATTTAAGCAGAAGATAGTAAAATATTTCAGTTGTTGTATGAAAAAAAAAAAAATAATAAATAGATATAAAAAATTAATTTGGATATAATAAGTAAATAATATAAGAAAAAAAAAGTATAAATAAGAAGATGGAAGTAGAATAAGGAAGTTACAATAAGAAAAATAGATATATTAAATAAATAATGAAATAACGATTGTATTACGAGGAATTGTAAATATTGTAGCCAGGGGAGGAGTAAGAGAGGGCCACTTGGCCCTATCCTACCCCTGGTGGTTAAATAAAACGCTTAATCAATCAATCAATCAATCAATCAATCTTTCACTTACATTTAAGAACGAGGACAGTGAAGACGGAGTTGGGACCTGATCTCTCCCCTTTCGGCAGTCTCCCTTGTTCCTATAGTCCAATTCGTCACTCCGGTCAAGTGGCCGCTTCTTTTCCTTCTATTGATCTTTTCTCTCCAGGCTACGCTCTCATTTCTTCCGCCCACTCCTGTAGAAAACTACTCCCGGGCACCTTACCACGGTACATCCACAATCGGCCAAATACATTTCCAATTTTTATTAACTATGAAATTCATCTTGTCTGAGCGAATTTTGGTTTCAATTCCACAATTTTCAATAAAAGAACAAAAAAAGAGGAGAACCTGGAGTGTTTAAATAATTTTCCTCGCCTTGGCTCACAAAAATCAGCAAGGCATACAGATACAGCAGTCCATCAGTGACCCAGCGTCCAGTTATGATCATCCACAGCGAACCTTCCCCAACAAGAAATTAAAGTCAAATAAGCAGCCATTTTACTGATGCTTTACGTCCCACTGCGTCCAATCCCCCTAGTCGTTATTTATAGAAGACACAACTTCAAAAGGTCAAGAGCAGCCGGATCTCTTTCAAACTTGAATTGTTTTCCGCTCCAGCTCTCACGGGAGATCGCTCGTTCCACTTTTAGCGTTTTCGTTGAATCGGAAGGAAACACAAGTTAGAGCCAAAGACAACTAGAAACGATGACAGGAAGTTTGTTTCGAGGAGGTTCATCGTCAATCTTAAAGTTGAACCCTAGAACACTCGTTAAGACTCGTTGGTCGTTATGAGACTATTTTTGATACCCTGGGTATCCCTTTGGTTCCTTTGGTGTGATGCCCTCTTGTATGTTATGTGTATGACCGATTTCACACCATCCGGTTTTTCATACTATTCTGCATGACGGTGTTATCTTTTTGCAGCGTGGATCTCAATCTGGTTTGAAGCTCATTAAAATTATTTACAGTTACAGTGCCGCAAAAGTTCCCAAATCGTTCCACCTTGCTATAAGAGGGTAAACCACAGTTTTCATTCCCTTTTTCTGCTTCCTTCTTCGGCGGTTAAGCCACACAGCGAGGAGAGTTGTGGTTGTGGGATATTGTGGTTTGCACAGAACTAAATGGCATGGCGTCAGGGAGTGGAAAAACGGACGGCGAAACCGGATGGACCCGGATGACTTTTTTCTCATCAGGTTTGCCGCACGGATATAACCGGATGGTGTGAAAGGGCCTGAGAGTTCAAAAGTACGAAATGGATACGAAACAAACTGCAGAATGTTGGCAGGGTTGATGTTCTCCTCCCGGATCATAGTAACAGTATAGTACATTCAAGAGCTCATATTCAATTTCCTCGACTCGTTATTAAGATCTCCATTATTATAAATCACACTTCCACACGTCATGACCTTCCAATGCCATCAGCTTCAATCCATCACGTCAACCTTAGAAATGCATCGGCTCATCATTGGAATTCCTTCAAGAAATATATGAGAATTCCAGAGCGCTTTCAAAACTTCAATGGGAAGGGTTGAATAGATATGGTAAAACCTACCATCTGGTGGAATGTATTCCCAATACAACACATCCCAAATCAATAAACTTTCTTAAGAAAAATGCGAGTGAAAAAATAAAATGTGAAGACTGCATAAAACCCCAGAATTTCCTCGTATGGATCGACCAATTCATGCCTATAAAGTTTGATGATGTACAGTGTATAATGAATGTTTAATCAACTTTAGGTGCAACAGGTGATATTAGGTACCAATCATCGATCTCCCATTACCTATACTGGTTGCAGTGCATCTGTATTCGATTACGCAGAATCGCATTACGAATGTGCCAACAGATATGAGACCTAATGATCTGTATTTAGTGGGTACTGCAAACCTACCGCTGGCGTGTTTCACGTTCGCATGACCATACAAACGATTCTCGTATGGACCATACAATTTTACCTCGTATAGTTGAATGCAAATGCACACTGGTGTGTACGAATACGCGTTGAGACGCCTCCATACGATTTAATAACTTCGATTAAATCCGCTTAGTTCAGCGTAATCCGACTTCTGTTTCGTATTTGGCGTGCGGCGGGCACGTCTCGCAGAGGCAATTAGCTCTCTCCCAGTTTCTCGTTTATTTATCGGAGTTTATAACACAGCTCGCTGTTCAACCCTCACTCAGTATTCAAATTATGGGTGTAGCGAGCCGATGGTTTAAAATATCCACAGCTAGAGCCCCACATTCATGACAATAATAAAACAGGAGTCGCCTCAAGTTTGATATAATATATTATGCAACCTCCCTGTGTCTGCGGTCACGAGAATAGTAAGTATGACATTTACGCCTAATGACAGTAACTTTAAATATAAGTATTTTATATAAGTAACTTTATATGAAATAGTGTAACGAATTTTCCTCCCTGTTATGGTGGGTCAGTCTTCGGTGGGTTTTGGTAGTGTTTTTCGTTCAAAAAGTACAGAAGAATTCCACCTAATTAGTTTAGTAATTCTTCTAGAACTAGAAAATCGCACGAAAAAGAAGGTTGTTTTAAAATTTGATCTAAGTAATTGCTTTATGCAGCGGATTTGTTCTGTTTTTGGGAGATTTTTGGGCATCAAAATCCAAGGTTAAATTTTAAATTGGGCCAGTTTCTGTAGAACCAAAATACAAAATAAGATTGTTTTTGGCAATTTTCACTTAAAAAATCTTAAATTTGGGCAAAAAAATTATAGCAAACATAGTGTTTGGGCGAATAGATCAGGATGTTCAGGAGGTTCAAGCTGTTGAGTGGTTGATGGAAACTCGGTCCAAGAGCGTGTCTCCTCTCAACGCACTGCAAAACTTCTCCGCAATACATTTTCAATAACCCTCACTGTGGAATGGGGACTACTGAAAAAATTATAGGGAAAATAAGGAAGGACAAAACCATAAAAAGTAATGCGATGTTTATATTAGAACTCGGTTGGTATGGTCATAACACTTCAAAAAGGACGGCCAGCGATCACCTATTCAGTTTAACGCTTCTTTAGTATCACCCAGGGAACGAGCTTCTCAAGCGCTTTCCGTACAGGTGATCCCTGAAGGGCCTTTCGTTGTTGATCGTTGTTCAGAAAGGATGTCCCACTTGGGGCGAGGCGAGGCGAGGCAAGTGCTACTAAAAGCCTGCACGCACGTTACAGAATAAGCGGGCGAAGCTGACTGCGTGAGCGTTTTTGTGAACATGATTTTTCATTGGTGTTTTTCATTGGTGTTAACTACGGTGCTTTGGTATTTAAATTAACCACTAAAGCCATGATGACAAAATGGCATGACGAAGGGTTCGTGTACACACAACAAACCTTTGTGTATTTTATAATATAAAATACACAAAGGTTTGTTGTGTGTACACCGATTTTATGTCATGAAGGGCTATCGGTGTCAATTCTCAACTCATCCAAAAGTGATATAGGAGGTGATATATAATTTCCAGATGTTGATTAGATGAAATTTTGAGTGTGAAACCAATCTAGACACACTCTGTCCCGTGAAGTTTCACCTTATTTTATTGAGCCATTCAAATTATGTAGCAGTATATTTATAGCAAAATATTACTTTCGTTCGAAGCTGTACGAAAGAAAGTACTCCACAACTTGCTGCTCTTTTAAAAGCTTCGTGGCTTGTGATTTCGTCAGGGATGAATTCACCTTCGACTAAGACAATCTGCGACTGCCAGAACTCCTATCAGACGCCGAGTGACAGAGTATATGACCACAACAACATCTTACATTTACGGTTCATATGATTCTCTTGGGGAGCTTGCTTGTGGGAGCTTCTTGACGACTCTTCTTACACCGCTACCTTGAAACCAAGTAAATTATTCTATTAAATATTTTGAGATACAAGAGAAAATGGGAAGACAGTTGTGATTAGCTGTCAATATGCGTATAGTTATTTTTATAAATTAGAAAGCGATCAATCATGAATGAGTAGCAGTTGTGTGTATTACAGGGATGGACGTGCTGAATCTCGAGCAATTATTTCGGATTGCCTCGGGTGCCTTGCGTCCTGTTGCGTTGTACGTTCTCCGCTTGGAAATAGTCGTGGACAACCTGTCAACATGTTCACTAAGATCTAGACCCGTCCCTCCCACAGGACGCACAGACATCCCCAATACCAATCTGGAGTGATTGATCGTCCTCGACAATCCTCAATAATTACCATCGTCGGATCAACCGGGCAATACGTCAGCTGACGAAATCCGAAGAGCCGACCGCGCTCCGGCCAGGATTAAACGATCCGAATCCGCCAGCAGTGCCATCTGAGTTCTCCGCCCATACATTTCCCGTTGAAACCCTCTGCCATCCGTCAATCGTCGTTTAATGGAGAACTAGCAGACGTGGCAATCGGTCTCGTGCAAACTCACTTTTCATTTCAATACTTGGTCAATCCATCACCCACATATTTCCAAATTCACTCTCAGCATAATATTTCCATTACCCTGAAATTTTCAGCCTTGCAAAATCAATAGAATTACAGTTTCAAGAAGTAAATATTGAAGTACCTATTTATCGAGTGATTTCAATTCGTTCAAGTTAAAGCTAGATCGGTCCTGTGAGAGTTCGCGAGTATCAAATGGCAGGAAGTTTTTAATTTGGATTCGTGTTCAAGTCTAAATCTATCAAATCGAGTGTATGTATGTATGTCTGTCCGTCCTCTGTCAGCCCTATAAAAGCCATAGGAAACATAATATGTCCCAGTCCTATGCTACCTAAAGCGTTTTTTGCGCAATTCCCGTGGTGGTAGAGACTTGAAATTTGGCACTTACACTTTAGGCAGCATAGGGCTGGGATCAGCTGAGTGGCTCCTAAAGCCAATTCCTATGCTATTCACACTATGAAGCTGTAATTCGGTATGTTGCCTTCTTAGGACTTTGAATAGGCCCAGGATCAGCTGAGTAGTACCTAAAGCTAATTTCGATGCTATTCAATCTATGAAGCTGTAGTTTGGTATGTAGTCTTTTAGGGCTCAAACTTTCAGCAGAGTAAGCCCAGGATCAGCTAAGTGGTACCTAAAGCCAATTTCGTCGGTACACAATTTCGTAACCAGGCGTATTATTTGGTTTATCAGTTGTCAACGTTATTAATCAATACACGTACCCCGACCGGGGCAACGCCCGGGTAATCTGGCTAGTTCTTATATAATTTTTATGTAACTCAATTTAGAGTTGATGGTCTTAATTGCCATTTTCAGCGAACTTTTGATTAATTTGTTGTGTAATTAAGCGACTCCATTCCAGATTGAAGTGATCAAACAACTACAGCACCACTATTGGGAATAGAACTCCACTCAAGGAGGTAAATCAGCTCTCTCGTTAAATCGGGGTTTCGTGGACGATTTCACCTCACCGATTGATCTTCCACTTGACTGTTTATGCAATAGCAATCTCACTGGGTCGGAAACCGAATTAATACTAACCTACGAGTATTTTATGACAGGCAACAGTTACACCTGGTGGACGTACGAGTCAACCCCTGGTTGTCAACGAGTATAATTAGAAGCGTAACGATGGATTCTTCTCACGATGCCGGGCGACAGTTTAAAACCCTTGTTTGTCCTGACTGAACTAGAAGTCTGGACCCTGGAAACGGATAGCCCCACTTTCCCGAACTGACGGGAAGATAAAACTCGAATAACTGGTTTCGAGGGAGTTTTGGAAATAAGGATGAAATGTGGGATCAGGATGTTTGCACCCCCGTCTTCCAACCAAGTTATCTAATTCGTTATATACTTTCGTCCCGCCTCCTCTCACCCGGTTGTTCGTCGGGAGGGCAATGTCTCTAGCGGACGTCTCCAATTCCATCCAACCCAGTAAACACGTCTGGAGCTTGATTTGTGAATGCTCCGGCTAAAAATTCCAGTTCAGCATTTTGTGATGTAAGCTTTGAGCTCGGCCTAAAACAACCGCACTCTAATCAATGTCAAGACTGATACAATACCATATTATATTATAATGCATTATGATCTGATGAACATCCAATATCCAATACAATTCCAAAGCTCCCTCTGTACTTCCAACTTCCTACCAATTCGTTGGTTGCTACAATCATCTCTTGAGCAGAACCCAGCAACTACGGCAATAGAAAGTTTGAAAAGAAGGTTTCAAAGGCCATTATTAAGAATGTAACTAACAAATAGGCCCAGGGTCAGCTGAGTGACTCCTAAAGCTAAATTCGATGCTATTCACTGTAAAACTGTAATTTTGTATGTAGCCTCCTTAGGACTAACTTGACGCTGCCCAGTCCTCGGATCAGCTGAGTGGCTCCTAAAGCGAATTTCTATGCTTTCACTCTATGAAGCCGTAATTGGTATGTAGAGTCCAAGCAACTTGTAAGTGTCAAAAACACCACTCCCTCCACCAGGCAATATTGTGATTAAACTGAATATCAGTTACACGGAAAAGCGACAAGATGAAGGATTTTTCAACGTGAAGATGTAAATGAATGCAAAATGAAGGCGCGGAATTCCAGAGGCTTATTAAAACCCGATCACCTAGCCAGCCAGCCCTCTGACGTCATAGGCTCTTACGGCATAGGCTGTGACGTACTAGTTGACCTACAGCGAGCCGTCTGACGTCATACGCTCGTACGTCATAGGCTCTTACGGCATAGGCTGTGACGTACTAGTAAGCCTCCTGAGAGCCGTCTGACGTCATACGCTCGTGCGTCATAGGCTCTGACGTACTAGTTGGCCGCTTGCCAGCCGTCTGACGTCATAGGCTCTGACGTACTAGTTGGCCTCCTGCCAGCCGTCTGACGTCATACGCTCGTGCGTCATAGGTGCGTCTGACGTAGTGGCCCGCCTGTCGCTTGTGTTCTGACGTGATCTGAGGGAAAGGGTGAATCAAGGAAACAAATTTTTCCCGTTTCAGTTTATGTGCCAAAGCAAAGACATGAAAATGTCAAAAGAATGTCAACTCCATCCTGTTCTTGATACAGTCGAGAATTAAATGCTTGCATACGAGTCTGCAACACATTGGGACATTTTATGTCTTTAAAGAAGTGATTCAAGAACCTTCGAACAATGCTACATCACCTACCCCAGTAGCGTAGTTGTTATACTTAATTGTAGGGTTCATCATAAATTATGAAGCTTGCATTCGTATAGACAATATAAATGATTGAGAATGATCACCTGTGAGTAAACAATTATTTAAACAATCACGCTCATACCGCAGCTTGTCGGCCACGCACTCCGCAGTGGTTAACGTAATATGGTTAGGTAAATCGAGAGCTATCCAACGGGTGGTGAACGATTTTTGTACGATGATTACTGGCGAAGATAAAGTTCCGTAGCACCGAATCGGTTGTAAGCGAAAATTATCAGAAATTTTCGTGACGATTTCGTGTAACGCTTTTGTGTAACGTTTTTCGAGTTATGTGCCAGACTAAAGACATAAAATGTCAATAATTGGAGATGTTTATCTTTCTGTACATTTTTGGCTTCAGTCCCAAAGTCACTCCAAAGATTTTGAGATGCACAATCCAGTGAATTTAAACAGTATGTCATACGCCTTGTAGTAAAAAATACTCATAATTAGCGCAATAACGTTCGAAAATAGCCATTTTTGGTATTCTGCCAGTGAGGGCAAACACAAAAAAAAGGCTAAATTCGGAGGTTGGTGGGACAAAGCTACTGATATGAATGAAGTAATAATGGGATTTCAAACCCGTGCATGTTCGACATTCTACTGGCAGCAGCCCTTCAAAAACCACACCGTTTGCAAAACTCTCCTCTTCTGAAAGCGGCTCATAGACACTATAAATATCAAAAAACGTGATGGAGTAGTAAGGGAAGTTTGGTGGTAAGGGATTCTTCGCATCAGATGTTTGCTGAACGTAGCATCACGGACGGCAGACACCGGTTCATAACTTGGTCGGCATTCCATAATTTATCGCTCCCAATTTAACAGGTGGCGCCCGTCGATCCTTCCCCGTATTTCACTCAGATCGCGGCGATTTCATTACATTTTCTATCCCCGAGCTATAATTCACATTCTCACTCGACATTGAAAATCATTCGATCGGAGCGGGAGGGGAGCTGAGTTGTGCGTTTCCTGAACTGTGGAATCTGGGTCGTTGGAACCCTGTCCAATATCCAGAGCTGAATGGGCTTCGAGCAGTTAAGAGGTTCGCCTTCGACCTGCTCGCTCGAGTCTTTTTACACTCTCTTCATTTTCCTCGGTCTGGCAACGAAGATAAACGTAAGTCAATTTCACGTCTTACCGGCACCGGTGGCAATCTATCGGTTTTCACTGGCGTTTTTATTTTTATTTTTTACTCTTCGCTATTCGTTACGAGTGAGGAACGAGTTGAGTACTGGGTTGAAGTGCGTTGGAGAGATATCTTGATCCTGAGTGCGAATGACACCAGTTACTTTATTCACGTGAATAACAAAGACAAGCAGTATTTTCGGATTATTTTGTTGGGAAATTCAAACATTCTGCTCCTCACAGTTAACGTACAAACTCCTAGAAAATGGAAAAGTGTATTAAAACGACGTTTTTTCAATTCTCCGGTTCTAATTTTCGTTTGTCCCCCTTCTAGTAAATTACTAGAATCACCATCAAATCACCATTAAATGGTGATTGAAAATTGACTATTGTCCTGAAATCGAATTTTGTTTACCTTAACAATTATTGTCGAAAGAGAAAATTCCAAAAATTGCTATGTTCTGACGCTTTACGTAACATCCGAATCTTGAACTACTTTCTTCAAGAAGAGGTAAAAAATGAGTAGGTAAATAGTGCGAATTTTGCTGAGTTTTCCAGTGCCAAAATGAAGACAAGCCCAAAATGTGCTACAAATTATTGTTAAGTTTTCTTTTTTTAACCAATAAATTTGAACAAATTTGGTAGGTACGTCAGGTATATGAGTACCTATCTCATACTCAGGTAGGGATAGTGGCAATTATTTTTCAGGCCGGTTGCTTTTACCTTTCGGGTTGGGTAAGAAGGGAGACGTCAGTGAGTTCAATCCGGAAAAGTGGGAAATTATAAGCGAATTCGGAATATGAGGATTATGAGGATTTCGTCGGCAAAACCGACAATAACCCAATATCCTATAAATCTGAGTTCATGGGAATCTGAAACTGTTTAATCGTACCATGGTGATCCCCAGGAAAGTTCAACGGGAGGGTATATTTAACCTTTTATCATACTCAGATATGGATTTATCATCATTCTTCTTATCCGAGTGACGGCTTGAGCCTTAAGGGAAATGGTAGAGGCGGCGTTCGTGAATTATGAAAGGGCTCCCACACCCTTTGGAAGAGACGAGCGGTAACGACGCAATAAGTGCCCACCTACGTGAAAATGTGAAACGCCCTCGCACGTGGGGAATAATAACTTAGGTATAACGGCTACATCATTCCGGAGATTCGGAAAGAAAAAGCGTGGTATGACATAATCTGGTTGTTTGTCTCCGCGTGTCTACAGAATTCCCGAGTCAATTATAGAATATTTCAAAGGAGTCAAAGTGATGAGTTGAACAGTTCCAGAGTGAGTTCTAACAAGGGAAAGATTGGTGACGTGAAAGCGAGGTTTGAGTCCTCCACGTGTACAAGATCCCAATGCCACCTATGGGCTTATTTTGATTTTGATGGCTTATTGATTTTTGGGGGAAATAGAGATTTTTTCAAACTAGAGGCAACAAACTGACTAGGTCTCTATAATAATTATAGATAATTACAGACAATTATCTTTGTTGCCAGAATTGGAACTCAAAAAGTCGAAGAATATTCGGTGAAGAGACCAAATTCATGACACGATGTCTTTCTCTAGTTAAGATCTGCTCAGCCGATAGCCTCTTAAATTATACATAATCCTGGAAACTCCGTTAATTCTTTTGAGCTCCTTCATCTCTATTTGAGCTCCCTCGACTGCTGTATTTCCCTGCCTTATCGTTTTCTACACAAGAAGGGCCTACCCTGCCGCTACATGCCTTGAGGTAAGGTGTTGTTCTACCTTCTGAGCATTAGTTTGTCTGGTAGTGTTTTTTCACCTACAATAGAAAATACGTTTCTGATCAACAGTCCACCACAGCCAACATAATAGCAATCCGAGGGCTTCGAGAACATTAAAGGGGCTGTGGATATACTACGCCCGTGCGACGGAGCGGTCGTGAAGGTTATGTAGCCCTCTTTCGCGCCGAAAACATAAAGCCCAGGAAATCTTCTGAAGGCAACCCGAAGATGTTGAACCATTAACGTTAATTGTCATATTGCACCTATGAAAGTCTCCATTGTTATCAGTAAGTCATATCGTCGCTCAAGCGTCAACGCCAGCTTCTAAATGGATTTTTTCGCTGCGAATCGAACGGAATTAGAGAACACCAGCGGTTTTACTTCAGCTAACTCAGGTTTTCACCATAATCCAGGAGACCACGTATATTCAGAAGCCAGAAAAGGTCGAAAACCGCTAAATACCCAATCCTTGGGTGGAGCAAAAACGAGCCAGATAGACCCTCTTCAGAGGAATATAATTGGGCTTACGGCTCTCCTGAAAAGCTGTGAAAAACGAGACGGCTGGTTCTGCCAATTATGCAACAATATACCTACACAAGCCCAACAGTAATTTCAAGTCAACATTGAGGAAGAATGTAAAAATGAATGAAATCTGGCAATTGATCTCACCCACATATTCGTACCAACTTGAAGTTCGTCTTAAACTCATCATTTCTTGATCAACTTACCTGGAACAAAAACAAAGACTTATTAGGTCAGAGTTGCGGATAAGTCACCATTATATGACCATAATAACCATAATAACTCATAATAATAAATCATAATAAATCGCCATAATAACTATATATAGTTATTATGGTCATTTATTATGATTTATTATTATAATATATTATAGTCCCTGAAAGGTTGAGGGGCTTCGTTATGCTACCAATTTCTGAGTGAATAAAATTATCCTCTTCTGTCAATGTTGAAATCACTAAATGTTCAATACGTTTGTGAAAAAAGATCACAATTTATATGTTGAAAAAAAGATCACAATGTCCAAAATCAAACCACGATTTGATCAAATTTGATTTCTAGGCTTGTTATATTACTTTGATGACCGAACATAAAATCCCGCTGAGTGTTTTCCGTCCAAATACCACTCTTGGCTTTATCATTGAGCCGTATCTTATGGCGTAAACTTTCCGTTCAACACGGCAATGAAGCTAACAAAACGGGGAATTATCGCCCGGAAAAGGACGCTCAACATTTTTTCTCGGAGCTTCAAAGGATCACTTCACATCATTTAAACACGTTTAGTGCCCATTCCATCTCATTTCCCAGAGCATCCTCCTGTTTTTTCCGCAGACATTTACATCCTCAGTTTTTTAAAAGGAGATTCCTTCAAGGACAGAAAGCACGGGGATTTTATGAGTCGTTTAATACCCCTGTTGGTGAGGGTTGTGCTGTTAGCATGTTCTGGGATTCTGGGGTTGGGGGAGTGCACTTGAGATTTATGAAGGATGCTCTCAGGAATTTTTTTACGTCTCCTTCAGGAGACAAAGACTCGGAAGAGTGCAATATGTGTTGTTTCAGTTGTTATTTTCTTCCTGTTTATCCCTCCCTCAAGAACCCATTCGAATTTTTATTCACTCCCTAAACTAACGTCGGCACGGTTTTCTGAGTAATGGCACAAGTCGCGCTCCAGTGGGTTCAGGAATACGGCGTATCGTATACGGAAATGACGTGGCCGATCCTCTCACTGAAGAAATAATTTCATTGGAACACTATACCACATTTCCAAGGCAAAATCTACTCTCACAACGCCAAGATTACATTCATAAATGCCACCCAAATGGAGACGCCCTGATTGTAATGAAATAACTTAAATATTTAGCGTGATTAAATTTTCAATTAAAATCAATTAACTCGCCGTTCTTGGTAGCCGAGCTCTCCGAGGCGCTTGAATGAGTCATTAGATTTACGCTGAGCGGGTTAAGTTTGAAGCTGCGAACCAATAGAAAGACACAGGACCAAATTTATTCACAAAAGTCTGTAATGGGGAGTAAAAATATTGATTTTGGGAGAGAAATATGTCGAGGGTCTCACGGCAACTTCCCACATCGTCATTTGGGTGAAATTCAGCAGAGCCAAAAAACCATCCGCCAATGACTATGTATACTGAGTAATTCAGTAAAGTAAATCGTGAGATTTAGTGTTACCTAACTTAGGTACCTAACTTATACTTAGTTAGATCGATCCGCCGGGGGAAGACGCTTCGAATAGTATGCATAACTTATTTTGGCCAATAATGAGGATTTGGGGTGTTGCCGTGAGACCCTCGAGTTGTCATTTTTCAACATGTGATCACGTTTCTCACTAGGTCGAATGGTTGGGGCAGAGTAGTACGTACCTAAGCCTGCACGCGGGAATTCGGTGATATTTCGATTTGAATTTCATCAGCAATGCCTTCGGATAAAAGGACTTTCTTGGAGTAGGTCTATAGTAGAAGTCAATTGTACCCGTTATATTTTGCGCTTTGTATGGTAGGTGGTCTTGAGACCTCCCAACTGTGTGAGAGTAGAATGGTAAAATTGCACCAACGCAGTTGGTATGTCGTAACATGCCCGTGTTCTGTTGACATTCCCTCAAGCAAAACCTGTTTATAATCATGGGGGTTTCTCAACGTACATACCTTACGGTCTCTTCGATTCGTTATTGAAACATAATACGTGGAGATGGAAAAGCCAACATAAAGCGGTGAAGCCCCGTACTTTCAATTAGAGAGCTTAACATATTTGCGGTTATAGTCGGCGAGTGGAAATGTTTAAAGGCGTCATAACCTCGTTGCGTTGTACGTACGAGAGGTAAAGGGGGAGGATTTATGACATGTTTGGTCATGTTTATGTATGCATGAGACCGCGAGAAGTAGCGCACGGAGTGGCTTACAGCGATAGGGATGAGCGTGGGAAGCCAGGATAGCAGAGAAATGCCGCTTCCCCTAAATAAAACTCGTATTTTGGCCCTGAGAACATTATAAACCTTAAAAGGAATATCAGGAGCTTTCCGACGCCTTTTTACGACCCAATACCGTGAAAACTCGCAGTGTCAGTGAGTGGAAGTTGGAATGGGCCATTCCACCATGGACCACACATCACCATCCATAACGATCAATTACAAGTAAACGGCAATGTCAGCTCGACAGTGAACACACAAAACCTCGTAAGTTGCAAATCACAAATATTTCATGACGCCCTAAAACCTCTTCAATCGTGTCTCTTTGGCTCGAGGATTTCAAGTTTGATACCGCCCACAGAGGATTAACTGTTATTATTGCTTCTTGGCTCTTTTTCTCGGATCGAGGACGTGCGTGTAACTCCTCATCCTACCCAGAAACCTCCTGGGATTTTAGGAGTTCCTTCGTGTCAAAATTGTGCCAAAATGTTGTGGTTCAATAATTTGAACACAAATAAATCGTCGAAAATTTACTGGTTCTGGATCAGTAGAAATTATCCTCATGTTCCTAAACAGCTCACGTCTATTCGCATTGATACGAGTTTTTCTGGTAAAAAATTGATGGGTGTGATTTTGATTTCTATTCCACGTCCACTTTTTAAGTATCGCACTCTTTGGTGATCTGACAAATTATACTTCTGTATCAAGGTTGATTGAGGGGGAGGCGTTTTGTTCATTTTGGGATGCTTGCTTTCTGAATTTCGTGAATGGCGATCTTTGATCTCCGATACAATCCATCAGATTGGTTTTGAGAAAATATCATATACAATTTCATAGGAATGGCAGCAAAATGGGCTTAATGCTGGTTGTTTATGACTTCAACTGGTTACGCTTCTGGCGGTGGTAGGTTTCTAGTGCTTCTCTCACAATTTCCGAGCAGTCTAGTTGACTTAAACACCCCAACATATCCATACAAGTCGCTGGAGTTACGATGTGTGGGACGTTCGGTCTGTATGGGGGAAGTATCCATTCGTTGAATCGATTCAGGAATCCATACCGCTCATAATGCGTCGTATACTCTCCCGACGACGTGATTCTCTCCAATCCCGCAGAACGCCTCTCATTGATCATACTTAATGACTTCGAACAAAAGCTGTCCCATACCCCCATACAGGGTCTTGGGCTTCTAGCTCACCCTCTGATTTCCAAGTGTCGACAAGGCAGAAGCTTCCCCGTCCTCTCATGAATATTAATGGAATTACTGATGGCGAGAGGATATTGTGGCCCGGCCCAGTCAGGCTGTAGTGGGGTCCGACTGAGCCACTGCCGTAATAACTGGAGGTAATTCGGTTTGAGGTCAAGTCATTAGCAATTCACTTCCACACTCTAGACCCGAAGCGTCCTTGCAAACTAAAGAGAGTACAGTGTAAAACGGTATTAATTGGTGGGATTTACTTCCGGGAAATGAGCGAAAAATCCTCTTAATCAGCCGAACGAGGGGCTTAGCGCTTAACGAGTCTTCAGAAGAAGCTATCCAATTAACTTCGCCTCTCATCTTCGTAAATTCCTTGGTAAATTCCCTTTGGCGAAATGGAGAATCCGACCGAGACACTGAGAGACATCTTTAGGCCACCAGATTCGACCATAAATGGATTATCAGAGTAGATTGTTTAGACAAGAGGGAATTTTCAGAGGGAATGCGAATACGCTCTGAAGTGAATTCAATAGCTTCATCGAATCCTCAGCATTGCGTCATCTTCATTCCGATTTCAAATTCTAATTGGTTTATCAATCTTGAATGTCACTCAAGTTCAGTTTGAGCATGGATGGCAATCGTGGCGGTCCCTGCCCGATGCGGATTGATTCAATTTGATTGACATCTACGCTCTAATTGAAATTGGTCGTTGTTAGTGTAACCAGCTGATCAGCCGACCCAAACATCATGATTGAGAAGCGATATAAATCCAGACCTATGATGCACATGATCACAACCAAAATCACATCGGCATATTCGTCCGAACGGTTTGGAGAATGAAATTGATCTTAGATGTCACGTGATTGGTTTTGAACCTTTAAATTTTAGAATCGAAATGTATAGTGATCTTTACAAAATTTTGAACCTTAATAATGCTGCAGGTTAGTTGTTCCACCACAGTGCGTATTTTACACGTGTACAATTACTATAGAGCCTTTCAAACATCCAAGTAACAAGCAGATCGTGAACCATCTGTCACCAAAGGCACCCACCTTGATACGTACAAGTTCTAACTTGATTAGAACCGCTGTACGGTTACAATAGGTCACCAAGTCCGTAGCAGTATAATATTAATGTAGCTATAATAATATTAATAATGGTAGGTATGTAATATAATATAATGAATGAAGGAATTAATGAAAACGTGTAGACACTATTAGATCTATTAGAAATCAAAAATGTATACCACAGCTCACTAACTAGCAACCGTCAGCAAAGAGTAGGCATTTGTAAATAAAATAATAAAATACCCTCTCTGTCATCCCAAACTATCCAATAAAGAAATGGAGCCTGAAAATCTATATTTAATCAATAATTGAAATTTTTATGAGATAATATTATTAGAATTTATAGAATTTATAGAATTTATAGAATTTATATTATAGAATTTACTGTCTGTTGTGTGCCATCTCTCCAAGCCATATTTATATAATATAATATAATATATTATATTATATAAATATGGCTTGGAGAGATGGCACACAACAGACAGTAAATTCTATTCAAGTTCAAGCGGAGCTTTTCCGGAAGAACTTCAAGGACACCCTACGTTCAATCCTTCCTAGCCCTTGCTTGGTAAACTGTCAGTCGGTGTCTAATAGTGGGAGTTTTTCATTGCCTCCAACCTGATCAATGTTCCCATTCTTAGTTGCTAAGTATTTATTGTGATTAAATCGTAAACCATTCAAGTAATTAGTCAATTGTGTCTAAACGCCTGCATCGGAAGTGGGATCATCAAGAGCAATATGGAGTAGGTAACTCCCACTATGGGCACATTAATTGAGTCTTCACAGGTAAACAAGTAAAGACTCAAGAAGGACTGAAGGAAAGTAGTTTGTGCTTAGGGTTCATCCGGAAAGCTCACTGTCAGTGACGTCAATATAATAGATGCTGAATATACCAGCACATTTTTATGTTTGGTGAATCTGTTGCCTAATATGCTACCAAATATCGTTGGTTAGTTTGTTATTCCGAACATTTCGCCGCATATCTTAAGGAATCGTCTGATTCTGATTCTGCCTTATTTAGTGTGTTATTTATACAAGACGTATAACTACGTATATGTATGAATATAATAGGCTGTGGGATGAAGTTAGGTAATTGGAACTCCCACCATGCGCACATATCACTTGTCTAACTGACGTTGACAACAAAAGTAACGTATGAGTGACATCTCCGAGGAACGTGGGACGAGGAGAGGCGGCTGGGAAACGTGTTTATCTCTGACGTGAAGGAGATGAAGCACTGATAGAAGGCGAGTCCGATCCGCACTGTTCCACTCTGTTCCGCACAAGCAGACAAGGATCTGACTTGTATCTCTAGCCCTATTTCTCGCCTTGTTATTTTGGTACTTGTCAGAGACCCAGAGACATTAATTCATTGTCGTAACCAGAATGAGCGCTATAGATTTTTCTTGTTCATTACACGGCCTGTTTAACATTGTTTTACACAACATACTGACGGGTCAATTTGAGGGTTAGCGAATAACTCGAGACCCACGAGGCATGTGGATGACATCTCCATGGAATATAAACTGGTTATACGTTATTCATATGTTCATGTCGTTAGCGGGCGAAACCTGTAGGTACTAGTTTTACAAGAGGCTCAATCACAACTAAAAGATCCCAATTTGGTCATTTAATTTCTGTATGTGCTCACGAATCTTGAAGCTCTTGTTGATGTTAAGATGAAAACTATATGACGCGGTTACTATGTTAAATTTAACATAGAATAAATCAGAACCTTGATTTATCAAAAAATGACACAAAGAAAAGCAGTTTTGAGATTTGTAATTGGAAAGTTGAATTAATTATTATTGAGTTGAATTTAAATTCATTACAAGAGTTGAGGGCACAAAACAAAGGGTGCAACTTCTGTCTTTTGCTTTTGCCTTATTTGAAACTTCACAACACTAGATGATGCGTAGAATTGGCCATAATATTAAGGTTATGCGCTGTCCAGAATTTAATATGGTTCCCACAGTTGGACATGTTTGTTCATGTCATTCACATGCTCCACAAAGTCTGGAAGCTATTGCCGATCCCCGGGCCGCGGATCGCGAGGTTCAGAAGCCCGTAGCAGATGAATACGGAGATCCCGTAGCAGGCGTAGTACGCGATTTTGGCTCCCACTTCGCCCACTATGATCGGCCTGATGTAGTCAATGACCGTGGCAACGATTCCCCTGCGAATGACATTTTAGTCAATTATTGGTGTTTGAGTGTATTTAATGAACAAAGGGAACCTCGGGACTGCAAGAAATATAAATATACCAGTGGTAAAGTGGTTAACTAATAAAGTACACAAGTACAGCTGATGCAACATAGGGTACGCTGGGTAAAAGCATTTTGTCGTTATCTCTTTGGATATTGATTTCAAGGGAGGACTGAGTGCATGTGCGGTCTGAGATCTTGTGGCCGTTCAATAATGTCCTTGGCCACCTGTCGCCGCCGAGGGCACGCAACAGGCACAAATTCGTGTTCGGGTGTCTGCGTGACGACCAGGCCCTTTCCCTGAAGTGTTTTACCCATCATTAAAACTCTTCGTGGCATCACACAGGTTCTCCAACGTAAGGGAAAAATACGTATTAAATACACATGTACACGCCTCTCGCGTAATCGGCCGTCTTGCAGGTAAAATTCAACTGTGCACATGTGTACATGTGAGGCGTGTACATTTGAAATTTCGTGAAGAAAAATCGATTTTCAATATTTGTCGTTTGAAAAACGTAATTTCTCCTTTACTTACCATTCAAACAACGTTCTAGCCAAATCTACTTGAAATTTTACGTAAATTACCCGTTATTATAGGCTTGCTTGTTTGCTCAAAAGGCTACACAATTTTTCACAATCATTATTTTCGGCCTACATTACCCTCCTATCTAGACCACTATTCTGTACTGCACTGTTAAGGTAAAACGCCTCACTCAAAATTCAAAACATTGCAGAAATTCGCCTCAAAGTTTTTCACTGAAACCTTTGATGTAAGTTGACTGCAACTCATTATAAAACCCCATTTTTTGGTGAAATATCGATATGAATTCAATCAATTCAATGGTGAAGAAAAAAACTGGCGTTAAGGCGATTTTAAAATTTCCAGGTTCCGTTTTGGGATTGTTTGTTTAGGTCAAATGCCTCAACTTGCTCGTGAACGCAATCAACAACTCAATCAAACGGATGTTTTGTTAGGAAATTTTGATTGACTGCCTCAACCAAAATTTGTAGGTAAAACGCCTCATCTCAATATTTCGGTGAGTTGAGGCGTTTTACCTTAACACTAGCGCGAAAATGAATGAGTTTTGCGGCGTTTTCTCGTAGAGTTGAGGCGTTTTACCTTAACAGCGTGTCGTTGAGGCGTTTTACCCTAACATTGACCAATTTCTGTATGTTTATGGTCAGACTTTCCCCCACTTCCGGTTCGAATTTTGAAATTGCACCATCGAAAAGGCCAGGTTCAAAGTTAGGGGATTCCGTAAAACCTCCATTTTCGTAAACATTGGACTTGAGGCGTTTTTATTTAACAGGGCAGTGTATTCCTATACAAATTGTAGCTACACAAAATAATGAAAATAATAAACCATAATCTTGAAATTCAATCGAAACTCCACCGAGTTCAGATATGCTAAAAGTAGCTCCAGCGTCTCAAAAAACACTTACAAACTTTTCATGACAGCAATAATATGTGCTCTCCAACGGTTCATCATCTTAGTCGATTTCTTTAGATCGATTTGGATACTAGCCAGTAATACACTACGTACACCCAGATCTTGGTGTATTTCACGCCCAAAAAGTTCCTTTGAAGAATATGTGTTTGTGCATAATAATTGACCGCCAGTCAGGTTTTTAAGATGTCATAAATTATACCGTCGCACAACGTTTATTAATTGTAACTTTCATTTTAGAGAACAACGTGAACTCACGAAATTTGTGTGGTACGTAATGCGGGAGATAACTGTGAGGGACGTTGAAAGGGAAAAAGTTGGGGAAAAAACCCAGTATTTTGCAAGCTATCAAAACTCGGAGGAGACTTTGGTGAGTGCGTTACTGGGAAGGGATCTCGTTGCGTCCAACTTTCCGCTATTTTTGACGAGATTGTTGGAACTTAGTTTTACGGTACGGAGTCGAGTTTTCAATATACTCGGAACATCGAATATTTGAGGCGGCGCCTCTGGATTAACCCTGGCTGGTGGGAAGATGGATATTGACGGTGAAAATTGAGACCTCGTATCTCCATTTTTGTCGAAAACAGGATTTTGATTTCTAGTAGGTAATTTCCTTGGTTTTTACCGATTCTAGCACTCATGTGGTGGATTTTCAAAGTATTTCGGCTCAAAAGTGAAACTATTGATACCACGTAAAAAGAGGCAAGAAGACCTACAATCAACCTACAGTGAGTGATATTAAAAGCATAAAATATTCGCCCAAGGGGACTTTTCAGCTGCAAACGGCATTTGGTGGGTCGTTTATGGAGCCTACACAGAGGACAACACTCGCTGACATTCCCAATGAACCCATTAAAATAAATAAAGGAAATGAGACGACTTACAAGCACTATTGCTACTATACTGCTATCATAATAATTTTATATTGGGCTGACTAGGCCGTGTTGTAACAAAATGAAAATTTCATTTTGTTTTGGTTTTGGTTTTGGTTTTATTTAATAAAAAGAAAACCAAAGGCGTACATACAAAATCCGAGCCCCAAATGTACTGGGCCCCCAAATGTCATGCCAATTCGAACCACTTCTTGGGTTTGTAGAAAGCCAATGCGCAGGCGTTTTTGGTAACGACGATTTTTGGAAAAGCCGTCAAAATTATCTGATGTCTTCCATCCCCCACCGTCTCACCCCCCCCCCCCCCATCCCTTTGATCCTGTTAAACTAATGAAACGATATGACAAACTCGAGGTACCACCTCAATAAAGCGAACGATATTGTCGAAGCTACCGAACGGTATCTCAAAAACTTTCCGTGACCCCGAATTAAGTCACCGCGCATGAGCGGCCGTTGATCAAATTTGACGGGGGTCGATGATTGAAGAAAAAGTAAATACGATAATAAAAACATCTTTGAAAGGGAGCGAGAGGCAATCGAAGGGAAAGAGCCATTATGATGACAACGGAAGAAGCTGTTAGTGTTACAATGAAGGCGAAGAAAAGTCTGTTTTTTCCTAGTCACACGGGCTTTAATAGATTTCTCTTTTTTGCAAAAACATTTTCTTTCGATGGCAATTACTCCTCGGAAACACAATAACGGCTTCCGCAAAGGGTGCTCTTATGTCCTTGAAATACCGAAAGCACAGTGTAAAGTGTATTCAAACTAAAACTTAAAAACTCTGCAAATTCTTGACACAACGGTTTATTATCTTCCTTGTGCAGATCACCCTTCTGTCTATACCAGACTGTATTGCAAATCGGCACCATACCATATTCTCACCGTACTCATACCATACCATACGAATTTCTTTCCTATCATACCATACTGTATTATACCAAATCATACATACAATAATATACCATACCATACTCATACCATGACATACAAACCGAGTGAATATTGAAATGTCATCCATTTCTGACCTATATTTAAAATTTCAAGTATCTAGCTCATCATCAAAATTTAATTTGTTTAAACAAATAGGTATTATTTAAATAATTTTACAGACAAGAAACCGAGTGAATATTGCATTGTGATCCAGTTCTGCCCTATTTTTAAAATTTCAAGTCAATAGCTCATCATCAAAATTTAATTTGTATTATTACAAAAAGGTATTATTTAAACAATTTTACAGATGAGAAACCGAGTGAATATTGCAATGTGGTCTATCCCCGACTCACGGTTAAAATTTCTAGACTGTAGTTTACCGGGAAGATGAAAAAAGGTAGTTTTATTCAGGGCGTCTGGGGGTTGGGTCACATAACGGCCGTTTTCGACGCGAAAGTTTAGTGTTTTTCCTAAACCTTTGCGCGGTCACTGTGAACGAACGGCTGGTCGCAAAAAAATGCAATTGGTCTTAAAAGATTCGTAATTTTTCAGGTTATTCAAAAGTTTACTAAAAATTACACCGTTTCATGTGAATTTTTAGAGATATGACAGTGTCGAAATTTCAAAGTTCGTTTTGAACCCCTTCCCCTTGACCTAGGGTTATGAAAAGTTTCGAGGATCATTGTGGGGCTGGTCCAAACCCAGAAACCAAATTTTGTAATTTTAGCTCAACGCTAACTGGGCAAAATGGCGTGGACGGCGGACGGCGTACGGGGGACGGCGTACGGCGTACGGCGGACGGACGGATTTTTTTTTATTCGATTTTCTGGTATCTTGAAACGTAAACCAACAAATTTTGAGGGGGGGTTAAATTTTTTTTTTCTTTGGGCGATTCCAATGGTTCATTATCGAAGATAATAAACCAAAAAAATATATTGGTACTTCATCTTCCTCAAAAATCAACCACATTCCAATAGCCGATCTACATCTCGACCAGGTAATTTGTCCAATTTCTGGTTCCTAGTCGACTTCCGAGGTCAGTGTTGATATTACATATGACGCAAACCTATGAATTGTTACTCAAATGTTGGATTCCTATTCGACTTCTTAGATGATGAGACAGTACCTACATTTATATCCCCTGCGCCATTTCCACCTACCACCTCCATCTGCCCGATAACCAAATTTCCATTTCCATTCCATTTTGTACAGTTATAGGACTCACAAGACATTTCAGTGGGTCTTAACCCCCCTAATGGATTTTACTACATACCTCTGGGGGAGTAGGTATTCCAAAGTTCTCGTGGTATGCCCTAGTCATCGCTCCCTTGCTCGCTCCCTTATCGAAATTTGAACCCCCCCCCCCTTATCAAAATTCAGGCTACGACACTACACATTGTATACAGAAATGCGATCTACTCGTAGATAGAAGGGTGATCTCTACAGAACATAAAACAAATGTGCAGCATTTCTATACTTCCGTTTAAGAGATAACGAAGAATGTTATCCCAGTCGTGCCAGAATGTGTTGCCATGGTACCTAGTTGAAGAAATCTATTCCAATGAGGAATACTGCACAGGGTGCCCAGGGACTTACCAGTGTATGTGTCCGATCAGGGTGAAAATCAGTATCAAGTCGAATAGCGGGTTCGGATACAATATCGCCATCGGGACGACAGGAATGAGCAAGACGGAAATGACCTTCTCAATGAACCAGAGCTGTCCGTGGGGAATGAGTCCGTGTTTCTTTTGGTCTTCGCCACCTCTCTTTTCGTCTGCTGGGCACTCGCCGTCCTTCGTCTTTTTGGACTTGGCTTTCTTGATTTGAAACGCACTGTTGAGCTGAGAGACTGTGCTGATGGCCAGAAAACCATTGTTTTTCATCACCTGTCGATCGGAAGTGTGATGGATCATATGAACTCATCGGTCAAGTACACCGTACGTATGTTTATGTGGCCCTAAGTATACTAATTGTCCATTAACGTATCGAATTTGGAGAGGAACGAAACAACACAGTAATAATGATGAAGATCAAAGTGCTGTGAACTCAATTAATGTGCACCACTTCCATGATGGGTGTGAATGGTTTTCTCCAGAATGTTGGATTTTGTGGAGAACGGAAACTCACATGTGGTTAATCATGTGAAAATGTACACCAAATTTTGGTTTATCGAAACTAGGAAAACATTTGCGAAACGCGAGTATGAACAAGGATATAATTCAGTTGCTGCGTATTGAGAGGTAATAAACACAATTATAGTCTGTGAGGAGCCTTAGGGAACTAGGTACAGTATTACTTTTCGAAGAAAATTCATATTATTGAGCTTTATAATAGTGTGCTATTGTTCAAGTATTTTTCTCAAGTGATTAGTGAGTCCGTGGTACGAATCCTTGAAGTACTCTGTGGACGAAACGTTCGATTCTCTACTTATATCGATCAGTCCTCGCACACGTGATAAATACCCTGTCACACTCCCATACATCTTTAATAACAATTTAAAACCCTGGATCGAAACCTCGTATTAACAATACTGTGGAATTTATGAAGCACGGCCTAATCGATACGAGTGGAGACGTGAAGGACGCCACAACTTTCTCATAACGCCGCGGATCGTCAGGTTTTTATAACCGGCAAGAAAAGTACATTTTTGTTTGTGATGGAAAATAAGGAAGAAAAAAAAAGCCACCCAATCTGATTAAGTTTGATGTTTACGAAGGAAATAGAATGAGGGCCGTAATACGACTATTAGCCCCAAAATAGGCTCCGCGAGTTGTGTGTTGTCATGAATAAATTTATGCCCCCGTTCTCCCCGGACTTGGAGCTAACGCTGATTTATTACGTTCCCCCGGACGCAGCTGAACCCAACTAACGTTTGCGAAGTTGCGAACTTGACTCACAGGCTTTCGTGAACTCCGGTTATTGAAACCAGCGCAGGCCCTAAACTTGTCAGTTAGCGTCGTCGGGCACTTGGGGACTTGAGAGGCCGAAGTCGTCCAAAGGAAGCGATTTCGATTGAGGAGATGATTTCCGTAGGTCCCTAGGAACATTGACATGAATACGATATGAGGGGGTCAAATCGAATTGAATTGAACGGCGTTTCGAGCCTTTACTCTCAATAATAAGGTATTGGGAAATTCCTTGACTGTTGTTGTACCTTGGAAAGTGATGAGATTATATTATTTTCACACAGTGGCGTGACGGTAAAAGACTAGGACATGTCACACATGACAAACCTAGTCCACAGAGTAGAAAGGGAGTAACTTCATACTGTTAAATTGTACAGGGACCAAATCACGTTCAGAGCGATGATTTTTAATTTTCCTCACGCATCTCAATCTCAATCATCTTCAATGTTTCATTAGGGAACAAACTGTACTGTCCCAATATGATTTTTCTTACATCAGATATTTAAAGAAAATTAAAATTTGTTTTGTTTTTGATGTAAAAAGTGGTCTTGAATGTTATAGTTGACACGGTTTGAGCAATAATAATGATAATTATTATCATTTTTGAAAAACAGGAATGGAGTTATCCACTTTTGATTCTTCATTCCTCATATTGCACAACACTATAATACTGTAATTACTCGCACACCAGTAAGCCTGTATATAGATATTTGCTTATACCGAAAATTGTACGTAACAATTAGTTATAAAAATTAAATAAAAAATGTTTTTCAATACTACACCACGTATTTAAAACGAACTAAAACGCATCAAATATTTTTTCATGGCCCATCTCCAATATTGAGGGAGGATCGTTAGCGGCTATGGATATATTTGGAATACTTGGATAGGAAAACGTGGGACCTAATTCACTGAAATTACCTGTGAATTCGTTCGGATGGTCTCTTTGTATTATTTACTGGTGCTCGTATTCCAAATATATCCATAGCCTCTAACGATCCTCCCTCAAAATTGTAAAAGAGCTATGAAAAAATATTTTATACGCTTTTTTAGTACGTTTTAAAAACGTGGTACAATAAAAACATTTTGTTAGTTAATTTATTATTTTCTGTTTTTCGGTCTTTTGTCAGGGTGAAAGATTTCAATCGGGTTTGCATATATTGATGAGGCTTTCCCCATTGCACATCCTGTTGCTGCCAATGTTTGAAATTCAAAATATTACCTTTTACTACCTATAATAGTTCAAATTCTAAAAGTCTTTTAACCCTAAAAATCAAACTAAAGAAGTAGGTAATCAAAATGTATTATATTTTTTTCATGTATATGAATTAAAACAATACAATGTCAGATCCTTCTACATTACAAGTTCTGCCCAGAGAGCAGTTTGTTAAGAGAGCAGAATGCGATGCAGATTCTGCAGTGAGAGATCCGTTTCGCATTGCCTAACATCCAATCATTTGCAGATACCGACCTATGTTTAAAATTTCATGTCTCTAGTTCATCATCCAAATGTAATTCGTTCAAACCAATAGGTATTGACTTTTGCAGACAAGAAACCTAGTGAATACTGCACAGCCATCCACGTTTAAAATTTCAAGCCTCTAGCGTATCATCCAAATTTAATTTGTTTAAGCCAATAGGTATTGTTTGAACAATTTTATAGACCAAAAACCAAGTGTGTGTTCAATAAAATCAAGAAATCGCCATTATCAACAGTGAGATTCACCATCGATTAATTAATTTTTTTTCAAAGGTGTTCAGTAAATCAAAAACACATTGAGAAACTTTCAACTAGAAAATCCTCGTATTTTATTCCTCGTATAATCGTAGGGAATACTAGACTCACTTGATAACAAGCAGGTTGCCGCTCGGGGTATGAGATAAGCTGCGAACATGATGAATTCTATCCAAGGGTTATTGAAACGAGAGTAACAAGACTGACGAAATAATTGAACATTCAGAATCACCTTTGGTAAAAGAAACTTTGACGAACTTTGAAAGCAGTTGACTGGTTACGTATTCAATAAATTAGTAACCGTGATGACGTACAATTTACTGGAGGTTGACGGTGGTTCAGGATAAAATCTACAAACAGCGTATTTCTTTTTAAATACGAAAAGTGTCAACAAGTTGATTTCCACGCGAGTAGCTGATTGGCAAAATTATAAATACCTGGAAAACTAAAGTCAGCAAGAATAGCACTTGACGGCACACAATGGAAAATGTGTTTTACCTTGAAATATGCCCGTACTGTGGTGATTAATCGGCAAGCTTGGGGGAGTTATTCAATTGGAAATTCTATAATTTATTAAAGAGTCAATCCACCGGTCAAGGTGAAATAAATCACCGACTTTTCTGTTTGCACGAGAGGGTTATGCAAACTTGATTTGTTGAGTTGCCGCATATCGGTGACGCGGGGGATTTCATATTGGGGTTTCAATACGGCTGAGTGAACATTCTCGCTACTTCCCCTCGATTTGAAATATCGTGGGTGCTCTAGTGAAATTTTCAGTCAGTTAAGGGGCACTCATTTTTCTTTATGGAGGTACTGATAGGAGGTAGGATTGTATTTGCTTTTGATTAACAGCATTTTTTAAGGTCACCCGGAGCGTCCCAGCCACGTTTGGTCACAATATGGGGCCGAAAGTAGAACCGAAACCGGTGTGATAACGTGATTTTGCGCTCCAAAAGCTATCACTGAAAGGGCCTCTTACTCTCAAAAGTGCTTGAAAGACTCCTGCTCCCGTTCAACTCAACTGTATAATCTAATACATAATTTTCAATTTGGAGTCCTGCCAATGCATTTCTGTCTACAACAGCTACGTATGGTTGTTGGGGTCATATTACAGACCTATGAAGGCAAAGAGCTTTTTTATAGGGTATTTATTTACAAGCATTTGACAGATTATGGCAGAGCTCCTCTTACTGCGGAAACCATAATAATTATGGTTTCAGCAGTAAGAGGAGCTCTGCCATAATCTGTCAAATGCTTGTAATAAATATAAATTATTTATTTCCTAACTCATAAAGAACACTTCAACCCAACCTCTACGATAACTCCAGAGGTTTGTAGGATTAAGAATAGACTTGAGTGCTCCATAGAATCTAAACTCCGTTTTACAATACTGAAAAAGTCATTACATTGACACGTCCGGTTGCAGGTTGAGCCCCATATTTCACTCCTGTAAAGCCAGATTGGTCTCAACAGCGCTAATATAGTTAGCGGTTCACGTGAAGAGGGAGAAATTTACAAGAAAATAGCAAGTACGAGTAAAGTTGGCGGATTCTGCCCACAATTTCACTGATGTGAGCTCTCCACGTCAAACGGCTATCCAGTCTGAGACCCAAGTAACTTACTGAGTCAGCATATTCAATAGGTTGGTTGAAAAGGAGTATTGTGGGTACCACATTAGACCGTTTGTACGTAAAGCACACCATGCATGTCTTTTGTGCGTTGATTTTTATCCTCCATTGTTTGGTACATACACCTAATGTGGTAACATACCCTTGAAGCGTTTCACTAGGCTGTTCCCCTGATGCGTGCCTGACCAGCACAGCCTGATCGTCTGCGTAGTGTGCAACTGTCGCATTTTGGTACGTCGGGAAGTCGTGACAGTAGATGGTTGGGAGGAAGGACCTCAGAATGCTTCGCTGAGGAACTCCTCTTCGAATGACATGCGATTTTGAAATTTTTTTACTCGACAGCGTCTGTTGTGGAGGTAAGACTGGATTCGGTAAAGCGTTTCAGGCAAGTGATCTTGTACGTTGGTATCATTCGTGAACACCGTTGGATTGCAACTGGGATGTTTGCAATTGCCAGTTACTCCCGATGCATCAAAATGCCTTCTCAAAGAGACCCCTCCCGTGTAATTCTACCATTAAACAAAAGCCACATTAATAGACCCAAGGCAACCTAATTGATCTCGTCGGCATATAACCCCATTGTTTGGACTCTACTGGACACGTATTTCGCTGATGGAGAAACCCCGTTGTTCGGTAACAGTTCGGTAATATTGCCCGCTCGTAGGATCTAACGCGGTCCATATCGATCCGAGCTATCTGTGATAATGGAACCCGTGTGCGTGTGTTTTGAGATAAAATTGAGCCTTGTGTCCGTTTCATTCGTTTCGCCCTTAACGAGGTTGTTCCCAAAGTAATGGGCTTTGTTCGATTGCCGTTTCAGAGGGACGTTCCCTCCTAATTCCTAAAGTGGCCGAAATGGCGTTAGGCCGTGGAGTGGACAACTTGTCGGTGAAGGCCATAAATGGCGGCACTCGGAGGGATTCGCACACCCAAACGTTGGTCACTTTGACCCACCAGTCTAACCGCCCACGCTCATTTTAGTTCGTTATGACCAATCTTTCGTACCGTGAGGTGTTTCAAATTAAAAATATATCTAAACTAATTAACATGATAGGTCTGAATGCTCAGTTGGTAGGTACGAGCACCATATTAAATCCATCAATTGAAGAAAGAAGAATAAGTTCATATTACGTTCTCAATTTTTAAAATGAAATCATGAACGGCAATGTACCCAATGAAGAATTTTGAAATTCGGCATTTGGGCTTGAGATCCTAGCTTTGCATGCCATTAAGTCAACATTTTCAAAAATTCCGCCACCACCCAGGGACCATCTAAGTCAAACGCAAGAGGCCTTCCTTTGAATGGCACTGACACTAAAGTTACAGAACTCATACAGCTCATACAGCTACAAGGAGGTTGTTCCTATATTCACTCGTTAAACCTTGTAAACACATGATATATTATTATAAATTTACCAAGGCCTATCACTGGGCCGTAACTTGCATCATGTTTACGGAGGCAACCTCTCTAATGTACACTATTATGCAAAACTATACTGTAATTACAATACAGTTATTATTGAACAAAAAAAGATGCATTTAAATATAAATTTTGCTAATTGGTTTGTGTAAGTGCTTCATGACCCCCTTATCAGAGCTTGAATGCATGTAATGATCATTTATAGGAAGAATTTAGGATTGTTAACAATTAAAATGCTTTTAATTTCGATATTTGACCAAATTCTCGAACCGGCCACTCAAGCTACAGCTACAACGGGATAGTATTTTTGCCTCGAAGGCGTAATCATTTGATTTGCAGACACTGGATAATGGAATATGAACGGAGTTTCGCGAAACAAAGCCAATGGTAGGTACGAGAAAAAACGCGTACCGCAAGTTCCAAATGGGGGAAATGCGATGGGTCCTCTGCGATGGGTCCATGGAAGATTCGGAGCCAATATAGTCGAGTCGTTGGAAAAGAATAAAAGTAGGAAAAGAATAAAAGTGAAATAAAGACACAAGAAGGACAGAAAGGACAGAAAGACAGAGAGCAACAAACACGGAATGTACTCTACAAAGAGAGATGGAAATACTTGGGATGATGAAGGAGGAGGGATAAAGGCCAAGTAACAGAAGGAAGGGTATGGTTCGATAGAAACAGAATATTTCTTGTTAGTGTTTTTTTTTTGTGCGTTCGAAAGCGGCTGAAAATAAAATCAATATCGACGTCATTGGGAGGGTGTTAAAGGGAAAGGCCGCCTTCCCCCGATTGACTGTTCCATTCCAGTGCTTGGAACGATATATTTTCATAAATTTAGAGTACGAGACAGGTTAACGCAATATCGATATTTCCTCGAAAGATTGGATTTTGATTGACGATTGGTTCGTTGGGGCGGAGTGCGTCATAGTTTACCCTTGAGATGGAATAAATTGAGGAACGTTCTAATCGTTTTGCGATCTCTGTAATAAATTCAAACTTTCTCGTCCCAGTAGATGTTTGAATAGGGTCGGCCCCGAATCCTTGAATATCAATTATAACAAAATTACTGTTACTTAGAAGGGTCAATGTCCAGGTGAGCCCCAAAATACCTCAATGTCGATAATTGGATGAAGGACCGTAATGTTTGCACAGGATGATAAAGGGCATCTTAATGGCGAATTTGCCAGGAATGTAATAATTCAGGAAATGTTAAAAACCTGAAGATTGGTGCCAAATAATGTAAGAATTAATGTATGATTTCGACTCAAAATCATTTAATGAAACGAAATCACTGACATTTTTTGCATAAAATATCTTCTGTAACTACTCAGTATAATAAGGACATTCATGGTCGGGAGGTTTATGAGGTCGCAACGTGTTTACGACTCGATACCAAGTTAAGTCTTGAAAATGCAAAATGGCGGACAGCCCAAGGGTCAACGGCCTATTTCAATGTCGATAATTGGATGGGGGACAGTTCTATTTGCAGAGTATGATAAATGGCTCCTTAATGAAGATTTTGTTGCAGATCATATTACGTTGCTTATCACTATCAATTAAGAGCTAATTCATTTCAATGGAGGGTTACTAAAGTCTTTGAGGCTCAATTGAAACCGGGCTAAAGAGAATTTTATCCGGAAAAAATTTCTTGCGTGGGGTCCTACGATACTTCCAGACTACTGAACTCCAAGTACTGATATAAAATGCAATACTAATCAAGTATAAAAAGTATGGATATTTCCGAGTAGGTACTCATCAAAATCACTATTTCAATTAAAGGACCAAGTATTCAAATCAAATTGATCTTCTGACAAATCTTAGATACCTGTTTATTGGATAGAAAAAAGCCTCTATAACATCACCGTACTCGTTGTAACCTGCCAGTTGCAGATTCTGTACAGAGACATGTCGCAGTGTTCTTCGTCGCATGCCAACAACCGTTTTTGTCCCCGAGAGCGAATAACTCGGAAATCCTCGTGTTTATGGGAGGCAAGTAAATCTTACCAAGTCTTTTCGAACTTCTCCGTTTAAATCGAACGTCAAGTAGTGCGCCTCCGACCCTCCCAAATGTTAAATTGTCCCTTTGACCTACTGACATTTCCCTAAGGACGCTTCAGCTGTTATATTTGCGCTTTCCGAAAGCCCCGTTCGATTTTCCCGCTTGAAAAAACAATGTTGTTGGCTCTGGTAAGATCTCATATGGGAACTTCCCGCTCGCTCCTACCTCGTGTTTGATTGATAAATCCCATTAAACAGCGAGCGCACTCCATATATTCAGGGGCATAAATCAGGCTTTCAGGAGGTTTCTGTTAGTTTGCTCGTACTTGTCGGTTTTGAGAGAGTGCGATTGTGAAATCTATTTATACCGCGACGAAACCCCGGAAATATCTTCGAACGCGTTCCAAAAGCTCCTCGAAACTAGTTGAACAGTTCGGAAAGTCCCTTCGCTCCGTACGCCCACGACTCGGGTTTTACTTGAATACGAACGGTGTATTATCTCATTTGCTCTCGTATTGTACAGTAGAAAGCGGAGTTGAATAAAAAGTGCCTTTTCACTAAAGGGTTCAGAAAGGTCCGCCATGAGAAAGGGCTGAAAGGGAGCCTCGTTAGCTGAGACAAAGGGCGTCCTGGAAGATGACGAGATAGTTAAATTCGCACCTGGTTTGATTCGGGAAGCAGGCGTCTTAATCTAACTCTCGAGCGAGCTGCGTCTTGATTTTCAGGTGCGTTTCTGCCTCGGATGATCGACGGAATGTTAGCGCTGTTTAATTTATTGACTGTTGAAGAAATATCGATTCTAATTAATTTCTAGTCAGCTCAACTTCATCAAAGGCCTTCAAACACCAAGCATAAAGATACGAATTTCGCAATTCGTTTGATTTTCGTGGAGCAGCTCTTCAACTACATTGGAACTTACTACACTGTATAATGTAATGCGTCACAGTTTGTCTGTTGGTTCTCTATAGACGGTTAAACCGCTGAACCGATTTTGATAGGGATTACTCCATTGGGATCAGCAAGTAACATAAGGATGGTTTCAGTCGATATTAGAATTCACACACCCGCTTCCTAAATCTAGAACGAGGCTTTCCTTAGTGACGATACAGATAGCTTCTCTAGTCTTATCTATGTTGTAACGTTCGTAATACTGCTCCTAGTGCCAGTTCTGTATTATGCAGTATTTAGACTTGTTAGTTGCGATTCAGAATATATACCATTACATCCGACACTAACAGTTTACGGATTCTGCGCAGAATGGTTCGGCACAAGAGTTAGTGAGAGGCAGGAAAAGCGAGGCAAAGTCGTTCTGAACCCAAAGTGCTAAAACCCCCAATGGCCTAGTTTACCCTGATTACCGTCTTCACCTAATGACTCGACTTACTTCTTGGGAGTTCGTAATTTAGAAGCTGAAAGGGTCGACGAGCGAAAACATTGTATAACAATATTTTCGCTGAGTTAAACAAGTTACCATGATCCATCAAGTAATTATTTTTTAATAATTCGCGAGCGGAGGGAGATCAAAATTTGTCAAATATTTCATGATAATCGGCTCAGCATGTTTAACTTCTAAGAAAATCATTACAAATGTACCTACCCCACCTTCTGTACTTTGAATAAGCTGTATCTTCTGCACTTTTTTAGATTCCACGGTAATCCAGAAAACCTGGCAGATCGATGCCAAGCAATAAGGTAGGGATTCATATAATATATTATGTTGAGTTTTGAAACTGAAATTAGTTTCATTTTAAGCAATTATATACAATTTCTTCCTACAACTACTCTATACAATAAGGATTTTCCGACAGTTTCGACGGGCGGACCATGAAGACCGCTATTGTTGTGGAAACTGTCGACAAATCGTACGTCAGATCAGTGTTGCCAGACAACTTGCCTCGAAATTCCCTACGGACCGTTTCCAAAACCCCTACTTTTCCCTACAAATTCCCTACCGTGGTAAAAAATTCCCTACGCGTAAAATTTCGATTGCTGAAAATTTAAAAGAACAAAAGAAGATCACTTCCCTCCTAGTCATCTACAAAACGACAAGATCACTGCATTCACTGCTGCTGGTTTGGTTTGAAAATGAGTTGATTGAAATAACCATTGAACCACTGAGTTGCACAATGTAATTTTTATTGCTGTCTCAATAATAGTTAGATTAGTTCCAGTCATTTTTTTTCAGGACAAGAATTGTTAGGTACTTGAGAAATGTCACTGAGATAAATATAAATATGATAAGGCTTATTACTAAGGCTCAAGAATGGTAGCATTGGTTACATTAGCCTAGGAATACCTATTTTAAAAAAAATCTTAATGTCGACGACCAGGAATGACTACGAGGAGAAAATATAATTAAAATGGTAAAACAGTAATAGTAAAACAAGTAACAGAAAAATTTGGGATTGAAAATAGAAAGAAGAGCAGTAAAATCTTAGGTTAATCTCAAGAGGTTATCAAAAATAAATCAAAAACGATTCATCAAAGAGACCATCAAAAACCAATCAAATCGTCTGTCACTATCGAGGGATTGCTCGCTTTTATTAGAAGCGTATAAGCTCTGTGACGCAAACAAATTAATCATATTTGGTGTGATAGGGTAATAATTGTAACAATTATTGTTACAACCACCCTATCACACCAAATATGATTTTTGTTACAATTATTTGTTACATGACAGTTGATACCGAGATAGATTACTGAACGAAGACAACAAGAAGTGTGTGTATGCTTTTCTTTAAAGAAGAGTTGTGGCTTGTGGTTGTCAAATGATGGGGACGAACGAAACTGGTGACAGGTGTCTAAACAAGTGGTTATCCAATCACGAATAAATGTACTAAAATCGTATAATTATTCAATTAATTAGAATTTTGCCAGTGTTTGAATTACGTAACCTAGCTTGACCAAAAATCCCTACGTTCAGCGTAGGGATTCCCTACGCTCAATGCACCCCCCAAATTCCCTACGTGTAGGGAAAAATCCCTACATCTGGCAACACTGCGTCAGATGAGTGTGTTTCAATGTAAAATGGTCAGACAACAGCTGATTTGTACTTGTCAAATCAGATTTCAAGGTGTTTTTTGATATATTTTATTAAATATAATGTAGAAGAATAGGGAAGAACCAGCGAGGCAGACAGAAATGTACAACAACAACGTGGACTAAAATGAACTTAATTAATGAATTAATGAATTTTAATTATTAAGTTAATTTTAGCCCACGTTGTTGTTGTCCCTACATTTCTGTCTGCCTCGCAGGTTCTTCCCTACTCTTCCTCATTCCTGTTATCACCACGTGGTGCTATTTACGAAGTTTTAGCACAGCAG
The DNA here is from genome assembly GCA_963920205.1 of Stenodema calcarata. Taxonomy (NCBI): domain Eukaryota; kingdom Metazoa; phylum Arthropoda; class Insecta; order Hemiptera; family Miridae; genus Stenodema; species Stenodema calcarata. The sequence continues at coordinate 15,772,300 of OY986061.1, read as the reverse complement.
AGTTCAAAACGGATGACGGATTAGGCTCATCATTCCCACAGTTACGGCGTCGCCGACTTAAATGGGTTGAAAAGTTTAACACAGAACCGTGAATGCCTCTGATAATGGCTGGCGATGGATATTGCACTATGTGAACGATCCGTATCGTCTATAAACGCTGTTAATGAACGAGCTATTATATTCGCGATTGACAAGAGAGGTACGTTTGAGTGGTTTTATTTGATATTTAATCGTTCAAAAGGCACTGGAGATGCACCATGAATGCGGCGTTTAGCTTGATTGGACATTTTGATTGAAACAACAGTCGATGAAGGATTTCCAAGTGTATTTTGATGCCGTTGTTTCGCTGTTTATCGTGCAGTGTATGGGAGCTACATCGAGCTCAATCAGAGTAATACATTCGCCCTTTCGAGATAATCGCACTTACGTGTGGGATGAATGTTTGCTGCGTCCTCTAGGGCCCTTAAAAGCCGAAGAGGGACCCCCAAGCTGTCGAGCGATAAATCTTTTGTGGCGTGCATGGCTCTAATCACCCGCCCACGCCAAGCTTATAGTCAGTGAGGTCGGTCGAGTGTGGTCCGAAAAGTGGTGTAGTGAGAAGATAGCGGGCTCTTCCCTTCGATTTCACAGCGTTTCGTGGAGAAATCCTCTTCAACCTACTAACAAACCGGTGGGGGGATCAGGGGTGACGGATTTACTGCTTGAAGGCTTTTCTTCCGTTCGGGAGGTCGGCTCTGGTTCAAGGTTCCATCGACCGGGTTTTGATAAGGCGATGGAGGAGGCGAGGAGGGAGATAAGCAAATTAAAGGTAAACACGCCTTTGGACGACCGACCTCATCTGTGTAAGTGACCAGGGTAGACCAGAGTATTCGTTCTGCGACTCAAGTGGTTCTCCCACTAAATAGACACATTTAGCGAAGAGGTATTTAGTTTGAAGTGCATCGTGACCGCCCTGCAAGTCTGTTCCGAAATAATCTCATGAGCCATATAGGATGAGGGTTTCAGGAGGTTTGAATGTCCGCAGGCGAGAGCTTGGAGCGAATTAAATGAAACAAGAGACCAAAATGAGGAAAAACCCGCCATTCCACAAACTGTGTCTTGTTCTGCCCTTTCTCTTGTTAAGGTACCACTACATAACCAAAAAACCACAGTCATGCAGCATGGCTATGAGAGCGAATTTTCGAAGAAATCACTAGTTCTATGTAAAATGTCTACATCTTACTGTTTTTATAACAAATTTTGTCTTCTCTTTGTAGACGATCTATACCACCTCAGTTTATAGATTTTTCAACGCTGAACACGATGGTGAAGTCAAAATTCTAAGGGCCTTCGACTTTTAAACTATCAAATACGTCCAAAACGTGCCAAATTGAAACTATACCATCTCAATCTCAACTTGACACTTGGTAGATGCTGCGTACTCGGTGACATCATCGGCCTCTTTTGTAACAACAAAGTTTTCGTGGCAAAATTATAATAATTTCAAAGTGACGTAAAACCAAGAATATCTTTGGAGAGAATAATAATATCAGCATAAACCGCCACGCCTAAGACCTCCTAGGTAACAACCAAGAATATCTTTCGAGAGAATAATAATATCAGCATAAACTGCCACGTCTGAAACGTCTTGGGTTACCCTTCCGTCCCTAAAAATCTTTCAACTATTTATACTCCTTCTTCCTCCATTATTATCTTCTACAAATTCTCAAGCACCTGTCGACGCAGCTGTAGCCAAGGTTCGTAGAGCTACGAAGGCGCCAGGAAAGGAACCTTCTTGGGAAACTAAAATCAAATTATTCGAACCCGTGTGGAGATTTCTAGTGAGACTTCTAGTGAAACCTCTGAGCGTGGAAAATTCCTTTTTCGTACAATTTCAGTGGATAAAAATTTAGTTAGGAAACAAAGTCCTAAAAACTCTTACACCGAATAAGAACGTTCAATCAAAACGATACCAAATTACCCTTCAAAAGGCGACCTACAAAACTGACTGCCTTGAATGGTGCTGATTGTGCATTAAGCTTGGGGTGGAGGACCTAATTCCTGTTGTTTTCACAAGCCATGTCTATACCGCTCTTGTGAGCTTTTTAATTTAATTAAGTACTTGAACCCTTAATTCTTACCAGCTACGCTAATTTCGGGAGGAGTTATTTCATGCACTGATTTCGCTTCTGAATCTGAGGTCGCCGGAGCCAAATTGTTTGCGATATTCAATTATACTCGTAGATTACTTAGACATTCGCGTTCTAACGAACATTACCGTGGGGATGAGTTGAGGACAAGAGAGTTCTCTACGGGGATGAATTGAATATTTTATTATATACTAATACTCAAAATATTTTATATTGAATATTTTATCATATACACGCTGTAAAAGCTTTTCCGGTGTGTAAATAATATTTTGTTTTCTTATAGACACGCGGTGTGTCTATAATCACTCCCAAAGTCTAATACTACAAATATTAGATATCTATCTATTTATTTACACAGTATAAAAATCGAATTGACAAGAGTTTTGGTTTCAATGAACTCCCAATGTTTATGTGTTTCCTGTTCATTGTGACCGAAAGGGTACCTTGCTCGTAGATAATAATATTCGTACCAATCGGCTTATGATTACCGTAACGTAAGAAAATTTACTTCTGAACGTACCTATATGGCGCTAAAGTAGATGATTCACACTGAGCTCAAAATCCCCGTGGGAAGTGCGAAAGATGGAAAAAAAGGGCGCCGCCGTGTTGAAAATTTATTTTTCGTTTCCTCGAGTTTCCTCTAACGCAGAAACTGGAGTCGACGCTCGGTTCCATCTCTGACGTCATAAACTTCTTGAAAAAGTTTTCTCATTTCTCGAGCCCCGTCTATTCAGCTGAGTGGGCATCCGACTGCAGAGGCGGAAAATAAGTTGATGTGAAAGGAATCCTGTTTAGGTCTCAAGGAGCTATCCACAGGTTATTCAATAAAACGGCGAAGCCAGTGGCAGTTGTTTATACTGAGGTATATTTAATCAATTTGAACAAAAATTCATTCATTTGTTATAATATAACAAATGTACATAATTGATACAGACTAATGCACTTCTACTAAAAATGCTACTCTCCACCGTCTGTCTAGCACCTAGGTGTTGTGCCTTGAGGAGGATTTGCCATTCAAAACTAACTATCTGTCCTTACTATTATACAATACTACAGAAGAAAGATGGGATATTTTGGGCTGTAAATAGTCCAATTTTTTTTTTGAAATCCGATAGCGGTGGAATTGAGTTGGAGATGGGAATCGGATAGAAAAACATCGATATTTTTATAGGGCTAACATCGATGTATAAAAAACGTCAATGTTTTCCCGAATATATCTTACCTACAGTGGGCCTATCTAAGTACAAGTACCTACCTAATTGTCAATTTTTTTGGTACTTTTTGATCTAATTTAAAAAAATTAAACATGAAAAAAATGTACTGATTTACGTTAAAAACATAAATAAAAAAATTAAAAAATGGATTGAGCGACAATTCAACAAACCATTTACTTTATTCCAAATATTAATTGTTGGCCTCATGCGAAAAACCAAAAAGCCGATTGCAGAGTAAAGTGTTCAGAATAATATTATGAATTCATAATATTGTGTTCATAATATGAATTCATCTTCATAATAATCAGGGAATGACGAGTACCAAATTCGTATCATCATCTGCCACTTTTCGGTATCGGCAATCGATACTAAACGTTCCACGGTTACATTAGCCGTGGTGGTGGTTTTGGTTTCCAAATTTCAATTTCAATCCTACTATCTTATCTTGAGTCAACAATGACTAAAATGACTTATTTGAAACCAAAACATTGCAGCTGCAAGAACAATAAAAAACAAAAGGCAAAATAGGAAATAACGTACCTAGTAGATAAGTAAAGTTTCTATTAAGGCACAGAAATAGTGCAATAACCATCTGAAACGGAAAATAGATTAGTAAGTATAGGTATTCAGGGAGAAAGGAAAAAGTCGGTGTCTGACAAAAACATCGGAAGAAAAAAATCGATGTTTAAAGAAAAACATCGAGTATTCGATACACATCCCTAGATTGAGCACAGACTGTCAAGCAAGGCATTGAATGGTCTAACCCCACTGAAGTCATAATAAAACACTTGTACCTACAATAATAAGCACAATAAAATATTGTTTTCGGGCCCTGGTTCAAGGATCCTTATTAATGCAGGTTCATCAGATTTCAAAAGGGCAGTAGGTACATGGATTTGCCTGTACAAATCGATTGTCTTTAATGTGATATTGAGCAAAATTGAATTAGCAATTTTTGAAATTTAATTTTGAAATAGCGGCAGTTCTTATGTGTTTGGGTTATATTACCGGATCAGGGAAGTGATATTCGAACAAACACTCAAATTCTTCAATGAACGGAATTAACTTTTTGTTGATTGGATTAATGTTCTGAACATAAAGTCCGTATGTTTATTAGTGTCGACGAAAACTCATTTGGACTCTGTCCAATCATTGTCTCCCCATTAAGACCACCAGTTTTCTCCCCTCCGTTGGCACTGCCTGTTGGCGCTTCTGCGCGTACGATCGCTGCTTGAAGAAGAAAAGTTAAAAGGATGGCGGGATCATCCGTTTCCGCTATCGATTCGAATTGAAACGAGCCTTTTTATAAGAAAGATTCTAATCGAGCTCTCCCATTCCCTTGATAATCCCCCGTTATTCATTCCGTGTCTACTCAACCAATCGGGCCCCGTTACCGCACCAGATTCCACAGCCTTTATCAGGATATTTGTCAAATGCTCGGCCATCAATACCTAACGGTGGAAATTTTACTTGCTGGCGCATACACTGTGGAATTTTCCCTCCTTTAGTGACCCACAAGTTCAGAGAGACGGCTGTAGCTGCAGTGTATTGGTCTCAAAGGTGCAGTTTTCGATTCTCTCCGCTCTACTGAAACGTTTATTTATTTCTACTATAACCTGATCTATTTGTCTAGCTGTTATATACAGGGTGTTTCATTTCAAAACCGTCACAGGCTAGCAATCGATTCTAGAGCTCATTTCTGGTCGAAAGTGTCTCCCGACAATTTTTTTTAAACGCTTCGTTTCCGAGTTATTTCAATTTTAAGATTTTTTTCGTGTTTTCGGTTTTATCACACTAAAATGGCTATAACTCCCTCAATTCACGTCAAAATTTAAATCTGATTACACCGTTGGAAAGAACAAAAATTTCCTATCCCTCTAATGAAAACAACTTTTTTTTTTTTTGAATCGCCGAAACGGGTGAAAAATTAACTTGAAAAGGAAAATTTGTCAAATCGTAGAAATATTCACTTTTTTCAAAATCTCATTGACCCTTATGATCCGACACGATAATTTTAGCCTGTAGGCCTAAAAGTTGCGCCTAAATATCAGCTTTCCAATGGTATAAGCCAAAAAGTGTTGCAATGCTATTCTGAGGGCGAAAATCACGTTTGAATCATGAAAAACGTGGGTTTTCAGAGGAAAGTCCGGGTTTTCACCAATCATTGATTCGTCAGGTAACAAATGAGTTTGAAACCGGATTTCATGTTATTTTTGTGTTCTTTCCAACGGTGTAATCAGATTTGAATTTTGACGAGAATTGAGGGAGTTACACCCATTTTAGTGTGATAAAACCGAAAACCCGAAACAAATCTTAAAATTGAAATAACTCGGAAAGGAAGCGTTTAAAAAAAATTGTCACGAGACACTTTCGACCAGAAATGAGCTCTAGAATCGATTCCTAGCCTGTGACGGTTTTGAAATGAAACACCCTGTACATATATCTCCTCCTGAATTGCTGAGGGATATTTGTACGAGTTCTTGATCTAGCGACGCATAAGGCCAATTTATGAGTAACAGTAGCACTCTCGCCACAGAAAGCTACAACAGCGTGAAAATATGCTTGAGGTGGATTCATAATCGAGGCTTTCCCACGAAGAAGCCACTGGAAATATCAACTTGTTTACCTTCCGTCTGTTCTTGTCGTTCAACTGCGTCCTCGCACCCTGTGGCTACGGACGTTATAAAAACATTTTAGTATCCACGCGGCGTTGTTTCTCCATTTTCTCCGCCGTTAGATAATATGAGTTCATTCGTAGTCGGTTCGTTCTCCCAACCACTATTTGCTACAGTTTCATTTTAGTCTACCTCTACCGTACAGTTCTTTCCCATTCAATTCAATTCAAAGAAATTTATTTGCCACCCGTTGCGATATTAATAGAAATGGGAAACCGCACGCTATGGAGCGTATTCCACGAGGAGCGTTATTTAATACATACAATTAATATAGGTTATATAGAAACAAGCGGTCTTTAGTACGTATGTATACGTGTATACACGGTTAGAGGGAGTACAGAAAAAACTGGAAAATTTAAAAAATTGGTTCTTGAATATTTAGAACTTGAACACTACAAGGGAAATACGAGGTAAGGTAACTCGATTTTTTTCCGAAAATGAGTTAGCGATGGTTTTTGATTTTTGGATGGCGGATTCGATGGTCAAGTCAAAACAGTGGATAACTAGTTCAAAAGGCCTCAAATTGCTGTCGACAGATTAGCTTACTGTGGGAAGACGAGGTATCCGGTGTAAGGCTCAAGCTGAAACTCCAAACGATCGAATTTTTTTCAAAATTGCCCTGTGTAAGCCAAAGCCCTTCATCATTGAGAAAGTGGACAAGTACCTTGTTAGAAACTGGTGCGAATTTTTATATACCATCTATGGAAACAAAGCTCCATTAACGTTGAAGACCAGGTCCGACAACGTCCAATCCTTGAAGCATTTCTGTAGTTCATCAGCTCAAGCTTATTTCGCCAATCTGTGGAAGTGATTTAAACAACCTTTCATTTAATTTAAAAATGTTCAACATTTTGGTTCATTCTTTCAATTTTAGAACCTAATGTGATGATAAATCGTCGTTTTGATTTTTAAATCACATTTTAATTCAGCAATAATTTGCATTAGCACCTTGGTTCAGACCCGCATAGCACATAAATACCTCGTTTTTCCTCTGCTCAGCTGGACCTTTGAATGTTCAATGCTATATTGCTACCTTATTTCAAACTTTAAAAAAAATCGATTAATTTATTTCATTTTACAGTGGACAGTTAATTTAACACTATTCTTAATGTCTTTAAAATTGGCTCAAGTGAAGAATACAGGCCATTTCCAAGGGAAAATTGACTCTCCTGGACATTTGGGTAAAAGTGAGTTACCCCGTTTTTTCCCTGTAGTCTTCACTTTGAAAAGGTTTAATTAGTAAAATTAAATCATAATCAGATTTTATAATCAGGTACGTATATCATAATTAGATTTAAGATAATTTTGGATAACTAGGATTATTGGAGTAATATTGTTACTCTAATGGTCCTAGTTATACAAAATTATCTAAAATCTAATTATAATATATTAATTTTCCTAAATTAACCCTGTATAAGTAGTTTGACTTATTCAAAGTATATGTCGTACCTATATTTTAGCATTGAACACCTAATACCAACTAAAATAAGCGTTTCTGATGCAGAATTCGTACTTACTAGAAAGCAGGGAAAAAGCCTGGAAAAAGCCTTTAATTATGTACTTGGACTGTAAAATCTTTTTTGTTATATGTATAGTGTACTGTTTTTTTGAACAAAAATTGAATTGAAGTTATATATCAATAGTATCTCTACTCATTAAATACCTCATCTACTCATTAAATACCTACTATCAAAGCACATTATCCACATCGTAATTTTACATGCGGTAATTGTTTATGGCCTGACAATTGGAACCTTATCAGAAAACTTTAAGGATTGTCTTCCATCCGCCGATAGAATTGACGTTCATGATGACGACGGTTGGTGTCCTGATCCTATGAATATAAACTCATTTAAAAGTCCTCTTTGTAGAAGAAGGAACGTTTGGTGGAAGTTACACAATTTATTCCGAGTTGTTTTGATCCGTCAATATTGAAAAATCGACGAGATACGTCAACTTCTGTTTAGTTCTTTGTCAAAAACTCTTGTCTCTTCCCACGCTACTCTAGGTCACTGGACTCAGTAACTCATCTTCCCCTGAAAGTTCAGTTCGACAAATAAATCATCACCGCTGAATTTATCTTAACAACTCCAATTATATTAAATTGTATCTTCATCCTTGTTCAAAACTATTTTCGTTTAGTTCATCAATTTCCAGGGTTTATCCATTTACTCATCTCTAAGTTACACGATTTCACGATTCGCCAAAACGGGTTGAATAACCTCTTCCAGTCCTGAAAAGCTCCTGTAACAAACAACCCCAATAAAGAGGTCGAACGATGATCTACGGCGAATTCTCCCGTAAGGGCGTATGAAATATACCAGCTCGTGTTTCCTTCTCCCTGAAGAAACAAATCCGCTTTCTTATTTTGAAACATGCTTTCCACGTTTTCCATTCAGCGTGCCTGCTCTGAGTAGCAAAACACTCAATTTCTCGATTCCTCTTCTTTTTTACATTTTCGATCAGGATCGAGTGTGTCGTAGCTGTCTTGAGTAGTTTTTTGCAGTATTTTTTCGGGTCATAAATATTTTACGTCAACTGAATAATTTATCACATAATGGAAAACGCTGAAAATTTGTTTATCTCTGTTCTGTATACAATACCGTTGTAAGCTCGATACTAGACTCCCTTTGAAGAGCATGGAGCTCTGGCTCACTAAAAATCTTCGCTCCAACGCGGCGGGAACTGAGTTTGCGAATTGTAACATTAGATTCCTCCAGATCACGACATAAACCGTCGTGAGCTCCCATTATTCTGTATTTGAGTGGATCATCGGCCCCCGGCAATGGCTTTGGCATGAAGTTTGTCTCTTTATAGTTCGTAGAAGTGGCATTTCCAAGTTCAGAGCTGATTCCGATCGACTTTGAGTTTGAAGAGCACTTACTCTAGATGAGGTGTCCACTTGACTTCATGATGGGGACGCATCAATAGGCAAACAGCTCACAAACTACCAGTAGAGAGCAACGGAAAACCAGAAGGATAGCGAAGGAAGTGACAGAAGTAGCTGTTTTTGTCAAGATTGTTTAGTGAAACGTGACACAACAGAAAGAGACAGCAACCATCCAGCTGTGTACCAATCCTAACAAATAATCGAAGCAAACAACAAAAACAAGAAGTTATGGAGAAGCTGTTTTATGAAAAATGTGAAGCCCGAACCATATTACAAGGGAACAAGTTAAAATGTATACCAAAACACAGCCTCATATCTATGCAAATGACTTAATTTCCCCCTTACTGTTTTCCCTGTTTTTCGCAGTAAGGGAGAAATTAAGTAATTTGCATAGAGTGATAGACAAATTGAAGTCGGCAAAAAAGTAAACTGAACTGACAAAATATTATTGTATAGAAATTGGCTTTAGGAGCCACTTAGCTGAACCTGGGCCCATTCTGCTTAAAGTGTTAGTCCTAAGGAGGATACATAGCAAATTACAGCTTGATAGAGTTAATAGCATAGAAATTAGCTTGAGGAGCCACTCAGGAGAACCTGGGCCTATTCTGCTTAAAGTGTAAGTCCTAAGGAGGCTACACACCGAATTACAGCTTCATAGAGTGAATAGCATAGAAAATAGCTTTAGGAGCCACTCAGGAGTATCAAGCAAATTCGTTTCACGCAAATTTGTATCACGCAAATTTTGGAACGACACCCAGCCATAAGACATATCTCTGTTAAAAAGACAGTCTCAGATGTATGTTAATGATTTTTTATGTTGTAGCAAAATGTAATACAACTGTTATGAACAAGTTATACAACAAGTTATGAAGCACATGGAAACGCGAAAAGCAGTAATACATTTTCCCCGTCTCTTTGAATAATACATTAGTTTGAGTGTTTTTGTCGTTTCAAACGAAACTCGATGACTAGACGAATACAACGATTCCAAAAGTGACTGCTGATTTGGCTTATATGACGGTATTGTAGGTAGGTACCGCCAATAATAATAATAATAGGGATTCGAAATAATGAGCGATAAAGTAGTAGAGACTAATGTATTGTAGTAGAGTCTCTCCAAGTTAGGAGTAGTCTGTCATTCAATCAGTAACATTCCAACTAAATTCAACGCTTTTATTGCAATCCTTCAACCGTCGCGTCCCACTGCTAGGGATGGCAAAAAAAATGAAAACATCGATGTATCGATGCATCGATGCATCGACAGGCCGGCATCGATGCTCCAAAAACATCGGACCCCAAAAACATCGATGGAAAAAAACATCGATGTTTTTAAAAAAACATCGATGTATCGATGGTTTTCAATCAATTTTTTTTTTAAATTTATAAGCTATAAATTTATTTTATTTGTTACCATTATAATTCAGTTTCGAGAAAAAAAATCGTATAAACGAAGGCTGGGCTCATACCCTGTATTTGGCAGGTAGTCCATTCAAGAAAAGTAATTTTGAAAGCAATTTGCCCTCCAGGCGATTTCTCTGCTGCGTAAGAGTGGCACCAGCCTTGGAGAATAATCTTTCTGCCGGTACAGAGGTGGCTACCCTCCCCAAGTATTCTCTTGATAACGTGTACAGCTTGGGATAGACTGTCTTCATCTCTCCACAATTCAAGGGGATTTGAACGAATGTTTGATGCCACTGGAGTTGAGAGATACATTGATATCTCCTTGTCCAAGTTCACCGATAAGCTCTGAGAAGATGACATTTTCTTGTTGGTTTTGAACGCCAACGATTTACGATGGGCCCATATTATGTCACGGGACTTCTACGGTCCGATTCTGAAGATGACTGAGATGACGGGGAATTAGAAGTATCAACAGGCGCCACCAGTTTTTTAATTTGAGTGAGGGCTTTTGACGATGCGATGGAATCGGAAAAGTGAATATTTTTGAAACGGGGTTCAACAACATGGGTAGGGTCAGCAAGTTTCCCGCCCCTTAAATCTCGAGTCAAATCCTGACATTAGAGCCTGTTTTAGCTGCTTTCCCACAGGCGAAATATTGGAAGTATCGATACTTTTCAGCCAACACACCTCGATATTTTCATTTAAAGGAAATAAAAATTCAGAAATAATATTCCTAGGTATGTGAGAAAAACGTTAGAATAAAACATTCAGCAGCCTATGGCAAAAAAATTTGAAACATCGATGTATCGATGTGCCGATGCATCGAAACCCCGACATCGATGTTCCAAAAACATCGACACAGAAAACATCGATGGAAAAACATCGATGTGTCCCGCGAAAACATCGATGTTTCAAAAACATCGATGTATGATTGCCATCCCTACCCACTGCGGTCCGAAACTCGAGAAAGTCGATCGATACTTCTGGCGCCTGCCCTCGATATGGATGTGGTTGTGTTATAATTATCCACTTGTAGATACGATCCAGACGTGAAATACATAATGCATACACAACCTTTGCCCTGTCGAAAAACAACGAATACGTGAATTAATGGATTTTCCTCCATAGTGACCGAATCGTATATTCGGTCTGATCTGTTGTAAACATCTCTGTAAACCCTACGTCAAGTAGTACTTATTAGCGAATTTCACAGAAAAGATAATTGCTCTCGATCTAAAATGTTTAAAACTCGAATTTCCGAAAAAATTTGTACACATACCAAAATCCATTTCAGACCATCCTGAATTCACTGCCAATGTATGGTTGTGTCGTTCCAGACGACAACTCCCGATAGCATTTAGATTAAAAGTTCAAATATGCACAGAAAATCTGTCTTGGTAATAGAAAGGCTGAATTCGTAGATGGCGGAATTGGGCCACTCTGAGGGGATTTTTGGGGAGTTTTAGGGCGGACAAAATTACCCATAAATTCCAAAATCGTAACAATCTGACGGGAGTTTTATAAAGGATTTATTACACTGAACACGATAGTGAAGTTAGAATTGCGATATCTCTTTCCTTCCTCAACTTGGAGCACTTTGAACACGGTTCATCTGCTCTAATGTGATAACGGAATGAGATATCGCAATTCTGACTTCACTATCGTGTTCAGCGTTGAAAAACCTCCATACATGAGAAAAAAGAGACATAATTGAACATTTATGTTCCCATCCTCTGCCAGACCATGGAATGGAATGTAGTGTACCTTCAGAGTGAACTTCTTTGAAGCTTCAAACCTAGGTACACCACTTTTGTGCATTCAATTGGTTGAGGTTCTGTAGCCAAGCTAAACACTTCTTGCTGCTCCAAATATCGCATTTGACATAAAACCAATTATTTATTTGAAAATTCCCTCTTATAACCATGCTGCATGAATGGAACTTATTCTATGCGGCTGATCAAACGATACAAATGGTGGTAAAAAGTTGATACGATGAAAAAGTAAACGGGTTGGAAGTCTCTCGGGAAATGACTGTGAAACCGAGGCAATTTCCATATTACTCGCACTTTCCCCCTCTAACCGAGTCGTCTTTTCCACGTTACGTTTTAAATGAATCATAGGACAAACTTTGCCTTCCCTCGTAACTCGTCGCTAACCTGTTGCAACTGCTTCTGCCGCGTGTAAATGTTTGCCCGGCAGTTATAGAGGAAAGTACTTTTACCAAGAACAAACTGTGTACTGAACGATGTCGGATAGTTGTAGTTTTGTTTACACTGTTATTAACCTAGTTGTGCAGTGCAGATGAAAAAAAAAAAAAAAAAAAAAAAAAAAAAAAAAACTGAGCACTTTGTAATTGTTACGGCTCCATTCCCCATTGAAACGGAGTTCTTAATCCCGTTTTCTCCCACCATTACTGTTCAAGAACACTACACATCGTTGGCCTAGATGTGGCACCTCATAAGTGAAAAAAACTTCACTTTTCTGGAGGATCACAAATCTTAATTGTGGATTAAATATCGTACGTTTTTCGAAAGCTTTGGTTATGAGAACTAGTGTGAAAAACTGCACGTATTAGGTTTCAGTGGTAAATTAAAATTTTTCTCCTCACCTACTAATATTTTGACATTTCCATGTCTTTCATATGGCACATAACAAAAAAATCGTCACGAAAATCGTCACGAAAAATCGTCACGAAATTTGCTCACGAAAATTGTCCCAAGTCGCCACAATGATGATTATGACCATCAGAAGTGAAGTTGGAATTAGGTAGGTACTTTACAGTTTGTTATGTCTTTGCTATGGCACACAAACAAAAAAATCGTCACGAAATTTGCTCACGAAAATTGTCCCAAGTCGCCACAATGATGATTATGACCATCAGAAGTGAAGTTGGAATTAGGTAGGTACTTTACAGTTTGTTGTCTTTGCTATGGCACACAAACTATGCACACAACATGAAAATGTCTCAATGTGTTGCAGACTCGTATGCAAGCGTTTACTTTGGTTTCATGACGCGTCGTTTCATTGGTTTAATACTACGTCGGCAATTTCTTACTAGCAATGGTTTAATGTCTCATCATAATCTTTGTACCCCTTAGCCCCTGGCTTCCTCTTGTTTTCTTTGGGCGATTCCAATGGTTCATTATCGAAGATAATAAACCAAGATGAAGTACGACGTAAGCGGTGTAGGTGTGGGAGGGGGCGCAGAGACATAAAAGGTCTCGTCGTATGACGCACTAGTTGGCCTCCTGCCAGCCGTATTACCTCATACGCTCGTGCGTCATAGGCTCTGACGTACTTGTTGGCCTCCTGCTAGCCGTCTTACGTCATACGCTCGTGCGTCATAGGCTCTGACGCACTTGTTGGTCTTTTGCCAGCCGTCTTACGTCATACGCTCGTGCGTCATAGGCTCTGACGTACTTGTTGGCCTCCTGCCAGCCGTCTTACGTCATACGCTCGTGCGTCATAGGCTCTGACGTACTTGTTTATCAATTCTACAGCTTATGCTATGCAAGCGAAGATCTTTAAACCAAACAGCTCTTATGATGGATATTTTTCCAAAGCTTGTGTCAGCGGAAGACTGTGATATCTGGGCGTAGGGAGAGATGGAATAGTTGTAGTAGTCAGATAGCGTTTGAGACAGAATGCAAATGTGGCTGTGAGTTCTGCTTCACATTCCAAAAACTATCAAAATCAAGGGGTTCTGAGGTAAAGCTGTTGGCCAATGACTTCGGTTCAATTTATCGTCTCTCTCCTGCTTAATCTTTTTACTCGTAATAAGTCCATCCTCTTTTTCTCTTTACTGGAACGGCACCTGGACTATCTGATGCAGGTGGACAAACTGGCCGAATCACGCCTCCCCGCAATAGTGGCATGGGAGCCGATAGCTGGGGATCTGGACTGGGCCTTAAAACATGGATTGCTGAATAATACGCCATCCATGGACAGCCACGTTCTGAAACTGGACTCACAGCGTTTGCTGGATGCAGTTAAGGAGGAAAACCGGAATGCAGCATGAAGGAAGGCAATTTCACCTTATCTAAGCAGTTGAATCCTCAAACGAAGTCTACCACCCTGATGAGGGAGAATGACGTGGATGTGGACAAGATGGCTTTTCAAGCTTCGGGCAGAGAGACTGCACTTGAACGCCAAGTCATATGTGACGTAATGAAGAGTGCTCCATGTGCAACCTACACGAAAGAGAGGACGCGTATCACTTCTTGCGTGCTTGTCCTGTCCTGGAGGAGTTTCTCGTAGTGGGCTTCTGTAGGGCGAGTTTAGACCGCGAGGAAGCCATCAAGGTTCTTAACGGCGAAGGGTGGAACCAGGTTATCACGTTTTGTAAACTGGCATGGCGGTTCAGGAGAATGATGGTCGACGAGCTCAACTTTTAGGTAGCCACTGAAAAGACATTTGTCCCCGTTTAATCTACTTAACCATACCATTAGTTTCTGTAACGTAGCCTACCCGAAGCCTACTCCGTAAACATTTTTGACAAACAGGGTTGACAAACAGAGATTTTTCAATATTTTTTAATGTATTGGGTGGGGGGAGGTGTCCGGATACCCCCCCCCCCCCGAGCTACGCCACTAATTAGTTTCATCATTTTTCCTTTTTTTCTCTCTGCCTTAAAAATTTTTGGGAACAAGAACCTCCGACAGACGGTTAGGAAAAACTATGTCCTATTATAGTTCATTATTTCAATCTGTAATTTGCTTTCATGTTGTGATAATTATCACTTCTGCAGCATAGGCATTGGGATCAATTAGTTTTTCGCAGTAGATTTAGAGGAAGCTGGTTGGAAGAAAGGACAGCAGATCACAAATGAGAAAGTAATTATTGAACTCAATAATAATGCAGTAATACTTACCTCGAACGGTAGGGCAGTGATATCACGGTTTTCAATGCGTCATTGTCAACACTAAATTGGTCTATTGATTAGTATTGGAATTCGCTCAACGAGGACATGTTCGAACATTAGTTTCCATCATCCTTTTTTTCCCCAACTGGCGCATTATCAAAAGTGAACAAGGAAGCAGACAAGGGCTCCTTTATAGAGGTCGAGACTCAACGGTCGTGAAGGATAGTGAGAAGGCGCTACCTATCAAGATAAAGACCTTATCTGAAAGCTAAAAGCTCCCAAAGGGAGTCAAGCGGGAAAACGCCCTCATAGATAAGAGATGCTCACTTACAGTAAGTGTCTGTCATAAGCTTCTCGATGGTGTCTTGTTTCAGCTTTGAATTTCGCTTCCCCATGGTTGGCACTACCGAATCATCACACAATCAAACTGCAAAAAATCAAACAAAGACACAAATTATTTTTCTCGTGACACATCAAACATTTATAATTTTTTTCAAAAACACCAGGAGTGAAACATATTCAGAAATGAAAGACGAGTTTCAAAAACAAAAAGGTCCATTTCCACGTAAATAGATACTTCTTTGGTTCTGGCTATTACACCATCATCAGTACAAAACAAATTGATAGGTATATAAATCGAGTCGGAAAGAGAGCCCGGAAGGTGCTGCTGATTAGCGGCGCCAGAAGCAATCTCTAGGGACCGAACAGGTAACTTGCTGGGAGCATGACTAATGCCTTCTTGATTGCCTAAGAAAGGAAGGATCAGTTACAAGAGTGGATCAATAAAAGGGGAATGCCAAATTGTACTTATATAATTTGCAGAGACGCCCAAATGGTGGATCGTCTGAATTTCCAAAGACTCCAATGCATCTATTTTTGGGCCATTAGTACAAATATTGCCTCAAACGAAGGGGTTTCTTACTTATTTTGTGATTGGTTCTAGGGTCTTGCTCTTCGTTGATTCTATGGATTGTACATAGGGATGATCCTACGCTTAGGCATTGTGATGGTTTGCTGTGTCCTTGGTTCTCGATGTTTTTGTTCGACCACTCTGTGGATAGCCAGGTCTGTGAATGCAGACCAGATACCCCTCTGGGTGGGCATATTGCCTAACCCCCATGAGAAGGGGTAACTCAGCAAACCATACATCAAGTACAGCATTTGAGAATCACTTATTTGAACAAGGCGTTACGAGGCATCGTACAACAACCCTCTTTACCCGAAGTCACCGCATGGTATAAGAATAATTTAGTTCGCTCTGGAATTCTTCGTCTCCAAATTTGAATGAAACAATACGATCTGGTGTACCTTTCATTCAATGAATAGAGCAGGGATTATTTTGAGAACGAAACTCCTTTAGAATTTAAATTGGATGTAGTACAGAACGGTCGTAGAGCGTCCTCGAAATTTAGAGTTGAAAGTCCTCCTTAATTAATTAAACCTGCTGGTCCATGTTCAGACACCTGCCGCCTTGAACCACTTATTCTACACTTCTAACAAGTTACGCCCAAAGAACCTCACATTTTCATCGTCTTACAAGGTAACACTCATCAGTTGAGTAATACAAATGTACACTCATTATTTGGTCCTTCGTTATTTACATGTTTAATGTGTGCAACCTATGAATGGGCCAATTGGTATTTTTTGTAATTTAAATTATTAATAGGTCCATTAATAGGTACATCCATTCGAGTGCCATGATTTGAATCAAATCAGCTGCTGGCGTATTAAAATTTGCAATGGGTTCGTAAGAACACCAGAAATACATTGCTAATAGTTCCACACAGTAAGCACGGGGGAATTCTGATTTGTAGCCTACTTGATAAAATCAATAATAATGAGAATATATAAAAATAATTATTAAAAATCAACTTTAATAAAAATATCAACCTGGACCGGTCAATATCAACCAGCGCGTTTTCGCCTGCTACATCATTCAAGTCGCAGAAACATGATTAAGCAGAATCAGATAGACATGAAAGAGTTGGAGACGGATACAGGCTTTTTTCCCCATAAAGTTTCGATGTTGGCAAAAGACTGGACCTCAAAACTCGACGAGTTTCCATCCCCGTTACGAGGGAAGACTTCTTCAAAGGGAACTTTTTCCAGAGACTTTAAATATTTACATTTCTAAAAAACACCCTACTACGTACATTCAGGGATTGATGAAAGTGATATACAGACGTATTTCTTCGGGGAATATGAGTTTGCCTTTCGTATTTTCCGATATTTTCCACGGTTTGTTTTTATAAAACGTAGCATTTGTCTTTACGAGTAAACGCTCCTCTACCTACATATCTATATTTCCGTATTAATGGGGTTAATCTGGAATTTTGTTAGGGAATGTGCAAATTTTCGAAACAGCGAATTACAAATATAAATTTATAACTACCGTTAGCTTTGAGAACTCACCATCCAAAACTATCGATTTTATTTAGAAAAATTCACTTGTTTGATGTAGACCTCCACCACAGTATACCGGACCCTAACGCTCCTTGACGGTTCCCGAGACTGTTTTCAAGAAAGAACTTTACTGATCAAAACTTGGATCGAAAAGGAGCATTTTTTTTCTCCAATTAAAATCGAATTGGTCACAAAAAAAAATATTATTTAGAAAATCGAATTAAAAAAAAATCCGCTTTAAAATCGTCGACATGAGATTGAATCATACGTCAATGTTCATACTGGCCGTCTGATTGAAACAACACGTTTTTGTGACGTCGAGTTTCTTATACTTCCTGGTGTAAATTATTGCCGAGGTAGTATTAATAATAAATAGTTTATATGAATAGAAATATTTAATGAATATAAATGTTTAAATTATATAAATTAATAGTTTAGTGAATATAAAATTTATATTAATTAAACTATAACGTACCCATTTAATGGTTAATTTATCATTTGATAAGTATCAATAAATTATAGACCATTGCTAAGAGACCTCCCACTAACCTGATCATCTACTCTAACAACATTTTAGCCCATTCCTCTTATTATTTCGTACAGTTTCGGGACGCAGAAAGATATTATATACAGATCAGTGGCCAAGACAGAGAGTTATCTGCCAACCGTTGTGAAAACATTTACAGAGTTGTTTATTCGGTTTTTTGAATCTACGTACCTTGAAATGAATTTGAGGGGGAGTCGACAAAAATTGTTTCTTCTTCGATTTAAATGGTTTATTGTTGAAGATAATCAAAAAGCAGAAAATAAAATTTAGAAATTGTATTAAACTTTTAGTAATTCTTGATGTGATTTTGAGGTTTAGTTGTGGAATTTGGCGTTTTTGTCAAAGATTTACTGCGTATGGATGGAGTTACCTTCTGTTATGTAGAAGCTCTATTATTGAGCGTAAAATTTAATATTCCTCGTAGAGGGAAGAAATACAGTCGTAATATCATTCAGGGTCTGCCGCCTCCCTGACTAAAGACCTTTGAGGCGAAGATGTCGTCAAAAACAAAACTGCTTTTTCACTTGTTGAAATATTCAAGACGGCTTCAACCCTCACGGGAGGCGTATTAGTGTCCGGTTCCCATTGTAGGTAAAAACAAAAAGAAACTCGCAATTCTCTTAAAAGCTCTCCAGGTCGCCCCTTTCGTTGGGATGACCGCGGTCGGGGTTTTAAAAGGATAACGAGAAACTGGGATAACGAGGGACGCTATCGTGAGAGTGAGTAAATAAATATAAAGCCGAGGGACGTGCAGTAAGGGCGAGAGCGGCACCGTCTGAAGGAACTAGGAATTACATTCCGGCAGTTGAGTGCGACTACATCTGCTCTAAAGAATCCATTAAAAACAGGATATTTTATAAGATTTTCCCATACGCAAGAAAATGAAATGCATCACAGAAGCACACGACGAAGAATAATGAAAACTCTGCAAATTCTTGACACAACGGTTTATTATCTTCTTCGTGGAGACCACCCTCTTGTCTAGATCGCTAAATGGTAGATTATTATTATTTATTTATTTATTTATTTATTGGCACATTAAATAACAATCTTATGAAAAGGAAAAGAAAAAGAAAATCATCAAAGCATCTGCCTAAAATAATCTTACATCTACAGTACATTTATACGTGCCCACGGAAAGCTAAGTTCTTGATGAACTTGTGTTTTTCCGTGGAGTCTCTTTACTTAACAAAAAACAATCAATCTAGTCGGCAATGCAAGTACATTATGAATAATTCATAATGTACTTCATTGTAATGTACTTCATAATTATTATCATTATGATTATGATTATGATTATGAATTATCATTATTTGTTATTAATTATTATGAAGTAGTGTGAATTATTATTAATAAATATTAGAAATAATTCATAATGATAATTCATAATCTACAATTATTGTCCTCTGATAAGATGAATTTATATCAAATTCATTTTGAATTAACGTTTGCGGTGTGAATTGAAGACGTTTTTCTTTCAAATAGGTACCTCCAAAGTAACGTGTGAGCCTAGCACTTGTAGACTCTCCTCCCCACGGATCACTACCAACACCCCCCCCCCCCCCTACACCACAGACCACTGCCAACATCCCCCCCCCCACAACACGGACCACCGCCAACATCCCCCCCCCCACACCACGGACCACTGCCAAAACCCCCCAACCCATTCCACCCCACCACCGGTCACCACTGGCTTCCCCCGCTCTCATCTCTACACCCCACGTCCATTTAGCGCCCACAATTTCAATTTATGTAGTAGTAGTCAGATCATGATGCATTAATACTCCCGCCCCCTTTCCACAGGCATGTTGTGATTAATTAATACTCCCGCCCCCTTTCCACATGCATGTTGTGATGCATTAATACTCCCGCCCATTTCCACATGCATGTTGTGACGCATTAATACTCCCGACCCCTTTCCACATGCACGTTGTGATGCATTAATACTCCTGCCCCTTTCCACATGCATGTTGTGACGCATTAATACTCCCGCCCCCTTTCCACATGCATGTTGTGATGCATTAATACTCCCGCCCCCTTTCCACTTTTCACCACCTACCACCCACTCCTTCACCCTCCCCCATCATCCCTCACCGAGTACTTTCATAATCTATAACTTTTTTTGTAATCGATTACTTTCATAATCGACTATTTTTTTAAACGATTACAAATTCGAATATAAAGGGTGTTTCGTGACGGTCACAGGCTGGGAATCGATTCTACAGCTAATTTCAGGTCGCCAATGTCCTGTAGGAACTTTTTTTTTTACTCAGCTTAAAAATGGACTTTTTTCAATTTTAAGATTTTTTTCGTGTTTTCGGCTTTATTGCATTAAAATGGCCATAACTCTCTTAATTTACGTGACAATTCAAATTTAATTACGCTGTTAGAAAGAACACAAAGTTTTTTGATTCGCCAAAAATATGAAATAAGTCTGCTTGGATTCAGATTCTACGCAGAAAATTACTTCGGAAATGACCTCCAGCTGCTCAACAACAACCAGAACCCAATTATTTGCAGATCTGTGTTATTATGTGGATTATCCTTAATATTAATAATTATAATCAAGTAGAGTCAAATATTGCTAGATTCAAATCAATGCATTCGATTCAATAGCAGCTCCCGAAGTACTTGTTGCACCCTCTGATCATACATATTTCATGAATAACTGAACACGATGGATGACTTGTCTCGTTCACCAGGCGCCACAGACCATTAACGGACTCGTTAACCCGATAATGATTTAACTCGATGCCGTTGTGAAGGTAAACACTTGAGGCCGGACATCTGAGAGTTCAATTAGCGTTGACGTGCGAACGACCCCCTGACAATACTGGAAGGCGATTATTATGGCTAAACTCGAAATCGATCTCAAATCTATGTTATTATACAAATACAGGGTTTGTATGAAAGCGAATGTTATAACTGGGTACGAAAACGGTAGAGTTTGGTGAACCCAAATTCAAGGAGTAAAAAGTTGTGTTAAATAGCGAGGAGTGGGGATTTTGTTGTCTGGTGTGCCATTTTACGGATACTCAACAACCATTCATGAATACATTCTGTTTGGGCTGGTAGGTAGTGGTTGTTACTTGCCCCAATAGAGTGCTCACCATGATGGCTGGTAGGAGCCGTTGTTCGGTTGTCCAACCTGTTCCCCCGACCCGACCCGTTGTTATAGACCGATTGTTATCACTTACCAAGTTGTTCACTGTTATCATTATTATAATACATACCGTTTGTTTTATCGAGTTTCATCCGTTCTCGTGTGAAATAAAAAGAGTTGTTATCCGGTGTTTAAAAAAAAAAAAAAAAAAAAAAAAAAAAATGTTAGGCGCATGTTAGCACCTAGGAATAATTTCAGGGGCCTGTTTCCTGGGATTGAGTCATCCAAATTAGGCGTAGCTGGCTCATCCCAACCCGTTAGTAAAATTGACGTCACCCATAAGTCCTGTTTAAAATTATCTCGTTTTGGGCTCACCCCTACTGCTGTAGTCCCCCTTTCCTCCTGTAGAGGGGAAATAATTAAATTCAGAGCTTTGATTGACTCAGGAAGTGAAGTCAATATTGTTTCCCCGTTGGTAGTGAAGAAGTTAGGACTCCGTTTGATTCCCATGAAGGGCAGTTTACAGGGAATTGGGAGTTCTTCAAACCCCATTCACAGTTCCGTTACTGCTCAGCTTCACACACGTTCTGGTAGGGTAATGTTAGGCGCATGTTAGCACCTAGGAATAATTTCAGGGGCCTGTTTCCTGGGATTGAGTCATCCAAATTAGGCGTAGCTGGCTCATCCCAACCCGTTAGTAAAATTGACGTCACCCATAAGTCCTGTTTAAAATTATCTCGTTTTGGGCTCACCCCTACTGCTGTAGTCCCCCTTTCCTCCTGTAGAGGGGAAATAATTAAATTCAGAGCTTTGATTGACTCAGGAAGTGAAGTCAATATTGTTTCCCCGTTGGTAGTGAACAAATTGATTGAACGGGTAAACGAAATGATCACGCGTAATAAACACCGGATAACAACTCTTTTTATTTCACACGAGAACGGATGAAACTCGATAAAACAAACGGTATGTATTATAATAATGATAACAGTGAACAACTTGGTAAGTGATAACAATCGGTCTATAACAACGGGTCGGGTCGGGGGAACAGGTTGGACAACCGAACAACGGCTCCTACCAGCCATCATGGTGAGCACTCTATTGGGGCAAGTAACAACCACTACCTACCAGCCCAAACATCCTCCCCCCACAATGAGGCACTCATTCTAACAAATTTAAGAAACGGGCACTAACAGTCCTTTGGTAGCGGGCAGAGCTTGACTAACGGGCGGAGTTTCTCCCCATTACCAGACCGGACTCCAGCCACACGGGTTACACCATCTTTACCAGGAATCAGGTCCACTATCACACCCATGGGCCATGACAGAGGAGGAATATTGTCTTCCTTAATCAACACTACATCCCCCACTGTAGCAGGGCGATCAGGGGTATTCCACTTAGATCGGGTCTGGAGGTCTAACAGGTACTCAGAGTGCCACTTCTTCCAGAATTGACTTACCAGATTAGAAACAAACTTCCACTTAGGAGCTAATCGGGAGCTGAAGTCAAACACATTGCTCTCAGGTAAAGCAGTAAGCGGGCGTTGAACGAGAGAATGAGCAGGGGTAAGTACCAGTATGTCATCTGGTGAGGAGGATTGGTGAACTAACGGGCGGCTGTTAAGAATGGCCTCAATCCTAATGGCAACGGTGCTGAACGGGAACCGGGGAAACGGCTTCCGTTGGGGTTTAGGATTGGCAGCTACTACCTCCAAAACGGTAGAGAGCTCCTTAAGAACTTGCGAGTGGTAGTCCTTAGGCAAGAATTTAGGAACAGTGAAAACATGGGGTCCCTGTAAGCAGGGATAAGCGGCCTGTAATCTAGCTTGAACAAGGAAGGGGTGGGGCTCTATCTCGTTAACTGGCGCTTCACTGGAGTATTTCATTTGATGCGCATAACGGCTGAATTGAACGGACTTTTTACAGACGGGTGGAGTGGCACCAGTAACCAGAGTTCCCAAGTCAGTCTCCCATAGACCAACCTCAGAGGAACGGGGAAGCAATTGGGAAAAAATGTCAGCTCCGAGAATAGCCTGAACATAGTGAGCAGTGTGAAACTGTGGGTCAGCAAGGTGGGGTTCCATGGATGTGATCTTTGACCATAAAGCAGGGTTCCAACTACGGCTGGGCAACGGCGAAAGGGGGCTCTCCATAACGAGCGCTTCAAAAGGAATTACCCTACCAGAACGTGTGTGAAGCTGAGCAGTAACGGAACTGTGAATGGGGTTTGAAGAACTCCCAATTCCCTGTAAACTGCCCTTCATGGGAATCAAACGGAGTCCTAACTTCTTCACTACCAATGGGGAAACAATATTGACTTCACTTCCTGAGTCAATCAAAGCTCTGAATTTAATTATTTCCCCTCTACAGGAGGAAAGGGGGACTACAGCAGTAGGGGTGAGCCCAAAACGAGATAATTTTAAACAGGACTTATGGGTGACGTCAATTTTACTAACGGGTTGGGATGAGCCAGCTACGCCTAATTTGGATGACTCAATCCCAGGAAACAGGCCCCTGAAATTATTCCTAGGTGCTAACATGCGCCTAACATTACCTACAAGTTGACGTCGAACAGCTGAATTCTTAACAGTTGAAGACTTAACGGGTAATGGGCTCTTGGCAGTAGCGCTCACCAATGATACCTTGGAAGGAACCGGCTGAACGCCGTCGTACCTTCATAACGGGGCTGATGTTTCTATGGGGGGAGAGGGGGACGAACGGCTGGAACAAAGGGACCTTTGGCTTGAACCCATGGGATAGCAGTTCATCATGGCCATCTCTTCTTCTTCTTGAACAGGTCTTGAAGCGGGTGAATTGTGCATTGAAACGAAACTACCTGAGTTTGATCCAGGTGAAACCGGGCGATTAGAAACGGTTGGAAGCAGTAGGTGGAGCCAGGGATGATGCGGCTGCCCACAGTGGCATCTTCGATCTGAACGGCATGCTTCCACCCGGTGGAGTGTGGAGAAACAGTTCTGGCATGCCCGTAGCTTCTTAACGGTTTGTATGCGCTCAGGTACACTCAGTTCCTTGAACTCTGGGCAACGGAACAGGAAGTGATCCTTCCTACAATAATTGCATTTTACTGCACGACTGGGAGCAGGGTGAGCAGCACTACGAGCGGGTGACGGCTGTGGAGTGGAACTGGTGGCTGGAACGGCTGACAAGCGGAACGGTGAGGGTGAACGGGCTCTCTGAACAGTGGTTGGAGCTTGTTTATTCCCCTGCTTCTCCTCTGGGACTAGTCGAGCTATCCTTAGCTCCTTTCCAATAAACCGAAGCAGATCAGAGTGAGAGGGGATGGCATCCATTTGTTCCATCACCTCCCGGTTGAACTTCTCTTTGAGCTCAGCGGATAAGCGAAAAAACAGGGCTTCAAACAATAAGTACTCCCGAAGATTGGGAGTGGGGAGGTCGAGCATTGATCCTACCCATGAACGAGCGTCGTTGTGGAAATGTTCCAAGTCAGCAACGTTGGGCCTTTCCAAACGGGGTAAATGTATGCGCTGCGCAAATACTGAACGAGCCAAACGGTATTTTGAGGTATTTTCCGCTACCAGAGCGTCATAAGCCTGCTGATAGCTGCTACCGGCAAATGATGATCGGAGATCGGGAGAAAGCTTGCTCAACAGTTTCTCGAATTTAATTTCATCCGGTATGTGCTTCATGTTATGAACTGCACCATCAAACAGTTTCCTAAACTCCGCAAAGCGGGAGATTTGGCCTTCAAATAACGGGACGGTTGTGAGCAGCTGATTCATCATTTTAATCTGAGCGTAAGCGTGTTCATGACTGAGAACAACTTCATCAACCTCTTTCTTAGCGCTAACTGGATTAATTTCAACGGGGAGGCGCTCAGCCAAACTTACAACAACAGAAGTTACCTGATTAAGCAGATTTTCCTCGATCTGCTGATCGAACTGAGCCTCCTCAACGGCATCGAGGAACATTCTTCCTCGACGGAAATCGTCCTTGATAAACTCCGCCAGTGCACTTATCGGTTGTCGTTTCAGAACTGCATTAGCCCTGATTGACCAACGTCTGATGTTCTTCAACAGGTCTTGCTGAGGGGCACTCAGCAGATCAAAAACGGCGGGATCAAGTTGAATAGACTTATTCTTGACGACATCATACGCAGATGAAACTGGATGAACCGATTGAACAACCGCATCGTCCGACGGAAAATCCGGGTCCGATTGACGGGATCTACGCTTCATAATTCCTTTTGGCGGCATTATTGGACGGTAGAACGCGAAAAACGGGGAAAACGACGGTAAAACGGTAAACTCACGAGGTAACTAGGTTAAATTCGGACACGCTCGACATTAACCACAATCCGCGGGTTTACGGCACCAAATTGATTGAACGGGTAAACGAAATGATCACGCGTAATAAACACCGGATAACAACTCTTTTTATTTCACACGAGAACGGATGAAACTCGATAAAACAAACGGTATGTATCATAATTATAATACCGTTTATTTTATCGAGTGTCATCCGTTCTCTTGTGTAAATAAAAGAGTTGTTATCCGGTGGTTATTACGCGTGATTATTCGTTCACCCGTTCAAACACATTCATGTTCCTTTATTACTTTAAACCATTTACACTGTACGGATGATACACCACCCTCCACTTCAGCTCTTGAAAGAAGCTCCATTTGAATAACGAGAATCCCATATATTAACATTTAACGCCCGAGGCGGCTTATCTTCCCTTGAGGGACCTCTCCATTGTAACTGAGACAATGAAACGCCTTCGAATACCGAGCCGCTTCCCCGACTGGATAACAAGCAAGTTTTGGGAGGCAGTTTCCGCAAGAGTTGCAAAAGCTGTTGACATCCCCAGTTTACTGGTGCAATTTACTTCTGTCGGCGAGAAAATTCTCTTGGGTCTGTCGCATGGGAGCTGCCACAGGGAAGAGGTCTACCGTCGAATTACTATTGGTCTGAAGAGCATTTTCAAATCGATCGTTCCAATTCCAAGGTAACAGTCGATTTTGTTGAAAAAATCATCCTCTAAAATTCACTCTAAATATTGTAATAATGAGCACCTTTCTTCAAATCGTCGAGGAATCAGCAACACCACCAAGCTCGTTTTTCACAACTTTTCAGGAGATAGAAAAAACCCGATTTTTTCGTCCATCAAGGCCTAATTGACTGAAGTTTTTCTCGATATCTATGATGAATGATATCTATTCATCATAGATATCGAGAAAAACTTCAGTCAATTAGGCCTTGATGGACGAAAAAATCGGTTTTTCCCTCTCCTGAAAAATTTTGTGAAATATTCTCTAAAGAAATATTTAGGACCAAAAGTGGTGACATCGAACCGAGGGGACGAGTGACGAGTCACTTTTGCTTCTTGGAATACCCTGATTCATGACGTATTCGCTGATTGTTTCTTTACAGCTGACCATCCATCACCTCGTTACTAAAATCACAGCTTATTTAAACCTATTCTTCCACAGCAGAAGTACTGTTAGAATCTGTAATAATTCACAACATGGACCATCGTAAGTAGGTAGACTCTATAAACAAGATTCACTCTTTGTGGACGAGGAAAATATTCTCATATGATCTTCGGTTGAATAAAATAATTTTAGAGAAAACAATTATTGAAAAACGTCGATGTAACGTAACGAAATAGTGGAATAGTGGACGTCCATCTACTGAAATAAAAGACGAGTTACACAGCGAGTTTCGATTTCCACAGAATTAAATAGCACAGTGAAGACCGGTTTTGGTTTGTCAACAGTACAACGCAGAATGTAGTACACCATCATCAGTACAACACAGAACGCCTGACGCCATCATCATTACAACACACAATGTACAATATCATCAGTACAACACACAATGTACTACGCCATCATTAGTACAACTAAGAATGTCTGACGTCATCATCGGAATTTTCTCGGTCCTAAATCATTAAAACTCGAATTTCTGAAAAATTGTTATACCAATATCCGTTTAGGACCATCAAGCAATTATATAATATATATTATTAATAAATAATATATGGATGCGTTGAATGACCAAATACTAGTCGTTTGTTTGAAGGTTTTTATTCCACGACGTTTCTGCCCAGGAACTGGGCTCTATTCATGCGGATAGATAAATAATATATAATTAATATTATTTATGTATGTGTCATTCCAGGCGATAAATCTCGATAGAATTGAAATAGAAAGTTGAAATTTGCACAATCACAATACCTAGGTCAGAATCGGGTCACTCTAAGGGGGGTTTTGGGGAGTTGTAGGAGGAGGGGGGGGGGGGGGAATTAACCAGAAAAACAGTCTGAAACAGTCTGACAAGTGACTCCTCGGTTTAATGGTATTTTTTACGCTGAACACGATGGTGCAGTCAGAATTGCGATATCTTATTCCGTTCTCTAACTGCAGCTCGTTGAAGATGAAGAAACGTGGTTGTTACATGAGATGTTCTTCACGGTTCATGTGCTCTAATCTGACTACGGAACGAGATATCGCAATTCTGACTTCACCATCGTGTTCGGAGTTGAAAAATCTATAAACTGAGGTGTTTCTCGGCCAAAAAATGGCGACGAAATTTGTTATAAAACTAGGAAAATGGAGAGATTTTCGATAGAAACGGATATTTCTTCGAAAGTTTGCTCTTATAGCCATGTTGTATGACTAGATTTTTCAATTTTCTTCGACGTTTTCATGTTTCTTACCCATCGATCGAAATATTGTTACGAGAGGACGTGTAGTTTACTCGTGGGTTAACCAATTTCGTTGTGATTTTTCCAACTTGCTCTCAAAACTCCCGTTTAACTCGCTCCGGGTTAACGACTAATTAACAGAACAATCTCGTCAGCAAGTTAATGTAGCTCGTACATCACTCCACAAGACAACGTCCAAGAGAAAAACACTCGTACACCGGAAGAAATTTATCTCCCTTTCGGAAGCTCGTCCGTCGTTCCATCCATCATTTCCACCGACCGCAACGGATAAGGCGTCTACGGATGACGTTCAAAACGGACAGCGTTTCCTCCGAGCTCCGATCGACGACTAGGCGAATTAATTCGACCAATGTATTCATTCGCCGGAAGGTCTGAGGCGGATAAGGGTAAATCCTTCTTCGAGAAAAAGGTCCGACAATGAAGAATGGATTGAAACTTGTCAAAACAAGCCTCCGCCCTTGTTTTTTCAACGGTATTCGCTGGGAGAGAGAGTCGAATTGTTCTATTTGTTACCGCTAATGATCCCGTCGACTTCGTCGCCAACTACAGTTCCCGTCATTGAAGCGGTCGGTATTGTTTCTAAAGTTAGAAATTACTGCGTCCCTTTCGGTGACAGTTTGAAAAGTTCAGGTGCTAAAATTATCGCCGCGGGGGACGGAGTTTCGACGCTTTTCATTGTCAAAGGTGGTGACTAAGGATCTTGTGTTTTAGGTTCTGTCGAGACAAATCACTTTGCAAAAGTTGGACGATTTGGAAGAATTTTCAAACTTTTTAAACACACGTTTGACAAACCTCACGAATTGGTTTGTGAGAATTTTAGAGGTGATTAATGCTAGTGCTACAACGGTAAACGCTGCAGATTCCACCACGATGGGTGGAATCATTCACTGCTGTATATCCAATGGTCGTGGATTAAAATTTCAATTTTCCTCGACAAAATAGATTTCTTCAACTAAGTCTGGTAATAGGTTGTGGTATTAGGTTTTTTGGTAGTAGGTTATTACCTGACGGTCGCTGTTACTCGGTAACCTATTACCAAGAAATAACCGTATTAGCCATGCCTATTCGTCACATCGGAAAGATGTTCCCACTTCCTTAGACTCCCCACTTCTTTAAACATAAATTGTACCGCTTCGTGGGCAAGTTGGAACTAGCACCCATGGCCAAGCGACCCTCTTCCAATGTCCTTTGATTAGCAACACTAAAACCTGGGGTTTTAGTGTCGCTACCTTTGATTCATCAGTGAAATTCGCAGTACGGGGTAGGCGTTGCAACAAACCCGTTCTCGTCAGATCACGGAAGTTACCGGTGGTTACCGGAAGTTACCGGAAGTTACGGGTTACCGCTGGTAAGGTTTTATCACGCCTCTGTACGGCGATCCCCTCTCAACTCAAGGGGGCGATGCAATGAGTAGCTTTAAGCGAAATCATAGGAACAACTCTGATCCACCTAGGTGGACAGCCGATGACGTCCGCTACGCCAAAAACGGCAGTTGGACGAAAATTCAACCTGAAATGGTTGCTTACTTTACTTTACTTTACTTAATTACTTCATCAGTGAAATTCACCCCCTAAAAACCCTGAAAAACCCCTGACTAGGAAAAAATAACCCTAAAGAAAAACCCTATACATTCCTTCCCCCCAAAAAATCCCTGTCAGCGAAAAAAACACTAAACTTAGGGGAAAATCCCTGACTTGACAATCGTTCGCTTCGCTCGCTTGAGAGATTCCTGTAGATAGGTGGTCGCATATTCATTACTAAATCACATCTCTTGACAACGGAGAGAAGTGTATCGTCACTAAGGACAGCCTCGTTCACGATGTAGGAAGCAAGTACCTATGTGAAATCTAATATCAACAGAAACCACCCCTGCAACTTGCTGATCACACTGAAGCAATCCCTATAGAATTGACGTTCGGAATTTTTGTAATTTGAAAGTTTTTAAAAAGTATCTGTGTGATAGGCTTAAGGAGGTGGGACCACGATGTACGAGTAGGTGTGTTGATATAACTTTTTTTTTTCTGTCGGTTTTAAAATTTCTGTGACCTCGGAATTACAAGTTGGAGATTAGCAACTCCACGGAGGGACACAAATTCCTTGAATTTAGGCCTCTGTGGGCACAAGTGTAAATTATGTTATTAAGATATCTTTATTTTGTTTATTCTGCTAAATTGGTAAAGTATTTTATTTTATTTGTTGTACTATTGTGCCAATAAATCTATCTATCTATCAAAATCGGCTCAGCCGTTTACCCGTCTATAGAGGACACACAAACAGACAAAGTTTTATGTGTAAGAAATAAGTGAAGATGAATTGTAGGCTAAACTTGAGCTCGATAAACACTCTATTGAAGCAAATTGACGAACATTTAAATGGAAACGAAACGGATCTTATATTTGAATATAAAAAGAGAATGTCGGACGCGGAATTCCAATGTGTATGCATATTTGGAATTCTAAACTGATTTAATAAGTAAAAGTAGAATCGATATTGCAGTGTTTGATATCGTTTTTCTTGAATTTTACACTGATGAATCGATTTTCGAATTCAAACGAACCTACGTCGTTTTAGTAATGGCGCCAACTCTAAGGCCCTTCGTGGCAGTGGAAAATAAATGTTTCAATCTTCATTAAATACGTTCTTGATGTGTTCATGGCACTGTCATTAGAAAACGTTATGAAAATAACAATCGTTACAATTTTCATCGTTGAAGTTGTGGCAATTGTTGGTTAATGTAGAAAACGGCGAGTAGATTGACTGGTTGCGTAACTTGGAAAATTCGCTCATAATTCATGCTGCATGGATGAAAAAGTGATAAACTTTTAGCTTCCATGTAAGTTACGTGTTGTGCAATTTAAACGACTAGGGACCATTCACTATCGCATTTTAATCACATTCACTTGTACGAGTATGAGGTGTGTTATGCCATTGTGAGTTGCCTTATTAGTAAACTGTTGGTGTCCGACTGTGTAGCATTAACCATTGTGACGCTTTTGTGTTATTAACACGGGGAAAACCACGTATCAAATTACATTCAAAACGTCGTTCTAAACGAGCTACGGTTTTACATCTAATTCCCGTTGTTTTCGTTCACACGTCAGGTTTGTTCGCTGAGTCAAATAAAATGTGGTTGGAAACTACGAACGGGTTTAACCGAATCTATCCGTTGTCCACCTCCAACTTACGCTGCTCCTCCGGTTAGAACCTGCTCACAGTATTTTTTCCCTCATCCACATCGTCTATTAGTGCCCCAATAAAATTCGTACAACAGTCCTGCACCGCGAGAACCTTCAAAACAAGTCTAATCTTATTAAATTTTGTCTCACTGGTTCTTCAGACGACCATGAAAAATTTGAATCCATCCAAATTTCTAGATTAAAATCGCGGCATAGACAACTGAAAATTGGATTTGATTGGCTACCGTGAATCACAGTCAGCCACTCGGTCCCAACCGGTTCTAAGAGCTATACAGTCAGAGATGGCCCCGAAAAGTCACTGTAAGCACTCAAACGCAGCTGAAGGCATTTTGCAGTTAGGATGGATAGGTTGGAGGGAAAATAAAGAACAAAAATCCGCAGTCATGCAGCATGGCTATAATAGCGAATTTTCGAAGAAATAACTGGTTTCATGTAAAATGTCTCCATTGAAGGGCTCGATGTCCATGAAGAACATCTCAAGTATCAACCACGTTTCTTCATCTTCAAAGTGCTCCAGTTTGAGAAATTACTACAAAGATGACTCAAAACGCACTAGTTCACAAAGGATATTTGTCATGAAAAACCCGAGATTTAGCCCAGAAAAAAAAACACGTTTGTTCACATTCAAAACTCATTATCTATCCTAATTAAACAGCAACGAAATTTTTGATGGGTCCGTTAGAAAGCTGACCTTTTGGCGCATTTTTGGCATACCAACACAATCCACAATTCTGCTATAAGAATGAATAAGATCACTAAACGTTCAAACTTCAAACTACAACAAAGTTTCTATTGTTTTTGCAAGATACCATAATTTGTGATCTCACACTAAATTCCTTATTTTACGTTATCATAATACGTTATATATTATATAGTATGTCTGTACAAATCTATTGTATTAGTGAGGAATAAAGCCATTTTTCATTTTATTTCATTTCATTTCAGCTTTACAACAGATTGCTATCGTACAAGCCCTTGACTTTGCGATTAGTAATAGTGCGACCATTTGCAACAACATTGCTTTATTTTCTAACTCATTGCCTTGACGCTATTGAAAGGAAAAGGTACAAGAAGAGCAAGAAATCCATTGGTAGCCACTATTCTAACTAAGCTGTTGCACCTTGCACGATTGGATGTGACCGTGTAATTCATTTTGATCAAAGCTGTAAGATCAATATAACGATGACGCAGATAGATTGGCTGAGGAAAAGGCAACGAATGGAACGAAGTTAGAAATTTAAATTCCCAAAGAAGATTTTTACCCGACCATAAACCGCCGTTACAAATTTGTGTGGGTTCCCGAATACATGAGATCAGAAAAAGGAAAG
This sequence comes from Stenodema calcarata, assembly GCA_963920205.1. Taxonomy (NCBI): domain Eukaryota; kingdom Metazoa; phylum Arthropoda; class Insecta; order Hemiptera; family Miridae; genus Stenodema; species Stenodema calcarata. Next base: position 15,739,847 of record OY986061.1, on the reverse strand, counting down.
CAGTTGAAAGAAATTCAAGCCCAACCAAATTGTTATCCTTGGTTTGCTGGGTACAGCTCAAATAGATCACTCAATGGTTTGTGCGCGAACTAAATCCATAGGGTCTTAAATCCGGAGCTTTCTCCGCAGTGCCTGGCATGCGGAGAAGGCGAAGGGACGCCTGAACATGTAATGATGTGATTATAACATGTAACATGTATGTGACATGTAACTTGTATGTGATTTCTATAAAGACCTTAGAGACCTTAGAGACCTAATGTGTAACAAATCTGTGGGCACACTAGATTTGTCTTTCCATTATTGGCAAATTTTGTCGGAAATTGGTGTTTTCCATTTTGTACATGAGTTTTTGGTTAATTTAAAATTATCAGTTTGATTTGTTTATCTAATACGTTTTTATTTTAATTGTATTCTCCATTGTATAAGGAGGCATTATTTATTATTGATTTATAAACATGACCACAATGTGATGTTTTAGTGTGCGTGGCTGTACGTACTCTTTACAAAGCCAAATAAAATTTAATACACAAAATTTCTCGAAAATTTGACTTTTAAAAATTTTGAACCGAGAACAACGTTGTACAGCTTCTTTTTCTTTGAAAATTCACTAAATGGAGGCAGTGTTTTGCACCCTGAAAAGGTCCGACCAAAGGTTTCCTGTCTCAGGGTGAACCTTCCAGACCGCCTTCAGCAGGGCGGGTTTGCTCCCGAGTTTGCCGAGCTCTTCACTTCTATACGGGTTTCCCCCTTCACGGAGTCACCATTTTTTTCTTTTTTCTTCTTTTCTTTATTGCAGAAGGAGAAAAAGAAAAAAAAGTGGTCGAGAGAAAAGTCGGGAGCGAAAAGAAACTCGGAAGAAGTGGCAAGTGACGGAAGGGCACTTTTTTTTTTCTCCTCGTTTTTTTCTTCTCCGCGACCAAATGAAAGAGAAAAACGCGACGCGTCGAGTTCTGGGCGGAAGCCGCGGTTTCTCTTATTCAAGGTTTCTCTTTTCCCCTTCCGACGTTCTTTCTCCCCCCCCCCCCCCAGTTGCTGCCCTCGAGGTTTTCTCGTGTCCGCCGAGAGACGTTGAAGTTGTCAGAAACAACTGAAGAAAACTCCGCGAATTCTTGACACAACGGTTTATTACCTTCTTTGGACAGATCACTCTTCTGTCTTGATCATTAAATGATAAATGTATTATTACGAAATAATTATTACTAATAATTATTGTCAATTAGTGTAAATTATTATCAATTATTGTTAATGATTAGTAATTATTGTTAGTAATTAATTATTATTAGTACCTATAATAAGTGTGTGTGATGTGTTGGCCGTCAGTAAGAATAATGACGGGGGATGTCAAGGGTCGGTCAAATGAGAGATGTTTTATGTGTCAATGTTTCGACGAATTTATTTCTCCATTAGGGCAGTAGTTGAATAGTGTACAAGATGGGGTTGGACTCCAACGAGGGAAGCTCTTGTCTGTAGATCACAGGTACAACTCTGTATTGCTATCTGTGTTTGTACTATGTACTACAACTCTGTATTGTTATCTGTGTTTGTACTCTGTACTACAACTCTGTATTGTTATCTGTGTTTGTACTCTGTACTCTGCGTTATCTGCGTTGTATCTGTGATCTAGAAACAAGAGCTTCCCTCGTTGGAGTCCAACCCCATGCCCTAATGGAGAAATAAATTCGTCGAAACGTTGGCACATAAAACCTCTCTCATTTGACCGACCCTCGAAATCCCCCATCATTATTAATAAATATTATTAATTATTATTAATCAACTTGATATCTAAAGATGTGCTGTTCGAATCAGCAGGGTCAATATGAACATTGGCCCGACAGGCTGCCGCATGATTCACGTGGCTATAACGAATTATTCGTTATATGGAATAATACACATGTTGACATGCAATAAGGTGCACTCGGCATTAAATGAGTTTTACACAAACATAAAATCAGTAAATAAAAAATAACGCTTAATAGTACTAAAGACAAACATCGCATTCATAATTTCTATTGGCTATTTATCTATACCTATTATTTAAATTTTACCAAACCATATAAATTCAGATTTTGCCAAACTAATTTAGTTTTTTCCCGATTAATGTTGTTTGCGCGCTGAAGTTGAATCTGTAAAATTTAAAAATCCACAGTCATGCATCATGGCTATAAGAGCGAATTTTCGAAAAACTAACTGGTTCTATGTAAAATGCCTCCAAAATGAGGTGTCACTTGTTAAATTGTTTTATTTTGGGAATTAATGGGTTGTTTTCCGTCACCGAAAACTCCCCAAAACCTCCCCTTAAAGTGGCCTGATTCTGCCCATCTACGAATTTAGCCTTTCGATTGCCAGGACGGATATTTTGTGCAAATTTTAATTTTTTATCTCAATTCTATCGAGAGTTATCGTCTGGTATGACACATACAAATGTGAACATCTCAATCTGGGGTCTTTTAGCTGTGACTTCATGATGGTCTGAAACGCATTTTGGTATAACAATTTTCCGGAAATTCGAGTTTTAAAAATTTTGAACCGAGAACAATCGTTGTACGCGCTTATCGCATAGATATAAACAAAGGACCATTCGATTCCTGTCTGAAACGCTGTGCTGATGGCTGACTGCCCTGCCCCCCCCTTTTCATCATTCTCATTGCTCTTCTCGCCTTCAACGTGGCAGTCTCTTTCTCATGCGTCTCGCACCTTTCCCAACTATTTCTAAAAAACAACTTATTTTCACGACAAAACGATCTGGAACTCCGACGTTTCTGTCGCAATAATACCAATTCAGTTTTCAATTTTACATTACAATTCCCTTCACATCAAGTTAGTTCGATCCAAATTGTGCCAGCTCGTCGTCTGCGATCATCTTCTCCGCCACATCCGACTGTAAGTACCGGGCCCGGGAAAAAGGTCATCGTCGTTGGTGAGTGTCACATCCTTACGCTAATTTGGATCGTACTAAGAATTAATCATAATACAGTCCGCTCATATTTTCAATTTGGTACTTCGTAAAATCAGCGCTTCAGATAGAAGGTTGTTCCTATCTGAATAATTGTTCCTTTGTCGCGAACAATAAAGTGGTCGATTCGAACCGGATCTATTTCAATATCATTTCATTTCATTCATTTCATTTCTTTCTTGCCGATAATATTCACGTAGGTAGTTATTCAGAACATTTTAGCTTCACTAAGTATCTGCAAGGGGTAATCTCAATCCAGAAATAGATCGGAACCTTTGAACTTGTTGTTTAGACCATAGGTCCTTTCATCCTCAATTTGTGAAACAGGCACCTGCCCACATTTTGGACGTTGAATCGTAAACAACAATCTGATAAATCATTCTCTATTCACCTTTCCTCATAATTTACCTTCCAATCCATTCAATTTACCTGCCCTCTGAATACGATGGTGACTCCAGATAATGTCAAACGCACTCTTCGACAATTGAAACGCCGTAGAGATATTCTACTAGCTGAAGTGACGACGACCTTCGAATTGATAGGTAATGTAGAATCTGGAAATACCGATCATTTCCTTGTTCGTTGTGAAGTGCTCAAATCTCTGCGAACTGAATTTCGTTCTCTTCAGTTAGAACTGGTTGAAGCGAATGAAGAGGCCTCACCTGCCGATCAACTCCCTGTAGAGAGCGTTTCTAAGACATTTGACGATATGTATTTCAAAATAAAAGCGTTGGAGCGATCAATCAATCGTATCAGGTCTGAATCTTTACGATCAAGTGAAGTCGCTGGTACCAGTCATTCTAGGAGTAATGCAGGAGAAAGTAGTAATCACGCTCTAAAGCTACCTAGAATAACTATACCTACATGGAACGGCGACATGAATTCTTTTAATAATTTCTTTTCATTGTACAACTCTTTAGTACATGACGCGGATTATCCGCTTGCTGCCAAACTGACATACTTACGATCATTCCTAACTGGTACTCCGTTAGCTATGATCGAACACATTCCGATATCGGACGAGAACTACGATATTGCATATAGAATAATCGAAGATAAGTATGCTTCTGTAAGAACTCAAGCTACCCATTATTTAAAGAAGCTTTTTGAATTCTCCCCTATTACTGGTGATTCAGTTCTGGAATTACAATCATTTTTAGCCGTGTTCAAATCTAACATGGAAGCATTCAAAAACTTGAGGTTGGAAGATCCTTACGATTTTATTATGTTTACTTGGGCAATGCGATGTTTACCTGCTAAAATACGTGTGCTGTTTGATCAAAATCGAATAAATGACACTAAATTACCCACGTACGATAGTTTGCTCCACTTTGTACACAGTCAATGCAAAATAAAGGAACTCACTGCACAACTTCAGCCGCCCAAGGCTTCAAGTACTCCCAAATGCTATTCTAATTATAAAAAACCAACTCAAAATTCTTTAATGCTTACTCCTGTAGATGATATTAAATATACCGCTACACCTAAGTCCTGTGTTTTGTGCCATGAGCGTCATTCTCTCCGCCATTGTGAAAAGTATTTATCACACTCATCAATGCAGAGAAGAAAGTTAGTGAATCGCTTTAAAAAGTGTTTGAGGTGCATAGGTGATCACTCTACAGAGGTATGTTCGTCAAAAGGACGTTGTGTTCATTGCAGATCTTCTTTACACCATTCTACTCTTCATGACGTAGTACCTTCCACCTCTGGCACCGGTGGTGCTCAAACTCAACCGTCCAATGCTACTACTACTACTTCATGTAATTTGAAAGCTAGTTCTGCTCATATCAACCCAGGTCAGGATGCGGCAGTGGTAAGAAAAAACCTTTTTGACTCCTCGTCTAGTGCAGGCGACGTTTCACTACTCACACGTGTTCCCCAATCGCCGCCCAAGTCTCACGTTGTTGTATTGGGTACCGCTCAGGGATTTATCAAAAATCGACACTCCCGCTGGGTACCAATACGTCTTGTCGTTGATGGTGGGTCACAGGTCAACTTAATTTCAGCCGACTGTGTTCAGCGACTTGGGTTGAAGGTTCAACCGTCATTAGTACCGCTAGTAGAGGCACTGCAGACTTCTGTAGGTACCTCCAAGGGTACAGTTCAACTTGTTCTGACTTCTGGACGTCCGAATTCAGAACACCTCCTTTCACATGCTGTTGTGGTTAGAAATGTTTGCTCGAATCTACCCACGGTCCCCCTGTCAATGGACATTTTTTCGCAGTTCGCCCATCTCGACCTAGCTGACAGAACCTTTCATATTCCAGGGAAGATAGATTTTCTTCTAGGAGCTGCGCTTTATCCCTCCTTGTTCCAGCCTGGGTATGGTATTCTGCGGGGCGAGCCGACTGCCATCCAAACCAGCTTCGGTTGGATACTTATGGGAAACTCTCCGTCTATTGGTGAAGTATCAACAGTTGACACCTTTACTGGGCTCATATGTGGCCTGACGTTGGAGGAATCCCTTCAGAGATTTTGGCAAACTGAAGAAGTCAAATCAGTTCAACATGTAGATCCTTTGCATGAGATAGTTGAGAAACACTTTCTGAATACTCACTCTGTTTCCGAATCTGGTCGCTACATAGTACGTCTGCCCTTTAGTGACTCACAAAGAGTTACCCCGTTTGGACTCTCCAAAGAAATAGCTGTCAAGCGATGGTACAACTTAGAGCAAAAACTTCGTAAAGTACCTGATTTGTATACTGCATACCAACATTTTCTTGAAGAATATCTTCGTCTAGGGCACATGCAACTTGCAACTGTACCAGGAAAATACTTTATTCCTCACTTTGCTGTTCTGCGGGATTCCGTTTCCAGCCCCCTCCGAGTCGTGTTTGATGCATCTTGCAAAGACACCTCAGGTATGTCGCTCAACGACCGTCTGCACATTGGCCCTCCATTGCAGAAGGACATTAGCGAAGTAATTTCACTATTCAGACTTAATTCAGTCGCAATCACCGCCGACATCAAACAAATGTATAGGCAAATCCTGCTATTTCCCGATGATTGTGTTTACCAGCATATTGTCTGGCGCCAGTCTGAAAAGGGACCCCTACAGGAGTACCAGTTACAAACAGTAACGTATGGTCTCAAACCTGCACCTTATTTAGCCCAAAGAGTTCTCCTGCAGCTTGTTGAAGACCAAGGTAAAACATATCCATTAGCTTCTCAGGCACTCCGAGAATCTTGCTATATGGATGACGTCTGTTGCTCAGTCAGTGATTTCAACCAAGCCGTCCAACTACGTTTTGAACTTACAGAGCTTTTGAGTTTGGCTGGCTTTGAGCTCCGCAAGTGGGCATCCAACTCTGCAATACTTCTTCAAGATCTTCCAGATGATCATCGAGCAGATGTGCTCACACTTCGAACCGAGCAATCCGCAACTCTACATATTCTTGGTTTGCAGTGGAACCCGCAAACAGACACTTTTACATACAGAATAGAGGTACCTGAACCTGCTAACACTAAAAGATCCATTTTGTCCCGTGTTGCTTCCATCTTCGACCCCTTAGGGTGGGCGGCGCCAGTAGTTTTCTGGGCTAAGGTTTTCATGAGAGAACTTTGGACACATCAACTAGATTGGGACGTAAAACTTCCAAGTAATCTGTCTTCACGGTGGGCGGACTTTGCTCAGCAACTGCCGACGCTTCAGGACATCTCCATTCCTAGATTCTGTGTTGTTCAACATGCCAAATGCTACCAACTCATAGGACTCTGTGATGCCTCAGAGTTGGGTTTTGCTGCCTCTGTGTACATTCGCTCGGAGTCTGATGAGGGTGTTCAAGTGGAGCTCCTTAAAGCCAAGACACGGGTTGCACCCCTTCAAGTGCAAACAATTCAGCGACTAGAACTTAATGGTGCAGTGCTGCTGGCCGAATTACTTGACTCTATGAAGTTTCTCATATATCAACTCAGCATTGAAAGTTTTTACCTTTTCACAGATTCAGCTACTGTTTTAGCTTGGTTGAAAACTCCTCCCCACAAGTTGAAGACCTTTGTCGCAAACAGAGTTGTCAAAGTACTTGGATTAACTCAGCTCTCATCCTGGCGACATATAGTTTCTGCTTCCAACGCAGCAGACTGTGCCTCTCGGGGGTTGTCCCCTCAAGAGCTTGTTACACACACTCTTTGGTGGAACGGACCCTCCTTCCTAAAAGACGACCCTGTAAACTGGCCCTCTTCTCTCAACCACCTCGTATCAAGTTCAGCGCTCTCTGAAATGAAGCCAGTACCGGAAATGAATTCGCTTACTGTCACTTCCAAATCAGAAGCTTCTAAGCAGGATAGATACTTGCTCTCAATTATTGCTAAGTACTCCTCCCTCCAACGACTTCAGCGGGTGATTGCCTGGGTTATGCGTTTCATCACAAACACTCAGACTAAATACAAATTCAAATTCAGAGGGACCCTGAAAGTTCCAGAACTGACCTCTGCTCTTCAAATAATTCTTCGGCTTACACAAGCCCATTATTTCAGTGATGACTTGAAATTTCTTTCAAAAGGTCGTCCTTGTTCTAAACGACTGCGTCAATTACTCCCCTTCATTGATGAGGTTGGGCTTCTTCGGGTTGGCGGTAGGCTTCAGCAATCTCTACTCTCTGAAAGTAGCAAACATCCAGTCATCCTCCCAAAGGAAGCTCCGATAAGCCGCCTACTCTGTGAATTCTTCCATGTACGAATGTTGCATTCAGGGCCACAAGCTGTGCAAGCAGAGATACAACGGCAATATTGGATTCTCTCTCTTCGCTCCCTTATTCGCCATACTATTTGGCACTGTTCAATTTGTGCAAAGGCAAGAGCCAAGGTACAGCATCCAGTGATGGCAGAGCTCCCTCAAGCTAGAGTCACTCCTAGTCGACCGTTCAGTACTGCCTCTGTGGACATGGCTGGACCCCTGTTCATCAAAGAGTCAACTAGGCGTAATTCTAAAGTAACCAAAGCGTACTTTGCAATCTTTGTTTGTTTAAGTACAAAAGCTGCACACTTGGAACTGGTTGGTAGCTTGAGCACAGAATCTTACAAAGCAGCTCTAGACCGTTTTATCGCAAGACGTGGCCTTTGTAACACGATCCACTGTGATAATGGTACGAACTTTCAGGGTGCTGCAAGAGAAGCAAAGGAGGTGAATGAATTCCTTTTAACTTCAGAACCAGCTCTCCAAGATTATCTGGCAGCCCGGTCCATCACTTACGTCTTCAATCCCCCAGGCGCTCCCTGGATGGGTGGACTTTGGGAAGCCGCTGTTAAATCAACGAAGCGCCTACTTTCCAAAATCACATTGAACCGGTCATTCACCTTCGAAGAACTGGCTACTCTACTGTGCAGAGTGGAAGCTGTGTTAAACAGTCGACCGCTCTGCCGAACAACTTCACATCCTCTCGATGACCCTGATGTTCTCACACCAGGGCATTTTTTGATTGGAGCCCCATTACTCTCTCCACCCGAACATGATTTAGGGCTAACTCCAACCAACCATCTTTCCCGTTGGCAGACAGTACAGAAAGCCACTCAAGAATTTTGGCGCCAATGGTCCAATAGCTACCTGCAAACTATGACTGTCCGACCAAAGTGGACGACGCCTAGATAGGGATGGCAAAAAAAATGAAAACATCGATGTATCGATGCATCGATACATCGACAGGCCGGCATCGATGCTCCAAAAACATCGGACCCCAAAAACATCGATGGGAAAAAAACATCGATGTTTTTAAAAAAACATCGATGTATCGATGGTTTTCAATCATTTTTTTTTTTTTTTTAATTTATAAGCTATAAATTTATTTTATTTGTTACCATTATAATTCAGTTCCAAGAAAAAAAATCGTATAAACGAAGGCTGGGCTATCACCCAGTATTTGGCAGGTAGTCCATTCAAGAAAAGTAATTTTGAAAGCAATTTGCCCCCCAGGCGATTTCTCTGCTGCGTAAGAGCTGCACCAGCCTTGGAGAATAATCTTTCTGCCGGTACCAAGTATCTCTCTTGATAACGTGTACAGCTTGGGTTAGACTGTCTTTCCCAAAATTCAAGGGGATTTGAACGTATGTTTGATGCCACTGGAGTTGAGAGATACATTGATATCTCCGTGTCCAAGTTCACCGATAAGCTCTGAAAAGATGACATTTTCTTGTTGGTTTTGAACGCCAACGATTTATGATGGGCCCATATTATTTCAACGGGACTTCCACGGTCCGATTCTGAAGATGACTGAGATGACGGGGAATTAGAAGTATCAACAGACGCCATCAGTTTTTTAATTTGAGTGAGGGCTTTTGACGATGCGATAAAATCGGAAAAGTGAATATTTTTGAAACGGGGTCCAAAAACATGGGTAGGGTCAGCAAGTGACAGTTTTCCCGCCCCTTAAATCTCGAGTGAAATCCTGACATTAGAGCCTGTTTTAGCTGCTTTCCCACAGGCGAAATATTGGAAGTATCGATACTTTTCAGCCAACACGCCTCGATATTTTCATTTAAAGGAAATAAAAATTCAGAAATAATATTCCTAGGTATGTGAGAAAAACGTTCGAATAAAACATTCAGCAGCCTATGGCAAAAAAAATTGAAACATCGATGTATCGATGTGCCGATGCATCGAAACCCCGACATCGATGTTCCAAAAACATCGACACAGAAAACATCGATGGAAAAACATCGATGTGTTCCGCGAAAACATCGATGTTTCAAAAACATCGATGTATGATTGCCATCCCTACGCCTAGACCTCCCCTCACAGTTGGCGAGCCAGTCTATATAATCGGTGAAAACACCCCAGCCTTGAAATGGCCCATCGCTGTTGTTGAGGAACTCCTGCCTGGATGCGATGGAATTGTACGGAAAGCGAGAGTACGCACTTCTATGGGCCGTTATCTGCGTCCTTTAGCCAAGTTGGTACCTCTCCCTCCAGCAATCCCTCCTGACAATCCTTCCTCTTAGTTCTGGGTTTTGGGGTAAGGGGGGTGGGTTATTATTTGGGTTGGGGGGGACTTTTTATTTTTTATTGTTGTCATTTTGAATTTTTTGGGTTTTCACAAAATACACAATTTTGGGTGGGCGGTGTACGCGCTTATCGCATAGATATAAACAAAGGACCATTCGATTCCTGTCTGAAACGCTGTGCTGATGGCTGACTGCCCTGCCCCCCCCTTTTCATCATTCTCATTGCTCTTCTCGCCTTCAACGTGGCAGTCTCTTTCTCATGCGTCTCGCACCTTTCCCAACTATTTCTAAAAAACAACTTATTTTCACGACAAAACGATCTGGAACTCCGACGTTTCTGTCGCAATAATACCAATTCAGTTTTCAATTTTACATTACAATTCCCTTCACATCAAGTTAGTTCGATCCAAATTGTGCCAGCTCGTCGTCTGCGATCATCTTCTCCGCCACATCCGACTGTAAGTACCGGGCCCGGGAAAAAGGTCATCGTCGTTGGTGAGTGTCACATCCTTACGCTAATTTGGATCGTACTAAGAATTAATCATAATACAGTCCGCTCATATTTTCAATTTGGTACTTCGTAAAATCAGCGCTTCAGATAGAAGGTTGTTCCTATCTGAATAATTGTTCCTTTGTCGCGAACAATCGTAGCTTTCTTTTCTACGAAAAATCGATAATAACAGTGTCTGTAGGTGTTGATGTTATTCGGTTGAATTGTCTGAAATCATTAGTTTTCTCACTAGATGCCAATATTTATTTGATCTAACTACGTTCACCAAAATCAGATAACTTGGGTTTATCTCTAAATAGCGCGAATAAATAGAATCATATTCGTGTAATGGCCAAACATATTATGTCACGAGATATTAGCTGTCATTTGGATCCGCCATCTTGAATGTTGCAAATCTGATTTCAGATTCGTGATCAGCGAGCAATAACCCACTCTAGACCAAATTTGGATGAAATCGATACATTTTCAAAAATCATTACATCCAGCTCTCTTTTTGAGGTTAAAGAAAAAGCAAAAGGGCATCACACAATTCTAGTGGTGGGTTCAAGTTGAATGGGTCCGTAGACACGTAAATATGGATTTGGATACGTAAATAAATCCTTTTTGGATTTTCAGGAATCAATTTTCTTCGATTTTCAGTAATTTTTACCGATTTTATGAGGTTGGAAAAAATCATGGCGTGTTTGCCAATTTCTGATAGCAAATTCATGTTCAGGAGGCAAAATTATGAAGGATAACATAATATGTTATATTGCACAACAGATGTACTTTATTTATTTATTTACTTATTTTTTTGTGTGTAACTAACTGTGTCATTGAACTAAGAGCGATTTAATACGCGAAACCCAATTCAATTTAATTGTCAGCTGTGGAGGTCCTTTCAGAGCCACTTGAAAAATACATCGAATTCAATTCGTGTTGAATTTCTGATATTCATATTAATATTTCATATTAACGAACATCATGCACGTATTTCTTAGGGAAAATTGAGGGGAAATAGGACGTAATCGCAACGTGAAATGACTTGCGGCGGTTACTGATTATCACGAATCGCAAGATTAAATGAAAATAACCTAATTTATATCTTTCATGTTACATTTTAACGACTTTTTTTTCTACTACACAACTTTAATTACTGCGTTTGTTCAACGTCACTTTTGATAAATCGGAGCTTTAGTTTATTTTTTTTTCTCTCTCTTATCTGCGATGCATTTCTCCACGTTGCACATTTATTGACCAACACGCTAATTAAAGTTCTCGTAAAAAAAAAGTCGACCTTTATTGCACGACTAAAATGACTTTACCGTGCTTAATATGCGGAGTGTTATCACGGAGTAATTTCGACGTTCGTGTCGAACCAATTCCGTTCAGTATTCACATGGTGGTACATAATCGTAACTATTGACCGATCAGGCGCAGTCACGCAGTGGAGTCCCCTTAACAAAGTTCAGGGTTTCAAACATTATTTCGAACCCCGAGAACGCAGTAATTAGGGATCGAATTTCTAGTTTTGAAATGCAAAGTTCGTTTTTCGCACACCTCATTCTGGTTTATTAAATGGTTTTATTTATTTATTTTCTTCTTAATTGAAAATGAGTAGGTAGTAACTATGTTACGATATAGAAAAAATCTTTTGAACAAATCACTCTTCTCTCTATATTTCTGTTCTGTGTACAAAAAATCCCGGATACAGAAAACGTAAGGAATGACGAAATATTGATCCAAAAAGGTTAATAAACCGTTAATTGTTATTTTGCATTCTAAGTGAAGAAAAACATGTATAAAGGGTGTAAACTGCTGGTAGTGTAGCGATTTGTAGAGAAATCTACTCGATTTTCAATATCAATTAAACATTGAGAAATCATTGGACTTCAGCTGTTCAGACTCCGATCAGACTCCAGCTGTTCGGTGGATTACGAAACGTTCTAAAAGTAATTCGCTCTTCCGTTTCTCTTGAACGAGAAAACCGAACAAAAATTGAGCAGAAATTGGATCAACAGTGGCAGAAGCTCTACCAGTTCCCCCCTTTTCAACCTGAGAATTCAATGCGAATCAATCACAACGGTCTCCCATTGAAGTTAAAACAAGATGTAGATCGACGTCAACAAAAGGGAGCGTGAATAATTTGGATCGGCCACCTGCTCTACAGCGGTCTGACAAAGGAACTTTATCAAGTTGAGGGGTTCAATTTTGGTTTAGTTCGAACTTGTGTCGATTGAAGTACACCACAAGAACTTCAAACTCTATAAAACACAAAAACCGCTTTGAAGTGATGAGAGGTTGTAATAATAATTTAAAAATCCAGTCATGCAGCATGGCCATAAGAGCAAATTTCCGAAGAAATAACGGTTTTACGTAAAATTTCTTCATTTTTAATGGTTTTATAACAAATTTTGTCTCCTTTTTTTGCCGAGTAACACCTTATTTCATAAATTTTCAACGTTGAATACGATGGTGGAGTCAGAATTGCGATATCAAATTCCGTTATCAGATTAGAGTAGATGAACCGTGAAGAAGATCTTCCACATCCACCACTCTTCTACATCTTCATGAATATGAAGATGCATGGTGGCCAAAATGTACAGGACCAGTTTTTATCTCCGAAATTTCCGAACCTAAACTTTTCGGTATCTTTTGGAAGTGAATTCAGGATGGTCTGAAACGGATTTCGGTATCATAATTTGTCGAAAATTCGAATTTTTCGAAAAATTTGGGATCGACATCAATAGCTTTATTTTCTTCGAGAATTCTCTAAATCGAAATTCGCTAAAAATCTAACGAATGAAATCGTGTCCTAACGTAACATTTTCAAATTTCAAACCATTTATTTTCAATACCTATGGAAATTATCAAATTTTTCGTTGGGATTTCCAGAATGAACAAAATAAAATAAAATTGAAAAAATCTCTAGCCCAGTGGTTTTTAATCTTTTCACTACTGAGGACCACTTTTTACCCTTGAGAATACGATAGAATTAATATTTCCACAACAGTTCCACAGGTAGGATACTGCGAACACACACTTCAGGATGAGTGAAGCAATAATTATTCTAGAATGGAGCAGTTTCATGTGAAATAAACCAATTTCTATAGATGCATTAATTTTCGTCCAGATCCAGGATTAAAATTCATGCACCAATTGGTAAATGGTAATCACAGATTGGGAATCACTGCCCTAACCAAACAATGAAAAATGTGACCATTTCAAGCTTGAAAAATGATTGAAAATTCGACAATTTTCAGAATTAAAAGTGATTGAATATGTGACAGTGTGGAGTTGTCCACTTTTTAATTCTGAAGGCCCCAAGTGGTAATAACCCACAAATTATACAGGTCGATCTGGAATTCAATTGGAAAAATCCAGAGCAGCGCTCCTAGTGGCGCGATATACAACGCTTTTTCCCTGCCAACACCAAACCTTATTACGAGACCTACAAAAGCGGGAATTTGCGTACGCGTATTATTCCCTATTTATTTCGCGAGGTAGAAAGCTCAACGTACTCGTATTATCCGTGTTTCACATTCCTACGAGTATGAATAGCCTGAATACACCTGTCAAAACGCTTTCAATCCTGTGAAGGACTATCTCGGGAATATACGCCCGCCTATATAACATCGGTCGTACAAAGCGAAACAATCGCTATTCGCTAGGTAAATTCATATGCAAGAAACAACGCTGATAATTCTTCCACAACGGTTCATTATTTTCTGTATACAACATCCTTGTGGGACGTTACCTACAGCTACAAGTCTGGTCTCCAACCATCGGAAGCCAATCATAAGGCTCGTAGATGGGAAAATCCTCTTCAATTTTTTGAATTTTTAATTATTAAACTTTAGTGAAAAATGTCAACATTTTATTGGCTATTTATATTTTTGTAATTCAAATATTTCGCCAAAACTTATCGGCGCCCCAGATCCGCGGCGCCGTTTGTTGGTGTCGTGACGGCGCCGCGGGTCTATACAGCGGATTTCGAGGGTCTGACGAGCCCCCGGAGCTCCAAATGAGACTCTGAATGACAGTTCAACAGAATACCAGTTTTTTTGTTTCAATTTCTTCTTACACATACGAACGTATTCAAAATAGTATTATTGTTATTAATATCACTATTTTTGTGTGCACATTTCAGATTTTTAAATTTGAGGCCTTCACTTCCCTACGAGTGGTCGAGCTAACTCAACTAGAACCACCCGTGCGTTGTACCATGAATTACTCGTGGTTCTCCGGTTCCTAACGAGAGATCTTAATACACCGCAGGTACCCCCCAACAACTACACTGAAAGTACCACGTTTCGAAGACTGTAAAGATCAAAACCCCTTTGATCTGAATTTGACTGCTCTGGTCTACTCACAAAAATTTATTACATTATTTAATATTGCGCAATAATAGTGATAGAACTTATAGGGCAATAAATTAGGATTCTCTGGATTAATTACCAATATAATGTTGTCTATTGCATCATACTCGTAGGTCCCACTAGCGTATCTAGTAATTTGAATTGATCGGAATCCCACTGTATTGGTTTTTCAATACAATATATTATTATCAATCACTACACTATTAAATATTGCGTAACAATCGTGGTAGAACTTACCGGCTACTTATTGCCATGAAATACAATTATCGAAGATAAAAACCAAAACCTAGAGATCCCTTAGTTTGTAGGTATACCTACCAATTACTATACGAGTAATATTGTATATTGCACCAGACCAGTTAGAAGTTGTTCAGTTCTCATTATCGTTATTTTGCAAAATAATTATACATTGATGGTAGAATGAAGTACGAGTGGAATATAAAACTGAAAAACCATTTTGGACCATTGATACAGTTAATAATTTTTTTTCTACTTTTGATTTTTTAAATAAAAATGAGTAGTTTCTATAGTTGACTCGTGAGGCACGGTTGATGAGAGGGTGGAGTTGGGAAAAGGGGGGGGGTATGTGTTAATTGCCTGTAATCTGTTCTGTATATTATGTAAGTATTTCTGTATTTCTGTAGAACTTGTGTATTTCTGTGATAATTTTGTATTTCTGTAATCTTTCTGAATTTTAGTTACCTGTATGAATATATTTTTCTATTTTTGTATTTCTGTATTTCAGTAATAATTCTAATTTTCTGTTTTCTGTATTTCTGTAATATTTCTGTACTTCTGTTTTCTGTATTTACGTTTTTTCTGTAATATTTCTGTGTTTCTGAAATATTTCTGTACATCTGTAGTTCTGTAATATTTTTGTGTTTTGGCAATATTCCTGTAATTCTGTGTTATTTCAGTATTAGCGTTTTTATGTTTTATGTATTTCTGATTTCCAATTTCTGTATTTCTGTAATATTTCTGTACTTCTGTTTTGTGTATTTCCGTTTTGGTTTAGTATCTTCGATAATGAATCATTGGAATCGACCAAAGATTCTGTAATGTTTCTGTGTTTCTCTACTATTTCTGTATATCTGTTTTCTGTATTTCTGTGATATTTCTGTTTTACTGTTGTCAGTATTTCGGTAATATTTCTATATTTCTGTAATATTTCGGTATATCCATTTTCTGTATTTCTGCATCTCTGTATTTCCATTTTTTCTGTAATATTTCTGTGTTTCTGTAATGTTTTTGTACATCTGTTTTCTGTATTTCTGTGATATTTCGGTTTTACTGTTGTCAGTATTTTGGTAATATTCCTGTATTTACGTTTCTGTATTTCGGTAATATTTCTGTAATATTTCTGTATTTCCGTAATATTGCTGTTTTTCGGTTTTTGTGTTTTTGTGATATTTCTGTAATATTAAGGTATTGCTGTATTTCCATGTTCTGTAGTTCTGTGATATTTCAGTATTAGCGTTTTTCTGTTTTATGTATTTATGTACATGTACATTTATGTAGATGTATCTGTAATATTCCTGTATTTCGGTTCTTCTGTTTTCTGTATTTCATCAATATTTTAGTGTACACTCTTATATTTCTGTAATGTTTCTGTATAGTTCTGTATTTATAGTTGACACGTGAGGAGTGGAGGGGGGGGGGGGTGCAATTTATCTGGGGAGAATGTGGTGGGTTCTATTCTACACAGATTAGATATACAAGGGTTGTCAAATGAAATGTGACAATGTGATGCTACGTGGTATCATTACCGATGAAATGTAAAAGTATCCAAAAATCAGAAGAAATCACGCGATGTCGAGAAAACCGCCCCCGATGACGACGTCAGTGTATTCCGTGAGTCCGTGACAGAGGGCGAGGCGGGACTGGTAAGTTGGCGGGTTGAAAAGGAAAAAGACACCCCCCTCCCCGCCCCCTCCCTTCATTCCCCCCGCAAGCCACCTGCGATTCTGCGCAAGTTCCCCGCATTGCGCACCCTCCGCCTTTTGGGTTTTGAAGGTCTCCCTTTTGCCTGGAGCCCGTTTTCCTGATTTCGCGGGGGCCACAAGGGGAGACCGACCGCTGGACGATACGTCGACCGTACGGCGTTGACGAAACGTCGACCGTACGGCGTTGACGAAACGTCGACCGTACGGCGTTGACGGAACGTCGACCGGACGGCGTTGACGAAACGTCGATGAATTCGTGCGGCGTTGACGAAGAGGAGGACGCGTCGACCTACTCATCGCAACTCTACTATTCAGCTATCACTACCCTACTATTCAGCTATCACTACCCAACTATTCAGCTACTAATACTTTACTTTTCAGCTACTACTACTCTTCTATTCAGTGGCTACTATTCGAGCAACTCTCATGAGACCCGAAACTCAACAGAACGCCACTCACTGCAGAAAATACACTGGCCAACATCAATTACAAATCCACAGTCATGCAGCATGACTATAAGAGCAAATTTTCGAAGAAATAACTCGTTTTATGTAAAATTGCCTCAATTTTACTGGTTGTATAACAATTTTTTTTTGTGTTTTCGGCCTTGTCTCAGTAAAACGGCTCTAACTCCCTCAAATTAATATGTAAACTAAATTGACGATACTGTTCGAAAGAGCGTCAAATTTGCCATCTCCCTGATATAAAATCCGATTTTTTAAGACAGTCCTAATTGATGAAAAAAAGTCAAAAATTTGTAGATTTCTTAAAAATCACCGTTTTTTCTTTCGTATTTTGCGCTATTAGTACGGAGTTCTTTCGGCGTGCACTTCTCGGGAAAAACTTGCCTAAAATCTCAGCTTTCCAATAGTATAAAAAAATGTTTTCACAGTGAAATTTGGCGGAGAAAATGACGTTTGAGTCCTGAAAAACGTTTTCCACCAATAGCCAACTTAAGCAATTGCTTCATGGAAGTGAGTGAGGTATCGCAATTTAGGCATTTTTTGTGTTCAGCAAGGAGGGGGGGTTTGAACACCTACTCTAATACCTACATCCCTATTCGCGATTGTTTTTTGGAAAGAATTATAATTATAAAAATTTAATTATTTATTTTTTAAAAAGGATTAAGTAAGGTATTTTTTTTAAGAATCAAAAATTTAATCAAAATGAGATCTTAAAAAACGAGTTTCTTCCTTATCAGGGAGGCATCGAAGTGTCACTATTCGGTTCAGCGTCAAAAAATACCTAAATTGCGGTACCGAACTGACTTCCATGAAGCAAGTTGGCTTTTGGTGGAAAACGTTTTGCAGTACTCAAACGTCATTTTCTCCACCGAATTTCACTGTGAAAAACATTGTCTTATACGATTGGAAAGTTGAGATTTTGGGCAAGTTTTTCCTGAGGAGTGCACGCCGAAAAAACCCGTACTGATAACACACATACGAAAGAAAAACAAGGCGATTTTTAAGAAATCTTCAAATTTTAGACTTTGGCCATTTTTCCATCAGTTAGGACTGTCCTAAAAACTCGGGATATACCTAGCAAATTTAACCCTCTTTCGAACGGTATCCTCAACTTTTAAGTTACATATTAATTTAAAGGAGTTAGAGCCGTTTTACTGAGACGAGGTCGAAAACACAAAACAAATCTTAGAAGTGAAAAAAGTCGGTTTTTTAAAGGAGTAATGAAAAAATTCCAAGAGGGACTTTTTGTTGCAAATTAGCTGTATAATCGATTCCTTGAGTTTGTCCAATAATTTCTGTGGACACCCCAGAAGTGAAAGGTCGAATAGGATTGGTTGATCAAAGTGAAAGGTAAAAACTACCCATAAATCCACACATAAAACTATATTATAGCATTTTAATTAGGAATGCAGGATCATGCATTGGAGATTGGGAAGGCACCAGGAGACACTACTTGACATGCCGCCAGACCTACTCGTCAAAATTGGATTGGAGTTTACCAAGATTGGAAATTCGGAATTCACAAACCGCATGAATGGACTTGAAAAGCTAAAGAGTCGAAATACGTTGACTGATAAAAATATTATTGAGAGCAAGAATTGGAATTGAGGGCTCGAAGAGCTGTCGAAATTATCTTGGGACGTCGCAAAGGACGCGATCCGAATAAATAATTTCCAGGGAAAAAAACTTTTGTCGATGTGGGACCGAGTTTTGGAAAAAAAGGGTTTTTTCTACGGTTGGGGTGGGCGATGGGATGTAATTTTATCCAGGTGGGATCAATAGGGCTTGTTCCCTAGACCGGAAAAGGGAAATGAGAAATGGGAGGGGAAATACTGAACGGTATTACCAGATATCCCTTTTTTTCTTGGTAGGTGAAAGGTGGTGATTATAAATCAATCCGATCGCTAAACCTCATTATGGTGTAAGATCATCAGTCAGTGCCTCGAGAAAACCCGCTCAAGCGGTTTACGATGGGGCTGCACAGTCGAGAAAAGCCGATAATAAAGTAGTGATCCACATTGTCTCATTTATATTGCCCTCAGTTAGCAAAGATAACACAGGTTAACAACTATAAATTTGATTTGATAATTTCTTCCATATGTTCTTCCATAATTCCTGATGTTTTTAGGTGTGCTGAACCCGAAAATGTAGTCCATTTCTTCCCATCACGTACAGATTTTTTCCAAATTCATAGAACACAATACCTATTTGTAGTATATACACGCACCACCTTAATATGGGAAGCTTTACTTTTTTAATATTTTTTCAAACGATTTCTCATATTATTTAATACTCCTGATAAATCCAGTTCAATAATATAAATCCAGTTCAACCATATTATGGTTTAGCTTCGGAAGGTGGTTGCCAAGACCATCAAACTACGTTCCTGTCTGAACATGATGTAGTGCCTGTGCCATCAAGCCTACACCATCTACTGAGTAAGAAGCTTCTTCCACGACCTAGTGAAAGGAACATAAATTAATAATAAAGAACATAAACCTAGCTTTTGGTGTGCTGAAGCAGAAAATGAAGTCGGTTTTTCTCTATCACGTACAGATTTTGTTCAATCACTAGTTAGGACGGTTCAGGCTGTAAGAGAAAACAAAATTGGCAAATAAGATTTTTCATTTGTTTATTGATTTATAGATTTATTAATTATTGATAAATCAAATTTTAAACAAAATTCATTTGTAGACCTGTGTACCTAATATGAAATGTCCGAGTACGTCATTCCAACATGACATAACTCATTTTCTGGTCGTATTCATTCTCCCAGAAACCTAAGATCGCTGTCCAGAAGACTTTGTGCCTTTTGTGTTGCATTTATAGTTCTGAAAAAAATGCATAAAAAACAAGATAGTGTGTTCATTAATATCCATATCTAGTGGAAATGATAGAAAAATTCTATTTACTGTTAAAAAATCTTAGAATAGTGAATTTTTCATTCACTCACCTTGTCCAAACTGGAAGTTCCCTACTTCAACTTTCACTACGAATACATCCAAAAATTTTCGTTGAATAGATTGGCGTCGTTCGTTATGGCGTTTTACCGCCGTGAGAAGTAAAAACACCTTAAGATACAATTTTGAAAAAATTCGAAACTTTCGGAAAAATGGCTGAAAAGACTGTTTCGTCACTTGATGTGGAGGAAAAACAGCTCACCTAGGAGCGTTTGGTGGGATAAGAGCTTATAGGCATGTTCCAGCCACAAAAACGTCTGTAACCAGTTAATTTAAAATAACTCAAGTGGTGGGGATGAGTGAAGTAACTTTTCAGTTTTTTCTCTGGTTGGCTGGAACAATTATTAAAACTTGAATATTAAAACTTAATTATTAAAACATGAATATGAGTCATGAATCATGAACATGAAAACGTGAGTCTTTTATCAAGCTTTTTTTCATGTATTTGATGTGTTATGGTATGTGATTCTTGATTTTGAGGTATTAAAAAAGGGAGTTTCGGCGAGTTTTAGGGGGAAAAAACTACCCATAAATTCCCAACATGAAACAGTCTGACACCTCATTTCAAAGGTGTTTGTACGTCGAACATGACAGTGGAGTCAGAATTGCGATATCTCATTCCGATATCAAACTGGAGCACTTTGAAGGTGAAGAAACGTGGTTGTTACTTGAGACGTCATTCACGTTTCATCTGCTCTAATCGGATAACAGAACGAGATATCGCAATTCTGACTTCACCATCGTGTTCAGCGTTGAAAAATCTATAAGCTGAGGTGTTACTTGGAAAAAAAGAGACAAAATGTATTATAAAACCAGTAAAATTGAGGCATTTAACATAAAACTAGTTATTTCTTCGAAAATTTGCTCTTATAGCCACGCTGCATGACTGTGGATTTTTTTTTTTTTCAGTTTGATTTTCTGAATGTACGTACCTACATATCTTAAAACAAAACCCAAATTATCCAAAAAAGCCAAAATTGTCCCCTTATCAATCTTCCCGATCAATTACTTTGTACACTAAATTGGAGAGAATCCGATAAGGAACCAAATAGAACGGATTTAACTTCCCTTATCTTCGCTTCTCTCCACTTAACTTGGTAAGTCATTATTTACTTAACTAACTCAATAACGGACTAACTCAAGTAAACTGAATTTAGCAACAATGTTAACGCACCAGTTATTTAATGAAAGATCATCAATACCACATGACCCGTGTAAGTTTCACAGCACAATTTTGACTGGTCCACACTTGTGATCTAATTTGTGTTAACTTGTAACTTATTTCATGAGATGGGTTCCAGGTTGAACTTGAGTATTTCAAATTGGAAAAAAAAATAAATAAATAAAACACAATCAAATTTTATGGTGGAGCAGGTGTATTAGTGACTGAGGGAAGACAAGACTGAAAATGTCGTTCTTCCTCAGTACAATATTTGAATTCTTCCAAACGAACTTATTAGTGACGAACTGAAGGCTTCAAAACGGGTGAAAACCTCTGCCTGAGCAACTTCATGAATATCATGAATATCACATGCCCGTGTTATGAGTTTTCTAGCAGAGTTCCACCTTCTATACCTTAGCAACTACCTTTGGCTCCTACACTTTCCATTATTAATCTCGACCTTTTGTCTTGGAACTGAATGAAAGAGCTACTTTTTCTCTTTCGCCCTCGTGTAGTTTTCATTTGAGCAGGTTTACTTTTAATTTTCTCGACTTTTGAATAACCTGCAGAAGAAAGTTTTCTCTTTCCGATCCAACGTTGATTTTGTGGTCCCAATTATAACGCTCATTGTTTGTTGAAAATTACAGCATTTTTTGTGTGGTATTAGCTCTATTTGCTCAACCCCTTACCAGAGCTTCTCTTGAAAGCCTATTTGTCTAATTATATTCCAAGCGGCAATAATTGTGCAGTGATTAGTAGATATCGCCTGTACAATCAGAACAAACCACCAAACGTTTAAGATTTTAGTAAGAATTGTAGGTAGGTAAGTTACAATTTGTAACAAATTGCAGCTGTGTAAGGAAATCATTTGAAATATTCCACTAGATCACTAAGTGGACTACATGTCACAAGAACAAGTCTTGTTTTTGTGACATGTACCTATTGAAACTTAGCATTTGATATCATGGGACACTCAGACTAAATCTCCTTAATGTGTTGTAAGCAATAGGCGAAAACGTCCATTGGGCCAAAAAATGTGGTGTATTTCCGTTTGCTCAATCCCCGGAAAAACTCAATCTTAGGAATGCATCGTTTTGGGGTCGTAAAATGCATGTTCAAAAGGTCGAAAATCAACAGAATTCATTGCATTTATTGATGTTTTTTGTGGATATGAATTTGAATTTGATGACCCCCTAACTGTTCAGTGTTGCTGTTAAGACAAATGTTTGAACTGATATTAAAATTTGGGGTATATACCTAGGTCTTAGGGGTATATAGGATAAGCGCAAAAAATTAAGGGCCGTCGAGCCTTAAGGATATAAAGGCTGTAGAGCATTTTTAACGTCCATTCGGTTTTCCGGTTAATGGGCGTTCTAAATGTTCAAAGTTTGCTCGTTTTCGTTTATTGAGTAAGCCATACCGTTACCACCACGTCAAAAGCGCCAATCCGCATTTTTGGTTATTTTCATTTTAGTGCACTTTTGGGTACTCTGAACGCTACCATGCCAGAAACGACATACGTACCTAATTCCCAGTGGATGTTTTTGAAAAATGAGAAATTCTTTTCGCCTATGTGTTGATGCACTAAAAGAAAATTACCAAAAGACCCAGATTGGCGCGTTTTTCGCTGTGGTGATCCCACTATTTTATTTCTCATGCATTTTTTAAAATTCAAATTATTAGGGTGAGTCCAAGGACATACAAAGTAGTTACTTGCGGACAAACCTCATCGTAATGATAATAACAATAGTACTTAATAAAAAAATAAAATATTTAAGTAGGGTGATCTTAACATAGTTTTTAAATAAATGCAATAAATGAGTACATTGAATAAATTGAACAAAGAAAAGAGAGTTCAATAAATTTTTTGATATTTTAAAACTGAATTTATTAAATATCTGCTCTTGAATTACAAACAAAAGCTTCAGAAAATAAATTGTTTTTTGAATTACGAGTAGGTACAATCAAAATCTTGGCAACGAATGGTAGATCTCCTGTGTAACCAATGAGAGAAGAACAAAACGAACTAAACACAAAACAAACTTGGATTCCAGAAGTTTAGCTGGGTACGGGAAATTGGAGGTGGGGTCCCGAGGTACCACAACCATGTTTTCTGATGAATAAAAATCGTGAGAAATTTACTGTTGTTGTAAAAGTATACAATCTCATCCAAGCAATACAGATGGCCGTAGGGTAAAATATATTTATTTTAATTTTATTTTATTTATTGTCCAAATGTTTCATGCGCAAAGAATTTGTTTCACAATTTCACTTCAAGAAAAACAAGATCGTGGGGTCGTTAGAGACACCACCTGGTAGTCAGAGGGCTAAGTAGGAGAGTAGGTATAAGATAAGGACAAAATCAATCGATAGCAGCGAAGCCATAAGGACCTTCTGCATGGCTTTTGAGGATGTTTAACGGCCGCTCTAAATGCTCAGAGTTTTCCTCGTTTTCGCCTATTGAGTAAAACATGAAGACACGGTCAGGTAGAGTATACATTACTCAATGGTGAAACGGCGTTATTGGAAAATAAATTGCCTTTTCGTAGGAAGCCGGCTGGCTCCTGATCGATCGTTAAGTACCTACTGAGCGGCTCTGGCCCTCTTGCTGCTTCCAGCCGCCCTCTGCAGGACAAACGCTTGAACCCCGTACCGATCGCATCTGCTGTCTGAATCAGCTGATCGCCCGTCGCCAAGTTCACAACTAACCAGAAACCGAAAACACACCATTCACTCGGCTGACATCACAACTGGACTACCTACGTGTTTTTGTAAAAATATTGTTGGTAATCATTCGTTCATGTTTGTTATGACATCAAGTGCCGTTCAACGACGAAACATCACATCGAAGACGCCACAATCTACGTAAGTTCCCTTTCGTTTGTTATTCGCCTCGTCTTGCGAATTATCCTGATATTGAAAGCTTATGGTGAATATCGGCTTTCGATATTGTATTTTTACAAAAATATGGTTTTTCATCCCGATAATCACGATATGTTTATGATATTCCTATGATCTCCTTATTAAACCCCATAATAAGTTATACATCAATCAATATAATATATTATACATCATATTTCCTATTTAAAATATTTGTGTGTGATTTGTTGACCGTCAGTAAGAATGATGTTGAGGGATGTCGAGGGTCGGTCAAATGAAAGATGATTCATGTGCCAACGTTTCGAAGAATATATTTCTTCATCTTCAGGGCCTAAAACTTGTCAATGTGTAAATTTTCTCTGGATAAGATGTAAATAATTAATGTTAATATTGTGAAACTGGTTTTAGGCCCTGAAGATGAAGAAATACATTCTTCGAAACGTTGGCACATAAATCATCTTTCATTTGACCGACCCTTGGCATCCCTCAACATCATTAAAAATATTGTTTGTTTCTATTGTAATTTTACAGTCAAATGTTAATCATTAGTCTACCTGTATTTCAATATAATATATTGCATAAAATATTATTTCATCTTTGAATAAAAATGTTTGTGTTTTAATTAGGTATTCCAAAAATCACATTTAGGAACAGTTTAAAAAAAATTAACTAGAACGATGCTGTACAAATGATACTTTCTATTTTGGTACTGAAAATCCATTGTGTGACTGGTCGTAGCTCAAAATAGCGATCTCAAAAATTAGCGGACACACACATTTTTTTCAATGAGCTAACCTCAATATAAGATGAAATCAGTCTTACAGTAGTAATATAATCAAGTGAATAAATTCGCTTGATCAAAAAACGTATTTCTCATACAATTATGAGTAATCATACAAATATCGCAATATATCATTCGATATTGCCGATATCGATATTTGAAGCAAACTTTGTGTCAAACTCTAGGAAACTAGAATCTAGGAAACTTGAAATGTTTAACCTTCAGTCCGGAGGGACGATTTGAGCTCTCAGGAGGAGGGAGCGGTCAAATCGACTTCTGTCACCAAGAGGAGGGAGCGGTCATTCAGACCGCTGGTGATTCTTCACTTGGAGGTCATTATATAGGGGTAAAAATATGAAAATAAACTGTCAGAAACGTCAAAATGAAATAGTGTTGTACTTAGAATATATCACAACAAATTTTATTGGCTTTCCACACGGGAATATTCATTTTTCAGCCATTCAAGTTGCGTAAGAATGTTTCTCTTGTTTGGCAGGCTTTCATTTCTTTTTTATCACAATAAGATTCATCTAGGTAGGTTGCACTTTTCCAAGCCACAAACAATACGTATATAAGTTTAAACAAAAAAATTGCTAAAATAAAATATCAAAAAACTTCGAAATTTTGTGAAAAAATTGATTCAAAGTTGCAAGGTATGTATCAGTCTACAATAATTACCTAGATTAATTATTAATTCAAAGGAAAATAAGAAATTAAAGCAAAGGTAATCAATCTAGGTAATCTACATCCACTAAAAAATAAAGGAAGGTAAGTAAATTTTGTCAAAATATATCAGTTGACTTCCGGGAATAGTAACTCAACAATAACTTTCAGAATTATCAGGAAATACTAGGCAGTTTTACTTGTTGTCGACGCCACCCTTAGTTGGATTATAAAAAAGTATTAAGTATCTCCGGTTTCCCAGTTGTACTGTCAATTTCATTGGATTAGTGCACCGAAGACAGCATAATAACAGCCTTATTTGGGATCATCAGGGTTAATATTTTTCCGTGCCATGTCGAAAACTTACGGCTGCAGGAGGGAGCGGTCTAAAAGACACTAGCCTGGGGAAGGAGGGAGCGGTCTGAATGACCGCGAAAACACGTCAGGTGAAAAGAGTTTGGGAAATTAGGGCGGGAAAAGAGTTGAGAAAGATGTCAATGACACACACATAACGTAGCTCATCCTGAACGCGGAAAATACTGAAGATCTTAAGGGGATGACATACAGTTATCACCATCCCCCATCCTACCAAAGTTAGAGTCGCGGTCTAATCGACGTCCCTCCGGGCTGAAGGTTAAAGGGCATTTAACTGTTTATTGTTTGATTAGGTTGTTGGGGTTGTTGGGATGAAGTGTAGATTTGGTCTCCCCTAAATCATCCGTGTGTTGAGTCATTTTTCCATGGGATTTCGAATATAAAAACGAGGTTGGTACCGGGATTTCAACCTGTTCAACGTTTTAATGAAAATTTCTATTTTGGATTTGAGATCTTCGTAAAAACATGGGAAGTGACTATTTGAAATATTTTTTCTAACTCGCTTTTTAAGGAAAATAGAATGGGGTAACCGTCTCGTTGGACACGTGCGTTACAATTCCTTTCATCAAGTTTAAGATTGTAAATTTCATACTGTCATGAGACGCTGTAGAATTTTAGGATTTGTACTCCAATTTTCATTTTGAGTGTATTTCGGTGGATAAGTATTGTACTCATCTTGTTAAACAATATTCCCAACCATCCTTTATATTCATCCATGCTCTGACGGTGCCTCCTGAAAAGACTCGAAAATAGTCACCCTCCGGGCTGTATGTGGCTTCAGCTCTCGTAACTCATAACAAGAAGGAACCCTTCTTCTGTTTCGAAGGTAAATTACAATTATGACTTTCGCGGAACCTTTGTTTAACTTTGGCCCTTTTACAAGGCATGCGGGCGTTTCGAAGGATCTTCTGTGGGAAGTGGGGCTTTCAACCAAGTGCAAAACCCCGGTTTATTGTTAGCTCCTCACTTGTGTGGATGTTCATAGGTTCATAAGTCATTTAGGCCTTTTGAGGCCCTCTCGCAAACCACCCACTCTCTTGAACAACAAGTTGAGTAAATTATCTTTTAATGATTGTAAACTTTTCCGTTTATGAACGTTCAATTGTAACTATTTTTTATGCGTGTACTTGTTTCCCTTGATCAACTCAAGAAAACAACAAGTACAATAAACAACAAGGACTAGAATATCTCATGGTCGTCAGTAGCGCTTGGCCCTTTGGAGCATACCTCAGGCTAAATTATAATGTCGAAACGTAAATATAAAATGGTAGACTTTCGGTAAGCGAGAAAATTGAGAACTGTGTATTTTTTATAACAGGTTGAACACCTGTTTGTCCAACAACTAAAACACTCTGAAATTAATAAATAATAACAAAGTGTGGAAGCACCACAGCCCCTTTCGTCTATTCTGCATACTAGCATGATGATGATAAAATGAGGGAGTTCTGATCTTTAATCTCCATGAGCATGATAGAATTTGGTTCATATGCATCTTATCCTGTGGGAAGTTAATATTTCCACACGTGATTGCTAAGGAATCAAGTGGTGGTGTTCTCAAATCTGTTCCTGAGGAATATGTAAGGTGTTGGACTTTGACGTCGTCTGCTCAATGAAAGGCTTGAAATGTAGAGTTACTACACAAATATAGCTAAAACGACGGTTGCCAAACGATGAGCAGCATTCAATTCTTGTAAAATTATTCAGTAACAGTTTGCAAAACTTTGTGAGTACATTGCTTTGTTCTTTTTGTCTGTCTAGGAGCCCAAAATGAGCGATATTTCAGATGGAAGTGATTTTGAAGATCCTGACACTTTGGAGGTCCCAGGCGGTGGAAGAGACCTTGCGTCGATAGTGTCCAGTTCCGACCAGCCTGTGGGTAATGTTGTTTTGAAAGATTATTACGAGCGGTTCTATACTGGAAGTACTGGGAACTCTGGTATTGTTTACACGGAAGGCAATTTCTACGCGAACAACACACACAGGGTATTGCTGACGGGGAATGTTGATGTTAAGAGTCAGTCGTTTCACAATCAGCTGCAAAACGATTTGGCGTCCAATGGCGCCGACAGAGAGGCCGCTGATGATGAAGGGATGGGCGTGGCCGAAACGTATGCCACTTACATGCCGTCCAAATTGAAAATTGGCCGAAAGCACCCGGACCCGGTCGTTGAATCGGCATCTTTAGCAAGCGTCGAACCTGTCGATCTCTGGTACAAATTGATTCTTCCACACGACATAATTTCGACGGGTAAATTGTCGGCTCTACAGTTGGAGTCCATTATCTACGCGTGTCAGCAGCACGAAATCATCTGGCCTGATGGGTCCAGAGGAGGGTTTTTCATTGGAGACGGTGCAGGAGTTGGGAAAGGTCGAACGATAGCTGGTATTATTTACGAAAATTATTTGCGAGGGAGGAAAAAGGCGGTGTGGATATCGGCAATGAACGACTTGAAGTACGATAGCGAACGAGATCTCGTGGATATAGGAGCCTCCAAAATCAAAGTGTACCATTTAAATAAATTCAAATACTCAAAAATTAATTCTCAAGAAAACGGTGGTATTGAGAAAGGCGTAATGTTCCTAACGTACAGCACTTTGATTGCTCAAACGTCCAATTCATCGAGCGCTTCAACCAAAACTAATTTTGACTCGCGTCATGAACAACTCGTGAATTGGTGCGGTCCGAACTTCGACGGTGTGGTGGTTTTCGACGAGTGTCACCGAGCGAAAAATCTGTTCCCCGGAAGCTCGAGTAAGCCAACGAAAACCGGTCTTACTGTATTGAAACTACAGAAGAGCATGCCGAACGCGAGAGTCGTGTATGCTTCCGCCACAGGCGCTACAGAGCCGAAACATATGGCTTATATGGTCAGATTGTGTTTATGGGGACCCGGCACACCTTATAGGGACTTCAACCACTTTCTTTCCGTCGTTCAAAAAAGAGGAGTGAGCGCTATGGAAATCGTTGCTATGGATATGAAACTACGCGGGCTTTACATCGCTCGCCAATTAAGTTTCCACGGAGTTTCCTTCAAAGTCGTAGAAGTACCGCTATCTGAAGACTTCGTCTCAATTTACAACAAATCCACCAACATTTGGAGAGATGTCTTCCAGACATTCAACGAAGTATTCACATTCGCTCCGCCAGATAAATCATCCAGCCTGATGGTATGGAGTGGTTTCTGGTCCGCGCATCAGCGCTTTTTCAAGTACATGTGTATTTCTGGTAAAGTCACAGCTGCTGTAAGTATCGCCCGCGAAGCCATCAAATGTGGAAAGTGTGTTGTTATCGGTTTGCAATCAACTGGAGAATCCAGGATACAGGATATGGTTGGGAAAGAAGACGTAGATTTGGAGGGGTTCATATCGACGGCATTGGGCGTGATTTATGCTGTGGTTCAGAACCACTTTCCAATACCGACAGTTAGTTATGGGACCAGTGTTGTAGGAGAAGATCACGTTAAAGCTGGATTGAAGAGGAAAATTGATGATCTTGATGGTGATTCGGAATTGAAACTCAAAACGTCTGAGTGTGGTAGTTACGAACGTGAAGATACTTCATCTCAACAACCAATTTTGAGTAGTTTGAGGGAAAGAGCGAAAGAAATGAAGGAGAAGTTGTTGAAAAAGATTGAGAAGTTGTCGAATCAGTTTCCTCCGAATGTACTGGATGAACTAATTGATGAGCTTGGCGGTCCGGAGAATGTGGCAGAGATGACGGGACGAAGGTCTAGAATCGTTCAGAGCGACAAGAGTTTCAAATACGAAGCCCGGTCGGAAGTGGATGTCCCTTTAGAAGTGTTGAACTTGCGGGAAAAACAGAGGTTTATGAATGGAGAAAAAGATGTGGCGATCATATCTGAAGCTGCGAGTTCCGGGATATCCCTGCATAGTGATAAGAGAGCGGCTAATCGAAGATGCAGGGTTCATATCACGTTGGAATTGCCTTGGAGTGCCGATAGGGCGATACAGCAGTTCGGCAGGACTCACAGGAGCAATCAAACAAGCGCTCCCGAGTATGTGTTCCTCATATCGAATCTTGGAGGTGAGAGGCGATTTGCTTCGATCGTTGCGAAGAGACTCGAAAGTTTGGGGGCTCTGACGCACGGCGACCGACGTGCAACTGAGAACAGGGACATGTCCAAATTCAACATAGACAACAACTACGGGAATTCAGCCGTGGATCTAGTCTTGAAGAGTTTCATTGGAACCCAAAAACCTTTGGTTTTGCCGCCGTCGGGCTACGAAGGGGATTTCATGTCTGATGCGATTGAAGGACTGATGAGCGTCGGATTGCTAAATGGAGAATCGTTCTGTCTAACAGTCGACCACGACAAGAAACTCCTCGGGAAATTCCTCAACCGCATTCTCGGTCTTCCCGTTCAGCTGCAGAATGCAATTTTCGAATACTTCACGTTGACTATGGAAGCCATCATCAATTCGGCGAAGAAATCTGGCACCTACGACCCCGGCATACTTGACGTTGCAGCTACAGAACTCAATACAAAACATTTGGCTGTGTACAGGTTCAAAAGGAAATACTTGACCGGGCTGATAACAACAGAACTTCACAAAGTTGTCATCGAAAGAGGTATTGATACGTTGATCAACGTTTTCCATTTTTCATAACACTACTTGATTTACCTTCTGCTTAGTCCTATACATTCATAAAATACTCGTCCTATCCCTCCTGGTATTGCTTCAGACTCTACCAAGTTAGCATACCTTGGACACTAAAATCCAAATTTCCACTGAAGTTGCACGTTTTTGAATGTGCAGAATCGGGCCACTCCGAAAGGGGGTTTTTTTGAGGGAGTTTTTGTTCGGGGGGGGGGGGGGGGATTACTCATAAATTCCAAACATGAAACAGTCTGACAAGTGACATCTTATTTTAAAAAGGGTTTTTTACGCTGATCACGACGGTGAAGTCAAAATGGCGATATCTCATTCTGTTCCCAAATGGAGCACTTTGAAGATGTTGAAACGTGGTTGAGATGTTCTTTCTTCAAGGACTTTACCATCGTGTTCACCGTTGGAAAATCTATAAATTGAGGTGAGACCACATTAAAAAAAATTTCATGATTATCGTGGTAATAAGATTTATAATTAACAAAAACGACATTGTTTCTCCTTGATGGATCTGGAAGAACCTTTTCGAAAATTCGGTCATACGATCATGCAACATGACTCGTTTTATTTTCTGTTCAGGCATGAAGTGGGAAGAATCACAAGAAATCTGCAAAAGGCTTCAAGATTCGCAGTATTTCCTAACAAAGCACATGAGGAACGGCAACAAAGAAGTGATTCTGGCCGTCAGGAACGACTCTGACAAACGTAAAATAAAGTCCTACTTGCTCGCGGAAGAAGAGGAAACCTTCACCATCTACAGGCCAAACGTCGGACAACAACTCAAACGCGAACCGGCCTCGGTGATAGCGGAAAAATTCAAAGAAGCCGAATCGGAAGAAGCCAAATTCTACTGGGACAACCATTTTGAAGCCTCGTTAACGACCTGTTCCCACAAATACTACTCCGGTCTGTGCAAGACGATTCTCTTCGGCGACGAATGCGACGTCGGGTTGA
The DNA here is from genome assembly GCA_963920205.1 of Stenodema calcarata. Lineage (NCBI taxonomy): Eukaryota > Metazoa > Arthropoda > Insecta > Hemiptera > Miridae > Stenodema > Stenodema calcarata. Next base: position 15,708,278 of record OY986061.1, on the reverse strand, counting down.
GGCACAGGACCTACAATATACTTTCGGGCTCCGTTCTTTCCCTTTGGGGGTCGATCGAGCAAATCCTGTCGTCTCGACCTCAAGTGGTTCGTGTCAAAACCAATACTGGCGAGAAAATCATCGGCACGCTGATCCCTTCGAACTGCGTCGAGCGGATCATAAAAGAACTGTCGAGTTCCAGCGAGAACGTAGTCATCAGTAAATTTTCATAATCGCCCATTTTAGTACTCGCTACCCGTACCTGCACTCAATTTCGTATTTTATGCCATTTTTACAATAACCAATGATTTATAAAAATTCATACTTATCCATGTTTGTATTCAATAATGTATTCTATAGATATGCAGCATCTCCGTTTCGATAGATAAATATATACCCATTTATTAAAAAGAGATACATAAAGAAGATAGAATCTGTCTTTAAATAAAACATACCAAGAATGAAATATACTGAGCAATCTAGGAACGCGGTAGGTAGCGTTCCGCCCCGCCAAGCAAACGAGTTGAGAAGAACGAACGGTGCCAAGTGTGCATTTACCGGACTGGGCGTTTTCCAGATATCCATATCTCGGCTTTTATCAGACCGATCAACTTGAAATTTGGTGCGGATCTTCTTGGAGTGGATACTAACAAGCCCTGCATGTTTCAAGTCGCTAGGTCTAGAGGGAGCCGAGTTATATAACTTATATAACACTTATATAGAGGGAGCCGAGTTATATAACACCTGGTTTTTCGCGATTACCTTCTCCTTGTTCAGAAGGTCGAGGCCACAGCCTCTCCACCTTCACCGATTGACTTAAATTTTACACAGAGCTTAGTTTCAGCTTGAGCCAGACGTTTTTTTTTAAATAAATTTACCCATTATCTCAACCCAAAAAACTTTTTGTAACAAAAAACTGACATTGTTGGCCAACAGTTTCCACTAAGAAGAACTTGGTAAGGGAGGAGAACAGGGTTTTGACGTTATGTTACTTGGTTCCCTTTAGATCTAGTGACTTGAATCTTTTGAAAGGCACTGGCTGAAGTTGAAATAAAGCTCTGTGCCAAATTTCAGGTCAATCGGTTTAGGTGGAGAGGCTGTAGCCTTGACCGGCTGAATAAGAAGAAAAACCTGGTAAAGGGTTTTATAAGTTATATAACTCGGCTCCCTTTAGACCTAGCGACTTGAAACTGTCAGGGCTTTTTTCTATTATCCACACCAAGAAGATCCGTATCAAATTTAAAATCGATCGGTTGTAGACCTGTCAAAGTGGCCAAAATTAGCCAAAATTTGTTCCTAAAGGTTTCTTGGGTTGAGATAATGGGTTAAATCTTTTAAATGACACTTGATCATGTTATAAAGAAGGTCTGTAACAAAGTTCAGGTCCATTGGTTACCAAGGCTGTTGACAAGGCAATGCTTTATTCTTGCTTATTAATTTACAACTTTATTAATAAATGGATGCGTTGAATGACCAAATACTAGTCGGTGGTGTGACGGTTTTTTATTAATAAATAAATCATTTATAATTTCATAAATAAATATAATATATTATAACTTATTATATTATAATTTATACATTAATTGCTGTAGAATAATATCTGTCGGGGATTTGTTTGGGGGGATAACCTTATTCCTATGTTATTCCTATAAAAATAATGAAACTGTATGAAATACAACTCAGATCCAGAACAGTTCCCGTCGGATGACCTTAGCTACATAGTAACCAGTCGTGCCACACATTGGCCGATTCCCCACACTTTTAACAACAATTTTGGTCTTAAATAAAGAGGAAAATTCTTGTGAATTTTGGATTGACGAAAATATTTTCTTTTCTCGTTTGTTTTCTCTAATTTGTACTGGGTTAAGACTTGATTGAAAATGCTAATGCAACAAGAAGTTGAGGCTTGAAATATGACTTTTTTGGTTTGTGTATAAATAAGTATTTTTCGACCTCAGATTCAGATTCTACACCTAGAATTACGCGAAAAACTAGTTCTGAATATTCATAAAACTGCATGCCTGGACGTGGATAGTGGACGTACCTATACAACCAAATTTCAATTGACTACACGTTACTGTTCAGGCCACATCTCAGTCCTTCAAAATTTTAATTTCAATTATTTTTTGGCTAATAAGTTGCTTCATTATACCATTTTAATGGGCAATTTCACGAGCTTACCTACCGTTGCAAAAATATATATATATTGCAGTAGTTCACTGATGAATGTACGAGTAAGTTTGATAGCGCTCCGCAAACAGCCGACTTATCGTGGCTAATTATTACCTCATTACAGAGCGGAAAGATGGTTAGAAGCCCCGAGACCGTCTACCGTGAAATGACTCCGCTAGGCCGCTTCTCTAGCCTCTTTAGATTATTTTTAAATCAGTCAACAAACTTCGTTGCTCTTCGTTGAGTCTGCAAACATCCATAAATCTCGGTGTGAAGACGGTATCACGCACGTTCAACAGAGATAATCGAGGTTTCCAAAGTTTACGAGGAGTCCGGAGGCATCGGAGGACAAACGACGAAAGCTGCTATGAATACGATCAGGTAAGTGGATAGGTATACCTATTTAATAATAATTTTGTAAATTTGTTCAAGTGATTTATAGATACATAGACATGCGAAAATACGTTAGTGGGGGTAATAAACATTTTTTATGATGCCTTAAGTACGAAATTCGAGCTTTTTCATTAAATGAAAATTTTAGGGCGGTTTCCAAGTTTTGATAGAACCATTTGAGGTGAAGTTCGGAGATCCGTTATCCCTTGTAAGCTTGGATATTCCTTTATGCAATGGGAATTCCTTGGGGTCCACCATCACATGCATGTCTACAAGGTGATGGTAAACTAAGCTGAGCTGTAATAATATTCCTTCAACGAATAATCCGATTAGTGCACAGTGATCGTATTGTAATCTATGATGAGCTTGTTTGTCGTCAGAATGTCTTAACGTAACTTGACCTTTGGTACAGTGAGAAAACCGTGACAGTAATTTCATCACATGATAAGTACTCAGTTTTCTCTCCCCACAATGTGATATCTGCAAGTAAATTTCTCAATTCCTATCCAAATTTTAAAAAAAAAATGCGATAGATCTTTTGGAAATTTAATTTTGATTTAGGTACCTATTTCAGTGGTTCGTCCGTGTTCAAAAATGCGACCAACGTCGATGACATCATCGAACACTACGCCAGGCAGCAACAGGACAACGAAGACAGTGAGTTGATTCAACAGGAAATTCGACAAAGCTACCAATATTCACGAAGGTGAGACCTCAATTTTGTAACTGGGGAATTAGCATGTAGATGGACTCTAATTAGAGCAATATTTCAATTCCACGATTAATTCGAATTATTATTATTATTATTATTATTATTATTTCCCATCCAGAATTGATTGGGACTAATTCTGGATGACCCGTTCGTTCGACAAGATAGTAGGAATATCATAAGAACTATGATGGTACGTTGCCTCAAACCTGAACCGCTCCTGAGTGTTGGTACGAGTTTACTCCTGCCGGTTCACGAGGGTTAATGAATGAACGAATTTGTGCGTATTAATTTTACCTATATTCGACTTGCACAATACAGTGTGTTGGGAGAGCAGGAGTTCCGCCAGCTCAGCACCGTATTCTGCCAGAGGCATAGTTCCGTAAAATGACTGTTCTGTACGGTACGAGTATGCTAAGGTGCAAATGGACGTATCTTCGTCCGGAAGGCAAACGGGGAAATCCAATCACGGACGAGCAGTAGGAGGATAAAGAAATATACAACAGAAGGCAGGCAGGTTATATTTCATAAGATTTTGGATGGTGAAGATTTACGTTTCAAAATACGTAGAATCAGAGAATCGAATAAAAAACTGCAAATTATTCTACAACGGTTCATCTTCTGTGCTGATCACCTATCTGTCTTGATCTAGAGTTATGTAAAATATTGTTTACCTTCATCACTGAGCTAGTTACTCATGTATTCAGAGATGACTTATTTCACGAGGGCAGATGGGCGAATTTAACATGAAAATCTAGTTTTTCGAGTGGTACCTATACAAAACTAAAGCAATTAAATTTATACTCGTGAAACAATAATTATTGCAAAAATTGTCAGATGTTGTATTCTTTAGGTGGAAGCGTAGTGAATGTAGTCAACTTGCAGGAACCTTACAAGCGTACAGAAGCCGGTATCAATGCTACTAGTCACGTACGACTAACGAGTTCAAAATGATATAATTTATTAATTAACTGATTCTCCTTGAGAAAATTGCTTCTTCTCAAATGTTGCTTTTGGTTTATTATTCGATAATGAACCTTTGTAATCGACCAAGAAAAATTAAATAAATAAAGAACCGTACGCCGTTTTAGTTCAGTCAACGAAAATGTATTTATACATTTATAAAGGGAACTAGTAACACAATTTTTGACTTCGTAACTTTGTTTGGGCAACATAGGAGGTTAACATTTACACGTCCATTAAATGGCCAAAATATGGCCAATACGTTGAATGGTGACAAATTGATAGGTTCATTAGTCGACAGTTGTCGCAAAGCTTAAAATTTCACGCTCAACACTGAAACTGATTTAAAACTTGAAGGAAAATAGATCTATCTATAGAATAGTGGCAGGCCAGCATTTAGTTTGTCGGGGGCATCGTTGAAGAGTTATCTTCAAAAAGAGCAGAAATGTGAAGCAAACACTTTACCCCCCAAAATAACAGACTTTCAAGAGCTGATATTTCGAAAACTATACAAGATATCATACTCAGCATTGTAAAACTTGTAGCAAATTTAATCAGCTTTCATTTTGTGCTGAGTAGTCACATCGGTAGGACGCACGAGATAAAAGCAGAAAACCGAAAAAAGAAACTTTCAACCCCCCACCCACGGCTTAAGGGCTACGGGCGGGGACTTTTGATATCCTCCTCCTGGCTAGTCCAAACAAAGTTAAGAAGTATAAGATTAAGTTCCAAGCATTTCCCTCTATAAGTACCTTCTTTGAGCATTCGTTGCCTGGGCTATTGGCTCCATTCGCCTAGTACTTGGCAAGTGACGATATTCGCCTGTCTTCCAGCCTCTGTCAGTCTCCCTATCAATCCCGTTATTTACAATATCGCCCCGTTAATAACTGATTTATTTCTGTTGAACGTCCAGCTCTTCGCCCTCTTCTCAAAAACGATTTGTCACTCGAGATGGAAAATGCGCCGTTCGCAAAATGAACAGGTTTGAGAACCTACACTCAAGCGCGTACTTCATGACGGACGTCGTTTCATCCCTCCTCGAGTGCCGTTGGCGCTTCATACTCCTTTGGTTCACGATGCTCAATCTCGTCTCCTGGTACTTGTTCGGAATTTTGTGGTGGCTCGTCGCCTACGCTCATGGCGACCTCTTCACTTCGCCGAACCTCGATATGAACAGGCAAGTGCTAAATTTGTGCAAGTAATTGAATTTTATACGAACGCTCAACTGGGATACAGTGCCTATCGAATTACTCATGTTATGAGCTTGCGGGAGATTGGGGGAGCTTGCGGGTATCTTGTGGGAGGTTGCGGGAGGTTACTGGTAGCTTGCTGGAGTTTGTGGGAGTTTATGGTCTCGTTCTTGCATTCCCTATCAGAGATCAAAATCAGCTCCTGTTGGATGGTACGAACTGCACTGCCAAAACTGCCGCCAACACTATAATCTCAACGTGGATTGCCAGATTCGGAATTCCAGAGGTTATAACATCAGACCGGGGCAGGCATTTCGACTGTTCACTTTTTGAGCAAGTCACAAAAGCGTTGGGTATACACCATATCAAAACCACATCTTATCATCCCGCTTCCAATGGAATCATCGAGATATGGCATCGCTTCCTGAAGACCTCACTGAAAGCTCAGCTCACTGACAATTGGGTTGGTTCCATTAGTGCTTTTGGGACTCCGCTTTCGTACATTCTGCCTACCTGTAACGCTACACTGGCTGAAATGGTCTACGGCAGCGGAATCCGCCTTCCATCAGATTTTCTGGACCCCTCTCAGGAGACAACTCCTCAGAATGTTTTTGTTGCCCAACTCAAGGACAACTTGCGGTGTTTGCATCCCGTTCCACCAAAACATAAGACAGCTACCAAAATTGTCGTGCAGCAAGACCTGCAAACTGCTCCTTACATTTTCTTGAGGCACTACGCCTCCCGTAGAAGCCTCCAATCAGTATACGACGGGCCATATAGAGGAATCACGCAGCGCCAAAACATTCGGCATCACTACGCCCAGAGGATCTAAAACGGTCTCAATTGATCGTCTCAAACCAGCCTACATCCTGAATGACAGTGAACCGAACTTGCCACTACCAGTACCATCAATAGTACAACCACCCCCTGATCAACCAAATCGTGTAACGCGATCCGGGCTCGTTGTTCGTTTCCCAGCGCGTTACATCTCTACCGTTTCAACTGGAAGGGCAGTAATCAGTGATTAACCACGCGTAACCAAGACAACGAATAAGAACAAAAGACAATCAAGACAAGAGAACAAAAGACGTTTCTATCTCAATCAACCATTTTGAATGAAAATCAGTTCAGTTTTCTCACTGCATAAAGTTTTCTCACTCCGAATTCGTATTTTCTTTATGTGATAGGAATAAATCCCTTACACACAAACGGATTTAAACAAGTCAAATTAAATAAATAACTACCCAGTAGGTTTTAGGGTTCTCCGGTCATTCAACAAAATTATTGAGCTTGTTTATTTGCGTTATAATCTGATGAACGGTTTAGCCCGATTTGGTTGGTTACTGGAAGACTGCGTTAGTGTTCACGTCACAACCTAATCAGCGAATACTGCGTGGAATTATTCCGCGGTTTGCCCCTCAATCCGCGAGCGTTGCCCCCTTTTTCGGTCGCATTACCGACCCCGAGCACGTCCTCCGGTTGCCCTGGAAGCAGCTGTACAGGTTTGGGACCCACGGATCTGTCGGAGATGTGTTTTTAGAGTTTGCGCCTATTTCGTATCTACAGCACGAAACTAAAACTCCAACGCCAACGGTTTTCGCGAATTTACGAAGAAAGAAAAGGGAGCTATAATATTTGCAAATTTGAACGTTCTATCTCCATTTGAGTTTTAAAAATTTTTTAAGCTCAAATGGAGATAAAAAGTTCAAATTTGCATAACAAATCAGTCTTGGCAATCGAAAGGCTAATTTCGTAGATCGGCAGAATCGGGCCACTCCAAGAGGGGTTATATGCCGTTTTTCAGGGGGGAGGGAGGAATCACCCATAAATTCCAAAAATGAAACAGTCTGACAAGTGACACCTCATTTTAAAGGGGTTTCTTTACGTTGAACAAGACGGTGAAGTCAGAATTGCGATCTTATTCCTTGCTCAAACTGGAGCACTTTGAAGATGGAGAAAAGTGGTTGTTATTTGAGATGTTCTTCGCGGTTCATCACTATCGTGTTGAGGGTTGAAAATCTATAAACTGAGATGTCACTGGGTAAAAACCAGCAAAAAAACAAAACAGACGAAATTGAATATTAAATGTCGAAATTGAACATAACTTTTATGTTCTCAACCTCTGCCATACCATGGAATGGGAAGTAGTGTACCTTCAGGTTGAACTACTTCAGAGTTACACTACTCCTAAATCCTGGATATTAAAAAATCCTACATTCCCATTTCCTCGCATGAATCCACCACTACTAGGCATGGCAAATACGGTTATTTCTTGGTAATAGGTTATCGAGTAACAGCGACTATCTGGTAATAGGTTGAGGTATTAGGTTGTTTTGGTAGTAGGTTACCGGCGATTTGAGAACCTTCCCAGAGCCCAGCGCGGACTAACAGAAAGGTTGAGCTCTGGAAAGGTTCTCAAATCGCCGGTAACCTATTACCGAAATAATCTAATATGACAACCTATTACCAGACGGTCGCTGTTAATCGAAACTCAATACTCACTTAAATAATTTGTCGACAGTTATGATCGCATACCTTCTACGCATTCATTTTCCGTAACCTACTACCTGGTATTACCTGTAATAGTCCCAGCCAACCTATTATCACGGAATCCCGAATGGCCGGCGACAAAGAGGCCATCAAAGGCCTCCCCCCCCCACAGTTCTCAAAACAGCTATTGCAGTAAAAGGGGTTTTCTGGTAGTAGGTTATCTGGTATTAGGTTACTGGACAGTATTATGTTATTTGAAGCAGTTATGTTAAATACTCCCACTCCTAACCACTACCTCCGTAAACTAGATGAAATTGTCAAATTTTTCATGATTATAGTAGTAAGTAGATTGCCCATATGTATTTGAATGAAATGTTCCAAACATCACTTATACATAAAAGCAATTATTTCTTTGAAAATTTGCTCTTATAGCCATGCTCTTAACGCTGACTTGACCTCCCAAATGGTCCCTCAAGCTGTCTCAGGCTCTTGAAGCCCCAGCTGACATTTATCGCTAACCATCCTACATTACGATGCCCAAATAATATGGGATGCAAATGGTACATGTCTGAGAAAACGAGAGACTCCATCTGCTCTGAGTACTTCCCATTATCCTGACAGTAATATTTATAACTTGGTCGTTTTTGAACTACAGGCTATAATATTTCCGAGCCTTATTATTCTCCAATAGGCATGTTTAATTATAACAATTTAGAACTTATTATAATATTCGAAATTATTTTTTCCATCTTAGCGGAAGGGATCATAGCTAAAACGTTTGAGAATGACGAAAATAGTGGCAAAACGGACATGATGGAAGTTTTCTCAGACACTAAGTAAGATTCTTTCTGTACTTTTGGATCGTGCATGATTATTTGTATCAACCTAAAGGAAAAGGTAACTAATAATAATTTAGTTCTATGTAAAACTATGACTGAATTATGGTTTATGGGAATTATGGTTATTGTCAATAACGAACCATCGAAACAAACAGACTTATGGGATATAGGGAATGATTTTTGGTTTATTATCTTCGATAATGAACCATTGGAATCGCCCAAAGAAAAAATTTTTTTAACCCCCCCTCAAAATTTGTTGGTTTACGTTTCAAGATACGTAGATTCAGAAAATCGAATAAAAAAAAATCCGTCCGTCCGCCGTACGCCGTACGCCGTCCGCGCCACTTTGCCCAGTTAGCGTTGAGTTAAAATTACGAAATTTGGTTTCTGGGTTTGGACCAGCCCCACAATGATCCTCGAAACTTTTCATAACCCTAGGTCAAGGGGAAGGGGTTCAAAACGAATTTTGAAAATTTGAAAATCTCATATCTCGAAAAATTCATATAGAACGGTATGTTTTTTATTTCATAATTAGATAGAGTTTGTTCCGTAGAATTTTTTAAGACCATCCGCAGCTTTGTACGACCAGCCGTTCGTTTACAATGACGGCTCAAAGATTGTGCCTCACAACACGATCGTGACTCAAACTGTTGAAATACAGGTCCATTTTCATACTAACAAGCTCTTTGGAACATCATATGGCTTAAGTGATGTCGAGTTGGTTGTTCTGAGGTGCGTTTCGTGCTACGGAAATGAAGGTAATTTCGAATGTTTGTTGGTAGGTACTTCTTTTATAGAAAAATTATTACCGACGTAGTATTAAAAACCCCAGAATTATATCGTATTAATTAATCATAATTAATAATAATCATTATTATTAATAAATACAAATTATTAATACCTAACAATAAATTATAATAATTTTCACTAGGTAGGTACTTGATAAAATTGTTAATAATTAGTGATAATTGATAATAATAATTAATCTAACATTTAGGATCTAGACATTTAGACCTAGTGATCTAGACACAAGGGTGATCTGTACAAAGAAGATAATGAACCGTTGTGTCAAGAATTTGCAGAGTTTTTTGGTATTGAAAATTAGAAGTTTGAGAATAACCCTGGTGGACCTCATCGTGACTAATTGGGTACACTTCAGGCGGTTTCTAACAAGTCTGTCATTTATAGAGAACCCTGTGTGACCGAAGTGAGGAACATGATAAACGCCTTCATGTTTTCCGTGGAGACCCAGTACACGACCGGCTACGGTTCCCGCACTCCATCAACGGCCTGCCCCGAAGCCGTTTTTCTCCTTTGCGTTCAAAACATCGTTGGAATGCTGCTCCAAAGCTGCTCTCTCGGGATAATATACGCCAAACTGGCGCGGCCGAAAGCCAGGAGTCAAGCCATCAAATTCAGGTTGGTCTGTCTTCGAGTGCAACTGACTGAAGGGATTTTTCAAACTCTCCAGGATCAATAATTTCAATCGAATTGTGGATTCTTATCTTGGGAAGTGGTGTCTCAATCCTCAAAATGACCTCAAAGAACCATGTGAGATAATTCACAACGAAGGGAAGGGATAATTCATATGTTATCTAGGGACCAAGGGTTGGTCAATACGAAACTAGTCGTCTATGTAAGCAAACGTCATCAATCCAATTGTTAACCCTATTCAAGGCTTCAATACCACAAGCGGATGATATCGAGTTTATTCGAACTTGAGAGTTACCCCATACTTACCGGTTGGAAAAGCTGAATCACTAAACGTTGGTTACATGCAGCTAAATATTGACTTTTGTAAATTGGATGGTAACCTGCGATCCTGTTTACTGTTGTAGCTTTGAAGATCGTAAGTACACGAAACGATTGGACATCCCAATAACTCAAATATACGTGAATGCTGAAGAGCTATTATATTATATAGGTGGTACCCTCAACTAGTAATTAATCAGTTATGCAATTATAAATCTGTTGATTTTATTTTTTATTTCTACTTCAATTAGTTTATTATCTTCGATAATGAACCAATGGAATTGCCCAAGAAAAAAAATTTATCTCCTCTCAAAATTTAAGATACCTAAAATCCGTCCGTCCGCGGCACTTTCACGGCACTTGGAAATTTTCATAACCCGAGGTCAATGGGAAGGGGTTCAAAATAGATTTTGAAATGTTGAAAAATTCATGTATGAATTAGAGATTTATATCGACAAATTCAGATGGAATGGTACAGTGTTTAGTTCACATTTGAACATAGTTTAATTTTTAGAATTTTTTAAGACAATCCGGAGCTCTGTACGACCAGCCGTTTGTTCACAACGGGGTTTCAAAGTTCGAGCAGATCAAAAGTCGTCAACGTGAGGGTGAATATTCATAGTGACCCAACTTCTTTGGACACCACATGGTTTTCAGATACCAAGTTAATTGATAATAATTACTTAATACAAATTTATAAAAATTATTAATAACTAACAATACCTAACTAATAATCATTAACAATTATTAATAATGATTTACACTACTTGTTTACAGTGAAAAAGCAGTGGTCAGTATGAGAGACGGTTATCTGTGTTTGATGTTTCGTATCGCAGATATGCGAAAATCCCACGTAATTGGCTGCGAAGTCAAAGCTTGGGTTCTGAGGAACAAATGGACTGCAGAAGGCGAGCTGCTGTCTCAGTACCGATCCAGACTGTCACTTTCCATTGATGACGGAGGGTGAGTTCAAATATAACGTTGAATCGGTAGTAGTATTAGCACATCGATGGTATGTTGTGTATCGATTGCCTTTTCAACACCATTTTCTACAATTATTTCCATGACCTGAGCAACGTTTTAGTTGTTAACACTTTGTTACCTAATTCAGTTACCTCGAATGTTTTATTTTGACATTTTATGTCTTTACTCTGGCACATAACTCGAAAAACGTTACACAAAAGCGTTACACGAAATCGTCACGAAAATTTCTGATGATTTTCGCTTACAACCGATTCGTTGCTACGGAACTTTATCTTCGCCAGTTATCATCGTACAAAAATCGTTCACCACTCGTTGGATAGCTCTCGATTTACCTAACCATATTACGTTAACCACTGCGGAGTGCGTGGCCGACAAGCTGCGGTATGAGCGTGATTGTTTAAATAATTGTTTACACACAGGTGATCATTCTCAATAATTTATATTGTCTATAATTTATGATGAACCCTACAATTAAGTATAACAACTACGCTACTGGGGTAGGTGATGTAGCATTGTTCGAAGGTTCTTGAATCACTTCTTTAAAGACATAAAATGTCCCAATGTGATGCAGACTCGTATGCAAGTATTTAATTCTCGACTGTTTCAACAACAGGATGGAGTTGACATTCTTTTGACATTTTCATGTCTTTGCTTTGGCACATAAACTGAAACGGGAAAAATTTGTTTCCTTGATTCACGTCAGACGCACCTATGACGCACGAGTGTATGACGTCAGACGGCTGGCAGGAGACCAACTAATCCTTCAAAGCCTATGCCGTAAGAGCCTATGACGTCAGACGGCTGGCCGGAGGCCAACTAGTACGTCAGAGCCTATGACGCACGAGCGTATGACGTCAGACGGCTTGCAGGAGGCCAACTAGTACGTCACAGCCTATGCCGTAAGAGCCTATGACGTCAGAGGGCTGGCTGGCTAGGTGATCGGGTTTTAATAAGCCTCTGGAATTCCGCGCCTTCATTTTGCATTCATTTACATCTTCACGTTGAAAAATCCTTCATCTTGTCGCTAATTTTTGAATTCGAATGGACCTTCAAGAAGAGCAATAATTTTTTGTTTAACTCGATGTATTAGAGTCGACAATTATTGTCCATTTTTTTGTCCATTTGGATCCTTTTGGCAACCTGAACTTGTAATATTTCGATTACTGAATTTATATAATGCTTATATTATGCCACGGTGTAATTGTACTTGTACTCGTACTTGAAGTCCCCTGCAAGAAAATGGAAACTCAGATGAGTGTGCTAGGTTAAACATACACAACGGTGCAGGCCAATGGCCATCCCTTGATATTTTTCCTTTCGTGTCTACCGAGTTCTTCCAAAACATGAAATATTATGATACGTATCTAATTCATTCGCTGTTGAAACATCCAAATCCACATAATTTTAATGGATTCGGAAGACTCTTAGGATTTCACGTTGATAGTTTCACGTTGTAGTTTCTATTGATTGGAAGGCGATGCAATTCAAAGGAAACTGTCTGTAGATCAATTGCCACCTACTGTGTGGAATTTCAGTGAGATCAAATACATATTGGACCTCTGATCGTGTCGAAGCACAAAGGAACTTGAAGATAGAGAGCAAATATCCCTGTGTGCAGATTTTGTGTAAACTACATAATTTTCTGTTGAAAGCTTCTGAATGCGCCATTAATTGCTCGATTGATTATGATCTCATCATTATAAAATCATCATTAAATCACACACGTCTCGTGATATCAGCCCGTTATGTTAACTCATCGTAGGCTCTCAAAACCTGGCTCTCTCCAACATCTCATTTCTAACTCGTCGTTGTCTTTTCCCACCCACAGAACCGACACGTTCCTCGTATGGCCTGTCACGGTCGTTCACAAGATCGACCAGAGCAGCCCCTTGTACGACGTAGCGGCCGAAGAACTGTTTTCGGCGGATTTCGAAATCGTGTCGTCTCTCGTCTGTACAATCCAGTCGACTGGTCAGCAGGTGGAGGTCCGACGGTCGTACGTCCCACTGGAAATCCTGTGGGGCCACAGATTCAAGAACATCATTCGCAAGTATGTTTCACATGGCGGCACGTTAATAGTGTTTGACGACCAGAGCTAATAAGAGCTAATAAAAAAAGTTGGAATCGAAAATATCCTTTAAAATTCGCCGCGAACTTAATAAATCAGTTTTTTGTGCCTCCCGTAAAATTTGGCAAAAAAGACTTACATGGTTTTCTGACGTTACTGTCGATATATCGATATACTGTACATATATGTAGCAATAGCAGAATGCTAAGGCAGATTACGAGTATTAGCCATTTTGGTCGAAGCCAAATTTATATATAAATGGTACCAATTAACTTCCGTTTCTTCTTCGCTTTGACATCAAAATGGCTAATACTCGTATTCTGCCTTAGCATTCTGCTACTGCTGCAGTCTTTAGTGCAGTGACAAAAGATGGTTTGTAGCAATAAGTACCTACTTCTGGTGCTGGGGACTTCTCTATAGGCCCTGGGAGCAGGGCATTCACTTTCATCGGTCAGCTCCTCCGTCCACGTTTACAATGAAAAAGTTGCCATTGACCGACTGTTACTTTTCCAAAGAATATGCATCAGTAAGAGATGAGAAAATGATTTGTCCAGACATTTCCTCCCTCCCCCCTACAGAGGGAGCAGAATTCCTTAGGCACCTTTCATTAGGTGCAGATGTGGCTAGGTAATCAACTGCCCCCTCTGCATGTAGGTGGAAATTGGACGGAATTCTTGAAATTGGTCCAACTTAGAGCCTGTTCGAGATAAATTGGCATTCAGCCATATATTCTTAAAGGTAATTCAACCTTCTACAACTTCTTCTCACACCAATTTCTTCTCAGATGAACGGTTTTAAAGGAACCGTCAATGTTTGACAAAAAGCGAGGGGTAAAAAGCCGATTTTTGAAAATTATCGATTTTTGAGACAGACTTGGAAACGGTACAAAACGTATAGAAACAAATTTGTAGATAATTTCAACAGCTTTCATTTTGTATATCGTATGGTATATCAAAAAGTACACCGTTTCCGTCATATAAGCGAAAAACTAAAAAATCGCCCTTGGTGGAGTTCGGGATTCTGATAGTATACGTTGAACACACAAGAGCCAGTAAGAACAACACATGATTGGCATGTTTATCTGCAGTATGCAAACTACAGTATTATTAGTATATTGATCACTTACGAGAGCCATAATCCGTTGCATTATCCATAATCTGTCGCAGATGTAGTACTATGTAGCTCCAATAGGTATGTTTTAGCCTCATCAGTCGTTTTATTCAGAAAACGTAGGATTTGGCATGAAAAACACGCCTCTAGAAATCATAAATTAATAACGACTCTTTAAACATAAATTAAAATTCCTTGGTCGATTCCAATGGTTCATTATCTTTGATAATGAACCAAAAACAGTCTTCACAGAGAATATTAATTAGCATTGCATTAACTCGGTACTTTTTAGTAATAATTGAACGGTCTCTCATAATAGGTTGAGGTTGTTTTTCCACATTTACCTCGCCCGAAGCAAATTGAATAACACAAAAACTCGCAAAAGTGCAAATTTTCTGCCGAAACCTAAACATTGGACGCTTATATTAATAATGGGCTGTACGCTCGGGCAATGACAAATGGTGCATCTCGTCTCTTTGCAATTGCTTAATACTTAATACACTTTTGGAAATTACAATAATTTTGATATGAACGTACAATATTGTAAAAATAATATGTTGAAGGGCAAAAGGCAGTTTCCACATAGACTACAGCATGTTCGATCGAACTGTGGCAGTGGACACGGCTCTCTGCAGCGCGAAATCCCTCTACACTTACCGCTGGCCGCCGACCCCCAAACTGAATTTGATCGTGGAGAAAGCGTCTGGGGGTCTCTTCTCGATCAGTCGTCAGATCTCCAAGGACGACACTCTCGGTTCGCCCGAAGAAGAGCTGCTGTCGGCCATCAGCAGCGTCAGCTGATTGGAAAAGATCAGTTACAACGTTAACGCGTTCATGAAACGCCTGTATGAATGTTCAATCGAAGCAAACACCATCAGGTGAGTTCAAACGCGACAAAGAGCCTCCTAAAATTAAGAACGTAGAACCGAATGTTTGGTTGAATAGCCTTGAATGCTGATGGGACGAAGGATTTTGAGGATCGCCAATTAAACAATATTTGTCGATCTCCTATAAACTGCGTATTGTCATTTTTGCATTCCTTCACGAGGGTGATTCTCCGAAAGTAGGGATATTTCAGTCCTGAGTTCGGTATGTTTACCCTATGTGATATTTAAACATATTTCAAAACTGCTTGTTTAGGGTGTGACTTCAGCTTCAATACTTCCAACTACGTTTCTTCCCCTTCAAAGTGCACCAGTTTGAGTACGGAATAAGATATCACAATTCTGACTTCACCAACGTGTTCAGCGTAAAAAAAAATATATAAAATGAGGTGTCAATTGTCAGACTGTTTCATTTGTGGAATTTATGGGTAATTGATACCGGATCGGGTGTCCAGGAATTGATGAGGAAACCTTTGTGGGAATCATGCCATCACAGACCATAATGTTAGTAGGTGAAAATTATAAATTTTTCCCTCATGATATAATATATCATATATATATAGAAATGTGATCGTGATCTTTTTGGTTTGGACTTGAACCTTCGTATAAGAAAACTAATGCTGGACCTTCTTGAAAATGCCCAACGCACTATTTTTCATTTACCTAGGTGTTGGACAGTTTTGGGGCTGATATTTTGAATATATTTTATTATTTTTATTATTCGTCATTGAAAGTCTAGTCCGACAAGTTCTAGAACTTTGCTTGTTTTCTTGTGATTCTCATGAACTATGGGTAAAATGGGATTATTGGGTACTGGTATTTTGCCGTTAGTACTACCTAATAAGGTGGAAATTTACCATTTAAAAATAAATTTGGGACTTCATTAATACCCCCTATGTTGTTTTATTTGTGGACCCTCACATGCGAATTCCTCAGATCCTCACACGATTTCACCAAATTTCTTCGACTTTCAAACGAACTCTCAAATGTAAAATTAGGCTTGATTTAATTTTATCACTAAACTTTGAATATCATCCGTAATATTTTCATGAATTTTCAAGCTAAATGGTGTAAATAATGGACTACCAAAAAAATTAACAAAAATCGAACTTTAAGAACATGAGTGTTCAATATCCCGACGTTCGGAGAATCACCTACAAACAGTAGTAGGAAATATTTATAATTCGGGAATTAATACTGTTCCAAGTCAAATCTTTCCAACTTAAGATCTTTTGGCGGGTTTCCCATACCATTGGTACCTAGTTCGTTTGCGAGGTTGGTATTATTGAATTAGTGTAGTTTTATCGAGTCCACCCCTCTCTTGTTGAATAATCAAAAATCAATTAAAAAATCACCTATTCCATTTAGACTATTGATTTTTTTTTTTTTTTTTTTTTTTTTTTCACTTTTTATTGGCATCGAAATTATTTATACAGCCAAAACCTTTTGAATAGTAAAGTATATACAGTTACATAATAAAATTAAAATATACAATCATTTTGTCTGAATCAAAATTAATGTTTTCCTTCACAGGTTTCTATTTATTTTGCATAGAAATGCGTATAAAACTTTGTAGATGTCCGTATCTCCTATTGCTATGAGATGAGCGAGGTTATAAGGTTCATTCACATTTTTAGCGAATTGATACTTTCACGAATATGAATTTTAGCGAGACTATTAATACTTTCATGAATATGGGTGGAAATATAGTCCATTATGTTACTCGAAGAGGTTTCAATGCTGTCTGGGGTGATATCGCCACACTTCCAAGTTCACCGAGCTGCCGCATACAGGCGCTGTACTCCTACTCGATACCACCACCTACCTCTTCAACCTCAAGCTCTCCCTCTCCCCAGCAACGTCCGGTAAATCACCATAGAAAACCCACGAAAAAACACTACCCCGAGCCAATAACGTATTTTACAATAAACGAAAAGTGTCTTTGCGTTTGGTCGAAAAAATAACGCATACTTGGTTTTCAACGTTTTTATTTCAAACCAAAATATTTTCACTTACTTAATATAGTCTGTGTAAATTCAAAAATGTCAGCCTTGTACCGATGTGATAGGTACTTAACTCAATGCCAGTACCGACACCATTTTTCATCTTTTCTGATATGTCAATGTAAATAAGCAACACGTCATAAAGATGGCGTTAGATTCTTTCCATACTCAACCTTCTACTCGTCTAACACGTATAATTATTATAAAAATTTCCATTTTAATGAGAATAGTAGTTTTTACATTGATTACAACCATAGCCACTTTAATTGGTCAAAATCTGATAATAATCTTAATTTATGGTTTATAGTCATACATTATTGAAGTGTAAGTCCACCAAATAAGGCAAAGCCAGAATTAGCGTCTTCAGTAACAACTTCGTCCTTGTGGATCATGAGAGGGCATGATCATATTCAAATTTTTAGGTGTATACCAGTTGCGCATGTTTTATTTGGAGAATATTTGAGGAGGTAGCAAGCAAAAGGGGTTTTCTCACATTTTGCAAATTGTTGGGAAACCACGAAAAACGTTTTTCTTGAGCTGTAATCGCGATTTAAACGTGATTTTAGTTTCTTTGAGCTCTGCTAAGATCCAACTTTTTTATATAAAAAGAAAGTGATTTAAAAATATACAAATTGTTAGAGAAAAGTCATAACCAAGTATGGAGAAAACCCCTTTTGACTAAATGTTTAGCACAAAAGCCCAAAAGTTGGCTAAAATTGTTTATTTTTCACCTTGGATTTTACGTTTTTATGCCAGTAAGGTCAATAATAACAAAATGGTGAAACTATGGTAAACTTTTAATAATCAACTTCGAATATTGGTTAAAAATGGGCTAAAACGTTGTTTTTTTTTTAAACTTTTAAACCATATTGTAATGTATCATAATGCTGTCTCTGCGAAATCAAATCCTAACAGCTCTTTCATGTTCCAAGCAGTCACACTCTTCTTGTTCTTCCTCGCAATTGTCTTCCTGTTGGAAGGCTCCTAGCAACCCTCTGTACCAGCTGAAAAATTCGTCTTGACCTGAAGCCCAGTCGTTTCCAAAAATGAGAGCCAACAGCTTTCTCACGTCGTTTTTCTTTTCTGAAGCAATGGGATGTGTCAGAGGAAGCTGTGGCACGTTGACAAAACTCAATTTGAGGCCGTCGTAACCTTTTTTGAAGGTAGATTGAAAGATATCATCCTCTTCAGATTCGAATCGGAAAGTGCTCAATCCTTTAAACTTGACGCTGGAGTATCCTTTCTTGGTTTTGAATTTCCTCAAGATAATTCTTTTTGTTGAACTGATTTTATCAAGATTTTTGAAGTATTTTTTCAGTTCCTTAAAATCGTACAAAACCCAATCTTCTCCGAGTTTTTTTTACTTGACCAATTTTTGATAAATTGCTTCATACTCCTTAGGGCTGTTGATTGCAGTTTTCTTCCTGAGCATGGCGCGTTCTCATTGGCTAGACGGAGAAAGCTGCTTTTGTTCACACCGCGATGGTGGAGAAAACCCCTTTCGCTCGCAAACCCATTTTTGTACTCGGTTTTTGAGGAGGAAAAAGCCCTTTGAGGCCACGAACTCTTTAACATCAGAAAGCTCTCAACGAGTAGAAAATAAAATACCTACTATCTAACTCACTTTTGAAAAATATGTGAGAAAACCCCTTTTGCTTGCTACCTCCTCATTTGTTAGAAAAGAGTATAAAATGCAGAATATAAAATGTACAGTCAATTATTTTGCGTGGTGGTGTTTCAGGGAGAGAAATTTACTGTGGTGGGTGGTTGTGAATTGGGGTCCTTTTTCATGAAATGCTTCACATAGCGGTAGTACTTCTTTCCAATACACTCGTGTCAGAGGGGCCGATGATGTATAATATACATTGTGAATATTATACAATTTACAAGGAGGTGCCCGTAAAAGCTGAAGACGAGCTTACTAGGGGCATCACAGAGTGCATGTGCAGTATGATTATTTTAGGGAATGTCGTTGGAGCTGGGATTGGTAGTACAGAGCATTCAATGAAGCATTAGCTGATTTCCGATGCCATGTCGCAGTGCATAGGTGATAAACGAACTGTTTTAATCTGCCAGTACCAAGTGGGAGCGGGAACAGACTGAACAGCATTCCTTGTGGCTCATTGGTATGTTGAACACTGGCGCAGCCAGTACATCCCCCCCTCACCCCCACCAAACGGTTTTAAACTGTTATATCCGTACAGACCAAACGGTACAAGTAGGTGAAATATGAGAGGATGGCAACTGTGAGCCCTAAACGGGATTGAATATCCTAAATTTTGGTATTTTGTAGAGAAAGCTCTTCCCCACCACCTCCTCAAATCTTGGCCATATCCAATCCCTTTTGGGGCCTCGAGTCGCCATACTCACATATTTCCCCTACTTGTGCACAACTGCTACATCCTCATATAACAGTGCGCAACTGGTACATTAACTTATGGTGGATTCAGTCTGGGGTGCAACTGGTAAACTCTCGATTTTTATTACCACTCATAAACAACTTATGTCATGTTCCAGACTCGAAGAGACACCGATACGAGACACAGGTTCTTCAATAAAGGCATTTTACATTATATAGAATTCGTTCAATTTGTAGACTCACCAATACCTAGTTGGACTGTTGAACTGCAAGTGTTAAAAAATCTGTACCTACTTTTCATTCTTCCAAGCTCTCTCTACGTCCACAACGACACGAAGAACTAGTTATTGGATATCTAAAAAGAACGAATTTCAAATCAACGACGTACGGTTTTACAGCACAACGTTCTTTTGGCAAACAGGCGAAAGCAGCACAGCATAGCGGAATGTCACATTTGACTCATCATCACACCATCTGAATGCCTTATTTGACGCACCGACAGCAAGACCCAATGAAAAATAATATCTACATTTAGAAGACATGTTGCATCATTACGATCTTCCCTATTCCTTCTTACACCTCTCACCAAACATTGGTGTCGGCAATAGCATACAAATTTCGAAACAAAACCACATTATAAGTTCACAGATGTATTACTATGTCCTTTATAAATTATCAGCTTACTTAGGTACCATTTCAAATTGCATTCATTTTTTGTGTTGTACCGGGTGGCTTACATGTAGTATAAAAATATGATTATGCTATGTAAATCGGTTATGATCAGATGATACATCGACTTTTTTTTCATTGCAAAACTACGAGGTGGTTACATTTTTTAAGAGATTATTCGAACAAACGAGATTCTGTTTTGCATGTTTTAAAACCCGAAGAAACTATTGTGCAGAAAAGCTCAACGTTCGTTTATAAAATTTTATAAAATTAACACTTTTGAAGGATATGTGTTAACTGGTGCATCACTCATTGCATTGTATGTGAATGATCAGAAACTCAAGTGAACCTAGAATTACTATTACAAATAACTTTTGGTAAAATATTACTTAATTAACAACATTATTTAAACCTATGCGATACTTAACTAAACAAAAAGCACACAACTTTTTTGGTGAATCAATTGACTTTTTCAGAAGCAACGTGGTTTGTTACGCCTTAATACGCTCTTAATTAAACAGTGAATTAATATTACCAACATACAACAAAAATTCAGTATGATATCGTTTTTGCTGCAGAATCAGCATATTACGAGTAGATGCCAAGCAGTGTATTTACTGCTCATTTTATTTTATTTTTTTTTTTTTTTTACAAATCGGAGGAACACAATATTTGAACAAGTAATAAGACATGGTGAACTGAATTAAGTGTTGTATGAACATTGTATGTTCACATAAGACAGTAACAGGGACAGGTAGCGGATTGAGGGGTATTTTTACTTGGCCAAGTAGCACAGATGATTGTGTTTAAATATGAAACAGAGTTGTTAAAACGTTCTAAATTTCCACTAGATACAAATTAAGTACGATTAGTTTGTGATTCAATTTTTGTTCATCTATGTTAACACAGTACTCGTCATTACGGGTTGGATTTTAATGTGATTCCCACTGTTAAGAACACATACTTGAAAGGTCCAAAGGGTTATGGGCGCTATTCAGGGATAAGTGCGTTGCAGATTTTGGCAACTTAACCGTAAAATATCAGGAGTCACACTACGAAAAGAGGCGTCCACATTTTTCGCCTTCAACCCCAATTCATAACACAAAGTAGCAAACAACAACCACCACGAAACTTCTGTTAACAAATTACACTCATTATTCAATAACCTACACGTGCTCTCTGATCCTAGAGAGCAGAATGTGTGGCACCTAGATTAGGTATAGTCGCTGTGTTAGATATAGACGAAGTTTCGTTGTTATTAGCTATTTTGTGTAGACTCGGGGTTGAGGGCATAGTGTCTGTCTAAGTACCTCTCTTCATATTATAACATTTTTGAGGCTAATTCAGGGACATCTATTTACTCCTGCTATTTACTCCCTCTCAATTCGGACAGAAGGCAGAGGAGGAGATCAGAGGACATCTTTAGGTCCTTTTTTCTTGTCAAAGATCATTACGGCCATGAAAATTTAATTTCGATCATTTTAGCTTCAAAAAATTTCGAAACATTTCGTGGACGAGGAGAGTACCAATTTAGGATTTACAATAATGGATACTTATGTGTTTTAAATTTCACGATCAAAATGACATTGATATAAAATAGAAGCATATTAAAAGGGCGTTGGTGAAATACGAGTAATTTGGTATCCCTGACGAGGCCAAAAGTCGGACTAAAAGCCAAACCTCTCTTGTCAGAGGAGTTTTCATGATGTTCACATTAGAATCCTGCATAATCGTGCAAAACTGTTTCAATTGTCAAATCATTTGTGCTGCTTGTAGAGTGAACAGGGAGTAGGATTTTTGAACGTGACTACAATAATTTATTCGGGGGGTGTCCATTTTCAGTCAAATCCCTACTTCGTTGATCTAAGAGCTACCGCAGATTACAGACTTTTCATCGGCCGATAGTTTGGTCGGGCGTTTAAAATTACTGCTGTTGAATGTTATTTATTTGGAGGGTTGTAGGAGGTTTGGTGTAAAAAGAGTGAGAATGATTTCCAAGCTTTCGGCTTTAATGAGCCATCTTCAGGGTAAGTTGTTGGTAGGTACGAGTATTTTCTCCTTGACCCAGTCTCTACCTCTTTCAGTTCACCACTCGTCCAAATAAATAACGGTCAACAAACCAAGGAGGATATGGAGGAAACAATAACAAATTACCTACTGCTGGAAACATGTTGATCATATTCGACTGATTTGAAATCAGCCAGTGAAAAAATTTGATGGGCAGTGTGATTCCCTTCGAAACACGTAGTTTATCAACATGGTGCGAGTGCGCAGGCGCTCCGACCTGTCGACACTTGATTTGAAGTTTTCATCAAGTCAAGTCACACGCAACTTCTCCTGAAGGGTATTGACATTGTATACGGTTTTAATATACCAATATACTGCCTGATCAATTTAACAACCTCATTGACTCCCTAATCTACCACTGCGCATGAGATGTACCGACCTGCTCTTTGTCCACAATTTCAATCGCTCCTCTACTATTTTGTACAATGTTAGCAATCAGTGCAGGCTTGCTCAATAGCGACCAATGAAAAGTCGGTTGAGCCAACACCGCCCAAACAGGCTAATCGTACCAGAGTGCGCCAATCCTACCGTACAATTTAGTCTGTAGTCTGCTGTACCTTTAACTATTAAAGTTGCTGTCATATCTTTACTCAAAAAAAGTTTTTTACTCAGTGAAAACAAGCACTACCATCAGGATACAGGTTCCTTCGTGAGGCGGGCTCCCACGTAACAATGTGATTTAACGCCAAACACGCTCGCTTACAAGCTGCCTGTATTGACCTTCCCAAAGAGGTTGATATTTTAAGAAAATATAATTATGTAAAAAAACATTTCGAGCTCATCCCGTGATGACGAGCCCTACGACGTAAATTGCTCACTGATCACCGGATATCCGGATTCAGAAGAGCGTTGTCCTGAAGTCGAGATGAGAACATTATCAAAGTTCTGTATACCCCCAGACAATTTAGGCTGATATCGGAAAATCAGTAACGCGCACTCGGTTATTACATTTATGAAAACACCTGATCTTGAATGGAAAATAGAGGTGACCATAATATTATAACGTGCTTTATATCTCCAGTACCTGGCCGTACGTGAAACCATAAAGATGTATTTTGTTACCCCGTGTGCATCGCAGGAGTCCATTTCGAACTACCGAAAGAGCGCCGAAATTGAGAAATTACGTTGAAATCAATTACAGGTCGAATACACAAACAGTGCGTCTCGCACAAGAAGGGTTAATTGAAAATTCGTTTGGTTCCGCATCAGCCAGTACTCATCCACCAATTCATGTTGTAAAAACAGTCAGAGATAACAATTCAACAAACCTCGTACCATTTTGCACAACAAAACCGTTTACTCAACAACCAACGATTATTGTGAAATAGGTAGTTGAATAAACCCTACAATATGCTCCTCTAATCCACACCAGAGTAGAAACCTCACCAAATGTGTGTTGTCACATACTACTATACTCCAGTAGACTTAGTCCAACCTTCTTCGAATCAGTGATTGTATTATTTACACATTCATAATATTTTTTTCGACTTATTTTATGTAGTATGTACACATATTTATAATGACTGTTTTGCAAGTAATCGAAATAAAAAGAGTTTTCCTGAACTGGGATTATAATGTTCAAGTTGAGAAACAAGATTCAATTTTTAGGCCACTAAAATAAGTAGGTGAGTATAAAAGAGGAGAAGTACACAATTATTCACTCGTTCTGCGTCGAATTTATTATTTTATACGTATTTGATTGTATTGTACAAAGTTAATTTACTGTTTTTATTACTACGTGCAAAAATGCACTGATGTTCTTAACGTGGACGCTGTGGTTTGGGCATTGCTGAAAGTTTGTATGTTGGTGGTAATGAAGCTCCTACTTGCACCTTAAAGCTTCTACCTACAGCATTGACTGTGCCTGAGGGATTGCCACGGAGCTACAAAATGTGCCAATAGTAACACCATAACTGGTAAAATCGAAAGAGTGAGTAGCTGTACACTTCCCCCTCGTTATTGTATTTTATGTTGATGAACTAACGCTTACGCTGGTATTCTGGGTCCTTACAGTGCAACCATCCCGAACTGGGTGGTTTGTAGTGAATTTGATACTTTTGGTTTTTCAGAGTGTGCAGGCAGTTTACCGTTAATTCCCTCCTCGAGTTCGTCGGAGTGAGATCGCACTGAACTTTTTGATTGCAAAATGCTTTTCTTTTTTTTGCTAACGCAACGTGAAACAGGGTTAAAGCACTTTAGTCGTCTGTCGGGGTTTCGCCCTGTCATCATGGGGCTGCAGTCCGGTGGACGCGGTGGAGGAGGATTTCGGGAAGTCGAGTTGTCCCCGAGCTGAGGGTACACTCACATTTGCTGATCCATTCAACCTGATGGACAAAACAAAAATATTAGAGAGACCCGAGAACGGCACAATAACGAGAGGGATCAAAACACCGCAATTTCGGTTGCTGTCACACTTGACGCGGAACAGCCACAGGGCACCCTTTACATTAGACCACTCAGGTGTCAACATTCGTCCAATTATTTGGTCCATTTTCTGTTCTTAATTAACCCAACTTTAGACAAAGATAAATTAATTATGTTGCGTAGAGTGGCGAAAAGTTCTACATATTATTGATATAAAATTTCAAAGCCAGCCTTGTACCCTTCTTAATGATAAAGTCTAGTATTTTGAAAGCAACTCTTCAAACGTCTAATTGCCACGCGAAATCAATTGAAAACAGGACATCAAGCTCATCAAACTACTGGAATGTGCCTTTTGAAATACGAACATAATGTATATTATTTATTTGGTAAAACCAATAGTTTATGTAATTTTATTGAAGGAGCCAAACTGTGGCCAATACAGTGGCATCCATTGGCCTTAATGAAGAAATTGATTAAGCTTGTGAATACGACTATCCATCCCATCCCATCCTCGTCGCCATTTTGTAGGATTCTTTCACCAATAAACGAATTTAATCAATCACTTCTTTATTCAAATCACAAACATAATCCTCCTTCTCTTACAACACTCTAATCATCTTCCTCTTCCACCCTATCTCCATGCTCCACCTGTTGCTCTTATCACTTCTTTCCATACACACTTCTTCCATGCTACAAACCTGACTCAGGACAATATTGCCAAAGGTTTAGGACGAAGTCTTTCAAATATTACCTAATTTATTAGTACCATAAATTCCATGGATTAATACCTGTACGGTAATAGGATGATAATAAGCAGGTGTGAGCTGTCTGTCGACCGGCGACCAAAGATCTCCGCCTTGGGTCACATCTTCCATCGTGTCCTCAGGCTGCCTGCACAGCATGGGTACCTGCAAATCGAGATTAACGGGTCACGTGAATTTTTGGAAGATACAATTCTTCAGAGTAATTGTTTTCGCTATGAATTCATAACAGCTTGATTCTTCCTAGTAACTCCATTTACCCTTGGAAATTATGGCATCCCTTTCACTTTGGCTTGAACCCCTTTCAGCCTTTCGTTTTATAACCTATAAGATCACTTCTTTTCAGTGTATGTTTAGTTATTGTTGTCTATTGGTGATGGTTTGATCGACGAAACCGGTATAACTGAGTATTCTGGAATGTTTGGGAATAGACTACGTTTCAATAACTTCGTTTTTCCCATTTGACGGGTGTCTATGGCTTCAGCAGTCGTGCCACTCCATAACGTCCATTTTCATTAATAGAAGATTTTCATTTTTAATTACTACGTCAAATTCACTTTGCACTAATTCAATCTTCGTTACTTGACGGCCTGCCTTTGTGGGACAGTGCGCACCATAGTACCCGCACGAAAATTGAACAATCCCAGCATTGAATCGTTTAATGCCAAAGCACCTTTCCGAACTCACACTCGTCCCATCTTCCATCAGCTCGAACTTTTGAATGTTAACGATTTATATCAAAAGAGTCCTGTCTCACAATCAATTTTTCCCTGCCGAACCATTCTTTTCCAACCAGTTTGGTAAAACAAAAAATACTAGGTGAAAAGGGTGTCCGCAGGTATACTGTTGTACGTTATACTCGTAGTATCAATTTAGTGTAATAACACTTCATTAGATGATTTCAATGTGAAAAATGATACCTTTAATGTGGAACTCAGCTCAGGGAGGCACGTGGAATCAGCGCAGTCGCCGCACCATTTGGGTCGGTAGCGCTTGATGCTGAGGCAGCTCGCGAACCGCAGTCGGACTCTTCTGCCGACTTTACGAGTGGCTTTGCACTCGTGGCCTTTCTGCGAATTGAATACAAAAATTGTTACGGTATTTAATATAATTATCGATACTCTAGCGTGTATTTTCAAAAATGAAACAATGAACTTCTTCAATAGAGGAACAACTCCACTACAAGGAACGACATTCGTCGCTGAGTGGGGGAATTAAGGTAGATCAAGGAATAATATATCGGAAATTAAGCTTCTAATAATGTAGCCAAAGAAGCCTTACCATTTTGGATAGGTATTAAGTAAATATGTGAAGACACGTATAGACAGAATTGTGTCGGTGCAGGTTGAAGCAAAATTCTTAAGAATTTTATCTTCGGCCTCCCCAAAACCACAATCAGCAACCAAAATACGGAGCTCGCGGCGCCACTCGTCAAACGATTCATGAAGCTTTTGTACCCGTTTAAAAAATTTAAAATGCATCACAACCTCATTTAGTTCTGGCAAACATTCTTGTTCAAGATCCTCAAGAATCTGGGCGACTGTCGTCTTCGGTTTATCCAAAGAGTCAACAATACGTCTGGCATCAGGCCCAATCATTTGATTTCTTGTGAGTCTCAGTAGCGATGAAATAAATGTCTAATTCTCGACTAAATTCCTTAAAATTACGAATTAATTACGAAATCACCGTCAAGGCGAAGTTGTCCTGGGGGCTTCAACCATTCAGCCATGACGTCATATCAACACGATGTCCAGTCTCTATCGCACTAATTAATCACTCCTATCACAAGTTTACGACTGCGCCATGTTTTATTAGGTATTGTTATTGTACAGAACACTTTAAATTGAAGGTATATTTATGTTATGAAAGTATATTATATCAAATTACACGTCAAATCGATCATTGATTTCCACGAGAACTGAACATCTTATTCCGCTTCAGTTGTTGTTGTTGTTGAAAGCTTGCAACTGGTACCCATCCAAACAAAATTTGTAACATTTACATTTAATAAAGGTAAACTAAAATACACATGACCAACTAGTGTTTTTCAAGCGCAAATACAGGAAGTGTATGAAGCTCCTTATTAAAATTCGTTTAAAATGACGGCGTGGGGTTTTATGGAGGAATCCGCGTCATGTCTGACAAGTTACATTGTAGGAGCGCTGAAATGGTATCATGAGGTCGGGGCTCATCCCCATATTTCCCACAAACTCTCAAATCAGATAGTTGATTATGCTGATTATCATACCCGCTTACAAACCCGTATTATAGTGACGTTAGGCGGTCCGCGAAACGTGCTGCGAGGCCGGACGAGTGGTTGGAGGGAGGGGAGGAGACTGTGAATCACGTAGTAGGCCAGTGCTTCTGACAGACGGGACGCGCGGGAGCTTGAGGCGGCTACAATAGATACCCCCGTTTCCAACCAACCCCTTTCCTGTCTCCCCCTGTTCCAACAGACTGTTCTAATAGATCCGACCCGAATACACACCTAAAACCCCTCTCTCCCGATGTTGGCACAATAAACAGAACAGGCCTCTCTCTCTCAAATTCAACTAAAGGCGCATCACCTTCGCCCAAGTCCCACTTATCGGCGGAGATTTATCCCACTTTGGGGATAATTGTGTGGTTTTGTGTGTTTCAACGCCGCACGTTACGAAACCCTTAATTGGTTCACGGCGGATGTCACCTGCGTAATTGAGTAATACTAAGCCTGAGATTGAGCCTCCCACGATCACGTCTCCTCAGCACAAATTTCACTTTGTCTGAGAGCGAAGGGCCCCTAACCAGTCTTCACGAGATCTGGATTACAATAGAATGACTGATAGAACCTAGTAACTAGACTATTTTGAGCGGGAGGTCGAAAAAATGTAATAAATTATTGGTTTATAAAAACTCGCCAACAATGAAAAGGTGTAGTTTGGTGCAGAGAAGATGAGGGTTGTTGTAGGGATATCAGATTAGGATTCAGCACAGTGAAAGCCCCAACACCTCCTCAAATAACACCTCAAACAACACCCCTCACCTTCTCAGCCTCAAATAACACCTTTTGTTTTTGTTCAGTGTAATAAAACAGTAGGGGCAATTGTTTGTGTGCTATCTACAGTGTAATGAGCAAAGTCCTGAAATGTACCCCAAAATTGACTAAAATGTATCGTGGCGGAACGAGTATCCCACAACTGCCACCACGAAGATCATGTTCATATTTACGGTGTATTCAAACCGTTGAGGATGTTGAAATTCGCTATAACGTATTCAAGTAGGCACTAACTCGATCGCTTAGTCGAGCTGACTCGATTTAGTGAAGGCGGAACGCGCTACAGCGTTATATTGTAGTTTCATTTCTCTTACACGCACCGTACAACTTGTGCCCATATGGAGGCAGAACCTACACCTTCAGTTCTATAACAGGACTTCTCATATAAACTTCTACTCTACCTGCATGTATTCCGTTGATACACCGCATAAGCTCTCGCAGATTCAAATGTCTCAAAGTGGAATTGTGCAGCTTATTATCACAACCATCTAACTTTGTATAGAATCCGAGGTGTTAGTTCCACAAGTACTAGAAAATAACCTACTGGGAGGAATCCGTCGTCTCAACAGTACTCGTACAAGGAAACTACGTGTTCTCTCGGGTATCCACTGATTTCCTCTGGTATGCATGGTAAACTAAATAAACCAACAACAATCGGGATTATCCACCAAAACGAAGTAAAAAAACTCGAATGGTAAAGGGCCCTCAGTAATAATCACTGGTTAGAATCACAGAGTGCAAATCGCTGATATAATCAATGTTGACGGTGACCTCTCCTAATGAGGCAAGTTTCCGCCAGGTGAGGTGTTAGTTCATAACTCCATCTGTTCCCGTAAAATCTTGATGACTTAAAAGCCTCCTCTATCGCTCGATTGACTCCACTGGATGGACGGGGAGCGAGTGGGAAGGGGCTGTGGGCGTATCGAAGTTGCCTCGGTCTAATTATGAAGTTTACAAGGGAGCGGGGGCGACAGGTTTATGAAACTCCAGCCCAAGGGTTGGGCTTGAAGGTTGGAAATGGGAGTTGGATAACGCACTATAGGTCGGACTTCAGCGCCGGAACTAAGAGCGCAAAGCATTACGGGTAGGGGAATAGAGGGGCATTAAAGGATGCATTATCCATGAGTTGGCAAAGTAGTGTCCTGCACGAGATCAAAACTTCTTAATTCATTCTATGGCAGACAATACCGTTACCATTGTAGATGATGAGATAAACTCAAGGACGCTCATGCAAGAATCATAAGTTCTGATGAATGGTTATAAATTTGATCTTCGAGGAGTTCACAGTACTGCGGTAAACAGAGGAACGCTAAACATGACAACGAGTCATTATAAACTCAACTTCCTCACCCTGTACAAGCGTAGTAAACAAGTCAAACGCAAATGAATAATTAACTCTGGTTTACACCGAGCTTTTGCTAAAACTAACGGTTTGAAGTTACTAATTAAAATCGTCGTATTACTTGAATAGATACACAGCTTTAATAAGAATTGCATCTTACCATGGGCAGTGAACCCAGCGTTAGGACTGATATTGGCTTGCATCAGGAGACGACAGCAAAACAACGCATTTCTGAGGGAAATTTGGTCGATTTTGGTCAACTATGAAGGACCATTACTCCACTGGTCAGATTGTTTGGGTGACTTAAGCTTGAAATCCTCTCAAAAACAACAGGAAGTTTAACCTCATATCGTTCCTTCTTCTTATCTGCACTCCGTGCTCTGTTCTGATGAATTTGGTAGAGTTTGTAGATTTTCAAGTCATATTGTTTGGGTGCGTTAATCACCAAATCCCCTCAAAAACAACAGGTGGTTTAACCTCGGATCGCTCCTCCTCCTTCTCACCACTCTTTGTACCTTCTGCACATGAACGTCTACCTCACAAGCCATACTGTATTCCCAAAAGGGAAAGCCAACCAAATTTTGCCTAGCTTCCTACTTGGATTTCAAACAGGAGTACCGAAATTCCTACCAAAGTGGCTCGTGGCAATTTCACGACAGGGCGAAAAAAAACACCAGGAAGTACCTACTTGTACATTTCTACAAAATTCCTCTGTCTCCAACCCTACATATTCTCAATTCCCAGCAGCTACCTCACCACTAAGAAAAGTAGATAAGAGTATGGACATATCTAGAACACTCTGTATTCATGAGCTGTATTAATATAACAGCGGAACCAGATCACGGTCGTTCATATAACTATTTATATCGTGGACCGCGATATTAAGCTCACTTCGCCTCACCTAGGTGGTTGTTCCGCCGAGGGGGATCGCGAAAAGGGTAAACTAGGCAACTTTTCGCTTGAGATTCCGAGTCACATGCCACCAAGAGACTTTCATTACGGGAAACGAACCGCCCAAGCTGTTCCTCTCATTTGAAGCTTTTTATATGTGAGCGGGATTATAAGACCTTTCTGGGGTCTCCTCCTATTAAAACCGTTTTCCTCAGACTTTCCTCCTACGGGCGACCATAGAACGGTATTGTCTGGGGGTGTTGGGATTCCACGGCTGATCGAGTAAATCCATTGTAGGGAGGGTTGGAATTCAGGGCACTCTCGAGTTTTCAGCCAAATTCTATGATTGGGGAGGCGTTTCGGGCCCTCAGTGTAGACCCTAATCATATGGGTAACCTACAGTCAACAATTGCTATGGTGGTATTACTGCCAAGGCAGGATAATATCCTGCCTTGGCAGTAATATATTATATTGCATTTCTCAGCAAGCTATTGAAACCACTCATACATACACCGAGGTTCCAGTAGGTATAATGGTTCTAAATACTGCGATAACCTATTGTAGATAAAATTGTTCAAATTCTGTTACTTAAGATGCAAGAGGTTGGAGAAAATATAGGTAGGTGGTGGGAGGGGGGCAAATTTTTAAGCAAGGGCGGTTTTTAAAGGCAGTTTTAGTAAAAAAAAAAACATTAGAATATTGCTTAAATATTAACAATAAAACGAAGCGTTAATTAAAATCTCTACTGTGAAATTCAGCCTCAAATTACTTATCGTTACAGTAAAAGTAAAAGAGAAAAGGTCGGTGTATTTAATCCAAAGCTGTGACAGTTGAGCCAAAGGATGGGAAGATAGGACAGATGATAGTCATAAGGGGCACAGATCTGTGAAGCGAATGGGTAGTTTTGTGCACCTATATCGGTCTGCATCCCATTCCAGGTTAGTATTTGTCTGGTCAATACAATATGAAATCGGTGGTAGAAAATTCACTACACTATCGCTAACCGCTGCTTGAGACAGGTTCATGATGTGTGGGGGTCTCGAGTACTACCTAAAAGGATCACAGTCCAGGACAGACGAAAAACGTGTGGCGAATTGGCCCTATATTTTAGGAAGAATAGGAACAGTTGAACGTCACGCTTCTAGATTGGAACCTACAGGAAACATGAAGGCATAGCAGTTGGTTCCAGTGGACAGAAAGTGTCTAGATGGGACAAAATGTTCACTATGATACGACATTCTTTCAATGCAGAATTCCGACTAGAAGCTAATAAAACAGATGAGTTTCGCCCGGGCAAAACCCTCCAAGCAGGATTTGCCTCTTGTGCAGTAACTTAATAAGCACTTAGTGAGATTTACCCGGAGCCTGTGGTAGGGCTTGTTCTGTTGAGTGAAGGGGCCCGGGCAGGGCCTTAGCTGACACAGCCGGGTCTCGTTGGTCGGGCAGCAAAGCGGACTGTTTCCAGTCCTTCGCGACAGGCCTGCACCGCAGGAGTCGGAACAGCTGGACCAAGGTGACCATTCGCAGTCTGGCGGCCGCTCCGCTGAAATATGGGATTTTACAAATTTTATTCAAGTCTTTATTTATTGACTATGGGAATTAATACTCCTGCTGCATACAATGTATGTCATAACAAAATCGAAAGTACAAATTTATCTGATTTAAAATAAAATGGTCTAACTAGAGCTCTTTCTTCATTCAAATAATCAAATAATTTCACATAAAGTCATTACTTTGTGGCTTTGTGAAGTTGTTCACATTGAGAGACATGTATGATATACTAGCTTATATGGAGACATTCACATCTATGGGGACCGTTTCACGTGAATAGATACAAATAAGATGAATGAATAGCCTTTGTATAATTTTTTCTCATTATTTCTTATTTTCTCTCCTCCCAAATATCCATTCCAAGATCTACTCATCTAAGCCCATACAAACCTACACATGCAGATTAGATTATTCTAGCCCTAATTCAGTCCTATTCAGTCCTCATTTCAACCCGAAAGCACTACGAAGAGATGATTCAACTGGACTTTTTGAGTCTCACCATTTTTTCACACACCTCACGTTGAATCGAGTTTCCTACATAGCACCTCATTTCCTTAGCTGTGTATCGTACACTGTAAAAAATGGTAAATTGATCATATCCACATTGCCCTGCAGATGATGCTCCTTACAAGTATCGTCATTTTGCAAGAGACTTCACCTCCAGATGGGACCATCACAAAATATTAGTAACTGCATCATTCAAGCCCTTGACTTCCATTCAAAATCATCGTTCCCACTTTCTCAACTTGCCTCATGTTGCATTAAATGGGTTTATAACCGAACCGCGCTTAACTAATTAATTTTCAATTTCCCACACATTTTTCGAATCAGCGCTTTCAATATGTTCCACATGCATTCTCAACCCGTTTAATTGAGGAAAAACAAAATGAAACTCCATTTACCTCGATTTACGTCGCAACTGCATACATCAGCAAATTATAAATATGAGATCTTACGTGGGCAACTTCACGGCTTTTTACTACCTCTCGGATAGTTAGTATGCAGCTATACCACCTCCCTAAGGGATCATGCCCGCAGGGCATATCGATTGGCGCGTAAATTGCTTCCATTTCTTCAGTGGCATAACCTAGATCTCGCGACCAATTAGGTCCAGGCGGCAAAAAGGACGGGCCTCACCGACCAAGCAAGGGCCTTCCGACCAACGAGGTTTTTCTTTTTCCTTCTTTCTCCAAGTCATTTCATCGTATCATTTTCATTTCTTCATCCTGTTGAACTTCTTGCAGCTGAGTTGGGATAGAAAAAGTCGTAATTGCTGCCGAAGTAATACCACGTTATTGGTACATGTCAATTTTGTTGGTGGGGAGCGTCACCAAACGAGTACAACTCCTTTCGAAATAGACTATTATAGTATCCATGACCGAGTGATTCACATCAACAGGTTCGTTCCAGCCCAGCCAAGAGTTCTGGCACCAGTTTAGAGGAGAGAGAATTGATTAACTCTTCAGTTCGAGAACTGAGCCTCTGGAACACCAAATACCTAAACTTCAATTGCGAATGGTTTTGCGCTTCATTTTAGCGCTCTGCGAATTGTTTCCAGGGTTAATGTTACCGTTCTTTGCAAGAGTAACTAACATTCATTTCAGTTACGAAATTGGATTGAAAACACTCACCAGTTGGCCCTGTACTTGAGTACCCAAAAACAGGCAACAAACGCAGGAATGTCGGCAGGTTGTAAACGAAGTTACCTTTTCAGTTCAGTTCACAACACTGGCCCTCGGGGAGTGCAGGGAGGTCATGAGATCCATTGTTTGTGTTTTTGCCTTAGCTTACGCCATACCCATTATATATTCAAATTTCAATTCAGATATCAATATTACAATCTTTCATGTACTTGAATACTGTTTCTTAATTTTTCAGGTTATTGGAATAAATAATGTTTGCAAAGTTCGTTGGCATTCCTACTAATATGATCAAATGTTAACACATGTCTCTCTAAGCTCTGAACTTGCTGCACAACATCACCATGGGTTGATGTCCGTACAGGGGATTTTCCTTGAAACTCAAATTCCGGTAGTTAACTCCAACGTGGGCTTTCACCCATACCAACGTGGTTTTGCGATTCTCTGTGAATCTCCTGTGTAACTTTGTATGACGTTTCGTCAGAGTAATTCTGCAGTTTGGCGTGATCCCAGTGACCTTATTGACCAATCTGAAACTGTCTGCAAAAAATCATCAAATCCTCATTGAATGGCTTTGCGAATTGCAAGGTGTTGGGTTTTCAGAGCAAATGAACTGGAGGTCGCTGGAACGCGTTTATCCTGCGCATAGCGACTGCGCCAAATTTGCCCATGAACTTTTACGCTCTGAAACGAAATAGGTTTTCATTTGACATCTTCCCAATGCCAATCTCTTTCTAGACACCGGTGATAGTGTGTCCTTTGATTTTCGTTTTGAGATTGTAGTTGTAACTAATTTCGTGGCTAGGTTTCGAAAAAAGGCAGACGAAGAAATATTCAACTATTTACGTGTTATGAAAATTCCATATTCATGAATAAAAAGGAGCTATGGGGAGTTAGGAAGTTATTACCTACCTGTGTTTTTGTTCCAAAAGGGTTGAAAATTTGCGATTACTCAGTACTTGAGTTGAGGAGAATACGATAGTGCTAGTAATTGTATCGGAGTGTGTGGGCTTCATGCGATGGTTGTCGGTTTATGGCTTCGATCTAAGTTATAATAACTCATTATAAGTTTATCAAGTTTGCCTTCAGTTTTATCTTGATATCAACTCTTGAATTATTCCAGACGATCATAAACTCAGTAATAAACGCTCCACGGTCGAAGGGAGTTCGTCGTAGATCCCACTTGTTGAGTCCGAAGTTCGTTCGGTCGTAGCCGATCCGTAGTTGTCGTCATGGCGCCCTTTTCCAAATGCCCTCATTCTCGTGGATATTCAGTTTACCGTCCTGCGGTTATGGGGACGCCTCCGCCCCTCGTCGTAGAGTTATTTCCAACCTCCGCCGCCCCCGTAACACTTTCACCTTTAATAGAGTTAGTTATCCCTATCGCTATCTCACCAGGAGCACCCCCACTTTATTAACCCATGAAATTCTGTTCCAATTCCCCAGTGGTACAGAGATACTCGCAAACTGACCTCATTCCAGATATTTATTTCTTTTTCCGAAGGTTTCCTAATAAGTATGAACCATCTGAATGCTCGACCCCCCAACGAGTCTCTAATGAAAAATTAATAAAATCTAAGCGAAACTGAATAAAAACTTAATCAAAAAATGTCTAGCCTTACGGCTTCCCTTAATGATTGAATTCCGAAGACTGCAAAAGATACTGGATTCATTTTTCCATTTATTTAAATTATTTACCGGTTTTATAGCTATTCAATTAGAAAACTTTTGGCCATTAAAATAATCGTTTCTTGAACACACTTACCATGTAGTTTGGATTACATAAAAGAATTTATTTCAATTTTTCAAAATTTTCAAGTTGAAAACTAAAAGTTTTATTATTAATATTTTTTTAAATTTTATTCAGCAAGTGTGGCTGACTCTTTCTTGTCTAAACTCACTATTCCAAACCACTTTTTTGTGATTTTTGATAAGATTTTCTGGCGATTCTCCTTCTTTTATATTCCGTGGATTGGTTTGTAATGGAGCTCCTCCAGGCTCTTCGATCTCGAGTGGGTCTACTCATTACAAACCAGCTGCATCTCACATCTTCCACGACCTGTTCCATGAACGTCTTGGACTGCTACGTAAACAAGTTCCTTCTATCGCTCTTTCCAATATCGTCCTTATTAATAGGTCGAGATTCAGCAAGTGTCTCACCCATGTATCCCTTCTTTTGCGAATCAGGACCATCAGAATTTTTTCTTTCTCTGCTGTCCTGAGGGTTTCTTCATTGTGACCCTGTCTAACCATGGGATTTTGAGCACATGACGGTGACACCACATCCTGTAAAGCAGGAGTCTCCGTACAAAGGTTTTGATCATTCTCTTTTGACGGGGTTTGGATACACTGCAGGAGGTTAGGAGGGCAAATTTTTATGAAATGCGGTTCACTACTACCCTATAAGATTCCCCACCTGTCCAAATCATGCTTTCCCTTATGTGAAGACGTCCACACTCTCGGGTCCCTCATTCCCTAGCATGCAATCTGCTCGTTTCCTCGTGTGCTTTTGGCGAGTCAAGGCACATTAGGGGTGCCACAAAATGAATTTTAATCGGATATTTATTCAACATGGGTCTGCAGATTTTGAAGTTATTGCGACACCATAATTTATTTTGAAATAGCAATTTCACCATTCAGTTGAAGATATTAACGTAGAAAAGTATTTTCGAGCTGAGAAATGATGAACGTTTAATTTTTTATGCTTAAAAAAGTCTTGGAAAACGAGTTTGTAAAATCTCAAAACATGGATGAATTTTCTTCAAGAATTCGCAAAAACAAAAGAACCTCACGAATGTCCCTGGCACATGATTACGATATAGCGGCCTTAACTCGTGCCGATTGAAACATTCCGAGATGAGCGTAAAGTAAGGTTTTAGGTAGAAGGGAGGTTACAGGGTGGTTTAAGAATGATGGGATGGCGGAGTCAGGTGGAGGGTAGAAGTCGAACTACAGTGGCCTCTGGCAGGACGCCAAATCTCCTTTGATCTCTCAGCGTTGGAGGAATCCCCTCTATTAGCCTCTTCCCCGATAGGCAATTGAAAAAGGGAACGACCTAACAGAATTTTTCTTTGCAAATGAAAGAGAGCTAAATGACGCCAAGTTCCGGTAAGCTCAAGCCAAAATGGTTATTCAATTCGGTGACAAAAGGCGGGAAGGATTTCTTTTCGTGGAAAGTCGTTATTGGAAAATAGCGATTGTGGGTTGATATCGGAAAATAAGTTTCTGAATCAAGTCGTCGAATTCAATGAAACAAAAATCGTGCTGTGGGGAGTAGAGGTTCTTTTCTATTTCGAAATTAATTGTTACCAATGATACTGCCATGATCTGTCACGAATTTCTGGTTGTGTAGTGAAGCGTAGAAGACGTGAGCGGATGTCATTTCAGGAGGATCGGAATTTGGGACAAGGGGAGCCGGGATTCGAACAGGCGACCTCAACCGATATTCTAAGCCAAATTCAAATTCAAAAATATCTTATTAACATAATGGTATATACTTATTTTACAGTGTCTTAAGATATTTCGAACCCAGCTAGATAACTCATATGCTCTTGACTTGTTAAGAACTTGCTCACCTTTTCGCTGTTGAAAAACTGATACTTCAAACTACCAGAATCAGTGGGAAAATAGCTTTGAAAACAGTGAAATATATATACGAGTATGTAAGGTGGATAAATAAATAACAAATTATATTTTACAGTTGAATGAAGGAAAAGTCATGTAGTTTGGGTACAATAAACACTGGTGTTCACGTACCTCTCAAAAAACGTTGTACGATTTGATATAACACGTTGTGATACATTGTTGTACACAAACTGATATTATTGATCACCGCCGTACCTACTCTCGGTGAAAAAGGATTACTTCTCTACCTTAAAGCCGTTCAACCTTAAATAGAAAAAAACTCCTGGAACAACCTGAGTGACTGTCGCACATCCACTCTCGACAGCATTGGCCCGGCACTTCAACCAGCCGAGGGTGAGAACAGGTGCTTCCGAGGGGAGAAATGTTTTCTTTGGGACAAAGTGAGGCACAAGCGTATCTGCCGTTCTGCAACAACGTGAAACACGACATTTGAAACTGGTTTATTGTACGTGGACGATGTTACGAGGCATATCCAGTAAATGTGGTTACTATAGCTTTTGAAATTCGAAAATGAGTACATTGCAACCAAATGTATAGGGTATGTTCCAAAGTATCCAACTCAAAACATATTTATTGGGGTGCGACTTTTTCAATACTGGAATTTAACATTTTTTTACGAACCAATGGTTTGTACTCGAGACTTGTAATATGAAGGGTCTTGGCACAGGACCCTCAAAACACGTTGTATTACTTAATCCTAGAGTAGGTATATTGGAGTTTTGGGATTGTATCTTGGATTGACGTACATATTTCAAAGCGATCAGGTACCGTTTGCGGTTTACTTTCTCCCATTATGTCATGCTCCAAATTCCAAATTGATTTTTCTTATGATTAAAATTTCAGTACAGAATGACCAGTTGGAGTTTGGCAACTGGGAAGAACGTGTCATTTTAGAATTCCTCTGACGCCGCAGCTAGAGAGCAATAACAAGCTTCAGGACCTATTTTCTTTCTTCGTCTAGCAAGAATTTATGGCCTTGCCAGAGGTTTAATAACGGCGAAGATTTATAGTGGTCTTGGATCCGAACGTCACCAATTAACCCCAAGTGCTCTAGTTTGTAATTCCCTTCTCCATCACCAGCCGACCCTCGAATAGCCACGTTTCTTCAGAAGCGCCCGTTTGAATAACCAAGTCGATTCAAAACTTAATTACACCTGTTGGGCAATTAGAAAATGGGATGTAGTTAATGCGTCATAATCAGACTGTCTTCTGTATTATCCACAGAGGATTTTTAGTGGTTTTAGGTTCTATTCTTTCATTTTGTACAGTGCCTGGCACATCATATAGACCGCATCACCTTAGCTTCTTTTTCCAGCTGTATTTTTGGCAACAATAAAGTGTTGATAAGTTAGCGATCTGGTGGATTACGACAGTAGCTAAGGTTGTCTGTTCGAACCCTAGCGCCTCATAGGCCCAAACCAGGGCGGTGAGGTTTGACAGTACATAAAGCTCTGGCCTGAAATGGCAGCTTATCGGGAATAGATCAGAAATTAAGGTTTTCAGCCTCGATTTCCCCTTAGAACAGTTTAAATGAGGCCAATACTCTGGAAATCGCGTTGGTCGAAAAAAGTTACAGCTCATTTATCTACTCTATCACTCGCTAAAGCCCCCAAAGAGACATGTTTCTAAAGAGGACGGCCGTTGAATAACAAACAGTCTGACATCTCCATTGTGGCAAACGACTTTAGAAACCCATCTCCAATCTTAATGAGTCGATTCCGACTTGGATTCCCTCTCAGAAAACCCCCTTCTAATTTCCACCAGTAGTTAAGTACTCGACGTCGAATCGACTCCTGGAACGCCACCGGGTTGTCATGAAAAATTGGTGGCCGAGGAGAAGCCAAGCCATGCGGAAGGCGGTGAAAAGCCCCACGGGCCCGAAGTTACGTGCTTCTACGTGTTCCTTCAACTCAATAGAACTCTCACCAAAGCAATTAGCCTCTTAATCGCCTTTTTCCAACCTTCGGGAGGAGTTTTTTCTTGCACACATTGAGTCGATTACCCTGTAATGGCCAAGGACTTTTGATTCCACGAGTTTTGGATGGTCGAGGCGTGTCTTGGGTTCATAGACTCACTGGAGATTCGAGTTGATTTGGCCTCCAAATCTTACAATCAGAGGTAGACACCTTCAATACACATTGATTCCCAGCACAAAAAGTTTCAGAGTTCAAGAGTGTTGAAATACTAATAGTAGACTTGTGCTACTCTGTAGCGTGAATCAGGTTGTGTAGAGCAAAACGTTCATAAACGTAAAAATATTCGTCAAATGTCAAATGTCTCAAGTACCGGACAGGACATTTCGGTGTGAACTTGTCGGAGCAGCAATAATGGATATTCCAATTGTACTCTGTTGATGTTTTGTTGTTTATTCTCGATTCCCCAGGATAGCATTATCCAAAACGTTCCACAAGTGGTCCACTATAGAAAATCCCTGCCTGATGAACATTCGAGTATGTATATAAACGTCCACCTGAACAGCTCGGCGGCATGGCGGTATATGAAATGTGACAATGAAGGTTGGGATCAATTTTGTGTAGTGACGTCGTCAGTCTGCTTTCCGAGCACAGAACACCATCCAGAGGGACCCGATTTGAAGCGTAGTCCTTGAAAACACGTTATTGTTGCCCGTTGGATTCCCGAGTGTTTCATTCCACTGAGTGCTCCCTCAACTCGACGTCCCCCCCCCCTTGCCCACTAAAAACCTGAGGGCTTTGGGAAATGAGCCCTCACACTACCCAGTAAAACTTGATGAGTTGAGAGAAGTTGTCAACTCGTGATATACGGACCTTCGCGTCCGGACCTTAATTTATTTTGGTGGGAACAAAGCAAAACGAGAAAGGAAACATAGTTTGAAGTAGAGACGCGTAAAACTCTTGTAACTCGAAGTTTGCGAACTACCGGTACCGGCTGCTATGTTAAACAGATGCCGGGAGTTGTGAAGTAGTTCCTTTTACACGGTGAGTAATGGGTTGAAGTGAGGCGTTTGCTCATCTAAGAATTTACTTTGAAACACACTCCAGGAATAGTAGGCAGTCAATGACACTCTTGGGACACGAAAGACCATTACAAATGACGATATCAACTTCTTTTCCGTCTATAATTAATTTCTAAGACAGATGAATGAGGGAGAGCTGTCCAACTGGCCACTGTAGTATTCACTGGTGGTTCACAACGCGAATGACATTACCTTAAAGTAATATTTACTTCTCAACAACCTCCTTACTCAAGTTACCGTAACCATCTTCCAGCACTTTCCTAATAATATTATACTTACTACATACTATACCATCTTCTATGCTAGACTAACCGTTAGTTATCAGTAAAGATTAAAATAATATGAATTATTAAGAGAATAGAGAATAGAATTATTAAGAGCATAGAGAATAGAATTATTAAGAGAACTTTAACAGTCACAACGTAATTGGTAAAATCCAATTATACGGCTACTTTTGGTACTTGGTGATGTAGACACCAAGAGTTATGACTTTTGAATTATACACTATTTTTGTTACCCATTCGAATCGAGCCACTACCATTTCTTACAAATGATTACAACTGACCAACCAATTGTATTTAATATACATATTGTACAATATGTATATTGTACTGAAATATACATTTATCTGCGAACAACTCATAACCCGTCTGACTAGGTATATTCTAGATGACCAGGTCGGTTTCTAATATATTCTATCATCACCCTGGCACAAATCGACAAAAGGGTGTTTTGGTTTATCTTCGAAATCGCCAAAGAAGAAAACCAACACACCCCCCCCCCCCTCCCACCAATTTGAGGGTTTACGTTTCAAAATATTTGTTTTACGAATATGTGGGTTTTTTTTTTTGGATCAATGGACGAATTTGCTTTACGCTTCTTGATTCGCTAAATTTTTGTATCTTTAACCGCGATCAGTAGGGAATTTCAAATGGTTACAATTCGATCATCAACACATGACATGTCTATACAGGTGGTTACATTTCGTGTAGCGGATATCTGAGACGAGGCCTCACCTGACAAGTACATTCGGTTCTGCAGTCCAGCCGGAACGTCTCTCCGTTCTCGTACGTCTGGTTGAACACAGAGCAGGGCAGGCCTTTGATCTCTGCAACAAACCCAGATGGTCAGATATGAAGGGCGAAGGGAGGTCCTGGTGTCAACATAATATAATTAATGTTAATGCTTTAGCCACAACTACGAAATACTCGATAGTCGGTTCTTGTAATAATTACATGAACCGACTATCGAGTATTTAGTATGTTGAATTATTCAATTTTGATGTAAGTAGGCCATTGCACGTATCAAGAAATCATCTTTAAAAACAAGCGTAGGGATGTCAAACATGATCAAACTTGTAGCATTTGAACCGTGTGAGAGTTAACAAACAAGGCAACATGGAACCAGTTTGTAATCAAGATCAAACTGGTTCCACGTGAATTGTACACACGTCATGAGGTACCAAGAAATTAATATTGTGTTTGTTGGAGGGGCGGAGAAACATCGTTCAACACTGATTGCCTTTGTGACAGATTGTGATCTGATTTGAAACTCGTATTGTAGTGAAGGGCTTAATGGGACTCGCTGAACTGTCTCCAATTTCAGCTTTCATGTTTATTGGAGGAGAGCTGTGGTGTCGTATTTGCTGAACGTTTACTGTTCTTTGGGAGGTTTTTTCCCTTTAAAAAGGAGCCATTATGGATGTAAATACAGTCCTCAATGCCTGAGGTTACAAATTTATAAATATATCCATATACGAATGTTTTGGGTTTATTTGTTCCGTTCGCTACCGAGTTTTGTGGCGCGCTATTCAAGATACCCCCTCAGGTGATTTTGTACTGAGTTAAGTAGCGATGGA
Organism: Stenodema calcarata; assembly: GCA_963920205.1. NCBI lineage: Eukaryota > Metazoa > Arthropoda > Insecta > Hemiptera > Miridae > Stenodema > Stenodema calcarata. Next base: position 15,665,566 of record OY986061.1, on the reverse strand, counting down.
TTTTCTAAGGCTTCAGTTACGATGCGCAAAAGGTTCCTTTACTAACTGAGGCATCGATACGACGCGCGTCAGTTTTGTAAATTCGCTATGCAGAGTCAGCAGCTGGGTAAAGGCACCCTAACAGGCGCTATAATACCCTGATTTCCCTGAGGTTTATATTATTGAAAAGGACATACCACTGGAAGATTCCGTTCACAAGAAACCCTAAGCCCTTCCGGTTTCCTTTCATAAAGAATTATGAAAGCAGAAGTAATGATTATAGCATTGTGTGCTTTTGAACTAGTGACGTGGAAAGGAGAGTGTTCTGGACTGTATGAGAGCAGAAAATATTATGGTATTTTCTCTGAGGAATCGGAGTTTTTATTACCCCTTCCTCTGCTTCTCCTTCTCCCGGTTAGGGTAGGGAGAGTGGTCTGAGCCCCGTTGGTAGAGTGGGGACTATTCTCATTCGTCTCCTATCCACTGCCTCTAGCGTCTCATCTTTATTTAAATATTATTGTTTGTATAGATTTTATAATTATGATGGCGGGGCATGAAAACGAACATCCTGCATGACCCACTGCATATAGGTTCATCAACTTCAGCTGTTACAGTCACATATTTTTTGGGGAAGGCCTGTCCATAAAATAAAATCTAGATGGGTCACTTAACCGAGGAATTATTACACCTGCATGTTTCTAAATTCGTTGAGTGTATTTTCGTTACCTGTGTCGTCTGCAAAAATTCCACTGTTCCAATGGTCGTTACTTGGCCGATCATGCTGCCACAAGCAATAAGTAGGAGCAAAGCCGAAGGAAGATTTCTGTGCCGTTCACTGCCATATGTCATTAGTTTAGGGCGAAAGGGGGGTCTCGAGACCCCGTTTCACTCGAGGATTTATACCAGCTTGTGGCCGTGTCAGGGAGAGGGACGCACTTGAGGGATAGGCCCTTTTCCCGTCATACTTCTCCTACTCGCCGCAGGGATATAGAGGGGTCCGTGCCGTATCCCACCCGTACTCTCTCCTGTTTCCGGAAAATGTTATAGCTTTTCCTTATCCTCTTCCATCATTTAGGGATTTCAAATCTGGGGAATATCACACAAATATGGCTCGTCGTCAAATATGAATAGAGTGATAATTACTATGTTATGTTTACAACACACAAAATCTTATGGATCAACTATATTAGATCAAGATTGGATTTTTTCAAAAAACATCAGTTATGGGAAGAGGAGGGCGACAGAGACAGGAATCTTCCGACAAAGACCCTCAAATATCACGGATACCTACACTACGTAGAGTCTACATGCCAAATTACATCTTCATAGAGTGAATAGCATCAAAATTAGCTTCAAGAGCCACCCAGCTGACCCTAGGCCTATTCTGCTTAAAGTGTAAGTCCTTAGGAGGCTATAATATATTATATCAAATTACTGAGTGAAGACATATCAATGTCAAAATTGCCCATTGCTGTTTTAATTTTATCTCGTTACACTTTGTAGGGATGAAAAAAACTCACACAATTTTTCCAAAAATCCCAAGCTCAAAGACATATCTATGTCAAAAGCAACCCCATGTTCTTTTTGTATCTGGATGTTTCAAGTATTGATAAACTCGTATCACCTCATCTACAGTCGATATTCCACTCCATTGCCATCAAACCGTACATACCTCTCGGATCTACCTCTAGAGCAGATGAACGTCACTGGACAAAAACTAATGCTGTTCAAAAAAACGAATTAAAAAACATTTATGAATGAGGTAGATCCGTGAATAATAGCGTAATCAAGGGGCAGAATATGTTGGATTCACAGCTGTGAACTGCCGCCCAATGGAAAACCACACTTTCCCTTCATTTCCCTCACCGCTCCCAATTCCTATCCGAACGACTCATGAATAAAACATGTACTAAGCCGCAGATCACCATTCCCAACCGGATTCCGTAAAGATTTATTTTAAGGCGCGGATACTTTTTTTCTCTCTCCTCGACCATTCTCCTAAAAGAGTAAATATCATAAATAGGGCGCAAGAGCCAGGAGGTAAGGGAAGGTTTCAGCCGTGTTAATGTTATAAACGTCCTCCTTTTTTTCCCCTAACTAACGCCGGACGAAAATAATTGCAGCCCTTTAGCAGTTGTTTATTTTATCGCTGGCACCATCCTAGCCTTACAAACTTATTCCACTCGACGACCATTCATGCAAATTATAAGCATTTCTCTTCGCTTTTAATATCCTTTGGTCTCTTTCCGTTTAAGTTGAAGCTCGTTCAAAACATTTCGTGTATTTTTTTTTCACTTCATACATTCTCTTTAGAGACACGGGAATGCGAAACATTTAATTTCCTCTCTATAGGAATTGAATTGAGGACAAGTGATTCGTACATAGTTTCATTTCCTATGGCTGCGTTTTTGACTTTTTCCTTCCAAATAAACAAAGTGAGCGGTGAGTCATCAGAGAATCCTCTTAAGACCGATCGCCAGGTGCAACCTCCCATAAAGCTTTGCAGACCCAGTTTAGAAGGGTTAACAGATCTGGGTCAGCAGGACCGTTCCGAAGTTCTATTAAAAAACTCGGGAAGCGTCGCAATTCGAGGGTTGGAAAGTAATTTGAAGTTCAGGAAATGATCATCTGAACAACTTCAAGGTGACGAGCTACCTCGTCAAGACAAGGCTTCTACAATCAGTATTGGCAGACAAAAGTTTTGAGATGTGTTTTGAGAGTTTATCTGATCTGATCATCCTCTGATCATTCCTGCGCAGTTTCCACGCGAGGACCTTCACAATTTCCTTTGAATATGCTAGTCACTATCACAGTTCCGCTTGGAGGTTTTTGGAGCTAGAGACCATGGGGTTGGGTTGATGGACAGTGCTGACTAGTGGAAGAGTCCAGTACTGCGCATTGTCGTAGACGTTTCGGTTGTAATTTATCTTAGACCAGTAAACTGTTCTCAGAATTTATTGAATGAGGACTATACAAGCCCTTACTATCACACTCCACTGCCATGATTATGCCATTTGATACTTTTAACTGATGTAGAAGAAAAGTATATTTTATTTTAATTTCATGCCAAGACCAGTACTTCCGGCAGAAGGTTGAATAACCACTGTATTGTTTATTTGCCAAAAATGTATTCCTTTTCCTACTTTTAGTTTAATACACTTCTTTTCTCGTTCTTCGTCCTCAAAGTGGAACAACACAGGGCTTCATTGATTAAACAATTAAAATGTGGCATTACTCGACATTTATATTAGCCCGATTGGCTAGAGCAAGGGGAAAAGGAATATTGAGCCACTACTAGATATTACTTAATACTTAGCCAATAATGCTTGGAAACAAAAGGGTTAATAAAGATATCCTTCTGGATACCTCGACCTAATCCTTCTGCAGAGCCCTCAGCAATTGGACGGAGTTATGGTGAAATGTTCAGTACATTTTGCACAGTTCAGTTCACTATGTTCACCAAAATGTGGCACTGCTTGCCATTTATATTAGCTCAATTGGCTAGAGGAAAGGAAAAGAGAAATTGGGCCATCACAATGTATTACCTACTTAATAGATCAATAATGCTTGAGAACAAAGGGGAATTCTCGGAATCCTAGAGATATTCCTTCTGCAAAGCTCTCCTAATGAAGTATGGTGAAATGTGCAGTACATACTAGCAAACCACTTTCGTCCGCACAGCTTGGTTCACTATCTCTTTACACAGCTATAGACAGGAATGTGGCGTTAGACCCCAAAGGATCCCTCTTCCTTGAAGGATCAATATCGCCGAGCTTGGGTGGCATAACGGGTCTGTGCCAGCAGGTTTTGGACTAATTAATTTTATTTAGAACAGCCATTTTGAAAAATGAGTACCTACATTGATTGATTAAAGCCTTCAGTTGATCTCTTATTCTATCAGTGGTTATTGAGTTCGATTTTCACACAACGTAATGCCGTTTATGATCCACTGATTCTATTCAAGAGCCCTTGAAGGGTTTTTTTCCTCGTTGTAAACTCCATTTGTCGTGAACTTAATTCTAAAACATCCCCTTCCCAACTGTATCCCCCTAATGGAAATTAGTGGTTGTATCTCACCCAAACCACCCCATTTCCCTTTTGAATCAAATTCAAACACGAAGTTGTACATAGGCGATTTGCCTTTCCGCTTGGAGACCGCCACACAAGCCGAAGCCGGTGCTAATTGGTTTTAGTTGTCTTTGTTCCTTCAGTTTTGTATCCCTATCTGCCGTATCCATTCATCTCGTTCTCTCATAACTTCATCACTCCCCGAGCCGACTGTGGGGTAACGGCGGTTAACCGAGACACTTGTCTTTATCTTCTTATCCTTTGGAAGTTGTGGGAAGCTGAAGGATTGTCGGTCTGAAGTTAGGGTTATACATGGCGTGGTTTCTTCTTGTTGATATAGACTCATCCTCTTTGGCCGTCAGCTTGATGTTAGAAGGTGTAGAGGAGACCAAGATAAATATTTATAACCTATTCATTTCAACTTTTAACGTTGTGCTGTACTTCAACGTCCCTCAGGCACTTGACTTTCAGGTAGTCATTGTTCAAGGTGGTGTAACTCACGTAATTACTTTATGTGAGTCGTTCCTCCATCTGAATGACAATTTCGCAAGAAATACTGGTCTTGTTTAATCCATAGATTACTATGCTCGCCTTGGGATTAGGATGCCGCAATCACCGTTATGTGGACGGTTTTCTCAGTGGAGTCCAGGTGGAGAGCCCTTAGCGCTGTGATGTATGTCGATGATGTGGCGATTGTGACAGAGAGTGTGGCTGACGTGCATAAACATAAAACATAAAAGCCTGGAGGGGTACACTGGTAGGTGGGGTTTGGAGGTTAATTTGTCCAAGTCTAGCATCATCGTAATTCACTTGGCAGAGGAGGAGCGATGGACATACTGTGATGAGCCACTTGGAGTTGTGGACTCCTTGAAGTATTTGAGAGTCCCACCTAAGGGACAGAGCAGCAGCAGCGAAAATGGCAGAGAATGGCCAGTACAGGTTTGTGTTGTTTGAACGAAGTGTAGCTTTGGGTACAAAAAGACCCAAAGGTCCAGACGCAACAATACTTTGCCAAGCTTATATTCGGACCCGAACTACCACATATACCTGGAGACTAAATCTAAATCTCTTGTTCCTCCACATGCCTCCTGTATTCTAATCTGCCGTTGGTTGTTTGATCCAGCACGATGTACATGTGGGTAAGTGTGACCCCATTTTCAAACATGTGATCAAATCTAACCTCGTAGCTACAAAAGCCTTAGAATCAATTTCATTTAGTTTTTGGCATCATAACTTTATAGAAAGATCAGATCTTGGAATCGTTAGTTCGGCACATAGAAAAATACACATTCCACCCTCCAATTAAAAATAACGCTGTCAGGTATGGGCCTATACCCAACGAATGGAATGGGGCGTAACTCGGCAAAGGGCGCGTCAGGGGCAGGTTGGCTATCAATCCTGGCCGGTACACGACCCTGGTCCTCGCCGCCCACCCGACACAACCGTCTGAATTATGAAGTGATTATTGATGGGTTTCCGAGAGGCCCAACTCAGCCGTTTTCTGGTGGAGGGAATGAGGTTTCCTTCCGCGGGAAGTACCGCTTAATCCTCCCTCCATTGAAAATCCCTCACCGATTTACTGCACCTCATTACCGTTGTTTGCATATCGGAAGTCTGCACCGTTGCTCAACGTAACTTTCCCACTGTGTACTTTGCTGCTTCAATGGACGATAAATAGCCCAAAATTACATGGAGAATTACAATTGATGAGTATTTCGAACACTAAGTCAAATAAATAGTGATATAAAGAGTCACACACAAGTCTACTGTAGGTACGAGGGCTAAAAACGCCTTCACCAGTACCATGAATGATACGAGCTCCTTAATATTGGTGCCTCAAGCGGCAAAAGAAGACCTTTTTCAAAATAGAAATACAGTCAATGAAAATAGTAACCACAATCAGCAATGCAGGCAAAACACCACTATAACTCTGCACCCGGCCAGCCAACCTTCATTATGAAGTCTGAAATTCGCAGCCGGATCTTGGTGTATTACTTTTGAGCTAAGAGCGATACTCAAAACTGAAACCTCAAAACACTGAAGGACTAAAATCGATAGTTGATAGTTAACAATTCAACTGAGGAGATCAGGATCCTCTTGAGCCGGGAAAGCCAACCTTCTTTATTGCCATCTCTAGAACCCTATGTACATAGTTCGCTGAAAGGAACCGTCGAGTATGTAAATAGGGTTAGGCCCATCACGCTAACGGCGATTATCATTTGCCACTAAATATTCACGCTTTAAAAGCCGCTAGAGGGAGCTGAAGATCAGATTAGCCCCTCCTTGTCCCATCATCCCAGTCCGAAACACAACTCTTGTTTTCAATTTGCGGACCGGGGGGACCTTTCACACCGGTTAGCGGGAAACAGTAGTTTACGGGTCGGGCTCCTTCGGGAGATAATGGGTTAATGCATTCTTGCGATGGAATAGAAGCTTGAGGGAGCGAATTGACTACTTGAAATTCGAAGAGGAGAAACTTTGCTGAACGAGTTGCCATGAAGGCTTTACCGTTTGGATCAAATTTCTGGAATACAAATGGTTTTGAAGAAAATTACAATGAATTAGAATCAAGTTGACAAAATACATCTACGGCTCCCTAAAAGTGGAATTGAGTGTCATCAATCTCGACGAAGCATTTGGAGGAGAACTTGTCAAATTGCCACCAGTGTTGAAAGCTGAAGATTTACCAGGATTGCTGACTCCACTCAGATGAAATGGCATTAATTCATGGAGAATTATCTCACCTTTGCACACACCGACGGTGTCAAGAGCGTTGCTGTACTGGCAGGACAGACCATGGTCGCAAGAAGTCGTGTAGTCGCAAGGCTCGCCTTCCTGCTTTCTACAGGTTCCTTCCGCACATTCCCACTCTCCAACGTTCTGAAAATTCAAAATGATATGATAAGGTCGACAAGGAATCAGCAAACGTTTCTGCGTTCATGGTGAGTGTGATATTGGACTTGAAAGTAAATCATGAAATGTAGAAACTTGTGTGTTCATAGTCCGATTTCTCATTTGGAAACGGAATTCTCTAGGTGGAAGATTAATCAGCTGGTACTCGTACATCTATTAGGTTTGTACAGGGTCAGCCTCTTAGAAGCTTCCAATGCCTTAAACCGGATACATGCCTCCATAGGCGGTCCTGTTTAAGTATACTTAGTCCGTATTACCGCTCCTGTTTGAACCTGACGTCAACTGTTCTGTAACAATTTTCAAAACACTTCAACACTCACTTCACCCCATTTTCGACTATTCAGAGCACAAAAATGACAGTGGAAATCCGAAATTCTAGCTTTTAAAATACTTGGATGCATTCGAACTTCTGAGACATCGACGATTAACGTCTCCACATGAGTTACCTCAAAATCGGGCAATAAACGTCTGTGCATTGAGGGGTTTTGGAGATGAAATCACTGTTGTAGTTTTTTGCTATTTCGTCCCTAATGTTTTGCAGGAGCTGATCACGAATCCGGAGCTTTCCAAAAAGATTTCTGGGCGGAACATCGTAAAAAACACAAAGAAAACACGAGATTTCTGGACTTTCTCTGGTTTTTTGACAACGCCTTTATAAGCACCAACTGGCTGGACTATACGGTACGAAGGTAACAATACCAAACGGAAAAATTCTTGACTTATCAGTGGTTTTTCACCGGATGGACGGTCAGCTGTTATTATTGGTAAGTTTCAGCTTCGAAACTCTAGCCATTTCGCTGAAACCAACACTCCGGAATATACCATTATAATACGAGAACAGGGAATAACTTCAGCTCGCTTCCACATTAATATAAGGAGAATAGAAAGGAGTTTCTTGAAAGGCTGCACAGATGGCGGTGGAGAGAGGAGTCGGGGAGGCTGAGCTGTGTGTATCCAGGGAGTTCCGCAAACAATGATGCCTCAGAGGCTTGGTGGCAAACGAAAACAATTGTTTTTTCTTCTCTCTTTTTATTTTCGCTTTACCCCCTCCCACTCTTTCCACACACTGAGATAAAATGGTTCTGTGGATCCACTCCCTTCCACCGAACCAAAAGTTCCCTTTACCACTGCACTCCGAAGGTCTTTTGTAAGGGAAGCTAGACAATCAAGACCTCCCTACTGGCAGATCTATCTTCATCCATTAACGGGAAGCGGTAGGTACTTTTGTTCGAGTCTTGGCTGGAGGAAACCTGGGCGCGTTGTTTTCCTGGGTATAATTATCTGAGCGGACTCCAGCCTAACCCTTTTTCGATTCGTTTCAACTGGAAAAGAACGTGTTTACTTGCAGTCAATGTTTAATGAATTGCTGTTATTCATTCGTGGAATCAATTTTTATTTCCGATACTCGTAAATACACCCTGTAGTATTTCCGTTCGGGTTCTGGTATGCATTGTAAATACTGAGGCGCAGATCATGGACCACTTTATTATTTCTGGCACAACTGAGAAGTTATATACAATACAATATAATGCCATAATTTCAAATGATCGAATATTCATCTCTTGGAATAAATATTGGAATTGTTCCATGATTCAGGGTTCAATACGACAGAGCTTTCCAGTGGCTGCTACAACTGGAAGCATCACCTGCTATGAGGGTGTGCTAGGAGTGCCCCATCTCATAGGCTGTCTTGGTAATAGCAGGATGACATTGAAGGTATTGTGACAAAAACTGGGCACTGGATGACGCCTGAAACTATTTCAGTGGAACCAAGCATTTCAGAGGGTGCTACTTCAGGAAGAAGTACTCCCCAAACTTGGTTGCCCCTCAGGTCATTGGAGGTCCGAGGCAATAGAATCCGGAAGACGTAGCCTGACAGACTCATGCTTGGAATAAGAGCGAAGTGATGATCATTTGATATTCAAGATCGTTCAGACTTGAAAATCCTTAGTCAACATGTTATGATCACTATAATCGTAAAATAACGGATGCTGAGCAGATATCTCCAGCATGTGGCATCCTGGACAATTATACCTGTGCTCAAGGGTACCAATCACTCAACACTACATTCATACTCATCTCCCACTTTGCTCCAACATTTTCCAGATCGTCCTAAATTGTCCTTACTTTGGACATACCCTCCCATTAACCGACAGCTTCAATTGTTGTAGGAAAGTCCAGATAGAGTTGACACATTGTTACCTGCACAACGAAACAGTGCCTGCCAAGTTTTTCCACGTTGGAATAACAGTTGAGCAATCAGTAAAAGAGGTTACTGGACAACACTGATGCTTTCTATACTGTCCAAATACGGTGACTTCTGAAAAGCCTTAGTGCAGAAGCAATTATTATGTAGCAAGCTGAGCTCTAGTTTCAAAAATATAACAAGATTATTTCCTTCGTACGAATAAGTCGCTGAATAATCTAACTTTAGTCTTTTCCAGTGTAACTTTTATTTTCATTGGTTGCACCTGTCGACTGATGAAAGGTCTGACTTCGTTTGTTTTTATTTTTATTTCTCTCGGAACTCAAACAGGGAACGACAAGAGACAAATTGTCTTTCAGTGCGAATTAGAATAGGAAAGAGGGGAAAACACTGTTTAGAGAGCGGGTCCTTTGAGAGCGACAAGAATCTTCGAACTGCGGACGGTTACGAGGCTGTCCAAACACCAATTTGACAGGGTCGGCTAGTGAAGTTTCCTTTTCAACGAGCCTGAGAAGGATCGAAAGGTTCCGAGCCCCATTGAACCTACGATTCCAAGATAACATCAGGATGTAATGGATATTTGACGGTTTCCGGAGAAGAGTGTAGATTCACTGGGGGAAAAGTATTTATCAAGGCTTTTGGCTCTTGAAAAAAAAACTACCTCTTCGGCGGTAAAACGTATATTTTATTTACGTCAGTCGATAACGAATACTCACGCTCGAACGATCGACTGAAGTGTTCAATGGAATGGAGAAATTGGCCGGACCGACGCTCTAGGCCTCCTTTAACATTCTCGAGAGCCCTTCGTTTCAAAGACTTTTCGGCGGTCGCTTTGTTTGGGGTACGAAAAGGGGCATTCCACTCCCAACAACCACCTGTTAACCGCTTGGGAATTAGCTGGCGGAGTCTTGACATATCTCCGATCTTTCCCGGCGAAGATCGCAAGCGGAAAGTTCACCAGCTTGTGATAGCAGGGAGACGGTTAAATCTTTTTGAAAACCTGAAACGTTCGAAATCCCACTTTTAATCGTGATTGTACTTTCCAAATCGGGGTATTCCAATTAAGATGTTCAAACGCTGCATTTGCAGGAAGTGCAGAGTTTAAAAGTGGGAGTTGTCAGCCACAATTTGATTTGCAATAGAAGTAAGTGAGAACTTTCGCCACTTATTACTCATTTTTGTCGATGCATATTGAGTATTTCAAAAGCCAGTTTCAGTGAGTATTTCAGAGTGACAGGCATTGGGTCATCACGTCTCAATCCAATATACGATTTCTGTTCACTTCTGATCGAATCCAATCAATTGTGATGACTGAAAACGGGGCCACTGCCCGGAGACGATGAGACCTCTCCCATGGACCTAACCCCACCACGGGGGAGGCAGCTCCCCTTTGAAACTGCACTGTTTTGGCTCACCTTGTACAAACTCATTTGAAATCATCGAAAATGTTCGATTTCCTCACAACTTTGGAGTGTCTTAGGGTTCACTTTTTCCATATCGTCGGTGAAACAGCAACATGCTACAACTCATTTTTCCCAACTTTTCAGGAGAGAAAAAAAACTGTTAACGAAACTTGGGTCGTCTCCCACGCTGAGTCGTTGCCTCGAGGCCACAACTGCACTGTGAAACAGCAGACTTATATCATGTTGGTTTTCAAACTAAATTATAACCTTTTGGCAACACTGTCAATAACTTCCCAGGGAGTAGTTTTTTCGAGAAACTGACCCCTCCAGTCGATCTGGCGCGAAAATTTGAATATGAAATTGTGCTTTACTCATTTTTGCGAAAAATTGACTTCATTTAATGAGTTCTTTCACTTCGCAAGCGTCTCCAAAGGTTTACTCACATTCCTGGGAAAAGTTCTTCGAAACTTCCTCAAGTAAGTTAAACACCGGAAATACAACTAAATTAAGGGTGATTAGGAAATGATGGATGTAACGAATACGAGGATTTTTCAACGCTGAACACGATGAAGTCAGACTTGTGATATCTTGTTCCGTTCTCAGACTGGAGCACTTTGAAAATGAAGAAACGTGGTTGTTACTTGAGATGTTCTTCACGGTTCACCTTCTCCAATAAGATATCACGATTCCGACTTCACCATCGTGTTCAGCGTTGAAAAATCTATAAACTGAGGTGTTTCTCGGCAAAACACGGTGACTGAATTTGTTATAAAACCAGTAAAATGGTGAAATTTTACATAAAACCAGTTATTTTAGCATGGAACATGCTTTAGCCTTGGACTAACCGAAAAACGTTACGCGGAATGGGTGACGCGGGATGGGTGACGAAATTTTCTAATGATTTCCGCTTACAACGGAGCCGTTGCTGGCGAAATGAAACTTATTTAGTTTTCATCGGACAGAAATCGTTCACCACTCGTTGGAAAGCTCTCGATTTATCACGCATTTATGTCGCAGTTTTATATTTATCTATGAGATATTAATCCAACAATGCGATGTTATAAATGGTTAGTAAACAATCTTATGTGTGAGGGTCGAAGCTTCATTACCAGGGAAGCTAATTAGAAGCATGTTCCATGTTTCTCGATTTTTAGCCGCAGGCTCCAAACGGTAAGCACCCGGGGGGAATCCTATATTTTTCACTGGCTCAATCTATTATTCTGTATGGTTTACCTGCGTGGGGTGGGGCATATCCCACGGCAATCCAGCCTTTACTTTTAATACAAAAAGCGCTGGTACGAGTAATTACGAAAAGTAAATTCCACGAACATACAGACCCAATATTTAGTAAGTTGCATATTCTCAAACTGCCATCATTGATAGAAATGAATAATATTTTGAAGGAGCAGAAGTTTTGATTCCCAGTACATGATATGTCAACCCGTTTTCAAATACGGAAAGCCATGTCATTGCCCTTATTTCACACCTCAGCAGCCCTTAATTCCTACTTTTCTCGTGGTGTTAGAAAATGTAATTCCCTCCCGTCAGCACTTCGATGCGAATTGCTCGAATAGCACCGCCGAGATAAATCTAAATTAATTCTAAAGACGTTTTTCTGTAATAACCCATAATCACTAATCTGGAGGCTCATATATTATAATAAAATGTAAAATATCGTCGTTTAAGATGCAACACCGCCTAACCCACTTTTTCCAGTTTTTCAGGAGAGACAAAAAACTGTTTATTCCTCAAGTGCCCTGCTTTTCCAACTGAAGAATGATGTTTTTTTTTTTATATCCCAGTGTCTTCCCACATACATTATAATATAATGAATGTGGGAAGACACTATGATAGATTATAATAGAATATTAATACATATTATGATAGATTATAATAAAATCATTAAAATTCGAGAAAAATAGTGGGTTAGGTGGTGTCATCATTTCGGCGAATAACTCACTCCCATTGATTGCTAGGCCCTGACAACTGTTTCTAACTTCTTTGGCGCGGTATTTTGAATCAGAATCATATAAAAACTCTTTTTCGCCAAAAAGTGGGTTAGGCGGTGTTGCATCTTAAACGACGATATGTAAAATGTTATATATTATTTGTACTACCTATGTATTAAACAAAAAAATGTAAAAAAAATGATTATTATTGCAAGGTACAGTTGTTGTAGGTACGAGTACCGACTCGGTACTGGCTCGTCACCCTAACGCGGGCTTAGCCCTCTAGGGGACTAATTCCTCATTAATTATTTATGTGCATTGAAGTACCTTTTTATGAAGAATAAAATTTAATTTATTTTATTAATTATTTTATTAATTTTATTAATTTTTATTTATTTTATTAGTTTTTAATAAAATTTTATTTATTCGAAAATTCGCTCTTATCGAAAGTTTTGTCTTATTCTGGGAATAATTTTAATTTTAGTGATAATTCCACGAGTGAGGAATAAAATTGAAAAATACCTGGTTAAGCCCAAAAGCGGATAAATAGCACACGATTAGGTAACTGGGTCAACCAGACTGAATACCGGATGAAGTTCATTTCCATTGTCTGCGTTGTAAAACGAAAACGCTGCCGCAACCCGGAATCGTCCCCTAATGGCTTCAGAATGGCGGTGGATGGGCCAGTGATTTGTGATCAGTTGGAAACGAAACACTAATTATCTCCGGGCGAGTGGGACACCGAAAACGGATTTGAGCCGTGAGCCCCATTGAAAACAAAGCAACAGCCCAAAACCAAAGGACGCGGAGCAGTCCGAAAGCGATATTTGCCTTTTGGAGACTTCGAACGCCCCTTTCGCCTCTCGAGAAGGGAAATATGCGATACGACCGACAAGTGGTGTTTGCTCGCGGTCACGAGCCCAAATGGGAAATTGTAGGTATTGCGAGCTGTATGAGGGAGATTCAGGTCGGTTTCCGTCATTGTCGAGATCAGGATTCGAGGAACCCAATGGATCTATATCCTGCTTTCAATGAAACCATCCCGTTCGACAAGGACTAACTGCAGCTTTGTACGGCTGGCAAATAATAGGACCACAAAGGTCGCAAGATTCCAATCATACATTGAATGATTCTAATCGGGTGGACAGCACCAAGAATAAACCTAGTAGCAGACTACACTGCTCAACCGATCAATGATAGCGATCATAGCGACAATTTCCCATAGGGTGGTAGGTCAAGGGGAAGGGGTTCAAAACGAATTTTGAAATTTTGAAAATTCTAAAACTCGAAAAATTCATATAGAACGGTATGTTTTTTATTTCATATTTAGATAGAGTTTATTCCTATGAATGTTTTAAGACCACCCGCAGCTTTGTAGGTCCACGTACGTCATCCACCCCCTGCCGGTCCACGTACGTCATATCCTGTGAGGTGTTCTTGCCGGCCACTTGTCTGACGTCATCCACCCCCTGCCTGTCCACGTACGTCATCATATCCTGTGAGGTGTTCTTGCCGGCCACTTGTCTGACGTCATCCACCCCCTGCCGGTTCACGTACGTCATATCCTGTGAGGTGTTCTTGCCGGCCACTTGTCTGACGTCATCCACCCCCTGCCGGTCCACGTGCGTCATCATATCCTGTGAGGTGTTCTTGCCGGCCACTTGTATGACGTCATCCACCCCCTGCCGGTCCACGTACGTCATATCCTGTGATGCGTTCTTGCCGGCCACTTATCTGACGTCATCCACCCCCTGCCGGCCACTTATCTGACGTCATCCACCCCCTGCCGGTTTACGTACGTCATATCCTGTGAGGTGTTCTTGCCGGCCACTTGTCTGACGTCATCCACCCCCTGCCGGTCCACGTACGTCATATCCTGTGAGGTGTTCTTACCAGCCACATATCGATCCAAGCCCTACTTATAAAGTATCCTGTCACACAGCATAAGAGCGAATTTAGGAATTAACTTGATCAACTCAATCAGCGGATCGTCAGGTACCATAAAAGCCATTGAAAAAACTCTGCAAATTCTTGACACAACGGTTTATTATCTTCCTTGTGCAGATCACCCTTCTGTCTATACCAGACTGTGTTGCAAATCGGCACCATACCATATTCTCACCGTACTCATACCATACCATACGAATTTCTTTCCTATCATACCATACTGTATTATACCAAATCATACATACAATAATATACCATACCATACTCATACCATGTCATACAAACCGAGTGAATAATGAAATGTCATCCATTTCAGACCTATATTTAAAATTTCAAGTATCTAGCTCATCATCAACATTTAATTTGTTTAAACAAATAGGTATTATTTAAACAATCTTCTTCTTTGTACAGATCACCCTTCTGTCTAGATCACTAGGTCTAAATGTCTAGATCCTAAATGTTAGATTAATTATTATTGTCAATTATCACTAATTATTAACAATTTTATCAAGTACCTACTGAAAATTATTATAATTTATTGTTAGGTATTGATAATTCGTATTTATTATTAATAATAATTATTATTAATTATGATTAATTAATACGATATAATTCTGGGGTTTTTAATACTACGTCGGTAATAATTTTTCTATAAAAGAAGTACCTACCAACAAACATTCGAAATTACCTTCATTTCCGTAGCACGAAACGCACCTCAGAACAACAAACTCGACATCACTTAAGCCATATGATGTTCCAAAGAGCTTGTTAGTATGAAAATGGACCTGTATTTCAACAGTTTGATTCACGATCGGGTTGTGAGGCACAATCTTTGAGCCGTCATTGTGAACGAACGGCTGGTCGTACAAAGCTGGGGATGGTCTTAAAAAATTCTACGGAACAAACTCTATCTAAATATGAAATAAAAAACATACCGTTTGATGGGAATTTTTCGAGATATGGAATTTTCAAAATTTCAAAATTCGTTTTGAACCCCTTCCCCTTGACCTAGGGTTATGAAAAGTTTCGTGGATCATTGTGGGGCTGGTCCAAACCCAGAAACCAAATTTCGTAATTTTAACTCAACGCTAACTGGGCAAAGTGCCTCGGACGGCGGACGGCGGACGGCGGACGGCGTACGGCGGACGGCGTACGGCGTACGGCGGACGGACGGATTTTTTTTTATTCGATTTTCTGAATCTACGTATCTTGAAACGTAAACCAACAAATTTTGAGGGGGGGTTAAAATTTTTTTTTCTTTGGGCGATTCCAATGGTTCATTATCGAAGATAATAAACCAAAATCAAACATTTACCAATTATTTATGGCTAAAATTGATTGTATTCGGATCCGTTGCACTTTATGGATCTAAGTATTAAATTTAGGGCAAATTTGTTTTTTTGTTCGTTTTTGGCGCGGGTGTCGTCAGAAAACATGCGTATGTCGAAACATCCGTAGATTTTGTTGTTGTTGATGTTGATGTCAAAAATCCGCCGTAACGTGTTAAATTCGCGTAATAAAATCCGTCGGATTGATTACTTGATGCTCGAACGAACTCTGAAGGGCCGGAGGTTGATGTATCGAATTTATGGTCGGATTTGAGGTCTGCATGGGATCTCTGTTATTGGGCAGTTTGATCTCAGAAGGTTGAGGAGGGGGGAAGGGGGTTGTTTAGGGAGAGTTATTGGCGATGGGAGTTATGGGGCGGGGGGTTATTGGGGGGGTGTCTCCGAGTCGAGTTGGGTACGTAAAGGAGGATGAGAGTCGCGAAGACGGAGAGCGTATGTAGCGCGTTGTGGGCGGTGTCTGGTGTGCAGGGTTGAGGGGGGGGGGGGTAACTGTTGGTTAAAGGCTTTGTGGGAAAAGGGCGACGAGGGGGGAGTTGGAGTTCGTAGGGGTTACAAGGACGGAGGGGGTGAGGTCGGATACGACGTAATCCCCGGGGACAAGATATTACGGGTCCGACATAAATCACGAGCTTGGGAACAGGCCTCCTCCTCCTTACGCCCGCCCGATCTGGATTCCCCCTTCCACCACCTCCTCTTATGCTGATCTTTCCCAAACACCTTACACTCCCCCCCCCCCCCCTCACCCTTCCGACCTTACAAAGCTACGGCTGTGTAGATTCACCCCGTTACAAAACCCTTCTTCCACATTTCCACACTGGTTTCCACATAACTCTCCGCTTATCCCCCTCGAGCTCTAAGAGTTACGAGAATTTTCTCGGAAATTTCGCAACGAAACGCGCTAACGTGATTTTCTTTCGTGAAAATCGTTCGATACCAAAACCACAATTTTCGTCAAGACGGTGAAAAATTCAAAACTTCGAGCGTTACCTTTCTAAAACTTTACAGTCACGCATGGCTATTATAGCGACTTTTCGAAGAAACAACTGGTTTTATGTAAAATGTCTCCATTTTATTTATAACAAATTGTATCACCCCAGTTTATGGATTTTGCAACGCTCTTATTCATGGTTCATCTACTCTAATCTGATAACAGAACGTGATATTGCAATTCTGACTTCTCCGTCGTATTCAGCGTTGAAAGATCTATAGACTGAGGCGTTACTCGTCAAAAAATCGAGCTAAAAGTTATTATAAAATCAGTAAAATGGAGACATTTTACATAAAACCAGTTATTTCTTCGAAAATTCACTCTTATAGCCATGCTTATAGGATGTGGATCTTGTCGTTGAAGTTGAAAAGACCTGTAGAGGCAATATGCAAGAAAATATAGGCAAATGTATAAAATTATAAATTGTTTATTTATTAAAAGAAAATTGAATATTATTTATTTATATAGGTATTTATTTATTTATTCTAAGAATAAAGGAGAGGCTGTAGCCTTGTCTAACCGAATAAGAAGATGATCATTATAAGGGTGAATAATCGGGAATTTGATAATATCAAAGAATATACAATATTATATTGTATATAATATTGTACAATATTATATCCGTGGGACCCTGGATATATTATATCCAGGGTCCCACGGCAACTTCCCACATCGTCATTTCGGCAACTTTTCAGCAGAGGCAAAAAAACCAATGACAATGTTTACTGAGTAATTCAGTAAAATAAATCGTGACATTTAGTGTTACCTAACTTAGGTACCTAATTTATACTTAGTTCGCTTCGCTTCGAATGGTATCAACCTATGCATAACTCATTTTGGCAAACATTATTTTGGCATAACTCATTTTTGGCATAACTCATTTTGGCCAAAGACGCTTCGAATGGTATCAACCTATGCATTACTCATTTTGGCCTAAAATGACGATGTGGGAAGTTGCCGTGAGACCCTAGATATACTAATATATTATATTAGTTATATAACTCGGTTCCCTTTAGACCTAGCGACTTGGAACTTTCATGGATTTTTCTGTTATCCACACTAGGAAGATCCATACCAAATTTCAAGTTGTGGGCCCGTCAAAATGACCAAAATTAGCCTAAATTTCAGTGTTTCGTTTCTAAAAATTTCATAGTTTGAGATGAGGGCTTAAATCGTGCAAAAGGCACTGGGGCATGTTATAAAGAAGGTCTGTACAAAATTTCAAGTCGATTGATCAAATCGATTACCCAGGCGGTAAACTCATCACAATGGACATTATTAGCCTTAATAATGCTGTTTGTTTTTCTTTTTCTAAAATTTTTTGGGTTGAGATAATGGGTTAAATATTTTAAAAGGCTCTGTCTCAGACTGGAAAGAAGCTCTGTGCAAAATATCAAGTCAATCTGTGATGGTGGAGAGGCTGCAGCCTTGCCTGTTCGAATAAGGAGAAGAAGAAGAACATGGTAAGGGCGAAAAACAGGGTTTTTGGGGTTATATAACTCGGCTCCCCTAGGACCTAGCGACTTGAAACTTTCAGAGCATTCTAGAATCCGCACCTAGAAGATCCACACAAAATTTCAAGTTGATTGATCAAAAAAAGAGTCGAGGTAAGTATGGATAACTTACCTGAAAAACGCGTTCCATGTCGTCCGGTTTCTCAACTTGTTTTGCACTACCGCGTTTCTAGATTACCGTAACCCAGTTGCCACAGACACTCTTTCACGCATTTCTCTATTCTAATTAATCAATTAATGAATTGAATTAACTTTCAGGGCTTTCTATTATCTACACCAAAAAGATCTAAAACAAATTTCAAGTTAATCTGTCCAATAGGAGCTGAGATATGGATACATGGAAAACCTATTTCGTGTCCGGTAAACATACACTCGGGGCCGTTCGTTCTTCTCAACTTGTTTGCTTGGCCGGGAGGAACACTACCGCGTTGCTAGATAAACCGTTGTGAACATATTTGCTGAATGGTTTTGTTTCGTTAAGCTATGAAACTTTTTTGCTTCACTGATTCGAATTTGTTGCAATAACGGTTCATCATTGTATCACTGCAGGATTCTCCTATTCTGGTTGATTTGCGGCGGTTTCAGTGCAGTTGGTTCCATAATAATTATTACCGTACTGTTGCTTATGTCTCCGGAAAGACCGCGTGGTTCTCGTTGTAACTTTACTCTTCGAACGACGATTCATCGATTTTTCTGTATCATTCCGCAATTCTCAAATCGTTTAAAATACGAGTATCAGTTCCGAGTGAGTCGGAATCGGATTGATTCGTATTGCGGGGATACACGGAAACCGCCGCGAGGGCGGATCGGGGAAAAGCCAAGGGAACCCTAATGGACTTTTAATCTTGGACATGCTCCATTTGTTGTACGGCCAGCGGTCCGCGGTGCAGGAAGTCGGGCAACGCGAGGGGCACCAGGATTTATTAGTTCGGTCATTGAAAGCGGTTCACCCGAACCCTCCGCTCGAGTTATCAATTGTTCTCTGTTTGTTAATTCCAACTTCCACTTCTGGAAGACGAGAGAATTATATGGCGGCCGCTTCCTTCGAGCAATCAACTTGCAGATCCGACCAGACTAATATTTCGTGGCGGTTTTCTCCCAAAACCTCCTCCTCCGGGGCCCATCGAAGACATTCACCTTGAAAAGGCCTACGACGTTCATCGGTTTTTGACAGCTTCTTCGTATTTTGCATCGAAATAGGGTGTAAATCCGACGGTACCCAAATCGCTGAAACGGCCTGAACGACCGTTTCAATGAAACGGAATGTTAAATCGCGCCATAATCAATCAACAAATGAATTATTCGCTTTATTCGCTTAAGTTTTGCATCTGTTAATTTCGTCGCCAGTTCATCCCGTTTTGTCTGAATCTCCACACATCTTCACTCCCCGCTAAATACGTTGGATATGAACCGTTTTACCTCATCATTCAATGGGTTTCTAGCTCAGTACCACGTGAACTGCAAAGGATAACTGGGGTTCACAGAATCCCAAACGTCTGCACAGAATCAGAATGTACGCAAGATACCCGTCGTGCAGACTCTGCAGCGAAGAGGAGGAAACGCCACCTCATCTCCTATTAAATATTTGAATGCTTGAATTTGAATATTTGAATGCTTGAATTGAACAATCCCTTAGGGACTTCGATCATCAATCGAGTAGAGAACTTGGACTGGGTTCAGCATATATAGGCAGTCTTACAGGGCAACGCTCCGCACAATCATAGGATGGAGTAAAAACCCTTCAAACCACTCTCTAACCTCTTATAATTGCTTAAAAAAGAACCATGAAACTTCTTTTGAAGAAGCTCAAGGGTTACCTTTCTTCTCATTCTTTCGTGCCTTTCGGGTGCCGAATTCGGAGAGTCCATCTGAATAGTTACCCTAAAACTAACATACAAAACATACATTTAATGTATTAAACCCTGTTACTATTAAATTAATTAATCCCATACTTATGGCTGTGACGAAACTGCTGTTTCGTTTAATGCAGCAATCCAAAGCTCGTGTCTTTATGGAAGTGCCAAAATGCATAAGCTTCCCGCAGATAACAGACACACTAAGTTAAGTCCATCTAAACTTGCAGTGGTAGGCATTTAGTTTGTTCACTGACACAAACAAGTCTTGTTTCACTCAAATGTACTACCTATATTATAATAACATATTATGTTGTTTCCATATTGTCTGTTGTGGTACCTAATTAATTTGGTGTTTAATGTTTGTTACTGTAAATTTACTGTTAGATGTCAAACATTCTCTGTGCAAAATTTCAAGTCAATCGGTGAAGGTGGAGAGGCTACAGCCTTGCCTGTCCGAATAAGGAAAAGAAGAAGGTAAGGGCGAAAAACCGGGTTTTTGAAGTTATATAACTCGGCTCCCCTAGGACCTAGCGACTTGAAACTTTCAGAGCATTCTAGAATCCGCACCAAGAAGATCCACACAAAATTTCAAGTTGATTGATCAAAAAAAGAGTCGAGGTAAGTATGGATAACTTACCTGAAAAACGCGTTTCATGTCGTCCGGTTTCTCAACTTGTTTTGCTCTACCGCGTTTCTAGATTACCGTAACCCAGTTGCCACAGACACTCTTTCACGCATTTCTCTATTCTAATTAATCAATTAATGACTAATTTATTCATACTTGTTTTAACAAGTGAACTAATTAAGTACCTACACAGAAATGACACTCAATAGAAATTGTCGCACAAATCAGTCACAACTATATCAATAAACAATATTATAACAAATCTGACAAATCAGCTGAGACAGGTTGGCCAAACAGGTTAGACAACAGAACAACGGACCCAACAAGCCATCACGGTGAGCACTCTATCGGGGCGAGTATGAACTCCTACCTACCATGCAATGGCTGCAACAACTACCTATATATGGTATACCAGGCCAAATGATACTTGTACTCCGAGTTTTGCTTATTTAAAAGGCTTGCGTTTTCTACAGGTTGTACACATTCAGCATTACAAAGTTTTTGCAATAGCGTATTTCCATAGAAAACGCTTTTTTGGACCAAACTGCGAAGGCGTCATTAAATTTCGCGCAGCTGTGCGTTCGAACTGACCGCAAACTTCGACATTCGCCCAAGTCCCGGTGTCGAGAACCGCGAGGGCAGAAAATGCTAAATGTCCTCCGGGGGGGATGACGCTCGCTGAGGTCGTCCACCGCAACGAAACGGCCTCACGTTGATATCCGAGTATGAAAATTGAATGGGACTGTTGGAAACGTTGGAAAATCCCTCGAGCTCGTAAATCAAAGGGTCCTTTGGCCCCGTTGAGCTTCCGCCTTATTTCCGGGGCTCACTCACTGGGGGCGGTTCACTACTGTTTTTTTTTCTTTTTTCTTTTTTATAGGCCTTTGCAATTACTCCGCCCCTCGTCGCCCGTAGTTTTCTCAGGACGAGTTTTCATCTGTAGTTGGGAAGGTTTTTTCTCGTCTCCCCGCAGTCAACTCTGTCGTTATAAACTTGGACCTTCCATTCTGTTTTATTGCCCATATCTCGGAAAATTTTCGAACGGAACGGTACAGTTTTCTGTAATAGAGTTCAATTGTAATAGAGTTCAATTCAGAGTATTTATAAAGACCGCCAGGAGCTTTGTACGACTCGTTCACACGAGGGTTCAAAGGTACAAACGGTAACAAATCGTCTACATCAATACAGAAGATGATGATTGCCATGTCGAAATTATGATTGCCATGTCGAAATTAATGGCTGCAACAACTACCTACCAGGCCAAATAATACTTGTACTCCGAGTTTTGCTTATTTAAAAGGCTTGCTTTTCTATTCTATTTTGTTATTATGCATGTTTTGCAATAAACATTTCTTCTTCTTCTTCTTCTTCAGAAGATGATGAATGAATGAATACTTTATTCCTTATAGTAGGTATATAAATAAATGATTCATAGTACACAACCACTTCAATTGAAACCATGCCCCTGATAGATCCGTGATCTGTGCGGGGGGGGGGGGGGGGAGCTGCACTTCTGATCACCTCAACTGCACTTGACACAATATTATTAAACTAAAGAAACTTCATTTGTGAACTAAAACTACTTGGTGAAAGAACAAGAAAAATATGAATAGATATAAAGTAAACACAGAACTTGTAAATACTGGTTACTATAGCATCACATTCAGATGAACTGGCAACAATGAGGTATGAAAATAAGGGCTTTTTGTATGCCGATCTACTAATGTTATGTTATGAGCCTTCTTTAGGCGGTATTTTTAGGTGGTAGACCACACTATACCACTCATACTTTGCATCTCTATGGGGGGACGTGCAACTTAAATGGCTTAGTGGTACCAGTATGACTACCTGAGTGGTGAACCTCATTTTGCTGGCCTCCCATTTTTGGAATAATTCTGGATAGGTACTAAAAGACTCGACCTTTGCACTGTGAATTCCAGTTTTTAGGATAATCCTGGATACTGAAAGCCACCTCCTCCCACGATCTCTGGGTCCAGTTTCGGGATAATTTTAGGAAATAATAACATCCACCTCTAAGAAGACCGCCAGGAGCTTTGTACGACTCGTTCACACGAGGGTTCAAAGGTACAAACGGTAACAAATCGTCTACATCAATACAGAAGATGATGATTGCCATGTCGAAATTATGATTGCCATGTCGAAATTAATGGCTGCAACAACTACCTACCAGGCCAAATAATACTTGTACTCCGAGTTTTGCTTATTTAAAAGGCTTGCTTTTCTATTCTATTTTGTTATTATGCATGTTTTGCAATAAACATTTCTTCTTCTTCTTCTTCTTCAGAAGATGATGAATGAATGAATACTTTATTCCTTATAGTAGGTATATAAATAAATGATTCATAGTACACAACCACTTCAATTGAAACCATGCCCCTGATAGATCCGTGATCTGTGCGGGGGGGGGGGGGGGGGGAGCTGCACTTCTGATCACCTCAACTGCACTTCTGATCACCTCAACTGCACTTGACACAATATTATTAAACTAAAGAAACTTCATTTGTGAACTAAAACTACTTGGTGAAAGAACAAGAAAAATATGAATAGATATAAAGTAAACACAGAACTTGTAAATACTGGTTACTATAGCATCACATTCAGATGAACTGGCAACAATGAGGTATGAAAATAAGGGCTTTTTGTATGCCGATCTACTAATGTTATGTTATGAGCCTTCTTTAGGCGGTATTTTTAGGTGGTAGACCACACTATACCACTCATACTTTGCATCTCTATGGGGGGACGTGCAACTTAAATGGCTTAGTGGTACCAGTATGACTACCTGAGTGGTGAACCTCATTTTGCTGGCCTCCCATTTTTGGAATAATTCTGGATAGGTACTAAAAGACTCGACCTTTGCACTGTGAATTCCAGTTTTTAGGATAATCCTGGATACTGAAAGCCACCTCCTCCCACGATCTCTGGGTCCAGTTTCGGGATAATTTTAGGAAATAATAACATCCACCTCTAAGAAGACCGCCAGGAGCTTTGTACGACTCGTTCACACGAGGGTTCAAAGGTACAAACGGTAACAAATCGTCTACATCAATACAGAAGATGATGATTGCCATGTCGAAATTATGATTGCCATGTCGAAATTAATGGCTGCAACAACTACCTACCAGGCCAAATAATACTTGTACTCCGAGTTTTGCTTATTTAAAAGGCTTGCTTTTCTATTCTATTTTGTTATTATGCATGTTTTGCAATAAACATTTCTTCTTCTTCTTCTTCTTCAGAAGATGATGAATGAATGAATACTTTATTCCTTATAGTAGGTATATAAATAAATGATTCATAGTGCACAACCACTTCAATTGGAACCATGCCCCTGATAGATCCGTGATCTGTGCGGGGGAGGGGGGGGGGGGGGGAGCTGCACTTCTGATCACCTCAACTGCACTTCTGATCACCTCAACTGCACTTGACACAATATTATTAAACTAAAGAAACTTCATTTGTGAACTAAAACTACTTGGTGAAAGAACAAGAAAAATATGAATAGATATAAAGTAAACACAGAACTTGTAAATACTGGTTACTATAGCATCACACTCAGATGAACTGGCAACAATGAGGTATGAAAATAAGGGCTTTTTGTATGCCGATCTACTAATGTTATGTGTATGAGCCTTCTTTAGGCGGTATTTTTAGGTGGTAGACCACACTATACCACTCATACTTTGCATCTCTATGGGGGGACGTGCAACTTAAATGGCTTAGTGGTACCAGTATGACTACCTGAGTGGTGAACCTCATTTCGGTGGCCTCCCATTTTTGGAATAATTCTGGATAGGTACTAAAAGCCTCGACCTTTGCACTGTGAATTCCAGTTTTTAGGATAATCCTGGATACTAAAAGCCACCTCCTCCCACGATCTCTGGGTCCAGTTTTGGGGTAATCTTAGGTAATAAAAACATCCACCTCTGCAGCATGACTTTTCATTTTCAGGATAATCGTGGGTACCAACAAAATACCATTCTGCTCCGTGACACCCATTTTCGAGAAAATACTGGATACTATAAGCAACGCCTCTGGACTGTGATTCCCAATTTAGGGGTTATCCTGGATACTAACAGATGACATCTCTGCGCTGTGTATCCAATTTTTGACATATTCATGGACAGTAATCTTATGAATACTAAAAAAGACTGTTTGTCCGTTGACACGAAAAGTGCCTCAGAACATAATACTCGGCAACAAAACACTACAGCCGATTTAAACGGTTTTGTATTATCGTCGACGTATCCCCAGAATGATTTAAATGAAAATAAATTATAAATCATTCATCAATAATATATTACTTTATCCACAGCTGATTTAAATGAAATACTACTAGGTCAAACCGGAATTACTGAAGAGCCCATGAGCTGCTTACTGATTATGAGCATCTAGTCCCCTCCTCGAACGAACTTACAATATGTTGGCTCACTCCTCCAATAATTTCGTGCAGTTTTGGAATTCACGAGAATATTGTATGCAGAATAGTGATCTAGACGGAAGGGTGATCTGTACGGAAGATAATTAATATACCGTTGTCTAAAAATTTTAAATGAATTTTCATACTACTCGTAATATCTTGAAGGGGGTTTAAAATTGTATTTTTCTTGGTCGATACCAATGTTTCATCATCGAAGATAATAAACGAAAATGGGAGGGAAAATGGCTCCTGGCTTCAGACATCGTTGGGATCTCCTGGATCCTCCACTCTCCCATTTCCATTGTCCCGCGTCCAATTTCCTCTCTGCTATATAACGCGGTTTTAAACAATATGCTCTTATTTTCCTGTTGGAACGGGTGGTAGATGGTTTTCCTACCTCTCTCTCCACCCTGTCCATTCTCCTACTTTTTTTCATCCCACGGACTCATATCATCATGAAGGTGGTCAGCTCCACAGGGATGAAATGAAACGCCTGGAAAGGGAGAATAATGGGAAGATGCAAAGCAGTACGAGAAAAATACTAATGGAGAAGGGCAGGGGAGTTGGCAATGCCCCTCACCAGTTGACGGCGGGGAAGGGGTTTTTTTTCGCGTGGAAAACTGTTTGCTATGGCGGAGCCCCCATCAATCTAATGAGGCCTTTCCTTTTGCCTTCTTTATACGGTCAGGTTTTTTTTCCCCTCAGCCATTTGGGGGCCTCAAAGGTCTCTACAAGAAGAAAAAAAGATTGGAAATAGAAGTACATGAGGGTCATTTCCTCTTTGTTTGGATTCCTATTGAGATGCGCCTAATGGCTTGTTTCGTGGATTCCAACTCGGAATGAGGAAAAGGTAACGCTGTGTGTATGGAGGAACTTATAAACTAATAAAGCCACGAACGGATTATGGTTTGGAAAGTCATTTACCGAAATTACGTAAATCCTTCATGTGATAGAGTTAGAATCCAAACCACAGCGTAGAGTAGAATTGGAAAAACCGTTTGGTAGATCTGAAGAACACTCTCGCTCCAACACCTATAAAATACCTCCCAGGCATTTTAATATAAAATCGTACCAGATTGAGATTGTTGGGCCTCAAAGAGTCGCTCAAAATCTCAAATTGTATTTCCAGTTCTGCTACAGGCTTTCTCAGTTCACAGATGAGCCTAGGATCGAGTTGAGCCTCACATAGGCCCACCAAGAACCAAGCTCCAGAAACCCAACCTCACATAACTCGAAACCGTTGAGGCCAGCTGTCAGGAAATCCAAGATCGGCCATCACAACATAATGTGAATAATCAATCACAGCTAAGAACAATACAAGCAGGTGAATAACCAGACACAAATGCCGTTCTACGACCTTGGAAGAAAGTTCCATTATGGTATTGCTCATCATCCCATACTCTCAGTGGGTCTGGAAAGTTTCTTGCAATCATGTGATGGCCATCATGGTGGGTGATGCCTAATTACATACGGTCAGCCTGTAAACATACATCATTTCGGTTGGGGCAATAACTTAAAAAATGAGAACACTGCTGGGATGTATAAAGTTTAAGCAATGATCCTCCTAGTTAGTTCTTCTCAATATCCTCTGTTCGAAAATGCCATCCAGGGATAGCAAGCTATGGGATAGACTCTGTATGAAATAAACTACACTTTCGAGACCAGAGGCAAATCATACATGAATGTTTCATACTAAATTGTACAGACCACCCGAACAGTATCGTTCAGTCCATCCAAAAACCTGGACTTCATAACTGTCTAATTCTGTCAAAGCAGAAGAATGCAATAACTCCTAATTTTTTTCTGATAACCGATGTTTCCAGCCCGAAAATTGAATACCATCACCTCCAGTAACTGACAATTTCATATTATGAAGAGCATCTACGAGTAGATTAGGGGAAAGGCTTGGAGCTACGTCTCCAATAAACCTCCATAGTAGGCTTGAAAAAGCTGTAGCAAGTTCAAAAAGATATCTTCCATCCCTAGAGATGCTTGGAGACCCTTATTAAATAAATTTTGTTCTGTGGACATCCATATTAAACACTCAAAAACTCTGCTGAGCATAAATGAAGGCATATGCTACAGAATGTCAGTTTACTCAAGTAGGGCATCATTTTTGTCTTTGGAACCCAGCTGTTTATTGGAACGTGAGAATTGTGTCTATGTTGACCAAACTAGCTTCACAGAGTTTTAGTAATGAACATGATTACTGAACTCACGTAACATTAAATCATCAGAACCACAATTGATCGACCTAAGACTATTCAATTGGGTATAATGAAACTGGACTACTCTGTGACTCCATACTGCGTTATTAGAGAAAGACAGTTTGTACCTCTGAAAAGACCTTCACTACAATATAATAGACAAGTTAGGCGGAGTCACTTTTGGGAGAATGGAAAATAGCTCAGGTCTCACTCTTCAAGCCTCACAACCTGTCAAACAAACCTTGACAACCAGCGACGTCGTAAACCTTTCCTGGGGAAAAGCAGGTCTTGAGCCGTGAAAAAAGGTTCTTGGAGTTGAAAATAAATAAGACGTTGGGAGCAAAGAGGGAGACCCTCTAAGCCGTGAAAGTGACGGAAACGTATTTTCTGTTTCCGTTTTCAAACCCCCAAGTGATCAGTCAAGGGAGCCTGTGGTTCAACACCTGTGAGACAACCAGACATTCCCAAGTCAGAGGTGGAGAAAAGGGCACTAGAGGCTTTTCCCCTTTTTAAGAGAGAACTTCATTTTTGAATCGGTTAGCGACGCCTACGCGGAAGAAATGGTCGGGTTTGTTCTCCAGTAAGGAATTGCACAATTTGTACAATCCTTATGTAGATCACACGTACCAGGCTGACTAAGAGGCGGTTCTACTATAAGCCTACATACCATTTTATGCCCATGAAGCAAAATAAAAATGTTAAAGTAAAAATGAATAAAATAGAATTGACTCGCAAAACTCTTGAATTCTTGGAACTCTTCAAATTATCTAACCCTGAACGACCAAGTCCTAAAGCCAGTACGGACTTACGGACCAGGTGTGGGGCTGCACAACACTGTGCTCAGGAGCATAATTAATGCTCCCTGGTACATTAGGAATGGGAGACTGCACCACGCCCATCATGAGCGACAAAGAGGTCATGTCAACACATAAGCTTGATGTTAACGACCTGCTGAGAAGATTGAGGACAAGGAAACCATACGAACCAGCATAGGTAATTTGAATCATAGAAATATACCTCAGTAGGTAGCAACATTGCGACAAAAATTGCTGTATCTGTTTCTGTTTCGTATATACTTGGATCATTCTCCGAAAAAATGGCCAAAACCAAGTCCATCCCAAGTTAGGCCTACTGTGTACAACTTCTGAGATATGTAGCCTGGACATGAGATACTCGGATTCTTTTATCCGCACAATACAAAACGAGGAATGTTATGCTCTACGTCATCTCCCAAGAAGAAATTTCCGGAATGGCAGCCGTGATCCCTAAATCGACTCTTTTGTTCAAAGGAACAGAGAAGGTGCATCAGCACAATTGTGTACAATTTACCAACGGTTGTCCTATCTCAAGGTTTTGAAGACGTACAGGCCAAGTTGTTTGGATTGTATGGACTGCCATCAATTCAAAATTGGTGAGCTCTAAACAGCAGGAATGCCGATTTACGAATCATTGACGTGGAAGTTAAGGAGACAAAAATATAGTTACTTACATGTAGAATAAGATTTTAAATTACAATCCTGTAGTTTGCAGTGTTACCTATTCATTTGATCTTGTCATGATGCCAAGCAACACCTATTGTAGTTTATCTTTGAGCCAAAAGGCTGCTGCAACATTTCCAGTTAATTGCTGTTTTTATTTGCAAATAATACTCGTAAAAACTGAAGGTGGTAACTTGATGTTGTCTCGAAATTGTTGCTTTTACACAGCAAAAGAATGATTAATAATTATGACGCTCTGTACTCTGTATTAAAGCTTGTAACTTCCTGGTTCTATGTGTAGAGATCCAGCACTTCTTCAAGTTTTTATTGGCAGAAAGGGATCAATACGGCTGAGAAAATAAAGTCATAAAAGTACAACATAAATTGGCATTTAATGAATATTCTTTGTTATGTTGGACAGTGGCAATTTACATGTTACGTAAATTGTGGCTCCTTGAGAGATCTGAGACGTTTTTCAACCACCGAATACTTGTCTGTTCAGGAGGAAGAATTCGGGAAAAATACAGCCGCCCTCGACAAGCCGCATTCGAGGGTGTGCAGGGGGCTTTACTTGAAGAGCCAGAGAATTCATTTCAGTAACTCGTTTTTACAACTCACGCCACGCAGACGGTTCTCCATAGCAATTTCTTCTTTTCTCCCACTCATGGTGGAGGGGGTATGGAGATAACACGTTTTTTTATTTTTATTCCGTCTTTCATACACCTTGGGTGTGTTACAAACACAATGGGACGGTCTTGGCTTTTGTGAAAAAGGGAAGTCGAGAATAATGTTTGAGAAAGTGGATATTTCCGCGATTAAACCTGGTTGTCTTCCTTTGGGCGTCTGCAATACTTAGGGTTGCGAAGAGAAGATACTAATCGAGGTTGGAAAAATGAAACCCACAAACCGACAGCCCCGCAGCAAAAGCCTGTAAGAACAATTTTCTCCCGAAAATAAGGTTTTCAGCTTCACTGCTCCTCAATGGATGTTTTTAGGAACCTGTAGGTTGGTTACTGTTACTGTTGAAAAACAGTTTTTATCGCTTCGCCAACATTTTATGTTTTTTAAACATACCCCAAGATTCCTTACTACCCAGCGTAACATGATCTAATAGCACAGCAAACACTTTTTCTGATTCGACACCTTCGCAACCCACACCCAACAGAGAGACCAGTTGATGGACTGCACCCTCTAATCACGTCACACGCCAATTAGAGGACTCCTCTACTATTGATATCCCAACTGAAATGTTCACAACAGAACAATAAAGTTATTTACTTACTGAAAAAAAAACAGGCTTTTGCAGCGGGGTTGTCGAAATATTGTAGTTTGGTAGCAACATCATAGTAGTAATATTATTAAATTTGAATAATTTTAAAGAGGACTGTTGCAAAAGCGTAAAATGAGGTTGGGGAAAAGTGGTTGCTAAATTAGTCCAGTTTGGCGTTGACGACTCGAACATCACAATAGTGAAGCCTTGGGTTAGTTAAACAAGATTGATGTCTCCCGGTTACAAACAACGAAATCCTCGCACCTCAGAAATGATACAGAATATAGAATATGTCGACTAGATCCTACAAAAGACCTCAGAATTCTGTTCTTCGATTAGAACTTGTGTCTTCAGATTCTACATTGTTGATACAAGTCAGAGAATCCACGAATCTAATTTCCATCAACGAATACTGAAACTAAAAAACTTTTAAAAAACTCACCAGCGCAACCACGAAATAGTACTCTTCTACATTTGATTCCAGGGAGTTCTTGAATACTCATCATTCGATCCTTTAATATAATTTTCCTTTGCTCAGCGAGACCTACTGCTTCAGCGATTTCCGGAAGTAACGACAAAAACTACCCTCAACCTGCTT
Source organism: Stenodema calcarata (assembly GCA_963920205.1). Lineage (NCBI taxonomy): Eukaryota > Metazoa > Arthropoda > Insecta > Hemiptera > Miridae > Stenodema > Stenodema calcarata. The sequence continues at coordinate 15,634,775 of OY986061.1, read as the reverse complement.
ATGTATTGAACTTAAAGTTGGAGTTTTTGTGGCGAATAAGTGGTTTGTGTGTTCTGTTCCCTCTCCGAGGAAATTAATACCACTGTACATCTTCGCTAGGAGACGGAAAACCGTGTACAGTACATCTGCCTTGTTCTGACGAACATTAGGACCCACATGGGTCAAAAATGATGCGGAGCTGTGATATAATGTCAATAAATGGTATTACGTAGCTCAAAAAAATTGGTAGAGGGACGAATTCGAGTTTTTCATTACTTGGTACAACTGCGAAGTGGAAATGATTTCCGTACGTGTATGTATACTTCATCAATCAGGATATTGGAGGGCGAAAAATTGGTGGGTTTCGATATTCAAAAAATAATTAAAAATTGAAGTCAACAGTAGTATTACTGTGGCCCCTCTGACATGATTGGAAACCGTCCTACATGATTGGAACCCTTCCTTCGTGGCTTTTTACTCTTTTAGCTCGCAATCCGACGGTTAAAGGAAGATTTGTGTAACTCGAGTATTTCAAGACGAGGGAGAAAACAAGCAAGGAGAGGCTTTTTTTAACCCTTTAAAACGAATTCGAGGCCTCGGAAAGAAACGACGGCAATGGATCACGTGACCGCGTTATTGGACCAACCGGTGAACCCCTCCCACCATTCTGGAGCGGCTTATTGCCGTCTCTTCTTCTACTGACTTTTTTTTTCTCCTGGTATTACCCCCGCTCCTTCTACCCTACATAGTCCCACAACACCCCTCGACTGTAATCTGATGTAGACATTACCATACAAGACTAACCATGCACATACGTTTTCTTCCTTTTCAACAGAGCAAAAGCCTCCGTCGTGGTTTTCTACGTTTTCTCTCTTTTTTTTCGTCTGCGCCGCCTCCGAGTCAGCTTTGTGTTTCTCGACGATTATTCCCTACTGAATATCATACTCGCAGGTTCTTCGCTAATCTGATAGAATAAAGCGGTTAGCGAGGGCGATACGAATGAATTCCTAATATCTCCCAGCTTACGAGCAAAACGTTGGTCCTAAGCCTGAAGCAACAAGATCCTTTAGAAGCCGCCAAAGGCTTTTGCGTGTTCCCGATTTGCCACTCAATACGCTCACTTCTAATCGGAGAACTAAACTTTCCCCCAATTTTCGACGACCTTAAACACAAATAGTCATCTGGTCCAGAGTAATCCACGTATTACTAGGCTCGACGCGATCTTCGAAAGACAATCTTTTGTTCCTAACTAGATTCTCTAATATGCAGTCAAAGATTTAAGAATAATATCTAGACTTTAAGAATAATTTTCAATAAAAACTAAATGAAGCACCACTGGTAGGAATGGAAATTGGTATGGCATTCAGTGAGTAGGTGAGAGGTTGTCCTCGAACGAATTTCGTCCAAAATCGAGCAATACCCCATGAAAAGCATGAAATTCGAGAATATAGGGCTTGTGTGAAATGTTGGGGATTTCTTAGGTGGATTGGGACTGCAAAAACACGCTTTCTGTATAAACCTGCAATTTTTTACGGCAATTTGAGTGGAGAGTTCCATTTTAGGTGGAACTTCAGGTTGAATCAGGCACAGAAATTGGTTGTATATTCATGAGATCGGTACGTATTCATTAGCTTGGATGTACATAAATGGGAAATGTGGATGGAACGGTTTTCGATTACGGAAATACCAAAGCAAACGAAAAATATCCAATTGTACGTTGTTGACTCGTTAACCTAACGATCAGGAGCTAGACAATTGAGGATTATGCCATTGTTCAGATTTAATAGCCCGGACGTTGACACTGGCCGATTGCTAGTATTCACGGGGTTAATTTCGAGCTGGATCTATCGAGATGATTCAAGGGCGATGGAGGAAGGTGGACGTCTGATAACGAGGTGATCAGAGCGTTGTTACCCCATGGTTTCCGTCTCTGATTGTCATCTAGGATTAATGCTAATCGTGGTATATAAGCTAATTACGGGTACCGAGCAGGACCGAGGGTAAGTGGGGATTTGACCCATTTCCATTCAAATTGAGAAAAGTGACTTGAGAGGCAACGTGAATATTTTGATCAACTCGGAAACATTTGAACTTGATGATGGGGGCACTTAACATGCGAGGTGCTTCCGTGGACCTTGCAACCACACCATATAGAGCAAAAAATATGTGAATTCTTCGCATATTTACAAATATGGTACCTAATAATCTACGGCGATGGGGGTCAGAACCAGCAAAAATACCAGATAAGGCAGAAAATACCACCTACAAGACCATTGTAGTGGTCAAGATGAGACACGCAGTTATTACAACAAACAATACGGGGTGTATCTACGAGTACTTACCAATGAGTTGGAAAGAAAAAGAGGGGTGGTTAAGGATTAGGGATGGGAAAAAGTGTAGGATAGGAATACGAGATACCAGATACCAACAACCAGATACCAAAACAACACTATAGTACAACACTATGCTGTCCTCCTGGAAGGATGCCGATACACTTGCCGTCGAACCGTCAAATTAAACAAACCAAACAACCAACAACCACTATGTATTTTGAACACTACAATATGAGAGATAGTGGGACGAGCACTGGACCCCATCTCACACTGTCTGTGATCAGTCTTGGATATCACTCACGTAGAAGTGAAAAGACTCGAGGGTTAGGTCCGTAAGACAAAATGGATGGCTGGAGGTGTTGCGAGATTATTTATTCAAGTCTAGCACACTCCACTCAAAAGCGGACACCCTTGCCAATTTTCCACCGAGGATAATAATAAGGCCTTCAACCGTGTTTTGCATGTTTTCACCAGACCCCGGAAAATGGAAAACCGGCGTCATCGTTCCGTCAATGGGCCACGCCGGGAAACTGACGTCGTGAAAAACAGGTTTCCCTTTATTATCATAATAGGGCCATCAACACTCCGAAAATCCTTCAAATTACTCGACTGCCAAGATGGAATGGAATATACCCGTGATAACGTTATAGCTCCTATAGGAGCGAAGCGCTAAATAATACATCATCATATTATGATGATGTATTTTGCAGACAAAAACGATTGAACGAAAAGGATTATATAGGTACATTACGAATGGCATATAAAAGGTCTGTTACTGAGGAAATTTTCGCCCATCGAGACAGACTGTTTCAAGACGAGTATGTAAATAATATAAAGTTACGATTACGATTAACTTGATCAGAGAAACTTCTATTACCGATTGCTAGGGTCAGATCGCTAGAAGGCCGTTACCAACTCGCATCAAGACCGCTCAGTCGTGCTGGTTTTGCCTATCCGAATTAGATGCGGTTCCATAATGTGTTTCAATTAGGGATGGGTTTCGGTTTTCGGTTGTCGGTTTTACCGGTTTTTGGGAAAAAACCGAAACCGAGAACCGATCGTCCAAAGTCGGTTTTTTCGGTTTTCGGTTTTTTGTCCGATCGACATTATTAAATTTATCTTTATTGATCGTCTACGTTGTAAATCAAAGCACACAATTAGTTATAACTAACGGTTTCAGATGTTATTCCTTTCTGCTTTTAACATTTACAGTTCAATTTATGAGATTCACAGGTTTTAGTAATAATTTTTGTTTTTATAAATACTCGGCATCAGCATCGAGTGTTGCATTACGATTACAACACAATGAAAGAAGAGGATCAAATCAACTACTAAACCACCGCCACTAACATCGACAAAGAATGCTGAATAAGAAATACAAACAAATAAAAATGAGTATTAATTACCCCTGTCCTATGTTTTTAGTATTTCTGCACATGTATGTATTATTTATTATACAGCAGTTGTATTTCTTTCTTGTTAAAATAGTTATTTTAGTTGAAAGAAAAAAGAAGGTTTCGTCTGCATCTTACAGGTTAGGCAGTCGCAATCGTGATTGGAACATCATTGAAAATGGTAGGAGAGAAATACTGCCAATATAATAAATGAAATATATATCAAATTATTTTTACAAAGATTTGAACTCGTGACTACGTTTTCAAATTGTTGATATATTTGAATTAATTTAATCTTTCTATTTTTTCTGAACGCGTATTAAATGGTGATGCACGCCTGGATACACGATTTTGTCTTTGTTGCTTACTCTATGGATGAACGAAATGAACCAAATTCGGAACCCTGAAAACGGACTATGTCGTCCTTCTTCCATGGTCGTCCTTGTTACGTTCTCGTATCGTACCGTACGAGTTGTTCGGTGTAGTTTCCTTGAGTTGAACACTTATATTGATTTTTTAAATACTCAATTTAGTAATAAGTGAACTAATTAGTAATAAGTGCTCTGTTACCGAGTAAATAATTAGAGTTGCTTTGGCCCAAAAACCGGTTCTAAGCGTAACTGTAAAAAAACCCGAAAAAACCGGGAACCGATTTTTTAAAAAAACCGAACCGAAACCGGACCGGTAAAAAGTGCAACCGACCCATCCCTAGTTTTAATTACTGAAACACGGTGTTGAATTTCATCTTTCTTAAGTACCGAACCTAAGTACCGGAGAACCTAAGTACCGGAGAACCTAAGTACCGAACATAGGTCATAGGTCCGTATTTTGGATAGGTACGCCATTCAATAATACGATTAGGCGTTGAATATATTATTATTATTTTATTTCAGTAATGAGAAAACCGTCGATTTGGATACTAACAAAGGGATTCGTTATCTCAGTAGACTTGGGAGCGAGAAGACATTCCGAATGTAACTCTTAGCGGGTAGAAAAAGCGGAAAATGATCTTCCGGGGTCTACCCAACCATTAGCGCCGACCTCGCTCTCTTTCAATGGGACTAATGGCGAGCAAAAGGAAATAGGTCAGGGAACCCTTGTGTTCTAAATAGTCAAAACATTATAGTCGGTGGTGAATAGGTTACCTCAGCTCAGGATGAATAGGTGAGATAGGCTCACAACAATAGGGAAGACGACGAGAATGGGTAACTGAGGTCTCCTTCACCCTCAGAACCACAAAGCACCTTTTGCAAGGTTGGAAAGCCAAAAACCCTTCCTCGAGCTTTCTTTTCTCCTGTGTCCTAGCTCGTTCTTCATGATTTCCTTCGTCTTCCGCCGTGGAATAAGGTGCCCTTCTTTTCGCTCTTTTTGAAAATCTTGAGATTTGCTGATTTGAAGATCGCAACCAATCTTGAGAGCGTTTCATCGTATGCCACAATTTCAGAATAACTTGCTACAGGAAAACTGCGGAATTGCATACCATTCAAGTTTAAAGCAATCTCATCAATCATAGAAGCGAGGTATAGAAATTGTGCATTTTATGGGGTAGGTAGTGAGTAATAGAGGCCTACATAAATTCAGTATTTTAGAAACTAACGCCGGTTGTCTGAGAAAACCATTAACAAAATCTCAGTTGTAGGGGAAGGGACATTCTGGTTAGGTATGCGGAAGTTCAAGATAAATTCAGAGCTCTTGTACGTCAACCTACAGATTTTTTTGAGATCAATATTGAGGAAGTTGAGTGAACACAGCAACGGAGTAGTTGTATGTGAAAACCAGTGGTATCCATTTCGGTCAACAAAAAGAAAAATAAGAGTAGTTGAAAAATTTACGTTTTCCAGTCAAATGTGAGGAAACTGTAACAGTTTCCTAATATTTGAGAAAAACCGATCTAACAGTTAGATCGGTTTTGGTGATTAAACCATCGTCAGTAACAAAACAATACTAGTTTTCAACAGTATTGTTTAAGCGAATTATCGAAAAAAATGAAGCTATTGTACTCGGTCTATCTCAGGCAACTTTTAGGGAGTTCTAAGGGGGAAAAATTACCCATAAATTCCAAAAAATGAAACTGTCTCGCAAGTGGCACCTCATTTTAAAGGTTTCATAATGCTGAACACGATGGTGAAGTCAGATTTGCGATATCTGCTGACATGGATATGTCTTATGGCTGGGGGTCCACAATTTGCGCGATACTCAGCTACAGCTAATTTGTATGAAATTTACGCTATGAAGCTGTAATTTGGTATGTACTCGTAGCCTCCTTAGGACTAACACTTTAAGTAGATATCCATGATCAGATGTTTTTACAAGTAAGAGAGAAATGTTGGCCTTTCTTTTTCGTTCTCGAACAAGAGCTGTATAAACTCTATAAACTGAGGTGTTACTCGGCAAATGACGAAGACAAAATGTGTTATAAAACCAATAAAATGGAGACATTTTACATAAAACCATTTATTTCTTCGAAAATTCGCTCTTATAGCCATGCTGCATATGCGTTCAACATTTTGGGGTCGTTTTCGGGCCAGTTAATCATCGCAAAATCATGTTCCGTGCCAAAATTTTGGACTCCTGGAATGTAAGTGACTCGTGTGGAACAATGTAAACGTTGAATAAGCTGTCATATAATTGCAGCAATTTTGAAGTTCCTCCATCTATTAAAATGATAGATAATCAAGTTTTGTCAACTCGATATCTTCCTAGAATCCAATTGGTCATCATTTGGGGCTTCCGACTTACGTCATCATAACAAGCCATCGATTTGACATCAATGACGGAACAATCACACTGATTCATTCCGTAGGTCTCGGTCATCAGGCGGGGTTCCTGCTAATATGCAAACTATCGGACATATTTGCATAGCTTGTCACGCCACCTTCTCTCATCGAGCGTGCAGTGCACATCTCGCTCCCATTTGACTTGCAACCCTCCGATGATTAGCGATGCCCGGTACCTAATGCCCGACGGAGCAGTTTGCGATGAGGCGGTAGATGTAGGTCAGATGAGGCTTATAACATATTTAAATACATATTCCAAACGTTTAGAGTTGAATCGCGAAATATGATGAAGAGAGATTATTCATTAATGCGATCGATGGTATAAATCACCTTCCACGTATGTGGGACCAATTCTCAAGGTCTAGGGGACTCTCCAGGGTATCCACACATGTAACGTGAAAGTTACTAGACAAATCTATTAATTTATTTGATTTATGGATAGCGACTTTTATGGATTGACGAAGACTCAAGCTGAAATACTCCTTATATCCACTTGAGTTTTCGAGTTTACAAATCTGCACCACAGTGAGACATTATCATGTTACCACAAGCTTTATCTTGACAACAGGTAATACATCGTACTCTTCTTAATCTTGATTGAGGACTTGAAACGAACAATTTACGGAATCACTGGGATCCTCGGGAAGTAAGGTTACCACTTACGATACTAGTACAACGACGAACGAGGATGAGTGACGACATTGGGGAAATGTAACTCCACGATGAGGGCAATGGAGGGAGAAATTAGCAGCGTGAGATCATGTCTTTGAATTTTCACAAAGATCAAGAGCTTTCCAAAAAGTGGTGTACGATTTTTGTAGGGCGGAAATTCTGACGATAATGGGGGAAAATTGGTCAACGTTAGGCTCGACGACACGCTGCTAAGGTCAAACGCCTCATTTCTAGGATGGAAATGCCCCAAAACCTATTTATTTTCGCGCTAGTGTTAAGGTAAACCGCCTCAACTCACCAAAATATTGAAATTTAACTGGAAATTTTAAAATCACCTTAACTGCAATCAATCGATTATAAATCGATTAATTTGCGAGTTTTTAGTTTATTATCTTCGATAATGAACCATTGGAATCGCCCAAAGAAAAACTTTTTTTAACCCCCCCTCAAAATTTGTTGGTTTACGTTTCAAGATACGTAGATTCAGAAAATCGAATTAAAAAAAATCCGTCCGTCCGCCGTACGCCGTCCGCCGTACGCCGTCCGCCGTCCGCGCCACTTTGCCCAGTTAGCGTTGAGTTAAAATTACGAAATTTTTTTTATGGGTTTCGACCAACCCCACAATGGTCCTCGAAACTTTTCATAACCCTAGGTCAAGGGGAAGGGGTTCAAAACGAATTTTGAAAATTTGAAAATCTCATATCTCGAAAAATCCATATGGAACGGTATGTTTTTTATTTCATATTTAGATAGAGTTTGTTCCGTAGAATTTTTTAAGACCATCCGCAGCTTTGTACGACCAGCCGTTCGTTCACAATGACGGCTCAAAGATTGTGCCTCACTACACGATCGTGACTCAAACTGTTGAAATACAGGTCCATTTTCATACTAACAAGCTCTTTGGAACATCATATGGCTTAAGTGATGTCGAGTTTGTTGTCGAGTTTGTTGTAATTTCGAATGTTTGTTGGTAGGTACTTCTTTTATAGAAAAATTATTACCGACGTAGTATTAAAAACCCCAGAATTATATCGTATTAATTAATCATAATTAATAATGATTATTATTGATAATAAATACGAATTATTAATACCTAACAATAAATTATAATAATTTTCACTAGGTACTTGATGAAATTGTTAATAATTAGTGATAATTGATAATAATAATTAATCTAACATTTATGATCTAGACATTTAGACCTAGTGATCTAGACAGAAGGGTGATCTGTACAAAGAAGATAATGAACCGTTGTTTCGTTTTCACGAAATATTTGAGTCGACGATTGCTCTTCTTGAAGGTCCATTCGAACTCAAACAAACACCTCGAGTCGATATGAAGTCAACTTTTTTTTGTTTTCACGAAGTGTTTGAGTCGACAATTGCTCATCTTGAAGGTCCATTCGAACTCAAACAAACACCTCGAGTCGATATGAAGTCAACTTTTTTTCGTTTTCACGAAGTATTTGAGTCGACAATTGCTCTTCTTGAAGGTCCATTCGAACTCAAATCAACACCTCGAGTCGATATGAAGTCAACTTTTTTTCGTTTTCACGAAGTATTTGAGTCGACAATTGCTCTTCTTGAAGGTCCATTCGAACTCAAATCAACACCTCGAGTCGATATGAAGTCAACTTTTTTTCGTTTTCACGAAGTATTTGAGTCGACAATTGCTCTTCTTGAAGGTCCATTCGAACTCAAATCAACACCTCGAGTCGATAAGAAGTCAACTTTTTTTCGGTTTCCCGAAGTGTTTGAGTCGACAATTGCTCTTCTTGAAGGTCCATTCGAACTCAAATCAACACCTCGAGTCGATATGAAGTCAACTTTTTTTCGTTTTCACGAAGTATTTGAGTCGACGATTGCTCTTCTTGAAGGTCCATTCGAACTCAAATCAACACCTCGAGTCGATATGAAGTCAACTTTTTTTCGTTTTCACGAAGTATTTGAGTCGACAATTGCTCTTCTTGAAGGTCCATTCGAACTCAAACAAACACCTCGAGTCGATATGAAGTCAACTTTTTTTCGTTTTCTCGAAGTGTTTGAGTCGACGATTGCTCTTCTTGAAGGTCCATTCGAACTCAAATCAACACCTCGAGTCGATATGAAGTCAACTTTTTTTCGTTATCTCGAAGTGTTTGAGTCGACGATTGCTCTTCTTGAAGGTCCTTTCGAACTCAAATCAACACCTCGAGTCGATATGAAGTCAACTTTTTTTCGTTTTCACGACGTATTTGAGTCGACAATTGCTCTTCTTGAAGGTCCATTCGAACTCAAATCAACACCTCGAGTCGATATGAAGACAACTTTTTTTCGTTTTCACGAAGTATTTGAGTCGACAATTGCTCTTCTTGAAGGTCCATTCGAACTCAAATCAACACCTCGAGTCGATATGAAGTCAAGTTTTTTTCGTTTTCACGAAGTATTTGAGTCGACAATTGCTCTTCTTGAAGGTCCATTCGAACTCAAATCAACACCTCGAGTCGATATGAAGTCAACTTTTTTTCGTTTTCCCGAAGTGTTTGAGTCGACAATTGCTCTTCTTGAAGGTCCATTCGAACTCAAATCAACACCTCGAGTCGATATGAAGCAAACTTTTTGTCGTTTTCACGAAGTATTTGAGTCGACGATTGCTCTTCTTGAAGGTCCATTCGAACTCAAATCAACACCTCGAGTCGATATGAAGTCAACTTTTTTTCGTTTTCACGAAGTATTTGAGTCGACAATTGCTCTTCATGAAGGTCCATTCGAACTCAAATCAACACCTCGAGTCGATATGAAGTCAACTTTTTTTCGTTTTCACGAAGTATTTGAGTCGACAATTGCTCTTCTTGAAGGTCCATTCGAACTCAAATCAACACCTCGAGTCGATATGAAGTCAACTTTTTTTCGTTTTCACGAAATATTTGAGACGACGATTGCTCTTCTTGAAGGTCCATTCGAACTCAAACAAACACCTCGAGTCGATATGAAGTCAACTTTTTTTCGTTTTCTCGAAGTGTTTGAGTCGACGATTGCTCTTCTTGAAGGTCCATTCGAACTCAAATCAACACCTCGAGTCGATATGAAGTCAACTTTTTTTCGTTTTCACGACGTATTTGAGTCGACAATTGCTCTTCTTGAAGGTCCATTCGAACTCAAATCAACACCTCGAGTCGATATGAAGACAACTTTTTTTCGTTTTCACGAAGTATTTGAGTCGACAATTGCTCTTCTTGAAGGTCCATTCGAACTCAAATCAACACCTCGAGTCGATATGAAGTCAACTTTTTTTCGTTTTCACGAAGTATTTGAGTCGACAATTGCTCTTCTTGAAGGTCCATTCGAACTCAAATCAACACCTCGAGTCGATATGAAGTCAACTTTTTTTCGTTTTCACGAAATATTTGAGACGACGATTGCTCTTCTTGAAGGTCCATTCGAACTCAAACAAACACCTCGAGTCGATATGAAGTCAACTTTTTTTCGTTTTCTCGAAGTGTTTGAGTCGACGATTGCTCTTCTTGAAGGTCCATTCGAACTCAAATCAACACCTCGAGTCGATATGAAGTCAACTTTTTTTCGTTATCTCGAAGTGTTTGAGTCGACGATTGCTCTTCTTGAAGGTCCATTCGAACTCAAATCAACACCTCGAGTCGATATGAAGTCAACTTTTTTTCGTTTTCACGAAGTATTTGAGTCGACAATTGCTCTTCTTGAAGGTTCATTCGAACTCAAATCAACACCTCGAGTCGATATGAAGACAACTTTTTTTCGTTTTCACGAAGTATTTGAGTCGACAATTGCTCTTCTTGAAGGTCCATTCGAACTCAAATCAACACCTCGAGTCGATATGAAGACAACTTTTTTTCGTTTTCACGACGTATTTGAGTCGACAATTGCTCTTCTTGAAGGTCCATTCGAACTCAAATCAACACCTCGAGTCGATATGAAGACAACTTTTTTTCGTTTTCACGAAGTATTTGAGTCGACAATTGCTCTTCTTGAAGGTCCATTCGAACTCAAATCAACACCTCGAGTCGATATGAAGTCAAGTTTTTTTCGTTTTCACGAAGTATTTGAGTCGACAATTGGTCTTCTTGAAGGTCCATTCGAACTCAAATCAACACCTCGAGTCGATATGAAGTCAACTTTTTTTCGTTTTCACGAAGTATTTGAGTCGACAATTGCTCTTCTTGAAGGTCCATTCGAACTCAAATCAACACCTCGAGTCGATATGAAGTCAACTTTTTTTCGTTTTCACGAAGTATTTGAGTCGACAATTGCTCTTCTTGAAGGTCCATTCGAACTCAAATCAACACCTCGACTCGATATGAAGTCAACTTTTTTTCGTTTTCTCGAAGTATTTGAGTCGACAATTGCTCTTCTTGAAGGTCCATTCGAACTCAAATCAACACCTCGAGTCGATATGAAGTCAACTTTTTTTCGTTTTCACGAAATATTTGAGTCGACGATTGCTCTTCTTGAAGGTCCATTCGAACTCAAACAAACACCTCGAGTCGATATGAAGTCAACTTTTTTTCGTTTTCTCGAAGTGTTTGAGTCGACGATTGCTCTTCTTGAAGGTCCATTCGAACTCAAATCAACACCTCGAGTCGATATGAAGTCAACTTTTTTTCGTTTTCACGAAGTATTTGAGTCGACAATTGCTCTTCTTGAAGGTCCATTCGAACTCAAATCAACACCTCGAGTCGATATGAAGTCAACTTTTTTTCGTTTTCACGAAGTGTTTGAGTCGACAATTGCTCTTCTTGAAGGTCCATTCGAACTCAAAACAACACCTCGAGTCGATATGAAGTCAACTTTTTTTCGTTTTCACGAAGTATTTGAGTCGACAATTGCTCTTCTTGAAGGTCCATTCGAACTCAAATCAACACCTCGAGTCGATATGAAGTCAACTTTTTTTCGTTTTCACGAAGTATTTGAGTCGACAATTGCTCTTCTTGAAGGTCCATTCGAACTCAAATCAACACCTCGAGTCGATATGAAGTCAACTTTTTTTCGTTTTCACGAAGTATTTGAGTCGACAATTGCTCTTCTTGAAGGTCCATTCGAACTCAAATCAACACCTCGACTCGATATGAAGTCAAATTTTTTTCGTTTTCTCGAAGTATTTGAGTCGACAATTGCTCTTCTTGAAGGTCCATTCGAACTCAAATCAACACCTCGAGTCGATATGAAGTCAACTTTTTTTCGTTTTCACGAAATATTTGAGTCGACGATTGCTCTTCTTGAAGGTCCATTCGAACTCAAACAAACACCTCGAGTCGATATGAAGTCAACTTTTTTTCGTTTTCTCGAAGTGTTTGAGTCGACGATTGCTCTTCTTGAAGGTCCATTCGAACTCAAATCAACACCTCGAGTCGATATGAAGTCAACTTTTTTTCGTTTCCACGAAGTATTTGAGTCGACAATTGCTCTTCTTGAAGGTCGATTCGAACTCAAATCAACACCTCGAGTCGATATGAAGTCAACTTTTTTTCGTTTTCACGAAGTATTTGAGTCGACAATTGGTCTTCTTGAAGGTCCATTCGAACTCAAACAAACACCTCGAGTCGATATGAAGTCAACTTTTTTTCGTTTTCACGAAGTATTTGAGTCGACAATTGCTCTTCTTGAAGGTCCATTCGAACTCAAATCAACACCTCGAGTCGATATGAAGTCAACTTTTTTTCGTTTTCTCGAAGTGTTTGAGTCGACGATTGCTCTTCTTGAAGGTCCATTCGAACTTAAATCAACACCTCGAGTCGATATGAAGTCAACTTTTTTTCGTTTTCACGAAGTGTTTGAGTCGACAATTGCTCTTCTTGAAGGTCCATTCGAACTCAAATCAACACCTCGAGTCGATATGAAGTCAACTTTTTTTCGTTTTCACGAAGTATTTGAGTCGACAATTGCTCTTCTTGAAGGTCCATTCGAACTCAAACAAACACCTCGAGTCGATATGAAGTCAACTTTTTTTCGTTTTCACGAAGTATTTGAGTCGACAATTGCTCTTCTTGAAGGTCGATTCGAACTCAAATCAACACCTCGAGTCGATATGAAGTCAACTTTTTTTCGTTTTCACGAAGTATTTGAGTCGACAATTGGTCTTCTTGAAGGTCCATTCGAACTCAAACAAACACCTCGAGTCGATATGAAGTCAACTTTATTTCGTTTTCACGAAGTATTTGAGTCGACAATTGCTCTTCTTGAAGGTCCATTCGAACTCAAATCAACACCTCGAGTCGATATGAAGTCAACTTTTTTTCGTTTTCTCGAAGTGTTTGAGTCGACGATTGCTCTTCTTGAAGGTCCATTCGAACTCAAATCAACACCTCGAGTCGATATGAAGTCAACTTTTTTTCGTTTTCACGAAGTGTTTGAGTCGACAATTGCTCTTCTTGAAGGTCCATTCGAACTCAAATCAACACCTCGAGTCGATATGAAGTCAACTTTTTTTCGTTTTCACGAAGTATTTGAGTCGACAATTGCTCTTCTTGAAGGTCCATTCGAACTCAAACAAACACCTCGAGTCGATATGAAGTCAACTTTTTTTCGTTTTCACGAAGTATTTGAGTCGACAATTGCTCTTCTTGAAGGTCCATTCGAACTCAAACAAACACCTCGAGTCGATATGAAGTCAACTTTTTTTCGTTTTCACGAAGTATTTGAGTCGACAATTGCTCTTCTTGAAGGTCCATTCGAACTCAAACAAACACCTCGAGTCGATATGAAGTCAACTTTTGGTTTATTATCTTCGATAATGAACCATTGGAGTCGCCCAAAGAAAAAAAAATTTTAACCCCCCCTCAAAATTTGTTGGTTTACGTTTCAAGACACGTAGATTCAGAAAATCGAATAAAAAAACTCTGCAAATTCTTGACACAACGGTTCATTATCTTCTTTGTACAGATCACCCTTCTGTCTAGATCACTAGGTCTAAATGTTAGAGTAATTATTATTATAAATTATCACTAATTATTAACAATTTTATCAAGTACCTAGTGAAAGTTATTATAATTTATTGTTAGGTAATAATAATTCGTATTTATTAATAATAATTATGATTAATTAATACGATATAATTCTGGGGTTTTAATACTACGTCGGTAATAATTTTTCTATAAAAGAAGTACCTACCAACAAACATTCGAAATTACCTTCATTTCCGTAGCACGAAACGCACCTCAGAACAACAAACTCGACATCACTTAAGCCATATGATGTTCCAAAGAGCTTGTTAGTATGAAAATGGACCTGTATTTCAACAGTTTGAGTCAAGATCGTGTTGTGAGGCACAATCTTTGAGCCGTCATTGTGAACGAACGGCTGGTCGTACAAAGCTGCGGATGGTCTTAAAAAATTCTACGGAACAAACTCTATCTAAATATGAAATAAAAAACATACCGTTTGATGGGAATTTTTCGAGATAGGGAATTTTCAAAATTTCAAAATTCGTTTTGAACCCCTTCCCCTTGACCTAGGATTATGAAAAGTTTCGAGGATCATTGTGGGGCTGGTCCAAACCCAGAAACCAAATTTCGTAATTTTAGCTCAACGTTAACTGGGCAAAGTGGCGCGGACGGCGGACGGCGTACGGCGTACGGCGGACGGACGGATTTTTTTTTATTCGATTTTCTGAATCTACGTATCTTGAAACGTAAACCAACAAATTTTAAAAAAATTTTTTCTTTGGGCGATTCCAATGGTTCATTATCGAAGATAATAAACCAAAAAACTCTGCAAATTCTTGACACAACGGTTCATTATCTTCTTTGTACAGATCACCCTTCTGTCTAGATCACTAGGTCTAAATGTCTAGATCCTAAATGTTAGATTAATTATAATTATCAATTATCACTAATTATTAACAATTTTATCAAGTACCTAGTGAAAATTATTATAATTTATTGTTAGGTATTAATAATTCGTATTTATTATTAATAATAATTATTATTAATTATGATTAATTAATACGATATAATTCTGGGGTTTTTAATACTACGTCGGTAATAATTTTTCTATAAAAGAAGTACCTACCAACAAACATTCGAAATTACCTTCATTTCCGTAGCACGAAACGCACCTCAGAACAACAAACTCGACATCACTTAAGCCATATGATGTTCCAAAGAGGTTGTTAGTATGAAAATGGACCTGTATTTCAACAGTTTGATACACGATCGTGTTGTGAGGCACAATCTTTGAGCCCTCATTGTGAACGAACGGCTGGTCGTACAAAGCTGCGGATGGTCTTAAAAAATTCTACGGAACAAACTCTATCTAAATATGAAATAAAAAACATACCGTTCTATATGAATTTTTCGAGATATGGAATTTTCAAAATTTCAAAATTCGTTTTGAACCCCTTCCCCTTGACCTAGGGTTATGAAAACTTTCGAGGACCATTGTGGGGCTGGTCCAAACCCAGAAACCAAATTTCGTAATTTTAGCTCAACGCTAACTGGGCAAAGTGGCGCGGACGGCGTACGGCGGACGGACGGATTTTTTTTTATTCGATTTTCTGAATCTACGTATCTTGAAACGTAAACCAACAAATTTTGAGGGGGGGTTAAAATTTTTTTTTCTTTGGGCGATTCCAATGGTTCATTATCGAAGATAATAAACCAAAATCCGTCCGTCCGCCGTACGCCGTCCCCCGTACGCCGTCCGCCGTCCGCGCCACTTTGCCCAGTTAGCGTTGAGTTAAAATTACGAAATTCGGTTTCTGGGTTTGGACCAGCCCCACAATGGTCCTCGAAACTTTTCATAACCCTAGGTCAAGGGGAAGGGGTTCAAAACGAAATTTAAAATTTCGACAATGTCATATCTCAAAATATTTAACTGAAACGTGTAATTTTCAGTTCACTTTTGAATGACCTGAAAAATTACGAATCTTTTAAGACTAATTGGAATTTTGTGCGACCAGCTGTTCGTTCACAGTGAGCGCGCAAAGGTTTAGGAAAAACACTAATCTTTCGCGTCGAAAACGGCCGTTATGTGACCCAACCCTCAGACGCCCAGAATAAAACTACCTTTTGTCATCTTCCCGGTAAACTACAGTCTAGAAATTATAACCGTGAGTCGGGGATAGACCACATTGCAATATTTACTTGGTTTCTCATCTGTAAAATTGTTTAAATAATACCTTTTTGTAATAATACAAATTAAATATTGATGATGAGCTATTGACTTGAAATTTTAAAAATAGGTCAGAACTGGATCACAGAACTGGATTCACTCGGTTTCTTGTCTGTAAAATTGTTTAAATAATACCTATTTGTTTAAACAAATTAAATTTTTATGATGAGATACTTGAAATTTTAAATATAGGTCAGAAATGGATGACATTTCCATATTCACTCGGTTTGTATGACATGGTATGAGTATGGTATGGTATATTATTGTATGTATGATTTGGTATAATACAGTATGGTATGATAGGAAAGAAATTCGTATGGTATGGTATGAGTACGGTGAGAATATGGTATGGTGCCGATTTGCAATAGTCTGGTATAGACAGAAGGGTGATCTGCACAAGGAAGATAATAAACCGTTGTGTCAAGAATTTGCAGAGTTTTTTTCACCGTTGAATTGGTTGAAGTCATATCGAGATCTCACCAAAAAATGGGGTTTTTATAATGAGTTGCAGTCAACTGAAGTCAAAGGTTTCTGTGAAAAACGAGGGAAATATCTGCAATTTTTGAATTTTGAGTTGTGGCGTTTTACCCTAACAGGGCAGTATTCTTTACAGGACAATTTGATTTGCATAATTTTTTTTAATACTCACTGTTTTTGAATCTAGGTGGATTATCTCCTTTAGTATCGGACCACTATTAAGGGTAGTTCGAAGAGAGGGTGATATACGGAAAAATGTATACATTTGTTGCTGTTCGCTCTATCAACTTCAAATGTTAACCACAGCTTCCTTAAGGTGGCTATTTTACAAAATAGATCGGTGGAGGAGGAAAGAAATGCACAGATTTCATGGCACGCCAATCAGGACTTTACCTCAATAATGATACAGTAATTCCTACTTCGAGAAAATTTCTATCTGGCGAGTGAATGTAGCGTTAATACACGACATGTTACTTAGTATCATTTAATAATACTTGACGCTATAATATAATATTCACTCGACATATTGAAAATATGAATACCATGAATTACAATTCATATTTTTCCAACCATAAACCTCTGCTTAGCAGAAGCAAATAAATGATACGGATTTAAAGGGAGTTTTCTTTTAACATGGAACACGTTATAACGAGCGTGATGCGGTTTCGAAGAGAGTAGGTAGTAGGGGAGTCCTATCCATAGACATAATATGTCTATAATATAATATATGTCTACATACTACTCGTATATAGGTCTATACCTATATTTATGAGGTTTTCCGGCCGAATCACCATGTCATCATTGCCGTCTTAGCAATGTGAATTCGAAAAGACACTTCTATGATCTGAACTGTCTCCCAGTAAGGAGACATTTTTGTGTGGATCTACATTTGCACAGGGTTTCGTGGAAATGTGCAATGATTTAAAACGGTAATGACTAAGAATGTAAACTTAGAGTTTACGAGCGTATTCCCTATTGGAAAATGCTTTGCTGGGGAGTGTGTAACCACCGTAGGTTCGATTATCATTCGATATTGCGGGGACGGAAATGGGTAAGGGCAAATTTCCACTATTAAAACAATGGAAACGGGCGAAACAAGAGGAACCTCACAGTCAAATGGGGTTCTTCGGAGTGGCCTCGCCCTTTGGTCCGGTCATTTTCATGGTAATGCTCCCCAATTCCTGACAATAGGCCAATTGGCGGGATCGGAAATTTTCCTCGGACAAAGATGGGACACGGGGGCCTTGTGTCCCGATATCGAGTCGTTCAAAAGGAGAAGCTTTCGGGCGTCGTTTCCCTCCCGTTAGGGATTACGCCGTCGGAATAATATAATGGGTAGAAGGCGGTAAGGAAATGGGTTTTGAAATATGCGATCATTCTGAGAATGGAAGGGAGGTTTCAAGTTGAGCGTTTATCGATGGTTTTCCGTTCATGCTCTTGGAGATAACGAGTTGGACCATGGAGTTCAGAGAAATCCGAATAAAGTAATAGGAACGAAATTCATGAAAACCCTTATGAACCAAGTCACCAGTTTGGAACTTGAATAGGTACCTGTTATCCTGACGCTTTATTTTCATCATTTTCCTGATTATTCTTTATAATGCTGGAAACGCCAAAATAATCCACATACAGATTTGACTGTTTGAAAATCTCACTCGATGATTATAACAATGGATAGTTACTATACGATGGTAAATACTGGGTGTGAGAATGAGATGCAGTAACATCAAGTAGGTACGCCAAGTGCCTCTAAACTCAATTTTGAGTAACGCACTGGTAGTGGGATGGTGATTTACAGTGGGGTACCATGTCACTTGCGGTATGCGTGGTTTGATTGCAGTTACTACTAGGATCTGTAGTCCTTCAAGGAGAATAGCTAAGCGATAACAAATTTGAGTAAAGGCGGAATGTTGTGTGTAATTCTGGCAGGTATTCTCTGGCCTTCTGTAGTTTTATCTCGGAATTCGCACATAAAGAAGTACCATTAGTGAAATAGACGTTCGAAAAACATCATTTTGAGATTAGAGATTTTTCTTTTTTCAAGGAGGGCGTTAAAAAGAGCCAGGCTATAGGGAAGATGTGGTAATGGAGGGGGAATGATTGAGAAGCAAGGGCGCTTATCTGTGCACTGAAAAGGAGTCGAGATGGGGAGAATGATGACGCCATCAACGATAGCTGTCGTCATTAGGGTTCTCCTCCTACTACGAGACGGACAACTTTTCCGGTGGGGTCTTCTACAACAGCTAATAATGTATCTTCCATCTTCATCTTCATTCCCCGAACCCGGGGGGAATTCAACCAGACTTTTGGCGCGATTTTCGTTTTTTTTTTAATACAGCAGATCCGTTGTGCAGATGTGCGATAGGGCTCGATGGGAGTAACACTTGGTGAAAAAAACTCTGCTTTCATGTCATGATGATACGACGCTCGTTAGATGCTGATTATATCAATGTAATGTATTGAGATTGATCTTACCCTTCAAGGGTGAGAGGGTGAGAAGGTTCAAGACTGCATAACGTAATTGTATATCCCGAGTAATGAAGGGGGAGGGACCTCACTTAATTCCGTGAAGGGAAACGACCTTACTAAGTCGGAATACCTAGTGTGAGTATTGAGCAGAACTAGTTGATGCAAGAATATTTTAATACATCGCTGCTAGCATTAGAACCGTTCTGAAAAGATCTTTGGCGGACACGAATTAAATCAACTTGCATTGACAGAGCTCCCTAACAGCTCTTTGCCCCCGCGCATGAAAAACGTGTTATTAATGAAAAATGCCTTAACTCAAAAATATTCGAAAATGGGGTTTTACGTACCCCTCCTTAATTTCAACGTTTCAAAGTTCGACCAGGAAGGAGTTGAAATTGATAGGGGGGAAACCTCAAATAAGCTTGATGTTGAGGGAAAACGCCTCAACTGCATGTTTGTTGAGTAGAAACACTTCAACACTTCTTTTGAAATACCTGTTGGTTTCATAACATGGTGGGTTCAGTAAATGTATGTATGGGTATGTTGATGTACCTAAATCATATTATGATAAATTGAGGTGTTTCGAATGGCACCTGGGAGGCGTTTTACGTATGTAATGACAACGTATTATACACTTATAATAAGCGATTTTAGCGTGTTGGTGACCATTTAAGGTGTATTTCATCAAAACCCTTCCAAATGATACACCTCTATTTGTGAAGGTAAAACGCCTTAACTCGATTTGAGGTGTTTTAATTTTAACAAACATTCGAAAAACCTTACAGAAATACTCGATGGTCGCCTCAAATGCCGTAAATCGATAGGAAAAACTGTTATTTGAGGAATCCTTCACATCCTTCGATCTAACTGAACATTAATCGATGTCCTAGCAAAAAACCTACCAAAAAAATGGGGTAGCGGGAATGTTTTGCAGTGAACAAAAGGGAAGTTTTCACTGGTAAGCTGATTTCTTAAAAATCAATTATTTAGTGTTCAGGTATTTTTTGTGTTGTATCAAGAAATATGGAACATCGCCGCTGCTGACTAAAGATGTTTCGTACAAATTCTACCCTTGAATAAAATCTTTCACGGTTTCAACATTTTCAAACATCTTTGAAGAGACAACACTGTAGCATTGGTCGAAATTAATAAACCCAACCTGACAATTTATCGTTCAAGGAACATGCACTACCTTGCAACCTTATACCTTATCCAATGCTTCTGTTGGGAGAGGTAAATCGAGGTGGAAGTGTGTGTTTGGTGTACCTATCGCCCCCATTACGTGACATCGGAGGCTCCAGACGACCCTAATGGATAAATGTTTGAACAGGATAGGGTGGCGAGCGAGACACTTTGCGGTTCTGCTCCAAAAGCACCATCGCCCGGTGAGGAAATGGGAAGAGGTGTCTGTAATGTAGGTCTTAGGTTGCGGGGAGGTGGGGTTTGGTAATTGAGAAAAATGGAGGAAGGCATCTGTTTCAATACTTGGTTTTAAGGTTTTTTTCTTTCCCCTAAACTTGGATTTGCTGGGAAGAAAGTAAATAACGAGGCTCGATGTACATAATTTAAAAGAGGGGTTCTCAAAATTGATTTCTTTAAGAGGCAAAGAAATATGTTAGTACAGAAAATGAGTGAAGGAAATCTTCAAGTTGAAATAAACAGATCATGGTCACTTGTTAAAAATTACTACATGATGAATTGGCCTAGACAAATCACGAATCGCAATATCTTGTTGAAATTGACTTGAGTTTTTTTTCAAATTCTTTATTAAGTAGGTACGTAAATAAATTTGATTCAAACTCTCTGGTCAAATCCTTATTCCGGAAAACCACTTTTCAATTAAGTCTTATGATTAAACCAGCAAGAAATCATTCTCATCTTCGTAATTGGGTGAATATTTAAACATAATCGTAGGTGTCATTCATACCCTTTTATGACCGATATTTGAATTTTACAATGGGTTTATTGGCGTTGGAGAGGGTGTTATTCAAGAAATATAAGAATACATTTCAATGAGCCAAGAAACGAGGCAAACGAGTTCGAATGCTCCGTTTCGCCCATTCAAGGAAAATATCAGCAACCACCCATCTCAACCGATTTGGCTTCTTTCAATCGATTCTCTTTTGGCTCACCTGACGAAAATATAACCAATTTTCCGCTGAAAAGAAACCCGGACTTTTCCACACAAAACTTTCCAACACAATCAGAATCAGAATTCACAAAGCCCTTCAACCGAAGGACGATGGAACCACTAATTTGAAATACCGAATCAAACTCTTCAAGTACCAGGCTTTTTAAAACTTTTTTTCGATTTTTTTTCCCTCCGATTGAGGTTTTTTGTCTGTCTTTGACTTTCAGCCTCCAAGGGCGGTTTTACAATAAAGTCAATAATGCGGATCTTTTCATTCCCCTGATTTCCCACCGGTAAGGGCTGTCAAGAGACGTCCCCGGGCAGAGAATCGATGCATAGGAACCGAGCTCGAGAAGCCCATTTCATCAAATAGCCATTCTCCCGTGGCGGTCTCATGGGGCGGTTTGCGCGGATTATTGGTTCCTGTTGAGGGTTCATTATCATGGAAGCAACCTCCCCCACCGCCAACATGATCTACACAACCCCCTAACACTTCCAAATAATTAAACGGTTTGTTGACAAGCGCCTAAATGGAATACGAGCGTGTGTTCCTGCATATTTGGATATCGGCGATGGGTTTGTTTACTGATTGTCAGGCTAACACCGATTTGGTGTGAGGTAACACGAGTGGGTACTTCTCACTCCCTACTTTATAGTTTGTGATGTAGGGAGTGAGAAGTACCCACTCGTGTTACCTCACACCAAATCTGTGTTAGCCTGACAAGCAGCATATTAAATAATATTTAATATGATTTAATATGCTGCTTCAAATTTATTCAATGAAATGGCGTAGTGATTATCGATTATCCAAGCTACAACTCCTCTGTTCGGTCTCACTTGAACATACCAAAGTGTAGTTTCGCTAACACAATTGAAATTAAATATTAATGTAAGATAAAAGAACACGAGACTGCTCCAAGTCCAAACTCATTCTATTCCAATCTTAATCCCGTCTCCAGGTCCATAATATGGATACTATATTATGTATATTATGTATACAAAATCGTTGTTAGACATTGCATATGATACACAAATTCCACCGGACGTAGAACCACTTACCCAGAAATGACATACTCGTACATAATAGCAAACTCTTTGGCGCAGCTGATTTTTCTATGCCTGGAGGATATTCACAATAATTGTGAATATATATTATATAATTATTATATAATAATATTAGGTTTATTATTATATATATTGTTATTATATATTATAATATAATAATATTATTATTATATATATAATAATATTATATCATAATTATTGTCTTCGTATGGTTCATGGCTCTGACTTTCTTGACAAGACCCCCTTAACCAATTATTGGTACCTATCTTGTTGGAATATCTTTTTTTTAAAAGAATCTGATGTCCTACTTCCAACTTCGAGTTACTCTTAGCGTGACACGAATTGAAGCCCTTCTTGATACCCTGTCCATTATAGGCCTCTTCTCTCTCTTGGAGTATACCTTAGTAATAATGGGTTCACCTGAAGCTATGAAAGATCAGCTGTGTATCCATGAATTTATAACAAAACATCCCCACTACAGCGTACTACAATTAAAAATATGTAAAAAAAATATTTAATATTAATGTAGGATAAAAGAACAAGAGATTTCACCAAGACCAAACTCATTCTATTCCAATCTTAATCCTGTCTCCAGGTCTCATTTATAAAAATTCGTTGTATGACATAACATGATCTGTATCATGTTATGATACAGTTGACACCGTAGTGTCATCACACAAAGTTTAAACTTGGTATGAATAACGTATACAGTAATGGATCTCAGGCCTATGAGTTTATCTCTCTTGATTAAACGTATTCCAAGATGGCACACGAACATAAATAGTCATTATGTGCCAACCAGGTAGAATCCTACCATTTTCACTAGTAAGAAATTCCAGAACATACTTGCTGGGTATTGGAAATTGAGTTCTCCTCGATGTAAGACTCGCAGTTGAGGCATGGGGGGCTTTGCCCCCTCAACATGGCCGGAAGTAGCAGCACCACACCCCAACACGCCCCCAACATCTTCTCTGAAACAATTGAAATTCAATTAGTACTAAACAGTAAACCACACTTTGAAAAACCTTTTTATTTCTATTTCGCAATTTTTTTATTCATGTTGCAATATAGCAACATCTAGATGTTATTCTAATACATCAGATCGTTGGTTTGGTCCTCTTCAGTCTCGGTATGACCCCGCTGTATTGAAAAACATGAACATATTACGAGTACATATCACTCCGTCTTTGAGTCATTCAATCAGGATAATCAATGATGTAGAGTGGGGAACTACCGATTCTCCTTAATTCTACATCAAGTGGGCTGGAGAGTCATTGAATTAATTAATTCTTCGTAGGATTTTGAATATAACCAGGAGAATTCCTTAATATAAGGAAGGAGGTTGGGGAAGAATTTCATAAAAATACCAAGTCATTGGAAAAGTTTGGAGAAAGACAATTTCCCGTTTCGTATGGATGAATTCGGCTCTCTCATTTTCCTTTTAACGAAGCCTTTAGTAAGATAAGGGTCAAAGAGGACCCTTGGGAAGGAGAACAATCGATGTCCTATCGGAGCCTTCCAATCTTGTGTCCATCAACACCAAAGAGCTTTGAAGGGAGGCAGCGTAGCGCGGTGATTGCTGAACTAACTCTGTCTCCCTTACTAATCCAAGCCAGTGAATAGTAGCATAATATTATTTAGGTATAGGTACAAATTCGTGACTGAGGGCAGTTATATGTTAGAAGACGAGTGATGATTTTATTATCAAATTTAATTGTTCAATTAAACTACTTACCTATGTTTATTCATGTTACCCTTTTTTAGTTCCTTTTTTTTTCAAACATCAATAAATTTGTAATGCAAGTGTCTGTCTGTTAGACCCTCTTTTTCTATTCATGATAATGTTTATTTGCAAGTAACTGCGTAAAATCCGTGTGGCCGACCTGGTAGCCTCGTAAACACGTAAAACTGACGAGCTAACACAATTTCGAATGCGGTGAGATGGGATAGGTTGAATACGAAATGCTTTTGCAGCTCGGAGGATTTAGGGGAATCAGTCTAAATACGTACTTCATCTTAAATTAGGATTAACAGGTGGTTTTAAATCTAGATCTTCAGTTAGTTCTGTGACACTCCTGACTGGTTTAAACTATGATCATTGACACCTCCATAAACGGTTATGAAACCAGTATGTCTAATGCCATGAGATGAATTCCTTTGGGATAGGTAAACATGCAAAAACGCCCCCGTGCAGGATAGAGAGCTGTTCCAGGAGGTTAGGGGCGGAGGTTTTGTCCTGTCAAGGGAACGAGGAGGGCTCTTGGGAAACCTCATCCTCCAGCCCTCTGTGAATCCATCGATTTTGGATGGATCCCCCTTATCATTGCTCGCACACTAGATTGCACTAGGAGGAAGTTCCGGATCGATAACTATTACGTTGAATGTTCCCGAGTCACGGAGTTAGCTGGTGACCAAGTTCAAACTGATAATAGTAGACGACCTACCGACCTCGATCAGTCATTACACAGAACCTGAACCACTTGATTTAAACAAATTTTTTCAGTTAATACTTAGCGTTTTAACGATTTCGTGAGTGTTCATAATTTAAAATTATGGTTGGAGGCAGCACCTAGTAGATTTACTTCTCCCTACAAAGAAAATTACAGGGAAATATAAAACCTGCTAATGTGTTGCTAGGGTGCAGTAATCGATGTATCATTCAGTATTAGTGAAATATTATTTCCTAAGTAATAGGGTAAAATTAGCATTCTTTGTGACCCGTTTTCTCAGCAACTGTATTACCTAGGATCCTAATTTTTTTTTGTCTTCTCTATCTGGATCTGCATTGTTTACTGAGTTTCTTTCATGAATTAACATCAACGACATATATTTTTAATTTTCATTTTCCCAAACCCTTATTTTGTGTTCCAGTTTTCCGACCATTTATACAACTAACCTAATGTTTAGGGGGATAAAAAAAACTCAGTGTATACTATAGCTATTCCCTAACAATTAAAAAAAAAAGCAGCTCGATTGGTTCAGTAGTTGCGGAGAAAAAGGGGCAAACGTGTGTAAAAACGTAGTTTTGAGAAACGGGAGAAAAACGTCAGGGGGGTTGGGCCTCGCTTCGCGGTGCGTCTTGCTCCCCCCCACTGGACGGCTTCACTTTCACATCTGAGAATTGTTATCTATTCATGTCTTATTCCATTACCATGTAGTTTATGGATCTATGGAGTGTATGGACTAACCAAAACAAACAAACTGAAGGGTTCATGAATGTGAGGTTATATTTTGCGTCCGAACATTGTTTACTGTTTTGCTTTCTGTTTTTACCGATTCATTTCAGTTACATATCATTCGTTTCTAATTACCTTCAGTTTCCGTTTTGTTATAATGACGAGAGGTAGAAATGTTTTCAAAAAACGAAGAGGAAAAGGTGGGCGAGGAAAAAGGAACATTGAAAGCAGCTCTCAACTTTCATTTCAACCTGATTCAACTACAAGAGCTGTTCCTCCCGAACTACAGACACCCTCGAATGTTCCAATGCAGTCTTCAACACCATCTTCTCGGTCGTCCTCGGTAAGTTCTTCCAGATCCAAAATTGGAGAAAACTTATCCGAGTACGACAGTTTACTTACTGTTTGCACCTCAAAAGATGGAATCAGCGTAAAAGCTTGAAAGAATGGAGCGGGGCGTTTGTAAAGATCCAACGCCCAGAGCGGGGAGTGCTAGACGGGCGCTCGAGTGTAATGCCCGACTTTGAGAGCTATTTATGATACTTACATAGTGCCAAACCATCAACTTAATGGTATCAAACGATTCAGTATTAAATGGAGAATTTTTAGGGCTAATAAAAAAAAATGATTTTTTTTTTTCATTTCCTGACTTAGGAAGGCCCTTAAGATCCCACAAGTTCTAACTCAGTTTTTTTTTGGCAAAATGAGTTAGGAACGGATACTTATGCGAAATCTCTCGGTCCGTCTTTCTAGCTCATTGGTTTGGCCTTTATTGCAATGCAGGAAAAGGCTTCTTCAACGAAGAAAAGCCGCGATAACCGTGGACATTACTACTGTACGTCAGACTGTACGTCATTACGTTGGACGTCTGTTAAGAGTGCGCCTCTTGTATCTTCTCACATCGTTATCGCAGTAAGAATGTTGGTACGGTGATTCACAAGTCACTTGAAAATAACGAGGAATCGATTTTGAAGGGATTATTAACTATAACTATGCAGCTTCCCTATTATGTAGGTAAGTTAATGTGTAAATCGTCCTTGAGATCCCACAAGGTCTATCTCAGTTTTCCCAACTGTTCAGGAGAGTCAATGGTTATCCATGGTTATCGCGGCTTTTCTTCGTTGAAGAAGCCTTTTCCTGCATTGCAATAAAGGCCAAACCAATGAGCTAGAAAGACGGAACATTATATTGTAATGTTCGTAAATTTCATTGGACGAATTGAGGTTGAATCGAAATACATGAGTTTTATAATGAAAGCACTTGGAACCATTGGTGAAACGCGTGGAGGGTTGTTAACAGAACTATGACGCTATCCTCTGGACGCATGTGACGTCAGAACAGGGAATCGAGTTACACCATCAGGAGTAAACATACGCCATTTGACAATGATTTGAACATAACTTAACTCCTCGAGGCAAACCAACCACAATAATCTTTTGATAGTTTGTAATAGTTCGCAAGTATAACAGTTTCTGAGCTGAACGCCACGATTGGTTTAATCTAAATAACCCTTGTAGGTGTGAAAAGGGCTCAACTATATCGAGACTGGAAACTCCAAAGTCCTCTGAAAACATAGTCAATGACTACGTGAAATGATGTTGGTAAAGAGGGAATGGGCGGAGGGGATTGATGGCTAGTGGAGACGCCTATCATTAGCTCACCTGTCAGGGGCAGCTGTCGATTAATTAAGCCCCCCATTATTGAAGAGGTGGTGAGCGACCTCAATAACTAGTGGTGTTTCAGGGAAGTGGCCCGCGTTGAGGGAGCTGGGGCGTCGGAAATCTGGGTGAAAACCCACAAATACCCGCGGGAGGTTTCGCAGTCCCCACAACTGATTGGACGTCTGTTAAGAGTGCGCCTCTTGTATCTTCTCACATCGTTATCGCAGTAAGAATGTTGGTACTGTGATTCACAAGTCACTTGAAAATAACGAGGAATCGATTTTGAAGGGATTATTAACTGTAACTATGCAGCTTCCCTAACTATGTGGACATTGCTGAGTAACACCAGGCACCTACGCCCAAATCTTCCCTGTGTGCTCTCAAAATCTAAGATTTAGGCGTGGGCTCATCTTCTCAATTTCTCTCATATTACTTGACCAAAATCGCCCAGCGAAATCAATACCACAGCAACCCCTAGTTAGGGGAGGTACTGTAATTGGTACGGCCACTTCACATCATGGACATGATGTACATAACATAATGAACGTGAAGTGAAACTGAACAAGTTATACATGTCATAATATATCCAAATCCTATTCATGTAAGTCGCAGTCACATCCAAATCATGTGACTAAAGCGTTTCCTCCATGAAGAAACTGCTAACTATAATGTGTGGAACAATGCACTGGATTACCACAGTATCAACGCGATATGTTTTCTGTAAACGGGCTCAAAGAGTTAATAAATGGAAAAAAACTGCCCACATAACTGCTTGGGAGAGAATTTATGAAGAAGAGAGAAATCCTTACACCTGAAGAATAAATAGAGGTGATTATGGGGCAAGTTTCTGTGTCCAAACTGGGAGACGATTGCGTCGTTTATGGTTTCGAAAAGAAAAACTGATGATTTTTTCAAAGAAAAAAGTACGGAGTGGCACCTCAAATTTAGTGAGTGCAAACGAATTACTGTTACTTTTTCTGGAAAGAACAAAATCTCCTTGGTAAGGAGAGCCTGCATACCGATCAGACATTGGCGCAGGAAAATCTGTCATGATTCAAAGATTTTTTATTTTAACATTTTTCAGCAAACTAAAAATATTGTACTTACTTCATTTGGAAAATTTGTAATACCTATGTGTTATGTGTACCTATTCTTATTTACTTGCAAATGTGTACTTACTTAATGAAAATGTGTCATGCCCCACTTTTTCTAAAGTATACTATTCCAGAACCTACTATGTTCACCGTACCGTAAAACCCACTATGATCGACCTTTCAACAGGATTTTCAAATAAAGTATAGTTCAGGGATTTTCAATGTATATCCTAAATAAAAAGTAATTTAAGAAGAAAATTAAAAAAAATAATTGGCCAAAAATTTCACGAATATCTCACAATTTGGTAGTGAGGACATGGAGGCTTTTGAAACTGGACGACTCAATTGAAGTAAATTATAAGCAATAAGATGTCAATGTATAGCAAGGGTTTTTTGTAGATACCACAAAATGATTCTGAACGTTTGATATTACCTCAGCGTGAATATTACTGGATCAGATTTTCTCCACTCCCGAACGCATCTATAAAAACAGTGGGAGAAAACTCCTGTTTTTTTTCCCTCCATAAATATTTATAAAGAACCTTGTCCCTTTTTCCCTAACAGGAGGATCGCACGTCGAGTAAGGCGGTCCGTAATCAACTTCAACAGATTCCAACCTCTCGGATAACGAACCGTAATTTCATTGGGAGATTCCTCTCGGTGTTTACAGTTGCAGCGTTTGACCACCCCAGCTCACATGGGAGCGGCTTTGAAGGGCCGGTAACGAAGTTTCCCTTAGGACAACTATCCCGCAGTTTCTGCAAGTTATCGAACTAATTGAAGTCCCGTTTGACAAGGTTGTATCGGGACTTTGCCAGTTGTAATAACTGAGGTCTAATTTTCAAGTTATTCAAACGAGGGGAATTGTCAATCGAACGCCGAGGCGATGGGAGGAGAGGCAGAACTGCGGTTGGCGGATTGCATTTCAATGGTGTTCGTTTGTTTCCGAAGATTCCTGAGATATCGGTTTTCTGTTTAACCAGGCAGATAATTCCTATTCAAAATATCGTTGTTGCCGGAGAGTGCCTTACAAAATACTTGTTCGTTTCCAAACTCTTCAACCTCGAGATGCTGTGGATTCTGGTGGTACAATGCCCACTTTTTTGTCGTGTGAAGTTTTTTGGAGAAAAAACTTTTACCTTCAGTATCTTATCACAGATTTGGTACAATGCACCACCTGTGTGGATTTTCACTAAATTGTAACAGTATAAGTGTAGAAATCCAGCTAAAGGTGTAGGAAAAAATGGATAAAAGGCTCCTGCTGCTGTTACTAACGCTGTTTCGGGGAGCAGGCACTATCTAAGATCCGACATGTGGATGCTAGAATGGAAAAATTCAAGTGAAGAGACGATATAATGATATAACGCCCGAACATGCAATACAATGTGAGAGTTCCACCAAAATAATGTAGTAACGAGTTACAAACTACACCACAACCATGATATAACGCAGTCAAGCCAGAACATACAATGTAAGAGTTCCACCAAAATAATGTAGTAATGAGTTACAACCATGAATTTTGCAGTCCAATCAGACTTTGAAGTAATACCAAATTATAATTTTAATTTCAAAGCTTAAAGATTCCCTGCAACCTTCCAGAACCTTCTAGTTCCAGTATGTGGTGAGATCAAAGGAGTTTTGATATCCCAACAAGACTTGTTCACTTAGTGAAGTTTGCCAATATCAATGTCCACAGTTTCTGCTAGTTACCGGTTTAATTGAACTCACTTTGACCACGTAGGCGTAGGTAGTCCATTATAATAATGTTCTATGGTTATTCAAATAGTATCGACCTATTATCCACGATGCTCCCGTACTTCTAATGAACCGTGAATAGTGGGGCTAACTAATTCACATGTTGATTTGAATTGGAGGATAATAACTATGCCTTCGAGCCACCATTATAATATAATGGTGGCTCGAAGGCATAGTTATCATCCTCCAATTCATATTATGATCATAATATCATATCATGATATTATGGATGATTATGTCAATAAAGCTGTTCGATACGCCTCACAGGTTACGATTGGTATGTTTGACAATGTTTTGGTAAGAACTAAGATATAAGAGCCGATTTTTCAAATACGAGTCAAAGTTTCGCTGAATAATCCTAGCTTTCGATCATGGCGTTTGGTAGTAATATTCATTTTGCTCTTTGGCGTCTTATTGCCTCGCCCCCTTGGAACGGAGCGTAGTAATATATTCATTAATATCATTAGATTACGGAAATTCCAGTATTAGAATAACAAATATAATGAATAAACGTATCTGCACCAGGAGGTCTCACCCAGTTAGCAACATAGACACCATGTACGTAATAGTGGTAGGCAAGCAGATTGGACGGAGATTTCGGTTATAAGAGTTTGGAATGGGAATCCTTATATATTTATCGTTCATTGGTTTCGAGTATCAGAATCTGATGTTATGACACAACCAGCTTCATTTAGGAATAACGAGAAATCGTCCGTTCCATCCAAGAGGGCCATAAACAACCTGAAACAGTTGCGGAGAGAGGCTAGTGATTAACCAAGTATACTTCTACAACTCGCGCGGGCGAATTAAACCCCTCACCCCAGGGCCTCCAAGAAGCCAAGGAGTTAATCTACGGCAAACTCCGCTGCTGATACGAGGCGTGTTTCGGTTCTCATTTTACCACTTCATCATATCCAGCAGGATTAAGGGTTTTGGTTTATGAGAAACAGGGCTCGCAAAGGTGGGACCCCGAGGATCGTTACGAACCGCGCCGCTTAAGGGGAAACTCGATCCGGGTAGAAGTAATCAAAGAATATCGATGTCTCGGAATACCTCTGCTATCACTACCTTCTACCTGCTGAACGAGTTGAGTATTACGAAAATTTTATTTTTCCTCTAGCTTGTCCAGGTTTCGGCGACTTGAACAATTCTTGACTTTATCACGATAGAGTGACAACAGATCACAAAACCCGGCCAATTTAGAAAATATTGTTCATAACTAATCTAGTAATCGCATTCACAGCTTCGTTAATAATTCGTAGGGATTAATAATTCGTAGGGTTTACAGATTCGTGGATAGGCTGAAAATGATGTACCAATTACCTCCCTGAGCGACCCAAAAAGCATCCGCTTTTTGTCCAAGAGTTTGCCGATCCGTTGTCATCAAGCATTGGAGACTTTGCCAATATTTTACTCTTCGCTTGGACAAATTACCTATATCCTTTTCCGAGATTTCCCATCGTTCTTTACTTTTGTCGCGTTAGAGTGGGAGATTCCCCATCGATTGATATAAATACCAGGAACTCGATTCGAACTTCTACTTCGGGGTTTTGGAACAACAATCAACCCCAATAAGAGCAGCTACAACTTTAACAAGCCTTGTATTTTCGGCTCTTTCGTGAGTGCCCCAGATCCCACTAATCTCCGAGTTTGTATACCGCTGATATTGACTTTAACATTAAATTCCACCAAGTAATGAAACAAGATTTGTAATAGGTATACTAGATCCTATTGATTGCATCACAATTTTGTAATGGTGTGATTATTGACATGAAAATACAGTATGTAGCTTTTTAACGATAGGACATCTGCTGTATTGGAAAAGTTTGGACGTCCAATAGTATTGAAAGAAGTTAGGGAAACGCGTTGGCAGCTAACACAATTTCACACTCCTCGTTTCAAAGGAAATATCTGTTGGAAAATAAAAATAAAACCTTTTTCCCTAGGGAATTCCAGACAGAGTCGGCGCTGTCCGTGAACCGAAGGAGAAAGAGGGGCAAATGAAAATGTCAAACCAATCTTTTCACTTTCCGTCCACTCAGTTCCAAAGCTAGGTATACCATCCAATGCTATCTTGATTGCTAGGATCAAAGGTCGAGTAACGATTCCCGAGTATCGACGTCGGGCTGGACAGGAAAGGCTATTACGTGTCTGATCCAGCCCTGCAGAGGTGACGTGAGAAGCTACTGTTGTATTTAGAAGGGAAGGTCTGTGATTGGTACGCCAGCTTTGTGAGGAAATGCTGGGCTCAATAATAATCATTATTGTACCCAGCAAGTTGAACCAAGAAGTAGATTAGCGTTAACGTCACGAATACGATCGTCATATCAATTCATTGATTTATTGCCTTGTCCTTTGATTGCCTTGACATTTCAGGATGTATCAAGTTTTGCCCAGTAACAATTCCGTCCACTCATGTTGTGCCACTTGTGTTACTACGAACATGATACAGCCTTGAAATGCTAACAGGTCTGAGTGCCGAAATGTCAACTTAATCAGTTCCAAGAGCAATCTAAAACCAGCTCTCATAATTGAGTTGCAGAGGCGTGAGATGAGCACAGTTATGCAGGTTCGTTGGCCGTGGGCGCACTTCAAATGTGTTCAAGTGTTCAAATCAGTGGAAATTTGTGTTCAGGCAGTTTGTTGACGAGCCAAGATGAAATATAAAATCTACCTCTCCATTAACACCATTTGAGTGTTGGCCCTGCAGAAGTGGCGATATAAAGAAAAAGTTGTATATTTGTTTTGTGTACCTACATGTTTGAATTAACTGGTTTTAGCGCCAAGGGGAGATTTCGAAAGAGGTACGGTGCTTGTGAAGTGGTTAAGCTTTTCATTATACTTAGCTCCTATGAGGAAAAGGGCGGGCGGGGAAAGTGGATATCATAACTTTTTCCGGCCTCTGAAGAATGATATTTGCGAGGCGGGGTGATTTTTACACGGAGTGTGTTTTGGGGGGATATCACATCTTTTTGTTGTTGAAGTGGGTCATTTTATAAAGAAGGTCTATGCAAAATTTCAAGTCGATTGGTCCGGTTACCCAGGCTGTAGACTCGTCAAAGTTGCCAAAATTAGCCTAAATTTCAGTTTTTTGTTTCTAAAAGTTTTTGGGTTGAGATAATGGGTTAAACCTTTCTAAAGGCACTGTCTGATGTTGAAACGAAGCTCTGTGCAAAATTTCAAGTCAATCGGTGAACGTGGAGAGGCTCCAGCCTTGCCTGTCTGAACAAGGAGAAGGAGAAGAAGGAGAAGGAGAAGAAGGAGAAGAACAATCTAAGGCCGAAAAACCGGGTTTTTGAAGTTATGTAGCTCGGCTCCCTTTAGACCTATCGATTTGAAACTTTCAGGGCTTTCTAATATACACTCAAAGAAGACCCACACTAATTTTCAAGTTGATCGGTCAAATAGGAGCCGAGATATGGATACCTCGAAAACGCGTTTCGTGACGTCCGGTAAACATACACTCGGCACCGTTCGTTTTCTCAACTTCTTTGCTTGGCGGGGCGGAACGCTACCGCGTTCCTAGATATAATAGGGAGAGTTCAGCAGTATGATACAGTCGAGTCTGATATGAGCCCAACTCGTCAATTTATCCTTTTCTATAGATAACGATTGATCTAATGGGGTAAGGTTGAGCTTGAAGACTCACGTATTAATGTATTAGGAGCTCTCCTGTACTTGAAACATACATGGTCTCATTTTAAGAAGAATACAAGAGTGGGGCACGTGTTAACAGAATCCCCTTCAAACGACGATATACCCAGGGGTTCGGAGAAAATCCTCGACGTGAAACAGAGAAAAAACAGGAGCGAAACAAAAAATCCCATCTATTCTGAAGGAGGATCGGAGTAGGGGTAACTGACGGGATTAAGGGAACACGGAAGAAAGCGGGTTGGATGAAAAAGTCAAACCATCTTCTCACTCACCTCCCATGCATTCAACGTTATCTGCCGGCGTGATAGCGGACGGTTCGCAAGGCATCGACTTCGCAGGGCTATTCCGCGTCAGGGACATCGCCAGGTAAAGGGTGACGCTGGGGAGATGCGATGTTGTATTTAAATAGGAGGAACTCCGGGGGCCTGTCTGCCTGTCGGGATTGGATGGGCTCTCAGGCTTGGGACGGGGAGATCCCGGACTTAATTCGAAACGGCTCAAACAGTCCCGAAAGGATTTCCAGTTCAATCGACTGCCTCCACCGTCGTGACCCTCTACCGGCATTTTTCTTGGTCTACGTACTGAATCCACTGAATCCAAGCGGCTGTCCAGTGTATTTACACGGCTGAAACCGAATGCTGAGACACCATCATAATTAGACACTGAGACCGTTCAAAGTGCACGAGGGGCACTCACACAGGCAACAAAAAGACATTTAATATTTCAAGCAAAAATATCGTGCAAAATATTGAATGACCAGGAGCACTCAAACTACACAAACATATTGCACAATATTTCTGTGCCGATTCAACAGGCGATGGGAACCCT
Source organism: Stenodema calcarata (assembly GCA_963920205.1). NCBI lineage: Eukaryota > Metazoa > Arthropoda > Insecta > Hemiptera > Miridae > Stenodema > Stenodema calcarata. The sequence continues at coordinate 15,600,188 of OY986061.1, read as the reverse complement.
TCACACCGCAGTCCCCACCTATAAAACATAGAAAGGTCCGCAAAAATGTCTACTCTTTTTTGAATGCTCTTTTTTTGCACAATGTTTCTGCCCTGTTAAGGTAAAACGCCTCAATTCAAAATTCAAAACATTGCAGAAATTTGCCTCAAAGTTTTCCACTGAAATCTTTGATGTAAGTTGACTGCAACTCATCGTAAAAATATCATTTTTTGGTGAGATATCGATATGACTTCAACCAATTCAATGGTGAAAAAAACTCGCAAATTAATCGATTTATAATCGATTAATTGTAGTTAAGGCGATTTTAAAATTTCCAGCTTCCGTTTTGTGATTGTTTGCTTAGGTAAAATGCCTCAACTTGCTCGTGAGGGAGTCACCTTAACGTAAACAACTCAATCAAACGGATGTTTTGTTAGGAAAATGTTGTAAATTTGTGTAGGTAAAACGCGTCATCTCAATATTTGGGTGAGTTGAGGCGTTTTATCTTAACACTAGCGCGAGAATAAATAAGTTTTGAGGCATTTTCATCCTAGAGTCGAGGCATTTTACCTTAACAGCGTGTAGTTGAGGCGTTGTACCCTAACATTGACCAATTTTCCGGTTCGAATTTTGAAATTTGGACTTCACCATCGAAAAGGCCAGGTCCAAAATAAGGGGGTTTCGTAAACATTTTCGTAAACATTGGACTTGATGCGTTTTTATTTATCAGGGCAGATTTGCCCTCACACTTTTAATTAACACAATATTTTTGCGCAACACGACATCTTCAAAATATTGTGCAAAATTTGAGCACTCAAGTCCTCAGAAGTCGATCTTTTAGTTTTGATCAAATTTGACTAGTTATGACTAACCTAGAGACAAGTTCCACGACAAAACTGAAAATTTCACAGTTAACCACACCCTGTGAAAAATGAAGACTACTTGTTCCTATGTCGCGAATCTCAACTCATCTATCGAGGAAATGTTATTCACGTTTGTTCTCACTGAGTATACTATACTGAGTATAGTATACTGAGTATATACATATGGCTTTGACTTGTATAAAAAGTAGGTAGTCATGCGGAAGTAATTCATATTCGAGTAGATAACCTTATGAATATTTCGTGGATTTTCCCCATACATTGCAATAACGTTTGAATTTCGAGGGTGGATATCTTTATCGAGATCGCTCTTATCCTTATTCACCGCTTGCCCGTTCTGTGAGACCCCTGCGATGATCCAACAGATGCGAGAGCTCCCTGCGGGACCTTCCCGAACTGAGAGGATCGAGGGGATAAAAACGTAGGAGACATAAATATTGTCAACCAAGCTGAATACAGAGGAGAGGGAAAAAAACCAGCTCCGAGAGAAGGAAAAAAATCCTTTTTTTCGTACCAACCCGGCACTGGTTGGAGGGTTGAGGATTTTAGTAGGCCTCATTCAAATGCAGCTTTCGAAAAGATTCATTGATGAACGTAATTTGCACTCGCCCGTGTGCTCATGGGGTTGATGCGAGGGGATAATGTTGTTACGACCTGTGCACGGTAGATGTGAAGGCTGGCACCTGCATCGTATATTTAACTTTAAATCGACTCTGTTTGGGCGAGTGAAAAAGTGTAGCATTTCGAGTAGCCCGTATAGGGAATCAACTAATCGATGAGGCGTCCCCTAACGTACCGATCCGGAATCCAAGTTTTAATTTTTTTTTTTTTTTTTTACAGTTTTTTTTATATAAACCAAATGAATTGTTAAATTAACTCCGTAAATAATGGGGAATGTCACAGAAAATTGTGAACACCCTTCTTTCGGTCGTAACGCTCCCTTAAGCACCAATTGCGACATTTATCGTAGCATCCCACCAAGTCAGCATTCTACTACACGATATATCAAATTCCAAGCCGTCCGAGGAGAAAACGCGGTATTCATCACGAGACGAACGAGTGGGAAAGGAAACTGATGAAGAAGCCGAGACACCATAACTCCGACCAGAAAACACAGGGTGACTCCGCCAGTAATAGGAAATTAATTACAACTCCCCCACTGGCCACGTCACAGAAATTCTCTTTTATCAACGTCTTCGTCCGTCTAATGGATTGATGCCAGGGCATTAGGAAAGAAAAGTTCAATTACATCAAGTTGACGTTTGGGAGGGCGAACGGTCTAATACTCTTGTACTCGTACGTTAACCTCAGGTTTAATGGGGAATTTTTTTGTCGGATTACGCTGTCGTTACATCTCTATCAAGTGAATAAATAATCAAAAAGACAATGTTTTCACTTCTTCTTTAGCAGTATACTTCGATTCAAATGAGACTGTGGAGAGGCCACACGCATTGAGCTACGAATTTGAAATTAAGGAACTTGAAGAAAAATACATACACAGATTGTATTCAAGTTATGTTCACAGGTCGGTCCAAAATTAAACGTACAGGTACGTTACCCATGATTTGAACTTTTTTTCTACATCACGAATCATTTTGTGAACAGGTGGCGTGTTGAGGTGGAGATCAAACACTCGGTCTTTTCAATGGAATATGAAACAAATACGGCGTTTCGCGATACTCAAATCAGATCCAGAGTTGCACAAGATTGATTCGCGTAGAAGATATTGGTGCCCGAGTGTGGGTTTACGTGATGTGAAAACAGAGCGTGACAAGACGCTGGGAATAGACAGCAATATCGAGGTGGTGTTTGCTACTACGGCCTCCGGAGACTCTAATAAAGAGACCTTTTCCCCCACCACCGGCCCCCCTTCTTCAAATATTCCTGGCTTGTCTGGAGAAGTTAATAATAAGGGAAAAGCAAGGGAAAGAAGGTAGAGAGAAGACAAAAAAAAAACGGGAGAAAGAAAGGAAAATAAAGAAGTACCAAGTAAAGTGGGATAGAACGGTAGGAGGAGACTACGAGTATCATTGGAGCAATTGGAATTGTTTCACTTGAGTTTTGACGTGACTCGTAATATAAGAAAGATGATGTACAGCCAACGTTGTGGATTTTTTTACCCCATTGGTATTCTCTTTGAGATCGTCTACATACTCTATGTACAACGGGAGAGAATATCGTTAACACCACGCCAAAATGCCAAACTGCTTTTATGGCCATTTTCATTTTAGGGCACTTTTGGATACCCTGAGTTGGGTACTCCTGAGTTGGGAACACCATACCAGAGCCGACATACGTAATTCCTTCCCTCTAAGACGTCTCCGTTGATATACTCCCCACAATGACAGTAGGTTATGAAATATTGTAGGTGATGGGTGGTTGGATATAGTGGCATGTGTACGGTTGATGGTGGATTTGATCACTTTGTCATCTGTTGGGAGTTCAAGATCTCTGTGGAAAACGCCATTCCTCACGAACCATGGCGCATCCGTTATAATCCTTAACGCTCCTTCTTAAATGCGTCACCGCTAACTCCATCTCACTTCCAGATTCACTCACTAATATTTACCGAATCAAAACACCTACAAAATTCACCCGACACAAAATATTTCCAGAATTTATTTCCTAAATTATAAATGCCAGTTGGGGTAACATTCAGATAGGCAAGGCTTCCCCTTCCCCAATTCACTTGAAATTTTGGAAAGAGCTTCGTTTCAGTTTCCTTCTAACACATTCAACTCATTATCTCAAACCAAAAACGTTTTAGAAACAAAAAAAAAACGGAAATTGTGGGCTAATGACCTTGGTAACTGTCATTTTAACGGGTCCGCAGCCGATCATCTTGAAATTTGGTATGGATCTTCTAGAAAACACACTGATAAATTCAAGTCGCTAGTTCCAATGGGAGCCGAGTTATATAACTTCAAGAACCAATTACGATGTTTTTCTTCTTATTCAGTTAGCCCAGGCTACAGCCTCTCCACCTTCACCGATTGAGTTGAAATTTCGCACAGAGTTTGGTTTCAACTTTTGCCAGGATCTTTTAAAAGATTCGAATCGCTAGGTCTTAAGGGAGCCGAGTCATATAACTTCAAAAAACCCGATTCTTCACCCTTACCCTGTAGGCAAGTCGGGGAGATTTCGAAACAGGTACAGTGCTTGTGAAATGGTAGGGACATATCTTTGGAAGGAAAAGGGCGGGCGGGGAAAGTGGATGTCACAACTGCTTCCGGCTGCTGTAGAATGATATTTTTACACGGATAAGGAATTCGTTTCGCGTATGGTTTGGTGGTAGCATATTGAACTTCCGAGGTGCATACATTTTGAACAAAATTTTGCGTTTTGAATGGCATCAGCGAATTTGAGTTTCTGTGGTTGAAACCTTACACCTTAAAGGTTTGTTATTTTGTTTGTATCAACTCTACTGTATTTTCATGTTGGATAGAAAAGCAAATTAACGCCTCTAGTTCAGGAATTGTCGACGTATTAAGAGTATAATCGTAGTCTCCTGTAATGGTAGGCATATCCTGGACCGTTTGTAGACGCATTTTGCCTTTATCGACCTCAACTACATCTCGTTTCCAGTGATTTACGACCGGGCATCCAACAAGTGGATTTTATTAGATCTTCACGTCGTCAAGGAGTGTGAGTCGGCAAAACTGTTCGCAGAGACGTCGAATTCGCGCTCTCACAATTCGACCGACGCGTCACAACTTCACATTATCACGAGGGCTTCCAAAGTCGGTAATGTCTTCTTTTGAAAGTTTCCTTCGAACCAGTTTCTCGACGACGATGGAGGGAAAAGAAATATACGGAAGAAATGTGTTAGAAGAGAAAAAGAGAGTGTAATGATAAGAGCTGCGAGAATCGCCTTCCGAAAAGTGATGGTATGGTAGGTGGGATGGAAGAGGTGTAAAGAATACTATGGGAAGTATAAGTGGGAATCATTTATACTTGGTCGAGAGGAGGTGGTAGTCGAGGCTTTCGGAGTTATGAACGCTGTATCGGAAAACCATTTGGCGGCATACCACCAGCGCTGGTGGCCGCATATTTTATTTTATTTTTTTTCTACCTTTTTCCGTCCAAGAACTCTCTTTTAAAAAAACCGCGAACGCCCCTAGTTTTGTGCGGTATTTGTTTTCGCGGTGTACGGTTTTAGGCGGCGTGACATGTTGCACGGCACACGGCGGCATACGGTATGCGGGTTCAAACGCACAAAAAATTCCATCACAACTTTTATCTCTCAACCTGTTGAAAGTGCGGAAAATACCAATTTTTTACTCTCCCTCTTGCACCAGTTGGCGCCTGAGTTACGTTCCAACATTTTTAAAGACAATATAGTTAAACCGGACTGAAGAACTTGACAGACTAAGCTACATTTCATCTTCCCTCCCCTCTCTACGACCATGATTTTATGCATTCTATCTTTTGTGTAGTATATTGTTTCTATGCACACTGTAATATTCATGTAAATCGAACAACTTGTCCGAGGGAATCACAAAGAAGTGGACAAGAACCACAAGTTTCCCAAACCTGTTGAGGTCCGCCGGGAATTTTCTCCCGTTTTATTTTTTCTCCCTCTCTTTGCCGAGGTCTTCATTATTCATTTCCCCACCCGCGGTTTTTCCTCCTGGAACGGCAGAAACTCCGAATAAATAATATCTGGGACGCAAAAAGAGTGTGGGTTTGTGAAGAATGAAGAACTAACAAAAAAGTGTTAATACGAACCCATCCGACACGATGCTTCATAATTCGTTTTCAAAAACCATACGTCTTCATTAAATCGGTCGGAAGTTGAAAAATACACTGTTCTGTCGTTAGATGTCCGCTTTGACTAATGGAATATCGCGCGCTCTCTTTTGTATGGACGAGAAGAGTGATAAATTTAGCGTCTTTTTTTTCTTTTTTTTTTTCATGTAGACCATAATTGAACGTCCAATTATTTCATACGCTGAAACTTTTCATTGCACTATGTATAAGTAATAATTAATAATAATAACTACAATATCAACCGTTACACACTCTGAAAACGAACATAATATATTATATTCCGTAGTGTGTTCAGACCTTTCCTAATTAACCTGTTTCATGTTTCATCATTATTCTACGGGTATTACCACTTATCTCTCGTCATGTTAGCTAGGTATCGGTAGGTCGTAATATAAAAAATCCACAGTCATACAGCATGGCTATAGGAGCGAATTTTCAAAGAAACAATTGGTTTTATGAAAAAGTCTTCATTAAGAACATGATGTCCACGAAGAACATCTCAAGTATCCACCACGTTTCTTCATCTTCAAAGTGCTCCAGTTTGAGAACGGAATATGATATCGCAATTCTGACTTCAACATCGTATTCAGCGTGTACAAATCTTTAAAATGAGGTGTCACTTGTCAGACCGTTCAATTTTTGGAATTTATGGGTAAAGCTCCCCCCCCCCCCCACCATCAACTTTTGGAAATTTCAACGCTGAACACGAGCTGAAGTCAGAATTGCGATATCACATTCCGTTATCAGATAAGAGCAGACTAACCATGAAGAACGTCAACCACATTTCTTCATCTTCAAAGTGCTCCGGTTCGAGGACGGAATGAGATATCGCGATTCTGATTTCACCATCGTGTTCAGCTTTAAAAAAAAAAGAACTTTAAAATGAGGTGTCACCAATCAGAATGTTTCATTTTTGGGATTTTATAGGGGATTCCCCCCCCCCACTAAAACCCCCCCAAAACCCCCCTTAGAGTGGCCTGATTCTGCCCATCTACGAACTTAGCCTTTCGAAACGGATTTTGGTATGAAAACCTTTCGGAAATTCGAGTTTTAAAAATTGGGGACCGAGAACAATAGCTACAAGTTCTTCGACAATTCGCTAAAAATGAGAAATACGAATATCACTTCATGTATGATACGTAGATTTCCCAGCCCTGGGCACTTTAGTACACACATGAGCAAATGTTGAACATTCCTTTGACCGAACATAACTCGAGTCGCTTTGATTCAATTTTCAAGGGTTATTGGGTTTAGTACGTACGTAATTTCACCGAAGCGATTACAGTAGTAATTGCACAAATTCATATAACTTCCACGTCTACGCGGTCCAACTAGAGACCGCTGCTAGGGTCGATATTGCCCTAGAACTTTCCAACTGAGACTCCTACCGTTCATTCCGTTTTGGACACTCTGTACAATGGAACTCCACACAATGGACATCCACCAATTGACAAAATGACTTACCGGAAAAACTTACCGACGATAATGAAAAGAGGAAAAATTGGGCAGGAGACATTTGTTAACAGAAAATGCACCTCAATAAACTTTCGGGGGTCTCCAATGTGTAAAAATATATTACGACTTTTTTTTCTCTGGAACCCCTTTTCCAATCGGGTTGTTGGTCTGAGTCGGACGAGTACAAGTGGCTTCTGTCCCAGTAACTATTATTTACTTGACGTGAGAAAGCCTTCACCAACAGTTATAAATCTTTGGGGAGAAAACGGGGGAAAAGGCTGAAAAGAGAAAGAAGAATAATGTGAAATATCCTTTTGAGGGGAAGAGGAGCAGATAAATTGTTGGTGGGCGAAATAAGAGTGATTGAGTCCTGTGATAGGTTGGGGGAGAAGAGGCGGTTGGCTTTTCCCTATATCTGAATTATTTACGGTACATGCGTTTTCACGGGTGTTTTCCAGTCGGGTGGGCCGTATCGCCCTATAGGCGTTCTAATAAAATTACCTATAACCCACTCACGAGTTCCCTCCCGGTTTGAGGTATTACTGGCCTAACTGGGATGGCATTGTTGGGTTTACCTAGTTCATCTGGTTGAGAAATGCGGGGATGCACCGAACCGAGCGGAAGGTCGTCAGATCAAACCACTTGGAACTAATTGGTTGGGGCTGTGGGGTTTAGATTCCTTCCAGAGTTTAGCGATAGGGCAGCAAAAAAGTCACAAAATGTTTGTGGTCAATGATGACTGTTATGAAGACCGGACGCAGTTTAGGCGGTGGTGAGGACACCAAGGAGTGAAATTATGTAAGTCGGAGTTAAGGCGGGTTCACATGGAAGCGGAAAGTCCGGATTGCGGATTGCGTATTGCTCTGTGATTTGTCATCGTCGAAGTTGGGAGTGTACTTCCATGGCCTTGACCAATCACAGAGCAATTCGCAATCAGCAATCCGAACTTTCCGCTTCCATGTGAACCCACCTTAAGAAGTATTTCGGGAACGACAAAAGTTCCTGTAGGATGAAATAATTTGGCCAACCTAAAATTGTATTGGGATTCCGTTCGGTAGAGATCAGAGGGTTTCATTTCATCATCGTTCATCCATCACTTTTTTGTTTATTGAACGAACCACTGATAAACTGTTGGGAATGTTACCGGAATGTAGGTCAGGCTGTGAATGGACAAGATGAGACCCGGACATTTGATGCTCCAAAAACGAGCGAATTTTTTATAGGACCCATGTACTTGATGAATGAGCTACAATGACATTGATAAGATGGCGGGGCCCCCGGAAAAGGTGGGGAAAAGGGTGGGCAGCTAATGGACGGCAGTGAATTAGGGAAGCAACGACATCTATACATCACATCAACCTCCGGAGTGAGGCAGGAGAGGGGAACCATCAATAAAACGTGCCTATCTCGCCGAGCAACGCCAGGGTAATGTTGAGGATTCGGGGGATGGGATGGTGGTGGAGAGGAGTTCACAAACTATCTCATTAGGCGTCCGGCGAGCACCTTGTCCCGGAACACGGATAACGATTCCACGTTATGAGTAACAACGTGATATCGATTGGCTGTATTCATCAGCCGGCTCGAGGTTTTGACAGTGATTGGTGAGCGTGGGCAGTTGAAAGGCAGAGTTACCCGATTTTCGACGCTAGGGTTATCAATCAGGGTTACACACTTTTCAATACTCAACTTACCCGATTTTCTCGGGTCTTGTCGAACGAATTTTCTGAGCCATCTGCATTCATAATTCCTTAAGAAAAGTGTGATAGGGTTTCCGGGCCCGGTGTTCTTGATGATCCCCATCCAACTAATCAAAAGCTCTTGTGCCATACTGAATCCCATGCTCCAAAGCCATTTTATCGACATAAGTGAAATGCATAATCCTAATGATGTTGAGCGAGTTCTCCCTGATCCAGCCTTAGGAAGCTGATTGTAGTATTCACTCCAGATACATCGCTACATGGATACGTCTCATTTTTTCTCTGTAAAATATGTGTTTTGTTTCTCAAGTAAAACATACTCGTAATAACGATAACAGCTGAACCTGGGCTTATTCTGCTTAAAGTTTAAGTCCAAAGGAGGCTACATACCATATTACAGCTCCATAGAGTGAATAGCATAGAAATTAGCTGTAGGAGCCACTCAGCTTATCTGGGGCCTTGACAGCGTCAAGTTGATGTAATGAGGCTACATACGAAATGACACTTCATAGAGTGAATAGAATGGAAATTAGCATTAGGAGCCACTCAGCTAATTATTATTACTATTATAGGCCCAGGATTATTCTGCTTACAGTGTAAGTCCTAAGGAGGCTGCATACCAAATTACACTGGACACAGCTGATGCATACCGCATTAACGAAATTGCTTCATACCTAAACAACTATCATTACCCAATAAGTTTAAGATTGTCCATATTTGAGTGAGATGTTCCAAACATCCCATTCTACATAAAACCAGTTATTTCTTCGTAAATTCGAAAAAAGTCGACTTCATATCGAATCGAGGTGTTTATTTGAATTCGAATGAACGTTCAAGAAGAGCAATTGTCAACTCAGATACATTGAGAAAAATGAAGGCGCGGAATTCCAGAGGCTTATTAAAACCCGATCACCTAGCCAGCCAGCTCTCTGACGTCATAGGCTGTGACGTACTAATTGGCCTCCTGCCAGCCGTCATACGCTCGTGCGTCATAGGCTCTGACGTACTAGTTGGCCTCCGGCCAGCCGTCTGACGTCATAGGCTCTCACGGCATAGGCTTTGACGTACTAGTTGGACTCCTGCGAGCGTCTGACGTCATACGCTCGTGCGTCATAGGCTCTGACGTACTATTTGGCCTCCGGCCAGCCGTCTGACGTCATACGCTCGTGCGTCATAGGCTCTGACGTAGTGGCCCGCCTGTCGCTTGTGTTCTGACGTGATCTGAGGGAAAGGGTGAATCAAGGAAACAAATTTTTCCCGTTTCAGTTTATGTGCCAAAGCAAAGACATGAAAATGTCAAACGAATGTCAACTCCATCCTGTTGTTGATACAGTCGAGAATTAAATGCTTGCATACGAGTCTGCAACACATTGGGACATTTTATGTCTTTAAAGAAGTGATTCAAGAACCTTCGAACAATGCTACATCACCTACCCCAGTAGCGTAGTTGTTATACTTAATTGTAGGGTTCATCATAAATTATGAAGCTTGCATTCGTATAGACAATATAAATTATTGAGAATGATCACCTGTGTGTAAACAATTATTTAAACAATCACGCTCATACCGCAGCTTGTCGGCCACGCACTCCGCAGTGGTTAACGTAATATGGTTAGGTAAATCGAGAGCTATCCAACGAGTGGTGAACGATTTTTGTACGATGATAACTGGCGAAGATAAAGTTCCGTAGCACCGAATCGGTTGTAAGCGAAAATCATCAGAAATTTTCGTGACGATTTCGTGTAACGCTTTTGTGTAACGTTTTTCAAGTTATGTGCCAGAGTAAAGACATAAAATGTCAATAATTGGGAGGGTGAGTATTGCAAAATTATGTTTTATTTTTTAGGTATGTAACAAGTACCTATTAAGTTCAGGTAAGTCACTGAAAAAATGAAGGTAAAAAGAACAAATAAGAAACATCGACGGCTCAGAAGAAAAACATCGATGTTTGAACAAAAGAAACACCGATACTCATCCCTACCATTTTATTGCCACCACCTTCCTTCTGCCAAAGGAATTTGCTTTAAATAATTCTATCTCTGTAGTAATGAGAGCCACTAGTGGCTCGTAAGTTTGTCAAATCATTTTCATTGTTCATTTCCACTTGATTCAACATCATTGACAGAGAAATAGAGCGTCTACTGGGGTCGAATCTCCACAATGGTCTAAATGCTGTTATCTACATCATATTAGGTCTTTCAAAACGAGACTTGGAGCCGGTTGTTTCAATCTACACCGGCTCCCCTGCCGATTCGAAAACTAGCCCTTCGAAGTTGAAACGATAAAGTCCCCCTGATGGCTAATCCTATTTCACGTTTGCAAGGGTGATGATCACATTGTTGGCCGGCCGGTCTCTCGACGGTATCGAATAGATAGCGACCGGCTCTTCGGCGTTCATTTATCACCGCCCCTCCTTCACCGTCGGTGGGCGATAGTGAAAAGGAATGGCAGGGGGGGGGGGGGGGGGGGCAATGGGAGTTCAACGTTCAAAACTCGAAACAAAGCAAACAGAACTTTATTGATAAATCAACGTTGGCGGTCATATCAGCCTGTTGTCGTCGAGTTTGTGTTGTAATATTCCCCGTTGCTCTTCAACCCGCCGTTAAGAGCGACCTTTTGTATTACTCGCCTTCCGAATCAATCATGCACTGATCTCTTAATGCAGCGGCCGTATAATTTATTCTAGGTCGATTTCCCTCGCTCCACCAATAATCATTTTCAGGCCGGAGCAGGCCTTACTTTGTGTTCATTGAAACATCGATTCGTTTCCCTGAGCTCGGCGAACGCATCCAAGTGGGATCACACGAGGCGAGGCAACAAATGAACAGGACCGAGGCGAGGCGAGAATAACAGTGAACCTTGAAGCTGAGCAGTTCGGAAGCTGTCTGCATAGGGCCACAATCCGCAAAATTTCCATCTGGCACATGGTCAGTTTTACGAAACAAACGTATCCTCCCTAATAGTGAATTGAAGAAAAAACCGACCATTTGCCACATAACCAATTTTACATGGAAACGAAATCAGTGTAGCACTAATTAAAGGTGAGATGGAAAGGATACTGGAGGTATACTACAGTTCTTGTTTAGAGGAAGATGTAAGGCGACTTCAAAAATCTTCCTATAGCCCAATCTATCAGTTCCTACAAGACGAAAGTTTTTTGAGATTGGGGAAAGACCTCTCAGTACGGCAGTGTATTTATGAGCGCTTCACCGACTTCCCTTTGAATCCTCCCATTCCAAACACAACTAACACTTAGTGTATAATTTTTACCAAGCCCGAGTCTTTCTGAGCATGTATATAGAATCCGAAAAACGGAAAAGATTTCAATACCAGAGTAGTTGTACTTCATGACTCACTTTTCACTGCATTCGATTCAACACACGTGTCGGCACGTATGGTACTCAGTATAAAACAGACAAATACGACCAGTACACGACAGCACATATCATGGCAGTATTCATGCTCAGGTTGAAAGATCCATAGGTTCCACGCCGCGATTTCAACTGTGGATGAATCAGGACGCTATAGTAAGTGAACTAACCATCATGGAACTCCGAAACCTCCTTAGTTTACCGGTGTACTTCACTCCTCTATAAGTCACCAAGGGAGGAGAGTCTAGGGGGTTCCTTTCCAATACAACCTCAAGGGATTACAACTTGAAAAGAGCAATAAGTGTCAGGTGTCTTCATTCAATATCTTCGATTAACTCGATTTTCATTCTGAAGAAAACAAAGTTTAATTAACTTCGTGAAATACAACATGGAAAACAAACCTCGGCCTTCAAAGACATCCGATATCAAGGAGTCATTACAAAAGGCCAGGATGGAGTTTTGATCAGTGTGTTTAAGGAAATGGGCAGAACACGGTTCAATTTAGTTGAATTTTAAATTTGTGCGTGAGAAGTCATGTATTATGCTATAACTGGTAGAAGTCATGTACTATATTATAACTAAAGACCGGATTCCTATGCAATTGCATATCCATTTCGCTTCATGTAAGGCGAGCGCAAATTCTTCCTTTATCCGAGTTGCCTTCTGTAGATGCTCTGGTTTTTCATTTTATTCTGTATATTTTCTCATATTCGGACTGTTGCTGCACATTCGGGGAAAGAATCGTAATGCTGCATATTTTATAGATAATCAATAACGTTTGACGATTAATGGGAAGAAAAGAAAATAAAGTTCCTAAGTACCAAAGTCTGACGGAGAGATTGATTTTGATCACTTGAGTAGGGTCACAAAGTGTTAAAAAAATTTCGGATTTGGTGGAAAATCCCGGCGTTTCTCACGCCTTAGCCGTCATCAAACGCCACTTGTCGTTCATACCATTGATACTAACTAGGTTGTAGGCATGGCTAATACGGTTATTTCTTGGTAATAGGTTATCGAGTAACAGCGACCGTCTGTTAATAGGTTGTGGTATTAGGTCATGTTGGTAGTAGGTTAAGGGCGATTCGGGAACATATTACCAAAATAACCTAATACCACTACCTATTACCATACGGTCGCTGTTACTCGAAACTAACTCAATACTCACTCAAATAACTTGTTGATAGATATGATCGCACACTGGTATTATTTGGAATAGTCCCAGCCAACCTATTATCAAGGAACAAAGAGGCCCTCAAAGGCCTTTCCCCCAAATTCTCACAACAGTTTTCCAGTAATAGGGGTTTTCTGCTAATATGTTATCTCGTATTAGGTTACTGAACAGTATTAGGTTATTTGAAGCGGTTACGTTAAATATTCCCCACCCCTACTAGGTTAGAGGAAGGTGCTGTTGAGTTAATACAAGGTGTGGAATTGATCGAGGAATGCTCTGCAAAAATTCAGACTATTCCTGGTAGGTTCAAATAAGACAAAATTACAAGAGAAGTGGTCCACACTCTTGCAGAAAATAATGGTATAGAAAACTTTAAGAACGTTAACAAGATTTTAATGGGAGAGGGTGTACCCAGTGAACTGACGGAGCATTCTTGCCCAGTTATTTTAAGCAATTTTGAATTTGCTCCAGTCACTTCGGTTGATGTGGAGCGGTCTTATTCCGTCTACAAAAACATTCTCTTGGACCGTCGTCACAACTTCATCAAGACAACCTTGAAAAGTGTATTTTTGTGAATATTAATTACGAAAAATTGGCAAATCTGTAAAGATGATGAAAAAGACAGCATATTATTTTCAAACTGTTGTGCTTCATTTTTAAGTGGTACTTTTAGTTGTATGCCACAAAAATAGTAGAATTTGAGCTAGATAAGTTTGATTATAATTGAAAGAAGTATGTACAGAAAAGTTGAATGATACTCATTTCCAACTGTGGATATTCTTACTCGTGTTACTTCAAAATGATAACGTGGTGACAGTAACATGAGTAGTGATTGTCACCGATTGTGAGATTTCGTTACGTACAAATAGTGTGAACGTCGCAAAAAGTTGTAAATAGTAAAACAAATAATGTTCTGCAAAAGCAGCAATTACAAAATATTTTTAAGAAATAAGAATTTCATTCAGATCATTAGAGTGGGTTTTCCAAGTACTGAAACTTAATTTCTCGAATTTACAATATTTTTGATGCATATTTGTCGCATAATATAATGAAATATTATTTCATTAGTTTTTATTGCATATTCAATGGCATATTCGGGGCATGTTGCATAGAAATCCGGTCTTTAATTATAACAGGGATAGGTTCTCGAGGGTTGGTCCATTGAAAAGACGTTATTTTAGGCCGACGTTCCGATGTATTTGTACATCCTCTTCAGGGCTATAGTGACAAAGAGGGATAACATGGCATCAGGTCTTGAGTAGCAACTATACTTGAGGAAAGAACATGGCTCACTAGTCTATACCTAGATACTAAATATACTGATAAACTATAATACTAAGTCAACCACATGTATAATAAATAAACTATAAAACCAAATCAACAATATGTATAATACCTATCTTTTTTTATTTCTATATTTATTTTCTATATTTATTTCTATATTTATCTTCCTTTATTTATTATACATGTGGTTGACTTAGTATTATAGTTTATTAGTATATTTAGTATCTAGGTAAAGACTAGTGAGCCATGTTCTTCCCTCAAGTATAGTTGCTACTCAAGACCTGATGCCATGTTATCCCTCTTTGTCACTACAGCCCTGAAGAAGATGTACAAATACATCGGAACGTCGGCCTAAAATACAAGTCTTTTCATTGGACCAACCCTCGAGAACCTATCCCTATTAATTAAGTGGTCAAGAATCTCAGAAATTGTTTAATTATAACATGGTGGTTATTCGTGAATGAGGCAGAGCTTCACAAGATAACAGAATCGTCCAGGACTTTGTCGAAATCCTATTGATTAAAAAAACGTTTACATTTAAGAAGATAACTCCGGTAAACAAAAAACCCAGTTGAACAAAGGTGGTTGAAGTACTGGTCAGACCGAAATCGACTGCTAGGGTGAAATCCATTGATTTCAAAGCCTTTTCAACAGTTTTGTCTTGCGCGGGGTCCCAAGCTGAAAAGGTAACGTGACTTATTGTTCTCTGGACGAACAACGAGAGGTCCTGGTTGTGTGAAGGGGGTCCTGTTGTGCGGGGAGGGATCGAAATCCACTCAAAGCTCTGTTTAGGCGCGTCCCGAAAACCCCCTTTTTGGTTTTTCTCTCTCGGTGTAATTGAAAGGGTGTGCCCTTCATTGTTGGCGAGAGCCCTCTCATTCCCATTCAAAATCGTCTGTTGTGAGGATTGCTTTTTTTTTTCTTTTTTCTTTTTTTTTTTATTCTTCAAAAACGACAGAAGTGTTAACCTCTTGAGACGAAAAAGGGATTCGCCTGTTTCTCAAGGATTACCTCACCTCCCCTTCGGCTGTTGACTTGTGCTGATTCAGTAAGAAATTTCAAGGGAAAAGAAAACCAGCTCCTTCAGCACATCCCACCGCCCTTACATTCCAAAGCCTTTTCGCCCATTCCTTCACCCTCTTACCCCTTATTAGAGCGATTTCCTGCCGAGAGTCGTTCATTTGAATGGATGCGGAACAATGCACGGGAAACATCCAGGAACACACCTGCACAAACCTGTTTGTTTTACAGACAATTTTTCATTACTTACATCAGTCATGCGATGCACTTGTTCTATGGTAGAGTGTTTTTCTCTGAACCAATAATGTGATAAAATTGAGAAAAGTTTTTCTGTTATAGTAAAATTAGATTTACACTCATGTCTAATTACACATATTACGCATACCCCCCCTCGTTCCTCAATATCCCTTCTCCACTGGCTTGAAATACCTTCAACATATGGATAATGCGACATGATTTGCAATATAAGAACAAGTGAATAGAACTCCAGTAAATCCACTCGCATCACTCCAATGCTCCTTATGTAATAATTACACTCCAATGAATTCACTCACAACAATGCTCTTTCTGTAATTATTCTATAATGCTCTATTAGTAAAATTTCCTTTAAAGTATTTTTGACCCAATAATAACCAAGAAGGCGGCTAAAACTAAGTAAAATTCCAGCAACCCACTACCATTACCTAATAATCCGCCAAAATTTCATTAATTTTGGTATTGATTCCAGGAGGAATGTACATGGCTCCGCCGGAGGTTAGTATTTGTAGGGTCTACAGATGATCCTGCATCAATCTCATTTGAGAGTAACACAGTTGCATCAAGATTTGAGAAAACAATGAGTCATGAGTTGATATCTAAAGGACGTGCTGGGATTGGCAGGTATAAATCGTGACATCAATTTATTCTTATGGTTCTTCAATGTCTTACGGTTCCTACGTCTTCGCAGGCGAAAACGAGGTTTCCTCGGGGAATCTACGTCATTTTGAAAAACTAAAATCCAACTGTTGATTGTAGTCGATTACCGGTCAAAAAGTAGCTGTGTCAAATGGTCAAAAAATTGTTTTAAATAGGGAACGCTAGGCAAAAATGGTCAAAAATAGAAAATTGGTAACTCACAAGACATGTAAAACGAGTAATTTCAAACGAGTAGATCGGAATGAAGTATGGCGAATTTGAACTTTTCCCGCTAAACGTGGTCGGACAGGGTTGTAGTTCATACAGCGGCTGATAGGGGCGGACAGGGGTGGCTACGTACTGCTCTGTGATTGGCCTGGGAGGTAGATGAAGTTCATTGCTTCCCTCTTCCCGCTCAATACGACTTCAATCCTCTCCAGAAAAAAAGTACTTCCTTAAAAATTTGTTTACCACTGTCTTAATTATTCTGAAGGTGAGTTCTTCTCTGGAGAAAAATAAAAAAAAAATCACTGTCATTCCCTATTCAACGGATTACTCTAAACCGGAGGATTATAATAGTATGACCCCACAATTATTATTATAATGTCGCTATATTGATAGTGAGTGAGTATAGTCCATATACTCTTCTCCTCGGCCGTAGTTTTATGGCTAAGGTCGAATACAGTCTTCAATACAGGCCTACAAGGCGAAATTCCCACAAATCCGAGTTCATAGTTTCTGGAATGTTATTTGTTCATTTTATTGAAATAATAAAGTTACTAAATGTCATCGCTTAGGAGGACATGATCTCGTCTTACAGCGTGTCCGCCCTAAGGAGAGAAAAGTCCTCTTGTTTGTTTTGTAACTACTTGTACTTACTCCAAAGCTCAAACTGTTGTTTGAATTTCATGACCGAGTAGTACCTTCTACTCGAAACGGCCAGAAAAAAGGAAACAACTCCGAAGTATCAGATTCACTTGAAGCGAGAGAAAGTTACTGGTAGCCGAAATACAGAAAGAAGGATCACGCCAGGTTTTATTGGATTGGGCTACTCACCAGGAGTCGGGGCAGTTTCACCCCCAAAGAAGAGTGAGGCACGTTCTCACCCACATGCAGTCCTTGCCGTTAGTGTATCTGAAACATCATTTTCACATTTTAAGAACTGCTACGTGTACTAGTTTGTAATGTAATAATAGTGCAATATCAACGAATCAAACCAATTGGATTTAGAAGATTGGTATATACCACGATGAACTATGAAATTTCACTGAAAAAGCTGCTTTAGACATTTTCAGGGATAGGTTGTTTGAAGAAATTTATGTGTGTATACATCAAGCTGAGTGATTATAATGTATTATAACTGGCAACGCCCTCTTGGTTCGCTCGGTTTCATCCAAGTGGTATGGATATGCGGACAGCCCATCCATTTCAACTGTCTAGTCAACCCAATAAATTCCCAGTCCCGTACCCGTCATTCGTTAAATTCGTACAATTAGAAGTAGTTGGTAGCACTCGAGTGTTGAGCTATTGTTACACAAATACGATCGAGGAAACATGAATTTATATTCAAAGATAAACACATATTACACAATGGTGGCCGATATTAACGAGAAAACTCCGATCGGGTTCAGCAAAAAATAACCTCGCTGAGCCAGCTTTAACACTTCAATTAACACCTCCCCTCTAGCGAAATTTACGAGCGGATCGGCGCTCAGCGAACTACGAAATTCGAAAACCTCCACTGACTACCTCATTATATCTCGAAGGAGCGCCAAGCAGACGGATATCTTCCCTTTTTCAAGGGGAAATATCGGCTAATATGGGTTTGAAGCTGAAAAGTGAGGTTGGATGGAGCGGAGTATAATACTATTAGTTTAACGGAGCTAACAAGCTGCGCTAGCTGAAATGATGGGTGCTATGGAACCAGCGATGCGGGCTGGAAATTACCAAGGCCCAGTGAGGGGTCTGCTTTTTCACCTAAGGGCGAGTCACTTATTATAGCTCGGGTGTTAATGCCATTAAAAAGAGCTTTAAAAACTTTCCCTCCCCCTTCCACCACTTAAAAAACCATCTCTTCTCTAGTTTTTAACCTGATTATGAAATATTGTCTGTGTTTGAATGGACTTTTGTTCTCTTCTTTCCCATTCATTCAACAGACTCTAGGGGCGAGAAATCGGAAATTGATCTGACCTCTTTTAAACGAGTTATTTCACCATTGGTTGAGCGAAAAAGTGTCTGTGGTGGATCTCCGGTTCCCTTAAATTGATACACCATGATTACTTATAGTTGATATCCCCATAGAACCTGGTCGAATTGACTGGTTACATTCGATGTATAATCAGGCCTTGACGTGTTTTCTAATTGAGGATAGGGCTGTTGTAAAATACCAGTTAGGATTTTGATGCTTTCAAGTCACTGGTTTTAATGCTATTTAATCAGACGCAAAAACTATAAGCCGAGCGTATACTGTTCTTGAAAGTTACGCGCAAGTGAAGGTGTAGATGAATCAATATCTACGATAAGAACGGCATAGATTAATCAATATCTATGAAAAGGATGGCCGGAGGAAGCCTGACCAGGACGAAAAATGATCGACGATAAAACACCCTCGGTCCGCAGGGGCGGCAATATTATCACATCCCATAAGTCCGAGAAAAAGACCGCCCCACCCTCTTCCTGAATAGAAAAAAAATGGATAAAAAGAATGGTTGGCCCAAAGGGAAACTTGCCTGAATCCTGAACCTAGATTTCCCGGGAGAACAGTAATTGGATAGACTCGAGTACGTTGCGCCAAAAGAGGGGAGGAGACGAAGAAATAGAGAAAACTGATACGGGATGGGAACAGGTTAGAACGTTAGAATACTCCCAGAGAGTATTTTAAGTACTAATAGAAACTCAAGATTCAGATCGTAGAGCACAAATCTCAGTCTGCTTTTTTTCGTCCGATTCGAAGGAAGGGAGCACTTCTGTGTAATGTACTTGTGGAGGACTTCACATCCTCTTATCGCCTTGTACATAAGCAGGGTTCGTGCCGATTTTCAATTTTCAATTTCCCTGACTTTTCCCTGATTTCCAGACCAAAAATTTCGATTTTTCCCTGACTTTTCACAACGCTTCAGGATCTTTTAAACAGTAACGTTTTGCATGAATCGAAAATTTTAGATGCGCAAATGAAGAAAAACAATATAAGGAACAAGTTTTTTATTCATAAAAAACGAAGTTTACTTAAAACAAAGTAAGAGATAGAATCACAAGATAAAACACATAAAAGTTTTGAGTACGTGGTTTACATAAACCATACCTTACAAAGGTAAAGGGGTTTTCGACGCGTATCATGGATTTTTCGCAATTCTGCACCCGATTTGAGATTTTTCCCTGACCAAAATCCAATATCCCTGACTTTTCCATGACTTCCAGTGCCCATTTATATTTCCCTGACTTTTCCATGACTTCCCTGACTTCCCTGACCGGCACGAACCCTGATAAGGAAGGCACTCGAGTTTCAGCAAGATTTGTTATATATTTGGAATTCTACTCTCCCTCAGGGATGGCACAGATCTAAATACGTTTGTGAGTAAGGTGGAAATATAAAGGAATATAAAAGTTTGTGGTTCAATTCATGATATCATTCACCCAGCTGTTAACCCAAATACGAATTTCTTTCTTTCCTGTACTACGCTCAATTTTTTCATCATTATCAAATTAGGTAATTTTATAAGGTTATAAATCGTAATAAATACGAATGAACATTTCGTGAGGATTTAGAAATGCTTTATTTGGCTCATAACGAACATGCCACATGATTCAACAACACAAGTGACAGTTGTAAATTTGAACCTTTGGCGCAGTCTGGATCCTGCAATGCTGACACATTTTGTATTAAATCTGCCCCTTAAGGATTTTTCTGCTAACGGAGGTTGGTGAACAATGGATCTGCTATCATTTGGTAAGTAGGACACAGTGTTCAAGAGGTTGAATTAAACAACCGCACATCACTCACCGAAGTTTTGATTAACGTAATTTCCAAAGCGTCCTGTGATACTGCAATTTGTAGATAATCCAATTGCGAATTTCCCAGGCGGGGACTGCGCCTTTGTATTGGAATGCCGTACCTCACGGTATGACAGGATATTCATCTTCTTCACCCAAACCAACGTGGAAGCTATTTTAAAGTGAGCTATTACCTCGGAGCGTGATCGGAAATCATAAACCGTATAATGAAGACGTCAGGCAATGCATCTTCCACATCTGGTACGGACCTACGGTCGTAATTGTTGAGGAAGAAGAGAAAAGGAGAAAAAGTACAGAGTTTTCCCTTAGCAGATAGATTCTAGCTCGGTCAGCTGACTCGCCAAACGGCTTGTAACGGCGGGTTATTGCAATTGCCCCGTCATCTCTCACGCCACATATTCCTGACCTTTTGCGTTTTCTTTTCTTTTTCTTCTTTTTATCTCTATTTTCTCTAATAAGCTTCGGTAAAGTTACGGTCTGAATATAAATCCTGCGAACGAGGCACGAAAAAATGATATATACCGTGAAGCAGGCAGAGCAGAGAGGCATTTTGCCGTTTATAAAAGCCAGACTGGACTCTTGTAATCAAGTTCAACGATCTTCCTCTTGAATGAAAATACTGAAAGATAATTAGGGGATGATTCTTGCATTGAAGGATAAAGTATTAAGTTATACAATGATAGTGTTCTTCAGCAGCAGGTAAGGAATCCAAAATGCAAGAGGAATTGTAAACAGTAATACAATCAAATTGTAATACATACAACAAAAATCTGCCAAGTGGAAAGGTCCTACCAATTCAAGGCATCTTTACCGAAATGTCTTGGAATACGACGCTTAAAATACATGCAATATACCCACAATTTCTCCACAACCACCACCCAAAAATTCAATGGATCCCATGAGGATTTTGTTTTCCACTTCTTTCCTGAATAATTCGCAATTCGAATTCTTCTGAGCCACCACTGTGGATGTGGTGATCTAAAATCAATGTTTTCTGATTGGTTTTCCGAAAAAAATAAACTGATACAGATTCAAATCCTAATAGAGAAAATTAGGGGGATATTCTTATATCAAAATGTTGAGTTTTGAATCTAGTTTGTAGCATCGGGACCGTTAGGAGAGGGTAAACCTGAAGTATTGAGGGAAGCTCGTATTATTATTGTACCATCAAACCCAACGGATTTTCATCATCTAATAATGACGTTTCATCTGTCAAGCCGCCATCAATAATCATGGGAATCCGATACCGCTCCGAGTGACAATCGAAAGATTCAGAGCTCCGAATCTAATTGAAAAGATCCAATCATCCCCTGGAACATTTGCGATACGTCAATTAGATCCTTTGGACTTCCTAGAGCTGAAATGAGGGGTAGAGCCCCGCGACCCCCTCTTTAGAAATCCGAACGCAACTCTCCAACCGAATGAATAATTAGGGAACCAGTCGAATCCCCCGGAGTCGAGTTGGTTTGTCCGAGTTGGTTTAAGCCTTTTAGTTGCCCGTTCCTGGCCCCTTCCGCCGGTCGGATTTGCAATTCTCATTTTAACCATAAAATTAGCCCGCGGGTTTTCCGAGCTGTAAACTTTGACTCTGACCAGTGCCCGTCACCTTCGAATGAGGCTCTCCGCCTCAATACAATCATTACAACACACTTCGCTCTCTCACTGAATAAAAACCCAACCGTTTATTCCGTACCCAATTTGGATAAAGGTTTCCATTATATTGTTGGGGAATGGTCAACTCGATTCACTATTAATATTATTAAAACCGTGATTCTGCTTCCCGGACCTACGCGATAGAAGCATAAATATTAAAGACTGACATTACTAGTGCATTCACTGCATGTAATCATATTATGTATTTATAGCGTGAGGTCCAGAATGAGTTGGGTGGTAGTTCGTCAAAACCCGCCGCAAATTGAACCCAGTCCAGGCACAGCACACGTGCAGCCCAAGCGTGCGGGAATCCTGTGAAACACAGTTTGGCCGCGACGGCGCATATTGGACCCAGCCCACGCCCAGCTCACGCGGCCGTTTTCCACGCGTGTGTCCTTTTGTAGTTGTCGCACAGATTTCGTGGGCGTGGGCGCTGTCTGTTATTGGTATTCTCGTTTTTTTACATTTTATGTCTTCGCTTGGCACATTAAAATAACAAACTGTCACGAAAAAGTGTCCTCGAAAAGCGTTACCTGCATTTTACGACAATTTTCACTTACAACCAAGCCGTTGCTAGGGAAATGAAACTTCTGTAGTTTTCATCGGACAAAAATCGTTCTCCATTCGATCCAAAGCTCTCTCGAATTATCACGCATTTTATTTGTTCTTGGTATTTGTGTCAGATTTATATATATTTTTATGTTATAAATAGATATAGTGAACACTGCCGCTTGTTTTGAGATCAATTGCTTGAGGTTGAGGTTACCTACATTTCTGTTTTCATTAAAAAAATACTACATCCAAACAAAGTTGGTCGTATAGGAAACTGCATTCGTTGTTTTGTTATTGTTGGTTTTGATTTAGCCACCAGCCACAGAATACCGTCCTCTGATTCGTATAAACAAAGAGAAAACAGGACTTGAGGAAATAGTCGTCTGTAGTACAATATTGACACAAAATGTCCCAATGTGTTGCAGACTCGTATGCAAGCATTTAGTTTCTATAAAAGATGTAGGTACCTACCATCAAGCATTAGAAATTACCACCTTATTTCATTTAAATTTCTTTCTGAGGGGGTGAAAATCATCAAGAAATGACAAGTTTAACTCCATTACTTGACATACAAATACCTATCTCGTTGTTGTTATCGTATTTCGATGTTGCATTTAAGGTTACCTTATTAATAACAAGTAAAAAACTATGAATAAATGAGTCAATTACCATACCTGAGGCATACGGCCAATTTTTCTTCACTTCCAATGGGTTTTTGGGCGTTACATTCATTTCCAGTGATGTCTTCTTTTATAAGCTCGTGTACTTCTTGAAACTGCTCTCGACTGAGCCGCAGAGAGCCCTTGAAGGCTTCGTCAGGAACCTCCCTTTCCGCAATCGAAAGTCATATTATGCCTTTCTCCCAGCTAAATAACTATTTCTTCGACTTTTCTTCCTTTTCACCACTGAATAGGTATAACCAAACGAGTTCCTCAAGCTCTGATTCGGAATCCAATGTCCAAAGTCCATCGTGACGCGCGGATTCTCGTGTACTGGGTTCAATATGCGGTACTTCAACCCAGTCAACGCGCAGCATCGCACAGGCCACGCGAGGGTTGGTGCGTGTGCTGGGTTCAATTTGCCGCGGGCCTTACTCTCCGTCATTATGATCGACATGGGTGGGCGGAAGAGTAATGAAAGTTCCCTTTGCGGGTAAAGTTTTGGGCACATGTTTATGACAGCAACAGTAAAAACAAAAAAAAAGTCTCATGATCAAAAGGGGATAACATCAAACTTCGTTGCCGACACGGAGTATATTAATGGGACTTTTCTACCTCATCGATACTCGGGGAGGAAAGCAGGTCGTCAGTTTCTACTCTCATCATCATTCCATAGGTGACGCACTTTTACTGCATTGGGCAGGGGTGAAACGGCACTTCGTAATGAGATTTGAGCTTCCCAACTTCATGAAACTGCAAATCAATGTGTACTTGTATTCGGCACCGATACCTCAGAGTTTCACTGACATGATTCTTTTCAGGGCCTTTCGAGATGAAGTGACTCACGTTGAACCAAATGAACTCAAATGAACTTAGCAGCATCTCAATATTTACATTATCAGAGAGATAACCATACCAATATAGGAGAGTAGGAAGGTACAGGACTTCTGAGAACAGCAGCTTTTAAAGAGGGAAAGAGCCCATTATTAGCATTTTCCTAAAAGCCTCGTGGTTTTTGAACCAGGTGCCTCCCAACGACAAAATATACTCTGAAGTCTGCTGTTTTAATTAGCCTGGTTACAGTTATGTGTATTATGTCGAATGATAATGAAAACTAGTCCAAGTAAAAAAGACGTGATTTGTGTGAACTTGTACTGCTAATTTTGCATATAACTTAGAAACGGCTACAGTTTTGGTACAGTTTGTCGGGAAAATATTCAACGGTGTGGCGTAGCGAAGGTGGAACGTTTCCCTGGTAATGAAATTCCGAAATCGAGGGATCTAGCACACTAGATCGAGGGATCTGATTCAGAGAAACGACCCTAGGAAATTGTGTTTGATACCTATACATAAGTACATCGACAGAGCAACAGTCACAAGTCGCCTTCAATTTATTGCAACTCTCCTTATTCCTCGTTTCTTTTGGTTCGTTAAAAATTCACCCATCCCCCTACATAAATGGCTTTTACGAATTCAGGACGTCTCTCAGGTCCGAAGAGAAACCTTTGAGTCCGGGGAAAATAAAATATCCCCGGAGCTGTAGGGGGGAGGGGGGCGGTCGATTTTTTAAAAATGCATCAGAATGCGAAAAGCCGCTTATACCTTGGAAGGCGAGTCAATTTATAAAGGCGAGCGGACGGGGGGGCCACAAGACCGTCTCTTTAAAGAAAATAGAAGAAGAGGCGAAGCAAAAGAAAAAATAAATTTCTGTTTTCACTGCTCTTGGAACATGAGACAAGATTTCGCCTTCAAGTCACACGTGCTTTTCAGCCAATTGGACGTGCGTGAGCAGAACATGAATATCGAATGTCAGCTGCAGTCCTGTGATATGGTCTTAACTCCGAATTAGCGTCCTACCAAAGCCTTATAAATGCACAATCTGAGAGAGGTGTTAATATTTTAGTATCTTTTGTAATCCAGAAGGCTTCAGAGAAATCTCGTTGTAAAAAGTTTAAGAATGGGGTTCCTCAATATTTGACAGAATTTGAGGTGAAATCTACTTGAACAGTCAGAAGTGGAAATCGTAGTTATTGAAGACAACAGTGAAATACGAGTCATCGGATAGATCTGAACAATATTGAACTATTCGGTGGAATCGAGATGAATGCAAGTCAGGATTTGCAAAAATCAAACCATTCGAGATTTAGAAAAAAAAAAAGATTTATTGCGCCAAGTAACAACTTATTAGCAACATAATTTTTTATGTTTGACAAATATGTGAATTGGTTGTATTACAACTTGGATAAGTACTCTACTAAGTCGCTGTTATTTGTAAAAGTTAAGAGTGCAATTTCGTTGAGTAGCTGGACAGCTTCTTCATTGACGTGTACTTGTAGCCGCTTTGGCTATGACTGAGCCTTGATGACTTTATTTAGTTGGTATGCGAAGTTCTTGGATTAGCCACACATTTCTGTGGTACCGGTAGGTGTCCACACAACATCTCAACAAATTGTTTTGGAAACTTTGAATAATATCGCGGTTACTTTGAGCAGTGCAGCCCCACAACTCTACTCTGTAAGTCCAACACGCCTGAGGACTTGATTGTAGAGGGTTAATTTGATCTGGATCGTCATTTTTGAGCGTCGGCCCGTTAACCAGTACATTTTTCTGAACTTATGCACAAGTTCTTCTCTTTTCTTCTCGAAATGCGTCTTCCAGCGCAATTCGGCAGGTACTTAGCTTCATTGGCGTGCGGTACAGTCTTAATGTTGAGATGAACTGACCAATGAGTCGTTATGTGGACATGAACTGATTTCGTTTCATTCATCTTGTCCAGTCTTGGAGTTTCTTATTTGATCTTCTTAGTTTGGGTATCGTTACATGCTTCGCTTCGCCAACTGCAAGGACAGCTGTGTCATCTGCAAACATGCTATTGTATTCTCTTCTCGTTGAGGCAAATCACTGGTGTACCACGTTGATCAACAAGACGTCCAGGAGTGGGCCAAGTACATTTCCTTGGGGAACACTAGCATGTATTCGGTGCACTTCTGAGTGGGCATCTTCATGCTATACCCTGAAGAATCGATCTGATAGGGTAATTCAGCATATTTTGCTGGCAACATTCTTAACAGCTCGTGGTTTAGCCCATCGTGTCAAACTTTGTCCAACACATTCGAGGTATCAGGACAATTTACGTATCCCAATAGTAACACTATCCGAACAAATTTAGTTTATTACCCAAACTTCGGAAGTATTTTTAGACAGTTCTAAAAGCCTGCTTTTTATTCTCCGTCGGGGAATTGAAACAAAAACAATTACAAAACTTCTTTCCGCTATGTTTCTTCCTGAACCTTCTCTCCTTCGATTCGTTTGTTTATCCGACCTTCTTCCGTTGGTCCATCGGTTATTGATTCAGGAGGAAGTTTCTTTCATTTCAGACTTGGAGACCTTTCGGATGACAAACACAACGAAACATCGAGTATTACAAGGAATACCAATCATATTTGAACTGTACTGCTCAATAATTTAATCGGACTTATTCTGAGGATTTGAAGGAATCGACGACCAACTTTTGAGGACCGGGATATTCTTCCACATTGGGAATCAACTGTGACACAAGTGGTTCTCTATGGTATCGTGATATTCGCTGTGGGAATTTAAAATATTATTGAGAGGACACTGAAAATGTTCCTGATCCAAGGATATGTGGAAGTATCTTATTATGAAAAAACTTGGTTTGGCAGTGTGGATCTACGGACGATTAATGGGAGCAAAGTGCAAAATGACAGGTCATTTTGTGTACTTTGCTCCCATTAATCTCCTCATTAATGAGCTCATCTCATTACATCATCTCATCTCATTACATCATCTCATCTCATTAATGAGCTCATCTCATTACAATTAATTGTAATTTGAGCCATAAACTCAAGTTTGAACAAACTTTTTCCATTAAAACTCGTTGTTTACAACAATTTCAACTCAGAAATCTATATTACTAAGTATAAATAACTTTTATACATTCAATTGAAAACCGTATAGTGTAATAAATCTATGACAACATCTCATGACAAATAAATCCACGTGCTGCTATTTACGTTTTCGCCAAAAATTGATGATGGGAGTTAGATATTTATAACTCCTTTATGTTGGAAAAAGAATTATAGTGAGTTGTAATGCTATAACATCATACGTAAAGGTTTGCGTAAAATTTGGATTATTCATTTCAAACACGAAAAAATCGAATTCTCATTTAGGACAGAAATGTTTTTTGATCGTTCTAAATCATCCACATTTGAGGATACACGCAGGTACTGGTCTATAGCTTTACTTGTATTTATAGACTACTTCAGATAGAGGTACAATAAATGGATGTATTAATCGTTCTTTTACGACAGCTCGATTGATGATAAATCAATAGAATCTCGCCAACGAAACCATCATTGCTAGGTCCAACTCCCCTAAACAAAAGTTGGGTGATTTGTTCAGCAGCGCGACCCTTCCCTTCATTAATTATAATGGTTATTCCATAAGCCCCGACCCCCGTTCAATTTGACTTCCCCCTTAATATGATGACATTCACAGCGGAACTGAAGAAAACCGGATGAGTTTGGGGGCGGAATGGAATTATCGTTGGATAGGAAACTTTATTAATATAGCTAATGAAGCTTCACCCGATGGTATCCAACATCGGGAAAACACGCCAACTGAAATTATCCTCACATTTTCTTCGGTTGAGAGAAGTTGCCGTTCGTTTTGGCCTTTTCACTATCTAATTTAAATAGATCACGATATTTTTCAGCTTCCTACGAAAGACAGGTTTCAGAATAGTCGTATTTTTCATTCAACGTTTCTTTGTGTACGGTTCTCATTGAGAAAGAAGCAGCTAGAATATTGAAGTAGCCGCCTCGAGTTGAAGTCATTGCCAGAATACCGTACAAGGGAGAACGTTGTTCGACCTGTTATGTCATTAGGTTTCCCAGTTATAATTTCGAAAATGTGTGCAAATATTTTGAGCCCAGTGCACAAAATATGTCATAAAAGTACATCGTAACGTTTGGAAAGATTCCCAGTGCAAGTATCCCGACATTTTTCAGTATCTTGCAATTGCACATATTGTTGAACTCAAGGTTTCAAAACTGTTACCGATATTAAATATTAAATATCAAATTTGTTATTTCAATCGAGTAGTGCTTTTGGACGTTCTACAAACATCCCTGTACATAATTATACTCCCAAAAAACACAATTGAGCAAGAATAAAGGAGAGGCTTCGCCAAACTGAATAAGATGAAGAGCATGGTACTGAAGGGTAAAGAACCAAGTTTTTCAAGTTATATAACTCGGTTCCCTTTACATACAGGTACCGACTTGAAACTTTCAGGGTTTTTTATATTAACCACACCAAGAAGATATAGGGCTCAGGATCAGCTGAGGGGCTCCTAAAGCTACCAGACATAACCACGATCAGATGTTTTTCCCAGAAAAGGAGAAGATGAAGGTTAATAGCAGAAATGAACGCAGGAACATTGAGGGAGGAAGAGAAAACAACAAAATTATTTTTTCAAAGATGTTGGAAATGTTGGCAGTGAAATAGAGCGATTTTACCAGCTGTTCTCAGGATTTGTCAAATGACCAAAAGTTCCGGTTCTTTCCGGCTCTTTGAGATGACAGGCTTTGTCCAATGATCCCTGTACTTATTTCCTTGTGTCACAGCCAGAGCATGAAAAAGTACTTATGTATTTCCAACTGAGTTTGAAGACAAGGAAAAAATACGAAAAAAACGGAAATGTAAATAAGTCTTATAAACACAACTAAACGGCGAACAAACATAAGCCGCGAAAGACCGGCCGTTAGGAGCAGCGGTTGTTATC
This sequence comes from Stenodema calcarata, assembly GCA_963920205.1. Classification (NCBI taxonomy): domain Eukaryota; kingdom Metazoa; phylum Arthropoda; class Insecta; order Hemiptera; family Miridae; genus Stenodema; species Stenodema calcarata. Next base: position 15,570,982 of record OY986061.1, on the reverse strand, counting down.
TCTCTTCTCTCAAAAGCCCCGTGAAGGAAATAAATATCAACTTTTAAAGAGAAACATTACCTCCCACCATCTCTCGAATGTTTTTTCGATAAATCTTCCTTACCACTTGAGCCTCGCCAATTATTGTCTCTCGGGCGAACAGGAGGGGTAATCCAATAAATTCAAGTTCATTCTCTACGTAGCGTGTTGTTTCAGGGCTTTGATGATTCTGGAATGTATTTACAACGAATTTGATCGATAGTAGAGTACAATGTACTGTCATAACAATATGTCATATTTACATAACTTATGGAATAATCAGAATATGAAACAGAATATGAAACATAGGAAATGCTGAAGATTATTTTCGATGTTGCCTGGTTCAATGTTCAACTAGTGGATGAAGCTTGACATAATTCACCTACACTAGCGACTATTCAATTTTGCTTTGGATTCGACGAAGTACCTTTTTGACAAATTTTGTGTCAATTACGCGCTCAAAACTGTTTCACCTATTCATCCGATATTTCTGAAATGTGTGGAGTTATTTTTATCAATAGTCTGGATCAGAGTTGTATTCTCTCGTTAGTGTATGGTGTTACAGTAAGTAATGGAGTTTATTCACTGTGAGATGAATGCACTCTAACTATGTAGAAGGGCGATCATGCTCCAGTAATGGCCAGGTCACGATTTAGAAGCATTTGACGTTAGAACCCCCTACTGCCTTTAATTAGACAAAAGAAATAAAATCTTCGTTCTCTAGTGGAAAACTTGTGCTGTTAGCAAAAACGGCAGACACCCGTATCACTTCGATTTGAAGTTTGAAGAATGCCTCCGTTTTTTGAGAAATTTCTGGTCGAACAACGCTTTCCGGATGGATAGCTATAGGTTAGCTCAGCGAAAGGAGAGAAAAAAAAGAACCAGGAAGGAAGAAGGGGTTGCGGAACCTGAGAAGGGAAGGGCGAAAAGTTCTGTAATCTTGTTTACAATCCATCACTAGGCATTAGAGACAGGTCGATGGTAGGAAGGGGTTAAGGAAGGATCCTTCATTCGGGCGGGACTGACGGAGGAGGTTGAAGAGAAGGCGTGGGTTTTGGGTGGGGGAAGTAAAAGGGGATAGGGATATCCAGAGCCCGGAGGGGAAACTTATCGACAGAAGTACAGATAGCCGGTCGATTTTTCGAAAGAAAAGACGTATCATTGGTTTCCCTCTATTCTGCCACTTTCAGGAGTTTCCGGGTGTTATATCTCTCCTACGGTCCACGGTATGCAGACAAAGTTGTCAACAATATCCACTTAAGGTGGACAAGAACACGGCGTCAAATTTCGTCAAGTTGAGACTCATCAAACAGTCGAATGCAACAAAATTTACTGTAATAAACAGCTCAAACCAGTATTAAACCTACCTAACTTAACTCAAAAATTGAACATCCAACTTTCAATTGGTGTTCAATGAGTATAGACTACTCAATATCTATAAAGTGAATATTTGCCTCTCTGCGGAATATTGCATCTGACGAAATTCGAATACTGTGCTGTAAGGAAAGATGCAAACATAAACGTACAATATTCAGCGACGAAGCTACAAATCAAATCAAAAAGATACTATAAAAGATAGTGTGAGCTAGAAAAATCCAAACCACGAATTTCAAGCAGTTAAACTACCAAGGGATTTAAAGAGAAGCGTAAACCTCAAAACCAATGATTGGTAAGGCCTGAGCAAGGCACAGAGAGGTTCCCCAACCACCAAAGTCACAGATTACTTTGAAAAGCCCACAGCTAGAATTTATTCCAGCGTTAATTTCCTCTCCGCGGAAACTCCCTCCCCTTCGCCCATCCCGCAATTGAAATGTAAATGGGTTTATCTAAGGGCGTATTTGCATTAAAACGTCAAGACGGATTTTGTTCTGATCCAATGGAGAGTAATGGCGAAAGATTCGTCTTAGTTTCTTTTCTTCCACCCTTCCTCATCAACGGGTCGGAATATCCTGTGGTTTCCTGCCGGCCAAAACAACCGGGCCGGCGGGATCTACCCGTTTTATCGGGACGGCCGTTCGAATTGTTATTGAACGTATTTCGAAAGGCTTTAATCCACTAAAGCGTTAATTAAAAAACACTCTTCTTTTGCCGCAATGAACCCTCTTGGACTGCTCTCAGCCACGAATTATGCTCGAGATTAATTTGTTGTTCAGTTCGATGGGGACTGGTCTTATCGCCTATAATTGATATCTTCGGGGTCGTTAACGAAATAAACGATGTTCTTCGTCGGCTTCCAGCGATTCATCTTCGATTGAGGGATTTTCTTCATTACTCACCACGTTAGCACGATCACGTTCGAACAGAGGACTTGAATACATACACAGATGTAGTTGAAGTTGAAGTTTATGGAAAAGTGAATTATTATTATTATTTCTAGTAGACGAAACTCAATTCATAGATGTGCAATACTGTAGGTCCTTGATAACCCCACATTTTAGGTCGAATTCGGTCGTATTATATAGTCAAAACGTGGCCTTTTTAGGACCATCCGTGGGAGTTGTGGAGCGGTCTTGTCATTCCGTCTCCAGCCGTTGAAATTTCAGGGCTAAGGTCCCAGCCCTCCTTTTGTCGTCAAGGGGATGAAGGCCTATTCTGAAAGCAACCCCGCTTCCTTCTCCCGTGTCCTCGCTCACAATAACTCGCTTCCCTGTTTCCACAATAAGCAAACTCGAGATCCTAATACGCTTACCAGCCTCTACCTGTTCAATCTATCTACATATGAATGGGGACAAAACACTACGTGTCTATTCGAATACAAATAGCTTTGGCCTCCTTCGAGAAAGAACGTTTCAGAGGGTGTTCCAAGACGTACGAATGCGGGTGTTGTAATGTTATACGAAACGCCCTGATCAGATGCGGTTGGTATTGTGCTGCTTTCAGCTCGTTCGAATGGACTCTGCAATTGTAACGAGGGCCTCGTTCACCTTCGCATACAATGGATCTACACATTATTATAAATCGTTCATCGTCTTTTGGAGGTAGCTACACTATTAAATAAATCAGGTCACCATAAGCAGCATAAGGAAAAAACACTCAGCCTTACCCGACTCTACAGTTAAGGATATCGCAACCAGGAATACTATCTGAGGAGCGCGGTAGTCTTTCGGAACCTACAGGAGGTTTTTGAAATAAAACTCCTCTTCTGAACCACGCCCCATCCCACGACGAATAGACAAGTGAGTATTACACGTCATGGATCCTGGCCATTCACTATCGCTCCAAATGGCATGGTGCGTCGTTCGTCGGGCCGAATGGCGCGGGGCGAAAATTGACTGAGCCATTCACCATCACGCCACGCCATCGTTCCGGTGCTGATCTGACCTCCGAAGTGAAAGTGTTGTTCCGCGTTTGTACGATCTGTAGTCATGGACGAAGATTCCCTTCAATACTACGCAGCTATTTGCCTCTGCATCAAGAAGAAAAAACCGAAATGTAAATGGGTGAAACAATGGCTGCTCAAGAGAGACCAGTTGACTCATTTGAACTTATTGAACGAACTGGTACTTGAACCTGCTGATTGGAGGAATTATTTGAGGATGGATGAGGAATCGTACCTCCTCCTACTTCGTTCAGTACCTATCTCCCCTGATTGAAAAAAAAGATACTCGCATTAGGAAATGCCTTCGTCACAGTGTCTTTTGTAGCATCGGGATCTACCGTTTAAAAAGTTCCAGAATCTTTTCGAGAGCCATGTTTCCTTTATTTCTGTCGTGGTAATCTTTATCTGTAGTTTGCCAAAGGCATGGTAATCCCCGATATAGTTCAATATAAAAACTGACAATATAAAATCTCGACCGGTATTCATGATAATCGAAAAAATATATAACAAAAACTCGAGAACGGACAAAGGAGCGCAGTAGTTAGTAACTACCAACTGTCGGAAAGCTGATAAGAGATACTGTGGTTCACACTTTTTCTCGGCGTTCCACCGTTTGGAGCGTTGGCGGGGTCGTGAATGGTGAATGCCGTCTGGCGTGGCGGGAAGGATTTCCCATTCACATGAGTATGGCAGGCCCGCCAAACGGCGCGGTGCGGTGGATTTTGGACGGTTTGATTATCCAACCCAGCCGACCGCTCCATCGAAATCGCGGTGGGATTTCCCATTCGCACAACTACTTTGGCGTGGCACCACGTCATTCGGCTGTTTGGAGCGATAGTGAATGGCCAGCTGTCTGTTTGGATGTTATATACTGACACCACTCTACTCAATATTATGAAAAATATTGACTGAGGATGCCCTCACGGACAGTCCTTAACATTCAACGGCCTAAAATAACTATGAATGAAGGAGAAAATCATTGCTCTCCAAAATGGAATAGGATCTTATTATTTATATATTTTAATAGAATGGAATAATTGAACATTTTTGCGTAATGGAAGCTGGATGGTGGCCACAAAACATGTTTCAGAGGTGATGGAGGTGAGTTGATAACCGTCGTCCAATGTTTGTCATGAATGGATATTTGAACACACATACTGTTCCACACTTGACAATGAACATCACGTTACCGAAGTAGCAAGTGAATACTAAAATGAGCCAAAACAATCGGTGCAGTTACAAAGCGCGATTTTTGAAAAAAATGTAGTTTGTTTCATTGAGTTCCATACATCACCCCATTTTGATCTTTAAATATTTTGACTTACCCTGTATATACGTATGTACGTGTTGTGAAAAATACTCGAAAAATTAGAAGCTACACTGTTACGCCTACACTCAATAATACGGAACAGTACTCTGTGCATCCTAAGAAAAGCATTGTTTGCCTTGGAGCTCAATTCTTAGTTCTCCCGAAAGTTCATAAAGCCGACTGAAACCCGTTGTAAACTACCCAAGAAAGCGGAAAGGTAAGTCATTCACTACGGTCAGACTTAATTTCAGAAGCTGGTTCGGTCCAAGTTTTCACTTGTTGAGGCTTTAAAGTAGAGGAGAAGGAAAGTGGAGGAGTCTTTGTACAATATAATAGACTACTACTCTCCCCCTTCTGGTAGAGTTGCAAACTACGCTAAAACGCTCTTATCGGAACCAATAAAGGGAGGTTTTTACTCTTTTTTTCTCAAAGCCGAAAAGCTCCGTGTTCCGGCTTATTGCTCCCATACACGGATTTAAACGGGAATTGAAAAGTCTTTGTTTCTCCACCGCCCACTTTTTCAATTCCCGGTTCACCGACTGAAAAACTATGAAAAATGAATTTTAGATAAACGGGATTGGATATAAAATGAACGGGCCAATATTTTGTGGAACCAATTTTTCACAACGCGTTAGAATATGTTCCTGAAATGGTTGTACGAGTATAATATTATTTAATATTATTTAATAATATTTCATCGATACTAAATTCGTTCGAAGTTCTTAGTTTCATATCCAACAGAGTAAAAATTCAGTCAGCTTACTTCATGATATTAATGTAGTTATGTGCTCATTCTCCATCCGAAGACAACAGGATACTATGATACTCGTATTATTAATTTTTAGAATTATTTTATTATTTATAAAAATAACACGACCCTCACAATCAAGATTTTCCAAATCTCTTTTATTCATCAGAGCCCTGAATATGTTTATAGGAAGAACAAAATATCACTCCCTATTATTCGTTATACCCTAGATAAACTACTCAACAACGTATTGGCATTCAGCGATCAACATGCCTCAAATGCCTACGTTATTGTAAGTTCAATTCAAAAACAGACTGGAGGGACACGAGAATAAAAAGGTATGCAATGACTCCACTGGACTGTTTGCAACGACTTGTTTGCCCTCCGGGGCCAGTTTGCCAACAAACCTCGTAAGGGTTGAAATAAAGGAACGAAAGCCACTATAGAGTTTTTGTCCTTTATTCTAGAGAAAAGAGGGCGTTCAAGCCTCATTAAGCCTTTTTTATTTACACTAAGAGCTCAAAACAGTGTAATAACGCCATGCCACATTTTCGTGGAATAGTTGTTAAGTATTCGTTAATTATTCACGATTTCGCTTGGTGAAATACACGTCGAATGAGTAGTTACCTGGAAATCTTCGATTAAATGGTTGGGTTTTTCTTTCATTCAAACTAATTAACAGTAAATAAGGTGTGGGCATGGGTCGGAAATTCGCGTTAGCGCCCCCTTAAAAACTCAATTTGGTTAAAGTGAAAATTCACAAGAGAGAAAAGAAAAGCTAATTTGTTCGTGAAGATTACACGGGACAGCAGCGAAACAGCCTGAAAACGGCCCCTTTGAGCGCTGACTTCGCGCGGTTGGGAGATGTTGGTCTCGAGAAGTTTCCGTACGTTGGTACAGCAACTTTAGTACGTTAGTACAGCAACGTACAGCAGCGTTAGTACGTCAGCCAATCTTGCCGAATAATTTCTTCGTCATCAATCCTCATTTACCCGCACATATATGAACTTTTTTTTTTATACATTCAGGAGAAAGTAATTTTTGCGCATGGCGTCAATTTTTGAACTATCTTTCGAAAACAATGTGCGCACACTCTATTCTGTAAATTCTTCATTGTACTCCCGGAATGACGTCACATGTAGGTCCTATAGGACTTGACTTGAATGGTTATGAATTAGACGGAATGTTCCCAGGAAAAGAATTTCACGAAGAAATTGCTACGAACTTCTTCTGGTCGTAAGGCTATCCAGCTGATAGCAGCTCTTGTTCTTTACTACGAGCCTTGCCTACCGACGAACCATAATATTCTGTCGATTTTAAATTGATTGTAAATTTAAGTTGATTCTACTACTCAAATAATTTGAGTAGTACTGGGATTTTTGCTTGTATCTACCAACATCGGCAACAACCTAATAACAGGACGTACCTACCACCGAATTTTCGAAATATCCTTCCGTAGGTGTCTTGAAACGTAAACCACCAAATTTAAAAGGGGGGGGTGGTTAAAACTGTTTTTTTCATTCGTCGATTCCAATGGTTCATTATCGAAGATAAACCAAAATTTATCAGAAAACATTTGGAGTGGACTAGTTTTTTGGAGCCAGCGGTGGAGCCCACTTTTCGTCAAAACTGAGAAAGCCGGTTTTGGCGCATGAGCGACGATATAATAATGTTTTCAAAGCGTACATGTAGCTCACGTCATTGATTCGCTTGGCCGATTTGATTTTTCGATGTCAATCGGACAAATTGGTATGGATGTACAATGGGAATATGAACTATAATTAAATAACAGAAGGATTGCGACAATATTCCAACTTGAAATAGCCGAGTTTATAAAGTTTGACATCCGCATGGAAGGTTTAACGAAGTTGATCCATTAAATACAACCTCGGGGACAGTTGCCAAGTTCGCTCCGGAGCTGGTGGTCCGAATAGCGAGGGGAAGGGAAGCACTGAGCTACAATGTCAAGTGCCTTCGCTACATCCCCATTCTGATCCCCTCGATCCCCATCCCGATCGCCGTCATGATCCCCGTCCTGATCCCAGTTGACCACTTCAACGCCCATTTTCGGCCGCGGGGAGCTCCAAGTGTCTCTCGACGAAGGTTTCATGCCCAGTTCTGGATTTATATTTTCCCCGAGCCAACCGTGAAATTAATTTCGGCTTTCTCTTCCGTACTTTTATTTTCTCTCGGCTGTATACGGTTGGTGAGGGGGGGGGGGGACTTCATTGTGAAGTAGGTCCGAAGATTTATAAGGAGAGCCGAAGGCTTGACCTGGTCGGCAAACCGGCTTGAGACCTCCAGTCACGACCTCCTGCCGTTGAAACCCGTGGACTTGATCCATCGCTCTCAACTCCACGAGCATTCCGATTCTTTCACGGCTTATATCAAATCGTAGCCACCATAATCGATCTGGATCACTCGCTCGTATCCGACGAATTCAATTCAATACCAGCGGGCTCCATAATTTATCCGAACATCCACGCATTTCATTCTGGGACCAACTACAAAAACACCTTTGTAATTAGGTGTCACTTGTCGGACTGCATAATTTTTGGAGTTTATGGGCAACCCCTCCCCCTAAAACTGCCCTAGCGAATAGCTTTGGGGGTGTACGACTTTTTTAGAACTCAGATTCGGTAAAAAACGGAGGTATAGAGTGAGAGAGTCTATTTCCACGAAAAATAGTGAGTACAATTGTTAAATCGATTTCGACGATTAGGTCATCTTCAGTAACAAACATGAACTGAAGGTACATCATGAAATACAGCTTATATACTCGTAGTAGCAGAAGTGAAAGGTATCATCCAATCGGATTGAAGCAGGTTACAGTGAAGGGAGAACTTAAATCCTATTGGCTCAGAGAAGTGAAAGGGAAGGGACGGATCAACAAAATTTAATGCCAATTAAGGCAGACAAAGTGAAAGGGAGCTCAAACAACGGTGAGGGTAACATTGTGAAGGGGGGGGGGGGGACCAAGCTATTGCAGGGATGAACCTATTAACCTTTGGGCGGGCGCAATTAATCTGTGAGATGAAGTCAAGCGTGTTTGGCGTTCCAACGCTTGAGATTTTGGGTTCAAGGAGCAAGGGTCTCGGTAGCTTTCTGTCTCCCCACCACTCATTCAACGGTGTCATCACTTTTTCTTCAGTACGCATGTGGCATCCGTGAGAAATGCAATAATCTGACAGATGTATTGCGCCTGATCATGTAAGTATTTTTTTTTCTTCCAATATCAAATTTTTGTTCAATATTCTTCTTATATTTACCTATAGTATTATGTACAGGAATATTCCAGCCCCTAATTTAGTGGTCTAGTCTTTATTTACTACATAATCTGTGAGATGTATTGCGCCTGAATGTGTTCTAGAGGAAAAAATCTGTCAGATTAATGCGCCAGATCATGTCATTGGATTTTTGTGTAATTCTGATCAGCTTTTGAAGCTTTATAAAATTCTTGGCGAGCCTCGGAAACTCAATCCTTTGAAATTTGAATTATTCTTTATAACTTTTTATGTATAATTATTATAAATAATATTTTATCCCATTGTTATTATTTCCAGAAAGTAATGTCTTCTTCACAACAACCCACTGCTGTGCCTTCAACATCAAGAGGGGTTCCTCCTAGAACCTTCAACCCTCTCAATCCTGATGATTTGGCAACGATTCACAGTATGCTGCTGAACGATGACGACGTGCTGGCAAATGAGGACAATGGAGATGAAGCAGATACAGATTCAGAAGAAAACGTAGAAGAAAGAGCCTGGGATTCTGATAGTGACCAAGATGGCGAAAGCTCTGGAGAAGAAGGTGAAAAAGATCAAAACTTTTATGTGGGTAAGGACAAAGTTACCAAATGGTCAATGGTAAAGCCTTCTGCTAGAGTCAGACGAGGGGCTCACAATGTTCTGTGTCGACTACCTGGCCCAAGTGGAGATGCTCGGAACGCTAGGTCTGCCCATGAATGCTGGAAATGTATGTTTTCAGAGGATTTACTTGAACTGATTGTGAACTACACCAATACTTACATCCAAAAAATACAAGAGAACTACCAAAGGGAAAGAGATGCAAAACCTACTGATGTGGTTGAATTTAAAAGTTTTATTGGGTTGCTCTGCCTTGCTGGCGTTCTAAGGAGCAATAGACAGTCGCTGGAGGAGTTGTGGGATATAGATGGTTACGGAGTACAATTTTTTCATTTGGTGATGAGCTTGAAGAGGTTCAAGTTCCTCATCAAATGTACTCGATTTGATGACATAAACACACGAAATGAGAGAAAACGATGCGATAAGCTAGCAGCAGTGCGCGAAATGTTCGAGCTTTTCGTTGGAAACTGTCAAAAAAGTTATTCGCCAGGAAAAGATGTAACTGTAGATGAGAAATTGGAAGGGTTTCGAGGGAGATGCTCGTTCATCCAGTACATTCCCTCGAAGCCCAATAGGTATGGCCTGAAAGTTTACGCTGCTGCTGATTCCAAAACGTTTTACACTCATAAACTCGAAATATACGCGGGTAAGCAACCTGAAGGTCCTTACAATATCAGCAATAAGCCGAAAGACGTGGTCATGAGACTTGTACGGCTGTTGTATCAATCAGGACGAAACGTCACATGTGATAATTGGTTCAACAGTTTTGAATTATTGCAGTCCCTCAAAGCAGAAAAATTGTCACTACTTGGAACCTTGCGGAAAAATAAACGACAGCTCCCTCTTGAATTTGTGAACACGAAATCAAGAGCTGTGAACAGTAGCCTTTTCGGCTTCCATAAGGATTGTACCGTTGTATCGTTTGTCCCAAAAAAAGGAAAAAACGTGCTTGTTATCTCAAGCATGCATGCCGACGACGAAGTTGATGTGGGCACTAGAAAACCCCAAATGATATTGGACTATAATGCCACCAAATCTGGTGTCGATGTAGTGGACAAGTTGTGCGCTACTTACAATGTAGCGAGGAATGTAAGAAGGTGGACAATGGTGATTTTTTTTGCACTGGTGAATGTGGCAGGTGTCAACGCAGAAGTCATCTATCTCTTCAATAACAATCCCAATCCAAATACGAGCAGAAGGCGATTTTTTTTGAAAAGTCTTTGTAATGAACTATGTTTGGAACAACTACAAAGAAGGAGTACTCAAACAAGGGGGATGCCAACAGAGCTTCAAATGAAACTGCATAAGTTTAGACCGACCTCCCAACATGAGGAGGTAGCTGCACCTGCATGCCATGATGGACTGAGAAAGAGGTGTTCGACGTGCCGTGAAACGAAAAAGGTTCGTTATTCAAAATATCAATGTTTGAAGTGTTATGACGTGTTCTGTTTGGAACATGCCAAGATGATATGTGGAAAATGTTACATTTCTGCTTTTAGAGAAGTTGTGCTTGAGTCGGATGATGAATAACTTTCATACATTTACTTTTTTGGATCCCGTGATCTTGTTGCTGTGTTCTTTCATTTCTACTGGTCAATTTATTCTAGTGAATAACTTAAGACTGATTGGATTACTTTCTTACGTCAGTTCAAATGTATGAATAATAATCGTGATGTGTTGAAATTTATTAATCAGGTTGCGAAGAATCCTAAAAAAGACTGAAAATAATGTTTATAAAAAGTTGCTGTGTTGGAAAGAAAATTTTTTTTTTAGGAGGATGAATTTATGTAAAGTAAAATTTGAAAGTGAAATAAATAGTATATTATGAAGGAATTCCAATTTATTATGTTTTCCCATAAAATCTCACAAGAATTGCATTTTTAATCTGTCAGATGAGTTGCGCCCGATCGTGTTCGATTTAGCATTGCGCCCGCCCAAAGGTTAATGGTGAAATATGTTGAGGGATCACCTCATTTAGACATTTACCAGACCTATCACTCTTAAGAATTTCGAATTTTTCAAGTACATCCATCATACCTCCCTTACACTTCTCTGAGCCAATAGGATTTAAGTTCTCCCTTCACTGTAACTTGCTTCAAACCGATTGGATCATACTATCACTTCTGCTACTATATAAGCTGTATTTCATGATGTACCTTCAGTTCATGTTTGTTACTGATGATGACCTAATCGTCGAAATCGATTTAACAATTGTACTCATTATTTTTCGTGGAAATAGACTCTCTCACTCTATACCTCCGTTTTTCATTGAAATGGGTTTCCACAACCTCGTCGCCAGTGATCTAATTCCTCTCAGATTCGGATTCAGCGTCGAAAAGTACATATATGAATACATTCGATTTTTTGTGGGGCTGTGTAATTAATGTGATTTACAAATTATGTAATATATAATTATCATACATGTATTATATTATTCCTAGATCACAACAACCACTAGAAGGGTACACCTTCCCCAGAAACTACGAAACACTTGCCGATTATAAATACCTATAAATCGTGAATTCCCACCGTGAATATTCCTCTTCGTGAATATGAGTGAATTCCCAAGTCTTTGAAAGTTCGAAGTCTGTGGCGGCGGACAGAGAAAGACGCATTTAATTTCAATAATTGACTGTGTTGAATAAGGGCGTTGTACCGGACCGCTCCACGGCAGTACATGACAGTTCTCGACGGTTCTCGACTCATTTTGATGTTCCGACGAAAATTGTAGGGTTCGCGACATACGTAACGAATATTTTCAACGGTGGCTTTTTCATAACTTAATAAGTACTATTCACGCTCACAATTTGAAACAACAGGCAGAAATTGAAATGAGTTTGTTCCACAAAGTTCGCGATCTAGTTTCGAGTTAGCTCGACACCACCGCCGACATTCCTCCTACGAAGAAAGTCAGAACTTCTAACTCCGCAATGCTAAAGTATAAAATAAAAACTGGCCGTACATTCCGTGGTAATACTATTAAAACTTATACTGGCTTTGGAGTTGTCGTCCATTCTTTTTATCTGGCATCCGCTAATACGAGGGTAATACTGAAGGCTGTGTATTAAACTATGAGAAATCATATGTATTATGATTTAAAAAAATCAGAGAACTTTTTTATAATGTGATTTTTTATTCATTTCATCTAGCAATATTTCATCTACTATATTATAGTAATTACCCCTCCATTTCATTCACCAATCTTTCCTGAACAGTAATACGGCCAACAGATATTGATCAGCTGAATTTTATACAACATCGAACGTACGACCGTATAACACATCGTACAACCATACACGAATATCACAAATAATTGCTATCAGAGCGGAGAGGTTGTTTAAAATTAGAGCCCTGGAACCACCTGTTGGTAACGCCATCGTAATCTCACCCTCGTTAGCCCTTCGAACGATTAATTTTATCTCCTATTCAAAAAATAGACTTCAACGCGAGCTCCTATTATCCGGTGTTGCTGAAATTTGTATGAAACCAAAAGGCAATTTTCTCGTCATTATCTTAATTTCGTCGACGCTTCAGTAAAATCGACGCATTGATATTTCATTTATATTTAGTATACAATCCGGTTAAAATAATTTCGGGGAAGTGAAGAACTGGAAATACCACGCAGGTGGAATTCGTAATATTTAAACATGGGGTATATTCGCCGTTCTGATAGATGGTCGATAGCAGCGGGAGGGCGAATATAGCATTAAAACCATTAGGATTATGATACAGTTCATAAATTATTATACTACACAGAGAACATCTGTCACATTTTATAACGGTCAATTCAGGTACCAGTTTTGGACTTCTCCTCAACTGAACAAAATTGAAATTATCCTGACGGCCGAGCCGGAGCACGGCGTTTTGTTACTGACGATGGTGTAATCGTCGAAACCGGTCTAACAGTGTACTCATATTTCAGTGGAAATAGACGATTTTTTCAAATTTTTGTTTTTTAATATGGGTTTTCACGATTTCGTCGCGAGTGATTTAGTTCGTACGGCGCAAAAATTTGGTAACAGGCGGATATAAATTATTCGAAATTTGAAAAGTGACAATGGACAATTAACACGATAAATAATTTAATTTCAGAATGAATGGAATAATCGAGGTGTACGGGTGAAATATTCACTGATCACGGTCGTTTGAGCGAAATGTCCAGTGGATGAAACTGGGAGAGCTTCAAAGTTTTTCGATATCCTTACATCGTAGAACTAGTAATTTCAGAGTAAGTGACTTTCTCACTACCACTCTCATCTACTTCATTCCGTGCCGCAGACAGGGGGTAATTCATATTTATAACGCGGAACGCGGAAGGAGTTTCAAAACCACTCGTTATTTCAGTTCATGAATCCTGAACGCAATTTTCCTACTGCAAGCGAAGTTTTGATGTAAAAAGAAACTGGGGCGTAAATTACTTGCGGTAGCGAAGAATTATACGTTCTGTTAGAGAAGGCAATATGAGATATTTCGCATTATACAGATCTGTGTTTTTTCCTTACGACCATTCAATAATCACTTCTCATTGTGAGATGTAGGTATTACTAACGTTATAATTATCCCATTGAAATGGTATATATATAACTATAATTGACTTTCCATTATACCCCGCGTGAAAACTAGTGCGAACGAAGTCTACATAACCAATTCATTCGCCGTTGACAAATACCAATCAAAACTCTTCGCCCTCACTCTCGAAATGACACTAACTCGCGCCATCCTCTGCCCATCGCAGATTCAGCGGATTATACAGACTGAATCGGCATATAATATAAGCTTGGGTCAGAAATATTGGCAATCAAATTAATATGAGATTCATCAGACAGGCTCTGTAAGCGAAGAGTTCAATGCAAGTGGTTATAGGTGGTTTAGACGTCAATCAACTAGCGGAATTAAAGGTAGTAATAACTAAAACTCGGCCAATCAATGCGGATAATCTCAACAACTCCACATTTGTTAATTACGTGCTGTCTCTGCATCACATTGTTCCTCTTAAACAAAGTACCATTACCTATACATTATTGCAGGTTATTATTTCGCAAATTTTATCTACTACTAAATTGATTGAATAAACTAGGTGTATTTTGTATACAACCTGTATTTTTGGACAACCTACCTGTATTTTGCGTTATGTAGTAGATAACGAACAAATCGGAAAGTTGCCTGTTTCTGCATGTTTCTCATTGTATAATATACGTATTATGTATTTGAAAACTGTTTGTTTGGTATAATACTTTTTGTAGTGTTGAAAGTTACAATTGCATGCAATGCTGTTGAACTTGTGCGATGGTGGTTTTCCATTGACAGCCCCTATAATTTAAACGAAAAATAAATTATATTTACAATTTAACTTAAGTCACTTAGGTTAGGAGTTTTATTCGCGTTTCACTGGGATATCATTGCCTCCATCAGGTCAACCGCTCTTTTTCTCTTGAGACGTCGGGGTTACAGTTGTCGACTCCAGCTTCAAATGCAGGGAGCTCAATCGCTGTAATCGGGGTTTTGATATCCAGGAAGCATTGGTTATGATGCGGAGGGCTTGATTTTGCTGTACTTATATCCTGTTAATTTGGGGTTTGGTCGCCATTCCCCATATGGAGCATGCGTATTGCCAAATAGGCCGCACATGAGTCTATGTGTACTAGGCCTTTCTGAAGCCAAATTCTTGTATGGAAAAGTATGGCTTCGTCTACTGAGGATTTAAGGATTGCCTAAAAACCTAATTTGTTTCAGGTGACTGGAATCATTTTCCACTCCATTGATCGTCATGTTATGTCAACTGTGCGTGTATGAAAATTTCTCCTTAAGTACTTGGAAAAATTTCAGATCATGGATAAGTATGTATTTCGAATGAAAACGAAAACTCATTCTAAATACAGTTTCATTTATTTACTTCTCGTATTTCACCCTCCCTCTAAACTACCCTTAATAGTCGTCCGATCTTGAAGGACCAAGCCAAGTAAATACAAAACGTCAAGACTCTCACCCCGGGAAGTGACCCAAATTACGTTGCTTTTTTTGGCACACAGATTTTAGAATGAACCCCAGCCCTAAAGACATATCCACGTCAATATGAAATCAGTTGAACGTTTGACGTCAATTACGGAGGAACAACCTAGATTTGGCCTGGAAAATTTGAAATTAAGGTCAGTGATTGCAACAGGACAGAACCGCTAAGAAGTGCGAATATCGATTTTTAATACAAGTCAGTTAGTAGTGCCAGAATAAATACCAGTTAGTCGTTGAAAAACAAACACCACTCCTAAAAACCACCTGTCAACGTTCGAAGCTCTACCCTAAATATAGCGCGTAAAAACAGTGTAGCAGCTAGTGAGTGGCGGTGGTTGTACTTTTTTTCTTGTTCGTATTTATTATTCAAGTAAAACCTCGATTTTTTGAGGGAGATGTGAACCCACTTTTGATAGGTTTCCAATAATACAGCTTTGCAGCTGTATGTGTCTCGTAGTAAGATTAAAAATAGATATTATATTAACGGATTCAGTCGATACCCAATCTGGTTCCCTATTGGGTTCGGAGTAAACTTTATGTAACTAGAACAACTTGTATAAGACATTATTGAAGATTACAAACTATCTACTTGATAGTTTGTAGGTACAGCTCATAGGCTCATAATGAGCAATGATTGCTGTACCTGTCAGTGTGCACTCGACCTGACATAGCACACTCGGTGAATTTCTTGAGCCGATTCAACAGCTGCTACACCAGAGAGCATTGGTCAGTCGCCAAGCGCATTTTACGCTAGTTGAAGGGAACACTGGATTATGGGCTGACATTCAGAAAAACTCATAAAGATCTGGCTGGACATGCTGATGCTGACTGGGGTTCCTGCTTGGACGACCGAAGATCCTACACAGGATATGTATTCATTCTGGGAGGCGCCACAGTCACATGGGAAAGCAGGAAGCAGCAAACAGTAGCTCTGTCAACTGTTGAAGCAGAGTATATGACGATTTCGGAAGCGACGAAGGAAGCTCTAGCTGGAAAACCTAATTGGATCGCTGGGGTCACCACTATGTCCTGACACAGTGGTAATCCGCAATGACAACCAAGGAGCGCAATACCTCGCTGAAAATCCGATACAACACTCACGAACCAAACACATCGACATCAGGCATCATTTCATTCGGACACACGTCGAAAACAAGAACATTGAAATCAAATTTCAGAAAACAGAAAACATGATTGCTGACGTGCTTACGAAAGCGTTACCAAGCACGAACCATCAACACTTCACCAAGTTACTGGGAGTTGGACGGAACACTACAGTAGTTCGAGGGGAAGTATTGAAGATTACAACCTACCTACTTGATGTTGAGATTAAGAAGTTTGTCAATATTGTATGCCAACAGGTGTGTTGGGAGTGTTCTATGTAAGAAAAAGCAGCTTACAAACATATAATTGTTCACTAGTTCACTGAACACTCTGTTTTAGACATGCCTATTCATGACAGAGAGGGATAGCTCATACTCAGTGCAAATACCGGCACGTGGAGCTCGCTGCATATCAAAAGCAACACCGATTCAGGACTTGTTGAACTTTTCCTGAAAATCACCGCGTGCGACGTCCATATTGAATCCGCCGGGATTGTTTGTTCGGACTTACGCCCTGTTACGATGTGACGACGACCTCACTCGTGGGTTTACTCAGAAACGGGGAGTGAGGGAAATGAAAATAAACCCCGGAAGAGTTTTGTTAGTTTGAAATGTTGACGGAGCCAACTTGGTCTGAGCGTCAAAACTTCATTTATGGTTTGTGCTAACAAAGAGGTGGAGTATGTTCTCCTAGAAATTCGTCGGAGTCCCGAAGGGGCCAAGCAAGATGGAATAGTCAGGTATTTTCGAGGTTTCTCCAGGTGGGTGAAAATTTACTTGGTTATAAACATAACTAAAGCTTACAAGTTAGGTACATAAATACGGTTATTTAAAATTTCATCTCATTGGTCCAATGTTGGATCCCTGCAACATGCCGTATGAAGACAAAGCAATCTTCGGATAACTAAAATAAGGTCCTATAGTATAGGACCTATACCATCAAGTAGAATTCCTATACTGAAGTAGGGTAATGATTTTTGAAGTTTTGTGTGTTCGAACTTCCAGTTCCACTTCAAGACCAGTACAATCTGCGTTCGAGAAGCTCACGGAATATTCATAATGAGAAATTCAATATTATTGTTCTTTACATTGAAATGAAATTCGTTTCTTATGCTCCCTATAAGCATACCCTAGTTTGGGAATCTCCAGAGTACACTGACAGTAAAATCCCGGTAAGAGTATGTAAATGCGTGTTCATGTACTGCTTTTGTTCAACCTACGAACGATGTACACCGAGGGGAAACTTTTACAAAGACATCCGCTTGTACATTCATGTTTGATACAAGTGCCATTGTTCCCGCGGCGAACCCCATCACGGCTGACGCTCAAAAGCTCGTTAAAACGTTTGAAAACACCTGCATCGCCCTGCAGAAACAAAATTAGCATGAAGAGGCAAGTTTTGCGTTATAATAAAAAAAGAAGCCTGCGAGGGAAGGGTTGTTTTTCAAGAGGAACAACAGTACAACTCGAACAGGCATCCGAATTAGATTTGTGGGTTGCTGGAGTACAAGGGGGTTCTAATTTAAACCGAATTAGGTATTCGGGGAGTGTGAGGCTAGAAAGGTCTATTATTGTGTAAGAAACGCGTTGTTTTGATAGGGCGAACATTTCCATCGAAATAAGTCATAACATGACAATTTACTGCGAGACCATACCATCTCGTGAAACAGCTAAGTTTTAATTGGATATAATCTTTAACGCTAAGGTGGGTTTTCAGGAGGGCAATTGAACAATCGGAAATTCATACTTTCTCAAGCATTGAGCTTGAAACATCCACAGTTCATCCACAAAACGTTCACTTTTCCTCCAAATACCTCTAATAATTACAACCTGAATTTCCATCAGCACCACTCAATGATTCTAAGTGATATTCCACGATCACAATATTTGGTAGTAAAGATCCCTTCTAATTATTATTGCTACCTCGATCGTTATTTATTCAAACGAAATGAGTGTTAGTGCGAATAATACCTGTAGGGCTGTCTGCTCTACCAACGGGAAGATCAGGGATGGAATGACGAGACAATCAGTTCAACTTTGATGACTGATATAGGTATATTTTCAGATGATCGTGCGCGTTATGAAATGTCGATATGTACAGCTTAATGAATAGATGGACGATCGTAGAAAAATACAGGTTTACGTAGAGTGAATGCACTTGAACACAAGAGGGGTTTCCTATTAGTAGGTACCTGTTTGGCCTGGGTAAATACGGAATTCCAAGTGGCAATTAAATTTCAATCACGTCAAAAACACCAGTCTTCGAAGATGATTAAAACAAATTTATATACTTCAGTCTCATTAGAGTAACTTGGGAATATCTCCGAGTAACATAAAATGAACTTGAACTCATTTAGCAGACGATAACGTTCCTCGCCTTATTTGAATTCGCATTGTCCTCTCCGATGATACTCACTTCGACCCAGATTCTGATTCCGAGAAACAAGTTGAATCGAGAGAAGAAGTTGCGAAGGAAGTGGAAGAAGAGAGTTTGGAAAGACGAGGAGTTGGTTCGAGGCATCAGAGCGATCTTTTTCTGTTGTCTCTTTCTGAGAGATAAGGACCACTTGGTCTCGATATACTGAGATAATAAAATGTTTCTGGAAGTCGAATGTAGTTCTATTCAAAGTCAATCATTGTCGACTTCACGATCAAAATATTTCCGGTAGTTTCGGTGATTTCTGTAACACTTCATCAGTACGGATAACAGGAGCGTAGCGTGGCTCTGGACATGTGGGTACCGCACTCAATTCAAAACCCCCTTCACACAATCACACACACATTCCTAACTCTCTCACCCTAAAAATGAAAAAAGACTTAGCTAGATCACATTTAACGTAATATAGAATGACTCTAGCTATAGCACTTATAAGATGATATTGGGGATACATAAAATTGTTGGTGTCTTTAGGCAGTGATTTCAGGAAAGTCTGAAACGGTTTTTGATACAAATGTTTCGGAAATTTGAGTTTAAAAAAAAATTGGGTTCGTGGGTGATCAAAACTAGCTTCTTGTAAGTCGATGAATCAGTAGCCGCAATGCTTTAGCCATAAAAATGCTTTAAAGCTATGAAAAATCCATTTGAGACAAAATTGTACATTAGGACCTGTGGGGAATCCCAAGACAGGTCAACCATCTCTTTACGGCCATTCCCATTGTAAGGGATGATGATAGGGCGAGGAGGTATATAAGATCGACCAGCCAAAAGTAATAATTAAAATGTCTTAATTATTATGACAGTCTGGTAAAAGCTCTTGGTACGACCTTAATCATATTCAAGCCTTCTCATTGAACTAAAAAAAAAAACCTTTCCTCAAAGTTAGCCTAGTTTATCAAATTCAGCTCTCTTTAAAATTGATCAGTTTTGGTTTATTATCTTCGATAATGAACCATTGGAATCGCCCAAAGAAAAAAAAATTTTAACCCCCCCTCAAAATTTGTTGGTTTACGTTTCAAGATACATAATATGTACATAATACATATTATGTAGATTCAGAAAATCGAATAAAAAAAACTCTGCAAATTCTTGACACAACGGTTCATTATCTTCTTTGTACAGATCACCCTTCTGTCTAGATCACTAGGTCTAAATGTCTAGATCCTAAATGTTAGATTAATTATTATTATCAATTATCACTAATTATTACCAATTTTATCAAGTACCTAGTGAAAATTATTATAATTTATTGTTAGGTATTAATAATTGGTATTTATTATTAATAATAATTGTTATTCATTATGATTAATTATTACGATATAATTCTGGGGTTTTTAATGCTACGTCGGTAATAATTTTTCTATAAAAGAAGTACCTACCAACAAACATTCGAAATTACCTTCATTTCCGTAGCACGAAACGCACCTCAGAACAACAAACTCGACATCACTTAAGCCATATGATGTTCCAAAGAGCTTGTTATTATGAAAATGGACCTGTATTTCAACAGTTTGAGTCATGATCGTGTTGTGAGGCACAATCTTTGAGCCGTCATTGTGAACGAACGGCTGGTCGTACAAAGCTGCGGGTGGTCTTAAAAAAGTCTACGGAACAAACTCTATCTAAATATGAAATAAAAAACATACCGTTCTATATGAATTTTTCGAGATATGGAATTTTCAAAATTTCAAAATTCCTTTTGAACCCCTTCCCCTTGACCTAGGGTTATGAAAAGTTTCGAGGATCATTGTGGGGCTGGTCCAAACCCAGAAACCAAATTTCGTAATTTTAACTCAACGCTAACTGGGCAAAGTGGCGCGGACGGCGGACGGCGTACGGCGGACGGACGGATTTTTTTTTATTCGATTTTCTGAATCTACGTATCTTGAAACGTAAACCAACAAATTTTGAGGGGGGGTTAAAAAAATTTTTTCTTTGGGCGATTCCAATGGTTCATTATCGAAGATAATAAACCAAAAACTCTGCAAATTCTTGACACAACGGTTCATTATCTTCTTTGTACAGATCACCCTTCTGTTTAGATCATTAGGTCTAAATGTCTGGATCCTAAATGTTAGATTAATTATTATTATGAATTATCACTAATTATTAATAATTTTATCAAGTACCTAGTGAAAATTATTATAATTTATTGTTAGGTATTAATAATTCGTATTTATTAATAATAATAATAATTATTAATTATGATTAATTAATACGATATAATTCTGGGGTTTTTAATACTACGTCGGTAATAATTGTTCTATAAAAGAAGTACCTACCAACAAACATTCGAAATTACCTTCATTTCCGTAGCACGAAACGCACCTCAGAACAACAAACTCGACATCACTTAAGCCATATGATGTTCCAAAGAGCTTGTTAGTATGAAAATGGACCTGTATTTCAACAGTTTGATTCACGATCCTGTAGTGAGGCACAATCTTTGAGCCTTCATTGTGAACGAACGGCTGGTCGTACAAAGCTGCGGAAGGTCTTAAAAAATTCTACGGAACAAACTCTATCTAAATATGAAATAAAAAACATACCGTTCTATATGAATTTTTCGAGATATGAAATTTTCAAAATTTCAAAATTCGTTTTGAACCCCTTCCCCTTGACCTAGGGTTATGAAAAGTTTCGAGGACCATTGTGGGGTTGGTCGAAACCCATAAAAAAAATTTCGTAATTTTAACTCAACGCTAACTGGGCAAAGTGGCGCGGACGGCGGACGGCGTACGGCGTACGGCGTACGGCGTACGGCGGACGGACGGATTTTTTTTTATTCGATTTTCTGAATCTACGTATCTTGAAACGTAAACCAACAAATTTTGAGGGGGGGTTAAAAATTTTTTTTCTTTGGGCGATTCCAATGGTTCATTATCGAAGATAATAAACCAAAATGGTTCATTATCGAAGATAATAAACCAAAATCCGTCCGGCCGCCGTACGCCGTCCGCCGTCCGCGCCACTTTGCCCAGTTAGCGTTGAGTTAAAATTACGAAATTTGGTTTCTGGGTTTGGACCAGCCCCACAATGCTCCTCGAAACTTTTCATAACCCTAAGTCAAGGAGAAGGGGTTCAAAACGAATTTTGAAATTTTGAAAATTCCATATCTCGAAAAACTCCCATCAAACGGTATGTTTTCTATTTCATATTTACATAGAGTTTGTTCCGTAGAATTTTTTAAGACCATCCGCAGCTTTGTACGACCAGCCTATGACGCACGAGCGTATGACGTAAGACGGCTGACAGGAGGCCAACAAGTACGTCAGAGCCTATGACGCACGAGCGTATGACGTAAGACGGCTGGCAGGAGGCCAACAAGTACGTCAGAGCCTATGACGCACGAGCGTATGACGTAAGACGGCTGGCAGGAGGCCAACAAGTACGTCAGAGCCTATGACGCACGAGCGTATGACGTAAGACGGCTGGCAGGAGGCCAACAAGTACGTCAGAGCCTATGACGCACGAGCGTATGACGTAAGACGGCTGGCAGGAGGCCAACAAGTACGTCAGAGCCTATGACGCACGAGCGTATGACGTAAGACGGCTGGCAGGAGGCCAACAAGTACGTCAGAGCCTATGACGCACGAGCGTATGACGTAAGACAGCTGGCAGGAGGCCAACGAGTACGTCAGAGCCTATGACGCACGAGCGTATGACGTAAGACGGCTGGCAGGAGGCTAACGAGTGCGTCAGAGCCTATGACGCACGAGCGTATGACGTAAGACGGCTGGCAGAAGGCTAACTAGTACGTCAGAGCCTATGACGCACGAGCGTATGACGTAAGACGGCTGGCAGGTGGCCAACCAGTGCGTCAGAGCCTATGACGCACGAGCGTATGACGTAAGACCAACCCCACAATGGTCCTCGAAACTTTTCATAACCCTAGGTCAAGGGGAAGGAGTTCAAAACGAATTTTGAAAATTTGAAAATCTCATATCTCGAAAAATTCATATGGAACGGTATGTTTTTTATTTCATATTTAGATAGAGTTTGTTCCGTAGAATTTTTTAAGACCATCCGCAGCTTTGTACGACCAGCCGTTCGTTCACAATGACGGCTCAAAGATTGTGCCTCACAACACGATCGTGAATCAAACTATTGAAATACAGGTCCATTTTCATACTAACAAGCTCTTTGGAACATCATATGGCTTAAGTGATGTCGAGTTTGTTGTTCTGAGGTGCGTTTCGTGCTACGGAAATGAAGGTAATTTTGAATGTTTGTTGGTAGGTACTTCTTTTATAAAAAAATCATTACCGACGTAGTATTAAAAACCCCAGAATTATATCGTATTAATTAATCATAATTAATAATAATTATCATTAATAATAAATACGAATTATTAATACCTAACAATAAATTATAATAATTTTCACTAGGTACTTGATGAAATTGTTAATAATTAGTGATAATTGATAATAATGATTAATCTAACATTTAGGATCTAGACATTTAGACCTAGTGATCTAGACCGAAGGGTGATCTGTACAAAGAAGATAATGAACCGTTGTGTCAAGAATCTGCAGAGTTTTTTCCTCTCATTCGAATTAAGTGAACGGTTTGTGCAGATACACGTAACTGGTAACGACCGCCAAATCATTCTTTTCA
Organism: Stenodema calcarata; assembly: GCA_963920205.1. Lineage (NCBI taxonomy): Eukaryota > Metazoa > Arthropoda > Insecta > Hemiptera > Miridae > Stenodema > Stenodema calcarata. Next base: position 15,547,556 of record OY986061.1, on the reverse strand, counting down.
CCATCTTCTCATTACCTTGTTCCTCTGTGTAACACGGCGTGCAGATATAAATATCTGCTAACACTTGATACATACCTACTACCTCTATCTAAGATCTGGAGTGCGGGTAACACAAATCTTCCCTCAATCTATCTGAAAACGTTCCTCGAATTTACTGAACCAAAAATTTAGCTTGTACTTTCCTCCTCTGACGGTAAAGTGAGCTACAATACTGCATCACAAAAACTGGTCCTGACAGGGCTCTTGAATACTACCCAACATGGACTTTTTTGATCATATAAATATTGGCAAAGTACTCTGACATGTATACCGCTCTGTTCCACTGAACGTATTCTGAGAACGTTTTCAAGTTTTAATTGAAAGAATCGTAATTTTAGCTATCGGACCTTTGTGCCTGTATATTCTTTGGTTGCGTTTAATTTAAAAAATGTATGGTCTTTATCAAATACAAACTCACCTCATACAGTTTCCTGTGCTGGAAACGAAAATGGAGTCCTTTTTAATCAAGACTTGTTCGTATATCAAGTCAATATTGAAATATCTGACAGGGCATTGTGGTAAATTAAATTTAATTCAGTTAGTAACTTTCAACATTATCTGGCAACTTTTTTTTTTTTTTAATAGTATTTTATTGGCATCGTATATAAATACATTCAGCCCTAGCAAATTAAGATACAGTTTGTATTATATTATGTTTGTAAGATGGAGAAAGTAAGTTATGCTTCAATTTGGTAAATTATATATAACATAGTGGTCTAAAATAAAATAATTGTCTTTAGTCACACTTTGGGTTTGATGTCCTGCAGGAAGTTGTAGAGTGCTTCGTAAACTGTCCAATTTTCATCCGACAATAATGTGTCTAGGTTGAAGGGAGCTGTGACTTGTGTTGGAATCATCGCCAGCAGACTTATCCTCTAATGTAGGGCAATTGAGAAATATGTGTTCCATAGACTCCTTCCTCTTCATAGTTGCAAGCCTCACATATGTTGTCATCAATTAAATGAAATTTGTATAGATATGACTTGCATAGAGCGTGCCCAGTTCTTAGTCTTATCATAGATTTTAAGAAATGAGTGGTTGCGGTTGAAGGGGCTGACCTAAACCAATTCTTTTTTGATGGGTGGGGAAACATGGAGATATATCGTTTTCCCGCTGGGTAAGTACGAGTATTATGGAATTTTTCCCTGGCAACTTGGTACTCCTGCGTTGTAATACTGTTCGCGTTTGTGAGAATAATTGTGCGTGTGCTGCACATACTCCACCACTCTCCGCTAAATCATTAAGAATAACAACTGGAAGATGATCCACATCCGTTTCAGCTACGCATTTTGATTAAATTCAAAGAGGAGACTCCCAGGAAAGTGGGAGTGGGAACTCACGGAAGAAGTCCCGGTTGAAAGTGAGGAAAGGGCCGGGCATAAATATTTTATCGTATCAGGTGTCTGAGCCTTCACCTCCTGCTCCAGAGAGCTTGAAAATTCCCACCCCCAGTTTTCCTTGTGCCGGTTGCAAAAGGTTCTTTTTCCTCCTTCCCGCTCGACTAGGCATCCCTCGTAAATTCGGACCTTTTCTTTTCTCTTTTCTTCCTGTATTGACGATAATACCTTTTTTCTCACGCCCTTCTTCCGTTACCAGACGAAGCCGTCATGTCCGAAGCAACGGAAGTTTGAATATACGGACTCTCTTTTTTTCTACTCACTTTTTCATGTACAATACTTGATTTGTATTCCCTACAAAACTCGAGTTCATAAGGGAATCAAAACGAATATAATCCGCCTGATTTGAACTTTCGAGCGGTTTACGATCCATTAACCGACTCCTTATTTCCCTACACGATATTCCACCGACTCACTCACCTGAAAATTATCATCTAGGAGTCAAGTTATTTTGGGAGATTTAAGCTACAATGTATGGCATATAACATCCAATAAACATACAAGTTTATTTTCAGTGAATAATATAGTTAGTCTGAGAGCAGACGCTACTAGTCACTCCTTGATGGATAAAAGGCTTTCTTCTTTTTTAGAATTTCATGAACATTTAATGAATACAAGTTCGAAACGTCTTAATATCACCTTATGGCGAATTTCCTCCCAGTGTGACACTATACGTCCTCAGACTTACTTGCGAATTCTGAGCTTTACTAGTAAACAGGAAGTTAGCTGGAGGTCTAACTAATTTTAACTAAGGCAATTTTTTATGTCTTTGCTACATAAACTCGAAAATGTAACGAAAATATTTCTGATGATTTTCAATGATTTTCGCTTACAACCGATTCGTTGCTACGGAACTTTATCTTCGCCAGTTATCATCGTACGAAAATCGTTCACCACTCGTTGGATAGCTCTCGATTTACCTAACCATATTACGTTAACCACTGCGGAGTGCGTGGCCGACAAGCTGCGGTATGAGCGTGATTGTTTAAATAATTGTTTACACACAGGTGATCATTCTCAATAATTTATATTGTCAACACGAATGCAAGCTTCATATAACTTTCTGATGGGAGGGGGCGCAAATACATAAAATGTCCCTCGTGGTTGCGTACTTGTACGAAAGCTGTACCCACCGTTTGTTTAATTTTCAATTGAAGTTGTGATATAGCTTTTCGAGTCAAATTTAAGGTTTTCCGAAACAAAATAAAGGTTCTCCATTTCAAAATAAAGATCGTTAAGATAAGTTCACTGTAGCGGACTGAAACACTTAATGAAAACAAGACAAGGACAGCCTGCCTGTCCATTCACTATCGAGTTTCATATGGACTATTCCTTATGCATGATCAGGGAGATTTCTGCCCCGTGCGTGCATCCCTTCTGTATGTAGCGTATTCATCATGCTCATTCACTCCAACAGCGAATGGATGAACTCGGACTTCATGTGAAATATCTTCCCCCTTACTCGGCTCAACTGAATCCTGCAGAAAAGGTGTTTTCTAAAGTGAAGCTTCACGCAAGGAATATGTTCACCGAGCCATGTGAAAATCATGACTTGGTTTCAGTGATTGCTCGTAGTGTAGCCTCTGTTACCTCAACCGATTGTTCCAACTATGTGATGGACATGATGCTACGGCTTCCTGCAGCAGCAGTTGAGAATGATCTATAACATTATTAGTTTTGTTTTGTTCAATTTTGATCAAGTTCTGTTTTGTTCTGTTCAATATTGTAAAAAAAAAAAAAAAAACCAATTGTTAAATGTAAAAAATGTTAACAATGTATATATATTACAATATTATATAATATACTTGATACATATATAATAAATGTATATAAAAAGAATTTGTAACGAGAAACCTTAAAGTAAAAAGCCTATATTTTGAAATGGAAAACCTTTAATTTGTTTCGGAAAAACCTTTATTTTGTTTCGGAAAACCTTTATTTTGTTTCGGAAAACCTTTAATTTGACTCGGAAAAGCTATATATTCGCATGTATTGCTGTGATGTATTCAAGCGACTGTCTGACTGAATAAAACCCTGTACTTTGTTACACGATGTGAAAGTCTAATTTTTCGGTTCAAACCAACACCGAGTTGAAAAAACACCTTTGAAACCCTCACGTATTTTATCTACCACAACTCGATATACCTAACAATGGCCCCTTACTACAAGTCGGCCAACAATTTATTTCGCGTATTAGCTCAGTGCTCGAACTCGGGGGAGGAGAGTCGAACCAAATTGTACTCGTGCTGTAGAGAAACCGAGTCGAGGGAAAAGAGTATCCAAGCTCGAAAGCCCTATTGAGGCCGAACAAGGTAAACAACGCGAGGTTCGGACGGTAGAAAAGTATTTGTGTTGTTCTCGAGCTTCCCAGGGAGCGCCATCAAACTCAGCTAACCTGTTTACATTGAGCGCCCACCGAGCCCCCTTTGGTGCGATCGGGAGAGTGATAATTCCCGATTTGACGCCTCCGTTTCTGCCCTTGTCCATCGGTCGGTGTTACAAGTCATTTTCAGAATAGAATTTCACGGTATTTCCCCCACCCTGTTGTCCCCCTTTTTCTCGTCTGTTTGAACCGTTCGTCCAAACTGTCACTTGATTGTATCGCTTTGTCAGGACGTCTCTCAGTGAAGACAGGACCTACCCAAGTAGCCTATAACAGCAATCAATCTATTGCATATTATGAAACCTTTCTCGACCATTATTTGGACGGTGTTATGCAACAAGAGTCCAAGCGACATTTTTTCCATAAATGAGTTTTTGGTATCTTTGGATTCGTCTTATCATGAGCTTTCATTTTTGACATTTTATGTCTTTACTATGGCACATAACTCAAAAAGTGTGACGAAGAAAGCGTTATGAAAAATGTCTAATGATTTTCACGTACAACCGATTCGTTGCTACGGAACTTTAACTTCGCCAGTTATCATCGTACAAAAATCGTTCACCACTCGTTGGATAGCTCTCGATTTACTTAACCATATTACGTTAACCACTGCGGAGTGCGTGGCCGACAAGCTGCGGTACGTGGTGTAGGTGTGGGCGCAAAGACATAAAATGTCCCTCGTGGTTGCGTACTTGTACGAAAGCTGTTTTGTGTACTTTTGGAAGTGCGTATTTATATGGCTATCGATGATACGGTTATTCAACGAATGAAAACATTACGTCGAAGGTGAATCTGATAATCTAATATAATTAAAGTCTCTGCAGATGATAGAGCGGTCAGAGACAGATAATCTGTGGAGGGGAGAGGTGATTCCCTGTCATCCCCATCAGGATTGCCAATTTCAAACAGGGTTGCCATCGATTTCTTCTTCCTTGTAGTGTTGGCAGCACTGGTGGTCATGGATTTCTTCCATGCCACTTGAGCGTCTTATACTATTTTAGCGCTCTCTATCCTTCCAAACTGTGACAGGGAGCTAAGGGTCTAAGCTCCATCTTCCTAATGATCATCGAGCCATTCCGAATTTCGCAACAAGAGTCTATCTCCAGGTTATATTTTAATTTCACACAAAGAGTCTAAGCGCCACTACAATAGTAGTATTACAATAGTATTACAATATTACAATAGTAGTATAGGACAATAGTAGTGTCTTATGTTTCAAGTTTTTTCGCTATAATAAACCTTTTTAAAGTTGCTTCGTCTACCATTTCTTACTACAGACCCTTTTTGTAAAATTTAAAAATATAGCCTGGAGATAGACTCTTTTTGCGAAATTCGGAATTGCTCATTATGTGGTGCTAGCACCCCGTTTGCTTGTCTCATCCGTTAACAACAAGAGTCTAAACGCCAAAAAATGTCCCTTAAACGCATGTTGCGAAATTTGGAATGACGGTTAGCCCGAGATTCTGTGGCATAGACGCTCTAATCGGAAAACCAATGGATTCATTTCAAATTTGACGCAACAGGCATGTTGGGCACTTCAAAATGAGTTATTAGTGACACCCTCCACGTCAGGAATCAAGCACAACGCCCTAGAAACGTGACACTTGATCAAAAACATTACTTCGAGTTACTCGAAAATTTGAAAAACGGCGCGTGGACCCTTGTAGCATAACACCGTCCATTTGCCCTCGATTGATCCATCCAGACAATTTATTATCATTGATTTATTGGTTGTTTTTGAACAATAAATTAATTAGGTACTTATTATAATACAGGTTTTGTGGTAATTGTCTAAAAAATTTAGTCTTTCTTCCTAGACTGATATTTATCAAACGTTGGAGCGATAAACGTAAGTACTTACGAATTCTCACCAATCAACGCAAAGTGACGACAGCTCGTGAATTCGGGCGACAACCAGTCAACAAAAGCGCGGGACACGTTATTTCTGTCAGTCCCATCACTTTGGGCCTGGAGGAAGGCGGAAGAGAGCGCCTTCAGCTGAGACAAACGAATTTCTTCAATTTTCCCATCAAAAGCAGAAGGTGAAAAACGTCTTGAACATTTTTCTTGTCTCGTGTAGTTATGATTATTATTATATTTTTCAAGCGGGAAAGTCGGCGGAGATGCGAAAAAGATTGGAAGCTCCAGGAAACACTCAAACCGCGTTTAGGATGTTTTAGGACGAGTATAAGTGCGCGAAAGTTTTGTACTTCTCAAGACTGAAGGCTTATAAAATGGATTGAGTACCTGTTTTAACGTGGAACATGTTTCAGCCTTAACATTATTGGCAGAAACGAGCGTCCGTCCGTTACTCTGGCGCCATCCCCTCACCAGACGCCAATTCCCGTGGTGGTAGGGACTTTAAATTTGGCATGAATCCTCCTTAGGATTTACGTTTTAAGCAGTTCAGGGCCGGGATCTACTGAGTGGGTCCTAGAGCTAATTTCTATGCTATTCACACTATGAAGCTGTAATTTGGTATGTAGCCTCCTTATGGCTTTAACTTGGCTCTGCCTAAGCCTCGGATCACCCGAGGGGCTCCTAAAGCGAATTTCTATGCCATTCACTCTATGAAGCTGCTGCAATTTGGTACGTAGCCCCCTTTGGACTTGCACTTTAAGCAGCATATACCCAGGATCATCTGAGTGGCCCCTAATGCTAATTTCTATGCTAAACGTGGTTAAAACATGTTTCATTCTTATAGAAATTTAGCCGTACTATGGCTCAAAACGAAAGTAGAGAAGGAGTCCAGGGGGGGGGGGCAGCCCCCCTTGGCAAGGCCTGCAGGGCCGAGTTTTTTGTGATTTCTACGGAAAATTTTAAATCTGGTTTGTAAAAAAAAAAAAAAAGATTTCAAACAATCTCGTCAGCTCAACTTTCGTTCGGGAGTTTCGCCCGTACAAAAATAACTTTCAGGTTTCGAAACCGGGGGAGTTGTGGGATACAGAGGAAACCTGACAGCGTAAATCCACCCACGCGATTCGTTCTGATTTTTTTTCTTCTTTTTTTCAAAGAGGGGTCGTGATTGATTTATAGGTAAAGGTTATTGCAGCAGGAGGGCGGTAGGGGTCTTCGTACTGAATCACCTACAAATACCGAGGATGACGGATGCGGTGACACGCGTGGGTCGAGGGCACAAGAGTTTTCAGGGGGTTCCCGAGGCAAAAGCGGTATTGGTTGGGACAATCTGAGTAACTCGTAACTCGCGTGATGTCGTTATCGAGTTTAACACATGGTGCGCTCATTTTACAGGTTGGCGAAGGGATTTATTTAGAGTCGAAATCCAATGGTGGGGAGGGGGAGGCCAGATGCAAACGGAGCTTGTCACGAAGGCTTTACGACCCTTCGCCAATGCTCAATTGTAGAACAGAATTTTGTGAGAATGTTGTTTGGCGATTAAAACGTGGACTGACCAAGACTGAGCCATCTGCTGCAAGTATATTCAATGAAGCAACGAAATCAACGAACTCAAGGCCAGCAGAAAGGTTTAGCAGTACAAATGCAGCAAACTTATCATGAGACAAATCACTTGGTTTCTTGGAGTTCACGATTCATACCATTTCGTATATCACTGTATTCATTTCTTCAAGAACTATCACCTTAATAAGTAATCTAAGTAATTATACTCAATATCGAGGGGCAATCTGAATTTAAACTAGAAAATTAATTAGAGCAATAAAACGGGGAGACGAAAATAATGATACGCAAATATATATTCCCCCTGATTAAATAAATACTTACACAACTTGAGGCAGATGGTATTTGAATAATTCAACTAACATCTGCCTCAAGTTATGTAAGAGCACAATTATTTTGATTGAACCGAGCGGGTTCTTTTGTAGTATCTTAGAATATGCAGCACATATACGATAAATAAACACATTTTATTATTATTGCATAACCCTTATTACACTTTTGGCAAGTCTGGTATGAATTTAAAAAAATAGTATAATTATTAACATTGATAATTTCCGAAAAATCAGTTCCCCTAGAGGGCAAAGCCGGCGTACCCAAACATTTAAAAGGCAATTTTAATAATATTAATAATCACCTCTGTAGCATCTAAGGCGTAAAAAATAAAAATAAAATAAATAAATAAATTGCACAGGTCGATATTGCACATCACACTTAAGAGTTTTGCTCTTCAAAAGAGTTTTGCTCTTTTTTTTTTTTTTTTAATTTTCTGGTCCGTAGGTGCCATCAACGTATCTTTTATGTGAGGTGGAAGAGAATTGTAAATGCGACAAATGAAAATTTAATGAGGCAGTTGTCCTAACAAACGGTAGACCAATTTGCGCCTGGTGCTGAAATCTGGGCCCTGTGTCATGAGATGGTTGAGTGTTTCTTCCCTCTTTTAAAGCCTGCTCCAAACTACACAATTCCACGAGGTACTCAGTTTTAAGAATTTGCTGCCTATTGAGGATGATGTGCTCCAAAAATTTAAACCTCTTGGTTACACGTAACAATACTTTTTGGCATACAAAAACACAGGTTGTTGAATTGTTGAAGTTATCAAACCTTCAATACTGAAGTTATCCACAACATTGATTGAATTGTGGTGAGTTGAATGCAGTTAGCAACTCTGCTAAATCAAGTTGATTGAAATGTGTTTCTGCCTTTGGGGTAAATTTCGGTCATAGGGTCCATTGCAAAATACCGGGGCAAACGGTAGCGTATCATCATGTAGAAATAATCTCTGTGCTTGATTCTCCAACATTCCGAGTGGGGATTGCTATCGTAAACCACCGGCTGGGAAATTGGATGATCTCACGTTAGAGCCCAACGGTCGTAGTTGTATTTCAATACCAAATAACAATGAGACAACCGAGCAATGATGCTCGGCATAGTTCTAGTGGGAACATAGTTGTACAAGTTATTTCCAACAGTCCACACCCTGGCCGTCCTAGTATTATTCATGCCCAGAAAAGGTGACAGGGGTGTTGAGGTTAGCACAGAGTAAAATAGTGGGTCCCCCCACACGGCCCTTTACCACTTTACCCTTAGGGCTACGCCCTACGCTGAACCCGCTTAGCCCTACGCAGGCTTCCATTAGTGTCGCTACATGCTTATCTCCACACTAGGAGAACAGGTCCGGCCAAAGCGAGCAGAGGGGACGCTCAAAGTTTACCATCTACTACATCGATTACGCTACACCTCGGTTAACCCCGAACTTCCCGTAGGGTTGGGGAGAGTTTGAAACCAAGTTCCCTCCTTTACATTTTCAAGTTATCCCCAGGAACGCGGGGAAAGCACCGGCGTAACCGACGTAACAGGTCGAAAAATGGGTCAAACCTCCCATCAACGCCGTGTATAGGTACTTCACCGCTCCACCGGTCCGCGACAACTTTTCAGTGACATCAACTAACAACTAGACGGATGTCTGTATCATTAAAACTCCACATCACCTCCTGTAGCATTATAAACTTTGCGTCCCGTAAATCTCCTGTTATTCTTCAAGTGGTTAAGCACAGTTGAACGTCACATTCTGGATCATTAGACAGGCAGTTGACCAACCGGTATCAAACGCCGGACATACTTGATGATAAACCACTTGTGAGTTAAGCAACCCAAATAACAGCATATAAGGTTTTAGACAATTTTGTTATTTAATCTGCCACATTACTTAACTTGTGATCCCGCAGAACCGGGTCACAGTTATGTCTTGTCATCAGAAACTTATACGACTCTATACATAGAATCAACTTTCTAGGCACCACTATCTCCTATGGGAAACCGAAGGATCCTCCATGGCGAGGGTGTTTCTTAAAATATTCCGTTCCCAACTCCGAAAGTGATCACCAAAGTAGGTTTCCAACTCTTCCAAAACAGAGTTCCACAACTTCCAAGATCCGACCAGAAGGACCGCCAAAATGTACTCGAACTTTCAGGAACGTTTTGACGTATTCATATTTCAAACTAACAGTTTTGGAATGGTTTTTGAGTCGTGAAAATCGAGCGAATCCTTTTTTCCGGCGAACTTCTCGGGAGGCAAGTTGGGAATAAGTTAAGGAGTAGGTGGGAGTGAAGTTCGAAGAGAAAATTGTTCCAACTGAATTAGGAACATTGAAATGTTTTGAAGGAGCTCCCTTCCCCAATTTGGTCGATGTGATCTCGAAATTGCTTCAACTCGATCCGAGTCAGTATAACTTTATTTGCTCGAAGCGAGCGCCCGCCTAACCGGCCTTATTTGTTCCGGGTTTCATGTTTGATGTTGCCTTCAGTCAAGTCACGCGAATATTGTTTTCTACTGACCCCTGACGGTTTCATATAAAGTGGTAATTATAGTGGGAGTCATCACCTGACAACTTGACGTGGGAATATACAGTGTCAGAGACCAGTATTGAACAAGTTAACAAGTGAGCAATTTGGCATTCACCTGAAGACGCCTGAAACTGTACCATCCCTCCTTCCCCTTCTTCCTGCTCCATCTCTGTACATCAAATGAAAATTTAGCCTCTCATCACCACCCAGAAACTATGCTTTCAAATCATTGAGATTTCGTCCTTTCCTAAATATATATTAATATAGTGGAGATGATCACATGGTAACCTATTTTAACAATGTTTTAGCGCATTCCTTCAATTATTTCGTACTCGCATGGATATTGTACAGAAAACAGTGAGGTACACAGAAACGTGATCTGTCTGTGTACAGAAATAATAACCCGTATTTTCATATCATTTTCTACTGCGAAGCTTTGGAATCGAATATGTACAAATTCGAACTCCCCCGTGATATGTAGGTTAATTACTACAATGCGATCGTGTGATGGGATTAAAAAATCGAGGAACAATAATATTATGTATACCATATTATAATAACATGTTATGTGTTTTCATTCGTTCATTAATGGAATATCACTTCCCCATAGGACCAGTTCTAACCGATTTAGCTCCAGAAGTTTAATTCAACTGCACTCGTTTCAACCCTTGAAATCATGAAAATGACAGGAACAACCATTTAAACGTTTCATCGAGTCAATTTAGGAATATTCTACCTTTCAAAATAATCCATACCGAATCAAGTTCCACAACGCTATAACTTATCACAAAGTTTCCCCGTACATTTCCACGAAGTTCCACAGAAGTCCGCGTATCGCAGGAAAGTTTTTCAACTTTCGACAACTTCCGATCGACAAGTTGACGTGAAGTAACCGCTGAGGCATCAAACATTTATAAATCACATTGTATTATATAAAGTGTTAGATTGAGCTGTACAAGTTTGCAGTGAATTCCTCGTCAAGTTGGAGATGAGTCATTTTAAGGTGTTTGAGTCCTCAATTCAGTATAGTTCGGCCGATCGAAACGTTTATTGGAAGCTCTCAGGTCTCTCAGTTGAATTGATTCATCAAATCCCGATTTTTCAATTTGTCGAATCGCTCATTTGTGCACTGTCCCAAGCACACTTTGGTGCGTTACCCCCCAAAAACCTTAATTATATACGAGTCAAAGTTCCAGTCATGCAGCATGGCTATAAGAGCGAATCTTCGATGAAATAACTGGTTTTATGTAAAATGTGATGTTTGGAACATCTCATTCAAATATGGACAAACTTAAAATTATTGGGTAATTATAGGTATTTAACTGTTAAGGTATTCCGTTAATTCGCTAAGCTACAGGTGTGGTGTTCTCTGACTAAAGATCGGTAGTAAGGATAATAGGACAATAGTAAGGATAATCGGATTACAGTATTTAGGATAATAGTGACTTGTCATCATGGAAAGAAAAGGTTCTGACTTTTTGGACGTTATGGGTAATCCTCTCCCATCCCCTAAAACTCCCCGAAACCCCCATTAGAGTGGGCCGATTCTGCCCTTCTCCCACCTTTCCTTCCGATTGCCAAGAAAGATTTTTTGTGCGAATTTGAACTTTGTGGAAATCCTATCGAGAGCTATCGTTTGGAATGACACATACATAAATATAAATATACATATGATATTTGGCAGTGAATTCAGAATGGACTGAAACGGATTTTGGTTTAAAATTTCTTTGTAAAAATCGAGTTTTAGGCATTCTGGACCGATAACAATGTTTTCCTTTTTAATCGACAAACATGAAGAACAGGACAGAACAGAGGGTGAAGAACAGATTTTCACACTCCTTACCCATGGGTTACAAAATGTACGCTTGATGGGCATTTTTATATTTTAGGTTGAATTCTAGGTCGTACTTTAGAATGTACAGAAAAATCAGTTAATCCAAGTGTAACGCTTTGGAGAGCTCCGAGTTCGCCCTGTATCAGTTCATTACGACAGGTGTTATAATGCTTTTATTAAATAAAAGCAATATAACACCTGTCCTAAATTGTACGCCCTGTGTAAATAGCACTATGAAAAGTGCGGAGGCCAATCTCTTCAAACCACCATCTTATATTGTGTTTCGCCCTTATGAACTCGACCCGATAGAATGGATGAATAATGGACACCAAAAGTCAAGGGAGAACACAATCTCTCATGCGCCTTTTATACAATGCAGGTGAATTTCCACTCTGTCAGTCAAAAGTAAGTAGCCTTAGAACAGGTCCTCATGTCTCTTTGATCATCTACTGTACTGAAAGACATCAAACGATATCTGTTTCCCATGGCGCAGGTCCCCTAATTTGGGTCGGGACGAGGAACGCAACATGAAACGGACGAAAGAATATTTGTAATCGTTGAAAAATGAAGCCAACACAAGGCTATCGACTTATTCCCATAAAGTAACAAACCCCTTTAACACTATAATATAGTGTTATGAATATTATTATGAATTAGAGGGATAACAAAGAGTTTCAAAGACAATTGACAGCCAAGTGTATTAACGCTACTCAACGTACACAAAAAAATAGAACAAAATGAGGCTAATACACATTTGCAAATTTAATTTAATTTAATTATTCTATTTTAATTGCAAATTTTGCGGACGGAAAAACGAGACATGAATCGTTACAGCAGGTAAGTTGGAAGTGATGAGAGGGTCTATAGATCCATTCATCACCCGAGTAAATCTCCGAGTCCCGGAAAAACGATAAATTATTCACCGGGATCTCGCTGAAAATGTCTTGGAGGAGTGTAATCAACCTGGGAATGATCCACACTTAACTCGAGTAGACCCATCTTCCGGAGAGAGGCCTCTAAGATGATACGGTTGAGACGAGTCTAAAGAAAATGGCCTTTCGGATATTATGGAATACAAAACTGATGTCCCTGTGTAGGGGTGGAAAATTATTTAAAAAGCGTGAATATGATCCTTATAGATTTATCTCTACAAACCTACACGTCTCGACGTATGTGCATCCCGGGTAGAGAAATCCGTCTAGATTTGAAAGAAACTCTGCAAATTCTTGACACAACGCTTTATTATCTTCATTGTGCAGATTACCCTTCGGTCTGGATCACTAAAATTTAGTGATCTACCATTTAATCGTAGATTGATTATTATTATTGAGTACGCAAATTTTGTATGTACGAGTATATTAGGTAGGTATGGCATTAGGTCGTTAAGAACCCACCCTACCCTCTGGATAAGGGGCTATCCCAGGTTCAAAAAACATTAATTTTTCATATCTCCTCGTCCACAGCTTTGAACCCTCAGATCATAATCGGAATATCTGGATACCCCCTCCCCCCCCCGCCAGGTACCTCACCTCCGGGTTCAAAAAACATTAATTTCGACACCTGAAATCCATGTGCTGTTCGAATCAGCTGGGCCAGTATGAACCCGACAGGCTGCCGCATGATTCACCATCATGTTGATAGCTTAAGATATATTCCGAATTTGAGACCTCATTGTGAACGAACGGCTGGTCATATAAAGCTGTGGATGGTCTTAAAAATTCTAAAAAATAAATTCTATCTAAAAAATACACCGTACCATTTGAATTTTTCGAGTTTTGAAATTTTCAAAATTTCAAAATTCGTTTTGAGCCCCTTCCCCTTGACCAAGGGCTGTGAAAAATTTTTTTTGTGGCCAATTTCAATGGTTCATTATCGAACATAATAAACCAAAATGGTTATTTAATTATTTGGCGTTTGAGACTTGAATCGCAAGGCTCCTCAAATATATTATAATTTTAATATGACTCGGAGGTACAGCTTTTGGCACCTCGGCGGCGACTCGTTGTGTTAATAACAGCCAATATTAAATGTTGGTCATATATTGGTCATAGGAAAATATTCTGCTCATTTCGACAGCTTTTATGTACACAGCTATAAGCGATAATGTTATTGACATTCAATATTGGATTATAAAAATCAAAGGTTTACATAGTTAAATTCAGATAAACTCCCTCAATCAAGTATAAGGACACTTGTGTCGATTTTTCTCCGCTATAATTGTACATTCATCGTACATGTTCACAAAACAAGGGTTATCTCAGAGATATTACGCTGATACTTGGGTCAGGGAGTGTTTCGGGCCCTCTAATCATTTGGACTTACAGTATGAGCATAATTGATCACAATAAAACTTCTTGCCCCACCTAATTCAATCGACCAAATTCAAATGGAATAAATGAAGGTTTGAGTAACGACTGGTTTAAGTTTCGAACGTTACGGAAACCGTTTTAAAAAGAAAAGTGTTTTCAACGTTTGAAAAGTAAGAGAACAGAATATATACCGGGAGCGAAAAGGCCCAAAAAGAAGCCTCTACTTATACACTACCATTTTCGTTTATAGTGTCACGGGTATAAATGGTGGGAGGAGTGAACGGTGGGGATACCTCGAAACGTCTCTTGGCGTTCACAATTACCCCCGCTCCTGTACTGTCTATTTTTTCGGGATCTTTTTTTCCCTTCAGCCATGTAACGATGTTTGATAGGATCGATCGATTTCACATTAACCCTCTGCCCCTTCTCGCCGAAGAGCACGGGTTTTCCATACTAAAACGGTCTAAGGAGGGTGTTCACTAACTGGGCAACAGAGCTTTCCCCGCACCCCTGGGATACTGGTTACGCTAGAACACCAGAAACCCCCACCGCCAACACGATATATAGGCCACATCGTTTTCTGTTCCACTTAGTGGACCCCGCCACTTTTTTTTCTCCTGTTCTTTCCTTCTCTTTATTTCGGCCATTAGTCGTTCCCTCGGCAGCAGGAAATTTCGGGTTATTCTCTTCGAATGATCTATCGATCACGTTTTGTAAACTACTTGAAAACGCTTTACGTGAACGTCGTCAACGTGTTCAATCACCAGTATGAGTATGAGTATGAGTAAAATTCATACTCTTCTCCGTAATATGATGGGTTAAGATGGATACAACTATATCGATTGAAAACCACTCTCATCTCGATTGCAAATGCCAAGTAGGCCTTTCAGGGGCTTTTTAGCCTTCGAGCAATCATGATCGAATTCAAATTCTATACGTTAATCCGTTGATTCATCATGATACATAGAATAGGTACTATTACTCTGACAGAGGCACCTATATATCATAAGTAATTGAAAATCACATAAGGCACTCTCTTTTAAGCGTTCATTATCTCAATAGGTACATAAGATTCAACTTGAGGGAAGATTTATCTTCCATCTCCGGAAAATAAAGATTAAGCCATTTGAAAATGAACTGAGACTGGATTTAACTAATTTAACGTAAGTCCATGTGCGTTTCTACTCAATTGAAGATTTTACTCAATCATAATATTTCTTGGTTACCTTAACGCCCGTTTTGTTCATAATTCAAGTTCATAATGGCACCGATGGATCGGTTCAGCCGTTTGCCCGTGATGGCGTAAAATGTTCACAAAGACTTGTTTTTTGTATTATACGTATGGAGTATTCTGGAGTATTTTTCTGGAAATTTTGTTTCCAAAAAATAATCAAAAACAGTAACGTTACCAAATAAAACGCTAAAAATGCAAATAACTGAATAAATGCGTATTGAGTGTAGTTCTTTACGCATTTCGGATTCTGAAGATTTTGATCTTCAAACTTCTTAGGATAAGTACGTCAAGATCGTTAGGGCGCCACCACTATGACGGTTAATCGTAGGTTAAATATAAATTTCATAATAATACACTGGAGACCAAAAAAACCGGCGCAGTTGAAAATTGTTGTCGAAGAGTCAAGTTTAAATCGATAACAGTTGGGTTTGAGTCAATACTAAGGTCAATAACAAGGTTAAGAGAGATTACGTGCAGAGGTCCATCCCTGTTTTTCCTTAACTATCCAGTTTTTTCCTGTAATGCTCTCTTGAATTCACGATAGAAGCCTACAGAAGCCTGCTGATGTTAATCTTCACTCCAGAGTCCGTGCTTTAGGTCCTCTACTCACCCCAGCACACCGAACGGCTCGTCTTCAATTTGCTAGAGATCACGCTGCTTGGACTGAGCTGCTTGGGTTTGCAGCAGGATCCGTCGCCCTTGGACGCCCTGATGCCGGCCTTCTGGTGTAGCTACCAGTTTCACGGTTTCCTGTAGGCTTCTATCGTGAATTCATGAGAGCATTACAAGAAAAAACTGGATAGTTAAGGAAAAACAGGTATGGACCTCGGCAAGTAATCTCTGTTAACCTTGTTATTGACCTTACTATTGACTCTAACCCAACTGTTATCGATTTAAACTTGACTCTTCGACAAAAATTTCAACTGCGCCGGTTTTTTTGGTCGGCGGTGACTTCGATATTTCGCTCATCAACACATGCTGCATGGATAAGGACCTGGATTTTGCACTGCCTTCAAACAGAACAAATATATATAATATATATTACCTATATACTACACATATGAATTTTGGTGCCTTCTGGTAGTTTGGAATTCAGGTTGATCTGGAACGGATTTTGGTATGGAAATGTTTCGGATATTCGAGTTTTAAAAGTTTTGGGCCGAGAACTACCCCAGTTAAAACCCCAGTTATGTAGCGTGGCTTGAGAGCGAATTTTCGAGGATATAACTGATTTTAAGTAAAATGTGATGTTTGGAACATCTCACTCAACCATTGTTTGCCTAGTAACACCTCTGCTTATAGATTTTCCAACTGAACAAGTCAGAATTGCGATATCTCACTCCGTTATTAGATATATATCGTCCCTTAAGATCCCACAAGGTCTTAAGGGCTTTTCTAAGTTGAAGAAGCCACTTCCTGCATTGCAATGAAGGCCAAACCAATGATCTAGAAAGACGGACCGAGAGATGTCGCATAAGTATCAGTTCCTGTCACTTTTCCAAAAAAAACCTTAAGGGATTATATGTATTTGGTATATATGTGTATGTATTACGTGTATTACTTGAACGGATTTTTCGTTAAACATTTTTTTCATAATTCGAGTTTTAAAAATTTTGGACCGCGAACAATAGCTTCCTTTCTTAAAAAATTCGCTAAAATAAGAATAGAATGTCGCGGAATGTTCACAAACAGCAAACCATAATATTGGTTTGTATTATAATTATATTATAATTTCCAGCCTGGACTGAAAAGAGGATTTGGAACGCCCCACGCCCAGACAGTAGAGAACAGTTTCGATGAGTAACGTCGTCGAATCGGTTACTGAGCTGAAATATCATCTACCTCGGTAATGAAAGGTCTGGTGCGAATAGGAAATGTGAAGAATTCGGTATAACGTGAAACGGCTGGCTGGTTTTGAGCTCAGAACCACTTGAAGAGGTCCTACAATCAATACGAGTTAATGATGATTGAGGCCTATGCGGCTTTTAATTGCTCATGAGCTCCCGTCATTCACGCGATGCCGCCACACGCTACTCACTTAACCGGAGGTTACTGTACCAAGGTTGGAGCACTAGCTATCGATTTACCATCTACCTCCATGGTAACTGTTCCGTGATGAGATATGTCATTGCATGGCAACTACCAAGTAGCTTTCAGGCGGGTCTAATCACATTATTATTCCCAGAAAAGCCCTTCTAGCTGTTGTCCCTTCATTTCCATGACATTTTACCCGGCCGTGATTGACCGTGATTAACTCCATGATTCCACTCCTCAAAGTAGACCGAACCACGAAAAGCTTTTTCACAAATAAGAATTCCTAAATACGCATCGTTCTTTAATTAATGTCGAATCGCGGTTTAAAGCAAAATCGACAGATTGATATGTTTCGGAGTCTTTTCGACGTTGTCGAGTCGAACATTGGTCTTGTCGAAGGTTCATTCCATCCCAATTATACACCACAATTCGAATACAAATCAAATTGTTTCAAGTTTTTGCAAGTTTACAAGCTGTCCTCGAAGGTCCATACAACCTAAATGACCAAGTCGATTGAAAATCAACTAAAACCTTATTTTTCAATCTTAAAAATATTGAAAAATCAAAATTTTTTCAAGTTTTATCGAGGTTAATCAAGGTCTATTTCATCCTAAATGATTTGATTTTCGATTTCGAGATACTCATTTACGATGAAATGCACCTTCAAGAAGACTTCAAAAACGTGGGAAAAAGTCTACTTCGAATCGGATCGAGATAGGCATTCAGGGTGAAATAGACTCCGGAGAAAACCACAATTCACCTTGAACACGTCGAAAAAACTCAAAAAAATTTGATTGTGAATCGAATCGAGATAATGATTCAATCGAGAAATGATTCCCCCTAGACACTCTTCGAGAAGACCTCAAAAACCTCGAAAAAAAACTCGGAAAAGTTCATTCCTCACACCTCAATTCGAATAAAAATGAACTTTTCCGAGTTTTTTTTCGAAGTTTTTGAGGTCTTCTCGAAGAGTGTCTAGGGGGAATCATTTCTCGATTGAATCATTATCTCGATTCGATTCACAATCAAATTTTTTCTAGTTTTTTCGACGTGTTCAAGGTGAATCGTGGTTTTCTCCGGAGTCTATTTCACCCTGAATGCCTATCTCGATCCGATTCGAAGTAGACTTTTTTCCCCGTTTTTGAAGTCTTCTTGAAGGTCTTCTTGATATTATTTGGTTTGAAAAATTTTATTTGTAACCGATTGAGATAGTCCTTCACGATGAAATGAACCTCGACTGGTCCTCGAGTTTTTCCAAAATATTCGACGTATTTGAGGTGAATTGGGGTCTTCTTGAGGGTCCATTTCATGCTAAATGACTATCTCGATTCGATTTAAAATCAATTTTTTCGAGTTTTTCCAATAAATATTACTTAATTTAAATATTAGGTACACGTGTTTACTGATTACATACACCGTCAATTTCTATCATCAAGCACCTACCAATCAATCAACTTAATCACCTTCTCTCAGTAGTAAGTACCCCCCCCCCCATCCCTCACCCCAAAACACTCCGTATAAAAATCACCCCGGAAATACAGCTTCCGTAAAAGTTATGATATCCACTTTCCCCTCCCGCCCTTTTCTTTCCGACTAAAGAGATATGTCAACCACTTCATAAGCACCGTACCAGTTTCGAAATCGCCCCTAGGCGCCATGGTGAGACGTTTTTATTCCTACGCATCTATGTACATACTCGTAGTACGTAGATATCTCACAAAACTCAGTGTTAGTTGAATCAGGTGTTCTCCACGATGAAAATTGGAAAGGAGTTTCTCATTTGATTCGCGCTCGTTGATTAAGAATTTTTTTTTTTTTTTTTTTTGTAAGTTAATTTTAAGCCTGTAGTGTGGATAACGTTCTGCTACGCGAATAAAACTTGAGTTTGCCCAGCAGTTGAATACGTGGTCAGGCCAAGATTGAAAGGCACTGGTGTGAGCTGCGAGCTCCCCCCCGGTAAAAATTACGTTTTAATTTATTCAGTTGAGGACGCGAGGGTATTCGCCGCAGGCCCTTTCCAGCACGTGAATAATGAAGAATCAGAGCATCGTGCTATCCTTCCCACGGGGGAAACCGATTTTTAGGGGAGACCCTCATATTTAACACGGAGCCCGTTCCGAGTTATTGAGCAAGGCACTTAAGTTCGTTCTATTAAGACGTGTTGACTGGAGGTGGTCGTGACTTTATGAAAAGTTAATTCCGTTGAAGAGTATTTCCGTGACGGCTGAGGATCTGATGGGCGTTTCAAAGCCCTGGAAGACTAAGTGTGGTTACGCTTTTGAGCACTGTCCATCACCCTGACAGCTCGTAAGTTAAAAACCACTCTACCTCATAATAGCGCAGACGAGTCATTGCATTAAAACTGACAAGTGGACAATGAGTAGATTCTGGTGAAGCACGAGGACGTCCTTAACCATCAAAAATACACCTACTAGACCACTCACGCTGCAAACGCGAACTATGTAAATGTCCCGGATACTCTCGCTTTTGGTAAAATATTACGGCTTAACCCTGATACGGCTTAGGGCCAAAGCTACCTGTACCATAGACACTGCGCAAACGCTGGAAGTTGCACAATCTGAGCCTGTGATGCAGCAGACACGAAGAAACTTCTTCTTCTACACCAAATCTTGCAAGTAGCCTTAGAAATGGTTCAAGTGAATTGAGAAAGGGTACTGCGATCAAGCTGAGCATTTGTCCAACATGCAGCAACTACACCACGAATCGACCTATGAATGTGTTTAAATTCTAATCAAATCTTGTATAATTCAATTTCAATGACTTACGATATTGAGTACCAAAGACATTGTTTAAGTAGCAAAGACATTGCTCTGGGATTTAATAATTGTAAATCAAATTATCAGTGTTATTTGCTGGAAAATTAGTAAAGAGAACTGGGTGTAAAACACAACGTACCACAGGACGTCTTCAAAGCAGAACGTTTTTGCGTCGATTTTTCAAATGTCAAGTATGAAAATCCCAGAGTTGGCAGGGAGAAGTTTTACCAGAGGGATAACCGGTCTGTGCTTCCATAGAACCGTCTGTCTCCAGAGCGGTCGAACAAAAAGATTGAGACCAGGGGAACAGCAAACCATCACACTCCCACATTCAAACAACACCTGGTGTGCCAGGCTGTTGGTAGAAAAAAGGGGGACTGAAAGTTGTATGGTAGTCCAATCCAGGAAAAACAACTGGAAAACTCCAAAGTAGGGCTACCTCCATCGTAATGGTACTACTGAAAACTACTACTTTTGGAGAACTATGCTCCTACTAGCATGGATATTCGCAGGGTTGTTATAGAAATATAGAAATTTGAATATAGAAGTTTACCCAACGAAATGTAGAAACATAGAAAATAGAATATAGAGGATTGGAGGAGTGAAAAAATTGAACAATGTCAAGAATTTGAATTGCCAATATAAATACTTATACGCAAATTGGGTTTGATCCCTATATAGGAGTCCGTTCTGGGAAAGTTCCTAAAGTTTCAAAAAAATAGTGGAGGAGTTACCGAGGCAAAACCAGCACGTACCTACCAACCATGCTCTGCTACTATGTAGTGTATTGCTGCTGAGTGCTCCTGTTCAAGGAGGGTTAGGCAATATGCCCACCCAGAGGGGTATCCGGTTTGTGCTTCCAATGAAATCTCCAGAACGGTCGAACAAAAAGATCGGGAACAGGGGAACAGCAAACCATCGCACAGAATAAGTTGTAGGTAAGAAATTTTTATTTAAATCTCTGCTGCATCTCAATGATCTCGATTTCGACAACGTGAACCTTGTTGATATGTACAAGGCGAATGAGATGACGATCGTGAAAGGGGTATCAACCAGGAGGATGAAGCAGATGTCGAGGGTCGTGTTTCCGGATTAAAGTTGGTACTCGTACCTTCGTCGAAACGAAGACACTCCCTCACCCTCTTCTACTCCACCAACACACCCACTCCCTCCATCCTTTACTTTCCCATATCGGATATCCCAACTTGAAGGAAACTCTCTTAATTCACAGCTTAAGCACGCCACGCTCGAATGGTTTCCCTCCTAAATCCCTTGTACCTATTTCGTGTACCTCCACGAAGCGACTACTCGGATAGCCAACACTACATGAATGAACTGTTGGGATCGAAAATAAGTGACTTGGTAGAACTGTTTTACAATCGATACGATCGATATTTTATATTTCTTGGACGGTTTCAGTTCATTAAGTCGATTCATCGCCCTTGATACGGTGAACTGTGAAATTCGAGAATTTACTCGTGGGATTTTCGATCAGTGACAAATACATGAAACGAAGTGTTTAACACAGCTCAAAAGCATAACTACTACCCTTTGGATACCGGGACTGTCGTGAAATAATCATCTGATTCTCAAGCTGTCGCTGGAAAGCTCCCTCTCCGGGAATTAACATTTCATGAGGTCTCGACTACTTCCTGTCACCGTGTCTCAGCAGGCGATATCGTTGTAAATAACACGCAATGTTGGCGATCTGTAGTTGGAACAGGTTACGAACGTTAAATCCGCAGTATCCATTATAATTGTGAATTACTCGATACTATTATCTTCCGTTGTGCACACTCAATTGCATAAAACATTGGACTGTTCAAAATTTGACTCAATTATTTTTAAATTAAAATGCACAATACGAAGTAATATCACACTATATTATTGTTTCTTCAAATAAGCCATTTATTAACATAATACGCATAGTACAGGAAGAAAAGTATTGGATACTTGAAGTAAAATTATTCACGAGTACAAATTTATGTACGTAAATAACAAAAACATGTGGCAATTTCTGATCTCAAAAATCTAAAGAAATTGTCAGGAGATCAGGAGTTGTATACAAATTAATAATACATAAAACTTACATTAATGATCAAAAAATCAAATCAAGTCCTAGAGAAATGGATTCATAAAGTAAATAGGAAAACATATCAATGAAAATGAATAAAGGAATTTAAATACTGCTGCATCAGAAGCTCATAAACACTTTTTTTAAATTGGTTATATCTTTTGATAAGCTTAATGTTAGGAGGGCTTAATGAAAAATTCTGGGACCTAAATAGCATACTTAATTGCCTTAGATAAAAATTACACTTGGGATAAGTCGGTACCATAATACCCGAGTGAAGTCGAGTGATACCATGTAATCGAGGGATTTCAGAAAGTTGATAATTATAGTAGTATTGGAGTAAATTTGGCGCATTAGTCGAGGGGTAAAATTACAAGATTTAAAAACAAAGGTTTGCTAGGGCTTCGATATAAAGATCTAAATAAGAGTCGCATAGTGACTTTATTGCCACCTCAGATGTTCTAAAAGTAGCTCAGAATAGAGTACACGAATGTATGAAAAAGTAATTTTTAGGGCAGATAAGGGAAGACATTTATTTCAAAATTTAAATTTAAGGATGATGGATTTTGCATTTATGATCGGCAGGAACGTTGAACTTCCCCACTTGGATCACTTCAATTTGCCCTATTCATGGTGTATCATTTTATTAAAGATTTTCGGATTTTTCCTTTGACAGCCTGTACTTACTGAAACGGCCGCTTTGTTTACAGATATAACGCCACGACTGGACCTCAAAGCTGCACAAGCAACACTAAGATGGGCACAGGAATTTATTCTATGGTGCACAGTAAACTTCAATAATGAATATTAAATATTTTGTTGATTCATGAATAGACTCCGAATAATTTGAACGTAAGACATAAATTAAAGATCCAACATCAATATCGTGAGTGGAGAGGGTGAGCTTGAGGTGAATCAAAGAGTCAAACGCCGAAGTGGAAGTCACTAGTGATACATACAAGACCTGGTGACACAATACTGACAAGCAACACTTCTCAGGCTGCTCATTGTCAGTACGGAGCTCTTCAATTATGGAGATCTCAGGAATGAAGGGCCCATGCCTCACTCAGAGGCCCCGAGTCTTTTCTCAGCGCATTTTCATTCAAGTTTTCTTCGCGCTTCCTCCATTTTTTCTTCCTTCTCCTTACTTTTTTTTCTTCTTTTTTTTCTAATTTTGTTGCCTTGCGGTAGTAAGCAGTACGATATCGGGGGTTGTCGGCAGTTAAGGGCATTTCCCTCGGGGGAGCTGAAGAATGAATCACCACTTGACGGTTGGAGTTTTCCCAGTCGACCTCACCGACAAAGGGTTAACCCAGATGAAAATGAATAACGCCGGCTCGTGGGTTTATTCAATGAAAACTTCAAAAAAATGCCCTCTACATGAGTATGATTACGACGATGTACACAGCAATCAGTGATACTCCTGATGGATTAACGAACAATAGTGTAATAAACTTGGTAATACGTTTGGTAAACACCAAACGTATAATATAGTTTTTCTCGCACGCCATAATATATTATATTAACCTTCATCCGCTCGCGTGGGCGGCAGATTGGCCGCCTTTTCGAATTTTTCCGCGTATGCTCGCTCAAAGTATCGTGATAGCCCCAAGAGCGCCATGTATTCTGTAGTAAATATCTTTCCCGCTAGACTGCGTTGACTTCCGATCGTGGTGGACACGTCAGTCCAGACAGTACTGCTCCAAAGTTGGGGACATCAGGTTCGAGCCAATTTGCCACCTACGCGAGCGATAACGTGGCAGTTTTCGCATCGCACGATTTTGAAAATGTAAGTAAACATTAATTTTCCTTTCGCATGTATTTTCAACTGTACTAGTTTCACAGTATTCTAGAATATGTGTAGGGCTTCTCATCGATATTGTACTTGCATTGTCGTACTCTGCTGTATTTTGAACTGAAACATGAAGTTTTGCATCTCGATTTGGAAAAGGTAAGTAGGTTTATTCTTTCTTCCACGTGTATTTCTCGACAGTACTACTTTTGGAGGACTCTAGATTATGCGTTGGACTTTCAATACGTGTTTCTTATCTTATTTGGCAATATTTCGAACTGAAAGCTAATAATGAATTGTTTATATTTTTCAGGGATCGAGTGTATTCCACGGCGGAAGAAATCGCCAATGTCCTGGCCCAGTTAGAGATGGAAGAAATTGAGGAAAGAGGTTCCGGTTCCACCTTGCTAGACATGCTTTGTTCTAGCCAGCTTTCGTTTTATTTTTATTGTCACGTTAGTTATTTGTCGAAATGAGGTAGTAGGTATTATTATGATTATATTCAAACTTTTGTTACCTCCTTTCCATAGAAAAAGTCGCGAACTGCAGAATAGTATTTTAGTGCAGAAACTGAAAATGTGATTTTGACATAGGTATATCTACGTTCTTATTGTGATTGCCATTATCTGAATAAAGAATTTATGATAAAAATGTGCTTGTAATTTTGTGCTGGAGTTCCCTGGTCAAAACTAATTTGAAACACGCAAGTTAAACGAAGAAAAGTAGTGAAAATTATGAAAAATCAAGGGCGGCCAATTTGCCGCCCACGCGATCGGAAGTGTGACTTCAGGAGAGGGGAGCGGGTGAAGGTTAAGTAGATATAATGCAAATGCGAATGTACCAACAAGCTCAGCGTTGTTTATATGGTTTTCTCCAGTCTATTTACCAACTGAATAGGTTGTATTGATTTACTATGATATAAATCTATTTTTTTCTCTCTTTTGAAACATCAGCGAAAATCCTACTATAAATCCACACATACGATAATCCTTTAAGTCTGAACCGTTGGGTTGATTCGAATACGATTTTTGATATTCAATACCGATCTCGAAATAAATATAGGGGTTATATCAGACTCCCTTGATCCTAATCCCTATCCGCTCACTCTCTGTAGCTCTTCAATTTCAGCGCTGTTCAGAATACAATACAGTATTATATTTTCATGAAGCGCGTCAATAGGTATATTTATTGCTAGAAAGTATTATTATAATTATAATAATGGGTTAATTTAGAATATGAAACACACTCAATTCAAAAATAAAACAACGTATTTATTTATGAACTAACATAATGTATTCAATGGAAAGACGAAAAATTAGTTTTGTTGTTGAAGATATATTTTATGAAAAATTTCTTGGATGTTGTTTATGTCAGAGTACCGAAAATACTTGCTCGCTTATGGAATGAGACGTAATTCCCAGAGTCGGTCGTATCTTTAATTCATCAACTAAAAAACGAGGACACTCGACTGGATAAAAGCCTGCAGAGGATCTGGGGGCGAAAAAAAATTGGGATCACAAAGGGAAGATAAAGAGACCCAGCTCATTGATAACCTGGCGCAGTTCCCCACTGCCAGACCATTATCGCGATTTTTTTTTTTTTTTTTTCGAGGAAGAACTCGACTTTGAACTCTGAAAGCAAAAGACCTGCGAGTTGTACGATTGAGGACGAGAGGAGGGGGATATTCAAATTACTGGCCCTCTCTAAGTCTTTCATTCGAAGAGATCTCTTTGGAAGAGGCGACGGATTCCGAGGGGTTTAAACGTCTTGAGAGGATGAGGTTAGCAAAGGACTGATAGAGGAACAGGACGTCCTGCAGAGCGCGATCACTTGCAGATGGTCGACTTGGTTTCAATACGAGATTGTGGATCAGCCGTACGAGTCATTGTTTCCCAGAGAAACGAAGAGTTGGAGTGTCGTACAGCTGACCTCGATATAGAAGGCATTCGAGATGTGAGCACCTCACAGGTGTATGATTTCCTCATTTCCGTCATGCACAGTGGTATGGCTCCCTTCCCTCTCGTCCAGCCTCCAAACTTCCGTTGCTCTCCAGTACCAGGCCTACCACGTTCGGGGCGTCGCAGGCCAAATCACCTCACAGGTGCAACCGAACTATTCATGTAATATACTCTAGAAACGTCTAGTCAACTGAGAATAGAAGGGCTTTTTTGCGTCAATTACTCAAAAATTTGATCATGATAATGGTTGGACGAAACAACGAAGAGAAAAATCTAACCATGTTTCTAGGCTTCAGGTTGGCGGAGGTAACGAAGCAGCCCCTACAACGCATCGCACGTATATGGCAGTATATAATATATTATACTACCACAGGAAGACGCATATAGAAAATCCACAGTCATGCAGCATGGCTATAAGAGCGAATTTTCGAAGAAATAACTGGTTTTATGAAAAATGTCTCCATTGAAGAACATGATTGAAGAACATGTCAAGTATCTACCACATTTCATCAACTTCAAAGTGCTCCAGTTTGAGAACGGAACAAGATATCGCAATTCTGATTTCACCATCGTGTTCGGCGTAAAACAACCCTTAAAATGAGCTGTCACTTGTAAGACTGTTTCATGTTGGGAATCGATTTGTAATTTGTTTCCCCTTTTAGCAGTGGATGCAGGTTGGTCTGAAACGGATTTTGGTATGAACATTTTTCGGATATTCGAGTTTTAAGAATTTTGGACCAGTAGCTTCATTTTCTTCGAAAATTCGCTGAAAGAAAATTGTGTGATCCCTGACCTCAACAAGGAACAAAAAACACCAAATATTTGTGTGCTACTTGCGGGAAGTGCTTCTGTTTAGGCCACGTAATTCCAATTTGCAAAGTCTGTCACGCTAGTCAAAATCATGATCAGGCTATGGATGTATGGTGATGAATTTCGAGTTAGAAGGAAAGTGGAGAGATCCGATTATATTAGTGAAAATAAGACTGAACTGCCTATTTAGGCACCTATTCTTAGTCAATTACTTATTATTACATACATTACAATGTTTACTACTTCAGACGTGGGCTTTTAATGCGCCCAGACGCTTAGGAGTTTAATTACTGGTGAAGATTAAGAACGCACCTCACAGGTGCAGTGCGACTATCGATGGGAGGAAAACTGGCGCAACTAACAATATTCTGCATCGTTATTGCAGCCATGTGGTAAGTTTGCAATAATAACGTATACGATATTATCACAAGAACAAAGAGGCCAAAACTCACGCTCATTTTGATGTAATTTAGTACCTTAATTCACGTTGTCCAGTGATGTTCAATCAATTGTCAGACTAATTTAACCTAGTGCAACCGCCCATTTCGGAGCTCCATTCGGCCTTTAGGCGTGGAAGTGAGATTAACATCCCTTTCGTGTGTATAATATTATGATAGACGGAGTCTATTTTTGCGCCGGTTTCTGGTAAACAAGACCTTGCGCTGTCAATTTCCGCCCATTTACCGTGTTGGATAATGGTAATGTCAACATTGTGTGCTCGTATTCACCTGCCGTTCGTGATTGGATGCTTCTAAGCTAACACTGTAACGCTATTTACTAACAACCAAAATTTGGTCCTTTGACGTTGTAACAAATTTGAGATAAGTATTTAATACTTATCTCAAATTTGTTACAACGTCAAAGGAAAGTCGTTAGTTTACAATTTTTAGATATTACGTGTACTGAGAACTGCGCTAGTGTCGAAGCCGCAATTTAATCGGGATATAAACAAGATGCTATCAAGAAATTCCAGCGGTCCATTATTGAAAATAATTGGAGTTACCTATTCATTATAATAAACCAAAACGAATAGGATACCAGTAGAGGGGAACACATTGCGAATAAATCCCCTCACGGTATTTCCAAACGTTCAATGTACTCGTCCAAATGCCCAGAGAAATATTAATATAAGAGGTCGAAAAAATATAGGAAGCTCACGCTTGATTTGGTTTTTACCCCGTCGGATGACCCAAACTTGATCGGACCCGGTTGTCATCGTCGATTGGAAACTTTGACAGCTCCCTTGCTCCGACTGCTTCAACCCTAAGCCTTACGGGAAATTTAACCGAGTTATCGAACCCAACGCAGTTTACGTAACCCGATTCAATGCGAAGTCTTGAAGAGTACACGAATTGACATTGAAAGTCAAATCAAATTCTCGGATTTTTGGCAGCTCTGAGGATGCATGATATTCAAAATGGAGAAGGAGAACGAAACGAAACAAATTGGAAGTCGTGTGACGTTTGTAATTAAGATCCACATAAAAAAGTGCTGAAATCTGGAGGTTTAATGGGTGCACTGGAACAGATTTCTGAACAAATCACGTACTGAACAGAAACGAATAAAACTTTTTCCCATTCATTTTACCTTCACTCGCAGCGTACACGGAAACTCTATTTTTCTGAAGGTATCATTTGCAACCTGATACAAGAGTTTGGTCTATCTGACAATTTCTCGTCTCAGTCACCTTCTCTTACTGAAAATGTAGAATGTAATTTGTAAAATATTCGAATGTGTATTGTCCATTTCCCTTCAAAATCGAAAGCAATTGGGTAACCTCGTACAATTTCCTTCTTGAAGCAGAGGCCGTATGACATACGGCCTCTGCTTCAAGAAGGAAATTGTACGAGGTTACCCAATTGCTTTCGATTTTGAAGGGAAATGGACAATACACATTCGAATATTTTACAAATTACATTCTACATTTTCAGTAAGAGAAGGTGACTGAGACGAGAAATTGTCAGATAGACCAAACTCTTGTATCAGGTTGCAAATGATACCTTCAGAAAAATAGAGTTTCCGTGTACGCTGCGAGTGAAGGTAAAATGAATGGGAAAAAGTTTTATTCGTTTCTGTTCAGTACGTGATTTGTTCAGAAATCTGTTCCAGTGCACCCATTAAACCTCCAGATTTCAGCACTTTTTTATGTGGATCTTAATTACAAACGTCACACGACTTCCAATTTGTTTCGTTTCGTTCTCCTTCTCCATTTTGAATATCATGCATCCTCAGAGCTGCCAATACGGCGTATGAGGACGTAATTCAATATTTCTGAACAAACTGAATGTATCTAAGCAACGGAATGTATAATATTGTTTTCAGAAGAATATTTCCAATCAAAAGCAGTCAGTACATTGGAGGCAAAACAAGCCAAGCACGTTGGCCATCAAGTTCGGTAAATACAAACCTTATTCAATTCTCTGAATCCCAATTGGAATTCCGTTCGGAACCGATAATTGGAAAAAAGTAGGTTATTTTCAAGTTCCCGACAAAATTCCTGTTACTCGCATTTTCACGGTGGAAAGAATTTCATATCATGAGGAAAGAAATGAATCTTCTCTTCCCATTGCTCCAAATAACTAGCATTCGCTAAGGTGACAGCAAAATCCGCTGTTCATATTACTTCCATTTATTTTGGTCGCCGGTAGTTTTATTGGAGTTATCTCATATTTTATTGAGCCCCCGTCCTTTTTGATTTTCCACGTCAGCGCCTCAACTCGTTCAACCTCTGAGTAGGTTTCGATTAGGGGGTTTTACTGTGCTCGATTCCCACCGGAGACCAGGAGACTCATGTTTTAATAAAAAAAGGCCTAACAGCAACTGGGGGGGAAAAAAATCAGCAAATTCTTGACACAAGAAGTCGAGAAGATCACCCTAATCTAATTCACGAAATGATAGATGAAACTCTAGCTCATCATCCAAATTTAAAAAACAAATATACCTATATTGTTTAAAGTTTAAAGATAACCTATAATATTCACTAGGTTTCTTGCC
The DNA here is from genome assembly GCA_963920205.1 of Stenodema calcarata. NCBI lineage: Eukaryota > Metazoa > Arthropoda > Insecta > Hemiptera > Miridae > Stenodema > Stenodema calcarata. The sequence continues at coordinate 15,517,660 of OY986061.1, read as the reverse complement.
TGTAAATTGTTTAAACTTGTTTAAGAAACTTGTTTAAACAATTTACAGGCATGAAACCCAGTGAATATGAAACCCTTGTCATCCATCCTCAACCTATCTTTAAAACTTCAATAATCTAGCTCATCATCCAACTTCAATTAGTTTAAACAAGTAGGTATTTATTAAACAATTTTACAGCCAAGAAACCGAATTAATATTGCCTTGTCATCCATCTTTGATCCATGTTTAAAATTTCAAGACACTAGCGCATCATGCAAATTTAATTTGTTTAAACAAATAGGTATTGTTTAAACAATTTACAGACAGAAAACTAAGTGAATATTGTATTGCCATCCATCTGCGGCCCATGTTTAAAATTGCAAGTTTCTAGTTCAACATCCAAATTTAATGTGTTTAAACAAATAGGTATTGTTTTAACAATTTGAATAATATTATTATTGTAACAATACTTGAGTGAATATTGCATTTTCATCCAGCTCTGACCTATATTTAAAATGTCAAATCTCTAGCTCATCGGGAACTGTTCAAACTTGAACTAAAAGTTCAAAATTCATGTTGATCCCCTTCCCCTTGACCAAGAGTTATGAATATTGTCAAGGATCGTTGTGGATGTGGTCAGAACTTGTAAACCGAAATTCGTATTTTTAGCACAACAAAGCCATGGACTTGTTCAAACGTTTAATTTGTTTGGAACACCTCCCAATTGACCGAGGCTTTCGAAATTTCAAGGATCATCGTGAGACTTGTCCGAACCCGTGAATCAAATTTGATCATTTTTGCTCGACGCTAACTGGGCAAAGTGCCGCGGACGGACGAATTTTTTTTCTTCCGATTTTTGGAATCTTCGTATTTAGAAACGTACCTACACCTTCAAATTTTAAGGGAGGGATAATTGTTTTTCTTGTGCGATTCCAAAGGTTCATATCAATGATAATAAACCAATAGCATCCAGTTCTGCACGGCGCACAAGTGTACTTTGCCCCCAAGACCGCTCGGTCGTGCGTTTTTGCCAACCATTTTTAAATAAACCTGGAAATAAACTCACGAAGTAAAGAAAACGGACTAAAGTACTTCTGAAATTCAAATAATTCCAAATTTAGAGTTAGGCTACTCCTGACATAGTTTGTCCTTCGGCAGTATAAACTTCATGGCCAACACATGGTAACAATTTCCCAACGCTATTGCCCAACAGTCTGTTGGCAACAGAAGAACAACAAATGAATATTTTACGAAATTGAGTTACGGGTATAAGAGAATAACTTCGAAATTTGTTTATTATAATACATTATTGAGTTTTTGGAACGGTTCAATAGGTACCTACTTACATCCAACCACACATACAGTTATATAGATAGAAAAAAATGTTTATTAATGACACTTTGAAAATAATTAATACTTACAACACATGCGTCAATATCATAGGGCACGAACTGAATCAAATCAGTCGTCTTCCATCAAATTACTCATTGAAAGTGCCATTCACGGGCCGGATTAGCAAACATTTCATTATGGAAGTTGACACAACTTCGGTATACTCTGTCATAATGAAATATTTGCTAATCCGGCCCGTGAATGGCACTACTATGTATCATCAACTTTTGGGGTTCTACTGACCAGAACATTACGTAGAAATACACCGAAACGTTTACGAAGACATTGATTCATTAAAACACAGAAACTGAATATCAAACACTACTAATAATTATTGATTCAAGACGAACGAGATCACAAACCTGGCAGCCCGTTGTGCCATGATTAAATCCAACACTCACTTTGTGCAGACAGCTAGAAATATTTTTGAATCCGGTATCAGATACCGGATTCAAAAATATTTCTAGCTGTCGTAGATTCTGCGAGTTAGTATTGTATTCGTATTTTACAGAGTTCGTAAATAACAATTTCCTAGAATCCGATCGATTACGGTGTTTACGACTCAATTCCCTCTGCTTTCGGGAGGAAAAAAGTTTACTGGGACCAGATTGAAAGTCTTAAGTGGTTTCTCGTTGGAAGAAAAAAAATGTACATAAAAAACCCCAACCGAGTTTTAAATACAACACCTGAATTATAAAACCGTGGAAATAAACTTGGCAGGAGTTCTTCCGAAGTAGAAGAGGACTAAACAGCAATGAGACCTTAGTAAAAAGAATTTTCAACTTGCCGGTGGCAGGAAGGCTCAGTTAAAAGATGGCTTTGGTAAATGAAAACTTGTCGTTCATACTGATCCTAAAGAACGAGAAAATATATTACAACCCGAGTAGCGAACTCGGTAAACATCTTCAAATGTACTCTGCCTGTAGAGTTTTCTCCCCACAAAACACTTCTTTCTCCTCTAATAAAATTGCAGGACTGAAATGGTGTTCGAGGGTTTGGTGGTTGTCGCGCTTTGAACATGCAGGGTCTTGTAGTTCAAATTACAACACGAAGATTTTCGGTCGAAACGCAAATATATGTATGTTGTATTTGGCGAAAATGAAATGGCGATATGTACAAAGCAAATGAGATGATTGGAAGATATATAATATATTATACAAGTTGGGGTTGCTTGCAACCAATGAAAACGACACGAACGCGTTGTGATCCTCGGAAAGATCGCACAGACGATATTTGAATACAAAATATGCGTAAACTGAATGGCGGGTGAAACAATGTAAAAAAGAAAGAAATGACGGGTCACTTGGTACACGTAGTCAAATGAGAATACTGGTATGATATGAGCTTGACTCGAATAACGGAGCAAATGCAAACGTAAAAGTGGTAGTGCCCGGCAGTAAGAATCGAGTCAGATATATATAGTAAAAACTGACTGGGGAAGGGGAACGACCTGGGAAGCCGATTGATGGTAAGCCAATAGAAGGGATTTTTTGAAAGGCTAGCGACGAGATAATGGCCTGGGTAGGGTAATGGTCAAATCCTAGGAAGGATTTATGGTTTACGAGATAAGGGATTACGGGGACAACAATTGATATTGAAAGTGCGTTTTTCCCAAGAGACCCAGATGTGTTTTTCTCAAGGTGATATTTCAGGAGATTAGAAACCAGATTAGGAAGCCAGTTAATGCTAGGTTTTAACGGGATAATAACAGATTTTGAAAGTGTATTTTTCCCAAGGAATGGTAATACTACAGGAGATCAGAGAACCAGTTAGTTTGGAAGATCGGAAAATATTAAATGAATATGAAATCAACTTGAACTGTGAGGCTGCGGCCGAACAGTGGTTCAGAATGGATTGTAAGGACATTTTCAATGCTGTTTAACGACAGTTTTTGGTAGAATATGACATGTGTGAACATTACAATGTTGTGATGTATGGGTGGGTGATTTAGACAAAAGGGTTATCGATACAGAAAATAATGAACTGCTGAGGGAGAATTTGCAGCGTTTCACCCTCAATGTATCTTGAACCTGATCAAGAAAGGTACAGTGGAAAGTGTTTATTGTTCGACGATCACGCAGGAAACCAAGCACGAAACCTGCCGGGTGACTCAATTTATTGCCTCTAGTCCCTCTTATTGTGCTCCCGGACATCAGGCTTCCACTCGGGTTCATAAAAGTAATATTTCGCTCTTTCCCTGAACGAGCCCAGCGTCACGCAGTTTGGTAAGGAATCCTGATAATAATTCATTCCATTTTAATCTGATTACCACGTATAGACCGGAATTATTAAATAAATTTTGTCAACTACCCCTCGGAAACCTCGAGAAATCACAGTTGACGATCCTCCTCGGCACCGGCGGACTCACGCATAATTTTCAAACCTTGAATATTTATCGGGATGTCGTGAGGAGAGGGTAATCCATGAATAGCAACCGTTTCATTGGGGGACGCTCTGAATTGAAAATGAGACACAAATTAATAGAAGCTGAGGTGGTCCAGGGTGCGACAAAGAACTTTGCTTGAGCGGTTTAATCGTTTATGGCGGTGAAGTTTCAGGTGAAGGTAGGTACTGCCCCGGGAGTGGCCCCCGTAACACGCTCCCATTAATATTAACGTTCTGGAGATGAGACGTGAGAACTCAAACTGCAAAAGTCAAACATGAAATTGTCTAGACAATGTGGAGACGGTCAGGGCTGCTTGGCTGAATTAGATTCCCTTCGTAAGCTTTTAAAGACCATTTTGGATTTTTCAACTACACTTTTGAGTAAATCTATCTACTCGATACAAAAAGAACATTCGATATTACGAGAAAACCAATGTACTCGTAGTTTATAAGCTTGATCACTAAATAACGATATAAACGCTTGGACATCTCAAGGATCAAATCTATCAGTCCTTTTTTTTTTTTTTTTTTTTTCTTGAACAGAATCTCATCATGTTTTGAGAAATCATGCAAATATATGTTGTACGCGGACGACCTTCAGTTGTGTAATCTCCAGTGGTGTAATCTCAACTTGACTGTAATCGGACTGTGGTCGGAACAAGTATCAGCTGTATGTCGATGTTTATATCAATTCAGAAGACTGGTGGTTCAATCTCTGCTTCTCCCACTCATGGATTACGCCAGTTTGGCATACATCGACATTCCAGGCGAAAAGATGGAATGCCTTCAGCGTGCACAGATTGCATGTTTTCTTATATATTTTGAATTCACCAGTGGAATCACGTAACCGCGAATTATAAAAGAATACGATGGCACTATTCAAGATTTTGAAGTTTGGAAATCTATTGTACCTAAGAGAAGAATTTGTTTACAATTATAAAGTCAATGAGCGTGAGTCGAGGGAAACCCGTCTTATTATCTCACATCATAAAACGATGTCTAAAAGGACTACCAGCACATATTTCAGCAGGACATCAGTGTTCAATCGTTTAGGAAACTGTTTAAAGAAGAACTATTGAAAATGTACTAAAGTAGGTACTAGAGTTTCGTTTTCTTGTTTTGTATTTGTGTCACATGAAAATTTAAATTTAGTTTATGGCAATCTCACACAGATTGAAGTAATTTATTATTTTTTTCTCTAATTGAGACGGAGGAGGAAATGTTTTTGGATTAATTTGTGATTTTGTTTTCTGTCAGCATGGTAGAGACGGCCAAAAGTCCCTAATGTATGTGCAGATTGATAAATAAACAGCCAAACATAACGAGATCCCTATCTCACTGTCGACCCTTTCTCACTCGAGTTTATTTGGGTGACAACGTTACGAACATATTATGACCCGAACGATTTGTAACCTCGTTTGCGCTATCATTTCTGGCTCAGTTGCAATGTCCTCCAATAAGAAGCAGAAACGTGTCGGTAAAAAAATGTCCCCCATTTTTTGCCGTTCCTATTCTCGGTATAACGAGTTTTTTTCTCGGTCCCTTGAGATTTGCTATATCGAGAGTCGACTGTGCAACACATTCAAATATAAACGAGCCTTTTCCTTGAATGGTACACATTAATCTTGTAACATTCAATACCAAGTTTTGGCGTTTTCTGCTCAGTTACAATCTCTACGATGCATTCTTACCATTGACCAGGTAGTTTTTACGAAGTAGTCTGAGAAAACCAAGATAAATGTCATTCATGTTTCAATTAAATTTAAATCAAATTTTATTGCACTTAAATCTTAAATTGTATCAAATTAAGTTTTAAATCAAATTTTGATCTCAATATGATTTACACTTTAACTGATAAACACCTAACACCCTTCACAAATAGAACACACGATGCATCCGCCGACACCACCAGGAGAGGATTGCGGAGCGCGCGACGCCCAAAGATGAAAGGTAAAAAAAGAGTATTGAAAACGGCTTTTTGCCGAGGTCTAAAAAGGCGGAAAAATGAAAATGTATACATAAGACGGTATGAAAGAAAGGTGGTCGCGAGGGTCTATTGAAAAATCTTCAGAAAAGAGAGCACGAGAAAACCTTCAAAGGAACAACCGAAAACTGGGCAACACAGTGATGGCATTGGCCTTTTTTTTCTTTTTCTTTTTTTTACTGAACGGACAAAAGAGGATCTTTTCCCAGGTTTTCTTTTGGGAGATTTTCCCCCCTTGCAATATTTTCTCTTTGAATTTTCTTTGGGTATGAAAAATGCATTGCTTTCATATTTAGTGGGGGAAATTTCCCCATCATGAATGGATACATCCACATCTGCCATCTAAATTGAACCACGCTTGGATACCTCTGTCATTGAGTTAGTTACAAAGATGCAGGTTTGATTTGGTGGAGTTGAGTTGAGACGTAAAAGTTTTCCTAAGCACTAACCGCACGAAATTCACCTGAAACGCCCAAATCCTCACCTACGGTAAGAGCTCTTTAACGTATTCATATAACTAGCTAGTTATTAGTTGTAACTGTCAGTCTAAGGAATGTTCAGCATTCTATGATACCACCACATTTTGAATGATTGGATCTTATACAATGTATAAATCTTATACAATGTTATGTCTCCTTTCTTGAGATTCTAAGCCTCCAAACCGTAGGGGTGGGGAATATTTAACGTAACCTAATACTGTCCAGTAACCTAATACCAGATAACCTATTACCAGAAAACACTATTACTGGAATGACTGTTTTGAGAAGTTTGCTGTATTGTTCATTACCTCCTTTGAGGGCCCCTTTTGAGAAGGGAAAAGCCTTTGAGGGCCTCTTTGTCGCCGTCCATTCGGGATTCCGTGGTAATAGGTTGGCTGGGACTATTTCAGGTAATACCAGGTAATAGGTTACGGAAAACGAATGCATGAAAGGTGTGCGATCATAAATGTCGACAAGTTATTTGGGTGAGTATTGAGTTAGTTTCGAGTAACAGCGACCGTCTGGTAATAGGTTGAGTTTCCAGTCCGCGTTGGGCGCTGTAAAGGTTCCCGAATCGCCGGTAACCTATTACCAAAATAACCTAATACAACAACCTATTACCATACGGTAGCTGTTACTCGTCAACCTACTACCAATAAACAACTGTATTAGCCATGCCTACCATACCATACAAGTGTTGAAAAAAATTGAACATTTCAGCATTCTAGTTCTTAATTCGAATTAGTCACGATTTGAAAAACGCCAAACTTTTCTCTTATTTTAAAGAAATAGCATCTCGCAATTTCAATTCTGCTTTAATTCCTGTTTGTTTCCACCATTGATGTAGATTCAGGATTTTAGGTGTGAGGGATTCTTTGATATTATCATGAACATAGAATTTTTGAAAAGAATGAGGAAAAACGGTGAAATTATTGAAACAATGAAGACAAGGTGCAATATTTTGGATAATTATTAGAGGAGATCTTACAAGATCTTACAGCTTATTTTAGAATGGAAAATAGTAGAAAAGAGAGAAAGAGGAAGAAGGGCAATTTGGATGGACAATCTCAAAGAACCCACTGCAATTCGAATGATCACTCGTCTCTAATTTGGGAGTTAGCCGACAGAGACCGGTCCCGCCCGAATGAGTAATAACTCATTTCTCTTACCTACATCCCAATCAATTCATCGATTTCAATCACTCGATTCCAAATTTTAGAAAATTGATTGTTTCTGATTATGTATTTCAAAAATCGATGTTTCAGTCGTGTGTCCCATCACGACCAAAAACCAATAATTATTTTGAATTGTGCTGTTTGTTTTGAATTGAAATAAAAGTCCAGGAATTTGTGGTGATAGGTGTAATGAATGGATTGCTGAGTTACCCCTGTTCGCGGGGGGTTAGGCAATATGCCCACCCAGAGAGGTATCTGGTCTACATTCACAGACCTGGTTATCCCCAGAGTGGTTGAACAAAAACATCGAGAACCATGGACACTCAGCAAATCATTACCTTCCAACAACACCTGGTATGCGAGGGTGTTGTTGGTAGAATAAAAAAGGGGGACTGAAAGTAGTATGGAGTTCCAATCCAGGAAGAACAACTGGAAAACTCCAAGCTATGGTTAACCTCCATCGTAATGGTACTACTGCAAATTTATTACTTGTGGAGAACTATGCTCCTACAAGCATGGTTATTAGCAGGGGATAGAAATAAAGAAATTGTAATAATATTATAGACGTTTGAATATAGAATATGGAGTATGCGAGGAAATTAGAAAATAGAAGATTGGAAAAGAGAAAGAAATTGAACAATAAAAATATAAATGCTCATACGCAAAATAGGATTGATCCCTATATAGGAGTCCCTCCTCAATCATTTCAAAAAAAGTAGTGGAGGAGGTACCGAGGCAAAGCCAGCACCCTGTTCTTGGGGGGTTAGGCAATATGCCCACCCAGAGGGATATCTTGTCTGCTTTCACAGACCTGGCTATCCCCGGAGTGGTTGAACAAAAACATCGAGAACTAAGGACACTCAGCAAACCATCACATAGGTTAAATACATATTGTATTGATAGAGACCGAATAGTCGTGTCGTGATTGATTTGAGAGGAGTATTAGTCCATATTCTTAACACGAGGCGTTACGTATGCGCGCGATTTCGAGTTCTAAGTAAACATACGACAGCTGGAGTGAGATGGCGGCTGAGGAGGTTATGCGCACTGCGATGTCTAACTTGTGCTTATCCACAAGAAGCCTCCCCATTTTCCAGCACAGCCTCGCCTTCTCCGTCATCCTCGTGGGAGAAGAACAATGAATACGCGGGCACCACCCCGCATTAGTTACCTCTCAACCCTATAATTCACCTGGAAACCTCCAAAGTGGGAAGGCTCCCAGCTTGTCTTGAGAAACTCGGTTTTAAACGATACACGTCCTCCGCCAGGAGACGCGCTCCTCAGCCGTTTTCTCCGCCGAACTTCAACCTTAAACCCGTAAACTTGTAGCAAAAACCCGTAAAGTTTCCCTTCCCTTCCAACTTGAGCTTTCCTTTGGCCTACAAGGTTGAATTACTCGGTGTCATCAGCGCCTCCTTTAACGGCTCCTCGCTATTCATCGAAGACGTCCTATTAATCAACCTTAAATCTGCTTAATTCGCCAGAGTTATCTTACAGGGCGGGGAAGCGGGTTCTTTGCCCATAAACTTTGTAAGAAAATAGTCGACATCCTTCTAAGTCGGGGAAGATCCCACTAAGAGATAACTCGGCTCGCATAAGAGTGTAATCAGTAAAGACCAGATTCTTCGGTCATTATCAAGCTGGTAACTAACCTTATCAAAACATATTAAACTTAGATTAAAATTACCTACACGATAAATGGTACGATCGTCATGATGACGACGTCATCCACTTATCTAAAGACTAGGTGAAGATACATTGCAAATAATCCCTCCTCCCTCTCGCCCTCACATAGAAAACTCCAGATTTTCATGATATTTTCCTGAAACCCCGTCAATTCTGGCGCATATTTCTGAACTAGTAGCCTGTTGTTGTGTCCTTGATCCTCACTATGGATCCCTCTACATGTCTGTTATCAATTTAGTTCCATGTTCAATTCTCTTTTAATATACTCTTAATTCAGAACCATGCTTGTGTTTTCCCTAATTATTTAGAACACAATAATTGGCGACGAGGATGGGATTACCACGACAGTTTAGAGTGGTAAATATGTATTTACGTGTAAACACGCGGTCTTGGAGGTCTGTGAGGCACAGTGGAGGGCTTCCTTCGGTTCGATAACCCCCGAAATTGACAAGCGATCTGACGCGTGAAGGCAGTTAACGTTGAACGATGCTTCAATAAGTTAGCAGGTATCGGGCGATCAATCATATGGAAGGGAAGGGACAAGGGAAGACCTCCGCAAATGATCCAATGAATACAAACTTCTTATGCGTGCACTATGGAGGTTCTGATAAAACTGGAAAATAAACTAAGGAAACTGGTAGATTATTGATTGCACTGGTTAATATGTGACGTGAATATCTGTGACTGTGATATTCAAGGGCATGCCTCAACTATTGTCTACTGTACTCAACAAAACCTCTTGGTAAAAGGACCAATTTCCTCTCTCCTTGGCGGGATCCCTCTGTACATACCTTGTGAGGAAAATGTAACCACAACCAATGAAATCGTTGACAAAATTAAATACCTGATCAGATTGGAATAAAATTCATTCGGGTTTAACCCCTACTAAGATGACGCAGTAATAGGGTATGCTATAGGATATGGTATGAACGAGGTGCATTAGTAGGTTATGTGTCAGTTGGTGGGGTAATACGCAGTGGTCTAATGAAGATGCAACAGGTACTGCGATAACGGACGATGAAATAATAGGCGGTACAATAAGGCAATGGGGACACATATGGGTTGCTCATATCAGCTCCACATCCCACACGTCATTCCTATAATTTATTTTAGGAATGCTTACAACAACTCCGGGTTTCGGATGTGACAGAATTGGCACTTTCAACGTTTTCGGATGTCTAGAATTGGCATTTTGAACGGTGTGACCCTGGCGATGTTGTTTGAGGCTCACTCTACGTTGCCCTAAAGGCACCCTTTGACCCCGAACATCGATTTTAATGATTGAGGTCAAAGCTTGAGATGTTTCATCTTTCAACAAGTGAGTGTAAAATTTTGCCTTCTAATATCTCCATTAATTCCCAAGACTTCCAGTTCGAATGACTCGACCGGTTTCGATTTCAAAATTTTATAGTTTCACTTAAAATTTGAAAAAACACAAATTCTTAATTAAAATGTCGATACATGATTGATACATCATTGATTATGAACATTGTCAAACACTTAACGCAACTAAAGGATATAGAATTCCTGTATTCATCAATTTCATTTCTAAAACAAAACAGTATTTCGTTTAAAACCAAATGTACTTGAACGTTATTTGAGAACTCTTCGGCACAATCCATACGCCACTTTCCCACGAGTTGTTACGCCCCTGCAGGGTAACAGTATTTCATATTTGACCAGTGGGACCTTTTCTGTTATCTTCCCCTTTGGCCACCAACATCCCATATCGTCTTTTCCGTTATTTACCTCCTATATAACACCCCTGTTGTTATCCCTATCCCCTGGCAATCTATAACCTACGCCATTGCGTTAAGCCGTAGGAGCCCACAGCTGTAAATCATCAACGCGATCGTTTTCAGTTAGTTTCCATCCTCAGTTTTATAGGTTTTCGTCTCAACCATACACACGCGTTGAAGAACGAGTTTCTAGTCATGGGATTTACCAAATACTCGATACGGAGTTTGGGGGAAAAAACGTGATATAATTTCTGCTGGATTTACATTTGAATCAAAACCTCCTAAGTTTCTGAAATCGAATTTTTGTCGGAATAAAAGTTATGTAAAGTTGCTGTACAGTAGGTATACTTCAATATGTTAACTGTCAGAGGCTGTACTGATAGATAGCTGACGAATAGTGGTGACGGGACCGATAATCAACTAAGGTTTATAATATCGTAATATCGTATTATGATAGATGGCAATCGGTCCATTCGCAAACAAATCCTATTTGTGATGACAGGCTTCAGACGTGATAACGTCGTCTGTCGTTCTCCGCGTTGTTGACCCTAAACGATTCCATGGTTTGATATATCGGCCAGCAGATATTTTTGTAGGCTCTGATGACCGAAAGATTTATGGACATCGCGTCCTCGATATAATATGCAGATGTACAGAGGCAATTTACATCTATTGAATCTCTGATGACGAGATGAAATGTGGGAATGTTGGTAACGGTTCCCAACGGGTATCGGTGATTGATGGATGAGGATTTCCTATTTGCGATACGAAAGGCTATGCATATTCGACGACTCGCTGATGGGTTGTAGTCGTAGGATGTACACAAATCCGTCCGCAAACCCGTTTCAGCTGTTCGTAAATCGTTGGATTTCCAAGACGTCATTTGGTTGGACTTGATTTGAATTTTTTTCGATTTGGCCAAGTTATCTGGGACTCAAATTTGACTGAAATCTCTACCTTTTCTCTTGTAGGAACTCGGCCTGGAACTTTTCTACCCATTACTTCGGATTGAGTCCTCGGTAGTTCTCTTCACTCTTCTTCCCTTTGTCACTTTTATTCAAGGACCACCTTTCCCCTCCAGACCCTCTCCACATATTTTGATGTGTGAGTACAGTTCTGCTAACTTAGCGCCACCTGGACAACTACTACTTCTGCTCTACTTCTTGTAGCCAGCTCCTTTCCACTACCCATTTACTGCATCTGAACAATGTGCTCATCTTCTACATCCTGGTATAGCTATAGCTACTTCCAGGATTCAATTCACATGACAATCATAGTTGTGTTGTCAACTTTATGTTTATAAAGTTATAAGTAGGTACCCAATCACCAAACCCATATTCACCAATTGAGTTAACCCTCACGTCCACGTACACGACCAAAACAACGTACTACAAGGTATGAGAAGAAAAAAATAACAATTTATCTCTTCTGGACGTTATTTAAAACGCTGTATGATACGTGTCAATAAAATTCACTTTTGATTTTCAAAACAATACGTATTCATGTGCCCGTATATATCTAGATTGAACAGTACGAAATATGCACAAATCATAAGCCGCGAAACGCACAACAGAGAAGAGTAATTGGTTTTCGCGAGTTATTTATCAACCCTTTTCAAACTTATCCCAAACATGAATTCCCGTCGATTTTCAATTTATCACTTTCAATAATACGAGTACATATTACTTTTCAATTCAACATGAAAACAATTCTCTAACCCCTCAACGTTTGCTGGTTTCAAGATACGTAAATTCCGTACTCCGAGACTCAACATGTGGGCTCAGATTGGGCGTGGTTGTCCCTAGAAACTACTCATGACTCTTCAGAAGGTAACAAAATACTTAGGTAGAATTTTCTTAAACCCGAAACTCGAAAAAATCTCAATGGAACTACTCGGTTAGCTTTCCATAGGCATTTTCATAGATTTTGATTTTGATTATGTTTTAAGATGACCCGGAATGTTACATAAGGGTTTTTTGTGGATTTGGGGTTCGTGTTTCAAGTAAGAACCGAAAAAAACATCATCAACATGAGCTCGAATCGAACTGCAAAACTACAGAAGCAAAGTCTATTCCAATGTATCTGTCTTAGAAGTATAATCCTGATAATTTTCAGTTCCTCCCTGCAATAAAATAAAACCTAAACCTCCCTAAACGTGCTTTAAACGGCCGATTTTCGCAATTCTAACGATTCTGACGCTATCCAGTGTGATATTTTGAATAATAAAGCGTCCTAGTTCCATTTTGTCCACATCGAGGCTGTGTTGCTTATTAGGTGACGATATAATAAATTGCATAAATAAATTATTTTGTATGTATGAATTTAATTGATTCGATGGACGAACTTAATCCTTTCCGACTGGATGTCTAGAAGCCTCACATTAGTTTGTAGTGGCCACTGTTGACTACGGGAATTTCTGTAGTTGGCCAGAGGAGCGGGAGGGTTTCGGGTTGGCCTCTTGATAACTTAAGTAGGTGCTCAAGTTGAGTAAGTCGTTAAGTCAGGCGTTAAGTACAGGCTTGATCCCCGAGGAGGGGGTAACTCGGCTATTCAAACATTTCCCCCTCCCTTTGGGCATTTGCGTTGGATGGATCCAAAGAGCGAATGGGGGAGTCGGATTAAATTATGGACTTAATATTTGTGAACCCATTCGTGGGAAACATTGAATAATTACACTTAACGAGGTTTCCGTTTTGCGGCGATGTTTTATAGATTAGAACGTATATTCAAGTGAATCAATTCGTTCGCGGTAGATTCTCAGCCGTTTCTTGTAGGAATTTTAATTTGAGAATTTGAATCGATCTATTCTTCTACATCTCTTCAGCGATGAAGAATAGTCACAGAATAGTCATCATGGGCTCACCCTATCTAGATTAAATCTAAATTGAATCCAAATTTTGGATTCTACCGTACAGTATGTACCACGATGGTGGTTTACCATAACTGCTCGACATAACTAATTTCCGTACCGAATTTCCCACTGAACAGACCTTTTTATAAGACCTACTTTCCAAGTAACTATTAATCTGGAAAGTCCGACATTCCGTTAAAAAGTCCAAACGGAGCTCCTTAAACGTAGGCTTTTTAATACTTTTTTTTTTCCAGGTTTTATATGCCGTATACCTCATGAAGTAATTTAAACTTTTTAACAAGCCGCAAACTTTGCTCCACCTGCACTCAGTAAAATAAGTCCTAATGGACTTTCACTGTTATCCTCCATACTGTTCCACTCTTCCTCGCCATACTGTTAATGACCGTTGGATTGAAAGAGAAACAAAACTCGATTTTACGGGAGTTTCAATCAATTCCAACAATATTGGACGTTTCAGTACTCTGCGGCGGTTGTTGTACTTCGCCTTCACCTTTTTAATGGTAGATGTCAAATATCAATCGTACGCCCGTTTTACTGACGTTGCAGCGTTCTCTAATGTCATATGGTTCAGAAAAAATATATTTTCAAAAAATCCACAGTCATGCAGTATGGCTATAAGACCAAACTTTCGAAGAAATAGTTGGTTTTATGTAGAATGTCTCTATTTTACTGGTTTTATAACACATTTTGTCCTTATTTTTTGCCGAGTTATCAGATGAGAGCAGGTGAACCGTGAAGAACATCTCAAGTGACAACCACGTTTCTTCATCTTCAAGGTGCTCCAGTTTGATTCTGACTTCATCATCGCGTTCAGCGTAAAAAATCTTTTAATTGAGGTGTCACTTGAAACTCTTCATTTTATTCGAGAATTCACAGAAACAACTATTGGGCTTGAAATTCTTCTCACAATTTCGAATGGATGAATGCAATTTTACGGGGAACTGTGCATGTGATTTTAGAGCTATTCACGTTGGGATTTTATGAGAGAGCAATAACGCTGTTTAGGCAATCGCGAGTTGCGCGTTCACCCTCACAACAACAGATCACCTTGTCTTCTGGCATGGGGCATAACGCAACAAAATGGATGTTTTGGAAACTGGTGACTCAAGGTCTCAGATGATGTATAAAATCGTAATTGACGCATTTCTTTTTCTTCATTTCTTCAATTTGATTTGTATTTTGTTGGTAACAGGAGGAGTAACTCTGCTCAATCCAGCAGGCCCTCCTGATAAAGAAGTTGTATTCAAGTAAATAATAATGAACGCTTCCTATTTGTGTTGTTTTATTTTTCATTTTATTTACCAAGCTATTAGTTGGAGCGAAATGATTTAATTAAACACTTGTAATTACGAGCACTCCATAGCTTGCTACTCATCTCTCGGAAAGGAAAAAATATCCTTAATTTTTAACCCCTCCCCTGGCCTTAATTTCAACATCTCCCAGCCATATTCAGACATTTCAATTTATTTTTTCGTATTTTTGTATTTTCCGGAAGAGTGCAGGAGTGCGAAGCGGTTGAGTGAGATGAAAATTTTTAAATATAAATGGGAAGAAAAACAGAAAAAAAAACAAGAACCTTGCCAGCTTTCGTAACAGTATTATCTTAATTAAAAACTCCCAGTAATGACTGAGTCTGGGAACTAGAGGACTTTTTGCTCATAAATAGGTTTGGAGCGAGGGTGAGAGGTTGAGGTTCCATTTTATTCATATTTACCCCCCACCCTTCCAACCACCAGTAATTTCGCTCCCTTTCTTTCTTTTTCTTCAATACCACATGCCTAGATTATTCAAGCCGATTCCTCATTCAGTCATTTCCACGGAGGTGAGCTCGTAAATTTAATTGGAACGAGCGTTTTTAATAAACCGATCGCTTGCTTGTAGATTTTACCTTGCATGAGGATATAATAATTACATGGTATAATTTCGGGTAATTGTGGCTGTAAAGCTTGTGAATACGTGTCTATAATAAAATAAATAAATGGAAACTACTTCAATGTTCGATTACGGATTTTGTCTGGGGAAACAATCCACTTTGGAAGATGTACAGTTGAGCTGGCGCTTACCTGCAACAGAAAAGCAAAGGATTTCATTTTTGATTCGTCAATTTATTCTGCATGAACATTGAGATTAATATATTAATTTCATTATAATGATCAGTGTAATATTATGATCAACAATATCGTAATACATAGATGGTTTTTAGAGTGGTTTTGGGGGATTATATTTTCTCTTTGTCGGATGAAGCTATGAACAGTTATAGTCTCGAATAACACACACACATAGGTTTATATTAATACACTTTGTTCAAACGGATTGAAACGGATTTATATTGAATTGTTCTTTAGAAAAATTCAACTTCAAACAATTTTGATTTCATTAAATTTGTAAGCATTGCAATTATTATTATTATTATTATTTTTTTTTTTTTTGAAAAAGCGCTAAACTTGACAGAAACAAACTTAATTATAATATTTATTTATTGTAGATAAATATAAATAAATATTAAGTAAAAAAAAAAACGCTCTCTAGGCAAAACACAGGGCGGAAATGAGTCTCTTAATGGAGGCAATCGAAGTAGTGGCAGGGTCCACATCGGGTGCAAAACGGTTTGCAAGGGCCATAAGTCGATTTAAGGGGGCATTTCGTTATATATCACCATTTCGTTATAATAACATCATCTTAATAATTATATTAATCATCATCTCGAACAAACGATATAATATATAATTTACGTGTGATATAAGGATATAACACTCTCCACTCAGTAGACAACCATTCGCGATCGATAAATAAATACATTCAATACTCGAACGGACGAACAGCAGGAGAATACTGGTGATAGAATTGAATGGAAGGGATGTTCTTTTGTCTCGAACGCGATCTGGTCATGACGGCTGTTAAGTACGGTTTCAGAAAAACCGATTGGAAGCCTATTGGGAGGATGCAGGGTGTACAAAAGAGTACGTTTGGATAATACGAGAGGTGACTTCGAGTTGACACCGCCGCCGTGAATCAAAATTTAATATTTACTTAACAATATATATTTTTTTAAAGCTCCATCGCCCGCCCCAATCTCCTGTGACAAGGGTCAGAGCGGGGACCTTCTTATGGGGGCCTTCTTGAAATGGTGCAAAAAGTTACAATACACGAGTTTAGATTCAGAGGACCTACCTAATACGGTGTAAGCTCTTCGTAACAGCTGTTGATTTGAGTGGTTTGAGGGTGTTTGGGTGAAGGAGTGTAGACAACGCTATATCAATTGCCTGTACTTGTATTGGAACATTTTCCTCGTACCTGCTATTTTGTGCTTGTAAGTTTCCTGAATAACTAACGTATGGGACACAGCACGTAATTTAATTTCCCGCGGCATCAACCAGCACACGAATGGCACATTGTGTTTTCCCCTCGAAGGCTGATCGTTCATATCAAGGAGCCACTCTCTGCATTTCAATGTACCTCTATGTCTACGTTATCCTTCGCGATATTGAGGGATTTGCAGGCCTGTAATGAGTATCTGTCTCTAACAATGAGGATGTCCACAATATCGTAATAGACCGTCCGGTTAACGGAAACCACAATAAATTATAGAACTTGTGGATTGATCAACGTCAACATACACAGATGTACTGCAGTGGAGGTTTGTGATATTATCATAGCTCAAGCTAGAAGCAGATATTCGTTCAGGGGGCATTTGGCAGCTTCAAAACTGCTTGATACTGCAAGTTTTCCGAATGTTTTCTAACTGAAGATTTTGAAAACACGGTCACTGCTTACTCTATCCTAGAATCTTGGAAACTTAAAACTGAATTGGTGACAATTTATCAGAGAACCGATTTTACTCATTTCACAGGCGCAATACCATTTCTGTTGTTTTTGCACAACAATAATTTAGTTGATACCTATTCTGAAACTGAGAAATTACTAACATTATTGATTACAATTCCAATGACTTCTGCAGAAGCTGAGCGTCGTTTTTCTACCCTTAAAAGAATAAAACCGTTTATTCGATCAACTATGGCCCAAGAGAGACTTCATGCTTTGACGATGTTGTCAGTAGAGAAGGAAATGATTGCTAATTTTTCTGATTTCAATAAGAAAGTTATAGAGTACTTCTCATCTCTCTGCCTCGCAGCCACCTCCTCGTATGAAGCTATAGCTTCTGGTAATCCCGGGTACTGGTCAGAACTACTGTGAACACAGAGCTTACATTCTAACTTGCTGAAGAGCTGCGGTTGATTAAAATACACCCATTTCTCATAAGAAGACTCCTGTTGGAAAACATTTACAGGTATTTTGCAGAAAAAGCTGTTAATTTGTGTTCCGAATTTGGTGGCCCACCATTTTCAGAGCCCACGCACCGCTACTGACTAGTCATAGATGAATTTGAAGGTGCATTGACAAAGAGGCTTCAAGCATACGAACTTAGGTTCCTTAACAAATTGGACGTGCTGTATAACTAAAGAAGCATTAATATTTTCAGGCCAGACAATTCAGAATATTTAGCGCAAATTCCCTTAAAAATACCCATTTGGCACCTAATTTTTTTTTAATTTTCCCTGGGGAGGAGGTGGACCTCCCAAACCACAGTTGGAGCCTAGGGGTCTGTATTTTCAAAATATGGCCGTGGCTGATCTGGATCTGGTGCCAATTAACCGGCGGTCACAAAGTTTTGAACAAGCAGCCATTAGCAGCCTTGAACAATTACCGTGTAACATTTACAGCTATTACACGTTACACATATCCTGTATGGTCTCCCGAGTCAATTAATTGTCACAGAGGTACTCGTACTTGTATTTCTGGTTGTTAAGAGAGCCTGGTAGGGAACCGTGTCGTGAGTAGCCTTCCGGATTCATTAAACGGGAACCAACCCTTTTTCCACACGATCACTCGTTACGAAACCGACATTAAACGGCCGCCACGGACCGCTTAACGCCCGGTCTTTTGTGTTTATTGTGAAGGCCACCGAACGGGCAGAACGAAGGAGAGTGATGAGGGAGAGAGAGAAAAACACGAGATGAAGTGCCTCCCTTTATTAGAATCTGCGGACAGTCGAGAGAGCTCGTCTCACTGACAGATCGGTAGATGAATGTGGACAGCTAGATTGGGTTTCTGGACTGGGACAAAATTATCCTTGCCCGCGCTCAGAGCATTTTCGGCGAAGGTTTTTCCGTTGAACATGAAGGGGCTCCACCAACACATTCGCCGTGTGCTGCCAACATTGATTGTTTCTGTAATAACGCCATACAACGCTGTTTCCCGTGGTTCGAGTGTTTGCTCGGCCTCCTCGCAATCTCGTATAATAATCGCATGTCCCCGCTCGTTTCTGGATTCGTGAAAGCGATTATAATCGCATTGGTCGTTGATGGGGATAGGGCTTGGGTAGAAGGACAATTTCCGCGGTATTTCGCCTCTACGGATTTTTCTTTCACAGAGCACTAAACAGAATATTGCCACGCTATGGATACAGGTACTTCCTAACGACTTTACATAACCTTAAATGTGACTGGGGTGGGCTGAACAATCTGTTCCTCAATGTAGAGAAGTGCTCCGTTTTCACCTTTAGCCGTATCCACAGCACCTTCGACTACCAGCTGAATGGTACTTCTCTATCAAGGATGAATTTGGTGCGAGACCTTGGTGTCTTGTTCGATTCCAAACTCACCTTCTGCAAACACAATGACCGTATTGCGGGCAAAGCAATGAGGTCTCTGGGCTTTTTAAAGCGGCAAACGAACGACTTCAACGACCTTCCTGCCATCGTCCTTCTGTATAAGTAGATTAAAGGTTCTTGACCACTGGTATTCTAAGGAGTGATGTTGGGAGTATCGAGGGTTGGTCCAAATAAAACAATTTTTCTAGGCCGACGTTTCGCAATAAATGTATTGCATCTTCAGGGCAATGTGTCTGTCCAAACTACATCGTCAAATAGGACAGACAGCTACTAGAGGTTTACATCCCATTGCCCTGAAGATGCAATACATTTATTGCGAAACGTCGGCCTAGAAAAATTGTTTTATTTGGACCAACCCTCGATACTCCTAACATCACTCCTTAGAATACCAGTGGTCAAGAACCTTTAACCTAATTACACAACATGGAGGAAATGGATCAACGTCAGAATGCAGAGGAAGGATTATTCAGACACCTACATCGTCAATTTGGACAGACAGCTACTAGAGCTTCACATCACATTGCCCTGAAGATGCAATACATTTATTGCGAAACGTCGGCCTAGAAAAATTGTTTTATTTGGACCAACCCTCGATACTCCCAACATCACTCCTTCTGTATAAGAAACTTGGGCTCCCTGTCCTCGAATATATTCGTCCGTTGTGTGGTCGCCATATTATAAGAGCCACATAGCCCAATTGGAACGGGTACAGAAGAAATTTCTTCGTTATGAGGCTTTCAAGTTACATATCCCTTCTGATGAGGTTAATTATAATATAATTTATAAGTTATAAGTTACATATTATGTAACTTATAACTCGATGTTGCGTGTCTATACCACAGACCCCTTTCCAGAATCCCCCGTGAAGTAAATGCGATGCTGCAGATTCATCCCGACCTTGACCTCTTGTCCTCTCCCTTATCTAAATAATCCTCAATAGTCCTAATCGCCACTCAAAGCCTTCCTTAGATTCAACATATTTTATGTCATCCTGGTAAATATACGTAATTTTTTTTTTTTTTTTTTTTTTTTTGTCTTAATTCTTGTTACCTATATACTTCATATTTTATAGTAATTGTAATTGGGCTTGCCCGTATTTGTAACAAATAAACAAAAAATTTGCAACTCATTTGAGACTATTTTCGACTCAACTGTCACCGGGAGAGACCAACAATCCAGTGTTAGCATCCGGTTTTTCTTCATCCGGGCAATAAAAAAGTTAAATCAACAAAATCTCTATATCGAATCAGTTCTAACTGTTGAAGATATTTGGGCTAAACGGAAAGAGAGAAATTTCACTAAAACTTGAAACTATCACTAGACTTATTACTTTGCCAGTACATGGTTACAGCCACGCCAAAAGCGCTAATCAGTTTTTTTGGGTTATTTTAGTTGTAGCGCATCTACAGATCCAATATTCATTTGTCAAAAAACTCTACTGGGAATTATGTCGGCTATGGCATGGTGTGCCCAACTCAGTAGAACCCAACTCAGGGTGCGCAAAAGTGTACTAGAACAGACCAAAAAAGCAGATTGGCGCTGAGTGTGGTGGTAATGGGCATGGGGATGAGCATCGATGGTCGATGTTTTCATGCCGATGTTCGATGTTTTTGACATCGAAGGTAAGGTATCGATGTTTTTCGTACATCGATGTTAACCAACGAGGTTTTCGTACATCGATATTTTATAAACGCGAAATTGCTAATTTTATTTTCAACACTAAAGCTTTTAGGAACCATTCTCTAAAAACTTGTGTAATAAATATTAATTAAATAAAGATGACGTTTTGAATTTTGAGAAGAGTAAGATGGCCACCGGCGGGAATTACTTGGCTTCAATGAAACCCTCCGATAACAGCCTTTCACTCCCTCCACTGCTCATTGCCTTCATAACATCATAAGATGAACTCGCTAAAAACCTCCAGTATTCCAATTACTGTCAGTTCACTCGTTCACTGATGTCTGTTTAGTGTTAGTGGATAATACCTATTAAATACTCGTATTATTATAAAAATTTTATATTATAAAGTATAAAATTATTTGTGTATTTCATTGTATTTCTTTTAATTAAAATTAGTTGAGTGTATTATATTAATTGTATTTAGTACCTATATTCCTAAAATTTCTTTTTTTAAATGATTTTTAAAAACATCGATCCTAAAACATCGATGTTTTGCACCGAAATACATCGATGTATAGAGATTGATGTTTTCCACACATCGATGTATTGGTTCGATGTTAACATCGATGTTTTGTTCATCGATGCTCATCCCTAATGGGCATCCTGATTTTCAGAAAACCGACAGCTGTTAATCAATAGTCAATTCCCATGAGGCCACACCAGCAATCGAGACAGACGAACGAATGAATAGCGGGAAGAAAGCGTCGCCTTATGCTTATAGATTCAAGCCCGGCATCTTCTTGGTAAACATAGCATGCAAACAGATTTCTATTTAAATTTATGGATTACCATTGAGGAGTTACAATGGGAAGTTGGATATTGGTTTCTGGGAAACTCTCGTATTAGTCTTGTATTTTACGCTTAGTTTGGTAAGGAGGGGTGGAGTCTCAATATCGTAACAAAGCAAAAAGGTGTTGGATTTGAAGGAATGATGAAAATATAATATATTATATAGCAAGCACAATACGTGTGCTACAGTCTTCATATATAAACTAGAATTTAATGCAGGGGGAACTGTTGGCAGCGTATTGATTCATCTTGAAGAAATGGCTCAAACTGGTTTCTTTCAGAATGCAACATTACGATCCTGAAAGCGGTGCGATATGAACAAACGATCTCTATTTCACACACATGTGACGGAGAGAGGAGAGAGAGAGAATTCAATATTTTGAGCTCTCGCGTTCCCAGTACAGCCATCCGAACGTCGTCGAAGCATCAAAAACACGAAGAACCTGACCCAGATATGGATCCCGGAGTTGTAGCGTGTTAAGAAACCGGGCAGAGGGCGGCAGTAAAACATATTGTATTCGTTTTACCCTCGGCGAGCTACGAGAAAAGATAAGTCATAAAAAACGCTCGAAAGAGAAATCTGGCGGAGGGAAAACATCAGAAACCGGCGAACATGAGGGAAAACTTCTCGAGATGGAATACGAC
Source organism: Stenodema calcarata (assembly GCA_963920205.1). Classification (NCBI taxonomy): domain Eukaryota; kingdom Metazoa; phylum Arthropoda; class Insecta; order Hemiptera; family Miridae; genus Stenodema; species Stenodema calcarata. The sequence continues at coordinate 15,495,184 of OY986061.1, read as the reverse complement.
GAATACTAAAACCCAGAAAACATGGGGTAATTTGGGAAATAAGTTTCTCCAATCTTTATTAGGTACTCGTTCTCTTACCAACAAAATGGCAGCAGGTATGTCATGTCGTTGAAGGGACTACATAACGGAAATTACTCTCGCTATAAAGTGGAGGACTATCTCAAGATGAGAAGCTAAAAAGTCAGTAGGTTATCAGGACTACCTTGTGGGAAATAACGACATGACTACGATATTGAGATACTACGTCTTGTAGGAGGCACTTGGCTCATAGCCTAAATGGAGGGTTGATGTCTCTTATCGTCAACTGCTTTTATGGCAACGATTCATACGCAACGACTTCGATTACGGCATTTTATACTGCAACAAGCGAGATTGGATGTACACTGCGCCAAAACGTCCTAACGCTTTTCAGGCCGATCAATATTCTCATACACTCGGCCTAAATGAAATTCCAAACTGACAATGAAGAGCCTGATGCGATCTTGGCAAATTACTTTGAGCGTTGTGATACTCCGGAATGGACCAGAAGGCGGCATGGAAACCTGGTCCAACACTTCCAACCACACTTCAGCTTAGGGAGTTGAATGATTGAAAGAACATGAGAACTGAACATGTCCTCTCATCTTTTATACTTCCAGGAGTGCCATTTACGTGTAGTAAATCAATTGAGATTACAGGAATCTGTTGGATAAGACACGTAGCGGACGCAGAAGCCAAGCGCGCAGCCTAACCCTATGTCCTGATTGGGACTTCATCGTACGACCGTGCGTTCAGCGATGGTCGCGCGTATCGTGTGATCGTCCGATCGAAATGTGTGTCCTAATTGGCGCAACCTATTCGCACGACCAGGCGTTGGGCTACCCGATCGTACGACCAGTTCATGCGTTCCTGCGGTCAGTTCATGCGTTCCTGCGGTCAGTTCATAGGGGGATTCGTTCGGTGGTTTATTTTTTCTTGCAATCATGTGAGTAGGTTGAAAAAGGACTTCAGTTCCACAATCTTTGTACTTTAAATCACGATATATTTCAGGCACTTTATGCCCATCATCAGGTGTCCTGAAACAAAAACAGTCAACCAAAACGCTTAGACTTATTCTTATAACCCAAGTACATTATACTTTACTTAGATACATACTTTTAGGATAAATTCAGTAAAGCAGAAATACTTACATTATTATAGTTCTTAAATCAGTTGAAACACAAGGGAAAACATAAACATAATACAAACAATCATAACCTACCTAGTTTGGGGAGGTTATAAACTTGACATTGTTGTTGTTCATATTCTTTCATGTGGTGTAGACATTGTTGTTGTACATATTCTTTTCATATTCAACACCACATAAAAGAATATGTACAACAACAATGTCTACACCACATGAAAGAATATGAACAACAACAACAACAATGTCAAGTTTATAACCTCCCCAAACTAGGTAGGTTATGTTTGTTTGTATTATGTTTATGTTTTCCCTTGTGTTTCAACTGATTTAAGAACTATAATAATGTAAGTATTTCTGCTTTACTGAATTTATCCTAAAAGTATGTATCTAAGTAAAGTATAATGTACTTGGGTTATAAGAATAAGTCTAAGCGTTTTGGTTGACTGTTTTTGTTTCAGGACACCTGATGATGGGCATAAAGTGCCTGAAATATATCGTGATTTAAAGTACAAAGATTGTGGAACTGAAGTCCTTTTTCAACCTACTCACATGATAATGGAGTTCCACAAACTCAGCGCTTCCACCATAAAAACTATCAAATGTTCTTTAAAAAAAGGGGAAAGATGGAAGAGGACGCACAGTTTTTGTTTGGAAACATTTACATAAATGCTGTGGAACTAGAGCCTTCAACGAATGATAGAAGGAAATCAATTAACAAAATGTAGATACAAAACGCGGGGGAGACTCGGTGAATTTCACCATCTATATCATGAGCTGCGGAGTGAAGAGGACGTGTTTTATCAGTACACCTGGGGCCTTTTTCATAAAACTACAAGTCTTATTTTACAGGCATTTTTTCACAATTTACAGGCGAAAAATACGTACAGACGTTTCATAAAGCTACACCAGTAGACTTGTAAGTTCCAGTGAATACAGTGAATAAGTTCCAGGAATTACAGGCTTACAGGTACCTTATGACAACTGTACAGGCGTTTCTCAATTATTTTCCACAAGTGACAAGTTTACAACAGTTTTTACAGTTACTGTAAAAACTGACGACATTTTTAACCTACCTTTTGAGTACTGTAGACTGAAGGGTTTTAAGTTACAGGATAGCGTCATCAAGTTTATTTTCACATTCATCGTCCTCAGTTACCATTACCCGTTATATCGCCTTATTTTTCGCCCGTTGCGTTGGTTGATTTCATTCCATTAGGTATGTGGAGGTTAATGAATTAATCAAACATTTTCTATAAGTAACTGAATGGGATAATTATTGTTGGGAATTAAACAGTTATGAAATTTCAAATTTCAGTCTTTATTTTCTTTAATTACAATTTTCAAATATCACAACCTTTCACGAGAGTATAATTCTTTTAATGGTCAAAGAGATCACAAAATAGTACTTAGGTTTTGGTCCGTACACACATCTTGTACACACTCCACTACAATCCGAGGAAAGTGCTGAGTATATGGAGAGCATTCAGGGATCAACAAATCCCTTTCCAATTTAAGGATCTCCAAATCTTTAATGTACTTTTCTCTCTGCATGATTTCTATGGATAGTTTAAATTTTTTAATCCTTAGTTTCTTCTCCTCATCATTCGCCACTGTTGATGAGAACGCTCCCATCAACACTTCCTTCCTCTCTCTCATTAACTTAAAAATTTCACTACGGCCCCCTTTTTTGTACTTATTGTGGAAGACGATTGTAATGATACGCTACGCTAACCGTTCGAAACCTCCCAAATTTATTTATTCCTTGTTGTCATGACTGCTTGTAACTTGTTGTTCTTGATTATCTACCTACATAAACATAAACTGCCTTACGTAACCTCTACTGTAAAAAATCTCCTGTATATTGTCATCTTTCTTACAAGTGTAGAATATTTTTATGAAACACTTGTACTTTTACACTGAGCATTACAGGTTCCTGTTGCCTGTAGACTTGTACACTTGTAATTGTAGTTTTATGAAATAGGCCCCAGGATGTCAAAAACAACGTTTGACTACATCTGCAAGACGGCTGAACCAGAGTTGTAACCTTCGGTTCTTTTGTCCCACAGTGTACGGTGGGACCTCACTTCGTTGATGAGATTCTCTTCGAAATGCATTTTTAAAATGTTTAAAAATAAAATTTTAAATGATCATAATCGCTACAATGAACGCAAGCTCGTACGACCAAAATCGAACTGGTTGAACGTGTGCGTTCATCCGACTGCGGATCGTGCGAACAAGCGGAGTTCAACGACCAATTCGGACGCATCCCTTCTAGGAGAAGGTTTGTTTTCATGCGTCCGTACGGAGTTCGCGCGATGTAGACGGTCCCACCACATATCAAACCAATCCGTCCTGTCCGCCCCATCGCACGACCGTCTTTCCGGTTCTATCCGGACACCTTCATGTTTGCTAGTTTATTCCACGATCGTACGAGCAGCCAACCATCGCACGTCGCACGGTCGTAAGATGACGTCCCAATCAGGACATAATATCAGGACATAAAATCAGGACATAATGTCGAGTTTTTGGTTCTGAGGTATGTTTCGTGCTACGGAAATGAAGGTAATTTCGAATGTTTGTTGGTAGGTACTTCTTTCATAGAAAAACTCTGCAAATTCTTGACACAACGGTTCATTATCTTCTTTGTACAGATCACCCTTCTGTCTAGATCACTAGGTCTAAATGTCTAGATCCTAAATGTTAGATTAATTATTATTATCAATTATCACTAATTATTAACAATTTTATCAAGTACCTACTGAAAATTATTATAATTTATTGATAGGTATTAATAATTCGTATTTATTAATAATAATAATTATTATTAATTATGATTAATTAATACGATATAATTCTGGGGTTTTTAATACTACGTCGGTAATAATTTTTCTATAAAAGAAGTACCTACCAACAAACATTCGAAATTACCTTCATTTCCGTAGCACGAAACGCACCTCAGAACAACAAACTCGACATCACTTAAGCCATATGATGTTCCAAAGAGCTTGTTAGTATGAAAATGGACCTGTATTTCAACAGTTTGATACACGATCGTGTTGTGAGGCACAATCTTTGAGCCCTCATTGGGAACGAACGGCTGGTCGTACGAAGCTGCGGATGGTCTTAAAAAATTCTACGGAACAAACTCTATCTAAATATGAAATAAAAAACATACCGTTCTATATGAATTTTTCGAGATATGAAATTTTCAAAATTTCAAAATTCGTTTTGAACCCCTTCCCCTTGACCTAGGGTTATGAAAAGTTTCGAGGACCATTGTGGGGTTGGTCGAAACCCATAAAAAAAATTTCGTAATTTTAACTCAACGCTAACTGGGCAAAGTGGCGCGGACGGCGGACGGCGTACGGCGGACGGACGGATTTTTTTTTTATTCGATTTTCTGAATCTACGTATCTTGAAACGTAAACCAACAAATTTTGAGGGGGGGTTAAAATTTTTTTTTCTTTGGGCGATTCCAATGGTTCATTATCGAAGATAATAAACCAAAATTATTACCGACGTAGTAATTAAAACCCCGGAATTATATCGGTACATATTATCTGTAATTTCATCATCTCTATCATTCAGGTTCTGCACAAAGGAACTCAGTCGATTCCAACAGCCGTATATCGTATTAATTTATCATAATTAATAATAATTATTATTAATAATAAATACAAATTATTAATACCTAACAATAAATTATAATCGTTATCACTAGGTACTTGATATAATTATTAATAATTAGTGATAATTCATAATAATAATTAATCTAACATTTAGGATCTAGACATTTAGACCTAGTGATCTAGACAGAAGGGTGATCTGTACAAAGAAGATAATGAACCGTTGTTTCAATATGTGACCAATTCAATTGCAAAATGATCCTTGAAACTTTTCATAACCCTAGTTTAATGAGAAGGGGTTCAAAACGAATCTGGAAATATTGAAAACGTCATAACTCGAAAACAAAATTTGTTATACAACCAGTAAAATTTTACATAAAACCAATTATTTTTTCGAAAATTTGGTCTTATAGCCATGCTGCATGACTTTGGGTTTTATTTTTGTGCCTGATTGTTTATAAATATGACCATAAACGCTCATTTCAGATACCTACGGAAATTCGAATTCTGGCAATGAGCAAATGTGCTTGACAGAGTAACCATATTAACAGAAATCACACCGAATTGTTCGGCGGAGTGCAACCAATGGGCTGCTCTGCACAGCCCAACCGATCGTATTCCGCCCGACCTCATGGCGGTAGCAGCCCGACCGATCGATCGTATCGCCGACCAATTTGTATCGATCGTAACGACCGATCGTATTCCGCCCGACCTCCCTCGTCATGAATCGGTAGCAGCCTTCAGATCCATCACTGGTCATGACTACCTGACAACCTCCACAGACTCCGGATGAGGGATGACCCGTCCTGCTGTCTATGCAGCACATCCGAGCCCATGACTTCAACTCACCTTGTTGACTGTCCACAACTCGAGGACATACGATTTGCTTTTACTGCTGACGACACCAACTGGTCGAAAACTGCAAAATTATGTTGGGCTGCCAGAAGTCAACTAATGCCTCAAGAGCCGTCACTGATCGGCGTAGGGTAAAAAAAAAAAAAAAAAATCCCTTTGATGTAGAAAATACTTGAATACTCACGATTGTGGTGGTTTTGTTCAACATGTCCGAATAGCACTGGAATCTACAGAACGTTTCGATTTCCCCACTACACGACTCACCACCGTCTTCGAGATTCGGACTCCAACTGAAAACGGTTGTGGGTATTCAATAAAGGCAAAGGGAAGAGGTGGCGACCAGCCAATGAGTGACCAGCTTTCGTATGGTGTGATTTTATTTACCTAAGTTTCCAAGAAACGAACGATAGTCGTGTTCACTCCATCGATATATATACATCGATGGTTCACTCTTTGTCCCTTGTCTGTCATCTTCGTTTTGTTGTTCATGATTGAATTTCCAAGAATGTTAGGACCCCTCGACGAAGAAAACAGGTAGTTGATTCTCGTTGGTTTGCTCACTTCTGCTCCACTCGTGTGAATATTCAAACCCCAAGATTGAATCTAGTACAACTGTTTATAACTTTTTGCATTACGTAGATTCAGAAGATCGAAATTTTGCTTCCGAGTCTGCAAAGCAGCGGAAGCCTTGTGTTCACTTTCGTGAGCCAAAAAATTTTTGTCTTCAGAAATCAAAATTTCCACTTGCATTTTGCGTTTCAAAGCCTACTGAACAAATTTGGTTCCGTGTGTCTGTCTGTCTGTGTGTCTGTGTGTCCGTGTGTCTGTGTGTCTGTCCGCATTTCCTTGTTACAGCCATAACTTCCACAATTTTGAATTGATTTTGCTCAAATTTTGAGGGATGGTGCGGATAAGGCCCCTTGAGGTCCCATACAAATTTCAACATGATTGATCCAGCAATACGACCTGCGCATGCGCTAACGTGAAATTCAACAAACACACATAACTTTCACAATTTTGATTCAATTTCGCTCAAATTTTCAAGGGTTGTTTGGACAAGGCCTAGTGAGTTCCAGTATGAATTTCAGCTTGATCGGACCCTCGGTGCGCTCTGCGCATGCGCTGGCGTGAAATATATTCAATTTCCTTGTTACAGCCGTAATAACCAAAGATTTCACCCAATTTCAATGTAATTTTCAGAGATTAAGCGGGTAGGGCCCATTGAGGTCCCCTATCAGTATCATCGTGATCGAACAACGGTAGTCTCTGCGCAGGCGCTAACGTGAAATTCTTCAAACAGCCGTTCCTTGTTTAACATGATAGAGCCCCTTTAAACTGACTCTGGCCCCACTCCTTCGGTTTTTACAAGCAGCAACTTCATAACTGCGTCATTCATTTTTCGGAGGACAGGTGCAAGGTCCCCCCTTGTTTTTATCTTAACATTTACGGTACCTACCTTCTTCAGTCTGTAAAATGCCTTTTTCATGTGAAGATTTCTTTATTTTGCTTCCGAGTCTGTTCTATTTTATAATGGGTCGCTCTGATTGTGACGAGGAAGCTCCTGTGCCATCACCTTGGCAGTGTATTTTAATTGAAAATATCAAAACTCGAAAAAATTCAAATGGAACGGTGTACTTTTTAATAATATATGAACTTAAAAAGAACCATTTGAATTTTTTATTTGAATATTATTTACTTAGAGTTTATTTTTTAGAATTTTTTTAAGACCATCCGCAGCTTTGTACAACCAGCCGTTTGTTCACAATGACGGGTCAAAGTTGGAGCAGGTCGAAAATCGTCAACATGAGAGTGAACCGTGAGGCAGCCTGTCGGGTCCATTTTCAAACTAGCTCAGCTGATTCAAACAACACATGGTTTTCAAATATCGAGTTAATAAATAATATTCAATAATAATCATTAATAATGCAGCATAAAAATTATTAATAACCAACAATAAATATTAATAATTTACACTACTTAATAATAATTATTAATAGTTAATGATAATTCATAATAATAATTAATCTAGACAGAAGGGTGATCTGTACAAAGAAGATAATAAACCGTTGTGTCAAGAGTTTGCAGAGTTTTTTTAAATCAAGCAAAAAATCATTTTAATACCATGTAGATATGTAAATTATATTTCGGCTGTATTATCGTGTTTCAGATAATCTTTCAAAAGATTTTGACAATCCCCGTTTGTCTTCACACCTTCGCAAGTTTTGCAGAACCAGCCAGTAAAATAATGTCTGGGAGATCCTAGGGAAACCCTCGGATAAATTAACGCTTGTTCCGAACAGCTACAAAAGTAAGGTTTTTGCAAGGAATACAAATGATAAATGATAATCAACCCGTAACCTAGGAAAAGCCCTGTAAACCCTGTAAACAATCCACGTTCACCAGTCATATTTATCGCAGTTCTAAATATTGCGATGGTCTTTATTTAAATGCCAGATAGCAGCAATGCGGTACAAATGACGAAGGTAGAAAGGTTTTTAACTGGGACAGAGCCGGATAGATAACGACCAAACATTTTATGGTGGATGGACATCTACTGTTTTGGACTGAACCTTGAAAAGAACTCATCCATACCAAAACATGTCAAATACAGGTGTCTTTCGCTTTGTGCGTTTTAAATTGAGATTTCTACGACAATTACAGTATGCTTTTGGAGCCAATATTGATCGTAAGCGTTTTTTGCATGATGGAGTGTGTACAGACCATCATGATCCCATAGGATTCATTAAACTACAAGAAGCTGTTTTGGTTTAGTATATTCGATGATGAACCATTGGAATCGACCAAGAATTTTTATTCATGATCGGCATTGAGGGAAGTTATCAACGAAAAGTCAAATCAAATTCTAATTTAAAACAATTGACTCTACTCCATAGGAGTCCGCCTCTACCTACCGATTTGCCTTTCCGTTGTTCTAGAAACTGAAAGTTTCTTGTACTTATTCAATTTTTAAATAATTAGCTAACAATAAGTTCATCCAAAGAAATAACAGTAACAGACACTCGGATCGTATATTTCCATTAAATTCAGACTCGTAGTAAATAAATCTTCAGTTCCCCCATGTGCAACCCATTTTCCGTATGTACATAAGAAAGAGCAGTTATTCTCAAAATTGTAAACAAATACCAGGCCAAACCATGGGTTGAACTAGGCCAGTTGTTAAAATTTAATTCAGACGTGCCAATAAGGTGTAGAAACTTAAAATATGAGTGAAAATAATGTAATCATCTAAATTTAAGGATCCAGAACGATTTTGACATTTTCATGTCTTTCATATGGCACATAACTCAAAAACCTTAGTATAGACTATACGTCTAATCCAGGGATTAAATTTCGCCATATGAGCCAAAGTGAAGTTCATAACGATTGGCCGAATCTGGTGTTTTATTTTAAGGGGAATACCGCAGTATTCATTCAATTCATTTCTGAGTTGATGGTAGTCGAAAATAGTTTCCGCAGAACACGAAAAACCCTGCTTCAGTGGAAGACCAGAAGGACCTCTTCGAGTGAGGGAAGACCAGTAGCTGGTTCAGTGATGGTCTGTTCAATTTGCCAACCAAATTAAAGGTTGTCTAACTATTATGAATTGTATTTCTGTATGTTATGAAAAATAGTGTCATATTTCGTGAAAAGAAATAACCTCTTTCCATCCATTCCAGAATCATATTCAGCAAAAATGAATGCTACACTGCAAAGGGATGTACTCGTATTCATCAGTCCCTTGGAATTGACCAGCGTTCCAAGTTACCACTTAACTCCGGCCTCACAACAATAAATCACTCCTTGATACCCCAAAAACATACATTACACCAACCGTCCTTCAACAAAGGTGAAATAAGCTAGGGGATTCCCTTCCCATGTTTCCTTAGCGGATTGAGGAGTGGAAGAATATTGCGAAAAAGGTTCGAACGTGGTCGGCATCCCAGAAATTGCGTTCCGTTAGTACGAGATTCCGTACTTTCAATCCGAGATTCTCAGTGTGACCCGTCACGAAGGTCTGGTATTGCTACATTGATTCACTCTCACGTGTAGTTTACATAACTCACTTTGAGTGGAGCGAATTTTCGTCTTTCGGATTCCCAGATATTAGGTAGCACTGGATTCGCCCCTAGAGTTTGTGCAGCTTTATTTTACTGAACTACGATCGAGTTTTCGGGTGAACTTCAATTTCACGGATTGCAGATATTTTTTATTTGAACTTCCCATTTATCGGATTATCGGAGTAATACAACAAACGGCTTCTTCGACAACGTCATCGATTTCCTTACTTTGCTCAATAAATCTTGAATGGTCAATGGCAAGGGCTTGGAGAGATCGGTTGTCAAGTGAAACGGAAGGGGTTGGATTTATCGAGCGCTTACCTCGCAGTAGAAATCAACCCGGACGAGCAAGTGGGAGGGTTTTTCTATACTGGAATTTGGCTCATTCGAAAGTTTTATTTTGGCAACGGTCCTGTGAAGGGATAATCGATTATGTCTGTCGAATAGGTGCCAGTACTAACAGGATTGCCCATTCTTAAGAATGGATAGGGATACCACCAAAACACCGGATGTTCAGCCTTATTGTAGAATGAAAAATCCACATCCATGCAGCATGGCTATAAGAGCAAAGTTTCTAAGAAATAACTGGTTTTATAACACATTTCGTCTCCGTTATTGCAGAGTAACACCTCAGCTTATAGGGTTTTCAAAGCTGTACACGACGGTGAAGTCAGAATTGCGATATTCATTCCGTTATCAGATTAGAGCAGATGACCGTGAAGAACATTTCAAGTGACAACCACGTTTCTTCATCTTCAAAGTGCTCCAGTTTGAGATCTATTTCCGAACAACCAGAATCGATTGAAATATCGCAATTCTGACTTCCCCGTCGTGCTCAGCATTAAAAAACCCATTTAAAATGAGGTCTCATTTGTCAGACTATTTAATTTTAGGAATTCATGGGTAATTTTTTCCCCCTTAAAACACCCCAAAACCCACTCTAGAGTGACCCAATTCTGCCCATCCACGAACTTAATAAGCACAATAAGTTCACAATAAGCAATTCACAATAAGCATAATCTTTGTCTGTTTGGAGGGTTGTAGGAGGTGGTAAGAAAAGGAGAGTGAACGAAAGAGACCGGGTTGAGGAAACTACATGTCATTATATGTTGCAGCCCTGAAGATGGCTTATTAAAGCCGAAAGCTCGGGAAAACTTCTCCTTTTCTTACCACCTCCTACAACCCTCCAAACAGACAAAGGTTTTTCAACCAAAGGAGGTAATGAACAATACAGCAAATAAGCATAATAATATAATAAGAAGTTCACACAGTTTATCTCAATTCTATCGAGAACCATCGTCTGGAATGACACATACATAAATATATTGATATATCATATTAGGATTTTATGTGTCCTTCGTCAGTGAATTCAGGATGGTCTGAAACGGATTTTTGTATTATATCTTTTCGAAAATTCGAGTTTTAAAAATTTTGGACCCTGATAATTCGCTTAAAAGGATAAATACGTGAAAGCCATTTATAAACCAATTGGTTTCAGGGTGCCACCGTGGGAGTGTTATTACTATTTGTGAAGGTATTCCGAAGACAAGTTGAAAAGGTGACGGGTTGGGCCGGAAATTAAACTTCAAATGGGGTATCATAATGGGGGTCGAAGGAGGAAGCTCATTTTCCGAGGCAATATGGTTATTATTCCTTCTGCATTAATTCACTTCCTTATTCAGTTTTTTTACAGATTCATTTCGCATCGAAACCGCCGTAGTTTCGAGACATTTCACAGCGGAATAAACTCGGGTCAATCACTGTGATCTTAGTAACGTCAATGGCCTTCAAATGCATTCGTGTTAGTCGAAGCAATTTGGCGGTGGTATCGCCTTATAACTAGAAGCAGTGACCCCTCTGAGAAGGGGGAGATTTATACATAATAATAGCTCGCCTGTCTCTATTTGCCTTTCAAATAATATCCGAGTCGATATCTTGATTTATCGATGTCTACGATCATTGTCTGCGAATTCGAATGCCGAATTAAGTGCCTTTGGGTAGCCAAGGATCGAGGACTTTGTAAATAAAGTTAGAAAGTGAAAGCAGCGTGATTATACTACCAATATCGCTTAATTTTGGTTTATAATCTTCGACCAAGAAAAGAATTAGGTAACGCCCAATCAAAATTTGTTGGTTTAAAAACGAGATTTAAAAAAACTCCGCAAATTCTTGACATAAGGTTTATGCTCTTCTTTGTGGAGATCACCCTTCTGTCTTCCATGTATATCCATCCAGTTCAGGAAACTTTACTGGCTCATGGGACGATGTTCACAATTCAATATCCACAATAAAGTGCTCCTGTACAAGACAGTGCTAATGCCCATTTGGACCTATGGCATCCAGCTGTGGGGTTGCACAGCTAAGACGAATATCAAAATTATATAAAACATTTCAGAATAAGGTTCTGAGGAGCATAGTAAACGCTCCTTGGTATGTAAGGAATGATGACCTCCACAAAGACCTCCAAGTGGAGACAGTCACCGATGTCATAAAGAAGCTAGCTAGGGGATATGAGCGCAGGCTTCTTAAACATCCAAATCCGGCTGCTATCCAGCTACTTGACAACTCACAACAAATTCGACGCCTGAAGAGAACCAAGCCTCTGGACCTTCTGTGCTGACAATGAGTGACGTGCAGTTCAAGTGCGGTAGAAGTTAATGAGCTCTCACCGCAAAAAGTGTTAAAATTTGTGAACTAAATAGCTAGATAGTTACCTGATTTATGAATGTAACTAGTTGTTATATTATCTGAATAAACGCATGAAAAAAAACCCCTTCTGTCTTGATCAATAAATGATAGATAATTTATTATGAATGGTCATTCATTGTGTCTTCATTGTGAACAAACGGCTGTCGTACAAAGCTCCTGACGGTTTATACTGTTCTATCTGAATGTTTTGAGAAATTAATTTTTCAAAATTTCAAAATTCGTTTTGATCCGCTTCCCATTGACCTAGGGTTATGAAATGTTTCGAGGAGTGGTTTCAGAGTGGTTCAAGAGAGAGAGAGAAGAATCGTTTATTGATTTAAAAAAAATTAATACCAACTTTTACTGTACTTTATTCATTTTTTTCCGGATTATCATTCAATTTACAAATTAATACCATGATACATTCAGGACACATATTCTTATAAATAAAAAGCAACTCATACAAAATCTCGTGATTAAGAACTTAGAAACTTGTACCCTACCCTTCTAATATAAGGTAAGATAATATTATGTGTAAAATATACTATAAGATATTTATGTATTATGTATTATATAATATATGTGTAACATAATGTTATTATCTTACACGTACACATTTTTCTTTATTATGTGTATTAATTCAAATACTTTATTATGTTTATAGTTTCTTGATAATTCTCCATTCGTTACTTTTGCTATTCTCTAAGCCCTCCAATGTTCTAGCTGTGTACACTTTTTATTAGGGATGGGTATCAATTAATCGATTAATTGAACTAATCGAATAATTTATCAAATAATCGATTATTTTTTAATCGATGCCCGTATGGTTTGATTAATCGGGTAATCGATTAATTTGTAACGATTAATCGTCTTTTTTGACTGAGAGATTTCAAGTTTGAAGAGTTTCATTTTCTTTTTCTTTCATTGAGACAATTCACTTAAAATGAAAGATGGATGAATCATGACATAACGCCATAGCAATGCATCACATGCACAGAGTATCTGTATCTGAAGTAATCACATGCTACCACTGATGTCTACCATGGGAAGCTGGCCAAATTCTGAGGGAACAGAGGAATCGGCTGACCACCGACATGGCCAACAAAATTCTATTTTTAAAAGACATTAACGATAAATATTGGAACTAGTTTTAAAAAGTAATACCACATAGGTAATAGTTTTACGTATAATTTCCGATCCAATTTCGACAAGGCTCACCCGAATTTCGTTCAAAAGGTGGTCTAAATCTTCCTCTATATGATAAAATTTTAATTCTACCTCTTCATACATTAATCAGCATCACGATAATTCTGTTCCTATTTTAGTGAATTTCCACAATTTCCACGAATGGCTTCAAATCTATATGAATTTTATAAAATATGGACGATAAAACTCTGTCCCGGGGTACAAAATAATGATAATATATATATATATATTCCTCCTCATGTCAGATCCTTCCGTAACCAACTATATTATCATTTAAGATTTTACCAAAAACTCGGTCATCACGAAAAAAGGCCAAGCACAAAGACGATAACTAGCTCAGAATATAGCTCTAGCATTTACATGTTATACCTAATATTTTTTACATGTAATAATGTGTTTCTAAATTTTTAATGAATTTCTTACCTCGAGTTCGTTGTTTTCATAGTACCTACGACCTGCCCAATTTTCCCCAACCTTTTTGAAATAATCGATTAATTATCGATTAATCGATTATTAAGATCTCGATTAATCGGTGAATCGATTAATTTAGATGAGATAATCGTCGATGCCATTAATCGATTAGTCGTTGGTCGATACCCATCCCTACTTTTTATATTGTTTCTCCCAATCCAGTTTAGGCAGGAGAGGTTACTTCCACCGTCCCTGGAGACGATCCATTCGAAAAAGTCAGTGCGATAGGTTGATGATCAGAAAAGATCTAAGGAACCGCCTCAAACTTCTCCACGTGCTGCACAGGTTCTCCCAGTTCTGACCTAAATCTATAATCGAGGCACCCCGTGTGTTCAAATCTACAATTCAATCCAACCATTCCAAGATCATCAAACACCTCAATCAACCTTCTCCCCTTAGTGTCTACTGAATTGTCCTTAGATATTATCTAATAGATACCCTGTTCAGGCTCACCTGATTGATCTCCGAACCCTGTCCGGGAGTATCTGAATAGTACCCAACCTTGTATTTCATGAATTATCTAAGAAGAACGCAATAGAACGAAATCAGTTTTACATCGGTATGCAGGGTTGATTTTCACTTCGAAAGTCGAGGAGTTTTTCCATTTCCCCGTTATACCCCGTGGCGTCCTAAGAAAAGATATTTTCTTTTAAAGGATATTTCCTTCTTTTTCAACGTCGCAGAAAAGGGGTAAAGAATAATTTACTTGCTGGTGAGGTTTTTAGCCTTCTGGGATATAACGACGCAACTTATGAATACCCTATGGAGCAATCTGGCTGTCTGTTAATACTTAATGGTTAAGAGACGGACTCTGTAGAGCAGAAATAAAAAAAAATAGCGGAAGTTAGTTGGAAAAAAATAGAAGAAGAGAAAAAACGTCGTTTACTCGGTCCTGACTATCGTCGCCCTCTTCCAGAGCCTTGTCAACGGTTTTCAAGCTAAATTAAATTTCGCTTCTCCTTGAAGACACGGAGGATTTCAAGAAGCAAAGGGAAAAGAGGTTCCTCTTCGTTTGAAAGTTGCTGGGGAAAATTGAATTTTGTATAAACAGGAGGAGAGAGAAGGGGGAGAAGCAATCTAATCACAAGTCGACTTCTTAGCGTCGAGTTCTACTTCCTCAATGGGGTGGGTCTGATAATGTGGTGGGACGTGGTCTAAGCTTTCCACTAATATAACTGGTGTTACAATAATGAGGAGATGAGTATGTTTAAGAGAGTGGCATCGGGAGGTGAAGGTTTCAGCGGATCACTGTTTTGATTAACCCAGGAGAATTGTTAATCAACGAATACAGGGTATTTCATTTCGTGACGGTCACATGGAATCGATTCTAGAGCTAATTTTTGGGCGAAATGTCCTGTAGCAATTTTTTGTACTCAGTTAAACAATGTAGTTTTTAGTGAAATGAACCATTGGAATTTTCAATTTTCAGATTTTTTTGTCGTGATTCCAACTTTATAACTCCCTTAATTTACATGGAAATTCAAATCTGATTACACCGTTGGAAAGAACACAAAATTTCCTACCGTCTTATGAAAAACAACGGAGAAATATCCACTTTTTTCAAACGCTCATAAACCCTTATAAAATACAGGCTAAAATTCTCGTGCCGGATTATGAGGGTCTATGAGCGTTGAAAAAAGTGGAAATTTCTACGTTTTGACAAAGTTTCCTTTTCAAGTTCATTTTTCACCCGTTTTGGCGATTCAAAAAAATTTTGTTTTTCATTGGAAGGATAGAAAATTTTGTGTTATTTTCAACGGTGTAATTAGATTTGAATTTTCATGTAAATTGAGGGAGTTATGGCCATAAAATCGGAAACACGAAAAAAATCTTAAAATTGAAAAACTCCAGGACATTTTTGCCCAAAAATTACCTCCAGAATCTCTGTATAGACTTTGTGCAATTCTAGAGATATTGAAGATTCATTTCCGTGTTTGTCACTGAACGATTGACAGCCATTGACCGAGTAAACACACACTACCAGAGGGTAGAAGCTCCAAAATGGCAGAGCTAGCCGCAAGTGGCGTTGATTCCTAATCCTGGTTCATGGATCCGGAATTTGCCTAGTGCAACCTGATGTGGGCCAAAGAGCTTTGGGACGGAGAATTCCACTCCTCTGTAAAAGCAAACCCCAACGCTAACGCCAGGCGAGTCATGTAATGGACCTCATTACCGATTATTTCAAAGTCACCACTGAAGGTTTTTGCCGAGGAATCGCGTTTTGTGGGTATTTGGTTATGCGTAGACGATACAACAGCGTGTTCTTGGCAACACAACTTTCTCGTGTCTGATCCACTCATAGGTGGTTTGGGACTTTAACTATAAATACTGTGAACAAGCAGGCGTTATTAACTCTGAATTACAAAGGCATTCGATCTATTCATTCTGTCAACACGAATTATTAATCAGCACACTCTCCCTAGATCACTGCCCCATCCCACAAGTCCTAAATAACATTGTACAGCGAGAATCCCACCAGATCCGAGCTAATATTCGGGAGTGTTCGTACCTAGCAGTTCTAACGTTCGATGTATCGATCCCTCGTTCTATTTTTGACGTCCGCAGCTTTCCGTCGTCAACCGAAAGTCGTAGTGCTTCGCTCTACATTCGAATGACATCCAGTCCCAATCAACTGGCCTCCGGTGAATCAATATTTCAATTTCAAAAGAAAAAAAAAAGAGAGGGGGCTCTGTTTTCACCTCTAGCGGCGTTATTGACACCAGAACTTTTATTCACTAGAGTGAATACTATCCTCCCCTATTTTGTTTCGAACTCCAAGTTTAAAAGTACCTACCTTGAAATCAAAAATGTCAGCTTTTGAGAATAAAAAAACGGGCGGTAGACCTATGGTTCTACCGATAGGTAGATCATTAAATTAGATCATTATTAAATTTTAATAATGATTAATTTCACGACATTGTTGTCCTCAAACAAATTTTTTGACATTTTATGTCTTTACTCTGGCACATAACTCGAAAAACGTTACACAAAAGCGTCGTCACGAAAATTTCTGATGATTTTCGCTTACAACCGATTCGTTGCTACGGAACTTTATCTTCGCCAGTTTTCATCGTACAAAAATCGTTCACCACTCATTGGATAGCTCTCGATTTACCTAACCATATTACGTTAACCACTGCGGAGTGCGTGGCCGACAAGCTGCGGTATGAGCGTGATTGATGATCATTCTCAATAATTTATATTGTCTATACGAAGCTTGATAATTTATGATGAACCCTACAATTAAGTATAACAACTACGCTACTGGGGTAGGTGATGTAGCATTGTTCGAAGGTTCTTGAATCACTTCTTTAAAGACATAAAATGTCCCAATGTGTTGCAGACTCGTATGCAAGCATTTAATTCTCAACTGTATCAACAACAGGATGGAGTTGACATTCTTTTGACATTTTCATGTCTTTGCTTTGGCACATAAACTGAAACGGGAAAATTTGTTTCCTTGATTCACCCTTTCCCTCAGATCACGTCAGAACACAAGCGACAGGCGGGCCACTACGTCAGACGCACCTATGACGCACGAGCGTAGACGTCAGACGGCTGGCAGGAGGCCAACTTATACGTCAGAGCCTATGACGCACGAGCGTATGACGTCAGACGGCTGGCAGGAGGCCAACTTATACGTCAGAGCCTATGACGCACGAGCGTATGACGTCAGACGGCTGGCAGGAGGCCACTAGTACGTCACAGCCTATGCCGTAAGAGCCTATGACGTCAGAGGGCTGGCTGGCTAGGTGATCGGGTTTTAATAAGCCTCTGGAATTCCGCGCCTTCATTTTGCATTCATTTACATCTTCACGTTGAAAAATCCTTCATCTTGTCGCTAATTTTTTAAATGTTTATTTCTTAAAAAATATTTAAAACAAAAAACGTTGACAAAATCGGTCGATGATGGCTCAATTACGTTCGTATCGGGAGTTGCAGAATTTTTCTTGTTTTCTCGATATTGTTTCGCTCTTTCGGCAGCTGTAGCGTCGTAAGGTTTTGAGTTTTCTCGCACTTTACTTATATCTGCAGGCATAACGAAACTATTTTTCTAGCCTCTTCATTTAATAAAATTTATTAAATACATATATTATATTATATATAATATATCGTTATGTAACGCTCGCAACCACCATAGTAACGTGACGCTAGCAACGATTATAGTAACGTGAATCAATTTCCACTTGATGGTGCAACTTCTTGTGCCATTAAGTGACGCTCGTCCGTGATGTGACGCTCGCAAATCCCATCGTGACGTGACGCTCGTAACGTTCGCAAAACAAATGGAAACGTCCTGTTAATCATTATTAAATGATAATAAAACTTATTTTTTCCCTCGTTCGCCAATTCTAATGACGAATCAATGGAAATCATGAAACAAACAAAATATTATACAACCTGAAAGATTAGCGCGAATTCTCTACATCCCTATCCAATTGGGCTACCATTGAAACAAAGAATAAAACAGATCACTACGTGTTACCATATATACTACGTGTTATATATTCAAATATTTTTTTGTTCGAGGTTCGTGGAATATACAGTTTTGTTATTCAATATAATGCATTTAGTGAGATATGATTGAAATTGTGGCATATTTCATTCTATTCAAGATTGTGAATAGTGTTGGACGGGACTTGGGAAATAATGGATCGTTTGTAATGAAGCAATTTCACCTCGCTGCTTCATTTTACTCCATTCAAAATGACAACGTTGGTCTCTTGTTATTTTTAACCCATCCCCCTGCCCTCTTCTGACTACACTCCCTAAAACTGACTTGTTTATAGTAGCTCCAGAAAAAAAAATATGCAGCAAACACGAAAGGGCAACGATTTATCTCATGAATATATATCATCGCCCCGAGTTCCCCGCAGTTTTCTCCCGCACAACGGCCTGAGCCATATTATTCGTTATGTATTCAGGCCTAGCTCCTACCTTGGGTACATCGCGTTGTGGAACTAAGTGGGATTTTAAGTGAATACCGTCTTGAGATGTGGAGGAGGGGTAAATCGATTTATTGCGCCATAAATATGTCTGCTTATACGCAGTGGAGACAGTTCGGTAATTTATTTGCTATACATTATCAAGGGAAATGGTCGACTTCTTGTTTTCATCGTCGTTTTATTCGCGACATATTGGTTTTTGATTTGAACACCCGATCGGTTGTGCCGAGTTTCACCGTCCGTTGAGTGCGATGGTGATCGCTGTCACAAACAGGTGGGAAATTCAATGAACGGCCTAATCCGAAATGGCAGATTCTGAAGCTTCGAATAAATTCAATTCCTAATGAAAAGTGAGTTTTGCTAGCTCGTTGAGTGCTGGTTTCACCAGTTGTCTGTATGCGTGTTACGAATACCAACTTGGCTGATCATACTCCGGAGATCATATTCCCACCAAGCTCACCCCTAACACTGGCCAAAACTACTAATAACAGTACTAATAACACTGGCCAAAAAAAAAAGTTCCAGTCAAGCAACATGAATTGATGAGCGAATTTTCGAAGAAGGTGCATTTCTTATTGATTCTTCAACTACCAATAAACGAGTTTGGTCTCAATATTTTACATTTCAATGCAGAATCAATCTTTCAACTCCATAGCATATGCCGCCTCAGGCCTCAGTAAACAATACGTAACAAATGTTGTATCCATTTTTTGACGAGATTAATAGATTTTTCATGGCTGAACACGAAGTTAGAATTGCGATAGGTCTCATCCTGTTCAGATTAGAGCAGATGAACCGTGAAGAACATCTCAAGTAACACTCACGTTTCTTCATCTTCAAAGAGCTCCTGTTTGAGAACGAATCATACCCTCCGTCAGAAAAGCTTTAAAATTGGGTGTCACTTGTCAGACTGTTTCATTTTTGGAATTTACGGGTAATTTTCCCCTCCCCCCCTAAAACTCCCATAAACCCCCCTTAGAGTGGCCAAATTCTGCCCATCTACCAACTCTACTGTCTTTCTATTGCCAAGACAGATTTTGTGTGCAAATTTGGACTTCTCATCTCAATTTTATCGAGAGTTATCGTCTGGAATGACACATACATACAGATTATTGGTTGTGTCTTTTGGCAGTGAATTTCGGATGGTCTGGAATTGATTTCGGCATAAATTTTTCTCGGAAATTCGAGTTTTAAACATTTTGGACCATTCTTCAAAAATTCTTTTAAAAAGTGTTGTTTATTGTAGAGGAGTTGAATATTGGCGTCTGGGTTTTTTAGTGCGCTGAATCCAAATCTACACCCCTTTTCGCTATCAGCTCTAGTTTTGAGATATAGCTCATATACCTATTTGCTAACAAAAAATAGCAGTACAAAAAACTCAAATTAATTTTTCACTTTCAACCACACTTTCAATATTTTTGGGGTGCACAATCCAAATTTGAGACCCGACTTTTTCAACCTGCCGATTCTGTTGTGTTGATCGTCGGGATCACCTACTCAAGTCAGCAATTGTTGCTCGTCAGGTCTTTAGCTCGCTTATATTCTTATACTCCTTGGACATTCTATCGAAAACTGCGTTGAAATCGGTTCATTTATACCGCCTACTCCAAAGAACACACAATACTAGACTTTCATAAACGTCAGCTCACTTCGGTCACTCCTCCGAACACCGGCTCAGAATTTTCTCTTTACTACCCACAACACTTATTTCGAGTGTACCAAGGGACTCTGCAGTGATCTATACAGAAAATATTTCCGATTAGATCAATTAGCAGTGTTTTTCATTAAAGTAACAGTTTTATTCATCTCCTCTCTGTCCTGTTCAGCCTCTTCAAACTAATACGCGCTCTGTCGGTGTTTTTAGTCTGAAAGGTGTTAAATTCAACAAAAAACACAGTTAATACGTATTGTGCCAGGCGCTTTCAAATGAACCACTTTCACAGTTTCGAGTTGTTTGTGAGTAAAACCTATTCATTTTGGCGTCGAAAAGAAAGAGCAATTCCATCCAAAAAAAAAAACTATTCTTTCTCTTTCCCGGGCTTTTCCATCTGATCCTCTTACCGCTGTTCAGGGAAATACCCATGCAAATCCCTTTATTACAAATTCATTGCTAGAATAGAATTCCTCTCTGACAGCTCGCCGAGAAACTCGCAAATTCGTTATCAAACTTGTTAATTCCTCTTCTTATACGAGGAAAACTCCCTTGTGAGTAAGCCTACCCTTCCGGGACCGAAAGTTTCTTATAGAATTATTGGGACTGGGTTTGAGAAACCGAACGATCTCTAGAGGTTCCCGGCCGTTTAATATTTTGTCGGTTGGAGAAGCCTATTCGGTCTAAATTATTGACCGAATGGTCGTTAGTCGTGAACGCGGTCGAGGAAGGATCAGTGTTATGGGTGGGCTCTGAGCTCCCCCTGAAATCTTTATGAGAGGCCGGGCAAAATCTTAATCGTCCGAACATGTACTCGAGCGTTAACGGCCTCAGTGCGGTTAACGAAAGGCCGTTTCCGGTGTTTAACGCGTTTTACGTGCGACAATAGGTACCTCACGACCGGGTTTCTGCTGTGGGAACTCACCATCTTCCGATGGAGGTCTGCAGTCCCCTGTGGGTCCTCATTTTCACAACCTCTCAAATGCAATATTTGATCGAACAATTAAGACAGTTGATGAGCGTTTCTAAAAAGTTCAAAACAACTTATGCGATACATAGTGATTAATTATATCAAGAAAATTAAGTTAAAGAAGAGAGTTAGGAGAAAGAAATATTGGGAGAGAAATAAGTTGGCTTGAGATATGTCATGTTGAGGCTGCAAGAATTCTTGGTGTTAGTAATAGAATCTAGAGGTAGGTCATGGCCTATCTAAACCGAAAATTTAATGTTAAGTAATTTTAGCAGAATTTTAATGTCACATGAAACTTGTAAGGTTTAGTGAGCCATTACAGCAATCAAAGTCCCTTTGATTATATTTATATGGCGAAAAATCAGTTTTTGTGTCTCTTGTAAAATCAGGGGAAATGACTTTGGTCACGTTGCCACTTCACCCTCAACGTAGCGTAGATAGGTACATAACTGCATAAACTATTTATAATAGGAAAACAGCCACTCCTCGCTGGTGTAACAACAGTTTCCCCGCTTCACAGTCTACCTTAATACGATTCTGTCTGGACAAACCATATCGACATCATTAACCATAAATAGCAACTAACTTGAATTGCGATGTGTTGAAGCGTCAGTTGCGTATGTTTTAAATAGAAACCGAGGCCCGAATAGGAGTACGAGAATAGAGGTACGGTATTGCACTTTTCAAGATCCTCCTTCTCATAACCGTCCACCTATCAGTTCATAACTCATCATGTACAGTGAAAATAGTGGATTCTTCACGCGAAAACAAGACACAACGGACCCATTATATCGCTCGAATTAACTTAACCCGGGGAGCTAAGGTTAAGGAAATACAAGGAACTACCTACAATTACCGAAGGTTCATCTGCATTTCAATTACAAGATGAATACCAAAACACTCCTCGGAAAACCCCCAACAGAAGGGGTCGAGTCAACATTAGTGATGCACCCCCATTTGCAGCCCCTTGAAAAACAAGTTTTTCTTTTCATTTCAGCGCAGAATTAAACACTAATTAGTCCGTGATCCTTGTAACGATCAGCAAACAACTTCGCTTCAACGGACCGCATTACAAATTCATTATATTTATCCGAATCCTTACGTAATTCTTTCTTTTGTGAGACAGCAGCGATAAAAAAAAGTCCAAAGTTCCTTTCAAAGTGGAAAATAATGAGTTGTTAGTACCTACAAAGCAGAAAATAATTTTCCGTCGATTAGAAAACTTTTCTCATTTATCACTTCCTCACCGAGAACTGGCGACGAGGCAGCGTGCGGGAAACGTTGAATAATCAAATTATTTGATCGCGATTGACTCGTGTTTTAAAATGTAAACAGAATTTCAGGTAGTAATTCTCAGGTTGACGCCTCGGAGAGGGTTTTTAATAAAATATTGTAATTGTTTTTGACACCTGTCGACTGATTTTTTCACGAGATGAAAAATAATCTGAGCTGGTAGAAGAGATTATGAAGTTGAGAGGGAATTACTTTATTGTGGTCAGGGCGATCGTATATCGACGTATGGAATCGACGCTTTTCTCGTCAGATCTAGGTATTTTCGCCCGAATTTGAAATTTCAGACTTGGCGGTCATAAGCCGAGAAATCCGTTGTTTGTGTCCCTTGTAAAATCAGGGCATACGAGTTAGGCCCTGTTGCCATTTCACACTCAAAATACTTGACGCTCACTCAAAAACTGCTCGGGATCTGGAAAATTTCGATTTGTTCGATGTGACGTTCACGTGTCTCTAGAGGGATATATACAACCTACTATAATGGAGAGTATAAAATTCACTGGTCTAACACTCATAAATATAAACGGTTTAGTGAGAAAAACCATAAGTGTGAAAACCATTTAAGGGTAAATTTCCACTGTTTGAAAGGAACGAAGGGGTTTTGTGTTTGTGACAGCCCACTCGTATGACATACATTGTAACCTCCTCGCTACTACCTAAGCCACGTGCGAATGAAAGTCTTTTTTAATCGGAATAAAGGTAAGCGTATGTGTTTTTTTTTTCATACGTAGCAGCTTCATACATTCTAGGATGAAAATGAGACCACCCAAAGATATATTTGTGCTTTCGCTGTTCTTTAGTGAACCAAAGTGATATACAGTCGGGGCTGCAGTGTACCTCTAGTCATCCACGATAATAGTTTTGAGCAAAACTTGTCAAGCTCTCTCTCAGTACACTCTGTCCATTTGAAAGTGTCTAAAAGAATTTTTACAGCTTCTGGACGATGTGAATTGCCGTTCACGACTTGGTCTACAGCACTGAAGCTCACTTGTGCTATTGGGTGACCTATTTGAAGAAAATCGTGGAAAGCACCGAATATGTATCTAGTATTATCAATGACACCTCTTCGGCACATCCTGAAATGACGATACTTCATATTCTTAAGGAATTTTTAGTGAGGAAAAGGCTGCAGACAATATCTATATTCTGACCTCATTCCATCGGTTTCCCGTCCTCGATAAGGCTCCTGCACTGATGACGGTTTGATGGTGATGAATCTGCCACCTCCGGTGTTATTAGAACCTCCCGCTCCGATGCTCTTATAATAATCTTCCTTTTCACCGATCCCTCAAACCCCATCTTAAGCTCCCTCTCCCTCGACCACCTTCGATCCCCGCTCATTCCTGGGTGGGTCTCATCACTCAAGCTTCCACCTTCTCAACCAACGGATTTGGACTTGAAAACACCTTCAGCTCAAACGTACCTTTGACAAACCCAGAATTCTTAATGGTTTCAAGTTTAATGAAAAATCTCATCACATTCGGAACAAAAGTTATACAGATAGATTTGAAAGGAGCAGGAATAGAGAAATATCTGCATTCTTCGCTTTCCCTCAAACGACCATGAGGATCATTCATAATCTATTTTAACAAATAATACGCTACGCTAACCTGGTCGATCAGAGTTCGAAGTAGAAACGTCATTTTATGACTGCATACATGAATGTTGGTTATACATATTTTTTTTATTAGGAAATTCATTTATTTGTGCAAATACACAACTAATATTTTAAAAAGTTGTTTGTATTTTGATAGCTGATCTCTATGCAATTTTAAGCGCTGAGTTCAAAAATACAATCCATTTTTTCCTACCACGCCATGTGTAACAATGGATGTATTATGAGGGGAAAAAATTAATCCAATTGTTAAATTTGTTCTTTAGGTACTTTAAGTAGTGTTTTCCTCTCAACATTTTTAACGCCCACCTGCACGGATTTTCTCATTGGCCATTGGCCATTCTTTTTGACGAATTTTCGAAGGAAAGGATCCACTGCCAAAAGACACGAAAAATCGTATGTGTACAACAAAATCACATTAAAAATATGCCAACTTCATCTAACTTACTGAGTAGTGGATTCATGTGAGGGAATGGGAAAGTAGGATCAATGCTACTGCTGATTTTTGCAAATCTAGGATTTTGATCAGTTGATACGTGCAAGAAGAGAGCGTTGTGACAGAAGGTACCTCCGGAAAAGAGGTCAACCAAACATGGAACCTATTATTATTACAATAGTGGTAATAAGATTATTTTTCATGATTATAGTGGTAATAAGATTTTATAATTGACACAAACGACATTGAAGGAACTGAACCATACCTGATGCATACCGAATTAACCGAATAGCTTCATACTCGAATTCGTACAACAACCCAATAAGTTTATGATTGTCCAGTTTTTAATGACATTTCACATTTTACATAAAACTAGTTATTTCTTCGAAAATTCGCCCTTATAGCAATGCTGCAAGACTGGGGTTTTTTTTAATGTAAATGATGATAAAATGTCATGATGTTGGTGGATAAACATTATTTCTGCACATGCCAAAAATAATCAATTTCGTTATATAGGTAAATAATTAGTTTCGTTATTTTTGGACTATTACGAAAATAAACTATAATGACTAAATCCCATAAAATTAAGAGATCAGAATGTTGGCGAAAGCCATTCGAAAGAACGAAAGATTCATAAGAATGAACTATATTTTTTGAAAACTATGGCTCACTGACCACTTGATGGATGCAGATACAACGTGGTGCAAAGACAGCCAGGTAATAAAATCCCAGTAGGTAGTGATGTTGGGAGTATCGAGGGTTGGTCCAAATAAAACAATTTTTCTAGGCCGACGTTTCGCAATAAATGTATTGCATCTTCAGGGCAATGTGATGTGAAGCTCTAGTAGCTGTCTGTCCAAATTGACGATGTAGTTGTCTGAATAATCCTTCCTCTGCATTCTGCCTGGAAAAATTGTTTTATTTGGACCAACCCTCGATACTCCCAACATCACTCCTTAGAATACCAGTGGTCAAGAACCTTTTACCTAATTACACAACATGGAGGAAAATTTCCTTTTCCTCCATTATTTTATAAATTATTTAATAAATCAACGTCAGAATGCAGAGGAAGGATTATTCAGGCAACTACATCGTCAATTGGGACAGGCAGCTACTTAGTAGTAGCTCTAGTCTAGAGCTTCACATCACATTGCCCTGAAGATGCAATACATTTATTGCGAAACGTCGGCCTAGAAAAATTGTTTTATTTGGACCAACCCTCGATACTCCCAACATCACTCCTTAGAATACCAGTGGTCAAGAACCTTTAACCTAATTACATAACATGGAGGAAATGAAACGTCAGAATGCAGAGGAAGGATTATTCAGACAACTACATCGTCAATTTGGACAGACAGCTACTAGAGCTTCACATCACATTGCCCTGAAGATGCAATACATTTATTGCGAAACGTCGGCCAAGAAAAATTGTTTTATTTGGACCAACCCTCGATACTCACAACATCACTCCTTAGAATACCAGTGGTCAAGAACCTTTTACCTAATTACACAACATGGAGGAAATAAATCAACGTCAGAATGCAGAGGAAGGATTATTCAGACAACTACATCGTCAATTTGGACAGACAGCTACTAGAGCTTCACATCACATTGCCCTGAAGATGCAATACATTTATTGCGAAACGTCGGCCTAGAAAAATTGTTTTATTTGGACCAAACCTCGACACTCCCAACGTCACTCCTTAGAATACCAGTGGTCAAGAACTTTTAACCTAATTACCAATAGAGACGCCATTAAGAATCTCTAAGGAAAACACATGTTTCAGTATTTTTCACAGTGCCTACCTAATAAAAACATGCTGAATAAGGATTCCATAATCAGCTCTGGCGCTTATTGAATTCGCTGAGTCGATACTATTTCGCACCTCGCTAATCGCCCTGTAATGGAACTCGTGGGATCAGTTGGGAGCGGAACCTGATCAAATCAAATCCCTGATCAAATACATGGAAATGAACTGATAAGTAGAATCACCTCGAGTGCTTCGGTGTATCCGGTCTCGATGTTATTCACATCCCGCGGAACCCAAAGAAGAAAAAAAAAATAAATAAATAAATACAGGTGTTCTTGTCCGTTAATCCGAAAAAAGAGAAGAGAAGGTGTACCGTCCTGAAAAGAATCGAGGCATCAATCTGTAATCTCTAATCCTCTAGAGTGGTGTAAAATTGATCGCCGTTGCTTCGAGGCCTTTTTGCCTCTTCCTGTTCCTTCTTTCTCGCCTTTTCTTTCCATTTGTAAACCGCCTTCTCTCCGCCTCTTCGGCGAAAAAAGAAGGAAGTAAAGCAAGCGGAAAATGTAAAAGCCGGGAAAGGTTTAGTTTCCTCTCCCGAGAAAGGGGGTCCCCTTCCGTGAGTCATATATTAAGGATACGGGAGCCCGGCAAGACCAAGGTTTATGAGGAGCGAGAAACTGACGGAGGCACGTGGGTTTTTAGACGGAACGCCGTCGGCACTTTATTTTATGGTGATTGTGGAAATCACTTAGGTGTCTGAAATTTGTTATCCGAGGTTCCAAAATTAATAAGAAACTACTAATTAAATTTCAGAAGAAAAAAACATTATAACTCGTATGGGCTCTAAAATTTCAACAAAAAAGTATTAACGTTTCCTTAAACAATGTAGATGATTGACAAGAATGACAACTGCTCTTGGGATAATTCATGGATTGTCTTACTACATTACTACAATAGGTACTGGTTTTTCACTCAAACTGCAATGGGGCCAAATACCTAATACCAAAAATTTGTTACAACTAATCAGAAGTATTTAAATACAAGGATTCCCCATTTCAGCATGAAGTAATAAGGGACAATTAATGAGGGGACCATGAAAATTGTAGCAAATTGGGGTGAAAAGAACTGTTGTTCTAATTGTGGCCAAATTTCACATTTCAGCTGCACAGGGGAAAGTTACAGTCGGATTTTGATGAAATTCCTATGTAAACAAATTTCTCGGGAATTCAATGAATAGGATTGCAGTTGTTCCAACAAAGATGTATTAAAAGTGAACATGGGAGGATTTGCGGTGGTTTGAGCGGGTTTTATATTGAAGAAAAGAATGAAAACTGCTTTTGGAATAATTCATGGATTGTCTGACTAAAACACTGGTTTAACACTCAAACTGCAATGGGGCTGAATAATACCAAACATCTGTTGACTACGTTGACTACAAATTAAAATTAAATCATTACCGCCTAAAATCTTATCAAAATTTGTTAGAACGAATCAGAAATATTTAAATACAAGGATTTCCTATTGCATCGTGAAATAATATGAGGCAAGCTGGAGACCAATTCCTAAGACTCATGAAAATTGTAGTAAATTGGGGTGAAAAGAACCGTTGTTCTAATTGTGGCAAAATTTCACATCTCAGCTGCACAGGGGAAAGTTACTGTCGGATTGTGATGAAATTCCTATGTAAACAAATTACTCGAAGATTCAATGAATAGGATTGCAGTCGTTCCAACAAAGATGTATTAAAAGTTTCCTTAAGCATTAAAGTGAACATGGGAGGATTTTTGGTGGTTTGAACGGGTTTTATATTGAAGAAAAGAATGAAAACTGCTTTTGGAATAATTCATGGATTGTCTGACTAAAACACTGGTTTAACGCTCAAACTGCAATTGGGCCAAATAGTACCAAACGTCTGGGAGGGTTTGCACGTTAACTACGTTGACTACAACTTAAAATTAAAACATCACCACCGAAAATCTTATCAAAATTTGTTAGAACGAATCAGAAATATTTAAATACAAGGATTTCCTATTGCAGCGTGAAATAATATGAGGCAAGCTGGAGAACAATTCCTAAGACTCGTGAAAATTGCAGTAAATTGGGGTGAAAAAAACCGTTGTTCTAATTGTGGCAAAATTTCACATCTCAGGTGCACAGGGGAAAGTTACAGTCGGACTGTGATAAAATTCCTATGTAAACATTTTTCTCGGGAATTCAATGAATAGAATTGCAGTTGTTCCAACAAAGATTTATTAAAAGTTTCCTTAAGCATTAAAGTGAATATGGGAGGATTTGCGGTGGTTTGAACGGGTTCTACATTGAAGAAAAGAATGAAAACTGCTTTTGGAATAATTCATGGATTGTCTGACTAAAACACTGGTTTAACACTCAAACTGCAATGGGGCTGAATAATACCAAACATCTGTTGACTACGTTGACTACAAATTAAAATTAAATCATTACCGCCTAAAATCTTATCAAAATTTGTTAGAACGAATCAGAAATATTTTAATACAAGGATTTCCTATTGCAGCGTGAAATAATATGAGGCAAGCTGGAGACCAATTCCTAAGACTCGTGAAAATTGTAGTAAATTGGGGTGAAAAGAACTGTTGTTCTAATTGTGGCCAAATTTCACATCTCAGGTGCACAGGGGAAGTTACAGTCGGATTGTGATGAAATTCCAATCTGAGCAAATTTCACTGGAATCGAATGAATTGGATTGTAGTTACGCGTGTGAGTGAGATTTGAAGGGTCCCATGTAAAAGCCCAATCTACGGATCCGTCGGGAAAAACCGTGTGGGTTTGAATTATATTGGGTTTGAATCACGATGTATGATCCACGCTGACATATCGAACTATCTGTCAAGTGCGTAATGTTGTATTCAGTTGCAGCATCGTAATGGGTGCTTATGTCTGAACAGGAGTTATTGGTAGAGGGAGCCTCCATTGCCCTTACGCATCTCCTTCAACAACCTCACTCTCACGACCTCTCTCAGCACTCCAATTGACGAGGATCCCTCGCTGAAGCAGTAGGCGTGGGGCTGAGGTCAAGTCTCGAATTCCCACGGACGCCATAGTTCGAATGTTTGAGGAATCACGTTCCCCGTGGATTGCTCTTCCCTTTCTGCAACCTGCGACTCCTCTGGTGGGCCTGAGGTACCGTCTCACTTTCGAACGAGACCCAATTCCAGCTGGGAAAAGTCCACGTGTCATGCAGCATGGCTGATAAGCGAATTTTTATTGATATTAATCCCGAATCCGATCTCAAATCTTTTGAAATACATCCCAAGAAGCACACCACAATTCATAAGTAGATAGGTGCAGAGTTCTTGTCTCCAACGCATATACATTTTTTAGGTAGGATGTTTTTCTTCTATTTACCTATATATATCTATATACAGATAAAAATGACTGTATTTCTGTCTGCCTGTCCTCTATAGACGGCCAAGCCGCTGAACTGATTTTGATAGGGATTTATCCACTGTGATGGCGTCTTTTGGCAGTGAATTCAGGGTGGTCTGGAACGGATTTTGGTATAAAGTTTTCGGAAATTCGATTTTTTAAAATTTTGGAGCCAGAACCAAGGCTTCATTTTCTTCGACAATTCGCTAAAACACCCTATCATGACCCCACTTTGTGATTATTGTCCCTCGACAGGAGCCTTGTTATTCCAGGGTTAAAGACGAATAGGTAGGTATGTGCAAATCCGTCCCCATTAATCTAGACAAGAAATAAAACTAAGCCCGTACCTACCGATGTATTGCAAAATTTGTAGAATCAGAAGGTGGAAGCTTATATCGCAGATAAATCAGTCCAACGGTTCGATACTTTAAAGGCTACATATTTTTGATATACTTACTGCCCATAGCTACAGTTTTTGTTGATACATACTTCCATCTGTGGAAAAGCTACTTCTTGCAGCCAACATTAAGAGGGTTTGATAGGAAGATTGGTAGCTGGTTTTCAGGAACTTTGGCTAACGTTCCGGATGACCTTGAATGAGTTAATTCATCCAACAACCGAATGGCGAAGTTGTCCTTATTTAGTTCCTACCCACAACCACACAATCCGTAGGCTTTCCTATAACGGATCGCTGCTCCTCTCAAGGGAACGGTACCCGATTTTACCTTAAAGTCGCTTATTAAATTTCGCACTATACCGACCTCAATCCTGCCGTTTCCGGCAGAATAATCAACTTCCAAGCATAACGAACCGTACCTTGAACCTTAATCCCAAGTTACTTACGGTAAGGCCTTGATCAACTTGGGTAATTTGAACGATAGTTTCCCACACAGGGGGGAAAGCTCTGCGGAGTTTGCGTTTGGTAAAGTTTTAAGTTCATTTGTCGAAACAGGAGGGAGTTGAGGGTAAAACGGCAAAACCCGGAACGTAGGTCCAGTCGGAGCTAAAAACCACGAGCCGGTGGGCCATGGCCCGAAATCCAATCAGAGGATCCTACCGAGGTAAAGCCAATACAGTCTCCGGTTCGGTGCTTCCTCTTGGGTGTCTCCCTTCACCATTTTAGGATGCTTTCCCGACGTTTCAATCGTGCGTTTGAATGTGATAGGGCTGCATTCCGTCGAAGAATATAATATGGGGTATGGATTCCAGTGAATTCGGTCGGTTATGATGAGAGAAAAAAAGACAGAACCAAGGACCATCACTGGTTTTGGATGCAGATTTATTAAAGACGAATTATTACGAGTAATAGAGGGGGCTAGACTGGTTGGGCTAGTCTTGGGCAATCTACAAGTACCATAAAAAAAGTCTTGTAACTAGCTGCAGAGCTGGTGGTTCATCCATTCAAGTGGCCCTTGGGGCAGGCTTCAGCCAAGCCTGTAGATTTACCAGCGATTTTGAAAGCTATAGACACCCCTGCACATATAATTTTAAAATTTATAATATCGATGGTTTAAAGAATAAGAAGAATGATGTCGAACTTTTGAAATTTATTAAATCTTTTCCTGTTTTTGTACTCATTGAAACTCATGTTGTTTGCGAAGACTATATTTTATTTGATAATTATTCAAAGTAATTTCAATTTCAGTAATTTCAACTTTCTTTAAAGGGTCTCTCCCCTCTCCACTAATAGGCAGTTGTGTGATTATTATTTCGTTTATTTATTCATGTTCATTTTTTTCCTTCTTCTTTTTATTGCAAAAATAGGCTTCATTGTAACATAATTAATGTTGAACAAGACTTCCGGCAGACGGTTACAACAACCATGCCGTATTGTTTATTATTTTTCTTTCCATATACTAAGAGGTTTCTTGTCACGTTCTTTTGTAAATAAACTATTTATCTATCTATCTATCTATCCCTGCACATATAATATTGACTAGGTCTCATAGTTGACTGGAAACCGAACCGTTGCTACTTGGGTATAGATTGGGCGTGTAAGAGAAGTACAGGCAGCCGTCAAGCTTCAAAAATATGTTGCCACTCTCCTGGCATGAAACATGACTTGCCCTCATTATTTAGAAATCAACGTACCAATCAGCTTTGAACTCCGACAGGCTTCCAAAGGGAATCAAACAAATCAAGGCGATATTACAATCTAAACCCTTCACAATTTCCTCTTCCCTGCCGTAAGAGCGAGAAAACGAGGCAAAAGGAGCAATCGCCGGTGGAGCATCACGCGAAATATCGTCGAAAACAACAAACTCCGCCCTTGTTGAATGATTAAAAGTAAACCATTACGACGGAAATTCAGATTTATGAAGGCAGTGAATAATTATCCGGGAACCATAATTAGACTTCCATCGCGCACTCCCCTTCGCCGAGCCCACCAGGAAAGGAGGACGTCCCCCTCCCCCGTCAAAACCCGGTTCTCGAGAACAGCTTGCGAGTGTAAATTAATATACAGGCTACCTCGTTAGAACACCATAATGAACACTAAACTGAAGTAATTAGCCAAGTTTCGCTCACAGCCTCAATTTTTTAATAGGATCATAAACGAACAGTCAAGCGAACCGTGACGGTCTTGAACAAACAGTTTTCGACAAAATCTCCAGTCTTTTAACGGACCAGTGGAGCAGGAATTAGGTACCTAACTAACTAGGTACTTATTAAGACGGCTTTGCAAGAATATTGCCGCTGCTATGGCACCAGCAGAAAGACCTGATGGAAATTGAGAAAGAAGAAGAAAGCCAGAGAGGGAGAAAAAAAAACAGAATATTAATCTCCCTTAAAGTTATCTTTGAGCACTTGGGAAAATGATCAATCGTTAATTAATCGATAGATCGACACAAGATTGAATCCGTAAACCGTCTTCATATTTCTTGAAAACGTGAATCAGTGACATTGAGATGACCAGAACCAAGATTTTATTGACAAGAGTAAAAGCAGGTCATGGATTTTCAAAGATGTCGCACTAAGGAAAAAGTATTGCCTCGTGTACAGGGACATACAAGTTATTAGGGAATATTACCCCTCCTGTGTAAAGGAGTATAGTTACCTATATCGATTTACGTGGGTACATATTTCTCAAACAAAGTTCTACAGTTCTTGAGAAAATATGCAGGTGGAGTTATTTCGGGGAGTAACTTGGAGGGGTATTGCAATTGTTCCATGTCCCCGTGGCCGATTCGGCTGTAACTTATTCAAGAAAAGCCACTGTATATTCTGCTTTATAGGGAAAGACGCAGTTACTCATACCAAAGTGTATATTAATGCCGCAAGGATGATCCCCTGCCCTGTTTCCATAAAAACCCCACCCGAAGCCTCCAGCTCCCTGGAAAAGCAATATATCTTGTACTTTCTGGTTTTAAACGCGCAATATCCCCGGCACAACACCGGATTGTAGGTACGTTATCTTTTCCCTGAGAAGAACCTAAGGCTGAAGGCGGCGGGGACCTTTTAAGAGGATTTCTAAAAAGAAAACTCCTTTTCCCAACCCCAGAGGCTATTAAGGTTTGCAGAATCACGTAGACTGTTTGTATGAGTCCAGGAAAGGGTTCGTGCATTAGAATAAGGCAAACAGCCCGTTTTGATAGCCTTTTCTTCTGCATTACCATAGGAGCGGCAGGTTTCCTGTTTCCTTCGATATGGTTTATTCATCCCAGTACCGAGGGCGAGGGTCCCATCTTGTTACTCGGGGCAAATATACGGGGGTCCCTCCCTGGGTTTGGTCAGAGGTATTACTTTCGTTTTTGAGGCCTCAAGGAGCGTTGAGTTGACGTGAACTGTCACTTGGCGGTTACCCCGGTTTCAGGAGTAGTTCGATTATACACCACCTCCAGGTGAATGTGACGGGTTCCTCAACTCATTTTCAACGCCAAAAATTATTACACTACCTACTCCTCTCAGAAGCTTTTGGACAGTGCATTCCGAGAGAAATGTCGTGAATCGAAGAAAAGGCTCTCAATACCTCACGAAGTTCTGATTTAAATTTGTGATCTTAAGTCAATTTTATCTCTGCCGCAAGTCTATCGTAACTTTTCACGAAAGCACTCGTTAAATATTTTCAACTTCCCGAAAAGTGGTGCCATGTGAACCCTCCCTCGTATCCACTACTCCATAAAACACACCGTGTCTAACAGCGATTTCTCGACTTCGCATCGATAATATTCTACTACCCCATTCTTAACTCCTGTCATTCGAACTATAATCGAATCATACGACGTACGAAGGACTTCATATTCCCAATCCTCAATTACTGACAACATCGGTTCGAAATTTGGTTCTTAATATGAAACTTAGTTCTTTGAATAATTGATATGAAACCAGCATGCTTATAGGCGATAAACACTCAAGATTCACACTAGAGTACCTGGGGGAGTACCTGGGGGAGTTTGTTTAGTTGTGGGTGTGTGGATGATATATACAGCTGGGCTAATTGTGCCTAATAAGTGAAATCATTCAAGTAATTCCTGTGCATAAAAAAACTCTGCAAATTCTTGACACAACCGTTTATTATCTTCTTCGTGCAGA
This sequence comes from Stenodema calcarata, assembly GCA_963920205.1. Lineage (NCBI taxonomy): Eukaryota > Metazoa > Arthropoda > Insecta > Hemiptera > Miridae > Stenodema > Stenodema calcarata. The sequence goes on along the minus strand of OY986061.1, from coordinate 15,460,524 downwards.
TCACCCTTTGGACTAGATCAGTAAACGGTAGATTATGAATAATAATTAATAATTATTATTAGTCCAATTATTAGGCCAATGAATAGTCAGAAGGTGGCAGTAATCTTACTTTGTTCTTGAACGAATCATATATGATAAAATTTATTGTCCATATGATTTAATAATATATTATTAAATCATATACACAATAAATTTTATTGTCTACCATTCAAGAGCCTTTATTGTCTACCATTCCTCAATAGATTGGTAATCGCAGTTGGTGACCTGACGTGAGGAGAGAGAGGAGAGCGGGGAATGATTAATAGTAGGGGGGGGGGGGAGTTGGAAGTGATTGATGGGAAGGGGCGGGGGGGGTGTCAGTGACTGTTAATGGTGTGGGAGGAGGGTGGGTGGTGGGTTTTGGGACGAGGGTGGTGGGTGGTGGCTGGTGGCTGGAGGGTGACGGCTGAAGGGTGGTGGCTGGTGGCTGGAGGGTGGTGGCTGGTGGCTGGTGGGTGATGGGGAGGTGATGGGAGGAGTGAGAGGTGGTACTGCCCCCGACAGACAATGCATGAGGCGTTCAGGATCCAAAGCGAATAACTCCAATATTTCAAACATTGATTTTTTCACAGTTTTGGCACGTTCAGTAAAGCCATAATTTATATGGCAAATATATTATTTGCCCGAGCAAACCCAAACCCGGCCTGTCCTAAGGAGGCTACATACCAAACTACAGCTTGATAGGATAAATAGCATAGGAATTAGCTTTAAGAGCCACTCAGCTGATCCCGGTCCTATGCTGCTTAATGTATAAGTCCTAAGGAGTCTACATGTGAATTAGCATAGAAATTGATCAGCGTAACGGGTGGACAGTTATTATCTTCTTTATGCAGATCACCCTTCTTTTTTTTGGTCGATTCCAATGGTACATTATCGAAGATAATAAACCAAAAAACTAGGAAAGAAACAACAAAATTGTAAAAAAAAAATGAATTTTGTACTATTATTGTTTTTATTCATGGTTCATATTATTATCATTAAGTAGGTTCTTTCCTGAATATTATACTACAAGAACGTCAACTAGTCCCTGGACGGCCCTATGACCTTAGGGATGGGAATGTAATTAGTGTTACGCTAACTGACTACTGTAACAGTAGTCATAATAATTATTGTGGAATGTGCAATTTTAAAAATGTATCCTTTAATATTTCGTTTGTATGAATACAATTTTTTTTTAATGAGCTAAGTAAGTTATCTATTGTCAGGCAATAATTTTCCATAAATTCAACATAATGAGTGCATGAGTGATATCGCTCAGTTGAGAATGACAGATGCTGTTTTTCCAGTACGATTCCATGTTAAATGGTGAGTTTTAATAGATTTTTTGAATCAATGTTTAATTCAATATTTGGGACAGCACATAATTATAAGGGAGGGGATACATTTTACTTATGACCTACATGTAAGAATGGTTGGTGTTTTCGAATGTAGGTTATCGTGAGATCTAACTGGTGTGATCAATTGGGTGCTAATTGATTGATCTAGTTGATTTCATCTGCAATCATGTCGTAGAGTGGTACACATCCTGTCCTAACCATCACCTCCCACTAACAACCCATCCTACCGTCTATGATTAGTAGGGTTGATGGAGTAGATAAACCAATTGATTCATCAATCAAATAGTTGATTTCATTGCCATAGAAAACATCACGTCCTCGACCCGACTTTTCCGCTTCTATTCATACTGGCGTACCTCACGTCAAAAGGCAGCGCATCCCGTATTATCAACCGAAGGGTTGCGATTCATGCGGAGTATGAGAAGAAAAAAAGAAAAAAAAAGTTTATAAAGAGGGATCGGGGGATATTTGAAAGGAAATATATTCTTATGGGTCCCTTTCGGATCCCTGATCCCGATGCTCACGCTGTTGTACGCACACGATCTTCTAGGGGTTTTTCTTTTTTTCTTCGAAACTCAGGATAACAGTGATCGTCATGAAGAAAGAAGAGCGGAGGAGAAGCATGAAAGTTATTATTGGTGAGAAATCTCCGGGCGGTAAGCTGACGGTTCAGGAGGGATAAGGTGAAGCCTTCCCTTATCCTCTGCACAACCACCTTTGTAAGAAATATATACCGATATATATACCGGCGGAGAAGGGGATTATAAAGGGGGAGGGATCACGCTAATAGCGTTCTCAGAGTGAGATATCGACCAAAGTCACGCACTCGCCCCAACTGCCCTCAGAGGGGCACAAACTCGGTTCAAGGATACTCTGCAAATTCTTGACACAACGGTTTATTATCTTCTTTATGCAGATCACCCTTCTGTCTAGATCGCTAAATGATATTAATTATTATTACGAATTATCATTAATTGTTAATAATTATTATCAAGCAGTGTAAATTATTGATATATAATGTTGGTTATTAATAATTTTTATGCTTCATTATTAATAATTATTAATAAAAATTATTTATTAACTCGATATTTGATAACCATGTGCTGTTTGAATCAGCTGGGCCAATGATTTTGGAACGTAGAGGAACGGTTCTGATGGTCTTACGGATCTGATGGGCTTACATGACATTTTTCTCAAATCTCATTGAAGGGGAAATCGCATAGAGATGATTTTGGAACGATTCTGATGGGCAGTTGGCATCATCAAAAATCCCATTGAAGGGAAATCACGCAGAAGTGATTTTGCAACGTATAGGAACGATTCTGATGGGTTTTCATGACAGTTTTCTCAAATCCCATTGATGGGAACATCACATAGGAAGGATGTTGGAACGTTGAGGAACGGTTCTGATGGGTTTTTGTTTCATTTTTCAAAACTGCCACTGAAGGGAAAATCACATAGGTACGGATGGTTTTGGAATGTAGAGGAACGATTCTGATGGGTTTCATGACATTTTTCAGAAATAGGACCATTGAGGTGGAAATCACATAGGAATGATTTTGGAACGTAGAGGAACGATTCTGATGGGTTTTCATACATAGGTACCATTGAGTCGGAAATCACACGGAAATTATATGAGAACGTTAAGAACAATTGTGATGGCTTTTTGTTTCATTTTTCAAACCTTCCACTGAAGGGAAAATCACATAGGTAGGGATGGTTTTGGAACGAAGCGGAACGATTCTGATGGGTTTCCATGACATTTTTCAAAAATCCCATTGAGGGGAAATCACATAGGAATGATTTTGCATGTCATGGGAGAGAGGAACGCGACTGAAAGGTTATGAATAAACTTCACGCATTACTAGATTATAAACAAACTTTACTCGAAGGTTACAAAGAACGTTTCCGATGGTTTTCTAAAACCAAAATATCACCATTTTTGAATCGCATTGACTGTTACTCCCTTTTGTGCATATACGAATAAGAAGTTTAGACCCACTCAATAGGTGTAACGTCGCAGTTTTCAGGAACGACCTTAGAAGTAGGTTTGAGGGTTGGTAAGAAAAATGTCCAGAAGTCAAAAATGTTGAGAAGAGTCAAAACGCTGCAAATTTTTCCACATCTTCTATGCAGTTCACATTTCTGTCTAGATCACTGTTCTGTAGTCAATATCCTTGTCAATCCTACAAGCTCTGTGAAAAATAAATATAATATTGAGAATAACCAAATTGAATATTGTACGGGAGTTCTATCGTTCGATTTGCGTCCATGCTGACAACTTTTATCGGCCCTACCTTTTTTACGTCGACTTTCTGCATCTACTTATCTTGAAATGTAAACCAACAAAGTTTGAGGGGTGAACAAATTTTTCCTTAGTCGATTCCTCCGTCTTTGCTACAATATCCGTATTCAATAATTGATGCTCCAATCGAATTTCGAGCTGGTAGTCGAATAACCGACTCATTCATCGTTACCTTTGACGGCCAATAAGGTAACTAACTGGGTTTTTGACGGCATGCAGAGCGGCCTAATCGAAATTATTGAAAGATCAGAGAACGTTTTTAATATTCGTTTTCTATTCATGGAATTGGATTTGAATTTCAAAACGGGCCCTTGAAAGGTCTAAATGAAGGGGACGGGAGCAAGAGGAATTTGAAGAACACACAATTTCTCGATAAGCCTAAAGACAAGATAAGTCTTTTAGTGAGGAAATAATCACGAAACCTCTTAGCAAAATATTCAACGGCAGGTAGAAATTTTGGACTTGATCAATTCACGTTGAGTGTTTAAAAAATATGGAATTTATACTGGGGTCACATCACCTTATAACTAAAATTATTTAGCATAGAATAAACCCACAGTACAGAATAACCTCCCCAAAAAACGTCTCTCCATGGCACCCAGGGGTGATTTCGAAAAGGGTACGGTCCTTGTGAAGTGGTTGGGGCATTTCTTCAAGGCGGGCGGGGCAAGTGGATATCATATTTGTGTTGAAGTTGAAAAGACCTGTAGAAGCAATATGCAAGAATAAATTAAGCAAATTAATAGAATTATAAATGAATGATTTATTTATTTAAAAAATTAGACATTAATAAATAAATTAAGAAAGAATACAGGAGAGGCTGTGGCCTTGCCTAACTGAATAAGGTTAAGAACATGGTAAGGGGGAAGTACCGGGTTTTTGAAGTAATATACCGCAGCTCCCTTTAGAACTACCGACTAGAAACATTCAGGGAAGTGTCACCAAGAAGACCCACACAAAATATCAAGTTAATCGGGTGTGGATCCGTCAAAGCGGCCAATATTAGCCAAAATTAGCTTAAATTTAGGTATTTTGTTCCTAAAATTTCGTGGGTTGAGATATTGGGTCAAATCTCTAAATGGATCTGTCTCAAGCTGAAAAAAAGGTCTGTGCAAAATTTGAAGTCAGTCGGTGAAGGTGGAGAGGCTGTAGCCTGTCTGAATAAGAAGGAGGAGAAGAAGAACAAGGTAAGGGCGAAAAACCGGGTGTTTAGAGTTACGAGTATATAACTCGGCTACCTTCAGACCTAGTGACATGAAACTTTCAGGGCTTTCTATTATGTACACCGAGAAGATCCACAGCAAATTTCAAGTTGATCGGTCAAATAGGAGCCGAGATAAGGCAGATAAGGCAGATGCTACAGATCCCTGCTCGAACGCTAATTGGACCAGTTAGTTGTCGAAATGCAGTTGGTCCGCTGTCGCCGTTTTTTCCCCTCCTTCTAGTTATTCTCCAATGCCTACGAAGAAGGGAATAGGTGAGGAGGAGTGGAGGAAGAAGGATCGCTCAAAAGACAACTGTTGGGGTATTGTTCAAAGGGTCCCTTTGGTGTTGGGGCCTGCCAGAGGCGTCGGAGAAATTAGAGCATCTCCGTCTCCCTGTCAGGGCCATCAAGCTGCCTCAGCGGAAATCACCCCTCCGAGAGTTTCAGATCTAGACTCGTACAGTTTCTCAGTACTAAATCCTCCGTCAATACGCGGGTTTATTAGAGCAACCTTCCGCTTACCTAGTGACTTTACTACCGACGACTCTCTCGGAGAAACGAGTGATTGATGCGAGACATGAGAACTCCGGAGATGTACCTACAACAATAATAGTTGTCAAGAATGATTAAAATGAGGTAGAGCTTCGCATCGAGCACATTCACCGAACGAATGTACGAATAACTATTAATCCAACAAATCGTGAGAATTTTGAAACCCTGAAACAAGAAGACGTGAAAGATAGTGGTTGAGATTGCTGTTCAAGTTCAAACTGGAAGAGTATACTTGATTTGTTTTTCTAAATTTGGGCAAGCAGTAAGACTTGTTTTTGCTCCCTGTAAGGCGTTCAGACACCAATGACGAAAGCCAAGCGAAGAACTCTGCCGTCCTCAGCAAGAAGGGCGTATCTCCGAAAATCAAGATTTTCAGCACAAGCGATTTTAGTTTTTTAAGTTTCGCGTTAATTATACTTCTACCCCCTTTTGAGATGCGGCTTTCTTGCTTAGTAGAGAAAGATAGTCGACATGATATATGCCTTTTATGCTTAGGAGAAACTACATACGTATGCCTCATCCGCTTAGAATTTCAAGAAATTTCAGAGATACGCCCTTTTTCACTAGCGTTTTTTTGTACCTTCTGGTACCCGTAGGTACATGAATGAGGTACCATCAGATGCAGAACACTCCAAAGATTCTAGATATGCAAAAACCCGAAAATCGCCAAAATCGGAGATACGCCCTTCTTACTAAGGACGGCAGAACTACCTCTTTTGATATCACACAGAGCGACTTCATGTGCAGCTGAGTTAGTACTTCTGAATGGCTTTGTCAAGTGTAATGACGATTATAGGAGCTAATGTTAGAATCAAACCTTCATCGAAATATACAAATAAAATCGCCAATTCAGCTAGTTTTACAGCCACATGTCGTCCTTGCAACTACATGCTCAGCCCTGCAGAACGCTCAAGCTCCTAACTCCCTTTCGAATTACACCGTCAGCATTATTGGACGTATCAGGCGTTTCGCCTGTACCCGCGCACAATATGCCGATCGACGCAATTTGCATCGGAAGCGCTCCTAGCGCCAGAATGGTTCATTAATGGCTCTTTTATCTTCTAGGGCAGGGGAAAAGTCTAGGAACAGTCCAACCGCGTTAACCTCCTCTACTGCGCCACCTTAACGCCGCCGATCTACCGGTCACAACCACGAGTCCTAGTATGTAATGACAACACAACAGCGACACTCATTATAAACAAATCTATTTACACCTCCCTTTTAAATCAACACTGATCTATAAAAATACATTTCAGTTTGGGAGGGTCGAGGAATATAATTTGCCTCGTGCCAATCGGGTTTGTTCACTCATCCCTCGGCAATTCTCATATCGGTGGGGATTCATTTTGAATCCATAATCCTCCCCTTATTCCCCTCGCCTTGTTAATATAAAGAGAATTAACTGGTATAGCTCACCATTTGAATTTATAGCCAAACTCCCCCAGCGAGCTCGTAATATCCGTAATATCCGTTCTGTTCCAAAATACCCAAACGAATTCAATTCATCGTTTTTTCCCTCTGAATGTGTGCAGATTATAACGAGCTGTGGGAGTTGTATTATAAAAGATTGCATAATCATTCCGGATTGGTTTGTTATAATTTCAGGCAGTGTTGATAATATTTTTTAGTACGCTACAAGTTGAGAACATTAAAATAGATCAAAGCGCCGCGAATTAACCAAGACTGAGATTGAAGTGCCAAGTTGATTATGTAGATTCAATTACCGGCGGGATAACCTTCCCTCATAACCCTTGTAAATTTCCTCAAAATCCGTTGAACGCCTGCTGAGTTATGCGCGTAGAGAGAACTTCACGCAGACATCAAACACTATTTGCTCGGTCGGGTGAGAAATTCAAGATACAAGTGTAGATTTCTGGAGGATGAGATTTTGTACGCTCTGAAAATGTTATCACCGAGTGAACAGCGTGAGCTATTTCCTTCGGTTAATCTAAGTCCAAAAAAAGATGACCAAACACTAACGAAGTCGGAGAAACCCTGTGGTCATTTAGAGGGACGGTTTTAGTCCTTTGGGCAGCTAAGAAGGACCCCAATGCTATTTCGGCAATCCCCGAGCTCAAACTTAAAGATAAGGGCGACTAACGATTTTACGCCCTGATAAAACGCTGACCGAAATTGCCCCGTATTCCCAAAGGGTTGATGAGGGAGGCCATGAAAGAGTTACAGCTTACTTGAATTTTTCAGAGGTTCAGTTTGGCTCACAATCAAGCCGAACGAACAAAATTTCGTCCGGTTTCAACAAGGTAGAACTTAATTTAAATACAGTCTTATTTTTAACAAATTAACATTACAATACTCGAGGTGCATCATACTGCTCATCTCGTGGAGTTCCCTCCATCCGACTCGGGGTGATTTGAACAGGATTTTGACACAAGTTTCGATACCCCTTTCAGTGGCTATCACAGTCGAAATATCCACGAAATGTCCCCCGTTTCCTAGAGAATGGACCATGGCTATACATTATGTTGGGTAGGGTCTCCCTCGAGGTGCAGAGCAAAGGAATGCACATCGATCACTTATGAAACTCCCTGTTTTGCAGGTGGTTTGGAACAAATTCGCCACTGTTAGCACTAAGGCGATACATCAAACGCCAGGCAAAAATGGAAGAAGTTGAGATGTGTACCTAGGAACGCCTTGGGAATGAGACTGACCCACAGACGATAGAGCGTAGCTATAAAACATAATATTAGTGAATATTATTCACTAATTGTTCACTACGTACCTATTTGTGGTCACACGTCCAGTGAATGACTTGTACATGGAATAGTTAGTGTATAAAAAAAAAACTCTGCAAATTCTTGACACAACGGTTTATTATCTTCTTTGTACAGATCACTTTTCTGTCTATATTACTGAATGATAGATTAATTATTATTATGAATCATTATTATCAAGTAGTGTAAATTATTACTATTCATTGTTGGTCGTTAATAATTTTCATGCTTCATTTTTAATAATTATTATTAAATATTATTCATTAACTCGATACCTATTTGAAAACCATGTGCTGTTTGAATCAGCTGGGCCAGTTTGAAAATGGACCCGACAGGCTGCCTCACGATTCACTCTCATGTTGACGATTTTCGGTCTGCTCCAAATTTGAGCCGCCATTGTGAACGAACGGCTGGTCGTACAAAACTGCAGATATTCTTAAAAAAATCTAAAAAAATAAACTCTATCGAAATATGTAATAAACAATATACCGTTTCATATGAATTTTTGTTGGTCCGACCCCGTAACCAAAATTCCGTAATTTTACCTCAACGCTAACTGGGCAAAGTGCCGCGGACGGCTTATGGCGTACGTCGTACGGCGTATGGCGTACGGTGTACGGCGTACGGCGTACTTCTGACGGACGGATTTTTAGTTATTCGATTTTCTGAATCTACGTATCTAGAAACGTAAACCAACAAATTTTGAGGTGGGGTTAAAAAAATTTTTTCTTTGGGCGATTCCAGTGGTTCATTATCGAAGATAATGAACCAATAAAAAAATGAAATTAAATTTAAAAAAGCTCTTCGTTGAACTTTGTTTAAATAATATATTTCCAGCTTTATAAACCACGTTGCTGCACACAATACCACCATAAAGTGCTTTTTTTATCAATTTGTGGCTTTGCATCGACATCACTCCTCTTTCCCCACCTTTTATTACACTTTTACAGAAACTTCTAGCGTGACTGTTCTCGGTAACAGCCCCTCCCTGGCTTCCTGTTACGTCCGCAGGATGCGCCGCCATACGCCGCAGACCTCCCGTAGACCTATTTTTTATTCTTTCTCATTTTACTCTTTTTCTACCCCCACGGCAAACTTTTCCTACATTCAACGCCAGGAGATATATCGTCCTACCATTTTTTATTTTTGTTATTTTTTCCCCCGCCCTCGACATTAAAAGTCGGAATGGCTTTAATCAAGAACTTTCGCGATTATGACTTCACACAACAGCGAAACATTTTTTTTTTTCTCCGTCGAGGGGAGTTCGCGGCTTTTTTGAATTTCAGCGGTTCTCAAGTAACGGTCGAACTGAGGTTTAATAACGAGCTTCCCAACATTTTTCGCTTCAAGCTCAAGCCTGTTCAAACGGGAACTCGGTTTCAAATCTTGAGAGCAATCGTAAACAAACGCCAGAATGCAAGAATGCAGACCAACAGCTCATCTCTCAGTGGTATGTGGGAGGCATGCTCAAATTTATCAAATGGGAAAAAAGCACTGTCAAAATTGGATGTGAAGCGGAGAAGTTCTATAACGGAATAATAACTCGTCCAAGTTTTTTTCACAAACTGTATACTCACTCAAGAGGTGAACTAGAAACGTAGAAATGGAGGTTCTATCTCGGCTCCAAAATACTCAAATTTGAAAACAGTCTTCTCGTTCCAAAGCATTAAAATGCATTTGATATCGATACCTCTGCGCAAAAAGGGCGAATCTGCAATCGAGCACTGTGTTTCTAAAACCCCAAACGGCGTCGCTAGTTATTATAACCTCCTGTTCAGTTTTCTCTACTTTCAGTGGGTACTTACACTATCTTACTACGAATTCCTCAAAAGTTAATTCTTTTGGGATACTCCAGTAAAATTATCAATAAGCTTTAGTTCAGTGTGATGCAGATTCGCCCTAACGACCCAAAATTTGTTCGAAAAGTTTGAGCGTATAAAGGGCGAAACTGCCAGATTCGCCCCAACGATCTATACTTTGTTGGAAACGTTTGAGCGTATAAAGGGCGAAACTGTCAGATTCGCCCTTTCAGCGAATTTTTGTTAGTGAAAAGACACTATTGCAATGGCCTCATTTTGTATGTAGTTTTCTAATTTCATGGAGTGCTTGAGGGCCAGTGTGCATAAATAATTTAGGCATTCTTTACTTTCCTATAAGTATATATTTTTGAATGATATTTGAACAAAATTTAACTTCGTGCCTATTAATAGTCTTATTTTTTATCATTGTTTCTTAGCATCTGTTTTAAACCCGGTTTTAGCATTACTTCCTTTTGTTTTTACTCTTTATTGCTAAGCACCTTTGTAACTCTTTCTTGAGCCCAAAGTCAATTTAAAAAAAGAAATAGTGATCTTCCCTCTTAAAACGGTACTTTTTAGAACTGGAAGATACAACTTTATTGTAGATAAAATTGCACAAATAAAATTCAAATGTATTCTTTCGATCGCAGCAGATTCGCTCCAAAGCACGAGCAGTTTCGCCCTTTGTCTTTTTGTAAAATTGACTGGGTTCATATTCGCCGTTTTCCATTCAAGCGAAAATTCAGATTCGCCCTTTTTGCGCAGGGGTATCGGTATTAAGGTGCGAGTTCACGTCTTTATTGGACGGCTCCTGGAAACACTCGCACTATTTACTGACATGACGAAAAGTACTCATTTCTTAGATAATTCAACGCCTCACTTATAGAAATGTCGTCAAGCCGAAATTATTCCAATCAAGAGTACAACAACTGATGTTGCCGCAAGAAAATCATGAGGCACCCAAACTGAAGAAATCTGGCACAAGGGTTTAAACACAATTTACTAAACCCATAAAACCTACAAAACACTGGCATTTTTATTCAAATTCGTGGCCGATATTGTACCTCAATATTATAGATAGGTGCATTCGAGGTCTTTTCGAAACTCAATATTAAAGATGGGTCTTTTCGACTCAAATTCCAGTAAGCCTGACAAGTCATGGCAAAGTAGTCTTGGTAGAGTCTCCTTAACTCAAGTCCAAATACGACGAGTAATTTATCACGGTTTTTTGTAATTTCCTCGATTTTCGATACAATCATAGCAACTCCTATTTCAATAGATTTGGACAACTCAATTTTGACATACGAGTTAAGTGTTCTGGGTAAACAATTGACCATTAAAATATCATTTACTATCCAAAACAAAACATCTCCAACCATTTCAGCGATTTTTCGCCATAAACCCCAAAAGTTGACTAATTTCTATGTTATAATATAACTCTATATTATAGAGTTGATGGATTTCGAAACTCATTCTTACTTGAATAAGGGATGAGATAGGTAGGAGTTAAACGTACAAATCATTATGTCAAAAAACCACTCGAATCTCAGGGTTTGAATCAAGTTGCCACGAATTAGTTTGCAGAAGAATACTAGTAGTGGTTTTCCTTACAGATTTTCATTTTTTCTAAATTTCTCTGGAATTTCTCTCTGTGGGTATATCGATTTGGGAGCCGGTCGTAAAATTATATGTAATTTGCCGTCAAGGTAGGGTATTCTCGGTTGACGTATATGAACGCGAGGAGGAGGAGGGAGAGAATGCATACATGAATGATCATCAATCCCCGTTCCGAGCCTGAATTTGAGGGGTCCTCAGGCGGCCGGATACATCTTCAACCGGAGAATTAGTGAATTTGCTTTCAGTTTTACTCAAGCAAATATTCGTCACTAACTACGAATACGGAACAGTTACAGTGTCCGTTTAGTGGGACACTAGATACCGTACTTCGAGGACTCGTATTCTAGAAGTGAGATATCGAACTGAATCCAGCCAGAATTTGCCTTGTTTTGAATAAGACCACATCGGTTCTTAAACTAAGATAAATTTCATTTGTCAAAAGACGTCAGAATTGCTCAATTTCGTTGTTTAGTACAGGTACCAAGTCGATCTTTGAAACGACTCTGTAATTTGCAGGTTTTAATGGTGTTTTAGTTGTATTTATTTCTACAATACCATACACTCAAAATGATTACAACTGGCTACATAACCATAACATAAACCGAGAGGGTTTATTGGGTTATCTGCTCTATTCTTAATCAATTAGATGAATAGTCGATTTTGTTGAGTTTTACTTCTTCGCAAGAAGGTGTTTGGTGCAGAGGAGATGAGGGTTGTTGTTGGGGTTATAAGTGTGCTGAATCCAAACCTGAAACTCATTTTTCGCTATCGGGTCTAGTGTTTGTGATCTAGTGTTTGTGATGTAGTAATTACGAATGTGCTTCTACGAGTATCTATCTACAGGAATCTCTCATGCGAGCGAAGCGAACCACTGTCAAGCAAAGTTGGCTAATGTTCGAACTATGACGTCGGTTCTAACTTCCGTCCTGTTCAACCTAGGGCGCTGAAATTTGGTACACAGCCTCATGAGACCACGGGGAGTGATTGGGAGGATGTAAGATCAGCTTTGTCAGCGATACAGCTGAATTCTCTCCTGTTCACCCTAGGACGCTGAAGTTTGGTAAACAGCCTCTTGAGACCATAAGGGAGTGATTGAGAGGAAGTCGCATCGGCTAAGAGAGCGATAAGGTCTCCACCTTTGATATATTTTAGCAGTGAATTCAGGATGGATTTTGGTATAAAATGTCTCCGAAAATTCAAGTTTTATAAATTTTGGACAGCAAACAATACCTTCCTTTCCTGCGAACATGCGCCAAAATTAGACCTGAGAGCGATATACGGGTTTCAGATTTTAATTCAGCACACTGAAAAACCTCAACACCAACCCTTATTCCTGTGCACCAAACAACACCTTTTTTTTGTTGGCCACTGTGATTGGGAGGATGTAAGATCAGCTTTGTTAGCGATACAGCTGAATTCTCTCCTGTTCACCCTAGGACGCTGAAGGCTGGGGAAACACCCTCTTGAGACCATAAGGGAGTGATTGAGAGTAAGTCGCATCGGCTGAGAGAGCGATAATGCATGGATAAAGTTCTGTTAGCATTGATGAATGAATGAATGCTAGAACCAGTGACTTTGAGTTAACTCCTACTGTAACTGAGGGAATATCTGACTATTTAACGTGGCATTTGACAAACCGGCTCTCACACGATGAATTTTGTTGTGATGAAAATGCAATTAATTTCCAAATTAACGAGGTCATCGTAAAAACTATAGGGTTCGAGTTGATTCATTTTGCGTTGAAGGCGATTGATTGGATTTTGAACAGTTTTTTTTTCGTACATGAAATTGTACATACCACGTCTGACGAGCGGACGTGATGCGTGTCGAAACTCCCGTCGGGGGGGCGGCGGTACAAAGTTCAGCGGGGCAAGTTCAACGACGAACTGACGCGCTCTACCGGTTGCCGCCCCCCAACTCGCCGCCGCCACCCACCGCCACCCGCCGCCACCCGCAGCGCATGAGCCCCGGGACGGACAGACGCACACGCCCATTGATTGGCGATGCAACGTCTCGCTCGCAACCCCTTCAAGACCGCTCATTGCAACAACAAAAAGACCGACAAAAAATTACTACACCCCAATTTGTTAATCAATTTTCATTTTTTAAAAACCCCCAAAAACTTCATCAAGAGACCCTTTTCGGTTTTTTTGGGACGAGCCAAACGAACAAAAACGGGTCTGAAGGATCCTCGTTAAAGGCGGTTCTTGCTCTCTTGCCGGCGATCGATGTTTGAGCCAGCGAAGGCTTTTCTGAGCTCAGTTAACGGGACTCGCGTGTCTCTTTTTTACTGTCTGGATTAATACGGACATTGACCGTATTTCGAGCCAAGGGCTCGTAATGGCTTCAAACTATCGTCACGGTGTTTCATAATTAATAACATTACAAGGAAGGAAATGAAGTGAAATTCGCAGCATTCTTAAACAATCAATGGGTACATTTTGAGAATAATATTATGGTCTTTTTCTACTAGATATTCTGTTGGGTGACGATTGATTATTTTCAGTTTAGCTTTTAGCGAATTTTCGAAGAAAAGGAAGAAAGTTTTAAAACTCAAATTTCCGAACAAATTTTATACCAAAATCCGTCCCAGACCATCCTGAATTGACTGCTAAAAGACACCAAAAACGTGGTCAGAGCACATCAAGGTTTTTTGTGTCAGACCAACACGCCCTATCGTCATTTTGGTCAAAAACGAGTTATGCATACTGTTGGAAAGCTCTTTGCGGATCCGATAAAATTCACGGTTCTAGCAAAGCCTTTGACAGGTGGCACGAAATTCGCATTTCAGATAACACACCCTATCATCATGATGACGGCAATACTCCCTATCCACAACGAGAATATACCTAGAGTTTTTCAGCAACAACAGCTTGTTTATTGGGTCGTGAATACCGATATTTCATAACAAAAACGCTATGAGTTCAGAAAGACTCCAGGTGAACGAGAAAATCATTTACGACCAGAGTTTTGGCTCTGCTGAAAAATGGCCAAAATGATGATAGGGTGTAGGTGAGGCAATCGAAACAAGTGCACTCTCATGTCTTGGCCTGGTCTGAATGAGTACCGATAACGACGACAGTAACTCAACGTTTTTTTTCTATTTTGAAACAACATCAAAATTCCCCACACAACTACCATCTCTTCTCCTTTACGAGTACATCTTCCTGCCCTGAATACCTAGTCCGGTCTACAGTGGCAACCCACCATCATGCCATCACGAAGACAACCACTTCAACAGTCTACAATTTCTACACTGGCGAAGGCGTTTGCCGATATATCAGTATCAAATTGTGAGTTTTTCCTTTTGCATGCTTAACTTTCATAGCCGCTCTGTGCCTCAAGAATATTAAGTACCTCTGGAACCACGTGTCTGCCATTTAATAATTTAAATATACAAACATATATATATATTATACATATATTTGTATATTAAAATATATACTTATACATAGGTATATTGATGTATATGTCATTTTTAAAATCAGTTCTTCCGAAAGCCAACTGCTTCTGTCAAAAAATGAATGATGTCTCATACAATTCTCGGGGAAAACGATTTCAGGGTAAACGAGTTTGTTAGGTCGGATCCGGTTAAGGGATGAAATGAAGTAGACCTTCCCACCAGGAGACTTGCGGTGGGAGGGAAGAGGGCAGACCCTAATGTAATTTTTCTGTCCAAGCCTTCTAGTCCGGCTCTGGGTCTCTAATGGCTCTTTTGATGTGAGCATGAGCTGGAGTGGGCAGGTTTCCCGCGAGGAAGTGTTCCCTTCTCCCTTTTTAACGGACAAATTGAATGAAGATGAAGTGACTTCACTGAGCACTACCAAGTAGTCGGATCACACTGCATAGAGTTCTCTGGTTAAGATATAAATACAGGGAATACTTTAATCGGTACTTATTAACAACAATGAACAGTCCTCTACGATGCATAGTATGTATTAGAATACATATGAATACACATATCCTACTCGGGCGATGTAACCTTACCATAATGTACCCTAACCTTCCCACCTTCCTCTCGCCTTCTAATGTGCAGCGTGAGCCAAAACAATCAGTGCAGTTTTAAAGGGCGATTTTAAAAAACGGCACAACTTAAAAGATACGGTTTGTTTTATTAAATTGTATACATCACTCCATTTCTATTATTTACCCAACAAAATCATCACTAGCGACCTTCACTCTCCGCTAAGGACCGAGGACCTCAAACTCGCCTGGGACACAAGTCCAAAGTGCGATACTTGGGGCTACTGCTGCACCGTTGACTCACATGGAGAGGACATTAAGTGTGAGCGAGATGAAGTGGCGTGTATACCAGTTATGGCCGGTAATGAACCCAGAGGCGAAGGTAGATCTCAACAACAAAGGCTGGTATATACCAATGGGCGTATGCGTGCGAAATCTGGTGCTCCGCCTGCGCAACATCTGTCCAAAAAGTGCAAGGCATGCAAAATAAAGTACTGAGGCAGATCTGCGGAGCCCCAATGTTCGTACGGAATGAGGTCCTCCTTCAGGCTCTGAAGATACGAGTACAGACGGTGAGGGAGAAGACTTAGGTGGCCCTCAGGGAAAGCAAAGAAAGAGCTGTGGGGCACTTCAACCGTCAAGTTGCAGCAATCTTGGGCTCTCCAAGGACCGACAGTCGTAGGCTGAAGAGGGAACAGCTAGACAACAACTCAGATGCAACATTCCCATAAACACAAACATCATCAAGACGCACATGTAACTGACACTATCACCACTCCCTCCTCACATCAGCCTACCATGCAATATTGCGATTAAATTGATTGATAGTAGGCCCACAACATTATTTCAAGAAGGTGGCTGCCCTCAGGGGCTAAACTCTAATAAAGACGACTTCTGAAGTTATCATCCGCTAGCAAAAAATGCGGCCTTTTGAACATTTTGAAATGGTGTACCAGACGGTGACTTTTTTGGAGTGGAGAGTTCTCTAGTGAATTTCTCTTGGGTTCCTGTCACACCACTATCGGACAAGAAAACGCCGCGATTCCCATCGAGTTGTGCAAGAGAGCGGCTGATAACTTTGAAACTCCACTGATTGTTTTGGCTCACTCTGGACTCAACTTACATTGCTAATGTGCATCATCTCATTTTTGCTACTGTATCGTTCGAGTTCTCGAGTTCACCAAATAATGGAAAATAATCCCCCTTTCGCCATGCTAGGTCGCGCTCCATTGAGATCTACCACCAAAACTTTAATTCGATCCAATATTTCTGTTTTCAGTCCAGCACAGATTTTATTTGCCATAATCCCGGTTTTTCAGCGAAACATGCTGTACCAGAAGTGAATTATCATATTTAAACGGCTTATCCAGAGCATTATTACAATTTTCGAACAAAAGGAGGTGTTACTTGGCAAACAAGCGAGACAAAATTGGTTATAAAACCTCTAAAATGGAAAGATTTTACATAAAACCCGTTTTCATCGAAAATTCGCTCTTAAGCCTGTTCATACACGCTTATAGCCATGCTGCATGACTGTGGATTTAAATTATGATGCATAGTGAAAAATTACATTGATTTACATTGATGGGATAATCAAAAGGTCGTAAAGGCGAGCGGTTCGGAAGTCAAACGATAATTCCAAATTATAAAACATCAACCGGGTCTATCCTCATTTAATTAAGGGGAGGTCTGGAAATTCCTTAGGGAATCCTTCTACACGCAACCACACTACCGCCTCCCCTTGCACTACACGTTCTGACCCTAATCCCTTCGTGTACCTTCAATTAAGGTGTTTATACGTGATCCTCCCCCTCCTTTCTCCTGCCCTTTCATCAAACCCTCACTGTTCCTTCGTGTTCCTTTAGCTCGGTTACCGCACGTTATGCAGACCACAGGATCAGGGCTTGGTTGCGAGACGCGGGTTTCTGAAGGCTTTGTCTGGGGGGCGAGGAAGTGTAGTGGAAAGAGGATGTTTAGGGGTTAGGGGAGAGCTGAAGGCTCCTGGAAGGCGTTATAACTGATTTTAACAAATGTTTCGAGATAAAATTTATCCCGTTAATCCCAAAATGTGATTTATTAGCATTAGCAATGTATTCAGTATTTCTTGCACATATTGATTCAAATACAAACAAACAAATTGACCGTGACAAAATTTGTCCTTTAATTATCAGCCTTTAATCTATAAAATAGCTAGTCCACTTAGCTAAACCTTTTCAACGGTGAACGCAATTTAGTGCAGGTGCATCACATGCCGTTAGTAAAGTCTGCCGGTGAATTATAAACTCCTAATCAACTGAAAGTTAATGTCAAACAATAGTACAATTTTGCCTCAAACCTAAGGGTTGTCTGTGGAAACCAGATCATTAGCTATGAAGCTTGAAGGTTTGACTGAGGTGAAATCCATATGGGAATTTCTCGGGTCCCCAACAACCACCATTTAAATCTTGCATGAAATAGTCGTAGTTTAGTATGAGGGGTATACATCCGGATTTAGATTAAGTTAACGCAAGCTCAGTAGGCACTTAACCCCTAGTCTCATTACAGGCATCCAATAAACAGTAGAACAGCAGTCAGTAGGCAAGGCTACTGACCCCCCCCCCCTGCTGTTACTGCTCCCCCATATCCCCGCTACCTCAATTTACCTTCATTTCATTACTCGTCTACTTTATATAAAATAATCCCACTTAATTTTCATCTCCAAGTAGCGAGCATTTCAGGAACAACGTCCCCCTGACCTCCACCGCCTTATAAGAACTGATATTCTACGAGAACTCAATGAAGAACACGACGGGCTCTCTCTTTAGTATTTTGTTAACGCGATTTCCCGCTCATTTCCTTCTAGATGTTCGTTAACGGTTCTTTAGGCCTCCTTGATTAAAACTGTTCTCTTTTACTCTCAAAGAACTTTACAAGTACTAATCAGTCGCAGGCCCTTGACCCGGTTTTGAGTCACGTTTTCTTTATAACGAAATTTATTAGTCGACTTCGGGTTTTACGTTTCCATAGCAATTTGCGTCTTCGCCTTTTGCAAACCAATTACGGAAACAATCAAGTTTTCAGGGGTTTGAAACGCACCTCGAAAGCTCTTGAGAAATTAATGGAGGCCGCTCGAAAACAATCTCCGAAACATCTCACCCGATGAACTTGTCTGATCGCTAATTCATACCAGAGAGAAAATAAATTACGCTCAGTAGTTCCCGAACCCTTCAAAACACACAGTAAACGACGGCAGCTCGCTATATCCGTCACAAATTCGACACTCCACGGCAAATGGGTCAAACGTTCCTATGTACAGGTCAACTCTGTCAGTACCAGTTCACTCTGTAGACCTTGTCACCTCACTGCCACTATATTAGTTCACTCACTCGCGCTAGTCGGAGTAAACAGGATTTCTAGTACTAACGTGAACTGGCACTGAGTGGATATGTAGCTGCTCAAACTACAAGATACACAGTATGTCAGCACTCTCTGTCATTCCCTAACAATGTCAACTCACTCTCAACTGGAAGGGTCACTGTAGTACGAACAATAGGTTCACTAAAATCATCGCGACAGTAGCTTCACGCCAAAAGCGTCCATCTGCTTTTTTGCACATTTTCGTTTTAGTTCACTTATGGGTCCCCCGAATTGGGCACACCACGTCAGGCCGACATTCGTAGTTCCCAGTGGAATTTTTCGAAAAATAAGAAATTCGTTTCGCTTATAAGCGATAAATCTGTAGGTGCACTAAAACAAAAATGACAAAAAAAAAAAAAACAGATTGGCGCTTTTGGCAAGGTGGTAACGATATGACATTATTTAATTTTTCAAGTTAGGAAATTTCGTGATCTTAAACTGTTCTATAATTTATATATTAAATTGAGAAAATTTCGTGATCTTAAATTATTCTATAATTTATATATCAAATTAAGAAATTTTCTTAATTTATACCTAAGGTAATGCGTCAGAAGTCGACACTGCACTAATAGTCGACACCCTCTTCAAAAGTGGGCAAAAGCTAAGGATAAAGACATGGTTTGACGTTTTTAGTTGTTGCTTCCTATTAAACTATTTCTTCTCAGTGTAGAGAGATAAGGTTGCCTTAGAAACACGCGGGTTTAAAGGACGCCAGAGCGCTCAAAGCTGCTATCGTTCGTTTGACCACGTTTCTATGCACATTTTTCTCCCTTCGCTACCACCCGATCACCTAGCCAGCCAGCCGACTGACGTCATACACTCGTGCGTCATAGGCTCTGACGTACTAGTTAGCCTCCTGCCAGCCGTCTGACGTCATACGCTCGTGCGTCATAGGCTCTGATGTTCTAGTTAGCCTCCTGCCAGCCGTCTGACGTCATACGCTCGTGCGTCATAGGCTCTGACGTACTAGTTGGCCTTCTGCCAGCCGTCTGACGTCTTGCGCTCGTGCGTCATAAGCTCTGACGTACTAGTTGGTCTCCTGCCAGCCGTCTGACGTCATACGCTCGTGCGCCATAGGCTCTGACGTAGTGGCCCGCCGGTCGCTTGTGTTCTGACGTGATCTGAGGGAAAGGGTGAATCAAGGGAACAAATGTTTCCCGTTTCAGTTTATGTGCCAAAGCAAAGACATAAAAATGTCAAAAACTACACTACGGAAGAAAATTTTGGTCACTGGTGTCGACTACTAGAGCATTGGGATTTTTTACAAAACTTGTTTTTCCCTTTTCAAACCATGTTGAATAATATTTCCCGCTGCCACTCTTTTAGGGAAGGATCTTGGGTACACAATGAACAGGTTAGCAATGAGAAAAAACTATTTCCCTACGTGAAAGGTAAGCTCAAAGTTCAAACTTCCTTTAACGTGTCCACTTCTGACGCATTACCGTAGTAGGTTTAATAATGGCCATCGTGTATTTTTTTTTTTTTTTTTTTTTTAATAATTATATATTCCTCCTTCTTGTCAAATGGCCACTTCCAACACCCACTCCAACAATGCTGTCCATATTCAAAATAAACAATCAAAACCAAAAATGTTTAAAAATTTGTATGAAGATTATGGAGGTTGAGGTGTTTTTATAGCTCTTGGGTCATTCTCCGATTACATACAAATTTACGTCTCAATGAAATAGTAGTATCTGTGTGAAATTGTCAGTACCTCCATTGCATCCAATGGTTAATACTCGTAGATAACTTCAGCTTGTTGTTCAAGGATTTGTATCTCATTATCAATTGGTTTGTAGGCTTAAATTTAAACTTAAACCGTCAATATCTTTCTTCCTCACCTGTCCCACAACTCAAGTTGCTGACTTTCATTTATAACCTAATTTTTTCCCGAGGCCTGCTGGAAGGTCTTAATTATTTGCTTTTAGTTTGGATTGCGATACTAGTCGTATGGAAAAAAAAGTTATGATCCATAATCAACCTGTCACATAGATGCAACCACTTCACATTTTTTTGAAATTGGCGCCAACACTTTGGAAATATTTATTTCATTGTCAAGCTGGCACCAAATATGCATCCGCTCTCCCAGCACAACCCCTCAAGATTCCTGTACCAGAACAGTCGTCGTTGAACAATCTGGTCTGCGAGTAGTCCCTGGCATCGCCATCACCCTGAGCAGGTATTTGGTTTCTTTAAAAATAAATTATATGGAAGTTTTATTTAAACCACGAGCAGCCTACTTTGGAACAATTCGTGGACGAAAATCATTGGAAAACTTATGTAATTTTAGAGCCATGAAATTTGTATGAACTGGGAGAACAAGTACTTTACAAGTACTTACTAGTACTTATTTGACGAGAAGATGAAATCTTAAGGTATTTATATAAGTATTTCTATACCATCTCAACGCCCTAATCAGAGTAAGGAAATATCTGGGCACCAGGTGTTTTAGTTCTTCGTTGTGACAAAACAAAATCTCATACTAAAAATACGCTGTTGGCTCTTGACGAGTTTCCCAATTAGATTCGAGTGCTTTGGGACATACCGCTGTTGAAGGGGTAAACCCTTACCATCAACTCTGTTATTTAATTTTTTTCTCTGGGTTTTTTTTCTTTCTCGTTCTTTTCAAGGGAGAAGGTTTCCACCACACCTTTGTCGTTTCGGGGGGCCCACTCCAGAATTCGAGTGTTTCACGGCCAGAAGAAGGCGAGCTCGGTAAGTGACTCCAGGGAACGCCAACAAAAACTTCATTCCCCGGCCTTTTGTCTCAGGAAGGGACCAACCACTTTCCTTCGGCTCTCCTCATTCCTCGTCCCGTTTTCCCCCACTTGTCCTGTTCAAACCTGATACTTCTTGAGTGGGTGTGTTTCGACCTTCTTTTTTCGTGTGAGGATTAATAGCAACACTCCAGAAATTCGTGTAGGATCTTGAAGACATTCCATCAAAAAGGCTCTTGAACGACTTCCATAAAGTTTTATAAACATGGAAGATACTCATCTTATGGCTTCAGGTTTCAATACTTAACGACACTTCATTAAATTCTCATCACCACTCGGACGTCAATCGTTGATAAAAGTTGAGGCTACATTTATGTTATTTGGTAGATATACCAAATTACAGCTTCATACTGTGAATAGCATAGAATTAGACAGTTATCGGAAGGCTAAAACATGTTCCATGTTAAAACTCCTGTAGTGTGCCTAAGATCATATGGCAACGAATTATAAACTAAGTATAGCCAAACGCGTCAAACAGTAACTGTTCGTCCTCCAATCGCTCCATCTACCGCAGTGTTTGGGCTGCACGCGAATGTCTTGAACGGTATGAAAGCGTGGGTGAAACTTTTCTTGACTCAATTGTGACTGGTCACGAAACGTGGTGTGTCACTACGCTCCTGAGTCAAAAAGGCAGTCTCTACAGTGGTGCCATACCCTTTCACCATCAACCAACAAATTCAAAGTACAATTTTCAGAGAGGAAGATCATGGCATGTGTCTTTTGGGACCCAAAAAGATATACTATTGGTCGATTTTATGCCTGAAGGAACCACTATAAATACAGCTGCATACTGTTTGACACTCAAGAAGTCGACAAAAAAAAATCAAGGACAGAAGGAGATGAATGCTGACTCGTGGTGTGTCACTCCTTCATGACAACGCTAGGCCTTACTCAGGACCTGCTCATTTAATTTGGATGGTATATTGTGACTTACCCATACAACTCCCCAGACCTGGTGTACGCTACAGGCCGGTGTTCCGGTCTGTTTACGTACACTTAGAAGCTGACTACAGCTTCCGAAAATTGAATTAGTGGACTGTATGTATTTTCTGTATAAATGGTTTGCGGTGCAAATATAGTAGGAAAGACTCACCTCCTGACGGCTTCTGCTCGTACAACCAGGCCTGGCGTTGATGGTGCTGCTGACAGGAGGACAATTCACACCGCAAACTGAGATTAGTATTAATTTAGTTTTTCAGCGGAAAAGACAATAACCGAACTGACCGATCTACCAGAATTTGTTTCACAATGTATTCGGAAGTTCCGAGAATAGGAAAAAAAAATATAACGAATCGCAAGGGCGGAAGGTTCACGCAAGGGAAGACTCAGATTCACGACTGAGTTGGCGACTTATCAGAGGCAGCAAACTAACACAAACCTCTCCCTAGAGTGCGCCACATTATGGATCCCATTAGGGGATTATTGTTTTGTTATTTCTTCTTTTTTTTTTAAATGTTTTTAGCAACGGCGCTAACACCACCCACCTTCAAAGGATATTTTGAATTCTAACAACACATACAACAAAGTAACAAGAACTAACGATAAACTACGACTAATGGATTGCCACGGTACGTGACATTCCTAACAACAATGGATTTTATTAGTTCATTAACATTCAACAGCTGATGGCAACGGCAAAAGTCGTGCCACTGGCCTGACAAGAACTCCTTTCGCGGTTCGCACCCTTGCTGAGCGAGCCACATCGTCTTTGCCAGTGAATACCTCCTCTACAATGCCTAGAGGCCAGTTCAAGGGCTTAGTATTTTGCTTGCAGAGGAAGACTACATCTCCTATATGTATGGGAGGGCGGGGTGAAGTCCATTTGGTTCTACTTGTTAGTGTTTGCAAGTATTCGGCGGACCACCGTCGCCAGAATTCTTGGTGAGCACGTTGGATGGCCTGCCAACGGGACAGGTGGTTTTCTGGAATGTCCAATAGGTCATGTTCAGGCGGTGCCCTCAGTGGACCGCCAATCAGAAAATGACCAGGGGTGAGGATGTCCAAGGGCTCAGTCGGATCAGTGGCTGTGCGAGTAAGCGGTCTGCTGTTCAATGTGGCTTCTACACGACTGAGAAGCGTAGCCATCTCTTCAAATGTGAGATTACGGTTGTGGGTAACTCTAAAGAGATGCCGTTTGGCCGACTTAACAGCACTTTCCCACAACCCTCCCATCCACGGCGATTCAGGAGGATTGAATTGGTAGCTGATCTCATGGGCTGCCAAGAAATCCACTATTCCCGGTTCTGAATCCAGCAGGAACTGTTTCACGATCCTAGCTTCCTGGGCAGCGCCTACAAAATTTCCACCGTTATCACAATAAATCCTGCTGCACAAACCCCGTCTTGAAATGAATCTATCCAAGGCCGCTTGGTACGCTGGAGTAGACAGATCACTCACAACTTCTAGGTGAGCAGCTTTAGTGCTCATGCAGACAAAAATTGCGAAATAGGCCTTTTTAAGGCGTGCATTCCTACGGCTATTCTCTTTAATATAAAGGGGTCCGGCCATATCTACTCCAGTATGAGTAAACGGCCGACTTGGCGAGACTCGAACTGCTGGTAATTCTCCCATTACTGGATGACGCAAGGAAGCCCGAGATTTGTGACAGATTAAGCACCGCCAAATACGCTGCCTAAGCAGAGACCTAAGGGAAATGATCCAAAACTTCATCTGAATTCGTGCCTGAGTAGCTTGGGGTCCAGAATGCAAGAGATATACATGATAAAAATCACAAATCAAGGAGGACAAGTGGCAGTTTTTGGACAAAATAGGGGGATGTTTTGCACTGGCAGGTAGTCTTGAGTGCTGCAGCCTGCCACCCACCCTCAGGAGTCCATCTTCACCAATATACGGTAGTAATGACTGAAGGGGCTTTGAGGGGAGACGTCCTTTAGAAATCGCTTTCAGGTCGGCGATGAAGTGATGCTCCTGGGAGGCTTGTACGCACTGGTTGAGGCTATTACGCAGCTCGTTTGCCTTGAGGGGACCAGTTATACGCTCCTGTTTAGACAATCTAGCGTTGTTTCCAAATCTAATTACCCAGCCCATCACTCTCTGGAGGCGTCCCAGTGAGGAAAACCCACTAATGATTTGAACCAAGGACTGCCGAGGACTCTTACTGGTGACAAGGTTTGTCGCAACCGCAGCAGGGGCTGCTGTCTTCAGTTCAGATACTGACTGGGCCGTGGGAAGCAACTGAGGTGTACTTTCAGGCCAAGCATGGGGGGGATCCATCAAGAAGGCCGGTCCACACCACCAAAGGGGGTGTTCCACCAGTGCTGACGGATACAAGCCTCTGGATGCGCAGTCAGCAGCATTTTGTCCCGATGAAACATGATGCCATTGCGAGACTGTCGTGTGGTTAAGGATCTCCACTACTCTGTTGGCACAATAAGTCTTCAGTTTTGCTGGTGGAGTTCCAAGCCAAGAGAGGACGGTGGTAGAATCGGTAAACAGGCGTATGAGCGGTATTTTCAACTTATGAATCAAAGACGCCACATTGTCAACCAACTGTGCCAATAAAACCGCACCGTTAAGTTCCAACCGAGGGATCGTCAGGGGTTTCAAGGGTGCAACTCTGGTTTTCGCTTTCACTAGAGAAACCCCAGTGCACAAACCATCTTGGGCGCAGCTTCTTAGGTAGAGTGCCGCTGCATACCCCAACTCACTTCCATCACAAAACCCGATTAATTCAAAGTTACATGCCCGAGGGCTGGTGCACTGTCTTGGTATTTCCAACTTATCAAGATTCAACAGCTGCTCCGAGAACTCAAGCCATTGTGACAACAATTCCTGCGGCAGTGGCGTATCCCAACCTAGGTTCTCAGCCCACAAGGTTCGAAGAAAGGTTTTGGCCCAGAATACCAAGGGTGCCAACCAACCCATCGGGTCAAAGATGGATGCTATGTGTGAGAGGATCGTCCTTTTGGTGTTCACCTCCTCAGAAGGTTGCCTCACACAATAGGAGAAACGATCCCGTCCAGGCGTCCACTGAATTCCCAGAACGTGTAGAGCCGATTCATTTTCAGTCTGGAGACGTAATATGGAAGCCTGATGCTCTGGAGGAATGTCATCCAGCAGGCTGGGCACGTTTGAAGCCCATTTTCTCAATTCCATACCTCCACGTTGTAAGAGTCCAATCAATTCAACCTTGAGTTGTTTGGCTTCAGCTTCAGTTCTCACTGAACAGCATACATCATCCATATATGTCGATTCACAGAGGGCAGCTGATGCAAGAGGGAAGTTGTTTCCCTCATCTCTAACAAGCTGCTGCAGAACACGTAAGGCGTGGAAGGGTGATGGATTAAGTCCATAGGTGACTGTTTTTAACGCGAATTCCAACAGTGGTTCATTTTCGGACTTCCGCCAAAAAATGTGTTGGTATTTTTGATCAGCTTCATGTAACAATATTTGGCGGTACATCATCCGAACATCAACTGTTAGTGAAATAGGGAACAAGCGGAAAAGAAGCAATATCTCCGAAATGTCCTTTTGTAACGCAGGGCCTGGGTACATTCGATCATTCAAAGAAAGTCCGGAGGAGTCACGGCTTGAACCATCGAACACTACCCGAATTGGACTAGTAAGGGAGTCCCGAATGACTGCAAAGTGTGGGATGAAGTACAGACCGTTCTCCTGGGCTAGAGCCATGTGTCCCAAGTCAAGATATTCCTGTAGAAATGCATGGTATCTAGTATTCAGTGTTTCGTCCACTCTGAGTTTTCGTTCAAGGTTGATCCATCTCCTAATAGCAATATCGCGGGAATTCCCAAAAGGAGGCAGGAGGTTGGAAGCTTTAAACGGTAGTCTAACTATGTATTTACC
The DNA here is from genome assembly GCA_963920205.1 of Stenodema calcarata. Classification (NCBI taxonomy): domain Eukaryota; kingdom Metazoa; phylum Arthropoda; class Insecta; order Hemiptera; family Miridae; genus Stenodema; species Stenodema calcarata. The sequence continues at coordinate 15,433,979 of OY986061.1, read as the reverse complement.
ACATGGATTTCGAGAGGTCGTTTCCTGGAAGTGTCTTTCTACAATGAGATGGGATGGGTCCATGGGAATGATTGACTTAACTTCCTGTTCCTGCCAAAACCTCTGCACCGACTCATCCAGAGTGATCATAGTGACATATTCGTTCGTTAGTTGACTTGTACGGGCGGGAGCGGCACCAATTAATACAAATCCAAAGATAGTTTGAATTGCAGCAGGTTCCCCGTGGATGATCGTGTAGCCTGGCTTGAACAATGATGAATACATAGTTGCTCCAAGCAGGAAATCAATTTTTCCAGGCTGAAAGAAATTTTTATCAGCAAGATTTAGATGACAAACTCGAGCCACCACCTCCTGAGAAATTGTGGTAGTTGGTAGATTTGAACACACCTGATCTACGACCGTGGCCATGGTAGAAATAGACTCCCCCTCCAGGGTCCCCAAAACGCAGGAAACGACTCCATGAGAAACACCAACGTTCTGACTCATCGCGCCACATATACGAGTGTGTTGCGGGCTGATGTTTAAGCCCAATCGTTTGACGCATTCCGAGGATATCAAGTTTATTTGAGAGCCAACATCAATAACCAAGCGAACCGGTTCCCAATGGCCCCATTTGTCCTGAATGAATGCTTGTACTGTGCCCAGAAGAACCGCATGGTCGGGTACAATAACCGCTCCAGCGCTAGTTAGAAGAGTATTATGTGACTGGACCAATGGAACAGACGAGTGGGCAGGCTCACCTGAAGAAACGCTTTCCTGATTGGTATGTTCCAAGTTTTGAGCAGAGGGTATGTTGGTTGAACCTCCCGATGGATGCCGGGAATAATGAAGCGAATAATGGTGACTCGAGCGCCGACAATACCTGCAGCGTCTAGTAGATGGGCACTTATCCGCGCCGTGGCTACCCAGACACCGTATACACCGCTTGAGACGATTGATGGTATCTTGTCGATTATCGATTGACATGTTATTATACGATTCGCAGCTGTAGACGGTGTGTGAGCCACCACAGACCGGGCAACCAGACGCCTTGCCATTGTTGGGTGGATAGTGTCTTTGTGTTTCGTAGCAATCCGTGGCCACTGAAGGAGTAACAATCAAAGACTGATGAGCCGATTTGGCTGCTTGGTTATGATGGATTACCCTAGTTGCTGATCTCCCCTGGTTAACACCGCTAGACTTAAGCTGCTCCAGATTTTCTTTAATGCGACATTGGTCCTCAATGAATGAAATCAAATTCATAAACGTTGGGATTTCACTCGGGGACCCAAGCTGTCTTTCAAACAACAGCCGTAAACTATTAGGTAGGCATCTCAATGCGCAGCACACTAGAATGAAATCAGGTAAATTGGCCAAGTTCAAATTCTCAAGAGATTTCATTTCAGCATAAAACACGTTCAAAAATGATCGTAGTTCGACTAGTGATTCTCCGTGCAAGGGGTTGAAGTGCAATATATTATTTATGTGATGTGTAGCACGAGAACGAGTGCAATCATATCGTGTTTTAATCATGGTGTAAGCCACATCATAGTTTTCCTCAGTTATAGGCAAATGTTCAATGAGGGCAAGAGGCGGGCCCGTAAGCAGTGTACGAAGGTACGAAAGTTTAACTACTTCTGTGTGAGAACTTTGATGTATTACTGAGTTATACAACTGGAAAAAATTGGCAAAGGTTTTAAGTTCACCGTCCCATACTGGGACTGTAATCCTGGGAAGTCTAACGTAAGAGGACGAATCTACGCGCGATGCTGTGTTGGAAGATAAGTCGAGCAGCGGGGCATCAATGCGCTTACGTAGCGTTGTCTCCATACCCTTGGCACGAAAATAAGAATCGTCAAATCTAGTCGATTCGGGTAACACACTCAACTCCTCATCCTCATCAGTCACATCTAAATTCGTCGCTATAATATCGTTCTGAAGCGCACGGAATTCCACTCTGGCTCCCTCAATAGCACTACATCGAGCTAAGAAATTCTCCGATGTTCCAAGCTCTGTTTTCCCCATCAGTTCACACATAGCCTCAACCTCCTTCAAAAGTACCTCTCTTCGGCGATTGAGAAGTCTGAGCTTCCGACGGACATCACTCGGAGGCTGAGACATGACGAGTACGAGGAAGTCTTCAAATTGTAATAATGTAAACGCTATTCAATAAGTTTTTTTTTTTTTTTTTTTTTTTTTTTTTTTTTTTTTTTTTTTTTTATTTATTTTTATTTATTTTTTTTTATTTTTTTTTTTTTTTTTTTTTTTTAATTATTTTTTTTATTTTATTTTAGGATACTTCCCTATCCCCGGAAACTATGTTTACCACTTCTCACAAGGTGAAGTGAAAATAATAGTGCCCTGAAATTACTGTAGGCCCTTAATAAGTTACCTCAATAATAGTGATATTTGTGGGAGACATAAATAGACACCCGACTGAGGCAATACGTCTAGGTGATCGTGGGGCTGGGCCGACTTGTTTGTAATCAAGTTTTGGTAATCAATACAACAACTGATAGGTAAGCAGTAACAGGTGAATCTGGAGAATTATCCGCAACGATGTCGGTTGCCCTTTGTGCACAAAAATAATCAGCTGACTGCAATCAACAAACACTTTAATTCTGTTTTGGCCTACAAGTTTTAGCTGGTTAGATAACTCGACTTGGGGCAAATTCAAGCCTCTCCTAATATTGTGTAGGTAAAATGAACCTCGTGGTTTTCCTTTGTCTTTGATATCAAGGAAACAATTGCTGACTACAGAAATATTCTTTCTAACCAATTCTGGTAGATTCTAGAATGAAATTAAACTAATTGTAATGTATACAACTTCGGTCTTAATCCGGCTCGAAGCGAACCAATTTTGTACGCTACAGGCCGGTGTTCCGGTCTGTTTACGTACACTTAGAAGCTGACTACAGCTTCCGAAAATTGAATTAGTGGACTGTATGTATTTTCTGTATAAATGGTTTGCGGTGCAAATATAGTAGGAAAGACTCACCTCCTGACGGCTTCTGCTCGTACAACCAGGCCTGGCGTTGATGGTGCTGCTGACAGGAGGACAATTCACACCGCAAACTGAGATTAGTATTAATTTAGTTTTTCAGCGGAAAAGACAATAACCGAACTGACCGATCTACCAGAATTTGTTTCACAATGTATTCGGAAGTTCCGAGAATAGGAAAAAAAAATATAACGAATCGCAAGGGCGGAAGGTTCACGCAAGGGAAGACTCAGATTCACGACTGAGTTGGCGACTTATCAGAGGCAGCAAACTAACACAAACCTCTCCCTAGAGTGCGCCACATTATGGATCCCATTAGGGGATTATTGTTTTGTTATTTCTTCTTTTTTTTTAAAATGTTTTTAGCAACGGCGCTAACACCTGGCACCATCAGATTATCATCTTTTTAATAAATTGAAGGTGTTTTTGGTTGGCATACGGTACGGTAAGTATAGAAAAGCTGGTCCCTAGGCTTCAAAAATGCATTGACCTCAATGGCGATTATGTGGAGAAATAATGACATGTTTTGACACTTTTCTTGTAAATTTCATATAAATATACCTATCAATTTTTCAATTTTTAACGCATGTTGTAACCTGACTTTCCGGACGTCTTCGTACATAGTTGTTTTAAAAATTTAAAATCACATTGGTTTAAATGAAAAATCTGTCAATTTTATTCAAATCTACAAACTCTTAAAATTTGAAGTTTGCGGTTTGTTGTGGTCAGGGTGAAGGCTTGTCAGGCACCGTGACACGTTTTTCAGCACCTGTACTGGCTTTTATAAAATAAATGCTTTTCTTCTCGACAGACTGCTTGGTCGTCATAATTCCTGCCAGTGACTTCATTTGAAGTTAGATTGCCGCTAATGGGAACGACACTACTTCCACCGATTAGTATTAAATACATAAAATTTTACTCCGTCTGGGACGCGTTTAATGTGAGATAACACCACAGCAAACAACCATGATATGATCCTAGATTAGAATAAATAGCGCAACGATCCCTTTCAATCGAGAGATATCTAGGGATAACATCAAGGCAGAATTAAAAATCAAGGAGGAAACTGTCATAAAGAAAAAGGTTTATCTATAATGTTTAAGGAAGCTCAGTTATAAAAGTACATAAAAGTATTTATTACAGTGTTGCTAAGGTTAGTGGACCGTTTGACCGTGTTCAGGTGTTCCTCATCAAGACGAAGTAATATTCAAGAAATGGAGGTTTATAAAGGACAACGCGAAGAGAGGAAAACGTTATATTGTAACAAGAAATGAGGGAAATATGGGGGAGGGGGGTTGTGATGATGGAGAGGGGCAGGGAAAATATCAAGAAAGCCTTTTTACCATACAGTAGTGATGCTAATGTGATATGAGATCAAAAGGTTTTCCTTGCTGCAGGCTACCCTTACCTCAGGGGAGAGAGAGGAGTTAGGCCCTTCCATGACTAGACCCTTAAGCCTGATTTACACGAGTAGAGTAAACGGTAGAGTAGAGTCCTCTTCACTCTACCGACCACTCTACCACATACTCTACTATACCGCGTCCTCACCTTGGGTCGTTCACACGTCAGTAGAGTGCGAGTCGCCGAGAGCTGCGTAGAGGTAGTTTTTTCAACTCAATTCTGTCGTTATCTGGTCTTTGAAAGGAAAAATGGCGAACAGAAACAGGAACATCAGAAAAGTGAGGAAAAGTTTATTGAATGTGTCGGGTTTGTTGGTGGATGAGTTGGAAGAGATGTTGAGGGAGGAGGAAAGGAGAGAAAAAAGGGAGTGGGTGAGGAATTGGATCGGTCGGAGAGAAACCCACGGAGCATCAGCCACTCTGCTGAAAGAACACTTGTTTGAAGACCCACAGGAGTACACTCTTGCAATGAGGATGCCTCCCCAGGCTTTCAAACAGCTGCTGGAACTTGTTTCGCCCTTGATCCGACGTCAATGAGGGATGCTGTTAACAGGAGAGTCCAATTTCTGGTGGTGGGGGAGATGGTAGAGTAGAGTCACTCTACCACAGTGGTAGAGTACTCTACTCTACCGTTTACTAGTCAGTAGAGTGAACTCTACTCTACTGAAAACATTTACACGAGTAGAGTGCAAGTAGGACACTCTACTCTACCACTCTACTCTACCGTTTACTCTACTCGTGTAAATCAGCCTTTAGGCTAGACCCTATTTAGAGTGTATTTCCACCCAAAGGGCTGTTTCCGTTTCGAACTCTTATTCCCAGTCGCCGAATTGCCTCTGTCCAGTCTTATATTGACAAATATCTGCTCTTATTGAAGATGATCCTCCACATAGCCCAGTCAATAATGACATCAAACTTTGCATACGCGCATGTAGGTACCTATCTACAATTTTCTTATAAAACAAGAAAATCGTCGTATTATGTTGTTTAAGACCTCTACGGGTACTGTGTGCCTAAATTAGCAATGAGTTAGTTTTTTAGAATATCATTCGGTCTAGAAGCACCATTCTATTCTTAAATTAAAGCGTATCAAATTGTCTCCAAATTCTTTTTCTGTGAGCTTTTTGTGGGACCAGTAGTTAGGGCGGTACAAGACTAGAAAAATTACCATAACATAAAATTTGCACTTTTTGGAAAAAATGGCCTGTTTTTCTAGAGCTCTATCTCGGGTTCTACTTGGTCTACGGAGTTCTACTACAACTAAAATTGTAAGGGATTTTATGTTCTTTAAAAAAAGAATCGAATAACTTTTTGTGTCTACATTGAATGGGCTAATTAGAAAAAGCGTTTTCCTACTATGATATAAGGCCTATAAAGTTTTAAAGATATACAAGATATAAAGAAACACGTGGATATAAAATGATACAGTCTGGTAAGTCAAATTCGAATTCTGAAAAAATCGCCACGCAGTGGCAGGCAGTCACGTCGAATTAAATGACAGAGATAGCAATTCGCTGTGAATTCGATGAAACACCTTTCCATCGTTACCCACCTCAACTAACCGAAACTCACTGGCAGTTTCCGTTCAACTAAAACCGACATGTTAACGGTCCATTGCGACGTCAGAGGCGGTTGACAGTAATTATGTCTTTGTGAACTTATTGTTGATTAGAGGGGACAACCGCTGGTCCAGGTAGTTCAGTTTGAAGACGAGGTCAGAGGCTTCCAACCGTTTGTGGACGGCGACAGAACCTTTTCGAGTTAACCCTGAGTTAACTAACTGGATGACGAAGTTGTAAGGGCCTTCCGGTAAAGAGTCGGTCCAGTTGTTGACCCCCTTTTGACTTGAGAGGTTCTTCCGATTTTTTTCTTTCCAACTGACGGGGAACTTCCTTATAAAACTTTCCTTCTATACGGAACGGGACACTATTCTTTTCATTTTTTTTCCCCACGGCTTTTCTCCTTACACTTTCCGTGAAACTTGAGAAAAACTCAGTTAACAGCATTTGGGTAATTCTAACAACGAAGCGCCATCAACCCATATAACCTTGTTAGCCATATAAAATTTTAGGCTTCTAAAATCAACACACATCACACGACACAGATTTTATCAATTAGGTACTACTACTAAACGTTGGGTTAAAATAGTACTACTGAGTGAAGAATATGTAAGAAGAACCTCTGATTGCAGTGATTACCTACCAAGTTGAAGGCCGCAGGGAAACCGCAAGCTTCTAGCGGGGGCCCGTGACGTCAGCGTTAACCTGGTTATTCTGGCACGTGTGTTTATGTCTCCTGACTGGGGTAAAACAGACCAGGCCAGCGCAGACGGCTAGCGCTTCCAGTTGTAATGCGTAGGCGTAGCTTTCGTATGATTGAACGAAGGAGGCCGGACAATCGATAATATCCATCGATTCGATATGGATCCACTTACAGAAGTCCAACTTGTCATCCCTTTTTAGGGTTTGTACACTTGTTTCTTTTGCGGATGTGAATGTTGTTTGATTGTTCACAGTTTTCAGTTGTTCGTTTAGTTTTTAACCTCTTAAAATGGATAGTGCAACACACTGCGCAAATCTCTCTTCATAATGAGAACGCAAAAAAAGGAGATTATGGCTCTGCTTGTTGACTGCATTCTTTTCTTGGCTAAACAGGAACTGCCGTTTAGGAGACATAAAGAGTCATCCACTTTTCATAATGAAGGAAATTACCTCGAGTAACTCGAGTCGATAAATTTCCTGAAAGGTTACGATCAGCCATTGGATGATCAGTTGAAAACGGCAATGATTTTTAAAGGGACCTCCGCCGACATCAAAAATGATCTGTTAATTGTTAGAGCTAGAGTCTTTGTAGATAACATTAAATCTGATCTTGCTAACTCATTTTCCATTTTTAGGGTGAGAGTTAGGAAGTGTGTGTGTGTGTGAGCCAGTGGTACAATAATTTTGGTAACCAACAATCGACTGTTGAACCAATGTTCAAATCAAAAGTAATTCAGAAAAACGCTGCAGACCACCACCACCGTTAATCATCAGATGATTAACGGTGGTGGTGGTCTGCAGCGTTTTTCTGAATTTAACGAGTAGCATTTATACAGATTCTGTATAAATGCTACTCGTTAATTTCGTTCTTATATAATAAAACCAGTGTTCAATACATGAACAGGTCGTGAAAACCAGCTGAAATTCATGTTTCTGTCAACTCCCCAGCAATGGCGTGATTAAGACCAGAAAACAACGAAGAAAGCTGGTTTGCAACATTCTGGAGCTTATCTCTGTAAAATCTTGAAACCTCGCTAAAACCAAAACCATTTTTTCGAATCTTGGTCTTGTCGAAGGTCCTCTTCATCCAAAACAAATAACTCAGTTCGAATAACTGGAAACTAGGTTAATGATTTCAAATTGTGTGGATTTTGAAAACGTAGTAAATTGAAAATCTATCCTCCGAACGTCGAGTTCCTGATGCTTCATAGGGATTGGCAAATTAATCAAATGAGGAGAGTTTGTCGGAGAATTCGGAAGATCAAACGGAGACCCCCGACCTACCTTACATCCATTCCCCAGCTTAAGCTCTTGGCGTCAATCCAATCTTCTCGGCTACGATCAATTGGAAAGGGCGAAACGAAATTGGAAGGACGAGAAACCAGGAACTTGTGAATCAGAGGTTTAATAATAAAAATTCGATACGCCAAGGTTGGTGTCGGAAGTAGTTTTTGTGAAGTATCTGTCAGTTGATGTATACTTTATAATAAGTAGATGACGAAATACATCTAGAATCGAGAAGTTATTGAATATAACGGTTTTGATAATTGAATTAATCCGTTTTGTCCGTGGTTTCAGGCGAGTTTTGGTGATTCTCGTGTAATTTCTAGTTTGGGGAATCAAGGGCAGATGTATCGAGCTTGGCCATTCTTCAGATGTACACTGTGACATGCCGGTAAGGAGTATTGGGCGTCACCGTCACCTACAGGAGAAACAGAGGAGAAACTGTTGTTACATTTGCTTTTTATCCTTTGTATTAAGATACAAGATTGTATCGATACTATAAAATATAAGGAAGTACTATGACAATTTTTCAGGATAAAATTTTAAATTCTAGACTCTGCTTTTCTACATGTTCTCATGTAGTTGTCATTTTAATACCACTCTATTATCATTAAGATTCATTAGGGCTGGCATATCGAACAACGTTAAGTATACCTCGACCTAACCGAACCCAGCCTGGATGTTTGCCGTCCCGTTTTGGCCTCCCAAAAATCTGGTCACCTTACCCCCATTGCAAATAGTAAGAAGTGAAGTTGCCGCGGAATTTAAATCATTTTTGGGAAATCGAGAGGTAGGCACCCCCCTCCTCCCCCTCCCCACAGCACAAACCATTTATTTTGATTAATCACCGTTTTTTCAGTTTACCGGATTTCCCTCGCCCGGTGCCAACACCATCCAAAGGCGCCTGTTTTAATAACGCACAAAAAGGACCTCCCTCCCCACCCGGAACACAGAACTGGAACGATCAATGAGAAGGAAGGAAATTACTGAGTTTACTCTAAATTGAAAGGTGGAAGTCTTTTCCAAGGTACTGACTTCCCCTCCGCCAATTGCCGCTTTTATTTTGAAAGACAGAAAAAAAAGAGGTTCTTTTCAGTCTTTTCAGACGTATTAATGAAAGAGCGCCTTGTGAAAAGATTCTCATCCGAGTGGAAACGAAAGTGGTACTGCGAGCTGAATACGCTAATCTATTCCCAGACGTTGGGTGTGGAAAGGTGCTCCTGCCTTCAAGCGACGAAAGATGTAACAATATTCGCGTTGCCCGATAATTTGAAATAATACGGACGACCTTATTCATCCTGTTTCAACCTGACGGTTCTGCCTCGTGGGGAAAATCGTGTAATTCAAACAAAAGTTCAAGTTTCCCTTTTGACGTGCCGAAAAGTTGCTGCCGTTGCGTGAACCCAGAGTTTGAAAGGAGGGGATGGATACTTTCTTAACAACTTTTCAAGTTCGTTATCCCCCACCGGATAATTGGTTTCGCAAGTTGAAACGGGCCCTTTAACTCTATTTCACATAAGTACGGCAGAAAGGCTTGGTAACCCTGAGCATCTAATCATTTCTTTTCTCTACCAATATAATGCAACTCCAAGAGGAATTGTAAAGAAATAAGTTATGTGATAGGTACATCTTGTTTCCGACAAATTAATTATTTCAAACAACAAAACATGATGTTGGGTATCTAATTTTATTCTGGTTCCAAACTTCAAAAATCATTCTATCTTCAAAACAAATGAGGTTGAGCAAAACGAAAATTCGCTAATATGACAGCTAAATCCCTCACGCCAAACTTTTTACCATGTGTTGTTGTCAATAATAGTCAAACGATACCTCCTCGATTAGTGGCCATAGCATCACTCCATTCCACCTTAGTTCCAAGTCGTCTCATCAGGGTTTTAAACGTTGCATTCCTGAACAAATCCTGCTTCGTTCCAGTCACCTCAGCCATGTTTGCAGATGATCGCAGTGTTCTCAGCTTGCATATGACCACACTGTACTCAGGAGTAGTAGACGATGAAGCTGAAACGTCAACAAGCTTTTAAGATTAGTTTTTCCGTATGCTTATATTCTGTTTCATATAGGGCTTATTCAGAGTAAGTAACAGTATAGGATTTAGTACATTGAATACTGTCTCTGTCCCAGTGAGGACGAAAAAATTATGTTTCATTTACCCAAACCAGCTGTAGCTTTACTAATGATCATTTTACCGTGCTCTTGTGACCTTCACAACAGGTGACTGTAATGAAAATCCGTTTGGGATTAAGGTTTTATAATATGTTCTAGTTATCCTCGTTCGTATTCAATGTGTGTTATGAAATTCATATCATGAAATTACTAAATTATATTATAATTTAGTAATTTCATGATATGAATTTCATATTATTATTAATATTACACTGAAACCAACATTCCCAGTTTCTCAGCTTCATATTCATCCACAAAACGTTACTCGACAATAGTTGTAATTACTCAAAGCTTATGTAGCTGAGGGTTCTCTCTACTTCCTCCTAAGTATTGACATTCAAGCTCATCTATTTCCATGTTTACAAACTGTAATATATTACATTAAATAAAATAATAGTGGAGATGAAAATGGATAAATAGAAACGCACGTTGAGAGTAGACATACTGTTACAATAATAATCTATTTAAGTGTATGGAGGAGGGGGATGTCTTTACAGGGTTTCGTGTAATCCAATACACAAATACATATTTCTATCTTAATTTCCAATAAAAACTTTAGGCCAGATGGTAGGTTTGTGGTTTTAAACACAGTACAGGATAAAAATAGCACTAATACAGGGGGATTTCGCGATGTTTAAGAGTCTATCCCAGAACACCTGATCTATTCTGAGTGATCCTGAACGAATCCTGGATAACAAGCCCAACCGCCCTAAGAACATTTTGTTCCACTCCATTGCAATGGCACAGGCTGGCCTTGCTTTAGATTTAGTTCCCCAAAAAGTTCTCCTAAACACGATAAGGATATCATCAACTTTTGAATCTCGATAAGCCCTGTTAATGAACCTTACTTTTCCCTCGCCAGTTATCACAGGGCCATCTCAAGGACGTTTTGCCTCTTCGGAACGATAGCCGATCCTCGAGCCAGACCATCGGAATTGTAATTAAAGCTGGAATCTCTCGGTTATGCTCTCATTGTGGATGGAGGCTCTTGGAGAATGCCAGCTTGATTTCCTTCCCTAAAGACGGGGATCGCTCGTGGCCTGGTTTGTGCCCTTAATGAGGTCTTTTCCCGCGTTTTGCGGATTCATTTCGTCCTTTTCATTAGTAGGGGCTATAAGCCGATTCTGGCACACTAGTAAATGCACTTATGAGTGCTACAAACGGCGAATACCCCGAATACTCCTCCCTTCAGGCCTAAACTCATCTAGTAACCCTCAGTCACTACTACCCCACCCATCCACCTCGTTGTCCACGACTTTTGTCGATTATGCCCAACGCTATGAGCTGGTTTTTGTAATTTTCGATTCAAATAGGTTACGAGTATGTTGGTTTATAATGCCATAAATGGTGTTGGATAGGTGACACATTAGTGCCTTAAAAACTCCAGATTGTTCTATTCTTGATTGAAACTCCTTCATGGTCGTAAATCTATATCAATCATCTTCTGCTTTTGAATTCGAAAATTCACGGATCATCAATCATGGAGTTGATAATTTTGACGTCTTGAACGGGTGCATTAGACAGAGCTCCAGAGTTTTGAAGGTCGGTTCTTAACTGCTTTCCCTCCTCAGCTTCGGTAAAACCTCGTAAATGGAACTCCACGGTGATGAGAGCGTTGGAGAGCTTTTAACTTTATGGAAGGGAAACCCGGATGTATGTCACATGCTACGTTGCCTGCCGCCACTCAATGTAATATGGAAAGTCGCATTCTCTTTCCAGAGCCAAGTTCGCTATCGCATGAGTATATTTCCATCGTGCCTCAATAAGGCAGTATAGAACCTTTTCAATCCCCCCTTTCCTTGCCCCTGAACCCGGATAAGAGCGATTTCGGAAGTGACGGGTTTACCGCCAGAAGCTTTTCATTTTGACGTTACGTGACTGATTCGATGATAACGCCCTACACTGGTGCGAAAAGTCCCACAGCGTTGATCAAGTCAAGAGCTGTAAAAGAATTCTGGAATTGATCATTCATCACCTGTGACAACAATAATAGCCCTAAATTCTGTGGTAAACCCCGCAGAAGACCTCAATTTTATTGAGACGATACATTGAACCCAGATGTGTTTTATTTGGGCGTCACCAAAGCTGAAACCGCACGATTTGAGAGCAATCTTGGACAAATCTCTCACCACACGTGTTCCAGCTGCTGTCTAGGGTCAGAAATCGGGGTAAGCAACTTCAGCCAATTCGTTCCTAACCAAAAGTCTCGACAACAAAAATTTAATCTAGAAATTGCTCATAAGGCCTATCTAGGCCCATGGGGCACTTGCTGAAACTCCCAATTTCATCACGTGGAACGCCATCAGAACCACGTCCTTCGTAAGGAACAATTTATACCGACTTCAGCCTCGAACATCCAAAGACCCACTCAATGAAATGGCTCGCTTCTACGAGGAAAACAACAATCGGTCCAACGCCCTAGCAGCAGAAGGCTTTCTTCGTCCTACTGCCACCAGACTACTGATTTTGCAATAGTCAGCAGTAGGAAGCAATCAATTCATTTGTATTACAAGTAATTAAGATAAAAAGAATTTCCAGGATTTTTGTGTTTAATAACATGGGAGATAGGAAAAGCTGTGTTCCCGTGAGGTTGGACCGACCCAACGTAACCTTACGACATCGCGTGAGTAATTACGTCAGTTTTATGACACACTATTGATAGTCAAGTAAAAAATACGAGGAAACCTGGAGAAACCACGTTGAAGGGCTCGACGTTTCGATTCGATTGTGAAAGTGGGACCAGTTACGTCATAAAGTTTCCGAGGAAAAGAAAGACGTTGTGAAGTCAGGGTAGAGTTACATTATCGCATGTGACAAGGAAAGATGTGTCAAAGGGGTGAGTGACATTCCGAGTGTCGCTCTGTAGGCACTTCCGCTACCGGGGTTGGAAGGTGGGCTATGAGAGTACTTCCTTCCGTATCGAGCAGAGGCTACCGGAAATGGATGGCCAAGTCTCAACTTATTGTTCGACGAGGAAAATTGCGATGGGACCCCACTCCCTCCATCGCCCCTCTCACGGGTCATCCTGGAAGCTGAGAGATATTAAGTTAAACGTCTCTAGATCGATATCGCTCCCCATTGTCTGCATGTACCTCTTAAAATGGTTCGAATCCTCCGTATAGAGCATTTTTCCATGTGAATGCAGAATATGATTCAAACTGAATAATCCAAAGCAGATCTAAGCTCTTACGATGTAAGTACTCAAGTACTCCGATACTAAAACCAGAATATGAAACGTCGTACAGCATCCACGTACAGATATCCCTACGATATATTTGTTTATTTATTTGAAACAAACGGGCGAGCCTAATTACAAAGTTTATATAAAAAATACAAGTCGGATAGACGATACCAAGATACAGCAAGGAAAATTAAAGTACAAGGCAAATAACAGGGTGTGGCAAAGAGCGTACGAAAAGAAGAAGTAGACGCATGAGACTGAAGAAGCAAAGATGCCCATCAGAAGGGGGGATTCGGCACAGGGGGCAATTTAACAGGCAGTTTGTTGGGGGAAAATGGACGACTAGTGGGTGAATCAGACGGGTCGAAGCTTGAGGGACCCTGAAGTTTATCTTGCCAAGCAGGCAGGGCAAGGATATTCGGTTGTTTAGTAACTTGTACAGGAAACACGTATCGGCTATCATTCGGTGCTTTTCAAGACATTCATATTCGAATATCATTCGGTTCCGCCCATGCAACACAGTCCTTAGCCTATATTTTGTCAGTGGCTATGCAGGAGGTTCAATCGTACTTAGCATGAAAATGTCATATTTAATCATTTCAGTATTTAATATTGAACAGTTGTTGGGACGAGCTTTACTTCATCAACAGGTAAAACAAGTATTTGGACGATCTACCTGATGTTGGTAGTAACTAAATAAAACATCGTACACATCTGAAAACCTACAATATACAACATTCACCCTTGTTCATTACTTATAATCCCGCTACGGTTCCAACCGTCTTTCAGAGTTAAGAACGCAGAAATTCTCAAAGTTTCCTCTGTCTCCGTGTTACTTTTCGCCGCCCCCTCGTTTAACTTAATTTGTTAGGCAAAGCGTTGAAGGAGGAACATGGGTTATCTTTTTGAAAGCAAGGGCCCCCGGGGTTGAGGTGGAAAAGGCGAAAATATAATCAGAATTTAAAGCGGGAGAGAGATAACATCAGGCAGTTACGACCTCTGCCAAAAAGGAAGGGCGTGTACTGAGTACCTTGAGTGGAAACTGAAAGGCAATACATCACGATACATTCAACTAAAAGATTGTACACATAAATACCATCACTTGAATTGAAAGAACCCATAAAACATTGCATCGTAAATAACAATTCATGCTTTTGGGCTTGCTTACGTTTTTTTCAGTTTCAGATTTCTGCGCTTCTTCTTTCTGCTGCTTTTAGCTACTTTTCCTCCTTTGTAGATGTCAAAGAGAGTGGTATGAAGATTGTTAAAATTCATCATCTCCCTGTATCCATCTCTCCAAATTCCAAGTATCCTAAATTGGTCAGAATAGCATTTGAATTAACTTCCACCTCATTGAATAAGATAAGCTCTGCATAAATGAGTAGCACCAAATAACAATGTTCTAGAGCCTGGTTTACATGGGTGTGAAAATTAATAATACTCATTGTGTTTCATGACGTAGTTGAGGGCGATATTTGCATGTAATTCACTAATTTCAATAGATAATCCGTAAATTTCTAGGACTGTGATAATAGTTTGTCATAGACGATGACAAAACCATCAAGGTTCATGAAAGTAATAAAGAATAGTACACCTTTGATACACTTTTTCCTCTGAATGGAAATAACAATTAATGTACAGGTACTAATGCTCAACTAGAAAGTGTACAAATTAATGTACAGGTACCTAGTAACCTGCTTTTAGGTATAAGTTCACAATTATAAATACAAAAACTCGTATGAATTTCGGTACTTACTATTTTGGTACTTACTATTATCTAAATTTAATTTTGATGAATTTAGATAATATGCAGTTACAGGAGGGTGATTAAGGATTTCAAGATATTCTTGTTGCCGATCTCCTATCATCCAAGGTTACCAAAGGAAGGCTTAAAAGAAGGGGATATGACGAAACTGCCCACTAACGTTTTTGAGTTACTTTCTAGTGGTGAGCATAAGAAACACTGATGATGTTGAAGAAGTAGATATGAGGAAGCTGATCACTAACGATTTTGGGTCGCTTTCTAGTGGTGAGCATTAGAAACACCGATGACGTAGAATGAGAGGATATGAGGAAGCTGCCCTCTGTTTTTGGATGGCCTCACCGGCGACAATTTGCAAGCTAACCTTCGTTGTTTGATCAACTCTCGTTTGATGTTTTCGTAACTCTGAGGTGAAAGAAAACTCATTACTCTTGAACTACCCCACAGAGGGGCCACTGGAGTATATAACTAATACGTCACCACGAAATTAAAATGTTGCAATTAAAAATTACAAAAGATACTCTGTGAGGCCATAATCCGTAACAGACAATAATTAGATAACCTGTTATTTTTCAGTTACTTCCTTGTTTCTGCTTTCGGTTGGACAAACGCCAAGTTGTTTTCCAGGTGAACGGAGTATTGACTATTCAATTATTCATTGACTATATCCGTTCATAACCTATAAACCCCCTCAACTATGACCTCCCACGCCAAGGCTCCTATTTGTAAACTATATTATCCTTGATTATAATATCATATATCACACTCCATTCATGTCGAACCACCACTGGCATGTAAGCATTAAAATGATCGTAGATTTAATGTTGAACTCATCTTGATATATTCAGCTATCATCAGACTTAGATGACCAAACACTTGCTCTGTTAGCTGTGTAAGTCTCCTTAGTTATTACTTACACTAACTTATACATAGTTTGATCACTTTCGATCAAACTTGCTCTACTTTGGGGGATAATACCTATATAACTAAAAGCCTACAAAATACATTCAACTCCGTTTTCTCATTGTGGATAAGTTATATAAATTTTCTTATTCACCATATCGTACTGCTCTTGGTGGTAATAAAGGGTTATAGAACTCTCGTTTTGAGTTTTAAGAACGCGGAATATAGTATCTCTGTAGATGACGGTGTCATCTCGATGCCTCAACCTCAAATGCCATCAATTAACGTATTCACTGCCGAGTGGAATTAATAAGGAACGTCAAGCCTCGCGTAGCTAATAATGTTTCAACTCCCAAGGAAACAACCCTTCTTTCACTCTCTGAACGCTCCAACCAACACCAAAGATTAATGTTCCCTTTAAATCCGAACCCCAGTTCGCCCCCTTCGGTATCTCTCTTAAGAATTTTCAACTAACAACTTTACTCTCCCTTTTCCTAATGTACTTTTGTATAATTACCGCTTTTCCCCGGACATTAATTATGATACGAAATAATTAAGCTTATTTGCCCTCCCTGGTAAGGGGGAGGGGGATTGGAGTGGTTTTCTTCGTGTAATGAGATGAAATTATAAATAATGTTTGCGTTATTGTGTTCGTAAGAAAGGGAGAGAGCAAGGTAAGGGACCTATCCACGTTTTTAAAATTATGGCAATTGTTACAACAAAGTGTAACGTGATGAGGGTGATATTTCTCCTTCAAGAGCCTGAGATCTTCCAGACCGAATTTGGTTTAGTGTCTGCAACTCCCGAAATCATTGTTGGGTTCTGGTTAGTCCTATCTTAATTTCATGGAAGTTACATATATTGAGTGTAAATAGAGTGAATCTGAGTGTCTGAACGGACTGGAGCATCCAAATCCAGAATTATAAGAATTAATAAAATACCATGGACAGAATTGTCGTTCTCGAAAATAGACGTTCAATGATGTAAAATTTGGTACTAATTTTCATTTAGCTGTTTGTCAACAGCTGAGCTGTGGCAGCTTAAATTGTTGAGGAAACAACCGTCTGGGGTTTCAACGCGTGAAAAGTTGCCAGGAGGAAAAGACGGCAGGAACCGGAGGTCGGTTGAAGATGCGGTTATAACGTGAAAAGTGGGAGAAGGTTGACGATTCGCTTTTCAACCTTCCGACTTTAACGCACGACAACATCCATAAATATTTATGAGCAAATATTTCTTCACGCGCGCCGTTCCCCCTCCCCATTCCGAGGGTCTTCGAAAGTCATTCTATTAAACCCTTCACTGGAGCCTCCTGCACTGACGTCGAGTGCTTTCCATGAAAACTTGACTTTGTGATGATGGCAAGTATTATGTGCATTTACTGGATTGTGGACGACCAACGTTTTTCTTGATAACACACTTGAACTTACATTCGGTTGAGAATACAGTAAAAGCCTAGACTTGACAGTGCTGACACTGCAGCTACTGCAGTGGGAGAAGTTGCAGCTTGCAGAACACAACTTGTCACTTTGAAAAATAACAGGAAATAAATTGGAGCTTAAGCTCAGTGGTCTAGTACCTACTGCAGTGTAAGCCGTCAGACTAATAGACCGCGCGGCCGCCAGAAAAGCGCCACTGGATGAGGGCTACCAGGCGACCCCCACCACAGATCGCCTCCAGACGTTTCCCCCTCCAGCGACCTATTTAAGCCCAGCGCTGAGGGCTAACAACAGAGTCCAGCAAAACCTCTCCTTGCGATAATAGCCCGTCCGAGTGCTAGCAGTTGTGAATCCCTTTCAGTTTTACAGACGCCCTCCGAGCGTGATTGTGAGTAGAAGCGTCAGTTACGACGACAGTAGTGACATTACGCGTACAGACAGTGAACTGCAAGAACAGCCCGTCCGAGTGCTAGCAGTTACAAGATCTCAGTACTGTGAGTTATATTTACACCTTTTCTGGCCAGATAGGGACGTTGAGTACACATAGGAGTCACCTCCATTAAGCTACACGTAACCCAAGTAGGACGGTTACGTTTACCTTTGTAAATCTTTCATTCATATCTTTCTATTTGCTTATTCACCCAGGGACCTGTTCATATGGACAGCCCTGGCCTCATTTAACGTCACTCTAACTTGATACCGACCTTGCACGGTCACGACAAGTACGGTTCCAAGTACCAGTCACTTGAGACGTATTCTAGTTTAAGTTACACCAAGCTGAGTATATTTCATTTGTTTCATATTTCGTATTTCTTGAGTTCAATATATTTCCATTTATTTGTTACAAGTGTTATTCCTTTCGTCACCCGTACCCGTGTTGGCGTTTATGTAACTGACGCACAGTCACTTTTCCATTTTTGGTCACGCTACAGGTGTGTCAGCTTACATATTGGTGGCAGCTTGTGGGATTTTTGTCTGGTAAGCCCAGGCACGAATCCAGCTACGCCGACACGAGGTGACGAGAAGAAAGCAAAACAACAACAGAGTCACTCACACAAGTCAAGCACACAGAATACCTATCATACACCGTCATTTCCTTGACGTATTTTTGATTACACATTTTCTTTGTTACACTACACAATCTTACTTTGCAACAGGGGGGACAGTAACCCTATAACTTCAGTCACTCATTTTAAATCACACATTTTCATCATGCCAAGACCAAAAGGGAACAGGGGGAACGGTTCGTCACCCGACGTACTGGACACAATCAATGCTACATTGATCCGCCTGTCACGCCTGTTTGACCACGGGCCCAGGTTACACTCAGACGCCAGTGATTACAGGGGGACGAATATACCGCGTTCTATGGTCATGGAGATAGATCCATGGGACCCAAAGAAGACAATGACGGGACGACGTGACGCCAAGACGCCAAGACCTAACCCCAGGTTCCCGTGCATGTTTTGTGGGGACATGTCACACTTCCCCGTGGACTGCAGTCACAACCCACAGAAGACTATCTTCTGCAATTACTGTGGGGTACACGAACATCTCGAGATTGACTGTATCAAGAAACGGAGCCTTCTACCCATTTCACATCCACCTGGGGTACGAAACGTGTCAACTGGACCATTGGCCATAGGAGGACGCCCACAGTCACGAGCCTCAACAGCAAGCATCACCTTTCAAGATCCAGCCAACGAGGAGGTGATGGAAGAATGCTTAGCGACGGTTATTGAGTCCATTCAAGGTTTTTCTCTCAGAGTGCCGGTGACGGTCACTTCTGACCCAACACACACACATGGTGGGCCAGAGACGCAAGTGACACACCCGGTGACGCTTGCTCCTGAGTTGATACAACCCTACCAAGGACCAATGACGCAAGTAACGCACCCGGTGACGACGGTGACGCCCCAGGTGGCGCCGGTGACGACGGTGACGCCATTGACGACGGTG
Organism: Stenodema calcarata; assembly: GCA_963920205.1. Lineage (NCBI taxonomy): Eukaryota > Metazoa > Arthropoda > Insecta > Hemiptera > Miridae > Stenodema > Stenodema calcarata. Next base: position 15,414,629 of record OY986061.1, on the reverse strand, counting down.
ACGCCCCAGGTGACGCCAACCCAAAGAACTACCTACACGCCCCGGATACCCATGACACAGGTGACGCCGGTGACGCCCCAGGTGACGCCAACACAAAGAACTACCTACACGCCCCAGATACCCGTGACACAGGTGACGCCGGTAACGACGGTGACGCCCCAGGTGACGCCAACCCAAAGAACTACCTACACGCCCCAGATACCCGTGACACAGGTGACGCCGGTGGTGACGGTGACGCAAGTGACGCACCCAGTGACGCATACTTCTACACCTATACATGGATATGACGAACCGGTGACACAGGGTACGCATACGATGACGCGTAACCCTAAAGCCATACAACGCTGCGGCAACTTAATTACACGGGACACTGTTTACCCAAGGGGACGCCGTAGACTACGGGGAAGGAAAAAGGAAGACGGTAACCTTTAACCTGTCTAGTAATTAATTACACAAACATACACCTTTTTTTAATTCCACCTTTTTAATTAACCTTTTTCACCTTTTTAATTAACATACACCTTTTTGTAATTAATTACACGTACATACACCCTTTTCTTGATATATGAACCACTTTACAATTTAGTAAAATTTTAAGAAATTAAGCTATCTACTGCTTGGTGTAGCTTACTCTCGGGACCTTGACTTGCTGATTTATATCTTACTCTGCTACCTGCAATTCTTGTAATTCTTGTAATATTTTACTTACCTTTTGTGCATATTTTTTTTGTAAAACTTGCTAATTATAACCAAATTTAATGAAAAAAGTACTTACCTTTTGTGCATATACTTATACAATTTAACAATTGTAACTAAATTTGGCGACTTAACTATTTGATTTAACCTTCCTATTAAAATTTAACTCGCTTCAACTCACTTGTTTGGGCACTGATCGACGACAACACCAATCTTCGGGGAATCTATGGTTACCGGCGAGGACGCCGGCTCCCAGGAGGGAGGGGAGTGTAAGCCGTCAGACTAATAGACCGCGCGGCCGCCAGAAAAGCGACACTGGATGAGGGCTACCAGGCGACCCCCACCACAGATCGCCTCCAGACGTTTCCCCCTCCAGCGACCTATTTAAGCCCAGCGCTGAGGGCTAACAACAGAGTCCAGCAAAACCTCTCCTTGCGATAATAGCCCGTCCGAGTGCTAGCAGTTGTGAATCCCTTTCAGTTTTACAGACGCCCTCCGAGCGTGATTGTGAGTAGAAGCGTCAGTTACGACGACAGTAGTGACATTACGCGTACAGACAGTGAACTGCAAGAACAGCCCGTCCGAGTGCTAGCAGTTACAAGATCTCAGTACTGTGAGTTATATTTACACCTTTTCTGGCCAGATAGGGACGTTGAGTACACATAGGAGTCACCTCCATTAAGCTACACGTAACCCAAGTAGGACGGTTACGTTTACCTTTGTAAATCTTTCATTCATATCTTTCTATTTGCTTATTCACCCAGGGACCTGTTCATATGGACAGCCCTGGCCTCATTTAACGTCACTCTAACTTGATACCGACCTTGCACGGTCACGACAAGTACGGTTCCAAGTACCAGTCACTTGAGACGTATTCTAGTTTAAGTTACACCAAGCTGAGTATATTTCATTTGTTTCATATTTCGTATTTCTTGAGTTCAATATATTTCCATTTATTTGTTACAAGTGTTATTCCTTTCGTCACCCGTACCCGTGTTGGCGTTTATGTAACTGACGCACAGTCACTTTTCCATTTTTGGTCACGCTACAGGTGTGTCAGCTTACAGCAGTATAATCATTCAGAGAACTGTAATTCTTTATTCAATCCACTCTGCAGGAAGATGGTGGAGTTCACTGGAAGGCAACACTACTTCCGACGTCACAAGAACATAACATGCAGGTAGAGCGAATCCTGGCTTAAGTGCTCTCTTATTAAGAAAGGGGCGTATAAGGTGAACTGCACGATTCCTGTAGACTCTAATATGCAGGCTGTGGAAACAATGACACGAATCATCCTACTATACTCGCTATACGAACCAAAACGGCGGTACCATATCGTCCAGTCCAACAAAGCAGATGAGTATCAGAAAACTGGATCTCCCCTGCAAGGCTTTCGATGTGAAGGATGACAGTGCAATAGCGTTTGCCACTGCATCATAACTTCATTAGTCGGAGTTGGGCACTGAGACTTCTCTGCAAACGAGTGACTGTAATAATATGTGAAGGTTGAGCATAACTTTTGGTGCCCCAAAAACGTCAAAATTGTCGGACTCTTCGGGTTGTCCCTTTTTGAATCAGTTTTAAAGGGTTTTTGAACGTCCTGGTTTTTTTTAATCACACCCCGTAATTGTCTCTCGAAAAGTATATGTAGACACCGAATTTGGTTTTTCATTGCAATACACAGCATAGGCCTGAGAGGAAAGAGTGTGTGCTCGAAGCGAGAGGGAGCTTCGAAAACGTTACGTCGACATACAAACACACACCGCCGAAGCGTTTTATATCCAGTTTGTTTTGGTACGAGGGCTCCTCTCGGTGCCTCGAAATGAAATATTATTTCTGCAATGATGAACAACCCTACGGCATCTCGCGGGTAACCCCTTTGAAAATATTGACGCTCGAGATCAAAGAGTGGGGAAAATTTGAGGGCAACCCCGGGAGTTCTTGTCTTCAATTCGTTATGTTCCGCTTGACCTCGCTTTCCCGCTTGAGAGTCGATCTGCCGATTGTGCGTCATCACTCGACGGGGTTCCTGCTCCTTCCTGCTCCTCCCCTGAAGTAAATACAAATCACTATTATTTGTGGTTTGAACTGAAACTGAAACACGCCATTTTAATTGAAATTTGGCGATGGGGTCCAATATTTAGACTGTATAGCCAATATTTATAGACAACTATCGGGAAATGTTTACAAAGAGTTGGGACCAACAATCTTGCAGTTTATTTCTATTTGAGTTGATTTCAACAATGAAAACGTCACAAAAGAACTAACTGGAAACTCTTGAACACAATGAGGTTTCAATTCAAGTTTCAAAACTAACTTCACAAAAAATTCTCTTCTCCTCTTAGCTGATGCCTCTTTCAAATATTTTAAATTGCAAATCACACTGGTAGAAAAAAAAATCGAGCGTTTTAATGTTTGGGTAGTGTCTGGAGGCGGCGGATTTCTTGAGACAAAAGTGTTGAGGAAAAAAAGGCGTCTTTTTTCCGCCTCCAAACTTTATTTTTCGCTATCGGGGGACCGAGTTAACTTTTTACTTTGGCTCTTTGTCCGCCACAATCTTTCCTTCTAGAGGCTCCTTCCATTCAAAAACCGAACGAGGTCCCAACCCTTTTCTTCTCGAATGTAATTATTCAGATCACGCTGAGCGGCCTCTCCCTCGGTTAATCTTGTACAGCTATCGGATTCTTGTTGAAACTCTTTTGCTTTCTAACGACCGTTTTTAGTGGGAAGGAAGTTTTACTTAAACCGGGGGAAACTAACTGGCCGATTTTGTTTCTCCTGATTATCGTACTCCGTGGGGTTTTACTGCATTGGTTGCAGCAGTGACACTGCTTAAGTAGGTTATTGTCAAAGTAATACTAATTTGTACCTATGTTTCTTATAAAAGTGTGATAAAGGATCCAGTTTTACGAGGTCCAGCGAAATTAGACCAGAATGAGTCGTAGACCTGAAAATTAGTACCTCAAAAATCCACAGTCATGCAGCATGGCTAGAAGAGCAAATTTTCGAAGAAATAGATGGCTTTATGTAAAATGTCGCCATTTTACTGGGTGTGTCTCCATTTTTTTGCCAAGTAACACCTCAGTTTATCGACTTTTCAACGCTGAACGCGATGGTGAAGTTTCCCTAGTTTCAAAACTGCATGAGAAACCGCAATTATCACTTCACCTTATTGTCCACCGTAAAAAAAAACCTTTAAAATGAGGTGATACTTATCAGGCCGTTTCATTTTTGGAATTTATGGGTCATTCCACCCCCCTCCCCCCGTAAAACTCCCGAAAACGCCCCTTAGAGTGGCCCGATTCTGCCCATCCACGAACTTAGCCTTTCGATTGCCGAGGCAGAGTTTTTGTGCAAATTTGTACTTTTTACCTCAATTCTATCTAGAGTTATCGTCTGAAATGACGGATAGATCTATTTGTACATATGATTTTCGGCGTCTTTTGGCAGTCAATTTAGGATGGTCTGGAACGGATTATGATATAAAACCTTTTCAAAAATTCGAGTTTTAAACATTTTGGACCGAGAACAATAATTGTTATAGCTTCTTTTCCTTCGAAAATTCACCAAAAGTCCTGAAACTTTTTTATCACACCTCGTAGATTCTTGTTCCTAGTTGATGACCTAGACAAGATAAATTGATGTTATTTTGGTAACATACACCTGCGAATCATACAAATATCAAATTACACAAAGCACCGTTTCATTCATACCAGACCGTCTCACAAGAACACGAATCAAACGATATTTAGAATCTTCCAATCAAGATTCAAGAGCCAAAATAGCCTCTTTTTTATCGATTTTACCCATGAACAATTGAATCAGTCGTTTCAGAAACCTGACTAGTCCAAAAAAATCGATTTTATTTTTTTGATCGATTCTACATCCTTTTAGGTAGAGCTACACGTTGCAAGTTTTTTAAAAATTGCTCACATATACATTTCTTTCATGCCACATGAAACCATGTGTATTGGAAAATCTCAAATCTAGGTCAGATGGGTAGTGTCAGCAATTTTTCGCATTTCCTGGTAACTTGGGTTTTGTGGACTAGTCCGGTTTCTGAAACGACTGATTCAATAATTGAATAGTTATTATCAATAAGGAACCATTGGAATCGACCAAGAAATGACTACTCGACTGAAAAGAGTTCTTATTTCGTCTTCACTTTAAGACTTGCTTAAATGCTTGTTAAAATACCACTTGCTTATGTCATCAATACTTCAGCAAATATCATTTGCAAAACATGCCCCACAAAGAGAAGTCTGTCCGGTATCGTAATTCAAAACAGATATCATCGAAATAATTAAATAAAGAGCTCGTACTTCCCGTAACTTTTCACCTAAACGGGGAGTTGCCTCATTCCCTGGGGTTTCTCATATTCGAATATACTTAGACTACTCCCGAAAAACCCTTCAAGAAGGCAAGCTGTAAAGTCCGCCAACCCCTCAATTATTTACCTTTAAAAAGAAGGGCTTAGCCTTCTCGGGGACCTGAGAGTAAATTGAGTACGTCCAGGCCGGATCTGATCAAGCCAAGTTAGTGCCACTATAAAATGGGGATGTGGAGGGCCTTAAGAGGGAAATAACATGGGAGGGAAGAGCTTAATTATTAAAGACGGCTCAAACGGTTGGACGAGTGCGGTTAGAAGAAGTTCGTGCGTTGGGTCTCAAAGACGTTGAACCTACACTCAACTCCCTTCCGCTACACGACTGACACCAAGACTTTACATCGCAGATGGGCAGTTAAGCTTCTTTGCATGAATTAATTTGGCAAGCTCTCATACGGTTAATCTCTGTCACTAGTAATGAGGTTGGTACTTCGCCCCAAATTCTCAGTTATCAGTCTGAATATACATGTGGGTCCTGCGGTCATAATTACTCAGAACCTTGAAGAGGAAATATCAATCTCATTAGGTTTCATGGTATGGCGCGTGATTTGAAATGTATGATGCCAAGAACTTGCAAATTTCCTCACTATCTAGGCTTGCTACCTTCTACCTGATACGTTCTAAATGCCATTTTTAAAATATTTGCAGTACATTTTGAAGCTAGGACCACGGGGAATTTATTTAAAGTTTGTTGAAAACCTCCTTATTAAAGGAACTAAATTGTAACACCCTGTAAAACATACAGGAAAACCAAAACAATCAGTGCAGCTTCAAAGGTCGATTAGAAAAACAGCGCAGCTTAGAAGAATGCGGTTTGTTTTATTCAGTTCCATACACCACCCCATTTTGATTACTTGGGACCTAAAAATTATGTCAGAAAGGTGGACTGAATATAATAAAACTGAGCTGAAGGATTTTTAATACTACATAATATTTCCGTTTTTTAAAGGATTTACTACCTACATAATATTTCTTGAAAAAAATATTTCTGTTTTTCGATTTTTGTCCTCCTTGATTGGCAAAATTACACACAAGCGGCGCTTCCCCTGCGCTTCCCCTGACTCTGGTATATTTCTCTTGGGTTCATGTTACGCCAATATCGGAAATTTTGATTCCAAGATGTGCAAAAAAACTTTAAAAAGTCGCCTTTATCAGAGCATGGCCGTTGAGCGCAGCCACTTTCCTGACATAGTTTTTAGGACCTACCTAATTAAAATGCGGGGATGTATGGAATTTGATAGACAAACCTTATTCTTCCGTCGCGCCGTTTTTTTTCTTCTTTTCTAATTGCTCTTTGAAATTGCACTGGTTGTTTTGGCTCACTCTGTATAATCGGATTTTCCAAAATCCCTTCTATCGGTTTTTCCCAACAACAACGTACATTTTACCCCTTAGCAAACTTGGTACCCTCCTCTTGGAACGGTTTATTCTTCAGAACGACCGTTCCAGAGGCTGAGAACGGAGACCGATGATCGATAAGGATTTCGTTCGAGAGGGTATTTTATAGTCCCTTCCCTCTCGTTAAAACTTTTCACAATGCAGCATTTCAGTGTGAGTTCTGGTGATCCAGTCAATGGGACCTGAAATAGTGCCCTCCACTTCCTTTTCCCCCAGAGGAGTAAAAGTCAAACTCCGGAGCCATCGCTCGCCGGAAATCCGGGTTTATTTTCACAATGGAATAAATCAAACGAGCATTTGTTGTCTGCTGCTAGTAATTTATGGAATAATATGAGTTTAAAAGACTGTCTCTACCAACGTCACTTTTTTCAGTGTTTTTAATTTTTACATTTTGTTTTTTGTTTTTTTCAACGAACAAGTGCCACTTTTGAAGGAATGATTTCAATCAAATGATAATTATTAAGGTTACCACCATGCCATAAAAGCCAATCTGCTTTTTGGTCATTTTCGTTTTAGTTCATGTACAGATAAGCGAAACGAATTTCTCATTTATCCTCATAGCATGAGGATGTCATGACATTATGAGGATGTCATTACATAATCCATAAATCAAACAGGTCTAACAAAAATGCATTTTGAATATAAAAATTATAGGAAAATAGGTGGTAATTACCCGTTTCAGTAAAACAGTTTGATTGAGCAAGTGGATTATTAGCGAATTTTCGAAGAAACTTGTTCTTGGTCCAAAATTTTTAAAACTCGAGTTTCCGAAACATTTTCATCAGAATCAACTAAATTATTAGAGTCTTGGAACGGAGAATCTACTAGTTAATGTTCTTGCCCAGGCATGTAAGCTTGCTGGACGATTTCCCTAAGCTCCTAACAGTTCAGACCCTATTTCGAGTTCGTTTGTAAGGCGAGCTGCTGAGAGGAGTACAAGGTCTCATCACTCAACGTAGGGAAGCTCAAGGAGGTTGTTTCGAGGATGTAAAGGGAATTAGAGAACGACGAAAGGGTCACGATTGAAAACCCGGTTAGTTACAGTTCTCCTAAGGGAAAAGCGGAATGTTGGGACTTCAGTTCCACGTACGCTATCGTCGCCGCGCAATTACAGGAGAATTAGCAGTAGGTGAAGGCTTGAAGATCCATTTTACCTCTGAGATCCTCCCCGAAGGAGTGGGAAGTTGATTAGACGAATAATTAGAGGATAGAAGGAAGACAACGAGTACAGACGAGAACAAGTTGAGGGAAGCGGTTGCATTAGACGGTGATTTCCCTTGAGGGAGGGCATAGAGTCAACCGAAGGTGGATTCCCGCACTTACCGACCCAAACACACAATTTTCTCCAACAACTTACTTTCAAGGGGTCTTATACTTATACAAGTCATTAGGTTTTACTACTATTCTAACTGAATGGTCCATGTTGTACAGAAAATAATTAGTTTGGGCTGAATTGGTAGCAGGGGAAACGTTCTGAGACGCCACCACAACCCAAGCGGCTGGAAAAGTCTCTTTCATCTGAAAAGAGTCAAATAGATTTTGCTCCTTCTGCGAGGTATTAATCAGAAATGACTAAAAGCTAGTTAAGAGCATTGCTTTGTCGCCATTAGGTTCCTCTGTATTATCGACAATAAACTACCTTTTATAGTTAGTTACGCTGTCCTACATATTAACCTTGAGCCGGAACAATCACTCTTCCAGTTCAAGTGGTGAAAAATGAATTAACACCTTTTCTAATAAATGGTTTTTTGATCAATTTACCATTAGACCAAACATAAATATCAACAAATAATCAAAATTAAGTACGTTAAGTAGACACGAAGTATCTCAGACCAAGAAATTCGAACACCATCACGTTGTGCTGTTTGAATCATATGAACAAGTATGCCCACAGACCTGACGTGCTGCTGTATGATTCATGCTCATGTTGACGTCTTCTTAATGGCTCTACCTCTGAGTGCGAATTGTGAACGAACGGCTGGTTGTGCAAAGCCCCGAATGGTGTTGAAAAATGCTCTGAATAAAACTAAATTCAAAAGTGATCTAAAAACCATTAAATTTGAAATTTTCGAGATATGTCGTTTTCCACATTTCAAATTAAATTGTGGAAATCAAATAGTGTAAATTAAATTCGACCTAGGGTTATAACAAGTTTCAAGTAGCATCATTGGGCTGGTCTGAACCCGTAATCCAAATTTCATCATTTTAGAACAAACAGTAACTGAGCAAAGTGGATTTTCCCAATTCGATTTTCAGAATCTAACTGTCTCGAAACGTTAATCAACCAATTTTTTGAGGGGGTGTGGGGACTTATCAAAGATAATAAACAAAAAATCCACAGTCATGCAGCATGGCTATAAGCGCGAATTTTTGGAGAAACAGCTGGTTTTATATTTTACAACAGATTTTGTCTCCTCTTTTGCCAAGTAACACCTCAGATTGTAGATTTTTCAACGCTGAACACGATGGGGAAGTCAGAATTGCGATATCTCATCCCGTTTTCAGATTAGAGCAGATGAACCATGAAGAACACCTCAAGTAACAACATCGTTTCTCCATCTTCAAAGTGCTCCAGTTTGGGAACGTTATAAGATATCTCAATTCTGACTTCACCGTCGTGTTTGCTGTTGGAAAATCTTTGAAATGAGGTGTCACTTGTCAGACTGTTTCATTTTTGGAATTTTCGGGTTATTTTTCCCCCCTTAAAGTTCCCCTAAACTCCCCTTGGAGTGGTCGATTCTGCCCATCAACGAACTTAGCCTTTCGATTGCCAAGACAGATTTTTGTGCCAATTTGAATTTTTCATCTTAATTCTATCGAGAGTTATCGTCTGGAGTGACACATACATAAGTAGGACCTATATAAATACACACATGATTTTTTGTGCCAATTTTTTTGAAAATTTACCAAATGGACTCGTACAGTAAAAATAGTTATGTATCCAAAATCCTCAAATTTGAGGGAAACAATGGCCTCAATGTCCCCACGTTCACCCTGCTGAGCGCTGTCTACCTTTAGGACTCGCTGCATATATGCGATTATTGTATGGTATACGATTATTTTATGTAGGTATCCTTCGAGACACAACTTGAACTGATGAGAAACACCGAACACCCGCTGTTGCATGAGGCCAAATGAGCGTTGGGATGAGCCGGCAAAGGGAGTTCGCGTGGTTTGCCTGACTTGTGGCGGACACGATTCTTTTTCCTAACCCGTCACCTTCTTGACGACGATAAGACAACGAATCCTGGGCAACGGGAGGCCCTGCTTTTCGTCCCGTACTCACATAAATCAACCTTAAATGCAAATGCCGGACGCGGCCGGGTTGTCTCACGTCCAGGCCTATAAATCAGCTTTAAATTGATTACCCGCGTGGAAACGGCAGGGCTATTCCATCCGATCCCAACTTCACAACTAATCCTACAGAGGTGGCTAAAGGTGTCGCCCTCCTTCATGTTTCATTCAACCTCATCCAGACGGCTTCCACTGCATTTTTCATCAACCCTCGCTCCTGATTTTCCCGTGTCTCCGATATTTTCGAGAAAATATTTCACCTCCTCTCACGCCTTCGCTGATTGGCTGTACTTTTTACTCAAACACAATCTTCTGTACCGTTACTCTTAACTACCTATTTTATGGGACCTATCGCCGGGAAGTTTCACACTTCGAAGGATAATAAGAAAGTGAGGCAATCCCACCGCCCAAAAATAAATCCACCCTGAACAAGTCTTGCTTCACTCTGAACATCATGAGGTTCCAACATATAGCCTAATGCAGTTAACGTAAATCTTTTTCCAAAAATTTGCAATTGCGGTCCTTAGGAGTTCGTTTTCGATTACGAATGCGCATTAGGAAATAACTTTAAAAAAAAAATCATATTTTGGGAACGGATTGAGGTAGAAAGGTGCGGTTGGCGGCGTTCTACTCCATTTTCAGTCCAGTTGTACCCAACTTTTTCTTTTACACCAAGTGGCGAACACCCATACACGTAATAAGTTGGAACATTATGTCCAATCAAGATTTAGACTATTGTCTAGTTTACATACCTAATTTATGGTTAGAAGGCAGCTGATAGGGTATGGAAGGTGTGAGGTCTCATAAATATTAAATTTTGTAACAATATCACAATCTTGATTAGTTCATATTATTCTAGCCGCGTTCCCCGACCCTCCTATCAAAACCACAATATGTGGATCAATGGTATACAGTCGAGAGTGTGTGTGGACCCAGACCACCAATATGGACATAGCTACTGAGTGATGTGTGATCTTGTGAGCGACCCAGAAACTTCGAAATGTTTCATATGAGAACCGCAAGACCGTTTTGAATGTCCAACGAAGGACTATGAATTCATTCCATTCTACCTACTTGATGAGTGTTATGCCAATTCATATTCTGTTATTACCCACCTAAAAATAATTTAAATTACCTAGTGGTATTCATTCCGGTCCGAATAGGTTTCAATAAAAATAACAAAACGAAGTCATCAACAAATTACGTAATTTCCCATGTAAAATTAGACGCCTAGAACTCATAACTCATAACTCAGCGGTAAGAGCCTTTCCAGCGGTTTCCTGCCGTTTTTTTGACTCCCCTTTGAACAGTGGCTTATCTCCAACTATTTGATTCTCCTGTTCTCCGGCAGCGATCTTCTTCAACTCGACTCTCCATACCAGTTTGGGATTTTTCGTGTCTCTCATTCTCCCTTTGCTCATCTGAGTCTCGTTGGATGGTGCTTTCATTTCCGGCTTTTTCGTGACATTGTCTTTTCCTTTGGCCTTCTTTTCCTTCCTTTGAATGCAGAAACGGTAGCCAGTCGCCCACCTACAATACGTGAGTACAATATAGTGGTCGTGAATTTGATTTATATACTAACCTATTAAGGATTAACGATGTAATAAAATTTAAAAAAAAGTGTTGTTTGGTGCAGAGGAGATGAGGCGACCCTCTAGTTGAATTCACTGTGCTGAATCCAAATTTAAAACCCATTTATCATATAGGTAGCCAATTCATTTTTCACTTCGTCTTGCTACGTTTTTTGAAGTTCAGAATCTGAATTTGAAACCCGATTTTAACTATCTTCTACCATTCCACGGAAAGCAGCGGTAAAGTTGATTAAGTACAAAAATCTATTACATTCCCTTGACATTTGATTCATTGAATGTTGGTTATCTACTCTACATCTTCTCCACAGGTTCTATCCAAAATATTGCACACAATAAGATGAATTACATACCTTTTAAATACAAGAGCAAGACAAAATTTGCCCTTCCGCTTGGTTTCACTGTTCTTCTTAGATTCGATTTGGAATTTGAAACTTTGAACGCAGACTTTGCCGATGAGCGAAGCAAGGGGATACGTCGAGTCTGGCTCGCTTTCAAATTCGTGGCACGTGGCGATTTCTCCAACTACGGACAATACATTGTATCGTAAATGAAATGAGTCAATTCATAATGTAGCTGTAGTGAAACCTTCCCTGATAGACGCCAAGGCGAACCCTGTCAGGGTTTTGTATAGGGAAATCCCAGAGAGAAGTAATACACTGGCAACACAACCAAGAGATCACTACCCTGTGGATTGAAAAAGATGAATTACCTTCAACATCGCGGTGGAACATGTTGATATTGAATACATTTAAGTCAACATTGAAGTGAGTTTTTCCTTTAATCTTTTTGAATCCCATCTCGGCGCATGCTGCAAGAAAATGACCAGTTGTTGTCAGTAAATGTACACTGTTCGGTGAATCGACCATTAGATTGATATCAGACATTAAACCTTGATAACATTACCTGAGGCATCCTTCAAGTAGAACACCCCGAATTGGAGTAAAAGTGAGGTGAAACGTACCTTTGAATGATTTCACTTTGAACGGGAGATTGAACACCGCGCAACTGCTGCAAGTCGCATTCTCACAAGAGATGGGCTCAATGGCGAAGGCGTTGTTCTTCAGATATTCCTTGGCCCTCTTCAACAACCGTTTACCTCCGAATTTGAAAAAAATACTTTTGAGGAATTTCAATCCTCTTTTGAGCATGTTGAGACCGACTTTGCCGATCTGCCTGAGCACCTGTTTCCCGATGTTACCGATCGTCGAGCGTCCGTCCTCGTCATCGTCATCGTCGTACTCGTCGAGATCATCCTCGTCATCGTTCAGTTGCACGAGACTTCGTCTGGTCCCTTGAAAAGAACACTCGATAAGTCGCACTGGGGAACTGCGACATCAGAAAGGTAACCCCTAACCCACTGGAGTAATAATCAACTTACACCCATAAACACCATGATGGACTAGGGATGTGCCATACTTATCGATATGAGTAAAGTATCAGGTACTGGTATCGGGTATGGTATAGTATCGCACATCCCTATGGTGGACTTCGCCTTTCATAGCATGGAGGTTCATTTGACATAATCCGTGTTGAATTTGCCTATTTTTGGAAGGTTTGATGACAGAAAGTGCTCTTTAATCTAGATTAGCCACGGGGGAGGGGTGGGGGAGTATTCCTACGGTAGAAATGCAATATTCTAATATGGAATTTTACCTCATAATGAAATAGTGCACCCAAATGTCCTTTCCCCCTTTTTTAGGAAATAGGTCTTAAATGAAAATTATAAACTCTACTTTAAGGTTAGGTCCATAATATGAGGCTTATAATATCAAGTGTAATACCATGTTGGAGTAAGAATTTAATGAGTATTTTCCACCGAAACCCGCATATGACTGTTTTGTTTATCTGCAGTTTTTGAGAGAACCACAGGGCCTACAGATACCCGTGTGGTCTTAAGTTAAATCTAATTACATTTACTACAATTGCTTTCGATATAATATTTGACGTTGGATGAGCATTTTTGAAGATATCAACAAGCAATAAACTATTTCGACAGTTGTTCACCTTATGGAAATTAAGGCCTGCTTTTGAAGAGCTTTATCTTGGGAACTAATCGTTGTACAGAGCTCGCTTGGGTCTCAAATTGTAGCACAAATCTCAGAGCTCAGGTTGTAGATATTGGGCACAAACTTCCTAAAGTGCGAAAATTTAGCGGTTTTTTTTTTTTTTTCCCAATAACTCCGGTCCCCAATGAACGCACAATTTTACTTGGTTACCGAACAGTGATCTACAAAGAAAATGAGCCGCCGTGAAAGGATTTGCAGCGTTTTGGTTTATTATCTTCGATAATGAACCATTGGAATCGCCCAAAGAAAAAAATTTTTTAACCCCCCCTCAAAATTTGTTGGTTTACGTTTCAAGATACGTAGATTCAGAAAATCGAATAAAAAAAAATCCGTCCGTCCGCCGTACGCCGTCCCCCGTCCGCCGTCCCCCGTCCGCCGTCCGCCGTCCGCCGTCCGTGGCACTTTGCCCAGTTAGCGTTGAGCTAAAATTACGAAATTTGGTTTCTGGGTTTGGACCAGCCCCACAATGATCCTCGAAACTTTTCATAACCCTAGGTCAAGGGGAAGGGGTTCAAAACGAAATTTAAAATTTCGACAATGTCATATCTCCAAATATTTAACTGAACCGTGTAATTTTTAGTTCACTTTTGAATGACCTGAAAAATTACGAATCTTTTAAGACCAATTGGATTTTTTTGCGACCAGCCGTTCGTTCACAGTGACCGCGCAAAGGTTTAGGAAAAACACTAAACTTTCGCGTCGAAAACGGCCGTTATGTGACCCAACCCCCAGACGCCCAGAATAAAACTACCTTTTTTCATCTTCCCGGTAAACTACAGTCTAGAAATTTTAACCGTGAGTCGGGGATAGACCACATTGCAATATTCACTCGTTTTTTCATCTGTAAAATTATTTAAATAATACCTTTTTGTAATAATACAAATTAAATTTTGATGATGAGCTATTGACTTGAAATTTTAAAAATAGGTCAGAACTGGATCACAATGCAATATTCACTCGGTTTCTTGTCTGTAAAATTGTTCAAATAATACCTATTTGTTTAAACAAATTAAATTTTGATGATGAGCTAGATACTTGAAATTTTAAATATACGTCAGAAATGGATGACATTTCAATATTCACTCGGTTTGTATGACATGGTATGAGTATGGTATGGTATATTATTGTATGTATGATTTGGTATAATACAGTATGGTATGATAGGAAAGAAATTCGTATGGTATGGTATGTGTACGGTGAGAATATGGTATGGTGCCGATTTGCAATACAGTCTGGTATAGACGGAAGGGTGATCTGCACAAGGAAGATAATAAACCGTTGTGTCAAGAATTTGCAGAGTTTTTGCTTAGGAGACAAAACACGTAAGGACTCAAAATGCTGTGGTCTGTTTTACCATCCAGATTAGAGTCATCGACATCCCCTTCCTCTTCTGGTTCATCTTCGTCATCCTCTTCTTCTTCCTCCGGCGGATTGGCTTCCTCGGGCTTCAGCAGGTAAGAGGGGTCTTTAAAGAAAATATCGAACATCTCGTCTTCGCTCATGTCTTTAGGCTGTTTGTTGGTGAGTTCGACGTTCCGAGCTGCCCTTTGCATCCCCATCATCAGCCCCATCGGCTCGAAAGATCCTCCGTTCGCCGTTTGGACGGCCGCCGCGAGGGTCAGCCCCAAAAGTAATACGATTCTCCCCATCCTACTCCTGAAATGGGTAATTTATTGGGTATTTTAACTGTTTTCTTTCAAATTTATACGCCCGATTCAAAATCCGAGAAATATCAGAGAAGGTTTCGAGTAAAGCCAAGATTAAGACTCAAATTTGATCGTTTTGGCGCAAAATGGTTTGAGAGATAGGTACCATGCTTTTAACATGCCACTTGTTTTGTAAACTGGCAAACTGACCAATCAATTTATGATGGAGTAGTATATCGAGGTAATCAAATCGAAATGAAAGACTTTGTTGTGCATACTCGTATTTGTGAAATCAGGTATTTCTATCGTCATAAGAGACCTTCAAAAGTTTTGATCCAGGGTGCTCAAAAACGGACCCTTAATGTTTTACCCCAACAATGTTACCGTCGTTCAAATATCCGTTCAACTTTTTTTTTTTTAAATTCCACTACAACACGTTATTCAGCTGAATTATTTCGATTTATTATGATTCAATGTGGCATCTAATTTTCATTGCTATTATATGTTAGTATTGTTACTATTTACTATTCTGTAGCCTCTGTAATGAAAATCCTCTCACCTTACTGAAGATGGTTTCGTGGCTGTAGAACTAACTGTTGCTCTGCATATGGGTGAAAATGCGCTACGAAAATTGATTGGTGAATTGAATCCTTTGTATGTACAAGAGGTGCGTTTGTTCCAGTGTCCCTACCTCCCACCCCAAATCCTTTCTGATGCCTAATTCACAATCAAAGACTCGGCAGTTGTGTACTCAGCAAACGCGTTAATTAGCCCACTCAGTCAATATTGAATCCGCAAATAGAGTCAAACGGTACCTACTCCAATTTACTTGTGCGTATATTTTTTTAAAAAACGTTTTCTTGTCTGTAATCCACGGACCAGTAGAAAAGCATATTAAGTAAAAACAATAGAGATATAGAAGGAATTTTGAAACTTGTAATTTTGTAATTTCGTAAATTTGTAATCTTACGAAAACTTAATTACCTACTACGAAATTTAGTTTAAGGGTTCGGGTTTGTACCTCAAAGTCCCTACAGGCTGCCCCATGATTCACCCTCGATTTTTTCGCGAGAGTTGTGTTTTTAAAGTTTCATAATTCGTTTAGAACCCCTTTCCATTGACCTAGGCTTATGAAAAGTTTCAAGGATCATCGTGGGTGTGGTCCTTTCCCGTAAACCAAATTTCGTTATAATTACTTTATCGTAAAATTAAAAGTTTCAAAATTCCTTTTGAACCCCTCCCCATTGACCTAGGATTTTGATAAGTTACAATGATCATCGTAGGTGTCGTCCGAACCCGTTAAATAAATTTCGTAATTTTAGCACAAAGCTAACTGGGCTAAGTGCCGCGGACGGACGGATTTCAATTCGATTTTTTGAATCTACGTATCTTGAAACGTTAACCCTCAAATCTTGGAGGGGGGGAAGGGGAAGTGTAGATTTATTTTCTTGGGCGATTCCAATGGTTCATTATCGAAGACCAAAAATTGGATAACAAACAGGTTTTATGGATCAACATTGGTAGGTTGAGGGTCGTTTTCAAGTACCTATTTCACACCTGAATTTCAATCGTGGAACTTTATGAGCCTATCGCCAAGGCTATTGCCATCCTCAGTCAAAATCATAAAATGTAATTAATCTCACTCGCACTGTAAGTTAATATTTAGGTAATTCTACGGGTGATTCGAGTATTTTATAACAATCAAGAGATGATTCCCGTGTAGATCGTTTAAAACGCCAAAATCCTCCGCTTGAAGGATCAGTGGAGTCGAGCGAAAAAAATCATTTGCCCCTTCCACGCTCCTCATAAACAGTTTATACGCAGCTCATAGGATTAACGACGAATTAAGGGGAGAAAAGAAAACATCCAATTAATTTCTCGAGATTTATTAAAAATATAAGTTTGTGCTTCGGTAGGGAATCAAGACAGAACTAAGCGGATATTGACATTTTACATTCGTACAGGTGGTGGAGTTAGCAATAATAACAATTTTCAATCAATCATAAAGTGCACGCGGAAATATAATTTGAAAAGAAATTAAAAGGATTCTTGAAGATAGTACAAGTAGATTGGCCACAAAAAATAGGAGATCTGCGCATGTAAGGGATATGCAACAAAATCGGATGGATAACCGTACAAACACCAAAGTTGTCGAATATTGTCGATAAAATTTGAATAACAAAAAATGAAAACCTCAAATTTCAAATGTAAAAAAAAAACCTAATATTGATTCGTTATAAATTATTGCGCGAAATCAATGGCACTGTAAGGTAAAATAATGGTTGATTTCCAAGAATGAGAAAAGCAGCAACGAAATTTTGCATTCTATACAATAATTGTGGTACTATGTCTAGTCGAATCTCGAATGTTATAGAAGACAAAATAAATACAATGTACAGGTAAGGTTGTGGAAAAAACGAAACAACGTTCGCAGAAAGTCTACAAATAGTATGTACTTCAAATCAGGTCTTTTTGAAAGGTGGCAATTCAGTTATAAAATAAACTATGGCTGAAAGTGGAGATAATACATGTACATAAAATAAAAAGTAAATAAAATTTTGATTGGTTATAGGATCGAATCTCAAGCTCCAAGGTTTGGTATGGATTCATCAACCATAACAATATCATCCGGTAAATAGGCATGAATGATTTAAATACCTTGAATGATTTAAAATTGAAATCAGTGGAGAGAATCAAAAGAGAGTCTAAAATCTTATTAATATTTTATTCAAGATTTCGATCGTATGTAGTACACAGCGGGGAAATTATTTGAAAGTAACTATTACAAATAATGATATAACTGATAAACGATGTGAACTTATTAAAATATTCGGTAACGAACAAGGATTTTGATATTTTGGACCCTTCAGCGTTAGAATGGGTTGGAATGCAGCGAGAAAGACCAAAATAAAGCGAGGAAACCTAAATTTCGACAAACTAAAAAGAACAAAAGCTTTCTTATGTACAGCCAGTCTTTGTGGACATTTAGGATGCTTTGACAGCACCGTCGATGTCGTCTGAGAGATCGATTTTGACAACCTCAACCATATTGTCCTCCATGTTGTCACAGACGTAGGCCTCGATAGCGCGAATCTCTTTGAGGTCTTCAGCTTGGGCGTTGTCATCATCCTCATCATCGGATTCTTCAACTTCTTCATCTAAATCTTCATCTACATCTTCATCTTCTTCGTCTTCTTCGACTTCCTCATTGTCCTCATCCTCATCTTCTTCGTCATCTTCATCTGATATGGACGACGAATCATCATTCACGTCGGACTTTTCATCGGATTCCGTCTCATCGGCCAAACCCGTCGTCTCGATTTCATCGCTTTCTTCGTCTTCGACTTCGCTCTCAGAGTCGGAAGTTTTGCTTAGTTTCGCTCTACAGCTCTTATTGTGAGCCGTCAGCATTTCGTAGGACGTGAAACTGGATTTGCACTCTGCGCAAACGAATTCGTCGCCCTTGTGTTTCTCCAGTTTGTGGGCCTTCAACGCGTCGGCGGACCCGAACAACTCCCCGCACTGCCCGCATTTGAAACTGTCGGAATGTTCGTGCGACCGCTTGTGGTTCGTAAGACCGATTTCGCTCGCAAAAACTAGTGTGCAAATTTCACACCTCAGGAACGGCGGTTTGGACGACTTTTCAGGTTTGTTCAACGTATCAGGTGCTGCTGGTTTGTTCACAGATTCGGCATCTTCTTTCACGTCTGTCGCCAGATTGTGTTCTTTCTGCAAATGCTCGATGAAAGACGGGAACAGAGGGAATACGGATTGGCATATGAGGCAGTGATGGACCATGTCGGTAGCCCGCTCTTCATGACCAAAGTGAATACAAGAGTGGTTCTGTAGTTTTGTTCTGCCATTGTGATATTTTCCGCAGACTTTACAAGACAAATTGGAACCATCACCATCGAAGTTCTTCCTGTGGTGTACAGCGAGGTGGACGCTCAGGCTTGTGTAGTTGGAACACAACTTCAAGCAAACACCACAGCATCTTCCTGCTTCATTTTTATGGAACCTGATCAAATGTTGCCAAAGGTGCCTCTTTGCTGGCCATACTTTATCACAAAGCTCGCACGGGCTCGTCGTGTAATCATCATCAAACACCCTTCGAATCTCTCGAGACTTCTTCTTCTCTGAATCTGGTATCAATCCCAGTTGGTGCAAAAACTCAGACCCTTCGTTCTTGTTTTTGGGCGTCTTAACACTCACTCTTCTTTTTTTGGCAGGAGGACCATCTTCTTCCTTATCAGATTCACTCACCCTATTCAGCTTGACATTGTCTTGGCCAGCGCCAATAATATCTCTGATACTTTCAGCGTCCAGAGCGTCAACTGTTTCCACGTTTCCTTGAGGCGCACCAATGATGTCAATGATACTACTAGCATCCAATTCATCAACTTCTTCCACATCTTCGTCTTCATTCTCTTCATCATCACTAACTGGATGATTATCACAATGCTGTTCAAGCTCACCTTTAGTAGGGAATATCTTCAAGCAAATTTTACAAGGGTGGAATTCAGGACCGTGATTTCGTATGTGGTCCATAAGTTTCGACCTACTAGAGCACGGTTTAGCACACACCTGACAGACATTAGGGCGACAAATTATGACACCGTGATTTTCGACTATGTGACTCCTAAGATCTTCAAAACTTTTTTCTGCTTTCAAACACAAAGCGCAAAGATGCCTCGACTCTTTTCCGTGTTGAGCTTTCAAATGCATCTTCAATTTAACTTTACTGGTAACTATTTCTGCACAGAATTTACAGATGTGCAGCTGCGTGCTGCCTCGGTGGTCCCGCTGATGCCTGTCCAAATCAGCTTTGCACCTCAGTATCTTATCGCATCCTGCAGCAGCACATTTGACATTAGGGTGGTCCACATGTTCGGCCACAATGTGATTGAAAAGGTCAGTCTTGGTGTTTTCTTTGATTTCACAAATCTCACATTTAAATGTGACATGTGAACTACGCATGTGTTTATTGAGCAAATTCTGAGCAACGAATGTTTTGGGGCAGCGTTCACACGTGTACACACCGTTCAGTGGAGCAGGCAGATTGATTTTAGCTGGACGAGGTCCTTTGCAGTGCTTTAGATGTTTTCGAACAAGGGATTCCTTTCGGAAAATTTTCGAACATTTCTCACACGTGTGTACTCCGTTTTCGTCTATTTTCGAATAAGCCGCTTCCCCTTCTGCGCTTCTATGGTGTTTGGCCATGTGCGTTGCCAAATGCGCTCTCGAGGCAGATGTTCTTTCACAAACAGGACATGTAATGTCAGGATGCCCCTTGTGTATTTTATTAACATGCTTCCACAGATGGGACGTTCTCCCGTAGTACTTTGTGCATAAGTCACAAGGCATAACGTTGTGGGTTTCATGCCGATGCTTCCCAAGAGCGTCTATATTTTCAAATTCTTCTTTGGTATCAGGCCCCAAACAGAGATCGCACGTCAAAGCTGTGGTATGATTTTGCAAAAAATGCTGATTCTCGCTGCTATCTAGTTTTGTGTTATTCAACAACTCCTGCAACTCAGGCGGCGTATCGATCGCAAAATGTATCTTCCTATGCCTGGACATTTTTGAAACCTTGGAGTATGGCCTTCCGCAAATATCGCAGCAAAAATCGCCTCCTACCAAAGGCCAATGCCTTTCCCTAACATGAGTAACGAGGCCTTGTAAATCACAAAATACTTTCAAGCATACGCCACAAATGAAAGGTAAACTCTCGGAGTGGACTCCCATCATGTGTTTCCAGTATTCTACCCGCGTTTTCCACATTTTGCCGCATATTTCGCACGTGTTAGGGTACTCGCCTTGAGTCACATGATGCGTCAATTCGTGCTCTTTTTTTATGGCGCTGGTGGGGAAGACCTTGGCGCAAGACTTGACCTCACAAGTAACAGCAGGATCGCCGTTATGAGAGGTAACCATATGTTTCCACCGTTCTGACCTGGAGAGATGTGACAACCCACACAGCTCACATGCAAAGAAGAAGTGGTAGTTGTTTGATGTAGAGTTGTTCAATCCGTCTTTATGGGTGCTTCTTTTGTGCTTATTCAATTTAGCTTCACTTTCAAAGACTTTGAAACAAATATCGCAACTTGATAGGAAGCCGTCATTGTTCGGAATTTGCGGTGGAGGGTTATCGTTGTAAACATCACTATTCAAAACAACGATGGTTTCTGGATCAACGAGGTTGCCTTCTGGATCTTGGAGTTTGTGGATTCGAGCGTGTGTAACGAGTTTTTTCCTCGAGTCATGCTGGCGAGCGCAGACCTGACAGCTGTACCTGCGCTGCTCGGTTTTCTCACGGGGATGGCATGTGTCAACATGTTGCCCGAGGGTTTCGTTGTCCGCACAAACCTTCAAACAGATGCCGCACGCCTTGGACGCCTCATCTCTGTGCGAGTAGAGCATATGAAGCCAAAGGCTTGCCCGGTCGTTGAATTCCCTGTAGCAGATTTCACAGCAGAAGACGGTTTCTGCCTCCATCATGTTTTCAGGGTTGTCTCCTTCCCCATACTGTCTATGAAGGGATTCAAAATCTATACGATCGTAGTAATTGTGCTCGTTTATCAAATGATCGCTCAGAACGGGGGGTGAATCGCATTTCAGCCCACACAGAAGGCAAGAATATACCAACGATTCGTTTTGATTAGGTGCGTCCACATCTATTTCCAAATTCCCTTCAGAATGAAAACTCCCGCTGCTGTCTCTCTGGATCTTCCTGGGCTTATAGTCTTGTTTTTTGTCCTCATCTTGTCGATGAGGGTCTTGACTCAGGTCTAAAGGGACGTCCTCATTCTGTTTCTGAAGCACATCTCGATCTGTATTTGCCTAGAAAAACAAAATCGACATGATCAACCCCTCAGACAGAACGAAAACTGACAAAACAACAAAATTATCGGACGAACGTGTCACAACTCAAAAATTTAAGTTTTAATATGTTTAGAATAAGATTTTTTTCATCATTTAGTTCAGAAAAATCTGGTTGCAACTTAAGGGATTCACCCAAGCCACCTAATAGCAGTTGAAATCGTTTTCGCAGTCCAGCCGCGAACCCCGCCATTCTCTATTGTTGATCCAGTGACACAATAGTGATAGTTCTATTTTGATTTGAACCCCTTACGGTGATTGAGAGGCGTAAAACCTATAGATAGAACAGAGCCCCATGCTCGAGTATGTCACAAAAACTGTCATAACTCGAAAAGGACTCATTTTTTGACAACTTAACGTGTAAATCAGGAGCTTCTATGAAACATTTAACGAAAACTAATTTTAAATTACTAATTCAACTCATGGTTAAAATCCAGGCATTGCACAACGAGAAATATGGTAGGAAGCTGTTTTTCGCTGCTCCTGAAAAAAGCTATTTATTCGAGTTGTGACACTTACGTCGCAAGGGTGCAATATATTGTAGTCATATTGAAACCTGGACAATCTATACCCAAACTCACATTGAAGAGAACGTGGAGATTATATTATAATTTGAATAATCAAAGTAGTACTCGTATATGAATTGAAAAAAACAATGAGCGCGACTAGCAAGAAAATAGGGAGTAGCAACACCAGTGGAATAATTTTGAAGGCTCTTATTATATAGATGATACTGTTTGGTGGCGAATATGCTACTGGTTCATGACCATACTGGTATGTTATTATGTCCACGTCTTTGGATAAAGCAAGTTCGTTAAATTCGCCATTAATACATGTAAATGGTAACTCCAGAAGAATTCAAATATCAATCTTTTCATGTATACTGTTTTGGAACGAGTGGATTACCTGAGGTTCCGATTCATTTTTGTGCTTGATTCTTTTGTGATCCTCGAGATTAGCTATAGAGGAAAACGTCCGGAGGCAGAGCCCACAGGTTACAAGAGGGTCGCCTTTGTGTGAAGTGCTGACGTGTCCCCAGAGGTGCTTGGCCATCGAGTATGACTTATTGCAGAGATCGCATCTGTATAACCTGTTTGAAGAAATTATAACGTCAATCGATCAATTTATATGTATTGGAAGTCGCCCAACAGGCTTGGAGCAAGCTCAGGTGGTAATTTATTTACGTCCTTTTTCACATTAATCCAGGGAGCTAAGTCAGAGATGCTTAGTGTCGTTGTGCCACTAACGAGAACGATTCTCAAATGTCCAAATTCCTCAAGTTTCGTTGTTCTGATTACTTTTCAATATACTTATTACAATACAATATAATGTATTATGTATTATTATTATTATTATATAATATTATTATGTATTATTTTCACTACAACTACTTTTATGGGGTGAACTGAGGGCGTAAGTATTGAAAATAATTCTTTTCCGGAAAGACAAGATCGTCATTCCAGGGTATCCATGCCTACAGCTGGCATGGATACCCTGGATTTGGTTTAAAAATCTACCGGTATACACTTCACGCAACACTCACTTTATTTGAGCAGGTACCGGACGAACGGGAGGCGGTGCCGGAGGGCCTGTTTCTCCGATGTGAACGCGGGAGTGCAGCGCCAGATGCCCTTTACTGGAAAATACTTTTTCACAGACGTAGCAGGAGTAGGGTTCACTCCCGTCTGCATCTCGTGTTTTGTCTTGATGAAACCTACAATGAGAAACAAAAATGAGATCAACGAAGTTTCCGGACATTTCGGAGTTTTCTCAAATAAATCCGATTTTCGGGAGGATGTGAGCTCGACTTCCAGTTCAAAAATTTAAGTTCCAGTCATGCAGCATGGTCGTATGAGCGAATTTTCGAAGCAGAAGGTATTCTTACGCATAAGTAAAACAGGAGTCGTTGTACGCAAAGTAAAATTTGGGGTGGAAGAGGGGGAATCAAAAATGTTTTGAATACCAGAAGAGTATTGGATACGTAACAAATTTTGTCTCCATTTTTTGAGAATAATAGCTTCCTTTACGTCGCTAAAAGACGGTATTGATGGAAAATTGGACCTTCCCTGCTAGTTACAACTACAAACATGTATTTTGCCAATGTTATCCAAGGTTTGGTTCGTGGTTCTGGAGTTAGCAAATCTTTTGGTGAAAAAGCTTTTGCGTAAGGCAAGTAGTTGGGCAGACCATTCTCGAAGAACATACTACCAGAACGTACTATCACGGCAGATCGTCAGCACTCTGCAAGCTTTTCAACTATCGACTAATCAGTACTGTTGGTAAACGTCAAAACTAAAATTTACCAAGAAAATATTCCCATTCCTTCGTCATTCAAATGGTATAGTTCGAAGAACAACGTAATCTCAGCTATTTTACATAGAGAACTAATTCTTCGTAGACTCAATTATTTACACCACTGAAATTAGTAGTAGAAAGAAAAACCTTCAGGTCATTAAAAGTATCCAATATCGTCATACTTTGCGTGAATGGTGAGAGAACTCTTGGAGTTAAACAGGCGGCCACAGATTTTGCAAGGGAAAGGACCCTCTTCGTCTTCCACGGCTGGTTTTCCTGATTGGTTGGCTATCGGAGTGTGAGGGGAATCTCCCTGAAAATGCAAAATAAATGTATTATACGATTGCAATAAAGCATCTAATAGATTCAAAGAGCTACATGCCGAGCAACTACTCAATTGTTGAAAAAATACTCATTGAACAACCGTTGTTCAATTACTGAATTATTGGATCTTGATGCTGTTGATCGTGCCAATATTACTATTGTAATGTTGTAACATCATAAGTTTCTAGCATGGTATGCCACAAGATATACCATCCAAGTACAGTTCATTAGAACTCAGGCTGTTCTCCATTCATCCAAAAACGTGATTAATACTCAGCTATCTAGCTCCACGGCTACAGGTACTATCAGTACTATCAGTTTTGTTACTCGACTCATAGACGAAGCAAACTCAGCATGAAACTACAAGCACCTCTCATAACGCCCCGTTCTCAGACCTTTTAACAGTTAAAACCAAGAGATACAACTTGAGATCAGTGTTAGGAACTAGACGGGGAAATATCATTGAAATGAGTTGGCAGCTCTAGCGGACTTGAGCGTATAACACACCGAGGTCCCCCACCAGTGGACACATAGGTGACCAGTGGTGGCACCTAGTGGATCTAGTTGGTATCTACTTCTAATATCCCTCATGGCGGCCATGTGTAGTTTATAGTGTCCAAGCGCGCAAGGAGGAAACATTTAGTGTTATATACCAAAGTATGTAGATAAAATCCAAGTATAAAATTACGAACAGTGTGGCCAACTGATGGGAAAACGAAAAATGTGAGTTTCTATCAGGGTAATGACTAAAATGTATTTGCAGGACTCACAGGTACTACACAAGCCACCAAATGACAGACACCAATTTTCAGTCAAAGATCTGACAACCACATACCAAACATGCTTCGAGGAAATCAGCTGGATTCGGCGGCTCAGCGTCTTCATCTCCGTATTCCTGCTTCACTAATTCCGGCTTGACCAACTCAGGCTTCACATACTCCGGCTTAATTTCTTCTGGCTTCTAAAATGAAAACATTCAAGATTATAACGCCCGTCGAAATTATACATTATACAGGCTTCTGAATTGCTCAAACCATAACTTTTCAACACTTTCAGGATTCACTTGAAATGTGTTTGTGATGGCAATAAACATAGGAATGTACTTATAAATTTCTTACTACAATCATTTCAAGAAAAAGACCTAACAATCCAATTTTCTTGGGTTGAAGGAGCACAACAAATTCAAAAATCCAACCTCTAACATCATAACGGTAAAGTATTTCTACTGTCTCCTACACCCATGAAATTTGTATGAAGCCGATTCAATTCTACAGTCTTTGCTCTATTCTTTGAAGATGATTAAAACCTAATGCATAATCGGATAACTTTGAATGAGCAGGTACCTTTTTCACAGTTCTATGTTCGATAGTGATTTCCGGGAGATCAGGAAGACGATTATCCTGAAAATAGAACAATGAGAGATTAACCAACTTAAACATTATTACAATCTGGGAGACTAGATTGGCTAATCTGGGAGACTAGATTGGCTGAATGACTAACGATTTTCATCAAGAGAAGAATCAGATTTGCGATTCCCTTCCATATAACTGAGAGATTTGAGATTTGCAGGGTTATAAATTGTCGTATTCCTTCTATAATAAATTACAGAAGCACAGAAAAACTAGGTACATCATACTAATATCAAGGCCTGTCTACAAGCTCAAATAATTGCACAAGCCGGTTTGTACTTAAATTGAACTGCTTACAAATGGTTGCCGATCACATGCTCAGTTGTGCTTGTGCAAGGTCTATCTATGTTTTATTAAAAAGGAGTTGGAACCAAAGAAGGGTAACTGTAATGGAGCAAACGATGGTTACTCAAGAGGAATTTGTTTCCCCACACAAATTTAATTGCCAGATAATTTTCGCAACTATTTACAAAATTTGGTTCAATTTAATGGTTCAAGCCACGTACCAGCGCCTGCTTGATACAATTACACCCGTGATTTCAAGAAACAACCCCGTTATGAGACGCTCAATCACCCCATGGACGATTATCAGCTATGCTGAGATTTTTGGCGACAGGAGTAGAGTGTGGTGATTCTTCTCCAGCAGAGCTGTTGTCAGAATCAACACAGCATAGGTAACTCGTTTTTCCCAACTTTTCAGGAGAGACCAAATACTCTTTTATTCCAAAACTACCAGTAATGTCCCACTAAAATTACTACTTTTAGCTTGCTGTAAGCTCCCCAGAAGTACCCTACCATGATTTAAGATGAATTAATACTCCGATTTAAAAAATAGTGAGGGTTAGGTAATGTTGGCTTAACAAATGGTGGGATCGGTAGAATTGCATCAGGAGTTTTTGTTTTTTTCGTCATCTAAAATGTGATCGTTGGAATTATTGAAACATTTATATAAAAAATACTGCAAAATGATCAAACAACATCTCATAAATGAATGAGAAAAGTAAGACTTAGTGTTGTTAAGAGCAATCAGTCTCAAGATGGGGGACTTCGTGCAGGGGCGATCCCGTGGAAGATCATGAGGATGAATCAGGCACGGAACCTAAACATGCCCAACCAGATCATCTGGGCCCACAGTCAGCACCATGACGTTCAATGAGAATCCGTCGGAGACCATTGAAACTGACTGATTTTGTTTAATCCGCTCCCTGGAAGAACGTGGAGATTCTTTTCCAACAGAGGTGGGTGTGGTTTTCAAAATTTTTCATGTGTTATAAGTAATTTAGTAATTTCACTTGTTCTTCAATTTGTCTCATTTGTCTCAACTTGTTATAAATTGTCGTATTCCTTCTATAATAAATTACAGAAGCACAGAAAAACTAGGTACATCATACTAATATCAAGGCCTGTCTACAAGCTCAAATAATTGCACAAGCCGGTTTGTACTTAAAATGAACTGCTTACAAATGGTTGCCGATCACATGCTCAGATGTGCTTGTGCAAGGTCTATCTATGTTTTATTAAAAAGGAGTTGGAACCAAAGAAGGGTAACTGTAATGGAGCAAACGATGGTTACTCAAGAGGAATTTGTTTCCCCACACAAATTTAATTGCCAGATAATTTTCGCAACTATTTACAAAATTTGGTTCAATTTAATGGTTCAAGCCACGTACCAGCGCCTGCTTGATACAATTACACCCGTGATTTCAAGAAACAACCCCGTTATGATACGCTCAATCACCCCATGGACGATTATCAGCTATGCTGAGATTTTTGGCGACAGGAGTAGAGTGTGGTGATTCTTCTCCAGCAGAGCTGTTGTCAGAATCAACCCAGCATGACCCTTTTTTCCCAACTTTTCAGGAGAGACCAAATACTCTTTTATTCCAAAACTACCAGTAATGCCCCACTAAAATTACTACTTTTAGCTTGCTGTAAGCTCCCCAGAAGTACCCTACCATGATTTAAGATGAATTAATACTCCGATTTAAAAAATAGTGAGGGTTAGGTAATGTTGGCTTAACAAATGGTGGGATCGGTAGAATTGCATCAGGAGTTTTTGTTTTTTTCGTCATCTAAAATGTGATCGTTGGAATTATTGAAACATTTATATAAAAAATACTGCAAAATGATCAAACAACATCTCATAAATGAATGAGAAAAGTAAGACTTAGTGTTGTTAAGAGCAATCAGTCTCAAGATGGGAGACTTCGTGCAGGGGCGATCCCGTGGAAGATCATGAGGATGAATCAGGCACGGAACCTAAACATGCCCAACCAGATCATCTGGGCCCACAGTCAGCACCAAGACGTTCAATGAGAATCCGTCGGAGACCATTGAAACTGACTGATTTTGTTTAATCCGCTCCCTGGAAGAACGTGGAGATTCTTTTCCAACAGAGGTGGGAGTGGTTTTCAAAATTTTTCACGTGTTATATTACTTATTAAGTAATTTAGTAATTCACTTGTTCTTCAATTTTCCTCATACATAGGTATACAATTTTGTGTTCAATAAAACCTTAATTCCAAATTTTATTACAGAGAGAGGGTCGCATTCGCAAGATTGGGACTGAGGCTTGAACGGAGTTCAGTCGCTCAGACCACGACCCAACCTCAAGCCGATTTTCTGTCTGGGACAGATTTAGTCAAGCCATTCTTTTTAGCTCGTACAAGCATTTTGGCTTGCACAAATTATTTGAGCATGTAGACGCACCATAAAACAATATGATCGGTGAATGTGATGAGGATCATGTCTGTTATTTTACGGCGTTTGGCCTTATTGAAATATGTAACGTTAGCAGTGGTTTAGTCGTTCGGACATTGGACGTCCGGGGCAGGTGGTCTTCATTCCCGTCCCCGATGCTCGGGTCAGGGTGGGGAACACCTGCCTCTCCCCCACCTCACAACCTCTGTCCTGTCTCACTCACCTTGAGATGCTTGAACTGCTTGATGGCCTTCTCCAGCTTCGCCCTGGCGTCGATACACCCTCGACGGAAGTCGTAGAAGTTCTCCAAGTTGTAGATACACCGGAAACACAGGCTTTTCGGGTATAAATCATCTTTAGAAACCTGAAGAGAAAAAAAAGTAGGTTAGAACAGAGATGCATGATTGGAACTCGTGTTCCATTCAAAATGATCGAAAGATTCTGTTTTCTCGCCCGGACATTCAAAATCCCTACTTGTTAACCTGGAAAAGTCTTTTGTAACGTGGAAAATCCATCAATCCTGGGATCAATATTTTGTTGATTGTAATTAAATTTGGATACCTGTTTGTCGCTGTTTCTAATCGGAATCTTTAGTTAATAAGACGTGGTTAATGAAAACCTTTTAGCCAACATTGATGAACCACTGTTTTTTTTAAACTAGAAGGAGAGGTTTTTAGAGGAAGCCCTATGATCGGGAGGATGACCCTGGCTCGCTCTGCAATTTGATGGTGCGAGAGGATATGTTGCATATCTGTCCTGTACTCGCGGAGTTCAAGGGTGTGATACCTTCAGAAGCCTGTATTGGAGAAGGAGGAGATGGTTCGGTTCTTGGACAGTGGGGACTGGTTGGGGCTGGCAAAATTTGGACAGCAGGCGTGGAAGTACAGGGCGACGTTGGTGGCAGAGTTCAACTGATGATGTTATATACTTAATATATTTTTTGTTTAATAATGTGTCAATATTAAGTCAGACTGGCGAAAGCTCAAAGTTAGAATTCACTTATCTGCATGTACATATTTTATGTTTTAATAAAATGCGTTATCTTCTTGAGGTTAATGAAATCTAAAGAGCAGTCAGACAACATTAATGAACCACTGCTTTTCAAAAAGATCCTGGAATATTTGAAAAAAAAAATCAAACAAGTGGTAGTCGTTTAACTCAAAGTTGGTAGTCTCATAACAGATAAATTTCGAGAATCGAATATGAAATTTCCGATATGGGCTCTGCATCCACAAAACTCATTTGAGGGAAGAAATATTTTTCTAGGGCGATTGTTGAATTCCAGGAGTTAAAGGTAGGTCATGTATGATGATAGGCACTGACTGGAGAAGAAGTGCACACCTGCCTCATAAGGTGCAACCGACTGGACGTTTATGAAGGCGGACTTGTCAGCTGATATCAACGTGCAACTGCATCATGCTTAACCGATAGGAATATCGACTTTCCGGCTAATGAAATGACGACTGGAACTGCACCAACAGCATTTTCCCTTCGAGAACTAGGTCAACGACAGTCGTGACGTCATAGACCGCATCCCACCCGTCTATTTCCGACACTGCAGCTACCCATCTTTGAAAAGTCGCAGGTATATTTGTAGGTAAACGACATTCAAGGGCATGTAACCATCGTGCAACACCTGACGTGTGTATAACCGTTTAATAATCAGAGGTACTCCAACCGCAATATTCAGATACTCAGACTTCAGAAAATTCAGATACTGAGTAGAAAGCTGCATTTTCGCTGGAGCGTAGGATGTGTTTTGATAACTGACAGCTGATATACCAAATTACAGCTTCATAGAGTGAATAGTATAAAGCAGGGGTAGGTGCGCCCAGTCAAGGCATTCGCTGCGCCCATTAACCGTTCTGAATGTTGAAGAAAAATATTAAAATTCTAAAAATAAAAAAAATAATACAAATCTGAAACTAAACAATTAATTTCAGATGGCATTAAATGAAATCTATACGTTATTTATAATTTTTGAAAATACCAGTATCTATAAATAAAGTAGTACGTTCCCTTTCAGTCGGAGTTGGATGGGCACAAAAATTGAACAAGTTGCTCATAATATGAGCATTTATTATATTGTGAGGACGTGGACTGTGGGATACATAAGCAATATAAACTGCCATTTTCTCTATTATTTTGCCCTTCAAACCTTTGAATCCAAAAACTATAGAAAATCTATACCTAGAATAATTTTGTGGTGATTATGAATATACCATATTCTTTTATAGGCACTAATTATTAGTACCTATAAAAGAATATGGTATATTCGTAATCACCACAAAATTTCTCATAAAAACGTCCCACCAATCATAAAAAATTGTCATAGTTATAAAATTTGTTAAGATGGTTTATTGAAAATGCGCTCATTAGCTCATGCTGCATGATAAGTTTTCATCTCATTCTACTCCAAATTTGTCGTATACCACCCCAACTACCATCACAAACACATTTGAGTCCGGTTGTGGAGGAAAGGCCCGTTCTCGTCGAAATAAGACGTTTCTGAGATTCTGCCATAGCCTAAAACCATCCCTGGAACTTGCTGATCACAATGGAGCAATCCCTATCAAAATCGGTTCAGAGCTTAGGCCGTCAGACATACAGATAGACATACATACATTCGATTTTATAGACATAGATAAGAATCGATATTAACGATTAGTCTTAAACATTGTTGATCTATAACAATCATCGTGTAGTTTTGATGCGTTCAACACAGTATTAGTAAGCAACTCTCAATATTTGGTTATTTATCGAACACAAAATTTTCAAATTTAAAGTTATGATTCACGAAACTAGAGAAAAAGTATCAAAATCTCGATATTTTAGTTCGATGTATCGACTAGGATGATTTTTTAAATCGCTATTTAAAAAGGTTCGATATTTTATCGAAGTAATCAGCAATTTGAAATGAAATACGCCAGGTTCTAGGTTGATAAAAATGCAGAAAATACTGCAACAAGCATTCAGTAGGTAGTTTTTCTCTAAAAACTAGGTCAACGATAGTCATGACGTGACTACCACTCTTCCATCTGACGTCATATCCAAAGCTACCTACCAATTCATTTGCTAAGGTCGCAGATAGGTACTATGTTGACGAGAATTCTGTAATCAACGAGTAATTAGTGGTAAAGGTAGGTTTTAGTGGGAGTCGTGCACTGATGAAATGGTGGTATGATAAGGTGATAGTGGTTTTATCAGTAGGGTGTGTGATTTCAGAATACAATCACATAAGGATATGACGGGACTTGGTTGATGCATTTTGGAATATGGAGTACGTTGTTAGCGAACTGCTGGGTTTCATAGAAATGTCTGGTTCTGGGTTGGTTGAAAGGCGAATAAGGGGACATCGGAGGAAGGTTTGGGCGATCTCTGGCAAATGGGTGGAGTTTCAAGGTGAAAGGACAGGATATAACGAGAAAACTGGAAAGAACTCACCTCAAAGGACAAGCAGGACGTGATTTTGTCGATGAGTTTCCGCTCGCGGCCGCCGTCGCTGAAAATGTCCAATTTATTCGCGTCGTAGGAAGCGCAGAGGCGGCAGAGCTCGTGATAATCCGCACCTCCGTGTCCCGTCATGGTGCGATCCAGACGGTAGGTAGAAAAGATTCAACGAGAAGTAAACCCGAAAGATGTCACAATGCGATAGAAAGTTTCGACTCGTTGCACGCTCCGGAGCGTAATATTCCGTCTCGACTGCGTCTGAGAGTCGCGGATGGGACGTTCTACCCGAGGGGGATCGCCATCTTGGAACACGAAACCCGCCAGGCGGCCGATGTTGTGTTGTTCGAGAACATCACATGTTTTGGGGTCGAGGTAAATAAAAACGGGTTTCCTCGGTTTCCAACGTCGAAGCATCCACTTTGAAACAACCGACCGAGTGAAACCAACGTTTCGCGACGTCGGCGTTGAATTTTCTTCTCTCTACTTTTTTTCTTCGGCTTTTTCGAGGGCAGGAACGACGTCGGGCACCGGAGGGGGGTCCGCCTACGTTTGCTTCGGGGCGGACGACTGTAGAGGAGTATCCCCCTGTGACCGGCGGGTTCCCCAGGAAGTTGCAAATGGCGGTCACTCCCTCATCCCACGTTCCACCTCCCTCGGCCTTCGCTCCGGGGATTCAGTCCGAGGCGTCCTTTTAGGTCGGGGTCCGGGGCGGCGTCCGGGTGATTCGAAATCTCCGGAGTTTGGTCGAATGAAAACTGATACGTTATTTACAATTAGGTGGTGTACATGAGTCCACAATTGTTGTGTACAAAAACTTTGATCAAAATATAAACAATAAATTGTCGTTTTTTTTTAGGCCTCTTTTTTCGCGTTTAGACTTCCTCTACCTATTTAGGCTCTTTTCAGTTTTCCAATTTTAACCTTCACGCGCTCGCGCAGGCGGTCAAGTGACCGCCTTTTTTGAATTTCGAAAAGAAGCGCTCACCAGTAATTTTTTGGCGCACGTACTCTCCAGTTACACTTCTCACCACAAGTTCCGCCCCTGATATCCCTGCCTCATTTTTATCTAAATCGTTAAATTTCGTGAAAAAATAAATAGGTACGTCTCATCTAGTAAATTATAATTTTTTCTGCAGTGTTTCTCCTTTCACCTGAAAAAAAAAATAAAAAAAAAACTTTTTTGTTCAGGGGAGAACTTTACAGAACTACTGAGGAAACACCTCAAGTGCTAGCAGAAATGGACAGTGATGGAACGGGACCGATGATTTTACGAGCCAGAGAAATTTTTGCTGATGGCCTTGAGGTTCGATGACTTGATACAAGAGACAAGTTAGCCCCATTCGAGAGGTAACAGCCAAAGGGCATTCGGCTTGGGAGAATTCGCTACAATAGATGAAATGTTAGTGGCTTTCAGAGGAAGTTGTAGCTTCATACAGTAGGTAAGCACGTGGCATCAATATGAACAAAATAATTTGAGAATAATTACTTCTTAAGTGGCCTTTTTGAAGCCAATTGCGTTTTTTTCGAAAGCAAGAGTTTATTTTATGTTACTTTGATTAATAAAGAATTTTTAAATGGAAAATGTGTTTCCTTTGTAGGTATTTACTGAGCGCCGGTGTGACTCATGAAGTTTAAAGCGGTATTTCCAGAATTAGGCAAGTCAATAAGGACGCATATTCCTCAACAAACTTGGGGGGTGTGTTTTTTTTGTAAACCCATTAAAAATTCGGATTTTGGTAATTTTTGTGCTTTTTGCAGACTGATAAACGAAACTCTTTTCTTTTACCAAAACTCTGGAAATCGTCAGTAGTAACTTGGTTCAGAAGATGTACATTTATATGGTGTGTTTTTATTAGGGGTAGATGCCGTTTTATTAAGTGCGTATTTTGGAACACACTGATTCGCCTTAATGTAGGTATGGTGTTCCGAATGGATACACCACCTCCAAATGGGTCTTGAGTCTTGGCAGGTTGAGGATCTACTTTGTTAAAGAGCCTAAAACATTGCTTAATTTTGGGCTCTACGACGTCGGAGACCTTAGAAAGTCGATTATTTGTTTTCTCCCCTTTTCGGCGGGTTCCTGAACTTGAATTAAGATCGGTAGTTACTGATCGGGGCCATACAAAAATGCGCTTTTTACGTCATGGTTTATAGCTCGAATGCGTTGTCGCGTGGAATTTCAAGTTTTTTAGCATTTCCTCATGGAGTAGTCAGATCTTCGCGGAAGAGTCTGTTGTTTGCCGGTTGGGGGATCGGAGAGATCGATTGTGCTGAAAGGAGCCTCCCCCTCTATAACACAGCCACCGGATCTTAGTCGTCATTGGAAGATGCTCACGGGCTACGCCTTTTCCCCGGGTCCGCATATGTCTGCCCTATGAATCCCAAACATTCGATATAAATATCGAGACCTTTCTGCAAATCCAACAACAACCAAACGAAACATCCGAAAACGTGTTTCCATGCGTTTCTAACTGCAAAACTCAAGTTCAGTAGTTCAACAAGTTGTTGATATTTGTCATTATTGATTGACAATCTAATCGTGTAAACAAATGGTTATCACGAAGTGGTGCCACCTGACTAAAACAAATTTGTCAATTTGAAAAATCACCATGTTCAACTTTTCACACGCACCAAAACCTCTTAAATTGAATAACCAGGCGTATTTTAATCACGAAATCGAATAAGAAAGTTTGCATTTGTTCAAACAACTGCAACTGAAAGTTGGTTTCTTTGTACTGATGTTGGCTTCCCTGCGAGACGCTTGACACCAAGCCTACGGGTAGCAGTATCGATACTGCTATCGAAAGGAATATTCGATACTACTCAAGTATCGAAAGAAAATATTCTATATTCTTGAGGACTCAAATTATTGAGTACTTTTTCGAGGCGTTGAACTTGAATGAATTTAGCTACCCTCAGATTACTCTTAGGTTTATTTTGATAGTATGCGTACCTACATGAAAATTTAATGTTTTGAAAAATCAAATATTGTATTGGAAAAATATCGAATATCTTACTACTCACTAGATATACCTAGATACAAAATTAATTATTATTAGGTATTATGTAATAATAAAGTGAATCTAGGTGAATCTTACAGTGAAGGGATACATTAAAGTAAATGTTTGTACAGTTCACTTTAAAAGAGATTTTTATTTATTTTTTTATTTTTTTTTTCAATCAGATTTCTATGAGAAGCCAATATCCAACGTATGGTGTTTTTACTAATTTCAATATGTTTTTAGAATAAATCAGAAATGTTGAAGCGATCTTGTGGACGTTATGATTTTTATACTTCTAGATCAGCTGTTTTCCCCACTGTGATATGGACATTCAAGGATTATGCTAATATATTTATGTATGCTTATATTTATTAGGTTTTTTTTTTTTTTTTAATTAATACTAGAGAGTTTTATTAGTAGTACAATGGCCAAAAGCTTATATTTATTAGGTATATGATTATATGGGATTATATATCCGATCGACATAAAACTTTGCCAAACTCATTTTCTAGCCTAATTAGGGGGTTGAGAGTACAAATTTGGCGAGAAAAATTTCCCCCCCTATGGCCTATTGCCACCCTGATGTCCACCTGTGCCCTGCTATTGTTTCTTATTATGAGAGTTTTTGGCTTAAAACAGACCTTCAGTCGAAATTAGATGGACAAAATTTGTGGTCGGCATCAAGGCAGAGTTTTGTTTTCGAGGATTGGAAAAAAATGACAGTTTCCACACCTGGAAGCTACCAAAGTATTCATCAGCCTATAGGAGGTCGGTCACAGGCTTGAATCTCTGGTAGCCACTGAATGCCTTACAGATGTGCGCCAGATGTCGCGTAGGAGGACGAATCCCTACCCCACCTTCATCGCTAGCTATTCAGCTACAGGAGACACCCCAGTGGGACAAGGTGACCTCCGCATCGTGGACTGTCCGTCGCACAGTGGTGTCAGTGCGGGAAAAAAATTCGACTTTCGAAAGCGCTGACGTCGATTATTTCATGTTGTCCAAAGGGTATTCCCATTAATTTAGGCCCATTGTCAGATTAATGAACGTTTGACCAAATTACACACTACTCTAAATTAATGATATAACTATAGGTATAAAAAATTATCAATTTAGAGTAGTGTGTAATTTGGTCAAACGTTCATTAATGTTCATTAGTGTCGTCCTATAGTTATATCATACCTATAGTTATATCATTAATTTGGTCAAACGTTCATTAATGGCATGCCGTCCTAAGAAAGAAAGTCCTAACTCCATTTTTGAGCTTTTCGAGCTTAGGATAGATTTTGACGAGATCTATCGATTGGACCAGGTCAGAAAGCCGTGCTTGAAGATCAACGATCTAATGGCAGTTGCAACTTCAAAGGTTTAGAAAATACTCAGCAATTCAAAAAACGTCGTTTTTCTCAAAACTATCAAATGGAGATAGGACTTTCTTCCTTATGAGGGCAGAATACGTCAAACATCAGTCAAACTGGACAAAAAATTAGAGCGCTTTACAAAATAGCATAGTGAGAACAACTATGATTACAGAAAAAGCTCCGGCATTTTCCTCTGCAACAGATCTTTTATACCTAGTAGGTAGGTAACTAGTGTATAAATTCATGTGTTGATTACTAGAACTACTCACCTTGGATAACTATTTTCATAATAATTATGAAAATAGTTGACGTTTTTTATTTCAATTATTGAAGTTTTCAATTCGTTTACAATCACCAATTAGTAGGGTTGGTTGTAGGTACCTAGTAGGTACTACCTACTGAGGAATAGCAAGAGCGAACCCGAAGTAGTGACGTCTCTATAACCAGTACCTTTAGAAGGCGGTGGAAGGTACACACAGTAGAAATGCGGTTGAGAATCGTGATAACACGTCCTCTTGTCAACGTATCAAATCAGCGCATGAACATCTGACGCGGAGGTTCTATGAAATCTGAAATATTCGTTTACAGGAGCTTTCGACCCAACGTCTAGTGAGATAAGTGCAGTGCGGATGCAAACGATGCATCGTGGAAATCCGCGTATTTCCTTCACTTTACCGGCGATGTTGATAGTTTCCAAGTAGGCAACCTATCGTTAGGTGTTTTCAGAATGGATTTCAAATTGGTTTTCGCCGCCGTTTTGTCGGCATACACACTGGTTACTGAGCAGTTGTTTAGGAAAGTTTATGATTTAGTGCCCTACTCGTTCATCGACGAAGCTTTCCACGTTCCGCAAGCAGTGAAGTACTGCAATGGTACATTTCACGAGGTACCTATATTATGTTTACTTCTTGCAAACTGTTGTCACTTTTGATACTGTGAATAATTTGCAGTATACAAGAGGCTGCCTTTACGATGATTTCGTTGATGTGATTGCAGTGGGACCCGAAAATCACCACTCTCCCCGGTCTCTACTTGTTCTCGGTGGCGACTCACAGGCTGGTGGGTTTCAAAACCTGCACTCTCTTCACCCTCCGAATGGGAAACGTCATGTTGTCATGCCTCACTTTTATTCTGCTCTACAGAATACTTCGGCGGTTAAAAATGAACCAAAAGGTTGGATTTCTGCGTAATCACGATTTTATAGTTTCTGTTGATAAATGCTGATTTGTTACGTAGTACTGCATTTAGTCGATAGTGATCTTATTTTAAAGAAAGGGACAAAATATCATGTGGATTGAAGTGTCTACTAACTGCAGTCCTCGAACTAAGTGGCCTTTTTTGTTTTTAAGACTGGTTTAATGTTTGTTGTTCTTTCAGGGTTACAGCCGGAGAATGGTACTATGGCACGCTTTCAACCTATCCATATTTCCAGTCGCTTACTTCTTCACGTTCTTATACTATACGGACACACTGTCTACTTGTTTGGTGCTGCTGATGCTGGATCTACATTTGTCTTCCAAGAGAAATCTTGCCAGTTTAGTTGGTATGTAGGTTCTTTTTATGTATCTAGTAGTAGATCTATGTATCACCGTCCAAGAGATGATAATATGGATAGAGCTGAAGGACATCTCAAACTGCTTTCTGAGCATTTTTCGAGTGATTTCAATCTGGGCGAAATCGGTTTGGTTTGCGACCAATGCCATTTTTCTGTTTGAATTGAGGGGGCGCAGCATAGGGTTCTGACTGATACCAGACGTAATCTAGAAATTGGTTAACACAAGTAAAATGTGTTTGAGTAGTCGAGGGACTCTTGTGTGGCCTAGGTCACAAGTCAGAAACAGCCACAGCAAAATCTCTAGACTGGTTTGAAATGAGTTTCAAATCGGTAGGTGGAGACAGCATCATCAGTTCATGGATACTAAACAATCCGTGACTGGTTTGTGCTCAGCAAACAGTGCTTTGGTGGTGAGGAACCGATGGAATCCCCGCTCCACTGTTGTTCTGATCACTGACACCACCATCAGGTCTGACAACACGACTGATAAGTTTTCCTCTTAGAAAGACTAAGCACGGTTTGATTGAAAATTAATTCTTGAGGCTTGAAAATAAAGTGATGTTACATATGAATAACAAAATAATTTGAGTTAGGTCGAAGGTAGTTCTGAAGAAATTTCAATGAGACAATAGGCTTTATTTAGCGCATGCAAAAAGTGAAATTCATAACTCAGGCTCTAACCATCCCATTTTTATTGATTATTACGTCTTGTTCTTTATTTGTCGCAAGATTTGCACGATTGCTGGTTGTGATGATGCTGCAATTTGCAGAGATAGCACTTTATCAGTGTGCTCCCATACTCGTCCACTTACCATAACATTCGATTCAATGGAGTTCCCGAAATTGACTAGAACCTTAAGGAACCAAACATTGATAAATTGTGCTCTTGGAGTCGTTAAACTGCCTGTTAGTCTTGACTAACAGTATATTGACTCCGAGTGACCGGGTATACATAATTCAGTGTTGACTACTGATATGTTTCAGGTATAATGAGTTGTGTTGCCAGACAAGTAAACATCGTTTGGGTCGGGTACATACTTCTTCACATCTTCTCCAAGAGCGTCCACGTCTACCTTTCAGAACCTTCCATGCGAAACACTATGAAGCAACTACGCAAAAAGGTATTCAGCAAAAATCTTGTTAGTGATGTAGGTGTGAATTTGAGTTGGTTAAAATATCAAACATATTCATTTTTGCTGTCTTGGCAAAATAATGGAAATGTAGTATTAGATAGGGTTTGGTACACAGTATTAACTTCAGTAAGTAGATAACAGTATTATAAAACCAAAATGTTCTGTTCCACCAGAATAGTGAAAGTCACAATAATTGTGACTTTCACTATTTCAGAATTTAATTATTAAATTCAAGATTCGATTCAAGATTCAAGATTCGATTCGTTATTTTTTGAGTTTTGGTCCTTGGGTCGAGGTAGGCAACTTTTGTTGTCAGCCATTGCTGGTGTTTCATGGATGGAGACCCATCGGAAGTATTAAACAATATATTCTGGGATTGGCAAGTTTTGTACTTCCTGAACAGGCATGTCTCTGGGAGTGGGTTGCAGCACATTTCCTTC
Organism: Stenodema calcarata; assembly: GCA_963920205.1. NCBI lineage: Eukaryota > Metazoa > Arthropoda > Insecta > Hemiptera > Miridae > Stenodema > Stenodema calcarata. Next base: position 15,375,002 of record OY986061.1, on the reverse strand, counting down.
TTGATTTTTTTCTGGATCCTGTCTTCCAAAAACCGTTTGCGTTGTACGACCCTCTCAAACACAACTAAAGTTCTCGTGCTTTTGGCATAGCCAAGTTTCTCTCTTGGCATCTCTGGAAACTGTATGTACTGAGGCCAGCAGTTAGCGTTATTTTCTGTTTTTTTTTTTTTTTCTTTTTTTGAACCGCGTATTGCCATCCACGCATTCGTTCTCAGGGCATAATCATCTATTCTCGTCTTCTTATAAATATGATTCAACGTCCTTCTGTACTTTTTCAGAAATTGACTTTACAGCACGAGCTTTTCCATCTTTGCTGTGCCTGTTCCTCATGAATTAGTTAGGATTTAAAAACCTTTAAAATGTCCATTTTGTTAACCCATTTTCCTTCATTTTACTACAAGTGGTTTTCCAAATTTTTTTAAACTAGAACTTGGTGTTTTCTTGTGATTGGACACATCAATGGATACTAGAACTGAAGCTCTACAAGGAAGAGCCAAAAAAAAAAAAAAAAAAAAAATCAATAAATTTATCTACATCTCATGTAGGAGAAATAATGTTCGGGTCTGATTTTACGGTCAAGGAATCAAGAGGAACCACGTGGAGAGCTTCCAAGCGATATGAATTTGGAGTGGGGGCGGCGATTTTGCCTCGTAAGCGCTTCCCATACTCTCGTGGTTGGGGTGGGGGAGAACCCAAAAGGAAAATAAGAAGATCTCCGAAATTTGAAGAAACCGTTGCGGTGGAAGAATGTCACTAAACCTCTGGACACTCAATTTTTCCTCTTCTGGTCATTGTGTGTCATTCTGGTCTTAGAGGAGTAGAAGAGCGTTTTTTACCATTTTGACATGTTAATTCGAAAGATAATCACAAAATAAGTCCGGGGAAATTTTTCAACGGTTCTCAACACAAGCTCAAAGTTGAGAAAGTTGGGTCTGGATATGGTTCAAGTTGAATTTCTCCAATTTAAATTGGATCACTGATGAATGGAATTCGTTAAACAAGCGTGACAGAACACAAATTTTTCCCTATATTAAAGTTGAAAAAGTGCACCAGGGAATGGCTGGATTCTCTGGACAGCGATTCGCCCTTTCTGGTGGAATGGCCCATACCCTTACGTTAACTGTGCACATTAATAGAAAAGCCACATTTATTCTGGTGATACCTAATGCAGTAATAAGCAAGAATTGGCTAGAACCCAAATTCAACGTCCAACATGAAGAATTATTGATATGGTTGTCAGTTCACAAAAACAAAATGGCCCTTCTAATACTACTGCCCATTCATGGGCGAGGATTCTCGAAGGTTACACTTGTAAAGTTACTGACTGCCTTTTAGATCGCAGACTTGATATTGGAGAAAACTATCATAATTATCCATCTGGTGGACAATTATTAAAAATGGCGCACAAAACTAATTGCCAGTCAATAAATCTCCTTACATCAGACTGTTACGTTATTTACTTCATTTGTCGAATAGAACACGTGGTCCATCGTCTGGTCATCTAAAATTCCTGCGGAGCATCTGATTCGAATGGCACAGCGGGTCATAGAAGACACATACTCGTACATCGCCGTTTGCTGCCTATTTGTGGGTTTCGTTGCGTACAACAAGGGCATCGTCGTTGGGGACAAGTCCGCCCACGAAGCTGTCATCCACCTCCCGCAGATCCTGTACTTCGCGGCGTTCTTCGTCATCTTCTCGTTCCCATACGCCCTCCTAAAGATCTTCCCGTTTTTGAGGTTTGTAAAGATATTTTAGAATAACGACGTTAATGTTTACTGCTGGATGTGTGGTTGCCAATATTGTCAATCCATTTGTTGTGGCTCCTCAACTTAGCAAACGCTGCATCTTGAGTGGTCGATAAGCAAACGACTCAAAGCAACATAGTGTAAACCCCATTCCCAGATGTTGGTATGGGTGAATGCATCATCGTTAGAGCTGTACTAGAATGATCATAATATGATCTGCATGGGCATCTTCTCCTGCTGAAGTTTAAACGAGGAAAAAGGATTCTCCCCGAATTCACCTATAATTTCCCCTCTTCATGTATCAAAATATATTGTATAATATGCCAATTTCTGCAGGTTCCTCTCGAAGAACCCCTTCCTCGTGATTTCCTGCGCTCTGAGCTTTGCTGCCGTCATCCACTACAACACACACGTCCATCCCTACCTCCTCGCCGATAACCGCCATCTAACCTTCTACCTCTGGAACAAACTCCTCAGCAACGACGTCCTGAAGTACCTCCTCGTCCCCGTCTACGTCTTCGGGACGTTCAACCTCTACGATAATATCGAAGGGACCCACTACGAGCTCGCGACGTGGGTCGCTCTCAAGATAGCTCTCGTCCCACAAAGACTTTTGGAGTTCCGTTATTTCATCATTCCTTTCTACTTGTGTCGTATGCATGTGCGTTGTAACGACTACAGATTCCTCTTGGCGGAGACTTTGATGAATTTATCCGTGAATATTGCCGTTTTCTACTTATTTTACTCCAAGTCATTTTACTGGCCGGACTTCCCAGAACCACAAAGGATAATATGGTAGTCACCCAAATCCATGTTAATCCATCTGTGTTAATTTTATGGCATGGAAATTGCCTTTTTTTTTTTGGTCTCTTACATCTTATTGGTCTGGATTTGCATTGTGTACCAATTTGTATTGGTATTAGCGTATTGTATGTAGTTAATGTTGAAAATTAGGTAATCAAAGTGGATGAGCATCCAACACTGGAGTGTCTCGTATCATCTAAAACGCAAAATTGTTAATTTTAACTATTTTGGGGTCATAGTCATTCCATCCCGTTTAACCCTTTAACGGGCAATGTATCCTGGGAGATATGTCCCATCATACATATACTAAAACTGAGTAAAATCCTTAGAACTTAGTTCACCCTTTACTTGTCGGCGTTATTATCATGTAGTAGAAACGACAAACTAGTCAGAGTTGAGGCTACTTAAGTAATGTTCAACTTGATCCTTAGCCTTGTTTTTTTATTTATTCGATTATTTTATTTGACGATGGTCTGTAGTTGAGTAACTTGAAACGTAAGTAGACTTGTGATGTACCCTCCCCAGTAGACATGACATTGTGGTGTATTCTTCGAGTAGGTATAAACTATGTTTGTTGTGATTTTGAATGACTGTATTTAATTTATAGAAGTGTGTACCTGTAATAAAATTGAAGACTGTTTCGTCTTGTTTGGAGAGCGCACATTCGTTTCTTTATGTTTTCCATTTTAACCCTATCGCTACTAAATCGCAGTACGCCCGCGCAATGAGCGATAGCATCGTGGCTTCTTCATTTATTTTTCACGAATGTTCTAAGAACATTTTTAAATCCTATCTTGTCCAAATTGTAACGTTTGGTTCTTCAAATAACAGGTGGGGAGAACGGTTCGAGAGAGGCTGTGGTTGGTAACTCAAGCGAAGATGATACAGATGAGTTCTCCACATAATATTAAATATGGTATTTATTTATACTGTTGATTTCCTAGTCAGTTAACTTTTACGTTTTATAGTCACAACCTTATTGCTGACATTTTCTAGAATCTTGCCTTCAACATTTGTGATGGAAGTTTGTTTGTACTTATATAATATGTAACTACATATTATGAGCTTAAAATGTTAACTAATTTAGTTAACAAACGGTGATTATCAAGGTTTATTAGAAAAAAAAACCTTTTCCTTCAGTCAATAGTTATTATTCAATTAGTGTTTGGAAAAACACACTACCCATTCAAATATAATATGACTCAGTCTCTCACAAAATTGAATTCAGTTGTACGAGACAGCCGAAAAAGCATTTTTCCATTCATCACTCATTCTTATCGTCAGGTCGAAAGTGAACGATTTGGTCGGTTTGCGAGTGGGAGGTAGGGACTTGGGAATAACAAGGCGGGAGCCGTTGTGCCTGCCAAAGCATTCATCTGATGCCAACTCGTTCACAGGGTTTATTTCTGCTCAGTAGTGTAATCTTTCGAGTGAGTGAATAAGAAGAAAACCATCTGCTGGTTGGCTGACAGTCGTTACTTGAGTAAGTTTCGTTCAATGTTTTAGCGTCCTATGCACTCCCGCGTGATGTACTTTGAGTCCAAATTGTCACTTGGATGAAAGTTGGGCATTAAGCCAACGAGACAACAACGGTGATGATAGATGCATTTCTAATGAGTAAATCAGTTTCTGCTGCACAGTCGTATGAATAAACTTATGATGAAATTTTTTCAATCCCCCCAAAAAATACTTCGTGTAATAATCACCCCGCCTCGCAAATATATTCATTCTAATACATAGATGTGTAGTAATAACGTCTTATGACGCCAAGGGGAGATTTCGAAACGGGTAAGATGCTTGTGAAGTGGTTAGGACATCTGTTTAGTTGGAAGGAAAAGGGCGAGAGGGGTAAGTGATTACCGTAACTTTTTCCGGCTGCTGTATATATTTTTACACGGAACGTTTTTTGGAGGGATATCACATATTTTTATTGTTGAAGTTCAAAACACCTGTACAGGCAACATGCAAGAATAAATTTAAAAAAATTAATAAAATTATAAATTGAGCAGGTATTTATATACTCGTATTAATAAAGTTATATAATACATATATAACTTTATGTACTAATATAATTAATGTTATGTACTAATAAAATTAATAAATTAAGCAAGAATAAAGGGTGAGAACCGGGTTTTTGAAATTACATAACTAGGTTCCCTTTCGACCTAGCCACTTGAATCTTTTAAAAGGCACTGGCTGAAGTTGAAACGAATCTCTGTGCAAAATTTCAAGTCAATCGGTGAAGGTGGAGAGACTGGTAAGGACGAAAAACCGGGTGTTTGAAGCTATATAACTCAACTCTCTTTGGAGCTAGCGACTTGAAACGTTCAGGGCTTTCTACTATCTACACCACGAAGACCAACACCAAATTTCAACTTGATCAGTCAAATAAGAGCTGAGATATGGATACCTAAAAAACGCGTATCGTGACGTAAACATACACGCGGTACCGTTCGTTCTTCTCAACTTCTTTGCTTGGAGGTACGGAACGCTACCGTGTTCCTAGATAACCTGATTTCAATCTGAATTCATTGTTGTCGCTGAAAAATACTTTTTTGTAAAATAAATTTTAGTAATGTTCGGTATTAAGTCGTGCTGGAACAGTTTCTTCATTTTTGAGCAAAACCTTCAAGCATTACCTTCAGTAGAGGGTGCTGTTACATGGCTCTGTCTCACGGTTTACCAACGATTCACCCTGATTGGCATCAAAGTAACAATATTTTCAGAAACGTTGGCGGGTTGCGCAAGCAGATTTTCAATTAATGGAGCACTGGTCCGACGATAGGCGCCTCCATCAGCCTTTCCAATCATCATTGAGCCATTATCCGGTTGACGGGTCATGTCTGTCGTTCGATCGCTGTGAAAATAACGAGTTGTCGTTGAAAAGAAAAGACATGAGAAAACAGATAGCCTTTCATTAGCACGAAGAAGTTTGTATCTAGAAAAAAATAAAACTTCGTTTCCCTTATTGTTGAATATTTCCGTTGCAAAATATTTATTTTGGCGGAAACAAAATAACGACAAACGACAAAACAATTCAACAACAAATATCGTAGAAAGAAAGTTTGTTGGGGCTCACAAAATGCGGCAACGAACCATTTTTATTGCCGTACCATTTTAGGATTATGATGTGATGAACACTGCCAATATAAATTATCTCATGAGGAGTCACCGAAACTGTCAACCTAGCATCGGGACTTCCAAGAAGATCCACGCATCCCAGAACCGTGGGAAAGCAACCTCAGCAGAAATAGCGCTGACCAACATTCCGGACCGTGACGGCTTTTATATGTGTGAATACTAACCCACACGACCGTTCGGTCGTGAAGGAGAGGTCGCCGTTATGCCCCGCGGTGATTCACAGCAGGCAGAGATCTAGACGTTTGGAGCTCCAACTGCCCAAGCTTGAAAATTGAGGATTTCCTTTTTTTCTGTTTAGGAATAATTGAACGTTGGATCATTAAACTATATTTTTAAACCATCAAGTTATACGTTCAGCTCTGTTATATTCATATTTGATGAACACGACGAATTAGAAAAACAACATGTACACAACATTGAGCCAGTACAACTATATGCATCATCTAAACTTTCCACTAACCCCATATTCGTGCAAATGACTTTTCGTACATCAAATCGAATAATTTTCAATCGTAGAAAAATGTGGCATGATCACAAAATTTGTTACATCACCACAACAGGCCAGATCCCTGTGTGCTTATATAGAGCCGATCGGGTCCTGACTAGTCCTCATTTAGTCCTCTAACCGGCTTTTATACTATGAGGCTTCTTCTGTTGTTGTAATAATGAAAATTGAGTTGAATCTCACCTTTCGTTAGTTTGTTGCGCTTAGAAGTAATCCGCAAAAATTTTCATGAAATATGGTACAAAGCTAAAAGACCTTGTTTTTCCCTCAACCTTGTTTTCAAACGAAGATGTACCGCCCCAGTTGTACAAGGTCATCTCAGTTGGTCATTGTCAGTAATTGAAGATCGATGTTGACTAACAACTCACTCCTGCCTTATGGGGACCGCCTGAAGATGTATGAAAACTTATTTAACCACTGGAAATAACGTGAATGAACTATATCATATTACTTACCAGTAATATGATTTAGTTAAATATTACTACAGGCAGTCGGTGCTAATCGTAGCCAGGGCTGGGCAAAATGAAATTGCAATAACAATTATCTGGCAATTCCTTGTAATTTGTAATTGAAACCCCAAAACATTCATTGTAATTGCAATTACAGGGCTCAGAAAGTAATTGTAATTGCACTTTCTGAGCCCTGTAATTGCAATTACAAATTACTTTCCGAGCCCTGCAATTTCAATTACAATTACTTTGCAATTAAAATTACTAGCTATTTTAATTGCAATTACTTTAAATCAAAATGTAATTGTAATTGCCGATCCCAATTACAATTACTTTTTTGAGGTAATTGCAATTATTTTCGGTAATATTTGCTTTCAAAAGATTACGTTTCATCATTTGTAGTTTTTGCTCTGTTTTCTTTTTAATTTGTCGAACAATAATTGTTCGACAAATGAAAATAAAGAGAAAAGTAGATAATTACTCGAGTGATTAACTACTCATGTAATTAATTACTGATCGTAGCCCATCCAAACCGAACCGTTGATTGATTAAGTAGTAATTTTTAAAGTGTCTTTCACGAACGGAATGGATATCACAGTGACAGTCAATAACGATTCATATCTTCCATTCAAATAACAACATAACTGACTTGTACTTTACACAACTCGTTGATCCCGCCTAGCCCAGATGGGATGGGCATATAATGGGCGTCAATCATCATTGTTGCTCCGGTTGCAACTTGCAATCAGCTCTGAAATCGCCCCTGACGACCGGAGTTCATCACAAAAGAACCCATGAATAAAAATAATTTTTTACTTATGAATGATTCTACTACGTTTCAAATAGAGGTGCGTTAGGATTTACGTGCCTCATGATTTTTTTCAAAGTATATTTGTATTTCTGGGGCTTGAGTTTCGACTCGTCGTGGGATGTTCCATATTTGAATCTTCCAGTAATATATTTGACACATATTGAGAAAAAACTACAGTAATATACATCATAATACAATAAATATCTTTTCTTCGATAATGAACCTTTGTAATCGATTATTAATTGAAATGGCTTTGGTATGCGGCGCTACGAGCTTACAATAAACCAAGAGAAAAAAACCTCGGAATTCATTCGTGTGTTCCCAACAACTTGAAGGCTGAAACAATCAAATCCTAGACACAAATTTCGAGGTTGTCACTTCTGATCACGAGGGGCTTGAAGGAGGCTCGACGGTTTCCGTGTATTCAACTGATACTCGAGGACGTCTCAATCCCACTCACATTCCGAACGCTATTTGCTTATTGTAAGGGTCAAAACTCTGGTTATTTTTACAACGTGTTTCTAAAGCTTTGATAACTCAATCAGATGATTTTCAATTTTTTTCTACAACGAAACATGTTATAAATTTGAAGGGTGCGTACCGCGTGAGTATCCATGCAGCGTTCAGTCTTTTTGTGTATTGTTCGCTTCACTGCTGATAGGGTTTGAAGCCCGAACCACTTAAAACAGAGCATTCTGTTCTTTTGGCTGTATTTTTTGAATCAGTTGTAATACACAATTTGTACAAACTACACTGAAAAATGAAACATCCACAGCGTTACACCGATTTGTTCTGTGTTGAAGTACTAGTAGGGGAACCTACTTGACATAGCGCTTGACTGGTAAACATAATAGAAGCACCAAATATGCGGACTCTGCTACTATCATATCGCCGAAAACTCGGATTGCTTCAATGTGTATAAGAGTGTGATAGGCTTATGTCGTGACGTCGGCGGCTCGAGAAGTAACGACTCCATCTACCTACACAGAGTAGAGATAGGCACAATGTCTCCCTATTGTAAGCCTCCTATGTATAACCCTTCATCTTTGGTATCTATTTTCACACTTGTCCGAGTATACCTATCGCGGGGTTCCATAAATGAAGGAGACTTATTTTCGAATAAATTGAGTGTTCGAATGAATTGGAATAATTGTAAGAACGTCTTTCAGCATAGTTAAGGAATCAGCTACTTACAACAGAGAAAGGTTTCTCCGCTGCAGGTCTTATCTAAATTCTAGCTGTCCTTTTTTGTTACCACTGCTACAATTTCAAAAAATTTATCCATTTCTCTCAAATACATTCCATTTGTCCATTCCTCAAAGAATAGGTACGTGTGTCTACTTATATTTCTGGTGAAAACGGAATTCGTCACTAACATGATTATCACTAAAACCAGTTTCTGACACAATCTGAAAGTTTTGATTACGGGTAGGTACTCACTTCATAGATGATTAATTTTCTTGGTTTATGAGTTTGTTTTGAACGGCAGTTTTGGTGTAGTAGTGTATTCCCCTCCATTTTAGAACTTTTATCAATGGGCCGGCCGGCTTTTAATCTGGTGGTCGTTTTTCAAACTGTAACTCTTTCTTTAATGCCTGATTTTACCTAAGGAGGATAGTTCTTACTTCGAATTGGTGCTATTTCCAATTTTAGAAAATGGGGGAGAATAACTAGTTTCTCACTAGCCAAATAGGTAGTATAGATTGAAAACTAGTGTAGTACAGATTGAAAATCGGTCAAGCCATTGAGGAGGAATAAAGTAGTAAAATGGGGGGGAATACATTGGTACGCCCGGAGGCTTTCTATCGTCTAAATTTGTTCATGTGTACGGTAAATGTATAAAACATGTCATGTATGCTAAAATCAATAGGTACTGATGTTTATTATCCGATAATTACTTATAATATTGTTATAAAGTCCACCCCATTGCCGCCGAATCCATTGTACTCATAAAGAGGCGTGATTTAAACGAATGTCAAAAGTCCAAACTTCTCATACTCATGACGTAGAGGGGGACCCCCCCCAATTAAACGGGCCACTCGGATGACAAATCACTTCTTAATTCGCACCAATTTAACCGAACTTGATCTAAATGGGATGGGCAGACAATGCCAACCATTGTTAAGTGACACTAGCTGTGGTCGGGGGTAGCCGCCCGAGAGGGGAGAGTCATGATTGTGGCCGATTCGCGAGGGGATGTACGAACTGACTTTACTCCAGTCGGCACAAAGATCGCGGGGTTAGTTCATCTTCTGGGTTGACAGTGGACGGACGGATACACTATACGTCAGGGATCTGGAACAGACGCGTAAGTCTTCGGTACTTCGTATTTTTCATGTAAGATAGCACGATTAATATAATTATGTTCCCAGGTACGTTTCAAGCTCCCACTTGAATCCAAATTACATGTTTCCTTTATTTTACTAGATTCAAATCATTTATTGGAAAACATTAAATGTGTATGTTACCAACTAGAAACTAAATTCTTATACTGAAACTATTGTGTCGTTACGGACATGAGGCTGGCTAGACTTGTTATAACATTTTTCTGTGCAAACCAATTTCTGCGGCTTATCTTGAGTACCTGCATAATATGTTATATTGGGTAATGATTAGTATCTTAATTTATAAATATTTATAAAAATCAAAACTTAATATCGATGGACCAAAACACAATTCGTTGCTCCTCTAATAAGTCTCTAAAAATGTTTGATTACTTGCTATCTTACTTGGTGATTTCATAAATGAGTCATAAAAAACGGTAGGAGGCAGATAAAATTCCAGAAGGATGAGACAGATTCAACTATTAAAACTGGTCTGTGATGCTCGGATAAGATTAAGGGTGATAATGATTATCACGAACGAGGCGAACATCTGAATAATCATCACGAACATCTGAACGAGGCGATTAGAATTTAACTATTAAATTCTAATCGCAGATCACAATTTGTCACCTCTAACTATATCGATTCAGGCTGTCCACCAAGAGCCAAAAGAGAATCACCGAGATTCACTCTCGCAGAGAGGTCAAGAAGTTCAAATGCTCTCTAAACGACCTTCTTTCCAATTCGAAACTAAGAGAGCAGAGCAAAAACAAACTGTTTAAAATGAAATCAGCGACTCCAGGTCGAGGTTAATTCTAGTGGGTGGGCAATGTCGGAGGAAGGCCCTCTCCAATCTAGACATCCTGATTATTCGATCATGGGGTGGTGGCTGTTAGCGTGGGACCATTCGTCACCTCTCACCCTAAAGTACTGAACGCGAGAGGTACTTTGCGTCAATTTTCGTGTTTTCCACGTTGTTTTTTCTTATTTTTTGTGGGATTTTCTGAGCATTTCAATATTTTTGGCGCGAATGTGATTCCAAATCCAAATTAGAATTCCATAGGGTGATCAGAATCCGCTAATAAACAAATAAACCATCCTTCGACCCATTTCCACCCATTATTCCATTCCCTCGAGGGCTTCAGGGCTTATGTCGGTCAGCTTACTCTCTCTCAGTCCCTGCATATCAGATGTTGTCTTCGGTACGCGAAGATTTACAAAAAATCGAGAACGGGCGGCGAGACGTTACCGCCAACTCGAAATATTGAACCGCCACGTGCCCCTCTCGCGCCCGCGCGGGGCAACCCCCAGAATCCTTCAGTCGTCCCTTAGCCATGGACCTGGCTCGTCACCTATAGGCAAGTCTCTTTGAAAGTCACTATTAGTTTTCCTATCGTAAAATACATACTCAAACTATTTTTTAGTCATCAAAATTTCAAACATAGGGAACAACATCCAAGTATGCGACCGTGAATTGTACTCGAAGTATTAATCTACAATTGGCAAAAAGTAACGGAAACGTTGGTACTTGACTGTACCTTGTAAAATAAACTCCATGGACTCACGACTAATCTTGAAGGTATTAGATTTAAAAGGTATTTGGAGGGAAATTCACCCTGCTCAAGAAAAAAAAAGTGCTGTGACGCGCAGGGGTAGGTACACTTATCTGGGTGGGCGGGGCAAGCAGTTCGTGCCCTGATTTGTTGTGTTGTTTATCTGTCTCCATTCATGGTCAAGGCTTTGTGATAACTCGCCTACTCGTAGATAGTGGCGATGAGGAAGCCGAGAGGAGGGGACAAAGAAAGAGGGAGGGTGTTGCGTTAAATCTTTAGACCTCAATTACTTAGTTTTACTACGAGTACATTACGGTGTCGTTAAATATACAAAATGACCACTCACTTGAATGGTAGACACTGTTTAGATGGACCATTTCCAGGAATCGTTCATACTGCATCTACATTTTTTAAAATTCAATCAGACCCATCAAACAAAGGACACGTATGTACGATCACGCCACGTCTCGACGAAATTATTGGTTCAAGAAAATCCATCTCATCAAGACCCAGCTGTCTAGACTTAACGGCAGTTTTGGTAGTTTGAAACCATTGAATAACACTGGCCAACAAAAAAAGTTGTTTGTCCAGAGGAGATGAAAGTAGGTGTTGGGGGGTTTTCAGTCTGCTGAATCCAAATCTAAAACCCGTTTTTCGCTATCAGGTTTAAATTTTTGAGGTATCATCATATCTTCTAGCTACATTTGAGTGTTCGAAATAGCACTGCAAAAAATCCCAATTAATTTTCGCTTTCAACCACTCTTTCTGCGTTTTTTGAGGCGCAGAACTTCATCCATTTCTTCCATTCGACGGAAAACAGCGTTAAGGTTGACAAAGTACTAAAAAAAAGGCTGTTTTATATTTTTGTAAATTTATTATTTTTTTCAAGAGAGAAAAAATCGGGTTCCAAATTCAGATTCTGCACCTCAAAAAACATTGAAAGATTGATGTCTATTCGTGTGCGAAGTATTCGCTTTGATTCGAAGTGTAGAAATCTGCTGAAGAAAGTTACAAATATTTTACCAGGAACACAAAACCAAGACTCAGACAACGGGAGTTGTTACAAAAGAAAATTGTATTAACTGGGGGGTGATGGCGTGGGCTGGAATGGCCTGGGATAACCACCTCGTCAAGCCCTGCCGTTGTTGACCTGTCTCCAGCGATCATTTAACCTTTGTTAACAGTAACTACCCTTCCCCTCCCTACAATGAACATTTCAGTAGAATTCCTGTTAGATTTCATCGGGTATTAACGTTCCAGATTAGTAGAGTAGTCTGCAGGCCTAGTCTTACAATCCGTACTGCCCACTAAGAAGTCTCTAACTTACCACTGAATACTTACCATGAATCTGTGGGTCATGATGATTCATGAAGAGGGTAATCATGTTATTGTGTTGCACCTGCGTACGTAATAATGTCGTATGTACATGGTGCTGTCGGCTGCATATATTTCTCGTCTAGTACATGCTGAAATGCCATAGTCTATATCCCTACACATAGCCATTCACAGTGAAGATTGTTAGTTATATTGCAATCGTCGGTTATTATCAACGAATTACTCGTAGGAGGCCCCGAATTAAATTCGGTTCAAGGTATTTAAGGTATCGACATTCCTATAGAACATCCTTCCTGAACATTCCTATGTATACATAAACAAACAATTTTCTACCATGGTGCACTTCTTACTCTTCTAGCAACTATGGTAGAGACTTCGATCCGTCCAATTCTATATCGGTCACGGGAGCAACGTCCTACGATATTCTTTGACAGACAAAGCGATGCCAACCGTCTGTCCATCGAACAAACAATTTCTCATCTCATGATTAACATTAATTATTTGTCCACCACTAATTTAGAATTTCAGCTTTAAACCTACTACTTTTTGTAGACTTGCAGCATTTTATAGTAAGGCAGGAACCTGCCAAAATTAAAATTTACGTACTGTGACGTCAATAAACGGTCGTATTTCCAGGAGAGCACTCCGCCCTTTTTAGAATTTCCAAGTAATGAAGAAAGTGTTTTGCTTTAGAGTTGGGGGCCCGCCAAGAATTGATTGCCTTCCGCTCGATACCTACTCCCCGTCCTCAGTAATGGATAGTTTATGATCCACCGAATACCGATGACGCGAATTTCCAAATGTACACTGGCAATAGGCGACGTTTCATCTGTTAAAAAAATAGTAGCCAAAATAGGTTGTGGGCGGAAATTTTTCATTGCTTTTCAATATGTACTCGTAATATCCAATCTGTTGAGAATTATTTAGCATTTAAACCGGAGTCCATGTCACCAAATTGAATTTATGGCACCCTCCTAAGCTCGAAAAATCAGATATCCGAGCAAAAGTTGTCAGGAATAATTTAGACGTGTGAAAATTCACAGCTCCTTTCTGTACTCTATGCAATTTGTCAATGCAGAGTCGAACTGAATTAAACACATCGTTCGTCAAGATAGTCCAAGTAATGACCTTCTTTCGAACACTAAGTTATAATTAAATACCTATTAGATGCCAAAAATTAGCTTCTCCTTTGGTCTGCTAGTCTTGCACATCCCTTATACGTCTGAAAATAACGAAACTTGGATCTCAAAAGAACACACCCCTGAATCCCACACAGCACCTTCCCCTGTTATTTGAAACAATCAGACCTCAATTAATTTTGGTATTAATTTTTGTTTATGGCCTCTTTTTGGATTACCAAAATGGTCGAATGCGCATAATAAAAAATTAATAATTTTTTTAAAATTCCGATTTTTAGTATTTAGTGTGTTTAAAATTGATCTGTAACATGAGCTTGAATTTTTAATTTGGGAGGATTCCGTCAAAAAATGAGGTCGTAAGATGTACGGCGGAAAGACACTGAAACGAACCCCCAACTCCTCATGCATCTTGTGACTTGTTAGTTTATTAGTATACAGAGAGCCAATAAAGCAAGAATGAAATGGGCGCCTGGGACTAAAGCCAGTGACAATCGCACCACATGACAAGTTGAAGGGTCCAAAACTGAATAAATCTTTTTAAATATAGCGGTAAAGCGATAAACCGCAAGATCTTGGCGTAGGATGTACGTATACGAAGATACACAGCGAAAAAGGGGCGAGAGGAGTTTAAATACAAATTGTACGATGTATCCCGATGCCGTTGACTAAGACTAGATTCTTGATAGTCCATTAAAAAATATCAAATTACCGAATTCATCCCATTGTGTCAATAAATTGTCTCTTGTCCTCTAATTTCTTTCTTGATCAATTTAATCGTTGTGAAATAACACGGAAAAATGTCAATTTGTTGCAGGAAGGGATTAACAGGAATCAGGCTCCACCATGGCGGAGAAAGGTGGGATTCATTTGGAAGAAGTCTCCGCCGGAAAGTAAGTTTTCGTTCAGATTTTTTGGTATCTTAACAATAAAAATCCTAGATTTAGCTGAAAAATTTTCAACTAAATCTAGGTTTCTATTGTTTATATTTAATATTGATTTTGCAGCTTCTTTGACGTTGTAGCATCAATATCGACCATAGTATCTGGATTAGTTTCCAAGTACTTAAACAAGGGATATAACCAAAACAATACCTCTACTTTTGCTGTCAATATTTGATTTCTTGTAAATATGAGGCCATGAATAGAAATCCGTGGCACCAAACAATAAAACAGCGTAGAGGGCCATATGCAGACATATGAAAAACTCATCAAAAACGTCTAACATTAACTTTTTGTGATTAAATAGATTTGGTGTTGAATAAAAATCTAGGTCAGATAACTGAATGGTATATTGGTTAACTTTTACATCAATTAATGCTATTAAGCATGAGGTGCTAATGAATTTGTGACCACTTCAATTTCGAAGTCCGAGTAATTATGGAAATTTATCATCATGTCTCGGACGACTACCATAAATCATTTTCTATATTGCAGATTATATCCGTATTAGCAAGAAATGTGACCAAATGAAGTAGAAAACAATTTCCGAAAAAGAACTCGCCGTAAAACAAACACCACCATATCCTGAAAGAAAATGGACAAACATGAGCAGCCACGTTCTTTTCAGGGACAACATCAAGACTTATCCGTTACGAAAGAAATGTTGAAAGAGCTGAAAGTGATCGGGCAAATCGACTCGAAATTCATCGCAACTACTTTGGTCGTCACAGAGAAGAAGTTCTTGGTTTTGCTGGATCAGCACGCTGTAGACGAGCGGCTCCGTTTGGAGCAACTCCTGAGGAAATACAGGCGGGATTTGAGGGAGAAGCAGCGCTCCGAACTCGCTCAACCGTTGAAATTCAAGATACATATCGTAGGGGGTATTGAGGGCTTGCCGGAACGTTGTTTGGGGCTTGAGCGTGATTTGAAATCTTCAGGTACTGTTTAACCGAAATGGAGTTTAAACTCTGACACTCTTCTCTATAGAATGCCATTTTTCAGCTCTGAAATCGGAGTTTAACGAGGATACAGTAAAGCCAGAGAGCGATAGACTCCAAATGACTCCACGCCCTTTTTCCTGAGAAAATCATTAATTTCTGTCCCATCGAAGAGCAATATGGATAGCTCTCGTTAATCCTAAGTCTCTCCTTTTACCTAAGCTGGTTAATACCAAAGTATGCATATATGCGCTAGTAAACTCATCATTACGTCGAAGTTAGTTGAGGAGGCTTCATATGTTATGGGTAAACGTTCAGTCAACGTTTCCGAGTTTGACTGAACACTTCAGCCTTCCTAAATACCATCGAGACCGCCCAGGAGTTGCGAGGAGGCGAGTTGACTTTTATCTGTTCACTTCACTCTTTCCTGTTGCCAGTAGCTGTCTCCATCCCATTGGGTCCCGAGCGACAGCCATCCAGTTCCTGACGTTGATCTGTCTACAGTCCTCCTCCACTCCATCCAGCCAACGGAGGCCTGGACTTCTTTGGATACCGAAACTAGACGGGATCCGAGGGTTTGCAAACCCTACTTGGTTTGCAAATCTGGAACAACCTGATCTAGTTTTTTTAAAGATAATTTCATTCAACATAAGACAACTTACGTACCGACAATGGAACTACTCGTATATTAAAATCGCCAAAGATACGCCCAACCAACCAACATAATATTATCTATCGTATTGCTTCAACCCCATTAAAGTGGGTATTACGATATTCTGATGAATGCTCGTTGTCTCCAGGTATAATATGCAAAATGAAAACGAACCACGGGCACGTCATATGTAAAATTTTTGAAGCTCCCATGGATTTATTGCGAAAAATCATCCGAAGGAAAAATTACTACGATTATTTGAAGTACGTGAAGGACTGTGTGCGAAAAATGGTACAGACCGCCGTCAACAAGGGTTCACCTTGTGGGGACTTTTTCGGTCACGTATTGGCGAGCGAAGCGTGCGCTCGGGCAGTGAAATTCGGCGATCGTTTGGACGAATCAACAATGGTAAATATTCGTAAAAAATGTTTGTGTTGATAATAATTATCAATTATTGGATGAGAACGAACACGAAGAACATACAGCAGAAATACCTTCCAGTGGTTACAGATACCAATTATTCTAGACAATAGTATGATGAATATTAGGAAATTTCAGTAGGAGGTAGAATAAGCCCTATTCCTATTGATGATTAAATCATCAAATTTTAAACTCCCTAATAATCAACTCACAACACAATGAAATTAATCAATTATTGATTAATTTCATTGAGCTGTGAGTTTGAGGGAAGCCTCATCCTTTCATGTATTGTGGACAACAATAGTTCAACGCCTGTATAATGGTACAATTGAATCCAATAGGTGAACATGCTGGAGCGACTAGCGCATTGTGACATGCCCTTTCAATGCGCTCACGGCAGACCGACGTTGACGGTCATCAACTACGAACCTCTAGATCGAAAAAACCCGGAAAATCCTCCGAACGTGTCGAAATTCGTCAAAAATTATGGCATTTGATCGAATTTCAACAGAAATCATACTCTTTCTGTGCCAGTCAGACGGTCATTCTAGTTCATTTAAGTGGTGCCTGTGTTGGACCTCTTGGTGTTATTTACTTGAAGTTGTTATTTGTAGTTCATTTGTAGCAGTTAATTAAACCAAATATTTTCGGTTGCCAGTACTGATAATATGTAGTGTAATATACCTATAGCTGTAATATACCTTTTGTGGGTACCCAATGTTGAGTTTCACGATTGTGTTTCTAAAAATTTAATTTTTCAAACATAATTCCTAGAAACACGATCGTGAAACTCAACTTTTGTACTTAATACAAAAGTAATAAAAAATCCACAGTATCCGCATGGGTATAAGAGCAAATTTTCGAAGAAATAACTGGTTTTATGTCAAATGTCTCCGTTTTACTGGTTTTATAACAAATGTTCTCTTTTTTGCCGAGTAACACCTAGGGTTATAAAATTTTCAACGCTGAACACGATGGTGATGTCAGAATTGCGATATCTTATTCTGTTCTCAAACGGGAGCACTTTGAAGATGAAGAAACTTTGTCGTTACTT
The DNA here is from genome assembly GCA_963920205.1 of Stenodema calcarata. Taxonomy (NCBI): domain Eukaryota; kingdom Metazoa; phylum Arthropoda; class Insecta; order Hemiptera; family Miridae; genus Stenodema; species Stenodema calcarata. The sequence continues at coordinate 15,357,191 of OY986061.1, read as the reverse complement.
CAGGTTCTTCACGGTTCATCTGCTCTAATCTAATAACGGAAGGAGATATTATCAGAATTCTGACTTCACTATCGTGTTCAACGTAAAAAAACCCTCTAAATTGAGGTGTCTCTTGTCAGGCTGTTTCATTTGAGGAATTTATGGGTAATTAACGAACATAAAATATGTAGAAACGTAGTGCCAACAAACGACGTAAATTTGGAATGCAATGAATACTTATGTATTCTACTAAACCATTTCGATACCAACAGCATAAAATCCCACATCACAATTCTTACAACCGATGTCTTCCCCAACGAATGAAGAGACGAAACCCTTCTTCCCGAGTTCTCGATAATTTTGTCGGGCGACCACTGTACCTACTTAAAAGTACGACAACATGGGACATACAACACTCATCCACTTCTACTGTCTTTGGCAAACCCTAATTCATGATTATGAATAGCGAACTCAACATAATCTGTATCAACTGTACCGACCGTTGTAAACTGGGAAACCTTGCATCGAATGAACGGTTCACAAAGAAGTGATGTCGAATTCCATTTGCTATACCTACGTAATCGAAAATACAAGTGCAGGTTAATATTAATAAGTGAGACCGAATAAATTATTACCTAGAAATTTTGAACAATTATACCGGCTTTGTATATAGAAAGTGGTAAGTAGAGATACTCGAGCGTAGGAAGTGGGTGCATGAAGTAGTTATCGAGCTTAGGTACCTTCCCAATGTTGGACTGTCGTTTTTCATTTGACAAAAAGTCCTATCTTGTAGACAATGATTCTGTATTTATATCTCGTAGGTTGATTAAAATTCACGGTACAAGGAAAGTGTACTGTGTTAATACTAGTTCATCGTTAATAGTATTGAATTTGTTTCTTATGCAGAAAAAATGGCGGAGGAAGCCCAACGAGTATGGAAAATGGAGATGACTACGATCCCCATGTTCACAGACAGCTCGCACATCCCACCACGTAAGTAGCTGCAATAGAATATTCACCTATTATTCATAATTCCAGTTTATCCTTGCTTTCAGTCGCTACCGTTATCTTTTAACGTGGAACAAGACACCAATTCCCGTGGTGGTAGAGACTAGAAATTTGGTATGTAGCCTCCTTAGGACGTACACTTTAAGCATCATAGGGCCCTGAATAGCTGAGGGGCTCCTAAAGCTAATTTCTATGCTATTCACACTATGAAGCGGTAATTTGATATGTACTTGGGACTTACATTTTAAGCAGCATGTGCCCAGGATCAGCTGAGTGACTCCTAAAGCTAATTTCTTTGCTAAACGAGGCTAAAACGAGTTCCATGCTTATAGAAATTTAGTCGTAAGGTTCAAAACGAAATACGAATGGGGGAGGGGGTCAGGGGGACCACCCCCCTTGGCTAGGGCTGCAGAGCAGAATTTATTTATACATAAATTCGAATTTTATTTATAAAGATTCGAATTGGTGGTTATAACGTAATATTTGAAGTTTGTTACTTAACCGATTCTTACCATTTTCACTTTATTCTGTTATAGAAATAACGAAACACTTATCCACTTGCTCAAAGGCAGTTTGGGAACTGGGATTCTCGCTATGCCCCAAGCCTTCTTCAACGCGGGGCTGTTTGTGGGGGCTATTTGTACCATCGTTATCGGCATCATCTGTACATACTGCCTCCACGTTTTGGTGAGTTACCAATTCTTTATTGCCAACTGCCAGGTGTTTTATATTGACCCTCTTAGCCATGAGAAGTAGCTACGTTATTAACTAAACCTTAATAAGGATTCAGCCCTACTCGTATGAACTTCGGAATTTTCTAGGGAATTGGTATCACCCACTTTTATTATACTACCATATTGTTTATCGAATTCCCGAATTTAAGACCAGTAAGGTTTATCGAATTCCCTTTCCATAATTATTTATCCATTTTTCGTTTATAGCTCACCAGCGAGACGTCAGTTAGTAATCCGTCACCAACTGACAGCCCGATCACAATTCAGCGGCATTAGTTAGTTCACTTCTGCATGTCGCCTAGAACGAATCCCACACAATACTGCTTTCCATCTTAACACAGCACTCAGTCGACATATGTCTTCCTTGCAAACTACGCTCAACAATGGTTTACTTCTATCCGTCACCATTTCTTCCTGACTATGGCAACATTTTCTTATTGTGGAATTATGCCTCTCCGCAGTCTTGTTATACATGTTCAAGTAGTTTGGTTGCCAATGTACTTAAAATCAATTATCCACTTAATGTTTTTTTCTTTTTTTTTTCTTTATAGCACCAGTTTCTTTGCTGTCTGTATTCTCCGAGTTTTATTAGTTTTCTCTTCGACGTAATCCAAATAATGGCGGGTTGCAAATTATTACATAACATCTAATTGTATGGTTGCATATTATTGCATAAGATCTAATTGTACGTAGGTAGGTACCTACTGCATATTTCCAAGACAAACTCCTAAAACACGGGTTTAGAACTTTTTCATATTCATCTTACTTCTATTTCCAGTCCATTTTCATGATAGCACAATCTTACATCTATACAACTTGTTAGGGGAATTTCATTTTTAGGAGTGTATGTTTAATTTTCTAGCTTTGACAACTTGCTTCCCCTTCATGTTATTTGTACAAACATTTTATTGTCTGTATGATAAATTATATTTCAGGTTAGGTCTCAATATATCCTCTGCAAAAGGTTAAAAGTTCCAGTTCTCACGTATCCCGAGTCAATGAAAATAGCTCTGCAACAAGGGCCCGAATGCTTGAGAAGGTTTGCTGCGATATCAGCGTAAGTCTCGTGAACTAGAGTATTAAAATATAATATAATTACATTTTCGGTGTATATTCGTACATATTATATACGAATATAGGTACACCCAAAAATTTAATTTATTTGACGATATTCACTAAATTTGACGATATTCACCACTTGAATTGCAGTGGTACTTATCTACTCCCATTTACGAACTATTACACGATATGGTGTACCTTCGAGAGAAGACCTTCCCATTCCAATCATCCCGCATAAATAATAAAATATCTGCATTCATAGTTATGTCGCTTTCTTAAAGACAGCTATAATCGTGAAACTCTCTTGTAATTTATTTTCGGAGATGGACTTATTTTTATGTTTAATTCGTGATGATGGTGGGCCTAGAATAAGGTGTTCCTCCATTAGAAGAGCTAATCGGTTTGGTTAATTGGCTAGTTAGGTGTTTCCGGAAAACTTTATATTCGTCTTTCCAAACTCGTACTCTGGAAGTGTCCGAAACTAAAAATATCCGTTTCGCATCTTGAGTTTTTACAGAATCACTGAATATTAAAAATTAAAGTTTAAATGTCCTCAAAACGTATTTGTACCGACGTTTCAAAAAATGACGGAGGAATACTACATTTTGAAGCCGTTGCAATTGTGAGCTTCCTATGAGAGATCGGTAGCCAATCCATGTTTCAAGGGCAGCAGCACATTATCTGCTATTTCTTCGGTGTATTTTTGAACGCCTACCGCCTCGAAACACACAAACGAAAGGCGTTACTTGTCATTCAGGTGGTCCTGTGCCAACATTGCGAGAATACGGCGGTCAAGATTGATGAGTGTTTCCAATTTGAAATGGTACAGACAGAACTGATAACTTCATTGCGAGGACAATGAGTCGGAATGCATAGGCACATTTGAAAATAAAAAAACATTTCAAAACGAAAATTCAAGGGAGGGGAGTAAATTAATACAATAAATATTTATTAAAATTAAGTATGTATAGGTAATTAATAGATTTAGGTTACACGGGTTGTTCGGAAATTTGCTCAATATGACAGGTTGCATCACCGGTTTCTATTAGTTTTATTGATTCAAGAAATACCATCTCGTGTTTTCAGGCCAATCGTTGACGTTTTCATGATCTCCTATCAATTGGGCATTTGCTGCGTGTACATTGTCTTCGTCGCTACTAACGTTAAACAGGTAAAAGGGTTTAAAGTGCATTACAATGACTCATGGCCCACACAACTGTTCAAATTAAAAAATACGATGTGCTAAATACTTGGTTGTTGTGATTGTCTTTAGGTAGCTGACACCTACTGGACTGAACTTGACGTAAGGATTTGGAGCCTCATCCTCCTCCTTCCTCTGATAGCCATAAACATGATCAGGTATTTATTTCCACTTACTCCATCGTTGTAGTGTAGGATGGTCCGGATGAATTAAAAGCGTGCAGTTTTTTTAATGATATGAACAAAATTCAGTTTTATTTATGAACAAAATTCCTACCTATGCACAAAATGTGTCGTTAATGATTTTTTTATTATAAATCGATGAATGTTATCGTATTACCTATGTATTAGTTCTATCGGACGAGTACCTAATTGAAATTGGTGTTAATTGCCTAGTGCTAGGGGTGTTCATTGTTCTTGTTAAACGGTCTCCTTTACGTAATTCGTACAACGTCCACCTGTCCAGGCCTAACCAATAACCGCTTTTTAGGAACCTCAAGCTTTTGGCCCCCTTCTCCCAGGGTGCCAACATCATCACGTTCGTAGGCATTTCCATCGTCATGTACTACGTCTTCAACGACATTCCAGCTATGAGCACGAGGGAGTACGCCGGGGAACTCAGAAATTTCTCCCTGTTCTTCGGCACGACGCTTTTCGCCTTGGAAGCTGTTGGAGTGGTAAGGAGCTTTCAAATTTGAAAATTCACAATAATCGATGAATAATCGCTTTGTGCTAATTGCTAATACACTAAAATGTTCTTATTGAAATACTGGGTAGTATTAATTTGGCTTTCATTTGGCGCAGTCAAAGCATACATCAGAAATTAATTCCTATTCGAAATAAAACGAATTCCTATTGAAATATGATACCTATACGTAATCAGAGTGACATTTCAAAGTGTTGTTGGTTCATTCATTGGGCCAAGTGTTGGTGCACTTAACATTCTTGAGGCTATCATATTAAGTAAGCAGCAACTTTCTAATGAAAACATAATCCTCTAATAAAAAACGTGGAATTCTGAAAACTGTGTTTCTCAGAGACCGTATAATACGAGGCTCTTTTCGAGTATTTCATTACAGTAGATGGCTATTCTATCAAAGAAAGAAGGTCAATTGGTTGGGGAAGCCAGAAAAGCACTCCGAGTTGATTGGGACGGCTAGACGCTTCAATGAAACCATCACTGGCTTCAACAGGCGACTCTTTTACGACTTGATCAGAACGATTGGACTGTAAATACAAGAACGTCGTGTATTTTCATAGGATGAAAAGATTTTGGTAACGGTTCGGCAAGGAAGCCTAATAAATTGTCATAGATCTACCGGATCGGAAACCGAGGTATCACTGAACTCACTTAACGGAAAGTCCGGAGCAGAATCCTCTCAAGAATCCTATTTTTCAGATTATAGCGCTGGAAAACAACATGCAGACGCCAAAGTCGTTCGGTGGGTACACTGGAGTTCTGAATAAGGGCATGACTGTCATCGTCCTCCTCTACGTTTTCGTCGGGTTCTTCGGGTACATCAAGTACGGCCCTGCCTGCCTCGGGAGCATCACGCTCAATTTGCCTAAAGAAGAAAAGTAAGACACCGAAAGTCATATCAATTCAGTGTTTGGTAGAGAGCAGGGTGTTGTGTCCATAATTGGGTGGTAGTAGAATAATACCACGATTTAATGTTGTGGAGGACATTTTCGGCGTTCTGTCGTACGTATATCTAATGGCACAACTGATGATCATGAACTGGATCGTATTCTATAGCGGACTTGTAATCTCCTGTGGATGCAAAACCCACCTACCAAACTTGGATTCGCATATGCATTGGCACTAAGTAGTCAGCCCGGACAACTAATAATATTTTGATCCTTTCATGGTCTAATGGATGGAGATAGAGATGGATTGTTCAAGTTGGCACTTTGTTTTGATTCTCAGATTGGCACAATCAGTCAACGTCATATTCGCTATCGCCATTTTCATCACGTATGCCCTCCAATGTTACGTACCGGTAGAAATCATCTGGACGACTTACATGAAGAAGAAATACGAGCACAGTGAGCACAAACTCCTCTACGAGTACATCATGAGGATCTGTGTCGTCATTGTCACATGTGAGTAAAGGTAACCTAATGTGAGGTAATCCTGTGTGAATGCCAGAAAGAGCTTATTCAATATCACATAGGATCTAAACTTCTATCGTGCTCGTTCTAGTTCTGCTTGCTGTGGCCATCCCACGGCTTGGTCTCTTCATCTCTCTGTTCGGAGCCCTCTGCTTATCTGCTCTGGGCATCGCTTTCCCGGCCATTATCGAGATCTGCGTCCTCTGGCCTGACAATCTCGGCCGCTTTAATTACGTCCTCTGGAAAGACATTCTCCTCATCCTCTTCGGTATCGTCGGGCTGGTCGTCGGTACGGGTACGGCCCTCATGGACATCATAACCTCCTTTCAGTGAAATCGTGCTGAAATGAGTCCCCCCTCCCACACCTAACCCTTCCCCAAGCAACCGTCACATATCATGACAGTGCCCTGTATGAAATTCAAGCCAAACTCCAGTTTGACGTTGACACGAGGGCAATAGCCCGCAAGGAAGAACGATTCGGTATGAAATGAACTAAATCGGGCCTACTAGAATTTTTCGTTTTATAGCCCAGGTAAAAATGCGACCCGAATTTCAAACACAGAAGTGAAAACTCATTTTCTGCAGGATTGGCTTGAAAAATCGCTATAAAAAGACATAGTAGTACAACGAATTAGATCTGAACCATATAAAATGCAACAAGTTCTGCTCCAATACCTATAGGTTCCACTAGTTAACCATTAGTTCTACTCTATTTTCACGAGCTGTTTAGCTAAAAGTCGTCCGCGAACGCAGCTCAAACCGTTCGTAGCTGTACGAATTAGTAACAACTTACAACAAGAGCGTACCATCAACTCCTGTACAATTTTCGAAAACCCGGTGAGTTGAAATGTAGCGTTTAAGAATTGATTACATTGAATTTTCGTAGATCGTAAACTAACAAGTCATAAAAATGATTATTGTTCATTGCTAGATCTCTAACTCTCTTACTTAAGGATTAATTTATTTTGTGTTTTCATAAAGAATAGAACGTTTCATGTCGATGTTCCTATAAGACGTAACAATTAACCATAAGGTTGTGCTACCTCATGGAGGTAGCTATTTTATTTGTTCAAAGTTGAACAACCGCGAAGTTATAAAATGCGAGGTTTTAAAAAGTTCACGCTCTATTGATGGTCCGTCAAAATGTTTCAATATTTCAAAAAAAAAATTGGTTTTGAGAATCAGTATCAGGGAAGGAAACTATTTTAATTGTTGTTACAATGTGTGTAAATGTTACGTGGTATAATTTATTCTTGTTGGTCACAAGCTTCGAATTATTGTTGTTCGTTATAACGCTATTGTTGTTATCTCTGAGAGAGATTTTTTGTATTCCAAGTAAGTATTGAAATTGTCACTTTAATGTACAGGAAAATGTTACATGAAATCGGTGGAATATAAAATCAAAAATTAGAACACAGGGCTGCGTACTAATTTCTGGTTTTTTCAAAATAAGGAAATAAGGTAGATTTTTTATGAGCTTTTTTATTTTTCATGAGCTGGTTTTTACTGTCACCCGCAATATTCTTAATTGTATTGTCCCTTAATCCCACCATACTACGATTGTATCGTGTAAAGTTCTTGTAAATTGTTCAGTAGATGTTTTATATTGTTCAACTGTTAGAGAGCACACCAAACAGGCTATCGAGAATACGAGGGACGTCCAGAATGTAAAATTACAGCATGTGTTAAAAATTGAAAAAATGAATATATTTAAATGAATTTTACTAGATAAGTGTCAAAACATGTCATTATTTATCTACATAATTGCCAGTGAGGCCAATACATTTTTGAAGCCTAGGGACCAGTTTTTCTATACCCTCGTCGTATACCTTCCAAAGCCGTTCTGGACCTCCTCGTCATTTGAAAATCGTTGTCCACCCAAAAACTCCCTCAATTGATTGAAACGATGATAATCAGATGGTGCCAGGTCCGGGCAGTAAGATGGGTGAGTCACAGTATCCCACCCAAATGAAAGTGGAGCGATTGGAGGACGAACTGTCTGACGCGTTTGGCTGCTGTGACGACATTTCCTAACGGACTGAGGCGTTTGATGATTTGTTTTGACCGTTAGTAACCTCTCTATCTACCAGCGGTGAAAACTCTGAAAAACCAAATTCCCTTGGTCCTACACATCCCTTGTAACCTCTCTCTCTGGACGTCCCTCGTAGTTAGTAGTCGTCCACATTCACTAAAAATCACCTCTGGAACCTGGCAATTGGTTTTAACCTGTAAAACCGTTGGAGCCGACTAAAATCCTTTTCAAAAACATTCCACTCATTATTGACTTCACAGAAGACGAGATCGATTCTGCGATAATTATAGGGCCCCTAGAACTACTCACCAAACTGTAACCTGAAGGTTGAGCATGAAATAGAATACATAACTCGGTCATATCGGGCCATAATGAGCATTTGGAGCAAAATGGTTGAAGGCTTTTCATAACAAAACATTGTTACTATTCCCTCTAGTTGATATTGCTTAATGAACTTGGCCCAGCTCATGATTAATTATAATAGATGCTTGTATTCAAAGGACATGTCCTTAATTAGAATGTATTAAGATTTCGTTTATACCTCATCAAATAACAAGTTTATTAGGGGACGAATATTCCACAAGGTCTATGCTGTGCATAGAAACCAGAGGATGAGTTGTGACTTCAAATGGTGTATATATCATGTAATATATGAATTGTTGAATATATTTATCTAGTTAACGTACGTATTTTATTGTTCTATTGAATCCCAGAATTTATTACAAACGAGCAAGATACACAATGAAGAGAAAAGAAGACGAATTTAAAAACATTATTTTATTCACAAGTGGTAAGTTTGAGTTGGGTTCTGACAATTCATGTACGTATTTTAGTAATAACTACAAGCGATAATAACATTATAAAATTCCTCTTGGCGTTCAAAGACTAGAATTATTTTCAATGATTTTCAGTCTACAGCAATAATTGAGATACAAACGAGCTGCAAGTCTTCAAGGTCTTCAAATAGAGAACATTAATGAGTACACGTATCGGAGAAAAGCTACGTGTATCATTAAACGTAAGTACGCAATCAACATTTTATAAGAAAACATTTGTTTTTTTGATATAATAGTAAAACAATTTTCTAAAGAAAAAATAACGAAAACTACTATAACCGAATATTGTCAAATTACAGTTAAATCATAAAGATACTGGTATAAACGAATGGCAATTGTACTGTACTTGCAACATGGAGTTTGACGTAGGGTTCGGAAATAAAACCACGAACACAGTTTATAAATTAGGCCATCAGTGCATTTGGCTAATGGAAGAGATGTACCTAGTACAACAACTATCAACTACAATCTCACCAATCACATTTTTGATATGTACTTCACGTAATAACTAGACCGATTGGAGGAACACAGTGCATTTAGCGGTAACAGAAATTACCCTCCCACCATAGTAACTACTAGTTACTAGTACTAGTTATAGAGACATCCAGAAAAAAAGGTATAAAGTACCTATTTAATCGTGAACCAGTAAACGACTATAGGAGTATCATGTGAATAAATGGATGGTTCTTTTCTCTGAGTGTCCTTTACGAAATGGAAAAATTAGCATGGAACGTGTTTTAGCCTTCATATAACTGGCTAAAACCGCCCGTCCGTCCGTGACGATGACCTATTTCTAAGCTATTCACACTATGAAGGTTTAATTTTGTATGTAGCCTCCTTAGGACTTTAACTTGAGGCTACCCAGGCCCCGGATCATCTGCGTGGCTTTTAAAGCTAATTTCGATGCTATTCACTCTATGAAGCTGTAATTTGGCATGTAGCCTCTTAAGGGCTTAAACTTTAAGTTGCGACGGGCCGGCATCAGCCGTAATTTGGCATGTAGTCTCTTTAGGAATTACACTTCAAGCAGTATAGGGCCGGCATCAGCTGAGTGGCTAAAACATGTTCCATGCTTATAGAAATTTGGCTCAAAACGAAAGGTGAAGGGGGCCCCCCTTAGCGAGGCCCGCAGGTCCGAGTTTGTCGAATAGGTTGGGTCAGGTGGGGTAATTTGGGAACCAACTTTATAAGTTCCGAATCTCCTCTATCCTTCATAGTAGATCTACTCGCCATAGATTTAGCAGAATACATTACACAGGTTTCAATCTACCCATCACATTGCATTAAAATTTACGTCACTAATTAGGAATTAGTGTACCAGCGAACACTAGACTAGGAATATAACTGCTACAATACAAAATTGATAAACCAGAATTCTATCATGACTATATAAAATTTTGATTTTAATGATATGTCAATCAACGCCTTTTCTAATGATAATTGGCGTCAAGTACGAATGTATCACTGATGAATTCAATAATTCATCATTGTCAATAATGTAGTAGAGAGCCACGTTATTGTATCAATCAACGAGTAATGTTATCAAAATCAAGTCCTATACACGGTGAGTGGGGTTACTATTTGGATAACTACTTGGCAGAAGCATTCGATCAGCTTCAACATGACATGTACACTTTAAGAGGATACCTGTGATCTTGAGCATAATCTGCATTCTGTGCCCCTCGTATGATTAGGCTGATCACAAGCTGTTTGCCTGTTCATTTTGATTATTTATTTTTATTTTTTTATAATGAACGTCTAAGACTTTTGACTACTTGTTTTGGAAGGAACTTTCCACTTCTTACTATCTTCAACTGATTGATTTCTAGTTATTCAAATTGATTTTTTTCCTAAGTTCAAGGGTTATAAAATAATTCTGCTGGTCTGGAATTCGTGTTACTATCGGGCAGTACACTTTTTCTATTAAAAACCCTTCTAAGAGGTTGAGTTATCGTTTCAAAAATTGCAAAAGCTTCTACTATCAATTTGAGAAACTTTGCCATACCCAGCACCACGCAGGTGTGGTGGCATCCAATTGGCGAAGTACCAAATCTAGTTGACAATACACTCACCATTGACGAACCAAAAGTCCTATATCTGTTTGAGCGCATTTAGAGTCAATTCAAACTGGGGTCCAACAGCGTCGGATGAAGATCTCGATGAGTGAGCAGGTGTGGTTCGCGGTGTGGACTGCCCGGCGGACGGCATCTGCCCCTTTTTCCGCGATCATGAGGACAGCAGCGTTGATGTTGGCGCTGGGCATCGTCGGCATGATGGACGCATCGATGACGAAAAGCTTCGAAACGCTGTGAACCCTACGTACAAAATTTGAATTAGTCTTCTTTAAAATGGTTCCAAAATCACGAACATCACCACTCAATCGTTGAAAACGAAATCGAAATGAACGATCTGTAATATTGAACCTTGCTTCTCAGTAGGAGACATACACCACTCAAGATTGTCTCACTAGCGAAGGTAAAGAGCAGAAAATCGATTCTATCTCACTATCAACGGTAACATTATTTTCACTATCCCAAGTGTTTGTGCTGTATTGGATACCACTTGATGCTAAACTCAACATGGTTCTAAATGAAATATTCCATAAATTCAAAACGTCATTGAGTTGGACACGGTTCCTACCTCATGTCACGGTCGACTACGGACTTTGAAGGATCGTTTCCCATCCTACAAGTCCCCACAGGGTGGTATGCCGTGAGAGTCAAGTGCCGTAAGTAGCATTCCCAGTATGCATCAGAGTCAAACGTGTGGTTCTGGCAGCCTGGCATTGGAGTGGGATTTAGCTCTGCTCCCATCGATTTCATCGCTTTTGTGTTGATCAAGTCTTCAATGAGCCGAATACCTGAAATCCGCAAAACACAATTGAGAAAATTGTAGCGGCTTACTCGAAAGGGATAAAATATAGTTTAAAGAGCATTAAAGCAGTTTATTGATTGGATGGTGACTTGCCTAACGTAAGAGTTTTGATGTCATCTTGGACAGTGAGATAACGAGGGTTGATAAGAGGCGGGTCCTCAGGGTTGGCACTCCTAAGACGTAGACAACCTTTGCTTTTGGGATGGAGAAGGGTCGGGAGCATAGTAATCACCTGCCGTCCAACTAGAGGCGCAAAGTACTCGGACCAAACCTGTATACACGGAGAAGCGATTCCTCATCAGTTCCGAAGGTGGCTACGACGTTGCCCTGATGCTCCAAAATTCTCTGAGACAAGCTAACGGCAACATAATATTATTCATGCAAGAAATCAAGTACTAACCTTATTCGAAATATGCATGTCAGGCCTCATAACGACACCCGCATCAGTCGAAAGACCAGCGGGCAAAATCATGAGCTGAATGTCAGGCTTCACCTGACCTTCAACGTGGAACAGTCCGATAGCTTCACACCCAGGGTGCGTCAACAATCCTGATACAAAAACAGTCAAAGTCAATTTTATTGGAAAATTATAGTAGCGCCAAAATCTGACTCAACATGTTAGCTACACACCTCCGTGGTTGATGAAGTAATCATAAGCCAACAAAGGAGAGGCGAGCACTTCTTTTTCAGACAACGGCAGGGACTGATTGAGGAGTATGAGATCCAAGCCTGATGTTACATGATCCTGAAGGTTGTTACCAACGGGGAGGTCAAGAACTGGTTCAATCTGAAAAGATACTACATGAATCATTTCATGCCAACTTCTGTTGCCCAGAATAAGGAGTAGTAATTATGTCGTATTAATCGCGATGAGTAAATAAATAATATTATGGAGATAGAATCCGGGCTTCCAGAACAATAATCTAGGCAAGACTGTGATCTGAATGCGATCACAGGTGACTGATATTGATGCAGGATTGATTCGTGTACTCCCCAAGTTTGAGGAACCAGGAAAACCTCGTATGTACTCGTATGTTATCGGTCTCATTAGTGTTAATTTTCTGCTTACCCCATGGTGGTTGAGATGACGAGCTGGGCCGATTCCGGACAGCATTAGGAGTTTTGGAGACTCTAGAACTCCTGCTGATAACACGACGGCTTGCTTTGCTCTGACTTCTCCGGACCCTCCAGCACGCCGAAACCTGACACCGTAGGCTTCCACGCCACCCCTGACCAACACCTAGGGAAAGTTGTGGGAAACGTCAACCATAAGAAGAGGTTCAATCGTACATGATTTTGCATAGATCTTTTGAGCGAGAAACGATGAAGCCAAGAGTAGAAACAATCAACACTGAAATTAACAAGGTTTCCAACCTTTTCCACTAAGCTGTTCGTCAGAACATGCAGATTTTTGTTCTCCTTGGAGATGTGACGCATTGCATAATCCGTGCTCCAGCGGCCCCCGTAACGAGCTGTCACCTGTGGCTCCATAACTCCAGGGGAGGACTTCATGTCGTTCAGGTCGACATTAGGGAAATTGAGTTCCTTGGCGGCTGAGAGGACAACAGAACTCAACTCAGTGCGGTAGGCCATGTCAGACACGAACACACCACCAGTCACACCATGATGATCACCTGGAGAGCAGTATAGAATTTCAGGCGTCGTTCTTCTCCTACCGAGGGTGAATGATTTTAAAAAGGACACAATATATCCACGGAATTTGATAATTTTGTCAGCCAAATTCTTACTCTGAAACACCAAAGATTGAAGAACATCTACAAAACGTAGGATATTCAGAAATGGTCACGCCACTACAGGGCGTGGCTCCCCCACTGATGGTCTGTGATTGATTTTGTAATTTTAAAGCAAATATCAATACTTCCGCCAGGAGCTCCGACCCCGTCAGTCCGCTTAAACGGTTTTCGAAAAGGCTCGGAATCCCCCGAGATGAAGATGTGGAAAATCCCTCAAATCGTCCCACAGACGAAACTAGACATACAATTCAACTTATTCACCGGTCGAAATGATGTTTTGTAGACGACACACGACGAGTGAGCTCTAACTATGTACAACTTGGAACTGGCCAAACGTCAAAAATATGCAATTTTGGCTAATATTCAAAGAAAAGGAAGGTATTGTTCTCGGCCAACATTTTTAGAACTAGGATTTCCTTAAAAACGTTACACCAAAATCCGTTTTTACGCTGAACACGACGAAGAAATCAGAAGTGCGATATTTTATTCCGTTCCCAAACGGAGGACTTTGAAGATGAAGAAACGTGATTGTTAGGTACTTGAGATGTTCTTCACGGTTCATCTGCTCTAATCTGATAATGGGATGAGATATCGCAATTCTGACATCACCATCGTGTTCAGCATTGAACAATCTATAAACTAATCTATGAACATAATATTATTAATTTAACATTATATTATAATGTTAAATTAATAATATAAATTATGTATTATGTTAAATATGGATAATATGTATGTATAATATGTTAAATATAAAATAACCATGCCAACAAATTATAAAATTATCTAACCTGGGAAGGAATGTAAAATAAAATAAATAAATAAATAATAATTAAGTAAAGTATGATCATATTATTGAAAATATTTATTAAAAACAGTTTTGTAGCGGTACATTAGTGTCCACAGAGCAATTGACAACTCAAATACTTCGTGAAAACGAAAAAAAGGTGACTTCATATCGACTCGACGTGTTTCGGTTGCTCTTCTTGAAGGTCCGTTCGAACTCAAAGAAACACGTCGAGTCGATATGAAGTCAACTTTTTTTCGTTTTCACGAAGTATTTGAGTCGACAATTGCTCTTCTTGAAGGTCCATTCGAACTCAAATAAACACGTCGAGTCGATGTGAAGTCAACTTTTTTTCGTTTTCACGAAGTATTTGAGTCGACAATTGCTCTTCTTGAAGGTTCATTCGAACTCAAATAAACACGTCGAGTCGATGTGAAGTCAACTTTTTTTCGTTTTCACGAAGTATTTGAGTCGACAATTGCTCTTCTTGAAGGTTCATTCGAACTCAAATAAACACGTCGAGTCGATGTGAAGTCAACTTTTTTTCGTTTTCACGAAGTATTTGAGTCGACAATTGCTCTTCTTGAAGGTTCATTCGAACTCAAATAAACACGTCGAGTCGATGTGAAGTCAACTTTTTTTCGTTTTCACGAAGTATTTGAGTCGACAATTGCTCTTCTTGAAGGTTCATTCGAACTCAAATAAACACATCGAGTCGATATGAAGTCAACTTTTTTTCGTTTTCACGAAGTATTTGAGTCGACAATTGCTCTTCTTGAAGGTTCATTCGAACTCAAATAAACACGTCGAGTCGATATGAAGTCAACTTTTTTTCGTTTTCACGAAGTATTTGAGTCGACAATTGCTCTTCTTGAAGGTTCATTCGAACTCAAATAAACACGTCGAGTCGATGTGAAGTCTACTTTTTTTCGTTTTCACGAAGTATTTGAGTCGACAATTGCTCTTCTTGAAGGTTCATTCGAACTCAAATAAACACGTCGAGTCGATATGAAGTCAACTTTTTTTCGTTTTCACGAAGTATTTGAGTCGACAATTGCTCTTCTTGAAGGTTCATTCGAACTCAAATAAACACGTCGAGTCGATGTGAAGTCAACTTTTTTTCGTTTTCACGAAGTATTTGAGTCGACAATTGCTCTTCTTGAAGGTTCATTCGAACTCAAATAAACACGTCGAGTCGACATGAAGTCAACTTTTTTTCGTTTTCACGAAGTATTTGAGTCGACAATTGCTCTTCTTGAAGGTTCATTCGAACTCAAATAAACACGTCGAGTCGATGTGAAGTCAACGTTTTTTCGTTTTCACGAAGTATTTGAGTCGACAATTGCTCTTCTTGAAGGTTCATTCGAACTCAAATAAACACATCGAGTCGATATGAAGTCAACTTTTTTTCGTTTTCACGAAGTATTTGAGTCGACAATTGCTCTTCTTGAAGGTTCATTCGAACTCAAATAAACACGTCGAGTCGATATGAAGTCAACTTTTTTTCGTTTTCACGAAGTATTTGAGTCGACAATTGCTCTTCTTGAAGGTTCATTCGAACTCAAATAAACACGTCGAGTCGATGTGAAGTCTACTTTTTTTCGTTTTCACGAAGTATTTGAGTCGACAATTGCTCTTCTTGAAGGTTCATTCGAACTCAAATAAACACGTCGAGTCGATATGAAGTCAACTTTTTTTCGTTTTCACGAAGTATTTGAGTCGACAATTGCTCTTCTTGAAGGTTCATTCGAACTCAAATAAACACGTCGAGTCGATGTGAAGTCAACTTTTTTTCGTTTTCACGAAGTATTTGAGTCGACAATTGCTCTTCTTGAAGGTTCATTCGAACTCAAATAAACACGTCGAGTCGATATGAAGTCTACTTTTTTTCGTTTTCACGAAGTATTTGAGTCGACAATTGCTCTTCTTGAAGGTTCATTCGAACTCAAATAAACACGTCGAGTCGATGGGAAGTCAACTTTTTTTCGTTTTCACGAAGTATTTGAGTCGACAATTGCTCTTCTTGAAGGTTCATTCGAACTCAAATAAACACGTCGAGTCGATATGATTCAACTTTTTTTCGTTTTCACGAAGTACCTATTTGAGTCGACAATAGCTCTTCTTGAAGGTTCATTCGAACTCAAATAACCACGTCGAGTCGATATGAAGTCAACTTTTTTTCGTTTTCACGAAGTATTTGAGTCGACAATTGCTCTTCTTGAAGGTTCATTCGCACTCAAATAAACACGTCAAGTCGATATGAAGTCAACTTTTTTTTCTTTTTCACGAAGTATTTGAGTCGACAAATGCTCTTCTTGAAGGTCCATTCGAACTCAAATAAACACGTCAAGTCGATATGAAGTCAACTTTTTTTCGTTTTCACGAAGTATTTGAGTCGACAATTGCTCTTCTTGAAGGTTCATTCGAACTCAAATAAACACGTCGAGTCGATGTGAAGTCTACTTTTTTTCGTTTTCACGAAGTATTTGAGTCGACAATTGCTCTTCTTGAAGGTTCATTCGAACTCAAATAAACACGTCGAGTCGATGTGAAGTCTACTTTTTTTCGTTTTCACGAAGTATTTGAGTCGACAATTGCTCTCCTTGAAGGTTCATTCGAACTCTAATAAACACGTCAAGTCGATATGAAGTCAACTTTTTTTCGTTTTCACGAAGTATTTGAGTCGACAATTGCTCTTCTTGAAGGTTCATTCGAACTCAAATAAACACGTCGAGACGATATGAAGTCAACTTTTTTTCGTTTTCACGAAGTATTTGAGTCGACAAATGCTCTTCTTGATGGTTCATTCGAACTCAAATAAACACGTCGAGTCGATATGAAGTCAACTTTTTTTCGTTTTCACGAAGTATTTGAATCGACAATTGCTCTTCTTGAAGGTTCATTCGAACTCAAATAAACACGTCGAGTCGATATGAAAACTTTTTTTCGTTTTCACGAAGTATTTGAGTCGACAATTGCTCTTCTTGAAGGTTCATTCGAACTCAAATAAACACGTCGAGTCGATGTGAAGTCAACTTTTTTTCGTTTTCACGAAGTATTTGAGTCGACAATTGCTCTTCTTGAAGGTTCATTCGAACTCAAATAAACACGTCGAGTCGATATGAAGTCTACTTTTTTTCGTTTTCACGAAGTATTTGAGTCGACAATTGCTCTTCTTGAAGGTTCATTCGAACTCAAATAACCACGTCGAGTCGATATGAAGTCAACTTTTTTTCGTTTTCACGAAGTATTTGAGTCGACAATTGCTCTTCTTGAAGGTTCATTCGCACTCAAATAAACACGTCAAGTCGATATGAAGTCAACTTTTTTTTCGTTTTCACGAAGTATTTGAGTCGACAAATGCTCTTCTTGAAGGTTCATTCGAACTCAAATAAACACGTCAAGTCGATATGAAGTCAACTTTTTTTCGTTTTCACGAAGTATTTGAGTCGACAATTGCTCTTCTTGAAGGTTCATTCGAACTCAAATAAACACGTCGAGTCGATGTGAAGTCTACTTTTTTTCGTTTTCACGAAGTATTTGAGTCGACAATTGCTCTTCTTGAAGGTTCATTCGAACTCAAATAAACACGTCGAGTCGATGTGAAGTCTACTTTTTTTCGTTTTCACGAAGTATTTGAGTCGACAATTGCTCTCCTTGAAGGTTCATTCGAACTCTAATAAACACGTCAAGTCGATATGAAGTCAACATTTTTTCGTTTTCACGAAGTATTTGAGTCGACAATTGCTCTTCTTGATGGTTCATTCGAACTCAAATAAACACGTCGAGTCGATATGAAGTCAACTTTTTTTCGTTTTCACGAAGTATTTGAGTCGACAATTGCTCTTCTTGAAGGTTCATTCGAACTCAAATAAACACGTCGAGTCGATATGAAGTCAACTTTTTTTCGTTTTCACGAAGTATTTGAGTCGACAATTGCTCTTCTTGAAGGTTCATTCGAACTCAAATAAACACGTCGAGTCGATGTGAAGTCTACTCTTTTTCGTTTTCACGAAGTATTTGAGTCGACAATTGCTCTTCTTGAAGGTTCATTCGAACTCAAATAAACACGTCGAGTCGATGTGAAGTCTACTTTTTTTCGTTTTCACGAAGTATTTGAGTCGACAATTGCTCTCCTTGAAGGTTCATTCGAACTCTAATAAACACGTCAAGTCGATATGAAGTCAACATTTTTTCGTTTTCACGAAGTATTTGAGTCGACAATTGCTCTTCTTGATGGTTCATTCGAACTCAAATAAACACGTCGAGTCGATATGAAGTCAACTTTTTTTCGTTTTCACGAAGTATTTGAGTCGACAAATGCTCTTCTTGAAGGTTCATTCGAACTCAAATAAACACGTCGAGTCGATATGAAGTCAACTTTTTTTCGTTTTCACGAAGTATTTGAGTCGACAAATGCTCTTCTTGATGGTTCATTCGAACTCATATAAACACGTCGAGTCGATATGAAGTCAACTTTTTTTCGTTTTCACGAAGTATTTGAATCGACAGTTGCTCTTCTTGAAGGTTCATTCGAACTCAAATAAACACGTCGAGTCGATATGAAGTCAACTTTTTTTCGTTTTCACGAAGTATTTGAGTCGACAATTGCTCTTCTTGAAGGTTCATTCGAACTCAAATAAACACGTCGAGTCGATATGAAGTCAACTTTTTTTCGTTTTCACGAAGTATTTGAGTCGACAAATGCTCTTCTTGAAGGTTCATTCGAACTCAAATAAACACGTCAAGTCGATATGAAGTCAACTTTTTTTCGTTTTCACGAAGTATTTGAGTCGACAATTGCTCTCCTTGAAGGTTCATTCGAACTCAAATAAACACGTCGAGTCGATGTGAAGTCAACTTTTTTTCGTTTTCACGAAGTATTTGAGTCGACAATTGCTCTTCTTGAAGGTTCATCCGAACTCAAATAAACACGTCGAGTCGATGTGAAGTCAACTTTTGTTCGTTTTCACGAAGTATTTGAATCGACAATTGCTCTTCTTGAAGGTTCATTCGAACTAAAATAAACACGTCGAGTCGATATGAAGTCTACTTTTTTTCGTTTTCACGAAGTATTTGAGTCGACAATTGCTCTTCTTGAAGGTTCATTCGAACTCAAATAAACACGTCGAGTCGATGTGAAGTCAACTTTTTTTCGTTTTCACGAAGTATTTGAGTCGACAATTGCTCTTCTTGAAGGTTCATTCGAACTCAAATAAACACGTCGAGTCGATATGAAGTCAACTTTTTTTCGTTTTCACGAAGTATTTGAGTCGACAATTGCTCTTCTTGAAGGTTCATTCGAACTCAAATAACCACGTCGAGTCGATATGAAGTCAACTTTTTTTCGTTTTCACGAAGTATTTGAGTCGACAATTGCTCTTCTTGAAGGTTCATTCGCACTCAAATAAACACGTCAAGTCGATATGAAGTCAACTTTTTTTTCGTTTTCACGAAGTATTTGAGTCGACAAATGCTCTTCTTGAAGGTTCATTCGAACTCAAATAAACACGTCGAGTCGATATGAAGTCAACTTTTTTTCGTTTTCACGAAGTATTTGAGTCGACAATTGCTCTTCTTGAAGGTTCATTCGAACTCAAATAAACACGTCAAGTCGATATGAAGTCAACTTTTTTTCGTTTTCACGAAGTATTTGAGTCGACAATTGCTCTTCTTGAAGGTTCATTCGAACTCAAATAAACACGTCGAGTCGATATGAAGTCAACTTTTTTTCGTTTTCACGAAGTATTTGAGTCGACAATTGCTCTTCTTGAAGGTTCATTCGAACTCAAATAAACACGTCGAGTCGATATGAAGTCAACTTTTTTTCGTTTTCACGAAGTATTTGAGTCGACAATTGCTCTTCTTGAAGGTTCATTCGAACTCAAATATACACGTCGAGTCGATGTGAAGTCTACTTTTTTTCGTTTTCACGAAGTATTTGAGTCGACAATTGCTCTTCTTGAAGGTTCATTCGAACTCAAATAAACACGTCGAGTCGATATGAAGTCAACTTTTTTTCGTTTTCAAGAAGTATTTGAGTCGACAATTGCTTTTCTTGAAGGTTCATCCGAACTCAAATAAACACGTCGAGTCGATATGAAGTCAACTTTTTTTCGTTTTCACGAAGTATTTGAGTCGACAATTGCTCTTCTTGAAGGTTCATTCGCACTCAAATAAACACGTCAAGTCGATATGAAGTCAACTTTTTTTTCGTTTTCACGAAGTATTTGAGTCGACAAATGCTCTTCTTGAAGGTTCATTCGAACTCAAATAAACACGTCGAGTCGATATGAAGTCAACTTTTTTTCGTTTTCACGAAGTATTTGAGTCGACAATTGCTCTTCTTGAAGGTTCATTCGAACTCAAATAAACACGTCAAGTCGATATGAAGTCAACTTTTTTTCGTTTTCACGAAGTATTTGAGTCGACAATTGCTCTTCTTGAAGGTTCATTCGAACTCAAATAAACACGTCGAGTCGATATGAAGTCAACTTTTTTTCGTTTTCACGAAGTATTTGAGTCGACAATTGCTCTTCTTGAAGGTTCATTCGAACTCAAATAAACACGTCGAGTCGATATGAAGTCAACTTTTTTTCGTTTTCACGAAGTATTTGAGTCGACAATTGCTCTTCTTGAAGGTTCATTCGAACTCAAATATACACGTCGAGTCGATGTGAAGTCTACTTTTTTTCGTTTTCACGAAGTATTTGAGTCGACAATTGCTCTTCTTGAAGGTTCATTCGAACTCAAATAAACACGTCGAGTCGATATGAAGTCAACTTTTTTTCGTTTTCAAGAAGTATTTGAGTCGACAATTGCTTTTCTTGAAGGTTCATCCGAACTCAAATAAACACGTCGAGTCGATATGAAGTCAACTTTTTTTCGTTTTCACGAAGTATTTGAGTCGACAATTGCTCTTCTTGAAGGTTCATCCGAACTCAAATAAACACGTCGAGTCGATGTGAAGTCAACTTTTGTTCGTTTTCACGAAGTATTTGAGTCGACAATTGCTCTTCTTGAAGGTTCATTCGAACTAAAATAAACACGTCGAGTCGATATGAAGTCTACTTTTTTTCGTTTTCACGAAGTATTTGAGTCGACAATTGCTCTTCTTGAAGGTTCATTCGAACTCAAATAAACACGTCGAGTCGATGTGAAGTCAACTTTTTTTCGT
Organism: Stenodema calcarata; assembly: GCA_963920205.1. Classification (NCBI taxonomy): domain Eukaryota; kingdom Metazoa; phylum Arthropoda; class Insecta; order Hemiptera; family Miridae; genus Stenodema; species Stenodema calcarata. The sequence continues at coordinate 15,335,639 of OY986061.1, read as the reverse complement.
TTTCACGAAGTATTTGAGTCGACAAATGCTCTTCTTGAAGGTTCATTCGAACTCAAATAAACACGTCGAGTCGATATGAAGTCTACTTTTTTTCGTTTTCACGAAGTATTTGAGTCGACAATTGCTCTTCTTGAAGGTTCATTCGAACTCAAATAACCACGTCGAGTCGATATGAAGTCAACTTTTTTTCGTTTTCACGAAGTATTTGAGTCGACAATTGCTCTTCTTGAAGGTTCATTCGCACTCAAATAAACACGTCAAGTCGATATGAAGTCAACTTTTTTTTCGTTTTCACGAAGTATTTGAGTCGACAAATGCTCTTCTTGAAGGTTCATTCGAACTCAAATAAACACGTCAAGTCGATATGAAGTCAACTTTTTTTCGTTTTCACGAAGTATTTGAGTCGACAATTGCTCTTCTTGAAGGTTCATTCGAACTCAAATAAACACGTCGAGTCGATGTGAAGTCTACTTTTTTTCGTTTTCACGAAGTATTTGAGTCGACAATTGCTCTTCTTGAAGGTTCATTCGAACTCAAATAAACACGTCGAGTCGATGTGAAGTCTACTTTTTTTCGTTTTCACGAAGTATTTGAGTCGACAATTGCTCTCCTTGAAGGTTCATTCGAACTCTAATAAACACGTCAAGTCGATATGAAGTCAACATTTTTTCGTTTTCACGAAGTATTTGAGTCGACAATTGCTCTTCTTGATGGTTCATTCGAACTCAAATAAACACGTCGAGTCGATATGAAGTCAACTTTTTTTCGTTTTCACGAAGTATTTGAGTCGACAATTGCTCTTCTTGAAGGTTCATTCGAACTCAAATAAACACGTCGAGTCGATATGAAGTCAACTTTTTTTCGTTTTCACGAAGTATTTGAGTCGACAATTGCTCTTCTTGAAGGTTCATTCGAACTCAAATAAACACGTCGAGTCGATGTGAAGTCTACTCTTTTTCGTTTTCACGAAGTATTTGAGTCGACAATTGCTCTTCTTGAAGGTTCATTCGAACTCAAATAAACACGTCGAGTCGATGTGAAGTCTACTTTTTTTCGTTTTCACGAAGTATTTGAGTCGACAATTGCTCTCCTTGAAGGTTCATTCGAACTCTAATAAACACGTCAAGTCGATATGAAGTCAACATTTTTTCGTTTTCACGAAGTATTTGAGTCGACAATTGCTCTTCTTGATGGTTCATTCGAACTCAAATAAACACGTCGAGTCGATATGAAGTCAACTTTTTTTCGTTTTCACGAAGTATTTGAGTCGACAAATGCTCTTCTTGAAGGTTCATTCGAACTCAAATAAACACGTCGAGTCGATATGAAGTCAACTTTTTTTCGTTTTCACGAAGTATTTGAGTCGACAAATGCTCTTCTTGATGGTTCATTCGAACTCATATAAACACGTCGAGTCGATATGAAGTCAACTTTTTTTCGTTTTCACGAAGTATTTGAATCGACAGTTGCTCTTCTTGAAGGTTCATTCGAACTCAAATAAACACGTCGAGTCGATATGAAGTCAACTTTTTTTCGTTTTCACGAAGTATTTGAGTCGACAATTGCTCTTCTTGAAGGTTCATTCGAACTCAAATAAACACGTCGAGTCGATATGAAGTCAACTTTTTTTCGTTTTCACGAAGTATTTGAGTCGACAAATGCTCTTCTTGAAGGTTCATTCGAACTCAAATAAACACGTCAAGTCGATATGAAGTCAACTTTTTTTCGTTTTCACGAAGTATTTGAGTCGACAATTGCTCTCCTTGAAGGTTCATTCGAACTCAAATAAACACGTCGAGTCGATGTGAAGTCAACTTTTTTTCGTTTTCACGAAGTATTTGAGTCGACAATTGCTCTTCTTGAAGGTTCATCCGAACTCAAATAAACACGTCGAGTCGATGTGAAGTCAACTTTTGTTCGTTTTCACGAAGTATTTGAATCGACAATTGCTCTTCTTGAAGGTTCATTCGAACTAAAATAAACACGTCGAGTCGATATGAAGTCTACTTTTTTTCGTTTTCACGAAGTATTTGAGTCGACAATTGCTCTTCTTGAAGGTTCATTCGAACTCAAATAAACACGTCGAGTCGATGTGAAGTCAACTTTTTTTCGTTTTCACGAAGTATTTGAGTCGACAATTGCTCTTCTTGAAGGTTCATTCGAACTCAAATAAACACGTCGAGTCGATATGAAGTCAACTTTTTTTCGTTTTCACGAAGTATTTGAGTCGACAATTGCTCTTCTTGAAGGTTCATTCGAACTCAAATAACCACGTCGAGTCGATATGAAGTCAACTTTTTTTCGTTTTCACGAAGTATTTGAGTCGACAATTGCTCTTCTTGAAGGTTCATTCGCACTCAAATAAACACGTCAAGTCGATATGAAGTCAACTTTTTTTTCGTTTTCACGAAGTATTTGAGTCGACAAATGCTCTTCTTGAAGGTTCATTCGAACTCAAATAAACACGTCGAGTCGATATGAAGTCAACTTTTTTTCGTTTTCACGAAGTATTTGAGTCGACAATTGCTCTTCTTGAAGGTTCATTCGAACTCAAATAAACACGTCAAGTCGATATGAAGTCAACTTTTTTTCGTTTTCACGAAGTATTTGAGTCGACAATTGCTCTTCTTGAAGGTTCATTCGAACTCAAATAAACACGTCGAGTCGATATGAAGTCAACTTTTTTTCGTTTTCACGAAGTATTTGAGTCGACAATTGCTCTTCTTGAAGGTTCATTCGAACTCAAATAAACACGTCGAGTCGATATGAAGTCAACTTTTTTTCGTTTTCACGAAGTATTTGAGTCGACAATTGCTCTTCTTGAAGGTTCATTCGAACTCAAATATACACGTCGAGTCGATGTGAAGTCTACTTTTTTTCGTTTTCACGAAGTATTTGAGTCGACAATTGCTCTTCTTGAAGGTTCATTCGAACTCAAATAAACACGTCGAGTCGATATGAAGTCAACTTTTTTTCGTTTTCAAGAAGTATTTGAGTCGACAATTGCTTTTCTTGAAGGTTCATCCGAACTCAAATAAACACGTCGAGTCGATATGAAGTCAACTTTTTTTCGTTTTCACGAAGTATTTGAGTCGACAATTGCTCTTCTTGAAGGTTCATCCGAACTCAAATAAACACGTCGAGTCGATGTGAAGTCAACTTTTGTTCGTTTTCACGAAGTATTTGAGTCGACAATTGCTCTTCTTGAAGGTTCATTCGAACTAAAATAAACACGTCGAGTCGATATGAAGTCTACTTTTTTTCGTTTTCACGAAGTATTTGAGTCGACAATTGCTCTTCTTGAAGGTTCATTCGAACTCAAATAAACACGTCGAGTCGATGTGAAGTCAACTTTTTTTCGTTTTCACGAATTATTTGAGCCGACAATTGCTCTTCTTGAAGGTTCATTCGAACTCAAATAAACACGTCGAGTCGATATGAAGTCAACTTTTTTTCGTTTTCACGAAGTATTTGAGTCGACAATTGCTCTTCTTGAAGGTTCATTCGAACTCAAATAACCACGTCGAGTCGATATGAAGTCAACTTTTTTTCGTTTTCACGAAGTATTTGAGTCGACAATTGCTCTTCTTGAAGGTTCATTCGCACTCAAATAAACACGTCAAGTCGATATGAAGTCAACTTTTTTTTCGTTTTCACGAAGTATTTGAGTCGACAAATGCTCTTCTTGAAGGTTCATTCGAACTCAAATAAACACGTCGAGTCGATATGAAGTCAACTTTTTTTCGTTTTCACGAAGTATTTGAGTCGACAATTGCTCTTCTTGATGGTTCATTCGAACTCAAATAAACACGTCGAGTCGATATGAAGTCAACTTTTTTTCGTTTTCACGAAGTATTTGAGTCGACAAATGCTCTTCTTGAAGGTTCATTCGAACTCAAATAAACACGTCGAGTCGATATGAAGTCAACTTTTTTTCGTTTTCACGAAGTATTTGAGTCGACAAATGCTCTTCTTGAAGGTTCATTCGAACTCAAATAAACACGTCGAGTCGATATGAAGTCAACTTTTTTTCGTTTTCACGAAGTATTTGAGTCGACAAATGCTCTTCTTGATGGTTCATTCGAACTCAAATAAACACGTCGAGTCGATATGAAGTCAACTTTTTTTCGTTTTCACGAAGTATTTGAGTCGACAATTGCTCTTCTTGAAGGTTCATTCGAACTCAAATAAACACGTCGAGTCGATATGAAGTCAACTTTTTTTCGTTTTCACGAAGTATTTGAGTCGACAATTGCTCTTCTTGAAGGTTCATTCGAACTCAAATATACACGTCGAGTCGATGTGAAGTCTACTTTTTTTCGTTTTCACGAAGTATTTGAGTCGACAATTGCTCTTCTTGAAGGTTCATTCGAACTCAAATAAACACGTCGAGTCGATATGAAGTCAACTTTTTTTCGTTTTCACGAAGTATTTGAGTCGACAATTGCTTTTCTTGAAGGTTCATTCGAACTCAAATAAACACGTCGAGTCGATGTGAAGTCTACTTTTTTTCGTTTTCACGAAGTATTTGAGTCGACAATTGCTCTTCTTGAAGGTTCATTCGCACTCAAATAAACACGTCAAGTCGATATGAAGTCAACTTTTTTTTCGTTTTCACGAAGTATTTGAGTCGACAAATGCTCTTCTTGAAGGTTCATTCGAACTCAAATAAACACGTCAAGTCGATATGAAGTCAACTTTTTTTCGTTTTCACGAAGTATTTGAGTCGACAATTGCTCTTCTTGAAGGTTCATTCGCACTCAAATAAACACGTCAAGTCGATATGAAGTCAACTTTTTTTTCGTTTTCACGAAGTATTTGAGTCGACAAATGCTCTTCTTGAAGGTTCATTCGAACTCAAATAAACACGTCAAGTCGATGGGAAGTCAACTTTTTTTCGTTTTCACGAAGTATTTGAGTCGACAAATGCTCTTCTTGATGGTTCATTCGAACTCAAATAAACACGTCAAGTCGATGGGAAGTCAACTTTTTTTCGTTTTCACGAAGTATTTGAGTCGACAATTGCTCTTCTTGATGGTTCATTCGAACTCAAATAAACACGTCAAGTCGATGTGAAGTCAACTTTTTTTCGTTTTCACGAAGTATTTGAGTCGACAAATGCTCTTCTTGAAGGTTCATTCGAACTCAAATAAACACGTCGAGTCGATATGAAGTCAACTTTTTTTCGTTTTCACGAAGTATTTGAGTCGACAAATGCTCTTCTTGATGGTTCATTCGAACTCAAATAAACACGTCGAGTCGATATGAAGTCAACTTTTTTTCGTTTTCACGAAGTATTTGAGTCGACAATTGCTCTTCTTGAAGGTTCATTCGAACTCAAATAAACACGTCGAGTCGATATGAAGTCAACTTTTTTTCGTTTTCACGAAGTATTTGAGTCGACAATTGCTCTTCTTGAAGGTTCATTCGAACTCAAATAAACACGTCGAGTCGATATGAAGTCAACTTTTTTTCGTTTTCACGAAGTATTTGAGTCGACAATTGCTCTTCTTGAAGGTTCATTCGAACTCAAATAAACACGTCGAGTCGATATGAAGTCAACTTTTTTTCGTTTTCACGAAGTATTTGAGTCGACAATTGCTCTTCTTGATGGTTCATTCGAACTCAAATAAACACGTCAAGTCGATATGAAGTCAACTTTTTTTCGTTTTCACGAAGTATTTGAGTCGACAAATGCTTTTCTTGAAGGTTCATTCGAACTCAAATAAACACGTCGAGTCGATATGAAGTCAACTTTTTTTCGTTTTCACGAAGTATTTGAGTCGACAAATGCTTTTCTTGAAGGTTCATTCGAACTCAAATAAACACGTCGAGTCGATATGAAGTCAACTTTTTTTCGTTTTCACGAAGTATTTGAGTCGACAATTGCTCTTCTTGAAGGTTCATTCGAACTCAAATAAACACGTCAAGTCGATATGAAGTCAACTTTTTTTCGTTTTCACGAAGTATTTGAGTCGACAAATGCTCTTCTTGAAGGTTCATTCGAACTCAAATAAACACGTCGAGTCGATATGAAGTCAACTTTTTTTCGTTTTCACGAAGTATTTGAGTCGACAATTGCTCTTCTTGATGGTTCATTCGAACTCAAATAAACACGTCAAGTCGATATGAAGTCAACTTTTTTTCGTTTTCACGAAGTATTTGAGTCGACAAATGCTCTTCTTGAAGGTTCATTCGAACTCAAATAAACACGTCGAGTCGATATGAAGTCAACTTTTTTTCGTTTTCACGAAGTATTTGAGTCGACAAATGCTCTTCTTGAAGGTTCATTCGAACTCAAATAAACACGTCGAGTCGATATGAAGTCAACTTTTTTTCGTTTTCACGAAGTATTTGAGTCGACAAATGCTCTTCTTGATGGTTCATTCGAACTCAAATAAACACGTCGAGTCGATATGAAGTCAACTTTTTTTCGTTTTCACGAAGTATTTGAGTCGACAATTGCTCTTCTTGAAGGTTCATTCGAACTCAAATAAACACGTCGAGTCGATATGAAGTCAACTTTTTTTCGTTTTCACGAAGTATTTGAGTCGACAATTGCTCTTCTTGAAGGTTCATTCGAACTCAAATATACACGTCGAGTCGATGTGAAGTCTACTTTTTTTCGTTTTCACGAAGTATTTGAGTCGACAATTGCTCTTCTTGAAGGTTCATTCGAACTCAAATAAACACGTCGAGTCGATATGAAGTCAACTTTTTTTCGTTTTCACGAAGTATTTGAGTCGACAATTGCTTTTCTTGAAGGTTCATTCGAACTCAAATAAACACGTCGAGTCGATGTGAAGTCTACTTTTTTTCGTTTTCACGAAGTATTTGAGTCGACAATTGCTCTTCTTGAAGGTTCATTCGCACTCAAATAAACACGTCAAGTCGATATGAAGTCAACTTTTTTTTCGTTTTCACGAAGTATTTGAGTCGACAAATGCTCTTCTTGAAGGTTCATTCGAACTCAAATAAACACGTCAAGTCGATATGAAGTCAACTTTTTTTCGTTTTCACGAAGTATTTGAGTCGACAATTGCTCTTCTTGAAGGTTCATTCGCACTCAAATAAACACGTCAAGTCGATATGAAGTCAACTTTTTTTTCGTTTTCACGAAGTATTTGAGTCGACAAATGCTCTTCTTGAAGGTTCATTCGAACTCAAATAAACACGTCAAGTCGATGGGAAGTCAACTTTTTTTCGTTTTCACGAAGTATTTGAGTCGACAAATGCTCTTCTTGATGGTTCATTCGAACTCAAATAAACACGTCAAGTCGATGGGAAGTCAACTTTTTTTCGTTTTCACGAAGTATTTGAGTCGACAATTGCTCTTCTTGATGGTTCATTCGAACTCAAATAAACACGTCAAGTCGATGTGAAGTCAACTTTTTTTCGTTTTCACGAAGTATTTGAGTCGACAAATGCTCTTCTTGAAGGTTCATTCGAACTCAAATAAACACGTCGAGTCGATATGAAGTCAACTTTTTTTCGTTTTCACGAAGTATTTGAGTCGACAAATGCTCTTCTTGATGGTTCATTCGAACTCAAATAAACACGTCGAGTCGATATGAAGTCAACTTTTTTTCGTTTTCACGAAGTATTTGAGTCGACAATTGCTCTTCTTGAAGGTTCATTCGAACTCAAATAAACACGTCGAGTCGATATGAAGTCAACTTTTTTTCGTTTTCACGAAGTATTTGAGTCGACAATTGCTCTTCTTGAAGGTTCATTCGAACTCAAATAAACACGTCGAGTCGATATGAAGTCAACTTTTTTTCGTTTTCACGAAGTATTTGAGTCGACAATTGCTCTTCTTGAAGGTTCATTCGAACTCAAATAAACACGTCGAGTCGATATGAAGTCAACTTTTTTTCGTTTTCACGAAGTATTTGAGTCGACAATTGCTCTTCTTGATGGTTCATTCGAACTCAAATAAACACGTCAAGTCGATATGAAGTCAACTTTTTTTCGTTTTCACGAAGTATTTGAGTCGACAAATGCTTTTCTTGAAGGTTCATTCGAACTCAAATAAACACGTCGAGTCGATATGAAGTCAACTTTTTTTCGTTTTCACGAAGTATTTGAGTCGACAAATGCTTTTCTTGAAGGTTCATTCGAACTCAAATAAACACGTCGAGTCGATATGAAGTCAACTTTTTTTTCGTTTTCACGAAGTATTTGAGTCGACAATTGCTCTTCTTGAAGGTTCATTCGAACTCAAATAAACACGTCAAGTCGATATGAAGTCAACTTTTTTTCGTTTTCACGAAGTATTTGAGTCGACAAATGCTCTTCTTGAAGGTTCATTCGAACTCAAATAAACACGTCGAGTCGATATGAAGTCAACTTTTTTTCGTTTTCACGAAGTATTTGAGTCGACAAATGCTCTTCTTGAAGGTTCATTCGAACTCAAATAAACACGTCAAGTCGATATGAAGTCAACTTTTTTTCGTTTTCACGAAGTATTTGAGTCGACAAATGCTCTTCTTGAAGGTTCATTCGAACTCAAATAAACACGTCGAGTCGATATGAAGTCAACTTTTTTTCGTTTTCACGAAGTATTTGAGTCGACAAATGCTCTTCTTAGCAAATATCTGCAAATATCAATACTTCCGCCAGACAACTGATATTTTAGTACGAAGGAGTACGAGTGGTGATGGAAGATGGACCAGAACCACCGAAGCGCTATAGAAGGTCTTCCAGTTCATTGCCAAACCCCTACAACCCTGCTGATATCCTCAGTGATCATTACCACGTTAATAAAGAAAAAATCCAACGCCACTCCAAGGACTACTCACTGTCACCCGCAAACCGTCCGATTTGATTTTCAGACTTCTTGAAATAATACATGACGTCGTCACGGGACCATCCCCAGTCATCATAGTCTGCCTCGTGCCCTCGCAAGTAAATCATGTAGTTCAGCCTACTGGTTCCTCCCAACACCTTTCCCCTTGGCCATCGGCTTTCCTGCAAAGTAGAGTCAAACATCAACTTCAGTAAGAGTGGATCAAGAGAAACTTGTCGATCAGATTATTTCTGGACCTTTAAAGGAACAATTAATTCAAGTTTTCTGTCTCATAAACAAGTGGGGATTGGTGACTAAATGTGGGGCTATTGAAGAATGCGACAGAATAAAGTGAAATGCAGGATATCAAGGGCAGTAAGATTCAAATTTCTACAGGGAGAAGAGAGAACGTAAGAAAAGGAAGAATGTGAAACCGATACAGACTCTGTTGGTGGTGCCTAGACATGCAGATTCCTGAGGTAGAGTTACGTACTGCCAATCATAGGGTGACAGTTGGAGCATGGGAGATGTAAGTGGGATATCGTGGAGAGGAGAGGGCTCGCCTCCGGCCTCTATCAAGAGGACAGTGTATTTCTTGTCTTCGGCGAGCCGGCCAGCAACCACGGCACCGGCTGACCCACCGCCAACTGGAAAATAAGAATAAAATCGGGACGACATGACTATATGCTGAGTATAACAAGAACGTATAATGCTGAGTATTGAGGCTATCAAGCGGAGGAAGGAATCGAATGCGGAGACGCTCCGGTTGCTCAAAACCAACGGATTCTCTCGTTGAATATTCAGAGACCCGCTTTTCTGAACAGTTATAACTAAATATCGGTAGAACAGACCTCAGGGTCTTTAGATATAAATAAGTAGTTACAGTATCCACGCTCAACTGGATTCCATGCTGGCATCGAATTGTGAGCAATTGACCACCAAATTGTGAGATCTGCAGGACATGTAAGATCTGATGCCAAAATACCAACTAATCTCTAGAGATGACTTACCAACTATAAAGTCGTACTCTTTCTGGACGGAAGAGTCGAAATCACCGTAGAAGACCCACTCACGGGCGTCCTCGCACTGCTTGTGAACGAACAGGAACAAGCTAAATATGCCTGCCGACGTACAATAAATGTACAGGATCCAATAGTACTTCAGAGCGAACATTTTGCTTCGAGAAACACCTCAAGAAGGGAAGGGTGCGGCATTTAAATCGGGGGGAGGGATGCTATTCACATTATGTAACGTGAAAAATCAATAACAACCCGGAGCCCTCGGGGGATATCGGCGGATAGGGCACAATGTTAATTCCAGTAATACCCACGAGAATTGATTGTAATGTCAACGGACGGGCGTTATCAATCCGCGGCGACTTAGTACTTCCAAGAAATTTTCAATTTATATCAGTGTGAAACGATACACTTAACAGTCGTTCATTACATAATAAACTAGTGAATTGTCGTTTGAGCCTAGTTTTCCATAACGGAAACATCCAATATTATCATATTCACTGTAATGCAACAAAACGACACTAATTCCTTACTGAAATTTAGAATTATTTGATATCAAATTGAAAACCACTTGAAAAACATACTAGTGATAAGCAAGATAAGAGGAGCGTGTATTGTTATCTAACCAATTACTGTCCATATAATTTCCGTGGCGGATATCACCCTTTGGATTTTTATCATGGAAGAAGGAAGATTTCGTCAATCGCCCTGAACTTTTTGGCAAAGACCCGTTTTTCATACAAAACACAGTCAATTCATTTTCACGAACTGGATTTCCTACCTTTTTCTTCTTCCTTCTCCAGCCTCAAGCCCTAGGCATGGCCTCCTGTTCGACGTTTTGCCAATGAACCCCCTTTCGATCCTCAATTCCTCATCAAACTCCAGTCACATCTCCCATAACTATGCCATCTTCATTATCAAGCCCTTCTCCTCGATCTCCTCACAGCTCCTGTTTTACGCCTGTATACTAGAATGGAACATATCTCCATATTTCAGAAAACGCCCAATAACTCCCAAATAATTATTATTTGGGAAATCTCTTCGGTATAATTATTTCGAATATTGGCGGGAATTTTCATACTACTGTGATGTATGCGGCCTAAATAAGGATTCTGAAGACTAAAAAAAAAAAAAAAAAACGAATTTCGTTGGATAATAAATTATTATTCATTATTCACAAAAACAACAAGAATATTGTTGGTTTTTTTTTTTTTTTTTTTCATTTTATGCGGGGGTTTATTTAAAAAAATATTGCGTGACAAAGGGGAATTATTGCGTTAAATCTTAGCCAAAACTTCCAAAGCTTCTGCCAATTTGTCGACTTCTCCTTTGTTCTGAGCAAGTTTCTCCAGGTTCACCAAGCGGACTTCTTCAGGAACTTTGGCTTCATAGTCTTTAGAAGACATTGCAGTCTCCAACTTGTTGATGCTTTGCAACAGGAATTCTTTCTTTTTCTCAAGTTTCTGTATTTCCTTTTGAGGATCAACCATGCCCTGGAAAAGTACATCAAGTTTACATTAGGCTTGTACAGTGAAAATGGCACAAAATGATATAGGCTGTGCAGAGGAGTAGTGTTTGTCTTTTGGTTCATTTCATTGTCAGATACAAACATGAAACTATGGACGCCTAAAAACAGTTCCGAGTTAATACGTAAGTTACGTTTGTAACTACAAACGTAACAGCTATTCAGCGTGAGTTTCTCCATGTTATGTTGGTAGCCTTGAGCTATATACCAGGGTTGTTCCAAAAGTGAGTTTCCACCATTTTTTACTGTGGCATTTTGAAAATTAACCGGAAACCCTGCTATACCGACTTTTGTTGAGATTTGTTTGGGTTCCCTGGTATTTTTTCCAGCCTGATTCGGTAGGTTATAGTCAGGTTATAAATAAAAACGGAGCTACCACTGCAAGTTGCCTCCAAACAAGAAATCCGTTCTGTGATCCGATTTTTGATCGCTGAAGGTGTGCAAGTTTCAGAAATTCGCCGCAGGGTTTCAGCAATTTATGGTGAAAGTGCCATGAGCATCGAAATGGTCCAAAAGGCAGAGCATGGCGTGAAAAGGCCCAGGTCAGAATGCTCCCAAGAAGCCAAGGTCAAGCATTCCCCTGGGAAGGTGATGGCTACAGTGTTCTGGGACTGTAAGGGTGTTCTGCTGGTTGATTAACTCGACAGGGGCACAACCATAAATGCAGAGAGGTATTACAGAGTCCTCACAGAATTGAGAAAGGCAATAAAAAACAAGAGGCTTACTTTTCTTTTTTTTCAATTTTTCCTATCCTGTCGGAACTTACTTTTGGAACAACTCTCGTATATAAAGATGAACCAAGTTCAGAGCATCAGAATGTCTTACGTCTTTTAACACTAATAACATATAAAATCCATCAACGTGTTCTCAATCACTGCCCTACAGTTCAGTCCATAGCTTATCTGCAGTGCCCCACGTTCATGTATGTAAAGCCCTCGGTACTGGTGATATCGGATATGTCTTTGAACAGCTTGTGTGGGCAATACATGTACAAATAAAATACATTCAAATGCCATCTACAAAACTACACATTTGATGGCAATTTCAAATCCACGTGGTTCCTATGCTTAACCCTGTACGAGAGTAAAAAGACCGTAATACCTTCAGCACGAGGAAAACCTCGCATTTGTCGGAGATTGGAAGGATGGCGGAACCGTCTGGAGGGCCGTCGACGCTCTTGAGGGACGAACAACTGCTAAGGAGCGTTATAAATGAAGAGAAGTTATTCACCAAGTCCCTCGTGGAACTGTCAGACGCTCGGAAAAATGCTGAAAACGAGGCAACGAGTAAATCAAAAGTGTAAAGAATTCCGCCATCACAGTAAATCTACGTAGTAAAGCTAAGAAATACCAGTATAGTGGGGCGTGCAAACTCACCTTCTGTTTTGGACGTCCGTGGAATGTTATAGTCGGATCGAGCAGAGCGTATCTTGTGGATTATTTTTTGGGCAAAATCTACTTGCAGTTCTAATTCCACGTTTCTCCAGAGGAACTCCTCCTGGAATTTAATACAATTACTCGATATATTACGAACTTTCTGAAATGCATAATCTGCAGTAACAGTTGTGGAACTGGAGTACGTTCTCAAATTTGCAGCTACAATTTACATTTTCAAGGTACCTGTTCAGGGTATTTCGCCACGCAAATGCTTGGAGCTCTTTCTCTCTTTCCATGGGGCAGCCTTTGGTACAATTCTTCCGTGATGAATGGCATGAACGGTGACAACAGTCTTAAACCAGCGTTGAGAGTGTAGTAAAGAGTGTTTTGAGCGGCTAAAATCGCTAATTTGTCGCCACTAGTGAACACCGGTTTAACCGATTCCTGAAACGCATCAAATGTCCATTACCGATAAACCTTAAATACGAGTACTTATGAAATGGTTATACGAACACTTACGAGGTAGACATCGCACAAGTCGTACAACCATAAATTGTAGCAAGCGGTCGTTGCAGAGACGAAATCGTAAGCTTCCAATGCATCGTTGCACATTTGGACGGCTGCAGAGAGCCTGCTTAGCATCCATAGGTCAAGTGGGCTTTCGTTACCTAGAACCTGAAAAATTATGGTATAACAACACGGATTCCAAACCAACTGGAAGAGTTAATAAAAAGTGAGTTAGGGAAAGTTAGTAGATGTACTGTAAAGCTTTAGGTAGACCAACTGTAGGGTGGTGTTGAAGTGGACTATTGGACCTTGGATTGGAATTTAGCTCAGCATTGTTAGCTCAGAATAGGAAATGAGCAAACTAAACGTATTGATTTCAATTTCTACTCAGTCATGTAAAATAAAAAATACAAAAACGAAAAAAAATGTATGAGCTGTTGAGTAGCTTTGCAGAAATGGTTTTGTAGAGCCTGACGAACTCTGTTCCCCTCTGGAAGCCCTAAACCAAGCTATTCTCCCACAGATGTACCGCATTAATTGTGTAGTGTAGGAGCGTGTTCTGATTATGCAACATTGTTGACTACTGATTTGGAAAAGAGATATAACTGAAGAGGAGATACAAAGCAAGCAAAATCCAGTTAAATACACTAAAATCTAGTGTTTGGGGGGTTATTAAGACACTTTGGGCCCTGTAAAATTAAGAGAGCGATTGGCACAGGAATTTAACAGATTTCATAACGCCCTTCAATCAAATCTATCCCATAGGTAGAGGTACCATTTAGATAGGTGTGATGATGTGGGCTGTAATAAAGCGATAGTTGAAAAGTAGGAAACTAAAACACACAAGCAGAGGCATAGGGAGAAATAATTGGTAGCATAAACGTTCTTAAAATTTAGGGTAAGTTAAATTCCAAAGCGACTAGATGAGTGGCATTTACTGTGATCAGAGCTGTGACCACTGCCACCAAAAATTGTTAATCAAAAGTAATAAGCACAACAAAGGAAACCCATTACCTGGAATGTGCCCTTAGGAGTTATGTTGTTAATATGCCTAAACCATCTATCCAAGTGAGGACAACCGGAAGTGTTCCATTTATTCTTGATCGCAACGGCACTCACGAAAAAATCACAACCAGACACCTCATACCCGTTTAAATAACTATATTTTTCCAAAATGTTACTGCACGCTTTCTCCCAGTTTCCACTAAGCCCAGGGTCGTTGAAAAGGACTGACAAAGAAGTCGAGTTTACAGTTAATTTGTCAGCGTGGTTGGAGCCGCTTGAGTTTTTGAAGTCGTCCGTGAAGTACATTGAGGCGAATTTGACGGCGTTCCAAAGTTTGTTGCAGAAGAATCTGTAGCCCTGGACTCGTAAAATGTCGAGGTTGAGCGTGCGTCCTGAAACACCGCAAAGAGGGGATTTTATGTGGTTGGATGTTGATTGGAACAGGTTAGAATATCGTCCACAAGGTCTAACTCAGTTTTCCTCGGTCCGTCTTTCAAGCTTATTGGTTAGGCCTTTATTGCAATGCAGGAACAGGCTTCTTGAACGTATAAAAGCTGCGATAACCATAGAAATTACTACAGTACGTTGGAAAATCCGTTTTTTGTCTCTCCTGACAAGTTGGGAAAACTGAGTTAGACCTTGTGGGATCTTAAGGGACGATACAGTTAGGGTGGTTTGAAGGGAAAAAATACCTTGAGTAATGAAGGCGAGCAGTGCGAATCTCAGAGCATCCGTCCCGCATTCTGGGATGCCGTTGGGGAAATCTTGCTTTTGGCCGGCCAAAGCTTTGTCGACTTCTTGGTGGTCGAGGTTGCTGTTCTTGAGCTGTTCGTGAAGGCCGTCCAGCGTTATCCCCTCGATCACATCCATGGGATCGATGACGTTACCGAGGGATTTGCTCATTTTACGACCATGGGCATCTCTAACTATGGGATGAAGGAACACAGTTCTGAAAAAAAGTATTAAAAATGAGTGTTCCACCAAAGACGAAAAAAATTAGAGAGAAATTTATTTCAATTCCAACCGACCTGTTCGCTTCGACAATGCGACTCGAAAAAGGCGAGAAACCGTGAAAAAATTCAATTTCTACTCCAAACCCACGACTTAAGGTTATGAGAACTTTCAAGGATCAAACTCAGCAAGGTCTGAGCCTACATCCTGGATTTCAAATTTTTGAGCAGTTCTATAGTACGGACGTGGTTAAACCAAAAACGTACTTGAAGGGTAGTTTTCCAAGGAGCCTCTGTCCGAAGAATACCATACGAGCTACCCAGAAGAAGATTATGTCATGCCCGGTTTCCAGCAGTGTCCCTGGATAAAATGCTTGAAGATCTTGATTCTGGAAAACATTACGTAGCAATTTTAAAGAATCTACAAGAATGGGTCGGTGGCAGACCATCGTTTTCAAATGACAAACAAAATATTTGGTATCAAAAAGAATTCGTCAATGCTGGTCGGACTGACAACAAGTGGTTTGATCCTTCGTCACTCCTGTTCCTTCTCCCCAGCTGAATTTCTGGCTTTTTGTATTCTAATGGAACAGTCATTGCAATTCCAAATGTTCGTGCTGAAGTACCACACGTGTGTACCGTAATTCCCATTAACATATAGCAGTGTATATAAATTTCGCGACAGGGGGAAGACTAAGAGAGGCATCCCAGGACGAATATCAATTCTTCAGCGGACTGTAACTGTAAGCCCTCCATATTTACAACCTCCAATTCATCTAACTGACCACTTTCAATTTCAATAATAATTTTTAAGTTCGTTTATCCTCAAACAGCCTTCTTTATTTCTTGACTCTGGTCCAACAGACCTGACAAGTTAATGAATTTGAGATAAAATCGATTGCCTGCAATAACGAGACCAAACAGCTTTAGCCGACTAGCGAGAAAACAGCCTTAAGAGAGACGTAAGGCTGTGCATTACCTCCGTGGGCCATCCAAAGACAGAGAATGGATATAGACCTGACGAAAACCACGTATCCAGAACGTCTTCATCCTGTTTCAAGATCACATCTCCAAGTTCAACGCCGAATTTCTTAGCTGCTTTCGCTCTTGCTTCATCCTCCGTCCTTCCACTCACCCACAGTTCGTTATCGTCCTGAAAAGTACGACATTACCCCGTTACACTCGGATACAACGGAGAAGAGCTCAAATGAGAAACACCGAAAAGAAAGATATCTTACGTTTGTGGGCTTTGTAGGGGGTTTCTTGAATGAGACGTGGTAAGCCGGGATGCGATGTCCCCACCAGAGCTGACGAGATATGCACCAATCCCTGATGTTAGCCATCCAATAATGCCAAGTCTTTTTGTGGAACTCGGGAATGATTTGGAGCTCGCCGCTCTCTACAGCTTTCAACGCGTCTTCAGCCATTTTGTCACATTTTACGTACCTGTAAATGGAAGGAATGGATTATATTATTGGAAACTTTCTTAGTACGAAGATTTTCAAATTCTATCAACTAAGGCCTAGTGATGTGAGTGAATCGTTAATAATCTGCTCTTTCCTCCTCTATTCTCAGATCACAGTGATGGTATTGCCTAAATTTTTTGATTTTGGAATACATTCGTCCAGTATTTTTACCCCAAAATGGAGAACTTAAAAGGAAATACAATATGACGAGTCAACTCACGAACCATTGGGGTTTGATGAGAGGCTCAACAATATCCTTGGAGCGGTTACAGACAGGTATGACCATAGGGTTGTCCTTGACTTCCTTGAACAACCCTTTCTCTTTCAGAGCTTGAAGCACAGAGCGGCGAGCGTCGAATCTCTTCATACCGACGAACTGCTTACAATCACCAATAATTTTTCCATCGTCGTCAAAAACTGTGATCCACGGCAAGTTAAGACGTTTCCCCACTTCGTAATCGTTATGATCGTGAGCCGGACTCAACTTTACAGCCCCTAGCCGATACAGAACAACAACAAATTTCTGAATATTAAACATGAACCATATAAATATAAATTTATATGCTATGAATCTTGAATGATGTGATTTTACCAACACCAACTTGATGGTAAATATGAGATAATACAGCTTTGGCAAAAATTGTAATAATGTAAAGATCAACCAATAATGAAGCTACTTCAAAAATCCATCAATTATCTGTCTGTCTCTGCTATATTTTTCAGTTTTCCTGACTTGGGACAAACCAAAAAACCTAACAGTTGAACTGCTTAAGAACATTCTTAACCAACGTAAATTGTTCTTCTTTTCGCAAGAAAGTTGGTGAATATGGTCGTAAATGCTGTTGTCAAAATCTTATCGACGCTTAAGAACTCGGAAAGCAGATAGTGCTACTCAGGTGCTAGAAGGGAATGTTAGAAACTGCATTGTCTGAATTGAAAGCCATTGCACGCAAAGAGAAAAGGTGTAATTTATTCAACTAACCTGTTCCAAACTCCATGTCGACAAAATCGTCCAAAATAACTGGGATTTGCCGATCACAGAAAGGATGCTGAAGCATCTTACCAGCCAAGTGGTTGTACCTGGAAATAATCTTTCGTAATTTTAAACAGAAACACGTTCATGAATAGCCATGTATTATTATTATAGATCATTATCATGACATTGTTTGTTCTAAACCAAACCTTTTATCATTGGGGTGAACAGCGACCCCAACGTCAGAGAGCATCGTTTCAATACGAGTGGTGGCAACGACGATTTCTTCGTCACTGTCCACGAATTTGTAAGCGAAGTACACCAAAACGCCGAATTCGACTTTATTGGCGTATCCAGGAACTGAGATCATCGTCTTACCAGTCAGATCGATTTTATCCACCTGAAATTGTCGGAATAGGTTCGAGATGGTAACTATAGGTAATGCCAGTTTTGTATTGTAGCTACATAGTCCAAATTTTGCTCCTGTACTGCTCTTTTAGATTATTAATAGGAGTAATGCGGTCGAAGTAATAGGGTCATAATAATTTAAAATTATTTCTTTCATTTGCAGGTGAAATCTAATTGAATTCCAACCTCAATATCGGATATGGCGCTTTTCAAAGTGCACGACCAATTCACGAGGCGACTGCTCCTGTAGATGTCGCCTTCGTCGTGGAGACGGACAAAAGCCTCGACAACAGCTTTGCAAAGTTTGTCGTCCATCGTGAAAGCGGCTCTGTCCCAATCGAAGGACGACCCCAGTCTCTTCAGTTGGTGGTAAATCCTATCGCCTTTTCTAGAGGGACAAAGATACACGATATGATGCAGTTGAGAAGTAACGATGAAAAGGCAAAACCAGAAGCGTTTAAAACTCGAGGGCACTTAATTCCTGGTGGGGTTCGTTTTTCAATCCTTAAGGCAACTTGGTGGGACTGGGAGAAGCATTAAAGACATTTTAAGGTATTACTGGCAAATCTCATGTGGCAGTCACATAAATTTCAGTGGGTTTGGCTTAAAACTAAGGATGAGTGATTATTTAATAAATTAGGACCACTTGGTTGGAACTTGAGTAAATTTACAAAATTCAGAAGGAGGTTCAAGTATGAGGGGTTTGAATGGTAAATATTCAAATGTTTAGGAATGGGTGGGGGAGGGTGTTGTCCGCCACAAGACATCCAATAAGAAGAAGGTTACGCGAAATTTATCGAAAAATAGACATTTCTTTGAGATCCTGATCGCTTATTTTACATGTTTCAACTTGTATGTTTGCTTTTTGCGGTCTATTAGCCTTTCAAAAATCCCCCTCGTCTCGTTTTTTTATTTAAAAAAATGTAGCCACAATTTAAAATTTTTTTTTATGAATCTCAAAAAATCAGACGACTTTTTCTTATTAATATAGTAAAATTAGAAATTTATTTCAAAAGTCTTAAGTCAATCACAGCATGAGATATCCTACAAAAACCTAGGTCCTGCAGAACCCATTTCACTGCTAATAGTCGAGAATCAGTAGGACGAAACACCTCAGGAATAGACGCTTGGAATAAGGAGAGGCTACAAATATTTGTATAAATAGAATACTAACTCCTGTTTCCATTCCCAAATCTTCTTGATGAAAGCTTCACGCCCAATATCGTGCCGATTCTTCTTTTCTTCCCTCCACATTTTCTTTTCGACCACGACTTGCGTTGCGATTCCCGCATGATCGCAGCCGGGGTTCCACAACGTGGTGTAGCCTTTCATACGATGCCTATTCGCCAAACATTAAAAATATAATATATTACCTATATATTTGAACATTTAAGAGAAAAACTCAAGTACAATATGACCATAATATTCGACAAGGCATTTTTTAAAGTAACATGTTCTTACCATCTGGTCAAAGTATCCTGTATAGCGTTTGTCAGAGCATGACCAAGATGAAGAGAGCCAGTAACGTTGGGAGGTGGTATCACCATCACAAACTTCCCCTTCGGATTCTTCTCGAGAATACTTTTCCTCTGAGTCACCGAAGAGCAGCAAATACAACATAATTTGTAGGGAATAAGCAACAAATACAACATGTAGCGTAATGTCAAGTAAACATAAATTAACCGGCTAGATCCTCAAGAACCAGAAGTGTACGGCACGATTAACATACCCCATATTCAGGTTTGAAGAATCCTTGTTTTTCCCACCAGGGGTACCAGGCTGCCTCGACATACTTGGGGCTATACGAGTCTGGAAGAGGACCAAGAACATCTTTCTTCTCACCCTCCTCAGTCGAAGCAGTGTACTCGATCAACGTCGCTCCTTCTTTCTTTGATTCTTTTTTCTTCTCTTTTTTCTGTAATAAATCGCGGTTTAGCAATACCAATTTAATGGAAGACGTTCTATTCTCACAACCCAACTACTTATGTGGAACTTCATCACCGATTTGAGCACTCCAGTAACTGGAGTGAATGTGAACTGAATAATTTTCTTATGTTATCTTGAAAAATCTACCGGCTCGATAAGATGGGCAAATGAATACCTAACTGTTATTCATTTGCCTATCTTATCGAGCCGGTAGATTTTTCAAGATAACATAAGAAACTGAAATTATTCAGTTCACATTGCGGAATCCACAATAGAGTTGATTGAACTGGAAAAATAATATTTATATTATGTTATAATTCGTGAAAATTGGTATAGGCTCCTAGATGTACCTAAGCAGTGGAGCACTAGTAAACATCGAGAATTCATGCAAGTCAAAAACCATAACGCAAAAAACCCCAAATGTACTACCATCACTCTCTTCCATGTCATTACTACCTTGAACAGCTTTGACTGTCAAGACCGATGAAAGACTGATTTGCACAAATAATAACGTGAGAATGATGCAGTGTGTAGTAGAGATTTTGTGCGACTGGCCATACGGCTCACAAACATTTATGACTATTAACGAGTGCAATAACCTCAGTTTTTTCCTTGGCAGGTTCTGTAGACTGTTTGTCTTTCTTCTGTTTGAATTTCTCGAGTTTGGCGAGCTTCTTCGCTTCTTTTTCCAGCTGCTTGGGAGTTTTTGCGGGCGCTCCAGCAGAATCGTTCGCTGGTTGTTCTTCCATATTCGCTGCCACTAAGTAATTGTCTCTAAACTAACAAAATAGACTCCGGATTATCGTATGAACTTCCTAAGACGAATTATTACACCATTTGAATGCTACACGTTAGCAAAAGTGAACAACGGAAACGAGAAAACGTCCAAGAAGCAATACATGTGGGTCAGGTTACAAAAGGTGGGAGTGCCGTTGAGGTTACCGAACACGTCATTAAAAAGGTGACACAACAACAACAACAAAGGATCCATGCTACAATCGTGGATGTTTCAAAAAGTTTATTCAAGTAGAAGACGAAATTTAAATTGTGGGGGTTGGAAGGGAATTATTATAAAAATATCTAAATCACTGCCGGAAATGAGAGAGGAGTAAAATCTTGATTGATTTGGTGGTTCTTTAATGAACCCTCACGTTTTCCCATTTAGTATTCCTCCATAAAGACCTCTTTTTTACCACGGAGTAGGAATGTCAACTGGGAAAATCGCTAAAGAAAACCAATTTTTACGATTTCAAAGGGCTGAAATATTTTTATGTCCCTATTACATAAAAGAAATATTACATTTAATGAAATATTACATAAGCGATATTTCATTGCACAGGAGTTTCTGAATTCGCGATCTCAAAGGCAAGTTATGTGGCTTGTGACGTCAGAACGAAGTAAGCAGAAGTTTACTCGTTAGCTGGCGATAGAATTTTACGTTCGTATGTGCTTACCCAATGGATTTTAATATTTCGGTGAAAGTATGAAGTTTCTCATTAGCTAAAAATTCAAAATACTACCTATCTCTACTAATCTTCTTGAAGTCTCATAAGAAGTTCTTCCGTCTACACACACAATGGTAAAGTAATGAACTTCACTTCTATAGCCTTAACATTCCACTAGTCTTTTTTGTTATTTTTTACTTATTTTATCGGCAGTTTCGCTTTGTTTCAACGAATCGGGGTGCGTGTAACGCAAATCATTGCTTGGAAATGAGTTGAGCGTTGCTGGAAGTCCGAGATATTTTTCGGAACTCCTATTGAAGGTTACCCATATCGGGGAGTCGAGGTTCCACATTCTTTCCCTGTTCTGGTTTTACCGTAGCAAATATATTCCGCGTTTTATCAATGTCTCATATCTTCGTTTCGATCTCACCTTATTTAATCCTGTACTGTAACTGAGAAACAATCTATTTCGAATCGTACCTATTGAAAGAGAGTTCGAAAGAAGGTTCGGACTTTTATCACTGATGGGTGTTGCCTAATGATATTGAAGCCGTTGCTCATTTCGGGGGATGTTCTTTCCGCCTATCATCTATAGACCAGGAAGAGGGCGTACTTGAAACTTTTCTACGCTCGTACTCCCACGCTACTCATTGGGCCCCTTTGCTCAGAGCATCAAAAACTCTGATAAGTAATCGATACGGTGTGATTAACGAATGTTTATTATATCACGCAGATGTATCTAGTTAGCTTTTTGGGATATTGGAGATGGAGTACCTACAATTGAAACACGGATGTGTCATCCGGTAATTAGTTCAAACCAATTTCTGTGTCCTGAAGATGAAACCAATTCATACTGAAAGGTAACTAATACATCACATGCTCATTGGAATGTACGAGGGACGTCCGGAAAAAAAGGGGACAAATGCTGTTAAAAATAGAAAAATGCATATATTTTAATGAAATTTTCAGGATATGTTCAAAATTTAGTCCTTTATTTTTCAACATAGTCCCCAGCAAGTTCCACGCACTTCTGCATCCTAGGCACGAGCTTTTTTATGCCTTCGTCATAGACGCTCCGCTCCACCTCGAACAGCCACTTCTCCACAGACTCCTTGACCTCCTCGTCGCTGGAAAACCGTTTTCCACCCAGGAACTCCTTCAGTTTTGTGAAGAGATGAAAATCCGAGGGCGCCAGGTCAGGGGAATATGGTGGGTGGTTAATGATATCCCATCCAAATCTCACAAGGAGGTCCTGGGTCACACGTGCGGTGTGGGGCCTGGCGTTGTCGTGAAGGAGAGTCACGCCTCGAGTCAGCATTCCCCTCCTTTTGTCCTTAATTTTTTTCTTCAATTTTTTCAAGGTTTCACAATAGGCATCGGCGTTGATGGTGGTCCCTCTGACCATGAAATCAACCAATAACACTCCCTTCCTGTCCCAGAACACAGATGCCATGATTTTGCGTTCTGAAAATTGCACCTTGAATTTTTTGGCAGTGGGGGAGTGGGTATGGCGCCACTGTAGGGACTGTCGTTTGGACTCAGGGGTATAGTGGCATACCCAAGTCTCGTCCCCAGTCACTATTGAGTCCAGGAACGCTTCTGTTGAGTGTGGGAACGTAGCTGTGGAGAAGTGGCTGTTCGAGGTGGAGCGGAGCGTCTATGACGAAGGCATAAAAAAGCTCGTGCCTAGGATGCAGAAGTGCGTGGAACTTGCTGGGGACTATGTTGAAAAATAAAGGACTAAATTTTGAACATATCCTGAAAATTTCATTAAAATATATGCATTTTTCTATTTTTAACAGCATTTGTCCCCTTTTTTTCCGGACGTCCCTCGTACTTCAACTTCACAAATCGCATGTTTCGTTCAAAGCAGCGTACCTACAATTTGTATAAAATCAATGTTATTTTATAATTTATAAACAATTCTTGACATTGTTAAAGTTTACCATCATCTTGTTTCCTTTACGTTTGATATTGACAATTTGGCGAAGTTATTTCCCTTTGATGTAACTCTGGAAGTTGGCCTTCCGTTCACCTGTGTTACTATTTATACATTCTTGGCTCTCCTCTCGGGTAATTTTTGTGTCCGTTTGTATCAGTCCCGTTTCTACCTTTCTTTTTTTAAACCATTTTTGGTCAGGTCATTGCAATCTCATGTAGATGTCGGTAAATAAGGTCGTACAATTCGTATCGATTAAATCAAATGTGCTCTTACTGACGAGGTAATTCAATGTCTTGGGATTGCACCCCAACATAATTTTTATTACAATATTAAGCACGTTGAACGGCATCAAATAAGATATTAACTCATTTCAAATCTTACATCTAAGTTCTATTAACTCCCCTTACATTGGGGTTTTCTACTGTGTTGTTTATATGCACGTTGATTTTTAAAATTACTCACTTTTTGACTTATAGATTGCTATTTGATTATTATTTTTCCAGAATTTCCTAGGGTTTGGCCAGAGCGCTGAAGTCGATATCATCCTCGATGGAAACGATACGAGGCAGCTCGCTGACATCAAGACTGAGGATGGCAAGAGGGAGCGACATCCCTTGTATTATGATGGTGAAGGTGTTAGCGGAAAGGTACATCCCATGCATTCATTTCCATGTTTACAGTTTGAAAAGTATTTCCTCGTTTATTCAACATCTATGTATAATTACGCTACGTCCTCTTCGTTTCAGGTAAATATCAAATTAAAGAAATCGGGCAAACTTGAGCATCAAGGCATCAAAATAGAATTCATCGGGCAGATTGAATTGTACTACGATCGCGGGAACCACTACGACTTCACTTCTCTGGTCAAAGAACTCGCCCGTCCCGGCGAGCTCGTCCAGAACACAACCTACAATTTCGAGTTTCAGAATGTAGAAAAGCCTTTCGAATCATACACCGGTGCCAACGTCAGACTCAGGTGGGGAATTCTTCCTTCGGTATATTATTGGCAAATAGCAGGGTTTTGAGAGCAAAGAAAACTCCTGACTATTTGAAATGCTCACAGTCACATTTAATCACAGAGAATTTATTTATTATATAAGTAATCCAAGTATATTATACTCTTATTAAATAATAAGAGATATACTCCTATTAAATAATAAGAGTATAATATACTCTTACTTCACCTTATAATGTTGACAGTAGATACCTACTGTATTACGAATACGAGGGCCCAGTTGAATAATTACATAATCCATTCTAGATTGTACGAGTATGATTCCCTGTGTCCCCAATTATCAGATAGTCTGCTGCTATCGTTGAGTACTGGCCTCATGTCCACTCAGTCATATCAGTCGTCACCCATACACACTGGGTTTTTGTTTAATGTTTCATTTCGATTGATGATTTATTTTTATACAATTTCATTATCCTAATTTTTTGTTGAGGAGATAAGTGATGCAAACGCTCGTCCATATGAGGTCCAATGTATTACTTCTCGATGAAATGGCGCGGGAAAACGTTTGATTTGGTGCTTACCTACAATAAGTAATTATGCTCTCTGTGACAATTGATATTTTTCTCAATATCTTCTCAACTATTAATTTGTCACTGAGCGGTTTTGTCGATTGGTAGTACGAGAAAAGCACAGCCTGCTCAAGTACCTCTGATGACAAATTATTCGGCTGTATGGTAATTTATGTAAAATATCAAAAATACAATGGAACGCCATCATAGGCACTACTTAAGGTGATAGTTGATTGTTTCATCTCCCGGCTCATTAAACCTCACTTGATAATAACAAGTAGAAACCTACTCGTACGACTGGTTTGAAGTTTTAGGATCAATGTCCCTGAATGTTTTGACCTATCACCTGTTTCACGTGGTAATCGTATCTGTGGTGTTCGTAGGTATCTTTTGAGGGTTACGGTTGTCCGCCGTTTGTCAGACATCGTCAAAGAAAAGGACATATTGGTGCACACCCTGTCATCATACCCTGAGATGAACAACAGTATTAAAATGGAGGTGGGCATTGAGGATTGCCTCCACATTGAGTTTGAGTACAATAAAAGCAAGTAAGTATCACAATTAGTTGGTGTCTTTTCGAAAATATGAAAACTCCCTATTCCATTTCACGGAGTCCTAAGCGGGCTCAGGAATTGCGAATAATCACAACTGCGTACAAGACAATTTCTTTGGTACTATGATTCAACTAAATCGTGTATATTGACTATTTAATAGGAAAAGTCTCATCTGTGGTACAATGATTCAACTAAATCGTGTATATTGGCTATTTAATTGTACCACAGATGAGACTTTTCCTTTTGTCTTATGAGTAAACACCCAAGCAGTCTTTTTCAAAGTTCCAATTTAAGTGTCATCTCTGGTAGGGCTGCACGTTGTTCTGAAACCAATTACGATCGCCAACGAATCACAATAGAAACATCAATAGTTTGAAAATTCAATAAGTAGAACAAAATACGCAATACAAGAAGTAGTCACAAATTGCCTTTGTCGTTCTCGCGATTATTGAATTATTATGGCCTATCTCCTAAGAAAAATATGCTATTATGGCCATCTCAAAATTACCAGAAACGAGAATCATGAATCATCAGTATGCCAGAATACTTCATTTTGAAACCATACAATATATGTTATACTACATATTATGTAGTTAATTAATCAAAATTTCTACTTTGACAGGTATCATCTCAAAGATGTTATCGTGGGGAAGATATATTTTCTTCTGGTACGAATAAAACTGAAGCACATGGAAATTGCCATAATCAAAAGGGAATCCACTGGTTCAGGTAATGATCTTATTAATGATTGTTTCATTGACTGACTTTGTATAATGTCTCGCCCCATCGGAGCTACGAAAATTGTGTTGTATGAAGAATTGAAGGCCACGTAAATTTACATGACGGAAAAAGAAAAGTTGAAGCTGTAGGGCAGATACATTCAAAAGCATCATCTATCCCCCTGTAGTCCAGTCAAGAGGTACATCCATGCTTGACAACCATAGCAACAACAACAAAAAAAACACTAAATTTTGACACTTTTTTCGTTTTTTCAATATCTCATTAAAGGAAGGGTCTGACGGATATGGCCACGATATACACACTTGAACTAGATAGATTTGCAACATTTTGAGACCAGAGCGAGCTGTGTACCACCAGTTCTCGAGATACAGCTCGCCAAAAAGTCGTACATGTACAATCATCGTGTACTTTCAATGGGGACGGAGGTTTGATATTCGACATCACGTTTCAGGACCTCACACGTTCGTCGAGAACGAAACCATCGTCAAGTATGAAATCATGGACGGGGCTCCAGTCCGCGGTGAGAGCATTCCCATCCGGGTGTTCCTGAGTTGTTACGATCTCACGCCGACGATGAAGGACATCAACAAGAAGTTCAGCGTCAAGTATTTCTTGAATTTGGTGCTCATGGACGAAGAGGACAGACGCTATTTCAAACAACAGGTGAGGAAAAAATATTTCTAGTCCTAATTTTAACTACAACCTTGAGGCAGTTACGTCAGTCCTGGTTCAATTCAGTGAAGTTTGAAAGGTGACCCTCAATTTCGATTTTCCATATCAATTTGTCGGAATGCCAAATCAATCGGTCAATTTTATGTGGAATGGAAAGGGTTTTCACGCACAAAAACTCTAATACCTACTACACATTTTTTATTATCCAAAACTGCCCATTTGTTGAATCATCCTTGTGATTATGGGCATATCTATAGACGACATTTTTATTTTTCTCAATATGGAGCAAAACTGATCGGTATGGATAACTTGTCCAAAAATCATGTTTTAATAACTCTGGCCAACGAAAATAATAGTATTTGAAATGAACAGAATCACTAAAATGTACATGCAGCATGGCTGTAAGAGCGAATTTTCGAAGAAATTAATGGTTTTATTACAAATGAGGCGTTCACAGCCAGAGTGGACCATCTGACTCAGCTGAAAAACCGAGAAAATTGCGTTTGAAATTTGATCATTTTTTCATATGCATATACCTGGGGGGTTTAAAGGTATTATAAAGAAAATACTGATGCATTAAATCAAGAATGAGTTACTTATTACCCACAGAGCCCTTTCGACCCTTTATTGCCTGCATCCAGAGATTTTTTGTGGGATGGTCCACTCTGCCTTTCTTGCATTTCGGATTCACCCCCGTTTATTGCCAAAGATAGTCCAGTGTTGACAGCCAAAACATTGTTGCAAAATCATTTATCAACATTTTATTTAAATGTGATTTGCATGTGAATAGTGTCACAGGTTTTGCAGGAATCATTAATAGGAGCGTGAAAGTGGAGATTACTTTCTCTGACACGAAATTGTCCAAATGGGAATTTAAATATTCTTTATAAATCAAACTAATGTTGTGATCAGGAGATAGATAAAGCATCGAACTTTTGTTCCTAGAATAGTGTGATTCATAGGTTGGGAACTTTTTAATGAAAATTTCATTAAAAAGTTCCCAACCTTGTAATTTAATTACAAGCTTAAGCAACTTTATCATCAGGTGTTTCATTTTTAGGGGTATGTTTTCCTCTTTGGTCCGTTGGTGGTGTCGTCCCACTTTTTTTCTTCATTACTCTGTCGATACTTCCGTCAGATATTGCTAATACCCCTTTAAAAAACATTTTGCACACTTGCGCAGTGGAAGCGTGCTGGGCCCATAACCCAGAGGTCCGTGGATCGTAACCACGCTCTGCTACCATGTGATATTGTGAATACGGATATTACGACTTACGTACCGTTAGTAGTGGACGATGGGTAAAAGTCAAAGATGACGAAAAGTAAGGGGGGAAACTGGGTTTATTTTTACAATTAGAATAATTAGAAATACTTCAAATAGGGGGACGGGAGGGAACTTGTTCGATAGATGGATCGTACGTAACTGATTGCTCTCTCCAGTCTCTCTTAAGGAGAGGGGCCGCGGGGGGGTAGGTACGGGGGGTAGTGGGCTTTAACTCATCAGGTCCTGTGAGTGACCTCCACGTCACACACTTCGCCGCCTTCAACTAATGGTAAGAAGTAGTGCCTGGTCATGGTTTTCTGTTTTCTATTACGATCTTCCACAGAAGGCTGATAGTGGCGGGAAACAGGTTGCTCTCTTACTTGGGAAAAAATGAAAGCGGTTTGCTTGTCAAAATTGGCCAACTCGTAAAATTTTTTGAACATATTTGGCTGCATTTCTTCCGGATATTTGATGTAGCATTGCCCTTTGCAGCAGGTCGGAGTCGGTCTAAAACGTTTTTCGGGTACCTCATTGCCTGAAGTGCTGACGTATGCCATTCCCTTAGCCCTCTGATTTTGCCTAATCTTCTTTTTCCATCCACTCTCGTTGCGCAGCCTCTTCCTTAATTTCGGCACATCGTTCGACAAAACGCCTGCTACTGGTTGACATTCAAGGTTTGAAGAATGGGCTACCTGATCTTCTGGACAGACTACACTCACTTCATCATCGAAGCTCGATTCGGAACTAATTGGTTGGTATTCCGAGCCAGCATCCAATTAAAATCGAAAAGTCATGGGACGTAAAATCGTAAACTAAGCTATTGATCTGAATGTGCTTGGAAAATGTATCGCAGATAAGTAGTTATGTACTCGTACTTACCATACCAATGTATCTTCAAAGCGCCATACCCTTCACATTAAAAAACTAATTGAAAACGGTCGGAAACAGAGACGATGAAAAAATAATTGGTACTGAGACGGAGAAGAAATAGTTGGTCTTGGTATCTACTCGGTAAGGTAAAAGAATAATCAGCAGGCACAGCATCTGGAGGCAAAGGGAAGAGGAATATCTTCTACTGGACAGGAGAAGGAGAACCATGTCGTCGTTATTGCTGTTATTCACTTGTGTGTAGGTAGGTAGGGATTTTTTATTTCAGGCGGACCAACTCCAAGGCAATGCTCGCGCGTTTTGATGAGTTTACCATGCCAGAGTGGACTATGCAACATGGTCCATTCTGGCTTTCAAAATTGATGGCTGATTAGCAACAGGACCATGTGAAGAGTGCCGCTATCTCTTGGCGACTATTGGAATCGACACAAATTCCATGAGAATTCGATAGATAGGGCTAATAGGATCCCAATGCCAGAGAAAACTCATTTTCGGAAATTTTGTGGGATGGTCCACTCTGGCTGTGAACGCCTCAAATGTTGTCTCCTTTTTTGCCGATTAACACCTCAGTTTATAGATTTTTCAACGCTGAACACGATGGTGAAGTCAGAGTTGCGATATCTCAGTTCATTATCGGATTAGAGCAGATGAACAGTGAAGAGCATCTCAAGTTCCAGTTTGAGGACGGAATGAGATATCGCAATTGTAACTTCACCATCGTGTTCAGCGTGAAAGAACCTTTAAAAATGAGGTGTCACTCGTCAGGCTGTCCCATTTTTGCAATTTAAAGGTACTTTTTGCCCCACTAAACCTCCTCGAAACCAAGACAGGTATCACCTGGAATGATACATACATAAATATATTATATACATATAAGTCGCCAACTTTTGGCTGTGAATTCAGGATGTCGAGCATCAACTATTCAATTCCTATTAATAATTTTCAGGAGATTACATTGTGGCGCAAAGTGGAGAAGGCGTTGAAACACACGTCGCCTCACGTCCCCAACCACCTGGTGAGCGGTGAGGGCGGTCCTAAAGCCGCCGAGCCCCCGCGAGCGACTCCGACGACCCCCGAGACGGCGACTTTCGAGGATTTCCAACGGGAAGAGGAATCTCCGCTGCCGCCTTCGGCCAACGAAGAGACGACACCCGCGCCGCCGCCGACTAAAGAACCCGAACCTACGGAGGCTGGAGGTGGAGAGAGCGAACCTCTAGTCGAGCCCAGCAGCGATCCCCCGCTCCCTGAAGAATGATGCCCTCTAGTCTGCCAGCCTATTCAACTGATCGTAGTCTGAGAAAACAAACCTCACTGTACCTTTTTCATTGCCATGGCCGAAAAATGGTGACCAAAACAATAATGGTAAAAGGGTGTTCATAGTTTGCCCTACTGTGTCGCCTGAATCGCCTCTTTAAGCTAAGGAATCTCAATCGCTATTGCATGGATTCGATTCCAGGAGTATCCATGCAATCCACCCTACATACTCCATTTTATAATGGTCTCTGTTACGGGACCTCCTACCAGACATTGCCTCTTGTCGAATACAATTCGGTCAAACTATGAACAGCTGTATCAGTTGAACAAAGCCAACCTTGACTCCGGACTTACATCGGAAGTAAGAGATTCCAAGGCCTACTGCTGTACCTCCGAGAGGAACGCGTAAGCGATCATGACATTATCGTAATTCGCATTCTTTTTTTTTCTTTTTAAATAATCCCGTTTCTGATTCAACAGTTTTTTCCACAATGTACAAAATACCACCAAACCTCGAATATCCATAAGAGCGTTCAAACCGAAAAATCATTCATCCGTCTTGAAAATCATGTGAAATAATCAATATTTATAATTTTCATCAACCTGAAATACCGAGTAACTACAAAACTATTTTTCAGTGGCGAGATTATCATGTTATTTTCTATTCTTTACATTATAACGTACTGTTTACCTTATTTATTTAAGAAATTTCAAATATATCTATAAATATTGCATAATTTATCTAATATATTATAAACAAAAGATGTATATCAAGAGAATTGCTTTAATTATTTGGAGTTTTGTCTACAAATAGAACTGAATGGATTGTGTTACAAACAAAAGTGCCACAAGGCAATAATAGCTCGTGATAGAATTGGAATTAAAAGTGGTTTTACAAAATCAAGAAATAGGTATTTTGAAAAGTTTGATCTCAGATCAAATGAAAGAAATTATGTATATATTATATTGTACATAAAACCCTTGTTTACATTCACAAAGCTTTTTTTTCGGGCAGAAAGCTCCACCTGTTGAATATGAACTAGAAACCCACAACCTCATCAATGTTTGGTTTGTCCCCTCCCCCTTAAAATTATAAAAATGATTAGGCGTTATATCCTCAACTTGTGGACGAGTCATTCAGATGATTGGTTGAAATGTCTACCATTGCGGACGTTGAGATCAAAATTATGTGTTACGTAATTGTTTAGTATTTTCCTACTTATCAAAAAGTTGTATGAGATTGAATCCTATCTGCAGACCAGGTTTAACATGGTTTTTTCAGTTCTAAATGAAAAAATTAAAAAAAAAATCATTCCATAGTTTATCTTTACATACAAAATTATTTATTGTTCTTGTTGATAATTTATGTTTCAATAAATTTGAATGAAAAACTGATGGATTTGTTTTTTTCCCTACCATCCTGTTGTTAAAAGTTAATGGTTTTGCGAATGTCGTTAACTACTAGGCCCGGAATTTTTGTATTATTCTGTACAAGGTTCACTCCGAAACGATTAGCTCTTCAGAAAATATGGAATCCTGTTGGCGTTCAAAATTGCATGGTATTTCGGGAATAGTTCAACTAATTTATGAAAGCCGCCATGACAATTGTTGGAACAATTGTAGAGCCTGTGCAGACTTTTATGTAAGCCATCATTGGGAGATCAGTTCGGGCTCTTGGTGTCTCTGGTACAAAAGTAACCAAGAGATACGCTATAGAATTATGACTGGCAATAGAGCGTTCTAAGCCAACAAGAAATTATCCGCCAGCTCACTACAACCCGGTTCTGCCAAAATGGAACTCAATCCTACGGTTCTGAAGCGTTCGACCATAGTGGCAGAATTCAAAAAGAGACTGAGAATGTTGGAGCAGCGAAGAGCAACATTTGGACAAAATTATTTAATAATGATCTGGATAAAAACGTTATAATAATCATATTATATATCTTCGAGGTATTGAAGCAGGAAGAACATGAGGTCGACCTACAAAGATGTGGGAGCCCTCAAAGAAAATTTTACCCACTAGTTACCATAAATTCTCTTCCTCTATTCAATTACTAATGAAACCAATTGTATTGGTCCATGTAAATAGTGAGCAAGCTATACTGCCCGCCCACTTGGCAGACATCTTTTGATTATTTATGCAACTATGCGTAGGCCAACTATCGAACTTTCGATATAATTCAATTATAATCCGACCCAAACAACATTTCGACAGGGTATCAGAATCTTAAGTTCGATCATGACACAACTCAATTTCGGTAACTTTTCAGGAGAGTGAAAAAACATTTTCTCCAGCAGCTTATAATCAGAAATGCCTTGAATTTTTGATATTTTGCTATGCGTTACTATGCGTTTTTTCGCCAAACTAACCACACCAATCGATTCAGCGCGAAAATTTGAATCAAGAACGATGTATAACCCAATATGGCCAAAAAGTGAGTTGTGTCATGATCGTACTTAAGCGACGAGTATCTTATATCAATATCCGTTACTTCCAACCACAGGTAGAATCATTCTGGGCTAAGGTTTTCAATAATTGATTAAATTATTCATTAAATTCAGTTTTATTGGTAATCACACGGGTATCAAACAGCTTAACGGTAAAAGGAATGGTATAATCTTACATAGAAATGAACAAGTATAATTATGTACAACGAGTGATGTAGGCACAAGTGAAGTGTAGGGAATGTGGTAGAAATCAGTGCTTGTAGTTGAACTTGGTCTTGACCAAGTATTGGGCCTTCACTTGGGCAACGTCGTAAACGATGTATCTGAGAGAGGCGTTAAGGACAAAATTGGTTCGACAATTTTGAACAGTGTGATCAAATATGGGATGATTATTAGGTCATGCGATCAATAGAGGCATGTTCAAAATGTTCATATAACTCTGATGTTTCAATTTTCCTCACTCTAGTTCATATTGACACAGTGCTGCTGCAGATTGAGTTACATGGACCATACCAGTGGCGGCTACTGGTGGGAGCATGTGGGCCCCTAGCCAATAAACCAAAAATAATAACTAAATTCTCCCATCCCATTTGAAGAGTTAGTTGGCCATTGACAGAAACACAGGATTTTACTATTTGAATCGACGCGCGAAACAGAGGCGCACAGGGCACCTGACCAATCAGAAGCGTCTCGTAGTAACTGCTCCTCCGTTGTCTTATAATTCCTCATGACTTCTGCCTGATAATTTTCGGTTTGAATGTGACGGGCCTATGAGATTGACCAGCCAGAGAGCGCGAAACGTCTCGCGAGGAGCAACAATAACTTATTAACGCATTATTTTTCATTGTTTTCCTTCCTAATGCATAGTCATCTGTTACCTATCTCAAATCAGCCGGTATTCGTATGTACTTCCGTTTCTGTGGTTGTTTTCTTGTCTAGTCATCCTCCTTTTTCTGTTTTTTGACAATGAATAATTCAATAAAGTTCATCAAACCAGCTTGTTCCAGTTTGTCAGTGGAAGATAAAGCCCCCCACTATCCAACCCGGTCTGCCAGTTCTTCCAACTTGGTCCGATGGCAGACCGGGTTGGACAACGTTCGATAGAGTATGGTGTCGAACAAACCGCACTGGCTTGGACGAACCTCAGGTTTCCCAACCAGGCCGTAAACACGCGACCAACAAACTTCGGCAGACTAAGTTGGATAGTGTGTGGACGCATCAAACTGTGTTCGGCCTGGTTCTTCAGACCGGGTTGGATAGTGTGTATGGAGATTCAGCTGACCAAACATTTATCTGCCCCAACTTCGGCCAAACCTTGTTTGGCCTGGTTCGTCGTACCGGGTTAGATAGTGTATGGGGGCTTAAGGTTAAGATTCGTGATGTCCCTTGCCGTCACACTTCCTGCCCTTCGGTACATATTGAATGAAAAAAAAGGTAGACTGGCTTGGGCTAAAGATGACATCTATGTTCATCCACAAGCTGCAGGGCAGGAACCGTCACTGGAACCATACAATAAAATACGCTACGTTTTCATGATTTACACGATGTATGAGAGAGGTATTCAAGTAAAAGGATACTCGTTATACAGGAGGGAAGTCTGCGATCTGTCCAACGCGTTGACCGGTTTGCCAAACGGAATTTCCACTCCATCCGGCGTCATTTTGGATCCAGCAGGGTCAGGGGCAGTCGCTCCCAAACCTTTGCAACTGTGCTTTCCAGGCGGGAGTTTCTCAATGAAGTCGGCGTGTGTTCTCTCATACCTTATAAAACCGATCAAAAAATTAGTCATTGACGTCAAATAAAGGACGAGAGTAGGAGATTCTCCACAGCAATAATTCAAAATAATAGCAACTTACATATCTCCAAGGGCGACTTGACACAACAAGAGTAATCCATCTGGATTGACGGAAGAGGTCATACAGTAATTGGCAGATTTGGAAACCATGTCAGCGAAGTAAACTCCTTTACCGAACATGTAACCAGTGACAGGAGCTTCCGGAGGGGCGATTCGGAGACCCTAGAAAAATAGAAATATTGTAGAAACTACTGTAGGAATTACCATTTACAGAATCCCAAATAACTTAGGGTCGATGTAAAACTGGATTAGGGGTGGACATTGGTGAATTTGAGTAAAAATGGACGATTTGGTCCGTCAAGTTTGAGTTAAAAAAATGTGGTCCAGAAATGGGAGCAGCAATGCAGTTTGTAGTTAAACGTTGAGAGACGCCAATAACACAGCCCCACAAAAAAGTTGAAGATCCGAACGACTGACCATTTTTCGACGCTCAATCCGTGTTCGATGTCCACAAAAGTGGTACACCCCTAATATTTGCAGCTACGGTCGATTTGATGCTGCTGCTTGTACTACTCTCGTACTTCGGCTGCTGCTACCTTTCCCGGCTGACAAACAGGCCATGAGGGTTGTTTTTCACCACCGCCACGTCTAGTAATGTGGAAGACCGGATTGGTCGCTGACCTTGGGCTTAGCTTTACTTATACTCTTGTGCGCCTGCACACGTGCAAGTCTAAATCTGATGATATAGTGCACCAGAGACCTTCATGTCTCTTTTTATGTCGGCGAGGTCATTGAATTAGCCCCCATACAAACCAGAGGATCTGTTCAAGTCGCTGAACTGCTAACGCTGAGGTAAGGAATGATTTCAACAGCTAGTGCAAATTTTAGGGGTGTACGACTTTTTTGGACACCAGAGTCGGATTCAGCGTCGAAAAATACATAGGGATGGAGACAAACAGAATCATCGAGTACTCGTCACCCGGAAATCAAATTCCATACCCTTTTAGGAGATGATTTTGACCGTAAATACAAATTGTAGGGGTGCTTGATGTTTTTTGGACACCAGATTCGGATTCATCGTCGGAAAATGCACAATGAAATTGTATTCAGTATTTTTATGAATAGAATACTATATTTCGAGAGATAAAACCTATTGTACCTACACAAATGGAGCAAATATCTCGAGATTTTGACAAAATAGGAGGATTCCAGGTTTACGCTAAACCAATTGACCTGGCAAAAATATTTTGGCGGATCCCTCAATCCACACCAACTTAGTTTCTTTCCATATTACCACAGTGACAATAGGTAGAAGAGGTAAGGTACCTGGGATAAGATACCAGCGAAATTAGTGAGCCTGGAACCGTGCCATAACAATTTCTTGTTGTGGAGCTTTTCAAATGGTTTGAATCGCCTTTCTTCGCCGCTCCTCTTCACTTTAAAAACCTGCAATATGAATTTCGTGAAAATACCGGAATGTTCAATGAAAAGTTTAGAGGGAAGGACGAATCGTTCAAGTCTCACTTACATCCAGGACGTCCAACGAGTAGTTGGAGTGAGTGGCAGCGTGAGTATTCTGGACATAAGTTAGTATCGTTTCGAACTCTTCAGAGTCCTTTTCAAGAACAGAGATTTCAGAATTGAGTTTCTTGTAATGAGTATCGATAGGATGAAGTTCGTCATCCCCTTCGCCTTTGGTTTCTTTGAGCAAACTGTATGCTACCTCCATTTCCATCAAGCTTTCCAACATTTCTAATTTAGTCTGAAAAGAAAAACAAGTGTCACTATTTCAATAGGCAAAACCGGGCTCCAAAATTTGGTAAACAAAGAATCCATTCAACAGCAGAAAAATGAGTTATATGAAATATCTGATTCGAAGGTCTTTCTTCAAATCAAATACAGTGCAAACTAATCACCTTTAACAAGGCTAAACATAGACTTTGCTGGTGGAATTTAAACCGTTCCAGATGATTGTATGGTGAGTGCAACTAGAAGTCAAATAGTACGCTCACGAGAGTACTGATTAGACCACCAAAATTTCAAATCGATGGACCCAAAATTGTGGCCTATAGCGCAGAACAAACGTTGAG
Organism: Stenodema calcarata; assembly: GCA_963920205.1. Taxonomy (NCBI): domain Eukaryota; kingdom Metazoa; phylum Arthropoda; class Insecta; order Hemiptera; family Miridae; genus Stenodema; species Stenodema calcarata. The sequence goes on along the minus strand of OY986061.1, from coordinate 15,299,082 downwards.
TGACTCCAGTGGAAACCCAAGTATGAATTAAAGAGAAACAATCAACGTACCTGTATGATTTCTTTGTTGTTCAGGAGTGGCGGAGAATTAACACCGAAATCATGAGGTATCAACGTGTAAAATTTGTTCGAAGCGTCAATCACAATAGCCGGTTTGATGTCGCCATCTTTCTTCTGAAGTTCGGAGAGAACGCCATACGCCTTGCATATCTGATTTTTGCTCAATTTTCCCAAAGGCATCTTCTCCAGATCAAGCTATCGTTGAAAAAGACACGTGATTTGAGTACATAGGATTTGATTAATACAGGGTTATTCTAAATGATGGACCCAATTCATTAAATGCGTACTTATTCAAGTATAAATTTAAAAAATTGATAAGTAATTCATACACCAATGGAGAGAGTAAGTTTTTGTAACCTATACATGAGCGTTTCTCCGTTATTCAGTTTGCAAAAAATAAATATTTATGAATTTGTATTAAAAAAAAAAACTTCCTCTTTCTATTGGAGTATAATAAATTAGTCAATTTTTAATTTATACTTAAATAAATACGAATTAATCAAATTGGGTCCATCATTAAGAATGACATTTGACATTTACATAGTGAAAGAACAAGCAACATACCTCGAATTCCATCATGACTTTCTTCATAGTGTCAACATCAAACAACATAGTTATTAGGTCTTGGACTGCCTTGCTCAGTTTTGATGGGATAGTGGACTCTGTGTGGAGAGATATAGTGTCCTGAAACGGTTGAAAAGAGATGGCGTCACAATATATTAGAACTGAGACGGTCCAGACAGAGAAAGCAAGAGACACTGGCGATACTCACGTTACCATAATCGATGTCAACTGGGTAGTAGAGGTTCGGTTGTTTCACAAAGTTTTCCCTATGTTCCCACCCATTGCCCGTGTGTTCATAGTAGACAGCAGCGAAGATTATTTTGGCTTCGTCAATACTTTTGAACGGTTCCAACTTGTGTCCACCGATCGTCGTTCCGATTCGACCCCATGCCCGGAACACCCAACACCTGGTGCAACATTGAAAATGTACAGATGAATATCTCTGAAACCTCTTTGCAAAAAAAAGTATAACTTTTATACACACATATTGGATATTTCTGCTTACTGGAAGAAAGTTCAGATCATGGATATGTCTTTTTGAATGAAAAAGAAAAATCCTTCTAAATACAGTATCAGGTGAAACCGCAACTAAGCTATCTGTTCAAGACAATTAGCTGATCTGACGAGCACCGTATTCTAATATTCGTATGAGACCATCCTAAGGAAGCTGCGGTTCACATTTAAAGTCAATAGATGAACCAGCAACAAAGTTATAAATTGTTTCTATTTCATCCTCCCTCTATACTAGGTACCTTATTAGTGGTCCGAGCTTGAAGGCGAGGATCTAGATTCCAAACGGAGGCATCATACAAACTTTCAAGACTAGCATTTTTATCGTCAAACAAATTTTAGAATGACCCTCAGACCTAAAGACATATCCATGTCAAGTAACTGAATTGAGTACGTACTCGGAGGTTTTATCAGATTTGAGGAGCTGAATTTTATAAAACCCGTTCTTATTGGTCTGAACGTTGGTTTTGTTTAGTACGGCGTTCCAAACGCCGTCTTTGTCCTTGTGAACGTGAGCGACGTCCTCGAGATTCGAGTCAGGGTCGACAGCAGAACCACCTTTGACTTTCAACGTAACCTTAGAAGAGCTCTTCCTTTCAAATTGGCCTAAAAAAAAGGTCAATGGACAAGTTGAGTTACGTATTGTGTGGGTAATAACGAGAAGTGTAAATATAATATATTATGCACTTGGTTCAAACGGCGAGTTGAAAAAAATATATTTGGTTTAAATGTAGTTCCAACAATTCAATAGCATATGGACAACATAAAATTCATTATAGCTAAAACTGCAATTATGGCCAGAGATAATGCAGGCACCGTAGAATTGGAGTATTAGAGAAGGCTTACTTTTCGATTTGCTGCTCATGGATTTGGCTAAGAAGGAATCAATTCGCACTTTCGGCTGAAAAGTTCAAAATCAAACTTCAAACTCAGCTAAATAAAAAGGAAAACCAGTGATTAAGGTGGGAAGGGCAGAACGGACTTACGTCTGATCCCCACGGGCTGATTGACATTTCTTTGATTTTATCAATAGCGTTGCCGTCTTTACACGCGTCAATGAATGATTCAGGTACAACTTGCACATCGAGGTCCTTCACATCCTCCATCTTTTCGCTCATCTTTTCAACTTGGCCTGAAATGAGGACAACACGTTAATCCGACCAAATCAGAGCTAAACGTACGAAAATAAACGCACTATTCGATGGTCATTACTCTCAGTTGATATCACAGCAGCGATGTCTTTATTCAACTTGGACTCAAGTTTTCCACCCCATTTGACGATCTTGGTTTTTAGTTCTTCACGAGGAGTTTTGGTTTTACCAATTATATAGAAAGACATGCCTCTGAGAGGGGCGAACCTCTCAACTTTGGTTCCACTTCTGAAAATTCATTAAGTACACAAATGTTTCGGAATTAGGAGCCAGTCAATAAAACGGAGGAACCAAACAATATGACATCGACAACACAAACCAATCTCTTGTATGTCGAATACGGACAGAGTGCTGACTTATAGCGTTATTTTAATATTTGATTAGACTGTTCAAGATGGTTGAACTTTCAGCACCAGCCATACACGGTAAACCCTCGCCAATTTACATTCATATTTGGCGTGAGTTTCGGATACATTACACGGGTTCTAAATGGTTTCAAACTGATACGCACCCACTAGCTTCCACTTTAACAGGAACTGAAGGCTCGACGTTCGGGAGCAATCTGTCTACAACTTTGCACTTGTAGCTATCCCTGCACATGAATGGAAGAGATTAATTAGTACACAGGATTGAATGGCATCTAAAATACGACAAAGTGGATAATGAATTTGGAAATGCGGTCATACAAGAAAGCGTATTTCTCTTTGAGCTTTTTGGGGATTTTGCACTTAGTTCTTTTGGGTGCCTTGTCGACGTAAGTGCATTTCGACCATTCCGTCAAATCTCCAGTGCACTGGTATCCCAAGCCATCTCTAAATACCAATTGTCCGCGCTTGCAGGTGGGACAACGAGGGAGAGCGCCAAACGTCATAATGTCAGACACTCGATCCAGTTTCTGAAAGCGAAATTACTATTATTAGTGGGGGGAGGGAAAAGTTGAATTGGAGGAGTGGGAATCACAGAATATGAAATTAAACGGGAGTAGGGCTTGTGGTTAATATCACCCTCGCTCCAGCCATAGTGGGAGGATACGAGGGGGAGTCCTCAGAGTATCGCTACCTGCACCCTAGACCCGATTTGTTAGGCCTCCAGGGATCTTAGGAACGTTGCATCTTGAGCACCTGTTAAGTATTGGGAATTTTTTTTTTTTTATACGCCGTACCCAACGTCTGACAACTCAACCATTACTAACTTGAAATATCATCAGTTTTGGAGGTGGCACATGATTGAACCCTACAGAGTCTGTGATCCATCAACATCACACACAAATCCATAGCACGAGCATGACACAGTATCTTAGAGAAAGCAATGAAAGCAATTTTGAAAACAATTCAGTTGTACCCTTTCAGTTCCCACTGCATCATCTTGGTCGTTGTGTGCGAGGATCTGGGTCAGCTCAGTGGTCTTCAAAGCTTTCAAGGCGTCCCGATGCTTAAACATCTGTTTGTTCTGCTTCTTCATAGCCTCTAGTTCTTTCTCGCTCTTGGCATCAGCTTTTTCCTCCAATTTGATTTTCTTTTCGGCAGAAGGACCGTCGGGTTCGTCTTTCACAACACCAGTCCTGGTTACAAAATGGTCGAGAGTTTAATTAATACAAACTCATATTGGCGAAACATAACATGCTCGTGCATGTGAAATCAGCTGCCTCAAACAGTGTCACACATGATTTACATCTCCCTTCAAAACTGACACCAATTTGCTCGCATTATTATTATTATTATTATTACTAATTTTTTTTTTCTTCCAAGGAACTAGCAAGAGAATTATTCCCTAGGTTGAGCCAGATACATCTCCCATAGTGCTCTGGGCGGAAACCAATCAAATCAAAAGCAACCTAAGATGATCGGAAATCAAATGTTTAGACCTGAAATGTGGGTATCATGATTGAAATATTCCAACTGAAATGTTTCATTTCTAACCAGTTCTACTCTTAGATTCTTTTCATAGTAACGGGTATAGCAGCAAGTTAGAAACGTAAGATTTAAATATAATATATAAATTATACTAATTAACCTACTTCTCAATTTTTGGCAAAGCGGCCTTTACAGCTTCTTGATCTTCAGCTTTCAGATCGTCGAAACCAGCAATCAGTACGCCAGAATCGAAAAATTCCAACTCACTCCTGAGTTTGGCAAAACACTCGATATGATGCCACCTGTCCATTCCTCCAAACCTTTTGGCATTGTCAGTTTCGAAGTCTTTTTTGGAAATTCGCACTTCCCCCTAAAAGCAATGAGAAACAATATGGAAATATTAATTAGCTGGACCGGGTTCTTCAAGCTCCAAGACCAAAGAACAGCACTTATACACAGAGATGGGGAAATTATATATTGACATGTTAACATACAAAAATGACTTTTCTGGTTCAAAATGTCATATTTTTGTTGTTTTGGCGGAGAATCACCTATTCCATGACATATTTGGGGTTTTACTTCGGTGGGATTTCGACGTTTTCCCTCGACTCAAGAACATACGGAAGTGGACGCTATCGCCAATGCGAATGGTTTTGGAACTGGCGGAGAAAGATTGGGTGAGAAGGTACCTATGTGTGCATGAAATGAAGGGGATAGATGGATCTCAAATACTCGGTGCGCAGTATGGGTAAACTGAGTGAACGTGATAGACAGATCTCAAATACTGGTTGAGTCGTATTCATGTTACAGTACAGATCCCATATTATTTTCAAAGTGAAAATGTGAAACTGTTGTTGTACTTCAGTCTCAGTTATCTTGTATAGGTACCTTCTGTTAATTATTCAACAGTTATTGCATATCAATAACGCAACAGGGCTCCATCTTGCGCTGGGATGCAATCAGTGCAACGTGTCGTCTTGAACCTCAAAGCTCATAATACAAGAGGTAGTAACCCTAAAGATTAGAACTCTGGAGGTAGACATAATGTAAGCAGTTCACGACATACGTTGCGGTCTGGGTTTAACTACCTGTGGAAAAACCCAATGGTCTTCCCTGGATTTCAATCAACAGTACGATTGGTACTATAGTTATTTCGTTTCGTTGCAGATTCTGGATTCTCCATTGTCAAAGCAAAAAACGTTATAAAAACCCCCGAAGCCTGCCCTACAAATATATCAAGCACAATTTCGGGGGCATTGTACATGACATCATTGATCATCACCAGTAGATGTAGAAAGATCGTTCTCAAAACTCAAATACATTCTGTCTGAGAACTCAAATACATTCTGCCTTGGAAAATCTAGGAAAGTAGCTCATTAAATCTTGTTAATTAATAATAAGTAGATGAAAACCTATAAAAATTGTAGTTTTTGTGAGAAAATTGTATTTTACACCGTCTACTTTCAAATGATATATTTCGGTCAAATCAATGAACTACTTAAATGACACATGAATTTTAACCTATTTGGCAAAAAAATAAGCCAAAATCATGATGAAATCGTACTCTTTGTTGTATTTCCAAGATATTCGAAAGAAATCAAGACTTGAAAATACTTCGCCTAAAGAGTAACTTAATTGCTTCTTCAGTGCAACAGTCGTGACAAGTCCAATTGCTCATAATTTACCTTAGCGAGTTTGTCTTCGCATCCTTTACAGGCCGCTCTGGACGACTTTGCATACTCAATTTTGAAATCTTTCAAATTAGAGATCGCTCCATTCTGGGCTCCACGTTTTTTAGTTTTCTTTTCCTTGCCCTTCGGCGGTAAAGGATTGCTTAAGCTGTTTGCTGAAATTGAAATAATAATATACAATCAATACTCAATAATAGGAAGCACATGTTTCAGAATCTGATATCTGATATAATTCAACGTATGTGGAACCGCTGGAAACGTACCGATACACTCTCTGATTTTTTCCTGATCTTCCCACCGGAGAGCGCCGAAGTGTTGTATGTCGCCAATCGTCTTCGGCCTTTGCTTTTCAAAGAAACACGCCGAGTGATACCAATTCGGCACTTTACCGTCATACACGGGAGACTGTCGACAAAATATAGTTATTGAGTTATTTCGTATTTTCCCCAAGGTTTGGTGAATCAATTATTATTATAGTACTCAACGTACAAGATATATATTTAATATATATGGCTGCACAGCATAAAACCTTCAATCGGAATTAGTTCGGCAAATGGTACCTGATCTGTTGCCATTGCCATGGACTAATGGATGAGTTTTCCAGGACTATTTTCAATGGTACTATTATCAAGTTACTAGCACGAAAAGAGTGAGTGGCGTACATGAGTGGTGTGCTAAGTTTGGTTCAAGTAGGTACACCAGACGCACGAGCAGTAACAAGCGCCGATCGTTGAGGTACGGCATGTGACGAATGATGCAATAAGTAACAAAACTGGTACAATTATAATAGTACGAGTATAATGTTACAAAAACTGGTACGAGTATAATGCAACAAGTAACAAAACTGGTACAATTCTGTCGCTTAGCGGCAAACCGAATTGTTGTAAGCAAAACACGAATCTCGCGGGCGTCCATCCAAGGACTTGCCCTCGCTAGGTGGTGATGCTGCCACCAAAAATAGGGAAATTGTACAATATATTGTTTCAATTAATTAAATTAAATTTACCGAAGCACAAACACTACGAAACTTACACAATCGTTAATACTATCATTACCTGAACCATGGCGGCCAGCCTCAAATCATCTTTGGCGATCGCCCTTTTGCATCCCTTGCAAGTGGACCTTCCGCTTTTCGCGTACTCCGTCTTGTAGGGCAACTCCCCGACTCCCTCGTTGTCACTCATTATTCAATTGAGTGAGACAGAAATCAACAGGATAATTTTGAAATAAGTAAGTTAGCCAATGAATTAGAAGATAGATAATTGTCAACGAGAACAAAACCTCGACGCAAGAACGTCGACGCGCGAGAACTGAAAACTACCAGAGAGCCACAGAAAACCCTACTATACTACGTAGAGAGCGCTGAACACGCATCAAGTCAAGCTGGGTCAGTGGTGTTGAACTATCGATAGGACCATCGATAGTTTCTGACTATCGTAAACTATCGATAGTCAGCGGAATATCGATAGTACTATCGGAACCAACTGAAAACCCACATGTTCCCAGAAAAAACACGTAGGTACCGCAGGTGGAAATTGAACAAAATTACCTGAGAGGAAGAATCTACTGCTCTAGATGTTTTTTTCTTGATCAGCGCTACTTTTGTATTCATTAATTTTTTGTTCGTAGCATTATTTTGTCTGATAATTTTTGGTCTTCAATAAGTTATTCGTCGGTATTAGAATTAGTATCAAGATGATCCTTACCTCAAGTTATTTTTTAAAATATTATTATAAAAATAACTTGAGGTAAGGATCATCTTGATACTGATTCCAATACCCATAACTGCTTGAAGACCAAAAATTATCAGACAAAATAATGCTAAGGACAAAAACATTGATGAATAGAAAAGTGCGCTGATCTTATACTCAATTCAAGGACCCACGAGTTTATCACTAGTTTGGAACATCCTCAACACAGTTCATTCAAAACAATTAGGTACCTATTCATCATTTCTAGCCTTCTTTCCTGTTCCAGTTCTCCTCCTTTTCCAGTTCTTTTCCAGGCGAAAATGGCCAAACAAACAAAAAATTCAATCGGACATGAAAAATTTTCATTGATAAAATACTTGGGTATTTTGCCAAAAATAATTTGAAGAAAAATATTCAGCCTGACTAGGTCAATAATAAAAATCACAACGCAAAATCGACATGTAAGTGACGTAACCATAAGTCGTTTTTTGTTACCAAGGAACTTTTATATTTTTATTCAGCAATAAGCCTTCCACATGCATAACGCATTTGATTTTTGTACTGAACTCATCAGGGATACTTTCATTAAAAAAGTTCACTTCACTAAAAAAAAACTCATGTAAGACGACGACTGGCGACAACTGTCAATACAAACAGAGGCCAGATTTGATGAGACAGAATCTGTGTTAAAACTATCGATAGATTTGATGAGACAGACGAGTTTTGGAAAAACCATCGATACTATCGGAAACCAAAACTATCGATAGTTCAACACCACTACATCAAATAGGCCTCAGTACAAGAGTGACGTGAAAGGCAACAGTTTGCCGGAAAAAAAACCTTCACAGCTTTAGCCTGATTCCATGGAAGAATTCTTCAATCTTTATTCTTAATTTTTTCATTGATTTCTTAATTTATTGATTCCCGTACAAAATATTGATGGATTTAAGTAGGTACCTACTCATTTCAAATACAACATGCCATGGAGGTATTTGACCTAGATTTTATACACAATACCTTCTTGGTGGTCCCCGACAACCTTCACCACCCTATAACCACGTTCAGGACGATTATCAAAGGAAACACACACACACACACACACGTTCAGGACGTCATGTCCTCTTTCCATCACCTGTTTGCCGTTGAAGTGGGGGAGGCAGTGCTCTGTGTTTGTTATGATTCTCTCTTACTTTCGTTTTTCAGTTCAGTGGTCTTTTGGCTGCCAATGGAAGAAGGTGCTCTAATGATTGTGGTTGACGCGAAATAATCATTTGACATTTCATCTTCGCGCCCCGCGTACTACCATAATCAGCAAAATGGTCGACAAAAGGACCGTGAACGTGATCCACCTTGGATTGGGGTTCATGCTCGTTTTCACGGCTTTTCAAACGTTTGGTAACATGGAGGTAAGCTCATACTTATGGAATCATTATAATTACTTTACTGTTCCTACATTTGATAAACAATTCCTACAAATAAAATTGAATAAAGTAGGTTGGAAAACTGGGCAGGAGCACTTCGTTTCCACATCCTTGCAAGACGTCGAAATGATCATGAACATTATGATTTATGATAGGAGTTATCATAACGTAAACACAACAAAAGTGAATGACAGCCGGGTCTGAGGTGCATGCTTACACAACAATGCATTTTTTATAGGCCACTTGTTGTCCGTTCAGCCAGTGGGCTTATGACAACAACGTAGAATTTCAGACTGACAGATTTGGTTCATTATTAAATTTTGTCTGACAACATCGTGGGGAGCTTCGTAAACATATATAATATACATGTTTATATTATTTCAGACACTGTTTTAGAAACAACTTGATCTGTGCCACTGCAAATACGTGGTTGAAGTACGAGTACATTTAAACTTACCGCACTTGCATGAATACTTCAAGCGCCGTTCTCATCACAATCAATCATATTCATTGATGGCCTCTTGTCGTTCACATGGACCTTGCATAGCACCTGTCTCCTTGAGACGTCTTTTAACGGTGACAGATCTCTATCAGCAAAAACGATGACCCTCCGACGATGTTGGGTGTCCCTACATTATTAATTACCTCATGGGATCATTGGGGAATATGCCACTGATTTGTATCTCATCGATTTCATATTGCTTTTGAGGTCACTTGAAACTATGTGACGGCCGTTAGTTTACCATTTGACTGATTGCCCATGCTATACCGTACGTTATACTAAGAGGTCAGTGTACACGGATTTGAGGTGGTAAAATCACACTGAAACCTTAAGTTTGTTTGAGCCTAATATTTTAGACTGCATATGAGCATAAATATTGTACTATTTACATTATATTGTAACATCCAGCCATTTAACATATTCATGAGCTTCAAAAATGGCCCATTTAAAGCATAAATTTTGGCTTATTATGTTCGATTTCAAAGGCAGTTACGAAATCGGATCGATTGACTAAACCCTTGTCTGGTTTTAAACTTGACTCAACAACTTTCACTGGGTTACTGAGACTTGTGGGATCGGGAATCTTCATACATATTCAATATGGTTCCTTGAATAAACACAGTTTTCCCTGGACGGTGAAATATTCACACCCATCTATACATTCTACATATCCACACTATTACGTTATTTTGTGCACTAAGTACCCTGTAATTATTTGGGATACATCTTGATAACAGGTGGGTTGTGGCGCATATAAATAATTTAATTATTAAATTAGTAGGTACAATTTAATGGGTCACACAAAAAACTTTCCAAGCGCCAAAAGGCAAAGTTTACTGGACAGTACAAAAAAAAAAGAAAAAAAAAAACAGAAAGTACACTAATTTCAATTTTAATTTCACTAATTTCATTGCCATCGTTCAGTGCTAATAACTGACTGTATACAGAAAACGATTTATCCCCCATGTAGAGGGAAAGAAGGTGAACGTTTTTGCGTCCAAAAAGGGGATTGTGCGAAAAAGTGTCGCTTAGAACGTTTTGTGTGTGACCCATTCAATTAATGATTCGTACAGTAGAAATCAGGGCACTCGTAGGTATCCAAGTCCCAAACAACCCTTGTCACAAGAGTTGTCCTATCAATATAACGCGAAAACCTGACTTGTGGGAGGACGTGGAGTGCGAATGGTAATTTCGCCCTCTATACGTCTTCATTTCTCGTGTCAAGGATTTCATGGTGTCGCACCTCTGCCAAACACGTCTTTATATCTTGTAGTTCATTATGCAAAACTCTTGAATCCATACTTTGGAAATACATCTTAAAGAAAGGAAATTATTTATGCCTACATAATTCCTTATCCAGATATTACTTCAAAAGTATGAGGTTCTTCAAACACCATGGTTAGACTAAAACATGCCTATTGTTCTTTCCATTGGGAACCTTCAAACAAGACCGTAATTTTTTATGTCCCTATTTATTTGATTGGTGTCTAGTGTGTAAATAACAATTATTGAAGAACCGATATTACTTAGGTTCTGTCATAATGCTTCGTTTTTTAAACCACGATCACTCAGTCCTATCAGCACTGTTATAACTCCTATCTGTGCATCTACGTAATACGTAATCTACGTCTGAAGATATCGTGATAAAGTATATCACGATATCTTCAGACATCGAGATCACATTGCAGTGTTAACTTAATCATGCTTCAACGTCTATTAAATTAAAATCAATCTCATCCAATCTCATCAACCCACATCCAACAGAGAGGCCAATTAGAGGACTCCTCTACTATAGTCCCCCGAATAACTCAACTGAAATGTTCACAACAGAACAATAAAATCAAAGTAATGGAAACTACAACTCGGATTTTTTTTTTTTTTTAAATAATAAATGCGTTTTTTCATGAAATACAAAATTAAAGGATTAAGTTGAATGTTTCCATATTTACGGTGAAATTGTTATACAAAGAATACAAATTTCTATATAAGAACATCGAGGTCGCGTTTTATTCTGAACAGTATTCCTTCTTGATGCAAACAAGAATTGAAACAAAACAAACCGTTGCTTGACCGGTTAACGTATACCTAATACAATTTCGGTTGGATTCTTCACTTTCACTTGACAACTTATCAACTTTCCGTCGAGAACAAGGTTTTACTGACTCAGTGGTAACTTCCACATCGGCGGATGAGTCTTGGAGGTTGCTATAGACTTCTCTACTGCTATAAAACTTCCCGATGTGTCCCCGTGATAACTATATTTACCACTTCTTTGTGTTCTGCCTTATCGGCTAGCAAATCATCTGAACTGTCACAGTTCAACTCCGTACGATTAATTCAACTCGTTGTTGTGATGTTGGGATTTATTGCTTGTGGGCGGTCAGTTCTGAGAAGGTTGCGAACTTTACTCGACCCAGTTATTTTTGAATGAATTGGGTCGTCATTTATCTCGCTGACACGTCTCCAGTACGTATAATCTAATCCGAGATTTACTCTTATCGAACTCTTTTGTCTGTTTTATCAAGTAACAAACAAAAATATTTGGCTGGCTGTTATTAGTGAAACCAATTAAACGAAAATATAAAAAATTGAAATGCTTAGATATCCCTACATCTAAACGTCAATATCACCTGACAGTGATTCGCTGAGCCTAAATTGGCAGTGAATGGTTTAAAGGGATGTTGCGATTGCACCAGAGCTGCTCCTTCAGTTTGAGAAAAGGAAACTTCATGAAGTTTATTTAGACTTGTTGCCTACTTACCTGCTGTAACAATTGAACAAGAACACCATGAGTATCTACCAAATGAAACACCTACCGAAAGGTATTCGAAAGTGAGAATCACACTTGGTCTAGTCTTCCATCATGTAAGATTCATCTCTAGTTTCGATCCAAAATGTAGACTCAACCCTATCATTAAGGGCAATCAGTTTGCTCAATCGAGATTTTCATAGATGCCCGTTTACTACCTACACCAGGAAATTCTCCGTTTCGTTCTTCCTCGTTCCTTTTAACTTTCAATGTTATCCTGGTGCTGCTACCTCACGAGTAACGTATCCGCTTGACATAATTGGCTAGTCTGATCACGGGCGGTCCCGACGTAGGAATTTGCAATGCGTTTCCGTTAGTTGTGCTGTTCCATCGTATTGGTTACAACCTCGAAATGGCTTTCTCTCACATTTTAAAAATAATTGGAGAGCAGGATTCCTCAAAATACATGTTTGTTGGGCCTTCAATACAATTGGTGGAGACCGTATGTGAAACCCAAAACTCCTAAGCTGTACGAGGCTTGAGTGGTTACAATGATTTTTTTTTGTAACCCGAGCGTGGAAAAAAATCAAAGTTTCGTCGACTCGTCAGGCTCAGTTTTTAAAAGTGAAAGAGTTTGTTGACGATTCTCTGGAATTTTCGGACAGGGATTACTTATAACCATGTTAGAGATACGATATATTTGCTCTTTGAGCTGATAAAGAAAGTTAATCTGCACTCAACACACATTGGGGTAATTAATTTTTACTGACATGACAAAAACGGCGATTTATTTTCTATTTACTGGTAAAAGTTGTACTAATTGCGAGGTATAAAATGTGAACATTTCTCTCTGTAAGATATTAGGGTGTCGAGCCTTGAACGTTTGGAAGTTACACCTTGATATCTGGTTATTTTCAATAAAATCACTCATTCATTATAAAATCATCAGGCCGTTTACTATTAAAAAATCCACAGTCATGGAGCATGGCTATAGGAGCGAATTTTCGAAGAATAGCTGTTTGTATGTAAAATGTCTCCGTTTTACTGGTGTTATTACACATTTGTCTCTTGAGGTTGGCCGCAGTGAGGTTCCAAATTCAAATAAAACAGCAAAAATGATGAACATAGTCTTAAACTCACATAAAATCTAAAAGACTCCCCCTTCGTTCCGTATTGTAGCTCAACAATGTACATTGAAGTATTATCCAGGGCTTCGTATTAGGTAGACATTTTATGGAATTGCGGTATGTAATGGTATAAATACATGAATTTTATTATGGAAACCGGATAAAATCCACTCGAGCCTTGTACAACATCCACAGCCTTCCACATATGGGAAACATTTGCGCAAGCTCGATAACAGTGGACATGGGCCAGCCTGTTGCATAATGTATCAAGGTTGCCCACGACCCAGAACGTACCCACTCGAAAAAATTGCATTCATTCTACTGTAAACGGAATAGAAAAGTAGATATCCGTTACGCTTGGCAAGACTATGCTACCGAAAAAGAGCAGTCCGCAGAATCCATCTAAATTGTCACGGCTTTCTGAAGAAGAATGAAGAGAAAAAACTTGATAAGGCTGAGTCTGGAGGGAAAGGCCAAGTCTTTTTGCTTGAGATCTCGTCAAGGTTATCGGGATTGCAGCAGCTCTCGATATCCTTTCACCAAGATGAAGATTTTGCTGCTGAGGGACTTTTATTATCTTCCTGTTGCGACTATGTAAACTCGAGATCCTGAAGCATTATTTATTCTCTCTGGGCATTTCTCGTATCAGGACCGCAACCCCTTAAAACTGAGGACTTTATGGGCTTACATCACATGGGAGTGATGTAACGATTCAACTTAACATATCGATATTCGACTCCTGGAGAAAATAGCAGAATGCTGGCAGGGAGTAAACGTAATTTCTTTGTTTAATTCAAATACGACGAGTGAAAAAAGTTGAAAGTTATCGCTGAAGTGAGATTATTTTCAACGGTCGTAGTTTGAAGCATACGACCATAAAAAACATGGAAATCCACGTCGGGGACTTTCTATCGACTATTTATTGAAATACTGGTACTGGCTCATCGAGTAGGTATTAGTGAGCGAGAAACTGCCAGGATTTCGTACGATATTGCTCTCGCAGTCGTGTCGACACTCAAGTCCGTCCATTCTCTCGTTAATTCTTTTACAATCCCGCGTGTGGCAATAAAAGCATTGAACAGGTCCTACTAATTGTCTCCTTCGTTGTGCGGCAACGAAGAAAATTTGGGATCACACCTTAAATCCGTCAAAACGACTTTCTAAACAACATCAGGTACCTTCGTGTGATATCAACAAAACACTTGAAATTATAATGAATAGCATCCTACTAGTGGCGAGTAACAGTTTTGCCAGACGTGGTTTCAATTTGAATGGGTTTCTCGCCGTGTTAATACTTTATGATGCACCTTGTTTACTTTTACACCGCGAAATTGGTGTCAAGGGTTTCCAGTTGGCGAGATAATATGTGCTGAACAGTGTCAGTATTAAACATTGAGAAATATTTTATTCCAGACTGAAGTACTTATGTATTTGTTTGGGGTGATTTAATTTTGTGTAGGTACAGCCAATTTTACTTCGAACTCATTTTTTTCTTTAAATATTTAGGAAAAACAGAAAGGAGGCCTTTAAATTGGCCCCCCTCCTTTCGCACACCTCCCACCATCGGAGACTTTTAGTATTTTGTAAAGTGCACTCCACTGAACTGTGCCACATTCCTACTTTCCGCAATTTTTTCCCCTATTTGCCATTATGCTGGCTAATTGACTGAGCTAGTTGGTTTGTCAGGCAAGTCAAAACCGCTGCGTCTAGGTACAGTACCTATGTAAGAGCATTCAGAGAGAGGTAGTTTCATGACTGAGATCGTCAAAATCATATTGATAGTCAATCAAATCATATACTTCTTTCTAAGAGGTCCTGTTTTAATACGAATTTGTTCCTGAGGCTATCAGGCGTATTACGAGTACAATACCGTAATCCGGGTTTGTACAGCGTCTATGAATCTAGTATCGAAGTAAATTTGTCGTTACGAATTTTTTCGTCAATATATGAAATCAACCGTTCAGCTTTTCTGTCCTTTCCAGAGAGTCGGTAGGTGTGTCTGTTATCCATTTGACATTTCAAAGCTGGACTCGTCGTCGCCATAGCCCGGGGCGACCCTCGAAGGTCATTGTCAAGGCGCTCAACAGCGACGGTGGCCCGCTGGGCAAGATGATTATGTATTGTTACTTGTAGGTTCATCTACCTTCGAGTCGTATGAAATCGTGTTGTTTTTCAACCCTTGGATAGCTGTGGTTCCATCTTCAGCTTCATTAATGTCGGGTCTTCCAATCAAGCTCAATCGTCACCTTGAAGAAAAAAGAAAATCTTATAACCGTATAGCAGAGTAGGGAAACCTTAATGGAAATGCGGCAAAATTCCTTTGTATACTTGCATGACCCAAATTTGTTGATCCAGACAACTCGAAAAATAATCTTTGAGCAGCTGATCCACATTGCATTCCATGTTAAACAGTTAGTTACGTTTTTAAACTTTAAAATTTGAGACATAAAGGAAGAAAAGAAGAAGGTTGCCGGTTTAATCATTACATTTCTGTCAAATGATGGCATACATGCTACCCGCCAAATGCTGGTCACGATTGGAGTTAAATTCCCGGGTCAATGTTTGTGTTCTATCAAAGTAAAAGAGGCGTAAAAAACGTTTATCATTCAGTTCAGAAGATACAGAACGAAACGAGAGATACGGATTGTATAGACTGGGCCACTCGGATCTCGAGAACGTTTTAAATGGATGGGCGTAACGTACCTACTTCTATAATATACTATTCAAATAATTTCATTTAGGGCCTTCATAGCCGGTTTAATTAAAATTACTGACAGCTAAGGGGCTGCATTGATAATTTTCTTCGATGTATTGAGTGTTTTAGGTCTGATTCACCACGAACTACAACATATTATGTTGTTATAATGAATAACAGAACAATATAACGGTGTATTGAAGAGTTGTAAAGTTATAAAAAAATTTGACTATTCATAATCTATAGAAACACCTTAAGGTACCGTAAGATACAATGCACAATTTGGAGGGATCAAATTATGTTTAGGGCTTAAAACCTAGGATAAAGACCTAAGCTAAACGAATTTTTTTTCGATTTATATATATTTTTTAAATACCTATATTTATTTCGCTAAGAATATTTGTCTCAAACCCAATGCAATCCTTCGACTTCAGGACGATTTTCAGGTCCTGTTACTACAAGAGAGTTCCATCGTATCGTACGTTAAAACTATGTCGGACGAGCCCCTCATGACATCACACATCTTAACCAACGGAAAACGGTTCAAGGATCTCGCCCCAAAAAAACAAAAAAATAGCATCGATAGTGAAGAGTGATAATATTGACAATAGTCTAAACAGACGAGAATTGACCTATTTCTCTTCAAATTACAGCCCACTAACTACTTGTAGTGAGTATATACGTACATTATAGAGACTGTTTGCTAATGTTTGCTCAGTGGCCACTGTGAATGGGCAATTTTCTCTTTCTTTCGTAGTTACCTCTTGAAACTCGACGGTTTTTACATTTAAAGATTAAAGTTAAGTAGTTAATGAGGTCAAATGTACAATCTGGTCAGCGGTTCACTTCTTACGTACATACTACTAGTATTTAGAATTCTTGGTGATTGAAAGAGTACAAGAAGAGTGTTGAACTGATTTAAAATAGAATGTCCATACACGGGGGTGTTGAAAGAGTCAAAACATTTCGGAAATGTTACAGCAAAGGTATACCTAGGTTCGTAATGTTGAGTACTTCACAAAACTGCAATGCATTGTGTAAATCGGGAAGTACCTAGCGATAAAACATCCCCAAATGACTACTCCGATCCCAGAAAATGAACGTCAAAATATCATGACGAAAGTAAGAAATTAGTAAAAGTAGGTGCCAAAAAGAGGAAGACTTCGCCGTAGGCAGTGGCACTTCGACTGCGGAATATACCTACTTAATTATTTACATACACCTTGCAAAGATGAATATGTCGAGGCTACGAGCATAAATAACATAATGAGTTCTACCTTCAAGTAGGTTCTACCCTATAATTCCTTTTCAGTTCAGCTGGTTCTGGTCAAATAATCCGCTACGCGCTCACTTTCTAATCCGAGAACGTTATCGGCTTTCGCAATGCCTTCACTGCAGGAATAGTTTTTATAAACTATAAAGTGACCTTTTTTCGATGCAAATGGAAGTCGATGACTCACAGAGAAGGGATATGCAAGGGATGTGTGAATGAACGATATCCCTGACAAATATACCTTCACAATGTTTCGATATATCGATGTATTCGACAGTCGTGGGCACAGAAAACCCTACTATACTGCGTATGGTCGTGGGTAGGTAATGTCGAGAAAAAAACTGTTGGTGTTTTGTACCCAAGTTCTTCAATTATCTGAGTAGTTTATTCCAGTAAGTATGTATTGAATCAATTTTTGTCTCTGAAGTTGGTTCAAATTGGGCAATTAGCTTATGGATTTTTCAAGGCGAGCGGATTGTACTGAGTTTATGACCACAGTAGACCACAACAAATTGAAGGTCATCTGCTTCTTCGACTATCAGTCGAGTGAAAGGCTATGCTTAAAAAAAAATGCGGAGTACTGTTATTAACAATACTGTTACAAACCTTTAGTGACGTATTCACCTGAATTGTTAGACATTTTTTGTTATCAAAACGCATCCCATTATAGTTTGAATTACGCATTCCATTCCTTCTTAGTTGATGGTAAATATCCATTGATATTGATCATTCACACTGGTGTATCTAAGTTATGACTTGCCAACCGCCCTTTCTGCTGACTACATGATAGCCTATACAGGGTGTTTGCCACTTGATCTAAAAGAAAAAAATGACCTCAGACTTACAACGAGGGTTTCATTTTGCCCTGATATCCTCGTTGTAAGTCTGAGGTCGTTTTTTCTTTTAGACCAAGTGACAAACACAAAAAAATTGAGAATCCGTTTGTTAACTTTCTGGTAGGTACCTACTCGTATTTTTGTAGGTGCCTACTGTTTTTCCGCATTCAAACTTCAATTTCCCCATGAAATCGATAAGGAATCGCAAAGTTGACCGTACCAGAAAGCTGATTAAATTAGCAAGTTTTCCTGAGATTTGACAGCTTTCAGCACGTTTTGTGGAAATGCATTCGTACAAAATGAAAACGTACAAGTAGTATCTTTGTATTTTCAAAAATTTAATTTTTGTTTAATTGTCAATGCTTGAACTGCAATTGACAATTGAACAGTTCTTTTTTGGTTACGAATGTGGATTAGGCGTTTATAGGAAATAACGCTGAATCCGAAAATGTGGTTAAAAGTAGAAAAAAGTTGTTTCAGAGAGAAGAAACGTTGGTTTTTATGGCGAAAAACATGGTTTTCTGGAAGAAAAAAAAAACTTTAAGAAATCATATCTTAGGAACGGATTGAGATAGAAAGGTGTGGTTGGCGGCGTTCTACTCCATTTTCAGTCTAGTTTTACCCTATTTGTTCGTTTACACCAAGTGGCAAACAACCTGTACCGATAAGCTACCTCAGAGCCGCTGGGCCTTCAGTTCTCGGCTCGCTGCTGTACGATCAACCGTGTTCCGTAATTTACCAGTTACCAAGTCATTCCGTGTAATTTCAAAATAAAGAACACTTGTTAAAACTCAGCTCGTGCATTTTTAAAAAAGTCAACTCCCAAGGAACCTAACGGAACTTCTACAGTAGATGTTAACACATACTATTTCAGTCTATACTCGTTGTTGTGTAGCTGATAAGTTAAATAATCTGATAATACGTACTTGAATGTGAGGTTTACGATCAAGCGAATCAGGTCGCTCTGAGAAGGTGAACAAGAAACTTGTGTTCGAATCGAGTTCACCAAATCCGCCAGAGATGGTCAAGTAGGTATGAGGTAGCGTTCTTCGCGCCGAACTGTTTTGGTCAATAAAGTACCTTCATAAGTAAATATTTCCTTATACACAATACACACCTACTTATTCAATAAGTAGTAGTCCTGCAAATCAACGGTTTGGAAAATTGTGAAATAAGAATTGGTTCTGGTTTCTTGTTCTGGGATACTTTTCGTGCCTATGGAAAGAAGGTAATTTCGAATATTAAAATTTAATATCGAAAAGTATTACCAACAATATTTAATATTGTTGACAGGTACTTTTCGATGTACGAGGGACGTCCAGAAAGTAAGGTTCAAGGGATGTGTAGGACGAAGGGGCTTTTTTTTTCAAAGTTGCCACCGCTGGTAGGTAGAGGGAGGTTCCTCCCTCTAGGATCAAAAGGATCAAGAAAAATCAAAAGGATCAAAACAAATCAAACGCCTCAGTCCGTTACGAAATGTCGTCATACCTAGCAGCCGAACGCGTCAAACAGTCCGTCCTTCAATCGCTCCACCTGCCTCTGAATTTCTTGGTTTGAAAGCGAGGGTCATGGTATGTGAGAGGAAAATCATGGCATATGTCTTTTGGGACCGGAAAGGGATGTTACTGGCCGATTAAAATCAAGGACAAAAGGAGAGGAATGCTGACGAGTGGTGTGTCACTCCTTCATGACAACGCTAGAACAATGCTTCATATGACGAGGAGGTCGTCCAGTATGCTTTCGAAAAATGGCTTCAGAAGGTATACGACGAGGGTATAGGAAAAAGGTGGTCTCTAGGCTTCTAAGATGTGTTGACCTCAAGGACGATTATGTAAAGAAATAATGACATGTTTGACACTTATCTTGTAAATTTCATTTAAATGAAATTTACAATATTACAAGAATATATTATATTCATTTTTCGATTTTTAACACATGTTGTAGGTAACCTTACTTTCTGGACCTCGTAAATCGTTATCAACGTCGCATTAGGTCAGCCCGGAATTTAGTTGGAAAACGAAAGAGACTGGCACTGAGCTGCTCCTGTCTCCCCCCCCTCCCCACTTACTCAGAAATTACCAGTCGATCATGTTTTCAAACACACAATATTTTTGCTCACTATTCCATTTATATCTTATACATTTTGTATGTATACAAAATTATGTATACAGAACAGTGAGCAAGACGCATTATAACGAATAATAAACCGTTGTGGGACGATTTGCAGCGTCTTTTTCTTGTGGGCTCCTGGTTCGCGGATTACGATAACCCTCGCGAAGATTGCAGTCTGTAGGAAAGTGAGAGCTAGTGCGGGATGATCGCGTAGAGGAGCAACAACCTGAAGGCCTTGACCCCTATTCAGGAGTAGTCTGCTGTAAGTCAGGAGTAGTAAAGTCTCTCATTTCGCATGGACAGATACTTGCGATATCTGCCGTTAATTTTAACCTGGTGCGACGTTAGGTATCGGTTGTCACTCACAAAATGATTTTGTTAGTAATTAAAATCATTTAACGAACCTCATATACGTCTGAAAAAGTCTACGAACGGCCGTGTAACATTATCAATAACATGTATTGACCTTGCTCTGCTATAAATGGCGAGCTTCAGTTTTCATGGGTTTGGGTGTCATACATTTTATAGTCCACCATTGGCCATAATTTGAAATGGACTACATGCAACCTCGTGAAGTAAATATTGGCCACACGTTCTTGTTCACTCTTGTTCTATTTTGTCTGGTATAAAGGATTAATTATAATATTCTAATGTGCTCTCACATGTATAATAACGGGATGAACAGAATGGCAAGAAAATAACTAGGTGGGGGACGTGATAAGAGAACACACCACTTGGAGAATTGGTGGATGCTAGTACCCCCTCCCAATTCTAAATTAAAATATTTTCTGTAGAATGAAATTTGTACATCAACAAACACATGAAATTATTAAAAAATTTAAGTTCCTATGATAAAAGCACAGGCACAACAATAATGATCTACTATTCAATTTTCAGATGGATCGATCATATTTCGAAATATGATCGATCCATCTGAATTTGTATATTATACAAATTTTGACGTAGGCAAAGCAGTAACGAGGCCAGGAATTTTCTTTTAATCATTTAAAAAACTTCATTTTTCAAATAAATCTTAGAAATCTTTTTAAATTCATGATTTTTGTCAATATTTATTAATATGTCTCAATATTTCGCCAGGGGGTGGCTACGTCTCCGATTCTTCCGATCATTTACGTTCCCAGCAATATCAGCGTCACGAAAAGAATTAATTGTGACAATTTCTACATTCGATTTCCAATTCAAAAGTTCTCAATTCCTTGTTAAATTCAAATATTTAAAAGTATTTTTCAAAATCCAAAGTTCTGTCCCATTGGAATTCTGAAACTGTCCATAATAGGACGATTAAAAGAACAAGTCTGGTGTCCTACCTAACATGATGTGCATAAGACTTCGAATATGTAGTATTTGAACCCATTCCAGCCTGCTCATATGGAATTTCTTTGTTCTTTAGCTGAATAATAGGTGAGTAGAATTGGGGATTAGGATTTGTACGATTGTTTTCTTTGTCTCGCGTCGTGACACATGAACAAGAGAGAGGTTCTTACGTAATAGTACGTTTATAACGTAAAACTTCTAACGCTTGTTTTACATAACGAGGAAGATCGACAAGATCCCAGTGATTTAACCGAGAGAGACGATGCTGAACGAACGCCTTCTCTTTTCACACCGTTATCAGCTACCGAACCTCTCAAGAGTTCGGTATCGCTTCCCACTGTTTTCGGCCTGTATCTTCGGTCAAGTAAACATTTTCAAGCTACATGCGTTCAGTACCCTATTAATTGGTGTGGGCCTCACAGATTAATAGGGTACTGAACACTCTTCTTCACAGAGACTTGCAAATTCCAGAAGTCACTGACATCCTGAAGGCCACAACAAGTTTAAAGGCGGGTATTATTTTTCTAGTTTTTTACAAATTTCAAAGCAGTTACTGTTTTGAATTGTGTTATAACTAGAAAAATAATACCCGCCTTTAAACTTGTGGCCTTCAGGATGTCAGTGACTTCTGGAATTTGCAATTCTCTGTGAAGAAGAGTGTTCCTGACGTACCAAGGTACTCCTGATATCACTCGATTTTGGAATGTTTGAATCCGTTTAACTTGTGTGAAGAATGATGAGCCCTACATCTGCACAATAATTTACAGAACAGGCCCACTTGTTAGCGGTGACTTGCTGTTGAGAAGGGAGTAGGTATAGTTGTCGGAAGCGGTGTCTCAATCGTTGAAGTAGGTACATCGGTGATGTGGGCATTCCAAGTCAACTTTGAGTTCAGGTGCAGTCCAACGTATCTTACCACCTGTTTTTGAGGTACCTACAGGGTGAAGTCAATGGTCGGCCAGTTTAGACATTTACTTAGTGGGTGGAAAATGGGCAAATTTTAGTAGAGGTAGAGTGCCAAAAATTATTGTGTAAGCTATTCACAATAATTGGCCGGTAATCAAGGGTCATACAACATAAAGGGGGGGGGGGGGGGTGTCTTATCTCAATCAATTAAATGGAATTATTGGGTAAGTACAATTATTGACTCCATAGATTCAATTATACCTTGTGTCTTCGAAAAACTTACTCATTCAGCCCGTAAAGAATATTTTGCTGGCAACAACTATGTTCGAATTCCTCCCTCCGAGCCCCTCGATAGGCTTGGAAAGGTTGTCCGTGGCGGCCTTGAGTTTCATAGCCAGCGTGTTGAAACAACAAGGATTCCGATCGTCATGCTCGGCATTTCCTTTTTTCTCTTCTGAAATTGACGTAGGAGACACGGAAGGATTGAACTAAACATAGTGATCGAAATAATTGTTTCGTTCGTAACCATTTCGCTCAGGGATTTGAAACGAAAACAAAATTCCAATGATACAGATTGCCCCTTTGAGCGAATTTTCGGAGCGAATTTATAAACCTGTTTGAATCTCAAGTATCAAGATCCCTACCATTTCGACTGCTAGTTGAAAAGCTGTCAACCACTATGTTCTGTGGTTGAACCACCACGTCAAAAGTGCCAATCTGCTTTTTTGATCATTTTGTTTTAGTGTACTTTTGGGTACCCTGAGTTGGGTACACTATGTCGAAGCCGACATTCCCAGTAGTTTTTGAAAAAAATATCTTTAGATGCACTAAAACAAAAATGACCAAGAAATGCAGATTAGCGGTTTTGGTGAGGTGGTAACGATACCAAAGTAATGACGCAGACAAAAGTAATGAGGCTTACGAGGTTGTCGTAACAAAAATACTGACCTTGAAGTGATATAATACACGTTCTGAAAACCTATTCAAACATCCCGATCCGCATGAGAAACCTTATGTACGGTCAACATTTCTGGAGTACATCAAGCCAGCATTTTAACTCCAAATCTGATATTTGTTTAATAAAATCTATGGCATCAGGAAAAAAGTCCACCATGGAAGACCTTCTTACTGAAAAAATAACTCTCTCTCTCTCTCACCGTTTTCCCAATTTTGGTTTATTATCTTCGATAATGAACCATTGGAATCGCCCAAAGAAAAAATTTTTTTAACCCCCCCTCAAAATTTGTTGGTTTACGTTTCAAGATACGTAGATTCAGAAAATCGAATAAAAAAAAATCCGTCCGTCCGCCGTACGCCGTACGCCGTCCGCCGTACGCCGTCCGCGCCACTTTGCCCAGTTAGCGTTGAGTTAAAATTACGAAATTTTTTTTATGGGTTTCGACCAACCCCACAATGGTCCTCGAAACTTTTCATAACCCTAGGTCAAGGGGAAGGGGTTCAAAACAAATTTTGAAAATTTGAAAATCTCATATCTCGAAAAATTCTTATAGAACGGTATGTTTTTTATTTCATATTTAGATAGAGTTTGTTCCGTAGAATTTTTTAAGACCATCCGCAGCTTTGTACGACCAGCCGTTCGTTCACAATGACGGCTCAAAGATTGTGCCTCACAACTCGATCGTGACTCAAATTGTTGAAATACAGGTCCATTTTCATACTAAAAGCTCTTTGGAACATCATATGGCTTAAGTGATGTCGAGTTTGTTGTTCTGAGGTGCATTTCGTGCTACTGAAATGAAGGTAATTTCGAATGTTTGTTGGTAGGTACTTCTTTTATAGAAAAATTATTACCGACGTAGTATTAAAAACCCCAGAATTATATCGTATTAATTGATCATAATTAATAATAATTATTATTAATAATAAATACGAATTATTAATACCTAACAATAAATTATAATAATTTTCACTAGGTACTTGATAAAATTGTTAATAATTAGTGATAATTGATAATAATAATTAATCTAACATTTAGGATATAGACATTCAGACCTAGTGATCTAGACAGAAGGGTGATCTGTACAAAGAAGATAATGAACCGTTGTGTCAAGAATTTGCAGAGTTTTTCCTAATGTATAACAAATTCTATTATCAATATTGAGTTGGAGGCTTAATTGGAGTTGGCTTTAATTCGTTTCGTAATATCCTCGAATGTAAAGGAAGGTAGTAATTTTATGGTGAACAGTGAACGACTATTTAAATATAAAAAAATCCACAATCATGCAGCATGGCTGTAAGGGCGAATTTTCTGAGATATTAGGACTGGTTTTACGTAAAATGTACAATTCGTTATTTTTATGACTTGAACTTTGTCTCGTGATGTGGGTGTCTGTAGTGAAGAATGCAGTGAATTTTGGTAGCCAGCTTATTCGTTCAATTTCATCTTTGTCCTGTAATCCTTGAGATGAGAAAAACACTGCCTGTAGATGTGGAAATACTCCTAAAGTTGGTGTAACGTTGAAGGGTTGTGTCATGAAATGGCGGTTCATTGTTTTTTTCAGAAAACGATTTTGGACTCGATCCGGAGTGATGACGATTCGTTCCACGGCGATGGCTACATCTCTTTGGCCCTCATCTACGGGATGCTGGCCATCGGCAACTGGGTTGCTCCATCCATCATTGGGGGACTGGGGCCAAGGCTGTCTATGGTTATTGGAAGTGTTACTTATCTGTGAGTTAATTGTAAAAAAAATTAAAAGTTTGAATGAACTAATAATAACCCTATTAGCTGAGAAGAAGCTATTTTGACATAAACTCTAGAAATCCCAACTTCATCGACCCTACACAGATGTGCAATTGGTATAATTGTAGAAATTGTGTTTTTCAGGTTGTTCATAGCATCATTCCTGTTTCCAAAGACCTGGTTGCTCTACGTCGCATCTGCCCTTGTAGGGTTGGGAGCTTCCATCATATGGACGGGGCAGGGCAACTACCTGACGTTGAACTCTGACGAATTCACAATGGCGAGGAACTCCGGGATATTTTGGGCGCTATTTCAGTCGAGGTAAGTAACTTTGATGAGACGCATGTATTGTTTAAAAGAGAAGTGAATTAGGACGAAATACCTACAAATATTGTCTCATGTATGAGCTGAGGACATATTTCTTGGCGGATGATCCTCATTTGGGCCTTTCCTGCTGCAAAACAGGGAGCCATTACTGCCTGAGAAAGATAGCGATCTCTCTATGGATTGTCTTGGATTCCTGAAACACGTCGGAACCTGAAACATCTGAATTTAAATTACATTTTGCAATACTGTTCATCAAGGCATCAAGTGTCTAATTCTTACCAAGTTTGAAATTTGTCGTTGCAGTATGTTGTACGGAAACTTCTTCGTGTTCATGGTCTTCCAAGGAAAAACTCACATCGACGAAGGCACCAAAAACCTCGTTAGCGGAGTTTTAGCGGCCGTGTGCGGCATCGGAGTCGGTCTTCTTGTCTTCCTTCGGCCGTCAGTTGGCACTGATGGACAGGCTTTGGCCAGAAGGGTGGTCGGCCCTGTAGAGGCCTTTACGGAGGCCATCAAATTGTTCTCGGAAAAAGAAATGATCCTTCTTTGTTTCACTTTCTTGTATACAGGTTCGTATTTCATTAAATGATATCGACTTATTGTGGTCCATCTATAGATTCAGGTACCTACGCCGGTTTTACTCATCTCCAACATTTCGATCAATATTCTTCGTCCAATCAAGTCCACACCCTGTTGAGCCATTCCATAATAGATTCTGTATACCATGTCGTATACCATACTACCTATACCATGCTGTAATCTGAGAGAGGCGAGTGTCTTAACTTCTGTGCTACTCAACTTATTTACGTAATTATAATGGTTGGGCACAAACTCTATAACTTACTTATTTCATATTCTTTCCATCTCCTTAAAAGTCCTAAGTTAACTTTGAGACCTAAAAGTCAGTGTGACTGGACAGATTGGATACGCCCTGTGGGTAACTGTGGCTGAGCCTTACCTAGAGAGTCAACTCCATTAGCCCATGTAAAGACAGCTTATCAGACGAATCCCTGCCGCATCTACAACCTTCCTTTTCTCTCCCTCCTTGGAGTCCTGGCATTTACTGTGTTTGCGACTTATTACATGATGAATTCTGCAATTAAATACAACTCTAATTTAAACTAATCAATCGCATCAGTATATATCTGCTGACCTATTTGTTTATTTATACTGTTGTGTTTGTCCAGGTCTCGCACAAACCTTCTACAGCGGAGTGTACAGTCCGAGCATAGCCGCTACTCTGGATATTAGCGCCGACCCTAAACGCCTCATGGGCTTGTCTGGCTTATTCATCGGCGTTGGAGAAATATTCGGTATACCTATCAATTATCGTTTCACCCACGTTGTATTTACTTGTGAAGCCCAATATTTGTAATCAGTCAATGGATGCCTAGATTACTGAATATGTATTTGTTGGGTTTGAGAGTGAAACAAACCAGTTTCATTAGTTTGGAGTGCCACTATTAGCCCAGCCTGTCATATACAGGGTGAAAAGTGGCATTCATGTCGGCACTGAATCCTGGACTTTTCGCCTTTCTTTTCCATATTTATATTTATATTTATATTTACATTGATTTCTCGTCTAATGAAGCCAGTAAAATACGTCTACCCTTAAAACTGAAAAACTGCTACCACTGTTTTTCCATGAACGTCTACGGCCACTTAAATGTTTAAATATTCTAACGGTTTAATGTTTAAATATTCTAACGGTTTAATTTTTAAATATTCTATTTAAATATACACGGTGTTTCTTTCGAGCAGGAGGCGTCGTTTTCGGTCTTCTTGGCTCCAAAACCGTCCGTTGGGGAAGGAGCCCTATCGTCATCCTGGGATTTGTCGTCAACGTCATCACATACTTCCTCATTTTCCTCAACATTCCCAATGAGGCGCCTCTCCGCGAAACGCACGAAAGTGCGTACATTCAGAGCAGGTAAGTTGGAATTTGATAGTGCAGCCATCTCATTTTCAACCCCCCCCCCCCCACCCTTCAAATTCTAGCTATTGAGCACCCAAGTAGCAGTTTAGTGCCTGCATCTCGATGTCTTTACTCCTTAATTGTTATCTTACTGTCTCTAATCAATATCATAATTTTTCAGCCCCTACATCGCCGTTCTGTGCAGTGGACTTCTAGGATTCTCCGACAGTTGCTTCAATACCCAGATTTATGCTGCCATCGGCACGATATTCACCGAGCGAAGCGTTCCTGCATTCGCCATTTTCAAATTCACACAAGTACGTCGTCTTGAAGTAGAAGTAGGACGAAATAATGATAAAACAATCTTCATCCTTACACATCTACCTCAAACCTCAAACTACACATCTACACTATCAGTAAATTTGATACAGAAAAGTGATTCCTCGAACTTACTAAATCGATTCTTGTTACCAGGACATAGCTGTACTGAATATCAATTGACTCGCATAATATTGTTAGGTTTAAATTGACCACTACTCCAAAATTACCGGTGCAGGTGTTTTTCAATGATGTCCACAGAGCTTGTCTGCAGCCATCGCATTCGTCTACAGCCTCTACATCGGCCTGTACATCCACCTCCTTATCCTCGTAGCGTGGGTCCTCCTGGGAACGATCACTTTCTGTGTCACCGAAGTGATGGTGAAAAGACGAAAAGAACTCGACGATGACAGTCAGGAAGACAGCGGAGCATCATAAACTCGGTAATCCACAGTATCAATCCTCACATCTTGTGCCTCCTTCACTACTTGGCATACGAATGTACAATAAATGCCCTGCCAAATTCAACATCCTTTTGACAAAACTAAATTTAATATCCTGAAAGGGACTTTATACATAGTGGATACGAACTCCGGTTTAACTTGGGCAATATCACTCTGAAATATAACTCTGAATCTTCTGGATATCATTACAAATCAAGTGATAAAGGCCTCGTAATTCTCGCTGACCGTGAAAAAGTCTAAAAATCGTATAAGAGCTGAATTTGACACATTTGTCGCACATTTACCACGATTTCTCAATGTTAGATTCGTACGTGGATGTCCCGTAAGAGAACCATTCAGACCAATTAATCAACAAGAAATCAAAAAAGGAGCCTCGCGGCTGTCTCCAGTAGTTTTTCCTTAGGAGCGATCAGCGATCAGCATGTTTCTTTGGTCTCGACTAGGGATGGGTATCGAACTACAAAACGATTACTATCAATCGATTAAAATTTTCATGAATTAATCGATACAACGATTATTTGACAAGTTTTTGAAAATAAATAAATTTTTCTCGAATTGTCGCCGTGACGGTGGCAATTAATCTACAACTTTAAGACAATTTCGCCAAGTTCTCTTTTTTTTTCAAAATGCTCCCAGACCGCACTTTCACATTTTTGCACTCTTTTTAGAGGCGACAATAAACCAGCAAACAAAGCGATCATGGCGATTAATCGGTACCCATCCCTAGTCTCTTCGGACCGTTTCTGTATAAAACTGCATCTAGCCAAAACCATTCCAATGAACCCGCCAAACAATCGAATCAGAATCTTCTTTGAGGTACATGTAAATCTAGTCTACGACATGGTGGTTTTGATACCTATTTATTTGGCTCAGAGGTACCTACGGCTCAAATTTCATTCCTAAATTTGCATTTTTCTCTGTCAACCGCGTACTATTGACGTTGACTTTTGATGTTTACTCACAATATCTACCTGATATGATTTTAATTTCCTAGACCACTTTCAGTGTTTCTACGTCGTTAACTGAACTTTTCAAAAGGACTTTGAAATTGTGATTTTCTCATTCCCGAGTGAAAATAATCGTTATCGGTAAATCCAGAAATATTTTCCTAATTTTTATGATTTACGTAGATATAAGAGGGATATCGTACCATTGTGCATTGTACCATTTTCGTTGTATCGAAATATTCTCCCCAATGGATCAGTTTAGTAGCATTTGCCTCGTATAGTTTGTGTTTAGATCCGCCAATCTCACCTTCAACTAATGGTCAATTCTAGTGAAAGCTTCATTTGATCGCGAAATGTATTTAATCGAAACAAATCAAATAACTAAGACTAAGGCTGCATTGATCAATCTGTCATGGATACTGGAATGATACAGTAATGAAATTCAGATTATTGTTGTAATTTCAACATCAACTCCTTCAACTGTTATTTTTTAAGTAAATTTCCGGTGTTTTGTGGACTTTGTGCAATTTGAACACATTTTGGACGGGTTGTACAAGCATATAAATAATTGTATAATTCGGTGGTATCATTTTTAAGAAAATCAATTGCTCGGTTTCGAATTTTGACACCCACTGCTAATACCTAATGTTCCTCAATATGGTGAATGCATTTGCAATTTCTGATACGTATGTAGACTTATGTGATAGGTACGCAATACGTAAAAAAATGAATTGTTGAAGACATGTCGCATGGAAAGGGACCGTTAAAGACTGTTCTCTCATTTTATGAAAAACTGTTATTGATTTTGTAATATTATAAAATAAAATATTGTTTTAAATATAGACAGTGGATTCATTATTTTAGTAGCAACACCTTTTTCTATGTCTAATCTTAATGATTCAATCATTACATCTAGAAGGGGTTTATTAAGTTACAAATGCTTATTGCATCACGTTTAGGTAGAATAATGCTTCTGCCATCTACGATTATGGACTTGCTTTTCATGGTAACTCTTGTTTTCTAGTGATCAGACCATTCCCGACATGGCTAGGTGCACATACAATTTTTAGTTACAACACTCGAATAGGTCCAAAATCATTAGTTCACAGGAGTTTGAAATATCATAGTAGGTATCAACACTTCACGAACACGATGTCCAGAGACGTAATGAGGCAGAGGGTAATGATGGAGCTGGAGGAGAAAGCCAAGAGAAAAGCGCTAACGAATTACATCGAGAGGGTACAGGAAATGGAAAAATTGAAGAAGGAAGGTCGATATGAAGAACCTCTGCCTCCTGTGAAAGTACGAAGGTTACATTGAGTTGATCAATCAAAAGCTTTAATTGGTGTGATATTGTTAAAACGGTACCGGATAAAGTAAACTATGGGGTGTCATTTCAGAACAAACTTACAGCTGAGGAAATTCTTAACCAAATCGACGTTGGTAGGAAGACAAGGTTTCAAAACGACAAACAGTCCATAGAGCACATGGCTAAGTTGAGAAAAGGCAAACCTCCTAAAATATGGGAAAAGAAGAAGTCTGACGAGTGTACCAGCGTCATGTACCCTGTGGATCCCAGTGTGTTAGCTGTGTTGTACGAAGGTGAATGAATATAAACTGGACTATTGGTTTAAGGTTTTCGAAATATAATGCGGTACAAATTAGCGATTTGTGGAGGAAGGCGTACGAGTGTGGCCTTCGATAGCTACGATAGACCACCCGCTCAAATGAGGTCAATTTCCAGGTATCAGCCATAACGACGAGGGCCGAAGACACTACTTGAAACTCAGAAACCGGTTACACCCTTTTGACAAATTCGTATTGTCTCAAACGCAAAACATGGACTACGGCTGGCGAGTCGAGCAGCGTAAATTGCCAACAAACAAGCAATTCGCTAAGGTCGAAATAATCAACCGGACCTTTTACAGACGCCACGGTATAAAAGGAGACACTCTGAGGAACAGACCGGCGATAGAGAATATCAAATCGCTACCTCCTTTGTTATAAAAATAAGTTACAATTATGCATTTAAAAAATTTATCATCACATCAAAACCACCGTGTATTATTTTAAATTCATTCTCAAACCAGTAGTCAAGAGTTTTGGAGAAACAACTTCAATAGTAAACGCTTCTGTAAAAGCAAATGGATTTTGAATAGAGCCCTAAATTGTAACTTATAATGGAGTTCAGAAAGGAACAGTCGATAAAGGAGATGATGGTTAAAGGTAAATCAAAGGAACTTTCGTGGTTCAAGAAGTACTTCAAGAGCATTTATATAGATTCAGGTTTGCTTTCTCAAGAGGTAAGTTATTCTTTGAATTGGATCTCAATAATGAAAATGCAGGGTTGACTGGTACTGACGCTTTCGAAAAATGCTATACCAATTTAGATCCCCAGGAAGGCAATTGCTCTGTACAAGGAAATACAGAAATGGGAGGAAGAAATGGGGAAGCAGAGGGAAATACAGGTGGAGAAAATGCGAGAGGAAAAATCGAAGCTGCCGGGGAGGAGGTGGAAGCCTTCTGTAGTGACCAAGTGGGATTTGGAAAGAGGGACAATGTATCCTGTCGAGGAAGAAATCAAGGAAGTCCTTTATAACGGTAGGTGTGCATTGCGTGGTGTCAATATGAAATTTAATTTGATGAACTTATTTATAATGTATTTTATGGGGTTGTCAAAAGTACGTTTAAGGAATCAAGAGAACGCCCAAATGCACGAACACGACTGACGGAGCTCTTAACCTTTCAATTCTTTCTATTCTGCCCTGTTAATGAAAAACACCGTAACTCCAAAATTGTCAAAAATGGGGTTTTAATGTAGGTACCGCTCCTTAATTCAACCACACCATTCTATAGTCGAGTTGAAATTTCAAAATTCAACCAGGAAGGGGTTGAAATTAATAGGAGTGAAATCTCAAATAAGATAGATGTTGGGGGAAAACGCAGGTTTGAGGTACATATTAATCGGAAAACGATTGTCTAACTCACAGGGATCAGTCACAACGATGAAGGTAGGAGACGGTACCTATATCTGAGGAACATCGACAATCCCTGGGATAAGTTTTACGAGCCCCAAGGCCACAGTATGGACTACGGATGGAGGATAGACGATCGGGCGCTATCGCCCAACAAACAATTTTCCACAGCTGAAGTAATCAAAGCGGAATTCTACAGACGCAACGGAGTCAAAGGGGAGACCCGTAGAAACCGACCACCGATTTCACAAGGAGTCGTCATACCTGAACAACTTTAAATAAACGTAGGTGCAAAAGATAATGGTCTCCTGGGTTGTTATCTTTTCTAACTGACTTACAATCCCAATCATGTTTGATGTGATATTTAGGTAAATTCAGGTTATCCTACTGATGTGTATCCTACAGAGGTCTGCGGTGGCTGCATGTGACGGTTCTTTTATGAATTTTTTCGCATGCCTCTGGCCTGTGGATCTATATCATGAGGCTTGAGATTCTGATAGCAGCCACTCTTTTATTGTGCTATTCCTGAGGCTTGTTAGATACCCCACAGCAGGGTTGTTATTATTTTATTACAAATTATTTTGTCAAATTTAAAGAGCGTTTAATAGTTACATTATAAAATATATACGGAATCACATAAATTACTTCGGTAGCCGATAAAAACCGCCAGAGAACAGGAGTTTGTGCTCTCTTACTTTGCGATCGAGGAAATGCTTGAGTTGTTGGAGGCTGCACTCGACAGCTGAGGGTCCTTGCGAGGCAAACATTTTTAGCATCATGTGGATGCGGTCGGGTGGGAGTGATTCCAGATTCGTGAGCATTCCGACTATGTAAGACCAGAAAACCTGCAATAAATTTAAACTAATTAGTCGCCATTATTAAGCCATCAGGTAAATGAAGTACCTCGGGAGTTGCGGGGCGAAATTCAATACAATGAGCTCTTTGATTGCTTGGGATTTTATAGAAATGTCGCTCTACAGAGGCCAAAGTAAGGAAGGCATCCTGGGCGTAAAGTTGATAACTTTTCCTAAGTCCTAAGCTTGGTGTAGATACTATTCTTAGTTAGTTTATTATCACCAAATTATTTACGATTCCTTGTAATCGAGAAGAAGCTCATACAGTACTGTACATCTTAAGCTATCTTGCTGGACAGGCAAAACACGTCATGCGCGTCAACGTGGGGGATCATACGAATTGCAACAGCTCACCTGTAGTTCTTCCTCTCTCTGGTCTTGGGCTGAAGCCATGATGCTTTCAGTTTCATCGTCTTCACACATCATGTCATTCACTGCTATGTTTTTGGCTGAACGTCCGGACGACTCCTCGACGAGCAAGAACGTGTCGGTGGCGACTTCTTTCAAAAGACCCTGAGGAACCCACGGATTGATCACAATACCCCTTGATAGATCACTAAAGAACAATATCTATACCGCGTACAAATGGACTACCACTCATTCGTATAAAGTCCATGAACACTTACCTGAGACTGCCAAAACGCTATCCTTCTTCTGAGGACAGTAGGAGGTACGTGAAGCACTGTACTCAACTCATCAATGGTCCACTGGTCTACAAAACAATCGATATTTCACGTCAACGTCCCGTTTAAAGGGAAAATAAAAGTCAGTAGGGCCAATTCGACGATTACCCACCTTTCTCCTGGAAATACCAGATTATAGCAGCATGTGTGGGGGTGACAGTAAGATTGACCGTTCGACCTTTCAGTTCCACATCCAAATTCACAGAACCCAGATGAGGTTTCCAGTTCAATGTTCGGTTACCCTACATAAACAAAATATTAGGATTTCAACTATTAGCTGATATGTAGTCAGGAAATACTCGTTATTGAAAATAAACTTGAACCTCCTTCGAGACCCTAACATTATTTTCCTAACTTATAGAATAACTTAATTGAAGTCATTTACCTTGATAGTTTCATAGGCTTTCGTATACACCTCAAGGTGCTCCCTAATTTTTTGAGGAAGCTCGAGTTTTTCCTCTTTAAATACAGGCCAAAATTGAGCAGAAAGTATCATGCACGTCACTTCGAACTCCTATAAAAACCAATTAATTGTGTGATTAATTGCTTGAGTATTATTTGTCTTATGAATGATAATCAACACAGTAAATACAAGCTTACTTGTTGCTTCAATCCAAAATTTGGTTCCGAATGTAGATGAGTGTTGAGCCGTTTGGAGTCGAACACGTCTTTGAGCATAACTTCACAGTAATGTAATTGGGAATCTCCAAATCTTCGAACAGAAAGAAAATAGCCATTATGAAGGAAAAGGAGCCAGATTGTTCTGAAGGTTTATTGATGTCTCACAGAGAATTTAAATATTTCGTTTTTGACGCTTGAACACAAATTTCTAACCTCAGAACTCGTTTTTGGCAACAAACCTCAGAATCCCACAGTCTAATCGAAAACTGCCTATGAATTCGTGAACTGCCTGGTATGAATTGATCGAGTACAGAATGGGAGGATTGGTCGAATTGCTGCACCTTTCTTCCCAAAAACAGATTGCCCGCGTCAACCCTGATGTCACATGGTAAATACACATTAAAATGATCAAAATAGTAACCTCAACTTCAGGAGTTCTAGATAACGAGCTTCTTTATCCGTGTTGTAAGAGTACTGGACGAGGAGGCGATCGGCCAGGAGGTTGCGGTACTCGTGAACGAATATTTCTTTGCTCCCGTAAACATTCACCAACATCGATATAATGTCCCAGGACTGCCGTTCTTTATTATCCTTGGCTGTAATTCATAACAAAAATATAAATAGAAACTCAAGAAATATCAAGACAATGTGGGATTCAAAGGTCTGGTTGGGGCTTAGAAAAGTCTCAAATTCTCTATTTAACAATTAGGTAATCCACACAGCCCTGTTGAATTTAGACCCATGTGAGGCCTTAATTGGGAATTTATTAATTTCAAGGTATACGTGGAATGATACAGAATGATGAATATAATGTCGAACTGAGTTGTTCTATAATTAACTAGCATAATCACATTTTGTACTCTCAGTGCCTGTAAGAAAATTGCAAAACCGGTGTAATTCCCCCTAACAACTTGCAAAGCTATGAGAACTTGGTGAATACAAACCATCCGACGCATCTATGGGATCTGGATTCCATTGTTCCCAGTTCAACGGGTTCTCCTGGTTGTTCTCTTGACTGTGGATGAGTTCATCGACCAAATCCCCGGGTCCTTCGTCGGTTAAACTCATCACGACGCATCTCATCGTATCTTCCCTCCCTCGAAGGTATTGCCTGTCAACCGCAACTTAAAATAGTCAAAAATTGTAAACTTTATCTGTTTCAAGGAACAAGTAGAAGAATAGATGGGTTCAACATAAGGCCGATGGATACGACAATTGTAAGATCTGTAAATGATCTTAATCTCAGTTGAGTAACCTGAACTCTTTAACGTTTAAGAAGCAGCACTATGCGAATAAGATCATAAATTACGAGTAAGTTTTCTATCCGCGCAGCAAGCAACTTTTATATCAGCAAATGCAAACGTACCTCACTGGCTGAGTGCAGGTTTCTAAAAGGATTCTGGTCGGGTCCAAGTGCCGAAGGGCTCTGATGGATGCGATGTAGGCCGTTATGATGTCGGGCGTGTTGACGCCAGGGTGGAGTAACCGAGATTGCAGAGCAGCCGTCAGCTTGGACGTCAGTAACGGTCTCAAGTCCGTTTTCTCCAAACAGACTTTTAGATCGTCAATCGCCGCGTCCGAATCCGGGTATTCTACAGTTGAAAAGTCGAAACTGTAGACACTTTTTTAATACTATATACTACAAGAAAATACAACCAACATCCCTCGAACGAGAGTTTATTTACCAATTATAATGGTGAAAAGCTGATCGATCCTGGTTCTCGTGTACGTCTCATAGAGAAGGTGATGTAGCTTCCTATTGAAAGTATTTAATTTCTCTTGAGTTACAGGACATTCGGGCCCACTACTGTAGAGACGGGTCAACCATCCCACCACAACAGAATCTAACCACTGCAAGGTGAGAATAAAATACCATTGTTATATGTGCATAGTTGAGAGTTAACAATAGAAATTCAGCACAGCTTAATAATAAGACTACCTTTTCAAGAGGTGCGATGAAAGAAACATCAAAACTCCCTTTGCAAGTCTCCTGAACGTGAGATTCAATCTGTTTATGTATGAGGGATGTCAATACTTCTCCAGCCAACCTTTCCAGAAGCTCCAATTGAATGAGTATTCTGAAATTAACCAATTGCCAGACAATAATGATGTTTAACTATTTTGAATGTTACCTGACGACCTGATGAGTGAATTGTTAAGTACCTAACCTACGAGTACTACTGGTGAGTAGAGCAATAAACCAATGCCAAAGGCCTAGTTTATCATTTTGATTGTTTCGTTCGAAGACTTGCCCATTAGGCCCCACAAATACACAAGTAACTAGTAATTGTCATTCTACCTGTTGATATTGTGAAAATCTGTAATTATTTCGTCGCATTTGCAATTTTCCGAGGACTCTGAGCAACCGCCGCACTGCAAATCTTCGCCGGATTCATTCAGTTCTAGAACAGAATTTTCAGGACATGACACAAGAAGAACAAGAAAGTATGATTGAGCAAATAATTTTTAGCAGAATTTACCTCGATCGGTTTTGTCTGAGTAGTAGAACACTTTGAACGACAGTTTATAGAAATCCTCTACAACCGACAGATGTTTGGGAACAGGGAGTTGAGAATGGAGAGTCGACCTGATGAGAATTTTAAGCAAAGACATCAAATCTGATTCGCCGTGGATTTTTCTTTTCAGATTCAAAATGTTCCTCATCGCTTCCAATTTCTCTATGTAAGGCAGAAAACTGACGTAGTTTCGGGCGAGTCCCATAACAGCTTTCTTGAACCGGTCAAAACCATCGGCGCAGCTCTCGGATTCAATTTCACGCCAGAACTCTTTTGCCACTTTATTCCTGAGTGACTCCTCGATTTTCTCGACGATCAAGTCCTCGATGAAAAGGGCCATGTCGCTCTTTTGGAGAGCGTAAACCAGACTTCTCCATTGATCGGGGTCGATGGGTACGGATTCGTGGGTGGTGGGCTGAAACAGGAATTCACAGTGGAATAGAGGAAAAATTGACTTAGGTACTTATATTGCATATAAATTTACGTATATTGCATAAAATCCTTAATAGTACAAATATGAATAGGTAAATGTTTCTCTGACAGCGAAACAGAAAGGCTAATGTGGGTTTTATCGTTTTACGGAGCACCAAACACTATGACAGACTACGAAAGAGGAATTACATAATAAATACAGTAGTATTATGTAGTGTGTCGATTATTACCTGTATTCATCTGTAGATGAAATCAAATTTGGTGACTAACCTTATCTCCCAGGATCGGGAAAGCGAGCACCACATCATCCCAAAGTCTGTCGTCCAATGACGCTGAAGCCATATCGTTCTATTTCCACAATTTATCTTGTAAACTGAACGACAACAACACGAAAGAGATGTCGATGTTCCTAGCTCACTTACTACTTTTTAAACCGTTATATTTACACTACATGTCGAATAACATTAACGATGTTCGGAAGATTAAAAGTACTTTTTAGGAATCAAGTACATAGGTTTTCAATCAATTATGAACAAAAGATAAAGCACAAAACGTTTGATACATTAAATGTATCAAATTTTGATACACAAAACATTCGAATTGGCAGAAATCGCATCATAAATGAGTGTGTTGTTCTCTTAATATATTATGTCTCTATCGGTAGTTACAAGCTTAAAAGAATCACTTCCTGTACTCCATTATTTCTCAATGAAACACTTGGAACTTGTACTTTTACTTCTAAATTGTTATTGAATATAACATTTTTCCAACAGATAAAATAATTTGAAGCCATGAAAAAGCCGACAGTGTACCTACAACTTCTCCTTCATCCACCTCTTTGTGCGCAGTGTCGATGATAGCGTGACCCATTCTTATCACTCGTATAACCAAAACTGCTGTAACGTAACGTAACCTTCATTGAAAGTAGTTGCCGCTGCTCGGCGAGCGCGGTGTTTTGTAGTGTTTTACGTGAAATGTACTCTTCAATAGTTTTACAAACTATCTTTAGTCTTATCATCTACATACAAAACTGTATTCTACGCGTTCTTCATCTCTGCGTGCTATGCGAATCCTGATAAGCCCTAAAATATCCATTCGACCAATCTCAATCTGCCTACTCTCTTCCCAATTACCTATTGTCCTAATGAGGAAACGCGGATTTACTCAACCTACACTTTTTCTGTATGTGAAGTAGGCCAACCTGACAAATGACCGCTCCAAATTATAAATCAATCTTCAAAATCGGTGGGCAACCTATTTTGCCACCCATGGTAAGCTGTACATTTAACAAACAAACTCCACTAAAATATAATTACTTATTCTATAATTTATAGTACTTGATGCGTAATCTATCATGTAGCATTGTGTGACAAAATGTTTGTTACTAATCAACTAAATATCCCTATGTTGAGTTATTGAGTATTGTTTAAATTTCAGCCCTGTAAAGGTTTACTAGGAATCAATTTGTCGTCCAACACTCTGAATGCCGAAAGATATTTTCACAAAACGTGCAGTTGGTTGTAGGTGATTAATTGTCCCTCTTTTCCGTCACATAATCGTT
Source organism: Stenodema calcarata (assembly GCA_963920205.1). Lineage (NCBI taxonomy): Eukaryota > Metazoa > Arthropoda > Insecta > Hemiptera > Miridae > Stenodema > Stenodema calcarata. Next base: position 15,260,290 of record OY986061.1, on the reverse strand, counting down.
ATCATCGCATGTTGGCTTTGAAGTTTCTAAACTTTCCCCCCCCCCCCCCCCCCTCCTGACAGGTATTGTTGCTAAGTGACAATTGTTTGGATCCATAATGCCACCGAGTTGTCGCATATGACACTACGTTTCATTGCCTTATCAACATGAATAATCATTTATACATACCTAGACATACCTGCAATATGGTAGAGAACGTAGACCTCGATTGTGTTTAGAATTAGTGCTTAGCCCATTGCTAGGTTCATAAATAGTTTCATAATGTACCTATACTTGTAAGGGATGAGACCACCAACCTTTGTTTAAAATGTACTTTTGGCCATCCAGATATTTCATTCCATGTGAAATGATTGCAATTATTTCCATTATAGTGATTCATGAGAGGTGGAATAAATGTGGAAACTTTTAATGCATTTAGATCGACGATTGTGACCGTCCTCTTCTAAGGAGATATAGAGAAGAAGCGATGCAGATCGAAGCTCGAATAGCAGAGAGGGCCACGAAAGCAGAAGAAGTTCGTCAAGAAGCTTTAGGGCGAGAAACTGAAGAACTAAACGAATCGACTATTTCAAACATGGATACGGCTCAAGTGATGAATTTTATACGACAGGCTCTTAAAGATTCGTCTCATCTCGAAGAAGTTCAGAACTTGCAACAAGCGATTTTTGACGAATTGCAGAAGTATGGTGAAGCGTCATCACAGATGAGACGCGTTGATAGCATGGATACTTTACATAATATCGATGATTTTTCCGCCGCTGCTGAATCAAGTAGGGATGTGTCTCCTTTGAAGTCTGTCCATAGCGAATTCTCTCCTTCGAAAATAGATGAAAAGGAGTCTGGCAGAATCGATAAGAATTACAGTCTAGGGTTGGAACGGTCTGGAAGCAGTGCTGGGGATTTGGTAGGGCCAAGATTGAGTTTGAGCTATCCGTCCACCCCATTGGAGCCTGCATTTGACCCAAATGTCCCTGGGCCGTCTCACGAAGGGGAAAAAGAAATGCCTCAGCTTGTTCGCCGCAACTCCTACACTTTGGAATCGCCGAGCCCTAGCGTCCTTCAGTATTTGAAATCCCTACAAATAGATGAGAGCGGGATATCTCCTGAGAAAACTGCCAAACGGAACCTGAATCAGCTCTGGAGCGAAGTTCTCTCCTCAACTAGTATGGATACATCCGTGACACCCGTAAATCATCAGCTCTGGAGCGAAGTTCTGTCCGCGACTGGTATGGATGCAAACCTAACACCGGTGAATCACAGCGCTGCATCCTGGAAGTCCGATACCGAACCATCTTCTATTGACAACGCTTCGATTAATCTCAATACCAGAGAAGATCCCAAGTCCAACCACATCCTGCTGAACCGTGATCAGCTCAACTGTGGCAAATCACCTGATCATTTGAACAACCGCAAGAAGAAGAATTCTTGCGAAAATAACAACGTCCCTCCGGATTTTGAGGTTTGTAGTTTTATCTTCTTTCTTAATGTCCAATAAATGCACCTGATTCTCACTTTTTAATTTTGTATTCAATTAAAAATGTACTGATCATCTACTTAGTGATCTGACATATGGAGGCAAAAACTGACATCTTGCATGAGTTTATATTTTTTCAAAAACATTTTTGCCTTTGTGTTACCATCCATCTACTGTAGACCTGCAGGAACACGATGGGCATAGATCTCAATTTACCGTCTATTTGTGCACAGAGAGCTGCTGCTAAGATACAGGCTGGTGTTCGTGGATACCTTACAAGGAGGCTATTGAAGACTTCTAGAGTTGTAGAGTTGAAGAACGCCATCAGGGACAGCCTGATAACAGCGCTCCAAATGCATGCAGAAGCGACTGTCAGCAAAGCTGAGCTCGAGCTCCATCGGCAGCTGACTTTACAGGTGAGAACGTTTAATGAGACTGAACAACCTCTCTATCCAAACTATCCATAAATATTTTTTCATTATTAATGAATCATTCGATTCATTCAAATTGTTACAGATTGAAAGCTTATGCGAAGAATGGCACCAAATCTTTTTCGAATATACACCTCAAGAAAGGATGAGGATAATCAATGTGGATCGTACGAAAGCTAAAAATCCTAAACCCAAAAAACCGTAAGTTCTCCATATGCTTAAACTATATTCATGGCGTGATCTAGAGGTATGTTTCCGTCGACGAAACTCTCATATTAACACCATTTATTGTTTATCCGCAGCTTTTTGATGAGAAAATCGAGAAGTCGCGTTAGCATGGAGTCGTCTACAACTTCTTCTCTTACGCAAAGCAGTGAGTTATTTTATGTGTCTTAAAAACAATACTGGATTGAGAGGATTGAGGGGTGGTAAGCTCATGAAAAATCAAAATGAACGGCCAATCCATTTAATGAAGAGTGGATCCGTAATCTCAGGAGTTGGAAATCGATTGCGAATAAACATCAATATAATTATACAATTTCGAGTTATGGGTTATATTATGACCCGTAACTCGAAATTGTATTCAAGTGACGCAACAAAACTCTGAATCACACATAAATCGCAGTCACTAATAATAGTAATAACTTCAATTGTTTTGACGACCTCCCACCTGCACGTAGGTGACAAGGTATACTTGTACACAAGTACTATCTTTTAGGGTTAACACCTTTAGCAACATCAACTTTCGTCCCTTTAGCTTTTATTTATTTTTTCAGTAAATTCCCGTAATGGTTATTTTAACGAACACACTACTAAGTGTCAATCATTGACCATACAAAAATAATATCAACGATGTACACTTCTCACTGTTTCAATTACAGGAGCACACGAAAACGCAGGTTTTTTGGGAAATGCCAGTTGAAGTTTTAGATTTTTTTCATCCATTGTGGCCCTACAAAATAGACCCCATGCATACTTCTTTTCTCACTGTCAAAAGGCTCCCGTTCCTGAATCTATCACTAAAACCCAGAAAATAGGGGTTTCCAAATTTTGTCTGATATGAGCCTTTGTTAACAGTTTTCACAATGCAGTTTCTTTGATTCGTGCACTTCGTTTGCTACTCTTTTCAAGCAGCTTTCTAGCTAGTTTTTAAACTTATCTCTCATAAATAAAATGGAATGTACATGTACCTACAAGGAAGATGAAACAATACGATATTTTTCACAAGGCTCAATATTTTATTTGTTTATTTATTATTTCAATTTAAAAAACATGACTGTCATATCGGTTGATACCGAAATACTGGCAAATTTGTTTCTAACTGTTGTCACTTCTACACAAACAAAGGGCTTATTTCTGTCTATATCATTCCTTCTTCAGCCTCTAGTGGCTTAAGTTATCACAGCGAATAACAGGTGTCAGTCACGATGTAGTTGTAATCATAATATGATTACAATGATATTATCAGCCCACAATGACCAGGTAGGAACCTAACCGTAGAAAACCAAATCTTGAAGTTACAATCACAAAATTATAAGTATTTTCTTCACTTCTTAAAGCTACCATTGACTCCAACTACTCAATATTTATTAAAAAGGGACAACATTATCTTAAATGTGTAATACATTACCATTACCTATATCAAAATGAACTTATAGTTGAGAAAATTTCCACAATATTTAGAGGTACGGACATCACAATAGAAAAAAATGGTGCTTCATTTCAATGTCAGCAAAATTTGACGCGACACAATAAAATAGAATGTATCTGAACTATTAAAAAGATAATTGAAACTTTATACTTTGACTTGTGCCTTCTCACCCCTTCCTTGAAGTACTAAAGACCTCATCCGCTCTCAAGCGGGTTAATATGCAGGCACAAAAGTTCCCGTTGTAGCTACCTGTAGCTCTCATCGAGCTATAGGCCTAACTGAAATTCACCCATTTTTGAGATGTGCCCCTGTAATTGTAACAGTGCAACGTAGTCTCCAATCTGTATAACTTCCGAATAGTCTCATTCCTATTCACATTCCATTTACAACCCGCACAACACCCTCAATTACACTGAACTGTAACGTTTCTTGTTCCAGCCTCTTCAATCGCTTCGAGACCCAAATCTTTGCCGTTGTTGAAACCAAGACACGCATCCTCGCCCAATTTTAAGGCCTGGAAATGATTAGCCTTGGGTAACAAAAGAAATCTGTTAGTCAATTACCAGATCAGATCGAACTGGATTCGCCAAAGCTTCAATTTAAGTTTGTTTTTTTACGTTTATTGTTTTAGTAATAATTACTCTTGAAAGTTATTGATTAGTAATAGATTTTTCTTGTTTGATCACATTGGGTGCCTAAAAGGCGTCTATTAAGTATCAGAAGAAAAGACTGATTTTCAACATGACAACCTCGTTCTTATATAGGCATTTTGAAACATATTTGGTGGAACTTGTCGAGTAATTTAGTGATTTCGAGAAAAAAATCCTTTTCTTACAGATCTCAGCATTTCCACGCTTTTCGTGTTTGTAGGAAGCTTCAGATGGTATAATAGTTTTCGTTGGAAGTTATGTTTTAATTTGTTGTTTATTTTCATGGTAACCACCTGTGTAATATCTCAAACAATCTCGTTTTCAAGTGGATCATTTCAGTCGATTTTTCACATGTATATGTGTCTTACCGCTGGGGGTCATGAAAATTTTGCTACACTGCAACAACATTTTTTTAACGCAAAACCACTAAACAGCAACGAGCGATTTTGACCAATTCGCGTGATACCCCTGAGTGGCTCCTGAAGCTATTTTCTATGTTATTCACTCTATAAAGCTGTAATTTGGTATGCAGGCTCCTTAGGACTTAACTTTAAGCAGAATAGGTCCAAGATCAGCTGAGTTGCTCCTACAGCTAATTTCTATGCTATTCACACTGTAATTAGGTATGCTATTAACTCTTTAATTAGGTATGTATTGCAGAATTGGCCCAGGATCAGCTGAGTAGCTCCTAACGCTAATTTCGATGCTATACTAATGCTATTCTCTCCATGAAGCTGTAATTTGGTATGCAGCCTCCTTAGGAGTTATTAAGCAGAATAGGCCCAGGATCAGCTGATTTTTGACAGACCTCCATCCCTAAGACACATCCTTGTCTTAAAAGCCGTTTTTGTTAATAACGAAAATGGCGTCTGTTTTCCAGGGACAATTCAATGTTGACTTGGCAGAATCGTCAAAGTAGTGGCTATGTACAATATGGATTGCTTGTGTATTCACATTCAAGGACCTTAAGATTGTACCATATTTGCAGATCCTCGTTACTTTACTTTCTAGGGTAAGTATTTTCTACCAAGGTAGCGGAAGCCTTGTGATCGCTAATAGGAGGAAAATCATTTGTGGCCACCAAAATCAATGTTTTCACTTTAGACCTTTCTGAACACATTTTGTTCCGTGTATGGCCTTCCATCCTACGAAAGAGTGGTCGTAATGCTGTGAAATTTGAACGATATTGTGGCCCCACGTGAATTTCAAATTTCGTCACCAACCTTACTGTTATTTTTGATACGTCGTGCCTTCACTTCTACGTGCCTAAATTATGTGTGGAATCAAAGAAATATATGTCATTTGCGGTTCTAGCTATCCGTATTAGTACTTATAGAATTTAGGTTTTCACGGCTTGTCAGGTGCCTTCATAATTGGTAACAATTAGTATTGCAATATCAAAATAAGGGGTTTACTATGTTGTGATGTGATGTACTATTAGAACAATTGATGGAAATCTTTATTGGGTTTTCTTAAGATTTGTTGTTTCATGTTATACAAATATAACACTGAACAATCGAGTACAAGTTGGCTTATAATAAGCAATAATAGCATGCGGACCATTAAACTACCAGACAAGCATTTGGCCATGCTTCAAAAGCTCGTATGATTACACATAATTATAATCAAGTGTGATTGTAACAAAATGAATGTTTGATGTGTTTTGAGTCGTTTATTCACGAGTAAAAGCAGAATATGGGGTGCGTAAACTAGTGTTTAACTGAGAGGTACACGAGGTTCAGAATCTCTTTAAAGAGCTGTTGGAACTTTTCCAGTCAATTCTACTGTAATATCTATAATCACCGTTCCACGGAGAGTTTCTGCTTGGGGTATGTGAGGACCAATACAAATTCACCACTCGGAGTGGTTCCAGATGAATAATTTTCCATTAGCCACATTCGCCGTTTCACAGAGCGTCCCAATTGATTTGTATGGGTTCGATATTAAGGTATCATGTTGACATTCTGGTCTATACCTACTAAGGATATTAGAGTAGAGTAAAATTTTAGAATCGTATCCTGGGAACAATTGGAATGGTGAACGTTTTTTTCTCCCTGGAACGTCTCACAAATGATTCAGGATTGTTTGAACGAGACATGTTTTTAGAGTAGTTGAGAGGATGGTCACTCATTATTTAAGACATTGTCAATATAAACAACCATGAAGAAAAATTGGTTCGTACGTGAAATTATACGTTTTGGAACACGTTAGATACTGTCAGGAGGACCATTGAAATTATGGAACCAAGGCGAATACTCCAGTCGTGCTGATGTTGATTGCCAAGACAGATTTTTTGCGCAATTTTGAACTTTTAATTTCAATTCTATCGAGAGTTATCGTCTGGAATGACACATACATAAATATGTATACATACATATGATTTTTGGTGTTTTTTGGAAGTACATCAGGATGGTCTGAAACGGATTTTGGTATAAAATTTTTTCGGGAATTTGAGAGTTGACAATTTTCTGACCGAGAACGAGGTTCCTTTTCTTCGAAAATTCGCTAAAATGAACATTCCAATAACACGAAGAAGGATCAAGTAAAATCAGTTGAAACCTGAAGTTCAGTTCACCTGATTTACTATCTTCAGTAGAATCAAACATTTACAGCTACTAGAACGTTAAATGCATTTTCTACTAAATAATGTTAATTTCGTTCGGGATTGTATACATCTCTTGAATATGGAATGGTATTAGTTGTACGTAGAAATGAGTTAGTTTAAATTTCTATTACTTTGATCTCCATGGTAACAACCAGGTAGAGCCTCCTCCTACTGCAGCCTGTTGCTTCCATCTCGTGCCTATTCAGTCCTGCCTGGGACACGAAAGGAGTCAGTCTTTGCGCTACTCCCTTATTCTACTAGTCTGTCGCATTTTGAAATGTTAACTGATGAAGATTCCATGACATTTCGTACAGTGTAAGGTAGGCAATTACATTTTTTAATCAAATTTTGTTAAGACTCGGGATATTTTATGAGTGACACACGTACTTTAAAATTCACTGTAAGTGTATTTCGAGGGTCTCACGGCAACTTCCCACATCGTCATTTCGGCAACTTTTCAGCAGAGCCAAAAAACCATCTGCCAATGACTATGTTTACTGAGTACTTTAGTAAAATAAATCGTGAGATTTAGTGTTACCTAACTTAGGTACCTATCTTATACTTAGTAGGGTCGATCCGCTGGGAGAAGACGCTTCGAATGGTATGCATAACTCATTTTGGCCAAAAATGTCGATGTGGGAAGTTGCCGTGAGACCCTTGATTTGTGTCATCCATAAAATTAATGGACGTAGTCGGAATAGTCCTCTGCGCTTGATTTCTTTTAGCAACTTTGTAATACTGATAAACTGCCTATGTGATATTCATGTGTCTTGCCGAATGTGCTAATAATTAAAGTGGCATCTCTGAGTGTCGTTCATATTTTATATTTTCTGTTTTTATTAGACCTTGCATACTTACATTGTCCAGATAATATTACATGAGAGAGTTCTGGTAGACGAATTGGATGACTATGGTCACATCAAACAGTCAACTCAAGCTGGCAGTTGACAGCGTAGTGAGCCAAGTAATCCTCAGATAACGCTAGAGCGGATATTTAGTCTCGTTTTCTGTACATTTAATTCAATTTGATGTGATTGGTAAATTATTTTTAGGTACCAAGTGAAACATGAAAGAATGCGCAAATAATTCAATGTATCTGACTCGAAAGCAGTATTTAGCTGCTGATAACTTCATTATTTCATCGGTGAAATTTTTGTTCTCGTTCCCAGTACAATTGAAGGCCAAGCCTGGCAGGTTTGTTGGCTATGTTCCCAAGATTGAAATATCGCGCTTATTTTCACCTTAATAGGATTGGAATCCTCAATCAGCATTGTATAGGTGATGGAGAAGCAGTTCTTATTAACCTCATCACATTTATTACAATCGATCGAGGGAGCAGTAGGTATCCCCTAGTTGATTGATTCGCCTGCCGTTCGTGTTAATTTCTAAACGAGGTATTAATGTGATACACTCTTCGTTCTGTAGAATTGAACAAAAATAGAGTCCCTACATGTAATTTGCTTCAATCTGTTTTCTACTCTACATAGTTAAGGTATAATAGGTGCGTCATACTCAAGGTACAACCCATGCCTGTTATAAGGCATACTGACGTTAATTATATGCATTGATGGGGGGGGGGAGAAGGGTATATTAGGAACTAGACTGTTTTAGTTCAGATCGCCTGGTATTGGAACAACCATAATAAAAATTAATTTTAGTGTTATGAAAGTAGTGTTTTACACTTTTTTGTTTGCTTCCTTCATGTCTTGCGAACAGTGTTTCATTACTCCAAAAAGGACCCTGAAGATGTTTGAGATCAAAGAGAACAGTTGGGGGGGATTTTGACCTACGACAAAAGAAATGCTATGATCTCTCCTGTTTGGGTAAAAAGTCTAGTCACAGTATTACGTATTCATGTCGTCTACCGAGTGAATATAAACGGGCATAGTTAGCAGTCTTCAGACAAGTTCCAATAAGCGAGTAAGACGGTACATGGCACAGTTATGGGGAGGCCCTAAATCATAACTAATATTGCTTTACTTTTCCCCGAGCAATTTATTGTAAAGGGACACTGGGACATGCAACCGCAAGCTACCTACGCGCACGCCAAACGTTCGGTCTTAAATACGGATCAATATTCAACCTTAGACTGGAGGTTGTTCGTTTCATCTTAGTAGACATAGATGGGATTGACATTGAAACATTAAATAATTGCTAAAAACTGTAATAGAACGTGACACATTCTTGGGCACGCCACGACCATTGCCTCAATTCAATTTAATACTTATCCGCTCATTCTATTAGTCAGTTAATGATATTAAGTATCATTTATTATTTTTAAAAACCAAAACCAAATTTTGGTTTTTAAAATACCGACCTGTTATCCTAATAATGCTATACACTTTACAACTCTGTTGGGTCCGGAATACCAGTTTCCCGCTTTTCGGTCTTTGTTAGTTTTTGAGGAAACCATTCGGTCTAGAAGCACCATTCTGGTCTTAATTTAGAGCGTATTAAATTGTCTTCAAATTCTTCTCTCGTGGCCTTTTTGCAGGACCAGTAGTTTGGCCGGTACGAGACTAGAAAAATTACCGTAACAAACAATTTGCACTTTTTGGAAAAAATGGCCTGTTTTCTCGGAGCTCTATCTCGCGTTCTATTTAGTCTACGGAGTTCTACTACCAGTGAAATTGTAGGGAATTTTATATACTTTAAAAAAGGATTGAATAACGTTTTTCGTTAAGAAGCTGCGTAACTGCTTTTTTGAACAAAAACTAAAACTAGTGCAAAAGTTTCGCTGTTGACCGAGCACCACGAAGTTAACACACGGTTTTCAGGGTGCACAGTACCCATAGGGGTCCTAACAACGTATAAAAAAAACCCGTAGATACATGCGCGTATGGAAAGTTTGGCTTTTGTGTATCTATATTGTCTGAGCTAATATACAAGAATTAGAAACGGATAAAGAGGCAATGAATTATTGTTTTCTGTATGAACTAATTCCTTTTAGAATATGAACAGTTCCAATGTAACGTGTCGAGTTGAAGGGAAGCAGGTATAACTACCAACACAAAACACGGGCTTTTCTCTTTCGACGACCGTAGAAGGTGAGAAAAATCGCTAACTGCATATAAATATAGTGTAGTCTAGTGGAAAGAGCGAGTCATGGAACTAACAGAGTAAAAACTTACTGACACTCGGGATCTAATTGAGTTAACTAAGTCGGACGTTGCACGTGATACAGGGTGTTGGATCACACGTTAGGCAGATTACCTGTGTGCTACGTGAATTGTATAAGCTCCGAGCAACTGGACACAAATTCGTACAAATCCAATATACCTTATTTATTAAATTATTTAGATAGTTTGGAAAAAATATTGCTGTGTGACTGGGTTTGGAAGAGGTAAGTTAAGACCCCCCCATACGCAAATCTATTCCACAGACATGTGTAAATAGCACGTTACGCAGTTTGATGTAAATATACATTTGTCCAAAAAACATGTTCCATTTTTCCTTGGTTTGAGGGAGTGTATGGTGCGGGAGGTAACACAGATAAGGGGAGGTAGGTAATGAGAGTACGGGAAGAAGGCAACTGGTAGATGTGGAGCAGGAGGAGTGAAGGGGGTATCTCATCACCTTACCTTACCTTATCTTACCTCCTCCAGTCACGCCCGTAAAAACATGTTCCATGTTAAATCCTTGCAATGTAGAGGAAGCGGATCTACCTCTGAGTCACTATCCCATATCAGGAAAAACAACACTGCAGCATTGGCAGAATGAGTGGGAGTCTAATGACAGGGGGGCCTGGACCCTCGTGCTTATCCCACTGGTGCCCCCATGGCTCGACAGCCGGCACAGGGAAGTGGACCTCCACGCTACAATGCTCCTACCGGGCCACGGATACTTCCAGTACTACCTACACTGAAGAACGCTAGCAGACGCCGCGAAGAGCTGGTACTGCAATGCATCAAACGACGATGCTGAGCACACTTTTTCCAGATGGACGAGAGAAAGGGATATCCTGGAAGAATAGGAGGGCGAAATCACACCTGCTAACGTGATCAGGAACTTGATCTCCAACCAGTGAACTTGGGAGAGGATTATTACAATAATGCTAACTGTGTTCTGCAGAATAATTCAGAGTTTTTCACGTATTTCCCTCAGTTTGAGTGTGTCTCAGCAACCTCCCATTCAGACAGGCACCCACCTACATGAAAAGTAACTTACGTACGTAGTTGATAAGTAGCGTGGAACTAGGTTGAATTCTATTCGATCTTTAATTTCTCGTTTCAGGCTATTCCAAATAAAATGTCGAAATAATTACCGACTTCAGGCGTTGAACCTGAACATTCAGCGATGGAGCCGCCGCCGCCGCCTGATCCAAGGGTAGAGTTTTTGGGCAATTGCGTTCAGAAAACGATGAAACTCAAACCGGAAAAATGGAGTCGGCTCATGGGCTTGGAAGACTACAAGAATATCGTCTGTGATTTCTTGGAGACGGACAAAACCAACCTTCTCGTTATCACTCAGGTACGCCGAAATCGTCGGGCTTAATCGCTACGGGAGGATATTTTAGTTTGAATTAATTTTTCCAAAACTACATATCTGCACTGTGGAACGCCTGAGAAGGGAGATTTAAAAGGTTTTGCCTAGTAATTCTTGATGATTTCTTGAGTTTTTCTACGACCAAGGAAGTCCTCACAAGACAGGCTTTACTGAGATATGTTTACAGGGTGAGCGTTAAAACTCCCCATACCTGCTATTTCTTTTGGGAAGTGAGCAAACCCTTCTTAGAGTTGAAAGGGTATCACAAATACCTAGATAATTGCCTACTCACTTTTGCTTGCTCCAACCCTCAGAATGGCTTAGAGACTTTAATGAGGTTTCAGAGCGCACTGAATCTTTATGCGATTAGAGATATTTATGCGGTAGTCTCATGAATTTAAGTCCATACTATTTGATTATTTACTAACTGCGCTGTCTTGCTTTGTGGTATTACTAATAATTACTATAATATAGCCATCACCGATTACGTACAGTAAATTATTTACTGTACGTAATCGGTGATGGCTATATTTTACGTGTGATACTTTAACCCGCATAACTTCTCAGTGTTGAAGGATGGGTAGCTCTGCGTTACTGCTCTTATGAAATAACTAAAACCTAGAATGGTCAGAATTATTCTGAAGAGGTAGAATTTGTCTATATAATATATAGACAAATTGATTTCCCAAATTGAAAAACTGGTAGCATCCATGCTATTCATAACTCATTCCGTAGCTTTACCTTCTTCGTGGCTCGATCACTCAGATAAGGTATACCTAGCTACTTAGCAACATGATTACTCATAACTTAACTATCGTATTATCGTAACCAAGTGACAAGTAAACAAATCCACCACTTCCAATGTTAAACCCTACCGTTGTTAATGCTCTTGTCGATTTACGCCAAAATTCCCACGATTCGGAACAGTCTCAGGTAGGTAGTTCAGGTAAACCTTTTTCGATAGTCTTCCTACATTTTTGTAATTGAAATCTCTGTGGTAAGTAACAAAACAGACCCTCTAAGAAAAGGCGAGAAATTGTCACCTTGACTACAACTATGACGGCTTCGTATACTTGTTGCTAGGTGATTAGATGAACTCACTGTAGTTGACAATTTATTACATCATGAACCTTGTGTATTCAATGGAATTTGAACTCGTAATCGACTTATTACATCATGAACCTTGTGTATTCAATGGAATTTGAACTCGTATTCGACTTTGGGCGACTCTTATTGCTCCTATTTGTACAATTAAATGCAAGGATGGTGGTTAATGTTACTTTATTACTCAAAATTAATTTTGTATCGCTAAAAATGTGGTAACGTTTCAGAACAATGCAGCACAACTTATTCCGTCAACGAGTTTTCCTGTCTTGCTGAAGAATAAAGGGGCTTATTTCGTCAAGAAAAACAAAGGACCGGTTCCAAAAACTGACATAAGTTTCAACATTATATACGGCGATCTAGCTACCAAACCTATCGAACAGTTGGCCACTTTGGTTGATGAGGTATCTTTCATTAATAGCTTCTAAATCATGTCGTTCAGTGATATTATAATCCGATTTATAATTTGCGTATTTCAAGTGTGAAATTGAAAGGCACTTTGTTGACGAACCTATTATTGCAATTGTATTTATGTCTCTAACTATCCTCACACTACCAAACCATAATAATTATGGTTTATTACGGTATAATTACGGAGTGTTAATTATTAACACTCCGTAGGTTCATAGCCACCTCTAACTATTTCCAACGTGGTTTGTATCCCATTTCCTGAATAACTAAAAGAAAGGTACTTTCGTATTATACCGACCACACCCTTTTAGGGAAAGCAATTTCGGTTACCAGATTATTGTAGTCTTTATTTCTTTAATTGATAAATATGACCCTTCCCCAATACCCCTCCCTTCACCGCCTTTCGAGGTACTACAGTTGTTTTCTATACGACGCTGAGCCTGTCTAAATTGCCTACAATGATGGGTGATGGTGCCTAGGAGTGAAGAGGGAGCAATTTGATTTTTTACAAAAAAAAAAAAAAGGTTTTTTACTTTGTAAGGGTTACTTTTTAATTTTACGATAACGCCGATAACGGCTTGCGGGTAGACACCTGGTTTGGTAACAGTACAGTACCACCAGTTATATTTTCGTTCTTTAACCCTCCGTCCTTTATGTACGTTTCAGATATTCGTGCCGTTGCTCTCAAACAAAAACAACCACAGGAAATGGCCCAAATCCGTTGCTCAGGACATCAGCCAGCACGTCCACAGCCTCAAAAGCACAGTCTACCAGGTGCGGGGGTTCGTTGCCGGGAAGACCGTCCTACCAATGCCCATCGGAATAGACCGAGTTCACGATGTCGTCCGAAATATGGATAAAGGGTAATACCTATACGAAACCAGTAGATTAATGAATATCGAGGTTATCGTTTGTATTAGCACCTTATACAGCGCATAAAACGAATCAAATAGGTTCACTTACATAATCCGCTGTGCTTTGTCGAATATTTTATAGGATATCCTCTGCATCTTACGCCAAATCAAATTGAGCAAATAGGTAGTAAAATTCCTTTGAATAGACACACTCAACATTTATAAGGCGTTACATGTTATCTCATTACAGGAGCGATGCTGTAGATTTGTATTTGAAGTCATCTATCGAAGGAGTTGTTATAAAATGGGCCATCCAGATCAATGATGTACTACTCGAAGAGTCATCCAAAGCTTTCACCAATGGTCAAAATCCTACTCCAAACTCCGGTAAATGAACATACTACAAAAATAGTATCAATTATGTAGTTAGAGAGAGAAAATGTTCAAATATGCTGACTCGTCGTGACGTCAAATATGATTAATATATTTCCCTAATATATAATTCCTTGTTACAGAAATCAGTTTTTGGAGTAGCCGCAAAGAAAATTTACAGTACATTTACGACCAAATGAGGGAGGACAGAGTGAGAAAAATGGCTCTGATACTTGAACACTCCGACAGCGCGTACTGGCCTTGTTTCAAAAACATATTTTTCAACGTTGTTTCAGGTTTGTGGCACATGATCTCATAGGGGAGAATATGAAGTACCTATGTTGTGAGTTATATCCAGTAGAGATATTTCGGCGAAGGTGAATACATAACCGAATAGGTAGCTGCATCAATTGTTTCGAACTTTGTGTAAGATCTGATACAGGCTAATTGTCATCCAACCATTATTTTCATTCAATCAAACGAGAAGTTGGAGAAACATTTCGTTAATGTTCATCATTTTTAATAATAAAAAAACGTTTACCTGTGGGACTTCGATAAGGTGAACATTCGACTCGTAAATTACGAAAAAAATCGAAAAAATCCACGGTCATGCAGCATGGCTATAAGAGCAAATTTTCGAAGAAATAAGTGGTTTTATGTAAAATGTCTCCATTTTACTGGTTTTATAACAAATTTTGTCTAAATTTTTTGCCTAGTAACACTTTAAGCTCCACCTAAAAAAACATTATTAGACATTAGGGAGGCAGGAAATTTAACGGGTTTTCCGACGGCATCCTTAAATTTAAATTTCAGTGAGCTAAAATTTCAGGGAGTTATTTTCAAAATTAAGGGAGTTATGACTATTTTAGTGAAGTAAGGTCGAAAACACGAAAAAATCTTAAATGTGGATATACAGACTGTAGGTTTAATGGTACACAGCGTATAATATAATATATTATCATTTACATATCCATTTCAGCTTTGACCGAAGCGAACGAGATTGCCGTGTACTTGAAGCCACTCGAAGTCCATTTTTCGCTCATCATCGAGACGGATTTTTCCGACGTCCTACCCTGTTTCATCCCTCTCATGCACACCGTCTGCTTGGTTTGGAGCAAATGCAAGTACTATTGCACCTCCGGGAGGATTATAGTGCTCTTGAAACAAATCTCGAATCTGGTCATAGAACAGGTAAGCAGAAATGGATGTCCATTGACTGCTGCGTTATTGAACAGAACGTTGTAAGTAGCGGAGATTGGAATGAAATACGTTTTCTTACATCAGAATTGCTTATGGAGACACAAATGAATTAGTGCTATTCATTATGATTTTTGGTCATATTCAGTTTTTAAGACTGACCATCTAGTTTGTAGTTTGCTTCGAAATTCGTCGCATTACTGGAACTTTCAATAATATTATATTTGGTATAAACACACGACTCGTTTTTAGAAAATGTGGCAGTTATTCAGAAGATACGGGCTTTAAGAAACGGTTTGTAACCTAGTTAGAACGGATCCTTCCTTCATGTTCTACTTGAAGTATCTCGAGCTTCGAGGGAAGAAGAACCCGAAACGGGGGTTGCGGCGATTGTAAGTAAAATTGACATAGTGGGCGGACACGCGATGTTATCGCGAGGAAACAGCCCCAAGCATCATAATTGGGTTCCTTTACATTTTGACATATCCCTACAAGCTGAAATATTTCCTACGATTCGTGAAGCCCGAAAAAGACTCTCGTGCAAATAAATAGACCGGAGGGTCGCGTGCCGGTGGTATAAACTGACTAGAGGAGCTGGTTTAAGTTTTACATGTAATTCTGGGTGGTTTGAAGAATATTCCAAGTTGTAGAATGTCAGTTTTAACACATGTAAAAATTTGGATGGATACAAAATACAATTTACTCGATCGATACACTGGTACCGCACAAATTGAAACATGTTGCGTACATACCTATCTATAACGCGTAGTCTCTTTGATAATTCGGTAAAACTGTTGTTAAGAATTTTTATCTCAGTTCTACCGAGAGTTATCGTCTGAAATGACACATACATATATTTTTGACATACCTATATATATTTATTACACATACAGTTTGGCAGTGAATTCAAGATGGTCTGAAATGGATTTTGGTATAAAATTCTTTAGGAAGTTCGAGTTTTACAAATTTTGGACCGAGAACAATAGCTTCATTCTCCTCGAAAATTCGCTTACTATACGAGGTATTAGCGCCGACCTACAAAATTATCTCCTTTTTGTTGTAGGCCAAAAAATACTTGGACCCAAACTCGATATTTCAAACAGATATCGATGAAGCGCTGATGCGTGTTCAATTATCGCTTTTTATTTTGAAGAACTTCAGGTTAGTGGACAAAGTAATTCCTTAAAAATTGGTTGTAGAATGACGCTAATTAAAAGTGGGCTATCATGGAATGTGACGGTTTCAGGAAAACGTTTGATGATTACAAAGAAAAACTTGGCACGTTTTTCCCCGAAGGCACCGCCCCACAGTTGTGGACGTTTCATCCTAATGTGGTATTTGAAAGGTTCAACTCTTTCTCCGAAAGACTCCAAACGATAGAAGTACGACTATTTCCAGATATTTGGCGTAGGAGTAGGTGTGCTTGAATGGGAAGGGAGCCTCAAAACCTCCATATTCCACCATACTCGACCTTTATATATTTCCATCATAAGACCTTGATCGATTTCCAGTTGTTTTTCTTGACCGTCGTCGAGTTCATCAAATTGGAAAGAGTCGAAATAGGGAACGTGAAGGGGTCCATCTTCAGTTCTCAGCTTATCGACATCTCTCAGCAGTTTATGACTTATTTCACTGAGTTCTCGAGTAAATCGTACGATGTGATGAATCCCGATGACAACACCTTCATGGAAGATTATTACGCTTTCCAAGCGAACATAAGCGATTTAGACAAGAGGCTGGCTTCTATCCTCTGTCTCGCATTTGACGATTGTTGCAACTTGGAAGGTGTTTTCAAAGTGAGTTACCGATATGTGTTGGCACAAATAACACCGTAATTTATGCTTACTGCAGGACTTATTCCTTTTTACCACTAGAATCTATTGGCATTTGAACCAAAATAACCACTGGTTAATTCGAATATAATAAATTCCAATTAAACAGTGGTTATTAGGGATCATTACATAGCATTTAATGATCCCTAATCAGTAATGTACATACATGGTACGTAATATTTTGTCATTTACGGGCTGAAATATCAGTTAGTTCCTTCGAACCCCCCCCCCCCCCCTTAGTTCCCCCCGGGTTTGTTTCCTCTGAACCGTGTTTGTTTCATCCAATCGCCTCTCGAATTATAATCAAAATTATACAGCTAAGGACTTCAAAGAATATTTTATCATTTAAAACAATTGTTGAACTTGTTTTTGAAATTTTAACCATCTCTCTTACAGCTCTTGGAGATAATTGGGACATTTCTGGAAAGACCTTTGATCAAACAAGAATTCAACTGTAAATTTGACAAGATAATAGTGATGGTAGAAAAAGAAACGCGCATTGTCGAGGTATGTGTAAATTATTAATGTAATTTATGCATGAATAATATTATTTCATCGTTTCATCATTGATACGCCGTTGAAAGGACGGAATATTTATTAAAATGTACTCAGTGGTTATTTAGTGTCCCGGCCGGATTTAAGCTTAGGCGACCTAGGGGCACGCACCACAATTAAAATTACAAAATAATGTTACCGGTCATGTTTTATTAACTATTTTCAGGCCAGACAATTCAGGATATTTAGCGCAAAATCCCTTACAAATCACCATTTCCCAACTAATTTTTCAAATTTTTCCTCGGGGAGCCGAGTTATATAACTTCAAAAATCCGGTTCTTGACCCTTACCATGTTCTTTTTCTTCTTATTCAATTAGGCAAGGCTTCAGCCTCTCCTTTATTTGCTCACTTTATTTATTTTAATAATTTATATCACTATTAATAAATAATCCTGACTACAATATACACTGTAGTCATTTGATTGATGTACTCAAGAATGATATAGGCATATAAATTACTGCATCTATTTTTGAGGATTGAGGTGCGGTAGTGAAAAATTATAATTTTTAAACTAATGATTTCATGGCAGCAAATTTTCAACGAGCAAATGACTAAATACGAATGGAAAGGGACGGTTGACGTAGAATTGTGCATGCCACCTGTAGCTGGAGCTCTACGGTGGATTGACACATTGAAAGAACGTCTGAATTATTGTATTTTGAAATTCAAGGCTTTAGATCATCCGTAAGTAAAGAAAACATTATATTGACGCTATAAATAAGACGAATTGGAGAAAAACGCACTTGAGAGTGTAAAATGTTCAAATTCAACCGCCTACCCACTTTTCGTTATGTATCCTGTGAGATGGTTGTTAATATCGTTTCAGAACAACCAGAGGCTCCCAAGCCAATGATTTGTACCAAAAATGCGATTCGCTCGTCGATAAATTTGATACGTTCCAAAAAAACGAATTTGCTAAATGGGCAGAGAAGGTGAACGAAACAGTGAAGACTCATTTAAATCAAAATATAATCAAGAGGAATCTTCCCAAGACCATGCTGTCCGTCAATTTCCACAAACAGGTTAGACAAGGATTGTAATCAATATAATATATATTATTTATAAAAATATTATTTGGAGCATAAATACGCGTGAATTGATATTCAACAAGATGATTCCACCTCCTAATCAATTCCAGTCCTAAAGAATCGTATAATGTGACTGTCATAAAGATCACTATTCTGAATTCCTCTTATAACATAATAAAGTGTTTTTAAAGTGTTTTTCAAGCTACAGACCATAGTAAATATAATAATATTATATTATTATCTATGATATTATCTACCTTGCAATCAATTCACGTATCATCTCACTATCTTCAACAGCTTGAAGCTATTCTAAAGGAAGTCCACTATTTTCAACTCGACGACAAAGAAGGAATACCACAAGCTGGTTTAGACATCTATGCAAAACGAGAGGAATACAGGGAATACACAGTACAGCTGGAAATCATTATTAAATGGTAACGCGAGTTGATGAAAAATCAAGTACGTTAGGAATGACGTCAATCAATTGTCACAGGTTTTCATGGTAGTTGCCCTGTTCATAGGTACAATAAAATGAGAAGGGACAGCAGGCTTGTTGAGTTCGAGCTGGTACAGGAGAAGATTGAAGAGATTGACAAATTGATATGCGAGGCCGAGAACAGTCTCACGTGGTTATCAACAGGTAAATCACAGTGACGAAAATTGAGTACGATGCCCTGGGTCCGTTCTGAAGCCGTGATATTGTAACGAAGGATCTATCATTACGAACCAAATCATATACATGACGCTCTTCACCGAACTTGATCGCTTGTGTGATTCTCTTGCAGAATTAACTGAGTACATAGCGAAACTCCATGAACTTGTAGGAAGAGTTCAGGAACCTTTGAGCAGTACGCAAGCCAATGTGTCAATTATGAAAACTTTGATGGGCAAATGGCTGAAATCGCCGTTGTATATGAGGATAGAGAAAGAAGGGCTTTTGGCCATTGAGGATAAAGAAGAAAGAATTCAGAAAAGGTATTAGATAAATTGTATCCTTTTTATAAATAGAAATTAACATAATTACATAGGTATCTTAAGAGTACCTATATTATTACTCGTAACTTGATTGACTTTATATAAAAATATAATTTTAGAGCGAAGTTGTGTCAAGTAAATGTATAGATTGTAATGGTGTTATTAGGTATTCAGAGATGTCGGAAGTTGGGGTAGAAATTCACAATCTTCTCATTCAGAACAAAATTCTATTCGACATGGAGGGCAAAGAGGAATCAGAATGTTGGAAAATGTATGTCAATTATATCGACGACATAGTTAGGAGTGCGTTACTTTCAACGATCGGCTGCAGGTAACATTTCTTTTTTTTCATTTTGCTGCTGGTATACTGTTTAACATTCATATGATCCTAACAGGAAACCTACATAACATTGTTAGGTCCATTATGTGAGGTTGTAATCCAATAGCTTAGTAGACATCTACGCAGTAGTTGAGAACATTTACCTCGTAAACTTTCAAGAACTTTATTTCTTTGGTCCAAAGCTTGGCATATTTAACGGAAAATATGGATAAGGATACGACCCAGTACCCTCTGCTTGGAGTGAAATTGACGTTAAGTGATACAGATTTGGCTTTGAAATGCGAGCCACCGCTCGACATGTCGGAACCCCGCTGTTTTACGAATATAGTCGAAGGCATAATCAAGGACATCATGCACATGTCGACGTTGATTAAAAGAGTCAAGGGAGAAGCTGGAACAGACTATAAGGTACGATTGGCTAGTTAGAGGAGTTAATATTTCCCATTCGTGTTATAGACTGGTATACCCCCATCACCCAGTGGTGTAGGTATTGGGTACGTCGAGGGTTCTCAATGGATACCAGCATGGAAGAATGAATTCCTTCTTCCGTGGGGTACCAGATAAGCGAAGCTGCCGGGTAGTTTTACCATTCTCATCACATAACCAGTTTTACATCTGTATCCTCGAGGCTCATACAGGCAGAGAAGAAATACGAGTGGACACTTTTATATAGATGTAGAGAGTTCGAAGAGTGGCAGGAACAAGTACCTTGAAGCTAACAACAGCATATTATAGGGAGTGTTCAATAATGATTGTTTCCTACAACTTACACTTGATCATTGGATTTCAGGGTGACATCGAGGCGGAAGAAGACGTAGTGGAAATGATACAAGAAATTGTACTGCATGTAAACACAACCGTCGAAGAGGTAGGCG
Source organism: Stenodema calcarata (assembly GCA_963920205.1). NCBI lineage: Eukaryota > Metazoa > Arthropoda > Insecta > Hemiptera > Miridae > Stenodema > Stenodema calcarata. The sequence continues at coordinate 15,239,450 of OY986061.1, read as the reverse complement.
ATAATTATTATCGCTCGTGAATTTGTTAATGAATCATTTAAACATCTGCTGAAGAAAAAATTATTTTTTCTTCAGAAGATGTTTAAATGATTCATTAACAAATTCACGATCTGGAATATTCATCAATTAGTTAAGTGGCGAGCGAATTATGAAATTGTTTTCTCATAGGTAATGGAGCATTGCACCGGGTTCGATATGTACAGCAACATTTGGTTGGACGATCGCCAATCGTACATGCAGTCGTTTTTGGCGTATGGGAGGCAGTTGACGATGGAAGAATTAGAATTAAATATGATTCCGGAAGAAACTTCTCCGCCTACTATGGATCAATTCAAACAACAGGTTTGATACAACAGTTTTGAAAATCAAAGAAAACCTACGTGTTTCAAGCAAGTAAATTAAACAAGTTGACGACTTCACTATTTTCAGATCGACAGTTTCGAGTTATTGTATTCCGAAATCGAAGGGCTGAGGAGCAACGAAGTGTTTGACAAATGGTTTCAACTTGACATCTCGCCTTTCAAAATGAGTCTGCTCAACGCAGTTAGCAAATGGGCAATGATGTTCAAGGAGTATCTTTTGGAGCACGTAACGAACAGGTTGGTTACTCTGAATCTCCAAGAAAATCACTTGATATCTTCTTCTTCTTATTGTTGCGCTACTATAATCGTGGCCAGTTTGTCTTCGTCCCTTAAGGCAATTGCAGCTCTGAACAGTTCCTGCGAATTGCAGTGGTTCCATTCTTTGAGATCCAACATGTCCTTCTTCCTCTCTTTCCTACTATTTTCCTTTCTAAAATAAGCTGTAAGATCTCCATTTTGAGAAAAATTAGGAAAAACACTGAAATGATTAAATCAATAAAGACAAGAAAGATGCAATATTTTGGACACATCATATCGCATATGTAACTCAAAATTCCAGGATGTGTATAACCATTTTCCTACAAATATAACATATTTTTAGTCTCTGGGAGCTCTCGCAGTTCATACAAGACGCGGATGAGGGTTTGAATCAACCAGTGCAAGAAGGCGATTATTCCGCTCTCGTCAGCGTAATGGGCTACCTGCTCAAAGTGAAGGAAAGGCAGCCGGAGACAGACGAAATGTTTTACCCGCTGCAAGAAACTATCGAATTACTCAAAACATACGAAATGGAGCTACCGCAAGACGCTAACGTTCTCCTACAAGTGAGAAGTAGATGTGGACAGTGCTCTATTGTAGCGAATCTATTTTCCTCAAGTAGCCCCTTATTTACTCAAGTTGTTGAAATCAATTTAAGGTTGTAAATGTTTAAGGAACTACCTGAGCAGTGGAACAGCACGAAGAAACTGGCTTCAAATATCAAACAGACAGTTTCCCCTCTGCAAGCGGCGGAAGTTGTGTCGATCAGAAGAAAAATTACTTGGTTCGACATGAGGCAAGCAAGAATGCGCGAACACTTCAAAAAAGCCGAGTTCCTTAGGTACGTAAACCTTTATAATACATTTCTCGAAACTCTTGAAAACGGGTTGTAAAGATAATTCAAGGTTGAAAATTAAGGAAGAGGTTTTCACGAACAATTCAATTTTCTCATGAGTGCAGGATATTAAGCAGCGTGAGCTTGTCCTGGGCCCATTCTCACAGTGAAAATGTCTGGGACAGTTACTCATACCTCTCCTGATTGAGGGTTTGGTATCAGGCTGTCACCTCAATGTGGTGTTTGTGGGTCGAAATTTAGCTTTTACGTCTCTCAAATGTGTCTGACAGGGTTGAAAGTTTGTACGTGCTGAAGGACTGCTGATGATCAAGATTGTCTGTTAGCATAATTTCAGATTTCTTAATGGCAGACTATTTATTTTATACAGTTTTTCGCATTCAAATTCATTTTTCTCGAAACTAGGCAACATGCAGATAGCCCGTTCTTTCTGTGTGCTATGCAAATAATATTTGCATATTATGCTCTTCATATTTGTTCAACATGACTGGAACCATTAACAATAGATAGTACGACATATCGTGTATTTTTCAGTGGTTTATCGAGGGTTGACTGTATTAAAATACACATGAATATCATATAAATTATGAAATTTATAAAATAATAACATTCACCCATTTTTCCTGAAAGTTGGGAAATTTGTCGACTTTCCAATAGATGTTGGACATTGAATTCCTCTTGTTTTTCCTTGTAACCAGACAATTTTATAAACGTGTGTTACTTATAACTTGAAACACTCTCTTGTGTTTGAAATACTTTCTAAAGGTTGGGAAAACCCGTCGTCGGCCCCACTTCGTATGTTACTTGTTTGTTTTCCTCAAGTTATAATATTTCATTTTAAATCTTACACGATTTATTCGATAATGGCTTAAGAATCCCTAAGAATGCGCATTGCTTAAGAATTCCTAACGCTTGACACCACAAAACCTCGTGACTTGAGGGAAGTGGTGTTGGTGACAAAATCTAGCTTTGAAGTATATTTCGATAATTAGAAGTACGAAAATAACCATACGGCCTAATCTACTGGATGTATCAAGATATGCATCAGGTTTGGCTTCGATTTTCTTCCCTTTCTCCACTACTTTAATAGCTTCAATGTTAAACTACCAAGTACACAGTTTAGTTTTGTATCAACATTCATATTTCCAACCAGTAGGAGCAATATCGATAAGATATTGGGGCCTACAGTAGTTAGAGTAGCCTTCTTTTCTTTTAATACCTCTATAAATAATCATGGAATGAATTTATTCATATAATTGATTGCTTTCAACATACTTCGCTTACAATAATGAATTGATACGCTTCTGGAATCATATTTGATTGCTGCATGAAGGACCTCTTGCCTTTTCCTGATCTTTTATTGTAATAATATATGTCTATTGCAATTTATAAATAATTCTGTGCTACTATTTATGGTATATTGAATTTATAAACGAGGTATATATAGACTTCTTATACTTAATATAATTATTCGACAATATTCGACAGTGAATTATCAAAACCATGTAAGTATGTCTTTTTTCGGAGATTTTACAGGAGACAAAAAAAACTTCTGAGTTCGCCCAAATTCGAAGAAGCACTTGATTTTTGTCCAAATAAAAATTTAATATTACGCCGTTACTCTCATACACATTAACGTAACGATTCTTACTTCTTTCCAAGTTTTCAATCTTCAAAATTGGTCGAACCTGGCTTGCCTGGTTTCCGGATCAAATTGGTCGCAGCAAAACTTTTTGTACTTTCTGCTTGCCTCGCAGCTTCAGCCGCAATATTATTCGTGGTAATCACCATCTCCGAACGTTCAACCGCTGAGATATCGCAATTCTGACATCACCATCGTGTTCAGCGTTGAAAAATCTGTAAGCTGAAGGGGGTTTAAAGAGGTTTATAAGTTTCAGGGGTGATGGGGATTACCTATAAATTCCCAAAATGAAACATTCTCACAAGTGACACTACATTTTAAAGGTTTTCGTACGCTGAACACGATGGTGAAGTCAGAATTGCGACATCTTTTTCCGTTCTCAAACTGGAGCACTTGAAGATGAAGAAACGTGGTTGATATTTGATATGTTCTTCACGGACATCATGTTCTTCAATGGAGACATTTTGCTTAAAACCAGTTATTTCTTCAAAACTTCGCTCTTATAGCCATGCTGCATGACTGTGGATTTTTCTAGATACGATTGCGAATACCCCTACGAAATAGTTAACGACACCCATTTTCATTTGGCTGAATTCGAAGACGAAATGCACCAACTACAACAGTCTGCTTCCCTTTTCGAGTTGAACGTACCGGAATTTAAACTTTTGAAACAGTGTAGACGAGAATTGAAAATGCTCAAGGTACAATGTCAGTTAATCATAATATTCAGCATATTTGTACTCTTCCTGTACTTAGTCTCAGTGGTTGACAATTTGCAGCAATTATGGGATTATGTTTACATCGTCCAAACGAGTATTGAAGATTGGAAAACTACTCCTTGGAGAGAAGTGGACGTGGAGAATATGGATATTGAATGCAAAAAGTTTGCTAAGGATATAAGAGGTATTTGTCTGTAGCGATTAGTTGCAACCCAAGCACAAAATTATTTAATAATGAATGGTGCAAAATTGCACAATTGCATACATTTTGTATGTCTACTGAAAATTCTTATTTGGTGTAGAAAAATCAAGTTTGTCGACAATTTTTAAGATTTGAAATATATTTTTGCATATATGGGGATGTACCTACTCTGTTACAAAATAATCGTTCTTCGATAATTCTGCTGTCAGATAATTCCAGCCAGAATTGTCTTTGTTTCAGCGCTTGACAAGGAAATGAAGAACTGGGATACTTACACAATGCTGGAGGCGACCGTCAAAAACATGTTGACGTCTTTAAGAGCTGTCGGAGAGCTACAGAACCCCGCAATACGAGAGCGACACTGGCACCAACTCATCAAGTCGACCAAAGTCAGTGAGAGTTTGATGAAATTCGTACTCCCCCGAAAACAAAATTACACGAAACTAACAGATACAAAACAACGCGTAATGATCATTTTGACGCTCTTCAAATTCCTGAAGTTACACTATACATGAATTTTTACGCCATACAAGCGCCATGCACATCCAGAATAATTAACATTTACGACCTGTAAACTACTCTGTAAAAAGAATTTTTCTATGGGCCCATCCCGAGGATTGGACGTAATCCCTCTTGGGCGTTCTTGAGGCTTGAGATAACATTTAACAGGGAACTCATGAAATTCCTCGGGGTTTGACCCAAAAAGTCAATGACAGCCTTCAGAAATCGACTCCAGCGTTGGATAGATTCAAACGACCACTACAGGCCATTTTTAAGAATATAATTTTCAAGGTATAACGAAGAGTGAACTATTTGCACACCTCTTTAGGCAAATCGTTTCAATGTCTACTACATCTAATCTTCAGCCATGATAATATCACATATTATGCAGTTCACCCTGTATTTATTCGTCAAGTTCATAAATAGAGACGAGTTAAACGCACGGCTTGCATCACCAAACACAATGTATTATAAGGATACGCACATGTTCATGTGTAACTACCCCAGTAATAATCATGAGGTGGTACGCTGATCGACGTTTTGTTTTCCCCTGCATCACTTTTATACTTGTACATAAACTGTAAATACTAAATACGTATATGTGTACATACTAATCAAATTATTTTTAAGAAAAATTGAATGGTGACGGTGAGATCAAATTCTTACCTTAGATTCATAGAATCTACTGCTGTATACAAGCTTAAAATAGTTCACATGCTGTACATAAGCTAATACATGAACAACATCGGTATTGTAAATAACCATAACCCATTGCTATGTACATTGCTAACAATTTATCGTTTTCTTTTCATCGAAACAATACCTACAGACTATTGTGGCGCTACCTCCACAATTTACAGTAAGTGGTGCCTTAGATATTCGGCCAATTACAATATTTGATACTGAATGATATTTGTCACTATTAATTTTCTTTGTCAATAGCTGTATAATATTATTATTGAAGCTGTACGATACAACACCTAGAACTTTTCCTTCAAAAATAGCTTCATGTCCCCCACAAACTGCGATTTCATACTTACTTTTATCGCCACCCATAATTCTTCTCTCTTTCCATTACTGAATGGTTTGCTGATATTTAAAACTGATATATTACCAGTTTTCCAATTCACAAGCTGGAAACGTTACTCGCACTAGTAGAGCACACCATACTGTTACAATATACACCAAAGTCATGTACAGTAAAGATTATTGTAGAAACCTTCTTGGATTTCTCACGCTAATGAATTTTGAACCACCAGGTGGAGTTTGTGATGGACCGTAACACGACGCTTGCGGATTTGTTGGCTTTGAATCTCCACGAGTGTGAAGATGAAGTGAAAAACATAGTAGACAAGGCTGTCAAAGAAATGTCTATGGAAAAGGTATTCATTAGTCCTCATATTTCAATATTTGGCCTTGTGAGTGTGTCATATTGGATCTACGGAGCATCTGTTGGTTTTCGAATGTGATCAATTCGAACGAATTTTTTTTAAATAATTAGATGCTGAGGGATTTGGGAGTGACTTGGGCTGCAATGGAGTTAGAACAGGAGCCCCACGCTAGGACTGGGTGCGTTTTATTACGAGCCAGTGAGCAACTTATTGAAACGTTGGAAGAAAATCAAGTAAGGTTTCTTTATGCGATTACTATCCAAATACCGTACAGCTACGGACACGCCAAGTACTATCTCAAAATGCAGTATATAATTATGTAGGAGTGAAGTACTTATTTCTGATCCAGATTACATACAAATCCAAGATTGACTTAATACTTTCAAATTTTAGGTTCAACTCCAAAACTTAATCACGTCCAAATTCATCGCCCATTTCCTGGAAGAGGTTTCCAGCTGGCAGCAGAAGCTTTCTTTGGCCGACCAGGTCATCACCGTCTGGTTCGAAGTTCAAAGAACCTGGACACACTTGGAGTCCATCTTCATGAGTTCGGAGGACATCAAGAAACAGCTTCCAGAAGATTCCGACCGGTTTTACCGAATCGACAAGCAGTTCAAAGTAATTGGTGGTATATTCTAATAGTGTTTTGTGTGTAAATTGTCAGGGATTCCGCACTACCAGGAATGTCCCTTAACGGCAAACCATCATATGGGGTTTTATCCATTCAATATATTAGGCTCACTCCATTTGAGACCCTGGCCGTTAAATATGCGACAATCGAAATTCATAAACCAGGAGTTACTTGTTGAATGTTGAATCTGTTTGACGTTTCAAATTCCTTCAAGGGGCTTTTGGAAGACATGGCCAAGATTCCTAACGTCGTGCAAGCAACGAACCGTCCAGATCTGCTCGCTGAGCTCGAGAAATTGCAAGTTGAGCTCATCCTTTGCGAAAAGGCTTTGGCTCAGTATTTGGAAACTAAACGGCTCAAGTTCCCTCGGTTTTATTTCGTCAGTTCGGCCGATCTGTTGGATGTCCTCTCTAACGGAAATCACCCTCGGATGGTAGTCAGGTAGTGTGAAAAACTAAATTAATTATATTATAGACTGAGTACCCATAAAATCAGGTGGTGATTTGTGGTCAAATACATTTATTTAGTTGTAATAGTGAACTTGATTTTCCAGGCACATGATTAAACTTTTTGACTCTTTGGCGAATCTAAAGTTCATCCTGGAGGAAACCGGGGAGCCCAAAAGCTCTCTAGGGATGTGCGCAAAAGACGGGGAATACGTCGAATTCAAAGGCAACTGTGACTGCACTGGACCAGTAAGGCGTTCTAGAAATAGTTTTGAAACTTGAACTGAATAAACCTACTGCAGGGTGGCAAATGATTAATAACGAATTCAGAATAATACTCATTGTAGGAACGCCATCCACTTGAACCTAGTGGAGATGAAATGAACCGAATCTTCAGGATCCTATCAATCATGCATCTTCTAATAAATTATTTTCTGGTTGTGGCCGAAGGTTGAAATGTGGTTGAGCCGGGTGCAACTTGCTATGAAAGATTCGATCCGACATTACTTCGCCGAGGCGGTGACGTCCTACGAAGAGAAACCGAGGGACCAGTGGTTATTCGATTATCCTGCACAGGTGTCGCTCTGCGCCACTCAGATTTGGTGGACAACTGAGGTGAACATGGCGTTTGCCAAGCTCGAAGAGGGTTACGACAACGCTATGCGGGATTACCATAAGAAACAAGTAAGTGATGTGTAACATATCTTCAATACACAGATACGGACGACTCGCATCGATAACACCCAGTAGTATTTCGTTCGATGGGAATCATAAAAATCCGAGTAACCTTACATTTCTTGTACCTACCTAGATCTTTTCAATTAGGTATCAAACATTAATCTTTTGGCTGAACTGAAAAAGCTGAGATTCTAAGATTCCCAGTCCCAACCCCTTCCTGAGGCCCATATTGGCTGAAGAAATCCATACCTATCACCTGCCACCATACTGTCACCACTCAAAAATAATACAGGAGGTATGTCCATCTTTCTTCATTGAAATTAATCCATGTCCTGATTGCCATCCACAGATTTTCCAGCTCAGCACACTCATTTCGCTTCTGCTAGGCGAGCTGACGAAGCAAGATCGACAAAAAATCATGACGATTTGCACAATTGACGTACATTCTCGGGACGTCGTGGCGAAACTCATTCAAGCCAAAGTTGACACATCTGCAGCGTTTCAGTGGCAATCTCAACTAAGACACCGGTTCGTTGCTCACTAGTACCTTCCAGAAATTAATTGTCTCTTCTTTACTGGGCGAAAGCCTTATATTTGTTCGAATTGGCTAATTTGGCCCAACACTCATACTCTTACCTAATTTTTTCCGATGCCGTCTGCAATCTACACATTGCTTGATAATTCAATTTGTATATTCTCAATAGTATAATATCTAAATTGGATACATTGCAACCTACTCTTTATATAGATGGGATGACAAAGAAGGAGATTGTTTCGCCAACATTTGTGACGCTCAGTTCCGCTATTGTCACGAGTACTTGGGTAACACGCCACGACTTGTCATCACACCATTGACTGACAGATGTTACATAACATTAACTCAGGTAATATCGAATAAACTAACTCCCTGCTCACTCGGTATAAGATTAAATGTTACTAGAAAACATTGCTCTTATATTCTTAACATTTTGAGGGCCAAGTTGATTTTCTTTATTGTTACCAGTCTCTTCATTTGGTCATGGGAGGAGGTCCTGCAGGACCTGCCGGTACAGGGAAAACGGAAACGACGAAAGATCTCGGTAGAGCTTTAGGAATGATGGTATACGTCTTCAATTGCTCAGAACAAATGGACTATAAGGTGAATTTCTTGAATAAGTAAACGTGCTGTGGTTTCACCCGGATATATATAATATATATAATATAATACGTTGTCACAAATATTATTTGTGACAACGTAAATTACAGAACAATTTTATTTCAGTCTTGCGGCAACATTTACAAAGGATTGGCACAAACAGGAGCTTGGGGATGCTTTGACGAATTCAACCGTATTTCCGTAGAAGTACTTTCCGTGGTGGCTGTGCAAGTGAAATCACTTCAGGTATGGCCTCCACCATAGGAATTCGTTAAATATGAAGACTCGAGTCCTAAACATCTCGTTGAAATGACGTGATTTTCCTTTAGGATGCTATTCGGGAAAAGAAGAGTATGTTCAATTTTATGGGTGAAATCATAGCCATGGACGCCACGGTTGGGATATTCATCACGATGAACCCAGGCTATGCCGGGAGAACCGAACTACCAGAGAATTTAAAAGCGCTCTTCAGGTAAGTTTACAGTCTTACCACAGAAGACGTGGTAACGTTTTCATATAGAACCTTAGGATAAGTTTTCCAAGGAAGGACTAAAGGACCACTGTGGGAGGCCTTTAACTTGGAAATTTAGTTGATCCGTATTGAACGCACATCAGTCTCGCTTCAATATCTTCCCGTGGAAACAAGAATTCTAACCAAAATACAACCTTTACAAAACTTCATTTGTTGGGAACCCTGAAATATACAGATGCCATCTGACAGATGCTTGTTTGAAATGCATACTCTCCCTTAGCATGCCCAAATTCCCTTACGTGCAGGGCTTCGATTTTTTCTTCTCTCCTACCTATTTTGCTTGGATGGAAAAAATGGATTTGGACGTTCTTGAAGTTGTAAATAAATACACCATGCTGAGTTCTAACTACTCATTATATTTTCAGACCGTGCGCGATGGTTGTGCCTGATTTTGAGCTGATCTGTGAAATTATGTTAGTTGCCGAAGGCTTCCAAGATGCGAAAATCTTGGCCAGAAAGTTCATCACATTGTATACACTGTGCAAGGAGTTATTGTCGAAACAGGACCATTACGATTGGGGGTTGCGAGCTATTAAATCCGTCCTCGTTGTGGCAGGATCCTTGAAGGTAATTTCAAACATCTCTAATACAGTTTGAACAATTGTCATGAGGGTGAGGATAATTTAAACATGAACGGATTTCAGCGAGGTGACCCAGGTCGGCCTGAAGAAGAAGTTTTGATGAGAGCCCTAAGAGATTTCAATACTCCGAAAATCGTCACTGACGACGTCCCGGTTTTCATGGGTCTCATTGGAGATCTATTTCCTGCTCTCGACGTTCCAAGGAAGAGGAACGCGGAGTTTGAACACACAGTCAAACAAGCAGCAATGGATCTTCTCTTACAGCCTGAAGATAGTTTCATTCTCAAAGTAGGTTACTTGGTTACCTTTGATTGCCTATGTCATCAGTAAGATTTTTCGTCTCCCTCGATGGCTCAGCAACTCAATATTAAATCTTGGCCTCCTGCACGAGCAGATCAATCAATTTTTCTTAGCGTCCATTCCTTAAAAGTACCTGCATCCCAAAAATAACATCTAAATACCACATTATTTGTATTTTCTCATCTTCAACTGTCACTACAGGTTGTTCAATTAGAGGAGCTTCTAGAAGTGAGGCATTCAGTGTTTGTTGTGGGGAACGCAGGCACCTCGAAAACTCAAGTTTGGCGGACTCTATTCAAAACATACCAGAACATGAAGAAAAAACCGATGTACAACGATCTGAACCCTAAAGCAGTTATAAATGACGAGCTTTTCGGTATAATAAATCCAGCTACTCGCGAATGGAAAGATGGTAGGTCCATTGGAATCAAGTAGTTATACATTTTCAGGGACGTTTCTCACTTAATCCTGACTTATGAGGATTTAAATAATAATAGGAAATTGATTTGGTGCTAATTCGTCTATAGCTTACATCTGACCACTCAGTAGAGTTACTTAAGAGATTGGATTATTCTAGATTTAGGATAGTTTTAATTTTATTCTCATTGCCTTCTAGGGTTATTTTCATGCATAATGAGAGAGCAAGCGAATCTGAACTCGGATAATCCAAAATGGATAGTACTTGATGGTGATATCGACCCAATGTGGATTGAATCCCTCAACACGGTCATGGACGACAATAAAGTAAGACAATATGAACAATCCTACACCACCCGATCACCTTTCTACACAACCTTCATACTTTCCGTATACTTTTCCAGGTTTTGACCCTTGCCAGCAACGAAAGGATCGCTCTGACCCATTCGATGAGATTGTTATTCGAAATATCCAATCTCAGAACAGCAACTCCGGCTACGGTTTCAAGAGCCGGGATTCTGTATATCAACCCGCAGGACCTCGGATGGAACCCGTGAGAATTCATTTTTGCTTATTTGTACTGATCAGTTGATATCACAGTAGGAAGTGCGAAATATGAGAGATCCTACAATTTCTTACCTACTTTCCTTTAACAAATAAATAATCAATTAAAATATTTTTTTATATGGAACGGAGGAGAGAAAATGGAGTGTAAACAGTTAATTTTGTCAAAATCTCAAAATCAATAATCAGTAATTTTAGTATTTTCACACTGAAATGGTAACCAAGCGAAATGGTACCAAGCGTTTGAAACACAGGTGATTTTGAGATTTTGGCAAAATTCACTTTTCAGACTCCATTTTCAGTCCTCAGTTCCGCCTTTAAAAACATTGTAAGGCAGTAAAGAGGCCGGAAATTTAACGCTCTTTCCAACGTATCCTCAAATGTAAATTTCAGTGCAAATTAAGGGAGTTACTGAATTTTAGTTGAGTAAGGTCGAAAACACGAAAAAATCTTCAAAGTGGGAAAATTCGGATTTTGAGTGGATTTTAAAAAAATCTACGAGTCACTTTTGGTCGGGAATTAAATGTAGAACACGTAGGAGGGGTATCGGACACCACTCGCGTTACACCCTGTATATAGAGTGATCTACGGTGTGATTTATTCAGATAAGAAGAAACCATTGTTGAAGAATGAGGAGCGTTTTTCTTTCTTTGTCTTTGACTGCCTCTCAGGAGCCAAAGCCCACTATTCTATTATACTGAATAGTAATCAGTTCATGACACATTGTGCAATCAACAACTCAGTCTCTTAAACTTTACATTATTTGATTCACGTGTCCTGCCAAATTATTTCAGTTACGTTACGAGTTGGATCGAAACCCGAGAGAGCAACTCCGAAAAAGCTACGCTGATGATGCTCTTCGACCGGTACATACCTCCCTGTTTGGAAGGGATGAGGAACAGATTCAAGAAAATCATCCCGATCACTGAAATGTCTCAGATCGCTTTACTCTGTCATCTGATGGCCTGTCTGTTGGTCCCTGCCAACGTCCCCAGCGATTGCCCTAAGGAATGGTACGACTTGTACTTCGCCTTCGCCTGTGTCTGGGCGTTTGGATCCGCCTTATTTCAGGATACGGTGAGCTGCGTATTTCATTTTCGAAACGTGCTCTAGTGATCTTACTGAGTAACTTAGTCAGGATGCCAAGAAGAAGAATGAGTGGAACCAACTTACCAATTTCCTCTACTTCTTAGTTACTTCCAAAATCTTTGGACGAATAAATTTATTTATACAGTTCCTTCATTCGTCGTGCCGTTTGCCTTTGTAGGTTTTAATTGTACGTTTACGTTTATTTTCAAACAGGAAGATATACGAGTATTTAGATGGATTGGTTTCCTTCTTTTTTTTCCAGTAGGTAAATAACTTTAAATGTAAATAACTTTATTGTTCTGTTGGGAACATTTCAGTTGTGACAATGGGTTTCCTTCATGTTCATGATTTATGTGGTTCCAATAAATTTCTGATCCCTCAGGCAATCGATCACCGAGTGGAATTTTCGAAGTGGTGGGTAAACGAATTCAAGTCCGTCAAATTCCCCACGGCTGGAACGGTTTTCGATTATTATTTGGACGGCGATACCAAAGAGTTCCTTCCCTGGCAAGAGAAAGTCCCTCGGTTCGAGTTGGACCCTGATATCCCCCTTCAGGTATTAATTTGTTGCATAAGAATGTGTTTTTCCTCTGATATTGTTATAATCAAGAAACCTTTCTTGATGGTTCCTATCCGTCGGAATTTTTCAACATAAAGTATTCCTTGATTACAGGCAATGCTAGTTTATGCATCCGAGTCCATCAGGATCCGTTACTTCATGGATTTGCTCATGGAAAACAAACATCCCGTCATGTTAGTAGGGAATTCCGGTGTCGGTAAGACAGTTTTGATCGCCGACAAGTTGGGCTCGCTTTCAGACCAGTATGCCATCACCAACGTCGCTTTCAACTACTATACAAGCTCTGGTACTAAACTCGAACATTCACGACTTTCAATAGGTTCCTGTCGTTAGAAGGGTGTAATAATATCCGTTCTGTTCTGTACTATTTCAGAAATGTTGCAGAAAATGTTGGAAAAACCTCTCGAGAAGAAAGCTGGACGAAATTACGGTCCCCCCGGCAATAAAACTATGGTTTACTTCATCGACGATATGAATATGCCTCAGGTTTTATATTCAATTCATTATGAGTACATAAACCCGACTTGTGTGGATTTCTATGTTATGTCGTGAGCAGTGCAATATTGTTTTAATAATTTCATCATTAGGCCGACTTCTGCTACGTAAAATAATATCAAGAGGACTTGGAATAATATATGTTTCACATATCAATTGTTATAGGCAGATAAAGTGCACTTAATGGATATAATTATGTTTAAATTTTCTCGGCGTCTTGTATCTCTAGGTCGATTCATATGGAACTGTGGAACCCCACACGTTGATAAGGCAGCATCTGGATTACGGTCACTGGTACGACAGGAATAAGCTCACTTTAAAAGACATCCACAACTGTCAATATGTGGCGTCAATGAACCCAACTGGAGGAAGCTTTACTATCAATCCGAGGCTTCAAAGGCATTTTTGTGTCTTCACAATCAGGTATTAGATGAAATGTTTGTTGAGGAAAGTGTGTAGCGGTGGGTATGGGATGAACTTGGAATTAAATCGTGTTTTCTTTGTAGTTTTCCTAGCCCGGAAACATTGAATACAATCTATTCTTCCATTCTGAGCCAACATTTCGCCAACCCTGAACACAAGTTCCCGCTCGCGGTAACCAAACTGTGTTATAACGTCGTCATCTCCACGATGGCTCTACATCAAAAAGTCACACAGCTGTTCCTACCTACGGCTTCGAAATTTCACTACATTTTCAACCTGAGAGACATTTCTAATTTTTTCCAGGTTTGAATTTAAAAATGCTACAAACCTAATTTTTCCGCGTTCTCAAACTACTCGTCAGTTGTCGCATAATATTGCGAGTTTTGTGTTGCACAACGCTTTTGAGTTGTAAAAATAAATTGTACTTGCAGGGTTTGCTATTCAGTGCCACTGACTGCCTCTCGCAGCCCATTGACCTCATACGATTGTGGATGCACGAGTCCCACAGAGTCTATGGTGATAAGCTCATTGACGATAAGGACGTGGACGCCTTCACCAAAGTCCAGATGGACATTATCAAGAAAAATTTCGATGTAATAATCAGCTCTCACGTTCCCAATGAAAATGTGCAATATTAATTCGAAGTGGCTAAAATTAATGAAATGCTGCAGGAAGTGGACGAATGTGCTGTTCTGGAGAAACCGAATATTTACTGTCATTTTGCCCACGGGATCGGCGAGCCGCGGTATATGGCTATGACTGACTGGTCCCAACTGACGAATTTGCTGCAAGAAGCTCTACTATCTTACAATGACCTCATATCAGCCATGAACCTAGTCCTGTTCGAAGATGCTATGATGCATGTGTGTAGGTGAGTTTCTACAAATCTCGCTGGTCCATTTGTGCATGCGCAGACGATATAGGTATAGGTTCATTGATATCCCTTAGATCTCTGGTTTCAACCCAACGGAATTTTTCAAGTGTTCAGTGGTGTCAGATGGTCTCTTGTGGATTTCATACTGATCGAATATTAGATGCAATAATTGCATCTAATAATACACCAACTTGTTCCCGTGTAAAAATTACCTTCTCATTAGTATCTACTGATTTCGCCCTTATTAAATCGTTACTACCCCGTTAGTGTTTTTTTTTTTTCGTCATTTTAGTTTTCGTGCACTTTTGAGTACCTTGAGTTGGGTACTATTGAGCCGACATACGCCAATAACAGCGGAAAAATAAGAAATTCGTTTCGCGTAGATCTGTAATAGAAGAAACGTTAAAACAAAAATGACCAAAAAAAGCAGATTGCTGTTTTTGGCGAGGTGTTACTAATTTATAATAATTATACATAGTTATAATAATTATACTATGTATAATTATTATACATAGTTAGGGAGTGGTTTGGTATCCAAGATACTTTTGAACGATGCTTTTTATCAAATATCGATTTATTACATTAATTATCGAGCTGAAGAAAGTAAATAAGTACAATATTCGTTGTGTTAATTTATGTGAAAAAGAGAAAAATGGAATATGATTATTTCTTTGAAATAATAAAAGCGAGGTAGTGAAAACATTCAGTACGTTCGTTTATACTAACCTTTAGAGATGTACACTAGGAATAGAATTATGTATATGAAGAGAATCAGAAAAAATAAAATTCTGTCGATGATTGATGTGATGAGGACCCACTCGTGTTTCAATTTGCTTGACATTCTGACTAAGCTCACTTCGTCTTCTGAAGATGCAGCTTTTTCTTCTTCGGGTAACAAGAGGAATTTGGATGGTCCAATAGAAGTCATTTTGGTGATGAGAGTATTTATGAAATGCGGCGGAGTCGTTTGGAATGTTTGCATTTGGCGGTTCACGTTGGCTACGATGAACGTCAAAAATGTTATTACGAGAGAATCCCGGAGTATGGATATTATTAGGACTCCTCTGTCGGAGTTTGACGGGAGGTTGTCGCCGAGGAATTGAAGAAAAGAGACGTGACCGACTAAAGAAATGAGGACGCAGACTGTGCGAGTGGTGTCGAGAGGGTCGAGCCATAAAGATGAAAGTGTCAAGAAGATGCAAGCAATTATAGGGACGGTTACGGTGGAAAATAAGGCGCTGGAGAATCGTTTTACGATGAAGAATTTGTTGAACCGAACGTAGGAGATGGTGGAGTTCTGGTAGGTGTAGTTGGTCATTGTTCTCGTCGCGACGACGTTTTCAAGCATCCACACGCTGCTGTTGAGATAGAGTTTCATATTAACGCGTTGCTTGCCAAAGTCTATCATTAGGTATCCTCCGTGGTAGTTCTGAGAGCCGATGTAGGTCGTGCAGTTGTGACGATCAAAAGGCCACTTGTAGATGTCCATGTTGCAATGTGCTGCCATCTCCCCCTGTGCCACGGCATACATCAACCCAGTATAGTACATGTGGACGTGCGATATATACAAGTCACTTCTACCTCCGTAGTAGTACCTGTCGTTATAAACTTGTAGATCCGGCGTCCATACGCTGCTTGAATCCACAACCATCACTTTTGTTCCATTATAATCGTTTGGATTCCAAGATACAAATTCATCTTTCCAAGTCATCTCCATCAACATGTGAACATTCAGGATATTTTCATGCTCATCCATGGATATGTACCTGACTAAAAACGTAGCATTGACGTGGACGGCGTCATTATTCTTACGGACAGGCCTAATGCTTGTATCGTAGCTGCAAAGTACATCTGCTTTCAATTTGTAATACGGCGAATCTGAATTACCTTTGCACTTTGGATCTTTCTCAGCCGCGATTATCGAAACGGAGATTGACACAAATAAAAGAGGTAGGAGCGTAGCGAGAGACATGGTGTCAACTGGTCTTCAGAACGCACTGAAACGCCCCTTACAGATAGACCTCCCTCGTCACCTACCACAGATAACTAGGCCTGGACCAAAAGCAGATATACCAGACTGCCGAGAATTCAGATAAAATACATTAATCGTATTTGACCAGACGTGCGAAGGGCTGTCCATGGAAGACAGTCGTATCGAAAAGAAGCTGTATTTCAATCGTATTATTTCTACTTTGACGTATCAGTCATCATACAAAAAAAGGAACAGTCCAGGAAAGTCTGAGCAACAAAGGGCTATGGCTTCCAACAATTGTTCTAGAGCTGGAAAAGTTTTTTAATCCCTCTTGGGGGCCCGGAATAACTGGTATATGAGTTTACGACGGTTTCTAGGTTCAGCTTCAGATTTGAGAGCCTAAAAACCACACTTTTTCAAGTTTTTCGCGTTTAACTCGAAAGTTAAGCTTCTCACAGAAAATGTCTCCCTCTTCTTTTTTGAAGAGCATTAAATTCCGCTTCGAATGGCCTTTCAAACACCGTCTGGTGCTTAATTAAAGATTGATCGGGTACTATAGTTCTCTAGATACGTAATCAGATCTTGACAAAATGATTTTGAGTTTAGACTGAGTTGATTACATTTACTTGTACGTGGAAAAATGCAAGGAAGTGAAAAATTTTGAGGTTTCCTGCGTTTGGCTGCCTTAGCAGAAATTTGGCGCTACGACCTTTTTTGGTTTAAAATTCATATCTCAGGACTGGAGTAAGTGAATTTAAAATTTCAAAGAGCATCTGATTTCGAATTAAATTTTCTACAATTTTAGTTCAATGACGTTTTTCAATTGGAGCAGTCATTGTCATCCTACTACGTTAGAAGTTGAGGGTTGTCAACTTTTTAGCAAAATTGGTTCACATCTCCTATCTTTGACGGGCGATGGCGGCTGAACAATTTCAATGTTTAAATCGCCATTCGACGCGAAATGGATGCGTACTTTTCAAGGTATACGCGAAAACTGAAAGAGGCGCGAAAATGTTGCGGTTTTTAGGCCTTTAAATCTGAAGCACGAACTAGAAACCGTCGCAAACTCACATACCCGTTATTCAGGACCCTCAAACTATTTCCGGCTCTCTAGCACTTTTTGGAAGCCATAGCACTAATTTATCTGGATTGTAAGCCGATTTGGGTGAAAACTTCAAGGTGGTTGGGGGCAGGCTAACATTATGGTATCTAGTCAGTATACCTTCATACTTAACGATATACCTACTTATGAAGTAGGTATACGATATTATAAAGTTAATATTTTTGAATATCTCACATTCTCTGTTCCAGAATCAATCGGATCCTTGAATCGCCTCGAGGGAGCGCACTGTTGGTGGGAGTCGGCGGCAGTGGAAAACAATCGTTGTCTCGATTGGCTGCCTACATTTCGAGTTTGGAAGTTGCACAAATCCAATTGAGAAAAGGATTCGGTGTTACTGATCTCAAGGTCCTAACCCGTGGACAATACTCTTTCCATTTAGACCACATTTATTGAAACTTCGATTCGTTTGGGTTTTGCATGACAAACTAAATCCCAAGAATTTTTTCCAGGCATAACTATCTCGTATTATACTCGTATTTGTAGATGGAACTGTCAAGTCTGTACATGAAATCCGGGTTGAAAAACTTGGGAATCATGTTTCTCATGACGGACGCTCAAGTTGCCAACGAAGATTTTCTGGTTCTCATCAACGACATGCTCGCTTCAGGAGAGATCCCCGAGCTCTTCCCAGATGATGAGATCGATAACATCATAGCGGGAGTCCGTAACGAAGTGAGTCGTTCGTTAAAGACAATTTGTTGTAAAAATCCTCTAATATAAATGTCAGTATAAAAAGTTTGCTTTTGATGTCCTCTCGAGCAGTTGAACCGGGTTCCATGTTATACATTGGAGATGGATATCAAAGTAAAAAATATCGAGAAAAAAGTGAAAGCAAAACGATAGTACTTACTCATCTGTGTGCGGATTTCACCATAATTACATAGTTAATAGATACGGAATAATTCAAACGTACCTACTTTCTGACAGGTAAAAGGAGCTGGTCTGCCCGATACTAAAGAAAACTGCTGGAAATTTTTCATCGATAGAGTCCGTCGACAATTGAAAGTGGTCCTCTGTTTCTCGCCAGTCGGCTCAACTCTCAGAGTTCGCGCCAGGAAGTTTCCTGCTCTCCTCAACTCTTCCTGCGTCAACTGGTTTCACGAATGGCCGCAGCAGGCTCTCATTTCCGTGTCCATGAACTTCCTGAATAAACTTGATGTGCTCCCAGTGAGGAAAATTTATTCATTTTTCTATTTTGACTTGTTCGCGTTTACTCTGCAGAAATTGAAATCATTTAGAAAAAAATTAGCGACAAGATGAAGGATTTTTCAACGTGAAGATGTAAATGAATTCAAAATGAAGGCGCGGAATTCCAGAGGCTTATTACAACCCGATCACCTAGCCAACCAGCCCTCTGACGTCATAGGCTCTTACGGCATAGGCTGTGACGTACAAGTTGGCCTCCTGCCAGCCGTCTGACGTCATACGCTCGTGCGTCATAGGCTCTGACGTACCGGTTGGCCTCCGGCCAGCCGTCTGACGTCATACGCTCGTGCGTCATAGGTGCGTCTGACGTAGTGGCCCGCCTGTCGCTTGTGTTCTGACGTGTTCTGAGGGAAAGGGTGAATCAAGGAAACAAATTTTTCCCGTTTCAGTTTATGTGCCAAAGCAAAGACATGAAAATGTCAAAAGAATGTCAACTCCATCCTGTTGTTGATACAGTCGAGAATTAAATGCTTGCATACGAGTCTGCAACACATTGGGACATTTTATGTCTTTAAAGAAGTGATTCAAGAATCTTCGAACAATGCTACATCACCTACCCCAGTAGCGTAGTTGTTATACTTAATTGTAGGGTTCATCATAAATTATGAAGCTTGCATTCGTGTTGACAATATAAATTATTGAGAATGATACCTGTGTGTAAACAATTATTTAAACAATCACGCTCATACCGCAGCTTGTCGGCCACGCACCCCGCAGTGGTCAACGTAATATGGTTAGGTAAATCGAGAGCTATCCAACGAGTGGTGAACGATTTTTGTACGATGATAACTGGCGAAGATAAAGTTCCGTAGCAACGAATCGGTTGTAAGCGAAAATCATCAGTAAAGACATAAAATGTCAAAATATGGACTTCGAAGTTAAAGTATAAGGACGGGTTCAAAACCTGGTTTTATTCTTGGTCGAATGGAGAATTAAGTTACCTGTGACATAAGAGGTGTCTTGCCTCAGGAAAGGTTATTAATAGTTAAACCTATGGGTGAAATTAAACTTGTCACGAATGAACAATTCAGCTACTCGCTTAAATTTCGATGAGTTCGGCCAAATTCTAGAGAACATGATCCTACATAAACATTCCGATCATTGTTTTATAGTGCCTGAACTCTGCGAAACGTCACTTGAACAAGACCTGTCCCTAGGAATCTAAGGAAATTGTCCAAAAATTTCGAACGACAGCAAACCATGTCACGAATAATCACAAGAAAATTAATTTTCTATCCAGGACATGTACAGCAGCTCGGTAGCTCAATTCATGGCTCATGTCCACTCCCAAGTGAACACGATGTCGAAACTCTACCTTCAAAATGAGAGGAGGTACAATTACACTACTCCAAAATCATTCTTAGAGCAGATCGCCCTCTACACGAAGCTCCTTATACAGAAAAGCAAAGATTTGACTTCGAAAATAGACCGTCTTCAAAACGGGCTGGAAAAACTGAAGAGCACTGCGAAACAGGTGGGCTATGTTATTTATGGAGGGAAAAACGCTTACAAATTATATTCAAAATTACTATCAAATCATCTGCAGCCTTCGAGGTGTGTCATTTTGAACATCATCGAACACCCTACTCCCTAACATACTTCAACTTGTATGATACATAGAAACCTCATTCAGGTGGATGACTTGAAAGCAACTCTAGCCGTACAAGAGGTCGAGCTTAAAATAAAGAACGAAGCCGCCGACAGGCTCATTGAAATCGTGGGAGTTGAAACCGAAAAAGTCGTTACTGAAAAAGCTATGGGCAAGTGATTCTACACCATGATTTTTTGAAATCACGTTACTTCACTTAGACAATATTATGCAGCGTAGCATGGGGTTTATATCATATTATCCACCCCTTCTTTGCATGACTAGTACTTTGCACTATAAAGAGCCGTTACGCTCTCCTTTTCACACAATGATGAACCTGTAATATTCCTAAATTTTTGTATTTCGACGTTGATCATCATAAACACCCAACATAAATACTATATGTATAGTCACTATCAGACTGTTCGTAAACAAACCTCTTCTGTGAACTTGAAAATTTAGCTGATGCCGAAGAGAGAAAAGTCGGAATAATAGCTGATGAAGTAACGAAAAAGCAACAAGACTGTGAGGAAGACCTTCGAAAGGCTGAACCTGCGTTGTTGGCTGCTCAGGTATTAATTTGAATATTCTACTGAAATGCAATTATACATTGCTGAAGAAGTACCTTATTTTGTAAATAAAATCCGATTTTATCGTGACCGAGTAAGTCAAAACGAATACAATATAATATATTATATTATAAATCTTGGTATTTCATAACAAAAGCGGAGTATAACCTAATGAGGTAAGAGAGGCTGCTTCAAGTTTTAGATCCTGATTAACAAAATATGTTGATATATTTGGGTTTGCTCATCATGCTGAAAACTCCTTTGCTCTCTCATCTAGGAAGCCTTGAATACACTGAATAAGGCGAATTTGACAGAGTTGAAGTCTTTTGGTTCACCACCAGGTGCGGTAACTAACGTGACAGCTGCTGTCATGGTACTGTTGGCGCCGGGAGGAAAAATACCGAAAGATCGCAGTTGGAAAGCGGCCAAAGTAAGAAGCTCCTCTCAAAAATTTGATTTAGTACTTGGTACTTGGACATCCCTTGAAATATGATATTGTTTTTTGCTAAGGTCGTTATGGCGAAAGTCGACACGTTTTTAGACTGCCTGATCAACTATGATAAAGAAAATATACATCCTGAGGTGGTAAAAGCTATACAACCTTACCTGAAAGACGAAGAATTCGAACCGGAATTCATCAGAAGCAAATCAGCTGCTGCTGCAGGTAAATTTGGTTATAATTTCTTGTGTAGTTTGGATGTTATAGTGCATTACACTTAACAATAACCTGAAGAATATTACCAGTTTTTAAGGTAATTTTCGTGAATTAGAACGGGTTTTAGAGAAATTTTACAAGTGATATTTTAGGTAGTTCTGTGAGAAGGAAGTCCAATGCCTAATGGAAACCTCGGATGATTTGAGCATGGATCAGTGGTACAATATTGAGTTATAAGTCTCAATGTACTGCATGGCGTTTGGTAGTGTATTCTACAATCTGTTCTACAGGTTTGTGCGCTTGGGTCATCAACATAATCAAATTCTTCGAAGTCTACTGTGATGTGGAACCCAAGAGAAAGGCTTTGGAAGCGGCGAACGCTGAACTGGCTGCTGCTCAAGATAAGCTTGCCGTTATAAAAGGCAAAGTTAATGTGAGTCGTACTTGAAATTATCATCTCCTTTCCAAACAGTGATTATTTGTTACGTTGATGGTTACCCTGATGAAATATCACACAATATTCCCACAATCCTTAGACAAATCCTCCAAAGTTGGTTTTTTGCTTCAGAGTTTGGAAGAGCAACTGAGCCAATTGACGAGGGATTTCGAACAAGCGACCTCAGAAAAAGTAAAATGCCAAGAAGAAGCGGATGCAACAACAAGAACAATTGCTTTGGCTAACAGACTCATCGGAGGCCTTGCCTCTGAAAACGTGCGTTGGGCAGAGGCTGTAGCAAGGTATGGAATGTCACAGCCATTATAATTCGGTTTTACTGCTGGACGTAGCGATCAATTTGGCAATGTAAAACCTCGTCCGGTTGAGGGGCTGCACACCAAGACAGGCTTCTATTCATAATAATTCTGAAAATCTGTACAGATGCTGAATATTTTTCATCG
The DNA here is from genome assembly GCA_963920205.1 of Stenodema calcarata. Lineage (NCBI taxonomy): Eukaryota > Metazoa > Arthropoda > Insecta > Hemiptera > Miridae > Stenodema > Stenodema calcarata. The sequence goes on along the minus strand of OY986061.1, from coordinate 15,216,767 downwards.
TTTATGAAACCTTTGTACAGTTTTATGAAGCAAGGAACAACACTGCCGGGAGACGTCCTCCTGGTGACTGCCTTCATTTCCTACGTTGGGTGCTTCACAAAGCAATACCGCCAAGATCTGCTTCATAAAATGTGGCTACCCGTTTTGAAGACCATCGAGGTCTGTACTGTATAATATTAATCGTATTCATTTTCGGCAGTGATAGGCTTCTAAGGACCTTCTGCATTTGTGACTCATGCTCTAAAATGTCTATAGTTTCTTCACTTCCTATTTATGTTAGCCTGCAGTTCCCATTACGGAGGATCTGGATCCCCTCAGCCTCCTCACTGACGACGCACAGATCGCAGCCTGGAACAACGAAGGTCTTCCTAGCGATCGGATGTCCACGGAGAACGCCACCATCCTCAGCAACACCGACCGCTGGCCACTCATGATCGATCCACAAGTAAACTATTAGCAAAGTCTCAAACAGTTGGCTGGAAGTTTTATGCATAGTTTCAGCTTCTTTCCTTTATTTCTCTAGAATTTAGATTTTTTTGTTTAGCTCCAAGGTTTGAAGTGGATCAAACGCAAGTATGGACAGAACGTCACTGTCCTCCGGGTTGGTCAAAAAGGATACATGGAGTCGTTAGAAACAGCTTTAAGAACTGGAGTAACAGTCCTTATGGAAAACATTGAAGAAAGTCTAGACCCCGTATTAGACACACTTCTTGGAAGGAACCTCATCAAGAAAGGAAAGTGAGTTTCACAACAGTAAATACTGCATGTGCCATTATACGATTTGAAATACACAAATATGGAATCTATTGACATTTCTTTGTAGAGCCATCAAAATTGGGGACAAAGAAGTAGAGTTTCACCAAGACTTCAGACTGATTCTTCATACCAAGCTTGCCAACCCTCATTACAAACCGGAAATGCAAGCTCAAACCACTTTGATCAACTTTACAGTAACGAGGGATGGACTTGAAGACCAACTTCTCGCCGAAGTTGTGAAGGCTGAACGCCCTGACTTGGAGCAGCTCAAGGTGTGTTTTTCTATACTATTTGCATCATTGAATAATTTACTACCCTAGCTAAAAGTGGATTTGAACTGGGTATCCCAGTGTCAACGAATTTTTTACTTCGAACTGTTTTCCTCAGCTTTATGGGATTTTCTACAAACAAATCTCAGTTGAACCGTACCAAACTTTGTGTCAGAAACATGCAGTAGAACATTCATGAGGTTCACAGAACTATAGACGTTTAGGACGATCCACTTAACTCACGAACTAGAAACAGCTCAAAAATATATATTTCATTTCAGGCTGAGCTCACTAAGCAACAGAATGATTTCAAGATTCAGCTGAAAAATTTGGAGGACGATTTGCTGTCTAGATTGTCATCTGCTGGAGGTTAGTGTAGCAATTGAAAATGACAGCTGTACGACTTTCTACATTTCCTTTCCTCAGAGTGTCTTCAAAGTTCCAGTCATGCAGCATGATTTTCGAAGCATTAGGTATTCTTACGAATAAGTAAAACAGGAGTACTGTTTGTCTTGGCAGTGAATTCAGGATGGTCTGAAACGGATTTTGGTGTAGGTACAAAGTTTTCGGGAATTTGAGTTTAAAAAATTTTAGATCGAGAACGATAGCATTTTCTTCGGAAATTCGCTAAAAACCAGCCAAAAACTAACATGATCCCTCCGTTTTAATGCTTTGAAAAAGTACTAACACGAATCAACTCGGTAATGATAAAGGTTTAATTCTTACAAAAATGGATTGTCATTTCAAGGGAACCTACTCGGCGATACGGCTTTGGTTGAGAATTTGGAAACCACCAAAAGGACGGCAGCGGAAATCGAAGTGAAAGTAGCTGAAGCCAAAATTACTTCTATACAAATCGACCAAGCGCGTGAGCACTACAGACCAGCTGCTACTAGAGCATCGTTGTTATACTTCATTTTGAACGAGTTGAACACTATCAACCCAATCTACCAGTTTTCCTTGAAGGTAATTACCGATAGACGACATACATTGGAATAGTGTAAGAATTCTTTAAAACACGCCTGCGTGTGTTATTAGTGTTGATTTTATTGTATTCAGGCGTTCAGCGTGGTATTCCACAACGCAATCGAAAAATCAGTACCAAGTGACGATGTGGCGATAAGAGTTGAACATCTTATTGACTGCATCACGTACTCCGTATTCATGTACACTACGAGAGGACTGTTCGAATGTGACAAACTGATTTTCATTTCTCAAATGACATTTCAGGTACTTAATATAATTTCTAATGAAAATATCAAGTAATTTAATCAAGTTAGCAGTGGTTTTGTACGTACTGATTATCACATTAATTGTACACTTATTCAGATTCTCCTAAAAAGCAACGAAATATCTCCAGCGGAATTGGACTTCTTGCTGCGGTTCCCAATCACTCCCCATGTGACCAGCCCAGTCGATTTCTTGTCGAACCTGAGCTGGGGAGGAGTGAGAAGTTTGTCTTCAAGAGATGAATTCAGGTAGTTGCGCTATTCATTTATTTGAAGTAACAACATAAATTCCTCAATAACTACTACCACCATTCCCACTCTCAAATAAGTGATGTTCTAAATGTGCGTTTTATACGTTACTCGCAGAAACTTAGATCGCGACATCGAAAGCTCGACCAAACGCTGGAAGAAATTTGTGGAGTGCGAATGTCCAGAAAAGGAAAAACTTCCTCAAGAGTGGAAAAACAAAACCGCTATCCAAAGGCTTTGCATGATGCGAGCATTACGACCGGATAGAATGACTTATGCCATCAAGTAACCGAATTGAAATCAGCACTTTCGATGTAGCATTCAACTCCGTGTGAATGTCATTTTAATTTTAATGTTAATAATCTTGAATTTCCAGAGCTTTTATTGAGGAGAAATTAGGGGCTAAATACGTCGAAGCACGAAGTGTGGATTTTGCTAAATCGTTTGAAGAGTCGAGCGCAAGTACTCCCATTTTCTTTATTCTTTCCCCTGGCGTGAACCCTTTGAAGGTAAATACATTGACGCTATATTAGGTTCTTATTACGAATTCATTATATTCGTTAAGCCTAATTGGATTTAGAAACACGATTTAATTGATCATTCAGGAGAGTCGTGAAACCAACGTGAAACTTCGTAGTTAATATACTCAGTTCTGGGGACTCATTGAGAAGGAATATATTCGTTTCTTCCCAGCGGGTTTTTGGACTGAGATGAGTGCCGTCCCTTTGAATGAATAGATATCTCTCACATGAAAATTAATGCATACGACATTACTTTTAGGCGCAAGTTCAAATTTTGACATTTAGAAGAAATAATGCTCCTGCGTGAAACCAACATTGTAGTCAATAAACTTGATTACGAGTATGCACTCATTGAGAAGGAATACATTCGTTTCTTCCCAGTAGATATCTCTCACATGAAAATGAATGAATAGGTACGACTTTACGTTTAGGCGCAAGATCAAATTTTGATATTAGAAGAAAAAAAAGCTCCTGCGTAAGTTATTTAATTGAATTAGGACAGCTCTAAATCCTTAGCTTTTCAATATTGGTAGGCACCTCCTTTTCACAGAGAAGAGACAGCCATTTCGAAACAACTGCCACTCCTGTAAGAACATCACTACGACATTCATAATGAAATTGTACAGTATCTCGTTATTTGGGGTACATAGGCAGGTACTATTTTGTTGCATACAGTCTCGAGTTTTTTGAGAGAAAATATCCCATGAACCACAGGTCGATAGGTACATTTTTTTCTGAAATACCAAAATCACCTATTTTCTTCAATGATACACAGGATGTGGAAGAGCTGGGGAGAAAACTCGGCTTTTCGATGAGCCAAGGGAATTTCCATAACGTATCTCTAGGTCAGGGACAAGAAATAGTTGCCGAGGATGCTATGGAAAAAGCAGCCGTGAGCGGGCAGTGGGTTGTGCTGCAGGTAAGTTATTAAGTATCGATGATTTCGTAGATTAAGTGATACTGAACTTCTCAACTTCCGTCACTATTAAGTAAAAACACACTCTTGTCTCTTCAGAACGTTCATTTGGTGAAAAGCTGGTTGCCTTCCCTAGAGAAAAAACTGGAATCCTTGAGTTACGGTGCACACGTGGATTTTAGAATATTCATGTCAGCTGAGCCTGCAAGCAGTGCTGCAGCACATTGTATACCTCAGGTACCTGTGTACATAAATTATATTCACTTATCCATTCTGACATGACATGTAATTGTGTAGGAATAAAAGAGTTGTATCCCAGTCAAGGTCCGTATTTTACATTTATGTTACTAACGAGATGGAATTTTCAAGGGTATCCTGGAGTCTTCAATCAAAATCACAAACGAATCGCCGACAGGGATGCAAGCAAATATCCACAAGGCGCTAGAAAATTTCAGCCAAGAAACGCTGGAGCTCTGCTCGAAGGAGGCGGAATTCAAAGCCATTCTGTTTTCGTTGTGTTATTTCCACGCTGTGGTTGCCGAGAGGAGGAAATTCGGGCCTCAGGGATGGAACAGAGTTTACCCTTTCAACGTTGGCAAGTTTGAAGTCCTGCTTACTAGTTCTAGTTCTGAGATTTTCGCTGAGGGATCTGACTGCCATTGTAGAAAACACAAATCACTAGGGAATCCTACTGGTCAAAAGAAAGTAATCGGATAGGTGTTCTTTTATTGGATTCCATTTGTTACTGCACCTAAATGTGATATGATTATCGCTATTCATACAACAGCTTACCTGGTCCCTAAAATGCCTCACTACAGGCCAATAAAGCCACAAATGACTCACAGACTCCCTATTTGATATTAAAACGAACACTCATTCCCTTCTCATCATATTAGGTGACCTCAATATCAGTGTAAGCGTGCTCTACAACTATCTCGAGGCCAACTCCAAAGTCCCGTGGGAGGATCTGCGATATTTGTTCGGAGAGATTATGTACGGTGGACACATCACAGATGACTGGGATCGCCGCCTGTGTATAACCTACTTGGAAGAATTCATGCAGCCAGATTTGGTAAAAACAGCGCCTACTTTGTAGTATAGTATTACAGTGGACAGTAGTTGAAGGGTTTGGGATCAAAGCAGTTGATACGTCGAACTAAAAAATGCAAAAAAGAGAACTGCTCAGAACTATCAGTTTTAACTTTGTCGAACTAAATTCCTGATTGGAAACCGCAATATTAATTTTTTCTTCAATATAGTATATTATGTTGACAGGTGGACGGAGAGCTCCAGTTGGCCCCAGGGTTCCTGGCACCTCCGAATCTGGACTACGTGGGGTATCATACGTACATAGACGAGGCAATGCCACCTGAATCGCCTTATCTCTACGGACTTCACCCCAATGCAGAAATCGGATTCCTCACGACCACCTCGGAAAAACTGTTTAGAACCGTCTTTGAAATGCAGCCGAGGGAGACCTCAACTGCTGGAGGAGCCACTGTCACGCGGGAGGACAAGGTGGTCAAATGGATAAATGAACATTAACAATTAGCGGAGACATAAGAGTATATAGCATTCATGTATGACCCCAAGATGCCTCTCGATGTTTTGAAATCCATCTCAAGGCTCAATGTAACGTGCCAACCTATGTATGACACATCTATCTGTGCCTATATTCCACTATATTGGAATATATGCCTACTTCTCAGATTATCAGCAAGTTAATAACCCTTGGAAATTTTCTAAGGTGAAACAAATCGTCGATGAAATCATGGAAAAGCTGCCTGAGGAATTCAACATGGTCGAGATCATGGGGAAAGTAGAAGAGAGAACTCCTTACGTCATTGTGGCGTTTCAAGAATGCCAAAGAATGAATTCGCTGACGGGAGAGATGAAACGATCTTTGAAGGAATTGGACCTCGGGTTGAAGGTACGGTATATCTGATTATGCAGGAATACTGCTGGACCTTCAGGCTGAATGATATCAATCATATGATTGCTCGATGTTTCGCCTGGCTCGGAGTGACAAGAAATGCCTCGTTCTCATAGTATTTTTATCCACATAAATGATCAAAATCGCGATTTTATTCAATAATTTATACGCGCTAATCATAACATTTTTCTGTTCAGGGAGAGTTGACCATCACATCTGATATGGAGGAATTGGAAAGCGCAATTTTTCTCGACCAGGTGCCCGCTGTCTGGGCACACAGGGCTTATCCTTCCCTGTTGGGGCTCACAGCTTGGTTCGCGGACTTGTTGTTGAGGCTACGTGAATTAGAGACGTGGTCGACGGATTTCGTCGTGAGTGATTTATAGATTCATAATGTAATCCTGGTGTAGGTTCAAGGAATCCTGCAGAGGGGAGGAAATGGTTTGGGCTAGAGGTCGTATTAGATGTTATGAGTGAGCTTATCTTGATGATTGTGAGAAAACCTCTGAACCTTTACTACCATAATGGCTCTTCAACAGCTCTGAGAAAATAAAACCAGCTCCTGAATTCTTCAGATCCAATAGAGTTGCGAAGCTGAAAATGGAGACATGGTTCATCTTCGACCCACGAGCCCAGAGGTGCTCCCCCTCTCCCTCCATTACAATTAACAATCGATTGGAAAAAAACCAACTTCTCCAAACGGTCATAACGAACTAAAGAAAATCAGAAACTATTCAACTGTTTCAAACTAAGTACATGATGTAATTTCCATTTTGATAAGTATTTTTCGGTGATTTCACAGTTACCAGCATCGGTTTGGTTGTCCGGATTCTTCAATCCTCAGTCATTTTTAACCGCGATAATGCAGAGTACGGCGAGGAAGAGTGAACTTCCACTGGACAAAATGTGTTTGCAATGTGACGTAACCAAGAAACACAAAGAGGAATTCATGTAAGTTCAACTTAGGTGTGTACAGTTCGTCGGTACTTTACAGCCCTGCCTGAGGTGGAACTACCTTAGCAGTATAGTATTTATCTGAATTTCACGAATTATGTTGGCCACCTATTGTGGAATGGTCGAGCTGGTGTAATAGGCAAATCTCTCAACGATCTGGTTATCCATCCATTTAAACACGAAGCGCGTTGAATTGATGGTTTCAATGCATTTCATTCCGCGTAGATTCGATAAGAAAATCATAAATTACTGAAGTGATTGTCAATTTCCATGGGGTGCTTACTTATTCGTGCATATTTGCCCTGAGGTGTGATCTAACTAGTAACTCTATACGTAAAATGTCAATAAACATTATTCGTTTTTCTGGTTTCAAGGAGTGCGCCCAGAGAAGGGGCTTACGTTCACGGCCTTTTCATGGAAGGCGGGCGCTGGGATGTTCAACAAGGAGTCATCATGGAGTCCAAGCTGAAGGAGCTGTTTCCGTCTATGCCAGTTATAAATATCCGGGTATGATAAGCTATAATTCTGGTTCGATAATAAAACTCGATATCTGGATTTTTCGAATTTTATTAGATGAAATAAATATCGAGCATTAGATAGTATAATACCGAGTTTGTTTCACACAAATGAATCGATTAAAGACACTTATCTTAAATACGTACATCCTCATCCTGTTTAAGTATTAGATATCACAATTTTCACTAGACAGTACCTGAAGTCCATAGTATACAGTAGGTACTATTTTAAATGTCAAATAAATACTTCATCGACTATGTACGTAATATACATTAATAGGCAGGAAGCTCCTACTCACAAAGAACCTAAAAATAACGTTCTATTGTAACGAATTTTTTGCAATGAGAGATAAATGGGGCTTATGGTTGAGCGCGAAAGTTGCAGGTTCTTGAAGTCATTCAACTGGTTTGTAGTACCAAGTTGGTGGTAACTGGAATGAACAGAATTTCAACGGCTAAGGGTTAATTGGCATCTTATTTTAATAGTATTTTTACAAGAACTGGATAGTAAGAAAGGCAAGCGTTTTGATTGGTTTAAGTATTGCTAGCGGGAAAAAATGCAGTTTGGTGAAATAGCGTTCACAATTAATTGAACAGGGGTAAATGCAATAATGAATGGGGAGAATGACCAAATGTGAAAAAACGATTTGATGTTCAAATTCAAGGGAAAGAAAGGGTTGTCATGCTTTGATTTGCAGTAACCCTACTATACCAAAATCGTTATATTTTATTTCAATAATAATTTTGAGAAAAATGCGTAGAATTGGAAATCACGACAATGTTGCGTGGATAATGACGAACACAAAATCATAAACAGGTTGCATAAGGGTGGGAAGGGGGTACATAGGTAGGTATATCGATTACCCTCCGTTTCCGTCTTCCGTTCCGCCCTCTTAGTTTGTACTTGCACTTAGTCGGTACTCTGAACTACAACACACGAATTGAAAGTTGGGCAAGAAATGAAAATTAATTAAAAATGCTGAAAAAATTACATGCGCAGTCGAGCTGAGAAATGAAGTACAACAACAAATTAGATTGCAGTAGATGCCAGTAATAGTATATAAATCAATATATAAATAATACATGGTGTATTGATACGTTAACCAGTGGCGGAAAAATATCCAAACAGCAAAATCGCTCAAAAACATTGAATTGGCCATGTACAACAGAGGCGTAGCCAGGGGGGACCAGGTGGTCCGGACACCCCCCAACCCCCTTCCCCCAAAAATAATATTTATAATAAGACATATTATAAAATATTGAATAATTATGAATTTGAAAACGATTTATTTGAAAAATGTAGGTTTTTTTTCGTTGGTGAAAAGTGCGATGATGTAAAATTACTTTAAAATTCCTGAACGAAACTTCTGAAGTACAAGCAGGAGTTTGTTAGAAATTCAGTTATTATCAGTGATTCCCTAAACGCTTTATACGCAATAGTAAGAATTAAACATTTAAAAAACTTAGGTTAGGTTATGAGCCTCATCCCCCCCCCCCCCCCCAACAATCCCCGAAATCAAAGGCTGGATCCGCCCCTGGCGATAACCCAAAGTGCAACACCACACTTACTTCAAATGGTAGAATAATAAAACCAAATTATTATTATGATTATGATGTTTGGCATTCTCACGCCCATTTTCCAATATCATGGCTTACTAACATATCTTTACATACCATCTGTTAGTACACATGAGTGAGAATTACAATACCCATCAAAAACGTGTTGTGTGTAGCCCTTCACTTAGTTCTTTCGTGCGTTCAAACACAAAAAATGGGACACTCTGGTGCAAGACAGTACAACGTTACAGCAAAATACGTGACAATTTAGGGAAATAAACCAAAATATAAATACAATCTTACACATGGGACCCGTAAATGTATGGAGTGTTTCACATTGTCAGTCAATACGACATGAAATACAAAATTATCATGAGTTGATTTATTACAATTAGGAACATAATACAACAATATGAATTGTTAAGGTGATAAAGACAAGTGTGAAAGTATCAAAATTGAGTAACGATGTAATATATCTATTTAAAGGTGAAATCTCGGAGGTAGTGTGGTCAGCAAATGCATACTCCTGCCTCGTTGGTTATTATAAATGCTACACTTAATGTTTGCTGATAGAACAATATAATGCACATCTTGACAGTAGATATTCACGAAACAAACCATGGAAAACGCGAGGTGGCTATAGCGATTGAAAAAAAAAAAAACCCCATAAAGATTGAACAATTGGTAGGATCGATGGGGAAATTTTGATTTCAGGGCTATTTATAGCCCAGAAAGAGTCAACATGGTCTGTTCTAACGACGTACTTGTGAGAGTGTATTGCTGATTTCATTCAATGAAACAGTGAATATTTTTTTATGTTTCAGGCTATACCTCAGGACAAACAAGACATGAGGAACGTTTACGAGTGTCCAGTATATAAAACGAGAACGCGAGGTCCAACATACGTGTGGACTTTCAATTTGAAAACCAAAGAAAAGGCAGCTAAATGGACTTTGGCAGGAGTTGCTCTACTCTTGCAAATCTAAACGGTTATGTATTGATTTGATGGTAATAAAGTTTCTGTTATTCACACCTCAAGATTTCATTATATAAAAATAACCTACACACCTAAATAACAGATTTTGGATATTTAAAAATAGTTAGTACCTCTGTCAGTGTGATAGTGTGTTTTACGTGTGCCCTAAAGTAGGTAATAAATAACATACAGTGTAAGTTTAAATATTCGGCAGTAGGCCAAATATCGATTAATACAAAAACAACAATTGTTGGAAAAAGTCGAACATTCAGCACAAACATTATCAAAAGAGGTGATGACATCATTTGGCACTGCCATTTGAATCATGTTGTCAAACCGGGGTCATAAAGATGTTCATCTTAAGACAAGGTATGAAGACCCAAATGTCATTGTCACACATACCTTATTGAAAAGGGAATTCTTTGACAAATTGTCAAAAACTGGCTGTCACTTAGATCACGTTGTTGGTAAGATATGGCTGTAGATTTAAAAAAAATTGAATGGGATAATGTAAACAAAAAACACTTAGAACTCACTTCCATATGTTAAAGTGGAATTACTCTTCAACTGTAACAACTGCTTAGGAATATTTGGATTCTCTACTGGACTGAACTTTATTATTTCCAAAAAGAATGTGATCCAAGATTTCCTGAATGTTTGTTACGAGGTAGGACTGCAACAGGTGTATATTTAGAAGTTAATTTAAATAATGAATCGTGCTGTTTGCTAGTAACAAACACAGAAGAGTGCGACAATAGAACAAGATGAAATTCATACAGTTTTACGCATGTAGGTTTTACTAGACTGAATCTCACGGAAAATAGTTTGGGATTTGTTGCTGGTAGGAGGTAATGGTGGAGGGGGAGGTGCATTAGGACATATCACATCACTATTTTTCTTAATTTTATCACCATTTACTTTTTCATCGGGTTCGGCCATCGGTTCCAAGGCTACTCCGTAGTAGAGGATCGGTTGGCAGACTTTGTAGCCTAACTTTTCGTAGAAACCTTCTTGGCCTCGTGTCGAGAGGTAAAGCATTTTCTTTCCACGTCTGTAGAAATGGGAAAGAACTCGATAATCGGAAGGTATTTGAGTAGTAGGAAGTTTCAATTATGTGGGCAAATACCATCATATGGACTCTTGTATCACGTCACATTGTAGGCAAACTATAATCATATCACTATAACCCTTAGCATGCAACTTCATCTTAAAAGGGAAGAAATAAGTCCTGTTGCAGATTGGGCGTTTTAGTAATGGCACTGCCATACTCAGCGAAGGATTCGCCAAGGCATCAGAGCTTGCCTTGGCGGTCACTACACCCAAATTTGAACTGTAGAACGTCGTAGGGGAACATCGGACAATAAGCCTCACCCAGAAGGTTTTAGACACCGCCAGCGATCATAGAGACTTGGATAACATGAATCAGGCAATTCGTTTGGTTCGCCTCTTCATATGGAATTCTCCTTGAGGTTTCTTTCTCAAAATGTATTTCTAAGCGTAGATGAACAAGGTCGGAGTGACCTCTAATGAAAAAGAGAGAGCTAAAATAAAATCCAGATTTAACTCAAATGAGAAATACTCGGGAGGAGCGCTTGAACTTGGACGTGGGATTCCGCCCCCAGATGAAAATAGGTACCGTGACCTTGTTTGGAGGCGGGCCAAAACCGAGGAATTCTAATTACGGTTGGATTTCTGCCCATTTGTCCTAGCATAACCGAAAGGATATTAACACTGAAATGAAAACAACGCGAATCGCGCGGCACGTGTTTAATGAGCTCAAATACCACTCACTAATCAACACTGAATAACTCTAAGGTGATACTAGGAATAGAAACCAGAGACAATGCTCCTGTATTAGAACAATAGTCTACCCTCAGATGCCGCTGTGTGTGAACTCTAATACATCGGTATATCTTCATATTATGAAAGATCGATCGTATTGAACTGAAATTTCGATAGTACTAGTGTATATATCTAGAAGAATTTCATCACTATCCAACTAAGATCGCATTTTTCATGAAAAATGAATCTTTCTCTTTCCAAACGGATTTTTCTCGAAAAGCTATGTAAGGTCTACACGTAGAAGGAACGGGCTAAGAGATAGTCTCATACCTTTTTTCTAAATTCCAGATCATGCTACACAAGACGACACGTTTTCTAAGGGACAATATCAACTGTCAAAATTTATAATTTTAGTGTTTTATAGAAGTGTCGACTATTACGAGTATTTCACTACCACATTTTCAATATGAATTTAGCAAATTCTCGAGAACTTGATTAGCTGTAAAAACGAATGATTGCAAAGAAACCTTTGAGACCTTTATGGCATCAATACATTACAGGAACTGTTGCCTATAACAACTAGGTACTATAATCAACTACATTGTGGAAAAAGACTTGATTTATGTACTTAGGTAGGTACGTGTCGAGTCAGCATCATCTCAAGTACCCAATAAAATTCTATACCTATTCATTTCAAATTCCACAACATAGTGGTACTTAAATGAGTAGGTACGTAGACCTGACTTATTCAAGATTTTGAAAATGCATTTAGTACGTAAGTGTTTAGTTACCTTCGTATGTACTCCTCAGCGTCTTCCATTAACATCTTTCCCCATCCTTTGCCTCGGTGTTCTTTATGAATAATGACTGCAAAATCAACACAATGATGTAGTCAAACGAATCTAGTACAATTTCCAGGAACAAGCAAAAGAAAAAATAAGAAGACAGACAGCCTATCATACTTGTGAAGGTATTGGCAGCAGGTGCCATAATTTCCCTCATATTAAACGTGCAGTACATACCTATACTTTGAAATGTAGCAACGCTCATAATGCCGAAACTTTGAATACTACTCAAAGTTGAGGAGAGGTTCAAATACAGGTGAGTAGGTAAAAAAGCCTCTAAGGCTGATTTTATATAACCAATTGGTTGAAAAGGCATGACAATTGTCACATGTACATTAATGTACATGTGACATTAGAAGGAACATTCTAGGAGTATTGATAACATCAAGGCACAGACACCAGTTTTCGGTGGGTGACATTGCAGATGAGTTGACTTCAAATTAAAACTTGGGTGAGTTTTAGCAGTTACGATTAACCCTTTAACGGGCAGTCCTCGAATTTTGATGATCGATTTTTTTCACCTGGTTTTTCTTCTTTGTTTAGGGTTAAATGAACGGAGAATGACGGGGAAAAAATTTATTTTGCATTATTTTAGATTTTAGAATTGTGTAACCTGGAGGGCATGTCGCCCGGATACCGCAAATCAAGGCATGTGTCCTGGAGGGCACGTTGCCCAGATACCGGCAATCAAGGCATGTGCCCTGGAGGTTACATGGCCCGTTTACCGGAAAATAAGGTACGTGCCCTAGAGGTTACGTTGCCCGTTTAGGGGATGAAAATGTAACACTAGGAAGTCATAAACTCATCATAAAATGTTTATTTATTGAAAATTTAGCGACTGATGAACAAATAAAATAGGCACAGATCGTGAAGCCATTGAAAATAACACATAAGTACGTGAACTAGAACTGGTTATCACGTGAAAAAACTGGAAAAATCCTACAAATACGAAACAAATAGGTATTAATTTGCTTGGTCCAAAATCGTTTCTCAAAACTTGGAAAATTTAAAATTTTAGAAGACTACCTACTGCTCGTGAAATAACAGAAAAACGACATAATAAACTAGTCACAACCCATAATATTATGAAATAACTAAAAATGACTGATCAGGAGAATCACATATTATACAAATCTAAATCACATATTATAAAATTCTAAATCACATATTATAAAATAACCCCATGACTGGGGTTAGTTGAGAATAAATATATATCCTCAATTCAGTAAATTATCACAAAACATTATTCATCAGAACATGAACATTCTGAAATTAGAGAATTGTAAATTACATTACATATCATGCCCTATTTTTAGACTTCAGTCTTGCATCAGTCTATCATCAGTCATCAGTCTAAAGCAAGTTATCTAAAAATATGTAAATGTAAACATGACTTAGGTTGAGGAACTTGATTGGTGGAAGTCAGAGAAACAGATTCTCTCAGTCTTGATGCACAGTCGAATTTTGCATTTACTGCACTGCCAACTGAAACTGGAACACGCCTTTTCTCTTCTTTACTCCATCGCATTACCTCTGATGAACTTCCAGCTGCGCAAAAATTGCTGACAAGGTGGACAGCCTTGTTGTCCATCCACTTCACAGCAACCAGCTTCTTATCATTCTCAACGAGGGTATCAAACTACCCCTTCCTCTTTTCTTGAGTTTTTTGTCGTCAATAAAATCTAACCCAGGGAACCGGTTGGTTCTCACGGTCCCAAGTGCCAACAAACCATATTCATCCCTGAGGTACGTCAGGAGCCCTGGGCTGGAATAATAATTATCAAAGAATATGAATTTCAGTTGAGGGTTTGGGATAGTTTTACAGAGTGCCACGACGGCTTGCGCAGATACTCCAAATTTTTGTTCTCTTGGGGTGAATGCAATTCTGTCGAAGGTTTTCGGACCACCATAAATATAAAAGTCATAGAGGATCCCACTCACTCCGGACCGAACAAACAATTTCAATCCCCATTTTACAGGTTTCTCTTTCATGAATTGACGTCGTGATCCAGCTCTAGTACCCTTGTAAGGGATCATCATCTCATCGATGCTTTGTTTTTCTTCGTCAGGAATAGCCAAGAAGCTTTCTCGCAGTTTTTCCACGAGTGGACGAACTTTAAAATATGGGTCATCTGAAGGTTCATCCTTGTTATCATTGAAGTGCAGGTGTCTTCTTATTGCTTTGTATCTTTTCACAGACATGATCCCTGCAACACGCTCAAACCTCAGATTTTGAGACCATGGGTCTTCCATCGACGGAAACTGTACAATGCCAGTAAGAATCTCGATTGCCAAACAATCGTAGACGTCATATCTGTCTATAAATTCAAATTTGGCCCTGCTGTCAGGATCCGAGTTTTTCTTGTTCCGTTTTTTTGGATTTAGTTGTTCATCAGTTTGCTTTTGAGCAGCGTACAGATTCGTCTGGTTGATGATATGGTCGACCAAATCCTCTTTGAACAGCTGCGAAAAATATTCAATAGGTTCACGAACAGACGACGTGGACGTTGGGCCTCCAGAAGATGAGTCATAACGAAGCACCCCTGTAACCTCGTGGAGGAAGGGTACTCCCCGTTGCCAGTTGAATGTTGGACGAGGTTTGTCTTTCTTCTTTTTCGTACACCTTCGCTTGGACCTTTTCTTTGTTTTGAATCCGTTCATTGGTTTTGCGCCGTTCTGAAGTTTTTCCTTCTTACTTGACCCCCTTGTGGAGCTAGTTCTAGGTTGTCCATCTCTGTGTGCTGTGGCAGCTCCTGAAGTTCCGGCGATATCTTTCAGTTCAGGAATGCTGATATCCTCGCCAGCTTCACCATCTATCTGCATAGTTGTGGCATATACATCGCCAACAGGTTGCTGCTGTTGGTCACCCATCACCACATCTTCAAACGCTTCAAGTGCAGGAGTCGTGTGGTGTGTCTCGTCCAAAATCCCATCGAAATCCTCATGGAGATAATCAAAGAAATTCTGGATTCCTGATTCCAGCTGTTCTTCGGTGACTTCCTCATCGCTACTGCCGTCTTCATGATCAGAAGGAACATTACATTTAGGTACAATGGCCATGATCTTTTGAGCACGAGAAGTGAACCCCTGAGAAGGAAAAAATTAATAAATAAGTAACAAATTGAAAAATAGAAGTTTGCAAAGGAGTCTAGTATCTACATACCCAAAGGTTCCCTCTTTCGAATATAAGTAGATAATAAGTATAAATTGAAATAAGTAGACACGCATTTGTAACCCATAAAAATACAGATCAAGTCCAAAGGGCAGACTGAGTTCCTCATGTTCCATGTTATTGTTATTTATTTATATATTCATAGGATAAGCAAACTTGATGGTGTTATACACAAAAAGTAAATAAATATTTTTAAAAAAAAAGTCCAAAGAATAGCCTCCCTGGGTTCGATAATAATGTAATTGAACTACAATACTGTTATAAGTATATAAATTGATACATATGGGTCATTTTCAGGCTGAATAATGGACATAAAATACCTAAGATATCATGTGCCCTGGAGGTAACGTCGCCCGCTTTCCGAAGGATTTCGATGGGAAAGGGCCCCTGAAAGAAACACCGGCATGCAGGCAGCGTAACCTCCAGGTTACCGAAATAAAATCAAGCGCTACGTCCTGAATATCAAATAATCCGTCGAAATTGAGGTATAAATCGAAAATATAGAATCTAAGGAACACAAAAAAAAATTTGAACGCTTGCAAATGGCGGTATGAATAACTGAAATGAATCACCAAACTCACCGACATCACGACGTCTTGGAGCCTCCACGAGAAATACATACCCTTCTTCAAACTGTTTCACCATTCACCGGTTGGAGTAACGTCAAAATCGAAAGCAGTCAGAAGGGATACAGTTGAAAAGTAAAGGAAGGATCTAGGACCAAACTTATTTTGGTACGACTTGTATCCTTTTTTTAGGAATTTTTTGAAAATCGTGTAACCTGGAGGTAACGATGCCCGTTAAAGGGTTAAGTAACGATATCTTGTAACATTTTATTCAATGAAACCACCTGTTGTGATCCAAATCAGTTCTCACCTGATTCGACCATCACGTCGGGGCCCCCGACGGTGATTTCCGATAACTTGGCGTGCCCTACGACTTGAAAATCATTCAATACTAAAACGAGGGACGTCGGGAACTTATCGCACGACATGAACAAGCTCTGGAGTCTGGAAAAACAAAAGGGGACAGATGTCAGATATTGGGATGGTCAGGCGGATAAGACTTGTGGTTGTCATGAATCGTACCTTGCAGCTTTGCTACGGGGCCACTCCGAATTGAGGAGATTGCAGGCTTCGAGGATGAGGTGTTTGCAGTCATGCATACACAAAACTTGAAGGAATTCGAACTCCATTTCTGCTAGTCGCGAACACACTACACCGAACGCCTTCTTTCATTTTACTAAAACCATAAACTACTGTCCTAAGGCCATCGGGTTTATAATTAGTATCTTAGAACCTCGTGCCCTGGGGTAGTCTGCGAAGGATATTTGCGAATAGAAATTTATAACGCTGACCAAGAATACATGAATGTCAGCTGCTGTCAAGGTTCGCGGGACTCGCGAAAAAGAAAAGTAAACACCGTGGATACTAAACACTGAAAAGACCCAGCAACCCACCACGAATTTTCAGTCTCCGGTAAATGACACCAGAAGTGATGGCGCTGCGAGCTTTTGCGGGTCACTACGGGATTGATACTCTCTCAATGTGTGTATTCATGATCGCCCGATAATATTCGAATCATTCGTACAAGTAACTTTCGTCACATACCGACGGCTTATGCGAGACCATAAAAGTTGTAAAATTCCTTACAACTGCTGAATTTCTCAGTTAATTCGATGTGGTCCATCGTCCAAGTGAAACACGTAGCGAAACTACCGGATTAGTTCAGCTACACGAAAACGGAGAGTAAACTAGTGTATAATATAATCCACGATGATTGTAAACATTGTAAATGGTAGATAACAGTTTAGGAAGGTTTCGCTTTTGATAGTTTAGGACAGTGCTGCCAACGTGCACAGAGCAACTTGTTTTCTTCTACGTACTTATTACATTCATGTAACCACTCAACCAAAGCAAAATCATAAAAATTGTTAAATAATTTTTTTCAAAAACTTCCACTTCCAGTCAATTATGTTTTACTCTGACCATGAAGTTGTCTTCCTCCACGCTTTTAACCAACTACAACCTCCACAGCACAGAAAATCCAACAACCACCCAATCAAGTTATATCATGGAAGAAGGAAGTTCTCTCCCTTCTTCCATGAAGTTAAATTTTACGTTTTTGTGTTTGCGTGTTTTCTGTGGTGTTGTTCTAGTTGTTTTTTCGCAAATTGAAAATTCATCGACATCACTTTAGTCATTGTTCATAGGGGTATTCATAAATGATTTCGCTGGTGAAATCTAGAAACTTGCTTGGTGCGTCGACGAATCGTAGTGCATTCTGCAGTTTTCCAAGTTCACTGTAAGATACACTTGCGTGTGATTGACCGTTCAATATGTCTCGTCACAGGAATGTGAGATCTATGCGATATTCGGATGGTAAGTTACTGTTATGAATGTAATGTTTTGGCATTAAACTAGGTACATATTATCCACAATTAAAATGGTTGGGGTGATACGTTTCAGAATACGACGGGTACGATGATGTATACGGACACTCGGTGGAGGAGGATTATCCAATGTCTCCCAGCGACGGTAATTGAAGTTGATTTTTTTACAAGTCTCTGAGTTAAATTGATCTCGTCTGTGTTTGATTGACTTACAAGTCGCTGTTTATTTGTCTCAACTTTGCTCAGATTTTGTTACCCTTATGTCACTGCTGTAGGCCAGCCTTCTGTGACAGCTCCTCAGATACACACATTATCGAAAAATAACTGGTCTTCAAATAATTACTTGGGCTTACCTACCGTCTGAACATACAGAAGTTCCTTCGAAAAATTAATACGGATTATATCCGGGAGGTGTGGATAGAATAGTTATAAAATGGGCTAGAGCACCATTATGTTAATTGTGCTGAGAAGTATTTTGACTTTCTTGGGTTATGTTATTACTGATCAGAAGCTCGATCCATACCGTTTGAATCGCACCTTTATTTCAGCCGCATTTTTCTACGACCGAAACAACCGTAACCCCCAGCTCTCTTCGTTCTTGAGCGCTGAAGATGACATCAAAGAAGAAGATGACGAATCTGCCGTCAAAGCGGAACCGGACGACAAAATGAAGAACTGCCTGATCTCGATAAGGGACATCGTCGGTGCCACGAAATCTGACAATGAGCTCATACCGGTCGTAATGCAGGCCAATTATGACGTAAAAGTGGCCGTCGATATGTTATTTTCCAATGAAGAGTCTTCGGGTGGAGGTCAGTTGTAGTTTTATATTCTGCTACGTACAAATTCGACGTCATTCCCTAATGGTACTGAGTGAAATCTATTTTTCTTTTCAGCAGCTATAAAGCCTCAGCGACCTACCACAGACAGACGAAGAGGTCAGTGCCAACTTCTTCATTTGGTTCGAATTTTAGCTTTACCCCCTGACAGCTCCATGAGCTGTTGGCAGAACGTGTGAACTCTATTAAGATCTCATTACCGCAGCTTAGGTTCGATGATTCACAAGTTCATATTTTCATCCAGCGGTAGGTTTCACATTCAGAACATGTTGTTGTTATTTTTTTTTTTTTTTTTTTCAAGTTTAACATGTAAACCATTTTGGGTCTTTAGGTAAAGAAGTTAAGAAGAAGGGTCCCAAAAGAATTCCTCCCGTCTTCAACGTGGCCCAATTCCTTAAATCCCAGGTCAACCGCAGAATTGACATACTCGGCGCCTCCCTCCGTCATCCCGAATCATCAAAAGACGGACACCTACGGAAAAGAGTTTCGACCGTAGGGTATTATCTGTGCAAGAAAGCCGTAGAGGTCCCCTCGCCCCCAATAATCTCCGTTCCTATGAAAATCCCAGAGGACATTGTGCCTTTCAAATTCGACGTTCTGTCTCCCGACGATGCTGTTGTTATAAAAAAAGTTTAGGCGTACAGAAAATTTTTATTTTGTTGTCTTAAAATGTGTTGAAATAATAAAAATATTTTGTTAAATTTTCAAGTCTTGATTAATTCAAGTATTGTCCCAGTTTTCGTGAGATTGTAGATGCTATACGGTGCCGAGCATGTTCAATCCTGTTTGATCCTGTTGCCGAGCATGTTCAATCCTGTTTGATCCTGTTGCCAAGTATTCAGAGGCCCTTCTTCGTTTTGCGAATACTAGAAAGAATTGTACACATTTGTATTGATTAGTTAGCCCCATTCAGTTCCAAAGCCTTTCGGCATCTGAAATCGCTTCTTACATTTTTTAGTAAGGTATAAAATAGGTGGTTTCATATTTTTAAATTTGATTTTTTTTAATTTTGAAAAACCACAAGAAATTTGCAAAATCACAAGAAATTTGCCGAATTTGACAAAATTTCAAGTTGTAGTTTTTTGTCTGTATCTTTGGATGCGTGTACCTACAATATGATTGACGTTCGGCTGGCAAAATAGTATGCACGTTTCTTGGAAAATTCGCTCATACACTAAATACTGACAATTTGCCGGTCAATTGTCAAAAATAAACCGTCGACCGATAAAAAAAGGTACTTCTTGACATAAATTATTTCCAATGGAAGCAAATACAAGTAAAAACCAATAAATTATATAAATACTAACAACATTCCTTTTCAGATACTCTCTCTTAGATCTCTCACCATAATTTTGACTGTATTGGAACAGCCGCATGTTCCTAATCTAAATGTATTGTCCCAACCCACACACTTCTGAGAGGGGTTTTCAATCAAGAGGCATTGAGTTTTCTCTCGATCTGTCAGTTTCCGATGAGGATTTACAACTTCGACCATTTTCTCACCAGCTCTCGGTTCTACTCAAGAAGGGGCTGCTCCTGTTGTGAGGATCGTGTCGACTCCGGACAAGACAAACGTCATCAAAGGATTCAATATAGAAGGAAACCAATCTTCGAAACTCAATCCTCCAGGTAAAACCACTACAATGGTATCTACCTCGTACAATATACTTACTTAACTTATCATATGATATTCTAATTAAACTATTGCTTCAGCAGAGGAGAAAAAAGAAAAAAGCCCCACACCTGTTGGGAACCAAACTCCTGTCGGTAGTCGAACGCCAGTGGGTAGTCGAACCCCAAGAGGCCTTTCTCCTGGTCCTGGTGTTGAAGGAACTCCCAGTAGCAAATCTTCTGAAATCAGATCCCTGAGGTACACGCTGTTCAACAGAGATGATTACTAAGTAACCACTTTGTGTGATTGGCGTTTCAACTTTTAATATTGTTGGGCTAGTGACACCAGATGAAGATGTCAATGGAAGTTAAGTGTCACATTACTCTTGAGACTCTTTGTGGAACTGTAACGATGGGTGGGAAGATGGTATTAAAGTATCCACCCTGGGCAGTGCTACAGAGAACCTATACGAATTATCAATCTGGAAAAGTAACTGTAGATATTAGAATACGAGGGGGATCCCAAAAAAACGAGAATTTTGTCATAACTTCTTTCTTCCTTAATAGTTTTACACCAGAGTTTGATCAACTTCAAAGTATTCTCCCTTGATCACAACGCACCTCGGCGAACGATCCTTCCATTGTTCTAATCATTTTTTTAATTCACTTACTGGGATGTTCTTTAAGCCCTACGCTGATTTTTTTAAACGCCCCCACAGTGATAATACGCTTTCTTTTCGTGTCCCTTTCAAGTATGGGGAACAATAAGAAATCGCAGAAGGCCAGATCGGGTGCGTAGATGGGGGGGGGGGGGGGGGTTGAACCATTCCCGTTACTTTTGGGTACCTCCTCGTAGTAATGAAGTTTCCCGTCAATGCTCCGACCTAGAGGTGGATCAAGTTATTGGGCTATTGCTCTGGTGCAGTTTTCCTTTAAAAGTGGGAACATTTCCAGCTGGACTGCTATACCCCCAGGACAAATACCCTCTCGCGTAGACTCTAATCCACTTATGTACTTGTCGCTTTCAGGGATGGTGCCAAAGCAGAAGAAAACTACAAGACTGATAGAGGCGATATGAAAGATCAGCTTCACATGGTCGTTACAGGCCATGTCGACGCTGGAAAAAGCACGTTAATGGGTCACGTCTTATTTAAACTAGGTCTCGTCAATTCCAAAACCATGCACAAGTACGAGCAGGAAAGCAAGAAGCTTGGGAAACAGTCTTTCATCTACGCGTGGATTCTGGATGAGACTGGTGAAGAAAGGTGGGATTATCTAGATATCAGAATCTAATATCACCAGTATTTCCTGACTAGGTTTTCTATTTCCTTCTATACTTCCAATATCCCATTCAGGTTCGTTCTGGAAAGTCAGATTGGAATGAGCTCAAAGTACCCAACTAGTGAACCAAACCATAATAACGTTTTGTCAATTATGTGAATTGTTGCAGGTCTCGAGGTATAACAATGGATGTAGGTCAATCGAAATTTGAGACGAAAACCAAACTCATCACTTTGCTCGATGCTCCAGGTCATAAGGATTTCATACCCAACATGATCACGGGAGCAGCCCAAGCTGATGTGGCTCTACTGGTTGTTGATTCGACTAGAGGAGAATTTGAAACGGGATTTGAAAGCGGTGGACAAACGAGAGAGCACGCTTTGCTGGTCAGGTCTTTAGGTGAGTCTACTTTCCTCTTAGAAAATGAGTTTGGTGTAAACAACAATGCTGCGGTTTGGACCAATTTATTGATGACGTGTCATTGCAGGTGTCAGCCAGTTGTGCGTCGTCGTCAATAAACTAGACACTGTCGACTGGAGTGAAGTCAGGTTCAAAGAGATCTGTTCCAAACTGGGCACCTTCCTCAAACAGGCTGGATTCAAAGAGAAAGACGTCACTTTCGTGCCATGCAGCGGCCTAACTGGTGAAAATCTGACTGAAAAAACTAACAACGCTGTTCTCCAAAAGTGGTACAACGGCCCGTGTTTAGTCGACGTTATAGGTATGGTGAGGCAACTCAGTTGTTTAAAAACGCTCCATTAAAAATCCACAGAGGTGTTATTCACTTCTCAGTTCACTACGGTTACTATGGGTGCGAATTCGAACGAGTACGTCCGAAATCCTCGACAGAACAGGGCTTTTAGACTGTGCGCGTTTTATGATATTCATAACTATATTATAGTCAGTAGGTTTCTGTGGACACAAAGATGGACGAATTTGATGAATTTGATTTTCTTGGACGTCCGTTAATGAAGTTACTGTTGCTGAATGGTGAAAAAACGGAGCACGTCAACCAGTTATTTTACAGCAGAGACGTTCAACTCACGAAAACACCCGAAACAGACGCTGGTAGCTCGAAAAATTCAAATTAGTTCTGACGACGTCGTTCTTGCTCTGACATTGTAGTCGCTGCCAGTTTAAACTCACGTTGGTCGAGCGTGTTAGACTGAAACTGCTCCATTAACACTGATTACCTTAATAACACGTGACATTTTCTACTGAATCCCTTGCAACATGGCTCTTCTATGAGTTGAGGAGTCGAATGGAACCCAATTTTCTGAGCTGATTTTCATTTATAGATACTTATAGACATCAACATATATATCCTGAGTCACATACATAATATGTATATTATACGCTCGTAGTTTCAAAAGCATCAACCTTCCAACTTCATACAAGCGTATCCATCTAAGTATAAATTATCTGAGAAAAAGCTCTTAGCTTCAACTACTTTTAGTAGTTTCTCACTTCATTCAGCCCTTGCATTCTACTATTGTGACCTTGGGTTTCAGATCAATTTCAATGTCCTCTCCGTCCAGTGGCCAAGCCCTTGAGAATATCAGTCAATGACGTCTACAAAGGTACGGGCTCTGGATTTTGCGTGAGTGGCCGCGTTGAAACTGGTATGGTCGCTGTCGGTGACAAGATTTTGGTGCTCCCTCAAAATGAGATGGCGTTGATTAAAGGTAATACCGGTCATTTAGTCAGCACCTAGTCATAATTTGAGCCTTCTAAAATACCATACGATCATACCACGTCATCATTTCACGTTATTTGTTGCAGCTGTGACTATAGATGAGATGCCATCCCCAAACGCGTACGCTGGTGACTATGTGAACCTAACTATTGCTAATTTCGACCAACAGAACATAGCTGTGGGGTACATTCTCTGTGATCCTGCATATCCTGTACCGGTCACTTCCAAATTTGAGGCGAGAATCGTCGTATTCAACGTTGCCGTCCCGGTAACCCGTGGTTATCCAGTGAGTAACGAGCGTTCAATTAAGGAAATGGCGGGAAAGTTAACATATATTTAAAAAAAAAACGGATGGATAGGTGAAACACGTTACCTGGATAGGAAGACGTCTGCACTGGTCGAGATCCCAGAAAAGTCTTGAAAACTTTTACTTTTGTAGAATTTTTGGGGTTCCCACTCATGGTGTCCAGCCTCCTTTTCTTGGACTCATTGTGATATGCATCGAGTCATTAGGGGAACGTCAACGCCTCGTTGACAGTCTGCATGAACTGAGCAAACTGATTTTTATCCATTGTTGAAAAGATTGAACAACGAGTAAAAACATCTGACTTGCCAGGAAACCAAGCATCATTATTATTATCGTATTAGGTCAGTTAAAAAACACAGACTTATGATATATCATAATATGATATATATTATTATATATTATATGTTCATTAACTTTATCCTCGTCGCCAATTTGTTGTGGCATTTTATGGATAAGAACGTTCGATTTACTCGTAACAGGAAAATAACAGACCTGAATTCAAACATTGTGATGGCGGAGTTAAGAAATCAGCAGTGCCTTAGGCCTCCTATGCGACCGCACAATTTATATGGCGGGATAAAACCGTAACAGTTCCTGTGAATCAGGTCTGCTGCTATAATTCTCGCTACAGGACAAGAGGTTATACCCTAAAACATGGTACACACTACCCTAGAGTAGCTGCAACTCGATAGTTTTCCACAACACTATCGATAGTTTCCAATCACTATCCTGCAGCCTTGTTTTCCTTTTGCTGGTTCTTCATAGAACGCTCTTTTAAAAATGTAATTTCTCTCTCTCCTCTAGGGATTCATGGAGCCCTTCCGTAGACTCCTGATTTGGATTTCACTTTCACTATTAATTTCTGTAAAGACGCTGATATTGGGGTAAGACGAATAAAATTGACGGTTGTAGTGAGAGTTGCCTCCCACTGCTGGTTCGTATGTGGCAGTCTGGCGGTGGAGAAGCCCAAAGAGTTGGGGGTTACTGCATCCTTCCTCTACGTAATTCGTGAGGACTTAATAGCTGTATGGCGCATCTTCCATTAGTGAAGTAAAAGCACACTCTTGTCCAAAAGTTCATCCCCGTTGTTGAAATGATCTTGGATGATCGACGATATACAGGTATTTTATTGATAATATGCGTCTCTGTACACGAGAGAGATCTTCAGAGTAAAATATATCCTCGATCATCCAAGAGCTTTTTAAATTTTAACATGGTGTCAGATGAGGGGTTTGGTTCGTGATGATGATTAAGTCCGTCATTCATACTCCTGACGAAGTACGAACGATGGCCAGCCAATTTTTCCACAACTTCTTCCCCTCCATTAACGTTTTGGATTTTTCTTGAAAAATAATTTTTGACCTATTTTTAAATCGTTGGTTTAATGGGATCTTTGCGTTTTGATTCTCGATTATTTACTTCCATCGACTAGCTGGAGACAATACTTTAGGGGTTATTAGTTTTTGATGAAATGGAAGTACGTCGTAAACGCCTTGGCATTGAAAATTGAGCAGGCGAACCCGTTTTCCCTTTCGACGTATTTTGGTAGTGTAACAAAGCTACAAAGAATGTTTTAATATATTTTGAGGTATTTTAACGCCGCTTTGGACCTGTCAATTACTACGTGCATAATTGCAGCTCCTTGTACTGCGTTCTATTTCCCAATTATTCATGAAAATATATATATTTAGGTGGTTTTGACAACCTGGCGTCAGAAGCAGCCACACTGTGCCAAATATGAATTACTGATAGCCTTTGGGCATGATCTAATGTGACCTCTCACCTCTCTCATTCCGTAGGTCGTCCTTCACATGCAGTGCCTCGCTGAACAAGCAGTCATCACCAAACTGCTCGCTCAGCTTCACAAAAGCACGGGAGAGCTGGTCAAGAAGAAACCGAGGTGTCTGACGAAAAACAACAACGCGATCGTCGTTATTGAAACATCGAAACCCATTTGCGTCGAGCTTTACAAAGACATGAAGGAACTGGGAAGGTTTATGTTGAGAGTGGGTGGTGTAACTATCGCAGCCGGTCTCATCACGAAAATCATCAACTGACGGCTCCTCCTCATCGCCGCCTTAACTTGGAAGCGCTATAATGCCCCAAAGAAACTTCGATTCCTTTATTTAATGTAATGGAAACTGTTCATTAACTATGTAAATAAAATTTTCAATTTGGGGGATACCGTTATTTTGATTTCTTGAGTTTTTTCCTGATATTTCCAGTAAGAGTGGCCACTGGAGCAATGATTTTCATACAGCCTTTGGATGATAATTCAGAAAGGAGTAGATTTTGGTAGACTTACGTCGGGGACAACTAGAGGTAATTAAAGTGGTTGAATATAACGTAGGACAAAATTCAGAGTTGTCTGCATTTGGTGTTTTGGTTTATTATCTTCGATGATGAACTTTGGAATCAGCCAAGAAAAAATGCAATGCACATTTGAGGGTTTGCGTTTCAAGATACGTAGATTTCCAAAATCCTTCTTCCGTGGATATTGAAGCTAAGGACATGAGCCAAAATGTTGTTGCGCCAACACCAGGGAGGTTTGACAAATGTTATCAATTCACTGATAAGGTGTGTTATTCAAACTTTGTGTACACATGCTAAAGGATTATAGTTTATAATAATTATATTTCAATTATTGACGTATTGAAAGGTAAATAGGTATTTTGTAACATCAAAGAGTGGAGACTACATTTGTGGTATATGTGATACCGTAACCGATTGACAAGACCATTTTATTCGGGGGACGTAAGTAACAATATCGATTCCATTGTTTATTATCGAGCAGTTTTGCGAAAATTGCCCTTGTCTGAAATCTTTACAGTTATTTTGTTGAAAATGTTTGAACGTTCGAAATAATCGCTCTTATTCTGTTTTAGTTGGTAATAAAATTGAAATGTGAAGCCACAGAACGGATCTGCTGAATATCAGAACAATAAAATACGTTTGTGAGGGATACGTGCTTCGAAGGAGCAAACAAGCAAAGGTTGGACAGTATTTTTCAATTAGACGACCAATAGCGAAGTAAGGGTCAAATAACGATTTTTCGTCAATGCTGACCATGATAAATACCTGGATAATGATATCCCACAGCATTGTCACCGTGAGGAGTTTGGTTTTCAGCTTTACAGTAGGTCTCTTGAATTCAAGTATACCTATAAGTTATTGACCAGGATCCATGTGCATTCTACCTGGACTTCATTCCAAAGTTAACGAAAATTTGAGGGATTGTTTGGGGATGGTAGAGTTTTCGAATACGAAGGCCCCGAGGTGTTTACGTGGGGGGATTTGTTCGCACCGGATCTTTGGTTGTTTGTAATCTGCCATTCACATATTTAATTGCTCTGGGATAAGAAACAGCCAGTTTCATCCTTCATCCATACAGGTTTGCTAAGGGCGTACTCACCTCATGATTTTCGAGATCCGTTAGAGGTAGGGATGGGTCGAGAAACGAGAAACTAGTTTAAAAAACTAGTTTGAAAAAAATAACCGTTATAACCGTTTCTTAATTTGAAAGAAACTAGTTACAAAAAAACGGCAAAAGTAGGTAGGTGTTAGTTTTTGAATTGAACTATCGAAAACTTTGTCATCACATTCGTTATTCGTGGTTTGTTCCGAAGCATAAGTAGTTGATTATTATTATTATTAGGTAAATATGACTCGGAACAAACCACGAACAAATGCGCCGACAAAGTTTTCGTTTTTCCTATTACAGTTGAAAAATACAGTTTTTCGTTTTCTTTGTAACTAGTAGTTACTAACTACTAACAACATATTAGAACACCTGCTGTTTCACCCGTTTTTCATTAAGAAGAAATGAAACTAGTTTTTTCGACAGTTTGTTTTATATAACGAATTTTATTTTACGTTTTTCGAACGTAACCGTTAATAACGGGTCAAGAAACAAGAAAAGAAACGGGTCAAGTAACCGTTAATAATAGGGACGGGTCAAGAAACAAGAAACTAGTTTTTTTGGGATGGGAGAAGAAACGAGAAACTAGTTTAAAGTAACTAGTTTGAAAACAACGTCATAACTGTTTCTTAATTTGAAAAAAACTAGTTGAAAAAACGGCAAAAAAAAACTAGTTTTTTCGACAGTTATTATAACGAACGTTATTAAATAACTGTTTCACCTGCTGTTCCACCCGTTTTTCATTCAGAAGAAAAGAAACTAGTTTTTTTGTAACTAGTTTTTTTGACAGTTATTTTAATATAACGAACGTTATTTTACGTTTCTCGAAAATAACCGTTATGCCCATCCCTAGTTAGAGGCATCAAGCGTTGTGCTCCAATCTACTATTATTATACAAAGTACAGCAGATACCCATGGATCATGGAGGGTAAAGTAGTGCGCATACCATGAATTTGGAGTAGAATGAGATGAAAAACCAGTCATTCAGCATGAGCTAATGGAGCATTTCCAACAAACTATTTCAAAAATTTCATAACTATGACCATTTTTTTATGATTGGTGGGACGTTTCTATAAGAAATTTTACGCTGATTATGAATGTACTTACCATATTTTTCTATACTTTTATACTCTCTAACAAATTTTTTTTAAATCTTCTTTGAAGTAATTTTGGCCCTTAATTTCCTAAATTTGATCCCGGTGGGATATTTTCCCGGGTTTTGAAGGCACTGGATACCTGTTCACACACATGAAGAATAGCTCCTGTGAGTTCAATCTAAATTCCGCAAAGATTCGAAAAGGTCTGTCTTTTTCGTTGGGAGCCATCGGTGACCTTAAAAACACCAAACAGCGAAAGTAGTAGTTTTGTCAACAATTTAATAAAAATGAGACGCCAAAAAAGGAGTTTCTTCCTTATCAGGCAGGCGCGGAAGTGTCACCATTCGATTCTGCGTCAAAAAATGCATGAATTGCGATACTGAACTCACTTCCACGAAGAAAGTTTACTTTTGGTAGAAAACGTTGATTTTCACAAACTCAAACGTCATTTTCTCCACCAATTTCACTACTCAATTTCAATACCTACCTACTGCTTCAAAAGCAGGTGAGTTTGAACATTTTGAATCGACTGGTGTAAAAATCTCATTTTTGACAAAATCTACAGTATATTTTTTGTTTTGTTTAAGAGTGAGCTAATAATATTATTGAATAATGCAGTTATCACTCTATAATCGTTTGGCTTGCTCTTTCCTCGACAGACGGGCGAACGCTTAATTCGCAGTCGTACTGCATTATTTATTAATCTGCATGTATTTACCGTACCTACGGTTCCCGAGCTCGGGATTTATCGAAGTTCTAGACTTGAACCAGTTTTAGACTCTGGAGTCTTTAAAATGACTTTCCGAGTCAGGGCGTTAACGAAGTCCAGAACTTAACTAGACTCTGGAGTCTAACCCTGTTCGACTCGGGAGTCTAAAGATTGGCTTTCCGAGTAAAGGATTAACTATACTGCGGACGAACCTACTGATTGACACTGGAGACACCCCGAGTGGTCACCCCATGCCAACATTAGAACACACAAAAAAAAAACCCGTATGATTCTCTCGATATTTATTGCTATTTATCGATATTTATTCTAGACTCAAATAGGTCTAGGACTTATAGATCCTCGAGTTTTGCAGATAAATCTCTGATGTAGAAAGACGATTTGGATCCGAGAGCTTATTTGAGTCCTTGACTCTGTAAGTCCAGGACGTATTGATCCCCGAGCTATGAAACCGCACCTTAATGTTTTAATAAAATGCGTTTCCTTCTTCTTGACAATAACGGCCGTTTGCATTATCGAAACTCACTTACAGATGGAGTACGGGCGGTACATCACCCAAGAATATTCAATTTTGAAGAACATTTTCTCTTATCTGACGGCCAAAGAGCTGAAAGTGTGCTCTCGCGTTTGTCGGTGAGTCGCAGGGGATGTTTTTCAAATGAAAAGTCACTAAATGCCTCTTTCATCTTTCTCACAATTTCTATTTCTTTTTCTAGAGAATGGAAAAAAATGGCGGACAAATTCGTGCAGCTCACCGTCGAGTGCTACCATAAGCCTGGCAATGCCGCCAGCTGGCAGGAGTTCAACAAGTTGATCAACCCGAGTTTGATACTGTACTTGGAGGATGTCAATTACGGATGCCAGGTTGACTGTGAGTTCATTACGGCATTAAATTTATCGTCATATATCGAGATCGTTAACCCTTGACGTTAAAGTCTGGTTAACGTTAACATGTTAATTAGAGAGTTCCAAGGAGATGAGTCCGCTTCGGCAGGACCGCCTTAACGTTCGATAAGGCCTACCTCACCCGGACTAATAGGTCCGCAGCTTCAGGTTGCACTCCCCGACCCTTCGTGGGTTATTCAACCATACACGCCCTCCCTCAGGGAACCGTGGCAGAGTATTCCCGACGTCTTATCTCCTCTTCATTTCTTGCGTTGCTCCTGCTTTGCTGTATGGACCCAATGCATCCTTTCCCGGAGCTCCTGTACGTACTGCGGCTCTTGTTCGTCAGTGTGGGGCTGTTCACAGAGCAGGTGGACAGGTAGTGCCAGCTCCCTTCCATCAAGCAGGAAAGCCGGTGAGTACCCCGTTGTGGGGTGCTCTGACGACCGGGACGCCAACAGGGCTACTGGTAACTGTCCAGTAGCCCTGATGGTAACGAGGTCCAGTCGCTCTGATGGACCTCGTTCATCTTCGCTAACCTAACCACTCGTAAAGGGTCCTATGGAGCATGTCCACCCGGCGTTTGCTCCGCAGGTGTAACGGCGTACTTCGGGGTTTTCGTAACCCAAGTTGGGCCGTGAAGCTTTGGAAAAGTTCATACTCAAAGTTCGTCCCACTATCTGAATGAGCCTCCCCTTTGATACCAAACCGGAAGATGACGTGTGGAATCAGCCCAACAGAATTGGCCACGGAGCTGCGCGCCTGCCCTCCTCTCAAAGTGCACTTTGGTCTGCCCCACTATTCCAATTCTGACACGAGTTGTTAGGATGACAGCCTTAGAATTGGAAACTGTCAATCTCTTTTAATGAATCCAGTAACTACTCTACCAGATTCAAAACAGGATCACTCAATTTTTTCGTGCGTCTGGCAACACCGTGTCATGATTCCACAACACTATGCATTTATGGCGTTCACCTCACTATCCTGTTACCTTATTTTGATTTTCAAGTATCACGCCCTAACCGTAAAATCTGTACGAATCACCTCATGTACATTCTTTGTATTATGTGGACTTAAGTTAGTAAGGAATAGGCATGCTCCATACCATACTCATCGTGGAAATTGTTTCAGCTCTTCGTAGCCTGGTTTCAAAGACCTACGACATCGATGACGTTCCTTTCTACCGTTTGATTGCAGCACATCCGATCTTCACTCCTTGCGTTCGAGGAGAAATGATCCACAGTAAGACTCCCTTGATTGTGTTGACGTATCAACAATTTGCCTCCGCAAACTAAATTGCGACGAAATCGCGGAAACCCATGTCAAAAAGAAACGGAAGAGTAGAAGAAGAAATGGTGTATTTCTACTGAAATATGATTACACTGTTAGACCGGTTTCGGTGATTAAACCACCGCCTGTAACAGATCAATACTGAGGTGAACTTATAAAGAGATCCCAAAAGTGAGAGGACGAATAAGATTGGTTGATACAAGTGAAAGGAAAACCAGATTGCTATTGGCTCTTGACGTGAAAGACAGGGATACAAAGTGAAATGTCTAATGGGATTGTTTGCACCAAGGATAGGAAACAGCTTCTGATTAGCTGTTGGAAGTGAATGGGGGGGGGGGGTGTCAAGCTATTATTTAACAAAAAAGACGCAACAATGGACTTGAAGGAAGATGTACCTAAGATCTACAAAGATTTACCTATCCTATCACTCTTGAGTGGCAACCAATCTCATTAAGACCTTTCACTTTGTAGCCAGTAGCAATCTGTTTTTCCTTTCACGTATATTAACCACTCCTATTCCTCCTCTCAGTTTTGGGGTCCCTATAAGTTCACCTCTCTGCAATGGACCTTCAGTACTTTTTTGTTATTGAAGATGGTTTAATCACCAAAACCGGTCTAACAGTGTACTTATATTTTAGTGGAAATAGATCATTTTTTTAACTACTCTTGTTTTTTAAATTTTCCTCCATAATATTATTATGAATGTTGGTCGATCATTGGTCTGTACTCAAATCCTTGTGCAAAACGCCATAGAGAGATCTACCTCTATGGCGTTTTGCACAAGGATTTGAGTACAAGGTATTCGATTTGGTGACCATTTCCACTTACGTATCTCATTATGTCAACTGTTTAAGTTTCGGAAGTCATTTTCAAGACACAAGATGCCTACACGTATCTCAGACGCAGAGTTGGGCATTCGTATGCCATTTTTATTGACTGCAGCTAATGTTTATTTTATACTCATAACGTAAAACTTAACAGCAATGTACTGCTCTAACACAGAGATACGTCTGAGAAATAGCCGTGCCAACTGTCTTTATACTGGGGTTGTGAGTTGGTACCATCCGGTTCCCATATCCGTCATTATAATGAAATAAATACTTGGGCACTGAATAATGGTGATAATTGTATGCGCAGAAGGAGTCGACATTGAAAAGGGCCAAACCTTGATATTCTTGCCTCAAATTCCTGGTTTGAGGATCAGAAAATTTGAGTTTGACAAGATGACCACTGTGAAGGCTGACCAAGTGAGTTTTTACACATTGGGAAGTATTATGGACTTGTTTAGTTGGCAAGAATGCTTTTTGCTGATCACTCCCATAACTAGTTAAACTCTCACTTACAGGTTGAACCGTTGCTAGATGCAAAAGGTGTCATTCTATTGGCTGAGACTTCCAGCCCATGCCTCTCCGCAAGCAATAAAATAGTCCACTACCTGTACTTCACAGGCTCGAGGAAACGCGAGGTTAGGTCCGAGAGGCCTTGTCTGTCTGGGGGCCTGCTTGCCGAATCGTGTCGTGTGAACAATGAAGGAAAAACTGTACCTTCTCCAGTGGTCGTTATCTCCTTTGAAGGGGATAACGTCACTGTTCACAGTGACATCAACAGAACATTCGAATTCGAACCGTTCTTCAAGATGGTAAGTTGGTTTGACTTAGCTATGATGCATTTTTTATGATATAACTGTTGGGAGCGCGGATATGATTCAGAAACGATAGTTCCTACAAAATGGATGGCAAG
This sequence comes from Stenodema calcarata, assembly GCA_963920205.1. NCBI lineage: Eukaryota > Metazoa > Arthropoda > Insecta > Hemiptera > Miridae > Stenodema > Stenodema calcarata. Next base: position 15,183,810 of record OY986061.1, on the reverse strand, counting down.
GACTTTCCTGAACATGGATTCCCATGTACCTATGTGGTATCTCATAAGAGAGAAATCCCCACCCTCACGACAAAAAACTGCCAGAGCCATATGCGCAAAAAGTTGGTTGTCCAGTTTTTTGTTAAGTTGAGTTCTTGGTTGATTAAAAGACATTCGCCATTTTCCAATTCTAACAGTATTATCCTAAAAATAACAAGAGACATCATTTCGTTATGGTCTTGATTTTTAAATAAATTTCCATGTTTACTGCTTGCAATAATAATTCCAACTCTTACCACGCCTAGATACAAAACATCGTCTCTAAAGGCACCATTCTGATCGTAGCTTCCTCAAAACCTTCCTCCTCTAATCCAATTGTTTCTTACATTTATTTTACAGCTAAGCGATAATGTTGGTCAAAAACCTGATGGCGCAGAAAGATTTGCATTTATCTTCAATTGTATCGGGAGGGTCGACTATAAAGTAGACGAACTGAGGCTATTCAGAAAATATTTCCCTGGTGTTCCTTATTTTGGATTTTGGAGCTACGGAGAGTTCTGTATACCAGGTTGGTTTTAATCCTGAACTATTGTCGTAGAACAACCTACTGCTGTTGGGTGTTTGAATGAATGTTTTTGTTATGAGTCGGTATGATGAATATAAGTGCAAAATGGCTGGAAAACACATTAAATTGATACCATTCGATTGTACATAGAGGGTTGGAGCAATTCAGAGGTCTCAAAACAACATTCATAGGTTATTCAACTTCCTTATAAACACAGACATTAACTGAATCTATTTCACCTTTTAGGAAATATGACTGTGTGAGGGAGATAGGAGGTAAAAATGACACTGTTTACACTCATCAAAACACACAAGAAACCTAGATTTAAAAGTTCTATGAATTATGATCTCCTCGTTTTGGCGGCAATTCGCTACAGTATTGACAATCATGGCTGATAATTGAGTAAAGAGTCCTTGAGTGTTGGCGCCAATTAGATAGGTCACATCTATCATAGATAGGTCACATTTACCATAATGGGACAGGTTGTTTTACATCAAACTTTTCTTCTATACGACTAATAGCGCAATCTATCCTTGAAAACAAATATTTAAGACCTTCCAGCAGGCATTGGATACAAATTATGTTATAAATGGTAAAATAAATATACATTTTCTGCTATCAAAGTCAGCAACTCGAGTTGTAGGGCAGTTTTGACACATATCTTGTAAATATTATTCATTTTTCAATTTTTAACACACGTAACCTTACTTTCTGGGCGTCCCTCGTATAATATACGTCAAGATGTTATCTTGACTGAACTAATAACATAGTTTGATCATAAATCCAGTGGAAATGGGATAATTGACTGCAATTTGAATGACCAATTTGTTTACATTTCTTCCAGATTCCCACGCGAGGAACATGATGGACCCCAAGAAAATCAAAATCAATCGCCACATTCGTTACCTAAATTCCGCCTCTGCATCCTACATGATAGTCACCGTCACCCACTGAGACCTCGCGAAAATCCTCGACCTGCTGATTATTTTATATGAATATTTGCATTTTCGTAATTTAATTAAAACCAAGAAACAACGTTGTTTGTATTGTTGAATCCATGATTAATTAATTAATCGTTCCGTAGCAGAATGGACAAATCCAGGTGTCGGGAAATGGGTTTATCAGGTAAACGAGAAACCTGGGAAGCTGAGCTAATTTACCCTCAATTAAAACCTGTAGATAGCTACTGGATCGATCTAAGTATAAGTTAGGTAGGTAACACTAAATCTTAAGATTCATTTTACTGAATTACTCAGTAAACATAGTCAATGGCAGATGGTTTTTTAGCTCTGCTGAAAAGTCGCCCAAATGGCGATGTGGGAAGTTGCCGTGAAACCCTCGAAATGGGTCTCGACGAGCACGAATCGAATAACTAATCTGATAATATCAATAACTGATAAATAGTATTATGTTCAAATGCGATTCCCTCAGAAATGCAAAAGAAGAAACGCAAACGCCATGATAATCACACTCCAATTTGACAGCTTACACAAACTTGGAGGTAAAGTCCCAACAGTATTCGAACCTAGGCCAGTTTCGTTTGGCATAAAACCAGCTGTTGAAAAAGAACTGGATTGAGCCAGGCCATAATTGAATCAATTGACGAAGCTCAGAAATTCGCCTCAGTGCTGACTTCAAGTTCACAATATATAAGCACTTTTCTAAACTTTTGAGGAACTATGTAAGAGCACATATGGCAGGAGAACAATTTTCGGTGATTGATCTTAGAGATGTACACCAACGACTGGAAGTAGAGGGAGTCTAAAAAATTTTTAGTACTATCTACACATAAAGGGTTCTACAGATATTGGAGTATGCCATTGGCCATTAGCTCGGCACCCGCCAATTTCCAGAAAACAGAGGAGGTGATCTTGGCAGGGGTTAAAGAAGTTAATTGCTACCTTGAGGGCATTATTGTTACAGCAAAGAACATTAAAAAGTTGGAAAAGGTTCTCTCGAGGCTACGCCAAGCCAGTATGAGGGTGCAGTTGGCCAAATGTAAGTGGTTGCAGGACTCGGCGGTGCATTTGGGCCTCAGATTTGATAAACACAGAATTTACCCAACAGAGGAGCATATCACGACAATTGAAAGGTTGGCAGAGCCTACTAATCAAAAGAAGCTAGTTATGGTCATTTCTGGGATGCAAATCACTATCAGAAGTTTATACCAAACCTACAAGCGTTCAGTGTAACTCCTCTATAGATACCTTGTTGAAAAAGGGATCAAAATGAGCTACGACCAAGCTTAGATTACGAAAATCACGTAAGCATTTATTTATGTAAGACATTTTTGTGAGAACCATAAAGATTTTTGAATTAGTGTGTGATACAGATAGAGATTTGCTCATAATCGGTTGTATCTGAGCACGCTTTAAATAACTGTAATAATTGACGATATGTTCCTTAAAAAATTCAAGTAAAATCAAAACAGTGACAATAAGTTCTGGTCGGTATATCATCTGTAACACTGTACGCTAAATTGTGTCGAAGCTTAACATCCGTTAGGTACTCAGCGTAAAGTTCTCCATCTGTGACGGCCACCCGCTCTAGAGAAGTCGTTTTCACGAGGAATTTAGTCAAATGTTCCACATTGAATTCGAACCCTTTGCTGATGAATAGTTTCAGAGATTGCAAACTGTTGTGATCCATCAGCTTCAATAGAGCCGTCCTGGAGGTTACGATAAAACCGTAATTCATTATTTGCAGAGTTTCTAGATACGGCGCTTTGTACGCGCATATGCTGAATACCGCTTCCAAATCCGTGTTCTGCGCTATGACGGTCAGATGTTCTAATTTACGAAAATATTTCCCTTGGTGCTGTTCGTACTCCAGCCTAGGGCAATCGGCCAAAGTCGTTGAGGTTACGAAGTCGACGCTGATGAGGTTCGGGCAGTGCTTCCCGATTTCAATGATCGTCTTCACAGACATTTCCATGAAGGTGTGCAGCTTCAGGTGCCTCAGAAACTCTCCTTTGAGGAGACAAAATTGATTGAATTCTTCCCCGCATGGGAAAGCTCTGAACGAGATGGCGCTCAATGTCAATTTTGAAGTTGCTAAACGCTTTAAACACTCTTGAGCCAGTTGTTCTTCGTCGACTCCTGGACTTGGAGGAATGTGTAAACACAATGTGGTCAATTTTGGACAGAGTATTTCTATCTTTTCAATGTGATCGACTGAAACGTGATCATCGTGTAAATGCCTTAAATTGAACTGAGTTGTGTTTCCTGGGAAACAAGCGCCTTCTGAACAATCTGTACCACTGATGACGTACCCCATGTTATTGTACCTTACGTACTCTAGCTTGGGTAGTGCCATAAGAAGTTCGCGAATCCCTTCATAAGTGACTAGTTTACCTCCACAATTGCTGCCGACTATCTTCCTCATGATGATCCTTCGTAGTTTCTTGAGAGGGTGTAAGTACCTCAAACCTTCGTCGGACACGAAGAACTCAAGCTTGAGGGCGTTAATTGAACTAATCGTTTGCATCGTGCCCATTTTGGAAATTATATCGATGAACTGGAGATTGGGACAGCTCTCACCGACGACTCGAAGTATCTCGTCAGTGGCCACCATTTTCAAATTGAGAGCCACCAAATTGCCCATTGTACGGATTTTGTCTTCGTAGAACGTCGACGGGGAAGGGTTCATGGTTCGGAAAGAAGGATTGAACCGCACCATTTCTCCGTGCATGTAAACCTCCAATAGCATCTGGCGAGCTCTCTCGCCCACCCCTTGGGCGTTGACGTTTTCGAGCAGGTCGTCTATGAATAAAGGGTAGACGTTTCCGAGTAAATACTTGTGCAAAGATTGTAACACGGTAAGTATCCCTGGATCCGTCAAAGGTGTGTGTAATCCGTAGATTTCCCTCAGTTCCTTCACAACTCCCATCACATACTGATTGAAGGTGTCAATACACAGTTTCTCGAGACGCCCGTTTAAACTGCACCTCAAACTCGACATTTTGCTTATCTCGTCCCCCAATGAGGTGGGAAGACAAACCCTACAACCTCAACTACGGGAGTATAAGTTTGTCTTCATGTCATTACGTTAAGTGGTATGTACTACAATTAACTGCTGAATCGATCATTAAAACCCCTCAACGGACCCATCACGGACTACTGTCCTAATGTATATACCTACCTACCAACTTACACCACAAGTCCGACACATTGAAGTCCTAATGTACATGTTCATATAATGCAAACCTCGAGTTTTCACAGAATTCACAACAGACTTTTAGACTTCTCATTTCACAACAAACGGGAAGGTAACGTCGAGGCGCTGTTACAACACAACAGGTTATGAAGTGAGTCTGCATACACCAGACTCCATACAAGAAGGAGTCCTTTTTCCATGACCAGACTCATATCCTTATAAAAACAATCAATCGTATTGATTAATAGAATCAAAGAATCTTTGATCCGCCACTGGCCAGGTGTAGTGACGTTCCGATACTCCTTTCGATCCGATATTTGGTATCAAATCCATATCGAAAGCACGGTATCGATAATTCTTATTTCTTATCAAATTTTGATATCGATAATTCTTTTTTTTTTTTTTGCAATATAAGTAATGGAATTACAGAATTTGAGGATAATATTATTATCCTCAAATTCTGTAATTCCATTCAAAAAATAAATCGTGTGTAGGCCTACAATGATCCACCTATCTCAGCATTATGATCAGTTTTGGTACATACTATAGGAGTGGAAATAATAAACCCTTGGGTAGATTTTGAAGTTTTTATTGTTACCTATATCAAAAAGTACAAAGAGTGGAATGGAAAATGATATTTTATATTGTATTATATAATATATTTATAGTATTTATTAATAGTATATATTAAAAATAGTATATAATAGTATATATTAAATATTATGGAAAATAATATTTTATATTGTATTATATAATATATTTATAGTATTAATAGTATATATTAATAGTATTTTATAATATATCTATTATATTGTGGCGAAAAAAATTACAAACCCCACTCTTTAGAAGTAAAGTTCGCCAAAAACAACAATCTATTTTCTCCTTCTCTTTAGGTGTCACGGCTGATGCTATGTTAACCTCCTTCCGATGTCTGGATTCGATATTTCGATTCGATACTGTATCTCGATATTATCGAATTCTTGATATCGAAACAAATGTATCGATGTTACTAATATCGGTAATATCGGAACGTCACTAGCCAGGTGTCTGGGCTCCGCGTTATAATCGATAGTCATGGAAGAAGGGAGGAAGGAGTCATGGAAGAAGGGAAGAAGCTCCCTTCTTCCATGATCGATAGTGTTTCAAAATTTCTCGGTAAAGAGAATAGTTTTTGAGTTAATGCTCGTATCAATTACTGTGTTTGAAATAATTCTAATACGTTTAAAGGAAATTCCAGCAGTGTTCAAGGTGTTCTGATTGATTTCCAGTATTTTTCATCTTGTTCCATAGACAGGATTGAATTTGACAGACAATGTAAATTCCTTCTATTGCATTTCTTTCGTTTAGGGAATCACTAACAGTAACTGATTTTCTACTCAACTGATACTTGTACATGACCAAATCAATGTTTTTCTTTAGCGACCTCGCTTTTTGCATTGTTTTTATGAAACAGTTTTTGCACGCCTAAGACGTCCATGTTCGCACACATCCATAGTATGGACCTATTGAGCAACCTCTCGAAATTTGGAAGGTATCGTTGGAAATCGAGATACCCTGTCGACCCTTGTTTCTTGTCAAAACCAAAATTTGACTGGACTAGGTAATAGGCCTCGTAGCTTAGGCGACGCTTTGGCTCATTCGACTCATTTGGAGTACTTTTTTACTGGGACTAGTAAGTACTTGTATAGTAAGTGCTTATATATTATATATATAAGACTTAGTGATGAAATTACAGGTTGAATTCAAATGTCCACCATCCAAACATTTCTCGTATGAGATTGGTTTATGTAGGCGTTGTAATATTCATCTCGTGATGAGTTGGTATGAAGTTTCAGGTAAAACACGACAACTTTTGTCAACATATATATAATTTTCACTAATAACAAACAAAATACACAAAATTAAGTAATTCTATTCACCTGTACGAAAAAACGTGGGCTCACTTTGAAATTTAACTCATGGTTTTGCGACAATCAAATGAAGGCTGCAACAATTTGTGTAGGAGTGAAAACAGGCAACTGTGCGTATGCTGGGTCAAATACTGACACATAACCAATATATAGGGATGTATAGTCAAAATATTATAGGGATGAAAAAACCTGGTTTTACAAATCGAATGAACTATGGAATGCTTAAATATAAATCAAATAACATGGTCGTTGGACGAAGGAAACAAGAACATGAAGTTTGAGGGCCTACCTAAAACGAATAATATTATAGTGAGCGTGATGCCCAGAACAAACTTACGCGATTAACAAAAACCACTATTACTGACAAACATGGACCTATCACACTTCAACATTAGGTAATCTTGAAATAAATTATTTCTCACAAGTTCTTAAATAATAAAATAATTTTACATGACATTCAACAGTTTCAAAACATTTATCAGTGACTATTGAAAGTTGTCAAAGATTGTAGCTGGAAAGTATAGTAGATTACTTTGGGTAGTTGTGCTATTTAGGGTCAAATCTACTGTAGTAATCCAATTCCGATTGGTTCGAGGATAAGTGGGTATTTATTCGGTGCAATTCAAGCATGGAACCCCGTTGTAACTTCTAGATTAACTTCGTAGATTAGGTTCTTTTTGTAATATGACTTAATAGTAACAAAATATCAACGAGGTTGAGACATTTTCAATCAGAAACATAAATAATGATTTATTGGATGCTTTGAATTCAACAAACGTATAACGTCATAAAGGGGTAATTATGCAGGTTAGATCTCTCTGTTTTAGGTTCTGGTACGTATCAATGGACGTGAGGATTATTCAGCTGTTTGGACTGGAGGGTGTACAGTTGGTGCAATGTGGTTCTAGAACAGGATGGTAAACAAGACAACATGTGGTTTCCTCGGTTAAACTCAAGGTATCACAAGGAGGGGCCTCGGCTGAAGGCGATAAAGGCGACCTGGAACTAACACTGATCCACTGAGACCGAATCTAAACCCGAAAATAACGCGTTTACGAAACCTACTAACTACAGAAATCAACCCACCTTGGCAAACTTGGAAAAAATTCAGTATTCAGCTGCCTTGATAGAAAAATAATTGTAATTTACAGAGGGACGTAGCCAGGGGGGAGGCCCTAGTCTGGAACAGGGTAGTACCAATTTTCCAAAAGATGTGGATTTGTTTTTGTTTTCTCTCGCGAGGAAAACATCATTGAGAAGCAATAAAATACCTACTCCAATTACTGAAGAAGTCACTCAAAGAAAAATGCTTTATCAACAACTGCAATATGCTAACCAAACAAAAATTGCAATCACAGTAAAATAAAAAATGTATACCCCGATCTCCAGACAACGTACAAAGCTGACTAGATCTTAAAAAAATTAAATTAATAAAAAACTAAACCTTCCGTTTTCATGCAGTCGGCACAAGTACCTAAAACATAAATTATTGATGAAGTTTCAAACAACCAAACGAGGTTTCCGCTGTTATTTCAACTAGGGGAGTACGTTAGTTGTATTTTGGACAGTCAGAAAAATACCCTCATTCAGGTAACGCGAATTGGATGTCCCTTTATGGACGCTCTCATACACAGATTGTTAACTCCATAAGTCTGGTTATGCAATAGTTACAGAACATTCTAAGAAATGACGCAACTGATTTTGACAAAACCACCGCAACTGATTTTGACAATAACAATATTGTCAAATTTCATCAACTAATAAATACACCCAGCTACATTTTCAAAGTAATATAAACGTGAAGGAGAACCCTACTCTACCAGAACCTCAACCTACACAAAAACCGCTTTTCGTCACTTTTTCGACTATTTGGCTCCGGAATAACTTTGGGAATGAAATAAGTAGTTAGAATTATGTACAATCTTTTGTCATGTAAAAAATTAGTTATCTTAATAATAAATGCTATAATGAATTACACCCCAACATCAACATTCAGTACACCCCAACATTCAGTAGTCATAACTAGCATGCAACAATCGATGCAGAAAGCATCCATCAAATCGTTCGCGTTCTGGACTGCAGACTCAGGCGTCATTAGAACACAACGGTTAATTGATTTTAATTAAGAGGACAGCCAAAAGGGGGGGGGGGATAATTTAGGTTCATCTGTTTGTAATAATATAATATATTATACCTGCCACATCCTTTGTCAACTTTCTCAAACAATTTTTTTTCTATTTTTTTTTTTTTTTGGAACAAGTTAATCAAACATCACAGACAGTGTTACAAAAAAATAGGTTGGCCTTTTTCAAGTCATTGACACTTTTGGTTGGATCAGATCTATGACTGAACAAGGGTAGTCCCCAATTATCGTTCTTATGCAACCTCCGTTTCGATAGCTTTACAAGCAATTCGTTTCACATGAAGCCAAAACAAAAATATATACTCGTCAATTTCTTAGTGTGAATGACTTGATGCTATTCATTTCACTATATGCTACAATAAATTACTATCCAGCGACTCGAAAAATAAACTTATGTTATATTTATGAACAAAACGCCTTACAAAGAGGTGGTCTTCATTATTGTTGGTATGCCGGAAGATGGCGGCCCGTCCTTAGGGTTGATGGACGGAGGGTTGTTGTTTGCACTGTGCCTTTCGTGGTAAGCCTGTAACAAGAGTTTTGGTCGGTGAAATGGTGAGTAGTCGTAGGTGTTACTGAGGTTTGGTGCTTTCAAGATGGTGTCGATTGGCACAGGGTCAGTACTGATTGAGTCAAGCAGTTAGTCTGGAAAGCTGTTGTTTAAGGCCTTTGGCAGCATGATGTTGGGTAGGTAAGGGGTTTGCTGAGGGTTGTTGTTGCACTGTGCCCTTTGTGGTAGGCCTGCAACGAGAGTTTCGATCAGTGAAATTATAAGTAATTGTAGGTTTAAGAGGTATTAGAGGTCTATGAGCTGATGTGTCGATTGGCACAGGGTCATCCCTACTAGTAAAATCAATGCAGAGAGCAGCATTTAATCAGGAAAGCTGTTTGTTTAGGGGTATACAAGGGAAGTCAGCATGATGTTACGTAAGGTTTGCTGAGGACAGTAGTTGCTGAGGATGGTTGTTTGCACTGGTAGGCCTGGAATAAGATTTTTTCTCAGTGAAGTGGTATGTGGTTGCAGGTGTAAGATATTAGAGGTCTGTGGGCACAAAGGGCGAATTTGGTTAGTGTTTACATAGGATGGGTGCTTTCAATGTCCGCCGTAATCTCAACGATAAAAGCAGCGCTGATGAAGTTGGTGTCAATTGGCACAGGGTCAGTACTAGTCAAATCAATGATGAGAGCAGCAGTTAATCTGGAAGACTGTTTCTTTGAAGGTATACAAGAGAAAAGGCAGTTGATCTGTGACAGAGTTGATACCTAATGAGTAGTTGTTCAGTCAGAGGAAAACAGCTGTTAGTGTGCCGCAATTGGTGATTGGTTGTGGCTGCTATGGGCAGCAATTTGGGGAAGCAACTTGCTTCGTTTCTTGAGGAGCCCCAGTGCCCCAGCGCGTGCGCAGAAGCCGTTTTTCGCCGATATTCCAGCCACTAAGTACAAGAAATTTGTAGGAAAAGAAGCCCGGCGTTATCTGTTGGAAACCTCCTTATAAGAAGTCTTGCGATTTCGCCCTGAACATGCCCCTGATTGTTTCCCCGTTGGCCCAGGGTACCAATCGTAGAAACCCGAAGAAAGCCTGCCTCTACTCGGGGCAAACCTGGGGCTCCTCAGGAAACGAAGCAACCGATAAGAGCAGGATTAACGTTTCCACGCCATCTGACATGTGTGTGACAAACAGCACTACTTGGAAAATAACTAAAATTAAAAGAAAACGCACAGACCTGGAAACATGGTACTATGCACAAGTTGGTCTGACATTCTGGGCAGTGATATTTTGTTTTTCGTCTCAATATTCTCCCATGGTTGTCTATCGTGTTCCAGCAGTAGTTGCACCCCAATGCAGGACCGGATCTTAGAACTGGACAATGGCAGGATCTCCCCTCTGTACACAGCTCCTTATCACTAACTGTAGTGATTGCAGGGCACTACAACAAAAAAAATGTAAAATTTGAATAACCTAGAAATACAAATTTAGTTACTATATTCTAGAAGAATGGTATACACTTACTGAGGGTTGCGATGTGCTCATAACAATGGTTGCGTGCCTGACTGGTTCTTCGGTGGGTGTCTTTGGATGAATGGTGGATCCCTGTAACACAGTATAATGTTTCATAACGACACAATACAATAAGTAACAATTGTTACCTCACAGAAATGCACGATGCACTCACGACTAAGGCAAAAGTGCGACGAAAATCTTCCAATTTCCTCATATCTTCAGCTCGAAGCTTTCCATGCGATACTGTCGTGTGTTCGATTGTGGGAGTACTTGGATGTGCCGTAGACGGGGATGCCGGTCCGACTGAACTAGAAGTGCTTGGAGAGGGAGTCGTCAGGTGAGGGCTGGAATTCTGTTTTATTAGATAGCTCGTGTGTTGAGATGGGACTGACAAAAGATTAGGGGTCGGTTCCGAGTGTTGCCTTTCGATCCTGTGCGTTTCGTAGCACCCCTCGCCGTCACCTGGAGCAGCCTCGCTTTCTTTTTTAATCCTGTGTTGTCGCATGAGAAGACGCCCTCGTTTTGATCCCATAGTTGGAGTCTGAGGCGGTTCCACCACTGGAAACAAAATGATTCATTCACTCGAGATTAGAATTTAAGGATAAACCGGTAATAATATTTCGCTGTTTAAGTGCGATACTGTCAGGATAAATTGGTACTTTTCAGTATCAGCTAAGATGATACTGAAAACCACAAGGATAATTCCATTGCTGCGCTTTCTCGAAATTTCTAAGCAGGGGTTTTAGCCACGACAATAATTACTGCCCAAGCCAGCAAATCTGTCGAGTACTAGATACTTTAGGAGCCGTATCAACTCCTCCAAAAATAAAAATTTCCTGGCAACGTCTGTGTCCAATGATCAGAGCTGCTGCCAAACCAAAAGACAACAACTGTTGAGGTTCTCTCATGATGGAGGCTACTTTTCATTATAATGGAAATCTGCAAGGCCTAAACTCTACTCGATAAATGGGACAACTATTGAACAGACTGAAATCTGCAATAAAATATACCTTAGAATAATGACAAACCACTTGAATTACCGCCTACGTGATGACCTCAGAAATATGTAACGCAAAATATATTTAAGATACGAGGCGTGTCCAGAAAGTAAGTGTACTGAGTCTTTCACGACGGCATAGAATTTTTTTTAGTATGTTGGCAAAACCGCCGCGTAGCTTAACTCCTAACCTTTAAAACCACACCAGAACGAGTTCAGTGCGTCGAAAACTGTGGTCGCAGGCATTTTTCTTGTTGATTGACATGTCAATTGAGTCTGCTGCCAAGTACCCGAACGCCGTTACCTCGTTGTTGAGACAAAATCTCCTCGTGAGACTTTCAATGAGGTACGAACCGTTTATGGTGAAGGCCATTGGATCGTACCAGTGTGTACAAGTTGTGTAGGGGGTTTGGAAACCGCCGTACGAATGTGGTGTGAAAAAAGTCGAGAAAGCGGTCCGTGACAATAATTGTTGCAGATTGATTCTACTCGTATATGAACTTTCTGCAATGTTTCCGCAATTTGTTCAAGGGAACAATCACAGAAACACTTGGATTTCATAAGCTGTGCAAGTTGGGTCCCAAAACAGCTTACTGAACAACACATGTTGAATCGAGTGCAAACCTCCAGGGAGTTTTTGGAACGATAATATCTGGAACGATCATAATATTGTCACCATCTAGTTCATAATATTATTATGAACTAGATGGTGACAATTTTCTCAAGTTTCTGGAGATGAAACTTGGGTTGCACTATACGCCTGAAACCAAGGCAGTCCGAACTAGTTCACCCTCAACCAAAAAGTTCAAAACCACCATTTCAGTTTTTTTAAAATCATGGCATCAGTGTTTTGAGACCAAAAACTAATTAAAAAATTAATCTGCCATCTCACAACCTGCATTGCAAGAGATGGTGACTATGTAGAAAAATAGCACACAAATGTATTAATATAACCATGAACCATTTTATTGTTTTGTTCTTTAATAATTTTTTTTGTCGCCTACAAAAATGGAGTACACTTACTTTCTGGGCACGTCTCGTATAAGTAGATGAAACACAATCTTACCTTAAACAGGCCGATATTTCAAGTCTAACTCAATAATTCCACAACACGTTCAGAGAGGGTAAATAAATATGCAAATACTTATATTGAATGAAACATAATATATTATATTGACGAAGCATTATCGTTTGTAATTAAAATACAATTGCACCGGTATCGATAGTTAAGTAAAAATAAGCTGGAAACTGAGGATGGCACAAGATCATTGTTCAAAAATATCGACTAGATCAGTAGCTCAACAACTTGGTTCTAAGAGATGTTAAAAAAATATATGAAAAGATTCATTATCGAAAATAATAAAGAAAAAAAAACCGAAATATACTCGTGAAGTTAGTTGGCAAGTTACAATACCTGGAAGTTTAGCTATATGCGCAAATATAATTAGATTTGAACCTGCCTATATTACGCAGGGTAAAATTTAGAAACAACAATCAATTTAATAGTACACTTCGTGTGATACCGATTGAACAACAGAAATACAATAAATAAATCTTTTTCTAAACATTAAACATTTTTACATTATTACGTGTTTTCAAAGATATGCCACACAAACAATCCCTATATTGTTTATTGTTGGATGAATCGAATTTCATTCCCCGTCATGCTATGTGTGACTAATGTTCGCATGAAATATTCAAGTTTCTGAGGCACCTCATTTAGACACCTCAACGTTAATTAATTGTAAGATTAAAAGTTTACTAGGATATCTACCCGAAGTCGTTCAAGAGCCAAATAAAATTAATGGTGTAGAAAACTATACGTAGAATCTTTGAATAATAAGGTGATTTTTTAGTGAATTTTGCCTGATAGGAAATACCCTGAATGTAACATGAACCGCACAAAGTTTTTCAAGTTGGGTGTACTTTGTCACCATATGGCCATTTAGTATCTATACATGGACGACACACCACGGCCTCGCTTAGAGAGAGGCAGTCATATTCTCACAGGTGACAATATATTAGAGATAATCCATACATTAGATCCCTAGTAGAGTTACAAATCCGCAATTACGCATTATTTTGGTTGCGTAGGTATTGTCAATGCATGTATTGTCATCGCAAAACAGTCGTAACTCTGGCAACGTTCAGGAGCTTGGTCTGAACACTCGCCAGCACCAAATGTATTTTTTGCCCAGCGCATGCGCTGGAGGTGTGAACGGAAACCTCCTCGTCTTAAATTTCCCAACGAAGAAATTACCTGACGTGAGCCACCACAAGACGTCCAGTTGATTAAATCACTCTGGCCTCCCTAACGAAGCGTTTGCTAGGCCTGTGCAGCAGGAGGCACTGAGGAGGTTACATTACACACTTCTATTGCGGACATAACAAAAAAACACTACTCATATCCAACTATTGGTACCTACACAATCATAATACGTCGGCATACAGGAGAAACTCATTAAGTCAATTTTTGGCGAAATTCGGATTAATAATATTATGCTGCCTACATTAAATTTTCGTGCTCTTTTGAATGGCGTCGTCGGTTTTCGTCTCTGGGTATCTGTTTCCATGGAAAACAAGCTGAGATCATTTTTTGTCGAATTTATACTGAAGAAACTAAGTGACTTTCTGCGTTCTGGAAGTACAGCAGATTCTTGACGAACCACGCTTGCTAAGGGCAGATAACTAGCAGAGGCCACCGGTCGTCTATTCACCAAAATTACTGTTGATGAAAGCCCCCAATTTCACTTGAATACAATGATTCGTCCAATGGACCACATGGAGCAATGATTCTATCTCAGACATGAAACATGATCAGAAACACGCATAAGAAATGCCACAACATTTATCACCCATTGCTTTGCGAAACTGCAGAAATTGTACAGGAAATTGGAAATTGTACAATAACAGGTGGTTGATGAAACATGAATGGCCTAATGTTCGAGTAACTTTGACTATCACGCAGGCCTCGTGTAGTACTTCCGAGCCAAAGCAATCCAACTTCTAAAATCAGAAGAACTTCAAACTCAAATTTCTCGAAACTGTGTTTCTTGACTTAGTTAGTTTCTCCTGTAAGCCGATGATATCATATTTGGCATTCTGAAATATTAAGCTTGTAGGGTTGGATGTGACGTAAATGTTGATTGCCCCATTGATGGTCACTCTTCTCGTGTATTGTGGAGGAATTTGAAAGCGTGCGGTTCCTAGTAGGCTGTCTTGAAACGAGCCATTTACTAACTTAATGTAGTTTGTTCTAAGTTAATTGAAATAAAACTAGTAAAAATATTGTTTACTATCGTGTAAATTAATAATATCAAGACGTGCTTCTTATAATGCATCACTATTTCAACCTAATTTTATTATTGAAGGAAAGTTTCTTTCAAAAAAGAATTACTTTGGGCAACATCCATAGGTGGGTTTAGTCACAACGTACTGTAGTTGAATAATGGTGTGGTATAATCAGTCGGAGTGCTATTCTGGGAAATATTATTGTGGAAGTTTGGCGAAGGAGGTGGAGGCAGTTTGATTTTTGGAACAGAACATGCTACATCCAGGGAATTGTTGGGATTGAAGTTGCGCATCATGTTCTGCATCATGGTTTGCTGTTCGGAGACCATCGCTCTCGACTTGGTGCTAGGCCGCAAAGGGTAGCCTCTCTTTTTGTATTCTAGCCAGAGCGTTCGGTTGTTCACTCCGTAGATTTTGGCCGCTTTGCAGAACCCCAGTCCTCCGCTCCTGACGGCTTCGAGGGCGGCGATAAAGTTTTCCTCCATCTGGGGGTTGACTGAGCGTTTCCGACGAACCGGACCGTAAGGAAATGGAGAGAACTCGCAGCTTCTCACGTCGAATCCTTCCGGAAAACTCCATCCTACCCCAGGCAGCACACACATACACAGTAATTAGGAAATAGGAAATCCACCTCTGTCTACATCAACAAGACATGCACATTCAAAGGGCTAAACTAAAATGTAAAATAGAAAAAGAACACACTCACATTTCAAGTATACTCATTAGAAATATCTTTAGTTTTTCCCGCTTGGAATGACAAAATACTAATTTTTGATCAATTCAGTAATAAAATGAGGGCAGAAGGGGATTCAACCAGAATGAAAACTAATCCACTCCTGATGAATGAGTACCAAGAGCTACCTGATTTGGAATTTGAAAAATTGGGTTTTGTAACTTGTTAGCATACGAGGTGGATTGATCGAAGGCGAGAATGGTTTTCTGACCTAGTTCTTTTTCACAAGTTGTACTTGAAACATTTAGCCTCTTTGAGCGGGCAAAGCCTTGCTACAGCTGCAGATAAGGTGGACAGGAAGGAAAGGTTAGGTTTTGGATAGGTAAGTGCTTCCCCTTGAATCTCCCTCAACACCACATCCTCTACTGAACTAAAAAAAAGCGGGTGACAGAAAAATGAAAGAAAAACAAAAGAAAAAGGGATCCCCTCACATCTATGAGAAATGGTCTTACCTTGAGGAGGGAGAGGTGTGCAGGAAGTGCCAGCACGGTCTTCTGAAGAGCTGCTCCATCGGATGTTACTACTGTTTTCTCCTTCCTCTGATATGTTTCTCTGAAATCAACAAGAATATTACAGAGAAGGAATCATGAAACTGGCGGAGTGGTGAGAAAACCTTAACATCCACCAGCCAATACTGCTCGAATTGAGAATTTATATAAACCCTGAATATTATTATTGAAATTCAACATTGACTTCATTATGCAGTTTTCAGGAATCAAGCTACTCGCTAAGGAACCTGAGCCTGTGAAATGTGTGACTGCTAAAGATCCGCCGAGTTCTCTGTTGAAGAGAACTACAACGTTTCATTACAGCAATTACTCAAGATGTTGAAATAGTTTTATATATTGTTTATGGTTAAACTCAAATCGTTGGGACTCTAGAAGAGCAAAAATCTCAACTAATCTGATAAAACAAGGGCATTTTGGTAGGTCAAGGGCATGTGGAATGACATCGTTTTTCATCGTGGCCAAAACTGTACCCATGCAAAAATCATCATTCGTGTGGAAATTTCAAGTGAGGATTCAAATGTTTGACGAAGGCATTAATTTAATTTTGGTATTGACACAACTGCTCACAATCAAGCTAGTTCGTTGACTAAATTAACCGATGTGGTAAAATCCCGATAACGGTTATCGTAATCTGGTACTCTATCCATTGGAAACATTTATTAGAAAAATGTTATTAACATTGGTTACAGGTGCAACGCCGAACTCATCTCAAAAGTTGGACAAAAGAGAGGCCAAATAAGGGTCTGCGGCCCCAATATTTTTCACCATTACATCATGATATCACCATTACTTACAGGAGGGGCAGGTGTTTCTTCTTCAAAACTATGCGAGCTCTCCCTGGCGTGTTCAGATTCCGTGCTGGCTTCATGCCTCAAAACTCCTTCTTCAGATTCGTGTTTAACAGGTGAAGGAACCACTAAATCGGTGCTCCCGCTGGCTGCCGTGTCCTCGCTGGTTTGCTCAGATCCGGATCCAGTTGAGGATTTTCTTAATCGTTTCCTGCGCAAGACTGAGGGCGATATCGGGGACGGGGACTCGCATTTATCGGAGCTGATGGATTTACTCAAAGACAGCTGTTCAGGCATTTCGGCAAGACCTTTCACTTTGAGTGTTTCTGCGGTCTGAAATGTACGAAGTGTGAAAGTTTAATGAAGAATGAAAACCTCATATCCAAGTTGTTATGATACAACTAGCTAGTTAAAACATAATACCTTGAGAATAGCTGGTAACTGGTCCTGAGAAACATTCACTTCGCCATAATACATGAAGTCAACCATTGTCTTCAAATCAGCAAACTTGATGTCTTTCAGAATAACGATAGGGTGCTGACAAGGGTTAGATGTGAACAGAGACTGGAAAAAATAACGTTTCCATTATTCGAATAGTTATTCCAGTGCGAATCTCATACGGCAGTTGGTTAACATGGAAATATATGATGTCAACGATACCTAGGAACGAAGTTGGTTTACCTGAAAATATGTACTACACGCAGATAAGACCACCTTGTGCGCCTGAAGCTGTTTCCCTTCTGCAGCCAATGTGACATCAACTAGCAGCTCTTTCGTGAGTAAATTCGTAAATACAGAAATGAAGTTTGGCAAATGATTGTTCCACCTCAGGCAAAACTGTTGAACGGCCATTTCTGCAAAACGATGAACGAATTTAGGAACACTCTTTAGATTAGTTGACGAAGATACCGAGATACACAAATAAGTAGTATGCCACAGTTTCTTCCAAGGGTACTTGAACCTTTCAGTCCAGTCCGAAAAGTAGCTGACAGTTGGGAAATTAGCAGGTAGTACTGATATATCAGTACGTCATCCGTAAATACGTTGTGTTTAATTAATTACTCTTCGTAATTCAACTTATTGTTTCTTGTGTAAAATTAAAATCTAGATACCTACTACTTATAATGATATGAGTAATATTTGATGACATCATAGACATACATTGTAGACTATAATGAGATGCCATGACTATTGTAGGGTGATCATCTGATAATAATATTATCATATTATGCTAACCGTAAATTAGAAAACCACAAAAACTAGAAGGTAAATAAACATTGGTGTACAAAAAACACTTGTTTTGAGTGATTCAACACCAGAATAGAATCTGAGTTTGCGTATCGGACTGAACTGATCAGAAACCATGAATTATATGTCAATAAGGAGCACAATCCACTGTTAGCTGTCACATCACGGTCACTCAAACTGTCACATCATAAGAAGAATTCAAGATAATATACGAACTACTCCATTTTTACTCACCTACGCCAAACGAAGAAACCAAAAAAATGAGAAAGAAATGGTCACCCTGAATTACGATCCTGTAGCTTCTATAAATCGTTCACTGCTGCAATAGCGAAACCGAACTTCACTAATTTACCGTCGACGACAAATGTACCCAATCACTGTAACTTGTAATACTGACTACGCCTTCAGTAGAGTAGCTCTTGACAAACCAGAGAATCCCAAAATCGAAAATAGCTTCTCACTAGGTAACATTTCACATAGCAAAACGACACGAGCAAAGATTATAAAGGTTAGGCTCCAAAAGAAAATATTGATAGAACGAAGGGCGGTGAGTCACGATGGCTGACCTTCAACATTTTTGGTACAAGTGGTTCTTTTCACACCCGCTACAAGCGCTAAAAACGCCAAAGTAACCAACATGACTTTGCCGTTTTGATGTCGTTTTTCACAGTTTTTTGGGAAATAAAATGGTCTACGATATAAAGAACCGATAATTCACTTTATTGTGGTAATAGTTTACCAGCTTATCGTTCAATTATCTTACCAACAGCCATTATTGGCTGGAAAAATACAGTAATTTATCAGTAACAGCATTAGCTGATATCCTTAAGTGACACTCTTCCTGCGTTCGCACGTGACATACTACAGAAAATACCACTCTCATTATACTATTTGAGCCCTAATTGATATTCACAAATCATAAAAATTTAAATTATTACGGATATAATTAGGTATTTAAAATTTTAATTCTCGGGCAGACGTACGTGTCCCGCCCTTTGTGACGTCATCGATTTAGTGCCAATGCCATATGAATCAAACTTGTTCGCATGGTTACCAGAAGTCTCAAATTTCGTATTCTTCAGTTTTTCTCAGAATTCTGTAGATTTTAGTCGGTTCTCGTTTAATTTGAACAAAAATCGCGAATATATTCCGTTATCAGAGTGTCGAAAGTGACTTTAGCAATCACGGATCATTATTTTCTCTCTCCGAGAGGATAAAAAAAACTTTTCTGTGCCGAAACGTTTGCTCTTGCAAGGTGGCCATTTGCCAAACAGTGACAAAGTTGGTTGATGAAAGACAAGTAACCAGTGCTCCAAGTTTTGTTATAATGTTAATCTGAGACCCCGTGTTCATAAATATTCAGCCCGATGTTGGACTTAAATTTGTGTTTATGTAGTTCTCACTCCGCTATAGACAAATTCCTCCAGGGAAGAATTTCGTGGATACCGAAGAAAGCTTCAAACAAGTTTGAAGCTTTCGAGGCCGTATTCATGGAACTATGAACCTGGATTCGTTGACTTTAACTTTGTCACAAATAAGTTATTTGGTTACAAATTTAACGAAAAAGAATTATTCACCCTCCGTTCAGGAGATAACTAAGGTAAGTGCAAGCGTTTCCCAGATTTCTCTTTACTTCCGTACAACAATGGTTGCCATATTTTTCCTGGTTGTGCGTTGGCGAGAATGGTCCCCTGGAACCCCACTTTACAAATCTGTCTTGAATCTTTCGTTTTTCTTTCACCCTTGCAAATTCTGAAAATAGCTTCACGTATGCACAAACTTACCTTTGCGCTCTTATCTTACATATCCATTACGTTTTCATTTACTGACCCGTGGTAGGCACAATCGAATCGTGCTGTATTTCACATTGTTCACCAGACTTTTCTTTTTCTGTCTTGTTTCCTTCCAATATGCTATTCTATCTACCCATCCGACCAAGTCGTTGAACAATTTGGCTCTTCAATCCAAACGAGCTTCACATTGTTTGCACGTAGATGTGTGTTGCGTAAATATCGCTCGACCCGATCTTCATGGTCAATGTGTAGAAAGTATTACCTAATTTTTTGTTGCACCTTCTCATCAAGGTTTTTTTTTATCGAGTTGAAGTTATATGGGTTTAAAAACCATTCAACTTTATTCAAGAATCAATTAGGTAGGTACCTACTTACGTTTGTGAGAACTTGCAGAGTTGTAGTAGCACCTGAAAGTTGATCATGCTTGTTTACAACATTAAAGCAGGGAGAGGGATTCAAATAAAAATCGGTTAATACATTTCTGAATACAGATCAATAGGACGAGTTCTTTGTTAACAGAGCATCTCATAATACCATTCATCCCAGCTAACCGTACCAAGTTAGCTATGTATTTATTATAGCAGTTCACTTGTTCTTACACACCACATGCCTTATATGTATGGTACCACTCGAAATTTTATTTGTCCTAACACCAAACTTCTAATTACAATTAGGTTCTCACTAATCGTTGATACTGTCCTACTCGTTATCTAGCCAGAGAAACTAGTGTTCAGATATCTTGACTTGGTTGGAATCGATTACATTCAAGATGAGGTAATTTTATAGTTTGAATCGGTTACTTGGAATGGTCAAGTCATTGATGAATCTTGATTAATAATATTTGATAAACTATTCAATTGTACTGAGAAACTGGTAAATCGTGGACATCTAATGCTTATTATGCTATTCACTTCGACCAGTGCACATGAAGTAGGTATCCAACTGTTAACGTTTGTAAGTTCTACGATCAACAACTTCGGCTCAATTCCTCAAATGCAGCTAATATTTTAGAGTTTGTATTTTGCATTCTTCACCTTTTTGGGCTTATTTCTAAACAAAGATGAGAAGAAACTCGAAATTTCAATAGATTTGCTGTACTGTACTGCTTTCGCCTGCGATTGGGCCAAAGGGCTTTACCTAGTTGTTAATCCTCGCACACTTATCGTCTGTTTTAATAGTTTAACTATTAAGTATTAACTAATAGCTACGCTAGGGTGACCTATTAAATCGTTGACGATGGTTACTATCCCGTTCATTTTTAAGTACTGAGATAGCAATTAATTACCTAAGTAATTGTTCATTTTTCCCGGAACGCCGAGCACTTGATTATTTGAAAGTTGGGTTAATGGAGGTTTCGTATAATATTACTGTCACATGGGCTCTCTATTTCGTCCGCACAGAGCATACCTAGAGTCTGTGATTTTGGCAGTTGGGAACCGACCCACTAATTGAACATCTTGGTAACATTGCGAAGCTATAGAAAGATGAACTTTCAATATTATCAACGCTCAATACCTATTAAACTGCATGATTGTCACATTTTAGTTGATCGCGTATCAAGATTTTCACTTATTAATTCCCTGATAATACCAGTGTGAAATGGTACCTATCAAGCGTGTTGTCGCTGTTGGATGTTTTCTAAATAAACTCGCGACCTTGGCGCGGCTGTGGAACGTGACTTATCGTGATGACAATTAATCTAGTCATATTTCAGGAGGTCTTTTTTCCCAACACCTGATTCAAGACTCAAGATTCTGTTCAGATAGTTTCTGCATCACGATTACCTGTAGTAAATTTGACAATTTTTTTGAAAGTCTATAGTGATTTGATTATCGAATACAGCGTAGATTAAGTTCTATACTGACAAGACTCGTGGGTTTTTAGACACAGAGTAAATGAGCACGACATCAATTTTCATAATTAGTCTTGTCCGAGCTGCCGAAGAGGTAACATCTCAGATAAAACAGTTAACGTTCCGCGGGTGTTTACTCGGTCGCGGCCGCGCGAAATGGAGGTCACAATTCCCGAGATTGTTACGCAAGTTCGAGTCAAACTGTCGCATCAGCGAGCGCTTGTGAGTCAATCAGCGGAATTCCAGAAACAAAACGTCAAAGGTTTAGTCGGTGAGTTAATTGATATTATTGATCACCTATGTAATACTTTAACAGATATCAATGACGCTGGGATCAGAGAAGCAAAACGGGTTTCCCAGCTGGAAACTGAGTTAGAGCAAACAAAATTGAAAATACTGAGAAAAAATCCTCCTGAAGTAACTTTCCCCCAAGAAGAGGAATATCATACTGATGAGGAAATCCTAGCCGAAGAGACAGGCGAGTGGGAGAATGTGATCCAGAAGGGTCATAAAAGGAAAAAGGCCAATTTACCTTCTCAAAGAAAACATTCCATGGTAAGCTCAAAACCTAAAAAAATGCCCAAACCACCACCAGTTTACATTGAGAGGGTAACGTCCTTCCCAGCCCTGAAAAAAATGGTTGAGGATCAAACCACTAATGTGAGTTTTACCACCATGTCCAATGACGTAGTAAAAATAAACACTGAGGACTCTGATGGCTTTCGTGCTATCACGAAGTGTTTTGCGGATCAGAAAATTCCGCACTATACATACCAGAACAAACAGGAGAGGCCTATCAAAGTGATGATCAAGGGAATCCATAAATCTTGGACGAATGAAGAGGTCCTTGAAGACTTAAGAGACCAATTTGGTCCCAGCAGTATCCTTCAAGTAGTTAGAAAAATGGAGTGGAAGACAAAAAATCCTCTAGATATGTGCATTGTAGATTTTCAAAAAGATTTGGATATCAGCAAAATTTACGAAATTAGTCAAATCCTAAAGGGGCGCGTCACTGTGCATCCTATCAAATTATCAAAACATCCATCTCAGTGTAAAAGGTGCCAGGAGTTCAACCATACCAGAAACTACTGTGCAAGGCCGCCTCGATGTGTTAAATGTGCTAAAGGCCATCTCACTGAGGAATGTCGGAAGCCCAAAGAGACCCCTGCAAAATGTGCCAATTGCAACGGAGATCACACGGCTAACTACCGTGGCTGTCCAGTAGCCATAGAGGCTATGCATAGGCACAAGAGCTTACCAGAGCAAGCTACAAAGGCTAAGGCAGCACCGCAGAAACCCAATCAAGGGAAGTTTGTGCCAAAAAAGCCAATAATATGTCACGAAAAGTCAGTTCAGGGGAGAGATGGAAAAACTTCAAATTCAAATCTGATGTCTTATGCAAACGTTTTGCAGAACCAGCAATTGCTAGCACAGCGGTCAAGCAGGAGACAATCTATCGATCCCAGCCATAATGAAATGCAAGTTAAAATAAATCAAATTTTCGAAATTGTCACAAATCTCACTCAGAGTGTTAACAACCTGAATGAGCGTGTTGGCAAAATTGAACGCAAGGGCTCGAAAAAATCATCATGAAAAGTGTCAAAATACTTTGCTGGAATGCCAATGGCCTCGCGTCACGGAAAAATGAGCTTCAGTTGGCACTAGTCTACAATCATGTTGATATCTGTCTCATATCTGAGACGCACTTCACCAAAGAATCTTTCTGCAGACTCAAGGGGTACAAATGCTACCATGCCATTCATCCGAGCAACAATGCCCGTGGTGGAAGTGCAGTGATCATCAAAGAAAACCTGGCCCATCAGGAGTATATCAAAATTGAAAATGAAGCAGTCCAGATGTGTGCTCTTGAGATAAAAACTAATTCATTTCTGATTACTGTCGCAAGCATATACTGTCCACCTAAGTACAAAACTAAATATGAAGAATACAAGAACATCTTGGCCCAACTTGGAAATCGTTTCATTCTCGGAGGCGACTTCAATGCAAAAAACACTGACTGGGGATCGAGATTAACCACCGAAAAGGGACGCAGACTCCATCAAGCAATTATTGATGACAACTGTGAGGCACATTCTACTGGGAAACCAACCTACTGGCCCACTGACCCAAACAAAACTCCAGACCTGATCGACTTCTTCGTTGTAAAGAATATCTCAGCAAACTACCTTCTTGTAGAGGAAAACCATGACTTGAGTTCAGATCATTCCCCAATTGCTCTGACGCTTAGTGATCGAATCATACAGAAGCCACACAAACCGTACTTGGTCAATCATAAGACAAATTGGGAACGTTTCAAACAAGACATTTGCAGGTATATTGATTTGAGCAAGCCTATACACACGCCAGATGATGTGGAAAGTGAGCTCGAACATCTCGTTTGCAGCATTCAGATAGTTGCATGGGACAACACACCTGCAATCTCAAGAAGGCTCAAAGGTATCAATTATCCACGAGAAATAGTCTCTGCAATCAAGAAAAAACGAAAGGCCAGAAAACGATGGCAAGCTACCAGAGCACCACATCACAAGTCTGAATGGTACAAAACACAAAGTGAACTGAAGTCGCTGATGGAGGAGATCAATGAAGAAACTCATGAACACTTCATCACAGAGCTAACGAGTCATCGTGATACCGATTACTCACTTTGGAAGGCTACACAATATCTCAAGAGGCCTGTTACTCATGCTGCACCTATTGCGAGTGGAAACGAGAAATGGGCAAGGAGCAACCAAGACAAAGCCAATACTTTTGCAGACCATCTTGCGAATATATTCACTCCGAAT
This sequence comes from Stenodema calcarata, assembly GCA_963920205.1. Lineage (NCBI taxonomy): Eukaryota > Metazoa > Arthropoda > Insecta > Hemiptera > Miridae > Stenodema > Stenodema calcarata. The sequence continues at coordinate 15,159,041 of OY986061.1, read as the reverse complement.
CTCGCAATGGCGGATGAACCGCCGCTAGAGGAAACACCTCCACTTGATCAGGACATTGATATCCCATTAGTTACCATCAAAGAGATAAAACAGGTGATCAGCAAGGATATCAACCCAAAAAAGGCACCAGGCTATGACCTTATCACTGGACAAATCCTCCAGCACCTACCGCGTAAAGCTATCGCAAAAATAGTCATGATCATCAATGCGGTAATCAAACTTCGAAGCGTCCCTCAGCTGTGGAAGATAGCAGAAGTCATTATGATTCCCAAACCAGGCAAGCCACCAGGGCAACCAAGTTCATACAGACCAATTTCACTTCTACCAGTGTTATCTAAACTGTTCGAAAAATTGATACACAGAAGACTAATACCAATTATTGAAGAACGAAAGCTGATCCCACGACATCAGTTTGGATTTAGGCAGAAACACTCAACAATCGACCAAGTCCATCGGATAACACACATCATCGAAGAAGCATTTGAGAAAAATAGAGTATGCTCTGCCATTTTCCTTGACGTCACTCAGGCGTTTGACAAGGTCTGGCATGAAGGACTCAACTACAAGCTGCGTAAGGCCCTGCCAATAAAGTATGCTGAGTTGCTTCAATCGTACCTCACTAATCGTTACTTCAGGATAAAGCAAGATGATGCATTTTCAGAACCAAAACCGATATGTGCAGGAGTCCCGCAAGGGAGTGTACTTGGCCCACTCCTGTACGTCCTGTATACCAGCGATCTCCCAGAAATTGAAATGAACACCACAGCCACTTTCGCAGACGATACAGCGATATTGGCAGTTGGAGACAGCAACATTGAGTCAATGACCAAGTTAAAGCGGTCAATATCTAGCATACAACAATGGACAGCGAAATGGAGAATCAAAATGAATGAAACTAAGTCGGTACATGTCGATTTCACCAATAAAAGGATCGACTATATACCGGCTTATCTCAATGGCAAAGTGATTCCTCATGCCAATGAAGCCAAATACCTCGGTATGACGCTTGATGCCAGGCTTCGGTGGAAAGCCCACGTCAAGAAAAAGAAGGAGGAACTTCTTCTCAAATTCAGAAAAATGTACTGGCTAATGGGGAGGCGGTCAAAACTGTCAATCCAGAACAAGCTTACGCTGTATAACCAAGTCCTTAAACCAGTCTGGACTTACGGAGCTCAGCTGTGGGGCTGCACGGCTCATTCAAACCGGGAAATAATCCAAAGATTCCAGAACAATGTGCTAAGAAATGTTGTCAATGCACCATGGTACTTTCGAAATGAACGACTCCACCATGAACTTCAAATCGAAACCATAAACGAAGCCATCAAGCGGCAAGCCGTACGTCATTTTCAACGGCTAAGGTCTCACGTCAACGAGGAAGCTGTCCGACTCCTTGACACGAGTGATATCACCAGACGATTGAAGCGTACCAAACCGCTCGAGCTTGCTCACGGGTGAAGCAGTATAGTGAATGCAATATCATCATAAAAATGAACAAAACTCAGTGATGTATCTAAGCTTTGAATAGTATGTGCCCTAGTTTCAAAATAATATTGTTAATAAGTTATTACTTGGAGCAATAAAATCTTTCAAAAAAAAAAAAAAAAAAAAAAAAAAATTTTCATAATTAATTATGAAGTACTCGTGGCTGTGGTAGAATTCGTTTGTTTTTTACGAAACCTTTCTTCTACTGAAATTCGTATATAAATCTCCTCCTTCCATCACACAACCCCAGCTCGATTTTTGACATTGAATCTTCCGAAGTATGGTCACACCATACTATTCACTATACAATCACTATTTCTCAGTAATGTGTTCATTAAAAACCTGAAAATATCAGTTACGTGGCATTTTATCACTGTATCCTCCACGTTTTATTTCAGACTTCAATACATGACAAACATTTGGCTTTGAACAAATATTAGGTTAGCAATCCACACTTTCCTACTGGTCAAGCTGATTGAAAACTTTGGCAAGCTCTCCTGTAAATTGTCGAAAATGCACTTGATCACTTTTGTATATGTAAATATATAAATACATTTATTTTTGGTGTCTTTGCATTCAGGATAGTCTGGAATGTTTCGGAAAATCGAGTTTCAAAAATGTTGGACCGAGAACAACAGCTTCATTTTCGTGATGTTGAGGGATGTCGAGGGTCGGTCAAATGAAAATTGATTTATGTGCCAACGTTTCGAAGAATATATTTCTTCATCTTCAGGGCAGTGGGAAGTTCTTTCTTTGGGAAGTTGTAACTCCGGTGCCCTGGAGGAAAGAACTTCCCACTGCCCTGAAGATGAAGAAATATATTCTTCGAAACGTTGGCACATAAATCAATTTTCATTTGACCGACCCTCGACATCCCTCAACATCATTGTTACTGACGGTCAACAAAACCACACACAGCTTCATTTTCTTCGAATATCCGCTTAAAGCAGATTGGCGCTTTTGTCGTGGTGGTAACGATATCACCAAATGACAATTTTTCAAGGCGTGGGATGCATTCCGAATAATTTGTACCTGTCCCCAACTCTCACTACAATTCAGACCTCGCAAAGCGTTCCATTCAGAGTACATAATTCGGATATACAACAACACTTCATAATTGTTCATTATTCGCATCTTCCTATATTTAATGCAATTATTTAGGAACTTGAATAATTAGTTTCAAGATTTCTCAGATATCATCATTTTTAATGTAAGAGTTTAGCGTAGAATTGGACGTTTAAAGAACCAAGTCCGAAGGCTTTCAGCAACCGGCACAGGACACAACCAAATACTCAACATTTGAACGTATCCCTCGAAACCCGAAATATATATATTGCTAGTGCTTCCGAAAATGCACGTCTGTTAAAATGTTACGAATACACCTACACTTACCTACTCAAATGTTTGTGGTAACTTATTTTATCTTATGAAGAAGGTCGTCAAGTGTGTTTTTCTTTACAGCTGGTGCGAGAATACGGTTTCGAAGCGGACAGACATTATCTGAGAAGTCTGTTCTCATTTTTTGAGGTTGGAGTAACTTGCAAGGAGTCACCACAACTTCAACTCCTCTCAGAGGAGTGCGCAGCTCTCCTATCCAAACCCGCTTTCGTATCGAATTTCTGCATCACATTCGAAAAACTTATTGAAACCAAAGTACGATTTATTACGTTTCTGTATACCGCATGATTGTTTTATGGTTTGGAGTAACATTTGTTTTGTATGAATTGCACACGTACAATAGCCGTTGCAACCTCGAGCAGATAGTATTCATTGACAACTGTAGCAATACTGCAGCTCATCTAGTGGAACACAATCCATAACACTGCATACACAAATATAATACTCAAAATAATGGAGGCTGGACTTACAGTTTATATTCTGCCAGACAATCAATCGTTTTGCCAGAGAGGTATCTAGGGCATCACAAAAGTGTGGAGCTAGAATCTGAAAAAAATCATCACCACCTTCCTTTTAGTTGAATATTATGTATTACTGAAATAATATACAATCAATTCATGAGTTCTAGGTATTTTCTGAGAACTCCAAACCAGGCATGTGGAACAAGATTGCCCAAAACGCGCAGAGCAACCGACACTATTGTTTTAGTAGTCATTCTTTGCAGAATCCCTTGTTTGAATTGTTGTATAGGATTGCCGAATGTTTGCCTCTCTGGTTAGCTGCACTATGTAAACCTCGCGCATGTGTGCAATACAATGCATTCCTACAATTGAATAAAATCACATAAATCCTTCGAAATAACTGCAAGGGGTCATTGCACACCCCTACTGAAAGACAGACTCCCTTATTCTCCAGTAATGTTGATGCTGTTGAAGCTAAGTGCCCTGCAATAACTTTGGTGTTGTCAAAGCTGCTGAAGGCCCTGCTGTCACTCATAGTCAAGACACCAATCCTACGCATTATGGAAACATGATATTCCAACACTCGTACAATCTCTTCTTATATGCCATCATGAATGCCACATGAATTTGCCAGTAATTGTATTCTTCCTTCTAGGGCTTATCTAAACCTTCTCAGCTTCTACAACAGTTCTGTAAAGCTGTAAAACTTAATGCTACCCAAGAAGTGGTTTTCGGGGTTGCACTTCTGAATTCTAGTAATTCAGACGTTGTAAGCCAAGCAATCCACGTAGTAAAACTCAAACTCCTAGAACTTATTCGATCCTACATCAATTCAGGTATAATTTATATTATTTTTCAATTCATTCAATTTCTCCTTCGATCATGTACCTAATCAAATCTTATGTCAATTCAACAATTGAGTTTTCAAAATTTTATTTGGTGTTTTTCAGAAACTAGCAATTGCAGTGTGTCGAACGGAGGCCTTCACGATACCTCACCGGAAGTCCTACATATCATACTCTGTGAAGTGGTAACTGATACCTCGGAAACATTGGGTAAGTTGAATTTGTAATTTTAAACCGCATTTACGCTCTACTCATAGCGAAGAACCCTAAACTAAATGGTCTTATTTTTCTGTACAGGCATCACTGTAGAAACCCGAGAAGCTTTTCTTCAAAACTTACGCCGCGATTTTCCCAGAGAGTTGGTACCGATCGTTCTAGCACCCTGGCTGTACCCAGAAGATAGTGAATTGTCTATGGACAAGTTGGTTTCCGACGCTTCAGCTATGTCTCACACAATGGTAAATGGTTTGGTATTTTGGTATCATCAAATGCACTTTCTGAAAATCTGCAGGACTCGTTGAGGCTCATTTTGTGTTTTCAGGTTGATGCCAGCGTTGACGACGTCGTAGGGGATTTGGGTCCTGCTTTCACGAGCAGTGCCGAGGCATGCAAGGGCCACATCGTGCAGCTGGTCGGGAGGGACAGCAAGCCTTCAGACATGGCACAAGTTATAATTTTGATGCTTAAATCCCGTTCTGTTGAATTTTGGCTGGAAACTGAAGGCGCTAAAGATAAAAATCAAGATCCATCTCACGTACCTACCCCATGGAACATTGAAAATTTAGTTCAGGCTGCCAAAGAACTTGTAAGTTCCACTCCTTGCTCATACTGCGTCAACCCATCTCACTGCTAAATTCTACCAATTGTCACAAGTTAATTTTTATTGTTTGAAATTGATGAGCCTCCCATTTTTCAGAATCCTAAACTCAACTGGAGCGAAGTTCTACTGGAACTTGATCACTCTGAATTTCTAGTCAAAGACAGACATGGATTACACTTGGTCATACAGACGATTCGTACTGGCTTGGTCGGCAAACAGTTCTATGGCGACTTGAGATTCCCTGTTGATCACCTCTATAGGCCTTGGAAACACACAGATTCTCAGGTAAATTGAGAGGCGACGAAGTATTTTCAGTATCATGTATCAACTGTAATGTCACATCCACATTCGATTGCCCATTTGTAAGTGACGTTTCTTGGTTTTTCAGTTGTCGCTCATCACACAAATCCTGAAGAACCCAGATATATTTTCATTTGCGGATTATCCGTTCCATTCCGTGTCAGTAGATGTTCTTAAAGCTCCGCCCGAGAGTGAGAACAAAGAAATTACTTGTTGGTAAGTCTCACTCCCCATGTTCTTGGGCATTTGTCCTGGCTTTATATCTGTTATCGATATCTAGATATTATTATTGTTAATTATAACAATGTACTCGTCTATACTAAACTATCAATTCACCATTCTACAGGCGGTCTATGGAACTTATCGAGCTCGTCATGCATTTAGCCGATAGAGGTCACTATCAAGATGTCCATGAAATGATCAAAGTCCCTATTCAACATTGCCCGGATGTTTTGATGCTTGGTTTGCTGCAAATCTCCCACACAGAAGTGGGCGCATTCAGACAGGAGGTGCTTGCAAATCTTATGCCCACGTTTTTAGGAAACCACCCCAACTCCGCCATAATACTGCATACTGCTTGGCACACCTCGGTGAGTAACTAATGTTTTGTTGCATTTTAATTTTTTTAACCAAATCCTCGGTATCGTATCAAGTGTCAAAAGACCCTGTACACACAACTTCAACAATATAACTAATGTAAATAACGCCGGTAAATGCAGGTAAATAGTGGACCTCCTTAGATAAGGGTAGGGAATAAATTTTCGAATTGGGTTTTAATAGGAAACGTCATTAATAGATCTGATTGAATTGCGATTACTGGCCGGAAAATATGTATTGTTAATATATTCCACATCTTTCCATTCCTTTAAATGTTAAAATTTTTCAACCCAATTTACATTGAATCATTTGAGGGATTTGGTCAGTTCAGACACTGTCATAATATGGGGGAAACGGAAGTACCCTTGGATCTTTCCTGTTTATTGTTCCATGTCCCTTAGTCATTTCCACGTATACAAAGCTTGTCTACATCTATAACACTTATCTGTTTTTTTTCAGCACGGGTATGTAAAGCAGATAATAATGCATTCGATGGCTGATTGGTATATGAGAGGCGACAGCGACCAATCTCGTCTCTCTAGGATACTAGATGTTGCTCAAGATTTGAAAGCATTATCTCTGCTGTTGAATTCACCCTCGTTCGCTTTTGTGATCGACCTGGCGTGTCTAGCTTCCCGTCGGGGTTATCTCAAACTGGAAAAATGGCTATCAGACAAAATGAGAGAACATGACGAACCATTCATTACTGCAGTGCTCAAATTTTTGCAGGTAATACACTTTTATTTCCCACTCATAGGTTTGTGTCTTTTAATTGGAATGTTCGAATCTAGTTTTTGTGCTTACAGAAACGCGTTCCCCATTTGAGTGGTTTGGTAAAGGATGAAACCATCCCCAAAGCAGCTCAATTGCCTCACGACACACTAAGTACAATTCTATTGTGCCTCCAATCGTGTCTTGGGTGAGTTACATACTTTGTTCACTTTTTGAAGTACCAGATGTTGCGCATTATCTCTGATATCGAGGGTTCTCTGTCTGCAGGAACGTTTCTCAGGAAATAGCTGAAGCAATTCATCAAGTGATAGGGGCTTGTGGTGTGGTCAAACCGAGGCAAGCACCTCCGCCCCCAGGAGTACTCAGATCTCAGAGAGGGCTCGACTCTTTTGCTCCATCTTCAGTATTTTCCAACCAAGTTGACTCTTTGAACAGTGGAATCGCAGGCATATCATTGGCTACGACCTCGGCATTTACACTGCCTGCTGGTAGGTCACTGAACTTAGTTAGTTCTTTCTCCGAAAATCGTGGCCTCGAACGTTTTTCATAACGAGTTTTTCCGTTTTTCAGGTTTGGGGCAGCTCGTTTCGAATCCTGGCTCGCCTTCCCGTCTCATGGCGGCATCGCAGTCCCCGGCATACCCAATGATGCCACTCGGAGCACCAGGCCCGTCGCTTGTGCCTCAGGTCGGAGTCAACGTTCCTGCTGCGATGGCCCGCCTTCAGCCGTTGCCACAGCAACAGCAACCTATCGAGAAAAACAGGCTTCGTAAGTTACTCCAAATCACCCTGAGCCCCCGAATAAAATCATTTCACAGAGCTCGTAATTGATTTGCGCAGTCACGTACAATAAGGGGGTCCTGTTATACGAGATTTGATCTCCTGTCAATTTTCGAACAAATGATAGGGAATGATAAATTTATAGATCTTCGTACTCGATAACACACATTGAGGCGCCTGTAAAGTAATACATACACATCTTTGATCATGTAATCATTTTTTCTGTTGAGGCAATCCCTCATAAAGAGAAGAGGATTATTTTAAAATTGGGAAGAGATTCATGTGAAGCCAAACCGTTGAAATACAATCCTCTTCATTTTAGGTGTTGATACGAAATTTTCGTGGTTAAGTTCCGGAGGTCCTAATCACGTGAAGCGGTCAGTCGTTTGGTTATCAAAACTCTTGAGCAACTACAATTTCTATTATAAACCCTGTGGGTAGAGATCTCCGTTCCATATGTTAGCAGCTTCCCTGCCAACCCATTTCATACGATAATGATCTATTGCCGTTCTGCCGCCTTTAAAAACAGCTTGATCTAAAAACCCACCCTTGGATAATAATGATCCGCGCCAGCTTTATTTGCGGTAGAGTATTCACTTGCTGATGATAGATTCGAAGGGGTTTGCCTCATGACTTCTCTTCTCAACCAAAATAACACCTCCCTGTGCGTCCCGAGAATCATTCTGCGCTTATGGTCAAGAGGACGGAAGAACTTCAAAGCACCTATGTTTTCAGCCAATGACTCCTCCAATCTGTTCCGCGGTATGACATTCCCTGTCGCCAAGGATATAGAGGATGAAGCGAACAGCTATTTCCAGAGGATTTACAATCATCCGCCACACCCGACCATATCAATTGATGAAGTGCTCGACATGCTCAAGAAATTCATGGAGTCCCCGAAACAAAGGGAACGAGTAAGTCATTTTTTCGCGCATTTCTAACAACTCCAGATTCCACTCTTTTAAAAACTTGCCGCTAAACATGAATAATCCAAAAAAAAAAAAAAAATACAACCTAAGTAAATAATATTTATAGCACACAAAAAACTACTCAGCTCTTTTCCACACTCGCGACATTTAGTCAGTACTGTATGTACCATTGAAAAAGGTAATGAATGGATATGTATCCTTCATTGAAATCCCAAATGATAAGACTTTTTTGATTTTTTTTTTTCTTTCGAATGGAGAGTTCTCGAATGGAAGCTCATCAAGGGGCTGACGAGTGCGAAATTCGTTATTATTACTTTGTGTATTTGGTTATTTTCCTGAAATCACTTTGTTGGCGTAAAACCAGCGTTACTTATTCGATTTTGGTACATTGAGTATAGAGGAATATTGGAATAGTCAAATCGAGTGGTACTTCCTGGTGGAATTCATTGGTGTTTTCTCAAGCCTTCTAAAACCCAAGTTAGATTGAGAGATTATACGGTTTGGTATATTCGTGATCAAGGTGAAATTCCCTCTTAATGGCAAAATTTACTGAACTAATTTACTTACTTGTATGTAAAACCTGGATGTTTTTTGCTTATTTCATCATAAAGAGCTGTATTGAACACCGTCCTCACAACATATCGTATGTATTCTCACAGTTAGAATTCCTCGATCACTAGCTCCTTCTGAATTCATCGTTTGATTTCAGGATGTGTTCTACTGCATGCTGCGTAACTTGTTCGAGGAGTACAAATTCTTCCCACAATATCCTGACAAAGAATTGTTCATAACCGCTCAGCTGTTTGGAGGAATCATTGAACGAGGGCTGGTTTCGTAAGTGTCCCATCCTTATTTTCATGTGAATATTTATCCTTCCCTTTCTCACTTTAAATTACATTTTGTCTTTTTTTTTCTGTATCATTAATATATTACAGTGACTATCGTGAACTTGGGATGGCGCTCCGTTACGTCCTTGATGCTCTGAGGAAACCCCATGACAGCAAAATGTTCTACTTCGGCATCGCTGCTCTCGACAGATTCAAATCTCGTTTGAAGGAGTTTCATAAATATTGCGAACACATCGCCAACATCCCACACTTTTCTCAGTTTCCTCCCCATTTGGTAGAGGTAATTCTTATCAAATTACATTATTCCTACGTTCGATTTTCCGCCAATGGGTATTATCATTTCCGAGCTTCTTGAAGGAGTTTAGTACCTACACGCAGGAAAGATTTAATAAGCAACATCCGATGTTTAGCAGTGTGAAATATGCATAACCAATATTAGTCGTAGGTACAGACTATTATAGGATTATAGTGAATAATGAATATTATTTAAATGATATTTACAAGATGAGTGTCAAAACATACACGATTATATATCTTATACCTTCGCCTTTCAGTACATAGATTACGGTTTGCAATCCGAAGAACCGCCTAATCGCCCACAAGGGCAAATCCTCCCGGGCAGCCTCTCGACTGTCACTACGGCCTACAAAACAATGACACCAACCACTGGAACTACCACTACTACTGCCGCTGTTGCAAAAGCCACTACCACTTCGGTGATCTCGTCCAGAGTAAGTACCATCATTTACATAGAAAATATTCACAAAGATATTATTTGTCAATTCGTCGATTTTTTTTTTACAAAGAAAATGTATGAATTGAATGATTATTTGCAAAATTGTTTGATTCAAATCCAACCCCCGGTTTTAACAGTGGTTTAATCCAGATTACGTATATACCCCTGAAGCCAAATTATACTGATTTCAATAATTTACTAAATGATCTTTCTATATCCACGTAAACCTCTAGCGGAGCTAAGTTGAGTTTTGCAAGTACATTTTTATAATTCCATTACAGCCTTCAATTGCCAATGCCACCAATATCGATACTCTCCTTGTGGCCACTGAAAAAGAAGAAAAGATGTCCACTCCGCCCGAAGCTTTGCAAGATAAAGTGGCTTTCATCTTCAATAATTTGAGCCAACTGAATCTTCAAACCAAGGTGAAATTCCGAGAAATAAGTCATTTCTTGCAAACGAGTATTTGAAGTATGTGATTTCCATTGAACTTACATTGAGAAGGAACCAGTATTTGAACGTCTCCTATTTATTTTATTGTTGTCTGGTCAGTGGTTGCTCCTTCGCATCTGCAAAAATTGGATGTGTTCAGTTTTGACCAAATTTCTAAAATAATTCAATTTCATTAATTTTGTACATCATGAGATACTAGTATGTTCAGGCGTTTTCAAAGCACTTTAAATCACAATAACTGCTCAACTTTTAATTTGACTCTAAACTCGCTAAACCGGTCTCGTTATTTAAAAAAATTATATTTTGTTGCATTCAAAATGTACACACCTAGTTTGGAATTGAGACCTGTTATATTTGTATGTTAAACTATTCTCACTTCTGTTTTTACAGTGCGACGAACTGAGGGATATTGTGTCGGAAGAATACAATGCCTGGATGGCTCAGTACCTTGTTATGAAGCGTGCCAGCATAGAACTCAACTTCCATGGCCTCTACTCAAATTTTCTCGATGTACTTAAGAATCCTGAATTGAACAAATTGGTTTTGCAAGAAACCTTCAGGAACATCAGAGTAAGTTTTTATACGTTTGATATAATAAAAACCACAGTTCAGTTTTTCTGATAAGCGATTGTGCCTGGTTGGGCATTTGGGAGAATATACCCGAGTTCGGACTTGAACGAACTAACGAGAGGAGTTTGTGTTGATCTTTTTTCGCCCTACAGGTTTTGTTGAGATCAGACAAAGGAATCGCCAATTTCTCCGATCGATCGCTGTTGAAAAACCTCGGTCACTGGTTGGGAATGTTGACCCTGGGAAGAAGCAAACCCATTTTGAGTGAAGATCTGGATTTGAAATCTTTGCTGGTCGAAGCATACAATAAAGGGCAGCAAGAGCTCTTGTACGTTGTCCCGTTTGTGGCCAAGGTTTTGGAGTCCTGCGCCAAAAACAAAGTACGTGTCCAAATATTCCACGTTTTTTGAATTGATTTCGGTATATGTTCCTCGAATTATTATTATTTTTTTCTTTTTTCTAGGTTTTTAAACCGCGAAACCCGTGGACAATGGCCATCATGTCAGCATTGGCGGAACTCCACCAGGAGCAAGATTTGAAGCTCAACCTAAAATTCGAAATTGAAGTCCTTTGTAAAAATCTCAGCCTAGATGTTGCTGTGAGTTAACAATATCGCATTTTCGTTTGTAAATTAAGTACAGTCAGTCACCCGTCATTGCATACAGCCTTGCAGTGTACATACATGTCAAGTTACACATACAAAAACTCATCTTCTTGGGAGTGAATGAATGAATATTTTATTAGAATAAGCAAGTATAATTGAGGAACAATGATTATACTGTTACAAGTACAGGTGAGGAATGTTATTGAGGGCTTAATCAAAAGGTTTATAATGACAGAGTTATACTTCCCCCGCTTGGTTTTAGGCTTTTCCAGACATCTTGTTAGACTTACTCCACTTTGTTCTTTTCTAGGATTTGAACCCCAAAGTGTATTTGAAAGATCCTGATAATTTGAAAAATTTGGACCACCAATTGTCACCTCCCAAGCCGAAATCAGAAGTACAGAGTTCGACGCCACTGCCTCCGTCGCACACCCCCACACAGGCGTTGGTTCATGGTAATTACCTTAGTTAGGTTTCAAATGTTATACTAACGCATTTTGAGGCATTGTTATATTAACCTCTAAATCAGGCATATCAGACTGGTGTAAATATTACTTCTTGGAATTTCAGAAGATGTGGCGCCCAGGCTTGCTAACAGTACACCAACCTTGGCTCCGGTCAATCCTCCGGAACCTCGATTCAGCTACGTCCAAATCAACATCAGCAGCACAGCTAATATTGCTCCTCACGTCCACATAAATAACCAGGTTACTTAACAATAATTCGTCTGGTATAATTCCTTTCACTGGGGACTTTGTACTGCTATGTTCCTGAGTTGATTAATTTGCTTGTCTTCTGACAAAGATTTGAAATTATGAGTACCTATGTTATTTTTCTGGTGATTTTGTTTATAATGGTATCGTCTGGTTTTGTTCAGCTTGCTCTCTTCCAAACTCATCCTCACTTGAAGCAGTATGTTCGCCCAGCTATCGAAAGTGCAATCGAAGACTGGATTCATCCAGTTGTCGAAAGGGCTGTTAAGATAGCTGCTACAACCTCTGAACAAATTGTGAAGAAGGTACGTATTTGCGACCTTGAACGATCTTCTAGTGGCAATTTTGTGGCCATCCACAGGTTCCCTACTAGTTTTGTTGCAAAATACTTCGGCCGACCCTTCCTATCCGATTCGTTCGTTTTATTATGACTTCATTTTTTTCCTTCTCTAGGATTACGCTCTGGAACCAGAAGAAAACCGAATGAGAGTTGCTGCTCATCAGATGGTCAGAAATTTAACTGCTGGAATGGCCATGATCACATGTCGAGATCAACTATTGATGTCCATCAACAGCAAGCTCAAAACCAATTTCGTCACTACACTACATGTATGAATACGTTATTCATAATTATCCGATATGTGAATTCGTAGTACCAGAATTATTGACGTGAAAGTTGCCGAACTGTCGCACTTAGTAATTCATGTAGGTTTCATTGCAGAACGCCACTGAACAGCAGAAATCCATGATCGAGCAAGCAGCGAGCACATTAGCCCAGGACAACATGGAACTGGCCTGTTGCTTCATTCAGAAAACTGCGATGGAGAAAGCTGTGCCAGAAATGGATAAATTGTTGGTGCAAGTGAGTGAGCATTTTTCTACCAGACCGTATTGAATAGGTTTAGTATACATTTCGTTACTTCCAAACCTTATCTTTCCCCTCACTTCATAATTTGTCTTATAATTTGTCGTACACAGTAGTACACAGAGCTGACCTTCGTTTTAAAGCTTTGAACAAGTTGAACAGTTGCGTTCTGACATCGCTCGTAAAAGGTGCTCTCGCTATCGGTTTTTCTCTCTTTTATCTCCAGTTGTTTCTCTCTCTTGCCTATTACAGAGAATCAGAACTATCGCTAACTTCTCACTCGCATTTTGGCCTGTTTTCAACTTACAACCTAGCCACTGTGTTATCGTCTTCGTACCCTGAGTCGAATACATTCCTCAACCCCTGCTATAACTCGTCTTTCACCGACTTCCCGACATTGTGTGTTTTGGCTGCAGGAAATCTATTCCAGACTCATTGAAGTTGGCCTGTTCTTGTCGTGCCAATGTATACCATCATGCTTGTGTTGGTTTATCGGGAAGTGAACTTGGAAATAATGTCGTATGAAGCCAAAGGAAAGTGGAAAGGTGCTTTTAGGCCGCTTGGGTTTCTCATTCGCACTACCAGAAAATGTCGGATCGTCGGAAAGTATTCGATGTTGTTTTTTTATTTTATGCTCGTTGATGATGCTCGTTCTATGATAGTTTATTGGTATTTGAAAAATTACAGGTTGGTGGGGAGAACATTTGGAAATTGAAGGGGGAAGCCTACAGCTGTTCGTGGAGGGGGATATGACAGTTGGAAAAGGCGGGAAACAGCTGGTCTTATGTCATTAAAGGGAGGGGGCGAAGGGGGAGTATTTTGAAAATGAGAGGGAAAGCCATATGATTGGTTGTATGGAGGGAGAGGGAAATGACAGTTGGAAAAGGCGGGAAACAGCTGGTCTTATGTCATTATAGGGGGGGGGGGAGTATTTTGAAAATGAGAGGGAAAGCCATATGATTGGTTGTATGGAGGGAGAGGGAAATGACCGTTGGAAAAGGCGGGAAACAGCTGGTCTTATGTCATTATAGGGAGTGGCGAAGGGTGGGGGGGGGTATTTTGAAAATGAGAGGGAAAGCCATATGATTGGTTGTATGGAGGAAGACGGAGAATAATTTAAAAAAACCCCGGCGGGAATAAGTTTGAAAAGTGGCGGGGAGAATCGGGTGGATACTTGAAAAAATCCATGCTATAACTTATCAGTGCTTCATCCATGCTATGACGTATGTAGGAAAGGAAGTATTTGAAAATGAGCGGTAAAATAATTCGAAAAATTGGCGCGAAATTGCACATTCAAGTGATCAAACGTATGGATACTATAGTTTGTATCATCCATGACGATTTACACAAGGTATCATTCGTATGGATACTATACCCGCATAGCATCCATGCTGATATCAAGGAGGCCGTGACGTCAGATGACGGGGGGGGGGATAACAGTGATACGCGGAACTCTCATTCAAAGTCTGGCAAGTTGATTCCAAGGACAGGAATGTGGCAGCATAAATCAGGGTAATCGCTGCCCCTAGTCACACTCTATGAGGTGGAATTTGCAAGTGTGATATGGCATGGTAGACTTACAGCACGGCATTTTAGTGCCTTCTGCACAGTTGCAAGATCTGGCAAGCGTTGATTCCGTGTTTGCGTTGGCCGATAGGGTTGTATCTACTAGGTAAGTAGATAAGCCGAAGATTGATGATAAGATAATGATAAGTCTGAGTAGTTTCTGAGCAGGCCGCCGACCGTCATTAGCGCGGCGGGCGATCCGTGTGGTCTCGAACGTCTCGTCGCATGCTGAGCTGGATTACAACGTCCATTTGTAAACATATTAGCGGCTGTTTACGCTTCTCCCGTCCATCTCGCAGACTGTCGCCCAGAACGACCATCGTAACAAACCCTCCGTCTTTATTTCCAGGAGTACGAGCGTCGGAAGATCGCCAGGAACGACGGGAGGCGCTACTGTGACTCAAGCGTCCTGACTTACCAGGCTGAGAGGATGCCAGAACAGCTCCGCCTCAAAGTTGGCGGCGTCCCTGCCCAGCAGGCCGCTGTCTACGAGGATCTGGCCAGGAACATTCCAGGCTTTCAGCCCCTGTCTGAAAGGGAAACTGCTATGTTCATTCCCAAGCCAGTTGTAAGTTTTATCATTATCAATAAATGATGTTGGAGCTCTTCTCGTTTTATATGATTTTCTGTAGTTTTATTTCTTTACAACGTATTTATATAAAACAGCGATGTTCCAATTTTGGGGCTCTCGTTTTTCATGGTTGTGACTCCTCTTTGCCCCTAACTTTTTCAAAAACTAGCTACCATAGGTAACTCCCACTCCGCGAATCTTACTCCTCTTTTATTTTGCTTTTTAAATACCATTTTGCCTATTATAGGTTATCTATTATATGAATGTAAAATCAATTAAACATGTCTAATACAGGCTTATGCTGTTTTGAGGTTTCCGTTTTAATTTAATCCATCTTGTGTATACCTGAATCTTGTTTCATAGTTTCTCTCCGCCATGCTGGGAACCATTGTGTCCTTTTAAAAATTCTGTTTGGATACCGAAAACGGAAATTTCAAAGTTCAAACATGATTTCTATTTGAATTAAAAAATTTTCTATTCTTGATCTAAACTTTAATTCTCGTTTTTTTAGGACACAATGGCTGTGGTGGTTCCATCTTTCCCCAATGCATCTGCTCCAATGGTAATTAATTCATTCTATTATAATATAATAGATTATATAATAATTATAATTCTATTATAATATAATATTATAATAATATATTATATATTCTTGCACGGTTGCTCGTAGATTTTTGGTTGTATTTGTCTAAATTATCGTAATTAAAATTGGAAGTTACCTTTCCAAGGTACTCGAAATTCAAAATTGAGTTGCCGTAATGCATACATCCTGTTCAATATTTTCTCCAAGTTTTGATCAGATTAATTTAAAAAAAAAAAAAAAAAAAAAAAAACGATCAACGGGATGAGAAATGAAAATTGGAAAAAGATTTGTTGTTATTCGACTTGCTATTGCATCTAAACAGTAGTAATTATTGATCTCTGTGAAATTTTTTTTTGACACAGTAACTGTTACTGTGTCAAAAAAAAATTTCACAGAGATCAATAATTGTTATATTATAATCAGATATCAATTATTGATATCTGATTGATTAGAAACTTGGAAAAAGGGCCCGCAATTGTGACGTAACCCTCCCTCCGCTCTCGCAAGTTTCAGGAAGGGTGGATACTGTAGCTGACTGTTTTTTGTGTCGGTGTGGTGGTAGCATTGATTTACCGACCAATCAGATGCTTCAGTGGTTCTCGTTATCGCGCGCTTTTTATGAACATGATTATATTTCCCTACCCATGAAAAAATAAAAAAAATCATGCGCAGACCCCATTATTGGCGGTATTGGTCAGCAGAGCGCTTGGAGTTGATTGAGTAAAAATATTGTCATTTATTTGTAATTCACTTTTCTACTGAGCTAGTCTGTAAGTCTGTTTGGTAGTTCAAATAACGAGAGCATTCACAAAACAATGTCGCCAAAATTGTAATAGGTTAATGTATAAACCGCTCTGTTCTAGACCCTCTGAGCCACCACTAAGCTCATCTTCACGATGAGTAACATTGAATTAACCCTTGGGGCTTTCTAGGTGACGATTTCGTCTTGATTCTATTAGGATCCAATACCTTCGTGAAGAGGTATTTTATTTGCTTTTATGAGCGCGTGTTTTCATTGAATTTCAAGATTTGAACACCGCACTATCTACAGTTAACTTAGAATGAAACATTAACATAAAAAATCTTGGTCAATTCCAATTGTTCATCATTGACATTTATGTGTAAACCCAAAAATGTTAATGAGGTCTAGTGTATAAGAGCAGTACAGAGGGAACATCACAATATGTATAATTTAATATTCTAATATATGTAAATATTTAATATTCCATTGTTTTGGAGCTCGAATCTAGCTACTGATGCATCAATACAGGTTAATTTTCATCGAAATAAGCCGATGTGAACTATTGTGAGTGGGAAATTGAAACAATGGGTTATTGAGGTTGTGCTGGATTGGCAAAACACGCTGCACGTCACCTGTCGGATACCAGGAGTTGTGATGGAAATAAGAAGAGTCCATCATCTGCGCGAAAATTGTCAAATATATTTTGTACGTGGCTTAGTTTTGGTTCTTAGTATCCTTTGATTTGGAATGGAAATGTAATGGCCACTTCACACCTTGCCAGGTGGTTTCTAATAGTTGTGGGCACTTACACTATTGGATTTGAGCTGATCATCAACAGAAAAGGATAGTGTTGCTTGAGATTTCACAATCACCCCGTGCAAACATTGATTCTGAAAATATGGATATTCTGGTTACAGCTGTAAACATCAAACAACGAAGCTCACTGGTGTAACCAACGAACGTTTCTTTCTTTAACATTGTAAAATCCAAAGCTTGGACTGCCATCAGAGTTTTTGGGCTCCGTGGGATATTATCCTGAGTAGATTGTAATAGAATTGATCTTAACCACACGTTTTATGACTCAAGTAGAGCTGGGAACCATTAATTTGCCCTTTGATGATCTGAAATGAGAGGGCACAAGTAGGTAGGAAAATGTTGGGCAGAAACGCACCCAGTTCTGTCCCGGACCACACCGTTTGAAATTGACGTTGCCTCAATTTCTCACAAAAATCGAAAATTAGATTTGTCAACTCCAATCATATGAATTCACAATTTCTCCTACAACAAGTTATTAAATTCCCACAAACATATGATACGAGACGTCGTCTTGGAATTTATTTTTCAAATCGTTTGCAGTTCTTCAGCTTTATTTCACCTGAAAAATACGCTCACAGTTATTTCCCAGACTTTATCAGCGTCTCAAGTTCCATGAACCGACGATGTACATCAGTTTACCGTTTGCTATTTTTGAAAATAATTTCGGAGCATAAACTTTGAAATCTTCATCTGATAGATAGTGTCCTGTTCAATCATTAAGGAAACAATGACTTCGAAAGCAGGATTTCTTAAGGCGCAGCTGAATTTCAAGAACGTGAGTTATTTCATAAAATTGATTTTTACACCTAAACATTAGGTAGGTACTCGTCTCGATTTCAGAATAACGTAGGACGAGACATGAAGGTTTGATTCAACTAATAATTTCTAACATCGTCTCCAATACGTCGTTTCTAGCCTCTAGTAGTTTGATGGGTGGGAAGAACGTTGATTTCCTTCTTTGAAAAGAAGCTGCGTTATATTCTAGATCGATTTTGATGAATTCTTCCTCTTTTTCCCAAATTCAATTTCACACAAAGTTTCTGAACGCATCGGTTGCCAAAAGTTTCTGGAATTCGTCAAGTATCCTGTTGGTTTGGAGTTTGATGTTTTGAAGAAAGTTGAATTCTAACTTAGTATTGTCACAGGCCTATTCCACATCTGACGAGTTCGATTCGATCTTGGAGAAACTCATCGGAGAGCTAGAGCACTTCGTTCAGAACGTCTTGGGCTCCCAGACTTTGCCCAACGTCACCAACATCATCGAGCTCCTCGTCATCACGAGGAGGAACCGAGATGACGTTTACGCCATGAGCCTCGTCACCAAGGTGCGTGGATTGAAAATACTGACCTTGGCGTCGTATAACTTTAATATTACGAGGTGTTGATCTTGAATTTTTTGTGCAATTCCAGACGGTTGAAAGTCTCCTGGAATTGGTTTCTACAGCAGCAGACTCAGAAGTCGCTCTCAGACACAAAGAGCTTTATCTCCGGGTCCTCAAAACTCTGCAAGATCCCCGAGCTTACGGAGTGCAGTGGACAAACAAACAGATTACCAGGTGACCAGAGTGCCTTCATGTTAACATTGTTCCTTAACATCAGATTGACATTGACAACCCATAATAACTACTGATTATATCTTATGTATAAAATCGAATGTTTGTCAGGAAATCACAGGTAAACGGCTCAACCCATAAACATTTGAAATCATTCTAAAAATTAGTTACCCATCAGCCAAGCTCAACAGCTATTTACTGTATCATAAATTAACTAGATGCTGGTAATGTAGTATTTATTTTTGAGTTCATTACAACCAAGGTGATACTAAGTTAAAACAACAGCGAGATGTAGCGGAAGGGGTTTGGAAAATGCTAGGGAGTGGAAAGGCCTTTAAAAAGGAGTTAAAAATGTACTCTAAAGGTATATCTGTGCAATGCTGTAACTTTCCCATTCGTCCGCAGGTCATTCCAAGATTCCCGAGAGGAGTTCAGGTACTCCTTTGATTGCGTTGACATCCTCCTGAGAAACCAGATGTTGAACCTTCCCCAGTTCGATCTTCAATTGGCCCACGCCATCGACAACGGTCAGAACTACGTAGCTGTCAACTTCGCCATGCAGATCATCCAGTATTACATCATAGACGATCGTTCCAGCGGTGTTATGATGGATCAAGACATCCTTAACACCATGGAAGTTCTCGCTAGGATCGTCACCCACTCCCGACAACCGCCTGAAGGGTAATTTCTACATTTCTACCTACCAATCTTCAGCTAATGTCTGTTATATATTTCAATTATTCCAATAAATACACGAATCCCAACCTTTGAAATACTCAGTAGAACACTTCCGTTTTATTCCAGGTTGGCTACCCTGATAGATTTGATCAGAGCCTCCCATGATCCAAATCTGAACGTTGAACGAGGAATGGAACGCGGTCACGGTCCGGCCGCTCACATATTCTCTGGAATCAGTCAAGGAAAAGTGCGCGTCTACAGCATTTTCATTTCATCTTTCAACCTCCTCTCATTGCTTCCTACAGTGCATTTCACAGTAAAAATTCGGTATATGAAATTGTTTGGATCTGTCATTGATGAGCTGTTGCGTTCTTTGTTACAGTCGAGGGACTATGACGACCCACCAGGCCTTCTTGAGAAGACAGAATACCTCCTTCGTGAATGGGTGAACATCTACCACTCCCCCTCATGTGCCAAAGACCCCAACAAGGCTTTCTCAATGTTCGTTCATCAGGTACGCTCTTCGGAAGTAAAAAAATCAATTAGTGACCAATATGTATTTGATTTTCGCTAATTGTTTACAATCCACTTGCAGATGAACTGTCATGGAATCCTCAAGACTGACGACTTGATCACACGTTTTTTCCGCCTCAGCACACAAATGGTGGTTGAGCTCTGTTACCGTTTTCTACCAGACTGCACTGGCACTGGAGCCACCAATACGCGGAACAAGATGTTCCACACTGTCGACGCCTACGTTAAACTCATATCCCTCTTGGTCAAGCACTCGGGAGAGGCCAACCACAGCGCCACAAAAATCAACCTATTGAATAAAGTAAGCTGACGACTTCGTTATTTTCAAGGATATTCTTCAAGAAATGTTTGTGAAGTCAGGAGGTTATGGACCATGTCTGTTGATCGAGTGTCACATGCTGTGAATGCCTGTGAACCTTGGAAACAAGATGGCTTTGCCCGATGATTCTGGAAAAAAAACAGGATTGCTTAGGCTTATGAGCAACAAAAATGAATCCAAAATCGACTTTTTGAAAATAGATTGATGTATGATCCTTTGTATTAAATCCAATTTTGTAGAACTCCAATCTGGGGAACTGGCACAATTGAGCGCCCGAGACGTGTGTTGAACCCTATTTATTCAGCTATAATTTTCTAGGTATTAGGCATTTTGGCTGGAGTTCTTCAGCAAGATCACGAAACTCACCAAACAGACTTCCAACAGTTACCTTATCAACGGATATTCATTATGCTCTTCTTGGAGCTTAACGCTCGAGAGCCGATCTTAGAGGCGATCAATTTCCAGGTATGTGCATCAACTGGTACTTCTTCTGTTACTGGTATCGTATTTTGTAAGTTAATGCTACGCCTCATTTACAACTCTTATAATTTGTTGTGTTTTCGTTCGGCAGCTGTTGACAGCCTATTTCCACACTCTCCATATTCTTCGGCCTACCAAATCCCCTGGTTTTGCTTACGCTTGGTTGGAGTTGGTGTCTCACAGGCTGTTCCTTGGGCGGATGTTGGGGCTCACCCCTCAACAGAAGGTGAGTTCAAAGTGGCAGAAATATATTTTACGTTTACGAGAAGAACATCTACTACTATATGTACGGTTGCGTTCCTACCACCTCACATAAGAGTTTCAATTTCAGGGATGGTGCATGTACGCTCAACTTTTGATCGACCTGTTCAAATACCTGGCGCCATTCCTAAGGAACGCCGAACTTGCGAAACCTGTCACCGTTTTGTACAAAGGCACTCTCAGAGTCCTTCTCGTCCTTCTACACGATTTCCCTGAGTTCCTGTGCGACTATCACTATGGATTTTGTGACGTCATCCCTCCTAACTGCATTCAGGTAAATGAATCTACTATTAATATATTTAGCATGTTTTACAGACTGTTGCACCTTGGGGGCGTTAAATCGATACTCAAAAATCGATTAGCCGTCTTTTAAAACCGATAATCGCCGATTTATTTACAAAATAATCGATTTATAAGTTTTGTTTCCCAATTTTATTTGTTGTAAGGATTAGCCGCGAACAAAGAAGTGAAATCCAGTTATTAGCTTTCAACCTTGTACCCAACAGACCATCCTACTAAGAAATAATATTGAAATAATTTCTACTTAGTAGAGCACAAGGAATCATTTAGCTGATTGTGTGAACGGCAACTGAAATAATGTCGAAATATCATCAGAAAATCCCCAGTGCTTTGAAATTGTGTGTTCACGTGTTCTTCCTACTTTTCAGATGAGAAACCTCATTCTGTCAGCGTTCCCTCGTAATATGCGTTTACCTGACCCGTTCACCCCCAACTTGAAGGTGGACATGCTTGCAGAAATTTCCAACGAGCCCCGAGTACTTACTGAGTTCGCTCTCACGATCCATCCTGCGTCTTTCAAGAAGGTTCGGGCTTTCCCTATGTCATCTTTGATTATTTGTAATTTGTAAACTATTCTGCATGAGGAAATACTGCTTCATTAAAATCCGAGTGGACATTTTTGTCCAAGAACAACTTCCTTTTCTTCGAAAATTCGCTAAAAATCATCGGTTATGATAGCCGTGTTCTATATTCCAAAAGAAACTCAAATCCAATTTTTAAATTTAATTCACCATCTTCCTCCTCACTCTCATCAACTGTAGTCATTTAATAATTTCATTTCGTAGGATCTGGATCACTACTTGAAGGCTCGCACGCCCGTCACATTCCTCTCCGATCTTCGTAGCAACTTGCAGATTTCGAACGACCCTGGCTTGAGATACAACATCCCTCTGATGAACGCCCTGGTCCTCTACGTTGGCCACGAAGCCATCACATACATAAGGAAAAAAGGCCTCTCCCCTAACATGACTACAATAGCCCATTCGGCTCATATGGATATTTTCCAAAACTTGGCAGTTGATCTCGACACAGAAGGTATCATATGAATTGCACGTTATTTTTTCCGTGATATCGAAATGAAACTTGATTTGATATCGCCAATGACTTGATTTACTACTTATTTATTAACTGTCTTTTACACGCAGGGCGCTACCTATTTTTGAACGCTATTGCCAATCAGTTGAGGTATCCCAACAGTCACACACACTACTTCAGTTGCACGCTTCTCTATTTGTTTGCTGAAGCCAACACTGAAGCCATCCAAGAACAGATCACAAGGTTTGTAGTTTTTCCTTCGTCATTAGACCCCATGTCACATAATATGTATCATGATGCCTCCTCCAACCAATGCCGGAAATGCCGATGCATTCGTGTTGTTGGAATAACTTGAATGAAAAATGTCCATAGGAAGTATAAGAAATTCAGATGTGGGGTTATAAGAGAAATGGGCTACGTTAATACATTCCCTTACAAGTTCGTTATTTGGACAATTACATCACGTTGGTGGAATAAATAACCTGTAGATGTCCTAAGTTGTAGAAACAAATTAGGATGTTTTTGCTGGTATTTCTGTGTCGCTATCAGCCATCTTGTGAGTTTTCTACTGTGAGACTTGACTTTCTACTGGAGGTATTGATTATTATGCTCTGTTTACGATGAAATGAACTTACCCGATTTGAAATAAACTTACAAAATCTACTTACGATGCAACGAACTTACAAAACCTCGTTCGTTTTTTCAATCGGACTGTTACCTTTGGTTTTCATGCATGGATGTTACATAAACTTTCTTTGCTCCTGGCAGACACCCACGATAACACGACCACGCTGTTGCGTCTGACAATGTTGAAGGTGCAGTCATAGTTGATCAGAATGTAGTGTGTCTGTAATGGAAAAGCACATTTCATTTTATTCATTACATAGAACATTATTCGTGCTAAACTTATCACACGCCCGGCAGCCCCTACAACCACTAAGCTTTGTTTGAATGTTTTCAGAGTTTTGTTGGAGAGATTAATCGTCAACCGACCTCATCCTTGGGGCCTACTGATCACTTTTATCGAACTCATCAAGAATCCCACCTATAAGTTTTGGAACCACGAGTTCGTCCACTGCGCCCCTGAAATTGAAAAGTAAGTTCCCCTTGATATTTGAGGTCTTGATAAAAGCGGTGGATTTTGTAGGAAATTGAATTTCAGTGGATCAGAAGAAATCTCTTGATATTGGAGTAATGTGCGGAACTTTGCTTATTACAAGGCTGTCAACGCTATCGATATGATTTCTAAAAGATGTAATTCTAATCACATATTTATCATTCTTTGTATATTTTAAAATATTCAAAACTTCAAAACATCGTCAAAAATTGTAATTTTTTACAGCTAAAATAATTATTTAAAAAACATAATCATTTACACAACTCAACTCTTCTAATAAGTAACCACTTCTAACCACTATTTTGAAGGTTACTTGAAATTTCGCTCGTCAGATATATCACTAGTTCCGCAGACGCCTCAGCCAAAATTTTGTACAAAACCTTTTAATTACTAGCCATAATATGGATTTTATATGGATAATATGGATAGCCATATATTATACGGATTTTACTGTACATTACAGAAAACTCTTCTTCTTAACCAACTCGTCTTATAATTTTCCTTACTTTAATCCGTTTGATTTGGTTTTTTCCCCAGGTTATTTGAATCAGTTGCTCGGTCGTGTATGGTTCAAAAACACGTACCCCCGCCGGCAGAGAATGATCTGTCTGAACTGTAAGTTTGTAAATAGTGTACAGCTGCACATTGATCACTATTTCTTGAATTGGACTTAACCGAATTCACCAGATTTAGGTCGTGCTGCCACCGTATTGTAAATATTAATAAAGTTTTAACTTTTTTGTTATTCCTTTCTAATTTATATAGATTTTGGTTTCTTTTGTTATATCAATATTGTTTTCGCCAAAATTATTTTTCTTTCGTTTTCACATTACAGTTTTTTCTTCTCATTCATGCAACTGCTTCTTTTTTATACCTCAATGAATTTTTACCTCAATGTATTTTTGTATTATTGTCCATAACTCTAGGATTGGTCTTCCAAAAATATGTTTTAGGCAGAAAATGACATCTCTAGCAACATTCTCCGTTGCATAGTGTACGAAGAATTGTAGGCCTATCGAGTTAGACACAGGTAAAAAAGAGTGAAATTAAGAAACTTCATTTGAATTTCAAACTATTACAACTATTGCTTTTCTATTTTAAACTGAAGAAAACAATCGAATCGAAAATTCTGGAGGCTCAATAAAACTCCTAAAAATGTTATCTTTTGAAAAAATATTGTTCTCATTTATACGAACTAGCAGTGGTTTAGAGTGGATTTTGAATTTTTATCTATCTATTATAACATAATGTTCGTTTAATAATTAACGCAATCGCCCCAAATGTATCGAGTCTCAGCAATAGGCTCCATCAAACTGTGTTATAGCAAAACATGTGATACGTAACGGTATATATTTTAAAGTTTACGGAGCTTAAGGCTGTTGAAGAAAATAATAATAAATATGGAGAAAATATTAAACAATTGGTGTAAGTATACTGTAATTAATAACATATAAAAAGGTGTATAATAATTATTAATTATTAATTTCGTTGATTTTTTTCTTTTTTTGTGGTTTAGACGAAGTCTAAAAAAAAGATATGTACTTCCACAAAACCTAGTTCTTTTAAGAAACAGCACAAAAATATATACCTTATAAATAGTTTATCGGACGGAAAAGCGTATTATATTGAATTCCTTGTATGTATTTCTGTAATAAACTATGTAAACTTGAACTCATTTTGTTTTTAATACCTACCTGGTTTTCGTTTATCATGATTGAGTGGTGGTATCCAACATCAAATTGTAAGGAGGAAATCTTTGAGATTTGGTGATTTATTAATAGATTGCTATCGTTGATGTGTTGTGTCGAACTTTAACCATAGGCGGTCACACATACATTTTTGGGACACGTAACTCACACAGGAGTACGACTGTACCTCAACTTACAAAATATGGAAGTTTCAATTCAGAAGTGAACTTGAAATGAAACTATTGTTGCTAAAACGTCTAAAACCATCTAACCAACGATACAAATTGTTCAGTGGCTCAAAAATGCAATAGTTCATGTTTTTCTTGGACATTCCAGTTGAAAACAAATTACTTACTGTAATTAAACTTGGTTTTCTTTCAAATTTCGAAAGGTAGCCCTAGAACACACCACTGGTTTTTCTGCCTGATTTTACACTACTGGGGTGACGAACCCCTCAACATTGAGATTATAAAACGTCCTACGTTTTTCTTCTGCAGAAAATTGCTTGAAAACACTTTGGAAGGTTATTAGTAAAACAAAAATGTATTATTTGGATACAATTTACATACAAAAACTACAAATGGATTATTTGTTAGACCTCTTGACACGAAAATAACATTTTTTGGTCTTCTCTTAGGTGCTCCAAAAATAGACAAAAAAAGTCCTTCAAGTCCTGTGTTGTCACGTACCCTTACAATCTGAAGTATGAAGAACCACCTTTATTTTATGTTGACCAGTCCATACCGAAAGCCGCGGGACACAAATTCCTTGGTGTTTACATTGACAAACGACTGACGTTCAACCATCACAGAGCTGATCAGTAGAGTGCGAAGCAGAGTGTCCGATCTGAAACCGCTGTTAGACAGTCGGAATGTTTCAGTTCATAATAAAATAATTATATGGAATAATGACTTATTACTTGAATCAGTCTTGAAAAGCCAGTCGAGCTTCAAACTCAATTTAAAATTAGCGACAAGATGAAGGATTTTTCAACGTGAAGATGTAAATGAATGCAAAATGAAGGCGCGGAATTCCAGAGGCTAATTATAACCCGATCACCTAGCCAGCCAGCCCTCTGACGTCATAGGCTGTGACGTACTAGTTTGGCTCCTGCTAGCCGTCTGACGTCATACGCTCGTGCGTCATAGGTGCGTCTGACGTAGTGGCCCGCCTGTTGCTTGTGTTCTGACGTGATCTGAGGGAAAGTGTGAATCAAGGAAACAAATTTTTCCCGTTTCAGTGTATGTGCCAAAGCAAAGACATGAAAATGTAAAAAGAATGTCAACTCCATCCTGTTGTGACACAGTCGAGAATTAAATGGTTGCATACGAGTCTGCAACACATTGGGACATTTTATGTCTTTAAAGAAGTGATTCAAGAACCTTCGAACAATGCTACATCACCTACCCCAGTAGCGTAGTTGTTATACTTAATTGTAGGGTTCATCATAAATTATGAAGCTTGCATTCGTATAGACAATATAAATTATTGAGAATGATCACCTGTGTGTAAACCATTATTTAAACAATCACGCTCATACCGCAGCTTGTCGGCCACGCACTCCGCAGTGGTTAACGTAATATGGTTAGGTAAATCGAGACCTATCCAACGAGTGAACGATTTTTGTACGATGATAACTGGCGAAGATGAAGTTCCGTAGCAACGAATCGGTTGTAAGCGAAAATCATCAGAAATTTTCGTGACGATTTCGTGTAACGCTTTTGTGTAACGTTTTTCGAGTTATGTGCCAGAGTAAAGACATAAAATGTCAATATAAGTAGATTAGGCATAAAGACACAATTACAGAATCTGTAATCTGATTCTCAAACTACTCGTAGATATTAGGTACTAGGTACAAGTGGAAAAAAACCCTTCTGCAAAACTTTAGGAGACTTTCGGAAAGTATTTCGTCGAGAGGGGAAAAAATGGAATGGTGTTCAAAAATCACAAAATTCTATTTATTGCAGAAATTGGCACTCGAGTAATAATAGACTTAATTCTTCAACTAAATAAATATAATGGATGGAAATTCAGCAGAACCTAGAAAAATCAATTCAAAAATCCAGCAATCCGGTGTTGTAATGTAGCGAATGATGGTGGATGGTCACAATCAATGGAAGCAAGGTGGTTGTCACTCCACAAATCTTCGCTGTCACAAAAATGTGACCGATGCGTCAAAAATCAAAGTGTACAGGAAGCGCGAAAAACATTTTATTTTGGTGATATTAACGTTAAAACAGGAAGAGGCACGTTCAAATTCATTGTATTCAATCAGCTTTTACCAATTTGCTAGTTTCCTGCGAACTCTGAGGTTAAATAATTCACCACTATGTTCAAAAATCACATATTCGGGGTTTTGCCGCCAAAAAATTTCAGAGGCAGAAAGGTCGTTTTCCAGAATTGTTTTTCTCCAAAATTGTTGTTTCCCTGTCCTTAAATAATACAGGTCTTCGTTACTCGATTATACTTTCTGCTGCTTGGAAAATGAATAAGGTACATCTTATCAAAATGAATTAGGTACATCTTATCTTATCCTTAGTAATCTATATAACTTAATTTAGAGACGATTTTCGTGTTCCTTGGGTATTTTCGAAAAATATCACTACAGTTATGCGTTTCGTGTGAAATGGAGTCGAGCCATGTATTTAAGATTGTAAGGGTTTGTAAAGGGATATGTAAGAGGTATAATTCGTAAAGCGACAGGTAAGATATGGATCCATCCTGAGTTCTGCCCGTCCGGGACAAGTAACAGAGGTAGATGGACACACCCCGAGTTCTGCCCGACAGACAGTAATTAAATTACATTTTTCTGCTTTTCGCCTCATGAAATTCAAAAGTCTCGTCTTAATAATTCTTCAAACCTTTTCTATTTGGTGATGTTGGTACATTATTTAAATACGCAGGTAGGTACCTAACAGGAACTAGAACAGTGTTACTAATACAATATTGCTGTAGTAGGTAACTCAATAGAAAATCTACTCTCAGACATACGTGAGGGAGTCATAAAATACGTGGTGGTCTTTTTCGATCAGCTCCTGGAGGTGATCATAGTATTACTTCGATTTTGGTATAGGTCTGGGGCTGCTGTAAGGTAGATCCACGACGTCAATATCATTTTGACTTGATTTTCCCCTTGGGGTAAAATAATCCAATCTTCTGAGTGATCGAGAGTAGATAATATTACCACCACGCCAGAAGCGCCAATCGGCTTTTTTGGTCTTTTTTGGGCATCTGCAGATAGGTATGCGAGAAAAAAAATTTTTATTTGTCATAAATTCCACTAAGAATTACGCATGTCAGCTCTGGCTCCGTGCACCTAACTCAGTTGTACTCAACTCAGAATACCTAGGTACCCAAAAGTGACCAAAAAAGCAGATTGGCGCTTTTGGCATGGTGGGTACCCAAAAGTGCACTAATACAAAAGTGACCAAAAAAGCAGATTGGCGCTTTTGGCATGGTGGGTACCCAAAAGTGCACTAATACAAAAGTGACCAAAAAAGCAGATTGGCGCTTTTGGCATGGTGTTAACGATATATCTTTTGTGCACTTCAGTTGGCCTATGGTACAGGTATCTCATAGGTAACGCTCTAGCAAGGAGAAGAGAGAACAGTGACTGGGACATAGGGAACAGGCGTGTTCGACGGACACGAATGGTCAAATTTGGATTTTTATGGTTTATAATATAAAAATAATTATTTTATAATTATTATTTTTATTATTATTTATGTTTATATTTATAATATAAAAATTCCAATCCAAGTAATATAATATTATTAAGTATATTACTTGAAGAAAATCACCTGAATTTCTGATGGCTCTCAAAAGTGCTCCTCAATTCTTCGAGTACCTACAGGTATTTTCTTGTTGAATCAGTTCTGTGGATCTGCCACCCAACACATCGTTTATTTCAAATTCACAAATTCAAAAAGTTCACATCCACGGAAGAAGGAATGTTCTTCCTTCTTCCATGGTTCACATCCTTATCTAGGAATTTGAAAATACCGCGAAAATGGAAAGCTCAAGTTAGTAAACCTGGAGGGGTTCAGAGCAGATGGCGCCATTATGCGCTTTTTCTCTCGATAGTTGGTTTGGTTTGGGTCGCCATTTTGGGCTCGCGCTCTCGTGTTGTGCGTTGTTCTGCGATCGCAGGGTTTTTAGATCAATGTTTGAAATAAGATAATTATCTTATTTGGTTCTGTGTTGTCCGCGAGTGTCATTCAGTATAATATAACATAGGTAAGCAAAACGCTAGTTAATTCAAACCTGTTCTAACGACGTTCTTTAGGTTTGTTCGCTGAGACCATTTCCAGTGGTTTTCAAACTGGTAGCAAACCATTTCCAACCGGATGGGGGTGAACCGGTGCGCATGCGTGGCCGCCACCAAATTTCAAGTGGTTTCCAACCAGTCAGAAGTGGTTGGGAAAAAAATCTCCAGTCGGTTATGACGATTTGAAACCTGGCTTCAAACGGTTTGAGAGACTCAGCGAACGCACCAACATGGCTGCCGAGCCTGGCCGTGACGAGCCGATATGTCACTGGAAGCCTCTGCGAACGCCCAAACGCACTTCCAACGGTTTCAAACCGGTTTGATGGTCTCAGCGAACAAACCTTTTGTCAGGCTTGATTTGGCGGAGTGGCCTTCCTGGTAGTGTACTCTTTCCATGTACTTGAGTTCACAAAATTTGTGAGCATTTAATGCTACATATTTTCTTGTTTTTCACATTATAGAAACTATAGAATGACCTGATTTCACCAGTTTCTTCTCCTATATTGATATTTGTGCCACTTTATCAGGTGATGGGTAGAATCTGTTTCCAAACGACTCAAGGGTAAATTAAGGTTACAGTCGCCATTTCTCACTTTTCGAGTCTCGGTTGTGCTCGTGGGGTTACCTACCTACTCTATTTTTGGTTATTCATCGGGAGATTCCGTAGCTTTATATTCTTTACTGAGCATCACCGTTCTCCATTGACTCCGTTCTTCGTCGACGTGGTTCGGAATTTGTTCAGGTTTGTCTCTTTTCCGATTCTAAAAATGTCACAGAAACGCAAGCGCTTGTGGAGCGAATCAATAGAATCTGATTTCCCCTTCACTGGAAGAGTGGGGACTGGCGGAATTCTAGGTCACCACATCTCATTTACGTAATGCCTCAATACGTTTCTACAAGTTTCATTCGAGAGTTACTAGGGAATACTTCTAGTTGGTAGAGGTAAGTAGGTAAACGATTGTGCTTTCGAACGCGAAAGTAGGCTATTAATAATCTGTAAACTATTGGGGAAATCATATTAAGACGCAAAATGTTCTCGGGTCATTTTCAATATGGCTAGCCTACTTACATTACTAGTATTTCCTCTAATTATTTCCCAGTTTTTACTATAGTTTTGCTATGCTGGGAAAACTACTGAGAAATTCGATAATACGCTCTTGTCCGACGTATAAACCAATTCTTCCTTCTTTACTAGTAGGTACCTACTGGATTTTTCACAACACTTCTGTGTTTCTTCAAACTACCAATCAATACCTTCTATCAGCATCTGGATGTTGGAAGGTATCGAATGATTTCCTGCTCAGCATGACCTACAACGGCGTTGTAATACCTACATTATAAAGGTTTGGTAATGAGGTATTTACATATCGCCCAGTTCTAGCCATTAGGATTTCACAAACAGGTATAACTGCACGATGAATTGGGCGATAACGATAGGGTCGCTGAGCAGGTGGCTGTGAGCTAAGCAGTCGCACACATAAACCCCCCCTGTCCCTCAACACAGCGCTTATGAATTTTTTCCAACAGCCAATACATCCAAATTAGTTCACATTTTATATCGTACCTATAGATGAAATGTTAAGCAATTTTATGAAACCCCAATTCGTCTAGTTTCTGGTTTTGTGAGTCATAATCATTGATGACCCCAATCTTCAAGAATTCAAATTTTGGATTGTGAATTTTCTACTTAGATAGATACTGAGTTCCGGACCACCTTCGTGCGCTGAAACGATTTATACTCGTTTCTTCGTGAATTGGACGGGGATGTTGCAGATTCACTGTTTTCTATTGTTTAGTGGTGTCTGCTGACACCATAACGTCAGCCTCATAGAACTTGTACATACGATTAGATTTTTAGTACTTACCTACTACGTGAAATTGTGCAATCATTAGGCAGGTTTCCCCATCAAGGGCATCGATCTTCGATTTACATTGAAGCCGCTATTTTAGATCTTTCACAGAATTATTTTCAAGTTGTCAATAAGCTCGCGTATATTCCACGGTGTATTCAATTAAACCTAAACATGTATTGAGAAGGCATTGAATAGGTTCTATCTATTTATGGAATGAAAATGTTTACATACTCAAGGACACAAATACATCATCTTTGGAAGAAGGTATGGGGCTGTAAGGACAAGAGTTTATACTACTTCCATAACGTTTATGCGTGTAATCATTAAGATTTTGTATTATTAAGGGCCTGCAGGACCTAGATTGAAACGTTTTTGAAGGGTGTCTCAGGCTGTGATTGACTTGGACTTTTGAAATAAATTTCTAAATTCTCAAAGAAAAAGCCTCGTCTTCCGATTTTTGAAATTCATAAAATATTTTATTTTTATTAAAACAACGAGACGAGGGGGCATTTTTGGAAGGCTATT
The DNA here is from genome assembly GCA_963920205.1 of Stenodema calcarata. Classification (NCBI taxonomy): domain Eukaryota; kingdom Metazoa; phylum Arthropoda; class Insecta; order Hemiptera; family Miridae; genus Stenodema; species Stenodema calcarata. The sequence goes on along the minus strand of OY986061.1, from coordinate 15,127,021 downwards.
AGACCGCAAAATGCAAACATCACAGTTACAAATCGTCGAGGAATCAGCAACACAACCAAGCTCGTTTTTCACAACTTTTCAGGAGAGAGAAAAAACGATTTTTTCGTCCATCAAGGCCTAATTGACTGAAGTTTTATCTCGATATCCATGATGAATGATATCTATTCAAAATAGATAGCGAGATAAAACTTCAGTCAGGCCTTGATGTACGAAAAAATCGGTTTTTTCTCTCTCCTGAAAAGTTGTGAAAAACGAGCTTGGTGGTGTTGCTGATTCCTCGACGAAATGGTAAAATGACTAAAGGGAATCTCAACTAAATTTCGATTATTCGGTAAATTTCTTGTAACCGTCTTATTGGCTGTCTTGGCGCTTCTATAAGCAACCCCCCCCCCCCCCCCTATTTCAAAACTTCACAGCCAGAGATATCCTTCAAAAACCTTCCAGCCTAGGTCCTTCGGGCCCTTGATTAACCTTCGTTTGTGAAATTTATGGAAGAGAGTAGGGGTGTTACGATAGTCGCCTCATATCTATAGTATTTTTATAAATCGATAGTTTTGTATTTCGAACTTGGGAATTTCTCGTAACTTTTTGAAAACCGAACAAGTACCTACATACCCCTTACTCTAATAACTTCTCAGTAAGAACTTAAAAAAACCAGAAGGCTAGAAAGTGGGATTGTGAAATTCTTGCGATTGAATTTCGTTGAATTGGGTATTTTCCTTCTGTTTTCAATATTTATCAAGCTGAGTCAAGGTTTTCAAATTCTCTGATCTGATCGTTTGTGTTTCTCAAACCTGTTTGCTCAACAAACACATGACTTCTATGAATCTCCCGCTCTATTCAAAAACTTGAAAGAATTAGCTGCTGGGATTTTGTAATTCCTGGGATTGGAAATCGTTCAATTCAGCTCCCCGGTGGAATAGTCTTCACAACGCCTATTTCATCTACTTGGGCATTACTATTATAATTAAATATTCGCAATTGACTAGTAAATTTAACCATGTTTGACCACAGCAAGCCCTAAAACAGATGTTACCTACTGTTTGTACCTGCATGCCGACCAAGAGTAATCTCGAAACGTTCAGGTAATCGTGTATCGGCGATAGGCTGTCGATACTATCGATTATTGATGTCCGATAGTATCGAGCCTATCGACTATCTAACACCACTCGGAGAGAGTCGAAAATCGCAATAAAACTGGTATCAACCATCAGATTCTGATCCAAAAAACTGATGCACTGAGGTTACCTGATCATTACGTTATCAATCCCCAACAATCGTTCAGACGCCAAAACATCGATGTCGAAAAAGTATCGACTTTCTAATTCGGTTGAAACCTTCCATTTCTTGAAAACCTTCTGCATCAATTCAGTCGGTGAATGTGTGATTTCGACGATTTCGCTAGTTGCTACTAATAACTTACTTGGGTTATCGACGAATAATATTATGGCTTCTGCGATGAGAAACAAGATTTTGGCGTTTCCAATAACCGTTTATGCATTTACGTGGTGAGTAATATCAGATAGGTTGATGAATCGACTATTAACACGACTGGGATTTTACAATTTAGTCAGGTTATCAGACGGAAGCATCCTTTTCCTCAATTCAGTTTTCATCGTAAGCGAACATCGAGAAATGCAGTTCATTATTTATCTCATTGCTATTTATCTCATGAAAAAAAAAAATAAATCCTAAAACAAGCAACATTTCTCCAGGCTCAACTAGATGGAGTTCGTCGTTAGTTTGCCACGTCCTTAGTCACCTTGAGATAACCATTAAATGGTAAATGTAATTTACATCTACATGGTTTTCGATGGTTGTCGCTCGTTATTGTTATCTACAGGGCAGCCATTTAAACCTGAAAACATTTCGTGGAGTAGGGGACAGAGACATGCTGAATCAGATTTTCTTATCTCTATACGACAGTGGAAACTCACGTTACCCTTGAATTGGACAGTTACTTTTTCTATGGCTTTCGATTCGCATGCTTTTTTAGTAAATGTATAATTAGAACTTACGTGTCCCCATCGTCGTCGGTCTTTGTAGATAATTGACAGTGACAATTAGTTATATATACTTACACCTCGTCATGAACCGAAGGGGTCGTGGATTACAGGGTCGCCAGGGTGTTGGAGTTATGAAGACATCGGAGTGCCTCTTACGTTTATTTATTATCCGTGAGGGGGTAATGGAGTTCCTCGTGGTTAATTATTAGAGAATAATATTCTCTATAATATCTGACTTTAGGAATATACTCATATGTATGTAGGCATCATAAATTTCAAGTTGTAGATCGAAAAACTCTTCTAAGATGAGCATTACCACAGTGATGTCATGGAGTTTCGTCTGTGGCCTTCTTGGTTTAATAAGTTATATGCTTCGTTGAAGGGGCAGTGAAGGTACACCTTCATTACTGGTTATTATATTCAACGGATGAACGATAAGTGTCAATGTTCCAGTCTGAATTTCACTAGTTTTTATTAATGGCGACGTTTCAACTGAGGTTGGCCTTAGTAATGCCACAATAAATGAAGTTATTACTGAAAGATGGTCGTATTTGTTGTGGTATGACTAGGTTTCCTTACCTAGTTCACTCGTCGCTATTGGTAGAAGCTACTCAGACTATAACGTTAGTACTTCATCATGCATCTATTGCTATGATTAGTTTTATTTCTAATGATTGAATTACATTGCTCAACTGTTGCCTTGTTTGAATCTATTAGGAATTTGAAGCGCTAGACTCAAGATGAGCGTCATCATCAGACTTCAGAATCTGCCGTGGTCTGCAAACGCTGCAGACATTAGAAGCTACTTCCAGGGTCTGTCGATTCCTGAAGGTGGCGTTCACATCGTTGGAGGCGAACAAGGCGATGCATTTATTGCTTTCAGGTACCCTCATGAGAAATTCTTCCTAACTTTCGTTCATTACTTGAAGAGATTCCACATCTATTCCTGGGGTTGTGTTGTCAATGGATAGACTCCGTTTCTAAGTCTCCTCCGGACTTGGGGTAATCAACGCATGGGTAAGTTATTATTTTCTCATTTAATAGTTCTTGACCCGTTCATGGTACATACGTGATGTTCTCAGCGACTCGAATATTTGGTTGTGGTGGTATGACAGTACGGTTGGACATCCTGACATCAGGTGATTTCGACATCTGCATACAGCCGGTATACACTTGAGTCAAACTAGTTTATCGTAGCCCTATTAGGTATCTTAGGGGCCTGTTGCATAATTTCTCACGTTCTGATACGTAGCAGTGATACGATAATTGATTGTTTGTGATTGTGTGTTGGAATAAGGCATAAATGCTCTGGTTCGTGGAGTTCATAATGTCATTAGCATTCACCACTAGTGCCACTGTTAATGAACAGTGGAAGATTTATTTCTTTATTGAAATTCTCATGGAACTTCCAACCTGCTCTCCTGCCCAATGATGGCGCTCGTCATAGTGAGCAAAATCTCCCATGTCATCAGGTGAAGGCGAATGTTCCATGTGATGGAGAAGAAATCCTACTATTGACAAACTACCTGTACAGCCAACGCCTCCAAGCAACTACCATAGTACTAAAAGAACTGTACACTCGTTTTAGTATATAATCCTGTGTATATCATCACAACCAACTGTTCTATTGCCGTCAAATTCACCTGTTGAACAACCGTTACAATTCACATCAAACTCCGCCTTGTGTCGGAATCACGTGAATAACCCTTTGCACATTCAAGGCTTGGGATCAGTAAGTACGAACATCCTGTGTTGTGACAACGATTCATGTATTACCTAAAAATTGAGTGTACTTGAGGATTTGAATTTGAAATTCCTATATGAGGGTTGTGTCACTACAGAATAATCTGGCCACAGATTACCATGTTCTTCACACTCTGAATACTCCCACGTATAATTTATACAATTTCACCATTTCTCTTGGCGTCAAGAAAAATGATACATACCTACATTGAAAGCTCAATATCTCACCATTGATAACCAGAACTATTCAATGATCCGCTACCGTATGGTACATTTGAGAGGGAATGTCTGGTTGATAATACGACTGAGGTCAATTACTTTCTGCTTGACCAATATTTCAACCCTGTGAAAATTGCAGATGAATGAACTGAACAAGCGGCCCTTCAACGTTTGATTCCATGGAAAGTTTATTGAAAGATTTTTGTGCAGGTTTTAGGTGTTTTACGCATCGCCGTTTATATGAGAGTTACCCATCTTGACTCGATGTCTGCTCGAACAACGTGACCAACCAATAGGGTGTGCGCATGGATCGGGAATTCGGATTTTTTACCCCAAATTCGTTTTTAGTGTCCTTAAAAAACACTTAAGGGCCAGTTGTCAGGTCAAAACTCATTCTGGTTAAAGTGAGGACGTTTGAAATATTTTGTTCGTCAAGATTTCACAGGACAGCTACGAAATGGCCTCTTGGAGCACTGACTACACTCAGTTGTGGGATTTTGGTATCAGCGAGTTTCTTACGTTGGTACTCCTACAAGCGTAAACCAATCACCTTGGCAAATAATTTCGTCGTATCAATCCTCATTAACCCGCGCATTTATAAACTGCCTTTTTTGTTTATTTTCTATAAATTCAGGAGAAGGTAATTTTCGCGCATGAAGGCCAATTTTCAACCTTTATGAAGCATCTTCTGTCGAAAAAAAAAAAATATATATAAATAAAATAAAAGAACGTGCGCACACCCTAATAGTTTAGTACTTATGCCTCTCAGTTTGTATAAATTAAAATAATTGTGAAGGCTGTATTGACAACTTGGCTTCCTAGAATATCCCTTTTAAATGTCGAGTTTTCCCTATTTTATCAAATTTTGGATTTCTTGCCACGCAAAGGTCAATGGAAAAGTGATGCAATCGGTTTGAGATAGGGTGGGATATTGAAGTTCACAACACGTTGATGTATCGATATATCGCCAAAAAACATTCATGTTTTATAAACAATCAATAAAACTCGGTCCTGCAGTGCAAATGGCCTGAAAGGTTAGAAATGGCCTCAGGTTGTTACATGAGGTTATGGATACCAGGTGCGCACATTATATCTAGCCGAATTGAGACCAATTTTGATGAAGTACGACCATACCTTTTACAAGGCATAGTCAATGTAAAAACATACACAAGTAAAGGTAAACACAAACAAAATAATTAACAAGGTTAAATGGGTAGACTGTTGGAAAAGAACCGCGAATGTTGTGGTTAGGCTGAAACCAGTGTTGCCAACGCCTCACCACGCGGCACCCACTGACAAAATAATAAAGTAATCTCACAATTTCCGAACTGATTGCTTTAATATCACCACGAATGATTTATACACGAGAAAAAAACAGCTTTTATTTAAAAACTCGGGATTTAACATTTTAATAATATATTATATTGGTTTCAATGTTTTTTGATATTGATGTTTTAGTGCATCACATCGATACCCCAACCCTAGTTTGAAACCCCTTTCTTAAGCTGAGGATTAACTGACTTTTGGATTTGAATACCAACGTATTGTTGGAATACGTTGGTACTCCATAAATTTAGTGAAGTATGATTGGAATACCATAGTGCTCATATCTGGATAAGCTACAGTATTCTATCTATACATTACAACTTATACAAATAAATTCAGATTATTTGAATGGAACGAGTGAGGTTTTGATGAAGCAATACAATGATACAGTCTGTCAACTACTTGTTTGACCCTTTGACCTCAACCATACCTACCTATATCCACCTCGACCAAATTATCTGCATATTGAATAGTGCCTTTATTGGTACTTACAATTCAAAATGGATTTGGCAATGCTTAGTGAGCGCGCTTCATTATAACAATCCAAACTCTTCAAAATTAGACCAAAATTAGACAATCCAAACTCTTCAAAATGTTAGACCAACGAAAATATTTTTAGTGTTGGTAACTTATTTTTGAGTGGTGGGTTATAGAAACGCACAACTTATTGAATGGATGAAAAATAGTATTAGAATTGCCTCTTTTTCAACATGGAATAATTAAAAAACGAAGGGCTCATACAGACTTTACAGGCAGGTCCTTATTGGTCTCGGTTAGGTAGTTGAAATGAAACCGATCATTTGACTTTGTCGCTACTGCGCTGGATTTTTACAAGATGCTGATACGTCGACAGAAAATTGCTGATTGAGGAAGAAAGAATTATTGGAATTACAGAGAGGACCGATGAATATAGTCGTTACAAATGGACCACATTGGTCATCTCCAGATAGAACCAGAAGACATCAGGGGGATCAAACCCTGTGTAGGAGTGGTCTAAAAAGAAAATCCCTCTGCCTCGACAGCATCATATCTACGTATTTAAGCTCCGAAGACTGTTAGTGATTAACTCTACGATTGGAAGTAACAACCGGCGTCTCCGTTATTATTGAATCTATTGACATTTTGAGGTTAGGCAGAGTAGACGGCTGAATGACCACTCACACATTGAGTTTCAAAGTGTGGTAAGTTTGTGAAGGCCTAGAAAACTGACTCGTCTTCACCGGGAAGGAACTAGAAGATAACCGCATAGAGGAATACCAGGAACATCCATCCGTACTTCAACATTGTGAGCAAAGAAAGATGTTGCCAAAAAGCTGCAGATGGGAAAGACACTAGGGGCAATTCGTTAGGTATTCGGAATATCAGGGCTGATCATTTCATCTGAAGTAACCTCATTTCTAGGTATGTTACTATGAAAAGTGGTCTAGAAATGTCAATGCAAAAGTATAGGCCAGTTGAATAGGTTGTGAAGAAAACCAATCGACTTTTAAAATTCTATTACAGTGTTCAAGATTAGCCTTGAGATCTACTACTTTCAACATTAATTCAAATCATCCAGAGATCCAATTGCCAGTGAATAAAACGAGGAGTATCTAGAAGCTCTAATCCATACTATTGAAACAAAATCATAGTCAATACACCAATTGGAATGAATGGAGTAGTGCAGAATTCTTGATCGATTCTCCAGCCTCATTCAGTCGTGTGAAGCATAGTAATGAAGAAGAGTAGTTAGGAGATCGAACTGTGCAGTAGCAGCCTTTTTTTCCAGTATGGTAACCTTACAGCCAGTGGTTCACAGCAAAGGGGATACTAGTGTATATAGGAAACTTTATACAAGGTTATTTAAGAATTTAAATTTTACGTAGAATGTCACTAAAAAAAAAAAAATGCATGCGCTTTCACTGACGACTTATTTTCTGGAGGGAGGATTTGCATATTCCATGGCGGCTTCTCATTGTCAGGTACCACGGCGACCTCGAATTGACGGTAATATATCGCTGTGTCGGTTTGCTGATGCAGCCTTTGATCAACAAAGGCTACTACTGCACAGTTGGATCTCCTAACCGGATATTTCTGTACCCAACGAATCAGCGAGGAATATTAATAATGTAGGGGTCGTATCTTACGGGATTTGCATTCCTTTTAAATCATAGATCCACGTCAATTCGGTCTGGGAGAAACAGAGAATCACGGTAGTGTAGGTTGGAGTGCTCAAGGGACTGAAAATATCACTAGCTTGATTGTAGGCTGTTTGCATGCATTTGTGTCTATATCGTATACAGGACGCTAGGAACAATAGATCTCTTCACCCTAGATTTGTGTTGATCTGCTAGTTGCTTGTCATCCATTATCCCAGACACGCAGAGATTTTACTGTACCTGCTGAAATTACTATTTTTCGACTATCCTTCTATTTACACCGGCCCTGGATATCGTCACTATTTGCTCTCAGTATCCCTACCATGCTTGTAATGTATGGTTTGCTGAGTCTCCCTGTTCTCGGGGGGTTAGGCAATATGCCCACCCAGAGGGGTACCTATCCGGTCTGTGTTTCCACAACCGTCTATCCCCAGAGCGGTCGCACAAAAACATCGGGAACAGAGGATCAGCAAACCATCACATGCTGTTAAATTCTTTAACTTTCTCAAGGGGCCAGGGATGTGGCCCTAGACGCACCAAACGGACGATGACGGCAACAATGATGTAGGTTTGGGGGCTCAAAAGTGCTTGAGATGTTGCAGAGCAACAGAGTGCATTTAACTTGTAAGTTTCTTGTTTGAGGTTTTGTCTGAATTGGTACCTGGTTGACTATCGACTGTACACTTGTGTATCCGAAGATTTGTCCACAGCCTGGACTGCTGCATAACGATAATTCATCGCAGCTGAGATAGGTAACTCAAAACGATTTAGGACGAATAATAAAGAATAGACCGTATTCCCTTGGAGGTTGAAATCAACGTTTTGATACTACGAACATCTTGGGAGGCGGGCAAAACAACCTTGAGGACTCCGGCAGAATAAACCTCGGCAGAATAAACCTTAGAGCGTCTAGACCAGTCTCCCCACCAGACTAAGTTGTTGTATAACTTTTAGTCAAGACCTTAGGATCCTGTCACTTTGAATAGGGCTCTACTAATGCAATCGGTTGCATTAGTAGATTTCAGCATAATTCCTACTGATTTTATTATTAGGTAGTTATGAAGCATTAGGGTCGTATTTAATTCTCTCTGTACTTTATTACACACGAAAGAATCACTGGATTATCGTTAGGAAACGCTAAATATTGAATAAACAAGGAAGCTAAATACTTGGGGGGAATGATCATCTCAGCATTTCAACTCTTTTCCGTGTATTCTAAGCAGGCATCGTTGCAGTTTGGTCTTCTTCCTGATATGTCATTGCTGCTGTGTCGTCTACCACTTGCTTCGTCTCCAACGTCGACTTCACAATTGCTTTCTTTACTACTAAGTTACAAGCCTAATCAGAGATCTTCGAATGTGAGTAAATCACAGCTGAAAAATTCGTCCGAACCTCAACCAAAATGATCTTTCTGTTTTGAACTTGATATTTAAAACCACTGATGGAGGAAACAGACCTTCAGGGATGTCGTGAACGGGTTGACGATTTTTTTCAATACTTGATCTTTACTTCGTGCTGTATTTTCAATTGAAGCGCGGCTATGTAATAGGTATGAGTTAGCATGATTTATTAACTCTAGATCATACTGTTGTATGATGGTGCATTTTTTTCTGCTTTTGTTGCATCTGAGGTCCTTTTAGCTCGAATTTAAAAACCCTTAGTACTTATTTCAATAACTGCTGCACAATCTCGGAGTGAATTCAAAATCGTATTTCATGAGCCGAATTGAGGTAGATTCACATGGACTGGAAACGTGGGAGTGAGGGCAATCAGTTTTGCTGCATAGATGTTTTGTACAAAACTGGTTTTGTGAGCTGAGTTATCATGAACTCTTCATTGAATTATCCCCGCAAAACTCGGACATATCTTAAGAAAATTAGAAGACGAGCAAACCAACACAACGTGAAATCAATTGAAGGAAAAAACCACTTTCAAAATCAACCAGAAATGCATAATTCAAGTTGGCGGATCAAGTCAACAGTCAATATTGTGCGCAGACTTGGTGTGATTTGGGAAACGACACATGACATCTGGGATTTGATCAGCATCGATTGGTTGTTGCCCATTTAATCTCACTTAATTTGTGATGGTGAAATTCACGAATGTTTCCTCGCCTCCAGTCAAAGTGAGCGCTGGACAGTAAATATACTCGCCTTGAAGTTGAGACTAACTTTCAGAATTCATTCGTGGAAATTGGCCCAGAAAAAATAGTTAAGCTGTGTGGGCTAAAAGTGTTAATTCATTGAATTGGCCATAAATATGTTAATTCGAACTGTACAATTTCTAAATTCGATTCGTGCTTAGCTTGACGCAGCAATCTTCTTGCAATTCAGGATTTGGAATTTGAGAGGCCTGTGATAGATCAACCAGGCATCAGTTGAAAGGAGAGTTGAGCCTGCGTAGCTAAACAGGAAGAGAAAAGTTTTTTTTCAACTTTCATTAACAAATTTTATTCCTAGGAAAGTGATCATATCCTCAATTTAAACCCTGCGTTCGAACGTAAACTGCATCTTGTTTCCTTAATTCCCCATTAACATTCCCAGCACAAAATGTCACTCACACTTCTCAACATTTTGCACTGTGGTAGGTTGAATTTACTCCTTTGCATGAATATGTTGGTTTCTAGAAATTCGCCCGTTTTGATGAACATTTTAAGCAGAAACGACTAAATCTCACATAGGTACTTACACAAATCACCGAAGAAACTAGGTTTAATTTGTGCGAATCTCATTACTCCATCTTGTTGTGATAGACAACCTTATTTGCAGGACTTGATAAATAGGACTAATTCGCATAAACGTACTTTCTCAAAACGCCTAAGATACTGCATGGGACGAAATAATTTCCAGGACATGCAGTAGAAATGAAGCAATTCAACGGTCCATCACTTCTGAATTTCCAGGAAACAATCTGTATTCGTACAAAAGGAAAACTGTCTAAACGCCTCATAAAACCGCATTATTCGCAGCTGCCAACTGAGCAGAAGTTATTTTTCTCACAGCTGCTTGTGTTATACGATTGAAATTGGTGGGGTTTATCGTTTCCAGTTGAGAAATCGTCACTCAACTTCGGTTCCATCCGCTTTTAAATCCTTGTTAACCACTAATACAAGCTCTGCCCTCAGCTAGTGACTTCCGGGGGCTTTCACTTGACGCCCTCGACGTGTGCTTTCCACAACTGCTTTTATTACAACTTTGGTTGGTTGCATCTGTTGAAAATCCTCTTGCATTTTGAGGTGAAAATGAACAAAAAATGACCTAAAATTGAAACTTGTGAGCAATTGACTCTCCAAAGATGTGGCAAATTTTCGCATCTTGTGAACTTAGCTGGAAGAAGGTGTATTCCACGAAAGACCTTACACTGTATCGGATCTTAATAATTTCTTTTCTCCGTAGACTCGATCATCTAGACAAGAGGAAAAGTGCATAGAGTCAAGGAAGTGCATAAATAATAGTATGGGATGGTTTGAGTGGGGGACCACTTGCTGAAGTATCCTATCGCGGAGTGTGCATAGTGTGTATTTTGATTATTGTGGGACCAACATCACAAAACTTGCGTTTTTCGTGGGAAAATGATCAAAAACAACTAGGGAAAATGATCAAGAACAACATACACGAATGCTCCGATTTTTCTGTACCTGATTTATAACTCCTCGTAGCTCTGATGCATAGAGAGGCCATGTCTGGTTTGGATTTATATTTTTGAGTAACCAAATTTCAATAAGAAGTGCAGGAGTCGCCAACTCGCTGAAGAGGAAAATCAGCTCTGAAAAAATTCAATAGATCCCTTACATTGCAAATTTTTCAGCATTACGGTGAGTGCTGTTCAAAACCTCCTATTTAAAACTTTGTCAATCAAATTAATTAAATAAATCAAAACGATTAATGTGGTTTGATTTATTGAAGCCTTGGATTCACACAGTTTAAAAAATATCTCGTTGGTTAAATCCCACTATACATTTGGCTCATTAAACCGAAATAGAATGGACGGAAATAAAATCAAATTTGCAAATATTTGAAAGAAGTAGTGTCAATACTTATGGAAATCCTCAATTAGGTTTTTTGCTTCTCCTGAAAAGTGAGGTTTTTTCACCTGCGAGGTACCTATCAAATCTAGGCCAACGATATGTAGGGTGTAATGTCGTTCAATCATAAAATGTTTCATGGTATCTTCACTGGTAGATACTTATTCGACTTGAGTCGAGAGGCTCCTACTCGAGAAGGAAGTAACTGCGAGAACGAAACTGTGTCCAGACCCACTTAGATCAATTTTCTGGTGGAAATACACAATCTGTCAATAACTCGCGTTGTCAATAACTCCTTTTTGAAATGGATTTCCACAACTCCACTGAGTGATTTAGTACGGCGAGGTTAAAAACTGAACTTGGATTTGAGTGAAGCCACATTGTTTTACCGTAAATGTACCTACTGGAGGTACGAACGCGAGTTCAGTTTTGAATAAATACATCATTATAATAATACTTTATTGGTACATACAGTTTTATTCCTTCCTCGCATACCAATCTAGAGTAAAACGTATACACAAATCACATGATAATGACTAAAACCTACGAGCAGCAAGAGAGAAAAAAAACTCGTAGCAAGGGAGCCTGTGAAGGGCATAAAAGAAAGCCTGATGGGCAAAAATTCAATAACAGTTATTGACAACATAAAATGGGAGAAAAAAAAATTAGTAGAGAAGAAAGTTGGAAGAGGGAGGAAAAGGAAGGGTGAAGATCTACCGTTCAAAAATTGGCGCTCAATCATGCGCCAAGGGAAGGGGTGCTCCCCACAACTAGTGATGCAATATCGGAACCAAATAATCGATAATAACATCAAATGCTTTGTTCATAAGCTAATAATCGATGTGACCAATTAGTCGGTATTGGATAATCGATGTTCGATTAATCGAAAGCAAATAACTGATGGTTAGAAGCTAATTAAGATAAGGGAATGCCAAAACGAATAAAATTGCATAAAACATGGATATGTAGTTTCAAATTTGCGTGATATACAAAAAAAAATGTGACGATTTTTGGCGCAATTACCATGGTGGGTGAGCCTTGAAATTTTGCATGTAGCCTCCTTAGGACTTGCACATAGGGCTGGGATCAGCTGAGAAAGCTAATTTCTATGCTATTCACTCTATGGAGCTGTAATTTGGTTTGTAGCCTCCTTAGTAGAATAGACCCAGATTTGCTGAGTGCCAGACATAATAATATTATGTAGATATTACATATCTACATATAACAGGCATATCCATGATCAGATGTTATTTTATTATAAATTGAAGGTATAAATAAACCGATAAAAGTATCAAGTGTGTGAAATTAGAAGACATGGTTGAAGACAAATCGTCATTTTTGTTTTACTACTTTATGCTTATGCTCTTTCAAAATCCTGAAACCCTGGAGGGAGGCCTTGGTTTACTTCGGCAATTGTGTTAGAGAGAGAGGTGGCATCGGTATGACTGTGTTTGTAGATTTGCGTGTCGTCTGCCATGGGAAGATCATAAGAACAGGAAGGGAGCCAAAACAGAGCCCTGAGGAACCCCATCCTCAGATGACTGACCATTCAAGAACACTGATTGCATACGTCCAGAAACACATAAGTGGATGAGATTAAGTGTGCTAGAGGTGGAATGGTACGAGTAGAAGCGAGAGTTTTTGTTAGGATAAGGTCATGGCTAATGGAACCAAATGCATTTGTATGGTCTAGAAGAACTAGGATGGCACATTCTTCTTCTCTTCAATACCTCTTCTAATATCTTCCGTTACCTTAATAAGAACTGATTCACCTGATTGGAATTGGGAGAATAAATTGTTGATTGAGACAAAGCCTGACATTTGCTCCAGAAGACGAAGTGTTTGAAAGCGTATGTCATTACACCTCAACGTCAATCTGCTTTTTGGTCATTCATAGTTGTTCAGAGTTGGGCCCCCAAAACGTAATATACGTAATTCCCAGTGGATTGTTTGAAAAACAGGAAATTCGTTTCGCGTCGGCGCTCTTGCTTGCTAAAACAAAAATGACCAAAAAAGCAGTTGGCGGCGGACCCTAAGTGCACACAGAAGGGGGTTATTGTAGAGACAGTTCGTGGGTGTAGTCCGAACATAAAACAGTCTAGAGGAACGAGTATGATACTGAGGCACGAGGAAGTTAATCAGCTCCACCAAAGCAGGGCAATCTATCGACGACCTCAACAGTAGTCAAGCATCTTTTGGTTCAATTTCCCGATGTATCTTCGCTCATTTGTGCTTATGTCTTGATAAAACCTTTCTCCATGCTCATCAGAAGCGGCTCCAAGGTTTTCAGGGAAGAAATTGAGGTGGGAATGTAGAAAATTAATTTTTAGAGACATATTGCACCTCAAGTCCTTGTGTACTCTCAAGCTGTGAGCTCTTCATTGTTATGTGCGAGTTTGTTTCCTAAGAAATGTTTGCAAACTTCTCCAAAGCACTCCCAAGCATTTTTCTTCCATTTTCCCGGAACCCCTTCGATGTCAATCATACAAAAATATCAATCATCATGATGGTTTTGAGACTCTCGCAATTGACAGCAAATGGCGCTGATTTGTGGGAACATCTCGACCAACTTGTAAGGGATCTCGAGCTTGAGTTGACTCGAGCAGACTTTAGGAGCCCAAAGTTTTTCCTGATCCCCAACTCTACAACCAATAGAGAGGTGATAAGCTTTCCTTACCAGTGGAGTCAGCGACTTCTGTTGAGCCTTCAGTGTGAGATCTCCACATACATAACAACAGCTGTTGACAAATTTTTGCACGCACGAGACATTATAGTGAAGTAACTTAACACCAACGAGTGAAAACCTCAAAGACAACAAGTAAAATCTATTAGTTCTGTTAATCATGGAAGAGGAGGTAACTAGAAGGTGAATCACACAAACGCAACTATGTAGCCATGAAACGACTTCATTTTCCACTTGGGTTTTCCTTACTTCAAAATACTATTAGAATGCGAAATATTTAGTTTTAGATTCCACTACATCTGCCGAAAAATCCAAAAAACATAACATATTATGGGTCAGGAAAAAATTTTTCAACTTATCAATGGCACGTGCTCCTGAAATTGTGACTTCAGATTAGGATTCAGCGCACCACAAAACATAGGAAAATTATAGTTTGGGTCAAGAGAAAATTTCTTGCAGAACTGTGTAATCGAAAGATCGCCTTCCGATCGCGGCCCACTCACGATCCTGCTGCAGGAAGTGGGGAGTGCAACGAAGTCCCCCTCTTCGCTCTCCTACGCTCTTCACACACGATCCTGCTGCAGGAAGTGGGGAGTGCTACGAAATCCCCCTCTTCGCTCTCCCCCAGCCCGAACTGGCACTTTCCCGCCGAAATTCAAATGATAATTTTTCTATCATGGCGGATGATAACCGATTTCTGTCATGGCTGGTGATAACAACACTAATGTCGGGTAGGCCACCTGAAAGAAGTTAGGATCCGAGTGACGTCATCGGTTTTGACCGTTTCGGGGGGTTTCGGGCTTTTGGACTCGTCGGGATCGTGATTCGATTTAGTGGTGGGCGTTATTGCTACTTTTCCATAATACTTTAATACTTTTTAATACTTTTCCGGTACGTTACGTTAGTTATGAAAAAATAACCGTTATTTTTTTCGGCTACAAAATAACCGTTATTTCTTTTCTGCTAACCTACAAAAATAGTCTGTTTCGTTTTTCAGTTACTTCCTACATGCTAGTTTTTTTCCGTTTCTCGCTCGGGACTCTTCGTAGATCAAGTGGACGGGGTTGCGGAATAAAAACATCCCCCAAACAACTGATAAGTACCATATAGATTATTTGGACATGTAGATCAAGTGGACGGGGTTGCGGAATAAAAACATCCCCCAAACAACTGATTAGTACCATATAGATTAGTTGAACATGTAGATCAAGTGGACGGGGTTGCGGAATAAAAACATCCCCCAAACAACTGATTAGTACCATATAGATTAGTTGGACATGTAGATCAAGTGGACGGGGTTGCGGAATAAAAACATCCCCCAAACAACTGATTAGTACCATATAGATTAGTTGGACATGTAGATCAAGTGGACGGGGTTGCGGAATAAAAACATCCCCCGAACAACTGATTAGTACCATATAGATTAGTTGGACATGTAGATCAAGTGGACGGGGTTGCGGAATAAAAACATCCCCCAAACAACTGATTAGTACCATATAGATTAGTTGGACATGTAGATCAAGTGGACGGGGTTGCGGAATAAAAACATCCCCCAAACAACTGATTAGTACCATATAGATTAGTTGGACATATAGATCAACCCACCTGGGGTTAAATTTGGTGTAAAAAACATACTCTTAGTAAAAAAAAATATTCCCATGCCGGAATCGAACCCGGGCCTTCGTTGTGACAGCCAGATATCCTAACCACTAAACCAGATGGGAGGTTAAAACTGGTTTATTGGTCACAGTAAACAAGTTGAAACGGTCAAAGCCGATGACGTCACTCGGATCCTAACTTCTTTCGGGTGCCGAATCGCTCTAATGTCGTCCTGCAGCCCCACACACGGTCGGACCTTGCAGGTTGACAGGGTGGGGGAAGCCAGACCGCAGGTTGGTCGGATGGGAATCCCATCCGACAAGCTCTGCAGGACACCTGCGGCAGGAAGGCCACCACACACAGGCCCGTGTCCGAAGAGGGGGAAATTTTCGGTTCCCCCCACTTCCTGCTGCAGGATCGTGAGTGTTCCACGTTAGCTGTCGAAGGCTGTTTGGTGGAGCTATCTGGTGGACGTGACCTACATTTTGGACTCCCCATCCCTTCTCATGTTCCAAATCGTTATGGTGGATTCTCGACTAGGAAATAACATCAATACGATGACATACGTCCCCGAATTTCAAATTCGATTGGTAAAAACAAATGCATCGATATATGCACTCACGACACTTGCGGAGCTGCTCCATCACAGGAGAGATTCTGAGCTGTTTGTCACTGATTGAATAACTGAAAGGAACTCTCAGGCCTCCGAAAGTACAACTTTCGAGGGTGTAGGATTCGAAGTCTGGGCGTCATCAATGGTTGCCGTATACTCATGATAAGCTATGCCTCAGTTTTCAGTGAAAACATCCATTGCAGGGGACGCCCATTTATTGGGACGTAGACAATAATTGTCTAATAATAAGGAATATAATTATTATATTCCTAAGCATTAGCGGATCTAGAAACTTCATGAGGGGGGGTCTAGCTGAGAGGGGTCTGAATGGGCAGACTGGGGTTATATCCCGAAAATTTTAAATAAATGACGGCCAAACTGCACATTATTAGGCTGCTTAAATACAAATTCAGCGTAATTTCTATAATTCATTTTTAGCGAATTTTCTATTGTTCTCGGTTCAAAATGTTTAAAACTCAAATTTTCGAAAAAAATGTTGGTATACCAAAATCCGTTCCAGACCATCCTGAATTCACTGTCAAAATGCACCAAAAAAAAGACGATAACCCTCGATAGAATTGAGATAAAAAGTTCAAATTTGCACAAAAAAATATGTCTTGTCAAAAACTCTAAAGGCTAAGTTTGTAGATAGAAAGATTCGGGCCACTCTAAGGGGGATTTTGGAGAATTTTAAAAGGGGAAAAAGTACCCATGAATTCCAAACATGAAATAGTCAGAGAAGTGACTCCTCATTTTAAAGATTTGCGCTGAACGGTTCGTTCTCAAACTTGAGCACATGGAAGATGAGGAAACGTGGTTGTTGCTTGAGATGTTCTTCACGTTTCATCTGCTCTAATCTGATGACGGAATGAGATGTCGCAATTCTGACTTCACCATCGTGACAAGCGTCGAAACTGAGTTGTTACTCGGCAAAAAATGATTCCCCTTGAAATTCCACTTTGCGTAAAACTTCTCCTGTTTTAATTTTGTATGGTATCAAGTTGAGAGAACATTGGCCGAAAATGAATTTTCAGAAAGTTCTGGGGGGGGGGGGGGGAGATGCCGAAAACGACAAATGGTGACGAAATAACACAATTTTGGTTTAGTGGGGTGTAATGATGGGAAATCTCAATGATTGGCCAGTTTAGTCATTTACAAATTTTAGTTAGAGGAAGAATGCTAGAAATTACTGTGTAAGCTACACACGATAATCGGCCGGTAATCAAGGGTTAGACATAAGAAGGGGGAAAATGTCTATCTACCAACCCAATTATTCAAGTGTTATCAATTAATTCGCATTTATTACCTTGAGAACGCTTTCTTCCACATTAATCACAGGCATGATAGAAGGGCGAATGTCTTCATACTTCAATACCTATAATATACGTTTAAGAATACAGTAGATGCCGACGCAGGGCCGGGTAACGAAAAAGCCGGTTAAAGAGGCGGTAGTAAAAACCCCATTTACAAAAAAATAGTTATGTTTCAAAACTCTAAGAAAACCACTTTTATTCTGTATTTGAAACACACATTAAAAAATAACATTTCACAAACTGTAAAAAAAATATATATATATATAATACAATGTACGAGTGCGCGAGTGGCAATACAAACAACAATGCATTCCCAGGAGCCGTTTAAAGGCGGTACGGTTAAAGCGACGCCGGTTAAGAGAGCGTCTTCTGTATTTGAATAAGATGTTCCAAACATTACATTTTACATAAAACCAGCTATTTCTTCGAAAATGAATTTAAGAAATTGATTTAAGAACCGGAAACATATTTAATTGATTTAAGATCCTTGAGTTATTTAAGGTTTGAGTTACATAGGTGGAACTAGGGTGGGAACTGGGCTCTTACAGCCATGCTGCATGACTGTGGATTTAGACGTTTTAATCATTTGTGAAGAAATTATGATCATTTTCTAAGCGATTGTATTGACCCGTTCAAGGTCAGGCTATCGATAGCATAACTCTCAGTCCTTTTTATTGATAGGTGAAAGCAAATAATCATTTAATGATTATTTTACTTATACAATATGAGTGTATTGTTTAATTACAGAGGTTTGGATATTTGTATTATACCATTGATTTGCGCTTAGCATTGACATGAAAAACTCAATGTGGAGGGGGGAGGGGGGTTGCTTGAGCCCCCAGCAGACCTAATGGAAGTTCAGTAATGCAGTCTGAGCATTTCAAGCAATGTTGCTGTGTGCCTCTTAGAGGAAACTATTTTGTGAGAAAGTACGCAAATGTTTTGTGAAGGAACTTGGAATTTATTACTAAATCGGTCCTCTATTTTCGAGAGAATTCAGAGAACTGAATTCGAGAAATTTCAAAAATTGTCAATTGAAATTTCATGAAATACGTCAACGTTGCTTACCATATTATGGTTAGTTTTGAAAAATATTGTCATTGGTGGTTGTCAGTTCTAGTGTGCCAGGTATGATCCTCGAAATTTTTCATAACCCTAGGTCAATGGGAAGGAGTTCAAAATGAATTTTGAAAATTTATATCTTGAAAAATTCAAATAGAACGGTACATTTGTAAGTTCAGATTTAGATAGAGTTTATTTTTTAGAATTGTTCAAGACCATTCGCAGTTTTGTACGACCAGCCGTTCGTTCACAATGAGGGCTTAAAGTTGAAGCGGATCAAAAGTCGTCAACATGAGGGTGAACCATGCGGTAGCCTTTGTGGATCTTTGTTCGTACTAGCCCAGATAATACGAATTACACAGGGGCTTCAGATATCGAGTTAATTAATAATAACTAGTCTTAATAATGGTTATTAATAATAATGAATAACTAATAATAGTTAATAACAATTTACACTAATTTTTTTTTCTTGAAACAGGGTTTTCTTCGATTAGAGCGTGAATAATGCAGGGATGTGGTATTGAGCTGGATATGCTGGCCCCTTTAATGTGGTTTCTCTTCTGTAGAAATTTAAGATCATTCGTTATTTAAACATTGGCGGGACTGGGGTGGGCTTAGCCCCCCTAGACCAACGGATAGCCTTCTAGAATAATGAAAGAAAATGTATGGTTGCAGCATATTACGAGTTAAAAGTTACAAAGAAACAAAACAAAGGGGTATTTTATGCTCTCTAGGCCCCCCTCTTCCCCCTAGACATTCATCCTAATTACGCCAATGTGTTTAAATTGTTATCAATTGTGAATAGGTACCTACTAGTCATTAGATGGAATCAATACACCCTTAATATTCTTAGTAATATTAATATTTACAGAATTAATAGACACGCGTTTAATAAGGCCATCGGATTGAATAACATGCATGCTAGAATTCTCAGGATTGTTTGTGTGAACGAAGGGTTCTGAATTAGCGTAGTATGCAAAATTCTAGTGCCATAATATTATCTAGCGGGAGTATTTATTACCCTCTATAAATAACCAACGATAATGTTATCAGCAGTCTACGGAACGTTGGATAAATATAATATACATATTATGTACTTACTACATATTAACGTATAGGTAACCGTTGTTGTATAACACCATTTAACAATGACTTAATTAACTGTATTTGAGTTTTATAAAATATTTTATAAACTATTCATTGAACACAACTTCCGTAACTAGATGAGTAAACGTGGTGGTATTGATCTTGATAAATTTTATATTTATGTGGAATCTCTTCTTTATGTAAAATATTAAATATGTATAATATCAACTTTTTTTCAGGTATGTATTCACTTCCAACAAGTACCTGAATTGTATGTTTTTTCTTATGGTTACAGTACCGATGAAGATGCCAGGCAAGGCATGTTATTGGATGGAGGGAAACTCAAGGAGATCAAGATTAAACTCTTGCTTAGTTCACGGACAGAAATGCTTCGTGTTATTGAACAAGCTCGTCAGCAAGCATTGAAGCTTCAAAACCTGATGAGTGTTGTTCCACCTCAACCCCTGGTACCTCCCATACAACCTGCTCCTGTTAATAATGGGACTGAAGAGAAGCACGAGTCAGAAGCTCACAGTGACAAGCAAAAGGAGGACGATCCTAGCAGTGCTGTTGGAAATAGACGCGATAGCAAAGATGGCAATAGGCGAGACAGAGATAGGTCATCTAGCCGAGATCGAAAGCGCTCAAGGGATAGATCTTCTGAAAGAGGTAGGTCTCGTGATCGATCAAGGGATCGTGGTCGTGATCGTCGAGATAGGGACAGGGACCGCAGGAGAAGGGATAGAAGCAGGGACAGAAGTAGAGATCGGTACAGGGGCCGGCGTAGTAGATCCTATGACAGGAAGAGAAATGATCGGGATAAAGATAGGTATGGGCGTGACAAAATGAAAGATGGTGATAATGACAAACGTAATTCAAGTGATAAAAACGACCGGGATAAAAAAGTTACAAATACTCGTGATGAAAAAACTGCTGAAACATTGCAGAAACCTCAAGCAAATAATGGTGCACAGCAACCTCAAGGAAAGGGCCCAGTTAGTAACATACAACAAGGCTCTTCATCCCCTGCTGTTCAATCCCCACAGAATAATCACCTTCCAGACCCTCCAGCAATACCTCAAATGTTATTACAGTTTCAGCAGAATGGGAAGGAATCTCCTAAACAGCCTTCCTCGCAGCAAGTTGCTCAACCACAAGCCAATATGCTTCCTCATGAATTGCAGAACAATCCAAACTTCGGGTTTCCGCCTACTCCATTCAATCCCGGTCCTCAACAAATGGGAGGACCCATGAAACGGGAAAGTTGGCCTCCTATGGGAGGAATGCAAATGCCGCCTATGATGAATCCAGGAGTGGTAATGCCACCTCGAGGACCAATGCTCGGTGGTCCTGATATGCCTCTCCCAGGTTTTGGACCGGGATATCCCATGATGCAACCTGGGATGGGCCCTGGATTCCAACCCGGGATGCTTCCAGGATTCCCTGGTATGCCAGGAGACATGTGGCGGATGGGTCCCCCAATGCAACAACCACCTATGGGTATGCAACATCAGCCTATGGATGTACCGCCACCAATATCACAGCCTGTGATTATGCAAGATATGTGTGTAGAAATAAGAGGCTTGCCTTCTAATGCCAGTTATGTCGACATAAAGAGGTTATTTGATGGATGCACTATTCCTGGTGATGGAATAAAAATGATCAATGACACTCACGGGTACAGAACTGGTATTGCTTATGTCAAGTTTATTAAACGTGAACATATTCAATTGGCTTTGAATCAAGATGGACAAAAAGTGAGGGGTTCGTCAGTTGAAGTGTTGAGTTTGAGAGACAACATATTTGATCGAGCCATTGACAATTTCAAACCCGAAAAAGAGAAAATCAAAGAAGTTGACATGGAAATAGATAAAGAGGATGAAGATGATCGTAAAAGGAATAAGGACCTATCAAGATTGTCTCGAGAGATTGTTGACCCAAGATTGCAAAGGTCTTCTCAGCCTTCAGCATACACTACTGATAGCATGAAAAGCAACAACTATGCTAAAGTCAATATGAAAACGAATCTTGTATTGATCAAAGGGACCACTAATGCGTCAGATAGAGATATACACGATTTCTTCTCTGAAGTTGGAGTCTCACCAGTAAACATCAACTTCCTAGTGGACAACAGTGGTTCCTCAACTGGAGATATTGAATGTGTTTTTGAAAATGACGATGAAGCTGACAAAGCAGCGACCAAACATAACTCCTATCTTGGTAGATGTGTTGTTACTGTTGAAAAAATTCCAAGGAAGTCATCAACCAAAGAAACACGATCTTACGATCGAAAAGGTTCACCTAAACGTTCTGAACGAACATCCAGAGATGGTAGAGATAGAAGAGATAGAGATAGGGACAGGGAAAGGGATAATAAGGACGAGTCACGGCCGTCCCGAAGAGAGAGGGGCCCCAGAGTGTCGAGGTTTGACAAGCCTCGTGAGGAATCGGAGGTGAAACCTAGTCAAGATGAACTCCCAGATGCATCTAGAGTATCCCCGCCTATTCGTGATCCGAGAAGAGCTCCCCTGCTTCAAGATCCACCTACTATGGAGCGTCCTGCCCGACCAGACCGCCCCATTATGCAAAATGAAGGATCTCGTCTTGATCATCCTATGATGGATAGGCATCCAATGGAGAATAGAATGCGGATGGATCGACCTGGACCTCCAATGGGAAGAATGATGGATCAAATGCATGTCGACAGAGGGTTCATGGAGCGTGGAGGTAATAGGTTTCCAGCAAATGGTAGGATGGGCATGGAAGGTCCTCCAATGATGGATGGTCCTCCAATGATGGATGGTCCCCCAATGATGGATGGTCCTCCAATGATGGATGGTCCTCCAATGATGGATGGACCACCAATGGAACGCCCTCCGAGGGGTAGGCACCCCAACCGACATATGGGTCCAATGGATGAAAACTCTATGGATGGCCCATTCCCTCCGAATGGTAGATTTAACCGAAGACCCGGCGACGACGGGCCAAACATGATGGACTGGCCAGAGAGAGGTGACCCGAGGAACAGAATGGATGGCCCTGGACGCGGTGGCCGTGGTAACTTTGACAGAAGAGATCCGCGTAGCGGCGGCGATCGAATGGCACAGAGAGGAGGCATGGACGACCGGTTCCCTCACAACCAAGACCCCCGAAACAGAGGCCACAGAGGACCACCAATGATGCAAGAAAACATGGGACCGATGGGAGGTGCTGCCACATTCATAGACAACAACTCTGTGGATTGTTTTGGGCAACGAGGGTGTGTCGTCGCGATGGAAAACGTGAATTTCCGAGCAGACATCGACGATATCCTCCAGTTCTTCAATGATTTCGATATCGGCAATGACGAAGTGATTCGTAGGTTCGACGACAGCGGAAGACCTACAGGCGACGCGAGAGTTTCCTTCAAATCGCATATGGAAGCCACACGTGCAGTGGACATGTTGAACCATAAACATTTACTTGGAAGGCCAGTAAATATGTATGTACTTTAATTTTTCGCCATCCAAAAACTCCTTGTAAATATCAAAGTGTTGTACAGTCCAACTATTCCTATAAGTTTTTATAGATTATTTTCATTTGAAGTTTATCTGATTCAGTTATAAAATAAATAAAGTACAAATGTTACATTGAGCGAACGACATCGATATTCGTTTTTATCAAGAAGATTGAGAATCAAATTTGAAGACAAGAGTTAATTTAATTTTGAATCCAAATGTTGTCGTTTCATTGTTGAACACCAGACAAAAATGTGTATCAATTTTTTAATTCTTGGATGCTAAGTTTTATATTTAGTAACCTAATGTGCATATAAATATATTTGAGTGTATAATAAAATATTTAGTAAGCATCTGTTTTTCCTTCTTCTCCTCTCCACACTGGTAAGTGTGGGTTCTTTGTCTTGTGATAATTATATTTTTATATGAAGATTGAAACTATTAAAATGAGGTTAATTAGTCAAAATAGTTAATTGAGTTATAACGTGAAAAACTCTGCAAATTCTTGACACAACGGTTTATTATCTTCTTTGTGCAGATCACCCTTCTGTCTATACCAGACTGTATTGCAAATCGGCACCATACCATATTCTCACCGTACTCATACCATACCATACGAATTTCTTTCCTATCATACCATACTGTACTATACCAAATCATACATACAATAATATACCATACCATACTTATACCATGTCATACACACCGAGTGAATATTGAAATGTCATCTATTTCTGACCTATATTTAAAATTTCAAGTATCTAGCTCATCATCAAAATTTAATTTGTTTAAACAAATAGGTATTATTTAAACAATTTTACAGACAAAAAACCGAGTGAATATTGCATTGTGAAAAAAGGTAGTTTTCGGAGAAGATGAAAAAAGGAAGTTTTATTCTGGGCGTCTGGGGGTTGGGTCACATAACGGCCGTTTTCGACGCGAAAGTTTAGTGTTTTTCCTAAACCTTTGCGCGGTCACTGTGAACGAACGGCTGGTTGCACAAAAATCCAATTGGTCTTAAAAGATTCGTAATTTTTCAGGTCATTCAGAAGTGAACTGAAAATTAAACGGTTCAGTCAAATAGTTTGAGATATGACATCGTCGAAATTTAAAATTTCGTTTTGAACCCCTTCCCCTTGACCTAGGGTTATGAAAAGTTTCGAGGATCATTGTGGGGCTGGTCCAAACCCAGAAACCAAATTTCGTAATTTTAGCTCAACGCTAACTGGGCAAAGTGCCACGGACGGCGGACGGCGTACGGGTGACGGACGGATTTTTTTTTATTCGATTTTCTGAATCTACGTATCTTGAAACGTAAACCAACAAATTTTGAGGGGGGGTTAAACAATTTTTTTCTTTGGGCGATTAAACCAAAACAAAAATAAACACACTACTTACGTTGCTTGTTACTGGTAAACTTTTCATAATCTTCGGTCTACTAGGAGTAGGGATGGAAAATCGAAAGGGATGTATCGGTCAATTTCAATTATTGATATGTCGTCAAGTGTCCTATGTATCGCGAGAAATATATCGATATGTCCGATGTATTGGAAGAAATATGTACTCAGACATCATAATATGATTATAAACTTTATTTTACGACTTCATCTGGCATTGAGATTAAACATGATGCAAGATTGACAAAACTTTCACCACATTTCTCCAGGCATTGAGCTTAAAAATAATACCAGTCCAACCCCAAGATAAAACTTTTCATAACCCTAGGTCAATGGAAGGGCTTCAAAATGAATTTTGAAAATGAAATAGAACGGTAAGTACCTATAGTTTTTAGTTCACATTTAAAAAGTGTTTAATTTTAGAAATTTTAAGGAGGTTATCGGAGCATATTGGAAATCGTCAACATAAGGGTGAATTATACAAAAGAGACTACTGGAATGAACACCAAAATAACCCCCCCCCCCTCTTGGATCCCCTTCTTTTTTCGTTTTGAGCCTTACGGCTAAATTTCTATAAGGATGGAACATGTTTTAGCGACATTTAGCATAGAAATTAGCTTTAGGAGCCACACAACTGATCCGGGGCCTTGGCATCGTCAAGTTGAAGTCCTAGGGAGGCTACATACCAAATTACAGCTTCAGAGTGAATGCAGAGAAATTAGTTTTAGAGCCACTTACCTGATATTTGGCCTGGACAGCGTCAAGTTGAAGTCCTAAGGAGGCTACATGTATATCGATGGTTAAGAAGTTACAACGCATAACTAACATTTTTAGAAATCCGTGCAAAATTTTATTAAATGTAGCAAAAATATGTATAATTTCGACAGGCATCATCAGGTACATCCATGACCATCCGAAGCTGCACTTGGCCCAAAATTATTTGTGAAATTTGAAATTTCTATTTGTAACGGATTGCAAAAAATCGTAGTTATGCTTTGTCACTTAACCATCGATATTAAATTACAGCTTGATAGTGTGAATAGCATAGAAATTAACGTTAAGAGCCACTCAGCTGATCCTGGCCTTATGCTGCTTGAAGCGGAAGTCCTAAGGTGGCTTAAATACATGTTAAATTTCAAGTCTCTACCACCACGGGAATCGGCGTTGGGGTTTCCGCCAGTTTTGTGAAGGCTAAAACATGTTCCATGATGAAAATGTAGCTTTGAGCTGTTTTTTCCCTCAGCGTTTCGTACATTTCGAAGGTTTGTCTGAATCCATCTACATCTGGCGAAGCTGAAGGTCCATCCCGGGAGTTTTCAAGTTAACAACAGGGAGCCAAAAAATTCCCAAAGGTGGGAGGGGAAGTTCGGTCGAAGAGGGGAGCTGTGCAGGAGAACACGAGGCGAAGGCGATCACAGGGCTCTTCCGTTCAGTTCTGCTCGCAGCTCCGCTGTGTTTAGACTGTTTCATTCGATGATGATCCTCGCTGTGATCGTGTTCGTGATGGGGGCGGTTGCCGAGGACCCGCCTTGCCCTCAGAGATGCATGTGTTTCAAAACGACTGTCCGGTGCATGCACCTCCAGCTTCAGAATGTCCCCGAAGTGCCTAGCAATACAACAGTTTTGTAAGTACACGTAACAGTAAAACCACTGACAACAACAACAAACAGCTTTTATTATTTCTGTATAGTATCTCCATTCAAACTGTCGCTGGACAAACACAGGTCACAGGAACTCAACTCAATGAACTTGAATAGTATGCCTAGCTATGCAGCCTAGCATATCTAGTTCCATAAATTTGAAGAACTTGATTTTATGTTTACACATCCTGAGAACATTTTTCAGTGACCAAGTGATCTGTGGGGTTTTAACCCATTTTTTTATACCAGGAATTAATATTTCACAAATAATGTTGATTTGCCATGACAGTGGTCTACCTTATGAAGGGATCCCTAAGCTTCATTGTTCAAATTAACACAGATTCATAACGAGTAAAATATTTTAGGGAATACCTGAGTTCTTCTAGGATGTTCTTAGAACATACGATTCTGACAAATAGAACACGACAATTGGCTCGTTTTTGGAAGCAACATCTGAATACGAGTATTTCAAAGAACTTGACACAACGTATGCTAGTATTAGAAATTCAGTACATTGTAAGGACATGCACCCTAATATCAGACAGACATTTCTGTCCCAGTAACAATAAATTATTGCTACCTAATTTTGTAACGTTGGTCACCTTTGATAAGCAAGGGGGAAGAGAGAGAAAATACTATTTATTCGAGAATAAATCTCATAAGTAGGGAGAGCTGTGCTCCACTTACAAATCGGTGCATTTACAATACTCTTAAAATTATTCTAAAACGATTTTGTTCATTCACAATACTCTTAAAATTATTCTAAACTAATTTTATTTATTTACAACACGCTCACAGTAATAGTAATGATAATAATAGTACCCCGACATTATACATAGTTTGATTATTATAGTTTACTCTTTCCTCAAAAATGCTCTTAATCTTGCTGCCTGCTGGCAATTGCTGGCATAGTGAAAGATAACTCAACTGCTGCTGGCATAATTTATGATACCTACAATATTGTAGCAGCCCACTGGTGTTTGACAAGATCGTACTATTTCCAACAGGTAAACAACATTATTTCTATAACTCCAGAAAAAAATGGTATAGATCCTCTTGCTTATACATTCTGCAAATCGAGCAGATGTCCGTTTGCTCCCTTGCAAATGAGACACCTTTGTGGTAGAGTGTTTTCGTTGGAAACTCTTAATTATGGTAGTAAGCTGCTGAGAGGTTTTTCCCAATCTCAAAAAACTTTCGCCTGCATAAATTGGGTAAAAACCTGATAGGTTGGGCAATAGGAAGATTTTTGAATTCGCCTCTTCCTCACCATTAATTAGTGCTACACTATCAGTGGGCCACAGATGCTGGGACCGTGTTACCTCCAACGGGTGCTTCAGATGAAAAACCCAGTTATAAATACTTCACGAGCACACAACCTACGAAAACATTAAATGTTTTCATTTAACATTAAAATTTAATGTTTATTTTATTTGTTTATTAAAAATAAATTTTATTTGTCAGCCTAAGGATTGTAAGGACATGAACCCTAATATCAGACAGACATTTCTGCCCCTGTAATAAATTATTGCCACCTAATTTTGTAACGTTGGTCACCTTTGATAAGCAAGGTATTACTAAGGTTTCAGTCAAAGCCTAGTAGTAGTCGTGGTAGTCATCAGCCAAGTCAATAAAATATTATGCAAGGTTTTATTATGGCTGTTGACTACCACGACTACTACTAGGCTTCGCATGTATCGACGATTTTTTAATAATATATATTATGTTGTTAGGACCCCTACGGGTAGTATGTACCTAAATTTGCAATCCTGAAAACCGTGTGCTACTTCATGGTGCTTGGAAAACACCGAAATTTTACACTAGTTTTAGTAATTGTCCAAAAAAGGCAGTTATGCAGCCTCTTGGCGAAAAAATTTATTCGTTCCTGTTTTAAAGTGTGTAAAATTTCCTACAATTTCAGTGGTAGGTAGTAGAACTCCGTAGACCAAGTACAGGCCATTTTTTCCGAATTGCAAATTTTCTGTTCATTTTTCTAGTCCCGTACCGGTCATACTACTGGTCCAACAAAAAGGTCATGAGAGAAGGACTTGTAGACAATTTAATAAAATTGAATTTAATACCAGGATGGTGGTTCTAAACCATGGTTTTCTCAAAAAACCAACAAAAACCGAAAAGCGGAAAACCGGTATTCTGGACCCAACTGACTTGAAATTTGCATGGCGTCAATAAAGAGGTTTTATATCATAGTACTATGCTTTACTTTCTTGAAGAGCGTCCAATTCTCCGTCGATTCTGATCCATTGTTTGGCTATAACTCCAAAAGATTTCGCAAAAGTACGGTTTTTTGCGTGCGGTGTTTAGCGTACCAGCATGAGTATTTTACGGGACTTGTTCAAAATTTCATAATATAGGGTCTGATATTAAATTCAACCAACTTTAAGATGAAAAAAATGAATTTTTAATCGGACCAATGGTTTTGGAGTTATAGCGAAAGAATTCGCTAAAATGGGCACAAATACTTGGATTTCGCAAAAGTACGGTTTTTTGCGTGCGGTGTTTAGCGTACCAGCATGAGTATTAACTGGTGGGACCTGATCGAAATTTCATGTAAGTATAGTTAGTGTCTAATGGTACATTCAATCAACTTTGAGATGGAAAATTTCAATAAAGTTTCAAGGGGCTATCGAAGACTGTTGTTAGGTACTTGTACATTGTGTTTCTACCTTATCGATCACTATGTTGGGTATCAAGTATGTATTTCTCAAACCTCAAATCCCTGACAAGCTTATCGTTAACCGTCTTTATGACTGAGCTCTGCCACATCTGCGAGCTGATTTCGTTTAATCTAGCTTAGCCCCCGGGTCCGAAACTCCTCTGGCAAACTCCTTCCACCTGTCGTGTTGATATAATGCCGCCTTTTATCCGCTAACGCGCCTTAACCCACTCGGAGTTATATCTGAACCCGGAGGCAAAAAGCTCGAGAGTCTTTCGCACCCGGAACTCGGACATGATGAAGTGTCACTTACTGTGAAATTGAAAATTTTTGATTGCACTTCCCCTCTGGGCTTAACCGTATTTCCATGAACGACATGCCTCCCAGGGAAACTGTCACGTATTTAAATAGACATTCAAAACCAGCTCATTCCAAATTTCTCTGAAATCCACTTTTTTGCGTATTTTGAGAGTTTAGAGGGTCCTTAATAACCTGACGAAGGGATATAGGCTATAATATCTCTAGGGATATAGGCTATTTCGTCAGATTATTAAGGACCCTCTAAACTTTCAAAATATGCAAAAAAGTGGATTTCAGAGAAATTTGGAGAAGTCATATAGCTCAAATCCAGCTCATTCCAACCCAAAACTAGATGAAAAGGTCTGCCCTCTGGATCAAATACAGCTCATTCCATTGTCTAACCAAATGTTTTAAAATAACTATAACAAAATTTGCATAACTACCTATCACTAAATAACTATAACAAAATTTGTCAATTTTCTCAGGATACAAATGTAATTAATTAATGGTAATATTATGAAACTGTTTTTAGGCCCTGAAGATGAAGAAATATATTCTTCGAAATGTTGGCACATAAATCAATTTTCATTTGACCGACCCTCGACATCCCTCAACATCATTCTTACTGACGGTCAAACTAAATCACACACACTCAATATTTTTTGTATTATTCACAGTTTACTAGTTAATATTTTTTGTGTTATTCACAGTCTAGTTAATATAAAGATTTTTGATGGTAAATGACATCTGTTACTCGTACTTAGTTACATCCCATTCGAGACTGGATTTCCACATTAAATGATGTGCATACGAGTATATGACGTCCCTAACGAATCATGTTGAACCATTTAAACTGTTGCATATTAACATGTATTAATACGAATTCTGGATTTTGTGGGAGACCCCTGTAGGAGTTGTTCCTCTGCGATTGTGAAAGGTCATAACTTCTAGGATGGTCTTCCGACTGACCGAACGGTTCGTAGTTGAGTCGAGTCACCGTTTCTATCCCGTCCTAGTCGACCTTATTCCTTTTAAGGCCTCTTGATTTGCATACTGTATTTCCCAATGACTTGAGAGTCAACTTCGTTGATGGTAAACTGAGTTAACACAGCGAAAAAAAATCGCACTTTATCGAATTTTGTCGTATAGTTGGTAGAGCTTCATACTACCTTAGGAAAAATTACACTTTCGTTCACAATCCCACGGTCTTTCTGAAACTGTGTGTCTGGTATAGAAGCCAATATTTGAATATGCGAGGACCAACTCTCAACCAGTTCTGCAGATGTTATCTCCATATTGGGACATCAGAGAAAGCTTATAACTTATGGTCGACTTTTAAATTCCTGGCTTTGTGTGATTTGGTTTTTGCTACCTACCCTTTAGTTGGTATTACAGGCTACAATCAGTACAGCATTAGGCTTCACGCCAGAGATTATGGGCGTCCAATTACCGGCTGTCAAGGTTCATCTACCAAAATCCATTGTTCAGTGGGTGCTTGTTCTGCACACCTGGGAGCCAAGTACCGGGACAATGGCCATGGGAGGGCGAACTAAACAATATATCCCTCCATCTTTTTCAATAAAGCCTTCCCTTTCTGTCTGAGGGAGGAGTTATGGGATAATCGGGTGTTGGATGCGAGCGCCCTGAGGCGTGTAAAACGTGAATCACGCCCGACCGAGACGCAATCGCGTGCCATCTGGCGTCAACTTTTGGATAAACAGACCCAAGGGGTCGGTCGAGCGTTAAACAACCGTCGGGGCTTGACAAGATTTGGGATTGTGCTACAGGAGCCTGTCACAGTCTTAAAATGTGAGTGGCCGTTCGAGCTTGGAAACTTTGAAGACTTTTTTTGGTAGATTGTTGTAGGTACACCAAAATCCCCTGCTCCAACTCTCTCACCGTATAGTTGTATGAACCTTTGGATGCATTTTATAAAACTCAAGTAGTTAGTCAAATAGTCTAACCAAAACTCAGGACCTTAACGAGGCATCATATTAAAAATAAAAATAAAATAAAAGTATATTTGAGGTTGTGGACCTCGTTCAATCACGCAGTGTTGCTGAGTTGGTGACTACTACCAGAAGAACATTGTCCTCTGGTTTCGAAATAAATACAGATGAATTCGGAAACGTCTGTCTGGAATCCAGAGAACTTCATTCATGGTACTATATGCCAGCTAAGGTACATGAAATTCGTAATCACACCACAGAACTAATCAAATCTTAGTAGCGTTCAGAAGAAGCTCAAGAAGCAAGAAACAAAGATTGCCGCAGGTTCCAGGAGCACAACACCAGAACGTGTTAAGTATTGCCACGAATACGGATTTAATTTCAGTGTTGATCATAACATATCATAACTCGTATGATCCACAGATCAATAGCCTCAGGGAAATTCCCCAAAAGCAACTGTGCGCAAAATTCAACGCTCTTAATGCAAGTAGCACATGAAATACAGAGGCTTCGTTCTCTAGATATAAGCAAAAAAACCAATAAGTGTACGAAAAAATACAGTTTCTCGCTTTTCGGTATTAGTTTGTTTTTGAGAAAACCATTTGGTCTAGAAGCACAACTCAGGTCTTAATTTAAAGTGTATTAAATAGTTTCCAAATTTCTATGTGATGACCTTTTTGTAGGAACAGTTGTTCAGCCGGTACGAGACAGGAAAAATGACCATAACATAAAATTTGCACTTTTTGGAAAAAATTTACTGTTTCTGCAAAGCTCTACTTTGGGTTCTACTACCACTGAAAATGTAGGGAATTTTATATACTTTAAAAAAGAACGAATAACTTTTTTCGCCAAGGGGCTGCGTAACTGCTTTTTTGGCTCAAAACTTAAATTATTGCAAACATTTCGCACACGGTTTTCAGGGTTGCAAATTTAGGTACACACTACCCGTAGGGGTCCTAACAACATACACAAAATCGTAGATAAATGTGCGTTTGCAAAGTTTGATGTCTTTATTGACTGGCTTGCAGCATAATCGAGTACGTACCAACAATTCAAGATCACTATAATATAGTGATGGTTATACTATATCACTATAGTATAATAAAAATATTATTTTTATTCAATTGTTGTTTCGAGCCACCGTCACCGGTAACACATTAACATCCTGACGGTTGATGCGGTCCAGGAATAAGAAATATTAACTGTTGATCTACCAGCACGCCGAGAGGAACATGGGGAGCCGTTCATTAAAATCTTCGAACCTATAATTTAGTGATGGGCACCCCGTAACTGATTCAGACTTCATTAGGCGAGCAAGGGGGCCAATTACCACTGTTAAAAGGTGAATCTACATGTAAGTACTCCCCAGCGGCTCGTATCATTGTAGTGGGATTTTTTTTTTTTTTTTTTAAATTTGGAACAGGGAGGAGAAAAACTGTTAGAACTGCTTTACTTAACCAATAAAACAAAATCTTTCGGACAAAAAAAAATTAAGCTCACGAAATGTGTGAAGAATCTGGAGTTGAAACGAACGCTTATGTAAATTCTCTCAACGGAAAAGGTTGGATTGGGAGAAAACGTGTGGGGTCGGTGCACGCTAATGAACGTTGATCTGTTTGAGGATTAACTGAAATCGGCATAATATTACCTTTTCTCGGACATCTGTATAATGACCAGGTTTCTGTTTAATGGGTGCAAGGGAATTCGTTGCGGAGAAAACCTACGTGAGGAGTTACCAAATGGAAGTATGTGCTATTACGAGTATATGAGCAGAGGATACTTACAGGTCAACATCACACAACTTTCTACATTTTTAACCGTATTCAGTTAATTTGGTGTCAAAAATTACCTATCTACCAAAGTATCATAACTGAACTCTTCTAGAATGTGAATCATACTATTGGGTAATGGTATAATTTGGTGCTATTCAATAGTATGGTTCACTCTAATACGGATACATGCCTTTGGACCTTATTACTCACGAGGTGGACTGTTTCAGACGTAAACAAATACTATAGTGCAATGTTTTGCAATATTGTTTACATCATTCCAATACCAAATTTTAGAATTCTGAACATGACTTTCGTCCACCTAGCTTGTGCACTCGAAACACTGTGCTGCGGCAGCACACAAATTCTTGTTTAATCTCGCTCTAATTTGCAATAGGGATGAGCATCGATGAACCAAACATCGATGTTGACCATCGATGTTAACATCGAACCAATACATCGATCTCTAAACATCGATGTATTTCGGTGCAAAACATCGGTGTTTTTTAAAATCATTTAAAAAAGTAATTTTAGGAATATAGGTACTAAATACAATGAAACACTCAACTAAGTTTAATTAAAAGAAATACAATGAAATAACACAAATAATTTTATACTTTATAATGTAAAATATTATCCTCTAACACTAAACAGACAACAGTGAACGAGTGAACTGACAGTAATTGGAATACTGGAAGTTTTTAGCGAGG
Source organism: Stenodema calcarata (assembly GCA_963920205.1). Taxonomy (NCBI): domain Eukaryota; kingdom Metazoa; phylum Arthropoda; class Insecta; order Hemiptera; family Miridae; genus Stenodema; species Stenodema calcarata. The sequence continues at coordinate 15,093,273 of OY986061.1, read as the reverse complement.
TTATCTTATGATGTTATGAAGCCAAGGGGCAGTGGTGGGAGTGAAAGGCTGTTATCGGAGGGTGGAGAACATGATACCTAGTGAATACCCTCCTAGGACATACCTTTAGGTGGAACATACCTACTAGGTTCACATACCTACTAGGTGAAGCCAAGTAATTCCCGCCGGTGGCCATCTTACTCTTCTCAAAATTCAAAACGTCCTCTTTATTTAATTAATATTTATTACACAAGTTTTTAGAAAATGGTTCCTAAAAGCTTTAGTGTTGAAAATAAAATTAGCAATTTCGCGTTTATAAAACATCGATGTACGAAAACATCGCTGGTTAACATCGATACCTTACCATCGATGTCAAAAACATCGAACATCGGCATTAAAACATCGATGTTTTGAAAACATCGACCATCGATGCTCATCCCTAATTTGCCACAAAAGCCGTTCATTTCCCCACCGAAAATACCTGAACTGTAACGTCGGTTCACGAAGTGTAGAGAAACCACTTGCCATTCCAATCTAGTCAGATATCTATCCACACGACTCGGAGCGGCGGCGGTCGAACGACCGGGCGATTCAGTAATCGTGACGACTCCGAATGAAGCTGGTAGGCATGTAGAAGAGATGCGGAGGGGAGTGAGATAATCTCGGGTCCGGAACTAGCCATGAAAAAACCATTGTCTATACGAGGAACCTGCGACCTCCATATTCCCTATTGTTTTCAGACGATCGGGCCGTCGGGAGGTGGGATCTTTCCTTAAGTGATATCGAAATTGATTAATTAGGGAAATTATACGGTTTGAGAGCCCTCGCTGTTTGTTTTGGTTAGTGTAATAACTAGCTTTCAGAAGGCACCATTTGATATCAACACTCACTCGTCACTTTTTTTCTTTTTTCTTTTTTTTTGTAGTGAACCGCTCATTTGAAGAGTCCACTTTTGGAAAAACATGCGGCCGCAGAATAACTCTGTATTTATATAAGGAAACCATTTCCGTTCAAACATGTAAATGAGTTTTGGCCATTGCTGACTGAAATACAAGGTCTGGCATGAAGGACTCAACTACAAGCTGCGTAAGGCCCTGCCAATAAAGTATGCTGAGTTGCTTCAATCGTACCCCACTAATCGTTACTTCAGGATAAAGCAAGATGATGCCTATTCAGAACCAAAACCGATATGTGCAGGAGTCCCGCAAGGGAGCGTACTTGGCCCACTCCTGTACGTCTTGTATACCAGCGATCTCCCAGAAATTGAAATGAACACCACAGCCACTTTTGCAGACGATACAGCGATATTGGCAGTTTGAGACAGCAACATTGAGTCAATGACCAAGTTAAAGCGGTCAATATCTAGCATACACCAATGGACAGCGAAATGGAGAATCAAAATGAATGAAACTAAGTCGGTACATGTCGATTTCACCAATAAAAGGATCGACTATATACCGGCTTATCTCAATGGCAAAGTGATTCCTCATGCCAATGAAGCCAAATACCTCGGTATACCGCTTGATGCCAGGCTTCGGTGGAAAGCCCACGTCAATTAAAAGGAGGAACTTCTTCTCAAATTCAGAAAAATGTACTGGCTAATGGAGGCGGTCAAAACTGTCAATCCAGAACAAGCTTACGATGTTTAACCAAGTCCTTAAACCAGTCTGGACTTACGGAGCTCAGCTGTGGGGCTGCACGGCTCAATCAAACCGGGAAATAATCCAAAGATTCCAGAACAATGTGCTAAGAAATGTTGTCAATGCACCATGGTACTTTCGAAATGAACGACTCCACCATGAACTTCAAATCGAAACCATAAACGAAGCCATCAAGCGGCAAGCCGTACTTCATCTTCAACGGCTAAGATCTCACATCAACGAAGAAGCTGTCCGACTCCTTGACACGAGTGATATCACCAGACGATTGAAGCGTACTAAACCACTCGAGCATGCTCACGGGTGAAGCAGTGTAGTGAATGCAATATCATCATAAAAATGAACAAAACTCAGTGATGTATCTAAGCTTTGAATAATATGTGCCCTAGTTTCAAACTAATATTGTTAATAAGTTATTACTTGGAGCAATAAAATCTTTAAAAAAAAAAACAAAAAAAAAACATGTAAATAAAGCCTCGTTTATTGCTCATTACCAGAGACGAGTAACTATAGGTCATTTAGTTTCATGATTAAGGTCATTTAGGTCATTCGTTTTGCAAATTTAGGTAATTAATTTTGCCAATATTGCACAAATAGGTCATTGCCCCTCATTTTCCAGAAACTAATAATCGTAATCAGTCGAGATACATTAAAAAATAGACATAGAACTCCAGGAGAATCAAAAACAGTCCATATGTACATAACAATTCAACTTTTTATTAAATACAATTTTATAAATACACAATTTTTCTCTAATTAATAGGTACAAATGCTCAGAACTTAATGAGTTTCCACAAGGTCTGCAGAAAAGCTTCTCCCCCTCCACTGCGAAGTCTTTAAAACCCTCTATCCACTTCCGCATAAGAGCAGCTTTGCTCGTAATTTTTGACATGGTAGACAATACAGACTCGCGAATGAGGAAAGTACTATCCCTGGTTCGAGTCTCACTTCATCTGCACCCCCTAGAACCGTCCCTGATGTGCACCCTCTGAGTTGCAGGGCAGGAGCCACCACTGGTAGCGATGTTCTAATTTTAGGCTTATTCGTTTAATTAAATCAGTGTGTGGTTCACCTACTAAGATTGTAGATCAATTTGGTATGAACCTGTCTGTAGTAAAATGAACAAGGACCTGTTGAATCGTGATTTAAAATTATATCAATTTTAGCAATCTCGATAAATTATATTCAATTTACATGAGGGTGCTTTGTAACCGCATATCTCCACAGATGAGACTCCCAAACGCAGTATTTTATCCTTTAAATCAACATAAGATGGCATCAGATGGGAATTACCATTATGAAAATCACCTGCTCGACCGATTCTTATCCGGATCGAACGGGGGTAAACGGTGAAGGAGTCGTGATGTAGATCGAAACCTTTGAATAGCCCGATATTCCTTCCAGAAGGGAGGTCTTGACTATCTTATGCACGATCTGTAGAGATCGGAGCGGCTGAACATGTTCTATTTTGCGTGGGGCCCGAGGGCCAGTTTTCTAAATGCTCGGTCATAAATCGGAGGCTCAGGCTTTACGAACTCTACCTGCCCGTAATCGGCGATTCGCTCCTGCAAATATCGAACTATCTAGATGGCGCCGGGTCATTACTTCAAAGAACATTGATCGATAGAGTCACCCTTTTCATACATCGAACTGATGAGGGGTTCGGAACATCTAGTTTTGATGAAGTGTTTGTATCCCGTTAATTTCTGCAAGGTGTAGGTGCCTAAAAGTATTCAGATAACGTACGATAATTATCCGGCCAACCAACAACCCTATCAGAAAGACCTATCTGTGCCTGTTACCCTGAACGGCGACCTAAATATGTATTCTTTATCGGGCTAAATCTGTACTATAAATTGTTTCTACAACAATCTCGGCCCGTTAAACGCTTAGGAGTCCAAGTCGTCTACAACTGAACTGGCGCAGTTAGGAGCAACAAGTAGGTGGACTTACTTTATGTTTTTGGGCCGATTTTGATCGATTATCGATCATGTACTAACGATTAATCAACGATTGAAAAAAGCAAAATCGATGTGTTTCAACTTTTTTTTAATATACTCATCAGAGTTGCTAAATAGTATAAATAGTATCTATACTAGACTAGAGGTTTGTGATCATCACATTTCTCATTCCCCTCCATGGCAAAGGACTCGGATTCAAAGATTTCTATCGCCAAACTGGGAGAAATGACTTCTTATGTCTTGGGAGTGGTACAGCTCGATCAAACGCACACTGCGGAGCTACCTCAAAAACCACTTTTGGTGGTACTTGAAGAATGGGGTCTCAGAGTGAAGAGCCTTGATGCTGTTGTATCAGGTGGAGCAATCACATGCAGCATCACAAAAGCTGTCGATCTTGCTTTTGGTAAGTCAAAGCATCTCTGGTGCTATGGTCTTACGTAGAATTTGGTGGCCCAGCGCTCTCTCGATGAAACGAAGTTACTTGGTTCAAACGTTCTGTATCTGGTAGCGACGACTTGAGGCGTTGAGCATCGACTTCAAGCCATGTCTATTATTTCTCAGTAAGATGGTCTGTATTTCTGGATTTCACTTCTTTGTTCACGGCCATTCCTTAAAACAAATAAAATTGGGAAACAAATAAACGTGGAAAATACTATTATTTTTTAAAACAAATAGGCGATTATCGATTGTACGCCGTCGATTTAGCAATCGATTTCAAAATCGATTAGTGAGTACCGATTTGACCAGTACCCAATCACACAACACATTTCAATACAAACATAGTGTGAACAAGTGAAACCTAAAAGTGACGTCATAGTTCTGACTCAAAAGTCTCCCGTGTGGTCCACCGCAGGTTAAAAACTTGGAAGTTTTTTTATGATAATGATGACCTAATTATATTACATCAATTCGAAATACCCCATTTAATGTGACCGTCTATGGAATTCGCTGAAAATTAACGTCATTCATTCACCAGCGTATACCACAGCTCACCCTCGAAATTAGTCGCTCGCTTGACCCATTTGGCACATCCGTATCGTTCTAGTGATTCTTTTATTTTTAATAAGATTAAAAAACAGCTTAGAGTCACTGATCAGAGCACCGAACGCAGTAGTAGTTAAGAAGTAACTGGCAGATTATAGTCGTGCGAGGCAACCAATGTTGTTAATTACTATGAACCCAACAATTGATTACCGAGAATTCCTTCGCGTAAAAGATTTAGTAATTCCCAGAGATAGCCTTTTGGCTCCAATAAAAATCAGAGAAGATTACGTCAACGAACATCTCAATGTGTATTGTATTCATGAAAGGTTATGATCAAAATATGCCCTACAACGGTCATCCCGAAGTAAGTTTCTTAAGAAGCTGTATGAAGTAAGTTTCTTAAGAAGCTTAAGAGGCTGGTATGTAGCCCCTTAGGACTTTAACTTGAGACTGTCCAGGCCCCGGATCAGCTGATTGGCTCAAAATTTAATTTCTATGTTATTCACTCTATGAAGCTTTAATTTGGTTTGTAGCGTCCTTGGGACTTCAACTTGACGCTGCCCAGACCCAAAATCAGCTAGTGGCTCATGAAGCTAATTTCCTCAACATTTTTCTTGGCTTTCCTATAGAAAAAAAGCGACAAAATTGATATATGTTAAAACTGAAAGTCAAGAGCAAAAATGATGATAATGATCAGTAGGTACTCCAGTAGAGGACACCTCCTTGCCCCAGTAGATGACACCACTGCACCTGTAGAGGACGGGGTTGCATCAGAAGACCTACATCTCTATGTCTACTACTGAAAGCAGTGATTTTTAAGCCATAATACTACTACCAACCCCTTTTAAATTCAAGTTTCTCATTTTTATTGTTGAAACAATTATTAAACTTGTAAAGGCGTGGTGTACTAAAAGTGGACATGGGTGTCCTTTACTAGAACTTTTGAGCTTTTCACTGCACCTATGGTGGACATAGCAACAAACCATCGTGATGTTTTATTTCGGCAGAAAACGAGTGAGATAAGCGATCCCCAAGTAACATTGAAGCACAAAAAATGAAGAAATTATAAAAATTCACAAAAATGAAAGGAGTAAGTCATTTTGACGACGATCCTGTCTTGAAGAGAAGCTTGGAATGACTGGCAGCGTTGTTAGGTGCTATAGCATATACTTGTAAGTTTAAGCCGTTAGGTACTTGTTCCTCATGCACTTCCGCGTCCGAATTCCTCATGCAGACTTCAGGAATAACAGGATAGAGGGGAAAGTAAGAAGCGCTGCAACAAGTAACATTTCCTCGAACCAACTTAATGATTTTCGTAAAGGTCGTTACCCGTGTGAATATTATAAGTTCGCTCCATAAGCAAACCTTAGTAATGTGACATTTCACGGGGTCAAACCCATTGTGACGAGCGGAAGCGTCATCTTCAACATGATCGATCACGTTGAGATGACATTTAAATTCCGGTAGAAAATTAAGGTTACGCATCCCAAACGTACTATTTATACGCCCTAACGAGCGAGTTACGACCAACCCCAAAATATCTGTCTTTCCAGCTCGTGCAGCATGAAAATGAACGTAGGAAGTGAACCATTCAGCTTGGAATTCAATTAAAAGCCAATACCCAACTTCTTCACCGATGGTGCCGTATTATGACTTCAACTATTACTTTTCATATTCAGACGGTATTTTCTTGAGTTGTAAGCATTGAAAAAAGTTTACTATTGAATGGGCGATGTTATAAAGATGTTTAAGCTCATTGCACGTACATTTTAAGATGAAAAACCAACAAAAAAATCCAGTCCTGCAGCATGGATATAAGAGCGAATTTTCGAAGAAATAACTGTTTTTTATGTAACATGTTCCCTTTGACAACTCAACTGTTTTTCCGCATTCAAACTTGAATTTCTCCATAAAATCGATAAGGAGTCGCAAAGTAAACCATACCATTAGAAAGCTGGTTAAATTTGTAAGTTTTCCTGAAATTTGACAGCTTCCAGCACATCTTTTAGAAATGCATTTTTGACCGTTTTCAGCGAACCTTGGAAGGAGAGGAACCTATTTTTATCGGTCCAAAATTTGTACAACTCAAATTTCCGAAAGTTTTTATACCAAAATCCGTTTTAGACTGAATTTACTGAAAAGGGACAAATCTTTCGTAAATTTGAGTTTCACAAATTTTGGACTGAGAAAATAGCTTCCTTTTCTTGGAAAATAAGCTAAAACCTGTCAAAAATTAAAACTATGAGCTATAACGTGGGGAATGTTCACCTCCACTTCGTTCATTGCAAAGACGAAAGTTATTAGCTTTAAAAATATAAGCTTGAAATTGCGGAGTACCGGTTCGCGTCCAACTAACAACCAATTCGATAGCCATAAAAAATATTCGTAGATCGTTCCCTCAATATGAACAGGGAACAATTTTGCTTAGATATGGACCCTCCGAAAATGGAGCCAAAACTTTGAACAGATTGATAGAAATGTCTCAATTAAATTTGGTATTTGTCATTTTACCTTTGTAATTAAATTTGTGCCTACCGGTATTTGTGCCGACAAAAGAGCAGAGAGTAATCTTAAATCCTCCTAACGCCAGATGATATGAACCGTCCCACAACGTTCGCCCGTTGATCGATTGACTTGTCACATCAGCATACATCTTTATCCCGGACGAATCGAGGAGTTGGACGCCCTCAAGAGCTAGTCTTTCACCATAGTTCTTCACCCCCGGATATGCTAATACGAGTTTACAAGTTCCGTGGGAGTGTGTTCGAATTCGCCTCGATGGATTCAACCCGAAGTTGAGATTCCTGTTTTATAAGACACTGTGTAATCGGATTTAAGGTTCAAGTGTTCGGTGCCGAGCCCATATCTAGTCAATCTAGACCAATAATGGGCAATTAGAAGAACTAAAAAATACTAGTCCTCTGAACACCTCATTTCACAGATTACTTCACGCTGAACACGATGGTGAAGTCAGAATTGCGATACGTCATTCCGTTCTCAAACTGTAGCTATTTGAAGATGAAGAGACTTGGTTGACACTTGAGATGTTCTTCACGGTTCAGCAGATTCTGCTCTAATCTGATAACGGAATGAAATATCGCAATCCTGACTTCACCAGCGTAAAATAAAACCCTTTAAAATGAGGTGTCACTTAAGCTACGTTTCCATTCCTACAAGTCGCGGGGACATGTGCCCGGCACAAGTCCCCGCGACTTGTAGGAATGGAAACGTTGCGTATCAGACGGTTTCATTTTGGGAATTTATGGTTAATTGTTCTTCCCTAACTCTCCCCAAAACCCTCCTAAGAGTCGCCCGATTCTGCCCATCGACGAACTTAACCATCGTGTTCAGCGTTAAAAAATTTACAAACTAAGGTGTTAGTTACTCGGTAAATAATGGAGACAAAATTTGTTATAAAACCAGAGAAATAGAGGCATTTTACATGAAACCAGTTATTTTTTTCGAAAATTTGCTCTTATGTTTTCGAATATTTTCGTTTTCTAGATCCTTTATTGTTCATTTTTGGGGGAAATCGTCACATTGAAACTTGTAGAATATTAAGTTCTCTGATGTTGAGGGATGTCGAGGGTCGGTCAAATGAAAAATGATGATTTATGTGCCAACGTTTCGAAGAATATATTTCTTCATCTTCAGGGCAGTAGTGCACAAGATGGAGTTGGACTCCAACAGGGAAGTTCTTGCCTCCAGATCACAGAAGTAACTACTACTGTAGTTACTCCATCTTGTACACTACTGCCCTGAAGATGAAGAAATATATTCTTCGAAACGTTGGCACATAAATCATCATTTTTCATTTGACCGACCCTCGACATCCCTCAACATCATTCTTACTGACGGTCAACAAATCACACACAATTGAATTCTCTAAAAGAATATGTATACTAGCTAGTATGTTAATTTATATTGAACACGACTCAACTTACATCATTTTTAAGATCTCAACTGAAAAATGGAACGTTTAAAGACCCTAGTATTTTTAGTTCCTCTTTTTTCCTATTTTGACTGGACTACTAGTTATGGGCGATACAAGGGTGTTGCGTATAAACGTATACAGCAAATAATAATCCGGAAATTGTGGAAGAAATTGAAGCGGTTGTAGTAGTAAAACGTGATGGTATCCCGTGGTTGCAAACTCTAATCGTACAGTATTGGCGTTCGTACGAAACTGACGATTAATAAATTAGAAAGCAAAGCTCGCTAGACTGAAAATGAGGACAAATTAGCGTCTGAATTACAGATCTACCTGACGGAGGTTTCGAATTATAAATTTCTCGCCATCATTAGCGCCCATGTCCTACAGAAGCGTCCCATCTCGCACCCACGAGGAAACCTTCTCGGAGACCGATTCCTTTATTCACGGCTTCCCTAAACAACTGCCATCCTCCCCTCAGGGGAGAGGTCTACGATGAAGTTATCCGAAGGACCCCCCCGAGGTATCACTATTACAGATTCGACACGGGGTCTTATCTAAAACACCGTAAAAGGTAGAGGAGCGTGGGCTCTTCAAAGATAAGAATACGATCCCGAAAGATTTTTCTAACCGAAACGTTCGCTCGATAATTGAATTCGGGACCCGAGGACCACACAGTTGCAGCCACTGACGGTGTATGCATTATTGAACAGTTCTTTTTGAGCCGATCCAAGTTACATAACGGATTTGTCCATTCTCATTACAATTCGATGTTTCTGCTGATATCCTACTTGAAAAGATTAAAAAATCCACAGTCATGCAGCATGGCTATAGGAGCAAATTTTTCGAAGAAATAACTGGTTTTATGCAAAATGTCTCCATTTTACTGGTTTTTTAACAAATTTTGTCTCTTTACCGGGTTACACTTCAGATTATAGATTTTTAAACGCTGAACACGATGGTGAAGTCAGAACTGAGATTTCTCATTGCGTGATCAGATTAGAGCAGATAAACCATCAAGAACATCTCAAGTAACAACCACGTTTCTTCATCTTCAAAGTGCTCCAGTTTGAGGACGGAATAAGATATCGCAAGGAAAATAAACCCTTTAAAATGAGGGTTTCACTTGCCAGACTGTTTCATTTTGGGAATTCATGGGTAATTGTTCCTCCCTAAAACTCCCCAAAACCATCCCATTCTGCCCATCTACGAACTTAGCCGTTCGATTGCCAAGCCCGATTTTTTGTGCAAATTTGAACTTGATCTCAATTCTATCGAGTTATCGTCTGGAATGACACGTACACATATAAATCGACATATGATTTTTGGTGTACACATTTTTCGGCAAATAAATTATAAATTTTGGACCGAGAACAATAGCTCCCTTTTCTTCAAAATTCGCTGAAAAAATTCGAATCGACTTCAAAACTTGTTTTAAAGTCACGATGTGATATGGGTTTTCACTCAACTTGATCCTCCATTTAAACTTTTTAGACGAAAAATTCTATCCATTATCGCAACTTTAATAAACTCAAGATCCAGTGGTTCCTTTAAATGATTACTAATTAAATTCCCTTTTCTCGACGAGTTCTTACATTTAATTAAAACTCAAGATAAATTGTTCTTACTAATTGGCAAACATCTACTAACGGTTCGCTCATAAATGCGTTACAAGACCTTGACAAAAGCTGTCTGGTCGACCGCCCCACACGACAAATTGGTGGAGTTATTACTTCAATGTAAGATGTAAGTTACATCATGTAACATAAATTAAATAAATATAAATAAGTTGAATATTCTAGTAAATATTACTAAAAAATTATTGAACTATTGAACACACACAAACAACAAATATATCAATAACATTGTTTAGTGGTTACGAGTGGTTGTTGATATTGTTGCCTGTATTCTCATTTCATTTCCGTCCTATTGTCACAGTGAGGAGATACCTAATTTTTTGTTTCACGCCCTTGACTGTATGTCAACGCTGTTGTGTTGAAAACCGGGCTAATTTTGAATTTTGAGACTTGCGTACCTATTCCATGATACAGGGGCAATTCTCCCTGATGGGTTTCTTGTCTTCTTTCATGATGGCTGCAATCATTCATTAGGGCGACTGTTGGCTGCATGCTAGATCTTTTTTGCTAACGAAGCTCACTGAATCCCACCGTGCTGGCGTCAGCTGTCGTCTTCAGCATCCTGTTTGAACTCCTACGGCAACGCGCTAATCGATCCCACGTACTCCCAGTCTTGTTTTAGGTTCAACATCCTGAATAACTTGACCCCAAGCGGGGAAGAAGTCCTACGTAGTGCATTAGGTACTGGATGAACGAACGTGGAGAGAGAACGGATGGAAGTGACTTTTACACCTCTGATACATTGCTCCATTTTTCGTCAGTTTTTGTACAATGCACAAATTACCTATTCAAATTTACGTATATATTCTAAATTTCTCACATCTAGAAAGCATCTTCTTGCATAGGTGATACTCTACTTCATGGGTCTCCAACCTTTTCGGCCTTGAGGCCATACTGATTACTTCAACGAGTTCTTGTCAGTATCTATAATTTCTAGACTAGTCGCCGAGTTACAGCGACCGTCTGGTAATAGGTTGCGGTATTAGGTTATTTTGGTAATACCTAGGTTACCGGCGATTCGAAAACCTTTCCAGCGCCCAACGCGGACTGGGTTTCCAGTTGGGCGCTGGAAAGGTTCCCGAATCGCCGGTAACCTACTACCAAAATAACCTATTACCAGACAGTGGCTGTCACTCGAAACTCAAATAACTTATCGACAATTATGATCGCACACCTTTCACGCATTCGTTTCCCGTAACCTACTACTTGGCATTATCTGGAATAGTCCCAGCCAACCTATTATCGCGGAATCCCGATTGGCCTTCCAAATCCTTTCCCACAAGTTCTCAAAACAGTTATTCCAGTAGTAGGCTTTTCTGGTAATAGGTTATCTGGTATTAGGTTATGTGAAGCGGTTACGTTAAATATTCCCCACCCCTAACGCGCCTTGAGCAAGCATACCTAGCAAGTAAATAAAACCGAGTTATCACGGTGTTTTTGACACAAATGATCCATGTTTTACAAATGTGTTACAACAATAAGCCATTAGCTGTCGTGGGCTGGATTGATGACACTGACCGGATTTGGCCAGGCCCCTGCTTTACTTGTTTCATCCAATACATAAAAAGGCTCGCTAATATTTTGCTCCAAAACGAAGTGATTGTAAGGAAATAATATTACCTCACGCCTCGATATGCAACCACTACATTGCTACCAGTCCAGAGTAACAACATTCGTCCATAATTTCAGGAAAATGCATCCCTTAAATTAACATAAGATGTACCATGATCCATCAATCGATTTTTTACCAATTACAATGTTATATCACGGTTGTTCTGAAACGGCAAATCTAATATAACTGAGACTTACTAGCCCTCTCTAGACTTCCAATTTAGCTCATTTATTTATCCATAGCCCCTTCAATCGTGATAGCTAACGAAGTTAATTGGCACGAATCTTCAATCAAGATCGCGACTCCTAACGTTGGTACGAGTATATTCTACTCCTGCGCACTTCCCCTGTCCTACCCGTCCAAGAGTACTAATTTAAAATATTAATTATGATTTGAAAGCCACAAGTTTGTTTTTCACATTCGAAATCTGATTTGAATGCAAAACAAATTGGTTGTCGACAGTAGATTGGGACAAGACGAAAGTCGATGTCTACCTGCGCTCTAAATATCAATTTCGGGTCCTGTGGGTATCGGGATAGTAAATTCCAATCAAACGAGAATGAATCAGATCTTTATAGCACAGGTTTTATAATTGAAAATCTCGAAGAACTTCATTAAGATTAAATTTAATTGAAAAACTGGTTAGAGCACTACTGAAATACAATGGAATTTTTGCGACTTCGACTATGATGTGCAGAAGTACTGTATTCTTACACAATATTAGGTAGTATCACATACCTCTACAGGTATTTAAGGCGTAATTTTTTTGTTTTGTTCTTCGATTTTCCACCCTTGAAGGAACTCGTTCTCGATATCTGTCATCCATCATCCGTCATCTGTGCCCTGTTCTTCCGTAGTCTCCTTGACAGTACGTATCGTCCTCGAAATCTACCTCTATTATGAGGCCCCGTTTCTCTGCGATCCGCTGATATTCCCCGAACACTGCCTGATCAGTGATCACGAACAGCTTTGTCTCCCAGGTTGTAAATAGCACCAGATAGTGGGTGCCCGAATGTCTTTAGAAAACATCTGAAAGAACCACCCTACAGATACCACTCATCCTTTCCTTTTCCTCATCTTCTTGATGATATCATGGCCTTATATGTACCAGACGGGATACAACTTATATAGCACCAATTCTTGGATAAATAGCCACCCAACTATATACAGGAACCTCCTCTTTTAGGAAGCTATTGTTCTCGGTTCAAAATGTTTACAACTCGAATTTCCAAAAAATGTTTATGCCAAAATCCGTTTTAGACCATCACGAATTCACTGCCAAAAAAGACACCAGAATTTAATGTATAATATAATATACATTAAATTCTGGTGTCTTTTTTGGCAGTGAATTCGTGATGGTCTGAAACGGATTTAGAAACGGATCCAGTAGAATCGGGCCACTCCAAAGGGGGGTATAGTTGAATTTTAAGGGGGGAAAATTACCCATAAATTCCAAAAATGAAACATTCTGACAAGTGACACCTCATTTTAAAGATTATTCTCAAAGGTGAAGAAACGTGGTTGTTACTTGAGATGTTCTTAATGGTTCATCTGCTCTAATCTGGAACCAAATGAGAAATCTCAATTCTGACTTCACCATCGTGTTCAGCGTTTAAAAACCTATAAGCTGAGGTGTCACTCGGAGGCAAAATTTGTTATAAAATCGGTAAAATGGAGACAATTGACATAATATCTATTATTTCCTCGAAAAGTTGCTCTTATAGCCATGCTGCATGACTGTGGATTTTTACGATTCCGCACAATCTTGTGTAATTAACACACTTCTTGTTGTGGAAAAAGATGGTCTATTAGATCGAGAAACACGGTTCGTGAGTAAGAGAAAAAACAAACATGGGGAGTAGGTATAAACTTTCTTTGTATCTACAACCATTTACGATTTTTTCCTCCGATTTTATATTTATCACGGAGTGCCTCATCCTCCCACAACGTTCGAAACAAATTGCCAATTAAAGACCCCACCCGGATGCCGGGAACGGGTTTTTAAGAGATTTTCGGCGGTTATAATCCACCTATAGGCAAACTATAGCCCCTGAGGCCCTCGTATTAGGGGAGATTGGCGACGCGGTTGTGAGACTATTCGCTCATGTATTATGTATAACGTTGCTCCTCCGCGGCCTTTGCTATTTACATCGTGTTTTCTCCGTGAGGACAAAACCGGGGAAAAAAAATTGTTATTGGCCCGGAACGCCGGAGTTCCACTGCATCTGCTTTGATTTTGCACGTCCTTTGAGATAAGAGAAAGAATTCTGTATAGAGTCAATTTAAAATACCAAGTTTAAGGCTGTTTCAGGTTCACAAGAACGTCCGTACATTAGCCGTAACTCACCTACAAGCCCTCATGTCAATTGATATTCCCAACGAGTCTGGATAACGCCTATAATATACTTTTTCTGGGGTGCTAGGTTTGAATATCGATCAAAACTGATTTTCCGTGTCCACGTCCAACGACATGAACATATCGAGGGTTGCTTGGCAGAAGTGACCAAGTCCATTTTTTGCCAATATTGAGGTTTTAATGCTTCAGATAGCACATAAGCCTCTTCTACACGCTAGTATTATTAACTTCTCGATTATCAAAATATAAAGGGTTCAAAGAACCCTTACAGTATCCCCACCCACCTCTTTTCAGCCCTATTTGCATTCTTCTGGCAGAAATGACCAAGTGCTATTTGCGTAGCATTTGGTCATTTCTGCCAGTAAAAGGCGAGCAGCTAAAACGATCAAGTGTCAAATAGTCACTTCTGCCGGCCGAAATATTGTAAATCCGTTGGTTGAATTGAAGGCCGAAGTGATAAATTTGTATTATGTTAATACGTTGTAGGTACCCAAAAGAGATCAAAAGTGGAGAGGAAGTAGTGAAATTGGGAGTGCCCTCATCAAGTGGTTCGAAACACTTTCGGAAGAGGTTTCCGAGGTGTCGTTATTTTCAGATTGCTGTGCTGGCCAAAATAGGAATCAACACATCGCTTCGATGTTCCTGTACATTGTGAACACCCACCCGAATTTGAAGTCCATCGAACAGAAATTCCTCGAGTCTGGTCACACGCAAATGGAAGCCGACTCAATGCATAGTGCGATTGAGTCGGCAAAAGCCAATGTTCCAGTATACTCTATCCAAGACTGGATGATGATCATGCGGATGGCTCGATCTGCAAGAAACAACGACAAGTGCAAACCCTATCATGTGCGCGAACTGAAATTCAGCGACATGGTTGACTTAAAAAAACTCAGTGCAATGATAATGATCAACCGATTAAAAGACAATGAAGTTAAAAAAGTGACGTGGCTAAAAATTGAACGTTTGAAATTCATAAAGATCCCACACCATCCTGTTTAGCTACGATTACTTCGGGGATTACAATGAGCTGGATCCATCAGGAGGGCGAAACGAGATCATCTATCCCGATTCACTTGGGCGACTTTACAAAGGGTACCTACCTATTTCACAAGCAAAGAAGAAAGACTTGTTAAAATTGTGCAAAACGGGAGCCATTCCTGCAGAATACCACAACTGGTACAAGAACATCAAGACTAGCTCCACGGCTATCGACCGCGCTCCAGGACCAACCCAAGAATCTGAGGATGATGATTGAGTTCTGAACGAAATCAAGACAATTTTTCAGTGGCAATTTTTTTAATTACTGATAATCCTCATTATTTCATTTTCAATTTTATTTTTTTCTACTCAATTAATTTTCTTCGTCAATTTTATTTTCTCTAATAAAGAATGTTTGTGTTACCTATAAATTGTGTTTGATTTTCGGTGCTTTTCTGGATACGAGGGTTAGGTAAAGGTACCTGAGGTAATTCACGTACCTTTACGATTATCATTTTGTCAATTTATGAGACGAAATCAAGAGTAATAAAACTCATGAACCAGACCAAAACTGTGAATTTCAGGCGAGCAGCATACTTGGTCAATTCTGCCAGCCAACTCGAAAAAGAGAAGTACAGAATCTTTGAAACGCTCTGCTGAAAAATTGGTTTTTTGTCACTTGGTCACTTCTGCCACGCAACCCTCGATATCATTATGATATCTTTACGGTTGAGAAACAACACGGCCTAACCCATTTGTCCCAATCTTTCAGGAGAAACAAAATACTGTTTTATTCCAAAACTACCTGTAAATTCACACTTAGAATTACTACTTTTAGATTACTATAGGCATCCCAGAAGTAACCTCCCACGATTTATGATCAATTTAATGCCTCGGTCGAAAATCGTGAGGGTTAGATGATGTTGGAAATGGTGAGATCGGGGGAGTTGCTCCAGGAGTTTTTTTCTTAATGTAAAATTTTCTTGTTGAAATTATTGTGAAATTATTATACTTTTTAGAATTTCTACTTGAAATATTAATCTAGAAAATGCTTTAAAATAGTTACAATGATCAATTGAATGAAAGAGAACAATCGTTTTTATACAAATTTGTACTCAACATTGTAGAACACTATACATAGATTAGGAATTTAAGGGTTTCGCTGGGCCAAAACCGTTAAAGTTTGACTAAACTTGGTAAACTAGTATCACAATCAATTCTATCAGTCTTTGAAGTATAATCCTGCTAATTTGGAGTTTTGCCTCACAAAAAAAAAAAATAAATAAATAAATAAAAAATAAAAATAATAATAATAATAATAATAAATAAAAATATCAAGAGCTTTTCTTATTTTTGCGCGTTTAGCAGCCGATTTTCGAAATTCTGACGACGCCACGGTCTTCAACGCAAAATTTGAAATAAGACAGTGTCTCATAATATTATTGTCTAAATTGTGGGTGGCTGTGTGGCTTTTTAAGCGACGATTTACAGAAAACTCTCGAAGCTTCGTTTTAGTGCATCTACAGATACGAAATTGACCAAAAAAGTAGATTGGCGCTAACGAACTAGTTACTCGTAATATGTTATAATATAATATTATTAAGTCGCAATTTTTGCCTATATTACATATTATATGATATAGGCAAACATTTCGTTTTGATAGTTATGGAGGCATTGTAATTCCTCGTTTAAAGTCCTCGTCCTTTTAGATCATTCAACTCCGATCATTTTCTCTAAAACGTCTCATCGGAATCAGATCTCAGATCTCGGAAACAGTCTCTTTCGACGAATGGTTTACGACGAACCTGATGTCGCATGATTTGTCGAAGTTTCGACTCACGACAGAGCTCTTTTCGTATGACTTGATACGTGACGAAGACGAATAGCGAAACTGACACGTGGGCCGAGGGAAACGTGGGATCGGCTCAGACTCTGAGCACCTCCCGCGGTCCGAACACGGCGACTGAACTCGTACAAAAATAATATAACCGAAAAAAAAGAAAAATAGTGATAAATCTTATACCGACGGACACAATCAACGGATCAACTTTGTTACTGAGTTAACAAGACATTGACAACTACTTCGGCTCGATGAATAAAAGAAAGAACGGCCATTGAAAAAATGTCGCGGCGGGACTGAGAATGCTGTTCTCGTGTTGATTTTATTTTTATTTTTCAAATTGTTTCCTCATACAATACGTATGGCCATGATGAAAATAACCTTGGAGACTGCAACAAGGGAAATGAAAAGGGTGAAAATAAAGAACTCGCTTGTCTGAGGTCTGACGCATTTTCTGGTTTGAGCGCCGACGAGGCGGTCCATTTGTGTTCGTCCCGCATAATCGTCAAGGGTGAATGCGTAGCACGTGGAGGGTTAAGAAAAACAAGATGCGAGCTGCATTTCGAACGTTGGGCGAATGCAGCTATCAGGAGAGGAAGAGAGTTATTTTTTGAGTAAGAACATAAAAGAAATATTCATGGTCTGTTCCCATATGGGAAGCTAGGGAAGCTGGGGCAAATGCTTTTTGACATAGATATTCAGATGTATAGAGGGGAAATTAACACCGTGAGATGTAGTGATGTGTGAGATAAATTTTCTAAATAAATCTATCTAAAAAGGGGTCTTCACGAGTTTTTCTCATACATTTCTAGTTTTATCCTTATTTTGGATTTATAAAATTGCATAACAGTGACAATTTCCCCCCTGATTTGATTTGGCATCGTATTTCCTCATACATACAGTTTACATAACAACTCGAAAAACTGTTTTTTTCGATTTCCCTTAAGGGAAATTTCAATTGAAATAGACTAAGTAAATGAACGTCGGTTATAGAGCATGGCGAAATCTTGGAGGCTCCTGGTATTTTCTGCCTATTTCGGGACAGATGAAACGTTATTCATAATGAGGCGACTTTCACCAAGTTGTAAGATAATTGACCGAATAAAGACTGTTCCTCCATAACATACCTACGCACATTTATCTCGTTTTTGAAATTTCCTCGTTTTCACGTAGAATTATGAAACGCCGAATTCTAAACTCTACTGCCTTTTTGTAATAAACCTCCACTCGTGACAAATGGAAGACGATAAATTTCCAAAACCGGTCCTACGGAAACCCATCACAGGAGCTCTAACTGCTCTGAAATCCGTTCAGACTATGTGTTCAACATAAGTCACTCTAATGGCTCAATTTCGTTTCGCGTGGCTAGTGGCCAGTGGTTGTATCCTTTTTCCCTTCATCACAGGGAATTTAGAACGGAAGATCATGCCTTCAGTGGCCCATTAGTGGTCGTATGTCTTCGCTAGCTGACACCTTTCGATGCCCTGGGGGTTCAATAACGAGATGATTTGGATGAGATTGTCACCTTCACAAGTTTGTATTAGATTTTTCAGGCCGTTATAAATAAATTTCCCTAAGACATGGAAAATAGGAAGCAAATTTTTCCACAACGGTTTATATAGGAACCAGTAGTGTTCCGCCCCTCCAAGCAAAGAAGCTAAGAATAACGAACGCGGTTTTCATTTATCCATACCTCGGCTCCTATTCGCCCGATCAACTTGAAATTTGGTGTGGATCTTCTTGGTGTAGATAATAGAAAGCCCTGAAAGTTTCAAGTCGCTAGCTCTATAGGGAACCGAGATATAAAACTTAAACACCCGGTTTTTCGACCTTACTTCCTTCTTCTTCTTGTTCAGTTAGGCAAGGCCGTAGCCTCTCCTCCTCCACCGATTGACTTGAAATTTTGCACAGAGCTTCGTCTCAGCTACAGGCAGTGCCTTTTAAAAGATTTAAACCATTATCTCAATCAAAAAATGTTAGAAAAAAAAACACAGACATTTTAAACGAATATTGTCCATTTTGACGAATCTACAGCCTGGGTAAAAGGACCAATCAACTTGAAATTTTCACACACCTTCTTTATAACATGACCCAGTCATAAGTAATTAACTTTCACAAGCAACTAACAAAATAATACACAGATGTGTAGTTAATCTGCCATGGCGCCTTGAGGAGATTTCGAAACGGGTACAGTGCTTGTGAAGTGGTTAGGACTTCTCTCAGGGGGGCCGGGAAAGTGGATATCATAACTTTTTCTGGCCGCCGTAGAATGATATTTGCAAGGTACGGAGTGTTTTTCGGGAGGTTACTCTTTGTCTAGACCGCTGTTCTGTACACAATTTACTTGTGATTAGAGTGATGAGTTGAAAAATTTGGGTTTCGTTCGAAAAGGTGGCCAGATGTTTATAATTAAGATGTTTTTGGTCATTTCAAACGCTATTTTGTACCCTTCCTATTAGCTTGAGGTTATGACAAGTTCCAAAATGTTTAATATTTAGGTCAATTTATTGCTCCTAATGGTTCATGTTCTTCCAAAATGACTCGTCTACGATTCAAGCTGAAACGAAACTTGACACTTTTGGACTCTCTGGAGTGGCACCTTGTGCGTTCATTTTGATGTTTCAGACGTTGGCAGTTACTGGCCTACTCATTCTTCAAACCTGATACGAAATAATTAACCAATTTGTGAGGCTGTCTGGAGCACACTGTCCGATTGAGCCGTTCGCCACGAACCTCATCGCGAACGCCTGACCTTTTTGACAGGTGGTCCCGTCAAAATCCCTTCATTAGTCGCCGAGCCCCGGAGCTCGGCAGGCGCTAACTATAGGCCTCTTCCCGTCAAAAAATCAACAGCAACTCCCTCGACCTGCCCTGTGTACAGGTCTGGAACAAAACGTCAACGCCTCGTATGTCAGTTCTCACCTACTACTTATCCCTTCCGAAAAAAAACCTCAACTACATTCATGAAAAAACCGTACCTAGGCCCACGTTCCTCCCCGTAGCTCGATAACGCTCCACCCATATATTCCGTCAAATGACATCATTCACCGTTTCCGAATTATGGAATCAGGTCCTATTCCCTCATTCATATTCAAATTATATTCGGCGTTACCAAAACCGGAGGATCATTCCTCTACGTCCCAGCTCGTCGACCTTTTCTCAGTCATAAACCTATGAAACCGAATCGGCCATAACTATTTACGAAAAACCAGTTTACACGCGTGAGGTACGAAAATAAGTCCCCAAAGACGCCTGGGCGTTCGTGCCCCCACTAATTCAATTATTCAAATGTTTATTACATTTTTATTTTTTACAGCTCTTCGAGTTTGAGTTGGAACACGTTAATAAATCTCAGCCACATTTACGCAGCGATAATGTTTATGTAAATTTCCCAGATGAGTAGCTAGTACCGTGTTACTGGACTCGAGATGCTGCATAATACGTAGTCCAACCCTTGTGAGATATCAATACTGGGATATCCAAGAACAGGTTATGTGCATCAACTCCCACGGCTTTCCATACAACGGTTACTTCAGGGCAAATACAGTGTTGCCGATCACCACAGAACGATTTCAACAATGTGCATATGTGCATATTCAACGAACTAGTTTTTAGGAAGCCGCGGTTCAACGGGTTATGGAGTTGAGTCCCGCTATAAAACGAACTGTGAAATACTGTGAAATACTTCATTCCCTTCATCGCTTCCTGGGTCCTCCATTGAGACGTATTTTATCCGTCAACGATGCATAATTTTATCCGTAAAAAAAAAATTTTTTTGTTCATAAACAAAAAATTATTGAACAGATTGAAAACAGGAAAACTGCAAATTCTTAACACAACGGTTTATTATCTTCTTTGAGCAGATCACCCTAATCTAATTCCCGATTTAATAGCTGAAACTCTAGCTCATCATCCAAATTTAATAAAACAAATAGGTACTTATTGTTTAAACAATTTACAGACAAGAAGCCTATCGAATCCCCCATTCTCAACCCATGCCCCCCCCCCCTCCCGACCCTTGCCTGCATTGTCTTCAATCCTCAACCCATGTTTAAAATTTCAAGATTCTAGCACATCATCCAAATTTAATTTGTTTAAACAATTTTACAGCCAAGAAACCGAGTGAATATTGTATTGTCATCCATCTTCAACCCATGTTTTAAATGTCAAGACTCTTAGCTCACCATCCAAATTCAATTTGTTTAAACAAATAGGTAAAATTGCTTAAACAATTTCACAGCCTAGAAACCGAGTGAATATTGCTTTGTCATCCATCTTTGACCCATCTTTAAAAGTTCAAGATTCTATCTCATCATCAAAATTTAATTTGTTTAAACGACCTATTAATAGGTCGTGAAACCCCTGTCGTGCAGCATGATGGCTATAAGAGCGAATTTTCGAAGAAATAACTGGTTTTATGTAAAATATCTCCATTTTACTGGTTTTATAATGAATTTCGTCTCCATTTTTTGGAGATTTGGGATTTTGGAGAGTTTTACGTGGGTGGGGAAATTTCCCATAAATTTCCAACATGAAACAATCTGACAAGTGACACCTCATTCTGAGTTTTTTTTTTTTTTTTTTTTTTTTAACGCTGAACACGATTGTAAATCAGAATGCGATATCTTATTCCGTTCTCAAACTGGATTGAAGATCTCGGCAAAAAATGGAGACAAAATATACTGGAAAACCAGTAAAATGGAGACATTTGACATAAAACCAGTTATTTCTTGAGGCCTTGAGATGCCCAATGAAGACTTTGAATCATCCAAAGATGGCATCGCATGGATGCCTAACAATTTATCCGCAGGTATCTCTGGATAGTTGAGGAGGATTTGGAAAAGTTAAGGAAGGCTGGGGATAGCTAGGAAGGTACAGGAAAGGCTTGGGGCTGGGGTGTTCTATATTGTCTGGGTAGAAAATTTGCTCTTATAGCCATGCTGCAAGGCTGTGGATTTCTTTTCAATATCCGTTCGTGTTATTGGAACATGCTTTGAGTAAACACACAACGAAGAAGCGTCAATATTGAAAAATCGAGTGCTACGTCATCCCTCAACATCCATTAAATAGGAGGATTCAGTGTCTATTTACGCATCGCTGTGTGGAGGTTCCTGAACAAATACACCTTTATTCAACCCTTGAAATCGTATAGAGGTACCTAAACTCACGCCCCTATTCACATCCACGTTACACTGGAATCAATACTGGGATGATGAGAGAAACACGATGATGGTGATTTATGCTCTTTACTCAGTAAAATACAATTCTGCTCTTAAACGTATTACTGTTTCCGTTGATGAGTTGGCTGTTGTCTATGTAAATACAATAAGTTGGCTTCGTTTCAACAATCTGCAAAATCACTAGGAATTCGTGAGTATCAAAACGAAATTTACTATTTTACACACGTCTTAAGAATCTTCGGTTACGAAGAAACCGTGATGAGTTTGTTTTTTGGCCAGTAGACGGGAAATGTTTACTTACTCAATTTGTCACGGCTAACATTAGAGTTTGCGGAGGCCAATAAAATGCGGGACTCAATGAAATGTGATGATCAAACACAGTGATTCACTAGGTAGAATGTGCGGAAGGTCATAACGATTGGTGGTATATTTTAAGATCGTGGCACCCGACACCAACTCTACACGAACACGTTTGTCGGTCTCGTGAGTCCTTCATTATGTCTGTTCTTACTTATTTTCATTTAAATGAACGGAACGTGTAATTCCGAATCGAAGCTCACGGTCCCACGTTTCTATGTACACCGTAATGGGAGGTATTTTCTTTTAAATTTGATTAACCCTCCACGGTCAGGTTACTTTCGGCTCCAACAACAGTCAGGTCGGTGTATTCCAGTATGTACACCACAGCTTTTCGCAACTCCGGCTGATTAATTTCGCCTTGAACCCCATTGCCACACCCAATCTATTAGATTTTAGGTATTTTCCAATCTGTGTGACTTTATCTGAACCAGTTTGAAGAGAATTTGGTTGCTTAGAAACCAAAAATTTTAGAAATCTAAGATGTTCTGCAAGATGAAGCTTTCTGGACGTACATTAGGGAATCCTTAATAAATAAAACGAAACTCGTTCAGACATCTGGTTGTTATTTATTTGTTTTTATGACTTCAAAAATCACAGCTTCGGTACCTTCGCATTTGACTTACATGGATTTTTTCTGGAAATTCCGCCTGCTCCCAAAATGATTACAGGCGAATGACTTAAATGGTACATAAAGTTTCAGTAAGTAGCTAGGGAAGAATTATAGACTTGAATTGTTGAATAATTTTTTGTATTATTCGAGAATATCCGAGCTATTATTCAAGGGATTTTTATTATTCCAACCTTTCAATAAAACATTTTGAATGAAATAACGACCCACCACCATAGAAATGTCAGTGAAACAACATATTCAATAGAATAATTTCTGAAAAATCGAGGAAAACCATAAAAATTGCAACTTTATAGAACATCAGCGGCATCTGGATTATGCCCGTCCCTTTCGAGTCTCCACGGACAATTGGATTACCAATAAGAATACCAATTTCTAGCAGAAGGCAGCATGACTTTGACAACTTGAAGGCACGGACTCTTGCTCGGATCAGAGTTATGATCGCTGAAGTGTCCTCAACAGAATCAATGTCTGAGGCGTCTTCATCATCGAAAGAGTCGTCATCTTGGTCGGAAAGTTCGAACAAAACGCGCGCGTACTGGTCGGGTGGGACGATCACCCGGCGGGACATTATGAACAGGTTGGTGTACGCGAGTACACAGACCACGTTATTTGATGTTGTTATGGTTATAGCTTGACGTCAACTGATCTGAGGTGAACATCGATGTATATAACTCGATGTATACACATCGATGGAGGTAAAAAGGAAAAATGGAAAGGAGGGTAAAAAAGGGACACGAATTCCTAGAACCGATTCCAGCCGTTTTATAGCGAAATAATCGACGTGGTGTACTGGAATACACATAACCTGACCGTTGAGGGTCAAGTACAACCTATCGCTGCAGAGGCAACCAAGACATCACTTTGAACACAGACAAAGTGACGAGGTTTTTTTTCTCAGTTCACGCCCTTCAGTGTCGGGCAGTTACAGTCACTTGTTATGGAAACAATGGGAGGAAATCTTCGCTAACGACAAACGGACTTGTTCCTCCGAGCGCCGAAAGATTTAAAGGAAATGCATCCACTCCGTTCCAACAATACAAGCCCGGAGAAACCGGGCCATGAATTACTGCCTTGAGCTTATGGCCCAAGCTGGGAACTCCCGCTTTTAAACCAGTTTTCGTATACGTTCCCTGCGATGTCGCGATTAGAATCGACAATTCTCATAAATTCCAACACATCCGACCTTATCTGTTTTGAACCCCTTCGTCGCTTTGATCCGACTGATTTAATTCGAGGTTTCCGTTGTTTTTGTACGGCTCGCTCGGTGTTCCGAATTTAATTGCTTTTCGACTCGTTTCACTAGGATTTTCTTGCCTTCGGGTTGAATGTCGGAACTGGAAAACGAAGTTCGAGCTACCGCTGAAGCGTGAAGTTTGTCAGGAACACGACGAGCTCCGAGCTGCCTGTTGTCAGAAAACATCCCATTTTAGTAACATTCTCAGGCACAAGACCGTAGCCCAGTCAATAAAGACATCAAACTTTGCATATGCGCATGTATCTACGATTTTGATATAACATATTATGTTGGTAGGACCCCTACTGGTAGTTTGTACCTAAACTTGCAACCCTGAAAACCGTGTGCGAAAAACAGCGGAATAATTGCACTAGTTTTAGTTTTTGTCCAAAAAAGCAGTTAGTTACGAAGTCTCTTGACGAACAAAGGTATTCGTTCTAGGGATGGGTATCGATATATCGGAAATATCGATATCTGGGCCAGAAATATCGTTATTTTTATATCGATATATGCCGTCACCGATATCCTTCTTATCGATATATTCTTCGCGATATATCGTTATTTTGCTTTTGATATTTTTCACGCGTTCACGTACCAATTCAGCCAATATGCTGAACGCATTCATCATTCATTCAATTTGTAGGAATAATCCCTATAAGGTAAAAGTAGAAGAAAGGCTTTTTTGTGTCTGTTCCTCTTCATTTCGTGTGTGTGAGAGACTTCTTCTAGTTCTAGCTCCACTGCCACTCCGACTTCAACGTCGACAATTCAACCAACCATACATGCAACGGTGCAAAAATTGATATCGTACCGGGAAAGAGGGATGTTATTCATGGACATCATGTTCTTTAATGGAGACATTTTACATAAAACCAATTATTTCTTCGAAAATTCGCTCTTATAGCCATGCTGCATGACTGTTTTCAGTTCTATTACGTGTATTATATTTTCACTCCTTATATTAATAAAGACATTTTTGCTAAATATCGCTTTTTTGGCCGATATATCCATATTTCTTTGGCCGATATATCGATATATTGTCGAGAGAGACCCGTCGATATTGGATATCGATATCTTATACTCCGATACTCATCCCTAATTCGTTCCTATGTAGGGATGTATGAAAAGTATCGATACTTCAAGATATCGATACTTTTATGAAAAAGTATCGATACCTACCTTCTTTTTGATACTTTTTTTTTGCAATGTATCGGGATACTTTTCCTTTTTTCGCGGTATCCATTATTATGCAATGTCCTACAATTTCAGTGTAGGTAGAAATCCGTAGACCAAGTAGAACCCGACATAGAGCTCTGCAAATTTTATGTTACGGTCATGTTTCCAGTCTCGTACCGGCGAAACTACTGGTCCTACAAAAACTTCATGCGAGAAGGATTTGAAGACAATTTAATACGCTTTAAATTAAGACCAGAGTGGTGCTTCTAGACCGAATGATTTTCTCAAAAACCGAAAAGCGGGAAAACCAACTGACTCCAACTGACTTGAAATGTCCACGGCGGCATTTTAAAGTACTTCAATTTACACCAGGTGAATAGCCGTTTCACAGTGAAGTCAACATTCAATTTAGCCTATCATTAAAATTATACGAAACCCTGACTGAAACTCTCGATTGATTAGTACCTCTAGAGCCGACCTCGACTCACAAAACTCCGTTTCTGGATTGCTCGTCTGACGACGGACGAAATGTTCCACGATTAAAATTAGCCCAAACCTAAAGGCTGGCGTCTGGAAATTACTGAGTAATCAACGAGGAGCGCCATCAAAATCATCAGCTGTTCTGACTTTTGGTTGTGTAACGCACATTGCATAACTCACATCGACTGAAAAAAAAAAAAAAAAAAAAGAAAAAAAAATCTGAAATAATTCCGGAGGAAATGAGATTTGTACGTGCTAAGCTCATTTTAGCGAATTTTCGAAAAAGAGGAAGTTGTCGGTTCAATATTTTTAAAACTCGAATTTCCGAAAACCTCAAAATCCCTTCCAGACCATCTTGAATTTTTGAATGAATTTCTCTTATATATAAAAACAATGATTTTACAGTAGGATGATGATCTGCCACGAAAAATTTTAATATCTAGATATCACAGAAATATCAGCTGACCACATCCCCCCTCCACCCCGTCCAGCATGTAGGTAATTGTTAATAATTGACAATTATTGTTAGTTTGAGTTGATAGTTAACATTCGCTTTTAGCCAATTTTGGCCTTTTTGAGAAAATGTCTCTAACTTTGATCGGCTGTATCTCGATTATTATCAGGTTTACGGAAAATGATGTTGTAAATACCTATACAAAATTGTAGCAAATTTAGTGTTCTAAAACTATGTAGGTACGTGTTCGTCAATAACCGTATAGTTTACAGAGTCAACCCACAGCACCCCCGAAAAACCTGAAAAAGTTCCATCTACTCCAGAATTGTACAAAGTGCATATCTAGGACATAAATTAGATTATCTACTGGACCATATTCGTGTACCTCAAATCTCAATAATTTACCTCACTTACTTTAAGTACTTGGTTCTAGTTAATTAGTGACTTATAATTACTTACAGTTCATGTTGGCTCGCGCAGAATCTGAATAAATGTTATTCACCCGATAGTACCTAACTTGATATGCAACTCCTAATTAAGTAGGTATTTGACGCCACAAGAAAAAAAAAAAATACCATAATAAGCCCAGGGTTCCTCAATTCATCAATATTGCCCAATCAGACCACAACTGAACCATTTTTATACTCACAAGATTTCTTCGTTCAAATTTATTATCAACAAGTTCCTACGGGTTCTTCCAACCAAAAACTAAACATTTACCTTCCCCTAATCGTTCCCAATTATCTTTCGTGACAAGATTTCGTCGACAGGTTTCCCGTTGAAAATGGATCGGCGGGGGTCTCATAAATTTGAAATCTTCCACCCTCAAATGCCTTGTAATAGGGTGTAATTAAAGGACCCGGCACGAGAGTCTTAATTATCTAGCCGATGCCCTCAAGATTTTGTTTTTAAATTTTAGTCCTGATATAATTCATTTCTGGACGTTAAAAATGTAAAGAGTATAAAAAATGAAACAAAGTAAAAACTAATCATGTTTTGCTACCTTATAATATGGGGTTGTGCTTCTATTAGGGAGATTTAATTTTCAGATTCCAAGGTCTATACACTCGAAATCTCATGGTCCAATGGCTGGATTAGGGGCTTGGGATAGATGATGGTGAATATCCCTCAAACCAGCTCTTGATTCGGTTTTCAAAATAATAAATTCCAAAAAATGTACTCTTGTGCCTTGTACCTATTTATGGGGAGTATGATTCCCGAGTTTCATTCAAATTTGATTGTCACACTGCATGATGGTGCCGATTGCTCAATATCCCATCAATTTAATATCTAAGTAAATTATTCTAGGTCAACGATGAGGTTTTTGACATTTTATGTCTTTACTTTGCTACATAAACTCGAAAATGTAACGCGGGAACGTAACGCGGGAATGTAACGTGGGAATGAAACGCGGTACATGTAACGGAGTTTCTGATGATTTTCGCTTACAACCGATTCGTTGCTACGGAACTTTATCTTCGCCAGTTATCATCGTACAAAAATCGTTCACCACTCGTTGGATAGCTCTCGATTTACCTAACCATATTACGTTAACCACTGCGGAGTGCGTGGCCGACAAGCTGCGGTATGAGCGTGATTGTTTAAATAATTGTTTACACACAGGTGATCATTCCCTTTTAATTTATATTGTCAACACGAATGCAAGCTTCATATAAGTTTCTGATGGGAGGGGGCGCAAAGACATAAAATGTCCCTCGTGGTTGCGGACTTGTACGAAAGCTGTACCCACCGTTTGTGTTTTGAGGACACTTTTAAACTTATATGTATGGAGGCATTTTACATAAAACTTTAAGTTATTTCTTCGAAAATTGGCTCTTATAGCCATGCTGCATGCTGCCGTTTCTTTTTTTGGGCTTTCCTTGTGACATTACTCTCATAGAGAAGTGTTTCAGTTAAGCACCTGCAAACTTCCCTTGAGCAGGTGAAGCACATCCACCACCTCTCATACTGATTCCTAAATTTTAGGCATTTTGAAACATGAATAATCAAATTTAGGAAATTGTGATATTTACATGCTTCTCATGTCAACGCCTCAATTATTGAGCTCAATTTTGCAATATAATGAAACTCTGCAAATTCTTGACACAACGGTTCATTATCTTCTTTGTACAGATCACTTTTCTGTCCACATCACTAAGTCTAAATGTCTAGATCCTAAATGTTAGATTAATTATTTCTATTAGTTTTCGTCTTTCATTACAAGTAGAGCGGCCAACGTTGAAATCCAGCACCCTAATTCCCGCCCATTTGTAAAAGTCGGTCTAAAGGGAGTCGCTGCGAGATATTCGGTCGATTGCGTTTTTTAATAGTCGAGCGTTAGTAAAAAGTTAACTCGAGAAAACCGGGGAACGAGTCGGGGATTAATGTCTGGGAAGCTGGTAACACGCAGAAAATTCAACTGCCGGGAAAACTAAGGCAATTACGAGTAAGACGATGACAAACTGCTGTTATTTTTTCCGTTTTAAAAATAATTCGGAAGAAAAACCATTTGAACTTTACGTGAAGTACCGGAGATTTAAATGATTTGTAACGAGTTCATTTTGGTTTATCTTCGATAATGTACCACTGGAATCGACCAAGGAAAAAAATGTTTTAACCCTTCCCACAATTTTATGGTTTACGTTTCAAAATACGTAGATTCAGAAAATCGAATTTAAAAAAAATTCTGTTACCCCATTAGGTATGTACTCGTATATCACTTTTTTTGTTTCATAATTTAAAAATGCACTACGTAATTGTGGAAAAAGTAATGGTGCACCGCTAGCAAACCTATTTCCGGCTGTAAAGGGGACATCTCAGCTATATTTCGAGGGTCTCACGGCAACTTCCCACATCGTCACTTTCGGCCAAAATGAGTTACCTACCTATGCATACCATTTGAAGCGTCTTCTCCCGGCGGATCGATCTAAGTATAATTTAGGTACCTAATTTTACTGAATTAGTCAGAAAAAATTAATGATTAAGTTCAACATTAAGACCAACTGGTTATGAGTTTTAAGGCACAAACACGAAAAACTTTTACATTACGCCAGCCGTCTGACGTCATAGGCTCTTACGGCATAGGTTTTGACGTACTAGTTGGCCTCCTGCCAGCCGTCTGACGTCATAGGCTTTGACGTACTAGTTGACCTGCCAGCCGTCTGACGTCATACGCTCGTGCGTCATAGGCTCGTGCGTCATAGGCTCTGACGTAGTGGCCCGCCGGTCGCTTGTGTTCTGACGTGATCTGAGGGAAAGGGTGAATCAAGGGAACAAATTTTTCCCGTTTCAGTTTATGTGCCAAAGCAAAGACATGAAATGTCAAAAGAAATATTATTTATTTTTTATTAAAGTAAAATTATTATTAATAATAAATACGAATTATTAATACCTAACAATAAATTATAATAATTTTCAGTAGGTACTTGATAAAATTGTTAATAATTAGTGATAATTGATAATAATAATTAATATAACATTTAGGATCTAGACATTTAGACCTAGTGATCTAGACAGAAGGGTGATCTGTACAAAGAAGATAATGAACCGTTGTGTCAAGAATTTGCAGAGTTTTTTCGCTTTTGATAGAGAGGTGAGCTGGTCTAATTTTGATCCCACTGCTGCTTTAGCTCTGTTTAACTTAGCTCTTCTCAGTCAACGTCACCGTATTGCGGATTGTGCTTTTGTAATCAAACTGTTGAGGTCGTCAGCCCTGCTTTGCTGGAGCTGATTAACTTCCTCGTGCCTCAGTATCATACTCGTTTCTCTAGCCTTTTTCACTTTCGGACTACACCCACCAACTACCTCTACAAGGTCTTTAGATTCAGCACTCTCCTACAATCGCGTTGATATTTTCGCCGATTCTTATAGTCAAATTGATTGATAATCTCAGAGTCTCATTGGAGTAGCCATATTGTAAATGAATTTATTATTGTAAATGGATTAATTATATTTTTGTTTGTATGGGTACTGATGTAATTTATATTGATTTTGTTAAATTGGGCGCCCGCCCGTGTATATTTAAATAAACAAATTCACAAAATACGATCGAAAAGCGTTTTCCCAAAGGGTGTAACCGTGTAGTTCGCTGAACGAAAGTCTGTGTTGGACGAAAGATAAACATGACAGCACTCCCAAGTGCTAATTTAAAAAGTTATTCAAGGGAAACGTTTACAGAAGTATCCATTTAAATGTGTATATTGCGGGCTATTTTTCGTTATTAGATATCTCCTACAATATTTACAGAGCATGTTTAATGCGGAGAGGTTTTTGGACTAAGCCCAACTTCTGTGGAATGAATTCGGAATAGGGGCTCGTCAACATTTCCTGAGAATTGATAGCTATTCCTTCCCGATAATTTGAGGAATATTGTGTTGTGGAGGGCTGTTTAGTGATTCTCCTGGTGAACTGTTGAATGAAAATTGATCGGGTGGTGATTGGAATGATGTACCTAATTCAATGTTTTTCTCAAGTATTCGGTCGACTTCTGCAACAGCTAGGTTTTTTCAAAATTAACGTATTTCCTCCACCATAATTCTCAACAACCCTTTTCAACAGCTCGCCAAAGACCCATCAATGAGGAAAAATAACCTACTGCAACATCTCATCACCGCCCATCCCATCAATGAGGAAAAATAACCTACTGCAACATCTCATCACTGGCCCACGTGCAGGTGTGACATACAAGTTTTGTTTCAGGCTCCTTAGTGTCCGGGCGCCCTAAAATTGACAAATTGGCTAGTTTTCTGTAAATAGTAGCCATGTACCTAATAATGATCAACAATGGACCATTTCCTGATATATTTTTACAGCAATCACAACCAGAACCGAAACTCTACAACCTTTTCCGAAAATCAACAACCAGTAACCACTCGATCCCTTGGCAATAACGTGTGTGTTTATCTCACTACTCTCTTCCTTTTTTTGAGGTCTCTTTCCACAGTCCTAACATCTGCTCGTGCGAGCCTGTTTGCATGGAGGAGTCGTCTTTTCCTCCCTAACTTCACTTGGAATAACATTTCGCTCTTTTTCTGTGTCACCACCCAAGCCCCGGTCCATTGAGCCTCAGTAGACCAACCCATGTGCTTCATGGACTACTGCAGGTCAAGTTTCGCTGCCGAATTATTTATGATTCAACTCAACAACCAGAAAGTGACCTGCTATACTGTAATTTTTTTAAGCGAATTTTCGAAGAAAAACAACCTATTGTTCCCGGTCCAAAATTGTTAAAACTCGAATTTCAAAACAAAATTAATAGGTACCAAAAGACATCAGAAAACACCAAAAGTCATAATATGACCCCACGAACACTGACAAGTGAAATCATTTTCATCTCATTTTCAAAGTATTTCATACTGCTTCGAAAATTCGCTCATACTATCATGCTGCATGACTGGAACTTTTCTCATGTATGGAATACTTCAAATGCCTTATCACCATATGCGTCATAGCTGGCCGCCCAGAACCAACAAATTAATCAAATTATCATTAATTAAGTCAATAAATTGACGGTATGTGTCAATTAAAAAAAGGGTGATTTCACTTCGAGCTCTGGGATGTGTGGCCTACATTTGCTCCCGAATCCGATACGATTCATTCCCTTCAAAATTATGGACGCCCTTTCTCAGTGATGAATGATCGCTCATTATGTGTTTTTTTCCCTCCTAAAACCTCCTATGGAGGGCGCTTGAAGTTTCAACTCAATCGGTTCAGTGTCTGATTTACAACGGGCAGAGAAATTCAAATTCAAATTCTTAAGAAAAAAACAAGTAATTTTGCAATTGATGGGAACATGAATCGGCTTGTAACGGGGTCGAAGGCGTTTTTAATGATCACATTTGATCACATCTCTGTCATATGCCCATGCGTTTCGTTAGAGGTTTACTGAATTTGTTCCTGCATTCGGAATCGTGGCATCCATGGATTACATGGTTCGCCTGTTATTAGTTCATGATTTCATCCATAAGCCAGATCTTACTGGTGTCCACCAGGTATGAAAAACCAATAGATGTCCATTTCAAACCATTTCAACGATAAAAATGTATTTGTACAAGTAAAAGTGAGAATGAACCCTGGCAAACTATAGTGATGCAGCAGTAATTTTATGTGTTTACCTACCAATTATTCTCGGGCTGACAGAAGTCAGATGTGGCGCAATCCTATTATTACGAAGTTGACAAGAAGGAAGTCACAGAAATTAATTCAACTTTTCGAGTTTTCGTTTCCCACGACCGACAATTTAACCCTCGTGGAGCGATGACACGAGCTTTTGCAACCTCATTCATTGACGGGAAACGCCTCGCTCTCGCTAGGGATGCCACATAAATCAAGTTCGGTCGAGAAACAAAAATCATTTAGTCGCGCACCAACCATTCTTTTCCAATCGACTCTCATTGATGATTTACATAGCTATCGATTCTCTGAATGATGTTTGACTGACGCTATTAGTGAACGAAAACTGGTGACTGATGCTCCATTTAGATCGCATGACGACGTGATGTATGGAAGTACTCAGGAGGGCATTCGATACTGAAACCACTCAAGGAGATATTCCTTTGAATCGTGACTGTTTCAGTTCCACGTGACAGTCGTTTAATCATTTTTTATCCAATCCTCAATAACCAGGTCCAACCCTCACTATAATATTGATTCAGTGACTTCAATGTCTTTATTGTTGCAACTTCTACTCTGCACACATAAAGGTAATGCGACTTCATTCTCCTACCTCCCTCGATTCAACGAGTACGAATTTGGAAGGCTTGATATCTTCCATGGTGGTTCTTCAAGTTCCAGTTCATCCACTTCTTCATCCTCCATGTTCTGTGCATAAGTTTCAAAAGTCATCTGCAGGGTCATCATTTCGTTTAGTAGTCCCCTAGAATGCGGTTTGAACCTTAATAACTTCAACATATTCACGAACGAGAGGTTTTAATTCCTCCTTGTGGCAAGGGAAACCCATTTGCGATCTTGCTTTGAGGCATTTCACCAGAGCAGTTTCAACATCTTTGGTTAGAGCAGTCGGACGCCCTACTTATTTTCAATAAACTCCCCTTAATTCTATGGCATATTACCGATGTGGCTTATTCTGATTCAGAATTAACTTGGTATTTTCCAAGTCTACAGGAAGGATATATACTCATAGGTGCCTTAAGTTTTCACAGTTCAAATTATTTTATTGGAAACTGGATGGTCGATTTCAGTGGTTGGAATCGTTTTCGATGTAGATAAGTTGGGAGTATACAACCGCCTCTCTGCAATAGAGATCTACTGGAATTTCCAGGTTTAGAGATTTACCTCTGTAATATATGGCTCAACACCCCAAGATAAACTGCAGAATAAGAATGTTTATGGTTGGTCCTTCTTTTCTGTGTAGACCAATCAAATGTACCACTCGATCAGTATCAACTGACCTTTATTATAAAACTACCAGATGCAAATGCCAAGAAGGGACTTGGAGGTGGCTACAATCTCAGGCGTACCCTGACCCGTCTGGCTCCTGGCTGTAAACTTTGCCTGTGACTAATCTGGCCACATTTACGAGTCCTGAAACCCGTCCTTGACCTCTCCAAGCGTTTCTCAGTGCGGAGAAAAGGGAGAAGACAGAATTATTGACGTAGGACAAGATGGTTTGAAAAATGTGAACAGCACGTGTTTTACTGAGAAACTCAAGAAATTCTAAACACCACGGTTTATTATCTTCTGTGAGGATGGCTTGTCTGTATACGATGTCCTTGTGAGACTCACAACTATACGAAACAACTGGATTAATGAGCTAAAATATTGTTAAATAGGTGATCAGATGGTCTTTAGATACGCGTTCTTGGTGACGATCTCTCATGGAATTTACCCTTTTTTTCTTGGTCAATTCCCATGGTTCATAATAGAATAGAATAGAATAACTTTATTTATGTATCTGTACAACATCGGGCTAGGTAGCCCGCTCTTCCTGTCATACAGAAGATTCCAGGCTTTACATCTAGATTCGTCAAGCTTCGCTCTTTCAACTAATTGATAACATAATTAAAATTAAAGTAAAATAAAGGTAACAACTCCTTGGAAAAAGAAGAAAAAGATCAAGAACTAGAATAACTTATTACCTATTCATTCTCCAATAACATTTTGACATAATTATGAAGATAATTATAATCGAAGATGATAAGCCAAAACTCAAAATGAGTTTATTTCTTATGATCGAGCTATTAATTTAGGGTGAAAAGAGGTGATTTCGAATCGAATCGAGCTACTCATTTAGCTATTCGTGATGAAACCTGTGAATTTAGTTACTTCTGAGATAGTGGATAATGTGGCCCACGAACGAACCCAGATATCCATGAAACTAACTATTTATGAAATATCCACCTTAATGTTCAAAATTGAGCGTTTGATGTGACTGACTGATGAACTGAGTCAAGTGGGTGGTCTGAGCTGAATATCGCGGAGGGTCACCTTGTCAGCGGTACCAGAAGACTGACAGGCTCATATTTCACATCCCTATCACGTTGATGGCTCTCCAGAGATAGATACACGTACCTTTACCGTTACAAGAGGTTTTGTGTTACAAGAAATACCGAAATAACCGGAAATCTTATTCAGCGGAACGTCTCGCGAGGTACTACGTCCACTGTTATTACATTGACTTCACAACATTTTATTCTTATTGGCGTCCTGGTACTTCCGTCAATAGTTGTTTCATCGATGAACTCGTACTTGTTCCAAAACAGTGGTGCATCAGTCGCCGTATTCATGAAATTTGTGAATTCGTATTATTGATTATACTTAAGCAACAGAACATTTTCAATCCTGATTTTCAATTCGGTATCTTCTCTTAAACAATTCCTGCGCGATATTTAGTCTTGGAAGGGTTTGACCTAATAACGAAACAGAAATGTTTCCATCGAGTTTCATAAACGCGGAAGTCACATATGAAAACGCGGTTACTCAATATGAGTGGCACCACCCAATAAAGCTTTATTTGCCGTCCCCAATGGTTTAAATTGGAACAACAGAGCCATTAGAACTACAGATTTGTGGCTAGGGGACTCGGACCGAGTCTGAAAGGATGACAATAAAATGTTCTTCCGAGCGTTTACCCGCATACGAACTCTCGTCCCTTTCGTTTTTATTGTAGCAGTACTGTCAGTACTGTATTGTAACGAACAGTAATTTACTGTCTGGGCTCGGCGATTCTGGTAGTTCCCACGAGGAACTCTCACGAGCTCTTCAAAATTTACTGGATCATCTAAATGAGTCACGTCTCGAAGGGAACGTCTGCCATAAAAGTGTTTTTTGCACGAGTATTTTAGTTGAATTAAAACTCAAGACTACAGAGAGGGTTTCAGTCAGAAGGACGCATGTTCGCATTAACGAATAAGAGTTGCTCTCCTAATATGTACACAATTGTCTACAAAAAATACGAGTAGTAGTACGAAAACAGTAACTACTTAGTAGCAGGAAGGAGGAAAAAATCGTCCCCCAAATAAGAGTGAATTGGACAATTCATTGATTTCATCTCCCGTTTTTAAAAACGGGAGATGAAAGGCCCTCCTTTATGGGCCTTTCAGGTAACTTCCCACAAGCAACATATTGGGTTTAATTCGAGTCTTATAATAAGAAAAATTGTTATTCCTTGGTCCCCAGTTCGAATTTCAAGTGTTTTAACACTGAAATCTACAAGGTGGAAAGTTCTATCTTACAGCTTTCTATAAGTTTGATGCCAAAATCTTTCCACTCCAATCCATTTTTATTTCAATACTTCCCTTCGATTAACTTTACACGGTTGAATTGGAATATAGAATAACCTGACTTTTTGAAAAATGTGAAAAAGAGTGAATTAGACCATTCATTAATTTCATCTCCCATTTATTGAGATTACTGACAATTTTCAAGTTTGAAGCCAAAATCAATTTAAAGGTCAAATAAATGTTTAATATTTTGAAAAAGCAGTTATTTTCGTACATTTGGTAGATTCGTTTAATATTTTGAATAAGCAGTTATTTTCGTACATTTGGTACAAAAACGTTATTTTCGTGCATTTGGTACTTGCATTGATCTAGTTTTAGCCCATTTTTCTCTTCCATGAGGCTGTCAGGTACCTTCCCACAAATACCAGATTAGGTATTTGTCTTAGAATTAAAAGAATCCAGTCTTAGAATTAGGAAAATTATTATTTCTTGGTCCCAAGTTCAAATTTCAAGTCTTTCAAGCTTCAAATATACAAGCTGTTCTATTGTACTAGGTAGTGGAATATTCATCTCATCATTCTTCTATAAATTCTACACCAAAATCATTTTTATTGTCACCATT
Organism: Stenodema calcarata; assembly: GCA_963920205.1. Lineage (NCBI taxonomy): Eukaryota > Metazoa > Arthropoda > Insecta > Hemiptera > Miridae > Stenodema > Stenodema calcarata. The sequence continues at coordinate 15,056,517 of OY986061.1, read as the reverse complement.
TCCCAAATTTTGGTCCATAAATCAACGTTGCACAGTTGAATTTGGTTAAAAAATACCTGGGGGTTTAGAAGTGAAAATAGATATTCAAATATAATTTGCTTATATAAATATATTGGGTTTTTAAAAGTAGAATTTTGCTTTTAGAAGCCACGCCCTTTATGGGTGGACATAGCTAAAATTGTATTATGCTTGTTTATTTAAGGACCAATTTCATAATGTTTGGTGTTCGACCGACTCAGTCCCTTACAACTTTCACATTATACCTATGAATATACGATGATGAAATTATAGTAAACTGTCGAAGTGACTTGGAAAGAAAAATGCTTCGCATATAATTAGATTGGTTTTTGAAGGACATCAACGATGTTTCGTTATGGTACCAATAAAAACTTTAGGAGTTGAAGCTAAAGCGTTTTCAGTCACTTACTATTCACGAGGCGCTAAAAGTGTTCGATCGTAAAACGTACGCGGATAAGGATGGTTGCCAAAGTGAAGGAATACGCTTAGCCTTTGAAAATGCGTTAAAGCTATGGATTATCGTATGAGCGCCGTTGGTTGGATTTTGTAAACAATACGGCATATAGGTTCCCCGTATACGTAAAGTTACCACGACTAATTTGAGGATCATTTAACGCCATAAAAATTGGTTGAAAAGATAGGACATGTTTATGTACGTATCTTGGGCTTCTCCTTAGGGAAGAACGTACAGTGAGGGACCATGAGCACCGAGCTGCACATTCTCTAAGAATTTAGGCTCATTATAACGTCAGACAAGAGATCGAATTTTTTGAAGCGATTGGAAAGTTTGATTTTGAACGACAAACCTTTCGGTGGACTCGACAGTACGTACCGACTAACTAACGGTACTTATTTAAATGTATGTATTCACAAAGGATACACACCGTAAATTGTATTAATTCAACCGGTAACAACAAATCTGGCCCAGAACCATGAAAATAAATTACTCGTGTGTGAAGTCGATATCTAATAATGTCAAGAGACCGCGGTAAATCAATTCAACCTGTTAATATTTACCTAAAGCCTTTAAGATTCAATGAAGATGATAAAATCTGGCACCGATAATCTTCTTAAGAGTCTTCCTCACAATGAAAGTGACCCCTCTTCACTACTCGATTATAATTTCAAATTTTTCTTCTCTTAATTTTCGAAACTCGTTTCTTCCCCTTCGAGGTTGAATGGTAAAAGTGAAATAGAGGCGTCAGCTATGCGCGTGGGTGGTTGGCACGAGGAGCCCTTATAAGGTAAAAGCAAGTAGAGGAATTGTTCTATGTGAGATCCCACTCTTCAAGGCCGTAGGGAAGTATAGTAGATCTACTCAGCATCATAGCTTTGCAGTCCAGAAAATAAGGAAAGGACCTCGAAGTGACCTGGGAAAAGCTGGAAATCGTTCTTGAAAACGAGTAATCTCAGTTTGTACTCTTCCAGTTGAGCTTAACTTCTAGTGACCCGAAAACGTCGAAATTTTTGGACTTTATTCAGTTTTTCGCCTTTAACTCTTAAACGAGTTAAAGGCGAAAAACCTTACCAAGAGACAAATTGAAGATCATTAAATTTAGCGTGGTTTGACTCCCCAACTGTAAAATTGAATCAATTTATGAAGTAGTAGGTCATGTCGAGAAAGGTAGTGCGACCGGTGGAAGGTTACTATAAAGCTTATACTTCGACTTTTTACTGAAAGTATACTATCACTACATAATAATATTATGTATCATACATATTATGTAGTGATAGTATACTACTATATTATATTCACGAATATTTACTGAAAACATACCTACCTACTAAAGACAAAAAAAAAAAATCATCAGGAATGACTTCTGTTGGTGAAATCACAGTACTATGACTTAAGATTCTACTGTGTCCCTTACCCCCGGGAAAACATTTATAAATATCCAAGTTCAACAAAAGTTCATGAATAAAGTGAACATAATGCTTGTTCAGGATGTCCCGATTGCGCATCTGCTGTTAAAATTGTCATGCGATTTGGATAGAACTCAGATGGCCCAAGCATACGATATATTCGGATTGATTTGATGTTTTGACAAGTATTTATCGTGTTCGATCTATCGATGTATAGAAACATCGAAATCTTTGGTTTTTTGTCAAATCTATAAAAAATAAAATATAAAGTATACAGGGTGGTCCTTAACTAGTGGATATGAATTTTAATTCTTTATTGTGAGGGATTTTGAAATAAGGATGAGTTGGCCAGTAATTTAGAGTTATAAGATGAAAAATTCATACAAATATTTGGCATTCTTTCGGGTTTTCACTCATAGTAGGTACCTATCTTGTAAACTAAGCGGTCTTTTACCAACTTGAATAGGCTCTGAGGCACTAGTTGGTCTCCTGCCAGCCGTCTTACGTCATACGCTCGTGCGTCATAGGCTCTGACGTACTTGTTGGCCTCCTGCCAGCCGTCTTACGTCATACGCTCGTGCGTCATAGGCTCTGACGCACTAGTTAGCCTCCTGCCAGCCGTCTTACGTCATACGCTCGTGCGTCATAGGCTCGGACGTACTTGTTGGCCTCCTGCCAGCCGTCTTACGTCATACGCTAGTGCGTCATAGGCTCTGACGTACTTGTTGGCCTCCTGCCAGCCGTCTTACGTCATACGCTCGTGCGTCATAGGCTCTGACGTACTTGTTGGCCTCCTGCCAGCCGTCTTACGTCATACGCTCGTGCGTCATAGGCTCTGACGTACTAGTTAGCCTCCTGCCAGCCGTCTTACGTCATACGCTCGTGCGTCATAGGCTCTGACGTAATGGCCCGCCGGTCGCTTGTGTTCTGACGTGATCTGAGGGAAAGGGTGAATCAAGGGAACAAATTTTTCCCGTTTCAGTTTATGTGCCAAAGCAAAGACATGAAATGTCAAAAGAATGTCAACTCCATCCTGTTGTTGATACAGTTAAGAATTAAATGCTTGCATACGAGTCTGCAACACATTGGGACATTTTATTTCTTTAAAGAAGCGATTCAAGAACATTCGAACAATGCTACATCACCTACCCCAGTAGCGTAATTGTTATACTTAATTGTAGGGTTCATCATAAATTATGAAGCTTGCATTCGTATAGACAATATAAATTATTGAGAATGATCACCTGTGTGTAAACAATTATTTAAACAATCACGCTCATACCGCAGCTTGTCGGCCACGCACTCCGCAGTGGTTAACGTAATATGGTTAGGTAAATCGAGAGCTATCCAACGAGTGGTGAACGATTTTTGTACGATGATAACTGGCGAAGATAAACTTCCGTAGCAACGAATCGGTTGTAAGCGAAAATCATCAGAAATTTTCGTGACGATTTCGTGTAACGCTTTTGTGTAACGTTTTTCGAGTTATGTGCCAGAGTAAAGACATAAAATGTCAATAATGGTCGGGAAGCAAGATGTAGGATATTCCATAATGAGTGTTTTGGTGGTTAAAATTGGTCAAAATTAAGGTGTTCTTTGAACTTGTCGTTGAATTCTCTACAAATTTGGTTTTAAAAGGGTTTTGATAGGACCAGTACTTTTGCTATGGACGACATGAAGTCGTCAAATGGTACATTTCAGCCAATAATGGTGTTTCAACCGTCGATTACCACCCTAAAAATTGGTCCAATTGTAACGTTGGTAAAGTCAATCGATGGAGAATTAAATTCTAATTTCTAAGAATTAAATTTCAATGTTCTTTAATTTGTCCCTTGGTAAGGTGTTTTGCTGGGATGCGTTGTTAAGGAGTTACAAGCGATAAGGGGAAGAAAGTCCGAAAAGTTTCGACGTTTTTGGAGCACCAAAACTCAGATTACTTATTCGATTCCACGACTAGGTATCTTAAGGTGTAATTTTACAAGACTATCACTGAGTGACTTATTAAAGATATAAAGAAGCCCTAAATGATGATATTGTAAAATGCAAGAGATAACACGCGAAACAGTGCAGAATCTGATTTTCTCCATCTTCGGCGGGCGTCACACCTCAGGCCCCATAAATCCTCGGTATCCACCGATAAAGTCATTACAGCGGATTAACCAGTCTCTAATCTGCCGATTTAAATCGATCGCAACGTTACCCGTTCCAAATAAGCGGGAACGCCCTTCTTGCGTTTATCAAGTGCGTTAATTACGGGAGAAAGTCGGGCATGGCCCTTTTTTTAATAAAAAACAGTTGATTTGCAGATATGTCCGCTACGAGGTCTCTTTTGAATTGAACATGCCCTGCAGTTTGTATAATTTTATCTTGAGTTAAATGATTGGTTTAACTCATTACTATTAACATTTTCAGCATGAAATGACATCATTCTCGTATTTACCTCTAGCTAATAGAATGGAAATGGGTGTTATCACGCTGTTATGTGATTCCTTTCATTTTTGCCCAATTGTTGAAATGTAAGCACGAAACGGTTTTTCGAAAATTCACTTCGTTAATTATGTTCTGGTCTTCTCGACTTCCATAAGGAATAATATGGTCACGATTCCTTCCGTAAGGAATCCAGCTCAGGAGGTTTCAAACGTGTATCTTGAGAATGCGGCGCCGATGAGATCATTAGGTATTTATGTTTCTTTAGGGAATTTGAATAATTCAGTAGATAAAACTTGAAACTGTGCATTCACGGTTCTGTATGATAAGTACCCAAGTCACAGTAAATATACAATCTATAGATTATCTTCTCGGTACTCCCTAACATATCTAGTGCTATGATTAACGGGAAAATTATATTGTAATTTTTGCTCGTTGCAAAGTATACGCAAACTATAAGTTCGCTGAAATCCGAGTCTATGGTGACAATTTTGAACAAGTTCCTTTAGAAAAGATCAGATTATCATCTTTTCAATAAATTGAAGGAGTTTTTGGGTGGGCAACGATTTTCAGATGACGAGGAGGTGAGAGGTCGAAAATGGCTTCGGGTGGTGGAGCGGAACGTATGTATACGACGATAGTATACAAAAACTGGTCCCTAAGACAATACCTATTATACCTATACATACCTATTATACCACAAATTATAATTCTTAATTAAACTACTTAAGTAAATCATCAAAGAAATAAAATCAATTTTCAAGAATATAATATTAAGGGGAAATAAATAATATTCAATATAATAACCATAAAAACCACAAATTAAACCATTATATAAAGATCCATGATTAACACAAGAATATAAATAAATGCTATATAATATATAATAATTTCTTCTTTTATGGGTTGTATATTATACAACCCATAAAAGAAGAAATTATTAAATAAAAAAAAAGAAAAAGAACTTCAAGATATAACACTATTAATTAATAATATTTCCCCGGCTTCAAAAAAGGAATTGACCTCAATGGCGATTATTTACAGAAATAATGACATATTCGATAATTATAATCATTTTTAAATGTTTAACAAATGTTTCTGGACGGCAATCGTATCAAAAGCTGTATCTTCACAGTAGGTACATAAGAACCTACTCAAGGGAGTAGCGAGTATGTGTGTAGTACATTAAATGTACATGTAACAATCTCACGCTGTTGTACATCGTTGGAGTTACATTTTCCCAGTGCTGTCATTGTTTACTAGTATCGAATGTGGTAATATTTTCACATAAACCAAGAGCTTTCAAAAAAGTTTTTTTTTAAATGATTTATTGCGCCAAGTAACAACTTATTAGCAACATAATATTATTTTTGACACATAATAGTATTATGTCTTAAAAATAATATTATGTTATGTGAATTGGTTGTCTTACAACTTGGATACTTAACTACTCAAGACGCTGATAGTTTTGAAAGTTAAGAGTGCAATTTCGTGCACTTAAACCGATCACTGAACACTGTTGATTCATGGTTACGACATTCATGATTGCTTGGGTTTTCGTCTGAAACGACGGATTCGACAGATCAATAATCATTTCAGACGTAAACCCAAGCAATCATGAGTTATTGTACCGTGTGTGGGGGTGGCTAACAAAGAAGGTTTCGTTTACCAAGTGGTTAGATCATGTTTCGTCACCCAGAGTTGTGATGTTCTCCCTTCTGAATTCATCGTTATTTCAATGTGTCTGTTCGGATCGCTCGAAACGGATTTGTATCGTGATATTTTCGAATGCGCCATTTGGTTTGCTCTTTCGGGTTAATAATTATGGTGATTTACTTCTTACTCCTGCAACACGTGTGCCATCACGCAATCACTTACCATACAGTTTATTTGCGGTATAAAATCCGTAAAGATTCCCAATCCTACAAAATAACTCGTAGAACAAAATAGCTCCCATTCCGCTTTTTTAGCATAATATTAGTAGATTGCTACCACCGCTCCTAACCATCTTGATGTATCATGCCAGGCGGTTTCATGGCGTCCACTCCTATTAGTTTCCTCCATAAACAACGAGCTCTGAAAAGGAACTATTTCTGTATTTGAGAATCATAAAGATGTTGGCTCTCATTCTGATGAATTCTAGTTTAGTGCTTTGCTAAAAATACTCATGTTGACTCTTTATTCATATTCAACAGTATTCGGTTCAATTCCACTTTGTTCGAAAGTTACCACACATAATTTTCCTCATTGTTAAACCACTAATTGTAAACGTGTGTTCTATTGGAATGCAGGCACACGCTGTCCTTCTGAAGCATCGAAATTATTAAGTAACAGAGATCAAGATTCTCTAGATCAAGATTCTAGAGAAAAGTGGGTGGCAGCGACCTTTAAGACCTTTGATCCTACACAGAATGCTAACTTGTCTACCTAATCAAGATTAAACCGTGACAATCCCACTATAGTGGGTATACCCACCTACACCTCACGCCGAAATAATTATTAGAAATACTGTACTAATGTGTCTCATGCTGGTCGCACGATTTCAAGGTTCAGGTCTTCTCCTTGTAATTCAATAGAAAGTCGATGGTTGTGTGATGTTTGAACACTTATCATTCTACTGTATAAAAGCCCTTGTCAAATTGGCTTGTGCATAGTTATTGGCGTTGTACAGATTGATTTACGTTGATCACTATTCATCAATGGAAACTTTCCCATAGCTTGGTATAATATACTCAAGTGTCAAGGTATAATATACCCAAGTGTCAATTACACCTTCTAACATCATATTATGATGTTAGAAGGTGTAATTGACACTTTTCCCTCCTGAGCATGCTCTTCTGCAATGCATCTTCTGTAACAGTGGGTTCATTCAGCACCTTCTGTAACGTCAAACCACGCTGGAAAGGAGAAACTCGTTTTTGGATTATTGAAGGGCTTTCTGGACTGAACTCGTCTAGCTCAACCTCCGAAGAACACGTCGATCTCAACGATTATTCTCGTTGAATTCCACTGTCTTGAGATAGTAAACATGTGTGCTCACTCACAGTCTGCCTTTACCTCTTCTATTTGTTTATTTCTCATTCTCCACGCCGCAGTTGATTGTTCATTTAGTTCAACTGTCACGGTACCCCGAGGAAATGTGACACTTCAAGGTTTGAAGAGGGGGGGGGGGGACCAGAACAGCCGTATCATGGATTCCTACTGCCTTCTCGGCTAATTGCTTGTACTCCGTTGATGGAATAATCAAACTATTGTTCCTGGGGATAATGAAGCGGGGGCTGTATAACATCCACAGCTCGTCCTCAGCCCGCGCACCACCTGTTGCGCTCTGTCAAAACCGACGTCTTTATTCATCTCGTCGCCTGTTATAGCTTCAGTGAGAGTCCGGAGAGACAAATAATTTGAAACCAGAATTTTCTGCCTTTTCACCGTTTTAAAAACTGTTGTTTTAATTTCTGTGTACCTCTGTTACTGATAATATCTGTATTATATTATGGTCTTTCCAAAATACTGTATGGATTTTCTGGTCAATCATCTGTGTACTCCCAATCCCACTCCGAACTCCCAAAAAAGTCACATGTGAATAAGATGTGCCAGTCATGTACGTACGTACCTTATGAGAGAATTTTTGAAGTTACTTCCATACTAGTGGGTAGAAGGACGAATTACGAATACCTATCTGTATCTTCGAAAATTTCGAAGATACATCTTCGATATATCCGGTTAAATGTACATTTAATGTACATTTAACCGGATATCGTGGCCAAAATCTGTAGACAAATATACCACTAAGACGTATTTCTTTAAGACGCCATTAATAAGCACCAGTGGAGTGGAGCCAGCGTTGGTGTCATAACAACATCTCCAAATCCATTAAGACCGGAACCCATTATTTTTCGACCGGCATACACCGAGTATTATACTATCTATAATAGGTGCCTACCCGATGAATTATTTGTATCCAATCTTTGAGCTACTATTCAAAATCAGCTGGGTGGTGGTGCAAACAACTGCAGACAATTCGGAGCTAGTCCAACTAGCGTTTCATATCGAAACCTACAATATCGATAATATCGATATCGAGACTATCGCAAGGAGCCGATATTAGATATCGATATATCGGTCAAAAATATCGATATTTCGATATATCGGTCGGATATCGACCATATTTAGAACATTTTCTCAGTACTGTATGAGGATCGTTTTAACTGTTATGAAATTGGGAAAATAAGGGATAAGTAACGCTGAAATGGTAAAAATAATTCAAAACTTTATTTCAGGACTTTAATTACAATCAAAATCATTCCAACTTTAGACTGGAGAGGAGAGCAAACGTTGAAAATAATGCAAAACTTTACTTTAGGACTTTAGTTCACCATAAAAATACAATTAAACTGCTTTAGAATGGAGAGCACTCCACACTTTTGTGCTGAGTCTCTTCAGGAACGCCCGTTGGGTTAGGTGCTCCGAAGTTAGGCGGTTGCCGTCATCCGTCATGATGCGGCCGACATCTGAGAAAAAGCGTTCCGATGGGACGGACGTGCCCACAGCTGACAGCGATCGCATTGCGACTTTGTACACAAGCCCGCTGTGCCTCAGTTCTGACTCAGCAGCAGCGCAGCAGACACCAATAACAGTGCCTCGGAATATTTTGCAACACAGTATTCCTTACATTTTCGCGTGCTAAAGGGTGATTTAACAGCACGATATATCGGCTAAAAATATCGATAATCGAAAATATCGGAAGATGCAATACCGATACGATAATATCGAAATATCGTCAGCAAATATCGATATTTCGATATATCGATATCATATCGGGCATCGCTAAGTCCAACTTTCGAAAACGTTGGAATCATTGCAATAGCGTATTTTATACTAAACCCTCCCTCATTTGTATTCACTTTTGTTTACAGTAAATTTTACATAAATATACCCTCACGCGTTGGTTTCATAATGTGAGTTATGAAGCAGCTCATAAATCATCATCCGAAAGTATCGTGTATTTTTTTGTCGATGTCTGTTGTTTGAGAATCATAAAACAATTTTTCGCATTTAAATCACGAACTCCCCCCACAGGTCGACTGAAATACTCAACTCGTGTTGAACCAAAAATACCGGTAGACCGTACACTGCCTCCGGGCGAGTTGTCATTCGGGTACTCATATTATAGCGGCCCTTTGCCGGCGGGAAAGCAAACGCGGAGAATAAATGAGATATGCAAATTTCGACGAGGTGTCGGCAAACGAAGGCAATAAGGTTGAAATACGACATACCTCCCGGTAAACCATAGCGGTTTCATTCGAGTAGCTCAGGGAAATCTGGTTCTGAAGTGAATAGTTGGTTATAAATTGATTGTAAACTATCGGATCATCGCTGGAGCGGGTCGGTATACCGATAGGTTGTATTTAGCTCGATCTCAGCTCCCTTGTGAAACTTCGATATAGAAGATGATCGAGTACTGCAAGTAAGGGTTTACATTTTGCCTTACGTAATAAAGGAAATCGTATCGAATGATTGTCCTAAAATTATGAAATTTGGGTTACGGGTTCGGACCATCTTGGGGCTGGTCCGAACCCGTAACCTATAGGAAGGGTTCAAAATAAATTTCAAATGTTGAAAACGTCACATCTCGAAAATTTTAAGTTGAAAGTTGAAGTTTTTTGTTAGAGTTTAATTCAGAGACCACCCGGGGCTTTCTACTTCATATTCCTTCTGAAAAGTGAATATTTCACCGCTATGAATATTCACCTTGAGCGTCGTTATTGAAGCTGGAATGTCTATTGATTCGGTGCGAATGTATCGAGGTGAATGCTCCAATGTGAACTTCGGTATTGGGTGAGAGCTTCGCGGATATTTTTAGCTCGAAAAAGATCCTATCGCCGGGCGATCTCCTAGACTTGCAACAAGTGCGTCCAATTACCACTGGGCTTTTTAGCTTTGCTTCCTGTCTCGTTACTGAGGAGAGTTCGCTGGTCACTGATCTGAGATGATTAGATCGGAAATGGAAAAAATAAACGACCACTGATTCGAAATTGTTAGGAGTTTTGACGGCAAAAAATGTTGTTATAGTCAAATTAGCTAGATTACCGAAGGTGAAAAGTAAATATTATTATTTTAACAATAATTCACAAAGGTGTGGCCTGTCGTCGTTTGAATTTAGGCTGCCCTATTTACCACAGGTATACCTATATATAGAATATATATAAGTATATGTATATATATATACCTTTGGTATTTGCCTTTGTTGTTGGGGGTCTAAGGGGAAACCGCGGGAGTCCGGTCTGTTTTAATGTAAACCCCAGAAATAGACGGTTCTTCTCGAGAGGAGCGCGGCGTAAAAATACGGTTTCAGAATCTATCGACAAGTGGAATAGTAGAAAGGAAACGGCGAGACACCTCTGATCGCATTAGTCTCAAACGTATTTTGGGGTCGTCTTTTCATCCAAAGCTGTGTCTGAAGTTAAATGAAGACCATTAATTAGTCAACGGTGTTCACTAACGGGCCGTAACATTTCCAGTTGTGACCTTTCTAACCGAAGTCCTCTCTATTGAATTAGAATGATGTAGTGGGACATTTTGTAGGAACTTATCGTGAACACATCGAAAATCGGTAGGTGGCAGTCTTTTAAAGTCAAAAGAAATCTTCAACCTGGAATAAAAAAGAATACGATCAATATATTGATCAAAATGATCGTGCACAATATTGAATGATTTGAGAGCCCTCAGTCTACACAAAAATATTGCACATTTCAGTGGCGGTTCAACCCCTCACACCGCGCTCCCGACCTACAAAATATTGACGGGTCTGCAAAAATTCCAATCTTCCAAAAAATTTTGAACGCCATTTCTTTGCACAATATTTCTCCCCACACTTTCAATATTTTTGCGCAAACACGACATCTTTAAAATATTGTGCAAATCTTTCGCCAGGGTGACGACCCCTCAAGGAGGCACAAGTATACCTACCACAAAATTTGTACATATGTACATTTAATGTATATTTTACATTTTTAGTACATTTAATGTAATATTTATATCAGGGGTTCTCGAGATGCTCGAATTTCGTGTTCATTTTTAATCGTCGTCTTTAAAATTCGCCACACGGACATAGCGGTATTTATTGGGATGGATATCCGGAGAATTTCGAAAATTCATTAAAAGTCGAAACGACGTCCCTAACTCGAATTTCTCATTCAGGCTGTCAGTTTGAAGCTGTTGAACAATCGAACCCGGTGGGCGCGCCAGTGGAGTTGAAGGACCCGAGAAAACAATGCTCAACCTCCAGAAGTCGAAGATAGTGAATCCCTCAGGCGATCACGGAGCTTCCTAGATGATATTTTTCGGGATTGGAAACGGAAATTAGAGCTAGAAAATGATTTGTGGATCACGACTTTTTTTGGCCTTTTTCGAGATTATGAGAGGAGAAAATTGTAGATTGAAATTGGGATGTTGCCCCTTCGAAAATGAAGACAATTTCTCCTGCTCGACTTTATCTACGATCTGGACTAACTTGGTTCAGCTTGGTTTGTTGGTGGTTTTATTTGTTTTTTGCTTTTTTAAAAGATAAGGGCACGACCTACTCGTACGGTTGAAGAAAAAAAAGCTTGTAGTTCGTTTAATGAAACAATTCTCGTCGATTGATTGATGACCGTTGCCTTCGGAGAGGGGACTTGTTATACCACGTAAAAAATTACAAGAGTTAACGGGGCCCGTCAAGATGGGAGCTTCGGGTTTTTTTTCGAATTGGCCCTGAATGGGGGACTCCGCCCTGCCAATTGAGATCGGGAGATAACGACAAGAAATTGGGCAACCCGATGATGGACACCTTCTTCGATACCTGTACGACTTATTGAGCTAAGAAACTCCAATCTTTGAACAGCTAATTTGTTTGGATAGTGAAGAGTTGCTGAGCAAGCAAATTACTTTTATTTACACGATGTTATGTTGCTCCATTACGAGGCTGGACACGTCCTTACGCTCTTGAATTGAGTGCCAATTACATAGCCTCAGACGTGAAAACAAGCCAGATTGAATCTTAGGTACCTTAGGCTAAGCACACCAGCAAAAATTCACAATCATGCAGCATGTAAATGTTTAGAATTATGACTCCAAAACCCCCTAAGAGTGGCCCCATTTTGCCCTTATACGAACTTAGCTTTTCGATTGCCAGGACAGATTTTGTGTGCAAATTTAAACTAGTGTTATTTGGATCTGTATAGTATTATTAGCCCAGTCAACAAAAAGGTATTGAGAGAAATGCTTGGAACACATTTTTGAGTCCGTAACAAGGAGGGGGTTGAAAGTCTCATTTTTCGGTATTTTGTTTGTATCTTGGATGACCACTCGATACAAAAGAAAGCTGATTAAATTTGTTACAAGTTTTACTCAGTAAACTTTTCGAATCGAAAATTTCGATATCTTGTATAGTTTTCGAGATGTCTGCTCTTGAAAGTCTGCAATTTTGGGAAAAAAACTTTTTGGTTCACGTTCAAAAAATGAATGCTAGCCATAGGGTTGTAGGGCATTGGGCAAAGATCCATTTAGACAACAAAACTAATTTATCAACGTCATCACCATGAGAGGAAAATGTGAGGTTAACGGTACTTTAGCAGTTAATTCGACGAGGATCGGTCAATTAAGGTAGAGCACGTGTTAAAACGCTTTCAACCAGTTTCATTAACGCCAGGCTTTAGTTTTATGTTGGTGAAAGGAGAACCAGGAAAAAGCCCCTTCAACCGCCATTCTTAATTCCACATTAACTTTAATGCGGCATTAAGCAGTTGGTGTAAGTGGGCATAAGAGCTTTGCTGATTGAAAAAACATCGTTTGAGCTGTTGGGAGGAAAATATATACGTATTAATTTAAAATACATTGTATTAATTTCGGCATCGACGGTGCGATATTCTACTGAGAAAATTCCATAACATCACCAAAATCCATGACATTCATTAAAACATCGTTTTTCGAGTAATATGAGTACGCAGTAAATAACGAAAGTATCCGACTGTCAGACGGCCGAGATCCCACAGGAGTAAATTTAGTATGATAGACGACTTTCATTCGCGTTCTCCGCAGTTATCTATTTCACTTGTACAGCCGACAGACGTTTCTAATGGGGGGGTCTTTGAAGAAATAAACGGCGGGGGGAGGTTTTAAAAAAGAACTCGGAAGGACCTGACTCCTTCGATAGGAACGAAAACAAAATAAACTGAAACAGTCTTTGAAGGGAACCCCCGGAGGAAAAAAAGAGTCGAGTTTCACTCGTAAATTGAGCCAGAAGTTTATGAAGGGATGAGGGGTACAAAAGCCCAGGAATAAAGATGGTGAGCTGAATGAAAACGGATGTTTCGATCGTTGAATTACAAATTCTCGTCAAAGCGAACTGGAATGGTTGACATGGAAGTGCCTTCTAACTTTAGACATCTACAGTTAATGATCAACGGTGCTTATAATGCTGACCAGTAATACTGCATAAACAAAAGAGAAAATCGGTGAGGGCTTTAAAAATGCACTCCCGGTGTACTTCCTTGCCATTCTTAGTTATAGATCAAAGTTGTTGGAATACCCCCTTGAAGTCAACAATAATCCTTACAATAATCCTGTAGCAAAAATAGAAGAAGGAGCCAAACGTCATGCTGCATGATTAGAATTTTTAGTTTACATTTTATCTACCAAAAGAAAAGAGTGGTTTTGTAAAGCATATTTTCGTACTTTCTTCCAAATGTAACTCCAGGATACACTCAATATGTCGCTCTTATGGTAACCCATGGGTTTTTTTCGAAAGTGAGTTAAGGTGGTTACTTATTGTTGAGGGTATTGTCAAAACAGGGGACAAGGGTAATAATGCTTCAAAAAATACTTCAAGTGCAGGGGAAGATCTTCGGAGTATGGATGGGATATCGAATTATCGATATTCGATATTATCGAATGATCGATATTGAAAAGTTTGTTATTTGTATTAGGTAGGTACTTAATGTTATGCTCTTTCAATTTGCATTTTCCTCCTTATTTGTGTAATACGTATAAGCCATTTTATATACAGACTTGAATCTTTATAAAGTATTTTTATTGGTGGTCGGAATTTTATACCTATATATTAAGGTAATTTTTTGTATTCATTAAAACATATCAATAAAATATGATTAATAGTTTTATTATCAAATAATAATGTAGCATTTGACGGTTTGACTTAAACCTTTTGTCCTGGTTTTGGTTCTCTCAATTCTTATTTCGTTTGTTCTGTTTTTACCTAGATTTTTTAACAATCAAATTTCAACCCTGATTAGAAAATCTCGTTATTGTTGAATCGATAATATCGGAACAAATGATCGATATTCCGATAATATCGAAATGTGAATATTAATATTATTATATTATCGATATCGATATCCCATCCCTCCTTCGGAGTGGTCCAGGGGAAAAGCTGGCTAATGTTAAGCCCTTTCATGTTCAAACGTTTCTATGTGATTCACAACATATTTCTGTGTTTTACAGCTTCCTTCCTGTCTTTATCATTTAAAAGATTTCGGCGCAGAACCGAACGGACTTTTATTTCCTAAACACACTACAACTCCCATCTCCCCCGCTGAAAATCAATCAATCAATTGTCAATCAATGAGTCAATTCGAACAGTTTTTTGGGGAGAAAGCGCGAAAGAACTTTGAAAAGATTCGCTACAATTAGTGAGATGTTATGATGTTATAGTGACTAATACCTATCTGGCTAGTAACTCGACATTTTAATAACTCGTATTTCGCTAATTACAAAAAAAAATAATAATTAAGGTTACAGGGTTCCAACAAAATGTAAACTACACATACCTATACTATACGATACTATACCATTTAAGCTATAGGTAGGTACTATACCTTATACACTGAATTCACGCTTATTTTGGAGATGTCAAGTTTTTCCTCTGTTTATTTGGCTCTTGAAACTTTGTACCCTGTTATTTGAATAACAGTGATAATATGCGGTATTATGCCACTTTTATGATGTTCTGAAAGGGAGACTATGAATTTTGTTGAATTTTTTGCACTAGAAAAACTCATGATAGCTCGTTTTTCTTATCATTATTATTCTTGAATTAATAGCTATTTTAAAAAAATCATCCAATATCAGAAATAACTGGACTATTTGAGTGTACGAGCCAAACAAAGAGGTTGAACGTTGTTTAGATCGAAACGAAGCTGTAAACGATTCCAAATTCTACCTAATCTTTGAATAAGTGGGATTGTTCAGGTTTTGATATTTGCTTCATAGCACAGAACATGTAGAAATTGCGTCAACATTATCATTAGGAAAGGGTGAATACTTCGAAGTACTTCCTGAAGTATTTAGCATGGTCATTTTTGAACCGTCTAGGAGCTTGCGCCGTAGCCATTTTGTGTCTCGGATCGTAATATGTATATATATCTCTCATTTCAACGTGAGCCATGGGAGGCAACTCATAAACCTCCACAAAAAATAATTAAAAGAGAGCGTAAATTTAAAAACCCGACGCAATCCGACAGTTTAAGTACACTAATGCGTCGGAAATGATCCCAAGTGGTCGGTTAGCGCTGGACAGACGGTTTTGATGGCTGGTTCGAGGTCACGTCTACTTATGGTGTCTCCTGCTGGGCGCTCAAACCGTATAAAGTACGCGTTATGTCATCAATGGTTTGGGGATTGAGGCTAAAATTAGACTCGCCGAATGGGCTGCAAAAACTGCACCTCCACATTCTCTTCTCCATTTTCTCCACATCCAAATTATTACTGAAGTGGACTATTCGAGTTCACATTCCAAATTGCTCACGACATCTTGATCAAGATGTAAAATTTAATACCGAATGTATTTAATAACGAATTCCCAAACAAAACAGTAAGTAGGTTTAATAGCGTGTTATAAGTTCAGTCACTCATTTGCAACCAAAAGCGGTTGAAAGAAAGCGTACTACCTAATTTTATTTATAAAATCAAGTCTGTAATCTTTTTGTCACTCGCTCTCACAGGACAGAACGTTAGATGAAATGCAGCAGGTTGCTATTGACTATTAATATAATCAGTTTCATATTACTCGTATGAAACAGGTGAGATGTGTCATGTTGATATCACCTTTGAGATAGGCAGTGTTGCTCAACTCGTTTCTTTCGTTGTTCATGCGAGAAAACATTAAAACTGAAGATACCAATCGATTCGGCAAGAAATTTGCTCTAAAGAACCACCTCTAACTCAATATGACCAACACATCACCTCACACTTCTCTACCTGTGGTTTTGTTCTCTACATACCTATGATATGGCCACTTCACCTTCACAATGTTGACATGGATATGTCTTACCGCTGGGAGTCATGCAAAAAGTTTGCCTCATGAAGAAAAAAAAAAAAAAAAGAATCTAACGCAATACCAATAAAAAGCAACGGGCAATTATACCGGCAATATGCTATTCACTCTATGCAGCTGTAGTTTGGTATGTAACCTCCTTAGGACTTACAATTTAAGCAGAATAAGCTCCGGATCGGCTGGGTGGCTCCTACAGCTAATTTATATCGAGGGCTAAGTTATATCGGCAACTTCCCACATCGTCATTTTTGGCCAACATGAGTTATGCATACCATTCGAGGGGTCTTCTCCCGGCGGATCGACATAACTAAGTATAAGTTAGGTACCTAAGTTAGGTAACACTAAATCTCACGAATCTATTTTGTTGGCTCTACTGAAAAGTTGCCAAAATGACGATGTGGGAAGTTGCTGTGAGACCCTCGATATGCTATTCACTCTATGAAGCTGTAATTGGGTATGTAGCCTCCTTAGGGCATTTACTTGAGGCTGCCCAGGCCCCGGATCAGAAACAAAACGTACGTAGGTACATTTTACAGGGAGAAAATGATACAAATCTATGTACCGATATTTCTTCAAGGGGGGATTCCGCTCCATAAACTAGAATATTTGAATTGCTCTGTATATGCTGTGAGCCGTTGTCGACTTCCTCAAACACAGATAGGTACATAGGTAGATTGGTACATAGATAGGTATAATAAATTTTATTATACGCTTAGGTAAACATTCTGTTCTGGTTGCGCATAGAAACATACACAATTTAGCTCTGAGGAAAGGCGTACTTCCGGAAGTTGCCAGATATTGTATTATTAAACCACCATTAACCTCCTCTGTAATTCGAATTACTGATCAGAACTGCTGTTTTCAGAACTCCATTTTTTACGACTTAAGGTTTGGATCAATCTGGAACGTTTCAATCCGGAGGGGTTTCGAAGCGTCGTCAATTTTTTTTTTCGCGAGAGAATTCTCAAACAATAATCTCCAATTTCATAAACAATACCAGCGATACATCGCTCGCTCCAAAGATAGCATCGCTTGTCCAAGTCATCGACATCGCGGAAATTAACACGCGTCGTTTACCAACCGAGTTCGTGCGGCCAATGAATGCATATCGGGGTTTGGCTTGACATCAAATCATTATCGAACTCCGGGCGAGGGGCCAACTGGAAGAATTCGCGCGAACTAAGCTGCCAATGGGAGATAAGCGGGAAAGCTCAGCTTTTCCGGTCCACTCGACCGGACATGTCAGGTCCGGTTTGGCGATGTTTTCCACTGATTGACCACCAGTAGGGTTGTCGTTTGGCGACGAGTCGAACTGGTCCTCGGGATACGACAAATCTAATTGGTTGGACGATGTCCAACATTGGGAATCATCAGTTTTATTTAGGCGAATGTAATTTAGACAGTGGTGGGAATTATGTCAACAGGTTGTTCTGAAAAAAGAAAACGCCCAGCGGGCTCAAACCACGACAGTATAGTATTTTATACACTGCAGCTTTGATATGAAAACGAAACATAGATTATGGTAGGATGATGGAGATAGGTCGATTTTGTTACCTATATATTTTACTTTCCATAAATGTTATTTTACCAATTGATTGTATTAACGGAGGAACATGCACAAATACGAGTACAAATAAATGTATTTGTAGTCAGGGGAAGTGGTAGAGAGGGCCTCATAGCCCCAACCTCCCCTCATAGTTAAATAAAATCAATCAATCTCACATTTAACGGAGTTCACTACACATACAAGTCAACTACAAATTGTAGTTCTATCGAGTGAAAGATTCATTTCGGGACTCGCCCTGTAATCAAGTAACATGAGAAGGTTTCACATGATTGCCCAAAACTATTGGCGTATCCCACAGATTAGACGTCTTCCGACGTTTCCTTCTTCTGGAAAAATATGAGCTCGCCAGATTGACGACTGACATGACAGGAGGCCCTGGAGGCTGAGAATCCGGGCAGACAGAGGTAGACCATTAGTCACTCCGTTGGCTGGATATCTTCTCGATGGTCTGCGGCCTACTGAACGGTAGTGATTACCTTTCTTACTACACTCTTGGTCTAATAGCCATTAGTTTTCTCTTGTGTAGTAGAGATGACATACAGGAAATACGTATGTACGTAACATTAAAATTGATTGATTGAAGAGTACACCATGTAGAGATTGTACACAGAAGATGCACAATCTCATATTTGTGGCTGTAGGTGAAAACCGTATAATTCATCAAGGATCAAGTAGAATCCATTTTTGGTGGAGTCTTCATCGCTGTGATTCAACTCCTCCAAAATGTGGAACATTTAATGTTTATGATATTTCAACAGATATTCCAAGAAGGTGAGCCATTTTAAATCTTGGAGATGAAGATGTGGTCGTTCCCGTTGAAGAAACATCCAGAAACTGGCAGTTCGTAGGTGTAACATCACACGTTAATTATAAATTCAGTCATCAGTGTCATGCATCCTTGATGAGAAAATTCCAACGGGCTTCTGACACCTGGCTTTGGTTGTAGAAGATTTAGGGGAAAAGAACGAATGTTTATAGTGGAAATTGATTGAATCACTCAGAGGCGGATTCAGACATTGATTTTGGGAAGAGTCATGAAATTCATTACTACCGACAATTTGGACAATAAGCACACTGATAGAGAACCACTGAGAATAGAAAACTATTTGCTTTGATGGTTCTGGTTCAAATTACAAGAAAAAACTGCAGTTTTTTAGCTTGAAAATTTTAGCGGTTTTGGACCGTTCAGCGTTCCTATTGTAATTATGATCATTTGTGATCACCGTGAAATTTATCTTGGGCACTGCCAGTTACGAAATTCAACTGGACACACTTATAGAGCAAGACATTCTCTTGCCGAGGCGTCAGTTTGTGTCCACTTTTTTATTTTTAGCAAGGACTCACGATTTCGTCTACTTATTAATGAAGTCATTCATACTCCCGTTAACACGTTAGGTCCATCCCACCGCGACGGGAATTCTGGTGATTCATGTCAAACCATAAAGGTCATAACGTGTCAAAAGGCACCGACCCTCACATCGGCTGTATGTCAAAATCCGGAGGCGGTCCCTTGTCAGTTGAACTGTGACAGCTGCAGTCGTCTTGGAATTCGAGGATGGTAAAACGTTTCAGTTCCATCTGATACCCTGCACGAGATATACGACGTTATTTGAGGGAGCAGACTATTTTCGGGGATCTGGACACTAATCAAGACGTGAATATTAATAGGTAAATTAATTGAGGCAGATTGATATAAACTCAACCAGTACTACAATGAATCTTGTATAATACCGCCTGAATAAGGTTCATTCATTTTCTTTTCACAGTATTCCAACTCGACGAAACTGTCGCTGAACGATTCCTTTGGAGAGTTTCGTTCCCACCGACCAATTGTGATCATCCCATTTCATATTTATGCAGATGGTTGCGATTATGTACCCATTTAATTTTTCCGGGAGTATCAACTACTTATAATAATATTCAAACTACATCCTCAAGCTTAACATTACAAAATCTGCCTGTATCCGGCGATGGCGTTTTAGGTTTATTATCTTTTTAACTGGTCTAATCTCACTTTTACAACGTGTTCCGTCAAATTACGATTTAATATTAAAAGGCGAGAAGGGCAATTTGACCAGGCCTTTCGGGTAGCTCAGATTTATAGCGCTATCGGGTGGCTCCGGCATTATTTCGAAACCCTGATTTCTTAAAACTTAATTCTCCACCAATTAATTATCTTAAAACTTAATTATCAACCAATTCTTATGTTAACTTTGAACAAAATAGGAAATGAGTGGGAACGGTATGAAGTGAAACAGGTATCCAGCTGAGTCGAAATGTCCTCTGCCTTCTGATAAAATACGAGTAAGATTAGTCCCAACACGGTATTTATACTGGCATGATTCGTGCATTTCACGTTAATCTGTCACCGTTTGACTAATGAAATTTACCAAGTTACTGCTGGAATTTCGAAAAGATCAATGAATAGAAGAACAGTTTGAAACTTGTATGACTCAGTTATTGTGAAAGTCTAAGATGATTTTATTTTTCCTTCTCATGTCATAGAAGTTCCTTTTTGAACCAAACCCAAATCAAGTATTAAGCCAACTGCATCGGTAATCTCTGTAGGATCAAGAAAAACGTGGAATATCTTAATTCTTACTTGTATTTATTTGAAAACAACCATCCTCCATTCCTTATGCTAATTTAGTAAGTCGTATCCAATATACATACTACATAATATACCCGACGCCCTTCCTACACGAGAAATAAAATTATTCAAGTATCAGGAAAAATAGGTAGCATCAATATTTACATATTTATAAATTATTTCATACTCGAAGACCACAGCGCTAGTGTCGGTATTTCTATTTCTTCTCTATGCAAGTTTCTCTTGTTTTCCATTCGTACAAATTCCACATTAAACTGATGTTGTATTTAAATAATTTATGATTTAGATGCAGGTTCTTCTTCTTCGTTATAGGAGATGACTGCAGCGCATACCCGTGAAGTGTACTTGAATTTGTTTACTGTTCAAAATAATCAGATGTTATAATGAAGTGTTATCGACATTGATAGATAATTCATGTAAAAACGTGCGGTATCATCTTTGAACGGGCGACCGGCGGTAATACTGCTAAGCTTCTGTGGACGTGATTTATCAATAATTATTATGGGAGGACACAGTTGGTTGTTGTTGAAGGTAATTGTGAATTATCCACCGAACGTAATCCTAAGTCTCAACGACAACCAAAAACCAATAAAAGTAGGTAGGAACCTAAACCTGGAAATCTGTCGGTTGTACAGTACGTACGATGACATCAGTTGGTTCATAGCATACTTGCACGACGTTGACGGGAGTACAGTTACTCCTAGCTACTCTTTGAAGCTTCGTATGTAATAAAAGTGTTTATCGACCCAATTCTGCTTGAGGCAGAATATTAAACGGGCCCGTCTTCGTGGAACTCGAGGTAGCATTTAGCTAGCACCAATAAATTTATCACTGATTGACAATATCTGTCTTCATCAGGTAACTTAACTTGACTTTATGAACTTACAAAATTCTGAATTCAATCTAATTGATTCTAAAGGGCTCGCTACAAAGCAGGATCTAGCTTCTACTAGTGCTCAGGTAGCTATACTCAGAAAGGAAAACTTCCTTTCCCAATTTCCCACCCAGTGACCTCCGAAAGAAGGTGGATTGTCTTCAGGGCTGACTCAGCCAAGCTTTCCCCAAGTTTGGAACATGAGGAAAAACAATTGGATTTTTGGAGGCATTGATCGTCGGGGTGGAGTCAATGGTACTGCAATCAAAGCTTTCATTAGGGAGGTTTGAGAGTCCAACAAACTGTACAAGTCAGCCGAGCTTTCCCTCTTGGCTAGCAGAGACAGAATAGGAGTCCAATACTTGTGGAATTTCTGAAGGGCGACGATGTTAATCTCATCATGTCCAAGGCTACATGTTTGAAGGCTACAGGCTTCTTTGTCCATCGTGATTAATCACAGGAGGAAAGAGTAACTAGAAGTAAGCCCTCGCACATCAGACAAATTTTGAAGCAGAAAAGAGAGGCAGTAAAGTCTTTTAGACGGAATGCTCCGTTGGTGAACGATGTTCCGTTTGTCTGGGATATGTAAATCGGCCTTTGATCAGCGAGAGGTGATGATGGTCCACAAGTATTAATGCAGCGATTGGGTTTGGACCTGTCCAACATCGTAGGTCGTCTCAGATTGAATGCCAGTGATCAAGAGCGCACAGAGCAATGAGGGGAAAATGGGGAATCAAGGGAGGCTACGTTACTGGTCTGTAACGTGGTTGATAACATGATAACTGTCTTGATTTCTTGTAGTATACCTACCAAGTAACGTGTACCTACAAGTAGTGTACCTACAAGTCTATAAAAATCTTGAAAATTAGTCTGAATTCACCTTTTGGAGGCTTCTAAAAACTAGGTTGGTGGGAGTTATGTACGAGTTACTTCTAAAATCCTCAGTTATTATTTAAACATTCACGTGGCATCTTGAGCGAGGAACGTGTAAGAACCCGTTTACATACAGGAGGTTTAGTGATTTTGTTGGTACCCGTGTATGAGCCTTCCGTAGTCGGTAGTAACTCTTTGAGCCGTAATTATTGTCGTGGTCTTCCGGAATGTGAAACGTGAACCGGGAACAGGATTGGCTTCTTTCTTCCGACTGTTTACCTACTCAACGGAATGTTTCCATAGAAGCCCATCCTCAAAACGGTATCTTACGGGGGAAAACAAGCAGCCATTTCGGTTGTGATCTTCTAGATCAGACCCACCTCTAGGAACGTAACGGTGGAAAAAATAGAGAGAACGAGGGCTAGACAGAAAAAACTTACGTTTGGATGAGGGGTATCGTTGAAGAAATAACAAGAGGGCGTGATGGCTTGAGGGAGATCTGATAATATAATCCGCATTTAACAAGATTGTGCGGCCTAATGGGTGGACCTTTAACCAATTATACGGTAGTGGTCACGCTATACGGGGTATTGAAGGAATTCCCACTTTTCCTCCGGGACAAGCGGACTTCAAAACGCTAATAACAGGCTGGCGGTGTTACGAGCTGAGAACTCCTGACACTTTTTCGGGCATAGAAGTCGAGAGATGTTTTGACTTGAAATAATGGCCCCTTATTAGTATAGTTATACCTAACGAGGGTTAGTGTTCGCGATGAAAAAAATCATTCGAGCGACCATCAACGGCCGTGTAAGTATTTAGAGATGAATGGCACGTAGGAGTTTATTGTCTGCAGTGTGATGATGCTATCGCGAAATAAGGTTGGGAGGGTGAATGAAACATCTACCGGCCAATTACCATTATTGGTTCAAATACCACTGTCAGGATCGAACAGGTCCAAAGACCAGGTCCATTTCAACCGTGTACCATGATCTTATTAACGAATTTTCGGAGTAACGCATTCAATTTACGAGTGAATATTGAATGAATTAAAATTGTCTGACTGTTGAACCTCAAAAATCAGATTTTAGATCCTTGGGCCATGAGTAACGCTATGACGTGCTCCCCCTTCCAAGTTCAACGTGAGGAGTTTTCCGCAGGCGCGTAGATTCAGGGGTACCGCGGGTACCCCTGACGAAAAGTAGAAAAAAGGTACCTACACAAAGAATAAAAATCCGAAAAGTTGAATTTGGGCGCATTCTGATGGAATCGATTAAAAACCAGTTTCATCGATTCTTCGTGGTAGGTTCAAATCAGAGATCGATCACTTCTTTGTCTGAATCGATACTACAAACTGATCGATAGAGGTGATAGAGTAGTATCCATTGAAGCAGAAATGACGCATGGAATTGGTTTGGTGTACCGCACCTCCATTGTGGTGACAAAAGGTCATTGGCCGAGCCCGTGTGTCAGTGTGTCTCCTCGACTTCACAATGATGGTTCGGTGTGTGTGTGTGTAGTTTCTAGTGGTAGTCCCTTCAGCGAGTCACCGCAAGGTTTGTGCGGTGGCTGTCGTGATCACGCCGATGTTATCAAAGCTGGTAGGTATAATCGATTTGTTTAGGAGCTGATTTGTTCGTTTTTGTTTCACTCCATCGTTTAATTGATAGTGTCAACTTGTTTTTTACGCGACTTTTTTGCTGCTTTCCGCTTCGAAAATGGATAGGTAGCTGTTGCGTGAATTGTTCCTTAGTTAGTCGATCGTTTAGTTCACGTAATTTTGTGAAATTAGTTTAGTGCGGTACCCTCCATTCCAGAGCCATGCTACGCTCCTGGTTTTCCGATGAAGATGTAAAACATTTGGAACAACCTTTCAACTATTTAACAGTGTTGCAAAGTGGAAATTATAACGTTTACAAGGCTATACATAAATTTTTAAGTTTAGTTGCTGTATACATATGAATTATTTATTTAAGTTTAACAATGTATTCTATGGCTGTATAATACTCTTAATGCCAATAAAAAAATAAAAATAAAACTCTATGACGTTACCCAGTGTGTGTATTGTTACTAACATCTATTATCGTTGTTACAGGGATCTGAGATTCAACAGAATCAGGACGATCGAGCCTGGGGCCTTCAAGCGGTTGAAACGACTGACCACTCTGTGAGTACGAGTACATGAATTGTTCGTTATTATCTTGATAACAGGTATACTGAGTTCTAATGAATTATCTTGCCGCAAATTGCCCCATTGAACGTCACGAAGTTCAATTTTCTTCGCCACACTAGGACTCCGCGTCGAATTGTGGGCTAAAATAAGAAATAAACCAGAAAACCTATTTATAAATCGAAAACTTCAATCAATAAAACTTTTGTTCAAACCCTCAAACGATAAAATTTCCTCCACGAACATTCAGAATATTGGACGTTACTCCCTACATAATTAAACTGCTCCTGCCTTTACATCCAGCATTGTTTTATTAACAAGTTTATATTATATTTAGTTCCGCTTCGTTTCTGTCTGTCCGAGTTTTGCAATCGAGTTTAAACTAACTTCCCGATGAGCTAGACTTGAAATTGTAAACATGGGTGGCGGACAATGCAATATTCACTCGGTTTCTTGACTGTACAATTTTTTAAACAATACCTATTAAACACATTAAATTTGGATGATGAGCTAGAGACTTGAAATTTTAAATATAGGTTGGTACACCGCAAATAATTGGATGGTAGGTGAAACGGATCTCTCACTGCAGAATCTGCACACTGGGTAGAACTTGTAATGGAGAAGGACCTGACATTGTACTGTTTTAATTCATGAACATGAAAAAAATAAAATAAATTTTGATTACTTCTTTAGTTTGATTTTCAGGGTTCATATAAAGACTCATTTAGTTTGAACTACTATAGGTAGTAAAAGTTAATATTTTGAATTTCAGAAATTAGCTGCTAAACAGGATGTGAAATGCATTGGAAATTTCCTATACATGTCCCTGTCAGAGTCAGTCGCATCAATATATTATACAAAACAGATTAATATAGAAACATAAAAAGCAGAAAAACAATAAACTAAATTTATAATTTTTTGTTATACTACCAAGTTTTTAAAACTGACTAAAAAGTATAAAATACTTTTTCATGCCTCTTCTACAATTTTGAGGGACGGATCGTTAGTGGCTATGGATATATTTGGAATCGTTGGAGAGAAAAACGTGGGGTGCAGCCAGTAAATAACACAAGCAGACAATCCAGATGAATTCACAGCTAATTTCAGTGAATTGGAAATGCGATAGACAATCTCTGGCACTGGCAATACATTTTGCCCCTGGTTATTCTCTCCAAGTATTCTAAATATATTTTCTCTCAAAATTGTAGAAGGGCCATGAAAAAATATTTTATACGTTTTTGTCCGTTTTAAAAACGTGGTATATTTGAGACTGAATTTAAATTCTCACTGAACTCGTTTCGGCGAATTGATGATGGCTTGTAAATTCGAATTTGTCATCAGGTTGCTGAACGACAACCACATTCAGGGCCTCAAGGATGGAACTTTCCGCGGACTGTCGGATCTCAGGCATCTGTAAGTTGGTCCCTACTCAATTATTGTAAGACGGTTTATTACATGTCATTTTTAATGAACTATTTCACTCCTGACTAGCGGTAAACAGTGGTTTTGTGGTAGTCAATCTTGTCAGATGTTCTTATTAGAACCTTTTTTGTTGACAAAACACGTGAATTTACATGAATTTCATCTACACTAGACCAGCAGGTTTCGCAACAGCTTCCCTGCTGTTTAATAAACTTTTTTATGAGGTACGATGCCATTTTACATAATATGTAAAATGTCATCGTACCTCATAAAAAAAGTTTACCTAATAGATTCATGTGAATACTGGACTTGAACCTCGTTTTCTCCAAGTTTCTAAAACCTTCAGTTTAAATTTATTGAATTGTTGTACAAATGTGCCATTTTGAATGTTTTTCTTTCCCATTTTTCTGTAGATATTTGTACAAGAATAAAATCAGAGAAATCACTGGTAGAGCACTGGAAGGCATGCCGCGGCTGGAACAACTGTAAGTTACGTTCATGCCAATAGGCACCCTTACTATTGTGTAATTGGTACATTTAATGTAGGCAGCTACAAATATAAACTATATAATACACATAATAGTTATTATCATCCTCGTGTTGTCCCTAACTCGTGGTTTAATTCCTATTGAAGGTATCTACATTATAATAAAATCGAGCGGATTGAGCCACACGTCTTCGACAAGTTGCAGAATCTAGAAAGATTGTAAGTATTTTCCGCCATTCTCCCGTACAAGTATCGGATTTTCGAAGAAAAGGAAGCTATTGTCAACGGGAAAAAATTGTTAAAACTCGAATTTTCGAGAAATTTTCATACCATCCTGAATTTACTGCCAAAAGGTTCGCAGATGGGTAGAATATCCCCACTTGGGGAGTGTTAGGGGGGGGGGGGATATTACCCATTAATTCTCAAAATGAAACAGTCTGAATGATACTTATAGCGACATTACCAGTCATAATACTTAAAATCATTCCATGGTTCACAAACCTTCCGCTTTACATAGTATGATTAACAGGGCTCTGTCTGTACCGTTAGGGTTGGGTTTTAGTTTGGATCGAAATTTCGAATCAAGTTATTCTCTGAATACGAAAACTACAATATTTTACTTATATCATGATGTAGAGGCGTTGACTTGATAAGTGTATGAACTGATGCGCCATGTTATTAGATGATTGCATTTAGCTTGAAATATTGAAATCTAATAACCTACCGTTATTTGTTCAGGTTTCTACACGAAAACAAGTTGCAGCACGTTTATCAGGGTACATTCGAAACATTACCGGCATTGCAGCGACTGTAAGTTCCCTACAACATTAGGATGTTTAAATCCCTCCCATTACCTTCATTCAATTACGATACCTATACGGTTTCAAATGCTTTGCAGTTTGCGAATTGGTCCACTGAGCACAAATGATAATATTATACATACTTCGCATCGGCGACTTGAGCACTGAAGTGGACTCGATTGATGTGTGTACATTAACCATTTGATTTGTATGCACAATTGTTACAGTCGATTGGACGGGAACGCTTTGGTGTGCGATTGCAATTTGATGTGGTTCAAAAAAATGATGATGGATCACATGAAACACATAGTGGTCGCGGCTACGTGCCAATATCCTGAGAATCAACAAGAAAAGTCAATCATGGAAATGGAGTTCAACGACTTACTATGCAGTGAGTAATGTGCATTGACCACCAGTAGAAATGTAGGTAAACTTTGTAAGAAACTGGGTGTGACGGAGTATATTAATATGATTTATTATTTAATAATAAATTAACTAAATAAGGTTTCTCCACTCTTTGTAACGCCAAGAGAAGATCATGAATACTAAACGCGCAATACTTGCGTGACATGCGCAGAAAATGTGATGTAGCTTTTAGCATGAGTTCGAAGACGAAAATGAGTCAAATGTCCAAAAAGCCGACAGATGATATATTTTTTAAATCGCTATAAACTTAAAATGATCAAAAATGGATTTGTCAATTTGGATACTGCCAACAATTGGATGAGGAAAATTCCATAAAGCCACAAAAATAGTGGGAGATGAATTTATACTAAAAGCTATTTAAATCTCGAGGAAAAAATGAGATCAAAAATTATTTAAATTTGCGTTTTTATGGTTCATGACCAGACGCTAATTTCAATTATTACTAGTACTCGTAGTTTGAGGGACGTTCAAATATATTACTTTGAAATCTTGCTCATTATGCCCTGCTGCTCCACTGCCACTTTTTAAGATTATCAACGGATTGGTCTGATTTTTCTTAATTCTCCACGATATCTTTCACCTTGCAGATGAACCGAGAATAGTCGAAGGGCCTCACGATGTACAAGTGGATTTCGGTGGCCCCGCCAAGTTCACATGCAGGGTTGACGGCGAGCCCAAGCCAAGCGTGACGTGGATGGTTAACAGGTGTGGTTTTATTATTAATTTAATATAATTAACCTTTTATCATAGTTTAATTATGTACCTACGTAAGTATAAATTGGGATATAAGTGTTGAACCCAATTATGTAGCTGTGACGTAGATATCCGAAGGAAGCCGCCATCAATTCTATTCTCTCTACTTCCATGTTCCCCTTCCACTATTCACTGTGACAATATTTGAACCACATTTATTTCCTTTTGTTTTAGTAATGAAATTGACAGAAATAACCCCAAATATTCGATACAGGACGACGGTACTTTGGTAGTGAGCTCTGCCAGCGAAAAGGATTTTGGCACTTACGAATGCGTTGCTCATTCACCGTACGGCACAACTAAATCTGGCGCAGCTAAAATGCTTCCCGGCTTCAAACAAAGTAAGTTGAGATTGAAGGAATTCTGGTCCCATCGGTGGGTTTTGAGGGTTGGAAATAAATTAATTGCTTCGACGAGTCACTGGAGATTAGGCTGTACTTCTTGGATACAACTTAACTGACTTGGAGGTACGTCTGTTGCTTTGATAACAACTGATTTTTTATGACTCCTTGCACCACATAGCAAATCCTCCAAATTACAAAAAATCTTTCCTCTATAAATTTCAATATCTTGTCATTCAAGTCATAATAATTGATTATTCAGCTTGAAATCAAAATGATTAATTTTCGTGGTGGTTAACAGGTATTGAGATATTCCCCAACCTATCGCCAACTCCTCAGTTCAACCGGAGGCCGATTGATCAAATTGTGAAAGAAGGTGAGACGGTTCAACTGGAATGTTCAGTCACCAACAATCCGAATCCAAATATCAGTTGGACGAAAGATGATCTTACACTGTCCAACACGAGAGCCCGGATATCGCCGGAGGGTACGCTGACAATCAGTGACGTCGTACTAGAAGACTCAGCTCTGTACCGGTGCGTAGTGCAGTTGCCCGAAGGCGGAAGTATGACGACTCCAGCTAAGCTAACTGTCAACGGTAAGATTTAATGTGCACCCAGTATATCCATTCTCATAGTCTCGAATATAGAAGTGACCCCGAATGTTTTCTTGAAGCGCCTCCCAGGATAACGACCCCTCCGGAGAACCAGTCCGTTAATCGAGGAACTGAAGTGAAGCTCCATTGCATCGCTTATGGCAACCCTCACCCGGTCATTACTTGGTACAAGGACGGAAGTAGCGTCCAACCGACGAAAAAACTGAAACTTGAAGCTGAAAGTGAGTAGTATCATCTAATACAACATCACATGCCATGACTTGAATGGGGATGCCCCTAGAATGGGGTCGCCCAGACAAGGGGGGTTTACAACTGGCAATACCTACCAGCCCCATATCACTGTACCTGAAGGCCCTCCAGCCACGCTCTAAATTGATAATATTGAAAGAAGTGAATATTGCACCACCTTCAAATCCTAACTAACGAGTCAAATCTGTAAAATATTCTGGAAATGTCGCATTTCAGACACTCGACTGATCATAAAGCATGCAGAAGAAAGTGATGCCGGGCTGTACACCTGCTTGGCTCAGAGCGTTCATGGAACCGCCGAGAGCAACGGAGAAATCCGAGTTAGGCCGGTTGGACCGAGAGCACCGACGTTTATTTCAACTCCGCATTCCCTCGTTGCATCTCTAGGTTCGGCCATAGAGTTCCCGTGCAAGGTGAGTTAGAATAGAAATTGTCAATAGTGATAACGTTGTCAGTAGTTCGATCACGATGTCTCTCTTCCATTCTAGGCTCAAGGAGACCCATTCCCAGCTCAAGAATGGACGAAAAATAGAGAGCCAGTCACATTGGATTCGAGGCACAAAGTTTTTCCTTCAGGAAGTCTCCGATTGTACAATGTGAGCATTGAAGATGAAGGAATTTATGAGTGTAAAGCAATAAATGAACACGGGACAGTCGCTGTGGAAGCAACATTAAGAGTCAAAGGTAATAATAATTCCGTATCAACACCTTTACAACAGCGATGCAATCAAACTCATGTACAGGATGATCCAAAATAAACAGTGTAGTTTCAAAGGGCGATAGAAGAAAAACGACGCACTAATTAAGGCGACTTCTGAAGTTGGGATTCGCGGCGATTTCTTCTCTGATTCGGGTCTTGAGCTCCTCCAGAGTGACCATTTTCAGATCGCAAAAACAATCATCTACAAGGGGAGTTTGTATTTTGTAGGTTACAATGATGTAGATGATACTTTGGTACTGAGAGCCTTCGACGATGCACAGACTGCAGTAGACAGAGCAGTTAACGCTACCATTTCTACTTTGTTCAGCAAGAACGTCACCAAAAGCCCTGGAGCGCTCATGACTATTTTCAGGTAAAATACATGTTTTCTTTGCTTATTGGTTTGTTACACTGTTGGTATAGTGTATTACCCGTTTACCTACTTTGAAGGTACCCCGATGCAACTTCTCGAGCTGCAGTACGAGCTGCTGATGTATATGAGAACACGTTGCTCAACATCAGGAGACAAATATCAGCAGGAGCTAAAGTCGACCCAACAGATGGTAAAATGAACCCCGAATCTTACTTCTGTTGTACGAAGTTACCAATGTGAAGATAATCCGTTATTGCGTTATTTTCCATAGATTTCAAATATGAGGACATTTTGACGCCAGAACAAATAGAATTAGTGGCCAAACTGTCAGGGTGTATGGAACATCAAGTGGCGAACTGCTCTGATATGTGTTTCCACTCGAGGTACAGGACAGTCGACGGCACTTGTAACAATCTGCAGCATCCGTACTGGGGGGCATCTCACACGGGATTCAAACGTATTCTCAGTCCTATCTATGAAAATGGATTCAGTCAACCAGTTGGTAATGATATTTAGAGATGTTTTGTGCTTACAAATCTTTTGTGATTTTCTCAAGGATAAATGAAGACACTTGATCTTGATTTTCTCTTAACATCAGGCTGGAACAAGAAGAAGCTTTACAACGGCTATCCACTACCTCCAGCAAGATTGGTTTCAACTTCTCTAATCAGGACTGAAAATACAACCGCAGATTCCGAAATAACGCACATGGTCATGCAGTGGGGACAGTTTCTGGATCATGATCTGGACCACGCCATTCCGTCGACCACAGCTGAAAGCTGGGAAGGCCTGGACTGCAAGAAGAGCTGCGATGCCTCCCCACCCTGCTTCCCTATGGAGGTACCTTGATGCCTGCAATTATTGTTTGG
This sequence comes from Stenodema calcarata, assembly GCA_963920205.1. Lineage (NCBI taxonomy): Eukaryota > Metazoa > Arthropoda > Insecta > Hemiptera > Miridae > Stenodema > Stenodema calcarata. The sequence goes on along the minus strand of OY986061.1, from coordinate 15,024,753 downwards.
TGGTATAATCTTACGAGTAGATTTCATCATAAGCGATATTTCTAGGTACCTCATGGTGATGACAGGATCAAAGCTCGGAGATGCATGGATTTCATCCGCTCCAGTGCCATCTGCGGTTCGGGAATCACTTCAGTGTTCTTCAATAAGATAATGCCGAGGGAGCAAATCAACCAGTTAACGGCATTCATTGATGGATCTCAGGTATAGTCAATCATCCCACAGTAGAGTAGTTTTGAGTATGAGTGAGTATACTACTTGTCTCAGCATGTTGTTGCATCAGTTGGCTATTGGCCTGCACTGTCAGTTGTTTTGTATGAGTGGGTGGCTTTTTGTTTGATGATGGAACAAACATACAAGAGTCTGTAAGTTGCACGCCAAACCAACACATTCTACTTTCAATTATATTCTTTGATTGGTAAGCAACAGAGACTGAATGAAATCCAATATCAGTCTACACCATTTCATCAGTCCAAGTGCTTTGTATGCTGAATCCTGAATGTTGTTAACCATATCCACCGTTTATATTTTTAAATGCCTGTTCTAGGTCTATGGATTCACCACCAACAGAAGTATCCTCCTCAGAGACTACTCATCAGATCTCGGGCTGCTCAGAACTGGCATTGTTACACTCCACGGTAAACCTCTTCTACCCATAGCGGGAGCGCAAGAAGTGGACTGCAGAAGGGATCCCACAGAAAGTGAAATAGGATGTTTCTTAGCTGGGGATATCAGAGTGAATGAACAGGTCAGTCTTTAACATTTTCTCCTTGACAATGCTGTATGTCGGTCAGTTTTCTGTTACTAAATAATTTTGAACTGCAGGTTAGTTTATTGGCCATGCACACTGTATGGTTGAGGGAGCACAATAGAATAGCAGAGGAACTGAAGCACGTCAATCCTCATTGGACAGGCGACACCATTTTCAACGAAGCCCGGAAAATCGTTGGAGCTGAGATGCAACACATAACGTACAAGAACTGGCTCCCACTTATTCTTGGGCCTAAAGGTTAGTGTACGAGTCTTCAAACGAAGGTTACTGTGCTGTTCACGAGTAGAGTCCGTAGTTGCAGGTTATTTTAGTTCAGAACCTGTTACTATTTCCGTCGAAATTCGATCGTTTCAGGGATGGAAATGCTCGGCCCATACAAAGGTTACGACCCCAGCATTGATCCAGGGATAGCAAACGTATTCGCCACATCAGCTTTTAGATTTGGTCACACACTCATCAACCCAATACTGACAAGGTTGAACGAGACGTTCCAAACCATACCAGAAGTACGTGAGACACTTACTCAGTATTGTGTACCAGTAGTAGGTACCGCTGGAAATCACTTAGTGAGACGTATCAGATAAATGAAGGACTAGTTGATATATTTATATTTGAATTTGTTATATAGGGAGATCTTCCTTTAGGCAAAGCCTTCTTCACTCCGTGGAGAATCGTTGACGAAGGAGGGATCGACCCTCTCATGAGGGGAATGTTCATGACTCCGGCCAAAAGGAAAACCCCTCACCAAAATCTAAACAACCAGCTCACCGAACACCTGTTTACGTCTTTCCACGCTGTGGCCTTGGATTTGGCGTCCATGAACGTCCAGAGATCGAGGGACCACGGTATCCCGTTCTACAACGCGTTCAGAGTCAAGTGCGGTCTCCAAAGCGCCGAAACGTTTGAGGATTTGCGTCAAGAAATCACCGATTCTGAAGTTCGTCGAAAGTTGCAAGAACTTTATGGCCACCCAGGTTCGTAATTTCAGAAGTATTGAGTGGGCATTTCTTATTCAGAAGTCCAATTAAGCCAGCTAACTGCCATACATGTGAAAAGGGCAACACCATCTTATGTGGGTCGTTCCATTTTGGCGAACCGTGACAGGACCAAAGGACGGCGTGTGTGGATACAAAGTCCTATGGCAAGGCTGGCACATCTGGTCATTTTAATAGTCCTCCTCCATATTTCACATCCTTCCTGTACATTATAGGCCTCCCTTGCAACAACCAAACTCAAAGATTTTGTTGATTCAGTCATCATTCCAGCCACCTCTCGTGGGAAATGTTGACATTGGGGGGCTATTACAGCACCCAACTTATCAGGCTTCACTTGAGATTTTCACACCGGATCCCTACAGCACTATCATGGTTATAGCACTTGATCAACTGGGAGAGCCCTCCCCTGACGAGGAGTTTGTCATACAGGTCGATGGATGGTCGTTAGGATCTCTATCTGTCAGCAACACACCCTGACGGACTCGGAAAATGATTTGGGTTTCTTTTTTCAACAGGTAACATCGACATTTTTGTGGGAGGGATCCTCGAAGATCAAGTCGATGGAGCTCGATTCGGTCCGACTTTCAGATGCCTGCTGGTCGAGCAGTTCAAGAGAATTCGTGATGGCGACAGGTCAGTACTTCATATGTCAAGATTACAATGTATGTCATATCATTGAATTCTGCCCCCAAAAACATGATAATGATATTGAGTTTAATGAACGAGGATGATTTTAACAGGTTCTGGTACGAAAGCCCGGCCACTTTCTCGTCGGCACAACTCACTCAGATCTCTCAGACCTCTTTAGCGAGAGTCCTCTGCGAAAACGGCGACAACATCACGAGGGCGACGCCAAATGCATTTGTATTACCCAACGTGCAGCCGGAAGGAGTTGTGACCTGTGATGAAATCCCGAAAATGGACCTACGGTTTTGGTATGAATGTCCAGGTAATTCAGATGGTGTTTTTGTTGCTCTGTGAAGTTTTTTGTAAATAGTGGACAAATATAAGAAAACTCGGCGCTGCGCGCCTCGGCGGGGGCTTCGCCCCCTGCACCCCCGGATGATTTCCGCTTAAAGCCTAACGGCTAAAATGTGACGTAGCTTGAAAAGGGTTTTGCTCCCTCTCCCTCTTTCTTCCACCGTATTATTTAAGATACCTCCTTATTTAAGAACAGTTCGCGATGAACTCTTTAAATATTGCTTTTTCTAACGAATAAAAAAAGATGCGCATTATTAATCAGGTTGTCAAGCACATTTGTCGTCAAGCATATTTGTCGAATTCGTGATCAGCGAGAGTGTAATTGGTTTTTAATAATTTAGTAGTTAGGCTAGGTACATCAGCATCATTTTCGTCGTAGGTAACTAAGCCAGAACTTCACTCAAATAAGAAGTTTTCTCAACAAAATGAACTCGTAACCAATGGTTCTCCGGAATGTAAGGAGGGGGAAATTGGCAGCGTGGCATGTGGTCTGGTGTCAAATAAATTCACAGCTTTCCAAAAAGTGGTGAACAAATTTTGTGCGATGAATAATGGCGAAAATAAATTTCCTTTGCAACGATCGGTTGTACGTGAAAATCATAATAAATCATAGCGCTACTTTCATGTCACTTTTTCCTGTCGTTTTTCGGCGGGGGGTCCCATCGCAAAAACCTTTTCAAGGTTAAAAGTAAGGGTTTGGCCTTGATTTGGTCATTAAGAATTATCGCAATTTGACACGTTGTTTTAAGTGACGGTTCGAGTAATTTTCGTCTCTATGTGTTTTAGATTGTGGAAGTGACTCGAGGAGTCGAAGGCACTCGGGTAAGGAAGACACGATGGAAGGGAGAATGGAGGAGTTGGAAGGGATTGTGAAAAAGCTGCAGAAAACCGTGAACAACCTGAGGAGAAGGATAAGGAGCATCACGGCGTGCAAAGATGACCACGGGAAGTTTAGACACGACGGGGAATCTTGGCAGGCTAACCCCTGCGAGGCTTGTGAATGTCAAGTGAGTTTGAGCGTATGAAATTCAGCGAAATCACTGTTGATGTTCAGGAGAAATAACGATGAAGCCACAAAAGCCCTTGTTGCGCAATGTTTGAAAACTTAACAAACTTACAGAGGTTCTTCTGTCACAAAATTATAAATCATAACAGTTACTTTTGTGTGTAACCCATCCCTGTTCACTAAACTCCACTAAACCTTCAACTTCAATATTCCAGGGAAAGCAGATCAAGTGCACCAGACTCCAGTGCCCGACGTTGATCTGTGAAATGCAAAGACCTGAAGAAGGCAAATGTTGCCCATCGTGTGTCTGATGCGCCGCCGCGCAACGGAATTTACTCAATTTTCCCCTCCCTTCAAGCTGCCATAATTTTAAACCGGTGTAAATATTTTTTTAAATTGGCACGAAATGTGAATTTCGAGAGCCAAGCTTTTATATTTTTGTAACGAGTATTTTTCTTTCTTGTTTCCTCCTTTTCGTATGTTCGTTATTCGCTAGCAAAACTCGTCCCAACCTCTGCGAAAGGTTGAGCAACCAGTCAGAATTTTAATTTTAAGGCTTTGATGCGACTGATTGTGATAAAATTCGTTTAAATGTAACGCGTTACTAAAAATTGAAGTGAAGAAATTACGTGTGAAAAGAATATTTGTCAGTAAAATTTGTGTTATTATAAAATGAAAAAGTTTGAAAAACCTTCTATGTTTGTAAATATTAATCGTTAAGTATTTAAAAGTGCTTCTGAATAAAAAGGTCCGTTTGATTCATTATTTCAGTGTAGAGATCATGTGTTTTATGTGCAATTTGTGAACCCTCAACCGTCTTCATCGACTGTAATATATTTACAAATGAACCAATTTCGGCAACTCACTGACATTTTATGGTTTATTCTCTTCGAAAATTAGCCTCAAGTCTCGAAGGTGGAACTTGAGGCTAATTTTCGAAGAGAATAAAGCGCTGTTCGTCGTTTTCACGGTGGATATAATTATCGTCTGTCGTCGTTGACTTTCAAGGGTTTTCTTTCTTTCGTAAAAAAAAAGAAGAAAAAATCCAGTCTTGCAGAATGGCTGTGCGATTTTTCTTAGAAATAACTTCAGACAGTGTCACTTTTCAGACAGTATCATTTATGGATTTTATGGGTAATTTTCCCCTCTTAAAATCCCCCTAGCAAATTCGAACTTTTCATCCCAATTTTATCAAGAGTTATCGTCAGGAATAACACACTCGTACATAATATGTCACTCTAAAGGGGGGGGGGGGAGTGGGCAAGTTTTAAGGGGGGATTACCCATAAATTCCCAAAATGAAAAAGGCTGACAAGTGACACCTCATTCCAAAGGTTTTTTTCTGCGCTGGACACGATGGTGAAGTCAGAATTGCGATATCTTATTGCGTTCCCAAACTGGAGCACTTTCAAGGTGAAGAAATGTGGTTGTTACTTGAGATGTTCTTCACGGTTCATCTGCTCTCATCTGATAACGGAATGATATATCGCGATTCTGACTTCACCATGGTGTTCAGCGTTGAAAAACCTACAAACTGAGGTTTTTTTCGTTTCACATTTTCATCACATGGTCAAGCCTACTTTGTAACATGAAGCTAAGAAACTGCCTGGAAGGATACACACATGTGTACGTTTAAAATAATCGTAATTATTGAAATCAGGATGCTCCTAACCAGATTCGAAGGTACCGAAATATTTGGCGACGACTAACTGGCAATCTCAGGTCGTTATTCAGGAACACCAAACGGAGATATTATTTCCAGTTTATAACCTCGTACCACATCGAATTGTATTAATAAAAAATAGAGCAGTGCCGTGACCAGGATTCGAACCTGGGTTGTTGCGGCCACAACGCAAAGTACTAACCACTATACGATCACGGCTGGGGGCGGCTCTTGTTCCTGGGGAACACTCTCAGACTGGGAATATCAGGGTGAAAGTGGGACAGGCCAGACGAGACTCCTTCTTCCTTCACACCCGCCCGCCCACTCGAACCTCTTACGACTTGAGAACGATTTGGTGGCCAACGGTAAACAACAACAAAAAATTCTAGTTTCAAATAATATACTTATTCATTTGATATCACACAATAACGCAACGCCGCGAAGCGTCCAATGCCGCGGATTGTTATCCGTTTCGAAATCGATCGACCCCACGTATTTCTGATCCGTCCTCTGCGGTTTTCTATAAATCGGGCACTCGTACAATTTCGGATCTTTGCCGGCCGTCGTGTTTATGGCGTAAATGTAAATGACGGGCATCTGCTCGTAGAGGACTTTGAGTTTACTCTCGATGAGCTTCCCCGTCCGCCTGTCGAGGCTCGCGCCTTCGAGGAAGAGGCCGTGGACGTAGACGCCTTCTGGCGGGTTGTCAGTGATTTCTTCTTTATTGTGTCGCGTCACGAGATTTTGGAGCACGACGGAGTCCAAGGCCCAACCCCTGTGAGCTCTTGTCACCTCCTGAAACGTCCAAATACGATGTTTTAGCGTGTATGTTGTAATGATTCAGGCGATAAACTGGCCGCTCATACGGCTTAGGTTGCTCTCTCTTCTTTGATTCGAGAAAAACTCGAAAAAACCTACTTAACAGCTAATGATTCAGTTGAAAGCATTAATATTTTTCGAAAATCAACAGAATATTTTGACAGGTTTCATCTAGCAATATTTCATCCCGGCTGCCAACATGATAAAAACTAATTTGAGCTCCTGGTGGAAAAGTAACCAAAGAAACGTGAACAAAAATAGGAACCAAGAGTCGTAGTAGGAAACAAGACTTCACTCAATCTCTTCCAATTATCATGGGATTTTTATAAAACAGCCGTTTCAGAATGCTGAGGCTGTTCTGAATCCAATGATCCCCCAAACTCGATGTTTTTCCAAAAAATGGAATTAAATCAATTATAATAAAAAATGCATTCAAACAAGTCGGTATTAAACAAAGAATTGTTCATCAGTTAATTCTTAAAACGGCAGTAAGTAAAACTGCTGTGGAAAAAAATTCAATAATAATTCAAATTGTAACTTAAACATAGCGATTCACTTGCCTGCCGCATTGCTGTTAGAAACCCTTGAGGGTTGAAGAATCCAGTCATCCAAAACACATTGGGCCTCCCGTTCAGGAGCCACCGGTTGAACTGCATTTCTCTCTCGAGGAGTTCGGTGTACCAGAACCCCAAAGTGGCAGATTCCCAAGAAATCTGAAAACGCACATCGAGAATCCTGGTAGATTTCCTCAATTTTTTACCATTATCCCAAGAAAGTTCGTGCAAAAAGGCACTGGGCCGTAAAAATTGCTCTGAGCTGGAAATGAGTTTTAACCCCACTTGGGGGGTTCTGAATAACGTGTATGTGGCTTGCGACGGTTTCTAGGTTGTGCTTCAGATTTGAGATCCTGAAAACCGCGCAACCATCTGTAATCATCCCCAATCGGTTTGGTAAAAACTGCCTATCTTCGACATGCGATTGCGGCTGTACGGCTGGACCGATTTCGATGTTTCACCATTCGACGCAGTATTTATTGCTCTTAAAAATGAACAAAAGTGGCATTTTCTGAAGGAACTTTTCAACTTATACGCGAACAACTGAACACCTTGACAGCATAATACAATAATTGTGTAACTCACAAATCAATTCCATGTTATTCTCAGAATTAAAACACGAATAAGATAGCGCTACTCACTTTTAGCCACGAAGAAGGAATCCGAGCGTCATACATCGAATCCAGGGATTGTCTGAGGCTGTTGGACATCACTATAGTTCCATCAATGGCCAATCGTACGTTCAATAGGGTCTTCCTAACTTCACCTATCACTTTCTGTATTCTGTCGATTTCTTGACGAAGGAATATATTCATCGGAAGAAGAGATCCCATCCTCTGCAACGCGTCTTTCACCTAAGCCAAACGAGTACACTTGTAATGGTCAAAATTATACAGAATTCTGTGGAGAAAATAGTTTCACCATCCACTTTTACTTGGTACGTTTCACCACTTCAGACGTTTTAACTCTTTTAACGCCCCTTGTTGTTATGAACCCATACTCAATAACAGACATTGCGATGTCTCAATAACAAAATCATGGGAACAATCGATTATAACGGAATACCAACTTCGAATGTATTGTACTGCTGCGGCAACTTTTCCAGCATGTCGTTAGCCAATCTGTACACCATAGTTTCACGGGATTCTCCCCCTCCTCCACCGCCTTCTTTCGGTTGGACGTTCAGGATAGTGTCCAATATACCGTTTGCCGTGTTGATTTGATAGCTGAAAAATATACGAACTGTTGTGAGCGTTACAACTTATGGCACTTATTATATGATGTGTTCATGGTGCAAAATTGAAAGCTAGGAGTCGAAGGGATAATGAGACTCGAAATCCGACAAACTGAAAGAGGTTAACAACAGCTGCTGCAGTACAAAGCTGCTGCTTGAAAGTTAATTTTTTAACAATCTTGTTCAAGATTCATAAATTTAGAAGCGACTTGTCCCTAAAGAAACTAGTTTTGGGGCACCCTGAATCAAATCCTGAGTATCAACGGTTTTGACATATATGTATGGTATTTTTTGCATGTACAAAACGAAATTTTCTTTCTAAAACGGTCAATAAATAATCAAAAACACGTTGACAATTTTTAAAGGTCAAAACATTGACCCTGTAATCGAGTGGCCACAGACAGGGTTGGTACTCACGTTATGTCTGCATTTGAATGAAGTCCGAAAACTTCTGGAGAGTCAGTCGGGGGTAAGCTGGAGATGTAATCGATATAACCTTGGATGTTTCTCGTGATGGGAACTTTGTACCCGTGGTAGAATTCGAATCCTGGCCGCAGGAGCACATCGCAAAACCAAACCTGTAGACAAGGTGTAATCAAATGGTCATTGTCGTTGGTTAAAAAAAAAATGAAAATAAATATACAGCGTATTTTTAAGTATATACACAGCGAGGAGGTAACATTTTAGAGCTTACGTACCTGAGTAAATGTTGTTAATAGGCGCTTGTCAAAATCATCTGTAACCCGTCCTCCATACTGCACCTCCCCCAGCATGTAGCACACAGTTGCCCAAGAAATGCCCTGAGGATTATACAGAGAAACTCAAGTCAACTAACCACACAGAAACCAGATCTGGTTTACCAGGAAAAATGGATAAGATTAGAGTATTTATTATTTATTCTACAGAAATTCGCAGGTGTGAAAAGTTCCAGCCAATCTCTTACTTGCACGTCGATCGAAACTTGACTTTGAAAAGGCGTTGTTGTTTATAGGAACCCTAATGCATAAGGAATAGCAAATCTACGCAAGGAAGTGAAAGCTGATAGGCCAGTATTCCCACGATAGCAGAGATCTCTTGCTGCATAACAACTACGAAAGCTCATATCCAAAACAAAGCAACCAGCAGGCATTCTAAGCTTCAGACACCCCTCACAATCTGATCTTCAGAGGTGCATAGTTTCAACGCCTGCATGGGATATCCAAGGACACAATTGGCCTATACAAAGACAAATCGAGTGTCTCACGGCAACTTCCCACATCGTCATTTGGGCGACTTTTCAGCAGAGCCAAAAAAACCATCTGTCAATGACTATGCTTACTGAGTAATTCAGTAAAATAAATCGTGAGATTCAGTGTTACCTAACTTAGGTACCTAACTTATACTTGGATCAATCCGCCGGGGGAAGACGCTTCGAATGGTAGTATGCATAACTCATTTTGGCCAAACGTGATGATGTGGGGTGTTGCCGTGAGACCCTCGAAATGTCACCTTTTTAGGGTCCACGTTGGATATACATGGCCTATACAAAGACAAATTTGTTGACACCTTTTTAGGGTCCATGTCGTCCAAGTGGTTTTGCACAAACTGCACGCTAGCGGCGAAATCCGCTTGGTTGAATTCATAAGGAACGTTCCATCCAAGAGGACCAAATTTTCGCCTCTCTTGAAGGATCGTGTGAAGAAATGCGACTGCGTACAGCAAAGGTGGCCACTGAGGTTGTGAAGAGTAGTCCAAAAAGTCCTGAAATGAAAGATTTTATAGTAATCCTGTTGAAAGCATATTAGGTGACATGATTTACTTATCAAACGTACCTGTGTGATATTCTGATAGGTCCGTTTTAAACTAGCTTTTATTCCTTGGGGTGGCTCATTCGTGAATTTGATCGCCATCTACAGAATAACGAAATATGAATAATTTTGGGATTCTTATAAGGGTTCATGTTCACTTACTGGGCTATGAAATCGACTCTAACCTGCAATAAACCAATTGGAAACTGGCTGTGGACTTCGGTTGTCAGCCATAATCTAAACGTTGGATCGATGGTATCTGCATCTGCCATAAAATCCATCACTTCGGAGCAGAAAGGGAGGGAAAGGTGGACATTCTGAAGAAGAACCCACCCTCCGTTGTTCATGGCGTCGTTCATCAAATTTCTAGCGGTAACTTCTTGCCCTTGGCCCATTGAGACTGCTCTGAGCACTGGAGGCAATGGATGAAGAATATGAGTAATCAGAGTTGTTGATGGGCAAATTGGGGTACAGTGGATATGAGCGAGATGGACAGAGGCGAAACTGTAGCAGATTATTTGCAACCTCTTCTGTCAGTGGCAAGACTGGTTTTCCGTGTAAAGAGATCATCAGGACACCACTGCTAATAAATAGAGCAAATACTTTCCCTCTGTACCGCTATGTAGTTGCAGCACTCAGAGATGTTGACTGAGCACTTGCCACTATAATATTCAATAGTTAAGAATAAAATCTAGAGAAAATTGCGACAACAACTGTCTACTGATTCATACCAATATCATTGGTTTTTGCCAAGACACCAATCTGAGGTGATGGGTCTGATCCGATGGACAGTATACAAATCAGAGGTGTTCTTGGCTCAGATTCGTTCCAGGTGGTCTCCAAATCAAGGATGGACGCCTCTCCGTACTCAGGACCAAGAGAATCTGCAACAAAGGTTGTTTCAAACATTGTTTTGAAGGATTTTTACTGTTGAACCTTCAGCTACCCTACTGTCCTCAATAGTGATTTGCCATCGTATGCATGGGGTGTATGTTGTGGAAATAAACTTTTAAAAATATGAAGATTTACAATGAATCAATTCAATACATGATGTGATAAAAGTGAGTGTTTGAGGTAAAAAATACTACCGGTTTTCGTTACTAGTTACGAGTTTTAAGTGTGATTCAGTGCGAGACTCTACGATGTGAGAAGTGCGTTAAATTCAATAAACTCAAAACTTATTGACAACAGCGCATGGACAGGTTTAAATCACTGGGTACCAATAATGTAGTTTCTCGCTTGTGACAATGTTCTATCAGGGCTCCACGACCTAATTAGTAGAAGTTTGCGAAAAACGTCCAACGACTTTTGATAGCCGCTCGGAATGTCGGCTTCCTCGGGTTTCTCTTTTTCGTACCACACCCTCCAATCTTTCTCGTTTTGTTTGATCTAACCAAAGGCAAGAAAGATGCAATATTTGTTACATATTACCAGAGTAGAGAAGTACGACATCTTAGAGCTTATTTTAGAAGGGAAAATAGCAGGAAAGGAAGGAGAGGTTGGATGATCAATCTCAAAGAATGGAACAAGTGCAATTCGCAGGAACGGTACAGACAAATCCAATGGACAAAGATTGGCCACGATGATTTCCAACCTCCTCTTGGAGGGGAACAATAAGAAGAAGAACCAAATACAAATTATTAAATAGTGGATTAACGTCGATTAAGTACGAAATAGGGATAGAGGTTCACGTGTACCTTTCCTAGTAAGGTGCTGAAAGCAGGGAGCTTGCTTATCTCAACTAGATTCAACCAGGTGATATCCAGTATCCACCTGAATGGTTTTGGAGTGACCGCATTCAGATCCAATGAAGCTCCACCTGGAATCAATACAATGAACTTAATGCCACAGATATGCCACGGAGTTGTGCTTTTGTACGTAAGAATTGGAGAATCGGCAATCTACCTTTGATAAAAGCCAAAAATTCTTCATGAGTGATAGTCCCTTTGTAACAGTCGATTTTCATGGCCAACATGAGCGTGAATAACGGCTTGTGTCTTTCGTACAAGCTTCGAAGAGTGTACGTCCACACTTGAAACGTCAGAAACATCAAAATGTTGTCAATCCTTTCAATAGTGTCTTTGCTTTTTGGGGATCTGAGAAAACAAAGATTGGAAACTGTTCACTAGTGAATAATAACATTAAATAAAAATCTGCTGTGTAGCAGCTATGAGAACATTACCAAATGGTAATTGCAGGGTATGTATACGAAAGTACTGTTAAAACTAAAAGACATTTTCTCACTTTATGATGGAGCTGTCGAAAATATTCAGGAACTGTTTCAAGGAATTTTGGTACATAACGTTGACGTTGCTCATTTCAACGATCAGGAAATATAAAATGGACCCTCGGCCGGCTACGGCTCTGAATTCCTCTCGAGCGACCATGATTTTCTGTTCCGTCTCTTCAGAAACGACAAGCTTGGCGTTGACTTCTTCAGAAGTTGCTTTGGTCACTTGGAGCACGTCGATCAACGCTTCATCGTCAACTAGTGACCCCTAATACAGTAGATTTGTAGAGTAAGTAATTCAATGATAAGCAATGGAAATAAATTTCTAAAGAATTGGTAATGACTTCGTATGAGTAACTCCGTTCATCATTTTTAATGAGGCGAATCAACAGGGCGAAAACTCTTGAGCCCAATAAATGAAAAGCTTCCTTACCTGGGATGACGTCAATCTGTGCAAAAGGTTGCTCTCAAGCTCTTTCATCCTTTTTTGATTCTTTATCACAGACTCGAACAACGCTACCCGTTCACTTTCCAGATCCGATTTTTCCATGAGTATCACCCGACCTGCCGAATTGTGAATCGATTGTACTGTACAAGCTTGCAGAAACCTTGTTAGCCCACACTCTCAAATTCGTTTTAACTTTTCCGAAATATTATCACTGGTATGTAGAGTTGCGAGTTGGAAAGAACAGTTTTTGGGTCTGATATAATATTTGTTGACGCTTTCAGGAGTTGTCATGAATCAGTGATCCCTAGCCCATCCACAGCCCAATTCAGGAGACTAGCCAGTCGTTTATGAGCCTCCACGTTTCATCCATTTAAATTCACGTGTAATTAACGCAATACGTATTTTCTAAATTGAAAGTGATACCATTCCTTATGCTCAAGCCTCGTCCCCCACTATACGGATACCTCGCGAGTGACAACCTCCTGAATTCAGAGGTAAGGTTGTTGTACATAACATATCATTTGAGCTATTGAAGCCATTGCATGTGTGCCAATAACAGTATTATTGTGAGAAATCCAATTAATTAATTAAGAAGCTCTTGCAACAACTATTATGATTCAAATAGTTGTGTAAAACCATGAACAGAAGTGGAAAAATAATTGTTCCCATTCATAGGAATCATAAACTGTTTTGTAGAATAGGTGCAAAAGATAATTGTTGGTTCTAATATCCTCTGATGTAACCATCAATTACATGTAATTATGAATTAGTATCACTGAATACTATGGCCTACATAAGTAGGTAAATATTGGAAAGATTTGAAATAGGAAATCGGTGGTGTATTTGTGATATTATGATTACTAACCAAGTAACTGATCTTCGAGCCCTTGCATTGTCACAGTAAAATCGATTATAGACGTTTTAGCGCTGATCTCAGGCGAATACGCCGGATTGGGAAGCTTAGTTGTTATGTACAACATGAAACCAGGCATAACATCTGTCTCTTTGTCCCCTACCACAACCTGGAATTTTAACATGGAATTAATTAATGAAGGGAAAATTATAATTGGATTATATTAAGATTTTCAATATTTGTATAATATAATATATTATATTCATGCAAAAAACGAAATTGACTCGCCTTTTCAATTGATCCGGATTTAATGAAATTCTTCTCTAGAACGTTATCAATGACTGGATCTAGTTCTTCGCCAACGTCTTCAATCAGTAATGGTCGCCCCAAAGACAAACAATCTTCCAGATGAGTTCGGAAATATTTATGGTTCAATGAGGTAATCTGAAATCAACGAAAAATGAGTTATCAAGTGATCAATGCTAGTAGTTTTCCGAAAATTAGAACTTACCACAGCCAACCTACCTGTAACTCATTGGTAGATTCTTTGTTCTTGATCCACATTTTAGCTTGGGTTTGTGGGTCGATGAGAAGAGGGTAGGAACTGGATTTGGTGACGATTAAAGCATTTTGAACTGAAAGTTCGTCATTAGGCAACCCTTGTAGAGTCCACTCTGAAACCTAATAGCGATCATGACATGATTACGAATAAATTGATCAAAGAGGATGGAACTAGCCGACAAAATAAGGAAGCTGCAAGAAGAAACAGGAATTTCATCAAACTTTTCATTCTATGGTGAGGACACAGTTCGTACTTACTGTCGAGGATTCCACAAGCATGTTAATGACATTTAGATTGACAGTAAAAGGGATCTCATGACCTTCCAATATCTCAGTCCAATTCGTCAACAAATTAGCTCTGAACTGCTGGTTGTAAGGGCCACAGTATGACAAGAATGCGGTTGCTAGCAAGACATCACCGACTAGCCTGGAATGAAATGGATTGGTACAATGCAGCTTGGAAGAAACATTATGTCAGTGTATTGAGATAAAATATGACATTGTCGGAGTCTCAACCTTGTTTTAGTACAACCTTTGGCCAAATCTATCAAAAGTTTAACGTTATCGTAGTTAAAACAACATAGATTTTACTCCTGACTCCAATAGGCCACTAGAAGGCTTGAAAGAAGGGAGGTGGTTGTGCTGCTATTGTCAAAGAGAGAACTTCTGTTCATCAACCAGCCATTCTCGAGTGTAGTAGCTCGTAAAGTCAACTGATTTAGAAATGTACGGGATTTACAGTAAACGCCTACCTCCCCAATTGTTCTTTGAATTCCTTGCTTTGTTGAGTCCAACGGATTTTCTCACCCCCGAGACCGTTTATGAGGGCGGTTGCAGCTGTCATCTTCCTCAAACAGTTGTTTGCTGCATCTGTCAACCTCTGTTTTTCTCGGACGGCGCCATCGTACTGCGCTTTGACCTCCTCCAGAGCCTGCTCTCTAGCCAAGAGCTCGTTTTCAGCTGCAGCCAAATCGTCCATCGCTAATTTCAGTCTGGCTTCTTGCAACGCCAGATTCGTCTATAATTTCAATGATAACTTGTAATTTAAACGCCGAGTGTGGCAGTAGATTAGTGCCTCATAGGTGGATACGTAATAACAGTTTCGATATTATCTCTATTATCAGGGATCCGAAATGGTGATTGCGCACCTTCAGAGGGAGCACTTCTTTATTGACACTATGGAAAAATCCCATAGCTTTCGTCCAGGAGAGTAAACCAGCCACATCACCACAAACCCTCTTGGCGGTTTCCATATTGTAATCTTCCATGTTGAAATAGGGTTGGAGTAAATCGATCATTTCGTTGGTTATAGAATCCTTTGGATAGTTTTGGAGTTGAAGCAGAAAAGTTGTGCTTGCCATCATCTGAAACGATCCAGTACAGTTTTTAACAATTTCCAGAAGCATAACTAAATATAAGTACATCTGTTTCACAATAAACACTGGGAATACGTAGAGCGGTGTAAAATATGTTATTCGAAATGTGATAATCAATTAAGGTGAATTGACTGTAATCGATCGGCCGTCATCTTCGAAAAAAAAATCCAGTCATGCAGCATGGATATAAGAGCGAATTTACGAATAGGTAACTGCTTTTATGTAAAATGTCTTCATTTTACTGGTTTTATAACAATTTTAGCCGAGTAACACCTCAGTTTATAGATGTTTCATCGCTGAACACGAGGGTTAAATCACAATAGCTATATCTCATTCCGTTATCAGATTAGAGCAAATGAACCGAGAAGAACATGTCAAGTAACAATTACGTTTCTTCACCTTCAAAGGCAAAATCCCATAAACTTGGAAAAAACGATGATGTGCCCGTTTCATTCTGCCAAACTATAGGTTACTATACTATAGATCTATGTTGTAGGTAGATCAAGTGGACGGGGTTGCGGAATAAAAACATTAGTGATGTTCGTTACGTTAATTGTCTTTGCAGTCATTAAGTAATTTAGGTTTTTCTGCTTTAGGTACTTAATAATCGGTGGTAATCGTAACATACTAAAATAGTTTTTAAATAATCGGGGCTGTGTAGGTAGGTACGTTATTCAATACTTTTATCGACAGACCCCCAGCGGTAAGAAATATCCATGTCAATATGTATATTCAATATATTACAAATATATATACAAATTTTGTAATTTGCAACATTCGATTGTAGTAGAATTGAAGTGTACATGTGAAGTGAATTGATAAGTGGCATTAAATTTTCTTAAATGACTTCTGAATGTACACCATCATTGGGAAGGAATATGAAAGAGTCGTAAACTCCAAGGAATTAAGGTCAATTTCTAGAAACGCAGTAATATATTAGTGAGCTACTGCTACTTACATAGATCACCCCTTCTCACAACATTAAACACAGCAAGCATGGAAGAAGAATCTTCCTTCTTCCATGCACAGCAAGTTTAATGAACAATACACGTAAAGGATTTGAAAAAAACCCGTTCTTGGCGGGCATAAATCGAATCGACTTGGACATACAATCGATACCATGGGCAAACTATCGATTCATACGCAGGGTTGCCAGCTTGTGACGTCACCGAAGAAGGAAGATGCGACTTCCCTTGAGGAGAAGGGGAAGAGACCTTGAAGTCACCTGGGCTCCCTCTGTGCTCGTGCCAGATGTTTGGCTACACCATTTTATTAAATCATCTGTTGACCTGTTGCTGTTTAGTATTAGTAGTGTTATGAATCTAAAAATATAGTTCGAAATAAGCTTTTCGACCGAGCTTCAAGTTCGTTTTTTCCGCGGAGTGACCGTAAAGTGTTGAACGAAAGTTAGAAGTGAGTTGCGCCGAAGTACGGAGCGAAGGAGATGTGGCGAAAATCCACCTTTCTGGTAGCTATGTAATATTGATTAAATAGAGAATAAGGGGGTCTAACCTATAATGGTCTCAACTACGTCTTTTCTTTGATACGTAATTCTTGTACCCGGACTCAGCATAACTTTGTGCAGTTCTAGTGATCCGTTAATAATTTCATCGAAATCGCACGGTATCGATGTGTGTCTGAACGGAAAGTGGGTGATATTTTTGCGCATTGTTTCCTCCGTAGGTGATCAGCTGATTTCAGTAATGTCGTCCCCGAGTGCTGGAAAACGTCGGATGGACACGGACGTTATCAAATTGATCGAAAGCAAACACGAAGTGACTATTTTGGGAGGTTTGAACGAGTTTTGCGTCAAATTCTACGGTCCCAAAGGCACACCGTATGAAGGTGGGATATGGAAAGTGCGTGTCCATTTACCAGAATTGTACCCCTTCAAATCTCCTTCGATCGGGTTTATGAATAAAGTTTATCACCCGAATATCGACGAAGTCTCCGGGACCGTTTGTCTCGACGTTATCAACCAAGCTTGGACGGCTTTGTACGACTTGTCGAATATTTTCGAGTCGTTCCTCCCCCAATTGCTCACCTACCCGAACCCCATAGACCCCCTCAACGGAGACGCTGCTGCGATGTATCTCCACAAACCCGACGAGTATCGGAAAAAAGTTCACGAGTACGTCCGTAAGTACGCAACTGAAGAGGCTCTGAGAGAACAAGAACAGCAAGCTGTGTCATCCGATAGTGAATCCTCGATGTCAGACTTCAGTGAAGATGAAGCACAAGACATGGAATTATAACACCCACCCACGATGTCCCACCATGTAAATAGCTGTGAGTGTGTAGAAATCCTGAGATTTTTACATTGTTTGTCATCTTGTCATTCTTTTTACAAAACAAACTTAACTCCTTTTTGTTAATTAATGTTAAGGCAATATTGGAACACATACAAACACTACATTGTATGTAGTCAGCAGTAGTTTGTTGAAACAGAGGAAATTTTAATAACCAATTCCTACTCGTTACGGCACAGCTTTATAATCATTGATTCAATTATGTACTCGTAATGAGTGATAAGAGTGGAAAGCTGTGAGCATTGTAATTCTTCCTCGTGTATTCTGTAACAACCACGAAAAGAACACCACTACATTAAATTTCTCTTAGATTTAGAGCTATTTTCATCATTAAAACATGATTAATAATGTAAAAAGAAGATTTAAAAAATAACTTAGAACTACCTACTACAAGTAAGATAATTTTTTTTTTCAAATCAACGCAGCAAATTGTTTATGTTTTCTAGAATGTTTTTTATTTCTCCGGTCATTAATGAAGTGTATTTTAATTTTTTTTGTTTTAATGAGAACTAATTATTTTGGGCCATGTCTTAGATTTCTTTGTTCAAAGCTTTTGTTGGTCTCTTTAACGTTTTAAGATGGCGAATTTTTTATATTTTTATTTCTTCGAATAGTTATCGGATCTTGAGCATTTTCATCGTGTTTATAAACATCACTAGTTGTAAAAGCAAATAGCTTTTCCTAATAAGCTGGTTTTCTCTCTTTAACACATCATAAGTTTTACCTTATTGTTAGCGAAAATCAAATCAATTTTTCTATACATTTAGGGTGTGTCACTACTAAAGAATAAATTCTATTTAATGGATGAACCAAAACTGTCCTAATTGATACCAATTTTCCTCCAAACGTATAGCTAACTAAAATATGTAAATGTTTGTGCGTCTATAATTGAATTGCACAAGGAAACAAACATCCAAGTATCGCATGTTCTTCAGGGAATTTTTAGAAGAAATTCCTAGTAGGTGTCATTAATGTTTCATTAACTTCCGTTTGGCTTATTTTTCAATGGAATTCACAATTAGAAACATGAGAGCATTTAGGTAAGTGGTCAGTGACACTAAATTGTAAAAATTAATGGGGAAGTGAATGATAAAATTCTATAGAATTGCGATTCAATCATCAAATAGCATAGAGGGGAGCTTTTACCAGTCTAATCTTGAAATTCATAATAATTCACTACTATAAACCACAATCGAATATAGCGAAATCTAACCAAAACACATATTGTCGATAAACCCAAACCTACGTAGTTTGTGATCATCAAACTGCAAACATTTTCCCCTCAAAAAGCTCCTCACGTTGGATTTTTCTCGTAATATTGCTGTTGGAAGAACATCAAATTTTGTGACAGAAATGTTATATTTTCCCCCAAAAAAATTGGGTGCCGAATCGATCAATCAAATTTCTATGGTAGGCACCACCACCCTGCGCACGTTTCGAATTGAATGTAGATATTGTGAATGTCAAGTAGCAATATTATATTAACTTTAAGCACTTATTAGTACCTTTGTAATTGTGTGTGACAAAGAATTTTCAATACTATCATAAAGTTTAAAACATAGAATTTATTCTGTCGTTTTTTAAATTTGAGGAATTTCGTTATATTAGATCAGTTAATTTGGCTTGTAATGATTTTTAAGGAGAATATTACTTAATTTCAAACAACAGTTGATACAGTTACAACTTTCAACTGCAGCCTACAAATTGTTTTTATGAAGAAAAAAATTTAAAAAAATCTCATGGCTACTTCTCAAAAAGAGAACAAAATCAAGACCTTAAATTCTGTCCGGATTGCCCTAAAGAGAACCAAGGGCTGGCCAAGTGTGTCGAACCACGGAGATGAGAAGTTGGTACATTTGAGGCTGTGAAGTTTTAGCACTATTTTGTAATATGTTTTATATAAAATATATATTGTGTCATACATTATTGAGATGTCGATTGATTCGGTCCTGGGGTTATGTGATTTGTAAAATTTGATGGGTGATCAAGAGTTGTGAAAAGAGGAATGGGACAACCCTCAGGGAAATCAAAGGTTTAAAATACCTATCCCCTACTTCACTTAAATATTGACATGAAGGATTTAAGTTTTCACGTCCTTAATTGAGCTGTACAGAACCGACTCTTCATCTGAAATGTTCAATTAAAATTTGCTGTTGGATGTTTTTGTCGAATACCAGACTTTACGTAGGAACTAAAGAAATCAGTAGTAAACCATTTCCATATGTTTTGGGTATTTCATGTAATTTTCACTGGAAATACAAGAAGCTTGAAAAGATTTGAAGGGTCTTATTGTTTATTTTGAGGTAGCAGAGGGATGTTTTCGTAAACGTGATCTAGATGGAAAACAATGTTCAGAGAAGGATATTCAATTTTGATCCAGACATGATTGGAGACTTGTAAATATTTGGCATTCCAATTGATTACAAAAGTAGTAAGAAATTAATGGTTTAATGTGAGCAACATGCAAACTGAGTTTGTGACCACCTTGCAATCTTATCGCCAAGGATCATGCATGACCATTTTTCTTTTTTGGTTTATTATCTTCCATAATGAACGTTTGTAAACGCTTTTGTAATAAAAAATAACCCCCCCCTTCTCAAAATTTGAGGGTTTACGTTTCAAGATACGTACTCGTAGATTCCAAAAATCGAATAAAAAAATCCGCCGTCCGCGGCACTTTGCCCAGTTAGCGTTGAGCTATAATTACGGGTTCGGACCAACCCCACAATGATGCTTGAAACTTTTCGTAACCCTCGGTCAAGGGTAAGGGGTTCAAAACGAATGTTGAAATTTTGAAAAATTCAGATGGAACGGTATAGTTTTCATGGAGTTTATTTTTTAGAATTTTTTTTTTAAGACCATCCGCAGCTCTGTAGGACCAGCCGTTCGTTCACAATGAGGGCTCAAAGTTGGAGCAGATCAAAAGTCGTCAACATGAGGGTGAATCATGCGACAGCCTGTCGGGTCTATGTTCATAGTGGCCCAGCTGATTCGAATATCACTTAGTTTTCAGATATCGAGTTAATTAGGTATTCGTTCTTAAAAATAATTCACACACATTATTAATAACTAATAATAATTTACACTACTTGTGTTTCAACTTCCCGCAAATCAGAACTGGATGAAAAGGCAATATTCACTCGGTTTCTTATCTGTAACATTGTTTAAACAATTTGTTTTAAGAAATTGAATTTGGATGATTCACAAGGTTTCTTGTCTGCAAATTGTTTAAACAATTCCTATTTGTTTTATTAAATTTGGATGATGAGCTAGAGTTTCATCTATCATTTCGTGAATTAGATCAGGGTGATCTGCTCAAAGAAGATAATAAACCGTTGTGTTAAGAATTTGCAGAGTTTTTGAGGTTTGCTTTCATTCAAATATGAGTGATATATATATCACTCGAGGAGCGACTGGAGTTTCGGGTAGAGACACGATTAGTGATGATGATGAAGCAGGAAGGTGTAAGTTAAAACTACGTGGCTTCGCGCCAAGGGAAGTGTGTGTGGGTGGAACATTTTAGTAGCTGGTACTGAGGTAGTCGATTTTAACTAGATTTTTGGAGAATGGTGGATTGTGCTGTGAAGGTTAAGATGGACAGGGGTTAACTGAAGGGATTATCAATTAATCACCGTCGAATTGAGAAATAGGAACACTTATGACTTTGGTTGTGCAAGGACAGTGGAACAGACTGACACCAGTAGGGAAATTCTTTTGCTCACCTATCAGAATCAGCTGACATGCAAGAATGAACGACTTCAGTCAAACAAACAAATTAACATTTTATTTAAATCAAAACGTGCTGAGTATGAGCAGGTACACGAGAAGGTTCAGTTATCAGAGGCGTCTGATAATGATGAATCCTCATCGCTCGATAAAGACATGGGTGAAATACCTTCGAAGGCATGAGGGGAAGCATATTCCTTCACGCACGCCTTCACTTCGGCGGCGAATTTGTCCGGGTCCTGGCTGAAGAGGTTGGCCGCATCGCTGTTCAGAGGGTCCTCAGGGTTGGGGTAGGCCAGAAGTTGAGGGAGGAACGACTTGAAGATGTTTGTCAGGTCGTACAGCGACGTCCAGGCTTGATTGATAACGTCCAAACAGATCGTTCCCGACTTGAAATCCACATTCGGGTGAAATATCTTGTTCTCAAAACCGATAGACGGAGATTTGAATGGATAGTGTTGTGGTAAATGGACGCGAACGCTCCACTTTCCTCCCTCATAGGGCGTACCTTTGGGTCCTGGGAACTCGACAATCATTTCGCTCATGCTCCCCAACAGTGTCACTTTCAGGTCGGACTGTATCAACTTCATAACGTCCTTATTCAACCTCTTATTTTTTGAAACCTTATCCGTCATACCGAATCACTATCAGCGCACACAGTTTTTGAAAATCAACAGGTAGGTGATAACAACTCTTTTTCTGCCTCTCCCACAAAAATAGACCACTCAAGAAAGTTAAACTCGACAAATTTTAAAAATGGATGTTTTGAGTGAGAAAGCAGCAACAGAATAATCTCATTAGTAACCTCTTCAACATTTCAGCATATGTAACAACAACCTGAGGAGGATTATATATTATTACTGGTAGCCCAAGTGGCACATAAGATCGAAATGAAGCACGTTTAACTTACAAGTATACCCCACCAAATAATTCTTGCATTTAATTGGCGGTAGGGTGTGATGTATAATTTGACCAATTGACACTACTGAAGTGAACAATTATTGTACCTACCATCAAATTATTTCTTGTTATTTTCTTCGAAGTTCTATGTGCCTACTACACTTACCGTGGAGGAATTTAAGCATATTAAACCGCAAAGACGTCATCATCCCTACATTTAGTAAGGCCTTCACAAATCTTCAAGGCAATTTTAAGATTGGGTATGTAATTTGAGAACGGCCTAAAGGGTCCTTAGAAGTCCCTGGAGGTTAAACCTTCAAAAGCCCTATTGACACCGAGCAGCAGAAACCTCTACTGACAATGACTACAAGGGACAACAAAATTTAACTTGTTACGTGAAGGAATAATTTACCTTCAGAGACTCTGCCCATGAGGGTTTGGGGCATGGGGCAGCGCTGTCTGCAATAACTGGGTGTAATTTCCTGTGAAAGAAAATCAGCACGCAGTCCATTATTCGCATGATGAGATGAGGCGGGCGTCCAAGTTTGCGTACAGTAGCTGAAACAAATATTGTGGGAACACAATTAAAAATTGATAAAACAGAATAATATGATAACTTCAGTTATTCAGAGACTGTCAATCACCTATGTGAGCAGGTTTGATCGTGTTCAGAGCAGCTTCAGCTTCTTCCAGTGCAGGCTTTGCTGCTTCGAGTTTTATTTCTGCCATTGCTTTTTCTTTAGCTATCACTTCAACGAGTGCCTCAGCTTTTTCTTTTACTTTCATCACCTGAAACAAGGTCATAACAAAAGTTAAATGTGTATTGTCAGAGCATAAGCAATTAAAATTACTCGATCTAATAATACCACTGACCTGATTTTTAACAGATTCCGCTTGGTGAGCTCTATCAGTAACTTCTACAAGGACGTCTTCGGCTTTTTTGGAAGCCACAGCCAATTCCCTCTCCATCTCGGCTAATTCAGTTTTCAATAGCCCAACACAGACTGAAGCCTCTTCCAATTTCATCAGACCTGTATCCATACGCAATGCTCCTTCACCGAGTTCTTTCTGTTTTTCAACGTATATTTTCTTGTAGGCACCGATGAAATTCAGGTACGATTTGGGAGTGACATGAGTTGCTCGACGGAACCTGCAAAATATTGATAAGTACAATCCCAACAAAAATTACTCTGATCAAAATTAATGACAACAGAAGGGCTTTTGTTGGCTAGACAACACCACCACTCCACGGAGATGTAGGAGTCTTGCAGACTCCAGTGGGTTGACAGTCTTAAATGTCTTAAATGCAATCAATGTACAATATGTCGAACCTCTGGAAGTATTCAGCAGAAGTGTTGGAAACGATATGTTGAATATATCCTAGGGCATCGACAAGCTCTAATTTGACTTTAGACGAGCATTCAATTTTGAACTCAATAAGGAAATGACGAGCTACTGAAACCAGAGCGTCTCTCGGCCAGGGCTGAAACCAATCCAGAGTGCATCCTGAAATCAGAGCTGGGAACCTCATCGCTCTGCTACGGAATTTTTCACCAACCTACAACAATTGAGTGATCATTTCAGTAACAAGGTAAAACACGGCAGTACAATATTACTGAACACCAATTAATTTGAATAGGAAAGCTTACAGGCGAAAAGCAGAAGACCACGTGGAGGTTCTGGCATGTCCTTTGAATAAAGTAGTCCATTACGATTTCGTTATTTAACGTCCTTTTATTGTTTTCTCTCCTCATAATTGGGGAGAGTTCAGAAATGACTTCTTGCTGTTCGTCTCGATTGAATAGATTGGATATTACACCTGAGGTAAAAACCAACAATCAGCATAATACAAATCGTTCTACAACTTCTTGACTAATCAATGAAGCACAAAGTCATACCAGAAGAGAGAATGTTGTTCAAATATTCCAAGAAAACTTCTTCTTTGATGTCCAAGTCGGTGAAGATGAACGTCGTTCCTTTTCCTTGGACACCACAAGATCGGTAAAGGAATTTGAGATCTTCCAAAAAGTTAGCGACGTTGTACGACCTGAAGGAGAAAACCCAAAGTTTTAAGAATAGCAGTCATAATAAAGTGTAGGTGAATACGTACAGGTATTTATAGGGAGTTTATATGGACCTGGAGAGTGATATTTGAAACGCTTTGTATCCAGCAATGAATGAAGCGAGTTTGGTCAGAGATTGTTTACCAGACCCGCCCACTCCAACCAGCATCACGTTGCCGCGTGGATGTCGAATGACACGAGATACCTAAAAGATGTAATTTACACTGTTCAAACATTAAATTATCCAGTAGGGAGAAGATTTCATACAGGCAACATACTGAGCATTCATAAGCATTGTTTTACAAGGCTCATTATTTTATAAAACTCATGTTTAATTGAAGAAAAACAAGTTCCTTATTCTCACTTTAACAAGGTGCCACATCGCATCGGGGAAAAACACGAGGTCCATACCAGCTCCTCTGACCATCTCGTTGAACTGGGATAAGAACATGTCCAAACGCTCTTGCAGCTCGTTCAAATCCCAAACGGGCTCGTAAACTTTGGGGAGTTCCATATCAGTGTCTTCGCCTTCTTCACCAGTCGGCTCGGGTGCATCCCTGGGTCATATTGGAACGAATCAGTCAAGAAGAAACCAAACACATAGCACCATTTCAGTAGAATCACAGTAATACCTCATAAAGTCAACGAATGGTGGATTTGGCAGGGCCATTTTCCTATATTCAGGACCAAGATCAGTCTCAACCACATCAAGTAATTTATTATCAAACCACTGTTTATCACTTTCCAGTGTAAATCTGCAACAGATAACGAAAAATACGCATAAGAGCTTCCTGCGTGACAATGGCGATTCTTCTTCCTTTGGCGCTACAGTCCAATGTGAACCCTGGCCTCCCTATTTTTTATTTTTTATTTTTTTTTTATCTCCCATTAGAGGGCGATCATAATACCTGAACAGCCAAGACATCGATGTTCGCTTTTAACCCTAATCAACCCAAAGTGTTTTGGGCACTTTGGCATCATCTTTGTGCACATCAAGGCACCACAATGTTTTGAATTTATTGAGAGGTTCTACGGACTTTTTATTGCTATGTTGTGGTACCACTGGATTTGTTAGCTCTTCCCGAACACGTTGGCAGCATTGGAGCTATTTCTTTCATTTTTCCAGGCTGAAGCATGGTCAGTACATTCCAGGTTGCCAGTTTTAAATCGTGCCTTTTGATGTTGTTCCGTTTTCAGTTTCCAGGTCCTTTACCAAATAATCTGTCTGGCTTTTCTTGTTGTTTGGGTCTCGTAACAATAAGAGTTCTACGAGGATAGGTTGTTAGCCCATCGCACAACCTGGACCAAGGGTAGCCCCCTCCCTAGGTGGATTGCCTTCATACGGCTATGGAACACCACCTATCCATCGTCTTAGTATCAGCCACCCCTAACATGGGGAACAGACGCCCTCCTGTTGTGGCAAGCTCATACGCCCAAGTTGGCCGTTGGCCAACCACAACCCCCTTTCAGTCGCCTTTTACGATACGCAGGAACTACGTCAGGGATACTATATAAGCCCTCCACTGCTGGGCAAGATAATGGCGATTGGTGAACGAAAATAACGTTGATCAACATATTACCTATCAGCAAAAACTCGAGTGCACTCATTTTTCCAAATCAACATTAGAGTGCTTTCTGTGTCGATGACGTTCGAAAGCGTACCAACCATTCCTTGCCATATCCTGGATAGATCTCTCAAACTGAAGACGTAGTGAAATTTGGCTGGAGTTGGCAAGAGATTTCCCTGCAAATGTCACGATAAATATGAATTTGATCCTCAAAGAAACAAGGCTCAGGCCAATCTATTCTACAGTAGATATAGATGTTATTTACCCGAGTGATTTGCCACAGTTTTCGAGTTAAGGGGACAATCTTTTTGATAAGAATCCGTACTTCTTGAGAAAACCCTCTCTTCAGGTTATAATGGCCTTCTCCGACGATCTTGAAAATTTTGTCGATCGATACGTTTGAAGGGATGGTGCAGTTGAACATGCAAAACTGCCTTTTCAACCTGGCCGGGATGTCGTTTCTCCCTCCACCTATAGCCATTAACAGAAAATTAAAAATGAATAAAAGACAATAACCAGAAACCAACAGACTAGACGTACCTAACTTCTAACCTGGTAAGCCCATAGCAGCGACAAACTGCATGTCGACAATTGTGGTGAACTCTCCAGGTTTTTCCAAACTATAAAATCCGTTCATATCCATCGTTTGACGCACGATTTCGTTCGTGATTTGATCACCCCATTCATTGATTTGCGGGAGGTTTATATCGTCGATGAACACGATCATTTTTTTACCTCTCGAAGGCCCGAACGTGCTGCCCATTCGTTTCTCGACGTAGCTTTCAATAGTTTTCTGTAAGATGAAATGATTGCCTTGTAGGTACTTTTTGCATTGCAGGTACTGGCTTTGAGTCAATGTGTTAACATCACGAACCTGAAACTGGTAAGGGCTGGTAGCTGATGAAAAGTTGAACGCTCGATTGAGATACAAATCTGGATTTAGTTTCTTGGTGAATGCCTTCATCATGACGGTTTTGGCGGATCCCTGCTCGCCCAGCAGCAAAACGGCTTTCCCCTGTTTGGCTATGCTATTGACGAGGTAGTCAGTTCGAACGTTCTCTAAAATGGGGACGAGGATTGAATTGAAATCCGGAGTGGTCGTTTCCGGGTAGGAGTAAGCGGGGACCAGGCGGCTCCATGGGTCCCACTTTCCTGAAATTCAGGATAATATTATGCTACAGGTCGCTCAAGTTTCAGTAGCTTATTCAGTAGAAAAACCTCTTAAAGACCTCTTACCCTCCTTGGAAACAACGCAATCAAAGACCGATGCATCAGGTTCGGACAATATTCTGGGTAAACTGAGGTTCTTCAGATTCTGACGTACGAAATTATTGAACTTGTCTCGTCCAGGGATATCCAAAAAGGCTCCGATAGACCAAACTAAGGCAAACACATAGGCCCGACGGATATACTCATCTGTAACACTAAACCATTTGGTTGTATTGAGAACTAAGGGAAGTTGAGCTAAAATCTCGATCAAGACATTGAGAACCAAACACTTACACTTTCACTACAGGTGCCTGTGTAACTGTTGCTTCACTTTCAGGAGTAGATTGAGTAGATGATTTATTATCTTCTACTGGTTCTTGATTAATTTCTTCGCATGGAATCAAAGACTTCAACAGGAGTACTATCTATAAAAATATTTGAGAAAAGAGGTAGGTACTTAATTGAATAGGTTCCTAACATAGCCAAGAAGTGAAAAATAGATGAGCAGGTACAGGGAAGTCTCTCAAATACAGCAATTCTTATTCATGTTACAGTTAATTTACCAAATCTTACTTGCTGTATGATGTTACATTGGAGAACTTTCATTTCAAATTTTAGATTCATAGTAGCCCAGTTGTAGGCTAGAGGGAATGAATCGTAGAACAGCTGCTTCAGCAGTTCACTTTGCTGTTCGTTCCTAGTCCTAAGCCAGGCTTCGATAACAGGCTCCCAGTCGAGCCCAGAAGAACTCATATATACCTGCGATACGTAATATTTAACGTCATCTAAATTTAACAATAATTTGGTTTTAATAACTTGAAACAAAGAGTGTGATCTACCATTCCATTTCTTGATACAGTGGCAGGGGAAGCATTGTCGATGTTGTGAGGTTCGAAGATCACTTTGCAGGTGGGGGCCATGCTGAGGCGATCGCCATTGGCCAGCGTAAGCGTTTTGTTGTCGTCAAGAACGGAATTCAAATTTTCGATCCAAATACTGTCCACAGGGCCATCGAGTACCAACCAGACGTGGTCACCTGAAAATGATCCTCTTCTTGAAGAATGATACTCATATAAGCATGAGGTCAAATAATCATATGAGCATAAGGTCAAAGTTAAAAAAATAACTGTACTAGAACAAAATATCTCTGACCTCGTTTTAGCTTCAATGTTTTTCGCCAGAGTGCTGAAAATATGCCATCAGTCCAGTCATTGGTGGCAACGTCTAATCTCCCAAACATTTGAGCAGCAGTGATTGCTTTGGGATTCATCCTCATCTCTCTGTATAGATTGAGAAATACAGAAATAAGACCAAGAAAATACATTAATGTTATTAATAAATTGTAACTGTGTAACGATCATTTACCTGTGCGGTTCACCACATTTTGTCAAAGATGACATCAATGTATGGATGCAAGCTGTTTTCCCAGCGCCTTCTGGGCCGAGAGTCATTATGCCATGACGGACTCTCTGTGTTTCGTACAGCTAAATAGATAAAACTTCCATTAAGGAACATTGAGGAGTCTAAGGAACAAAACAGAGGATACCTACTACTATGAATTTCATAATACGAGGGGGTATCCAAAAGTAATGGGAATTGGGCTGCGATGTAGAGGGAGAGTAGGGATAATCATTGTTCGACCAAGTGACCGTTAGAAATACGCCTCCTGAGTAAGTGTACGAAGTTCTGTTGCTGTGAATACATCGGTTCGGCGGTGGAAATTTGTTTTAGTGAAACAAATTTTTTCCATTTCACTGAAAACGTGATGGCCGATTGTCGGAAACTATTGCAATACTGCTTATGTGGATGCTGCCTTAAGTAAAACAAGAGTCTGCTCATACTCGGACTAACACTTACTTGGACAATTTTCAGAACCCAGGGAGGATGAAAGATGAGATTGGTTTCATCCAGGTGCTCTTGGATGGCAGCTTCGAGTTCCAAGTACTGTGTTTTTTCTAATGCTTGGTTCGGGAAAAGATCTGCTACTAACGATATGAACAGCGGTTCATCCTCGTCTGTAAAAATCGTAACCGACCCATAATGTAACTGTTAAAAAGTCGACAAAACTCGTTACGCACATACAATAGTATATAAGAAATTGAGATTACCAATAAGTTTTGATAAATTCATATCTCTGAGGACTCGCATGACAATTGTGCTTTCTGAGTCCTTACAATTGACTCTTTTGGCGGCACCAAGAGACCGAAGAACGGATAGGATGTTTCTCAGACCGAAATCGTAATGGACCTGTAGATTAAACAATGTTTAACTTTACAGGACTTCTCCATGAATAGAAAACATCCCAGAGTATAACCATAATGTGTACAAACTTGTTTAGTTAGCTGTTCTTCACACAATTTGTACAATGTGTAGAATTTTCTGGCTAAAGTGATGTTTTCCAGGAAGCCACAACTGGCTAGTTTCACTCTGATGATGATTTGTCTATCAGGAACCATCATGGCTACTGTTCTGAATTGTATTTTCAAATTTTCTGGGAGTTCCTTCCTCCCTGCGTAGCCGGGGTTCTGGAATCAAACATTGAATCAGGATGGACATATAAGATGAGACCTTTGGCTCTCTATGTATGTGGTACACGGTTGCTTCTAGAAAAACACATCTGCGTGTAAGCACTTAATTAGTAATCAGTACGATGCATGAAAAGGTCAAACCATGGTAATGAATATGCCAAACTCGGGGAACATGTCAATGAGATCGCCATCAGTGAAGTGGAACTGTTTCTTCTTTTCTTTCTTGGCCGCGAGTACCACAGCAACTTGTTGAGCGGCCACCGAAAGCACAGGCAGCTCAATACGGTTGAATTCATCAAAGCAGCCCCAAGTTCCAGATTGAGCCAAACCTGAAACGAATGGTGTGAGATGTGGAAATCAGTTTCTGTGGTTAAGTCCAGAGATGTCCCTGCTGGAAACGAAATTGTCCAAGACGAGTGTTTCTGAGTGCATCCACATGAATGCCACCGATATAATCTTACCTTTATATATTCTCCCCAAGCCTCGATAATCCATTTGATCAGAGCAGTTGAAGACAACGACGTATTTTCCTAGGGTTTTACCCATGTCTTTCACGGTTTCAGTTTTTCCAGTACCAGCAGGACCACAAGGTGCTCCACCCATACTCATAGCAAGTGCTTGGGCCAGTGTGATGTAACACCTGAAATGCAATACACAGTATGTAAGCACTCGAAATGTAACCAATTTCAATCAAGGATCAATGAGACCAAACAATTTTACTGTGATGAGAAATTCGCTGATTTGGCAAGTATTCAAAGAATACAAGCTATTATTGTGAAATACTAGAAAATTGGTACCTGTCTGTGAGTGGTGTAATGACAAGCCGATCAGTACATCCAAGGTATTCATTCTGATACGAGAAAGTGACATCAGTGATCGATATCCAAGTTTTATCAAGATCTTCTTTGAAATAAAACCTGCACTGCTTCAGCCACTCGAAATCATTTACTGATCGGACGCAGAGCCGAACCAAAGTATCAAAGATATCGCGCTGATGGACATGAATTGTGATCAACGTTTCGAACTTGATTCTCTCCAATTTAGTGAGGTCTCTCGTGGTTTGGTCGATGAGAGTGTTGAGCAGCTCTAAGAAACGGTTGTTGGTTTCAGCCATCATTTTCTTGTCACTGCGAGCTAAGAGGAGGGCGGCTTCGGCATCCCTTGTCCACACCATTTGAATACCAAGGATTCCAATCTTCAAAGAAACATTTGAAGAGGTTAGTCAAACAAATTGCTGGTTAATTAAACCAATTCAGTGAGCCTGATTTGTACCTGCGCAGGTATTTTGTCCAAAAACGTCAAAAGATTGAAGTTTGGATCATTGATGGCAGTGTTAGTATTTCTGATGATTCCGTGTAAAGATGCCTGAGACGACTGTAGTAGAGATGTCAACCATGTTTCAACACTCCCTTCTGCTCGGACAGCTCGTTCCAACTATAAGAACAGAATATATCAGGCATCAGGTAGGTATTCAATTCGCCTTTGAGGAATTACTGGATCGTACCTGAATGGACTCTCCTTCAGAAGAAATTATAGCAGTCATTTTATTGTACTCGATATCGTGAAACTTGACGAAACGAGTGTTGTCAAAAATTGATAACAAGTGGTTTTGGATCGTGTGTGAATCAGATGCCTGGCCGAGGATTTCCAGTAGAGCTGGATCAGACACGAAGAAGAATCTGGGGAACATCATTCGCTTCTTCTCCAAGTATCTGCACAATGAGGGGTATAAACATACAATGAATACATTATTCAGTGCAGACTCATAGTTTGAATTAACACACTCTCTACACTGTCTTAAAATGATTTCACCATCAACTTACCCACTAAGGGATTTCTGGCAGAGTTCTAGTTGTTCTTGCAAATGTGGCAATAGCTGCTTCAGCATGTCATCCCCCACACAACACGACACCACACCTGGGGTTTCGTGAGCTCTTTGCATGATTTTCTGCCAAGATTTGTCGATTTTACTGAACCGTTTGGCTTCTTTGGGCAACTGTTTAGCAATATCACCGCCAACGAAGACGGCTTCCAAATACACCCAGAGGTTCTGCACTAAGAGCCACCTCTCAAGAATTTCATTGGTGTTGCTCAGGTCTGAAACCCACTGCTGAATTTGCTTTCTGAATGGAGCATTGTACCTGGATAAAAAATAGTGAATGATCATGAAAATATCAAAACCCGAGCGGTAAGAAATGTCAAATGTCTCCCTTACTGGGAAAACATTAGGAGCTTTAGGAGCCCCTCAGCTGATCCTGGGCCTATTCTGCTTAAAGTATGAGTCCTAAGGAGGCTGCATACCAAATTACAGCTTCATAGCAAATGATTTAGCTTTAGGAGCCACTCAACTGATCCGGGAGGTCGGCAGCGGTAAGGTTAAGTCCTAAGGAGGCTACCTACCAAATTACAGCTTCATACAGTGAGTAGCATAGAAATAAGCTTTAGGAGCCACTCAG
Organism: Stenodema calcarata; assembly: GCA_963920205.1. Taxonomy (NCBI): domain Eukaryota; kingdom Metazoa; phylum Arthropoda; class Insecta; order Hemiptera; family Miridae; genus Stenodema; species Stenodema calcarata. The sequence continues at coordinate 14,992,719 of OY986061.1, read as the reverse complement.
ATTAAAGTCCTACGGAGGCTACATGCCAAAATACAGCTTCATAGAGTGAATAGCACAGAAATTAGCTTTAGGAGCCAATCAGCTGATCTGGGGGTCATTCCAAAATTGTGAATATCATCCATGTAAACCAGGAAAGATGAAAAACGTCACAAATGTCCAAAGCCACAGTGAATTGAGTAGGTACCTATTGGAAAGTAAAGACCCCAGAACCATAAGACTGTCTTCCAGCTGCCCAATAGTTTCTGCTGTAGTATCGCCTCTTAGGAGAAGCTCCCCTCTGTTGTTGAACGTCATGAATGTCAGTTCATGGACAGACCATTCGTTGGTAACTTGCCTCAACTTGGCTTCAATATCTTTCTCTTTCATAGCCGATATGCAAATATCCTGTAAGAAATGACAGAAGCCAAATTAGGTGCCAGGAATCATTTCAGGAGGGTTGGATAATCATTTGGTGAATTGAATAAAAAACTAACTTCAATATCTTCTTTATACTTCAGGAGAGGAGCAGCCAAAATATTCTTGAGACAGAATCCTTCACTTTCCAAGTCGAAATGGTGCTTTGTAACTTCCATTATCCGCTGCCAATGTCGGGGTTTCATTGATTTATTGGCCATTAGTTCCAGCAGAGGACACATATCGTTGAACTCATCAATGGTTCGTTTAAGAGCGTGGAAAGCTGGCCATTCCTAGGTGACATTTCCACAATATTGTGATAGAATTAAGGTACAAGTACCATTAAACGTTGATTTTAAAAAAACCTACAGCAGTGAGTGATAAAATTACCTTCAGGCCTTTGGGTAATTTTCGGCACCTGTTCTGGAACTCCATTAACTCGTTATTGATGTCCTCGATGTTCACCTCTCCCCAAGGAATGTCATAGTAGCTGCTAACTCTGTCGATGACATCATTGTAGAGCTTGTACAATTTCTGGAGGAGATTGAGCTCTTTCCTGATTTGACCCAGCTCCGGACTTTCAGTCGTAGGTAGACCAAATAACTCTTCTCCGCTTTGGTATGTCTGCAATTTCCTCCACATTCCATCGAATCGATTCTGTAAAAGGAGGCAGCAAGTCAATGTAAGGTGCACTTAAATCATGGCCAAGAATGACTTTTCTACCGATCATGAGTAAAAGGAAATTCTAGAGGCTGCGAAAATCCCTGCATCTTCCACGTTATGGACAATTGTCAGGTTGTAGGGGTCTCAAATTATGTCTGTTGTAACCTTACCACAGATTGGAGGTAACAAATGGATTCGACAAACCTAACATACCTGAAATAATATAAGACGATCACTCGCTTCACGCGGAGACAACCCTGGGCTCATAGGACCGCAATTTCTATACTGCTCGACATAGTCTTCGCTGTCCTCCCTGAACTTCGTAAGATTAGCCTGCAGTTCTTCTTGGAAATGCGGCTGCATTGCCAGCAGCAGCGTATTGACTTCCATGGATCGTCCAAGGAGTTGCTGCCACGTGTACCGCAAGTTGTCCACCTGAAATGAGTCTTTTTCTGAGATACGGAAAAAACGCATTGCCGGACGAGTTTAAAATATCATTTATGAATGAGAGGAAAAATCCATGAGACGTTTTCTACTTGCCTGCTCCAAAACTTCTCGATCCACCGGTAGTTCGTACCGAGTGAGGATGTTGAAAGCCTCCTGAAATATACAAGGCATCAAGGTGAGTCTTCTAAGTCGGTAACACCGACCATTTTGACAACCACATTATAGCCAAAAACATATGGATTTGCTCTGAACCTCTTCGTTTTATTTCACAGTAATGGATCTAAACTACGGACCTGCCTTATAGGGGTCGTCAAATTTTGAGTCCCTCCCGAAAATTTATCTACGAAATGATGGTGTAGAGAAACTATACACTAGTTTTAGGTCTTCAAGTAGAACAAATAAAAACTTGAGCAAAAACTCTTTTTAAAACGTCTATTTAAGATTCTGAGGGTAGAAGAGGTTGTCCTCGTAGCTAAATTGGCCCGTTTAGAATTTTGCACATTTTGCATAAATACAGTAGAACCTCGATTAACCGATGTAATGGCGGGGAGATGGCCATAGATAAGAGAAATCACGAAAAGATTCTGTACTGCGAGTATTTTGGTTTATATTAGGTGAGTAGTACGTTAAACTAACTACCTACTAGTCATAATCAAGAGTTAAAAGTAAATTACGTTGCTGCAACCAAAAAACTCCTGACTTACGGCTAATTTTCTACAAGCATGGAACATGTTGTAGCCACTCAGCTTAGCCCAGCCCTATGCTGCTTAACGTGTAAGTCCTAAGGAGGCTACATGTCACATAGTTAGAAATTAGCTTTAGGACCCACTTAGCTGATCTTGGCCTTCATTGTGTGAATAGCTTAGAAATTAGCCTTAGGAGCCATTCATCTGATCCGGTCCTAAGGGGGCTCCAAACCCAATTGCAGCTTCATAGTGTGATTAACATAGAAATTGGCAACATAGAAATTTAAAAAAAACACAATATTTGCACAATTTCTATATTGTTATTTCGCAACCCCGTCCACTTGATCTGTGTGTCCAACTAATCTATAATATGTTATGGTACTAATCAGTTGATTGGGTTGATCAAAATTCTGCGAATATACACTTCGTTCTTATCGACACAAAATTGTGTGAATACAATGAAGCTACATTCTTACCTAAGGAGTTGATGCAGAGGAAAAACATCGTGATAAATGATCCGGCTTGGAATCATACTGGATCAGTGGTCAAATCACAAGGATCCGCTCTAGGTGCGAATTTAGAAACAACTTCTCCTCAATTGAATTTCAAATAACAATAACAACAAACAAATTTGAGCGGTAACGTGAACCTAGGCGGTCACAACTTTTGTTTACAACCACTGATAAGGATGAGAAAACGTCTTCTTCACTTATGTGTGATAACAGTATTCCCTCAGCCGTGGAGGAAGATTAGTTATTTTACGTTTGATAAATTGTTACCTCAATTGGTTCTATTTTCAACTCAATGTCGACTTCTTGGTCGCGTATCTTCTTCAGATTGTCCATGACCATCCTCACGTCATCCAAATCACGAATTGGCCGATCTAACTGAAGTTCGGAAGAAAATAATTATTTTGGTACCTACCTTATTTATTAAATTAATAAATAACAAAATTATCGCTAATAAAAGAATTACTATAATAGTATTATCGCTCTCTAAATACGAATTTGTACTTACTTTTCTCTCCATTTCACTCATTACCGCGTACACGTAGTCCATTTCCCGTTGATATTTTTTTCTTATAATCTGGCCGATTTTGTGAGTGCTTTGTTTTATTTCCAACGTCAATGCCAGTTTTAGTTGCTCTGCGACAAATGAAATGCTATCATTTTCTGGTCGGCCAATCTCTGGTTACATAGGTACATATCGTTGGTAATATGAGAAAATACGCAGTCATGCAGCATGGCTATAAGAGCGAATTTTCGAATTATTGGTCATCCCCCCCCCCCCCTAAATCCCTCTTTTTCACCATAGCGACAAGCCAGGAGGCGATTTCCTTGAAAATTCAGTTGTGAGTTTTAGCTTGGGATCTTACCTTCAAATACCTACTGGAAACATCACTTCCAAATCATTAGTTTTGGAATAATCCGAATAATAACTTTAAAAAATCCATGGAGCATGGCTATAAGAGCGAATTTTCCGCCAGGCGGCCAGAGGGGGGCTCCAGGAGCCCAGAGAGGGGAAAAGTGGGCCCCAGGAGGCCAGAGGGGGAAAAGTAGGGCGACCTGAGGAGGCCCCTAGGAGGCCAGAGGGGGCCCCAGGCGGCCTGAGGAGGCCTCTAGGAGGCCAGAGGGGGCCCCAGGCGGCCAGAGGGCCCAGAGAGGCCAGAGGGGGCCCCAGGAGAGCAGAGTTCCTGGTTCTCCTGGGGCCCAGAGTTCTCCTGCTCTCCTGGGGCCCAACAGAGTTAGGGCCCCAGGCGCCCAACAGAGTTAGGGCCCCAGGCGCCCAGAGGAGGCCCCAAGAGGCCAGAGTGGGCCGAATCTAAGGGGGGGGGGGGGAATCACCCATAAATTCACCATCGTGTTCTGCGTTGAAAAATCTACCTCAGTTTCTTGTGGGGAAATGGTAGAATGAGATGTCATGCAAACATGCTGCATGACTGGAACCGTACCCATTTCGAAATCTCCCCTTGGCTTGCATGGCCATGGTATGACGATTTTGTAATAAGAAGTTGTAAGACGTTTGTAATTTGTTTTGTAATAACGTCTGTAATAACGTTTTGTAAGACCTGTTTACACGTTTCTTACAAGACGTTTTGTAATAAGACGTTTTTAATAAAAACCTCTCGTCATTAACGTCACTTTCATGGGGCGGGAAGATATGAACTGAAGAAGGGTGAAGGCGACAGAGGCGGATCCAGACTTTGTACATACAAAGTTAATTCAATCAATCAATTTATTCCACATTTTATACCTCAAGGGCGGTTTGTGGGGATCATGGGGAAGTATAGTTTGCTGTAGTTTTTATGGGTCGCTTCGTCTTCATCAGGGTACTGTGGGGGATTTAGTCCTAGTCCAGATTAGTCCTAGTCCAGCAGATAATGTAATAATAATATTCTAGGTTTTTCACGTTGCTGTGCCATATTATATGGTGTAAGCTCCTCTTTATGGCATTTTTCCTTCTCATGTTGATAAGTCGAAAAGCCCAAAGTTCGGAAATGTTTTGAATGGTTTACCATTATTTTTGGCATTTATCAGTTGGTTGAGCAAGGGAAGTTCTAAGCTGATAGTACGAGTAGAAATTATTGGTAAGAGTTTTTTGTGGCCAACAATTGGTACCTAATAGAGATTTGTAGAAAACAAATTTGGTAATAACCAATTTGAACACCAAAATGAACACAAAAAAACAAAATCGTTTAAATTTAGTACCCCCGTTTGTAAAAACTCCCTGAACGCAATTCGTGGCTACGCTACTGAGTCTTGGAATCGGATTTTATTGCCAATTAGACTGAAAATAAAACTATTTTTTTTTGCTTGTTTGTTACTTTTTATAGTAAAATCGTGATGTTATGGTTCAATGAGCTCAACGTTGGGACAACTTGTTGATTTTATGTCACTTATGTCACTTATTGATCATTTTATGTCATTTATTGATCACTACTCAAATGGAAGCGGGGAGTCGATGTTCTGTCAGATCCACCGTCACCGTCAAGTTGAATAATACATTGAATAATACATCCTCGAATAATATATTTTAAAAGTTATCTATTCTTCAGTTTTTTCTTTCACCTAACTTTCCATCACGCCTATAACACGTCGTTCTGACATACTCATATCACACCTTTCAGTGGCGTAAATAGGATTTTAATTTGGGGGGTGATTAAGCTGGAAAGAGACAGTTCCGAGGGATCCCCCAACTGGCCCAACTCGAATCACGGGGTTCAGGAGAATTTTGAAAATCTATACTCTTAAAAGAATTGTAATTCATGGAAGGGTACCAGCTGGAAGGTGCTAAAATCAAAATTGAACCCTTCTCAAAGGTTTAAAAAAAATTTGATTCACTAAAGTAACCACGTGCACACAGCAGTACTTTTAAACTTCTAGATTTTATTTGTTTAAATTGTATTTATTTATAAATATCATTATTAATCTTTGGGGGTGATTTATAATGCCACGCCCTTATTTACGCCACTGACACCTTTGCAATTAGAGATTCAGTTTCAAAAATCGCGAAAAACGGATTGCTCCTACTTATTTCGTGGTGAAGAGCTCGAATTTGTGCCATGCTTCTAAGATCGTCTTTCAAAATATGTTTCTTTGCATTTGGAATGATATCCTCAGTTTGTTTTATGTATTGAAATCGTCCCAAAAGGCCGTTTTCATAGTTATCACTGGGAGGTCAGGTGCTGAGACCTTGTACAGAAGCATTTTGGCCTCTGGGAGTAGGTACATCCTTTGAATAGCCTCGCCTATTGCAAATACGGGAAAATGTTTACTTACCTATATTAACTGCAATCGTCAATGACACGATGTAAACATCCGTTTCAGCCAGCAGATTGTTATCGAGCTCGACGTGTTTCGATAGGGCCATTTCGCAGTCCAATAGGCTGACGCTGTGGACGTCCCTTTTTGTAGAAATGCTGTCTGAGCTCCACAACATCTTGTAGGGTTTCCACTGGCTGATGTACCTCAGAAGTTCCTGGTTGCAATAAAAAATTAGATTCGGTCGCTATTTGGACGAGTACAAAATGGTTCTGTAGATTAGGTAGATTGATGACTAAGGGTAAAATGATTCGATTTTGGATTATAGGTTCATGCAAAGAGCTTTGGAATTTATTTATATTTATCGTTCTCAATGACCCAAGTCACACTTCGTCATGTTTTTTGGACTTCACCTGTCCAAGTACACTTTTGGAAATCGAAGTGAATAAGCTGTCTTATATCATTGGAAGAATTGTAACTGCTCTATACTTAGTTTGCCCTACTTTCTACAACCTGTACAGTAATTACCATTTTTATAGGAATAATGCACGTCGAGAGTAAAGACAGCGTCTTGACGACTTCTTTGTTATCCATGATGTGGTTGTGGAAGTTCCTCGGCTGGTGAGGAAACGGCGGTTTGGCGTTGGACGCAAGCCTGTAGAGTCTTTTCCTCCTCGTTTTGGCATCTTCGGTCTTTGACTCGCCCTGATCTAGCCGGGTGACGAGGTTAGCCAAGAGCTTTGGTCCAGGTCGGTTGCCGTGAAGACCTAGACGCTTCCAACCCACGCCTTTAGCCTTTTTTTTTAAAATGTGTGTGTGCGTTTTGCACAGGTACACACGGCAAACAACGGACAAAAGACGCAAACACAGGCAACGAACACAGTAAATAAACAAAAAATGTGATGACATGGGAATATGTACACACACGGGAGATGAAATGGGTGGTGTGGAAAACGAAAAATTTTAATTTCACGATTCACAAGACATTAGACAAAGACAGGGAGAAAGGAACAGAAAACAGTTGAGTTAGTCAAGTGTATGATACATGAAATACTAAGTAAGTATGTCACAGTAAGTCAAACAGTGTTATTTACAATGTTTGCATGCCACTTCAGTGCCTCTCTATAAGACATTGATAGAGGTCCATTGATTTGTTGTGAAAGCTCACCTCTGCATTAATTATATGGTACTACAAAGCCGGCCAGTCTTTTTGGGTAGGGGTCACTAAGAAGGTATGGCTGGCGTCTTACAGTAAATTAATACTTTTAGCGAATTTTCGAAGAAAACGAAGCTATTTGCACGAAAAATTTGTCTTGGCAATCGAAAGGCTAAGTTCGTAGATGGGCAGAATCAGGCAACTCTAAGGAGGGTTTTGGGGAGTTTTATGGGAGGGGGGCGGGGATTACTCATCAGTCTGACAAGTGACACGTCATCTTAAAGATTTATTAATGGTAAACACGATGGTGAAGTCAGAATTGCGATATCTCAGTCCGTTCTCATACTGGAGCACTTTGAAGGTGAAGAAACGTGGTTGTTACTTGAGAGTTCTTCACGGTTCATCTGCTCTAATCTGATGACGGGATGAGATATCGCAATTCTGACTTCAGCGTTGAAAAATTTATAAACAGGTGTTACTCGGCAAAAAAAGGAGACAAAAGTTGACATTTTCCATAAAACCAGTTATTTCTTCGAAAATTCGTTCCCCAACTTTTGACTGGTCGCTTAATGTTATGTGAATTTTATTGAATTTGTTAATGTTGTTAATTTTTACTCACAACCACAATGAGGTAGGTAGTAATCATAAAAGAGTTGAAAAAAATGCCTATAGTTTGTTGAAGACTGAATTCGACCAAGGTCAATGTGTGAAGCCCACTAGGAAAGGGGTGGGAATGAATTAATAAAATATATCCCCCTCATGTTCCTAGATCCTACTTCTTCCTACTCATTTAGCTAGGAACCTACTTACTCTCATAGTCAACGAACATAAAATTAGAACAGTATGCATTTCGAATCGGTATGTTTTCATGTGAATTGTCGTTGCAAATAGCCACACGTCTACATAGAATGATGTCATTGTTGATCTACAGCAGCAGTGAAACTAGTTGAGGAGTTCAAGGGTACTTGCATCAATATCAGGATTGTTCTAAATGTTAGTCGAAAGTTTGCACCATCATGAAACTAGAACATGCACACTTTGTCTCGAATGGACGCTACCCTTGTTGCAACCCTCTAAATGCTATTCATTTATTAGTAGACTGTTCATGAAAGTTTTCTCCAAATATGAACGCTCTGTGAACGGGTTACATAAAAGTTTTACATTCACCCTATATGTTTTGGGACTCAATCCAAAAAGCTTTGTCAGAATAATGCCCTCCATGATGAGGAAGTATAGCAGAAATGACGAAACTCGAAACCACGTCCAATATGCATTTTTATTTTGGATGCTGAGCACGGAGCTGTAAATATGTTTTTTTTTTTTTATTTAAAGTTTTCTACTCAGTTCAAACATGTAAATATGTTTTAGCGAATTTTCGAAGAAAAGGAAGCGAGCCAAATTTGTCAAAACTCGAATTTCCGAAAAATGTTTATACCGAAATCCGGTTCAGACCATGTATGTAAATAAATCTTTTATTTATCTTTATAAATGTATTTATACAGTCATTACAGACGACAACTCTCGGTAGAATTGAGATAAAAAGTTCAAATTTGCACAAAAAAATCAAAGTCTTGGAGATCGAAAGGCTAAGTTCTGAGGTGTTACTCGGCAAAAAATGGTTAAATGAGATGTTCCAAAGATCAAATTTGACATAACACCAGTCATATCTTCAAAAATTTGCTCTTATAGCCATGCTGCATGACTGTTTTTTTTTTCTTTTTTCAATGCTCACATTTAATCTTGTGGCATTATAGTAGTACCAAAATTTTACTCAAAGATCCAATACATACACTTGATGCTGTCAAGTAATAACTGTGCGATGTGTAACTGTACATTCATATTATATGTGTAACTGTACATTCATAATACCAGTATGTTGAGTAACTTTATAATCACTGGGTATTGATGCAGGTCACCCTGATTTTGGGGAGGATTCGATCGACAGATGTGAATCGATCTTGTACACTACGAGCAGCTGCAATCTCTTTCCAAAACAAATCATTGCAGATATTTGCAAGTTACCATTCGTTTGTTTCTCTCTGTTTAACAACTGATGGAAACGCCGAGAACGCGTTCTAGTCGATGGTGAAAATGTCAACTAGAAAAATCAAAAATCGTAAAAAAAAGGCATATAAAGTAGTTTTTCTACATCAAAAAATCCTTACTCTACAGTACTTTTTTACGTGTTTAATTGGTCCACAATACAAGGCACAACATTAATTTCAACAATTATAGCATAATACCTTGGTTCTCAAAATGATTTTCTAAGCTAAATTTACAGCAATCCACCTAATTTGCTTATGTATGTATTTGAAACTCTGCCATGTACAAGGCCATTTTTTCAAACGCAAAATGGCATGTAGGCATTTTGTGATGCAGCTGAGGTAAAGCGATCTGTGATTAGTGTCCTATGGAGGTGTTCGGTATGAAAGGTTGTCATTATTTTACCTCAATATACTGTGAGAATTTTCTTAAATTTTGGTATTTCAGCATAAGAAATACTGTTAGGTATCTGGGATAAATTGTAAGTGGTACGGAATCATTACCTGTAATTGGTTCAATTACTTATTGTAAGTTACTACGGTTCCGTTGTTAGTTCATTCTTTGATATTTTGGATTTTTGATGAACTAACCGTTGAAGTATGTTGACCGTAGGGTTCAAATTATATAGCGAAATTATTATTCGCTTTGATTTTTAAACGGTACTCAAGTTTTATAGCGTCTTGATACCATTGATGATTGTGTAGAAGTTGTTAATTAGGTCGGCTTATACGTGTTATTGATTGGGATTGTTGTAGTTATCCCATGGTGAAGTAAACTAATTGGTACACAGCAACGAAAGTGATTCTACAAGGTAACTGCAACACAGGAACCAGTTCTCATTGTAGGTTCGTTGATATTAAATATCAACCAAGAACGCGTTACAAATTTAAATTTTAAACTTGTAACGCGTTCTTCAATCCAGAGTGAATTGAGGGTGTATCTTGCGAACCTTAAAAAGTAGATGGAAGAAGAAGAATCTTCTAACAAACACAGATACAACGAGAGGGTAATGAGGTATTGAGTTGAGGGAAGAATTTATTGACGTGACGAACTCTTAACCCGCGAGAGGTCACATGGCACGGATTCACACCGTCGGTGACATGCGAGACTTTCTCTCACATCACGTTTTTCGAACTGAATTGTTTTATACCTGCGCCAAAATTGGTCAACTCTGATTGATTTTTTTTCTTTCAATTATCAATTGAAAAAAACTGATTGATTCAATAGTTTTTCAATTATTCATTATTGGGGAAGGGGAAATTTCCATTCAAAATTCCTCTCATTTTGTATTAAAAAGTTGTATTTAACGTTTTTGGCGACTTGTTAGGACAAGAAAATCATCCGAGAAATTACCTTCCGAAAATATATAATATACATTATATTATATGTAATATATTATATTACAAATCACACATCGTCCTATAATGTTTACATGTAAACATTATAGGACGATGTGTAAGAGTAATTGGATCTCATGGGTAAATCCGCGTAAATACCTCCATGAAATCACAGATATCTCAGCAAATCGGAAGATAAAGAATATTAAAAATTAGCAAGTAGGTAATGCTAATAATTATTAATAATTGAAGATAATAATTAAAGAGTATTAATAACTTACAATAATTATTATACCTGTATAATAATTATGGTTAGTTATTCATAATTTTTATGAATTATTAATGATAAGCAACTATTAATAATAATAATTAATGATAATTAATTAACTTGATATCTGACAACCATGTGCTGTTCGAATCTGCTGGGCCAGTATGAACATTGACCTGACAGACTGCCGCGTGATTCACTCGCATGTTGACGACTTTGGATCTACTCCAACTCATTGCGAACGAATGGCTGGTCATACAAAGCTGGTCTTAAAAAATTCTAAGAATTAAACTATATTCAATTGTGAACTAAAAACTATACCGTCATTATTAAACTTTTCGAGATCTGAATTCTGAAGATAATAAACCAAAAACTGATCCGTGCGAGAGAAAATCTCTCATATCACCTCTCGCGGGTTAAGAAAAGATTGAGGTGTTATTATCATCCATTAACATGTTGGTAATTTGGTTGTGTCGTTATCAAATACTCCTCGTGTGGCAGTTACTCTTTCTTTATGTTTCGTCTCTGTGACTTTGTGTCGTCGCCAGTCTGAAAACATCTGCTTAACCGCTTTGCTTCCTCGTGTCGATAACATGATATCAATTATAGCGACGAAGGCCGTCAAATGACAAAACACACCCACTTGAAAATATTCAGTATTTATGGGCGATGCAGGTACATAACTCGTAATGAGCGGAGAAGATAGAACTGGTTCGATTTCGATCAAACGTCATGGGAATCATGTAGGAAACCACATCCAAGCTTTCATAGACATTTCCAAGCGGACATAAAAATGTTCACTTTGGAAGACCAAAATTTGTAACGCCCCAAAAGTGATCACAACGCTCCTTCTATTCGGAAGCAAAATTAAGATACTTTCGTTGTACGCATTCTAGCACTGCTCCAACAGTGTTTGATGACTAGAACGTTGTGACTATCACCTATGTACCTAATTTTTCTGTGTCGTGGATAAGTGTTGGGTGAGTGGGTGGCGGTTGTTATTTGCGAGCGTAATTGTACGTAAAGATTTACCATGTCGGCAACTTTCGTCAGTGACGGCGTGGATTTATTAATTAATTTTCCAACCCACAATAAATCTTTTTTGGGTCTCTTCTGTGGATAGAACATTTAAGACAACAATCTCTTAGTGATAATAGTGTTGAGTATATGATACTGAAACATGAGTAACTAGTACATTTTGGTGGTTTTTCAACGAAGGCTACCCTACAAGAAGTTCAAAACCCTAGGGAAAGTTAGTATCAATATTATGTGTATTATGTGAAACCAATTTTTTCGACCATAATTTGTAAAAAATTATTTAAAATCGCAATGAAAAAGAACTACACCAAAAGAAAAAGAAGGTATGCCTAATCAAAAATCACCGGCATGCAAAAAGTTCCATTCATGCACAGTGACCTAATGAGCCAATTTTTGAAGTCCCTCAACCTGCTAGTTACTTGAATTTCACACTTTTTAACATTGAAAATTGTTCATCCATAATCGAATAAACTTTCTATCGTTCTCTGTTTTGTTAATTTTATGAATTCAATCCAGTTTCTAATTGTTCTCTGAATTCGATTATTTTTGTGTACTAAAAATTGCTACACTATACCATTTTTTGGCGATTTTTGATCCAATAAAGCCCTCAAATTGGTATACATTTTAAGGTTAATTTAATTTTCAGTATTTCCCAATATCTAGTTTTCAAATTCATATGTTTATTTATTTGCGACTATTTTGACGAAATTTAGAGTTTGGATTGGTCTGTAGTAGTTAGTTAGATATTACTCAAAACGACACATACACCAGGAATATGATTTGAACGTACGTTTAACGTATCATTTACGACAAATGTTTGATATAGTTTTTTTCTCGAAAATTTGCTAAATTAATGAGACGGAAAACTATAGTTGTTAATGAATTATGTCTACGGTGGTCTCATTATTAATTGAAGAAAGTAAAAAAGGTAAAATTTAATAAGAAATTATTTAATAAGGAATTTTGTCTTGGGGCTTGTGTGTGAATTTATATGAGTACAGACGTTGATGAAAGATTTTGATGAAATTTTACGGTTGACGAATAGGTAACTATGATACATACCGTGTTTTTAAGCCCATAGTATTAATCCATTTAAAGTTTATCGGGACTTTATTTCTCCAGTAATCAATGGCTGTTGTATTTTTGGAGTATAGAGTTTGGTTTCGATTGATGAGAGAGAATAACTGCTAGTTGAAATGAAGTAGCTTTTTACGTACGGCCGGTGGTTTTCCTCCAGTCCATTGTGACACTCCGCGGGCGACGTTGGTGATCGTTTTCCCGATTGTAAGTAGGCATTCCTGCACCTCGTCCAAGCTGGGTTTGACTATCACGTTCGGTATGTTCAAGAGAGCGTGGATGATCAAAACCGGAGTGTTACCTGCAGGAACATTTTAACGTCCGGTATTCGTATAGAATCGAATAACTTGGATGTCTTGCAGAGCTGCTTCATCTGCAACATCTGCTTCAATCCAAAAACTTCACTATCCAAGTACCAGTAATTGATTTACCTTCATGCATCGTGAAACGTCTCCTCACGGCTTCTAACGCTTGGCGAGTGATTTTAATGAGTACGTCAACCACTTTACGGCTGTAGTACCTCCTCATTTCTCCTACAGCGTTTCTCACCATATCCTGGACAACAACTCAAATAAGAGCCTATAACAATTCTTCCACCCTAGTGTAACGTTCCTGTCCAATTTAAGCACACTTCATACACATTTACGTTATCGAAAAGCTGATATACAGTTTTCAATAAACACCAGTTGTTACTATCAACTATTTACAACCTGCATTGGCTTAGAGAGACCTCCGCCCGATTGAATGAGTTGGAAGGGATCTTCGAAACACTCTGAAACTATACTCCAATCCTGTTGCTGTTGCCCGCCCTCAGGCGTTTCTGGCTTTTCTTCAGTCTCAACTGAAATTTTGATCAAATCGATCTGACTTAATACTGTGCATTGCGGTTGGATTGTCGAATTATGTTGTGTAATGTTTGAATTAGGTCGACAACATTAGAATCTAGAAGTACACCATTATGTCACCTTCAGAGAGGAATTCGACTTCATTGTTGGGAGCGATGGCTTTAAATTCTTCTGCTGACTTCCTGACCAGCTCCAAAATTTCTTCGACAGCCTCTTCAACCATTAAACTCTTTCTGTTCAGTTCCTACATCGATGCATCATGAACAAATCAAATGAGAACTTCAGTGATATTGAGTTAAGTATCTCTGCCAGAAGATTGAACTTCTGGTTGCAAATTCTAGTTAAAATTTCTATTTGAAAATTATTTTGGCAGGTTATTATTTGCAATATGGTGGTTTAGTAGGAATAAGAAGCGGTACACTGTCAATTCTCACCACAGCAGCATGTCTGCAGTTTTCGTCTGTCCTTTCGATGAACTCATCAATCGTCCACGGTTTGCCGTAAGGCAGCACGTTTAAATTAACGTTTTGTATGCTCGACAACACGAATAATATCCGGTTGGCGTACACATCGTGGACTCTGAAAAACAAGCAGGGATTCAACGAATTGGCAGCTGAAGGTGTTCAATAATTTGCGATTTTATTTTTTCGAACACCCAAAGGGTGGAGAACGCATTAACAATTCAAGTAAGAATTGAGTGAGTCGTTCCGATCGATTTCTATAATCATGATATATTTAAATACTGTGGCAATTGATTGTAACACGATCGTGAATTACCAACAAAAAAGAGTGGATATTGCATGCATAGTGATCTACACAATTTTGTAGAGCTCAAGACTTATTATGTTCTATAATACCGCGTTATGAGAATATCGAAACTATCAATAGCCTCGTTGGTTTTACTGATGAAGTTTTTCCATTCAGGATCCGTCCATGTGAGATCACTTAGCGCAGGGTTCAAAAGCGCTGTGAGCCTCACGAGCTGCGGTAAGAACAACGGACGCACCTCAAGTTTCACTCGTTTAACAGTCTTCAGAAATCTGTCCAGCATATCCTGAAATCGGGGAGATATTACTGGTGGAATTGCATTTATTACAGTAATTTAACAGCCCATATTTTGGTAAAAACGTCTCAGAAGATCGAACCAAATTGCCAGTCCCTACCGATGGAAAACAGAGCATCTTTAATATCAGCTGAAAACCAATTGTTTGGCATAGTGGATTTGGACATTCTGATCCCATCAAGTAAGTGTAAATTTCAAACACAGAATTTTGTGTTGTAACTCGCCCCAACGTTCTTCCCGTAAGCTTTTTTCTACCAGTGAAAATTCCATTCACTTTGCAGAGCATGTTACTCTCAGATCGTGCTTATTACTCCCTACAGACATACGCACTTACGTTTAGAGAGTCCTCAATTTTGATGAAATGATCTTTTTTATTAAGGAGAGTCATATTCAAAACAGGCACTGGCAGACCCATCTTCGCCATACACTCCGCCTCCTTGATCAGCAATCGCAGCCTGTAGTCGAAATTGATCTCCAACGTTCCTTCTTTTTCGTTGAAAATCAACAGTTTTTTCCTTAAGCAGTTCTCAGCAACCCAGACCTGGAAGTAGGCTTACACTGGTTTGTCATTTTGCTCAGCTCAATAACGAACCTCTAGATTCTATTGGAACACCATCAAAATAGGTGGGGATATTAATAATATTTTCGTTCCAAGATATTTATGATTGTGGTGCTCAGACTGAAGTCTGTTACTTATTTCAAAAACAAGTGATGTAAAGGGTGAGTTACGCACATTCAAATTCAACCATTTATCGACTACTTCTTTTTCGTAGTCGTCCAGGACTCTCGTGATGTAAGCGAATTTTCTTTGCTGCTCAGCAGTTTCCGGCAGTGGCTTGAGAAGCGGGTGTTCGGATACTGAATCAATCAACCTCTTCAAATTTGCCTTGAGTGACCTCGCCCAACATATTTTTCCTTGACGAAACAAGGTATTTAAAAAACAAAACAATATTAACACAAACACATTAAGACATAATTTAATTGTTACTAATAAGCGTAATAAATACGCTTATTGAAAGAGGTGACCCTAAGCTCATAATTAGCACTTTAGTTATACCATAGTAGGTCATAAACTGGAGGTTACAGAATTTAGGGAAGCAAACATGTATAATTCACTCGTAGACGTGTTCAAAGGTTGTATTAGATTAATTTGTAACAGAAAGTGAATTAACCTCTACTCCTACAGGTTTGACCTGATATTTGGGAGATTTTGTGATTAAACCCTAAGTTTGTTATTGAACAGTAATTATGTTTACTTCAGTACTAACCTGACAGAGGACAAAAATCCCTTGGTACCGGTGGCCTATTATTTTGTTTTCGAAAAACTTTTAAAACTCGATCCAGCTGTGAGTCGCAGAATCTTAAAATCCGGGAATATTTTTCTGACATCTGTTTCAGAGGTATTTTTCCACTTATCTGAAATGAAGACGTTCTGGTTGCCTTGTTTGATTTTGAACTACCACCTCTGTTTTTTGAAGATATCAACTTATTTCAGATAATTTTTCCTCATGAAACAATTTATTGAAGTTATATTTTGCTTGTTACTCATTTCAACGTACCTTTTCAAACCTATTGAGAAACTTCACACCCTGCAACGTTTCCCATATCCCAGCGTAGTTTTCCTCAATTGTGTTGGCTATTTTTTCTTTCAACGCGTTCGTGTTAGCGATCATCTCTTCGAAATCTTTGTCGAATTCTTGATTCCGGTGATCGAGGTAGTCGTACGTTTTTGATGTTATGCCTTTCTTAATTTCATCGAACTGTTTAATCACGTCTTCCAATTCTGGAATTCACCATTAATTTTAAAATTCTCAACCAAATACGTTATTGCGATGGTCCAAATATTTGTACCTACTTGTAAAAAAACGTCAAAACCTTTCGGAAGGATTGTCAATACAGTAACTGTTCTTATACAGTAACAGATACTTGAAAATCTTCCGTCAATACAGTAACAGATACTTGAAAATCTTCTGTCAATACAGTAACAGATACTTGAAAATCTTCCGTTTCCCATATGGGACCTGTATTATATTGAGGTGCGAACAAAAGAACTGTTCTTTTATTCAATATAATACATGTCCCATATGGGAAACGGAAGATTTTCAAGTATCTTTTATGTAACCCCACAGGAAAAATCACATGAGGAGAAGTCTGGTGATTTTAGGGGCCAAATTCTAGGCTAAATTCATCTAAAATAGTATGGGATTGTAAATAGTGAGTAACAAGGGACTTACCTTCTCCAAGGAGTAGACCTACAATCATAGCAATATTGTTTAATGATGTAGAGTTATTTAGATACTCTTGATTATAAGTTGAATTATGTAGAAATATTCTTGATGATATTGAGATATTATTGACATTTTATGTCTTTACTCTGGCACATAACTCGAAAAACGTTACACAGAAGCGTTACACGAAATCGTCACGAAAATTTCTGATGATTTTTGCTTGCAACCGATTCGGTGCTACGGAACTTTATCTTCGCCAGTTATCATCGTACAAAAATCGTTCACCACTCGTTGGATAGCTCTCGATTTACCTAACCATATTACGTTAACCACTGCGGAGTGCGTGGCCGACAAGCTGCGGTATGAGCGTGATTGTTTAAATAATTGTTTACACACAAGTGATCATTCTCAATAATTTATATTGTCTATACGAATGCAAGCTTCATAATTTATTATGAACCCTACAATTAAGTATAACAACTACGCTACTGGGGTAGGTGATGTAGCATTGTTCGAAGGTTCTTGAATCACTTCTTTAAAGACATAAAATGTCCCAATGTGTTGCAGACTCGTATGCAAGCATTTAATTCTCGACTGTATCAACAACAGGATGGAGTTGACATTCTTTTGACATTTTCATGTCTTTGCTTTGTCACATAAACTGAAACGGCAAAAATTTGTTTTCTTGATTCACCCTTTCCCTCAGATCACGTCAGAACACAAGCGACAGGCGGGCCACTACGTCAGACGCACCTATGACGCACGAGCGTATGACGTCAGACGGCTGGCAGGAGGCCAACTTATACGTCAGAGCCTATGACGCACGAGCGTATGACGTCAGACGGCTGGCAGGAGGCCACTAGTACGTCACAGCCTATGTCGTAAGAGCCTATGACGTCAGAGGGCTGGCTGGCTAGGTGATCGGGTTTTAATAAGCCTCTGGAATTTTACATCACATTGGTAGGTACCTACCTACTATGGGTACTCGTTAATATCGTGTGTATGATATACTTGTATTATATAATATATTATTATGTATTATGTAGAATAGAACTAACGCACCCACGTACTATTATTACCGTAGATTTTATCACTTCGAACACAGAATTGGCCTACTTACCCTCCATCCTGCACTCGAACAGAGAATTGTAGTCGTCCACCAAATTGAACATCGAAATTATTTTCGTCAACCGTCGGCAAAAAGTGTCGAATTTTCCGAACACGTAGTTTTCAGAAAACTGCAACGGAGGTTGATCCGGCACGTAGTTGTGCTCTTTGACGTAAATATACGAGTCGTGGTAGGCCTTGTTCAATTTGACGCAGTGGACCAATTTTTCCCGGGTGATGGCGCGGTCTTGTGACCAAATCGTCTCTTTGTTGTGGCAAGTGATGTACTGTTTGCAGTTCTTGATCATTTGGTTTGTGATCTACAAGCAAATTCACAGGCGGTTCAGTCGTTTCACTTTAAAATTAGCGGTGACTTAAAATGAAATATCACAGGCTCAGTAATGAAATAATCAGAACATATTTCAAGCCCAAAAATAATTCAAACATTTTAACCGGGCTAGGGGTCCAACTAAAGTTCAAATGGATACAAAATGAGTCTTATTCGAACCTTAACCATGAGGGACGACGTACGCTCCGAGGTATTATAAAACTGAGAGACGCTGTGTATTAACCTCACTGTCTGCAAGAGGCGTAAAATAGACCCTTTCATTCTCACCTGAAAAATCAAATCAAATTACATTTCAGTATTGATACGTATAAACCCATAAAATATTATTCAGATCTCACCGAACGAAACATCCGAAACATACCGGGTCGTACAGATACAGAGCATGGCATGATTTTTCAATAGCCTGCACGTATTTTGCATTGTCTCTCGCCTCGTTGTAGCAGTAAGTAATCCTTGCGTCGGCTTCTTTCCAGAGTTTAAGCATTTTCGACTTGACCATTGACAGGCAAGTAATCGTCATTGTCACCTGCAATGATCAGTTTTGATACTGAAAATTATTCACCATCGACTGCTTCTTAGATCCAGACTGATCTATTCAAATTCATTTTGAAACCCTTCCTATTGACCTAGGGTTATGAAACGTTGTAAGGATCATCGTGGGTGTTGTCTGAACCCGGAAACCAAATGTCGTAATTTTTGCTCAACGCTAACAGGACAAAATGCAGGTCGGTGGCCTGCGGACGGACGAATTTGTTTAAAATTCGATTTTCGGAATCTATGTATCTTGAAACGTGTACCCTCAAACTTTGAGGGGAGTAATTTTTTCTTTCTTGGGCGATTCCAAAGGTTCATTATCGAAGATAAACCAAACATCGGAATTTTCAGAAGTGAATTCGAGAACCCGTCATTTTGGGATTGAAAAATACGTCAAATTTCATCTTTATACCTCATTTGCTGAAATTTGGGCGACGATTTGTGAGAACTGTGCGTCTCTCTTCTTCCAGTATTCAAGTTCATCTTGAGGTCCACTCGTGTCGTTCTCTTTTCTTAGCTGTTCGCTCTCCATTATGACCTTCAATAATTAACCAGTTAAATTTAATATGTTAAATTTATATTTACCTGTTAAATTTATATTTACCTGATGGTTAAATGTACTGTTATATACATATTATGTCGATATAAACCATCAGAATGTCAGAATGTGCATTTTAGATCGTTACCTCGTGAATTCGTCTCAACCATTGTTTGAGTCGATCCTCCAACAAAGCAATGTTCTCTGGCGTCAAAAATGATTTTGCGTCGTCGAAAGTCGTCACGTTTTCCATGTAGGAGTGGCCATCGTCGAAAATATTGGGCTCCTTGCACACCTCTTCGCAGACTGAAAATGGAACGATACGACGTTTTAAGTTACTATAAGTCATCTTGCGTTAAATTTCGGGACTAATTTAAGTACCATCCTGATTCTTGGAGACCTCCAACATGATAAAATGTTGGGAAGCTCCCGTTAAACTGCCTCAAGTTGACTTTTCCCTCTGTGGATTCGTACGTAAATATTCACACTCATTACAACAGTATTCAACTTAAATGTGAATCCCTCAAAACAAGTACCTAAACTCCATAACCGTGTACCTTTCAGAGCACTGCAGAACGATCTCAAACCCGGCAGAAGCTGATCGCGAACGATCGCCCCTCCGACTTCCTCTTCGTCCGACTCCATCGAAGGCTGTGACAGCGCCTCCATAAACACATATTCCATCACTCTCTGTACTGTTGTGACAAGTCCGACATTCACCGAATTTATCACTCCACAAAATAAATCCTGAAATACAATACAGGTATTTGCAATATATGCGTATATCTGATCGCAGTAAATACTCCTGTTATAATAATGTAAATGTCCTTAATTCAACGTTAGCTATTAATCGTTGAAGTAGGTGTTTAGCGGATTTCGAAGAAAAGGTAGCTATTATTCTCTGTTTAAAATGTTTTTCAAAATTTTTCAAAACTCGAATTTCCGAGATTTTTATAAACAAAATCCGTTCTAGACGATAACTCTCGATAGAATTGAGATAAAAAATTCAAATTTGCACAAAAAATCTGTCTTGGCAATCAAAAAATCAAAAGGCTAAGTTCGTGATGGGCACAATCGGGACACTCTAAGGGGGATTTAGGGGAGTTTATAGGGGGAAAAAATACCCATAAATTCCCAAAATGAAACAGTGACAAGTGCCACCTCATTTTAAAGGTTGTTTTACGCTGAACATGATGGTGAAGTCATAATTGTGATGTCTTCTTCCGTTCTCAAACTGGAGCACGTTGAAGGTGAAGAAACGTCGTTGTTACTTCAGATGTTCTTCACGGTTTAACTGGTCTAATCTGATAACGGAATGAGATATCACAATTCTGACTTTCCCACCGTGTTCAGCGTTAAAATATCTATAAACTGAGGTGTTACTCGGCAAAAAAGGAGACAAAATTTGCTATAAAACCAGTAAAATGGAGATAATTCTTTGAAAATTCGCTCTTATAGCCATGCTGCATGACTGGTTTTTTTTTTAAATATTAGTACCACTTGCCTAGCTTTCATGTTACCAACATGAGTTACACCTTTTACAATTTTATTAGTGGACTTTACATCTTTTTATTTGAATGGCTTGAAAGACTATCTTCATGGGATCTGTATTCTGCATATTTTAGATATGTCAGGTAAGAATGACTTAACTTATTCAAATCAAAATATGTAGTAGTAAATACGTCTAAATTTGCGAATTGAAATGTGAAATTCCTTTTAGGTACGTTATGATGACATCATTGTATTCCCTTCATAATATTGCAATTAGATGGGTTCATAACAAACTTTTGATTCGGTTATTGATTGTAGATTGTTATAACCTTTTGAAATCCTTCTTCCGGCAGTTGTTTGGTCGTGTTTAACCGAAACATATAAATGCATATTCCGGTGAGGGGCGTTTCCCAGCCATCAGTCAAGAATAATTTCTTCTTGATCGTAGTCGACACTTGGAAATGAGTTTTACCTCCTTGTATTGCTCTTAGTCCGCCCATAACTTTCGTCTGTTGAAAGGACAAGAAGAACATAACTACGTGTCATCTCACATATTTCAATATTTTTGTTGATCCACCGTTATTGACGTTTGAATAACTTCTCGGGCCTCTCCAGAACACTCCAGGCCCTTGAACGATAACGTAGTTATGATGTCTCAGCAGGAAATTAGACGGTTACCATCTCTTGCGAGGACGCTGCTGGTTTTTCTTCGACGTCTTGGTAAAACCAAATGAGTTTGTTTCTCATATGGGGGAGAAAAAGTTCGTTTATCTCATCGAGCTGCAACGATAAACTTATGTAAAGAAATGAAAAATGAGTACGTACATACCAGTGTACCCTGATATTCCTCTAAAACAAGAATCTGAGTAAGAAATTGAGCCGCCTTTAACCCAATAGAATATAAAAAAATTCAGTTTAGTTGAATATTTCATACATTGGTATGGCAGATACCTAGTTATTCCTTTTTCAAAAATATTGAAGTTACGATTTAATATCTACGACTGATCATCTCCTACTCCAGCCTTCTAAACTCCACAGAAATCTGTGTGTTTTTGTCAGGGTATATTTTACTTTATGTAGACAATTGATAGGTATTTTTATAGAATTTCAGATGTCACCATGTTGCCTTCGAAGACGTTATCCATGATCTCGGACCGCGGAAGACCAGTGGCATCGATGAGGAGTTGGAAGGTGAACTCGAGGCGAGGGTCCATCTCCCCCCGCCTCGCCTTTCGCTCGCATTCTTCCCGCCGTTTCTGTAACAAAGTACGTAAATTCGATGAAATTATTGATTTAGTGAACCCTTCATTTTTGGTCAACTTCCTTAAAGCCATGAAAATTATACTTTTTTTTTGTTCTCGGCCCAAAATTTTTAAAATTCGAATTTCCGAGAAATGTTTAGGCCCGCCGCAAATTGAACCCAGCCCACGAGCCAACCCGGACATTGATTATCTCCTTGATTTGGAGTCCGAATCAGAGCTTGAGGAACTCGTTTGCTTATATTCAGTGGTGAAAAGGAAGAAAAGTGGAAGAAATAGTTATTTAGCTGGGAGAAAGGCATACGGAGAGTTTAATTTGTTTCGGGATACAATACATTTGCTTACCACTTTCGTTCAATTCGGCGCCTATCTTTTCATTTTAGTTCTCATATAGTCCGGACTGCTGGTGTCGTACAAAACTGGTTGGCCTCGAACAAGTTCGATAACTTTTTGAATTTCCATTCCGTTTGAAATTAAATCACAATCAGAAATGAAATAATGAAATCAGAAAGTCGAGTGGCGAAATCAGATTGAAATTAAATCGGGGGGAAAGTTGGGGGAGACAGCGCCCACGCCCACGAAATCTGTGCGACGACTACAGGAGGACACACGCGTGGAAAACGGCCGAGTGAGCTGGGTGTGTAGTGGACTGGGTCCAATATGCGCCGTCGCGGCCAAACTGTGTTTCACAGAATCCCCCACGCATGGGCTGCACGTGTCCTGTGCCTGGGCTGGGTCCAATATGCGCCGTCGCGGCCAAACTGTGTTTCACAGAATCCCCCACGCATGGGCTGCACGTGTACTGTGCCTGGGCTGGGTCCAATATGCGCCGTCGCGGCCAAACTGTGTTTCACAGAATCCCCCACGCATGGGCTGCACGTGTACTGTGCCTGGGCTGGGTCCAATATGCGCCGTCGCGGCCAAACTGTGTTTCACAGAATCCCCCACGCATGGGCTGCACGTGTCCTGTGCCTGGGCTGGGTCCAATATGCGCCGTCGCGGCCAAACTGTGTTTCACAGAATCCCCCACGCATGGGCTGCACGTGTACTGTGCCTGGGCTGGGTCCAATATGCGCCGTCGCGGCCAAACTGTGTTTCACAGAATCCCCCACGCATGGGCTGCACGTGTCCTGTGCCTGGGCTGGGTTCAATTTGCGGCGGGCCTTATACTAAAATCCGTATCAGACCATCCTGAATTCAATACCAAAACACACCAAAAATTATATAATATATAATTTTATATATTATGTATATTTATATATGTGTCATTTCAGACTCTATTTACGTATGTGTCATTCCAGACACTATTTTCCAACTTTTTGCTGCTGTTTTGACTTGGAAAAGTTGGGAAATTTCGGGCCGTGAAGATAGAAACAAACGATAGTGAAAAAATAAAAGAAATGAGTTTTCCAGTCCCCAACTCATTGAGGTCATAATTTCGTCATGCCACGTTGGATTTTCCAGAAAAGTTCGATCTTCCACAACATCGGGAACAGCCCCGCTTGTATTACCCCAACGTGTTGCGCGTTACCAACATGATTTTGAGACCAAAAATCAGTGGATAAACATCGTGAATATTGAATTAAAATATTTTTTTTTTTTTTTTTTTTTTTTTTTTTTTTTATTGGCTTCAAAAACAAGTTTATACAGCCGCATGTACTAAATTAATCACATCACATCATAATAATATTATGATTATACATATTATGTTATATACTTGAATAGCAAATTGTAATGAATTAGGTAACTGTAAAAACTAAACTGAAATATTCACTTTTTTGATAAAGTCATATAATATAATATATATGCCGGTATCGTTCTGGGCCAATATGGTGTCGAGATTGAACGGGCTAGGCACCTTTGGGTGAAGCTCCTGCAAAAGTGGCACACGGGCATTGTGATGGACGGCGCACTCCAAAATCATGAATTAAAATATTTCATTCGATGATAATATTGTTGTTTTATGATCGGAAAGGCAGATGATTTTTGTTCGGATCTTTACGTTAACACGTCTAGTTTGAAAGGTGGCCTTCAACATCTCGGATGAAGCCGGAGCGTCGGTTAAGGGGCATCATGACGTATCTCATTTTTTTTACCAACTTTTCAGGAGACCAAAAAAAATCCGTTTCCTTATAAACAAAAAACATGTACGCTGTCGTTGAGATAGTTTTAGCGTAATTTCCCATCCCAGTAACCCAGTTCAATAACAATTATTGTTATTTACCCTCGGAATTAATTAATAAAAAAATTAAAAAACGTTTTTTTTTTTTTTTTTGGTCAACTGAGAAGTTGGGAAAAATGAGATAGGCATGTCATGATGCCCCTTAAGCGACGCGGAGCCTTTTTTGTCTGAGGAGGGAGGAGGAAGGAAGAACAAGGGAGGAGGAAGGAAGAACAAGGGAGGAGGGTGGAAGGACAAGGGAGGAGGGAGGAACGAGAAGGCAGGAGGGAGGAAGGACAAGGGAGGAGGGAGGACAAAAGAGGAGAGAGGGTGGACAAGAGAGGAGGGAGGAAGTACAAGGGAGGTCAAGAGAGGAGAGAGCGCGGACAGGAGAGGAGAAAGGGTGAACAAGAGAAAAGGGAGGGAGGAAGAGAGAATCTATCCAATTCGTCCTTAACAGTTTAATTTTTTTCGAATTATTTTTCATCATTACTGAACAACATTTTCATCATTACTTAACAAAATGCCATTTAATGGCATTTTGTTACGAAACATATAATATGTTATAATACAATAAGGTGATAATATAATATATAATATATTATTCATATTATATTATTCATATTCATATTATTATAATATATTATTCATTTTCAACTCCTTACACTAATACGCATCCACATTATATATTTGACTTTTCAGAATCCTGGTTTTAGAGAATCCTAACTTCATTCACTGGTTCAACTTACCTACGTGTGACTAGCAAGGGACAAGGGGTGAGAAAATCACGAGGACCTGTCAAGAACATTAGTGATCTGTTAGTACTATAACAATTAGAGCTTCAAATATGAAAGACCTTGTTTCTACAACTGGTATTTTCCCAATAATAATGGCAACTCGAGCTAGATTCTCGATAGAGTTGAGACAAAAAGTTCAAATTTGCACAACAAATCTGTCTCGGCAATCGAAAGGCTAAGATGACGGTTCGTAGATGGGCAGAACCGCTCGAGTTGAATTTTTCGAGATATGAATTTTTCATAATTTGAAATTCAATTAAAAGTATTTAATCATTTAGTGATCTACGCAGAAGGGTGATCTGCACAAAAAGGTAAAAAACCGTTGTTTCAACTAATCGCAGAGTTTTTCAAGACCGACTAATAACTGAACTTCAATTATTTGTGCAAGTACGTTCTACTCAGCAATATCTACGGTGGTTCAACCCTAATTTTTTTGTTTATATATTACCTATGAAATCACACGTACCACAATGGCAGATCATCGTTATTTGTGGACCACCTCGGGCTTGACTTTGACAACGCCTACAGTTCTCATTATAAATCCACATCAACCGCGAGCATCCTACAACTCAACGAAATGATCTTTCCTATTGCATTCCCCAAACTTTCCACTCACTATTACCATCACACGGGATCACGTTGATATCCTTGCAAATTCTTAAGAAATGGTTCCGTGATTTGTTTCAGGTCGAACGATAATACCATTTATTTTTCGTTGTAGCCGTCAGCGATCCGAGTTTGCCTGTTCGTGACCGTATTGCATAGGTTGCTCCTACCTATACGTTTTACTTGATAGTTCAGTCAACTTTCAACTATTCTTATAGTAAGGTTCAGATATACCATAAGTTTCAACTCCCGATCAATGGTTCATTTTAGCGAATTTTCAAAGATAGTACCTATTTTATTGCAATAGCGTAAAAATTGTTAGACATCATTTTTGAACTTTTTGTATATATTCTACATAATATGTAGAATATATACAAAAATTATTATTCATACATAAATGTATGTAAAAATTATTATATACATAATATTATTCTATATATTCTACCCTGGGTTTCAAAATTATGAATATATACAGGTCTGTAGGGAATGCTAGTGCACAGTACTTACAAAAATAAAAATTTGAACATCTCTAACGTAATATTTCTCTATCACATGTCAGGGAAAGTATTGATCTCCGAGATTTCCACAAATCTTGAGTCATTCAAATAAAAAAGCTTCGCGAAACAGTGAAAATTGCTGTTAAAATATTTTTCAATATTCATAATACACACTGTACATACTGTAAATCCATATAGTGTGTATCCAGTACATATTCTACGAGTATATATGGGAAACAATAGTCCTGAGGTGAGCCTTAATGTTTTAAAATGATTTTCGCAAAATTGTTTTCTGCAAATTTCAGTATTTTCTTGAACATCATTAATTTTAGTGTCAAAAGAATCAATTACCTCTATGGTGTCAATAAAGTCAATATTCATGGCCTAAGCTCTGGCAATTCTCTCTTCTTTCCTTCTTGCTAGCCAAGTTGATACTGAAACGTTCATGTCCAAGAGAGACAATGCTTTTAGGGGTAACAATGCGTGCTGGTGGGATATGTAGAAGGGAATATTTCGTGAGGGTTCGAGTTAGAAAAACAAACTTCTTTCGATAATTCCAAATAAAAGTAGGCGAAAAGTTTGGTTCGTAATTCTTTCGAAGTTGAGTTATATGAGTCAAGTCAAGGTTTCTCGCTTTATCCCTGGCCAGCATCTGTTGATTTCTGGCGGTACAGTACTAATTTGAGGTAGGTACAAGTACTACAAGTACTTTTTTTTGCAAATTATCAAAGCTAAATCAATCAGTTGGTATGTTGTGCTAGACCATATGGTGCACTGTACTCCTATCGTGTTATGGTGCACTGTACTCTTATCGAATGGAAGACAACGTGAAGCAGTGGCTCTACCATGGTCTTCGCCAATGTTGCGTGATCACATCGTGTGAAGGCGCCACTTATTCCTAAGTTATCCAAACCAAATTTAGAATAGCGATACCCATCGCCAGTTCTACTGAAACGCCAACCACCTAGTGGTAACAGGTATCTAAACTGTCTCGACTTCTCAGTTTTTGAACGCTGATGGCAATCTGAGTGGTTACATCACATTGCAAAGTGCCCACGTCGCACCTTAATTTATCCATTATTTCAATCAGTGAATAGAGCTACAACTGTAAAACATCAATGTGATACCCACTATTTACATGTGGTTCTTATACCATGAATTCTATAAAATCTATAAAACTACATTTAAAGGCGATTTTCGTGTTCCTTGGGTATTTTCGAAAAATTTCACTACAGTTATTCGTTTCGCGTGAAATGGAGTCGAACCATGTATTTAAGATTATAAGGGTTTGTAAAGGGACATGTAAGAGGTATAATCCGTAAAGCGACAGGTAAGAGTGGCAGATGGACACATCCCGAGTTCTGCCCGTCAGCGACGGGCCCGACAGCTAGTATAATATATTTCAGCGCTTACAATTGGAATTTCCTTTTCGGGGAGTATTATGGTCAACCAGCATAAAAACAATGTTGTTTATATTATAAACAATCAGCATAAAAACACTGGGTGCCTCAATTTTTTCCCGGATTCGAGGAGTGCTTAAGCGATGTTGAAGGGGCGACCTCGGAGGGCCCGTAATCCATTTATACAGAATGCAGCTCTGCCGCTCACAAAACTGATCTTACATCCTCCCAATGGTATCATTCACTCCCCGTGGTATCATAAGGCTGTCTACCAAATTTCAGCGCTCTAAGATGACCGGGAGAGAAGTATTGTATTGTATCTGTATTGTCACTAAGGGAAGCCTCGTTCACGATGCAGAAAGCGGGTGTGCGAAATCTAATATCGACAGAAACCGTACCTGCAGCTTGCTGATCATAACAGAGCGATCCCTATCAAAACCGGCTCAGCGGTTTGGCCGTCTATAGAGTACAAACATACAAACTTAGAGTTGTATACATACGATTTACCTATACTACTTGATAATGAATAGTGATAATAAGAATTACCTATAATAGTAGAAATCTATAATGATAATTAATTAATTATAGATTAATTATGATTATGAATGATCACTAATTAGAATTAGTGATAATTCATAATAATAATTAATCTATCATTTGGTGATCTAGACAGAAGGGTGATCTGCAGAAAGAAGACAATAAACCGTTGTGTCAAGACTTTGCAGAGTTGTTCACTCGATTTTTGCGTTTATATGTAGTGAAGAATAATTGATGAATCCTGAGAAAATTTACGGTGTTCGCTGTTTTCACCTTCATACGTCTTCTGTCCTGTTTAGTTTGAGTATCGTCCTGATTAACTCCGAGCTTATTTGAACCTGACGTAGACTTCAATTTGAAGATCCATGTGAAGAAGACTGAAGACTTACCTGAAGTAAAGTGATCGTACTTTCTTCTTCCTCTTCCGACTCATCCTCGACCCCAAGTTTGGGCGCAGCAACGAACATCTTGAACGCCCGGTACGGACTGACGAATCCGGTTCCGTGTTATCTCGGTTTGATGTGACGTTTGATAGACAACAACCGCCACCAGCCGCCTCCGGGGGCGGAATCCACTTTCGACTTTCAGAACACGCAAACACCTTTCGATTGTGTTTCAGTCATTTGTGAACACCTGACGAGTGAGGAGGAACTCTTTGGTCGGGCAGTTCCCCGTTTAGTACCTACTCGGAGAGTGAAATTCCAATACGAAAATATCGGACGACCACTCACGCTCGACGGTCACAGTGGGGTTGAGAACCGTGATAAGAATAGAAATATCGAATTCCCCATTCATAAAAGACAAGAAAAGGTCTTGTCAAAAAATTTGAATTTTAGTTTAAACGATTCACATACATGATGGTTTATGCCTCAACGGAAAGCTGTAGAAGTTATACGAAGTTGAGTGAGGGTGGCGCGGAGAAGACATACAAAATACGACTGGCTCAACGCGTAAGTTATTCAGTGCCATCCAGGTATTCATAATTCGGTGCCTTTTAGACCGATCAACTTGCAATTTGGTTTGGATCTTCTTGGTGTAAGTATGAGAAAGGCCTGGGAGTTTCAAGTTGCTAGTTATAAAGGGAGCCGAGTAATGTAACTACAAAAACCCTGTTTTTAGCCAATACCATGTCCTTCTTCTTGTTCAGACAGGGAATGTTACAGCCTCTCCACCTTCACCGATTGACTTAACCGTTTTAGACCATCCAGAATCCACTGCCAAAAGACAACAAAAATTATATGTATACAGGGGCTCAAAGTTGTTAACCCCCTAGTTCGTAACTTTGATGAGACGGAAAACCCCCAGTGTGGCCCATGCAATTTAATTATGTTTCGACACTGAATCACGTGGTATATCAGTTTTTTTATTGGACTTGATTAAACAGGTATTACAGACTGAAACATGGTCGTTTTAAGAAAAATAACCTTATCCTGGCTCTTGATCAGTTTACTTTTAGATAGATGTGTTTTTAGGCAGGTGTGTAGGTATCTGAAGTATCTTGTTAGCCCTTGTGATTTATTTTCCCTCGCCCTTTCGGAACCCGGGCTTGGGACCCAAAAAATGAAAGTCCGACAAGTGACACCTCATTTTAAAGGTTTTTACACGCTAAATACGATCATGAAGTGAGAATTGCGATAGCTTAATTCGCCCTCAAACTTGAGTACTTTGAAGATGAAGAAACGTGGTTGATAGGTACTTGAGATGTTCTTCGTGGTCAGTCTGCTCTAATCTGATAGCGGAATGAGATATCGCAATTCTGACTTCACCATCGTGGTCAGCATTGAAAAATCTATAAGCTGAGGGGGGTTTAGGGAAATTAAGGAGGGGGAGTTACCCATAAATCCCTTAAATGGAACATCCTCACAAGTGACACCTCGTTTTAAAGCGTTTTCTACGCTGAACACGATGGTGAAATCAGAATTGCGATATCTTATTCCGGTCTCAATCTGGAGCACTCTGAATATGAAGAAACAGGGTTGATACATGAGATGTTCTTCGAAAATTCGCTCTTAGAGCCATGCTGCGTGACTTTGGATTTTTTTTTCTTATTCAGTTAGGCAACGCTACAGCCTCCCCTTATTCTTGCTTAATTGATAATTTTATTAATTTATAACTTTATTAATGAATAAAAAATAATTTATAAATGTATTAACAAATAATTGATCTATAATTGTTTTAATTTGCTTAATTAATTGCCTCTACAGGTCTTTTCAACTTCAACAGCAAAAAGGTGTGTTATCCCGCCAAAAACACTCGGTGTAAAAATCATTCTACAGCAAATCAGCAAATATCATTCTATACAGCCTGATTACGTAATGATATTCGTTTCCCCCGTCCGCCTTTTTCCTTCCAACTAAAGAGATGTCCTAAAGTACCGTATCCGTATCGAAATCTCCCCTTGGCGCCATGGTAAGACATTTTCATTTAATGCTACACTTCTAATACATGGATGTGTTTTTTGGAGGGGATATAAATTATTTTTGTTGTTGAAGTTGAAAAGACCTGTAGAGGCAATATGCAAGAATAAATTAAGCAAATTATTGGGTGTAGATTATATCGATATTTATGTCAATATAAGTCTTTGAGGTTCGTTCTCTTTCAAGATAATTAGAGTTCAAAAGGTCTGAAGTGGAAGTGGGGCAAAACTGCAAACTAGCAGAATCTGTGATAGACCGGATGGACAATGGTAGGGATTTCGGGTGATCAACTTGAAGGGCCAGTTAGTTTTGTCGTGAAGACCGGACGAAAGGCCTGTGCTTACCTCAAAATTTTAACCGTGTATCTCTCACTCGGAATATGTCGGACGTCAGGATTTACTGTAAAGTTAACTACGTCTTCGACCCGCCGAACTTGCCGGAAGGAAAATTGTTCGTTGCCGTGTTTTATAAGCAAACCGGCCTGACGATGTGCCTCACGGGTTTGTATCACGGTATAAAGATTGGTTACGTCGTTCTTGAAACCATCGATGAACTGACGTGTGATCCAGAGCCTTTGCCTCGCCTTTCAAAAATTGAATCAATCCCTTGGGATAACGTCGAGATGATGGTCATCTTGGGGGAATGTGAGCTTCCTCCGGACGTTCCGGTGCCAACGTTGACGCCTTTGTCAGGAAGACCACCGATTCCGAATGACGTCCCGCTCTTTTATCCGGGAACTCCAATAGAGAGTTCTCGCCCGAATACACAGAACCAGGTATGTTGGCAAATTTAGACAAGAATTATAAATATGACCAAGTATTTAAAATAAAATTTGGGGTAACTACATCATTTTGAAATATTTCTCTCCAGGTCACTATTCTTCTATTTCTTGATAACTGCTACGGATTGTATACAATGTTGCTATATATAGCATATCGATGGCGTCACATGATAACCTCGTATCTTGATTTTTGACGATTTTTAGTTTTTTGCATGTATGGGAAGAAAACCTCGTATCTCATCGGCCTGTGGTTCAAATTTGAGCGGAAAATGAATTTTCTGCCCTCTAGGGGACTATATGAGATTGTAACTCCTAATGCCACTTTATGCCATTGCTATCAGGTTTTTGCCTCTCCTGTAAAATTTGTTTTTTTGAGATACGAGGTTATCATCTGACGCCATCGATATATGCTATTGCCTCTCTTCATACTCCGCGAATTTGATCCTCCCCAATACTCGCGATCTTCGCTAAACTTAACTACATTGTCCCCCACCATCACCACCCGTATAGTTCAGGGGTTTGTACTAACTACACGTTAGTTTGTATTCGCATCTCAAATAAATATTTGCTTAGTATCACCCAGACATGGACTAAAATATACATTTTATGAGATGTCACATTTGACCAATAACTAGGACTTAGAAAAACACGTTGGGGTTGATTATGATTGAAATGTAGGTGTAGATATGGGTGTATCAAGGAAAACCTTTGCATGTACGCCGACGGCAGTAGGACACACCTTCTAGGGACCAAAGGGAATCACCCTCCGATTTTGGCTCATCACGATCGTTCTTCAATCTATTATACAGAATGTCTAGTGTAACTTTTCCGCAAACTCAGAGGGTGAATTCTACAGGTAATTTCCAACAAAAAATGCCCCTTAGAGTTTTTTTCTTACTCCACTAAAAATCCGACTTTTTTCACTTTTAAGATTTTTTTTGTCCTCTCGATCTTGTCTCAGTAAAACGAGTCTAACTCCTTTAATGAATACAGCATGGCTATAAGAGCGAATTTTCGGAGAAATAACTAGTTTTATGTAAAATGTCTCCAATTTACTGGTTTTATAACAAATTTTGTCTCGATTTCTACCGTGTAAGACCTCAGGCTATAGATTTTTCAACGCTGACCACGATGGTGAAGTCAGAATTGCGATATCTCATTCCGTTAACAGATTAAATCAGTTGAACCGCGAAGAACATCTCAAGTATCAACCACGTTTCGTCTTCTTTAATGTGCTCCAATTTGAAAACGGAATAGGATATCGCAATTCTGATTTCACCATCGTGTTCAGCGCAAAAAACCCTCTAAAATGAAGTATCACTTGTCAGACTGTTTCATTTTGGGGATTTACGGGTACTTCCTAACCCCCCCCCCCTTAGCCTATAGATTTTTCAATACTGAACATGACGGTGAAGTCAGAATTGCGATATCTCATCCCGCTATCAGATTAGAGAGCAGATGAAGAACGTCTCAAGTATCAACCACGTTTCTTCATCTTCAAAGTGCTCCAGTTTGAGAACGGAATGAGATATTGCAATTCCAATTTCACCATCGTATTTAGCATTACAAAACCTTTAAAATGAGGCGTCATTTGTCAGAACGTTTCATTTTGGGGATTTTGGTAATTTTTCCCAAAATTATATAATTATATAATTTTTGGTGTCTTTTGGCAGTAGATTCAGGATGGTCTGAAACGGATTTTGGTATGAAAATTATTCAGAAATAGGTACGAGTTTTAAAAATTTTGGACCGAGTACAATAGCTTCATTTTCTTTGAAACTTCGCTAATAAAATGTCATATTATTTTTATACTGAGAACTTCTTTTTATGGATTGATTATAATTGATTAAGGATTGATTATATAATTGCACTAAAAATACATTCTATGTTGGTGTGATTTTGAGTGCTGTAGTAGGAACCTAAATAATATTTATCATATTATGGTATTCAGATGAAATCCATTATTTATTTGAATGTGTGTATGCACGTTTATCGTGTGCAAATTTCGTTCTGATTAGACCAGAGTAATTTATCAAACTGTATCTAATTTTATCAAATATTTCAACAATTTTTTCGTTCGTTCTTGCGTAGCCCTTCATGATTGTTTGCCAAAAATAATATCGAGAATGAACCATAAAAAAGTGAAATTCTACTCTCTTTAGTGATTTCGAAGTAGGTTTTATAGTTTCAATTCAACTCTTCTGTGTAGAAGAAATAAAACCGTTACACTGGAATTATTTCCCCTCAAGAAGTGACAAATCGCTGACATGCATGAAATTAAAGGGCTGATAAGGAACAGCTTATACTGGTTAGGCGGCATGGGCCACACAGAATCCAGAGCTAAGGACCATATCCCTTCTCGTAGTTGCTAGGCAACAATCGCAGGTTTTTCTTGTGGTAAAACTCAGAACTTTTTTGTCGGTATATTTCCGTCACATGAAACAGGTAAGTACCATAGTCTTTCATAATTATGTACACCATGCAAATTATTACACAATTATACATTTCGTTGTTATCGAATTGTGTCGACCCTTGGAATTCAGCCATAACTGGCAGTGATGTATTTGTGACCCACAGCCAAACGTCTTTTCGCTACATATCAAA
Organism: Stenodema calcarata; assembly: GCA_963920205.1. Taxonomy (NCBI): domain Eukaryota; kingdom Metazoa; phylum Arthropoda; class Insecta; order Hemiptera; family Miridae; genus Stenodema; species Stenodema calcarata. Next base: position 14,958,636 of record OY986061.1, on the reverse strand, counting down.
TCCGGACTTGCGGTGATCCGGACAGGGTCCCGTCAAGTCTGGATTAGCGAGACTACTGTATGTTCACAAACGAATTATTTTGTCGTTCAGCAATCAGAGTTCCGCTAGTAAGAAGTCATTTACCTGCGCTTCAATAACACGATAGTCGTAAATTTCTTTTCGAAGATGCTTGGAATCTGCCGCGGGTATCCACATGCTACCGGGGTATAGAGCCGAATCTGATAACTAATTCCTCCTCGTATATTCCCTATCTAAGATTAAACTGCACTTCTGCCCTGGCACCGGCATACTGGAGTTCATACCCTCGGGATGGGATATGCAAATGAAGCGTGATTGCAAAGTTTCACTCTGGTTTAGTTTCTCAACTGGTGCTTAATCAGACTAATAGGTGATCTTGTAGTAATGAGAGAACAAGTGCGGAACTCGGATCAACTGATGATCTCCCCAACACGAGTTTCAAAATATTTCGAACCTTTAAACATCCTCGAATGCATTTTGAATTGCACCTTATTGTCTCTACTTACGTTCTAAGAGAAGTCCCCAGCGTCTGCACTTGGACCCTCAACATGGCCTAAATTCACAGGATGACAGCCTTTTTATCTTTCACAGTTAGTTATTATGAGAGAGCAATGGAGATACACTAAACCCAATAATGGTATGAGGGACACCAACTCATGTACATGTACCCTCTTAAAGTTAGTGATATAAAAAACAAACGTCTTAGAATTATTTTTCTGATCGCTTTTATTATGGAAAAAATAAATTAAATCAAAGGTGCAAAAAATAATAGTGTACGCCCCTGTTCAAGTGAACAACTTGAGCTGAGGAGCGGAGTCACCTTAACTTATAAAATAATTTAAAAAAATCAATCTTTCAAAATTTGCACTGGCGCTTCAAATCATTCCTCGACTCAGCGTTAGCAGTTCATCGACCGTAACAATTTAGTACAAGTTATGCCGTCTTTCTGTGTATGCGGGAACCTCTGGTTTTTAAGGAGGCTAATTCATGAAGCATTATCGAGTACTTGTCACCCGGAATTAATTCTCAACCCGTATTTGGGGATGATTTTGAACGTAGGTGCAAATTGTAGGGGTGTACGACTTTTTTAGATATCCGATTTGGATTCAGCGTTGAAAAGTACATAAGGTCACTGTTATGCCCCATCATCCTAATTGTAAATCAATGCAAACAATAGTAATTCAATAAAGATGAGACGCGAGAGGGAGAGGATTCGAGACGAATAGTCCTCTCTCCAGCAACAGGGCGAGCCCTCAGACCGCTCTCCCTACCCTAACCGGGAGAAGGAGAAGCAGAGGAAGGGGTAATAAAAATCCCGATTCTTCAGGGAAAAGACCATAAAACTCTCAGCTCTCATACAGTCCAGAACACTCTCCCTCCACGTCACAAAATCAAAACCACACAGTGCTACAATAATTTACCTTTGCCTTCATAATTCTCTGAAAGGAAACAGAAGGAGTTTAGGTTTTCTTGTGAAAAGAATCTTCCTGTGGGTATGTCCTTTTCGAGAATATAAACCTCAGGGAGATCAGGGTATAGAGCACCTATCAGGTTGCCTTTACACTGTCTGCATAGCGAATTTACGATATTGATGCGCTATTTATCGATGCCTCAATAAGTAAGGGAACCTTTAGCCCGTCGTAACTGATGCCTTAAGAAATCGCTTGTAACCTAGTACGAAATTACCTGAGGGCCTATTCTCGAATAGTACGCCGCAAAACCAAAAGGGAATATAATACAACTGCTCATGATTATAATCATGTATACTTGGGGGAGAGATTGGAATCTTTCGGATCTTGCCCTTTTTTTGTGGGCCTGTGTTGAAATTTATAATGTAAATCACAATATGAAAAGCTCTGCGTGGAGATGGCCTACTAAAGCCCAACACAAGTAGCTTCCGATTAACTGGAACTCTCAAATGAGAAGGACATTTTGAAACTCTGATGCTTAAAGTAAAGTGCTTAAAGAGTTGGTAACTGTTGCTCAGAGTCAACTATTCGAATTCATCATTAATTACCTTCTGACTGGAAGGGAAAGTGAAAGGTTTAGACCATGATTTTCTGCTACCCAAGTACGTTCATTCTGGTTCTAATACTTTTCTAATACTTTTTCTTGTGTTTGTTTTTATCTGTAACGGTCATGCATTGTGGCTGGTCTTTTCACCTGGTTAATTTATTATGAGTGAATCCTGTAACCCGAATAAAAATCAAAAATGTTTTTGCTCGGAAGGTCACAGATTCATTGAGGAGTTGTTAAGTACTATAAAACGTGATTGTATTGTTGTATTACTGGTGATAAATTGGGGTTTAAATTTAAAACCTGTGAGTTACACATCGTTCAATTCACTGAACGTACTCGTCCCAGGTGAACGCCCCTTTTATATGAGAAAACCACAACTGTGTGAGATATGCCGTGCAAATGTGTGAAAAAAAGGTCTATTCGGAAAAGTTTACAAGCTGTCATAAATAAAAAGAAGTTATTTTTTTCTCTGTTTACCTGACTGACAATGTCGGGTTCTTCCATGGTTTGAGGTAAAAAACAAAATAAAAACTGAGGAGGCGAGTTCGATTGGGCGGCGGAAAGCTGTGCTAGACACGGTAGGATATTGACTAGCCCAAAGTGGGAGGAAGGAGATGTGATCGAAGGTTGGTTGTTTACGACCTACCTCAACTTCCTACACTGCAAATTGGTAACATACACTTACATACCTACGTTATGTGTAATTAATTGGCGCCCGAGAAACTCAATCCACGTGGTTTTGTATGGTCGTTCTAAAATGTTTGCTTAGCATTTCAAAAGCAACGCGAAAAATTTGGTGGTTGAACAGCTCGTTCACGGGAATCATTTCATAACTGTTACTGGCTTGATGCACGGTGACAACGTAGGACTGAAATTAATAAACAGTTAAGAACGAGTCGATCCTGCCACTACGATATGAATCCAAGTTTAAGGCATTTAAACCTTCAAACAGCTGTGCTCTAATTCCTTCTGTTGCAGGAAAGATTCCCAATGCACGCTGACGATGAACCTACTCCCGGGACATCGTCCGGACAACTACTTCCACCACCCAACAATGAATTCAACTGAACTGATGATGGATCGTGACGAACCCACCTGTTTGACGGAATGACGGCCTTCTGGATTATTTTGTATTAGTAGTCTTAAGACAACTTCCAGTTCCAAGTTTATCTGATGGATTAAGGAAAATAATGTTTCCATTGAGAAGAAAAAGACTGATTTAAGACTGATTTAGTTGATGTCGAATTGTAAAATGATTAGTTCAAAGAAAATCAAATTCTAAATTTAGAAAATGTAGAGACATCATGTTGCCTTAATTTACGTGGAATCTTATGAAAAAGTCATGTTAACCTTTTTGTCACTTCCTTAATTTCCACACATCTCTTTCTACTAGTGAGTTGTTACTATCAGAGCTGGAATAAAATGACAACTTAGTCTTCATATATTTTCATTAAACATCGAAAACCCTCTACAATTGAAGCACTCAGACGGCACGTGATGTGATACTGGTCTAGTGAGTCGACCTGACAGATGATCATGATAATCGGTACACATTTACTTGTTGAATCTGCAGATGGCAATGGACTAATAGTATTATATATTATCTACTCGTATATCATGGGTATTAACTGCTAACCTGAACAAGCAGTGATATCCATGATGCGCATGAGGTGTTTCAGCACTGTGGATAAGAGATAATCTTCATGGTCGGTTCCTTTTAGTATAATATACTCTCCAGTGAACGAATGATCTCAAACTTATTGAATCTACTTATTAAACTATATTATATTTTAATAAGTAGATCCAATAGCACTGCCAAGAAGACACACAACAATGGGACTGAAATGTTACGACTACTCTGGAATTAAAAAATTCAACAGCTACGATTTTGAGGAAAGTTTACCACAACTTAATCTAGAACAGTTCAAATTGAAAATCAAAAAAATGTTTGTAAAATGATTACTACTCATTAAATAATTTTAATTAAATTAAGAAAATAATAATAATAATGCAGATAATGTAAAATATATATTGATGTAATAAGGTAAGGTTAGTTGGACTCCAACCCCAGCACAAGATTAAATCTTATTGGGGTTGTAGCATTTAGGCTAAATATACCTTTAATGTGTATTAATATGTTTTGTAGTAATCAATAAATGCATTTAAAAAAAAAAAATAAAAAAATAAGTTTGAGATCAATCGTTCACTGGAGATAGAGAGTATTTCTGCGTTCATTAGATTTAGTGTTCAGGTTTTGAATATTACCGAGGTCGAGTTCGCTAGCGATTATTAATGGAGGCATTTTAGCATCTGTAAGTTCGAAGCCACTTAAGTGTAAGTAGTACATAATGGGTGCGGCAGCAAAATACAAGTTCACAATGGGCACTATCAGTGCTAATATGGTGTTAGGCCTTGGTATCAAAGGTTCACTTGGCTGGTTTGACGAGGGTGAGGAAACAGCAGGACACATAATCAACTGCCTGAATTATACTCTAGAAATCAAGGGCATCAAGGGGCTGGTGACAATTGATTAGGATAATAGACTAAGCACCACAAAAAGTGCCCGAGGGTGCCTGGGAGGACCCAGGAGCTCTTGAATGTGGTGATTTGTCACCGGTTTAATTCGGATCCATCGACAGGATTGCAACACCGAAACATTCAACAAATTTTCACTGATTTTATTTTATTTATTTTCATTTTTAAACAACTTGCATTTGGTGACATATAACATGAATTATGACAAAGCCTACTGCTAAGAATCTCGTCAACCATCGATAAAACATTTTGGTGTTTTTGGCGAAACATCGATGTATTGCTGTCATTACATTATTGTGTCATTACAGTTTTGAATCCTCAATTGAACAGTCACGGGAGTTAATTATCAGAATCATAAGTTAGTTAAATTCTTACTGTCAAATCATAATTGCTCAAGGATGAACCTAACGTTCAGTAGGATGGTCACACATTGATTGAGATTGGTTTACCAATTTTGTACGAGGATATGAACAAAAACCTCTTATGATATTTCGACACGGCTATCGAGGGTTAGTAATTGATTATTTTAATGATATTATGAGAATTTGTATCCATTTGTATCAGTCTAATTATGTTAGCGAGGTTGTGACGTTCATTTATACGAATAGTGATTTATAACAGTAATGATTAAAATAACAACCTGATTGGTAAATTTGACCGCAGACCGCTCGTATGGTGCAACAAGATGCACGGAATCGCTTATCCATGAGAACGAGGAAGAATAGCCGCGCTTGCGATGAAGAATACATATTTAGTCAATCAAGTGTTATTCGATAGTGGTATAGCACTTTGGATTAAATGAATTACATCTGTCGATTTCAATTGAGATGTCTGATCCATTCCATCGACGGGCACTTGCCGGATTTTAATTTCTCCGTATGGTTGTTGTATCCCGTGAGGGAGCCTATGAAGTCGATGACGTCAGGTAAAACGTATCTGAAGGTCGATCCGGCGGCTACGTCCAAATGGTGGAAGTTGGGGAGCAAGCAGGTGTAAGTTGGTCCACCCAGTGATTTAATTGTCTTTTGCATTCCCTAGGACAGAATAAAGATGAACCAATTGGTGAAAAACACTACTATTAGGGTTCCTAAGATTTCTTTTAATCGTATAATAGTATGATGTCCACTACTTACTTGTAAGTTAGTAAAGATGTCAGCGTCGCTGTAGTACAGAGCGACTGGCGAGGTGATCTTGCTCATGTTGTACAGAGGCGCCCACTCCGTTCCGTAGATTTTCTTATTTTCTTCTCTCCCATAATCGTACTCAGCGAATTCACCTGTGAAAAGATCAAAATCAAACTCGAAAAACTCAAAAAGATCAAAAAATCAAAATTTCATCAAACGTTTCCATTTTGATACATTTGCAGGAGGAGCGCAGGAAGCGGCGCTTCCCCACAAGAAATCTCTAATGGTAGAAGTTGAATCTAAAAAAAATTTATGAAGATCAATAAAATATGTAATCAACAGTAAATTTTGAATCGCCCACTCATTATGCCCCAGTTACCTACAGCTAGTTACCTTTGATGGTTGCTTTGAATCACGAATCCGTGACTATGACTGGCATGAATGAAACCAAGTCATCTACGAAGAAGAAACACTAACCTCTTATTGCAGTGATTACCTACCAATTGGAAGGCCGCAGGGTCCACTACGTCACCCTACTTGGACACATGTTTCTTTTGGGGATGTTGCTGTTGTTTAATGAAATGAAATGAAAATACATTTTTTCCGCAAAAAATGGCATAGTTTGAGTATAACATGAAAATCATATTTACCTATATAACTACATAAAATGATTGATCACAGTTTTTAGTTTTTATCCTTCTTAAAACGGATAGTTGCTGCATCAACTGTTTAATAGTTCAGCGGTCGTTTAGTTCACAAAATGTTAGCGAAAAATACGTCAGGTGCCAGATCTCGTAAGTTCAACGCCAAACATCACAAAAAGGTAGACTGGCTTTGCGAATATGAGGTGAGAAACGAATTATTTTGCTTTGTTGTAATAATCGAAATGAAGCATGAGTTTGAGATGGCATAAGTGATATGGCTCATTTGGCAAAAAAGTCGAAAACGATTTGACCGAACGAATTCACCCCCACGTTCTTGCTAGGCACATCTTTCAGCTTTATCAATAACATACATTTTTGGGTTTACTCCTTTGATGATTATTTCAGAATTTCGTTTTCATCAGAGAACATTTTTCGTGTATATTGTACGAGTACGTATTTAGTCGCGTTTGTAATTTGAAGATGAGAAAGCTTACAAAATAACGTTCAACTATGGGAACTGCAATTGGATATAATGAAGTGTATGTAATATAAACACCTGTGTCAAATGCTTGAAGGAGGTGTTTGGTAATTTTCGGGTTAGCGCCTCCCAATGACAAAGCTCCACTGGCGCACATTGATTCCTAGAAGTGTACAGGAAGTATCATCAAATTATTATAAGAAAAGTAAAACCAGGAAAAATTCAAACATTTTGGATTCCGAAGTATCTCCACGATTGTGAAAATAGAATAGAATAGTAACTTTGTAACTTACGGGTAGAATTTGTAACTTACGGGTAGCACGTGAAAAGCTTCACCAACGAACGTATTCATCACCACTTTCGCGATTCCGGCAAAAGGTTGGCAAAGGCGGAAGATCTCTTTTTTTAAATTTCCCATGAACGGCATCCAATCCATGTACCCAGCTTTTTCAAAAATATTCTACAAGAATTCAAGTTTATTAGTGTTTTGGAAAATACTGAGGGGATAGAGGACGATGGCTCAAAATGACCATAGAAGATTGGATTTACGTACACACAAATCAAATAAATGGTAGGTAAATGGTTTCTACTCAAATTTGATAATACAAATCCGTCACCTGGACACATTATTTTAAGGTTTTTTGACACGTTTTGAATCCACTCATACAAAAAACGTTGTATACGTCATCATATTGGCAATATATGGATATTGGCCATATACCCCTCCAAATGACGAGTTTGTCGTGCGGGTTAGTATCACAAATCTAACTGTGTGGCCCCTGGGCATTTATTTCCCCCATTAACGACTACTTATTTCTACGACTACATATTTCCCCTTACGACTATCGGGACAAACATAGTTGGGCCAGCATTTTTGAACTTTTAACTTTCCTAGAAGTTCAAAAATGTTTGTCCCGATAGTCGTAAGGGGAAATATGTAGTCGTAGAAATAAGTAGTCGTTAATGGGGGAAATAAATGCTCAGGGGTCACACAGCTAGATTTGTGATACTAACCCGCACGACAAACTCATCATTGGAAGGGGTATATTGTCAATATCCGTATATTGCCATTATGATAACTTTCCTAGAATGTTATGAAAAACAATGCCAATAAAACATATGAAAAAAAAAAACTTTCCTAGAACAGAACGTGTTTGCGCTTACCGTATTTTCGACCATAATCATATATCTAGTCAGTAGCGTCGTAACTATTATCAAGGCACTCAACCACTACACACGATCATCATAATTGCATGTGGCATTTGTTTATAACCTGATAATCGGAACCTTTTCGTTACCTTCTCTTTCATCTTCTTCCGTTATCATCATTCTTAGCTGTATTCTTTCATATATCTCTTCCACATGTCACATGCTTTACCAGTATCCACATACCAATGTTCCTTTTCTTATATATTTGTTGCCTGTATTTAGCTGTTAGTGAAATCTTTTCCGCATATTAAATTATTGAATATTTTTGTCTAATTGATGTGATTGTGCGCGAATAAACTCTGTGATATTAACTTTATCAACTATCAGCTGACAGTGACAGATCGTGAGTTCGCCGGCTTTTTCTTACCGGCAACCATTACCGTTTTTGATCTCGTTCGTTCTACTACCACAGTGCAATATTATTATTTAGTTATCCACCATTATCCGTCCATCCCTTCAAGAAACTTTTACTAATTACACGCGAAGTTCCTACCACCAAGATATACCCTCGAAATACCGTGGCCATTGTCATTACCGCCACTTGGGACTTCATGAAGTTGGACGACGCTGGGATACCTCTGCACCACACGGTTGACCAATTTACCCCCCTGGAGTCTGATCGTTGGGACCATCAGGAACTACCCTAGACCCTCTGACTGGAGGACTACTGAAGCCATCACCACAACCAGCTAAGCCAATTTAGTCGTTTATAAGTCTTAGCAGCTTCTAGTCCATAGCACTCTAGTCATTAGTCACCCAATCTAGTCAACCATATCCCTGTTTATCTATAAGTGGCCACCTAAATTTGAACGAATAGTTACCCATTATCATAATATATATTGTAAGCATTAATAACTCTACTCCCAGCACACAGTACATACCTAATAAACCCTGTTATATTGATGTTTCATCAATCAAAATCTTGCCTTTAATTGAACACCTACAATTCCTATTATTATTAGCTCATTAGTATTTTCTTTTCTCAGTTACACTGAGTGGTCCTTCGAGTCACCATACCATCCATCTACATCTCAGTTTTTTTTTCGTAGTATTGGACATTTGCAGCAGGCAAAACTGCACGTCTCTTACAAACATTGTTGGTCCGTTGCGAGCCGGATATGAACCAACTGGATAGTGATTGTACTGTAACTGAGTTGTGGTGTTCAACATAGGAGTACGTAACTGTGATATATCTGTACATAACTAGTTTTTAGGTTTCTCTGTGATATTATCACGTAAGGTACTTGTGCTATAGGAAGGAGTGTTTCAGACATCATAATATTATCAACGTTTGCCTATTTATTATCAACTAACTTATTTATTGACTCTTTACCTTTATTTATTTTCATAGTTTATCTATCGTTGTTTTGCTTGTTCTTGTTGACCAATTTATTGAAACTTATTTTCGTTCCACCCACAACAAGGGTCATCGTCATCATTTTTCTACAGTCCACAATAGTGTCTATAGTGGTTTGACTGCCTTGATAATAGTTCACCCTAATCATCATTTTCTCTTGCCTTTCCTGTTGCCAATCGAAAGTTCTGTTGCAGTACCCTATATCTGAATCATCTAGTCATCATGCAGGTTGCCACCGCATCAAGGGGAATCCTCAAGCTAAAAAGGATATATTCTGAGATTGGGGAGGATATCCACTCAATGAAGACCAAAGGGGCATCAGCTATCAACGATGAAGCCGATCAAACTATCTTTTTAGGTATGTGCGGGGTATTGGATCTTCGATTCCAATCATTCATGGACAAATTTGAGGAAGCCTGTGAGTATAGCGATAGTCATTCACTTGAGCCTTCTTTCCCCACTGCTACAGATCGTACCTACCGGGATACTGTCAAGTCCTGGTACTATGAGGCCCTTGGATACAAGGAGATACTCCAACGTAAACATAATCTGTCTCTGGAACAGAGTATGGCAGCATTGAACATAAGTAATACCGCTAGAACCTCTGCTCAACCTACCTCTGTATCAACAAGATTGTTCCTACCACAAATCAAAATCAAACCATTTAAGGGTGATTTGTCTGAATGGCCTGCCTTCAAGCAGATCTTCTGTGCCATGATTAGGGATGAACGCTCCTTGTCTGACGCTGAGCGCTTCCATTTTTTGGTATCCTACCTGGAAGGGGCAGCATATGACACCATGAAACATATACCAGTTATAGATACCAATTTTGAGCAGGCTTGGGAGGCACTCTCCAAGGTGTATGATGATGAACGAAAACTAGCATGTTCATATCTGGAATGTTTCCTGTCTTTCAAACCCATTCTTGGGAAACCTACCGCTGAATCTCTCCAGCAATATCTTTCAAAGGTCACTGAGAGCATTACCTCTCTAAAGAACCTTAAAATACCGAATTTCTCTGATTATTTACTCTGTGAGTTGGCACTTAGAAGCTTGGATCCTAGCACTCGTGAGGAGTTTGAAACATCTATTATTGGTACTACCTATCCTACCTTTGATGCCTTACGGGTCTTCATTCAAAATAGATGTCAAGTCTTGAGAATCACGTCTGGCTCTGCTGTCATCAAACAGGGGTCCCAATCTCTGGGCACTCCTTGTACCAAACCAAAGTCGCCAAACTGGTTTACTCCTAAGAGTAACAGTCATGCCTTACTTACTCATTTGGGTCCTGGTTCTAGTCATAAATACTCCTCATCTAGTCAAAAACGTTCCTCTTCTAGTCAGAATCATTCATCTTCTAGTCAAAATCATTCACCTTCTAGTCTAAATCATTCATCATCTAGTCAAATGTCTTCTGTCAAGTCTCCTATATCCTGTTTTATATGTAAGGGAGCACACATCATCCGTTCCTGTCAACACTTTCTCCAGGCTACACCTCAGCAGCGTCTGGATATGTTAAATCAGTATCCAGGGTGTAGAAATTGCCTTCATCCACAGCATAAAACAAAGCAGTGTCAATCAAAATATCGATGTCGTCTGTGTGAAGGTCTACATCATTCTAGCCTTCACTTGTCAACTAATAATTCATCAACAGAACCTAGTAACTCATCATTGCAGCAAGCCGTACCTTCTAGCAACTGCAATAGTGCAGTAGAATCTTCTATCTTCACAGGTTCCAGCACTTCATCTGGAAGGCATGGAGTTTTGTTGGGAACAGTACTTGCAGCCATCAAGGATGTTCATGGAAACCTCAAACAATATCGTGGAGTTCTTGATGTTGGTTCGCAGTTCTCGTTTGTCACAGAGCAATGTGCCAAGGATCTGGGAAAGACTACTCGTCCATTCAACGGTGTTATATCTGGAGTCAACCACTCCCCATTAAATCATGTCTCAGGAAAGATCAACGTAACCTTCTTTCCAAAACTATCATCTACCTCAGCCCTCGAAACCGAGGCTGTTGTAGTACCATCTATAACACCTCCATTACCTCAGGTGGCATTGCACTCGTCACTCTGGCACGATTATTTATCGTATAATCTTGCAGACCCTGATTTTATCACTCCAGGGGAAATATCATTCCTCATTGGGGCCGACCTCTATGCTGAGGTTGTAACTGGTGCTCCCATTACCATTTGTCAGGACGGACCCCGCCTGATCAACACCATTTTTGGGTTTGTTGTTGTTGGTAGATACCACAATAATTCTCCCCACAAAACTAACAATTCATTATCATTATTGTCATGTGACTACACCAGCGTACAATTATCAACACCACAAACGTTTAACTCTTCATCTAGTTTTGCTGCCTTGGATCAACCGCTATCTCAGCCTGTGGATGCTAATCCATCTGTATCATTAACCCCATCCGCTACACAACCTGCTGGCGGTGTTCAATGGATTCCAAAAGCGACATCTCTGCCTGGATTCCCTGCATCGTCGAATATCTCCTGCACTTTACTAACAGCACCCCTACCATCATCGCAATCAACAGATTTCCCATTTGTTCCTGTTTCACCTAAATCAAACAGTGGGAATTCCGTCCGTACCTACCCACTCAATCAAGTGAACGAACCCCTTATCACTGCAGGACTCGTTTCTCCAAAATTTCGATCTCCACCCAGCCCTCCAAGTTCCAAACATTCAACGCCATCTACTGCTATCCGCCAAACGTCGATCTCTGCCAAACGTGGATCTCCGTCAACTGCACAGCCCCCGCAAGTCAGACCACCTCCAAGAGGAAACTCGTCTGCTTATTCATCTGTCCTCAGCAGGTCTGCATGGAACATATGTTTAGGCCAGCACAGTACATTATCCCTGCGCCAATCAACCATTCCAAATGCGACTCCTGAGCAATCCTCTAGCATCTCAACCAGCAACCATCATCATCTGCTCGCTCGTTCACTTCATCACAAAGCTGTTCCGTCTACCAGTTCCTGATGAACCATACCAATCTCGTGATTCATCCACACCGATCTAGTCATCTCTGTTCCAACCGATCTAGTCATCTCTGTTCCTGATATCAACGTCTTGGACACAGTTCTCTAACTTCTTGGCATCGTCGAAAATAGGGGGGAGTATGTTTGCGCTTACCGTATTTTCGACCATAATCATATATCTAGTCAGTAGCGTCGTAACTATTATCAAGGCACTCAACCACTACACACGATCATCATAATTGCATGTGGCATTTGTTTATAACCTGATAATCGGAACCTTTTCGTTACCTTCTCTTTCATCTTCTTCCGTTATCATCATTCTTAGCTGTATTCTTTCATATATCTCTTCCACATGTCACATGCTTTACCAGTATCCACATACCAATGTTCCTTTTCTTATATATTTGTTGCCTGTATTTAGCTGTTAGTGAAATCTTTTCCGCATATTAAATTATTGAATATTTTTGTCTAATTGATGTGATTGTGCGCGAATAAACTCTGTGATATTAACTTTATCAACTATCAGCTGACAGTGACAGATCGTGAGTTCGCCGGCTTTTTCTTACCGGCAACCATTACCGTTTTTGATCTCGTTCGTTCTACTACCACAGTGCAATATTATTATTTAGTTATCCACCATTATCCGTCCATCCCTTCAAGAAACTTTTACTAATTACACGCGAAGTTCCTACCACCAAGATATACCCTCGAAATACCGTGGCCATTGTCATTACCGCCACTTGGGACTTCATGAAGTTGGACGACGCTGGGATACCTCTGCACCACACGGTTGACCAATTTACCCCCCTGGAGTCTGATCGTTGGGACCATCAGGAACTACCCTAGACCCTCTGACTGGAGGACTACTGAAGCCATCACCACAACCAGCTAAGCCAATTTAGTCGTTTATAAGTCTTAGCAGCTTCTAGTCCATAGCACTCTAGTCATTAGTCACCCAATCTAGTCAACCATATCCCTGTTTATCTATAAGTGGCCACCTAAATTTGAACGAATAGTTACCCATTATCATAATATATATTGTAAGCATTAATAACTCTACTCCCAGCACACAGTACATACCTAATAAACCCTGTTATATTGATGTTTCATCAATCAAAATCTTGCCTTTAATTGAACACCTACAATTCCTATTATTATTAGCTCATTAGTATTTTCTTTTCTCAGTTACACTGAGTGGTCCTTCGAGTCACCATACCATCCATCTACATCTCAGTTTTTTTTTCGTAGTATTGGACATTTGCAGCAGGCAAAACTGCACGTCTCTTACAAACAGAACGTTAAGAACTATGAGCCCTAGCGACTCGTCAGGTCTTAGCATTCGCATAACTAAGCCCTACTTCTGGAACTCATATTTTTCTTAGTAACCAGACGTAAACAGGAGTTCGGGACGGGGGAAATTGAAGTTAATTCTTATGGCTTGTACTGCTCGAGTAACGTTCACTTATCAGATTTTACGTTACGTTCCAGTTACGTTTTCCTTGTATCCGTTAGAGTAAATGGTGGAAAAGAGGTGGGTGATGGAAATGATGGGTAATCATTAACGTCTCACCACAGTCAATGGAGCGTGCCTCATCCAAAAAAATGTCATAAAATCCATAAAGCTTGGTGTACGTATGTTATTTACGATCGGGACCAAATACACAGCGGCTCGGATGTACTGGTTGTACGACGGCCTCATGGACGCGAGTACGGTGTGGAAACCACAGCCTAGCGAAATGCAGGAGTAGATCAAGTCTTTGTAGCCAGTTTTCTTTAGAGTGAAATCTATGAAGGCGGGTAGGTCGTGCAATCCGATTTCGTGATGCCTGAAAAATGAGAGCAAAATACACAACGCCATAATGAAGTAAGATGTGCTTATTACAGTCATGAACAATTATAATTATAATTAATGATTCTTCATAATAATAATTAATCTATCATTTAGGGATCTAGACAGAAGGGTAATCTGTACAAAGAAGATAATTCACCATTGATTGTGTCAAGAATTTGCAGTTTTTGAAGGATTTTTAGACCATCCTGAATTCACTGCCAAAAGACACAAAAAATCATATGTATATATAAACATATATATAGAAAAAAATGAGACAAAGTTGAGCATTCATGTTCCCATCCTCTGCCAAACAGTGGAATTGCGAGTAGTGTACCTTCGGGCTGAACTACATTGAAGGTACACAACTTGGTTGAGCTTTTTTCCAGAGGTACATAATGTCCCTACGCTAAACCCTTCTTGCATGCTTCACCTGATCAAAATCCTAGATATGCAAAAATCCTCACTAGCATTGATCCTACTTGCCCATTTCCTCGCATGAATCCACTACCTCCTTAAGTTAGATGTAGTTGGCAAGATTTTATAATTAACACAAACGACATTGAGGGAACTGGAAGAACCTTTTCTTTCTAAAATGACAAGTAACCATTAAGAAGACTTTTGCAAGTACCTACCGATCTTAAGTTAGAGAGAACAGCACCTGATGTTTACCGAATACCTTCATACGTACATGCCTGTAATTAGGTAATGCGTTTAAGATTTAAGTTTTTTTTTTAATTTGCTCTTGTAGCCATGCTGCATGACTGGCAATGTTTTATATTACGTATTATTATTGTCAACTTTTATAAATTGGAATTTTCACTCCAGGAAAACTTACGAGTAATCCCACAATTTTGGGTCGTCTTCTGTGAGATTAACATGACCTTTTGATCTCAATGACCCTCTTTGATCTCCGAGCCAAACGTCGTATCCATGGTTCGCGAAAACCAAAGCTGAAACACCGGATACGTAATTACAATTAACTACTAACTCGTAGGAACTAACCTCATGATAGTTTAATAATACGGACATTATTTATCGTCAATGAACGAAAAAGTAGGTTACCTATGTTAGAATCAAGTCTGTATTGCACAAGCCAGGCTTCGGACTGCATGAAAAACCCATTCACCAGCAAAAGTGGGTACCCCCGATCGGACCCCGTTTTGTTCGGGTGGATAATCCTGTTTAAATTCAAGATGTAGCCATCATCGGTGATAACCGTGTAGTTTTCGTAGCCATAGCCGTTACCTTCTATGAAACGCCTCTGGAAACATAAATTTGGTCTATAGTAACCCTGTTTTACGACGCACGAAGAACAGTTACATGAAGCGACGAGTCAGCCACCATAGTTTTCTCTTGTCAAACGTGTGTTTTTTGTGTGGAGGGCTGAATGGTCGCAGATTCCACAGATTATATTGGACTTTCCATGATTGGTTTTAAATGTGACGTACATACCCTTATTTCAAGAACGTCATTGTCCGGATCAGAAATGGGGATAAAATAGAAACATTTTAAAAAAATTTACAAAAAATGCATAGACATGAACGATGTTATGTTGAGACATGCCAGCCGTGCCATGCACGCTCGTTCTTCGTGGGTCAAATAGTTATCTATGTTCGGTACGGAAATTAGAGTTGTAACGATCATGATTCCTTCATCGATGAATCCTTGTATATAAAAATACTCACGATGGCGCTTTTTCCAAAAATTGATGGATATTTTGTCGTTGCGAAGGTTTCAGGAGTTTTCTGTGAAGCAGAAACGTGCTGTTTGAAAACTCCAATTTCCAATAAGAAGCTCGCGGTGAAAACGATCCAAACTCCGTTCATGCTGAAGAACTTCTGATCGCCCAACTTACTGTGCGAAGGTCAGAAAAAAAAGTGTTAATAAGTCCCCTCCCAAATATTCATAGGCACAATTGAATGTCATCACTTATTTACAATGACGTACAGGGATGTAAATCAAGTAAAGGATGTTCCAAGAAGGAGTTCCCAACTGGACTTGGGAGGGGGTTGGAGGAAACTCTTGCGATGATCTTCACAGATACTGAATCTCATGGATAGTTTATTAGTGCAGCGGATATCTCGTTACCACGGCGCAAAAAGTGCCAATCTACTTTTTTGCTCATTTTCGTTTTAGTGCATCTACAGATAAGCGAAACAAATTTCATATATTTCGATAAATCCACTGGGAATGATGTAGGTCTGCCCTGGGAATGCGTGCCCAACTCAGGGTACCCAAAATTGTACTTGAAGGAAAATAAATAGAATAGGTAGCAGATTGGCGCTTTTGCTGTGGTACATAGTAACGATATAATAATGAGTGTCGTATAAACGCCTGATCATTGATTTATAGGTACTTCATCAATATCAATCTACAACCACTGTTTCGTCCTAATAATTGTTAACACATGTATTACTCGTATAATTATTATTTCATTTGGTACTAGCCAGGAGTCATAGTCGTAAACATTAATATTCATAAATCTTCTACTAAAGTTTAAATGATTATTTATTGTTCGAAAGACGTTTTAGGAAGATTTCTCCTTGGTTTTGAGATTTCTCTTGTAGGTGCCCAACAAATCAGTAGGTACATGTCATCGCAAGAACCAGTGGTCCCGCCAGAATTCAAACGTTGGAACTAGTCCTCTCTTTCCTGCTATTTCCGCTTTTAAAATAAACTGTATGATTTTGTACTTCTCTCCTCTGATAATATGCCCAAAATATTGCATCTTTCTTGCCTTTATTGCTTTAATAATTTCAGTGTTTCTCCCCATCGTTCTCAAAACTTCTACGTTTGTAACTTTGTCAATCCTAGGGATGTTCAGCATTCAACGATACGACCACATTTCGAATGCTTCGATACGTATATCTCCTTTCTTGAGAGCCCAACCCTCCATATTATTCTAAAATGTTGAAAAAATGTAACATTTCAGAATTCTGTTTCTTAATCCCAATGACGAGTCAGTGGATTTGAAACATTTTTCTACATTTTAAATTCGATTTCGCTATTTCAATCCTGCTCGTTATTTCTTTTC
This sequence comes from Stenodema calcarata, assembly GCA_963920205.1. Taxonomy (NCBI): domain Eukaryota; kingdom Metazoa; phylum Arthropoda; class Insecta; order Hemiptera; family Miridae; genus Stenodema; species Stenodema calcarata. The sequence continues at coordinate 14,941,391 of OY986061.1, read as the reverse complement.
GGTTTTCACCATTGCTATCGATCCAGGTGCCAAAGTATTTGTAGGATTGTACTCTCTCGACATCATCGACATTATTAATTGGTGCAGTGTGATGGATTATTTGATATTGTCATGAATTTCGTTTTTATGACAATCATGCTCAAACCATACTTCCTACATGTTCTAGGGTGGCTTCATTATTACTACAATGTAAATATCAATTAAACATCAAGTGAATATTTACCATAGATTTTGACTTAAATCAAAAGGCACGACGAACTAAGATGTGTACTAAAGATTAATAATAAACCATGACTACGACTACTCATGGCTACATGAAGACTAAACATGGATACATTTGATATCATAGGTCGATTTCCAGCAATACAATTGAGAGAGAGCAGTCACAGCCTTCAGTACAACCTGAGGGTTTTTCCACCATTCGAAATAAAGACTTCACGTGAAGAACTCCACGCAGGTTCACGAATAAATTCCTAAGCGAGAGTCGTTGTCTATGATCTTTCAGAATGTTGAATGATGTGTGTTCAGATTGATTTTTAGATGGTTTTTCGGTGGATGTTATCTTAACGTGTAGCGTCTTAGGTGACGAGGCGATTGCCGATCAAACCGAATTAAAGGAAGATAATTTCTTCCGGTGGACGGCTCCATAATGTGACGATTCTACAAATTCTACGTGCTTTCTTATTAATTTGAAGTGTTGTACTTGTTTATTTTCTTCTTATTCTAGGGGACGTCACAGGGCAGGACTACAGAGTTTGACAGGGCAGAAAGATTTACTGAACGTTGAACGGGGGGCACTTTCGGCCTCTAAAGAATTAGTACAACCTGAGGGTTTTTCGACCATTCGAAATAGATTGATTGATTGACGTAGCTGAAGAACCCCACGCGCTTGTCACACCTTTACAAAAACTGTTAATGACATTGTAGGCAACTCCATTGGATAATTGTGTGGGTGATTGAGCAAGAAAGCGACGATCGTTGTTGGAATGAAATTACTAGCATCGCCAATTTTTGCTAATTTCACGGAAATTATTTGTAATTTGGGAAATATTCACCATGGATAGTTGTATGGATGGACGGGAAATCTGACTTTGGCAGTCGGTGTTTGAGGGGGGAAAATTAATTGCTAGGTTACATCAAAATGTAAACGGCAGGGAGCGATAAACAGGGAGATGATTGGAGGACTAGGTATCGTAGAAACCTATTGAGAAAGCCTACACATCTAAATGAGGCGTGGCGCACAAAACGGAACTGCAGTCAAACCAATTATACGTATTATAAAAAGCCTCCTCTCGTAAGAAATGGCCTTAACCAGAGAAGGTAATTTATCAATTTTCCCAGTCCATAGTTTGCTGTAGCACTGCGAACATGAATCTACCGATTTTAGCGGTTTCACTCTGTGTGTGTGTTAGTTTATCACTCAGCACCGGCACCGCTACTCCGGAGAAACTGAAGACAGTGGTGTATCCTAAGGAGCCTACAGCCACAGCAATAGTAAGAAAATCACATTGAGTTTGGGTGTTTTATATATCTAAAACGCGGAAGAAAGTTCGCAAAAAAATACGAAATCAATTTTACACGTCGGAAAGAACCCCAAAAGTTACCCGTAGGCATAAGAAGTCCAACAACAATTGACTGTAATCAGCATTGATTTGAGTCTTATGAACATTGGTTGTGTTTCAGAAAGATCTAATCGAAGGGCTCGGATTCCAGTATGAATCTCACAGCGTCACCACAGCGGATGGTTACATTCTCAACCTCAACAGGATGGTCACCCCTAAAAGGGCGAAAAGGCGGGACAGAGGGGTTCCCATTCTGTTTGTCAACGGCCTCTACATGCACTCGGAGGCCTGGATGGTTAACGGATTTGTCGATGGCAATATCGGTAGGGATTGACGTTTTTTAATAATAGCATTATATCATATCATAGTTACAAACTGCCCTTCAATTTCGAACACATAAGTAAGTAAGTCTTACTAACACCAATTATTTCGTACTTATCGACGAGGGAAAATTATATACCGGTTTCCAATGATGTTTTTTAAAAATGGGGTTGTTAATATTTGGTACTTCGTTGTAGCGGCAACGCTAGCGAAAAGAGGCTACGATGTTTGGCTGGGGGATCAACGAGGAACTCTTCGGTCGCAGCGCCATGTGAACGTCACCGTCAATCAACAGGCGTATTGGGACTTTTCGTGAGTGTTTTCTATAAAACTACATTACGTATACATTTTTGTACCAGTAGTTAACAGGTATCTGGGTGTCCTCCTGACTCCTAACCCCTCATTCTCGGCCCATCGTGAACACAAAACGGGGTTGGCTAAGTTGGCGATTCAGCGTGTATGGCGTGTTCAGGCGGTCACCAGGGCAGGGGGAGTACTTGCTGTATTTGCTACGGTCGGCGGATGTGAACCATACAACCGCACAACTTACGTTCATTTCAAATTAAATTATGATAGGTACCAAAACTTACCTAGTACCGAGGTGCCCATTATTCTGATTGGAATATTTTTTCCTTTCACAGGTTTCACGAATCGGGTGTCTACGATTTGCCAGCCTTCATCGATTACATTTTGGAATCAACGGGACATGAGCGACTCATCTACAGCTGCATATCGGTGGGTTGCTCCTTCCATATCGTCCTTCTCACCCACAAACCTGAATACAACGATAAATTGATAGGTGAGAATTCTTTCAAACAACTTGAATAAGTAGCTACTACTAGCTAATGCTCCAGAATGAGAGTTTCTTGTGATAGGTATCTGCAGTTCCTGTTGCACCTTTTCATTACTTACTCACGTTCTCGTTTAATTAGACTCAACCTACTGGGTCGTTGATAAATTACTGAAATACATACAGGGCTTGCCGAGAGGTACACTGCTAGTTGTCTACCTCCAGTTTCAATTGCGTTTAAGCTCATTCCATATTGTTTAAATGAACAACCGTAAACCTTTATCCGTATTTTTGAGTTTATTATAGTAACTAGAATAATGACAAGATCAGTTGTGTCCACGTAATTTTTCGTAGTCGGATTATCCACTCACAATGATAGCAAAGGTTCGTCGTAACGTAAGGGATTTTTTTTTCTCGTACAGCTGAGATTATGTTTGAATAGTTAAAACCTTTAGTATACAATACTTCATGTCACGGCATTAAATTGGAAACAACCACCCTCAACTCCTTCTCAAAAGGACCTGAGCTACAAAATGTACCTACGATTTGTTTTCAGGATCTATCGAATTCGTTCCCTTAGTGAAAGTCTGGAAAAGATCGAATCTGCCAACGCCAACACATTTGGGTTTGCAAATTGTGGACATGGTAGTGGTACGTAGCGCGTCAACTGAAGCTTTGAGAGATAATAGGTTTGTTCGCTGAGACCATTTCCAGTGGTTTTCAAACTGGTAGCAAACCATTTCCAACCGGATGGGGGTGAACCGGTGCGCATGCGTGGCCGCCACCAAATTTCAAGTGGTTTCCAACCAGTCAGAAGTGGTTGGGAGAAAAATCTCCAGTCGGTTATGACGATTTGAAACCCGGCTTCAAACGGTTTGAGAGACTCAGCGAACGCACCAACATGGCTGCCGAGCCTGGCCGTGACGAGCCGATATGTCACTGGAAGCCTCTGCGAACGCCCAAACGCACTTCCAACGGTTTCAAACCGGTTTGATGGTCTCAGCGAACAAACCTAATTATTAAGAATGTGGAATTCCCCACGTTGAGATTAACCATTACCATTAATGAGGTCATTATAAGATTGAAATGGAAGAGGAACCTTTCTTGAAAACTGTAAGTTACTAACATTGATAGCAGACTCCATCAATTTGGTGCAGTGTCAAACAAAGCTGTCGAGTTAATAGTCGAGACAGTTAGTCCATATTTATGTGGCTCATTTTATTTTATTTTTTTTTTTCAGAAATCGTTCGAGAATCACAAAATCTACAACATTAGATATGCGGATGTACTCAAGATAGTAATCAAGGCTGTGTGTACTTCCCTTCCCAAACTTACTGTCAACATCTTGGAGCTTCTAGTCGGGAGGTTCAAATATATTGACCGCGTACGTGGTGATTCTTTTTACGACGTACACTTGACGTAAACATTTATACAGAAAATCGATTAAATATCAAACTATTCACAGCTTACATGATTTTTCAGAGCAGGATATGCGATCAATTTTTTTTTGCGGTTGCTGATTCGTCTACAAAGTCTGTGGCTCACCTGCTTCAAATCTTCGAAACAGGTTGGTAATACTTGATAATGTGAGATTATTTTGGTTGAAGTGGTTTATGATGAAAGAATTGGGATCAATCTACGAACTTTGTACATGAGCAGTTTTTGGGGAAAAAGCCTTATGTAAACTCCGCTTCGTGTCTATTTGTCCGGGGGGTATTTAGCAATCGCAAATATACTACCTCCCGATGAGCTTGAGACTTGAAATTTTAAACATAGGTCAGAACTGGATTACAATGGAATACGAACTCGGTTTCTTTTCAGTAAAATGTTATAACAATACTTAATTTATTTAAAAAATTAAATTTGGATGGTTAGCTAAAGACTTTTAAGGTCGGTACTTTGCAAATAATTGGATGGTAGGTAATACGAAACGGATCTCTCACTGCAAAATCTGCATCGCATTCTGCTCTCTTAGCAAAGCTTACAGGGCAGAACTTGTAATGGAGAAGGATCTGACATTGTATGGTTTTCATTCATGAACATGAAAGAAATAAAATAATTTTAGATTACTTCTTTAGTTTGATTTTCAGGGGGGACTTATAGAATTTCAACTATTATAGGCAGTAAAAGGTAATATTTTGAATTTCAGAAATTGGAAGCTCAATAGAATGTGAAATGCATAGGGAATTTCGTAAATAAGTCCCTGTCAGAGTCAGTCTCATCGATGTTTACAAAACCGATTAAAATCTTTCACCCGTACATAAGGCTTAAAAAACAGAAAAACAATAAACTAAGTAAATTTAAATTTTTTAAAAAATATACCACGTTTTAAAATGGATAAAAAGTATAAAATAATACTTTTTAAAAAGTATAAATTAATACTTTTTAGTCCGTTTCAAATATTATTTGAAATACACGAAGAGAAAAACGTGGGATTCGCTGCTTATTATTTAGATTGCCGATCCCTTTTCTAATTCACTGTAGTTTATTGACTTAACTATCATACATTGCCTACCCCGTTTCCAATTCATTGGAATCAGCTGTGAATTCATCCTACTTGTATTATTTACTGGCTGCTCCCCACGTTTTTCTCCCCAAGTACTCGTATTCCAAATACATATCCATAACCGCTAACGATCCTCCCTCGAAATTGTAGAAGGGCCGTAAAAAATTATTTTATATTTTCAATCCGTTTAAAAAACTTGGTATGTATGTAGGTATATTAAAATTTTTGAGATTTGATTTTTTTTTTTTTTAAACTGAGCATTTTTCTTTCACTAAATTCTGGTTATTTGAAGTCAGTTTGAAATTACTTTGAAAATTCTTTCATTAGATTTGATGGTAGCAATGTTGTGAAAGGTGTTAGAATTGAGTTCTTGTTTTGAAATTTGTTAATTCAACTTCTCATTCCACTGTGAACTCGTCCCCTTTTATTCCATTCCGAAGGTGATTTTGCCGAGTTTGATTACGGCAGAGAAGAGAATAAGAGGCGCTACGGGACAGAACTTCCTCCTTTGTACGATCTCAAGAAAATTACGTCCTTCGTAGCGCTATACAGCGGTAAAGCAGACGTCATGGCGCCTTCCTCAGTAAGATATGATTAAATACTTACTGATTGATTGCGATAAAAATGGGATATGAAGAAAATATTTATCTTTTTAATGCAAATGTAAGAAATCATAAATTTGATTTTAGAAAGAAACGGGTTGAGACACAAACGGCTAAGTGACGCTAAAGTCTTCAAAAATTTCCACTTCCGTAATTTTTGTCGATTTTAGCCTCCTGTTGTGTTGATGTACTCTTTTAAAAATGGAAATAATCGAAGATCACTGAAAGTAATCAATTACAAAAATTCACAGTCATGCAGCATGGCTATAAGAGCGAACTTTCGAAGAAACAACTGGTTTTATGTAAAATGTCTCCATTTTAGCCGTTATATGAAACATTTTGTCTCCTTTTTGCCGAGTAACACCTCAGTGTATAGATTTTTTAACGCTGAAAACGGTGGTGAAGTCAGAATTGCGATATCTCATTCCGTTACCACTTGAACATCTCAAGTATGCAGTACACAGCCGAGCAACGTCTTCCTACGAAGCCAACAGATGCAAGCATTCCTCAAGGTCACGAACTTCGTGGCAAAATCTATCCATTTTAGCGAGAAAGCAACAAGAAGTGAATGAGATTCAAGGATGCCACCATGATTGTTGCTATCACAATTATTAAAAAACACCTGAGCCTGGATAAGCACATAATTGCACGTAGAGATCATGATACCAAAATTAATTTAAAGGGTACAAATTTAGCAATTACTGTGGCCATTTGTCACACCACACATCCGTCTTTAAATGGGTTGAATGGTTGAAAAGTTAGCGAGATGGTAATACAAACCAAAGTGTGACGTATTTTAGGGAAAAGTGAGATTTTTCGTAAATTGAGAGCTTCCCAACGAGTTAAACTTACGGACTCACCATTCTAAATTCTGCAAGATTATCCATCATTTTGTTCATTTTTCAGGCGATTGACGCATTTCAGAAACAGTTGGAAGGGCCGACATACAGATGCGACTTGGACTTTTTTCACCATTTGGATTTCGGGGTTGGAACATCTCTCGGAAAAGTGATTCCGGACGTCATACAGCTCGTCGACTCCCTCTCTGGTTATGCCAACGACACGACTAAGATGAGATCTGGCAGTTGCCCTCGCTACATCTCAAAATACGGCTAGTCAATCCGAAACTAAAATAAAAAACTTTGTTATTTACTAAATAAACATAGTTATGAGACTTTCTGAATAGAATACATATATTATAGTAAATATGCATTTTTTCTTTTCCCCACGCGAAATGACACTGTCATGGAAACAAGTGGAGCAACTTGTAACCTGGTTTACAAGTTTGCTCAACTTGTTTAAACAACTTGTTGCGGCAGCAAACAAAAAAAGCAAACCGGACGTCACGAAAGCGATTTTCAGGTCTCCATATCTCGGCTCCTGTTTGGTCGATCAACTTGTAATTCAGTGTGGACGTTCTTGATGCAAATAATAAAAAGCCCTGAAAGTTTCGTGTCGCTAGGTCTAAAGGGAGCTGAGCTATATCACTTCAAAAACCTTGTACCTTGAAAATAGACAGATTGACGTCATTTCGGTAGGTAATTAGTATATCAAACTAATCCAATTCAATTTGCGTGGAACCTCTTTGAAACGTATGGCCCCGAGTGGATCCCATTTATGGGTGAATCCGACGATAGCTTTACCTGCTTTTCATGTACCAAGTGTGAGTCAATACTAATATCACTGAATAATTTTTTTATCAACAAGACATTGTGATATCAATAACCTCATACTTCGTTTTTATACAGTATAAATTATTATTGTCGTGAACGTTCGATACCAGCGACAAAAGGACGAAACTGCCAATTTTACGAATTTCACTTGTTTTCGTCGATTCAGGCTCGTTTTTATCTACTTATCTACTAGGACAAGGAGGAATGACGCAAATATAATTAAATTAAGAAAACATGGAATAAAGTTGCTAAAATTGAAGTAGGCCAATCCTTTTTGTCGACCCAACACAAGAAAACCGCAGCGGTTTTCAGAACAAAAGCTCCTGAGGCAAAAGAAAGGAACTGAATTTCTTGTCACATTTTCATTAATAGTAATGCAATAATGCAATTAATAGTGGTACGTCGGAGGGGCAATCAGACCTTGGCACACGGTGTTTGAGGGGGAAAAATTAATTGCTACTTTACATCAAAATGTAAACGGTAAGGACCGGTAAACAGGAAGATGATTGGAGGACGAGGTATCGTGGAAACTTACTGAGGCAGCTTACACTTTCAAATGACGAGATAACAAGCGAGAGTATTGCATTCAAATCAATTATAAATATTATACTCTATTAAGAAATGGCCTTGGCCAGCGATGTTGGAGGTGCGCAAGTACGTCTCGTAAGGTAAATATCAATTATCCCAGTCCATAGTTTGCTGTAGCACTGCGAACATGAATCTACCGATTTTTGCGGTTTCACTCTGTGTGTGTGTTAGTATATCTCTCAGCACCGGCACCGCTACTCCGGAGAAACTGAAGACAGTGGTGTATCCTAAGGAGCCTACAGCCACAGCAATAGTAAGGAAAGTGCATTGAGTTCGGTTGTTGTACATACCTAAAACGTGGTAGAAAGTTCGCAAACAATTTCGAAATCAATTTCACACGTCGGAAAGAACCCCGAAAGATACCCGTAGACATAAGATGTCCAACAAAAATTGACTGTAATCAGCATTGATTTGAGTCTTATGAACATTTTTGTGTTTCAGAAAGATCTAATCGAAGGGCTCGGATTTCAGTATGAATCTTACAGCGTCACCACAGCGGATGGCTACATTCTCAACCTCAACAGGATGGTCACCCCTAAAAGGGCGAAAAGGCGGGACAGAGGGGTTCCCATTCTGTTTGTCAACGGCCTCTTCATGCACTCGGAGGCCTGGATGGTTCACGGATTTGTCGATGGCAATTTCGGTAAATGATGGCCGCTTTCTAATAATATCAGTGGAGTCACCTACTTAAGTATATCAGTATTATCTGGTACCTTCCAACAAGTATCCAAAATTACTTGCTTCTCCGACAAGAAAAGTATTTGTTTGGAATTCAGTTGGAAAATTGACGACACCACCACTGAGCTGTCGAGCTCTGTGTATCACAGTTCGCTTAGAAAGGACCTTCTGGTCACGTTTTCGAGCTAACACATAAATTCACCTGTTAACACCAATTAATTCGTACTTACCGGTACGGGAAATTACTATACCACTGTCGTACGTTGCAGCATTTTAAAAAATTGGTTCGTGAATATTTGGTACTTCGTTGTAGCGGCCACGTTAGCGAAAAGAGGCTACGATGTTTGGCTGGGGGATCAACGAGGAACTCTTCGGTCGCAGCGCCACGTGAACGTTACCGTCAATCAACAGGTGTATTGGGACTTTTCGTAAGTATTTTCTTTAAAACTACATTAAGTAGGTACACATTTTTGTACCAGGGCATTTCTTGAGTATTACACCCACTTGTTATTGTAAAAATATCCACATGGAAATGATTTTCTACATTGCACGAACTAACACTTCTAATTCTCCTTCGGGGGATACTTTCAGCGGATAGAATGTGATGTAGAGCTTTCCTGACGTCTCTTAACTTATTTATGACTGATTTGCACATAACGCCGAACTGTTACCAATACATAGTCCACATAAACCACACAATTTACTTTCATTTCAAATTAACTGATGATTATCAAGTAAGTACCATAACGTACCTATTACCGAGGTGGTCCCATATTCTGTTTGGAATGTTTTTTTTCTTCTTTTCATTCATACTCGTAGGTTTCACGAATCGGGTGTCTACGATTTGCCAGCCTTCATCGACTACATTTTGGAATCAACGGGACATGAGCGACTCATCTACAGCTGCATGTCGCAGGGATGCTCCTTCCATCTTGTCCTCCTCTCCAAAAAACCTGAATACAACGATAAATTGATAGGTGAGAATTCAACTCATGGTAATCACTGTATGAAGCTGTAATTTGCTGTAACAGACACGGGAATACTTGTCCAGGGGGGTCAAGAATTCGCCAAGTTGTTGAATCTACGTATCTTGAAACGTAAACCCTTAAATATTGAGGGGAGGGGATTTTTTATCTTGGGCGATTTGAATGGTTTATTATCGAAGATCGAAAATGAAAGAACCTTATTATTCCCGTTGATCCGTGGAATCTTCACAATATACCACATTAGGTGCTCCTCCAGCTGCTAAAATGTGTTATTTTTGTTGACGCACCCTTTTCAAGCAACTTTGTTGCCGATTGGTGCAACCAACCCATATTCCGATGCCCACAGTGGTAGGTATACTCATTAGGTATTACTAGAAGTTTAAAAGTTAAATAATAGTAATAATAATTAAAAGTTCAGATAATAGAACCACTTGAGACGGTTATTAATATTTTTATTGCTCTAAAGTCACTGGTAACGATCTATCTATAGATCGTTACCAGTGATCTAAAAGTGATCTAAAAGCAAAAATTTGAGCAAAAATAAAAATCCATAAGAAAATTAATGTTATGTTGCAGTAATGCATTTCGGATATATTCCAAACAGCACATGGTTTTGAGATATCGAGTTGATTATTAATAATAATAATAATTTTTTTTTAGTTAGTACCGTTATTATACAGTATTAAATTTTCATGTCACGACCACCCACAATTCCATCTCAAACGGTCCTAAGCTACAATATGCTAAATTGGAAACGACCACCCACAATTCCATCTCAAACGGTCCTAAGCTACAATATGCATCTAATGATTTCCAAATAATTATGTACACAAATAATTATAGTTGACAAATTATTTCATAATGGAAATAGTGACAAAGTTATTAACTAATATACTTACCACAGACCTTCGATACAAGGAGTGTCTACTGAACTACTCGTCTCACAATTTGTTTTCAGGAGCTATCGATTTCGTTCCTTTAGGGAAACTCTGGAAAAAATCTCGACAGTCAATGGAATCACCATTTGGGATGCGACTTATGGACTTTGCAGTGGTACGTAGCGCGTTTTTATAACCAGGCATCTGGAAATCATTATAGTATGGTTGGTAATTTCCGATCATTATATTAATCAATAGTTATCAACAAAATAGTTATTTGACAAAACTTTTACATTTTAAATTAAAATATTTGCTATTTTCATGAATTTCATTTTTTTTATTTTTTATTTGGAGGGTTGTAGGAAAATCCTACAACCCTCCAAATAAAAACGCGGTCATATGCCAAGGAGGAAATGAACGAAACATTAACAACTGAATTTCATTCAAAATATTATTATTAAAAAAGTGAAACAAAGTGTCTATGTCTTAATTTATGTAATCGAGAAGAGTGAATTTTTCAAATTTAATATCAAATAGGCCTTAATAAATATGACGGTTCACGTGTGTATTATTTCCTTTTCTTCAGAAATCATACGAGAACCAAAACATTGGGTCCATAAGAGATGTGGGTCCACTCAAGAGAATAATCAAGGCTGTGTGTAGTTTCGATCCTGACCGTTTTCTCAACAGCATGGAGCTTCTTCTCGGGAGGTTCAAATATGCTGACCGCGTACGTAGTTTATTCTTATATGACATTCATTTGAATATAGTACAGCGATACAATATCAAACTATTTACAGCTTTTATTTTCATTTCAGACCAGGCTGTGTGACCAACTTTCGTTATCGATTGGTGGATCTTCTATAAAGACTATGGCTCACATCCTTCAAATGTTCGAAACAGGTTGGTAGGTAATACTTGATAGCGAGAGATTATTTCACTTGAAGTTGTTTACGATAAAAGAAGTGAATATAATTAGGACTAATATACAGTGTACAGGCAGTTTTCGTGAAAAAGGCCATTCTAAGAATCGATTTTTCAAAACACTGAGCGTTTTTTTTTTCAATAAATTCTAGTTGCATGTAGTTTGAGGTAACTTTGAAAATTCTTTCGTCAGATTACTAAATATAAAACAATATAATAAATTTATTATTATCTATTATATTTATCTAATACTAAATTAGTAATATTAAATATTTGACACTTTTCTGAAAGGTTGTTTGAATTTGAGTTCTTGTTTGTTTTTCAATTCAACTTCTCATTCCACTGTGAATGTGTCCCCTTTTTCCCATTTCGAAGGTGATATTGCCGAGTTTGATTACGGCAGGGAAGAGAATAAGAGACGCTACGGGACAGAACTTCCTCCTTTGTACGATCTCAAGAAAGTTACGTCCTTCGTAGCGCTATACAGCGGTGGAGCAGACATCTTGACGCCATCCTCTGTAAGATATGATTAAATACTTACTGATTGATTGCAATACCAATGGCATAAACCAAAATGAATATCTTAATACAAATGGAAGGAAACCCTATGTTTTTTAGATAGAAACGACTTGAATCAGCACGAGAACGTTCGGCCATTGAAATATTTTGCAGACGACGATGTAAGAGACGACGTGACGTAAGACTAAATCGAGCAATCCAGAGGCTAAATAAACCTGCTAAATTTTTAAACCATTTAGTCACAAGCGGCTTAGTGACGCTAAAGTTTTCCACACTGATAAGTTTTACGTAAAACCAGTTATGTCTTCTCTAATAGCCATGCTGCATAACTATGGACTTTTTATGGTTTTGGCATCCCGTTGTGTTGGTACACTTTCAAAAATGGAAATAATCGAAGATTACTGAGATCTACACAGCAAAGGGGTCAGCAAAATATATTTGTTTTATTCGCAAGAGAGCAACATAACGTGAATGAGATTCAAGGGTGCCACCATGGTGTGATAGTTACAGGCAGGGGCGGCTCGTGGGCTCAGAAACTGGTGGGGCACCAGGGCAATATTTAGGTGCATACCTACCTATTAGGTACTCACTATTGGAACTAAACTCAAACTACCCTTACAGCTAAACTGCTTCATAATTAATGGTATGCAGCTCTTAGCAAGTCAGGAAACATCGTTCTCCAAAGAGTTCTCTTGAGGAGAGGGAAGATTACTGACCACTATCCAGGATTACCGACGAGGAGGTGGCTGCAAGGCAATCCCACCTACCCACCAAAATAATTATCTTCAAAATTATAGGAAGAATAAAAGAGAAATTGTGACTGTACGAGTACTATTCAAAGAGTACATTATAAAGGTAGTCAAAAAATTATATTATTGGAGTTTCTATTACTGGGGTTTTTAAAAATTAGCAATCGCGACCATCTGCTTCCTAGCCGAGTGGTACCTTGAAAACCCCCTCTAAAAATGTCCTCTTATGCCCAGATTGCACATACGTTTTCTTATCCAATCGTATCAAAACATTTTGAGCGATCACAGAACAGCAAGATTGATTTCAACTAGCTTTTAGAGTTCGTTGGTTAGCTCAAACAAAGCTCGAGTCAACGAAGTCACCATCAGTTTCAGGGATAACAAATAAAACAGTATTCTCAACGGTTGGCTGAGCTACATAATAATATTATGTATATTACTGTTATTAACGGTTATTAACTTACAGAATGTAGAAATCAACAAATGAGATTCTTTTGGGCGAATAGTGATCCACGTAGTATAGTAGGGTTTTCTGTGGATCCACTTCAGTCTTGACGACTAGCAAAGCGTTCACGCGTTGCACGTGAGGTATTAAATTTCAATGTTTAGTTGATTAATATTATGGAGACAATAATTCACTTTTACTATGATGAGTAAATACGAAGCTAAAAACCACCAGTCAATGCATTCAAAATAATATTATAACGTCAGGCAACGTTTTGATATCATTCTTATCAAACATGGAAGAAAGCATGGAAGAATGAAACTCGTTCTTCCTTGACAAGGAACGATTCAACGATCGATTGTTTTCGGCGTTCAACTCGATACGATATTTTGGCCACCGCCCGGAACGCCTCCTATCTCGCAACACAGAGTGCCTTCCCCCACCCCAGGAAGCGCCTATACCTTCAACATTGAGACTGGGGCACTTCTGGTCGATCCGATAATCGACTTTTTTAATCGATAAATCGAAACAAAATGCGACTCAGTGGAAGTGGGTAGTCATGGAGGAAGGGAGATCTTCCTTCTTCCATGGTGGGTAGTAGTAGGTAAGATTTTTTTCTCCTTGTTCTATGTTTTTTCTGTTTTCCTTTGCAAATTTTTGGGTGGGGCGAGGGCCAAGGTGGCCTTATGGACGAGCCGCCACTGGTTACAGGTTGTTAGGTGTTGCAGCGCGGTTGGTGGATTTGCACGATTTTTCGCTATCACAGTACGCCCCACAAAACCCTTACAATCTTAACGGCTGTACGCTCAATACACTTGAACATCTAGGGACACGCATGCCCTTCAATGGAACACCGAAGTCGAGCTTTTTTGCGGGGGACTGACGAATGATTTTTCATTTTTCAGGCGATTGACGAATTGCAGAAACAGTTGGGAGGGCCGACATACAGATGCGAGTTGGAGGATTTTCACCATTTGGATTTCGGGGTTGGAACCACTCTCGGAAAAGTGCTCCCGGACGTCATACAGCTCGTCGACTCCCTCTCTGGTTATGCCAACGACACGACTAAGATGAGATCTGGCAGTTGCCCTCGCTACATCGCAAAATACGGCTAGTCAATCCCAGGGGCGGTTTCTAGGGGATGAGTTGAAGTGAGGCTCAAGTCAGGGACATGAAGATAGGCAAGAAAAATGTAAAGTTGAGGATTTTGGGTCAGGTAGAAATTACTCGTACATAAGCAGTTTTTAGCAAGCTGCTCCCGATATTTTTCAATTTTCACGACCGTGTTTTCCAAAAACATGGATGACATACTGTAATAAAGTTGTATCTTTTATTTTTTCTATAATATGTTTCATCTCATGATAGACCTACTGTAATAAAGTTGTATCTTGTACCTTAAACAAACTGCCAGTCGTTCTCCTGGTGTGATTGCTTTTCTCCAGCGCGGATCCCGCTTCACTAAATCAACTTCCAACTTATTCAGCAGTAAGTTAAACGAATTTTCAAACATTCTGAAGTAGGTACTTATTCAACAAATTTCTTCCCATCATCTACTAATTCCTTTTAAAGTATAGCGAATTCCCCATCTGTTTTTCTCATATTCCATGCTTGATTAACCCAATTCCGTTTTCTTCTTATTCATTCATAATCAATAATTGCACTTCTTCTTCATTCACAAGTTGCAAGTTCATTCCTCTTAAAATTTCGCCATTCCGGCCTCACGTTAGTATAGCTGCTTGGACCGCTGTAGGAGCACAAAGAAAATATTGAGACTTTCTGAATGGTTTATGTTATGTCCATATTTTATTACTTTCTTCAACTTTTCACAAACTTTGACTAGGAAAATTTCATTATTTTTTATGCTGATTGATATGGTGCTATCCGTTATTCGTTCTGACTCGATTTCAATCTAACGGCAGCTAAAAAACGGCGGGCATTGTGGCAAATAACAATTTTTCGAATTTACTGCAGAAAAACGTTTAATTCCAACATTTATCATAAACCCAGTAAAATGGTGACATTTTACATAGAACCAGTTGTTTGTTCGAAAATTCGCTATTATATCCATGCTGCATGAGCGTGGATTTTTTTTTTTTTTTTCAGGAAACGATAGTACCCACGTCATTTGTTTGTCAGTACAAGTCACATTACATTACCTGAAACGTACAGTACTGTTCTTCATTACGAATTCCGTTCGTTCTTCCGTCTTCACCCAACTAATTGAGCTCTGAGCAACATCTCCATTTGAATAACCGATTAGACTTGGACTTGACATTCGACCTTTAACACTTAGGAAGGGGAACGATTGAGAACTTAGCACTTCCATTGACGTTAAAACGGTTAGGTATAAGGAGTTGACGCCTACAATGCAAGTCAGATGAGTATCACAATGACTGGCTTATGGTTCGTTTTCTTTGCAGTTTTCCTGGTCGCCTCGGAAAGTACTGTATCTCTCCAGCGGAATACAGCCACAGACAAAGTTACCAAAACGAAGTATCCTAACATTTTTGAAGAAAGCTTAATTGTGAGTATGATGCATCATTCACTAACCTGTTGAGCTAGGAGTACGAGAATAGTGGCAATAGTTGCAATACAATATGGTTAATACACACGCTACACGCTAGTTTAGGTTCTATGAAATTCAGGTACATAGAGCAGTCATTCCAAAGAAACAATGAGATGGCATAGAACGTGCGAAGACGACGTAAGATATAAACGAAATGAAACATTTGAAGCAAACTAGGTAAATAAAATTTGGAAAAATCTGGAAAACACGCGAATAGTTGCATACGAACAATACAAACGATAGTTTTGAGTTCTATGACATTCAGATACCGCATAGAGAAGACATACAACGAAAGATTAGGTGGCATAGAACAGGCGAATGCGATGTAAGATACAATCGAAATGAAACATTTGAAGCAAACTAAATAGGTAAAATTTGGAAAACACGAGAATAGTTGCATACGAACAATACAGTATGTTCAATACACACGATAGTTTGGGGTCTATGAAATTCAGGTACATCGTAGAGAAGACATTCGAACGAGAGAATTAGTTTCCATAAAACAGACGAATGTAAGATTGCATAAGAATATAATATTTTCAATTAAATTGCTTTATATATCCATTCATGTTCAATACACAAGTTAGTTTGGGATGCCGTGAAATCCAGATACATACAGAAGTTATTCTAACGAAACTGAAACAGCACTAAGAGGTTCCTCGCACAATCACACATGGTATATTATTAAATGGACCTTTGTGAATGAAATATAAACCAGTACGCCCGTGATGTTTCCCGACTTATAAATATAAATTGCCTTCTCAATGAACGTGGTCAAACACATTACCTCTTTAACGTTGGAAGGAAAACACCGCCTATGAGAAATTACTTGTTTTCGAATGTGCTATACATAATCAATTCGCACTCTGAGATAACATTTTCTGCACGAATGCATGCTCTTGTTCTACTGGAACATCTGCATTCAAGGTACATTTTCCAAGATGTGTGATTTCAGAGGCGCATGATTGAAGCTAACGGCTATGGCTACGAAAACTACACGGTCATCACCGAAGACGGCTACATCTTGAATATCAACAGAATCGTTCACCCCAACAGAACGGGGTCCGATCGCGGGTATCCCCTTTTGCTCGTCAATGGGTACTTTATGCACTCCGAAGCTTGGCTAGTGCAAAACAGACTGGATTCTAACATAGGTAAGTAACAGAGAGTAATTCAAAATTGATAATAACATACAGAAGCTTCAATGCTTCTTATGATCTTCAGTTGCAGTTGTTGTTTCATAGCAATAATTCCAACGATTATTAGGTAACCGAGGTAATTGTGGTAATTTTTTACAATAATTTTAACATTATTACTACCGAATATCCGAAAAAAAGCGCGTTAATAGAGCAATTACAATGATGTCAACAACAACGCTATAATAGCGCTATTACAATGATGTCAACAACTTTCGTACATGAATATTTGAAAACAACTCCTGATACAATACAAATCCAGTAGAGGACTCTGAATCCATCCTCCGATTTCAACAAGATTTTATACTAATTAACATTGAGCATGTTTTAACTAACTGGCTGTAACCGTTTTGAGCATCCTTCAACTAACTGGCCGTAACCGTTTGTTCGGTACGCTGTTTGAGTGATTAAAAAAAAAGTGACGTTTTGGCGCAGTTATCGTGGTGATATAGATTTAAAATTTGGCATATACATACAATTTAACCAGCATAGGGCCAGGATCAGCTAAGTAGCATCTTAACTCTAATTTCTATGCTAGGAAGCGGTAATTTGGTATGTAGCCTCCTTAGGATTTACAATTTAAGAAGCATAGGGCCAGGATCAGCTGATTGGCTCCCAAAGCTAATTTCTATGCTATTCACAACGAAGCTGTCTCTTAGGACTTTAACTAGAATGCCAAGGCCCTGGATCAGCTGAGTGGATGAAAAATCGTTCACCACTCGTTGGAAACATTTTTCTGTTCACCATAACAGTTCTCATGTTTTGTGTACAAACTAATAATCGTGAGTGTAGAAGTAACGATAAAACGTATTCTACGCAAAATGCCATTAAAAAAACATTGTATTCGGCAGACCGTAATATGGAGTCTCAAGTTACAACAACTATGTTGTACCATGGGACACTTTGAAGAGTCTACCATTTAGGATTCTACGCAGTCCTCGATGAAGATATCGGGGCAATTCGGGTCACAGATTTTAATCAATTAAATTCACCATCAGACTGCATTGAAAAAAGGCGAAAAATTATACCCAAAATGTTAGAAAAATCAAAAACTGAATTTTGTCCCAAGGTACAGCAGTTCCCCCCTACTCGTAGCCTATCTTTGGAGCGTCTTTATTCAATGTCAAACAAAAGCTTCTCGTTGTTTCAGCTTTCGTGTTTTCAAATCACGGATACGATGTGTGGTTAGGAGATCACAGAGGGACAATGAGATCAAATGGCCACGTGAACCTCACGGCAGACGACAAACGGCTTTGGGATTACTCGTAAGTTACCGCGACGGTTTATTACGTACTCGTACTTATTTCTCAAACCTGTCATTCGAGAATGCATCATCCGTCATCCAGTAGACGTTGTGCGAATCGTCCTGATTATAAACAGAACGCCTAGATCTGAAAACACCGACAATCGAAAATTACATCATGTGATTCACACGGGGGAATCAAATACCAATGATTTCGGGTTAATCCGGGGCTCAACTTTGGGGGGGGGGGGGGCTACTCTTTCTGGTCTACAGAAATTATGGGATAAACTCAAGGAATCAATTCTACAGCTAATTTGCAACAAAAAGTGCCTCTGAGAATGTTTTCATTAGGACAGTCCTAATTGATGAAAAAATGGCCAAAGTCCCAAATTGGAAAATTCGTTTCGGCGTCAAAAATGCCTAAATTGCGATACCGAACTCATTGGCTGAGCAGGTATTGAATACACTTCATGAGTGGTTTACCAATAATTTACTCACCTTTAACATAAATAAAACCAAATTTATGGTAATCCTTGTAACCTATCAGCTCACCCTTCGAATTTTAGCCTAACAATGCACTCGATCCCCCCTCCTTCACTCTGGCGTATCCTCAAGTTCTCCTCTTGAGTCAGTGAATACAGATACTTAGGAGTGATTATCGACGAAGAGCTCCTCTGGGAAAAGCATATATTTCAGTTGGTAGGCTTAGTAAATTCACCCGCGTATTCTTCAATATTCACAATGCCTTGGATCTTAAGACCCTCAAAACGGTTTATCACACACTGGTTCAGGGAAGGTGCAGTAAACGCCCACTTCAAAAAGCTATTAACCTTCCAGAAATGCATCCTAAAAATCATGACCAGGAACAGATGTCTCTGTGCTGATCTATTTGTATTCACCCTTTTTGTTATTCTACCACTAACACCCTTCATAGCTTCAATCTAACAGGCCAACTGTTACTGGGAAATGTAGTTAATCCTAAGCCTCGTCTACCTTTCGTATGAATATTCTTTTCATACTTCATAAACATTTGAATTACCCAACATCTTACATCACCGTCTCCATATAAAAGAAGTAAATATAAGAAATTAATTTTCTCCTGGATGATCTCGAATGGATGTACTTCTTTTGACATGTTTATCAGAAGCGTCTAGGGCTAGTTTATGTACAAATCTGTATTTATTTAATTTTTGCCATCATGATTTTCTTTTTTCAATTCTTGAGTTGTAGTTGGTTTATTTATAAAATTGTTAGCAACAGGCCTGGCCTACAGTTGAGCAATATTATTTACAGGCGCATTTCTTTTCTGTATTTTGTACTTTATTTTATGAATAAACCACTCTCAATAAAATAGAACGATGGTCCCAGTGCTACCATTACCATCATATCTTGCGGCTGTCTCCATTTTCCAGATTCGACGAGACCGGAAAGTACGACATTGCCGCCTTCACAGATTTCATTCTGAAGAAAACCAATCACAAAGACCTCATCTTCAGCTGCATGTCGCTCGGCTGCTCTTTCCACGCAGTGCTTGCGTCCAAAAGGCCTTCGTACAACCAAAAGATTCGGGCGGCGATTTATTTCGTCCCGCTCGTCAATAACATTCGCAAGATACACGATATGAATTCTCTAATACATTTTGTGTTGAGGACTCAACCAGTCATTACGGCAAGTACACAAAGTCGACGACAAAGGCCAGGCGTAGCCAAGAATTTCGTTCGGAGGGGGGAGGAGGGGCTCCGTCATGAACATAGGTGTCAATCTTACTCTTTTTGCTGTCTATTAGCGAATTTTCGAAGAAAAGGAAGCTATTGTTCTCGCTCCAAAATTTCTAAAACTCTATAAGTACCAAAATCCGTTTCAGACCATCCTGAATTTACTGCCAAAAGACAACAAAAATCATATGTGTCATGTGTCATTACAGACGATAACTCTCGATAGAATAGAGATAAAAAGCTCAAATTTGCGAAAATCAATCGAAAATCTAAGTTCGTAGATGGGCAGAATCAGGCCACTGTACGGGGGGGGGGGAGGGGTTTGAGGAGTTTTAAGGGGAAAAATTACCCATAATTTGTGATGGTTTGCTGACTCTCCTGGTCCCGAGTTTTTTGTCCGACCGCTCTGTGAATGCAGACCGGATAACCCTCTGGGAGGGCATATTGCCTAACCCCACGAGAACAGGGGTTACAAGTCCGACGAGTGACGCTCCATTTTAAAGGCATTTTCTTCGTTGAACACGATGGCTAGCATTGCGATATCCTATTCCGGTGTCAAACTGGAGCTCTTTGAAGGTGAAGAAACGTGGTTGTTAGTTGAGATGTTCTTCACGTTTCATCTGCTCTAACATGATAACGGAGATATCGTAATTCTGATTTCACCATCGTGTTCAGCATCTAAAAATCAATAAATTGAGGTGTTACTCGCCAAAAAATGGAAACAAATTGGAAATTTCGCTCTTATAGCCACGTTGCATGACTGTAGATTTTGTTTAGTTCTAATCGTTTTGGAATAAAGAGATGACTTCAGCAATATTCTGGATATACATACTAAATAAATACTGAATAATTACGAATACTGTTACAGTAGTGGCTATCACTAGTTTTGTCTGCCTGACATAAAATTCAAATCATTAATTCAATATACGATTAAGAAGGGTGAAATCTTTGCCATACGGGTCTAATCAACTTGTTTTTGCGCAGGAAATCTATGAAAAAGCTGGACACCACTACTGGTTCCCATTCTTGGGACCTCTAAGGAAAGAGATTCATCGCGTGTGCCGTGCCTTGGGTAAACTTCCAGCCATATTAACCAGAATCACCTCAGGGACAACTTTTCATTTACCTGAAGTGAGTCCACAGTAACACATGCACCTATATGAGTAGGTCGTGTACATGACTGGCTAACTCGTATTTGTACACACACAGTTGTATATGAAAAGCTCAGGGGCGGCAAGTGTGGTAAACCTTTTTCTCATCCCTTCTAGAAGAGCACTAATCGTCTCTTCTAAGCTTTTTTCGAAGAACCAAATGTTCGAAGAAATTAGTTAGGTACATGCATTTCTTTTGGAAAACTGACTCAATTTTCAAATTAATGTTAGTAAAAACGTTCAATGTTGTTTTTTGTACAAATGACTACAAGTTTTTAAAATTATAAATTTTGTTTTTCATTAATTTCTAAGTTACTTCAAAAATACACTTGAACATTTGTCGTAGACCTACTTGATGCCCTGACGACGAAACTGGTCTGTACACCTCTAATTATAGGAACAAGGAGAGGTGATGAGCAATGCCTTGCCAAGAACTCTGGATACTCTATAGCGCTCGCATCTCCGCGCAGATCACATACATATAGATTAGTTGGACAGAGAGTGTATGACAAGTTCTCTCTGCCCAACTATGTATATGAATGTGCTCTGAGGTTTGGGGGATGTTTTAAGCGAATTTTCGAAGAAAAAGAAGTTATTGTTTTCAGTCCAAAAGTTTTAAAACTCGAATTTCCGAAAACATTTTATACCAAAATCCGTTTCAGACCCTCCTGAATTCACTGCCAAAAAGCACAATTATACATATAGTTATTAGAGGGGCAGAATCGGGATTTTTAAGCACTTTGAAGATGAAGAAATTTTGTTGTTACTTCAGATGTTCTTCACGTTTCATCTGCTTTAATAAGATAACGGAATGAGATGCCGCAATTCTGACTTCCTCATCGTGTTCAGCGTTGAAAAATCGGTAAAACTTTATAAAATGAGTATAAAAAACGTATTGCTCATCATTCCTGTCCTGTAGGAACAAAGTATAATAACGTCCCAGCATACATCCTACTTGTAAAGGCTGCAGGTCAGCCTACGTGTAGATTGAAAATGGACCGTACATTAGTACATCATTCTAATCTTATTCCATTTCCGTAGAACATTTATGAAACGTATGGCTTTACCTGCTTAATAATTTTTCATCAAGAAGACGATAGGATATCAATAACCTTACTGTTTTTTTTTTTTTTTTTTTTTTTTTTTTTTTTTTTACGGTATAAATTATTATTGATGTCAAACGATCGATACCAATCTTCATTCATGTACATAAAACATAACTCCTGCTTATCAATGTCGCTCATTGAAGTTGTTGTATTTTTAGAAAGAAATGTGTAACATAGTGATGGCCTCAGTGGGAGGGACAAACTCGAAAAGTACCAGGCACGTCCAACAAGTTTATGAAACTGGTATGTGATACAATACGATACTAGTGCGTATAATATTATAATATTTATTTACAATGCATTTTTTCATACTTGCATCGGTTCATATTGATGGCTCAGTGTCAGGAGGACGACTTTGTTACCCTTATTCAGCGCCAAAAGGAAGAAACTGCCGATTTCACGATTTTCACAAGTCTTGTTTTTGTCGACTCAGGCTCGTTATGACATTCGCCATCACCTTGGAAAAAAAGAAATTACACAAATATAATTAAATTAAGATAACTTGAAATAAAGTCGACAAAACTGATGATGCCAATCGTACTTGTCGACTCAACGCAAGACTAAGACCGCGATGGTTAGGTCACCAATTCAGTGACCAAACAAAACCTCCTGAGGCAAAAGGACGAAACCGGATTTCTTGTCACATTTTCAATTTTCTTATTAAATTTTAGAAGGCAACACAGAGTAAATAACACACCATCAATAGATGAATTAGGTGTGCAAAACAGCTTGTTCCTCCTGCACAATTTGAAACATGCCAGTTTCGTCCTTATGGCGCTGAGGATCAGATTCGTCTTTCTGGAGCCAAGCAATTGATATGTGCATGATACCTTTCGCGGTTTCTAGGCTTTCAAATCTGAAGCAAAACCTAAAAACCGTCGTAAACTATTATACCAGTAATTCAGGACCCATGAGAGGGCTTATAACGGATTCCAGCTCTCGAACAATTTTTGGAAGCTGGAGCACTAATATGCCTGAGCTACGATCAAACATTTGTTAGGAACAGACGACGGATATGCGTTGTCAATTAACGATAATTTTTGATATTGATACGGTTACAGGTGATTTTGCCGAGTACGATTACGGTAGAGAAGAAAACAAGAAGAGGTACGGAACGGAGTGGGCGCCTTTGTACAACATGAGCAAGATCACCTCGCCAGTAGCTCTGTACTACAGCGATGCTGATTTTTTTACAACCCTCAAAGTGAGTTTCGATGATTTACTAAGGGAAAAGTGGTCATAATGGGTACCAATGTACCCGCACGTAATGTGCAAAATGAAAACATATGTGCGGTAGTAATTAAAAGAAAAATAGCTTGACAAATACAATGAAAATCGTGGATAAAGAACGATAGAAAAAGGCGTTGTTTCTTGCAGAGGAGATGAGGGTAGATTTTGGGGTTTTCAGTGTGCTGAATCCAAATCTAAAACCAGTTTCTCGCAAACAGGTCTAGTTTTTGAGGTGTAGCTTATATACCTATTTTCTAGCTACGTTTGCGTGTTAATGTTAATATTTCACTTTCAACTACTCTTTCTATGTTCTTTGAGGTGCTAAATCCGATGTTGGAAACAGATTTTTTCTATCTGCCGTTGTTAAAAAAATACATTTACAAAAGTGTAAAACAGTATTTTTTTTTGCGTGTACTTTACGTCGTTTTCCGTGGAATGGAAGAAAATCGGGCTTCTAATTCGGATTGTGCACTTCAAAAAACATAGGAGTGGTTGAAACTGAATAATAATTGGGATTTTTGGAAGTGCTATTTTTAACACTTAAAAACAGCTCAACCACTCCTATGTTTTTTGAAGTGTACAATCCGAATTTCAAGTGTTAAATATATTATATGACCTACCTACATCTCAAAAACTAGATTTGACAGCGAAAAACAGATTTCAGATTTGGAAATCAGCACACTGAAAAACCCAAACAATACCTTTTTTCGTTGGCCGAAAAAGTGTAATTTGTGTCCGATACAGGTCAACGGAAAAATTGGTTAAACGTCAGTTCTTGAATTTTGACGGCGAAACACTAATTGTATGGTAACACTATTCTAGGGAGTCGAGAAGACGATAAAGTCTCTCGGTGGACCGACTTATACCTGCGTGCTTCCCGATTTCAACCATTTGGACGTCGCGGCGGGTACGACATTCCGATACGTTTTGCCCGACGTCATTGACCTTTTGAATTCCCTGACGGACCCCAACAACCACATGGAGAAATTCAAGTCCGGCAAATGCCCGTCGATGGAGTGGATCAGACATCTCAAGTGAACTATGAAACTACTTAACGTGATATCAAACAAAGCCTATTGAAATAAAACGTCGAGGTTGGTCCTTGAAACATTTCATAACCCCAGGTCAATCGGGAGGTGTCCAAAAGTTGCACATTTGAGCCAAGACATTTTTATTTCCTCATCAAATTGTGAGGTTTAACCACTAGGCATATCTTCAATTCAGTCATTAATTGAAGTCTTTGTACGCAATCGTACGTAAAAATCGTAATTGATCTGGACAAAGATATCATTATAAGCCGCTCAAAACTGACGCTTTTTGTACTGTCCTCAAACCGGACCCGCCCGTCCTGTCAGCCAACGGGACCATTCGCCAATTTCCGAGCAAACAGTCGTCCGAACAGTATCAAGGTTCAATATAAACTCAAACTACCGTCGTAAACATTCAAATTTCCTGCGATGCGTCATTCGTTGAGCAAGGCTCTCAGTTGACATGTGGATTGAGGGTCACGGCCTTCATTACCATGCCAGCGCCCAAAGTCGTATCCTTATCCTCCTTTTCCTTATTAAAACTCCGGAATTACGTTGCACACGAAGCTGATAAGCGCATTAGGATTCTGCACGCGCCCTCCTGCCTGAGAAGAAAAAACAAAAACAAGAGAAAAACACTCTTACAATTCTGTAATTTTGACTTGTTTGCTTTGTCGCAATTGGTCAGGGAGAGGAGTCGTTAGTGAGGTACTTCGTCAATGTGATAGAAAAATTAAATAGTCGACGTTGTAACAGTTTATAAATCTGGAGAAAAAAAATTGTAGGCTAACTTACATGGATTAAGCTATGTTTCAACGTAGTCCCTCAGTCGTTCCTGGCAGTTCGAGTGGCGAAATGAACGCCTTTTCAATCCTTGCAGCATTGAGTTCTGATCACCCTTCCAAACAGGTACTGCTACTGCTACCCATTTGACAAAAAATAGATGAGTAAAGTGTAATAAAATACATAAAGGAGTATTAAGTTTAAAATTGTGATTATCAGTAACCTACCTACGACTCGTCGTAAAGCTGTATTGGGTCTGTTTGTCAGGCGAAATCGGAACATTTGGGAAACAATAATTATTCACGCTCAAGACAAAATTTGACAAGAAATTTAGGTTTTGGTAATACTAGTTACTATAACTTATAAATATTTCTTCATATTTTAATACTAATTGTTATGTCACAATAGACCCACTTCGAGGTCTACGTGACCAAAGGCATAAGCCTATCAAAGCCCCCCTTTAAAAAAAAAAAAAAAAAAATACTAATTGTTCAGTTTAGAGCACTTAGGGCCAACACAACATTTGCTTGAAAGCGGATTTATCAAATAAAGTTGCTGGAAGTGGGTGACTTTCGTTTTATATTTTCCTTATATTTACCCTTGTATGTAATCACACATGTGGTTTTTGGTGTTTTTTGGCAGTGAATTCAGGCAGGTCTGGAACGGATTTTGGTATGCAACTTTTTCGGAAATTCCAGTTTTTAACATTTTGGACCGAGAACAATAGCTTCCTTTTCCTCGAAAATTCGCTAATATGATAGCATAGCCTCATCAATGTAGTATTTAGAGACAATAAGAGAAATATAAGCCTTTTCGAGATTTTTCCTCGTAAAAAAAAATAATAATAAATAATAATAATATTAATAACCTTCCAAACTCCCATATTCATCATGGTTTTTTCCACCTTGAACCTTTTCATTATCTGTGATAATGAACCATTGGAATCGACCAACGTTTTGACTCAACAACCATTAAACACTATGGCGACCGAAGAGATCAAGGGCAGCAATCAATACACGGTAATACCAGCCATCTGAGCGGCGGAGACAATGAGACCCTTGAGTAGTCTCATCAAAAGTTCGTTCAAGATTTGCGTAAGCTTATAAAACGTTCTGATGAATGGTTGCCGGATCCTTCACCTCGTCAGCTAGCCTTGTATTCGTATTCATACAACAACCTAAAAAATAATAAATAAAATCCGCAGCATGGCTACAAGAGTCAATTTTTATACAAAATTTTGTCTATTTTTTTCGCCGAGTAACCCCTCAGTTTAATCATTTTTTCAACATTGAACACGATGGTGAAGTCAGAATTGCGACATCTCATTCCGTTATAAGATTAGAGCAAATGAACCTTGAAGAACATCTCAGGTAACAACCACGTTTCTTCATCTTCAAAGTGCTCCAGTTTGAGAACGAAATAAAATATCGCAATTCTGACTTCACCATAGTGTTCAGCGAAAAATAACCTTTAAAATGAGGTGTCACACGTCAGACTGTTTCATTTTTGGAATTTATGGGTGGTTTTCCCCTTATAAAACTCCCCAAAACCCCCCTTAGTGGCCCGATTATGCCCATCTACGAACTTGGCCTTATGATTGCCAAGACAGAGGTTTTGTCCAAATTTGAACTTTTTATCTCAATTCTATCGAAAGTTATCGTCATATGATTTTCGGTGTCTTTTGGCAGTGAATTAAGGATGATCAGGAACGGATTTTGGTATGAAAATATTTTGGAAATTCGACTTTTAAAAATTTTTGACGAAAACAATACTTAGCTTCCTTTTTCTCAAAAATTCGCTAAAATGAATAAGCGTGTCCTCCAAAATTCATTCAGACATGAGTAAACATGCGCCAACATGTTACCATTGTAACGCTCGGATTACCAATAATTCCAATTATTGTATTGGACCGAAGTAGTTGAAACTAACGAGGGCCAAGTGGATTGCGGTATCAAATATTCCCCAATGATTCCCACAGCGGCCACAGCACTAGTGGCCCCTGCGCATGCCCGAACATGGCTCCTTCGTCCTTATTCCCAGTTCCGTTCGACAGATGAAATTATCAAGGGTGTTCAACAGCTTGGCGTGTATACCTTTGCAATTGGAACAGTGGAAAATTTGGGCACGTGAAAATATGCTATTAGGAAAGACAGTAAAACGAAAATTCATTTCAGGGCTCACAAAAAATCTTCTATTTCTACTGAAATATGAATACACCGTTAGACTGGTTTCGGCGATTAAACCATCCTCAGTAACAAAACGATAGTTCAAATTCATTGGAAAGTTCAAATTCACCTAAAGAAGCTTTATTAGCAAGATAAAATAGTGAGGAGTGACTAATAAGAATGAGGAAAAACGCGGTACAGAACATTTTCGCATTTTCATGTTATTTCTTTGGCACACAAACTCGAAAAGCGACACCAAAACCTGTGACACACCAGTTCTGATGATTTCAACTTACAACCAATGCGTTGCTGCAGAAGTTTATCTTCGTCATTTTTCATCGAACAAAAACTGTTCCCCACTTTTCATAACCCTAGGTCAAGGGGAAGGGGTTCAAAACGAAATTTAAAATTTCGACAATGTCATATCTCAAAATATTTAACTGAATGTTTAGTTCACTTTTGAATGACCTGAAAAATTACGAATCTTTTAAGACCAATTGGATTTTTGTGCGACCAGCCGTTCGTTCACAGTGAGCGCGCAAAGGTTTAGGAAAAACACTAGGTAAACTTCGCGTCGAAAACGGCCGTTAGGTGAGTCAACTCCCAGACGCCCAGAATATAACTACCTTTTTTCATTTTCCCGGTAAACTACAGTCTAGAAATTTTAACCGTGAGTCGGAGATAGACCACATTGCAATATTCACTCGGTTTCTCTTCTGTAAAATTGTTTAAATAATACCTTTTTGTAATAATACAAATTAAATTTTGATGATGAGCTATTGACTTGAAATTTTAAAAATAGTTCAGAACTGGATCACAATGCAATATTCACTCGGTTTCTTGTCTGTAAAATTGTTTAAATAATACCTATTTGTTTAAACAAATTAAATTTTAAATATAGGTCAGAAATGGATGACATTTCAATATTCACTCGGTTTGTATGACATGGTATGAGTATGGTATGGTATATTAGTGTATGTATGATTTGGTATAGTACAGTATGGTATGATAGGAAAGAAATTCGTATGGTATGTTATGAGTACGGTGAGAATATGGTATGGTGCCGATTTGCAACACAGTCTGGTAAAGACAGAAGGGTGATCTGCACAAGGAAGATAATAAACCGTTGTGTCAAGAATTTGCAGAGTTTTGAAAAGCTCTTGATTTATGGGCAACATCCCACAGGTTATCAAACTTGAAATGCGTGCAATTCGTTTTCAATCGGATTATTCGTATTCATACTAACATAGAATGAATTAGGTCATGACCATTGACAGATATCTCCTTTCATCTTTGACAGACTCAAAAATGTTTCCGGCATTCAAATTTGTCTTCATATTTCTATACCTTCCCGCTACATTATAGTATAATTGTGTAACCGAGAACTGCCAAAACAGTTCGCAGAAATAATTGATTTAGCATGGCTATAAGAGCAAATTTTCGAAGAAACAAATGGTTTTATGTAAAATATCTCCAGTATACTGGTTTTGTAATAAATTGTTTGCGGTGTAACACCTCACATAGATTTTTCAACGCTGAACACGATGGCGCAGTCAGAATTGCGATACTCTCTTTCCGATGCTCCAGTTTGGGAACGGAATAAGAGCTCGCAATTCTGATGTCACCATCGTGTCCAACGTAAAAAAACCTTTAAAATGTCACTTGTCAGACTGTTTCACTGTAATTTTCTTCAGTACAGTGCTTTTTGTACCAAATAACTTTTCAATGCTAGAAGGTTAATAAATTACATCTAGTATATATTCGTTCCTCATGTTGTTATCATACTTAGTTTTTTATCTTACTATAAAGGGTTGATATAAATTTAAAAAAAAAAAAGACGGTTTCATTTTTGGAATTTTTGGGTAATTTTACCTCTCTAACCCCCCCCCCCCCCCACAACGTAAGTATCATTCGTTCGCATCGCGATTCCATCCTTCAACAGGTTCTCACTCGAATTTTAAACCCCCAGAATTGACTCGCTACTTTATCAAATAGTTACCATAACCTTGGGGCCGCAGTTGGAGGTGGTTTGGCGTAAAGACCCGAAGGATTCATATTTATCTTGTGAAACTTCCTCGTCTTGTCAGCTTCTGCTCCGGTCGTGCGAACTATGCGTTACTCAATGACGGCAGCGGCGGTCTCCCTGTGCGTCTGCTTGTCGTTACTTTCGGGCTCCGGTAGTGCCCCACAGGGGAACCAAAAGAAAATGGTCCTTCCCAAGGTTCCAACTGCCTCATCAATCGTGAGTAACCTGTCAATGTTTCAAAAAAACGCAACAAATAAGGAAACTGCTTATGAATTAAATGAGGTAGGTAGATACAATGAGCCTGTTAGGCAGAAGTCCCCCCCCCCCCCCCTCAGAATCCATGACTCCTCCGGTGGAATCTGAAATAAAACGTATAGCAAAGGACGAAATTGTGCCTGCATATCCTGAAAACGAGAGATTATCAATAGAATAATACATTACAAAGGTCCAAGGCGGATTGAGGATTTTAATGAGGGGGGGGGGGGGCAGATTCCTAAGAATATTGCTTGAACTTCAACAATAAAACAAAGCTTTAATTGTACAAAGTGTAACTTTTACTAGGATCTCTACTATAAAAATAAGCTTAAAAACGCTCGTTTTTGTACCTTTTATATTTGCTCGTGGTCGAAACTTTTTCATCGCCAAGAACAGGCGGCAGTCAAAAATTTGATCACAGACCATTTGCACTTTACCATCGAACCGGCGCTCAAGGCATGCTGCCATGGTTACAACTGAATAGGTTGTAAACAATTTAACCTGGCAACCTGACATTTTTATGGTGTTGCGTAATTTATATCCAATTTCTTAGATTTGAACATCATTGTTCAAAAATGAACTCTTGGAATCGGGCCGGGAATAAAATTCCTGATTTTAAGGTAGTATTTAAAAGTGGGTGTGAGAGTTTCATGAGGACGGGGCTCTTACAATGATGACGCAAGGCATTGTATCTGCATATAGAAGTCATTATAATGACGCCCAAATACCTTATACATTCAAATTATTCCTGATGTAACTTCTGGAATCTCTACACATGCTGCATGTAACATGCAAGTCAGTCAAATTCAGAAAAATCCACGTAAAAATATGATAATTTCATACACCTGTAAGTACGTAACGTTAAGAATTGAATAAATGAATGGCATTAGAATTGAAATAAATACACAAAGACTGGCCTACAAAAGTGAATCGTATCACCACACTGACCTCCTTTTCAACGTCCAAGAGTTTGACGCGATCTTTCTAAATAATTTTACCCTTGAAATAAATTGGTACACTAGTATCGCGTGACGCGTCCCACTTTACTTTCTCTGAACGGTAGGTAGATCAACCACGAGATTCGTGAACCGTTCGTTACTACTCAAGTATTGAACCTGGATGATCGAACGATTCATGTTTTTAAATATATATCGATTAATCTTGAATTCTAGATGATCAGAGATGAGGTGATGAAGTAGGAAAACGGGTTGAGAGTTCTGTTAATTACTTTCTAACTACACGGATAACTCTGATCGTCGTACACCAAGCCGACCCAACTCCAAAGATGAAAAGAGGGGAGGAAAACTAACTAATATTTCAGAACTGCCTCCGGAGGAGGTACCGGGAATGCGCTAAAAGATCGTCAAGTTGGAAGGATTTTAAATAGGAATAGCATCGATCACCTGGACTGTTCTCCTGTTCTTTTGGTAATTTAAAGCTTGCATCCTTTCTTCTTCACTCTCTTAAATCTGCTTCTTATCTTTTATATACAATTGTAATTGGGCCCGTTTGATTCAAATGAATAAATAAAATCAACTCGAAATCCAATTTTCTCGCTATATTCTTTGGTGTTTTTCAGAGAGAGCTAGTAGAAGCGCTGGGCTTGCTGTACGAATCCTACTCCGTCACGACAGAGGATGGTTACATCCTCAACCTCAACAGAATCGTCACCCCCAAGATGGCCAAGAGGAGAGACAGGGGAGTGCCCATGCTGCTCGTTAATGGCCTCATGATGCAATCCGAGGCTTGGATGATCCAGGGACTGGTCGATACCAATATTGGTAACTGAAATCAGCTCTTTCAATCTCTCATCGTCTTTTGCGCCAATTCCATGCCATCTTTCATTATCAGAAACGACTGTCCCCTAAAGTCAAGTGTCAAGGGTCTCCTCTAACCCTCAATATTTTTTATATCAGGAGATACTTAAGCACGTAAGAAGGACTAACCTTGGATATGTTACATTTTCACACTCAATTGAGGATATTACAGATTTTATACTTTTCTCCTCAATTTTACATTTTTATATTCTTTTTCAATGTGTTAAAATGAAACTATTGTAATTTTTCCGCCTCTCATTGTTGGCATCTCTCATCATCTTTTGAACCAGTTCCATACAACGACTGTCCACTAACACTAGCACTAGAATGAAAATGAACAAAAAAGCAGATTGGCGCTTTTGGCAAGGTGGCGAGGCTGAAAGTAGCATTCGCGGTTTCTGTCAGTACCAATTGGATTCTTCCATGAAACTTACTGTGACCGGTGTAAATGTAGATAATAATAAGGTCCCTGACATTTCGTGGATTTACTTAATGATGTTATTTGGTATTCTGTACAGCGGGTGCGTTCGCGAAAAGAGGCTACGACGTTTGGATGGGTGACGGTCGAGGAACTCAGAGGTCAATGCGCCACGTCAACATGACCTACCGTCAACCGAAGTATTGGGACTTCTCGTGAGTGTTCGTACATTTGATTCGCTACAACGAAATTAACACCATACTAATTGAAGCCTCAAAGTCGCTCGATTTTCAAAAAATACTCGTATACTTCGCTCAGGTTGTATCAGATGTGACACCGAAATGCTGTGTCGTTTTTCAGGTTCCACGAGTTGGGCGTGTACGATTTGCCCGCTTTCATCGACTTCATTTTAAGCTCGACCGGACACAACAGGCTCATCTACAGCTGCATGTCGTTGGGATGCACCTACCATTTTGTTCTCCTGACTAAAAGACCGGAATACAACGATAAATTAATTGGTAATATTATTATTGTTTTATTCAAGGTATAACGATATAGTGATTATACCAATACTACGACGGAGTCCATCTTACTTGGTGTCGTTTGAATGATCAAATGGGCCATCTTGAAAACGCTTCAATTGGTTAAAAGTAAGGTAGATCGGAGCTGGTTGGCGATCTGCTTTTAATTTCATCCACAGTATTAGTCAGTATTGTATCAGTAGTTCAGCTTCAGTTGTGTGTTGTTGATTTGATGCTAGGTAATTGTTTTTGATATGCCACCTAAGTGAAGTGAAGATATGACATAATTTTATTTAATAATACCTACGTTGAGCAAGAAGTTCTATCGAATATAATAATATAATCGATTATTAATAATTATTATAATAAATTATTATGATCAAGTAGTGTAAATGATTATTAATCAGTTTCAGTTATTAATAATGTTTATCAATAATTATTTATTATCTACTAATTAACTCGATATTTCAATACCATGACATTGTGCTGTTCAAATCAGCTGGGTCAGTATGAACCACCCGCACGATTCACCCTCATGTTGACTACTTTTGATCTGATTCAACTGTGAGCCCTCATTGTGAATGAACGGCTGGTCGTACAAAGGTGCGGATGGTTTAAAACAATTCTATCAAATAAACTCTATCTAAATGTGAACTAAAAACTATTCAATGAAAACCGTTCAATTTAAACAAGTTTATTCCTGTTCTAGGCACGTTTTTGCCAATTTCACGCCTACAAACCAGACAACAAATTAGATGAAAATAATAATTTATTAATAACGTTTAATTTATTATTAGAGAAATCCAGACTCAGACAGTAAATAATTTGTGTTGAAATACAACCCAGCAAATGGTATTTCCAATACATAACCAATCAATTAGTTTCGACACTAAACCTGAAGTATACACTCTGACTTTAGCTTTGAATGTCATGGTTTTTTTTTCCTTTTTTCTCTCCAGGTGGCATCGATTTCGTACCTGTAGGAAGAATTCAGGAGAAATCCCGTATGCCTGTGGGTACAAACGTGATGATCCTCTTTTTGGACCTTCTACAGGTGAGCAACAAGTTAGAATTTGCACCTACGTACTAATAATTTAATAAATTTTATTTTATTTATTAAATTTATTTTTTTCTATTATCCACACCAAGAAAATCCATACCAAAGTTCAATTGATCATCGATCGATCAGCAGTGGACCGGTCAAAGTGGCCGATATTAGTTTAATTACTTACTTTTAATTAATTACTTTAATTTTCCAGGGAGCATACCAGAAACAAAATCTCGGTTATGTAAGAGACTTGGACGTACTGAAGATGCAATCAAGGGATGTGTGCAGCTACAACGTTCGTTTATTCAGCATACCGCTCCAAATATTTTTCGGGAGGTCCATGAATTTGGACTACGTAAGTAAATTCTACAATACTGAGTGAGGATTTTACTTCTGCCACTTTCAATACGCCAAGAAAAGTTTTGTATGAAATGATTATCAACACATGTGTTGTTCTTTAACAGAATATTCTATGCGAGCAAATGGGTTTGGCCATAGGAGGAACCTCGATGAAAACCTTAGCTCACATCGGTCAAGTGTACTATTCTGGTGAGTCACAGTTATGATATGTATATTATTATAATAATACATGTCTTGAAACTCAATTCCTACCTCCACTTTGCTCGGATCTGGACACTCTCCTATATTGCTCTAAAAAATAATTTGTTTTTTATTAGGTGTCAAGTACTATTATAGTAGCACCTAATAAAAAACAAATTATTATAATAACGCCGTCCAAAATAGAAAAGCCACAGAGAGATTTTGAGCCATTTAGGTTTTGATTAGTTTTTTTCTATTCGGTAGGCACTTAAGCGAACAAACTCGGAAAAATTGGTTCAGCGGTTCTGACGTCACTTTTTTATGAACCTGATTATAATTCTCTACCCATAAAAAATAAGGGTAAAATAAATTTGGCGAATGGTTCCCATTTACACGTTTTTGAAGCGATTTTCTATCATTAAAAATTCTAAACAAAAATCATGCGCCGACCCTTTTTTAATGTCTTAAATTTCGGAAGGGGATTTTAAAAGTGAGACAAACGCATATACAAGAGATCATATCCAATGAGTCATACATGGAGCACACCACGTGTATTACTTTGTCCCACAAATGTCCTTCTTCCCACATGTTAGTACACTGAGGTTTTCTTTGCCACGCAGGAGACTTTGCTGAGTTCAATTACGGAAGAAAAGAGAATATGAGGCGCTATGGCACTGAGCTGCCTCCGTTGTACGATTTTAAGAAGATCACGTCATTTGTTGCGATGTACTTCAGTGAGAAGGACGTCTTCACCTCACCAAAGGTACAACCCCCCAAAAAAACTCAGCGTAAAAATCAAACGTTTTTAGTACGTAGAAACCCGGTTGAGGAAGAGAAAGAAGGTGTTTTACGTTGGCTTACTTATTTCATATATTAATCGTTCCGTTTCCTTGATTTCTACTAGAATCTACGGCTAATTTTTTTCTTCAGGTCATTGACGAAACAATAAGCGATCTAAGAGGACCGACGTACCGCTGCGAGATGTCCAAATTCCATCATTTGGACGTTGCGATCGGAAAAACGTTCCAGTACGTCTTCCCTGACGTCCTTGAGCTTTTGGACTCACTCTCCGGTTATTCGAACGACACGAGGAAAGCACAATCGGGTCGCTGCCCGCCAAAAATTGAGAAATTCGGTTAATCTTTTACTAATGGTAGGATTGTATTGTAATTTGAACAAAATTGATGGCCATGTAATGATTATTAGTTTGGTTCAGCAACGCTAGGTGCGGGATTGGCGCCACCATCAGGCCAGGTTGTTATCACTTCAGTCAGTCAGTTGTGAGTCCAGTCCGTGTCAACTTGTCAGTTTAACTTGTAAGACTTCATTATTAAATCCTTCGATTGACGTGTGTGTTTTACCTTGAAGTGTCCCCTTTAAACTATTACATGGTGTCAGAAGTGTCCTCTGTTTTGTTTCGGTGATTTGTTAGTCGATCGTGAGTTACCATGGCTGACGTGGATGATAAGGAAGGAGGGCGGATGCCCGTGATGCAGTTCCACGGAAATTTAAAGGAGAATTGGCGGAAATTCAAAGTGAGATTTAAGTTTTTTCTTGATGGAAAGTATTCTAAGAGTAGTTTGACCAATGAGCGTAAAATTGGTCTGCTTATGACTGCTCTCGGTGATCGTGGTGTTGACATTTATGAGTCGTTTCTGTTTGAAGAAACGCCGTCGTATGACGATCTCATCGATAAGTTTGATGATCATTTTAGCCCTCAAAAGAACACGATTTACGAACGTTATGTATTTTCTCAAATCAGCCAGCAGTCGGGACAACGTGTTGATGATTTCGTTTTGGCTTTGAAGACACAAGCTAGGGCCTGTGAATTTGCTAAAGACGAACGTGATAACCTGATAAGAGATCGGATTGTTGTGGGTGTTCGTGATTCAAAACTAAGAGAAGACATGCTCAGAATTCATGATCTGACATTGGAGACGGCCATGGAAATGGCTCGTACAGCTGAAATATCGGGTCGGGAAGCGGCAAACATACTACCTTCTGTCCCTTCAATGATACCAGTTGAGCCTATACGGAGATTTTCATCAACTGCAAACCATCAAGTATGTTCTGATTGTGGTTATAATAAGTCTCGAGATCACAAGTGCCCGGCCCTGGGATTGGAGTGTCACCACTGTCACGTAAAAGGCCATTTTACAGCGGTTTGTCCACTAAAAGCCAAAAGACAAACAAATAATGTTGCTATGTCCGAACCTCGTCCTCTGTCTTCAGTTACAGCTGAGTTACAGGTCCTGCGTATGGACTCCTGTGACCTGCAGACGGGCGATAAGTCACAGAGTCCATGTTTTGGCCCTTCTTGGCATGTTAATTTGAAACTCAACAATACGGTTGTTCGTTTCAAAGTAGACACAGGCGCTGAATGCAATGTTTTGACGTATTCTGAATTCTTGAAGATCGATCCCCTACCGTTGTTGAGTTGTACCAATGCAGTATTGAAGCCATATGCCTCTGAAAAGCTCATATACCCAGTCGGCAGATTCACATTGAAATATGAATTTTATGTGATACGTCCAGAGCATCAAACAGATAATCTCCTGTGCCTTCAAACATGTGAAGATCTGGGTTTGGTCCATCGCACCAGTACCCTTTCGGGTGCGGAGGGGCTTGGAAATATAATTGAAAAGTACAATTTCCTGTTTGAAGGGTTGGGTAAAATACCTGGGTATTGTAGGATATTGTTGAAGTCTGATTCTCAGCCTGTTATTGCCAGAAACCGTCGTTTTGCGTTCTCCATTCAGAAGAGAATGAAAGAGTCCCTTGACAAGATGGTTAATTTGAATGTCATAACACCTGTCACTGAGCCTACGCCATGGGTTTCTAACATATTAGCAGTTGAAAAACACAATGCTACAAATGACATACGCATTTGTCTTGACCCAAAGGACTTGAATAGCTGCATTCTTGTTCCCAAGTATCATGTACCCACAGCCGAGGAAATTTTGATCAAGCTTTCTGGTAAAAAGATTTTTACTGTACTTGATTTGTCATCAGGTTTTTGGCAGCTGCAATTGGATGATGCATCTTCATATTTGACTACTTTCCAAACCCCTTTTGGGCGCTATAGATTCTTGAGAGTCTGCTTTGGGTTGAATAATGCCCCTGAATTGTTCCTGCAAAAAATAGTCGAAATTTTTGGAGGAATAGATGGTTGTTGCCCATATTTCGACGACCTCATTATAGCAGCATCTACTTCTGAAGACCATGATATCATTTTGAAAAAGGTTCTTAATCGAGCTGCAGAATTTAATGTGCGTTTTAATCGTGAAAAGCTTCAGCACAAGAAATCATCTGTTAAGTTTCTAGGGATGATCTTGTCTGAGCAAGGAGCAGCTATTGACCCAGATCGCTGCAGTGCCATCTGTCAAATGCCCAGACCAACTGACAAAAGGGCGGTTTTCCGGTTTTTGGGCATGATCAAATACTTGAACCCCTTTATAGCTAATGTTGCTGCCAAAACGGAGCATTTACGCAATCTCACTCACGCTAATGTGGATTTTCAGTGGACAGAGCAGCATGAGAAAGAATTTGCTCTTCTGAAAGAAGATTTAACTAAAGCCCCAGTTCTTCGCTTTTACGATACCTCCAAGGCTCTAACCATTCAGGCAGACAGCTCCCAGTCCGGGCTAGGAGCCTGCCTGCTTCAAGAAGGAAGCCCCATAGGGTATGCTTCTCGGGCTTTGACGCCAATTGAGCAGCGCTGGTCACAAATAGAAAAAGAAATGCTCAGCATTGTTTTTGCAGCAGAAAAGTTCCACAACTTTATTTATGGACACACAGTTGTTGTACAGTCTGACCATAAACCCCTGGAGTCCATATTCAAAAAGTCAATTGATCAGACCTCTGCACGGTTACAGCGCCTGCGCTTGAGATTGCTGAAATATCGTCTAATTGTACAATACACTCCTGGATCAAGGATGTACATTGCCGACACATTGTCTCGTGCATACTTGACAGAAGAGCCAGCAAATGATGACACATTCCAATTTACAGTGCATGCAAATGTTGCAGTTACTACCACGGCAGCTAGAAAGCAAGAGCTAATTGACACTACGGCAGCGGATCCCACCCTGAAAAGATTGATGGATTTCATTCAGCATGGTTGGCCTCAAAATAAACGACGGCTGAGCAGTGATCTTTGTAAGTTTTGGACAATAAAACATTTGCTGACTACTGGGGGTGGTCTAATATTCTATGAAAACAGGATCATTGTACCTCCAGCAATGCAACAGTATACATTAAGTTTGTTGCATTCGGCACATGCAGGAATTACCAAAACAAAACAAGCTGCACGACAGTCTGTGTTTTGGCTCGGGATGTCATCTGACATTGAATTGTTGGTTAATAACTGTGAACAGTGTCAGCGGTTCAGACCCAACAATGTCAAGGAGCCATTGAAATTGTACCCAGCTACAGAACGCCCATTCCAACGAGTCAGTTCTGACATTTTCCAGCATGAACAAGGTTCTTACTTGGTGATTTATGACACATATTCTTGTTGGCTCGAGATATTTTCTCTCCAGTCAAAGGCGGCGAAAAATGTCATTGAGAAAATGAAAACAGTGTTTGCTCGATTTGGAGTGCCAGAACAAGTAGTGAGCGACAACGTTCCATACAACAGTGTTGAGTACCAGCAGTTTGCAGAGTCCTGGAACTTTGAGCCCATTTTCACAAGTCCCCATTATCCGCAAGCCAATGGTTTTGCCGAGAAGGGTGTGGCAGTAGCCAAGGCACTGATGCAAAAGTCAGGAGACTGGCAACAGGGCCTACTTCAGTATAGAAACACGCCTGTTTCCTATCTAGGATACTCACCTGCACAACTCGTTTTTGGACGCATGCTGAAGACCCTAGTTCCTGTGGCTAGCCAACTTCTCCAGCAAAAACCAGTAGATCCAGCTGAAGTTATGGCCAAACGTGATTCTCACCGTGCCAGGACAGAGTATTACTACAACCGCTCTGCCAGGGACGCGGAGCCTCTTCAGCCAGGGCAGCAGGTCCTTTTCCAGCATAGACTGGGCGGAGAGTGGAATCCAGGGATTGTCCAGAGTGCAAAGGACAACAGATCCTATATAGTCCAAGACAACCAGCAAGCTACGTATCTAAGAAACCGTCGCTTCATCAGAAAGCCAGCTCGCTTCAGAGAAAATTGAATATTGTTTTATATGACAGTGTGTAAGCTTGATGGTAGGGAAAGCATGTAATGATTATTAGTTTGGTTCAGCAACGCTAGGTGCGGGATTGGCGCCACCATCAGGCCAGGTTGTTATCACTTCAGTCAGTCAGTTGTGAGTCCAGTCCGTGTCAACTTGTCAGTTTAACTTGTAAGACTTCATTATTAAATCCTTCGATTGACGTGTGTGTTTTACCTTGAAGTGTCCCCTTTAAACTATTACAATAATATTGTATAATAATAGGAGATGAATCCCCATGAAATTGATGTAGATAAGAATCTACAGGATGGAATTATTCCATCCTATTATTATAGTACTCGTAGTTCGATGACGAGATCCCACTAGTCATGCTATCGTCTGGTTCAATAAATTACAAGATCGAAAGAACCTGAATTGGAGGTAATATGATCATTCCAATTTATTTAAACGACACTGGGTACTTCTTCAAAACACCAAACTTATCAAACTAAGTCTGAAATATGGATATTGACAAAATTTGTCAATTTAATGGTACTTGTAAGCTAATACATGTGATTCGTTAGTCAATTTCGAGTAATCGTGCCACTATATTGTACAACAAAATTAAATATATTTATTCGACCAGACTGACTCTGAGGATCGTTTCCCCAAACCTGGTTCTCTCTTAAAAGTTATTCGTTGTCGAATGTCTTCTCTACGGGATCGTTTCCCCAAACTTGGTTCCCACATAAAAAAGTAAATCGTCGAATGTCTTCTCTGTGTTTTTGGATATGGTAGGAACGTCTCCAGTCGAATGAGTCATCACCAAACCACAGTTAGAGGATTGTTGAGTTTGTATTTCATAGTAATTTATGAAATTGTATTTTAATAACACGGGATTTTATACGTATCAAAGTCTGAGATTTACGAATATTTCCAACTTCGAACTTACGACGTCGTCAAGATTAATTTTCTTAGTCAGGGTCATCAGTAACACTGAAATGTGAAGATTCCCGAGATAATTCTTTTAATGGGATCCCGAGCCGGTGTTTAAGTGGGCTTAACGATCGGGAACTTTTATTAAAAATTAGTGCGACCCGTTTTCGAAAACAAAAGTCGGTAGTAAAACGGTACGAAACGAAAATGATCGGCGAGTTGAAGAAATCGCATTAGAATCGGCGCTGATCTCGAAAGGTAATGTAGCGTAATTATTTTCTCAAGTATGAGTTCACTTTCAACTGAGAGAAACGAAGGCGTTTTAAACATTTCCTTCATTAAATCAGCGAAAAACATCAATTTTTCGACCTTTAAAGCCATAAATTTGTACCAATTCAGTTATTTTTGCGTGGAGTTTAGAACGACTTGAACAATTTTGATTTAGCCCTGGTTCCTGATTCAACACTCTCAAAATTTGATTTTCAATATTCCCTCCTCTCTAAGTCAACAGAAGTCAACTAGTACCACCTTTCAAAATTATAGAAGAACCTAATAGTGTTGAATATGAGGCCAAAAACTTGCTGAAAACGACACGTTTAGCCTATTTCGGTTTGTTTCTCCCACAAAATTGGATCTCTATTTTGAAGATGCAAATTTTAGTGAATATAAACGGAGTAGCCCCAAAACACTGTTTTTCTTGTTGGTTACGTTCGCAATCTATATACGAGTAAATAAATTTAAAGACGATTTTCTTGTTCCTTGGGTATTTCCGAAAAATTTCAGTACAGTTATTCGTTTCGCGTGAAATGGAGTCGAACCATGCCGATTTTGAATTTGGTCTCTGTCTGTTTGTTGGTCTGTCCTTCAATCACGCAAAAACGGCTCAATGGATCGAACCCTTCTCCCGTATTTAATATTTCTGTGATCGGGGAAGGACATAGGGGGGTTTAATTCCGGATCCGATGCATAGGGGTGGGGTTTATGGGGAAGCCGAAGTATAAAAATCGTAAATTCTTCCTTCCCGTGAGACAGATGAATATTATTTTTGGTATTTAAGATTATAAGGGAGCTAAACCCACAGCTTTACCTCAACAGGATCAATTTGGTTTAGGTGGTGCAGTGGTACCTGAATCTTGTGGGTCAAATACCAAATAGATATTTTTACAATTTGGTTTACGACTTTGGATACTCTAGATGAGCTGTCAGACCGAAAAATAACAGCATAGTCACCGCCACCTCCAACTTTCATGATATACTAGAGCCAATCGTGCCGCCAGAGTGAATAAGAAGAGGACAGAAATCCAAATACCGCAGCCCAGGCTTATCAAGACCTCCAATACTCATAAGGGTGGGGTTGACGAATTTGAGAAAATGCCGTCCCCTCAAGGTTTCTCTGAAAGGCCAGAAATTGTGGTTGGTACTGTCTCTTCATATTTGGCTTAGACTCGGCGTGCCAAAACGCCTGGGTGCTGGAAAAAACAGTTTCACGCTCCAATACGACTTATTGCGATTTCAGGCGCTCTATTGTGCAGCACTACTGCGCTCAATATGGAAGTACAGTCAGAAGAAGTGCCGGCTTTGCGAAAACCATACAAATTATATGTGTTAAGCCTGTAAAGTGGGCCTACACCAGCACTGCTTTTATGCATACCACAAAATGGGAGTGATGTAAAGAAGAAAAGAGTCATATGCTATTTAGGGGATGATTTTGACAGTAGGTACAAATTTGGGGAGTTCACAACTGTTTTTGACATCGGATTCGGCTTCAGCGTCGAAAAATATGAAGGGGTACCATGTTCAGTCTTTCGGATCTTGAACTTTTATTGTGGGGCTCTGTTATTGAGAAAATAACAACCTGAGAGTTAGTGGTTGAATTGGATGTTGATTCGCCACTTCCCTGAAATCATCAACTTGGTTTGGGCGATCAAAGAAGATATCAGACGACCAGAACTCGCAAATCAGTACAATAAGTTCATAGGAACCAACATATGATCAAAAACACGTTATTTTTCTTTCAATTCTTCATTTCTTCATTTTCCGCAATAAGTAACTGGCTGAAAGTAGCGCGTTTTTGGCCATTGAGTAATATCGAATAATTAAAAAACCTCGACAGCTTCCTGTTCTCGATTTTGGTTCAGTGGATTGTTCATTTTATGATTGGTTAAGTAGCGCAGCCCGTCGTGGTTATTAATTTTAGTGTCGCACTGAGAATTTCCTGATTAAAAATGAAAACCCTATAAACCATTTTAATGTCAGTTTTACCGAGTGAACAGTTAACTCGTATTTCATCTGCAATTCACATGACTTATTGCTCTTTGACTTTCAAACGCCTTCCTCTCAATTCTGGATCAGTTGTGTGAGTTTTTGATTCCTAATGGCTGAGTGTACTTTCTCCCACCTCAAACCACTTGGATCTACTCGTATCTAGCCTCGAAGTTTATTGAAGCCCTCACAACGTATTACCGAGTTGATTATGAAGATTCAATGACAGCGACGCAAATAAGGCTGACTGGTCTAATAAGGCCTTAACATGGGTTGAGAAACAAACGGTTGGAAAAAACCAACTCCACAAGAAAATTTAGACGGCTCACTGCAGACCATCAAGACATTTTTGGGATAGGAACAGCACAGCGTTTTTAGATAATCGCTTAGTTAAAACCTCCAAAAGATGGTCTGCCATAGCAGACAAAGCGAACAGGAAGAAACACGAAAAATAAGACGTTGCCAAGGGAGTTCTGAGAATCAATCCATAGCCGTCCAGAAGACCCTGAAATTCCGCTATCGCGGAAATCTAAACTCACAGTCTATAAGACTATTATACGCCCCGTAGTCACATATGGCTGTGAGACATGGGCCCTTACATCCTCAAGTAAACGTCTACTCAACTGCTGGGAGCGTAAGATTTTACGTAAAATCTTTGGCCCCATCTGTGATAGTGGCTTCTGGAGAATCAGAAGGAATGAAGAAGGAGCCGGCCTTAGTGGCATTCATAAGGCAAGCTTGATTTGGTCCTGGTTCTCAGAAGACCGTAGTGCCAGTTAAGTAAAGAATTAAAACCTCCCAAAGGTGGTTTGCCATAGTAGACCAAGCGAACAGCAAGAAACACAAAAAATAAGACGTAGTCAAGGGAGTTCTGAGAATCAATCAATAACCACATTTATGAGTTGTGAAGCTGACCTTAATTCTGGCTGAAGATAGGGCCAAACTGCAGTCAATCACAGCAGATTAGGTGGGTGTGGAGATGCAGAGATCTTGGAGACTGCAAGGTTAACAAAACCGTTCAGTCGCGAATTGTTATCCAAATGTCGAGACTACTGGATTTGTTGCTTGAGGTAACGATATTACTCACAACTGGAAGTCTTTGGTGACATCTGAGGATAGGGTTTTTCTGGTTTGGATAATACAATACACAGTCGTATCCCATTCACGTTTTCTGGTGCGTTTTCGACCTCCTCCTACCTGGATCCCTGGTTTTGAGGATAGATTGAGAACATATCAGTCAGAGAACATATATTGAGAACATCGTCAGGGTGCATTGCGGTACCAGCACTAGGATGTCTGCTATCACCCTCTTAGGACATCCTTGGCCTGAAAAGAACCTCCAGCCTGTGGTAAACCACTTCTGGCCCTCACTCATGTTGCCATTACCTCAGTGGCCCTTCACTCACCTATTTTCTAATTCAGGATCTATGGTCTGGAGTTGTTTCTGCATAAATGTTACTACCTAGTCACCACATATTCCCGCCTGATCCCTTCAACAACTCTAAGAAACTATATTCACGTTGCTCACTGCATTTTTTCCTTTTCCACAGATTTGGAGGACCTACCAGAGATCCACTAAAAATACAAAGAATTCGAATGTGGCATTAAAGCTGGACATGTCCGATTGAACAAAACCCTTACCAAACATCATGATCCTCATTGAGGTGTATTAAATCAGTTAGCGTACACAGAGACAAAAGCTACTATAACAATGATAGGACCCCTCATTTGTGTGTTGCTGAGTTATATTACCGTGATTCGCTCAGAGTGCAGCTACAAACTACCAAGAGCAACTACTTTTCCAACGAGTAATAATGCAACTACCATCGTAAGTAATGTCAAATTCAAGATTCACGATGTGTGTGACACGAATTTTCCAGTATTTTTCAACTTGCCAGAGGTAGCTAGCGTTGAGTTCTACATAACCTCAAAATATCCGCCATAACCTCCATATATCCAAATCAACTGAGAGAAATTGTTCAATGTTTTCATAGGTTGAATTGATTAATGGACTAGGTTTGATCTATGAAGGTTACACGGTTACGACGGAAGATGGGTATTTAGTGAACATTAACAGAATCGTCCACCCCTGCCTGAGGCACCAGCAGGACAAGGGCACTCCGATTCTGATGGTACATGGCATGTTCATGCACTCGGACGGGTGGCTCCTTCAAGCGGAACCAGAAGACAACTTGGGTACCACAGCTTTATTTACTACCACCTAGATATAAATATAAATTTTCTTTTAAAAATAACTACATCACTATACCTACTATT
The DNA here is from genome assembly GCA_963920205.1 of Stenodema calcarata. Lineage (NCBI taxonomy): Eukaryota > Metazoa > Arthropoda > Insecta > Hemiptera > Miridae > Stenodema > Stenodema calcarata. Next base: position 14,896,740 of record OY986061.1, on the reverse strand, counting down.
CGATTTTGACTTAGGTCAACTAATATCTCAGTGACTTTTATGCAATTCTTGATTAATCGGCTTTCATGTAAGGCACTCTCGATCACAATTAATAATCACTATCGTTCATAGCAATCAACTGGCTAATGAAAGGTTACGACATTTGGCTTGGGGACCAAAGAGGATCAATGAGATCTCAAGAACATGTCAACCTCACGACCAATCAAAGAAAATTTTGGGATTTCACGTGAGTGTCTAAAATATCAGTATGTAGGTATGTAGCTACTTCTTAGAAATATATTATATTCTATTATTCGCCATATTCTCTATATTAAAAGGGGATCTTCATTGCAGGAAGTAAGTAATATTTTGTGATATATTTGATATCGTAATATAAGTGATATCGAATATTTATAAGGAGGGAAAGAAGCGTGAAGACTCAGGACACAACTTAACCTCATGGCTCGATGTCATTAAAAGACAAAGTAGGTTGCATGGATAAGCTACATGGATATTACCCCCATGGATCAATGACTAAAATTTCATAAACCGATTGTACAAATTTACTGGTACATACTTGGACCAAGATATTACGTCCAAGCTTAAAGGTAGACCATTTAAGTAATGTGGAGCAATCAGCAACAACAACCAAAGATTTCCAGTCATAAATCATGATTATTGTAAACTTCCCTCTATTGCTTTGACTTACAAATACTTGAACTAATACAATAATTGAACTAATACAATAATTGAACTAATACAGATTTCATGAGAGCGGTATCTACGATTTGCCAGCCTTCATCGACTTCATACTCGGTATAACCGGTCATCCCAAGCTCGTCTACACAGGCATGTCTTTGGGAACCACTTTCCACATGGTTTTGTGCTCTGAACGACCGGAGTACAACGAAAAGCTTCTTGGAGCGATCGATTTTGTTCCTGTTGGTTACCAGCCTGTATTATCATCTCTACCACCAGCGGTTCAGATGAACATGGTGTATATACGAGATGCGTTTGTGAGTATCATTTTTGTCATTAGGCGAAGGAATCTTTTGTAGGTCTTCATTTCATCTATTGACATACATAAATGGAGGACGAGACGTATGATTTCCATAACTGGTGTTGCAGGTTTTTGATTAAATGACGCGTACACATTCTTAACAGGGTCATCAATATGATCATCTGTTTTCTGTCAATAGCCAACTTACTCTTCAAATGGGATGGGATTTGGTTATTATTTTTGGTTTACTGGCTGGAGGTGCACATGCTCCTACCAGTAGCCGCCACTTGTACAGCAATCAAGACCGTTTGTAGCTGCACATACCCACTCACGCCCTATGGTTTCGTTGTTGTATTTTATATCCTAAACATAAATAGTTCTAATTATTTTCGTTTACAGCACACTTACTTAGGCTCTAACGCCTACTACGTAAAAGATCTGGTCACAATCAAAAGGGAAATGAGCAACATTTGTGTGAGCCTCCCTCAAATGTTTTTGTGGTACATAGCTGTTTTCCTGGGAACACATGGCAACTTCAAACCCGTAAGATTTGTGTGAAAAATTTTCCTTTTTTGCAGTAAATTTTGTAAGATGTGTGTGATTGTTTGCGATATAAACCAGTGAAATTTAACTTGTCATCAAGAGAATAAAGCCAGAAAACCCTGAGATTGTTCATGATCATGATCTTACTTTGGTTCATGGATGTTACAGGAACATTTCTGCTGGCAGTTCTCCACTATGTTCAGTGGAACCTCAGTGATTGTCGTACTGCACACGATACAACTTTTTGAAACTGGTACGTTTGTATGTTTGATCCTGTTCCATCCACGCTTACACCACATTTTCACTGGAAAATCAGAAAATTTATACTGAGGTCAGAACGACAAATGTGAACATTTTCTGTTTCTAATTCAGTGATGCAATATTAAATATTCATTTATCTATAGCAAACTTCACGAGATACAATTACGGTGCCGCTGAGAACATGAAACGCTACGGTCAATCCGAGCCTCCTGGTTACGATTTGAGTAAAATCACGTCGCCAGTTGCATTCTACACGAGTGAACAGGATGCATTCTCACCATCCCACGTACGTATCAGTAACAATTACATTAATTATTGCAGTTGGGCATACTGTGGTAAAAGAGTGAGCTCTGCCGGAGCACATTGACCTATTTTGTACGTTCAAACCACCAGGTACTGTCACACGATTTTGTGAGTTTTCTCTTCTCTTCTGTGTATGCTCTCAGGATAGCAAATTCACTTTTTCTCTAGTCTGAAGAAGTAATTTCTTCAAGGTATTTCTAGTAAATGTAGTACTCCTGAATATAATGTGTATGCTGCACTTTATATACATCACTACTCACTTCAGTGGCTGAACATAGAGGTGAGATGGGACTGACATGGATGGTGGTTTCTAGAACTGAGACAGATTCATCGGAGGTATTGCCGATTGGGAAAGATGAAGTAGATCGGGCAACATCTTAAAAATATCTCGGATGAAGTAACAGGGACTGTTCTAGGGAGGATTCTTACAGGGATTGTAAGTCCTAAGGAGGCTTCTTACAGGGATTGTAAGTCCTAAGGAGGCTTCTTACCAAATTACAGCTTTATTGAGTGAATAGCATAGAAATTTGCTGTAGCAACACTCAGCCGATCCAGGGTCTATTCTGCTTAAAGTGTAACCCCTAAGGAGACTTCACAGCAAATTTCAGCTTCTTTGAGTGAAGGCCCTCAGGTTGAGGACTTTCAGTTCCTCAATAACCTTCCTTTTTAACCCATACAGTTCCCACATGTGCATTAAACTAGAAAAAATGACAATGTCGACAAAAAATGACAATGACATGGTCGATAGTTACAATCCCTCAGCCCCATCAATATATTACCGTTTAACACTTTACAGACTTTCTGCACATAACTTCCGAATTCCACACGGTTCATAACTTCACCAGTTTCTATGAAAATACCGAACAAAACTGTTTTGTGATATGTTCTGGAAACTGGTTTGAGATAAGTTTTTCAGTGGCAAGTTTAAACAGCAGTGCTCCTTGGCAAACCTTAGCAAGTCGATGTTTCAAGTTGAATAACAAACCTACCTACTCTAAGCTGACATATTTGTGATAATCCTATTAAGTAAATCGCGTGTCACATTGTTGTTTCAGGTTGTCGATAACATGATTGACATGTTCGGGGGCCCCACTTATCTATGTTCGGTACAGAACGTTCACCATTTGGACATTAATTTCGGGATACAATTCAAACGGATCTTACCGGACGTCAACCTTTTATTGGACTCACTAACAGGACGAACGAGTCCGGACAAACTGAATTCAGGGAGCTGCCCGAAGAAAATCAGCCACTTTGGATGATTCTCTGTTTTTAATAAATGAAATATTTTGGTCCCTACTTACCCATCAGCCTACTATATGAACAATACAATTTATCAAAATAAGTATAGAAATTCCACAACATCATTGTACAGGACAAAATGTAGTACTCAAGTGGGCAACAACCAAATGTTGAACAACCAAATTGTATGCTATTTACTGCTCCAGTAGTACAGTTTTCTTCTTCTATGTATACAAATTCGAATGAAAACCAATTGATGAAATACAGTGATATATCCACGACGATTTTAGACACATCACGATAGTACTTCTATAATAAAGAAGCACTATCGTGACGTGTCCAAATTATTATATTATCCCTCAATAGATAAAACCCAGATTTTGAGAAAATATTATATGATGTTGACTGGTAGGAGATCTATATAACTAGGTAGGAGATCATTGTAGGAGGTAGGAGATCATTGTAACCTTACTTTTTGGACGTCCCTCGTACATGGAGAGGGTATTCAGGTTGACCATGATCCTGATAAGGGCAAGCGTTGTGTAGAGTTGACGCCCTGCGTACTGTGATCTGAAAGAGTAGAGCTCAGTTCAATGTTGAGTTTCAAGAACAAACGAAGGATACTATCAACACTGGATGTTCTATACCTGAATTCACTGACGGTGAGGAATACACCAACGCCGAGTAGGCCTTCTTCGCACTTTTTCAGGAACATGGTCTCAGGCCTGGAGACTGGCTCCCTTAGTAGATAGAAAGTTTCAAAGCTGTAGACAGGAAAGATAATATCATATTATGTCATACCTATGCGTCGATAAACAACACCCAGTCCTCCGAGTTCTGAAGTGTACCTGCTCGTATTATTATACAATTATTGTTGTTACAGTAAAGTCCTATCTCAAAAATCATTACTTTTCAGGAACAACAAAAAACGCGTTTCTTTCTCCATAAATGGAGAACAAATTTTTCATGTTAAATTCATTGTTTTTCAGGGAAGGACAACAAAATTGACTTCTTCATGTCCTCATTCATGAATAATTACCATAGAAAAATCGTAGACTTAGGCCTTAATAATTTTAGATAGCCTAATGAGAAACGCCATTATGGCCCATCTCAACTACCCATTGGAAAAACATGAATGAAATAAATTAAAACGGAAATTTTTCATTATTTTAATGGTCCGCATAGGTAGGTAGAACTAAATTCCAAGGTATAACTCAAAACAGTTGTTACTTCTGTGATCTGGAGGCAAGAACTTCCCTGTTGGAGTCCAACTCCGTTTTGTAAACTGCCCTGAAGATGAAGAAATATATTCTTCGAAACGTTGGCACATAAATCAATTTTCATTTGACCGACCCTCGACATCCCTCAACATCGTAGTGATTAATGTTTTTTTTTTTTAACACAGCAACATAAAGGAACTACTTACTGAAAAGCAGGGGAGTGATGAGATAAGCCATAATCAGTAATAAAACAAAATTTCATTGAATGAAACTAGGTAGGTTGTTATAAAAAACTGATAATTTGAACGTTTTGTAGCTACGACAGGCACATTTAAGGGATACCAACGCTGGGGAATGGAGAAACAATATCGAATACACTTTTAGCTCAATCACAGATCAATGTGAGTGGTTGCAATATCACTTCCTACTATGCACTTACTGAAACGCATTAGCTCTGGAAGTATTCTGGACAACTTCGGAAATCCGCACGTATTCAGTTGATGAAATCAGTAAAAGTGCGTCATGAAACGTTATAAATTTTCTAAGACATACCTTCACCTTGTACGCAGTAGTAACCTGCACTTATCGACGGTTTTCTCACCGAAAAACGAGTCGATTAAAACATCACCCAATCAAGAAGGTCATATACTCCCACAAGAGCCGGCTTCTGTTTATATGACAGTGATGATACGACAGAATGAAGCCGAAACGACACGTCTCAAGATGCCGTAAGTGACTTTGACGTGTCTTTCACACTAAAATACTGTATGCCACAGAACAATTCCCTGTAGATGCTCGTGAAACGAGGTGTACATTTGTGATGTAATAGGAACAATAACAAATAATAATAATAACAAACCAGTAGACGGATCACGGATAACCTGACGCGGTAGGTTCTTTTTGTGTGTGTATGTAGCTCCGCGTTTAATGGCCTTCAGCTTTCAGCCGTGCAAGGCGCCGAATAGTCAATGGCTTGGATCTATCAAGCCACCATGGAAGAATCCTTCTTCCGTGTCAAGCCACTGTAAATAGTCATAGTCATTACACTGGCTGAAGGTTTTGACATTTTTTGTCTTTACTCTGGCACATAACTCGAAAAACGTTACACAAAAGCGTCACACGAAATCGTCACGAAAATTTCTGATGATTTTCGCTTACAACCGATTCGTTGCTACGGAAGTTTAACTTCGCCAGTTATCATGGTACAAAAATCGTTCACCACTCGTTGGATAGCTCTCGATTTACCTAACCATATTACGTTAACCACTGCGGAGTGCGTGGCCGACAAGGTGCGGTATGAGCGTGATTGTTTAAATAATTGTTTACACACAGGTGAAAGGCAACCCCAGGGCGGGCCGGTCACTTTGTTTTGCCTAAATAAAGTTGTTTCTCGAATGCAAGCTTCATAATTTATGATGAACCCTACAATTAAGTATAACAACTACGCTACTGGGGTAGGTGATGTAGCATTGTTCGAAGGTTCTCGAATCACTTCTTTAAAGACATAAAATGTCCCAATGTGTTCAGACTCGTATGCAAGCATTTGATTCTCGACTGTATCAACAACAGGATGGAGTTGACATTCTTTTGACATTTTTATGTCTTTGCTTTGACACATAAACTGAAACGGGAAAAATTTGTTCCCTTGATTCACCCTTTCCCTCAGATCACGTCAGAACACAAGCGACAGGCGGGCCACTACGTCAGACGCACCTATGACGCACAAGCGTATGACGTCAGACGGCTGGCAGAGGGCAACTAGTATGTCAAAGCCTATGCCGTAAGAGCCTATGACGTCAGACGGCTGGCAGGAGGCCAACAAGTACATCAGAGCCTATGACGCACGAGCGTATGACGTCAGACGGCTGGCAGGAGGCCAACTAGGTATTACGTCAAAGCCTATGCCGTTAGAGCCTATGACGTCAGACGGCTGGCAGGAGGCCAACTAGTACGTCACAGCCTATGCCGTAAGAGCCTATGACGTCAGAGGGCTGGCTGGCTAGGTGATCGGGCTTTTTTTTTTAGATAGGCTTGATTTTTTTGTACCCTTCTGGTTTATTTTTATTCTTTATTCAAGTTTCTTAGGTTCAAAGTTCTACATTGGCGTACATAATAATGAAGAATTATTATTATTATTGGATACGTTATTCAAGAAGATCCTGATGCATGACCCCTTTTCCAAAATCCAAACCAACTTCTGAATTCCAGACTGTTTGACCATTTGTGGTTATCTAAATCCGTATATATTCATGATCCTCACCCACTCCACATGATCCACTGAATCTTCCGGAAACGACGCTGATCCTTCAGAGAATTTGGATCGAGTGATACTCGAACGGTGGGAGAGGAGAAAACAAGAAAGGATTGCCGAGCACTAAATAAAGCCCGGAGATTTTTCTATTCTTCTTGCATTTTAAAGATAATTCATAATAATAATAATTAATCTATCATTTAGTGATCCAAACAGAAGTGTAGCCGGGAGAAGACGCTTCGAATGGTATGCATAGGTAGGCAACTCATTCTGGCCAAAAGTGACGATGTGGGAAGTTGCCGTGAGACCCTCGATGTATAGATGAAGTGGACGGGGTTGCGGAATGAAAACATACTCTCGATAAAATTTGGTGAAATGAACGGCTACTTTGAACTGGTTCCTTGGGCTCAGTTTACAGTGAACGAGATGAGGAGATTACAAGTATGAGTGCATCCTGAGCTGAGTTTACACATCAAGGGGTTGAGCAAGTAGGAAGGATTGGGCTTAGTTTACATCGGCTACCCCGGATTTGGGCTTAGCTTACAATCGCCCTAAATACATTTAAAATATTTTAAATACATAAATACATTTAAAAAAAAAACCTAGGACGACGTCAGTTACCCCAGAGACCATGGGAGATTAAAGTAACTGACTATATTGGATCCTTTCCTCGCTCATCTAGAGCATACAAGTATAAATATTATTTGTGTTGTTACGGATGTCTTCTCGAAGTAGGGTTATTATAAAACCGACCAGTGATGCTAAATCCAAAACAGTGGCCTCGGTTATTGAGAATGAGTCCTTGCTTGGAGTGTGCCATTTGTCATCCTCTGCGAAGGGACGACTTTCAGGGAATTGGCTGAACAATAAGGCGTCAGTTTATATTACCACGCTAGAAGACATCTCCAAGGTAATCCAGCAGAGGGTTACATTCGCACGAACGTAACCATGTTGAGGTCCCACATTATTATAATGTTCATCTATAATTATCTATAATAGATGAACAGAAAAAGTGGGATCTTCTACTTCGTGAACTGTGAAAATCTGTCCAATTGTTGATTAATATCTCAAACATTTTTAACCACACCTCCCTCCTTGTGGCGGAGACAGTCCTAAGTCTGTGAAGTGGGAAGGGAAATGTTGTGAGAAATTGTTGAGAAATACTCGTCCAGGAGTGACGTACAGTTCAAAACCCGATTCAGCAACCCCAATTCCAAACTCGTATTAGCGAATTTTCGAAGAAAATGTAGCTATTGTTCTCGGTCCAAAATTTTTAAAACTCGAATTATCGAAACATTTTCATACCAAAATCCGTTTCAGACCATCCTGAATCCACTGCCGAATGACACCACAAACTGTATGTATATATTTACATGGGGGGGGGGGGTCACACAAAAAATGAAAGTCTGACAAGTGACACCTCATTTTAAAGGTTTTTACACGCTGAATACGACCGTGAAGTCGGAATTGCGAGATCTCATTTCGTTCTAAAACTTTAGTACTTCGAAGATGAAGATACGTGGTTGAACCTTGATATATTCTTCATGGTTAGTCTGCTCTAATCTGCTGACGGAATGCCAAATCGTAATTCTGACTTCACCGTCGTGTTCAGCGTTGAAATGTCCAAAGGCAGAGGGGGGTTTTGGGGAGTTTTTTGTCGGGGGGGGGGGGGGGGGTCCACCCAAAAAATGAAAGTCTGACTAGTGCCACCTCATTTTAAAGGTTTTTACACTCAAAATAAGATGGTTAAGTCCGAATAGCGCTTATTTCGTTCTCAGACTTGAGTACTTTGAAGATGAAGAAGTCTGTTCTAATCTGATAACGGAATGAGACATCGCAGTTCTGACTTCAACGTCCTGTTCAGCGTTGGAATGCCCAAAAGCTGGGGGGGGGGGTGTTTAGGGGGGGGGTCCCCCAAAAAATGAAAGTCTGACAAGTGAAACCTCATTTTAAAGGTTTTTACACGCTGAATATCAGAATTTGGCTATATCTTATTCCGCTCTCAAACTGGAGCACTTTGAAGATGAAGAAACGTGGTTGATACTTGAGATGTTCTTCATGGACATCATGTTCTTTAATGGTGACATTTTACATGAAACCCGTTATTTACACAAAACCAGAGCTTTTTAGGGGGGGAGGGGGAGGGGGGGTTCACCCAAAAAATGAAAGTATGACAAGTGACACCTCATTTTAAAGGTTTTTACACGCTGAATATCAGAATTTTGCTATATCTTATTCCGCTCTCAAACTGGAGCACTTTAAAGATGAAGAAACGTGGTTGATACTTGAGATGTTCTTCATGGACTTCATGTTCTTTAATGGAGACATTTTACATAAAATTAGTTATTTCTTCGAAAATTCGCTCTTAGAGCCATGCTGCATGACTGTGGATTTTTTTATAGGCGTCACGACTGTCGCCATTGCACCGCTCCCTGGCGCAAAACTCTGCAGACAAAATTACGTGTACTGTGGTCTCTACACAATTTGAAGTCTCTAGACCCACTGGGTTATTTTCTGTGGAATCACCAAACAAATTTACAATCTTTTTGAAACCTAACAAGTCAAATAAGACTAGCTCTTTATTATCCTTCGAATCCGCCGAAACTCAGAGTCCTGCCCACTTTTACCACACTTTTCCCGCACTATGGGCTCGGCAAGAAAAACTTCTGACCCTACCTGGAACAGGCGGTGGGAGAAAACCCTATAGATTCCGACCGACGCAGGCGCTGCCTCGATGGGCGCTCGAACCCTTTAGTAGTGATCACGGCTTCGTGCCGGGCATTCGGTAACGGCAGTTGTCATTGCCTTCGCGACGCGTTCACATCGAGTTCTAATCGTGCTCATATCGAGGTCTAATTGTGCTCTCGAAGAGATCGCAGCGTGCTCTTGAGCCTCACTCGATATGCGCGCATTCCTGACTTGCCACTTCATCGTCCTGCTCGCCTCCTCCGTTGTCACCGCCAAACTAGAGGACACAGGTGGATGCTCTAATTTAATAAAATTTGTGCGGCTTGTCAATTTATTTACGAATTTCTCGTCAAAGAAGGGATGCTGAACCAACGCCTCCAACTATTAAAAATAATATTTTTATAATATTTTATATTATAAAATACGCAAAATCTCTTCCACCAAACCAACCGATTTCAGAACATTCTGAATGCACCCCAAAATCTTAACAAAAATGTGTGTGTTCGTATCATTGTAAACGACGACTGTACGTAGCTGCATGCTAAGGAACTCAAATTTGGCCAAATGTTAGTATAAACGAGTCAACTCCGAAGATGGTCAATTTTGGAGTACCTACATCAGTGGGTCAACTTTTTTGGGTCGGTATTTGTTTTTGAAATTAACCAAAAACTGTACATTTCTTGGTGATACAAAAACTGGAGGCTGCAATATTTGCACTCACAGGACCGTTCGACTGTTGTTTACAAATTTCGTTGCCTCGGCGGCGCCAGTGAGCGGCGCAGCGGCGTTGCGGTATGCTAATAATTAGTGTTGTATTCGACACTTACACATCATAATATTATTATTGATCACATATAGAACACATCAAATTATACACTCAGTACACCTTATAAAAGCCTGTGCATACACTTGACATTCTTTTGTTGACTCAACGTTGGCCAAAGCCTGGCGCCAGTGATGCCTTACTAGCTGTACACGGTACCGTTCTTCATGGATTTTGTAATTAGTGTTGTAATTTTTGTCGTGTCGGTTTTGGCGCAAACTCTTGTTATGCCAGTAACGGTACCAGTAAAAAGTACTAGGTATCGTTCTTGATGCCTTTTTGAATGGTGATCCGCTCCAACTTCATACAATACGTCTATGTTAACATGAAATTTCATGTTGGCCACTGGTGCCATGCGAGGTGCCCATGCGATTTTAACTTTGCTCACAACATGATTGAATTAAATATATTAACTTAAATATGCACTTTGGTTTTTTCCAATAACAATATCGTTTAGATACCAGATTTTGGGACCAAGCCCCAACCTGCTCACAATTATGCAAGAAATGAACACGTGTTCTTTGGATCGCTGAATCGATTGCCACTACTTGCAAAGCTGCCACACGTCAGCCGCTAGAAGAAATCGGAAAAAGCACATTTCATGGAAGAAAGAAAAGAATTTTTGAAACTTTTCAGCAGCAAACAAGGAAGATAACTAGGATTCCAATTACATTATCATCTCCCAATATTAAATCTAAAGCTCGATCGCTTAAAATCACTTCATCTCGTTTAGTTTGGCCCCAAATCGCTACTAACTGAATCAAAGGATGTCGTAATAAAATTGAAAATTTCATCATAAGTTGGTCCACGAGAAATTCTCTCGGCGGCATATTTTATGATATTAATTTTTGCATTCTCGCGCGTTTCCAGAGGAAACCTCGAAGAATATTTGCATGGGTGGTTGCTGGTAAGTAAACGCACGGGTAGAAGTTCCAAGTCGACTTTTGTTCCAATTTTGTTTGATCGGCAGTTGATTGACTGCGAATCACCAGCATCATTCTCCAAATCAACTCTTCACGGATGTGTACAGCAGTGAACCATAAGCCAGAGCGCGTAGGCCGATGTAGCTTTCAAAACGCATTGAAAACAATATTTGTTAAACTTGGCGATATTTCTAGATATTTCCGTGGAGAATAGAAATTAGGTGTAATTATATAGAATTATGGTAATCACTGGATTGATTGACAAGGACTTGAATTTCATAAGGAAGACAATGGATGTTCCAAGGAAAACTGCAATATGGAGAATGATTTAACTTTTTATGGTTAATTATCTCACCTCTAGTTCACTGGCCCGTATACATAGAATGTGCGTTTGTGTAGGCTTCCGGGGAAGGGGTAGGTGGCCACTAGCTCAGTGATGGTTCTGCGGCTTCTCCAAACGACATTTCAAGGCAGCTTGTACAGTTGACGTATCTTGTACACTCCTGCAATGACGTCTAGTGGGTGTTACAGATGACGTATGAAGCTGTTTTCGGAGTCTTTCATTTGCGCGGGCGCACTTTTGTCCCATTTGGAACGAAACTGATTGGACACCCAATAGCCGTACAACCCTAAGCTGCCGCCACTGCTCCAATTCCGTTAAAGAACGAGGATCCCAAATATCTTGCTGCTCAATAGAAATCATTTGCGAAGTTCAGACGAGGTCACATCGTTTTTGCTACTGCTTCCTTCCAATTTCCGTTACGAGAGCCAAGAACTCATTCAATCCACTTCAAAACCCAACTTTATCGACGGAGTGACTCCCGGAGTTAGGTCTGTTCCAAGAGATTACCCAGGAAAGGCTAATTGGGTGTGCTCTCGGAGGATGGGCTCCCGTGCAATCATAAGGTGCTTGATTACGGATATTGCTCCTGAACCTCGAAATCACCAAGTCCCATTCCCAATTGCTTGAGCTATACCGACAGTCGAGAGAGTTGTAGCTAATCGTATTCGTACCAGGAGAATGAAGCTGAAACTAATTTTGAATAGATTCATTCGTCCGCTGAAACACGCTTCATACAGAACCTTGAACATCATGAATGAAGGACCCAGAGCAGTTCTACTTTCTTCTCAAAGTCATATTTGGCGGAGAACTGATAGGACCTCCCCTCATTACATTTTCTCTTTGGATTTTTTTCTCGAATAAAATATTCTTACAACATTACCCCTGATTATTAGGCGTTTCATATTTTAACCTCATTATTCCAATGACTTTTGTGCAGTTTCGGAAGTTGCAAGATATAGTTTACATCACAGCAGTATTAGCAGCAGGGTCATCTATACAGAAAATAATGAACTGTTGTGGAAGAAGCTGCTCTAGTATTGTAAATTGGTGACAATTTGACACTTTGAAAATCTGCTGAATACGATCACATCACTGCCCGAAAGATGAGGTGATCGCAGCTACCGTGGAGGAAACTGAAAAATGGCAAGGGAGCAGGAACGGATAACATCCAAGCTGGGTTAGAGAAGAATGTCGGGCAGCACTAGATGGACAATTATATAGAGTTGTCACTCTTTGTTGGAACGAAGAACCGATGTCCTAGAACAGATGTAACCATGGCTCGTTACCAGTTAAAAACTTATGTGAGTGTAGATATCTCGCCGACCCCCGACGCCTCTCTCCGGTAAAACACCAGCGACGATGGCTGCTAACAGGGCCTTCAGTAAGACCTCGATAATCCAGCACTTCATAATTCGGCAGACTCGATCGTTTGCTATTATCGAGTGATTTATAGGTACAGTAGTATCGAAAGCGGTATTAACAAAGACGAGGATAAGGAGGAGTTGAATGAGGTCATCATAAAGTGTGTAATAAGCCTGCAGGAAGCATCAGAAATGGAATGTAATGAGCCTGGACATGATACCTGTTAAATGGGGTGATGCTTCGGAGGCTGTAAATAAGTTTGTTAAATTTGCAGAGGCAAGCCAACGGTATGACGCTGCCGAAGTAATGCAACTGCACATAATTCTGAAAAAATTCTTCCTGAGGCATAATAAATCAATAAAGTAGGTTGATATTGCTTTAGTGTTCCGAAGAGTTCAAAACAAGATGCAAGGCACAGATTCAAGTGCTACATCGTTGTCATTTTCCTCACCATCATCATCTGGGCATTTGGCTTTGACAAAGGCTTCACCTATGTATATCTATGGATGGAATCTAAGCAATTACCAAAGAAAGACTTCGAGGTACTCAACAGGACGTTGGTTGGAGGGAATCGAGGAGGACTAGAGGACATAAGGACGAAGAGCATGGGATCGTGTGGTCTTGTGGACCACTCTAGAGGCCGCCGTCCAGTTGCACCTGATGGTTTTGACCGCTCGTAACCTAATCCACGTTTGTATTGCTTTACTTTCCTTTAGAGTCCTTTCGGATCATTGGGTACAGAACGATTCCAGTCAGCCGTAGCTTAAACATTCGTCGTTACGATCGACGCTCCGTTGCACGGCGAACTGCTCTTCCCGTCAGCCCATTTCCTTTTTCCAATTGAATTTCGCCTCCCGTTATTTCTACGGGGTGACCTCGACAAATCTGTATCTCTTGCACCGGGGTATTCAGTTTGTTGTTACTTCTCCACGACTCGGGTCGACCATCGGCGACGCGAGCACATTACGTTTACTCCCGGAACCTCGCATCCAGTTTCATATCCGGGGTTACTGGCTCCCTTCCTCGATAGCTATCAATCTCAATTCCACTCGCATCCGGCCTCACTTTCGGCTGATGTCGGATGAGGGTGAAGTCCCCTACGGAAAACGCCACATTCCCTTGCCATTATATTGCACCAGTACTTGCCCTATACTTTTCCCTCGCCGCTTTTCGGCTCCCGAATTTTGTCCCCTTCCGCTCAATCTGTATTTTTATTTTTTCATTGTACCTCCTCTTCAATTTATTTCCCCGACATTTTCGCCACTGAAGATAAATAACACTTCCCAGCTCAAGATTTATTGAATTCGTTATTATTCAGCGCGATGTTCGTATCATCTAAATACATGTGGCTGCCCTGTGGATCACCCCCTGCCAATTCCAATGAATACGAAAATGTACAAAATCTTTTCCCGTTTCCAGCTGTGAGGGATGATCTTGAAAATCCATTTGACGGTTGAAAATCATCATTATTCTACACTACTCCCTTCAATTGCCAGTTTTTCATTTACTACTTAGTATTTAGAGATGAAAAACTGGCAATTGAAGGGAGTAGTGTAGAATAATGATGATTTTCAACCGTAAAATGGATTTTCAAGATCATCCCTCACAGCTGGAAACGGGAAAGGATTTTGTACATTTTCGTACAAGTCTTGTAGTAGACACGATTGCAGTTGTTCCTCGATTCACACCGGTTAGACTAACAACCGTTAACGAGGAAAACCGACTCGAGGGGACTCTGGCGGAAGGTGAAGACTCCCTGGGGGTCGGAGATCATGAAGACTTTACAAGTGGCCCATCGGAATACAATACAATAATAATTATTTATAACTACACTAACTTATAACTACATAACTTATAACTACATAACTACATATAACTACATAACTACACTAATTATAACAATAATTATTATTGTTAGTGTAGTTTGAACAAAGTGGAGTTCTAGAACGGGATCCAATCATTGTCGAACGAGCCAGATGCAGATTTAAAAACGTATTGGGCAGAAGCTGCATCTACTGCCGTCTATATAAACGACAGAGCTCCCACGAAAATGATATTCACCGGATATGGAGGACGTTACCGATTGATCAACCCCGACACCGGTGATGTTAGATTTTCCCGCTTGGAAACGAAACGGATGAAACCAGAGGCTCACCAGAGCGAATTTTTGAAGAAAAGAAAGCTATTGATTTTGGTCCAAAATTGTTAAAACTCGAATTTCTTTACCATGCCATCCAGAATTCACTACAGAAAGACATCAAAAATTAAAATATTATTTTATGAGATAAAGAGTTCAAATTTGCTTATAAAATCGGTCTTGGCAACCGAAAGGCTAAGTTCGTAGATGGGCAGAATCGGGCCAATCTAAGGGAGGTAATTTTGCATTTTCGGGTTCTATATGGGCAACCGCATCGTTTCATGGTTCAACTAAATGATTAAATGGTTACTGGTTCAACAAAAGGGTAAGGTCTAATTAAACAATTTGCCAATATTTTCGGGGCAGGACAGTTGTTTCGTTTTTCCAAAATCAGCTTTCTTGGCCTATTGCTCCTATTCACTGGTTCAACTGCTGTTTCGGGGTGAGAGGTTCATGTCTCTCCAACATCTCAACCAAGCATAAAACCTCTCATAAAAGATTTTTATTTCGCAAAACATCCTATAACCCCCAAATACCCCGCCGGCCGTATAAGCCAAGGAGAATGAACAGGACGTTGAACAGTTAATTCTTCAAAAATTCTCTCTCATAGCCGTGCTGCATGACTATGGATTTTTTTTGTACACACTGCGTAAATAAACAGACGAGTTCATTAAAGCGGGACGTCCACATTACAGGCATACCAACCTGATTCTTCATAAAAAATAAAATGAATCACAGTAAATTAACCCAATGTCAACACCAGAGGTGCCAACACTTCGAGGATAATGTACAGACACTGTGCACATAGTAGATACAATTTCTTATACCTCCAGAAGGACTTCCCTTCCGCTTGGTTTTCTAATATCCACTCCGCACGTAGAAAACCACATCTTGTCAGCGACGCTTACACTTAATGAATTAGAAAAGGGCAAACAGGGTTAATGGGAGAGAATAGCACTTTGCTTGTATTATGTAATTAAAACCACCCCTCGACCGCTCCCTCCTCAGGGTGCACATGGAAACCAATTTGCGTTGAACTAGTTAAAAGAAAACTACTACGGGATTTTACTGTTGTTACAGACTTGATGTACGTTTTGAACGGGGTTAGTAATCCATGACGCTCATTGACCACATCGTTCACAGGGGTTTAACATGTTTATTTATTCGCTTCTTTCGAAACGATCTCCTGGTCGTTATTCTACTTGTCTTCCATTCAGAAACGTCGTTGTTTGATTTGAAAAATGCCAGTTTCTAGCACAAAAGTCGTGGTCCAACAAAACAATTTGACTTTGCGGTTTTTGTTTCTGTCGCAAATCTGCCCTTTTATTGCCAGTCATTCCACAGCGGATATGAACCCGGTTCTTCTTTCTGGTTTTTTCGTTAGGAACATCACAGTTGCCATCGTGACGCCAAAAACAGATTTGCATCGTAATAATTTTTTGCGTCACATACTTTGTACAAAATTACCATTGGATTACCATTACCATTGGCTCCGTACGACTCGATCAAATTTCATTCAATACTAGTTCTACAGTACATACTAATACGAGTACTACACCAAGCTGCAACATTCTCGCCGACCTTTGCTTCACATTCTTACAAACACGAATGAGGAAAAGTCACCATATCCCCCACTTAGTTGGGGAAAAACATCCAAACCCCATGTACGAAGCCTTGGGACAAAACGGAAGATAAAATCCGACATTGTTCTCATATAAATATTATTTAATCTGAAGGTAAAATAATTTTACTAGTAATTACTCTCTGAAATTGCAACACGAAATCGAATGGAATTGTCCTAAAATGTTGAAATTCGGGATGCGGTACTAGCCCGAGGATGATCCTCAAAACTTTTCATAACACAAGGCCAAGGGGGTGCAAAACAGGGGTGGAACTATCCAAACCGATTTTGAATGAATTTCGACTCAGAGTTTTTAAGAGCGCACGGACCGTTGTACGACCAGCCGTGCGTTCCAAATCAAAATTCAAAATTAGGGCTGAAAGGAGGAATTTGGGAATAATCGTCAACACGAGCGAGAATCAAACGCTGGAACTCCGGGCCAATTTTCATACTGGTGAACACCTCTTTTAAACAACACATTGGTTTTTGTGACGTTTATTAATCCACTGTATATTTTGGGTTTTGGCGAATTTTCGAAGAAAAGGAATCTTTTCATAACTCAAGGTCAATACGAAAGGGTGCAAAACTGGAGAACTTTGAAGATGAAAAAATGTAGTTGTTACTTGAGATGTTCTTCACGGTTAATCTGTTCTAATCTGATAACGGATTTTTAAAAAAGTTTAAAACTATAATTTCCGAAGAATGTTTACACCAAAATCCGTTTTTGACCATCCTGAATTCTCTGCCAAATTGCGATATTTTATCCCGTTCTCAAACTGGAGCAGTTTGAAGATGAAGAAACGTGGATGTTACTTGAGATGCTCTTCACGGTTCATCTGCTTCAATCTGATAACGGAATGAGATATCGTCATTCTGACGTCACCATCGCCTTCAGCGTTGAAAAGTCGATAAACTGAGGTCTTACTCGGCAAGAAAAGGAGACAAAATTTGTTGTGAAACCTGTTAAATGGAGACTTTTTACATAAAACCAGTGGTTTCTTCGAAAATTCGCTCTTATAGCTATGCTGCATGACTGCGGATTTTTTTTTTTTTTTGTTGGTAATTCGTATAATGATTTATTATTATTACAGAGGTTGTTAGCCCCCAACCCCCTCATCGTCCCTCCTGGGGCATGACTATCTGGTAACCAATATCAACCAAATTTTAGCAAGTTCATCATGGGACATGAAGGATGTTGTACACAACTGTGATATAGAAAGAAAATGATAAACCGTTATTTTCAACTCAATAAAAACACGGATGACGACTACTCTCAACTGAGGAAACTAAATGCAGGTGTTCCACAAGGCAGTGTCCTTGGCCCCATACTGTATCTACTGTACACAAGAGACCTACCACAACCAGTGGATACACTTACTGCAACTTTTGCTGATGACACTGCTATTCTTGCAGTGGAAAACTCAGCTGTAGAAGCCACCAGTAAACTACAATCTGCTGTCAACAATGTCCTAAACTGGAATTTGGAGGATGAAGTTGAACGAAACGAAATCTATCCATATAACTCACTAGTGTGGAGTGATGTGTAGTGGATATAGGTAGTGATCTATATACCACAGAAACGCTCTAATGTATTAGAAAAACGTTGCTAGATGTTGTAATACAGTTGTAACATAAATAAATAAATGATTAAAAAAAAAAAAAAAAAAAAAAAAACACAGATATTACAACACTCGAAGAGCTTACGAATGTCGATTTTCTCTCAATCCCTCTTTCCTACTCGATTGAGACAAAACGTCACTGCCGTCTCATTCAATCTTGGAAACTCTGATTTGATCCCTTCGCCCGTCGTATCGATCCACTTTCCCAGCTATTGAACCCTTTTTCCCTGTCGCATAATCGTGTTTGGATTTGTAATTGCCGTCTCTCGGAGAACCATCAATTTTTCTCCCCTCTCCCCCCTTCAACCGAAATAACCTCACGCTTCCTTCAAGGATTGGGTTCATTAGACAAACACCGGAAGGAATTTTCCCCCTCGCCGAATTTCCGGAGCGCGAGGGCGCAATTAGAAAATGTTTACTTTCGGAGAATGTTTTTCTATGAGGGGCCGTAAAGATTTTTCCATCAGCCCCACGGATTTTTAAAAAATATTTTTTATGTATATATTTTGTGTACTCCCTGTTTAACAACGATGACGTCATCTCAATGCGAGAATCCTCCGTTCATGGTTGACTGGCAGGGGCGCCTTACTCTGCCGATAATGCTCTTCCTATCCCTTCAGTTTCTCCTGTTCGAGTTCCGGTTTTTTTTAAAAACATTTTGAAATTTTACAGTTTTATCTTCTTCTTTCCAGATCGACGATCACAGAAAAAAAGCCTCATTAAAATTCTGATTGTTTCGGGGTTTTTTCCCTCTTCATTCCAAACATGAAACATCACTTTTCTGAAGGGGCAATCTTGTGAAAGTAATAGCGTTGCCGCAACGCCAAAGGCAAGAATCTACATTTTCTTGGTTTTGAGAAAAACAAGTTCAAAGTTTTGGATACTTCGAGAAAAAAATTTAATTATGACGTGGGTGATGGGAACCCCACACATCGCGATTATCTTCCGGTTGATCACCTTTTCACCTCGTGAAGGTAATCAGAATATTCATGGGATTCAGAACCTTTTTTATTTATTTGTTTTTTAATGGACTATTCATACTCAAAGGACACTCACACTGGCAAAAACAGTTCAATATTTAATAAATTCGTTTTAAAATAATGTGCAAAATATTGAATGGTCGGGAGCCCTTTCATAGCCCTAGGTCAGTAATAATGTGGAAGGGGTTCAAAACGAATTTTGAAATTTTGAAAAATTGATGATAGAGGAAAAATTCCAACGAGTATTTTGTACTCGGAGAAAGGAAAACCAGAGTATATTCGACCGTATTCGAATGCGACTCCTGGTGTCAAAATTTCGAAGCGAATCGGTGAATACTTTTTGGAGATTCAAGATTTTGAACAAACGAAAAATTAAAAATGTAAAATTCATTTGAGCAGTTTCCAAGTCGAATTCGCTCCTCCCAGTGGCACCGGTGACGGAATAATTATAATTATTATAACGATTTTTCTGGAACACAAATCAATCGCGTCACCCTCAGAGAAACAGATTTTCCTAGACGGGTGTTTGTGGGGAAAGAAAGATTTAATGAAAGATTTAATGAAAGCCCGTTTCAGGGGAGGGAAAACGTCTTACTTCTCCCCCGGTAGGTAAATCTGAAGGGGAAACGGATAACGATAAATTCATTGGTAACCTCACAACCTCCAGTCAGACGGGGCACGACCGGAATCTATTTCAGTCAAATATTAATTTAGGAGTTTCGGAGGTCGAGCCCGTCAAAGGTACCGACTGGCTTTCGGCTGACCGCTAAACGTTGTTTGGTTTTCGTGTAAAGTAAACCTTCCCCAACGACCGGTAGCCGCCCGATTGGTCGACGTTCGGGGAGAACGATGGGTCAACGCGAGGGGAAATAACGTGGGACGGACGTTGATGTGTATTTTTTATTCAATACAGGAAGGTTTAGCCATTACAAAAGTGATGAGTATGACACAAGTTACGGAGTCTCTGTACATGTGAAATAGTGTACTTCAATTCAAACAGATCTCCTCTCCTTTACAGGGTCTGGTTGAAAAAGACAACAAACCGTCGATTTTGATTCGAATTGAGCAATTCATTCGTGATGAATAAGACGTTCAAGAACTCCTTCGATTCCTATTCGAACCGAGCTGTTCATTTAGAGTGCAGGAATGCATGAATAGTAATTTTTAGGGCAGATAAGGGAAGATATTCAAAGCGAAATTCCAGAGATGCAAGACCCTAAGAAGGAAGTAAGCTCAACTCAGTGGAAGACACTCAGAGAAATGATCAGTAAGGTATATGGAAATTATCGATGTATCTACACAGACGCCTCGAAAAGCGAAAATGGAGTAAGGATTGGAATTTATGACCAAATACGAAAGAAACGTTAGCCAAAAGCCAACGTAATAGCTTCCAAATACTCAGAGCTGAACTGGTCGCAATACTGTGGGGAGTAGAGTGGGGGTTACAAAAACATCAACACTCTATTGTCATTCTATTGGACTCAAAATCTGCCTGCTCCGCCCTAAAAAATATTCATGTAGGATCATGCAATAATTATCTGGTCTACAAAATTATAGGTACGATGATGACCACTCTACAAAACAGGAATGTAAGAATACAATGGATACCGGGAAACAACACTCGAATGGCAGACGAACTATGAGGCTACATCACTAGAGAAGGAATACTACCACTGCCAGGTACAGCCACTCATGTCATGGAAACCCTGGTTTAAAGGGAAAACCCTAAACATAAATGATATAGTCCAGTTAGTAAGGATGAGGACTGGACACGACCAAACAAATAGATCGCTGTTTAAAATACGTGTAGCCGATTCACCTGAATGCGACCACTGCAATGGGGTAGAAGATGACGTCGACCACAGGATTGTCGAATGCCCATTTTACGAGGAAGAAAGGAGGACGTATAGTGAATTCTTTGGCGAAAGTGGACTCAAATACATACTGAAGAAAGGAACAACAGAGGAACTAAAAAAAATACTGAAATTTATGAGAGAAGCGGGGATTCATTTATGAAATCTTTGAATTTTCATTTTATCTATTATCCATTTTATATATTATTCAATACAATAATTCAATTGGCGATATGTATTTGTGGAATATGTAATACACAGTCTATAAATAAAGAAAAAAGGAAAGAAATTTATTTTAAAATTTAAATTTAAGGATGATTGATTTTGGATTTATTCATTAATTATAATTTGCACTACTTGTTTAAATATTAACCAACACACTTTGTCGTGGGAGGTGCGTAAAGTGGGAGCGACGAAGGTGGTAGGTCGCCCTATTGTTTCCAGATGGAGGAAATCAACCCTCCGTTCCACGGTGGCCGCCCTTTGCTTTGAGGGAAAAAGGCGCGTCCAACCGGGAAAACGGAGCAGTCGTAGCGTGCAGCGTATGAATGTTCAAAACTCCCTTCCGACCATCCCCCCCCCCCCTGAACTGCTTGACTTATCCCTGCCGACAAGGGCGAGTTTAATGTCCGGCCAGAACTCGCAGAATTTCGCCCCCTTTTGATATTCTGATAAATTGTTTAATAACTTCCGTAGTCTCACTCGACGTGACCCAGTGTTTTGGTTTATTATTTTCAATTATGAACCATCGAAATTTACCATGAGAAGACAATTAAAATCTCCCCTCTCAAATTGGTCTGGTCAACCTTTCAAGATAAGCACATAAATCCGAAAATCGAAAAACAACAAAATGCAAGTTGCTTGTGAGTCTGATAAACTATACGATGAACGAAAAACAACCTCACCATTCTAAGGGTCGAGTCGAAGTTTCAAAATTAGACCCTGAAGGGGTTGAAATTAATTGGGGTGAAATCTCAAATAAGCTTGATGTTGGGGGGAAAACGCCTCAACTGCATGTTTGTTGCGTAGGTACAACCCGTTGAAAACTGAGTCGAGGCGTTTTATTTATTTAATATTACGGGCAAGCCCAATTACACAGAGTAATAATTGCGAGTCAGCAAACGTACATAGATTAGAAGACTTGAAAAAATAAAATAAGAACGAAAAATATACACTTCAAACACTTTGAGGATGAACAAGATAAATGTAGCTGAGGAAAATAATCAAGTACTGGCACATAGTAACTTGAGTTTGGAGAGAGAGTCCGAAAAAAAAAAATAAAATAAAAATCTGGGCAGACGCTAAGGAAATGGTTGGCTGCGCGAGGAAGACGATGGAGAGGCCGGTTGAATTGGTAGGTCGTTGGAGAAAATGGCACTCCAAACAACTTGTGCCTACGCGAGGATGGGCGAGGGGTCACCAGAGCTATGCTGAAGAGCGAGGCCGGACAGGAGATATGGCTGTTGCTAATCTTATAAAACAACACCAAATCCGCCGCACTACTTCGCTTCAAAAGGGTGGGAAGCCTGCACCCTCCGGGAGTGTGACCATAGCCACCATAGTGACCATAGCGGGCCTGCACCCTCGCTCGATGGGTTCTTCAACTTGAAGGCGATGTACCGAAGGAACTTGTTCTGTACTCTCTCCAAATTGTACCTGCGGACTGCATAAACTGCTGGAGTAAGGCGACCATACGGGGGAAGCGTACTCCAGCAGGGGTAGTGCTAGGGCTTTGTACAAGGTAACAATGGCTTGAAATTTGGGAAATTCGCGGGTGTTCCTTTTGAGGAAACCCAAGGCCCGCAACGCCCGCCCCACAATAAGCCCTATGTGGTTGGAGAATGTCAGCATCCCATCAAATACAACCCCCTAGATCCGCCATATCGCCATATCCGCCAGATCGGCTCTGGAGGACAGCACCACACAACATGTAGTTATAGAGGATCGGCTGCAATACTCGGTGGAAGGAGACAATTAAGCGCTTAGTTGGATTCAAAAACAGGCAGTTCGTGGAGCACCACTCCTAGGAGTTGTGCAGCTGGCCATCCATGGTCTTGAGCTCAAGCTCAAGATGGCCAGCTGCAACAGCTCACAATCTGATTGTGTTTCAACATGGTGGAAAATCTTCAGGTCGAAGTAATCAAAGAATGCCTGAATGGAAGAGCGATGCAACGTTGTTGATCATGATCAGGAAGCAGAGCAGGCCCAAATGGCTGCCCTGGGGAATCCCAGAATAGCACAGAAGGGGGAAGACAGAGCACCCCGGCACCCAAGTAGGTAGCTAGATATCCAGTTCAGGAATGAACCAAACACCCGTTTGTTGGCTTCAGATGATGGATGAGTTGAGGTGTTTCAAATGGTGTCGGGGGGGGGGGGGGGGGGGGTACGTAAAGTAATAATGAAAGCATATAAGTGATTTCAGTATGCTGGTGACCAGATGAGGGGTTTTTCGCCTCTATTTGTGAAGGTAAAACGCCTTAACTCGACTTGAGGTGTTTTTATTTAACAAACATTCGAAAACCCACCCAGAAATAGTCGATGATCACCTGAGGTGCTTTTAGAACGCCTTAACTCGACCTGAGGTGCTTTTATTTAACAAACATTCGAAAACCCACCCAGAAATAGTCGATGATCACCTGAGGTGCTTTTATTTAACAAACATTCGAAAACCCACCCAGAAATAGTCGATGATCACCTCAAATGACGTAAATCGATAGGAAAAACTGTTAGTTGATGAATCCTTTACACCCATTTATCTAATTCAACATCAATTGATGTCCTACCAAAAAAAAACGGGATTGCGGGAATGTTTTGCAGTGAACGAAAGAGAAGTTTTCACTGGTATACTTTGAAGCTGATTTCTGAAAAATGAATTATTTCGAGTTGAGGCTGGGAAGATATGTGTACATATTGTACAAAATCGTCGAGGTGATTCGTAAGTGACGTCATTCACACGATTCGAGTCCGTCACGTAATGATTATCAATCATTTCCGTCTACGACAACCGCCTTCCATCTGCGGTCTCCCACCTACGAACCCTCTCACGAGCCCCCGGATAAGCTTTCGAAGGCGACTGGCGGAAAATTAATGTACCTGCAACCGACGACCGCGCCGTTGCCATCCCCCGAAATGTGTCTCAATTATTCGGGAGGCGACGAGATGATGATTTCATCAGCTCTGACATTAATTTCAAATTTGACGCGGATGATGAATGGAGGAGCATCTGAATGATAATATTCTCCGAGTCGCTCGGCGGTTTCCGCTGCACAACCTCGCGGCGGCGGTAGCACCGGGTCGCGGGCGGTGATGACTCCATCTCTCGACAACGGATATCGGATGAAAACGTCTTATTATCCGATAACCCTGGCGTTCCACCGCCCTCAAAATTCGCGATTTTACTTTTCAACATACGCAGAATCAGAAACTCGAATTAAAAAAACTCCGCAAATTCTTGACACAACGGTTTATCTTCTTTCTGCAAGTCACCCTTCTTTCCATCAACCTACATAGGCAACAATTTGATAATTTATCATCAATTACTCGATATCTCAACACCAATATACTCGTATTATTTGAATCAGCTGGGACAGTATGAACATAACCTGACAGGCTGCATATTATGGCGGCTAGTGAACTTTAAGTGAGAGGAGGGAGTATGAACGTTATTTCGTGTAGTGGTTCGGGAAGCGTAGTGAGCATCAGAACTATTGATGATTGTAGGACCCCTTTGACATAATATTATAGAGAAGACTTTGGATTATAGAGAAGACTGGCACGTGGGAGAACAGCTCACTGATAGGAAATCGCTTATGCTTCAATGCTAAAATTTTCGGTTCGGACCAACCCCACAATCCTCGAAATTTTTCATAACCTTACATCAATGGGAAGGGGTTCAAAACGAATTCTGAAATTTTGAAAAATTCAAATACAGTACGGTACAGTTTTTAGTTCACTTTTTTAGAGATTAATTTTTAAATTGTTTCAAGACCATCCGGAGCTATCTACGACAAGGCGTTCGTTTACAGTGATTGAGCCAATGAAATTCCGTCATGGGAGTGTATCAAACGGCGTTGAGCCGCGGCACCGTTCTTCCTGTAGATCTATGGGCTCAAATGATAGTTTTTGACGAGGAGATTTGAGAAAAATAATGTTTTTTGAACCCTAGCCCCCTCCCCTTTCAGTGTATTGGGGGGGGGGGGGGGTGTACACCTGCATCAATTCAATTTCAATTTTTATTCAAGAAAACAGTACACAACACAATACACATAACAAACATTTTTTACAATCCAAGTACAAAAAACTATAAATTCCCAAATCCCCTCGTCAACAACTTTCATTTGAGTCCGTAGATTGTAATCGTAAAATTTAGACCCCCAGCTTTAGGGGGGGGGGGGGGGGGTACTTCCGGTTGCATTGCCATTAACTTTCCAATTCCTAACTGCCATTTTACCCAAAGATGAAAGAATTCCATGGTTTGCCTGTTTGTCGCTACAGCGGCCTATTAGTTAGTTATGTGACAAAATTATGTTGGACGTTATTTGATCGTCTTGCCGGTATATTTTAATATCGAGTTATTTTAGTTTGCCCAAATTCACAAGTGCGTTTGTCTTATTGAATAAGAAGAATCTCTTAATGTTTCTATCCATTTTTTGGGGTGAGGAAACAAAGTTCGGTAGGCATTCAATTTACGACGAGCCATCAAGTGGAAAATTTAACGCCTACGTACTTTATCGTTCAAATTAGTAACAATTTATAGTAAATTAAAGAGTTTCTACGAATTCGGAGGGACGTTGGAACCGGATTCATTTTCTCGGTGTCTGAAACGAGATCGAGACTGAAAAGTTCCAAACGCTTTTATCCTTCTTCTTCCACCGGACGTTCCGCCGTAATTTGCAACACAAAGGGCACCAAATCGGATCCCGAAGACGAAACTGACTAATTGCTATAAAGCATCAAACTTTAAAATGAAAAGGGAGCTAGTGAGACGGTAATTTCATATTTGATAGAACTCCATTTCAGTTGGTAATTGTTGAAAATTAATTCAGTGGGAGGGAGCGCTTTGGGGCCCGTCACGTCACTCAAGAAGCGAACGGCTGTCAAAGAAGGTACCTAACTCAAGGTTTGAAAAAGAAAACCTTTTCCCGCTTCTACCCGTTACAGCTTTTATCTCTGTTTCTTCCCTTTACTCCGAACCTCTCATTTTCAAAACGTATTATTCACCAACTTTTTGATGATCATGACCGGTAAGGAACGTTTCCTCCTCCGCGTCGTCGTTCGAACGTTTCCCTTCACTGGACCGGATTTTTTCTGGTCTTCTGTTTAGTCGCTTAATTGAGAGTTTTCAAGCAGGCGAAGATCCCACCTTTGGCCCTTATTTCTAACTCGGGAAAAGTTTCCGGCTCGAAACTTGTCTTTTCAACATACTAACAGCTCTCGACTTACATTTCGGAACTCTACAGCCTGTAAACGGTCCTCCTAACTTGGGTTCATTAATTCTATTATCTAGGACGTAAATAATTATTATCTCGGCGCGCCGTCTGAGGACGTTATAATTACAAAGCTGCGGGAATTTCCTGTGTGACGGAGGCGGAAAGTTGGCGTTTGGATATCGAGTTTCCATAGCACTTGGCAATTCGAAGTGACGCGCGATGTCAGGACTCTTCAGAACCGACCGCTAACTAGGTGACGTCACAATTTCCGGAGTTCGATTCATGACTGGATCAATCGTCGTCGATATCGTGTCCCCACATCTTATTTCGATATCTGCGACACAAAAACCAGAAAGAGACGCTGCGCATTTTCAAAAACAAGGCAAAATCCATTCAGGATTCCTAGAACCCCTAGAAAACAAACCAAAATTTGTCAGGCTCTTAACTCACTAACTCATTAAATGAGTAAACAAATTTTGTTAAGTGGTTCTTGTGAAATCCCTAAGCAGAATTGATGCAACTTCAAATTTCGCAAGCTAGACTTCTTTTTGGTGTCTTTCGACAAGGTCTGATATAGGTCTGGTTTATTATTTTTAGAACGATTATAATATGAGGAGGAGCAAGTACTTCCCGAAGGAAAACAGCTACACCTCATACAGGAGCGATTACTCCCTCATAGACGCCGTGGTCGGCTGGTCCGCTGATCTCATGGTATTCATTAAAAAACTAACATGTTTAATATTTGACAAAAGTAGTTGTGTTTAACAGTATTTATAATCATAAATATGGTGTAGCTGTTTTCCTTTCAATAAGTACTTGCTCCCATACAGGGATGGTATACAGTGCAGCTGTTTTCCTTGGGGATGTACTCGCTCCTTCTCATACAGTGTATGGGTTTTTCACAAGGGAGTACTTGCTCATGTGTTGTGGTGTTGCAGTTTTCTTCCTTCAGAAGAAGTATTCGCTTCCACAACCTGAATGGTGTAGCTGTTAAAGCAGCGAATTTAGTTGACTCTCCAGCATCAAATGGCGTTTGCAGTTGCCATGTCTGTTTTCTTGGTTTTTCGAATTATCTCCATTTTCATCTCCATCATTTCCATTTCGTACTCATTAACACGTTCAACGCGGGAAGGAAAACAGCTGACAACAGCTCCTACGAGAAATGTTTTTGTTTGAAATTCGATATTGGTGCCTTTATTTTCGATAAGAAAGGTATTTCGAAGAATTAGAAGTTGTTTGGACGCCATTTTGATTATTTTTGGAGCATGATGTCATACTGAACACAATGAACCACTAGCCAACCCTCCTCAACCCTTCCAATCACCTTCAAATAATGTAAGAGTAGGAAGCGCTCTCCAGATCTGCTTGATGTCATATGACATCACTCGTACCCTGGAAAGGACGGCATGATGTCATATGACATCACCCGCGTTGAACGTATTAAGCTCCATCCAACCGGCATCATCACAATATCCAATGTATGAAAGTGAATCAAATTGATGGTCCCAAAGCTCAGGTGTGACGATATAATGTACAATAAATGTATCAATAATTTTTTTAAAATTTTTGACTTTGAAGTTTTGTTGTTGTATAAACCAACATTTTTACCGAATTTGGTTTTTTAAAGCATTTTATTTAGCATTGAGTTGGATTCATAATCATCTGAGACGCATTAGAACCGGAAATCTTTTGAAAAGCGTGCTCCAAAAATGTCGCAGCCGCTTCTTCTCCAAAAATTCGCTCAATCTAAACGGTGCATGAGTTTCAAAACTCGGATCTTGATAAATATAACAAGAAAGTTACCCTTTTCTCATCACATCGTGTCTTCTGGCAACTCTTCTTTCTTCTGCCTTCCCCCGCCGTCCGTCATCTTCCAGCTCTAATAAGCTATCTAAATTCACATCTGTGTACGAAACGCATCCTGAATTCAATTTAAACTTAACGAAATTATTCATGTTCAGACGCACTGTACGCTTTGTGAGCGCAAAGATTTGAAATTACAATATAATCTTATTATGATGATGCGACAACCCCAGCCATTACAACAGCTGGGTACAGTGCAACTTTTCCAAGTTGTCGTTTTAGAAGTACTTTTTGTGTTTATCATTTTCATCTCTTTTTTTTCTCTTCGACAAACGGAATCTTTGAGGCTATTTCCGAACGTAAGATGCAATCGGTACAATTTTTTTTTTTTGTCAATTTTTATATTAGTCAGTTTGTAGTATGATTTTCAGTACTTGATCATGGTTTTTATGGTCAGTGATTGTAGAGGTTGTTGCACGATGGTAGAGCAATGCTGCGAATTTGTCCACAACGGTTTGAATTTGTCCACAAAGACGAACACCATTCTGTCTTCATCACTCTTCTGTACCTATATAATATTCTTGTGAGTCCCATAATTGTGGTGGATAGAGGAAGCTGCAATTGTTCCAAAATTAGTTGGTTTTTCGCGAGACATTGTAGAGCCAGTTTCTAGGATGATTTTCAGGAGCAAGGACGCACTTGGTGGTAGTTGTGGTGAACGGTTGTTGGGGTTGCTGCACGATGGTATAACAATGCTGCGAATTTGTCCACATCGGTTTATAATCTTCTGTACAGAACACCATTCTGACTTGACCACTCTTCTGTACCTATACAATATTCTAGTGAGTCCCATGACTGTGGTGGACATAACCAGTCCTTGTTATCTTGAAATATTCAAAATCAAAATCGTTGACTCTACTGTTTTTGACGCCTTTAAAGCGATGTTTTGAGATATTTCAACTCCCGTTTTTCGCCTCTTCGTTAAGTTTAGCTTTCGAGGTACGAAAAATCCAAAAACGGACCGGTGGTCGTTGAAACTATTGGTAATCATAGGTCAATAGGAAGAGGTGAGAAATAGGGTTTGAAATCGTTGACAATTTTTAAATAGAACGGTATAGTCAAAAAGTTGTATTTATATTTATTAGGTATATCAAAATCGTTTAATTAAAAAATTTTAATATATCAAAATATTTGATATTCTTTGGACGTAACAAACCGCATAATAGCGAATCGTTTCCCTCGCAACCCTTCGACAACTGGTTCTCTTTCGCTCCGCAATGGCCATTGGCTTGTCTTAGCGCCAATTTTCAAACTGAATTTCATATTCGCTCGATCATTTCGGCCACAACACAAACAATAATTTGTTCAAATAACAATTCTAAGGCAGTTTGATTCACCGTAATTTTGAACGGTTTCGAAGGCACAGCCGAAAAACCACCACGCGTATCGACTTTCCCGTTCTGACGTACTTTTTCGCCTCCACAGAATGAAGGTCCCAAAAGCACGAAATTCAGCCAGCGAACAGCAGCACATCACAATGTCAACTCGTCCCAGCAACCCGAAAAAAACTCTCTCACATTTCTCAAGGACCGGGTCATGTTTCAATGCTGTTCGGGTTACTCTCGGCCCTCCCTTTCCAGCTAAGTAATTCACGCTGGATAGATAAAACCGGGGGTTTTATTTCATTCAGCGCATATCACGTTGGTCCCATCGCGACCGACCCCTCGGGACTTAAATGATTCTCTCGCCTAATATAATTTTCCAGGGTCTTTTTTTTTCTTCGTTTGAGATTCCGATTAAACTTTTTTGCTGTGTTTTATTGTCTTTTTTTCCCTCTAATTTAAAATGTCATGCGAACGCGATAAACGGAGCGGACAATTGAATCACGTATTTAGGGCTATGTGTTCGTGGAATGAAAAATGTTTCAGTCACGCAGCATCGCCTCATGTGCCAAATTTCGAAGTAACGCTTAATTAAGTACTTAATTAAGTACTGTTTACAGAGCCGAACTTGCTGACCGAATACTGTACACGACCATATCAGACAAGTGGTTACTACCACATTAATCAATTGAGAATTCTTGAGCTTACTGGCGGTTTCTTATAAAATATATTGAAGAACCCCATTCAACTTGAATCTCTCTCAAAATGTGAACGACTTTCTTAAAATCAAAAATTTGAGGGAGATGGTAATGTAAAAGAAACAATCAATTCAATAACGACTAAAATTTACGAGGTAATTAAGTCATACATTTTGATTTTTCTTTTACCTTCCTGGGTTGTCTGGCCAGATCGAGTTATTTTGAATCGGTACGTACACTACCGATTTACACAAACCGATTGTGTAAGTTACACAATACTTCAAGCACATAACCTGTAAATTTCACGTCAAAATATTCATTATCAAGCTGGAACCATCTAAACAGAAACCTCCACTTTGTTAGGGTGCGTTTGGTTCAGAAAGTGAATTGAAAGGTGACAAAAGCGTCGAACTTACATATTTTATTCAAGGTTTTGTTGAGATGAGGTGTGGTTGAAGATGAGGAGTGAAAATGTCACAAAAAATGCTCAATATTCAAGTGAGGAAGATCGGATTGTTAACTGCATGAAAGAGTGATTATTTCAAGTCTACTGATGAAATTGACTTACCTACTTAAATTGTGTTAAATTCCGTCTATATTTCTCCCCAGGTAGATATTCAAGATAAGAGTTGTAGGCAGGTACAACAGTTAAGGTGGTATCTCATTTTTATTGAAAAGTTCACTATTGACTACTAAACAGGATACGGGATTTTTACATTTTTGCTCTTTTAAAACTCAAAAATCCTCCTTTCATTCTCGGGTGTTTTAGACGAGTCTGAGGTAGTGAGAATACCACAATAGCCGAAAACTAGGCGTTGATATAGAAGAGCTGTACTACTCACCTTCTTCGTGCATTGTTCATCGTACCCCTGGAAAATACGAAGCAGTATAATTGTTGATGTGAACTTTTGAATTTTTTAGATCTTAGGGCAGTCCGGACTCCCCGAGGAACGTCACTGAAATATCAATATTCAATGAAACCATACGTATTACGTAATAAAAACACATCACCGCCGAAGGAGGCAAGAGAGACGTTGGGTTAGCGAGTAGAGTGTACCTGGTAGGTCGGAATCGATTTGCCCGCCAGCCTCATGAGCTATTCAACTTTTCCTCTGGGTCAAGCACAGGCTACCGCAGTTGGGGCACTTTCTATTTGTGGAATTGGCGCAGAGAAATATCCTCAGAAATATCGGGAAAAACGTTCCAAGATGGAGGATTTTTTGTTTTTTTACTTCACCATAGGCCGAGTTTGGATTGAGGAATCGTTCGCAAACAGAAATAGACCAATTGATATACATTTCTCTACAGGTAAAATTAATGGATCGGGTAGGGAATATGGATAGAAAATTGAATTTGTGAGGGACAAAGGTCGCCAATTTTGGAATTTATATATAACAGCTTGAGGCCCAATACTGGGAAGCTTAATATAAGTGAAGCACCTCGACCTAATTAGATCGATTGTGCTCCCCCTGTAATTAGAGCTCTTCTTTGAGCTCCGGTTGACTTGCCAACTTCCAGAGGCTATTAAGATTCCTCATGCAGTTTTCTGGGTCAGATTTTTCATTACCCAGGCGCAGAAACCGGGACTTAGCCAGTCCCTCGTTGTGGCATAGGACGTGCTCTGGACTCCAGAATGCACCCTAGATACGTTACAAGTTGGCGCACATATGAACGAATCGGAAAGCTGCCTCTGTTTAAACGAAATTTTATTGCGTTCCTTGAAGCCGTCTTGCCACCCTCTGCTCGCTTTAGATTTCCCTTATGCCCAATTCCGTAGAAAATTGCTTTGCTTTACTCCTTATAAGTTGCCCACTCACTGGCATTTTCCTGTTCCTCAGGTCAGATTTTTCATTACCCAGGCACAGAAACCAGGATTTAGCCAGTCCCTCGTAGTGTCTTCGACCTGCCCGATCCTGCAGAGATCCTGCAGTCAGTAAGGCTACTGTTATCCTCAATACGGCTGAGTGATGGCCACTTTCTTAATTAATTACAATGACAATAATTTCAGCTTGAAACACTGTGGCGTGTCGGCCCAGACTGATCGCCATCTTAATATTTTTAGATTGTTTGTACAAACCCACTCCCGTGACACAAGGCATTTAGGAGACGTCTGTATCTTGATATGAATAACTTAGTTCTGCGCACTGCTTCATCATCTGAATAAGTTACAGGATCAAGATAGTGAGAATGTGTCCTGACTTCACCACTTTATAATTAGCCTCCCAACATCTTCCTTGAAATTCGCCTTTATCCTTTGCTGACGTCTTGATCCAAAGCAGACATTAGGCATTGCTTTCTCGCTCAATCCACTTGGACGACTGGGATACATCAATAACGGACTCACCGGCTGATATCAAGGAGTGTTAACATTGATGTGCTACACAGAGACCAACAAGTCTACTCCTCCTGCCATTTAGTATCCTTTTAGCATCCTTGACAGCTGGAGATACTTTAATATCCTGGGGAGGTTCCTCCTCAAACGCCAGGGTCTCCCCATGTATCGTATTATAACGCAGATAATCGAGTCCATCGCCACCGGACACTCTCACTCCATCAATCGCAATTGATTTTCACTGTCTCGCTAAGTGCATGAATTGGTTTTTAATGCACCACCATTGCATCAACATGCGGCCGTTTTCAATTTACAGGCGAATGTTTATATTTCCGCTAAGTGACCCAGCGCTTCCCCTTCATGTTGGAATTCATAATCAGTTCGGACAGTGCTGAAGAGCCGGGGAGATCGACAATGACAGGCCGCTTACGGTCTCTCAGAACGCCCTCATTGAATAGGCGACCTACTCTCGACAACAAGCCTTCGTCAGTTTTCTCCACCTTTATAAAACCGCAGCACAGTGGCACTTGGATGATTCGAACCCTTAGGAACCATCGAAAACGTTTAAAAAAAGGCTGACGAATCCAACTTCAGATTTTTCCAACAGTTTTACATCAAAACTTACATGGATTTGATTAAAAAAAAATAAATAAATAAAAATAAAAAGTTGCCTCTTTTTCAACGAAATTCGTTGCGGTCTGCTCCCTTAAAATTCCCTTATGCCTAATCCTGTAGCAAATTGCCTCTCACTGGCATTTTCGTGTCCCTTGTTTGCTTCAACCATTTCAAGACTCTTAATCTGGGTTTTCTGGGTTTCTCATCCTTTGTCGACTCGTCAAAAGTTCGAATTATCCAATATTTTATTCGAATTATCAACGATTTTTTTAACCTTATTTGTGTAGTAAATTCTAGGGACCGAGAGAAAGATTCAGGTTAAAGATTTCGAATTATGGAAGTTCGTATTATCCATGTTCCACTGTGTTGTTGATGAAGTTGGTAAAAAGTGAGCAGGCCTGGTATTTGCCTGACATTGATCAAAATCAAAATTGACCAAAAGATACTGAAAAAAAAATCTTAAAATCAAAATTCCTGTGTTTTCCTATGCACTTGGCGTTTCCTGTTCCATGTTGCCATTCTGGTCAACATTTTGGTCAACAAAATTTGACTTTTAGAGGTACTTTTTTGAGTTTTTTTCAAAAAAAAAAAAATAGTGTTGTTTCTTGCTGCCTATAATGGAACGTATTTGTATGACTTTTCAGCTTGTTTTTCTATGAATTTAAGAGTTAAAGAAAATTCTGATTTTGAGATTTCTTATCTATATAATATATATAATATATATAATATATATAATATTTATATAATTAGATATTATCTAATACAAATTTAGACACTTGAATTTTGAATAAAAAATTATAAATTCCATATAGTACCACCTATACAGAAATATGCAGACTTTGAAACTTGACCGTGTTTTTTAACTTTTTCTCCAAGAAGACCGGCCCAGATGGACCAATTTTGATGGAAAAAAATTCAGCAACATCGAAAACATAAAGTCATTTATCAAGAGGGGGAAATTCGGAGTAATATGTTACCTACATTATAGGCAGCGAGAAACAACACTATTTTTCACGTAAGTAATTGTTTGTGGGGAAAAAACGCCGAAAGAGTACCTTTAGTAACTCAAAATGTTTTAATAAACATTTCAGAGAGTGTCGTAAGAGCCTCCGAAAACAAAAATTTTTTTGATTTTTTTTTTTTGGGTCGGTCAAGGCAATATTTTGGAGAATTTGAGGATAAGATGTGCATACACCTGTATTGGCCCTGTGACCCGAAATTTACCATTTAATCGAAGTTGAACATCCATTCGTTCAACTGAAATACCGACAACCTCTGGAAACGTGGGGAGTTACGGATCGAGGTTTAAAAAAAACTTTTTTTCACCTTTAATATGGAAGTAAGGAAGCAGTTTATTCCGGGAGAAAAAGAAGAGGAAAAAAAAACCCTTTCCCTCGTACATACATACATCCATACACGAACGTAATTTAGTCTCCTTTCATGTATTATAACGGATTTATCTGAGTTCTACCTTGGGGTTGAGGTCCCGTCGGAGTTGGCAATCCATTTCCGAACTTCCCGCATTCCCTCGTCAATTCCAACGCGATTTCTGATAATAACTCTATCCCGGCTCCCTTTGTCGATTCGCTTTGTTAGATTCCATCAGGGTCCGCCGCCATATCCCACGTTAAAATGTCGGGATGTTGAAACTTCAGGGGACCTAACCCTCTCGTTCTTGAGGTTTTTAAGTGGACTGCGAACGAAATCCCTGGTTTCCTGGTGGATTTTAGACGTCCCTCAATTCGCAACTTTCCCAATGAAGTAAACTTCGGTGAAATTTTCGCTCCATGTTTTGTAAGCCATACTACAACAACCAAAATGGTCCAATCCAATTTCTGAAACATTATAAATTTTGATTTGTTGGCTGGGGCGTGGAATAATAAGATTCCAAGTAATTTCCGTACAATGAGGTGAATTTATTGGTTAATATGAATCACAACATTTTGCGGGCGAACTGAACTATTGATAATAATACAATAAAGCAGTTGAAAATTGGTATTTTCATCAATAAAAAAGTGGTTCCAGTCATTCAGCAAATGAAGTGACCCTATTACCAAATTTTCGAACTATTCAATAATTGACGTTTGGCATCTGCCGACGCAATAGTTTGAAAACTCGCTCATGATGTCATGCTGTAGATATGACTGGAACCACTTTTTAAAATTAAAATTGTGTTATTAGCAGGAACGTTTTGGGATAGTTTTGATTTCGTCCATTTAATATGTTGTTTGGTTTGCTAACGCAATTTCGTGACGCATCATTGAAGAAAACAGGAAACGTAAAAAATCACATTTTTGGCGGTTTATTGCTTATAACTCGGAAACTGTCAACTTTCCGTAATCCGCGTACATTTAAAAAATTAAATTAGGTACACAAGAATTCTCCAACAAACTGTTCTGGCTCAAAAGGTAGTTGCAAATTGGCGCAATTCATTGGTCCCCGCAAAAACCCACTCTTCCCACTCCAAAACTTTAATTAAAGGCTGTCAATTATTATTATTAAAAGCTCTCAATTAATGAATTCCTCCCAGTTCTCTTCACATGTCCTATTTAGATGATATATGGAAAGGTAGGAACAGGTAATTCAGTAACGAAAATTCACCTTTTATTCACTTTAGAAATGCATTTATTTAAAACTGAATTTGTACAATTTTGGACTTCGATGAATAGATTAGGTTAGATTGTATCAGGGAATCACGGAGGAGGTGGGGGGGTCCTGTCCCATCCACCGCACCAAAACCTGTGCTTATTGCGCGGAGCGTTGGCCTGCAATAACTTGTCATTTTTGAAAAAGATACCAGTACCTTTCCATATACGGTCTAAATAAGATATGTGAGCAGAACTGGGAGGAATTCATTGGTTAGGTACAGCCTTTAATAATAAATTTAAATTTTTGATTGGATATCTTCATAGCTAAAATGGCTTGTTGGTGAGGAAACATAATTAGTGAAATTTTTAGGAAATTTAATGTAGTGTCATTTATTTAATGTACTGTCATTTTGTAAATTCAAGTCATTCACGAAAAATTGACAGTTTTCGAGTTATAAGCAAAACCACCAAAAAAAGTAGTTGTTAACCTTTTTTTAAATTTTTTTCACTGTTACGTTACGAGATTTTGCCAGCAAACCTCGGATTCAGCACCAAAAAAAAAAAAAAAAAAAATAAAAATAAAATAAAATAATAATAATAATAAAAATAAATAAATAAATAATATAAAAAATGGAAGAAATCAAAAGTATCCCAAAATATCCTGCTGGTGCCCTTTTGAGCACGAATCGGCTGTATCATGCATATAACCAAAGAGTGTGGTTATGGATCACTGCGACTGAATTGGAAAGGTTGTGGGTAGTGCAGACACAACAGAGCATTACTAAACCGCAGACAATCCTGAAAGGCACAAATAGAAGGAGCGATGAGAGCGAAACCAAACCTTGACTAGAAGACAGAAACAAGTTCACTTAGAAGTCGCATTGCATGTCGCATCTTTCCCTCGCAAGACACGCAAGTCCCCCCCGCGCAGCGCCGGGGCAACCCCAAGAACCTACTTCCTGGGTAGGGGAGTCTTCCCCTTTTGATTTAGGAGAGCATTAATTGCCTCTGCCCGGTAGTTACCCAAGAGAACTTCGCTCTTCACCTCCTACACGAAGAAGGAGTTTCTGCAATTCAAGGTTTCCCACCTGGCGGTTGTTTTCGTTCAACTTTCCTTCCTATTGCCGAGAGATATGTTCGAGCTGTCGGGAACCACTTCGAGGATTACGTCCCCCTTGTTCCGGAGGATGAATTATAGGTTTTACTTCGGGGGCATGGTCGAACCGAGTGACTTCACTCAGGTAATGGAAACAGTATTATGAGAGGGATTGCAGCATCATCAGAAAGATGAGCCTGGTTTCGGGCGTCTTGTGGTGCTCTGTCGTATTATTTACCTCGGTAATGAAAAATGATGGTTCAATAGAAAAAATTATTCAAAGTCGTTAACAACCAGAGAGGATCCGTGGCATCCGAAATACCCGTCAACGTTATGGCGCAGTGGTGGTGTCAATTTAACTTTTAAATTATTCAAAATATGAATAAATTCTGCAAAATCGACTAAAATAGAGGAAAGTGATTATGTTATCTATACCATAAACAAGTCGATGGACAACATGATAGCAAATTTCTCGTTGAATCGAGCATAGCAACTTCAATCTAATATTATTAGATTGAAGTTGCTATGCTCGATTCAACGAGAAATTCACCGAGAAATTAACCATTTATCAACCACCAAGAAATTCGATACTAGGAAAAAGATTTCTTTCTGAAAAGTAGAGTTTTAGG
The DNA here is from genome assembly GCA_963920205.1 of Stenodema calcarata. Taxonomy (NCBI): domain Eukaryota; kingdom Metazoa; phylum Arthropoda; class Insecta; order Hemiptera; family Miridae; genus Stenodema; species Stenodema calcarata. The sequence continues at coordinate 14,859,020 of OY986061.1, read as the reverse complement.
AAATTCGTAGTGCCAAATTACACATTTCTACACCTTAGTCAGAAAAACCTCACCATTCCAAGACTGAACATGTTGGTGTTTAATGCATTTGTGATGGACCGATCTAATTCTTTCCTCAAATTGTCAATAGAAATATTTTGAAGAACACAAGATAATTGGCAGGCATCCACTTGACGTAAATTAGAGTAGGAAGTAGAAGGTACAAGGCGCTAGAACCAGTGCGATACCCTGCTCAACATATGCCTATCTCGAATGAGATTTCAAACAACTTGGCCTCTTAGCCAAAGATTGAATGTTAAGTAATTTTAGCAGAATTTCGGTCTTAGATGAAACTCGTAAAGTTCAGTTAGTAATCACAGCAAAGGACCTTTTATTAAATTTGTCAAAAGGAAGAAATCAGTTTTTAGTGTTTCATGTAAAATCAGGGAAAATTAGTTGGGTCATGTGGCCATTTCACTCTCGGTTTATTCTTACAATGGTGTTTAGTGAGCAATTGCCTAATTATTGAATGGTGATGTTTTTGATAGTTAAAATCTGTGGATAACGCTTCACCCATCTGTTGTCCTTCCCTGTATTACCAGACCTTCTTATAATTGCCTTCTTTATATCTTAATTCTTAATATATCTTAATAGGTCGGGAAGTTTAGTTATTGATAAACCCTCAACTTATATTCTCAACTTGTTTGCTTGGCAGGCCGTAACGCTACCGCGTTTCTCGATCTAGTACTCTGTTAGATAAGGGTTGGGCTTCTCTCCTGGGCTTGAGGGCCTGCAGGTTGGTAGGTTTTTGAAGGATATCTTATGATATCTTAGGATGTGATTGACTTGCAGTTTTGAAATGCGGGTGAGTTTTCCGCCACTATAGAAGCAGAAAGACATCCAATAAGAAGATGGTTACGAAACATTTATCGAAAAATCGAAATTTATTTGAGATCCTGCTCGTTCATTTTACATGTTTTAACTGCGATGTTTGCATTTTGCGGTCTATTAGTCTTCCAAAAATGCCCCCTCGTCTCGTTTTTTCAATAAAAAAATGTAGCCACAATTGAAAAACAATTATTTTATGAATTTCAAAAATCGGACAACGTTAGAGACAATTTCTTACTAATACAGTGAATTTAGCAATTTATTTCAAAACTCCAAGTCAATCACGGCCCGAGATATCCTTCAACAACCCGACCTAGGTCCTGCATGTCCAAAAACAATAATGTAGTTAATTTTCAGGTAGTTGGGGCAATTGCGTTACTCCAGAAATTCCCTCGTTTATGCTGCATTGTTAGAGATTTTTATTGCAGCACGTAAAATCAGTAACAGCTTGGTGCCACTCTTCAGATGCCGAGTCCAGCAGTCATCAATAGCACCGATAGTAGCACTTGGTGCATTCGTGGCATCGGTGCACATTCCGAAATTCTTGTATTCCAACTCTGTGCCAAAATGTTTGTACGAATTTTTCAAGTGTTCCAAATAATTCATTGGATCGTTCAATTTTACTTTGTTGCAGACGCCAGAGCGGGAGTCGGCTGCCCGGCGCCACAGCTGTCTCTCCGCGGCGTGAAAGTTGTGGCGCGTCCCAAGACGGCACCCGATTACAACGAATTGGGTGAAGTGAAATTCCTCGCGGAGCTCCCCGCACCGTCGCCTTTTACCAACGAGCGGCGGATGTGCAAAATCAAGTGCATCAGCGGCCACTGGGTCGGCCCGCTCTGTCAATCCGATTCAGGTGGACTTTGAATTTTGAATACGACAATTTCGAATAATATTGCTCACTTCTAAATCATCTATCTTATTTATTTATTTATTCATTTCAAGTTTCAATACAATAATATACATATAAACCGCATGAGTTCATCATTAAACCTTATTGCGGGGCTATAGGCAATGCCCGTCGCGCCCCGCAAGAGCCGATCGAAGAAAATACCTAGGTATCATGCAAACAACATAATATGCATATAAAGATCAAGTGGACGGGGTTGCGGAATAAAAACATCCCCTAATCTGCTGATTAGTACCATATAGGGTACTGTCACAACTGGCCTTCCGCGCGTCTCCCGCAAGCCACTGTTATCGCGTGGACTTTGAACCTTCTTATCGCTCGGCAACCTGTACGACGATTATAATATAATTATTATAGTATGTACATATTATGTTTCTTGCTTTCTGAGAACATCCTTACGACCGTAGTAAAATATGAAAAAGTTTGGGGTTGGCCAAGTAGGTAATTGCTCAGAATTTATCTATTTTATTTTTTTATTTTTTTTTACATACCTAGTTGGAGAATTTTTTTGGTTGTATGGCTAACCTGATGATAGCAGCTCTTGGTTCGTCACTACGGGCCTTGCCTACCGACGAACAATAGTATTCTGACCACTCTAAATTAAACGTAAAATTTCTGTTTGATTACGAATAAACTCTCTCTCTCTGCTTTTGGACTACGCGCCTGCAGCGTTATGTGACCTCAAAAGCGTAGACCTTACTAAGCTACGAAAAGCCCAGAATGCATTGGTGCGGTTCAATGTCACACCGCACTACATGCGGCTGGGCTGGCTGAAGATCACAGAGCGGAAAAAGCTTAGTATAGCCGTGATGGTGTTCAAGGTGCTGAAGTTCCGGAGGCCGGGGTATCTATTTAGAGAATTTGATTTCTTATCAAATGTAAGCACTAGAAGCCTAGCTTCAGGTCCCAATCCATCGAACTACCCGATACAACCGGTCCTTTTCTGCACAAGGAACTCAGGTTTTTAATGATTTTGTACATTTGTTTGATTTAGAGCTGAAAACTGAGATATTTAGAAATAATTTAAAGAAGGTATTATTGGAGTATTAATTAGAAAGTATTAATTTATGTTATGTTAAAAGGAGGGGTTTATTAATTTTATTTTTTTATATTGTTTACGTTAGTTGTAAATATGTTTATGTGTAGATACATATATAACAAATGATTGTAAGAGGAATCATTGAATTATGTAACCAGGAGGTAAAATAAAACAATCAATCAATCTCTCTCATCTGCATCCAACACACAGAAAGATAGCGGTAAGCGCCGCCAGAACAGGATCAAAAGCTCCTTTGCAGGGGAATATGGCAAGCTCCAAGACAACCATTAAGAACCGATTCAGTTTCTTTGAGCAGTTCCTTCAACGTTCAGGGGGGGACTCAGAAAATAATAAGGACACCAGGCTCTTCGGCGGGAATATTAAATATTGAATATCGCAGACACAATGAAAAAAAGAATTCACCTCCTAAAGAAAACAGCTATGAAATTGGCCATCCCCCCGATTTGGCTATAAACTCATTAAATGATCTTTTCCTGAATCATTGAACAAAACTTTAGCCAACAATGAGAGCCTCATAAATTCGATTTCGGCACTTTTCGAATAATAAACTTCGTGGAGAAATATTATGAAGGATTACACTGGCCAAAAAAACGTGTTGTTTGGTGCAGAGGAGATGAGGGTTGTTGTTGAAATTTTTTAGTTTGCTGAATCCAAATCTGAAACCCGTTTTTCGCTATTAGGTCTAGTTTTTTAGATGTAGCTCATGTAACTATTTTCTAGCTACGTTTGAGTGTTAAAAATAGCACTTCAAAAAATGCCAAGTACATAAAGAAAAAATTCGTCAACTTTACCGCTGTTTTCCGTGGAGTGGAAGAATATAGCTAAAATCGGATTCTGCACCCCAGAAAACATAGAATGAGTGGTTAAAAGTGATCAATTAATTGGGATTTTCCGAAGTGATATTTTTGAAAAATATCAATAACCTAATATCCTAATATCTCAAAAACTGGACTTGGAAGCGAAAAACGGGTTTCAGATTTGGATTTACCACATTGAAAACCTGCAACACCAACCCTCATCTACACCAACATCACCTTTTTTGTTAGGCCAGTGTTGCCGTACAATAGTCATCATTGTGATGGGTCCTTACTTAAATGTATTATTCCTTACCAAGTATCATATTAGATTATTAAACACTCAGTTACAGTTTGTATTGATTTTCGGTACGAAATCCTCACCTAACACGATGCCCAATGGCTAAAGCAACAAAAGTGACCTCTCCTTGCAGTATCTGATATTCCTGTTCCCTCGCATTTGAATTTAGTTATCTGAACTGATAAACATCGCTATCAGTACTGTAGTGGCGCAGTATCTAGGTATTGAAGAGAAATTTGAAAAAAATCTCAGTCGTGCAGTAAGAGCGTATTTTCGAAGAAATAACTGGTTCTACAAGGTTTATAACAAATTTTGCTTCCTCTTTGGCCGAACAACTTCTCAATTTATAGATTTTTCAACGCTGAACACGATGGTGAAGTAGAATTGCAATATCTGAATCCGTTATCAGATTAGAACAGTAGACCGTGAAGAACATCCCAAGTAACAACCACGTTTCTTCATCTTCAAAGTGCTCCAGTTTGAAAACGGAATAAGATGTCGCAATTCGGACTTCACCATCGTTTTTAGCGTAAAACAATCTTTAAATTGAGGTGTCACTTCGAAAATACACTCTTATAGCCATTATGGCTATATAGCCATTGAAAAAAAATCTCAGTCATGCAGTATCATACTGCATAGTGTGCCAAACCTGGTAGAACCCAACTCAGGATACTTAAAGGTGCATTAAAACGAAAATGACCAAAAAAGCAGATTGGCAGATTGTTTGAGGTCAATAACGTAGCTACGGCGTGGTTAGGCAACCCAAAGAGCTTCTAGGAGTGGCGTAAACCATCGGCAGGCGTATCTCAATAATTCTCTCCTAAGGGTGTGTCGGGACATCGCACCCTATACATCGACGTCCTGTCCCTTGTGTAGAACCTCGTCTCACACTGGAACGGATCCAAGCGGTGATAACTTCGAGTACGGTTCAAGTTATCGGTCCGTAGCGCCGGGTGGAGATGGGGCATCGAAAGAAAACGTGTATATTCGCACATCTCCTACTACCACTTCATTCTGCCACATGAAAGAACGATTTCCTTATTTATATGCCCTCATAAAACTCCATTTTATCGTGTAATCAATCAAATTCAAAATTATATCAAATTATAAATAATTTCCTGGGTGAAGTGGCAACATGAACCTCATTTTCCATGATTTTATGATTTTACAGGAGACACAAAAAACTAAGTAGGTAGTTAATTCGAGACGCTGCAGCACCTTGCAATTTACTATATGAAAAACTGAGATATGTCATGTTGATAGGTATGCCTGCAGTGTTGCTACAACCCGTTTCCTTTGTTTTTCTGGGAAGAAAATGCTAAAATTAACGTCGCCAATCGATTCGGCGAGAAATATGCTCTATAGAACCACCTCTAACTCAATTTGGCCAAATAATGAGTTATGTCATATTGTCACTCCAACCTCCATGTAGGTACGACTTTAAAAATATTATCCCACGAAATAAATAAATTCAATTAAAATTTACCGGTGCCTGGTTAGTAACTTATTTCCAGAATCCATCCCAATAATTTGCTCCCCGGTCGATGCCAATGGTTCTTTATTGAAAATAATAAATCAAATCCCGCCATAGCTCTTGACATCGATAATATGATATTTTTGAAATTCGGCATTTTGGCTTCGATTGGGTATAGAATGCTCCTTGAACCTACTCATAACCCCAAGTGAATTGGAAGGAAAAAAATAGGGTTTAATATATTGTAACAGTGCAATAGTATTGATTCAAATAGGCCTTACAAACACTTACAAAACATACAAAATTTTAATGGATCAGAGTATTTTTCAAGACTATGTACCACCACTCGTTCGTGTACTATGACGTCGGGTTTGTTGTAGGGCTAATTATGAGCTAATAATATAAATTTGGATATTATTTGTTGGTGGGTTGTTCATGATTTAAATTGTCGACGTAGATCAACACATGAAATAAGCACACAAAAAACCATTAAAATTTATTTATAACATGTTCCATGTTTTCAAACATAAAACCTCATTAAATGAGGTTTTAGCATTCACATTTTAGCACAAAACGTGTGAGCGTCCGTCTGTTACGCTAAATTATTTTCGATTTTATAATGATTTCCGCTTACAACCAAACCGTTTCTACGGAAATTTATCTCTGTCATTTTTTATCGTACAAAAATCGTCCACCACTCGTTGGAAAGCTCTCGACTTGAAGAATATTTTCCTGTTCACCATAACTGTGACTGTACGAAAAGCAGAGCTATAGTCGTAACGTTTTTCATTTTTTGTTTATAAACTATGAAGCTGTTTTTGGTATGTAAATACCAAATTACCTTATAGAAATTTAGCCGCTTCCCGTGGTGGTGAAGACTTGAACTTCGGCCTGTAGTTTCTGGAATCTGGTTCTAAAATTGGATACAGCACCTCAAAAAACATATAAAGAGTGGTTCAAAGTGAAATGTTAACTGGGATTTTTTGAAGTGCTATATTCAACCCTCAAACGTAGCTAGAAAATATGTGTATGGGGTATACTCAAAAACTAGACCTGCTAGCGAAAAACAGGTTCCAGATTTGAATTCAGTACAACGAAAAACAACAAAGCCAAACCTCAACTCCTCAGCACCAAACAACGCTTTTTTTTTTTTTTTGTTGGTCAGTGTTATTAGGGGTGGATTTGAGTTAGGTAGTTTATGCGATTATAATTGAGACAGTTCTGACAGCCACTAATTTGTAGTGATCGACGAGGTGACCTAATCGAACGAAGGTAAAATTTGTGATGGATTCATAACGCAAATAATCATGCACGAACTAAACTAATTCAGTTCAGACGACGAATTTATTTCGAGGTGCGGAACCCACGTGTAGAACGTTCACTTTCACGGCTTTTCCCGACAGCTACACACGGCTATATCCTGTCGGAAATGGGACACAATGCACCGAACGCCCTTTTAATGAGAAAATCCCTGATTAGCCGAAGCATAAAAGCCCTTCGTGTTTCAGAAACCCTCCGTCCTCCGACCACTGCCGAACAACGGTTCCGTCTAATTGTTCGAAAATCGGAACCTCTCTCCGCCCGGAACATCAGAACCAAAAGACGCGCCTTTCTTGTTTTCCGTATTTTCGCTCAACAACAATAGGAACCTTTCAGAAACCTCGTCCTTCTTTCTTTCCCCCTCAATGTTCCCCATTTCTTCCTCCGGGAACAAACCCCGTGCTCCCCACCCATTTGGGAGTTTCCGGGGGGTTTGGTCGGTGCTTCTTCTGGATAAATAAGCATTAAGACAGTCCCCGACTCGTCCTATTCATTCAAGAGGGGAGAAACCAGGAGTCGAGTTTCCTGTTATCACAATGCCTTTTCGGATTGTTGTGTCATTTAATTGCTGTAGGATGCATCCATTGTCTGAATTTCCCTTTTCTGAAGAAAACGAACTTTGAAAAACTGAATACCCGTTCAAATTCTCATTTAAGAAGAATATTATATAGGAACACATAATTATATACCTGTCACAATCCCCATGGCACCCAATAAATTAATTTCACATTCAGACTCGTTTGTTATGCAATCTACTGCATGAGCCATTTCTGTATTGACAATCTTCATGTCACTGATTGTTGCTATAAACAACGTTGTGGCTTTTGTTATGACCTAGTGTGAATTTTCGTATCAATATTTTCTGTACAAATTTTAGAGGGCAAGAGGAGAGATTTCGTTCAGGGTAAGAGTAGCATAGCAAGAAGGTTATTATTAATTGAAATATATGTAGATTAAAAGTAGGTATGTAGACACTGATTAGTTGAATAATTTCACAAATGCACCTGTAAAAAAATAAAATAAAATAAGTGTAATAGTTCGATTAGAAGAATTACAGACAATTTTCATTTGCAAAACTTGGCCTAAAAACCAAAAAAAAAAAAAAAATTAAAAAAAAAAAAAAATAATAATAATAATAAAAAGGCGAATATGAAACGTGTAACTACTTATATAATGAAATTTAACGCTTGTTGTCTAGAGGTAGCACTTATTAGTGAGGTGATTTGATGACCGACAGACTCGTGTATTGTTGGAGCTGTTTATTAATTTCTCCTCCGGGTTATAATCAGAGCTCCAAATCCTAATCAAAACAATCATGTGACGTTCAATTTACAATAGTGGACAAAAAAAAAAAAAAAATTAAAACAAGAAAAACCAGGACTATTGACTGAAGTTTAAGACCCGTCCATTGAGTATGACTATGTGCAGTTATTCATGTATAAGCAACTGATTAATTATGTTGAGTGGCTTCAGATTATTTGAGATGATGTACAAAAATTTGATCTAAATGCATTTGTGTATTGTACAAGAGGTAAATCGTATTAATATTTGGTGTATGTTGTGTTTTCAGGAGGGTCGCATACAGGGACAGTGAATGTCGACCCTAAGTTACTTGGTGAGTTGAGTTTCGTTCGTAGTAAAACAGTAATTCATCTCTGCAGTATGTGATGGAGTGTCCTTGGTCTCGTGTCTTTTGTTCGACCACTCTGAAGATAGCCAGGTCCGTGAATGCAGACCGGATAACCCTCTGGGGTGGCATATTGCCTAACTCCCCAAGAGCAGGGACCCCTCAGCGAACCATTCATTAGAAGTAATAAAATTTATTACTGAAACTATTTAATGATTTCACTAGTTCCTGTTCTCGTTATGACTTTTTAAATATTCACGAATGGTTGTTTTTACAATAAGGAAAAAAGGCTGAACAGGCCCCGAGAGCTTGAAGGGGTCGCTTTGCTTACCTCACCAGTTAATAAAATATAAAATTGGAAGAAAGATAACTTCTGTACTGATACCGTCAATCGTAGAATCATAATTGTTCTCGTTCCAATAGAAGATATTATCTTCTATTGGAACGAGAACAAAACCAAAATAGAACGTTGAAACAATAGTTGATTGATTCATTAGAGAAGACTCTCGAATTTGTCAACCGCCTTCTTTCCCCCACCGTTTTCTTTCGCGAAAGCTCTACAAGTCGTTCTTAACAAGGACGCTGAACTTCGATTGTTCTCTTGAGCCTTTAATGACAGTTTAAAAGCAATCAATAGTCGGCCGGCGAGCTCCTCGGGATAAGCGGGATTTTTTCCCTATTAAAACTAAGCCTCGTACCTACCCGTCGATTCGATCCCATTAATTGGTGGTCTCGAGGATTAATTAAAGAACTGAAGCCTTTTCAACTATATTTTGATCCAATTGAAAAGTACATTCAAATGGTAATTAAAACTAAGATTAACATTTCCATAATTATAACTACACTACGGTTATTTCTTCTTTAATATCAAACATGTTTTAGCCTTCGACTAACTGGCTGAAACCCTCAGTTCGCTACGCTGTTTGCGTGATACAAAAAATGTGACGTTTTTTGGCGCAATTCCTGTGGTGGTAGAGACTTGAAATTTGGTATGTAGCCTCCTTAGGACTTACACTTTAATAAGAATAAGCCCAGGATCAGCTAAGTGGCTCCTACAGCTAATTTCTATGCTATACACTCTAAGAAGGTACAGTTTGGTATGTAACCTCCTCTGGACTTGAACTTTATGCAGAATAGTCCCAGGATCAGCTAAGTGGCTGAGAAAGCTCATTTCTATGGTATACGCTTTAATCAGAATAGGCCCAGGTTCTGCTGAGAGGGTCGTAAAGGTAATTTCTATGCTTTATATATCACGACGAGATATCACGTTTTGAAATCAGTAGTGTCTCTTTGAGTTAAGGCTGCCAAACGTATAATCCAACCGAAAAAACACACCAAGATTGGGGTCTGCCGTTATTCTCGGTTTGAAAAATCAAATATCATTGGTCGATTTCTGTGGTTCATTAACAAAGATAATGAAGCAAAAAGGAAGATTAAACGAGAAAAGGATCTAAAAAACTCTGCAAATTCTTGACACGCGAAGGTGTTTCTCCTCAACCTTTGCGCGCTCACTGTGAACGAACGGCTGGGCGTACAAAAATCCAATTGGTCTTAAAAAATTCGTAATTTTTCAGGTCATTCAAAAGTGAACTAACAATTACACCGTTTCATGTGAATTTTTAGAGATATGACATTGTCGAAATTTCAAAGTTCGTTTTGAACCCCTTCCCCTTGACCTAGGGTTATGAAAAGTTTCGAGGATCATTGTGAGGCTGGTCCAAACCCAAAAACCAAATTTCGCAATTTTAGCTCAACGCTAACTGGGCAAAATGCCGCGTACGGCGTACGGACGGATTTTTTTTTTATTCGATTTTCTGAATCTACGTACCTATCTTGAAACGTAAACCAACAAATTTTGAGGGGGGGTTAAAATTTTTTTTCTTTGGGCGATTCCAATGGTTCATTATCGAAGATAATAAACCAAAAGAGTGTCAGTATCAAAACACGGTGTCTGGAGACGTCTGATGATGATCGGCAGTGAAGGCCCAGAATACGACAATATTGGTACGTAAATGGGGTGTACCTACGGAAATGGCTTTTCACTTGTGGATCTGATATTGGGTGTTTCCAACAGTATCTACAACAAACTAATGATCCCCCAGGATGGCGACCTTTGAGCTTCCGCGTGATCCGTTTCGGCCTCGCGGGGTCCTGGCGAAGAGAAGGTTGGGAGGGGTTTCATCCAATTAGTTTGGAAGGTTTGCAATGGAGGCGGTCCACGAGGGGGCAAAGAGGGGCCTACAACGGCCTCCGGTCTGGAGGGGGGCAATGTCGCCGCAGGACCTTCCGAGCTATATCAATTAAACCCTGATAATTCACCACCGAGGTAATGAATCGAGGGGGTTTAAGCCCGAACTCCAGGCAACAGCGGTCAGTGACTGTACAATTTTACGGTCGACCAGACCGAGGATTGAATAGGAGTTTCGACGGTGTGTTGGCGCTGAGGGGATATTTGAGGAGTGTGGACGGCTCTGAAGAGCATATGTGTCTCATTGAACCCTTGTGGACAATCGATTTGACGATCGCTGTTTATGTAGTGACATCACTAGATCCAACCAATTTACGCTCGAGCCAAACGAAGGACCCGTCGGTTATCGAGGTAAACAATGTTCTTCAGATTCATTAACGGAAGTACCAGACCTCACGATAAAATTTACGATTTAAAATTCAACGTGAAATTCCCACCGCTTCGCACAGCCACACCGCCATTGGAGATAAGATGCGAGTGAAAACTATAATAGAAAACACTCCTTAGTCCAGCACCGAAGAGATAACGATAAGGCGGGTTCTTCAGAGATAACGATAAGGGTTACAATGGACGAAGAATTTAATGTTCTTTACTTTAAAACTAAAGAATGTCCGAAGAGTTCGACATTTTTGGGGCACCAAAAGTTAAGCTCAACCCCTTGGGTACCAAATTGAATGAAATGAATTAATGAAATTGAATGAATGAAAATATGGTTTTAGTGCTAAATAAACTTTTAGTGCTGCTAAATCTAAATCGAAATATACCTATTAAATAAACAATAAATGAATTGGACAAAGACAATAAAAAATAAAGTTGAACTACAGCAGGAGCATACTACTTGGAGCATTACGTTCCGTGCTGAGTGGAGGAGCATTGACTGAAAAGACATGAGATACAGAAAACATTCACTCAATAATTACAAATTTATTAAATAAAGACATTACGATTCTTTTGATGCGATGGCGTCGTGACAAAGTTATCTTTCCACCTACACATAAATGCTGGAAAATAAAGTCTCACATTCTTCATATCCCTTAGTGATTAGCCAACTAAGTGTTCTTTTATAAAGAGATCTGGTGGAGTTTGTTGGGTCAGATAGTGATGGGAGAAGTACTCTGAGTGGAAAAGGCAAGCGGTTATAAATGTGACGACGGGTACTGAACAAGCGAGAAAAAGGGATCGGAACAATCGCTTGAATGGTGAGTCGAAAACCATAGCCAGATTCTGAGGGGTTATAGTATGAGAACTGAGCAGGATGTTTATGGAGATACATTAGTACAGACTAGAGGAACACCTGATTGATTGAGAAAAGTGGAACAATGGAGAATAACGTACTAGAGGAAATCTTCTGGGTTTGGAGGCTATTATTTTCAGGATAGTTTTTTGAACAACTTTTAGGAGCTTCTGAAAGGATGGGACGGCACATCTCCACGCCAATATTCCTTAATTACTGGACTATAATATAAAAATGGTAATATCATTACAATCTAGTAAATGTCCTTATGCAAGTCGAATCAAGTGAGAAGAGAGACTTTATTTTCGAGCAGTAACGTATGTATTTACGAGTATTTACTGGTGTATTTACGATGTATTTACTCGTACAAGTACAAGTATAAGTTTATATGTTATAATTGTTAAAACGATTGTATCGAGGAGTGTAAAAAGAGAGGCCTAATCCGACCCTGGTTGCATAAACCCCACAATCGATCAGTCAATCAATCAATCAATTGCTGCGCTGAAGTTTGGGTGTTGGTTAAGTGGGTGGGTCTCACTCGAATAAGACGGTAGGGGCTGTCTGTCGGGCGAATACACACCCTTTACGCCCCTAAGCATTTTCGATAGTCGTATTACACGCAAGATATTCACGATGTAAATTTACAATAATTTACCGAAATCAATAAAGTACTAGATGCATAGAGGAAGGCGGTGGATCTGAATTGCACCGTATCAGCCGTCAAATGTAATCCGAGGAATTGGACTTAACAACTCACAAAACGAAAGATAATGTAAGAATATACCTAATACAATTCCACTGTACCAGAACATAGAGTAGGGCTCATATATTGATATATTTAAAAATGCCAAATATATTACCTAAAAATGTATTAAATAAATTACAGTAATACAAATTACACATTTTACAAAAAAATATTTATTTCTTCAAAATATGTATAAAATATGTGAAATTCGTAAATTATTTTCCAAAATATGTGAAGTAAAACAAACATTTGGTGCTTCAAAAATCCAGATACGAACATTCAATTTGAAACGGATCGCATGGAAATTGCAGGATAATTACTTTTCTTCGAAATTGTTGCTCACAACGTGAAGCTTCAAATGTTGAAATGTGAGGCTGCGACGATCTGAAAGGAGAATCGACTTGTAACGACTGAAAGATCGTTCGACGTCCACAGATGTAATCAGTGCTGTGTTGAACGCTCGGATTTCACGCCTTCTGTGGCCATTTAGTTTTACGTGAGTTACCTACTTTTTTAGAATCACAGAGGTGACTCAAGAGTCGACCAAAGCACAAGTCAAAATGAACATGTGAATCATACTACCAGTCCACCCTAGTTACCCAACGATTTCTGTGAACCACTGGACACAAGTGTGAGTCTCAGCCGTCAGTCTGTGGTTCACACAATTGCTGCTTCTCAGAATCATCTTGGTACATCGGTCGTTCTAAACTTTGATCATTCCTCTATAAACCATTACTTTAATGAATGGGATATGGGCGAAATATTTAAGAATATGTCAAATAAAAGTGGGCTCAAAATGCCTAAAAAGTGTCAAAACGAGCAGTTCTTTTTGAAAACCCTCAAGATATTGCTTGGAAATAAATATATAATTACTTACGAATCCGATCCTTAATAATGACACATGTACTCGCGGGTGTACGGCTACGGTTTGCAGTCCAATTATTATGAAAAACCCACATTGAAGACGGTGTTATCATAACTGACTCACGCGCCTGCCTGCGCTTTAGGGTTACTTTGGGACGACGAGCTCGACAATATACGGGGTATATGGTAATCAAAATTGTCCAACTCCTGGCGAAACCACACGGACCGCCCATATACGAGTACAGTGGTTCCCAGGCCGCTGCGGGCTAACCGGAAATGAACGTGTAGACATAACCGCGGAGGACCAAATCGCCTCTCAACTCTCTAACCATCACCACAGTGAGAACGACCTAATCAAAAATTTAACGGTGAATCCCAATTCGGATTGAGTTACTGAGTTAAAATAATCGTACGGTTCAAATGTGGATTTCGCCAGAATCGAGACAAGTCGAATTCAGTAGAATATTGATCAACACTCAAGTGGGAGTGGCACATTTATTCAAAACATGGGTCCGACGTCGGAAATCTACTACCTAATGAGATGCATTATCACACAAATACATATCACTGCCAGGAAATCGCGGTATAAATGGACACCCATTCCAATAAAAGCCCACGTCGCAATAGAGGGAAATGAAAATGCCGATTACCGAGAATTAGTGCTTTGGTTGGTGTCGCCAGCGCAGTAATATTGAATACTGCTCCACCACTACTTCAAAATTCCGGTTAAACACCGACAGCAGTACCTCGATTTATCCGAATTTATCCTATCCGTCACGATATCACCGTTCATCCCGAAATCCGTTCCGGACCATCCTGAACTCCGTGCCAAAAGACTCCAAACATAATATAGGTATATACATATATATTCCAAAAATAAAATATTCTGACAAGAAACACGTAATCTTCAAGGTCTTTTTACGCTGAACACGATGGTGGAGATATCTTATTCCGTTCTTCATTTTGAGGTGGTTGTTACTTGAGACGTTCTTAACGGTTCATCTGCTCTAATCTGATGACGGATTGAGATATCACATCAAGATATTCACAATCGTATTCAACGATGAAAAATCTATAAACTAATGTGTTACTCGGCCAAAAAGGAGAAACAATTTGCTATAAAAAGTAAAATGGAGACGTTATTCCATCAAACATCCGCTCTTATAGCCATGCCACATGACTGAGGATTTTTTCTCTTTAAATGAACGATGCATAGGGTGATAGATGATTCAAGTCCGGATAAAAGTAAACTGCAGTGACAAAATATTATTTGTACAGAAATAAGCGTTAGGATCGACTCAGCTGATCCTGGCCCTATGCTGCTTCAAATGTGTGAGTCCTAAGGATGGTTCATGCCTGTGACAACTTCATACTGTGAATAGCATAGCAATTAGCTTTAGGAAAAAAGTAAACTCGGGGCCCCTGGACCGATTCTTCTTTCGTTTTGGGTCTCAGTATGTCCTCCTGTAAGTTCCATGTTATAGTTTTTTATGATAATGCCAGATAATAATAATTAAAAAAAAATCTATTCATCGACTTCAGAAAATATGGCCAGGAAAGAAGACTCGAGCATCGACTCATCTACAATTCCTTTAAACATTTGATGCATTTTGTAGATTATTCGTTCACAATATCCGATGCGGCCAGTAAATAAGTGATAATATTTTTGTATCAACTATTAAAATAGTGTTATTTTGAGTTTGAGTGATCTAGCAGTTCCACAGGGAGTCGACGTCAAATGTCAGCATTGTGCAGGAAAGAAGGCGTTTCAAATATGCAGACGTTCTAGTTTCAACTTGTCTCCGTTTGTCTAAAATGGGTTCTAACTCGAGAAATAAGTCGAGGGCAATTCAACTTCGAAACTGTAACCGTCGGAATTCTAGTATTCGCACCGGGAAAATAGGTTATGGGCAGACTTGAGCTACGAGCGGTTTCGGTTTGCCGAAAGTTGAGGTTTGACTGCTGGCTTGTTCTCTACATTTCCACTTCATTTCGGGCTTTCCGCCCTGTGCGTGTCAAATTAATCTTCTTCCAAACTGTTCACGAAGAGTTCGTTAGGACGACTCACCTTTCGCTTCATCTGTGTCATTAAACTCTTTATTCTGTCTGTCTGTTTATAGGACACAATCAGGACATGTTATGGCATTTGCAGGAAATTAACACCGCTATAAAAAATATGTCTCTGTCTGTCTACCCTTAACTGGTTTCTTTATGGCACTATTCAAGTGAAACTCAGGGATACTTACCCAAAGAACTCACACCTTATGAATTTGAAATAAAGCATCCAAATCCATGTTTTCTATGTGACCAGCCTGAGCCGTACAAATAATATCCTGTAATAACTCTCCTATATGCCAATAAATGTAAACTGTTCAGAGGTGAATATTGTGCCAACGTTCTCCATCATTTAACAAATGATTCGGATAAACAACATCGACATTTGCCACCGCTACAGTTCATTTAATCCGAGGCACCGGTGAGATTTTCGATTATCGCCCTAACAATAGGTATTCGTCCCGACGTCGATCAGATATAGTCAATATGATCAGTCAAGGTTGATGTTTTTTATGCAGCCTATTCTTGCAAATGTAAAAAGTAAAGGTTAGTGTACAATGTTATGGTAATTTGAACGAACACTTGAACTAACTGACTGTTTATAAAACGTCGTGTCTCAGTACGTGTCACTCACTTTCGTTCCATCATGAAATTGTTAGGTTTGGTTGTTGTCGCTGTTTGCTTGGGGACGTCCTCTGCTGGGTATTTAAGCAAGTTCAGCTCCGCTGTGTCCGATGCGAAAAATACGGTTACGAAAACAGCCACCAGTGCTGTCAACTTGCAGGTGAACGTGGCGAAATCTGCGATGAGCTCGGCTACGAACGTCGCAAGAACCACAACGAATATGGCTATGAACGCGGCAGAGTCGGCTGTCAAGTCCGTGTCGACTGCCGCAGTCAATGCTGGAATTGGACTTATGCTCGGACAATGTCGTTCTTTGGTGAAGGCTACAGGTAACAGGAACATCGGTATTCCTAATATTGGAACGACGATGGGACCCATCACGTTCAACGCTACCGGAGGTTTCTTCAGGGACATCTCGACGATGACTCAGGCCGGTAAAGCTAACGTTTCCATGAACGGGACGTCGATTTTGATCGACATTGCTGTCAAGCTCGACGACATCGACACGGGTTACGAGAACTTCACCGTGAACATGTGGATGCTCAAGGCCGGAGGCGGAATCAAAGTTCACATCGCCAACGACTCTTTCGTCATCCACTTACGCCTCAAGCCTGGTCTCACCTGCGCTCTCAATGTCGAGAAGGTCGACGTTACCGAATTCGGCGGTATCGACCTCACATTCACCAACATGGGTGCTAAAAGCGAATGGGTGCTCGGGAAGTGCAGCAACGTTATCGTCAAGTTCATGAAGGAAAACATCAAGAAGCAAGTTCAAACTGCCATCGACACCAACCTCAAGAAAGTGCTGAAGGAAAATGGATCGATTTGCTCCAAATTCTTGGGTTAAGTGAATTCAACTTTTATATCAAATTGCGTTGCCTCTTCAGGTCTGCATTCTTGGTAATAAATGATAATATGAATTTTATTACAACCAAAATCTCCTAGTCGTTTATTTGGTTTTAACCATTCCTTCCATCAACCGCTTCATACCCACGAACAAGTCAACGAAATACTGTCGCTAACCCACGCCACTTTTCGAGTTTTGATTTTGTATTTACGTTGTTCAATCTTACATCTTCATTCCGCGCACAAGGCACCAACTGCAGAAGTAGCACTAAAGCTCAACTTCGACTTTAGTTATTACTCACCAACTTGATTTTACCTGATAGGTGGATCGGCTGAAGTTACACGTTATTCAGCTCACATATCGAGTAGTCGTCAGAGAAACGACTCTTTACTTCAGAGTTTAGAAAACCACTGCATTTTTTCACATTCAAATAAACTCAATAGCTGTTATTTATTCGAGAGGAAAGATTTTAACCTGGAAAATAACATCTCTTTGCACCTGTGTATTGAGTAGACGTCAAATATCTTCTAATTATAGAATCGATAGATTCTTGAGTGAATCTATCGATTCTATAATTATTATAAATATTTAGAATTAGATATAATCTCGATATACTCGTATATCTGTGATTGGATTAGGGATGACCCAACATTTTTTTTGGGACCGAATAAGATTAGGATCTTCTGATTGGGAAATGGTGCAGAAAACAGTTCGAAGCCTGATAGCACAATTTTCAACCTTGCGACCCCAAGTGTAATTATGCAATTTTTATTACAATTTTTATTTTTATCAGCAGTGCCTCAGGAGACCAGGGGCGGATCCAGACTTTGATATTGTCGGGGGGGGGGGGGGGGAGTCATGGGGTTAATTCCTTAAGTGTTTAGAGAATCGCTGGAAATAACTGAATTTCTACCAAACTCCTACTTGTGCATGGTCAAATCAATGTCTTAACATGGAACATGTTTTAGTATTCCCTAACTGGCTAATCTATTTCTATGCTAATTTTCATGCATAAAGCTGTAATTTGGTATGTGGCGTCTATAGCTTGAGGCTGTCCGGGCCTCGGATCAGCTGAGTAGCTCCTAAAGCTAATTTCTATGTTATTCACTCTATGAAGCTGTAATTTGGCATGTAGGCTCCTTAGGAATTTGACGTGACGTTGCCCACGCCCCGGATAGTGAGTGAAACACGTTGCATGCTAATGGAAATTCAGTCGTAAGACTCAAAACGAAAGGAGGACAGATCGGAGGACCGAGTTTGTTTGTAGCCATGTTGCTTTTTGCATTTCCTTCATAAGACACTTTTCGCACTCCATAGACTTCCATGTTTGACCTCACCTAAGTATGGACCTATTGAGTGACCCCTCGAAATTCGGGAGTGCTGTCATTATCTTGAAAATTGAGAGATCCTACCGATAAGTTTGTGATCGTTGGGCAATAAGGCTGGGCTACGCCCAGACAACTACCCTCATATTGCCGAATTTCGGCTCTTGGGGGGTCATGCCCCCTTTAAATCCGCCACTGCAGGAGATACCGGGAAACGTATTCGATTTCCTCTCTCTCACAACTTTTCCAACGCGATGCCCCTACAAGCAGAATGTCGGAGAAACAAAAACGTTCAGGCGTTGTGTTCTTTGTTAGTAACTTCCCGGACGAGGAGCCCCGAAGCCTTGACGAGGTGAATTATTGCCGCCAGAAAATATGAAAAATGGTCTTCCAGCGGAAAATGAGAGAAATATCTTTGCCCCTTAAACCGTGGAATTCTTTCTGTACTGTTATCACCGATAATTCTCGATTTTTGGCGTTCCCCGAGAGGAAACGATTAGGAATCGAATAATTCTCGGAATCCTCCTCGAAGGAAGTATCCTGATACGTACCTCACATATCCCTCGTTTCTAGAGCCCCTTTTCTTGTTTTCTTATCTAAATATCTAAAGGATATTTGCTAGCAATAATTCTTTTTTGCAATATCCTGAGTGGCGTCCCGTGAATAGCAATCAACTCTGACATCTTGGTGACAAATCTCCTTTGGTCCTCCTCACCATCGGTCTTACAGCAGCTCGCTCCTGAAGGGACGGGGTCTTTTTCCCTACGCCCCAAGAGCGTACCTCATGATAAATAAGGGTCCTTGTTAACTTTCTCAGGGCGAATGAAGGAGGCGTTTGCCCCATCGGGTCCCCACGGGGCCATTTGAGGGCTGGAGGATTGAGGGAAATGGAGCTGAGGACAAATCCCTCTGGGAGTTGAGTGAAATGTATTCAAAATATGAGTCGCTGCAGAGATGAATGGTGAAGGTTGAAGTCCCCGAAACGGCCCCAATCCCGCTCTGTACTAACTGAGATAATAACGTTGAAGTTTCCAGAAATTCATCAATCATAACCTTTCTTAAGCTCTTTTGTGGATTGTAGATAAATATTTTGAATATTCAACTATTCAAGCCAAACAAGAAATAAAAAGTCTTGGATTATTTTTAAATAATTTGTCTTAATCTACTTCAAATGTTCACGGTCAAAAATCACACATTTCATAATCGACTGTAAAATGATTTAAAATGTCTAAAAAAGTGTATTTTGCATTCAATGGATCCGTTAATACTGAAAGATGGAGGTCGTTCAATATTAAAGGACATTTGTTAGAATAGAATATTTCTATGTTATTCATTGAAATGTTATTTCCATGTTAATAGACATTAAGCCGTAAGGCTCAAAACGAAAGGAGCCAGGGAAGGAGGGACACAGCCTTAAGGTGAAACATTTAAAAAAGATTGACTCCAATTCAAACAAATCTATTCATATTGGAAGACGAAGGCCTTCGAGACATTTTATATTTGACTCGAAAAGATGAAAAATGTATTTAAAAAAGTGTATTCAAACTCAAACGGATTTCATCATATTACAGGACGAGCGACTTCCACACATTTCATATTCGACTCAAAAGAGACATTCGATTCGAATTCAAACAGATCACAATGTGATCAGTCATCAGTGATGTCATCATATCGGAGGTGTTCGACACTTTTCATATTGACTCGAAAAACGAGTTTCATGTCAGATCTTATGAACCATTGAGTCGCCCAGTGAGTTAGGAATCAATGAATCAAATATTTATTACATTACATTGTTATTGTATTTTACAGCGAACTGTACACCAGGTATTGTAAATGAGGAACTGCGACAGTTCTTCTTTCTGGGAACCCGAAAGGTTTATCCAAAATTTATACCGATAGTCAACGTACGTGAAAAATACACCGCACAATATGCAGTATGTACTCCAAGTCTACCTCGCACGCATTAGTGGTATAGTGAATGTTTGAAAGGACTGGCGACCCAGGGATAGCCTTCTTCAATAAACCCAACAAGGGCTCCTGGCTCCTTTGAACCGTCATCCTATTTTTCTTTCATCGCACGACTACCCTTTCCAATCGCCTTGGGGAGCACCGTTCGCTATTCCGAGCTCCGGAATAATACCTTCCTTCCAGCCTGAGCAACTATTCATGATTGTTGTCGAATTTATAGGAATTACTGGCGTGTATGTGGCGGAGGGCGTTATTAACTCAAGGAGCGGCCATTTCCAAAGCTTTGGCAACCGTTCAATACTCTCTTTTTGCACGTATAACTATTTAAAATGATTCCAAAGTCAATTGAGTTCAATCAACTGCACGACAAATTTTAAGGGCCCTATAAGCAGACAATTAATCTTGAGACACATTTGAGTTTTCTCTGTTGAACCCCCATAAAGTTAATGATTTTTCTTACACCAAACTGAAATGTGGCCCTTTTTTCAAACTAGTGGTCTTTGTAGATTTATTAATCTGAATCGATTTTCGAACCAACAAACCTCGTGGTAGTTTGAGCGCCAGTGGTTCAAATTTATGAATAAAATCCCATAAAATTTTAAAAAAATTGGGTACATTGGTAATGAAATACCGTAAGCAATAATTTTAATATAAAAAAGTATACATATTTTTTACATTCATATTATAAAGTTTTTTGTTGTATTGGTTTTATATGATTGATTTGACAAAATGTGCACAAATGAAAGAATCTTCTTTGATGATCTTTTGAATCCCCTTGTCGATACCTTCTTGAATCTGCTTCTTCAACGTCCCTTTCATGTAGTTGGCAAATCCAGAAGAAATTCTGCTAATGATGATGCTACAGGTTTTGCAGTCTGAGTTGTAGCTGATTGTCAGGCCTTCGAGCGTAGCGACCTCAACGCGGTCGACGTTCAGAGCGCAGGGGTTGATCGCTTTTATGCGGAGAACGACGCGAATAGCGTTACTGGTTACTTTCATACTCAACCCACCAGACATGGAGACGAAAAAAAATTTCGCTTGGAATTTGTCGTAACCGGTGTCCAAGATCGCGAGGGATAGTGGGATATTGATTACGATTCCTTCATCGGTGACGGTAACGTTGATCTTGTTGGATTTGTACAGGGAAGCAAAGCTCGAAAAGTGTCCGCCGGATGCCGTCACCGTGACACCGGAAATCTTTGTTGTGATGTCAGGAAGGTGCATATTGTCGAGGTTATTTTTCAAGGCGTAGTGTCGGAACTGTGAAATGAGCATTTCCGCGCCTTTTTCCGCGTACGAACCCGTGAAGTTCTTCATCCAATTAACCGAATCCTTAGCGACTGTGTCGATCTTGTTTGTAGTGGTTTTTATAATCTTGGCTGTCGTAGTAGACGTTGCACCGATCACTGAGCTCGCCAGCTTCCCCAATGTACAAGGTGGAGATGTTTCCTCTATCGCCCGACTGATGGATGCCGTCTTCTCTTTGAGCTTCTGAAGATTGGAAAACACCGAATTAAAGCTCGATTGAGACGAACTTGTGGCGGTCAGCGATTTGAAAAACGGCACACCGAAACACCCTCCGATGACGAAAAATACAAAACACAGCGAGAACCTCATGTTATTATCGGTCGCTCAGATCATCGACACCAAACTATCGATTTCTCGCAATTGTTAGCTCTCACAACACGAAAGGACCGAGTGGTATGACGCGTGGTTTGTACAAGGTCTCGGATAAATATTTGCTTTCGATGAATATTCATTGCCGATTGTGTATTCATTGAAAAATAATTATAGTTCTCGACACTGCATCAGAGTGAGCGACGTAAACATTTATCTTGCTCATCAGCTGATGGTGTGCTGACAACAAGAAGAATGCGCTTATTCTGAGTGGTGTGTGCTCATTAGCGATGTTTTGCAGAGAATGCTATTGGGATGGCTTCAAACATGTTGGAACATGAATTCCAAATACAAATCCGTTATAGTTCAAAAATCTGGGTGTAACAAAGATATTCGGTTCAGAAGAGTGATCTGTGTAGGATATTATCAATCAATTGGTAGCGTTTTTCGTTTATTTTTATCAATAGTGAACCATTCGAATCGGGCAGCTTCATAGAGTGAATACCATAGAAATTAGCTCTAGTAGCCACTCAGCTGATCCTGGGCCTACTCTTCTCAAAGTTTAGGTCCTAAGGACGCTCCAAACCAAATTACAACTTCATAGAGTGAATAGCATAGAAATTAACTTTAGGAGCCACTCAAAATTGCCCGTTACTTTTTATTGGTACCGCGTTACATCGCGGTGAGATATATCCATGTCAAAAGGTGACTTGTTCGGATGATCTCATCTCTTCGTAGGGAACCGTTTGTGGGATAAATTCTTATTGAGCTCAAACCATTGCCCGGGAGAACGATTGACTACAGTTGCAGAGAGACAGCAGACAAGACATGGAGCATACAAACATGCAGAGTTTTGGTTCATTTTATCAAAACCTGTTCGTAACTTTTGTTTGTAACTTCTGTTCCATTCGGACGATTTTGATTACATTTTCAGCAAACATTCAGATGCTCTACTGCTGATTTAATAAGGCCTACCGGGTACAATCAAAAACCCACACATCATAGAATCTATTTGTTACGGGGATACTCGTTCAGAATGGAATACACGAGTATTCGGCTGTATTTCTGTGTACGGCCTCACAAATCTCATTTCAACTCTGAACCAATCAAAAGCCATTTCGTTGTCCTACGGAGGGGCCCACAACAAGTTACAATGACCAATTACAATTCCACCTCGTTTACCAGTGGGAAAGGAAAACATCACGTTGAGCCCTCCGTATGGAAGGTTGGTTAACAGCCAAAACTTTTCACATTAGCCTTTCCGGCACCGGAGCTCCCTTTAGCAGTTGACGTCCTTAACCCCCCCTTCCTATAATAAGATTTTCGTGCCTTTTTCCGGTGAAAATACGCCGCTCCCTCGCGTTTTCTATTGTTTGTTTATTCTGTCGCGAAAGGGGCGATACGACCGGTACCCGTTTGGAATAGAAATTGCTCGTCGAATAGGAAAGAGAGGCTGGGCTGGAATTAACAAGGAGTGAACTGGGGCTGAACTAACAATAAATATTGCGCGGCCTTTTTTTTGCCGGCCCTGTTTTTCAACAGAGTTTCTATGACCGGTTGAAGGGTTTCGAATAAAAGATTTGTGATATTGGATAGACTTGAAGCGTGTAGGAATAAAAAAGGCGGGTACTATTGGTAATGCTACCAGCCCAACGATGAGTACGTCAACAAGCCTCTGCCATTCAATATTCTTCAAAGGTACGAGCTTAAATGAAACGCTGCATCGTGTAAAGACATGATGACATGATGACGTTGAGTGGTAATACGAGGTATTCAAAATTAAAAGTGGATGTTGGCAAATCTTTGAGTTTCATTCAGTGGGTTTATTTACGACATCAAACAATTTCGCTAACACAAAGACATTGTTTAAAAATTGAATTTATACCCAGTTTTAATATTGAAAATGGTCTATCGTTGCTCTAACTCCACCATGACACCACTCAATTTTTCCTAATTTTCAGGAGAGAAACAATTATTGACAATTATTCTGTTTTTTATTTAATTCTTTCAATTTTAGCAGCAGTAGGTTGAGTTTCCACTACATTCAAAAAAATCTCTTTAACAACATGCATATCTCATTTTGTTTAAAATTATGCCATGTGCAGTTAGAACGACGATATTTAATACGGTCTACATGGTCTTCAACGCTATATTTGACATGGTTCGAGATCGATTTTGGTCCTGAAACATAATGGGCATGTAATACGATGTTTGAACGTGTAAAAAACGCAGTAATATTCCCTTTGAAAAAAATTGAGTAGCCCACTTTGGATCCTGAAGGCTTCATATGCCCCTGCAGTTTTAACGGTTTTCATTTATTATTATTATTATTATTTTCATATTTCTGCTGTGCCCCTGTTCTCGATATTTTTGTTCGACCGCTCTGGGGATATACGGTTCTGTGGAAGCACAGACCCGATATACCCTCTGGGTGGACCTTGAACAGGGGCACTCAGCAGCCATCCACTACAACTTCCACTACCTATTTTATATTCAATTTTTTCCATATTTCCACTATTTCCATATTTCCACAAAAATTGTTATATTACCACAACTAATGTGCGGATTTCTAATTGGAATCGACTGTTGGTTTTTCAGATGAGGGGAGCTCCCCGAGGTTTCAGCCCCTTCTGAGAAGCTGTCGAATCGAGAGAAGACCTCTTCATCTCACCATCACCTATAAAAACGTCACTATAACCGTGAGTTCTATAAATTTCCCATGTACCTTTTAGGTTTCAGTTATAAGTTGGAAACTGTACAGACAGGTGGAGCTAGCCACGAATTGCCAAGTGAAGAGATAACAATTATTGTTTGGTTGCGAATTGTGTAGAAATAATGGCCGTTCTCCCGCATATAATATTATTTCATGTATGTAGGTCTCATGCATGGTTCAAGTTCCAGTTCATGAGAGTAGTGCGCCATTTCCGTACGCCGTACGTCAAATCCGTGGCATGTGAATGTAATAGTTCTTAACAATATTGTCAAAACAACTACCAACATTTTGTTCAATTTGGTGTGCTGATGTAAATTTCTAAGATCTAAGGTAGGTATTTCTTGGAGTTTAATATCTCTAACTTGGTACAATCACGCGAATTTCTGGACTGCGCCACTGCAGTTTGATCTAAACAAATTATTTCAAGTTTTGAGATTACCTCAGATGTTTCCATCGAATCTTACCCAAATTTTAAGTTTTTTGAGATACGTCCTTCTTGCTTAGGACTTTCTATAGAATCGACTTCTGTCAATCAGTGGCCTCTGTGACGAGCAAATATTGAACATAACGCTCGATATTACATTTCATTCATTCCCGTTTCAACCAGTTTGAGTCAGTTTCTCCAAGACACTCGGTGATAACCACTCACAGATAAGTGTTGGGGCAGGTTGGTACCTCAGAAAAGGAAGTTCCCTCGAGGTAAGATCCCCCTAAATCAATAAATACCTACCCTCCTTAAGTTCGCGAGGCGACCAAGAATCAACCTCCACCTCGAGGAGGATCTCAAGTCGAAATTATTTATTCAATCGACCTAAATTCCAAGATCCAACTCGAAGCAACCGATCCCCGTTTGAGGAGTCTTCAAGCTTCTCCGGGCTCCCGGTGAATAATGTAGAAATCAGTTTACTCTCAACAGAGCAGTTAAAGTCAACATTCCTCTCTGTCAAACTTGGGAATTGATCAAGTAAATTCATTTAAGGAAGTTCGCGAAGGGGATTAAATTGGCAGTGACGCCCTTTCGGGAAGCCTCGAGGGTTAAGAGCTCGTGTTCGAACGATCCCCTTATGATATCTGGAGGCAACACCTACTTCAACTCTGCTCCAACACGAAAAACTCATACAATTTCATTTATACAGTAAACCACATTCACGATGACATTTAAAATTTCATTCTATACTGCGGGAAAAACATTATAATTGAGGGTAATCTTAAGAAACCTCCAATTCCAAGGAATCCATCCTCCGGAACAAATACGCCTGTAAAGTAATTTTCACGGACTTCTTTCCCGACGTTAAGGTCAGAAGATTGAACATGAATTATTCACATACAGTGTAATTGGAGTGACTGGCATAATTCATTATTTAATCGTTCATTCGTTTGAAACTGGTAAATAAATCAGGATGACGCTACCGTTGGAAAACTCAATTCAAACTTATTTAGTGGTAAGTAACCATGAAATTCGTAGAAACGAGAAACTCAATAATATGAATCTGTTCTCAGTTAGATACGAGTAATTGGCCTGAAGTTTCTCCCATTTAAATTGCGCTGATGGTGATTTTTTGGAGGCATTGTAACTTTGAGGCCTCATTGTGGACGAACGGCTGGTCGTTCTAAAAATACCTCAAATCAAAATTTATTGTGTCTACAAAATTTGTACAAAAACGACCCCTTTTGGTTTATTCATGTAAGTTTTACAAGGTTGATAACAGCGTTAGTTGATGCTAAATTAAGTGCTTTTAGCATCCTCTGGTAACCCTCATATACCAGTCTTAAGCTCGTTTACCCACTTGTAACAGCATCAAATCTTCCAAAGGCTCATTTTTCATCCGCGTCCCTTTACAAATATAATTTTAACTCTACCCGATCCCGAGTCCCTGGAGCCTCCTCGATGACCAATAAACCTTCTCATTCCCTACACACCCTGCTCCTGTACCCTATTACCCATTCCCGCCACAATCCCTTCCGATACCCTCAGCGACGGCCAAGCCCCACCCGAAATCCGTGGGATTTAAACCCTACGAGTTTGCCGAGTCGAGTAATCTCTCCGCCCCCTTCCGATAAATTACTTAGGCGACGCAATCCCTCATCACCGAAATACACCGAATGTTTCATAAAAATTATTGTACATAATTTAAACTTAAAGTCGTATATCGTTTTAGAGTCTCTGTACCACTACAATTGCACGGGGGAAGATAAGTGAACGAATGAAGTCGGAAAATCGGTGGTTTATTGTGGTAGAACAATTGAGAATATGGAAAATTAGTAACATTTGGAGGCATTACATCGGGAGGCATTAGACTGACTGGGAGGGGGCAATATGGCATCAGATGACGGAGTTCGGTATAATATAGATACTTCATGCTTTTCTCGGCATATTACCCCAACTGCCATTTATAAATTAGGAAATAATATTCTGGAATTATTGTGTGTCGGGTGAATAGTGTAGGTGTTGTGATTCGGTAAATATGTGTGATAATCTGGAAGTTCGGGAGCGCTAGTGGGCTACGGGGAATAAGGGAAGCTAAAGGCGCTAGAGGAAGGTCGATAGAGTTAGTGACAACGTATGTAGGAAGGTGACAGGTCGGGAGCGCTAGTGGGCCACGGGGAATAAGGGAGCTAAAGGCGCTAGAGGAGGTCGATAGAGTTAGTTACAACTGTATGTAGGAAGGTGACAGGTCGGGAGCGCTAGTGGGCTACGGGGAATAAGGGAAGCTAAAGGCGCTAGAGGAAGGTCGATAGAGTTAGTGACAACGTATGTAGGAAGGTGACAGGTCGGGAGCGCTAGTGAGCTACGGGGAATAAGGGAAACTGAGGTACTGGGGCCCCAAGAGGAAGCTAAGGCCGTAGGAAGCCCAAACAGCTTTAGGGGGCCGAACAGTATCTTACAACAGTTTGTAACCAGCGTTTGATGAAGAAGATATAAACAAGTCAATCTTATTACATTATTTGTATGCAATCGCTATTTTAATTAGTGTTTTCCCCCACGAACCCCACTCGCGTTTGAACATTTGCACAGCCCGTATCGAAAACAAATTTTGTCTACCAATAAGAGTAGTGGTTGAGAGTAGGAAGAATAATCGAGTGAGGAGGAGAAATGGAGAGAGGTGGAAGAAGTAAAGGTGGATATTGAACCATCAAACCTGAGCACCCACGTCAATCATCTGCCCGAGGCCTAATGGATACATCTCTGCGTCCTTTCGTCCTTACACATATCCAAATGGATGAAGCCTCGCGGCGGAGGGTAATATCTCACTTGAAAGCGGATTTCACCGAGTCGCGAGCTCCGCATCGGATCCATCCGGATATTCGGTTGATAACGGTGGTACTGTATCTCGACTCTCCTCGTTCGGGTGCCTTATCGGGATGGAACGGTGGTCTGATTCGCCCCTTGCTATGAGAGTAATTCGGATGGTATGAAATTAATCACTCGAAATGAGATGGATTCGAGAAAACGCGTCAATTTACTACTTTATCCAACCATTTTGAACCACATAAAAATTAAAAAAAAAAAAACCACAGTCATGCAGCATCAAGAGCGAATTTAAGCGAATTTTCGATGAAACAACTGATTTTATATAAAATGTCTCCATTTTACTGGTTCTATAACAAAAATCTCCTTTGTTTGCCGAGTAACACCTCATTCCATAGTTTTCAACCCAGAACACGTCAGTCTTATTCCAATATCAGATTGGCGCAGATGAACATTGAAGAACATCTCAAGTAACAACCACGTTTCTTCATCTTCATAGTGCTCCAGTTTGAGAACGGAATAGAAGATATCGCAATTCTGACTTCACCATCGTGTTCGGCGTTACAAAATTTTCAAAATGACGTGTCACTGGTCAGACTCTTTTATTTCGAGAATTTATGAGCAATTTTCCCCTCAAAACTCCCGAGTTTGTTTTGGACCGAGAACAACAGCTTCCTTTTCTTCGAAAATTCGCTATAAATACCATATTCACCAATTATTTTGGTTCATTACAATAAAATTTATTATTTAATACCTAATAATCCATTGGGATCATCCAAGAAACATTTTATAAATTCAATAATGAAATTTATATTGAGGGTGATTCTTGAAACTTGAATAATCCTGGTCTTGTGCTGCAGAAGAATGCATATGGGTTTGAAATGTTCAAAACGCCATACTCCGAGAATGTTAAATGGACCCTCCATTATACAGTAATTACTGTAATTAATTAATCCGAATATTTATTGCCCCCTTTGGTACCTCTGTTTAAAAACAATTGAAAAACGAATAGGATGCTTGTTTTAAAACTGACCTAATGCAGTGGGATTATTATATATTCCTGGCAGTACCAGCCATTAACAATAGGAAGTCAGCTCGGTCTTATCCTGTTGCCAGTAAACTAGTTTAAATTGTGGTCATACTATGGCCATGTTCTCCCTCAACTTGGGTTTCTTGATTTATATTTAGAACAAAAATGAATACAAATTGTTTAACAATATCAACTTTTTGTACGCGAACACTACACGGTAGCGCATTATTTCGATCATTGTTTCATATACAGAAAAATTTGCAGCATTCTTGTTATTTACGTGATATTTTACTGTATTTAATTTTCACCACCCTCTATAATTGAAATTGTTTCAGTTTGATTTGGTCCAATTCGCACCTCGAACCTCAATATCGATTCTGCATTCGAAAGTGCAAAAATAACGATATCAAACTAAGTAATGTTTTTGTGGGCGTCATTTCTAGCAATCTTTAGTAGTGGAGCTGTAGTACTTGTTGGTAACCTTTGGAAATTGCTTGGAGAGTTGAGGTCATCTTGTCGAGCCGACCACGGGACCCATATCCTATCAGACGCTTCCCCGCGTTCAATTATCCGTTTGCGGTCAATAGGACGGCCTCGGGGGTGTGTAAATAATCGGAAGCTTATCAATCGTACAAGAGTTTAACCGGGGACCGTGGACACAGGAGGCGGCAGTGTCGCTGGAGCGTTCATTCGCCTAATCGCTTCGGTCAGTCCCAACGGCTCGTCTCCTATCACTGGTAATTATTCCGATTAATTAGGATCCGCTCGGTTTCGTTCTGGCGGGAAGAAAAGGGGAAATTGCTAAGATTATCTCGATTGCAAACACCGCGCTATGCCTCCGCTTTGACGCCGTTACCGACTTGATTTATCCGCAGTGGACGAAGATTAACGCTAATTTGGATTTTATCTCGCGAAAGTGATCTAGAATGGAACTTCTACAGCCTCTTGTTTCTGGCACGGCCGGTATAACACTGACAATACATTATTGTGCACACAAGAGCTTCCCCCAAACCCACCGCCCCTAAAAAGCTTTGCTACAAACCATAACATGAAACTATACTTCCATAAAAAAACAAAATATTATCCCAACTATCTCAGCCAATGCTAAATAATATTAATAACATTAATTCATCGTGCAATCGCGATAATCGTACGCTTAATTCAAAGTGACTCATATTTTACAAACCTCCGGATTAAATTCCAAAAAGTACAATCGAAAATATAGTTAATTCAACATCGGTAGGTAGTCAGTTTCTCAGCTGGTAATAGAGGTTTCCTCTAGAGTTAAGCTTCGTTCCAATGCTGCTTGTATTGGCAATCATGTTAGTAATTGCGCTTGTGTTCCATTACCTTTCACTGATGAATGCAAATATCTGGGTGTTGTAATTGATGTCCATTTGAATTACAAGTCTCACATCGACTATTTGCTGATTCGATTGCGGATGTTGTTTCATGTTTTTAAAGAAGCGAGAAAATTTCTATTTGGGGATCAATTGAGAACATACTATTACGTCCTTGCCTACTCTATTATTGACTAATACATATTATTGTATTATTTTCTGGGGTGGAGCTGTAAATCATTTATAAATAAATAAAGTTCAAGTTATGCAATTTCATCAACTCTCGTATTCTACGAGGTACCTACCTAGTTTAAAACTGAGTTGGGAGAAATACTTATGTTGCTGCTACAAGATTTGGCGTGAATATGTTTGTTTTTAATAAATATTCCAGTTTTGAGAAAAATTTAAATTGTAATTTGAAAGAAAGTTATACTTAGTAGTCTGATTTAGATTTTAGTAACTTTTCATATCTTTGCTTGTTTTTGATAATTTTGTTTTGCTTTCTGCTCCTTATGGATGCCTGTTCTCTTTTTCTTGGCTGTGCCTGACTTTGCGACTCCTCTGTACAGCACAAGTTTGTTTAGGAATATTTATTAATTATTTTGTATTAAATACAAAATAATTAATAAATATTCCTAAACCAAATTTTGTTCATTTGTTTTGGGTGGATCATTTCTTTTAACATGGAATATATTTTAGCCTTGACAAAACTGGCTAAAACCGTCCGTACGTCCATTACGCTAATCTATTTCTATGCCCATTTCTATGCTAATCACACTATGAATCTGGTATTTGGTTTGGAGCCTCCTTAGAACTTACAATTTAAGCGGAATAGGTCCAGGATCAGCTGAGTGGTTCTTATAGCTAATTTCTATGGCATTCACATTATGAAGCTGTAATTTGGTTCGACCCTCTTTATGAATTACACTTTAAGCAGCAAAGAGCTGGGATCAGCTAAGGGGCTCCTGAAACTAATTTCTATGCTATTCACACTATGCATCCGTGATTTGGTATGAAGCGTCCTTAGGACTGGAACTTGAGGCTGCCCAGGCCCCAGATCAGCTGAGTCGCTGCTTAAGGTAATTTCCATGCTATTCACTCTATGAAGGTGTAATTTGGTTTGAAGCCTCCTTGGGACTTTAACTTCAGGGCCAGGATCAGCTGAGTGGTTTATACATGTTCCATGCTTATAGAAATTTAGCTGTAAGGCCCAAAACGAAAGAAGAATCGGTTCAGGGGGTCGAGTTTACTTTTTCCCTTCTTATTTATAATTTTGTTGATGCCAAATAAATACAGTATAATATAATTTAATTGAATGAAGGCGATTTTTCCTATCTTCAATTGACGTCTCAAGTCATGTCAAATCCATGGTCGTGGATAGTTGTCTACACGTCAATAATACGATCATTTTTGCGAATCACCTCGTCAATTCATTCGTTCGTTTTGCAGACATGGAAATATAGTTGCACAATTGGCACATTGAATCCGCAAAACCCTTTGGCCCCCTGTTATACTACCGACCCTTGATTACCTTCCAGTGATTGACGTCTATTGCAAAGGGGGGGCGGTTCGTAACCCCGGGTTAGGGAGGCGGCAACAATAGCAAACATTTGTATTTTGTAAGAGATCAGGTGGGCGAACAAGCTGCAACCCATTCGGACCTCACAATAACTCGGGGGGCCGGAGGCCGCGGGTGATGGATGTACAAACGTCACCTGTTTCCCCTCCGCAAGGCCTCGCCTGACATTTAGGGTAACTGAAAAATGGTTATTTCCCTCCAATATTTCACCCTGTGCCTCTAATAAACGTACAAAAGGGAAGTCTAAGGGGGAGCAGCCGTGTCTATGTAAATGCGTAACACGTGAAATCTACCCCAGTTTTTTTAATGCTTTCGGGGGGGTTTATTAAGGTAGCGGAAGCTCTTTGAAATTTGATGAGAGATGGGGGTAAAAACTTGGCAACGTGCGATGTTATCGATATTGGATAACATCGTTACTTTCCTCTCAATAAACCAATACATACTTTGATATCGATAGTTGAGGCAGCTTTTGACAGTGTGGCACAACGGTCTGTTGCTTAACTCTGGATTACCACCCCAAGGTCGATTCGACCTATAAATATTTTCAAGATTTCAGAAATATAACATATTATGTCAGAACCACTCCCGGGGCTTGGCTACCGAGTTATGTACTCTTCAGTTAGTCGTGCTTGTGCTGATGAGGAAGACGGTTGTGCAGTTCATACTACCTGTAGGTCAAAATTACCTACACAGAATGAGCGGTTATTGCCAACTACAGGTCAAATAGACCTACGCGGATTGAGCGGTCATTACCACCTATCGGTCAGAAAGACCTACACAGATTGTGCGGCCATTACCACCTGTAGGTCAGTTAGACCTACTATTACATGTAATGGAAACTGAACCAGTACTCACTCGGAATATGAACTGCACAACCTTCTTCCTCATCAGCACAAGCACGACTAACTGAAGAGTATATAACTCGGTGCCCAAGCCCCGGGAGTGGTTTTGACATAATATGTTATATTTCTGAAAGCTTGAAAATATTTATAGGTCGAATCGACCTAGGGGTGGTAATCCAGGGTTAAATATTGCTTATCTGAGATTGAAATGGATCAGAAACCACATCAATGGTGTTGGGCTGAAGACAGGAGTTTCTTCGTCTCGATATGCGATGATTCAGGAATGAAGAAGTGATGACAAAAATGAATCAGAACGAGGGCGAAGGAGGAAGCACCGCACCGACTTTCAACACATTATTATTGTCAGTACGTTCCACAGGGGTCAAGAGTGTATTTCTGTGCCGGAAGGCGGATGAATGGGAGAGCGATACTTTCTTGTCAAGAGCAGGCGCGGCAAGAGGGCAGCGCCAGGTCTGGTGGATAAAGCTGAAGCCAAAAACGTGGGGAATCGTTGACATCAAAACATGAAGTTCCACTTGTGAGCGCGAGGGGCCCCCTTTTCGGCTGAAGTGTCCGGTCTCAAGGACCTCCTTTTCCTGGTAGGCCAGTCATTTAAGACACAAAAATCGCCGAAGAAAGGAATAATTAAGGTAAACTTACTTTTTTGATATGTTGTGAGGGTCCACCCAGATAGTGTAAATCCAAATTTGCAACCCTCAAAAACACGAGCGACGCCCGTAGCAGCCAAAAAACCGCTAAATTTTTTCACTTTTTTCAGTTTTTGGCTAAAAAACCATAGAAGGAGCCATCTGACGAAAAAAACTATTCGTACCTTTTTTAATGTAGATAACATGTGCTACAATTTGAGATGTACTCTAGTTCTGTAAGTCTAGTGGTTAAGGAGATACAGCTGTTCAAAATTTGACAATTTTTCCCAAAATGGGGAAATTTTAACTTAAGGCCTAGTTTTAAGCAAAATATTGCCTTCTGACCAACGTACATTGACTACATATGCACTATGTAGGTATCCTATGTACTGTAGGTGTCCGCGGAACCATCTGAAACGAAAGGACAAGGTTAACACCTTGGCTTCACTGACCAGGTAGATTCATGTGCTGAAGAAGAGAGTAGATGTGGATCCTCTGACTATTTTCCAGAGAGTTTGCATTACAAAACGATCTGACCAACAACTCAAACAGCATTTCAGGTATGAGCTTGCACCCTACCCAATGGCATTATTTATAGAGGATGGAATGCGAAAAGGCACAAAATCATCCTTTTATGCTGCGTTCAGCCCTCTTGAAGAAAACTTTTCATTGACAAATGATGACACATGGGTTGTACTTGACGGCGGATACCTACTACACAAATTCATCTGGCTGCGCAACGTTTCGGTTAGAGAGATCGTGTTAGGGTACGTTAAATACTTATACAACCATCATGGCAGCAAGTTGTCCGTGGTTTTTGATGGATACCCAGAAAATGCAGCTCTCACAAGCACTAAAAGCACAGAACGTTCACGGCGGTACGGTGCACTATCGGCTGACATCCAGTTTAATCTGAACACCCCATTCAAAATCCCACAAGAGAAATTTCTGTCAAATGAGAAAAACAAATGCCGCCTCATAAAAATGTTGATGGATGAATTTCAGAAGCAGGGCATTCATTGCAAGCAAGCTGATGAAGACGCTGACGTACTAATCGTTGAAACTGCCCTGGAAAAAAGAAAGGAATTAAAATCTGATAAGACGCGTATTTTCATCGTGGGAGAAGATATTGACCTCCTGAACGGGTATGGGTGCAGCTCCCCTCCAAACGTGTACTTCCACAAGCCGGGCAGGGGTGGGACAGAGACCACTCAGTTCAGCACCTCCTCATTCATGCATGGAGACGAAAACACACCCCAAGGGCTGGTGCTAATCCTCCATGCCTTCGGCGGGTCTGATACAACATCTGCGCTGTTCTGGCAGGGCAAAATGAAGTACTGCGGTGTTCTGCAAAGGAACCCACACCTTGTCGAGGAACTCGAGGTTTTCCTCGATCCCCATGCCACCCCTGAAGCTGTGGAGAGAGCAGGAGAGGCATTCTTGGTTGCAGTTTATGAGGGAGATGGCAAAGAGACCATCAACTCTCTACGATACACTCTTTTCGTAAGGGCATCTGCCAACACGAAAATAGACCTGGCGCGCCTTCCACCAACTAAAGAGGCTGCAAAGTATCATTCGTACCGGGTCTACCACCAAGTCCAGAAGTGGCTGGGGGTACTCAAACCACCTCTAGACTGGGGATGGCAATTAGCTGACCAAGGGCTCATGCCGACTACTACCAAACAGCCACCAGCCCCCCAGCTGCTTCTGAAGAGCCTCTCCTGCAAGTGCAGGAAGGGGTGTTTGGGGGGTTGCTCATGCCGGAAAGCAGGGCTGAACTGCTCAATTCTGAGCAAATATTGCGACGGTGTGACGTGTGTGAACGTCCCACCGATGGAAATTGACGTCGACGAGGAAGAAGAAGAAGAAGACGTGGCCCAAGAGCAATGCATCCCATTGCAACTGCTCCCTGATGATCCACCCCTCTCCTCTCGTGATGAAGATGAGGAAGAAACCCCACCAAAGACGGCTAAATGACTGTATGTCCGTAGTATTATGTCTGAAGTATTATGTATGATCGACTGTTCCATTACATAATAAATTGAATTTTACGAATTGCCGGATTATTACTTTTCCTTGAACCTGGAATGTTTTAATTTTTGAGCAATCTATGATACCTATGGGTCTATTTTCGTATTAAAATTAAGGTAATTGAATTTTTCAAAACTTCATTTCTCAGAAGTGTGTTATTAGGACGAGTGCTTGGCCGATATTCCAATCAAAAGTAGATAGTTTTGCACTGATTTCACTGTTCTTTGCAGCAGACCAAAGTTCAACAGAATTATTTTAAACGTGAGGCGCCTGGTCAGCGGACCCCACAGATGGTTCCGCGGACACCCACAGTACATAGGATTCCTACATAGTGCATATGTAGTCAATGTATGTTGGTCAGAAGGCAATATTTTGCTCAAAACTTAAGTAAGTTAAAATTTCCCCATTTTGGGAAAAATGGTCAAATTTTGAACAGCTGTATCTCCGGAACCACTAGACCTACAGAGCTGGAGTACATCTCAAATTGTAGAAAATTTGATCTCCTTTAAAAAAGGTAGGAATAGTTTTTTTCATCAGATGGCTCCTTCTATGGTTTTTTGGCCAAAAACCGAAAAAAGTGAAAAAATTTAGCGGGTTTTCGGCTGCTACGGGCGTCGCTCGTGTTTTTGAGGGTTGCAAATTTGGATTTACACTATCTGGGTGGACCCTCACAACATATCAAAAAAGGAAGTTTACCTTAATTATTCCTTTCTTGGATGTTTTAAATGACTGGGCTATGGGGGGGCCTTTCAACCAGGTTTACTTGTGTATCGTAAAAAGGGGATTGATGGCCAGTGACAACCCCAAGTGTGTTTGTCTTTCTCGCCATTTACTGCGTCATTGTCGGTTCACTGCGCCATTTACGATCTATTGTATCGTACCTGTAGGCTAACCTTCATCAGTTAGGTACTCAAATACGTCACTAACGACCCCCGCGCACTGGCAACTTTAATCACCGGCAACTTTAATCGCCGGCAACAGAGGAGTTGCCGAGGAGTTCCCGCCACCGCGCACTGGCAACTAAATAGTGTCCTCTAGGGCCCGCTCAGATATATGCCTGAGCAGTCTCACGATGAATTTTGACGAATGTGCGTGTTTGTGCGCTCAATTTGAGAGGAAGGAGGAAAAAGCCGAAAATATTCCATAGGCCAATTAAAACGAATGTAGAATTTTGTGACAGTATCATAAAAGCATGTTGCATCCTCCATAATAATAATTATTATGGAGGATGCAACATAATAATTATTATTATGTTCGAAAACGAGATGGCGTTCATTTCGAAAACACGTTGTCTTTCTCGCCATTTACTGCGTCATTGTCGGCTGAACGATCTATTGTATCGTACCTGTAGGCTAACCTTCATCAGTTACTCAAATACGTCACTAACGACCCCCGCGCACTTTCAATTTTAATCACCGGCAACTTTAACCGCCGGCAGCAGAAGAGTTGCCAGGGAGTTCCCGCTCCGCTCACTGGCAACTAAATAGTGTCCTCTAGGGCCCGCTCAGATATAGGCCTGAGCAGTCTCACGATGAATTTTGACGAATGTGCGTGTGTTTGTGCGCTCATTTTGAGAGGAAGGAGGAAAAAGCCGAAAATATTCCATAGGCCAATTAAAACGAATGTAGAATTTTGTGACAGTATCATAAAAGCATGTTGCATCCTTCATAATTATGTTCGAAAACACATTGTATGAATGTCCATTGTTTTAAATATGCTTTTTGCATGAATGCACGTATTTGTGTAATGACTTTTCAAATAATTATGTTTACGTACGTTGTTCAATTTACTCTGTTCTAATTAGTCTATTATAACTCTCCCCTTCTGCACTAATAACTACGAGTAGTTAAAGCCAAATCGCAGAAATGCACTTCACAATGTTTAATAAAAAGGTTTAGTAAAAAAATAGCGTCTTACCTTTTTCAGTTTTTTCTTTGTCTCCCAGCCCACTCCACTTTTCTATGAACTCCCCACACACCTTTTTTTTGGGAGACATTGATGCCAACCTTAACTCATTTTAGAAAAAAAGTGACATTCCCTCTTCTTTCCCTGTGGTCTTCATGTACAATAGTGTAATTGTTGGTAGTGTGAGGTGAAATCCTCGGCTAATAAATCAAATAGGCGAAAGAGTGATCATAACGTGAATTCCGAAAGTAAGATAACCTCATCAATTTGCCTTTTCATCTCTCGGAAACCAGAACGAATCCGAGCGGACCTAATTAAACGGAATAATTACCAGTGATAGATGAGCCCAGGTGGGTCTGATTAGGCGAATGAACGCTATAGGACACTACCATTGCCCCTGAGGACGTATCATGCGTCCTCCATCACCACTTGACTCTTGTACGATTGATAAGCGTCCGATTTATTTGCCGACCCCTACGGCCGCGTTCTATTGACCGGAAACGGACAATTGAACGCGGGGAAGCGTTTGATAGGATACCAATCGGTCCTGACGTCGGTTCGACGATGTGACCTCGGGTATCCAAGCAATGTGGAAAGGTGACTAATTAATCAGGATCGTCGGTGTTAGGTTCGATCAACCACTCGGTCTCATTAATCACTGAATAGTGAAATCAGCCGCGTCTGAATCGTTCTCCTTACATTCTGCAGAAATTCGCCGTTTCTACGGTTTGAAAATGGTTGTTACCGCTTTATTTAGGTACTTTTACTTTTGAATAGTCAACTTTTTCGATACGTGTAACCTCCCGTTTCAAAATTTTGCTATTAATGGCCCCTCACTCACTTTTAGTCGCTCACTATTGATGAGCGTTGATGCCAAGCCGCTGGGTACCGCGAGCGGTCCGGGGTTCGAATTCCGGTTTGGTAAATGAGGTATAATATAATGGAAAACCTCCAAATTGATGTGTAAAACCTCCAATTCGAAATGGAAAACCTCCAATTTGACGTGAAAATGCTATATATAGCTGATATACCTGATATATCAGGTCACGAGTTTCGATATTATAAACAGTTGAAATATACCCTATATAGCTTTTATTAAGCAACTTTTATAGAGTTAGCTATTTAGGTTGTATTCAAATGACCAAGCTACTTCTCAACACTAGTCAATCCCATCAACACAAGTTAGCTATTTATATATAGTATATCATCAAAGCCCATATATATTGATGATAATATCATAAATATATTATATTGATGATAATATCATCAATTTATCATCAAAGCACAGTATTATTGTGCTTTGAAGGCTTCGTTATAAGGTCTGTCGATTTATGGGAGTAGGTAAACGAAGAATAGAAAACGGACTATTTCAAGGAAAACGGACCAATATTCGTATGGTACCGGATTAAGCCCAGCTAAAAATAGGGAAAATTATTTAGAATATTTGCTACAAGGATATTTTAGAATACGTATCACATTAGCGCAACCCAAACTATGAAGGTGGTCCGCAAATCGGATTTCACGTAACTCACTTAACTTTGAAAACCAAAACATTTACAAGTACAGGGAAGCAAAGAGGTTTCTTGATCCGGATCAGTGTCAATCTTCATTACTCTGTCATTCAAATGCTCCTACTGATCCTTAATTTTCCACATTTATGAATCAACAATGCATAAAACCTTGCCAAACTTAGGATTACCTAATAATTGCTAATTGCAAATAGCGGCGGGTTTACTGTTTTGGATCAAGTGCTCTTCATATTACGAGCATTTAATCCGTGAGGGAAAGTTGAATATTGATAATGATTTCATAAACTCTGAAGCGCCCTTCATTATGAACGTGTTTACTCTAATTTGGTATTTTGTGAAACCAGAGTGTGTGTAATTGGCGTTCGCTCGTTAGTTTTAAAATTACAATGAATCAAATTAAAGAATTGAAATCTAATGGTGGGTTTGGCTTTTAAGCCATCCTCGGTTTTGTAATGCTTAGTTAATGAGTTTAATGTACATCAATAACACTCCAAAAAGGTTCGTTACTGTGGCGTGTTTAGATCATCTCTTACAGACGAACCTGATGTG
This sequence comes from Stenodema calcarata, assembly GCA_963920205.1. Lineage (NCBI taxonomy): Eukaryota > Metazoa > Arthropoda > Insecta > Hemiptera > Miridae > Stenodema > Stenodema calcarata. The sequence continues at coordinate 14,819,728 of OY986061.1, read as the reverse complement.
CTCCTAAAACTTCTCTAGTGGAAACAAATTACGGTTGAAAATTTTGGATATGAGTTCCACGGTTCATCTTCCTAAACGATTCATAAAATCTCAATTTTATCTTAGGTCGAAAAGTTGTCTAAAGATTGGCACATCATGTTTCTAAATGAGTAAGTACCTAAACTGACCATGTTGTGAACCACGAAAATCCCTATTGAATCCAAGATATCGTCGAGGAATCAGCAACACCACCAAGCTCGTTTTTCACAACTTTTCAGGAGAGAGACAAAACCGATTTTTTCGTCCATCAAGGCCTAATTGACTGAAGTTTTTCTCGATATCTATGATGAATGATATCTATTCATCATAGATATCGAGAAAAACTTCAGTCAATTAGGCCTTGATGGACGAAAAAATCGGGTTTTTCTCTCGTCTGAAAAGTTGTGAAAAACGAGCTTGGTGGTGTTGCTGATTCCTCGACGATATGTTGAAGTTACTTTATATTATTACGTGTTTACAATACGAGAAGAAATTAGCTACGCAAACAAGTGGTGATGGCTTTTGCGGAAATGCTCATTGAGTGAATTTTGAGTTCTCACATGAACTTCGTAGTTGAATAAATTCCTGATTTTCCAGCTCGATAAACCGCTATCAGCCGATCAGGGACTTATTCAAGGCTTCAAAAGTTAGGGCGCGTGATTAAACCGAAGGGTCGGCTTTTCCCTTTTCCGAGCGATACCGTCCAATTTCCACTGACACCGGCTCCCTCCTGAACGTTCGCCCTTTACATTTACCCATAGGGACCTTGCCCTCACCTCACTTCGGGATCCGGTGGACCTGATAGGGACACGGCAGACCTTAATAAATTTAGGTATTGGTTTACCAGGGTATCATCGAATTGGAGGAGGTCGAAGGTGGAATGCGAAGGTACTCGAGTAAACTGATGAAAATATTGGCAAACCGACGAGAACCAATTACTGAATCGTATTAACTGGGTGGTATTGAAAAAGAAGTGGAAATCTTAAATTTTCCAAGGCGAATGTCGTTCACTAGGAAGTTTACTATAAAAATCTTCTCGGACGTCCGAGCTTAGTTTTGACCATTTGACCGAAGATTTTCTCACTTTCCCCTGTGAACGATGGAACGACTCCCACACAGCCCACAAAAAATACAACCGCATCACTCGATTTATTCGATTTGCACTTATTCGGAGTTTCATCATTCACAAGAACCGTCTTATAGAGCGAAAAAAAGTCACCCTCCATCATTCCCTACCACCTTCCATTCATGGCAACCCCTACCTCTCATAATTGCAACAAAATCAGCAGAAAGCGGCTGCATCAAAAGGAAAGTTCCCCCACCTGTGAATAGAGCTGAGCGTCATAGAGGGTGGGGCATTGAAAAGCCGTGTAATGGATTCTGTTTTTATCTCCCTGGTGTTTTATCATCATTCTGAAGAAACGGGACATCTTCAAGGAGACTTATCTCGTTCTGCCTTTATTCATTCTTTTTTTATCGGTACCATTAAACAGCGAATTGTTCTTGGACGTGTCGACCCTGAGGAGTAAGATAGATTGTTGAGGTGAATTTTTGGCCACGTGGAAGATTCCACATTATACTCTTAGTTTTCCTTACAAATATTTTGAATAATTCCACAGATCTCACTCAGGACGAAAATATCTAAATAGTGTTGCTGAGGAGCTCGCAAGCTTAGGGTTATGAGAACACGACTTCTCAGTCTGGAATGTCCTCGCTGGATGTCCATGGGCTCTGGGATGTCCTTGTAAGACTTTTCACAGCTTTTGGTCATATTGGTGAAAATATTTATTCTCGTCCCTGAAAAATATTGTAAATAAAAGTGCTCAGTAGGTAGCGCAGGTACACAAGGACTCATCCCTGAGCATGATCCCTACTTGAATGAGAGTTCCTACCAGTTCCTGCTCTTAATCAATTGTGAAAACGTACCTTTATCACTATAATGACGTCAGTACGTGTAATACAGTGTAAATCAAATTGTTTGCTCACATCACTGATTTGTTCCCTATGTGTGAAGTGAACACATTCAGCTATTCAACCACCTCCTTTTCTCCTCAAGTCTTATCGGCTTAGAAATAAAAACAGCAATCGAGCGTAAACTCGAAGATAGTCGACGGCCTCCCTTCTATTCTGTCGGTTTCAAAACGGAGGGATGGAACGTCTAATCTGGCAATGAATATCTACCCCGTGATGGCAAGGGGGTGTTGATGTGTGTATCCCAGAGAATGGTCTTGTGGTTGAGTGGAGATCTGATGATTTCATCCCTCGGATTGGTAGAGGAATTGCAGGTAATCCAACATGGCCGCTACGAAATGTGCATGATATAAAGGACGGTTCATTTATGATATATTATATCATAGATAAACCGTCCTTCCTGAAGCACAAATATTACGATGTATATCATTTAATAACATTCAAGAGAACACCGAAATCTCATCAGTGCAGCTTTTTCTCAGCTTTTCGAACATTCGATTAAATCCGCATCAGTTTCTGTAAACACCGACCAACACCACTGTCAGCCGGTTCTTAGCTTTGAAACTTTGATGCCGAAGTTCGGGCTCCTTGAGCGGAACAACGACCCAGGGGAACAAGTAACATTACAACCACGGAATAAGAACTACACGATTAAAGGCATCTGGTGTTACAAGGGCAAGTTACCCCCTTCACAATCAACCAAATTGTGATTTCAATGAGCTGCCGAATGTTTTCTTCAGTTCGCTCTTTGAACTGTGATATTCCAAACGACTGTCGAGGGGTTCTTAAAAATGTTCAAAATCAAAATCTATTGTTGTATTTTAATCCAAAGTTGTGTTTTGAGCTTGTATTTCACCACAAAGTTTCAAAACCAGTCTAACACAAATTTTGAAATCACTGCAATACCACATTTTCCCCGAAAATTCGCTTAATGTAGAGTGCAATGGCCTACTCCACATTCCTTTCGTCTCGTCGCCAGATGTGCCAGCGTTTATATCTCCTTAGATCATAAATACTCGAAATCAATACTCCCGTTTTATATGCGAGGAAGTCGTAGGAGATACTGAAGTGTCTCGATTTCTGCTTTAGTCTTGGCGCAGTAAGTGGAAGAATTGGAAATTGAGAGAAATTGGCTACGTTGGAGTATTCGAAAATGCCGATTTACGACCACTTGACCTTTTGTGAATCGAAAGTGAAAAACTCCGAAGAGAACTCCGGTAAGTAAACTTACGTCGAATCCCCTTGTATTTTCTTGCTTACCTTCAACAATGGGATAAGTTCCCATCGCAGACGATCCCATTTCGAAAATCACTGAAAAACTCTTTATCCTTCTCCGGGGTATATCGATGGGAACGGAATATCTTACGAATTGGATATCCTTCCCATGCTCCCGCATTTGTTTTTAGAGATCGTATCACGTTATTTGGGCTTTATATACGGTTTGGGAAGTCTTCCGTCAACCAAACCCTTTTTTTTCTCTCTTTTTCCGGATGTAACAAAAAGATGATACGATATGCGGAGGCACTAACCGCGTTGATATTCCGGGGGTTTATCGTTGTCGTCGGGTCTCCGATGTGATGCGACAGTTTTATTTGAGATTCCTTCTCGTCTTGGGAGTTCCAACGGTTGATAACTGAACGGAAGTGCGTCCTAATGCTGTTACGATCTTTGAAAAATACGGCGTTGGGAGTACTCGCGGTTAACCTTGAGATTCTGATTGAAGATTTTCTCATTCTAATTGCCATAAAGCAGCGGTGTGTACTCTATTTTATGTCAAAAAAGCAAAAAGGCAAGAAAAATGGGGTATTTCCACTAAAATATGAGTACCTACCGTGTTAGACCGGTTTCGGGGATTACACCATCGTCAGTAACACAACAATACTGCTTTGTTTTGAAACAACTGTTTTGTTTTGTTACTGACGATGGTTTAATCACCAAAACCTACTCTATTTTACTGTAAATTTATAAATTCCGAATTGATTTGTCGTGTGTTCATGTCTAATAATTTCGTTCTTTTCATTTTTCCGGTTCGTTTAGTTTGTTTTTCGTTTTTTTATTTTTGGAAAATTTTCCAAAATGCTGAAAACTTCGTCAGATAAAGAGTACAAGTGGCCTTTTGACAAGGTCTGTTCGGCCCAGAAGACGTCACAGATCTGGCCTACGATGTGTGGTACCCGAAGAACCAATCAATATTCGCTGCTCAGATTTATCAAGGGGTGTGTAACACTGTGCCACTTGTCTAGAACGGTAAGAATAAATTACAAGATTGACGAGGGAGGTGATGGAACTTAGTCCCTAGATGACGATCCTAATCCAGCAGCTTTCCAAAGCATTGATTTTGGTGATTTTCGTTTTGATGCACTTTTGGGGCACACCAAGCATGAGCCGACATAAGTATTTCCCAGTGGAGTTTTGGCAAAGAAAAGGGAGTTAAGGGGAGGAAAAATGACCCATAAATTCCCTAAATGAGGCAGTCCGACGAAAGACACCTCATTTTAAAGGTTTTTTAACGCCAAACACGATGGTGAACTCATAATCGCGACATCTCATTCCGTTCTCAAACTGGAACACTTCGAAGATAAAGAAACGTGTGTGAGCAGTCAGAATGAGAGTATTGGGTTCGTGGAACGACCACCGGAGTGGAGCCGCTAAGCAGAAATCGTCAGACCGGCCCCCACCGTGCTTCCGCCTCCAGGTGCTTCCCCCCCTCCAGCGCCTGTCTTAAGTGGAGGCGCAGAGCCCTGGAAGCCAGTTGTCAGATAGCCCTCAAGCGAACCTGACCTCTCCTTGCAAGCGATATAGCCCCTCCGAGTGCTGCTTGTTAGACAGTGTTTGTGTTGAAGTTAGCGTCAGTTACGCGAGATAGAAGCCAGTTGCGTTACACACACGCCGTGAGAATAGTTACGTGTACCCGCGAATCACGTGAAGACTGCATACGAGATCTCTAACACTGTGAGTTATCTACCTTTTCTGGCCAGATAGGTGTTAGGGATTGTTTGTCATCAGTTAGTTTTAGTCACAAGTAACCTTGTGACGGTTAGACGTAACATTATATTTCATTTGCTCAGGGACCTGTTCCTATGGACAGCCCTGATTACTCCTGATTACTTCTGATTACTTCTGATTATTTCTTACTTGTTGTATATAATTGTCACGTAGGAAAGACCTTGCACGGTCACGAGGTATAGTACACGCATGTTACGCGTGAGTTGCGAGTGAGTCACGCTCAGCAGTTTTGCTTATTTTATTTCTTATTCTGATTACTTATAATTACACCATCTTTTCTCTACACAAGTGTTGTTCTTTCAGTCACCCGTGTCCGTGTCGGCGTATGTAACTGGTACACACCTTCATCTTAATCACAAATCACGCTACCCAAGTGTACCAGCTTACATATTGGTGGCAGCGGTGGGATCAGAAGAACTAAAATTTTACTTGTACTTAACCAAAATCGCTTTTTGTCAACAACTTATTTTTTGAATTGATTAGATAATCTCAAACTTGTGTGTGAATAACAATTGTATCACGTTGGAGACGCCTCACCCAACGACCTGACCGCTTGGACCCACCCTGCAGCCATGACCCATTCACAACATCAAGCCCGTTAACCTGCCCATTCTGCCTGATAGTCCACTACCAGGCTGCCGCACTGCAATACAACCCAGGCTCGGACCTTGGCCTTCCGCTTGTCGGGGAGTCGTTGGTTACCGGCGAGGACGCCGGCTCCCAGGAGGGAGGGGAATGTGAGCAGTCAGAATGAGAGTATTGGGTTCGTGGAACGACCACCGGAGTGGAGCCGCTAAGCAGAAATCGTCAGACCGGCCCCCACCGTGCTTCCGCCTCCAGGTGCTTCCCCCCCTCCAGCGCCTGTCTTAAGTGGAGGCGCAGAGCCCTGGAAGCCAGTTGTCAGATAGCCCTCAAGCGAACCTGACCTCTCCTTGCAAGCGATATAGCCCCTCCGAGTGCTGCTTGTTAGACAGTGTTTGTGTTGAAGTTAGCGTCAGTTACGCGAGATAGAAGCCAGTTGCGTTACACACACGCCGTGAGAATAGTTACGTGTACCCGCGAATCACGTGAAGACTGCATACGAGATCTCTAACACTGTGAGTTATCTACCTTTTCTGGCCAGATAGGTGTTAGGGATTGTTTGTCATCAGTTAGTTTTAGTCACAAGTAACCTTGTGACGGTTAGACGTAACATTATATTTCATTTGCTCAGGGACCTGTTCCTATGGACAGCCCTGATTACTCCTGATTACTTCTGATTACTTCTGATTATTTCTTACTTGTTGTATATAATTGTCACGTAGGAAAGACCTTGCACGGTCACGAGGTATAGTACACGCATGTTACGCGTGAGTTGCGAGTGAGTCACGCTCAGCAGTTTTGCTTATTTTATTTCTTATTCTGATTACTTATAATTACACCATCTTTTCTCTACACAAGTGTTGTTCTTTCAGTCACCCGTGTCCGTGTCGGCGTATGTAACTGGTACACACCTTCATCTTAATCACAAATCACGCTACCCAAGTGTACCAGCTTACACGTGGTTGTTACTTGTGATGTTCTTCACGATTCATCTGCTCTAATCTGATAACGGAATAACATATTGCAATTCTGACTTCACCACCGTGTTCAGGTTGGTTACGAGTACAAGGTTGATTGTCGATCAAATAATAATATTATTTTGAAATTGGTATCAACTGAGGTCATGATTTGCGTTAAGGGGCGTATCGGTCGGGTCGGGGAAAGGTAACCGGGGCAACCGGCGGTTTTGAAGCGCCCGTGGGAAATCAACGGAGCGGCGCTCGGGGAGCGGCGCGGACTCTCCGGAGGCGCCGGCGCCCACTTCCCTCAGACTTCCATCGGACGGATGGGGGCGGTATCGATGTCAAATTTGGCGCTTTCGAACGGACGGTGAACTGTTAGCGAATTTTCGATGAAAAGGAACCTATTGTTCTCGGTCCAAAATTTTTAAAACAGGAATTTTCGAAAAACTTGTACCTACACCAAAATCCGTTTCAGACCACCTTGAATTCACTGCCAACAGACTCCAAGAATCATATTTATTCCGGATGATACCTAACTCCGGATAGAAGGTAAGAAGTTCAAATTTGCACCAAATATCAGTTTTTGCTGTCAACAGGTTAAGTTCGTTGATGGGCTGAATCGAGCCACTCTAAGGAAGATTTAGGAGGATTTTAAGAGGGAGGGGGGGGGGGGATTACCCATAAATTCCAAAAATGAAACAGTCTGACAAGTGACACCACATTTTGAAGATTTTTTAATGCTGGACTCGGTGGTGAAGTCAGAATGGCGATATCCCATTCCGTTTCCAAACTGGAGCACTTTGAAGATGATGAAATGTAGTTGTTACTTAACGATCCATCTGCTCTAATCTGATAACGGAATAAGATATCGCAATTCTGTCTTCTGACCTCTAGCGTTGAAAAATCTATAAACTGAGGTGTTAATCGTAAAAAAAAATGAAAACAGAATTTGTTATAAAACGTAAAATGGGGACATTTTACGTACAATCAGTTATTTCTTCGAGAGGAAATATTTACCTACTCATTAATTTAAGAACATCAAAAATAAAAATGTACTCATCCGGTATTCATTCTCACGTAACTCCTTCCGAATTAATAATCAGAACGCTCAAGTACTCTGCATCACTCTGAGGAAGTACAGAGGAGCATTTACGATGGGTGTTGGGCGAACAGTGTTGTTGTTAATGTGGTTGAACGTAAAGCAAATACACAAGTCCGTTTCCAGAAGGGGGATATTGGACAAAGCAAAATGAATACATCAGCTACCTGATTATCACTCCCGTTTTATTCAAATGGAAGCCGGGAGTCCGACGTTAATGAGGAAACAAGTTAACGCGGGGAACACTCAAGTCGCAAGGAAGGATTCCACGAAGGCTCAGGAAACCACCAGGGCTGCCAACACTGCAAGGAAGAAGTCGATAGCCACTGTTGTGAGATTGGCAATCCTGATGGGGATTACAGGGAAAAACCTCTCCCCTCCCCTGGCTATATTATTTCGGACCACAGGAATACGCAAAAAAATCATATGTAGAGCTTTTCTCCACCATAATTTGTCTGTTTACCTTCAACGTTCACGTCAATTCGATTTTCTGAATCTACGAGAATAATAAACCAAAAGGGCAACATGGGTACCTACGTTTAAGTAAACACTTTACTTAAACAATAATTTTTTTTTTCTATGCATCAACAAGTGTTTAAACATGCTGAATTGCTTAATTATACATTGAGACTTCGGCCTGAAGAGCACTCGGACTTGCAGCGAGTAATGCAAATCCGTTCAGACGAAACCCGTTGGAATTGTTCTTTGCCACGTTAAAAAAAGTGGAAAATATTCGCTTCCCTCAATATCTCTCTTATTAAACTCCATTGTTCGGAACGCTCCTAATTGGGTCTTCTTTCCATTCATTTCGCAAATCTAATATCTACGTCCATTTAGAGCTCTAATTTCAAGGAAGGGATACTCTCGAGTGATAATGAAAGCTGAGGATACCGCCCAAAAGGCGTACGAGTGTTTTTTTCTCTCGTCGTGCCTGTTTTAGAACGTAATTTTTGCTCTCTGGTCTCTAGCGCCGGATTAATTATTCAAATAAACCCCTCGATGACGCAACTCGCATCGCTCTCTAGTGGTCACTGTACACGCTTTTGACTAACGATCAATTAGCCTCGTAGCGGTCCTGGCTGAGGTAAAATTACCATTACTCGGAATGGAAAAAAAGAAAGAAAAGAACAATTTCCTTCGACTGTTACTTTTGCGCTCGCCCACCACTTCTCGTTATTTTTTTTCCTCTCCACGGTTGCCGACCTCACGGTGTTGGAACGGTGTAGTCACATGGTCCGATGATGGCCGAAAACTCACGAAGTTACACGAAGGGGCTCACGGGCCGTGGAGACACCGTGAAGACGGACCTCAAACTCGAAGCTCGAACCGGTTTGCCCCCTTGGCTTCAGACACCGCGTCCGTAAAATGGAACCCTACTGAGGTTACACTTTTTCTTGTCAGTTGTCATATTCCGTGTCCACTCACAGTTTTAGGCGTCATGAAAGACGAATTGAGTGGTTTTGTTGAACTATGACATGCACATTGTGCATGATCTAATTGACGGCAACGAGCTCAGCGTTGTAATTGAAACCTATCTGGAAGCAACTTCTCTCTAAGAGATCATCTGTTCACCTCGAAAAAACCCAATATTTTAGTTCATTAGTCAAATGATTTCGTCCAGTTATCAGGCTCGTATGTACGAGTATATTGCACACAAAACAGTGTTCTAGTTAGAAGAGTTATCTGTATCATAAGATCTAGTCAGAAGATAAACCGTTGTGTACAAATTTGATGGTTTGATTGAGAAAACCGCGAATTTAGATTGGAAACAGCTAAATTGAATTGAAAATCCAGTTCGCCAGCGCAGGATTTAGCTTTTACTCACAATTATTCATTGTAATCCAGTTCGATGTTTCGCACTCCAATGATTGATCACGAAAAAAATTGATTCCAGAAAAAGCTCCTCCCTCGAGCGGGATTCTCACCATCGGATTTCTTCCCCAATCTCGCCAGTGCGACTCACAAATCATCTCTTTCCACCTCCTGGAAAACCGATGTCCCTCGGGCGGATTGCGATGTCTCGTTACCCGATTCTTGTCCATTAGCAGTACGTAATGGAATCCCTGTCCGCTTCATCCGCTCAGCATCGCCTCGGTATTTCTCGTCGTGTAGACGTACTCAACAAGGCGTAAAATCGCCGCAGTCTCCGTCATAACGTGGCAAGTACACTCCTGTCACAGGCAAATAAGTAGGTAACTACAAGGAAAATATCCATCCCGTACAGTATGAAACCGAGGTAGGTACGGGGTTTTTATTACGGAGTTTATTCTGGTATAACGAATTATCTGAATAAATTGCCTTCACTGCGATTGAAAACAAAATATTGGCCCTAATTCCGATAAATAAGAAACAAAATTCTCTTTCAACGATTAAATTTTAAATTCAAACTAACTTCTATTTTTTGTAGTTGTTGAGATGAGAAGATGTAGTAGTTGTGGGGATGATGGTTAGAAAAATTAGGTGACAGGGATTAGAACTACATCCCAGGTGCCCTTGAAGATGAAGTCCTTAACTACTCGACCGCCCGGGGGCTTTGGCTTTGACTTTAACTGCAAAGTTCTGCCCACCTAACAACGAACCCCGGTGGTTAAATCCCCTCTGATTGATGACGAGTATAGACCGATAAACAGTACAAGAATAATTCTAATTATATCTTCTGATTATTGAAAGGGTGAAGTAGAAAGCTAGGAAATGCTGTGCACAAATCTGGATGATGGGATGATGATCCAGCTTATTCTGATGGGATGGTGGTAGATAATGCGATGAAAATTATGAAAGCTGTATAATGGGGTTGTCAAAAGCACCAATAACCGTCACGAATGGTTATATCATGTCGGATGGGTGTCTTGTAATAATAATTATTATTCTACACTTGTTCCCTCGCCTTCAAAATCCAACACAATTGGTCATCGTCGGCTCGTATTTCTGGGTGTCAAGGCATTTTAACGAGTTGGTGTTCATCGTGAAGTCCCGTCATAGGTATCATTTCACCACCGCGTGAGTTTCCACAACGTACCACAGTGAAGTGGGACAAAATAAACGGTTTTCGCGTCGGCAAGTTTCGTTCGAACCAGAATGTATAGCGTAGCAAGGGAAGCAAAATACCCTTTTCAACCGTCGCACAATCTATTTTTTCCGCCACTTCTCATACAACGGGGGCGAAGGCGTAAAGGAGCGTGTCCTGTCAATTTGGAGCCTTCAGCGGAGGTCTTTCATGTTTCTTGAGATGGGAAACGAGTCAGCGGATGACAAAAAAAAAATGTCATGGCGTAGAAAAGATTGTTGTTAACGCGACCAGTTATTGGGACCCTCCAATTTTCGGGTGGATAATGAAGGGTTTCTCGTAGTACATGGTAGGTGAAAATTTCTCTACGTATTACTGTGTAATTGTATACTGTTGTATTGGCTGTTTTGACAATTTCATTTTTCTCTTTAGATTTTCTAGTCTATTGTAACAAGTAGAAGTTGGTGGTCAAAATAAGGAAAGCCTTTCGGCAATCTTCGATCTCGGACCCCACACCAAATCACGTGGAGATCTTGTGAACATCTAGAAACCTACATTTCTGTATAATTGATTCAAAAACACGTACCTTTAATAATTTGGCCCTCGTCATTTACCATAATATGGTAAAATCGAAATTTTACAGGTGCCCTCCGAATGAACCGGTAAAATTTCGGTTCATTATTATGTTCCCACCGTCAGTCATGTGGCCCATAGAAATCCTCTGCGATCATTATAAGGGGTACACCAGTAGTATGGCTCTTTACAACGAGCGAATCCAACCATTATGTGATTATGGTACGTAATTTACGTATTTACTATCACTAAATATATTTACCATTATTGTGGGTTGTGTTTTTAATAAAACCACCTTGTAGCAGCCAATAATTTTAATAGAGGGGGGTGACGTTTCGGTCTCCAGTGTAGACCCTAATCATACCTATTGAACAGTAAAATATATATAAGAACAATCAACTCAGATCGACTAAACTACATGTAGATGCCGTAACTATTAAGTGACAAGATCTAGGCTTACCTTACAAGATAAATTATACTAAGATGATGTATTTACACTAAGATGATTGTAGGTTAGTGTAAATTGTTAGTGTAAATACATCATCTTAGTATAATTTATCTTGTAAGGTAAGCCTAGATCTTGTCACTTAATAGTTACGGCATCTACATGTAGTTTAGTCGATCTGAGTTGATTGTTCTTATATATATTTTACTGTTCAATAGGTATGATTAGGGTCTACACTGGAGACCGAAACGTCACCCCCCTCTATTAAAATTATTGGCTGCTACAAGGTGGTTTTATTAAAAACACAACCCACAATAATGGATAACCGCAATCAGCCTGGACGTACCTACCACACCAACAATAAATATATTTACGGTATACTGCCAAACCGTTTTATGCTGTATTTGTGATAGGTATCTGTAGGTACTGAATGTAACGTTATTATGTACTTCTCGGCACGACTGAATGAATCGAAATAACGAAATTATTTGATATGTCGTGGTATTTGGTGTCGTTAGATCCAGAGGATTGGACTGATACGTTCGTTATAATCTGACCAAAAAATGGTGCTGTCAGTTATAACTAAAATCTGCTTCACTTTACCTTTTGTACTGGGTCATTTATATTTTTTTTCCTTGAGATCATGTCCCTCGTTGACCCTAATCTAATCCTTTAATCTTCCATTCGAAAATTCCGTAAGCCTACTTCAGTAAGCGTGTAGTTATGTACTGTGACTCAAAATTGGGGTTTCCATAATTTCCCCACTCTAACGTTATTCTTGTCGAGGAAATCAAAGGTCACCATGTACAAAACCCTCCTTCGTCCAGTTCTTTTATATGGAGCGGAAACATGGGTGATGAGTAAACAGTCAGAGAACAGGATTGGAGCCTTCGAGAGGAAAATCTTGCGGAGAATCCTCGGCCCGGTCTGTGATCGTGGGTGCTGGAGACGCCGAAAAAACGAGGAGATCTACCAGCTGTATGGCGATGTTGACACTGTCAATTTTGCCAAATTGGTTCGCCTTGTGCGACTGCCGGACGAGGAGCCGTCAAAAAGGCTCCTCACAACGAAGCCGTTTGGAAGCAGGGGAAGAGGAAGACCCAAGCAGAGATGGATGGACAACGTGGAGGAAGATACGGCCAGGACTGGATGTCGGGATTGTAGAGGTGCGGCAAAGGACAGGGCGCGATGGAGGGCCGTCTTGAAGGAGGCCAAGGCCCACCCGGGGCTGTCGAGCCACAAAGAAGAAGAAGAAGAACGTTGTCTTGTGTACTATTTGTTTCCGTCTCGACCCTGAGATGATGTCCTTTGTTGCTTCTAATCTCTCCATCTTTCATTCGGACCTGGATTATTTCCATATTCCTGCATTTAAATACTGCTCAGTGCGACTGAGCATCGAATTTACCAGTCATCCACTGGTAATTTGCCCAAGTGGTATTATCCTCAATTTTCTCTATTCAAACTCGTTTCTTTTGTCAGAGCGACCCATTTTTTGACATCTCATCCTTGAGATCATGTCCCTCGTTGTCTCTAATCCTTTCATCCAGACCCGGATTAATTCCGTGAGTTCCACACACCCACCTCATTCCACCTATACGTAGTCGCAAAAAAAACCCTGTGGCTTTCCGCCCATTGGCCCTCTTTCGGCTCGCTTGTCACCCACACACATCGCGAATTAAACCGAAGCCTTGTTTGTCATCAGTTTTGAGTGGAAGGGCCCCCCACCGGCTTCCCGTGTTTGGGTTAATGACTTGCTATTGTCTACCCCCACTTCCAGTTTTGAATTGCTAATCGGGGAGAAAGGTTCCGACTCCTCTCAAAATCTCTCCAATTACAATCCCATCAGGTTTCAAGTGGATGGATTTGAATTCCAGGGGAAAATGGTCGGCAGGGGGCGAAGTGGAGGTTGCAAGAACAAGTCTATAGCTGGTTCTTGGTGCAGTCTCCCTCATCTGCCTTTCAACATTCAAAAACACAACCAAGAAAATTAATATAAAAGGAGTGAATGGGGGAAAAAATAAAAATATGAATGGTTTTTCAACTTCTCTTATATTACCGACAATATTTGAGATTTATTTTTATTGATTGGATTATTATTATCAACCGGGATAGGGTTAACATGGTGGAAGTCAACGTTTCAGCCACGCAGTATGAATTAATGGGAAAAATTAGGTATCAACATTTCCTTGAGTTTGACAATGCTAAATCAAAAAATGATAATTCTTCAATTAAAGGCCCATAACCTACCTCATACTCCTATATTGTTAAGAAATTCATCAATCATGTTCCATCCATTCTTAGAGAAATGCTCCTGTCCAAAGTAAACAACCCTTAGATTGGGAAACCCTAGTCTTCCCCTGCGGAGAGTAAGCAATTGTTTTTCTCCGTTGAAGAGGTCGAGAGCAATTGCGTTGCATAAAACACTTGAGCATCTACTACTGGATTTTGTTAATCCACATCTTCGCATCGGAATTTAATGTTGGGTTGAGTAGTTGATTTCTAAAATGACTTGTTTATCCCACAAATGCGCCTACGGTTCGACAGGTGGCACGGAGAAGTTCACTGCACGGAGAAGTGAACTTCTACACTACAATGTTCGGGTCGGGCAATGGATATTTCCAGTCCTACCTGCTCCGAAGAACGTTAGGAGACACCGCTAAGTGCTGGTACTGCAATGCACCATACGACGATGCCGAGCACACGTTTCCCCGCAGCGCCAGATGGGCAAGAGAATGAGAAATCCTGGAAGAAGAGGAGGGTGAAATCACACCTTCTAACGTGATCAGGAAGATGATCTCCAACCAGCGAACTTGGGAGAGGATTGTGTCCTATATAGTCCGAATCCTCGAGACAAAAAAGCTGGACCTCAGGAGAAAACAAACTGCAGAAGACACCAGAAGGGCGCGTGACTGCCCAGTGATCGACCCTACTCCGAAGTACCCGATGCTAAATAAGTTATTCCGGGGTGGGTTAGGACGAGAGGATAAGGGTTAGTGGGTTTTTAGTGAGTGAGGGAAAGTGGTCATCACAGGAACATCTAGTTTCCAATGGTATCTTATTATTCACTATTATTCCCTAAGTTTATATTGGAATTAAACTTCACTGAGTGAATTGACCATGTGAAATAATAATATTGAAATAAAAATTCGCTGGGAGATAGGGTGACACATGAGTATGCTAAGCTCACAAGGAATCCTGGAGACACCAGGAGTATGACAGACTCAAAAGCTTACCGAAAATCGTCACCGATTTTAAAACAGAGAGTCTTGGAGATCTAGGGCCAACGGCAGTTGTTAGCAGAATTGACGTGGGAGCATATCCCCATTAGGAGCGCGCAGGTTTGCCACTCATGGCTTAAAAATACGAACCCAACTTATCAAGAGTTGACGAAAGTCAAAATTCATGTCTATGGGTAAATAGGAGCTCACTGCGTCTGAAGGGCGTCACTAACCTGTGACTATCACAACAATATTATAATAGAGACATATGCGAGATAAGATGAAGGTTCTTGCCTCTATGTCATAAAGTTAGACTCCAATAAGAACTACCTACCTTCCGTTATCTTCAACTTCTGTCACTTTTCCCGCGACAGGAAGCTGAAAAAAACAAGAACCACCGAACTTACAACTACCTTCACGTATCTCCTTCTACAAACCTTTCCAACCGTATTCCAAGTCAGATATTTTCCTCTTTGGAAGTCCCGCCAGGTTGCCAACCGCCCCCTCTATCATCTGTTTCAGCCCCGGGTTTTTTTTCCTTCATCATCCACTCTCTCCGTCGCTGCAAAGATCAAAGGCAGCAAAAATCAGTGTGACAACTGACGAAGAACGTCGCAAATAAGCCCGCATCGCTAGGATTTCCCTTGAGCTGCTGCCTCCGCCCAACTTCCTTCCTCGCTATGAAAGAAACATGAGTCTTCTAGTTTCCACTCCGATCCAAGTTGGGGAGTTTTTTCTTGTGTACAGTATCTACTGTCAATTTTCTCAGTTTCCACGACTTAACAGGCTTCTCGACATTTCGTAGAAGCCCCGTCAGTATACGCCCGTATTTATACGCCGTCTGCGGGTAGAATTCTTGAGGGGCAGTCAGGTGAAATGCTTAATAATTTGCACCTGACTGCCTTTCAAGACCTTCGCCATAATTGATGGCCTCCGACAGCCGAGAAACCCGCCCGACTTCAAATTTGACGGTACAAGTCACCTGAAATAGGTCATTTAACTTTTTCTCGTCTCGTTGCCATTTTTATCCTGTCGACTCGCAAAAGCTCCAAAAATGAGAGGTGTTCTTCAGTTCCGTTCACCATTTTCCAACCAAGATTTCTCCTTGAAAATCCATTCCTTTCGGAAAATTCATGAGTGATTGCAACACATCAAACAACGCCTATTGTGTCCTTTCATCGAAGAACGTTCAATTGAGCACTGAAGCACAATTAGGTTTTGGAGCTGTGTTTCCTGTGTTGCCATTTTTCCCCTATCGATATCTTTGAAAATTCAGGGGGGAAAAACCTTTTTACGAAGGATTTGTACGAATTCCAGGGAATCACGTGTATTGGTAGGTAGGTGCGAGTATTTAACATTTAGTACGTAGAATGATTACTTTTTGGCACTCATACTTGTAATATGGGTTCATACCTACTCCCAAAAAAATGTCATGGGGCACGAGTAACATTTTTGACTGGGAAAAACATTATTAGTCCTACCACCATATTTGAAAACGAAGTTATACTAATTGATAATTACGATTTGAGTATTCCCTACGGTGTTACAAATGAGAGGTTCCAGAAAAATCCTAATCACTCCTCTAAGTGGAGTAAGCATCAAGGAGGCAGCAAAAAACAACGATGTTCCTAGAACCACTCTACTTGGCCACTACTTTCAAGGCCAAAGTAGAAGATTCTCAGCTGTGTTTTGTGAAAGATGTTACAGATAAATTAAACCCTGTATTGATTGGGGAAGACAACGATGAGGACAGGAGATACATTTTGCCAAGTTCTTCCTAGTGATTTTTACCATTTTGCAATAATAAGTTACCAACTTGTGACTTCAATTAAAAATGTATCTTGTGATTTATTTTATCTTGTGATCCTTTAGGAAATTTCACGGTGATCACGAAAGTAGTGAGGAAGAAATGGGGGTTTCAGATATCTGCCTCCCTCTGACGTCATAGGCTCTGACGCACTAGATAGCCTCCTGCCAGGCGTCTGACGTCATACACTCGTGCGTCATAGGCTCTGACGTACTAGATAGCCTCCTGCCAGCCGTATGACGTCTACGCTCGTGCGTCATAGGCTCTGACGTAGTGGCCCGCCGGTCGCTTTTGTTCTGACGTGATCTGAGGGAAAGGGTGAATCAAGGGAACAAATTTTTCCCGTTTCAGTTTATGTGCCAAAGCAAAGACATGAAAATGTCAAAAAATATGTAAATAGGTACCTAAGCCTAACTGTAATGTCAATTTTCTGACAATTTGTTTTCGACTATAGTTTTCATACCTATTTACTTAAGTAGGTACTTATTGCCATTTGAGACTGATAATGAGCTGTTTGCAAATAAAAAGTCTGATAACTACTTTATTACATCTTGTTAATCTATTTTCAAGTTCCGATTCACAGATGAATGTAGTTTATTTAGATGGAAGTCGAAAAAAGTGAAAACGATGGAATGACGAAACCTGTCGACTACTGACTCAAGAGATACCGTCGATTTCTAACACAATGTTACATGACATGTAGGTCGACTACTAGTGCAAAACCATATCGACTACTGGAGAAAATGTTGGTACTGGTGTTACACCTCCTCCAACGAAAGCACGTTAATAGACGGAAAAGGTTTAAATTAAAAAATGTTCGAAAAAGTTGGATTTTTGAGGACGTTGGGGGGGGGGAAGAGAGAACTGAAGAAAAGCCAAAGTGAGAATCTTAAATTAAATGTACCTAACTTGATTATTTAAATTAACTTAAATATTTGATTATCTTATGTATTTGATGTAACTTACATTAAAGTTTTTTTAAAGTAGTTTTCTTCTGATGAAATACTCTATTTTGCCTCGCTAAGCCTTGCTGAAAGCATAATATCAAAACCTATCGAAGTGTATTAGTTGGCATCTAGTAGGGGGGGGGGGGGGGTTCGATGGGTATCGACGAATAAAACATCGATGTATCCACGTCAATGTTTTGGTTTATTATCTTCGATAATGAACCATTGGAATCGCCCAAAGAAAAAAAAATTTTAACCCCCCCGCAAAATTTGTTGGTTTACGTTTCAAGATACGTAGATTCAGAAAATCGAATAAAAAAAAATCCGTCCGTCCGCCGTACGCCGTCCGCCGTACGCCGTCCGCCGTACGCCGTACGCCGTCCGCGCCACTTTGCCCAGTTAGCGTTGAGTTAAAATTACGAAATTTTTTTTATGGGTTTCGACCAACCCCACAATGGTCCTCGAAACTTTTCATAACCCTAGGTCAAGGGGAAGGGGTTCAAAACGAATTTTGAAAATTTAAAAATCTCATATCTCGAAAATTTCATACAGAACGGTATGTTTTTTATTTCATATTTAGATAGAGTTTGTTCCTAAGAATTTTTTAAGACCATCCGCAGCTTTGTACGACCAGCCGTTCGTTCACAATGACGGCTCAAAGGTTGAGCCTGTCGACGCGATCTTGAATCAAACGGTTGAAATACAGGTCGATTAAATACAGGTCGACTCGATTTTCATACTAACTAGCTGTTTAGAACATCATATGGTTTTAGTGATGTCGAGTTTGTTGTTCTGAGGTACGTTTCGTGCTACGGAAATGAAGGTAATTTCGAATGTTTGTTGGTAGGTAGGTACTTCTTTTATAGAAAAATTAAAAAGTATTAAAAAAAGTATTTAAAAAAGTATTAAAAACCCTAGAATTATATCGTATTAATTAAATACAAATTATTTATATTTAACAATAAATTATAATAATTTTTACTAGGTATCTACTTGATAAACTTAATAATAATTAGTGGAAATTCATAATAATAATTAATCTAACATTTAGACACAACGGTTCATTATCTTCTTTGTACAGATCACCCTTCTGTCTAGATCACTAGGTCTAAATGTCTAGATCCTAAATGTCTAGATCCTAAATTATTATCAACTATTTCTCATTGCAAACCTGTTCATTGTGTACCCAAGATCCTTCCCTAAAAGACCTGGCAGCGGGAAATATTATTCAACATGGTTTGAAAAGGGAAAAACAAGTTTTGTAACAAATCCTAATGCTCTAGGTAGTAGTCGATACCAGTGACCAACATTTTCTTCAGTAGTCGACATGGTTTTGCACTAGTAGTCTACATACATGTGTTAGAAGTCGACAGTATCACTTGAGTCAGTAGTCGACAGGTTTCGTCATTCCATCGTTTTCGAATTTTACGACATCTAAATAAAATACATTCAACTGTGAATCGGAACTTGAAAATAGATTAATAAGATGTAATAAAGTAGTTATCAGACTTTTTATTTGCAAACAGCTCATTATCAGTCTCAAATTGCAATAAGTACTTAAGTAAAAAGGTATGAAAACTATAGTCGAAAACTCATTGTCAGAAAATTGACATTACAGTTGGGCTTAGGTACCTATTTACATATTTTTTTGACATTTTCATGTCTTTGCTTTGGCACATAAACTGAAACGGGAAAAATTTGTTCCCTTGATTCACCCTTTCCCTCAGATCACGTCAGAACACAAGCGACCGGCGGGCCATTACGTCAGAGCCTATGACGCACGAGCGTATGACGTAAGACGGCTGGCAGGAGGCTAACTAGTACGTCAGAGCCTATGACACACGAGCGTATGACGTAAGACGGCTGGCAGGATGCCAACAAGTACGTCAGAGCCTATGACGCACGAGCGTATGACGTAAGACGGCTGGCAGGAGGCCAACAAGTACGTCAGAGCCTATGACGCACGAGCATATGACGTAAGACGGCTGGAAAAGGGCAACAAGTACGTCAGAGCCTATGACGCACAATCGTATGACGTAAGACGGCTGGCAGAAGGCCAACAAGTGCGTCAGAGCGTATGACGTAAGACGGCTGGCAGGAGGCTAGCTAGTGCGTCAGAGCCTATGACGCACGAGCGAATGACGTAAGACGGCTGGCAGGTGGCCAACAAGTACGTCAGAGCCTATGACGCACGAGCGTATGACGTAAGACGGCTGACAGGAGACCAACCCCACAATGGTCCTCGAAACTTTTCATAACCCTAGGTCAAGGGGAAGGGGTTCAAAACGAATTTTGGTACGACATGGTATGGTGTATTATTGTATGTATGATTTAGTATAGTACAGTACGGTATGATAGGAAAGAAATGGTATGAGTACGGTGAGAATATGGTATGGTGCCGATTTGCAACACAGTCTGGTATAGACAGAAGGGTAATCTGCACAAGGAAGATAATAAACCGTTGTGTCAAGAATTTGCAGAGTTTTTTCCTCTTGAAACACCAATCGAAAAAAAAAAAAACATCGGGGAATTCGATTCCAGTACCAACGACATAGAGGTTTATCGAGTATATCATTATTTTTGTATTATAATGGTAAACAATTGGTTCAGTAAGTATTAAAATATTATTTATTATTTTTTGAGTATATATTTTGAGGTAAGTGACTAAAAAATTGAAATTCAAAAAGCCAAAAGATCACATTTTTATTAAATAATAAACTACGATGTCTGAGAAGAAAAACATCGACACATCAATACCCATCCTTAGTATCTAGTCATTCAACAAGCCTGTTTTAGGATGATCTTCATGACGAGGTATTTTTCAAACACCACATTGTGGAAAATTTGCCTTTTTGGGGGAAAAGAAGAAAAGCTACTTTGAGTCGAAAAAAGGGAATTAAGCCCTTTTATACATAAGAGCCAATTCGACGTTATTCACAGTAGGATGAAAAAAGTGGGAAATTTCATTTCACATTGTGGAAACACAGGTATTTGCAACCACCCTAGCGATAAGTTGCAGCATAAATTTCCAAGTTATACCGTTCGTCTTATTTTATACTTAGTGGCATTATTATTCTGCTGAATAGTGTTTGTTGAGGAGTGGAGTTTCAGTTTACACAGGCATTGTGTTGTTTTGTGTTTCAGACAAACAACGACACCTTCCCCCATAACTCGGAAGTGGACGCCCGCTGCCGGGAGCCGCTCGGCCTGTACAAACTGTTGGGGGAGTCGAAATTGGTTTGCAACAACGGGGCGTGGACCGCCAAGCTGCCCTCTTGCATTCCTACGACCGTCCTCACCAACTATACAGGTATTCAGGCCGCCTTCCGATATTGTGTACCCTTTCCCCTTTAAAACCCTCATCGTCCCTTGAGGGCCAATTACGTTCTTTGCAGAATGAAACGCGGCGTAAATGAATGGAATTCGAAGCTCGTACTTGATTATGAAGTTATTCGCAAGCGCGTGTTTCATTGGACTCACAGTGCTTTGTTTGATCCGCTTTGATTTACTTCTTGTACTTAGGTACTACCGAATGTGTAGGTAAAAGATTTTTCAACGCTGAACACGATGTTGAAGTCAGAATTGCGTTTCATTATCAGATTAGAGTATATGACCCATGTAGAACATCTTAAGTATGAACCACGTTTCTTCATCTTCAAAGAACCGCAAAATGAGCTAAACACCCGCACACCACAATGACACAGTCATCCCTAACGCCAATGTACTGCGGAGATTTTGCTGACTAACATGGGAGTGAAGCAGAACTGTCTGGCCCCGCCATTACTCTTCTCATTGTTGACCTGCATTGAATGACCTGCATGATTATGTTGGAGGATGGCTATATGCTAGGAATCAGAACATACGACTGCTTATGTATGCTGATGATGTGGTTCTGATGGCATCCGATGGAGTGGCACTCCAAACAATGATCAATCGGATTACTGCGGCCTCTGGGATTTGGAACTTAACCTTGCCAGGTCCTGGTTTTCAGGAATGGAGGTAGAAAGTCACAGATAGATAGACAAACATAAGCTTACAGTTTACAGTATATTTTACAGTTTATGATTTGTCTTTCCTCCTACAACATCTTCCTCCTGACGAGGGCACAAATTTAATAATTTAATATTTTTTGGGTTGATATAGAAATACCCCTCACATAAAATCATGGATATCCAATCTATTGGTACTATCACTATTCAGATACGGAGTCAAAATCAATTGAAAAATTTACAAGCACGATGTATACCTATTATACTGTTTCATTTAACATGTTCTTACGACGTTTTTGAAGTTTCAAACCCTCTTTTGCACCCCTTCCTATTGACTTATAAGGTTATGATAAATTTCAAGGATCTACTTTGACTCGTCCCAAAGCCCGCATCCTGAACTTCAGATTTGTGGGTTCATTTTAATTGGGTAAAGTGCAGCACTCCTAAGTTGATTCCAATGTTTTGTCATTGAAAATAATAAACCAAATACAACTGACAGTTATTTTTGGGCAATTAACAGTTTGCTGTCGTTTTCTGAGAAAAGCTACGACGCCCTCTTCTATTCATGCTGCCAAAAATGACGATGCATTACAAATAAACCAGACAAACAGAATGGAAACGGACGTTGACGTATTAACAAAATTTTAGATACGTATAGGTGATATCCTTTATGATTATACACGACGGTCAATTGAGCGTCTGTCAGTCAGGATTGTGTTGTACTGGAAGGGGGAAGGATGTGTGTAAATACCCTTTGGCAACCCCAACAGACCCCCGCCGTTTGATTTCGGCTCAGTGTTGGCGCAAGGCGTTGAGTAATAATGCAAACAGGATTAAGGACACCCAGCCCTCCCCGCAACTTAATATTTGGTTAAAGCCGCTTTTCGATAGGAATACAAACAGGGTTAACTGTGTCCCTTCCTCCTGTAATGAACGTAGAGTAGACGTTTTTCGTTACTGCCACCGCCTCTTGGAAATTTGACGCTCCTGAAACGAGTGACGGCACAAAACACATTAGAAGATCAAATATTGACACAAGAAATCACGTGACGTTCACTAGAGTTGTGTTAACAAACGCAATACACACAATGACGGCAGTGAGTAATTTTAAACAGTCACATATCATTTTTACGGTGTCTTTACCAGATAATCGTTTAGATTGTTGTGTTTAGAATGTAAACTTTTAATTAGGCTCGTAAATCCCAATGTCTAATCACGAAACAAAAATTTGATTATCTATTTTCCACCTACATGATTTCAAGATGACTTTACACAAATCGAAATATTCATTAAACACGCCATAAGTTCATGTCAGGATTTGCGAAACGAATCTGAATAATTTCTAAATAAGTCCGTATAGAACAAAAAATGTGTTCCCTTGATTCACCCTTTCCCTCAGATCACGTCAGAACACAAGCGACAGGCGGCCCACTACGTCAGAGCCTATGACGTACGAGCGTATGACGTCATACGATTGGCAGGAAGCCAACTAGTACGTCAAAGCCTATGCTGTAAGAGCCTTTGACGTCTGAGGGCTGATTAACACAAGCACTCAAAAAAATGTGACTCGCTCTCTTTAAAATCAAATCACCCGCTTTTGGCGCTTGCCTGACGTCACAACGTGCTCAGTTTCCTCCCTTCACGCGAGCTCTTCAAGCGAATTGCTCGCTCGGTGGCGAGGTAGCCGCCCGCGAAAATGATGCCAATTCCAACGCAAGCATATACGGGGAGATTTCGTATATTTGTTTGATATACATAGCATATTATAAGCCAATTCCGAGGAGAATGACGAAAATGCGGATTTTTTACGGTCCCCGAGAAGAAAATGCGGATTGCGGATTGGAAGATAGAATTGCGGTACAAAATTCGGGACATCTGGCAACACTGATTAAGCGGGACAGTTGCGAAACAGCTTGAAAACGGCCGCTTGGAGCGCTGACTTCGTGCGGTTGTCGGATTTCGGTCTCAAGACTGTTCCAGAATGTTCTTCTTCTTCGTGGACAGAACCGTCGGAACCATCGGAATAGTTCGGATACGTCAGGCCCGGAATCATGGATACTATTTAATAACAACGTTCCAAAACCTTCAGGACCGGAAACATGGATACTATTTAATAGTATCCATGGTCCCGGTTCAGAAGGTTCCAGTCGGAACGACCCATCCTTGGATATTCATACACATTAACGCGATGTTTTGGTGATTTGTGTTGAACGAAATCCTTTGACTTACCTTTAGAACTATTCGATCTGTTCATCACGTAGCGATGTCTTCAACCCTCTTAAGAACATCCTCAGTCTTTTCCAATTTCGCCCGAAGGGTTTTCCAAAAACGAAAAGGACCCGTGGAATGTGAAGGAAGAAGCTCGTCTGAGGCGACCAAACTCAAAACAACTATAAAACGCCAGCCGTATTCACCATTTCCCGCACCGAAAAGTCTGGCCGAGTTGGCCCTCGTCCGCCTCGACGACCTGATCAACTGGGGCCGGAAGGGCAGCTTGTGGCCGGTGACGTTCGGTTTGGCTTGTTGCGCTGTTGAAATGATGCACATGGCTTCTCCGCGCTACGATATGGACCGGTAGGTTTTCATTTTCCCCTGTTGCTTTAATCTGTTGTCAGCACAGTTTTTGCGTTGTTATAGTTACACAGAATCTGGGTCAATTATTGTATAATTAAGTGCGCAGTTGCTTTCCCGCACACATTGTCTGGTTTGGATACAATCTACTCCCATAGGTTTGCCTGCAACTCTCGTGTAGGGATGGGATATCGATATCCGATAGTATCGAAATATCGATATCTAGCGTCCGATATCCGATATTCTGATATCGATATCAGCACTGGCGATAATATCGATATATCGATATTCTGACAACCGATATCGGGTAGATATCACAAACTGTGATTCACTGTTATCTTTCACTGGCGAACCGCGAATGTGGGTATCATTCCGTTTCCGTGCTGTTGTTGGCTAAAAAGTATCCGCGTTTTTGTGTTGTGTTGAGCCCCTGTTGAAATTGAAACTTAAATTGACCATGAAGTCAACCTCAACCTCAGTATCATCAGAGAGGCTATTTTCAAGGGCGGGGAATATTCTCACCTCGGACCGGAACAGGCTGAAGGGGGAAACTCTCTCCAAGTTACTTTTCCTGGAGAGCCTCGATGAGCGCTTCCTTTTTTGAATCCCGAAATTTACCTGTAATTCTTTTATGATTTTGACGTTCTGGTATTCTGTCTAATTTTCGTTTAGAAACATATTGAAATAAAAATTCCGTATTACATATTCATGTGTATAATTTTACTTTCCTATCAAGGCGGGAACTAAAAATAAATGAATAAATAAATAAAAATAAAGATCTGACTGAAAAATAATCAGAAGAATTTTTTTTTAGAAAGGAATTTTGAACCAACAGGCTGTAGGTAGGTATCAACACTAGATGTCACTACTTTGAACCACTTCGTATTTCCAAGTCCTTCGTATATATTCTACCATGGAATCACCAAGAAGAGCAATTGTCGACTCAAACACTTCGAGAAAACGAGAAAAAGTTGACTTCATATCGACTCGAGGTGTTGATTTGAGTTCGAATGGACTTTCAAGAAGAGCAATTGTCGACTCAAATACTTCGTGAAAACGAAAAAAAGTCCACTTCATATCGACTCGAGGTGTTGATTTGAGTTCGAATGGACCTTCAAGAAGAGCAATTCTCGACTCAAATACTTCGTGAAAACGAAAAAAAGTTGACTTCATATCGACTCGAGGTGTTTGTTTGAGTTCGAATGGACCTTCAAGAAGATCAATAATTGATTGTCGACTCAACAATAATTGATCAATAATTGATTGTCGACTCAACAATTATTGTCGACTCAAATACTTCGTGAAAACGAAAAAAAGTTGACTTCATATCGACTCGAGGTGTAGATTTGAGTTCGAACGGACCTTCAAGAAGAGCAATTGTCGACTCAAATACTTCGTGAAAACGAAAAAAAGTTGACTTCATATCGACTCGAGGTGTTGATTTGAGTTCGAATGGACCTTCAAGAAGAGCAATTCTCGACTCAAATACTTCGTGTAAACGAAAAAAAGTTGACTTCATATCGACTCGAGGTGTTTGTTTGAGTTCGAATGGACCTTCAAGAAGATCAATTGTCGACTCAAATACTTCGTGAAAACGAAAAAAAGTTGACTTCATATCGACTCGAGGTGTTTGTTTGAGTTCGAATGGACCTTCAAGAAGAGCAATTGTCGACTCAAATACTTCGTGAAAACGAAAAAAAGTTGACTTCATATCGACTCGAGGTGTTGATTTGAGTTCGAACGGACCTTCAAGAAGAGCAATTGTCGACTCAAATACTTCGTGAAAACGAAAAAAAGTTGACTTCATATCGACTCGAGGTGTTGATTTGAGTTCGAATGGACCTTCAAGAAGAGCAATTCTCGACTCAAATACTTCGTGAAAACGAAAAAAAGTTGACTTCATATCGACTCGAGGTGTTTGTTGAGTTCGAATGGACCTTCAAGAAGAGCAATTGTCGACTCAAACACTTCGAGAAAACGAAAAAAAGTTGACTTCATATCGACTCGAGGTGTTGATTTGAGTTCGAATGGACCTTCAAGAAGAGCAATTGTCGACTCAAACACTTCGAGAAAACGAAAAAAAGTTGACTTCACATCGACTCGAGGTGTTGATTTGAGTTCGAATGGACCTTCAAGAAGAGCAATTGTCGACTCAAATACTTCGTGTAAACGAAAAAAAGTTGACTTCATATCGACTCGAGGTGTTTGTTTGAGTTCGAATGGACCTTCAAGAAGATCAATTGTCGACTCAAATACTTCGTGAAAACGAAAAAAAGTTGACTTCATATCGACTCGAGGTGTTTGTTTGAGTTCGAATGGACCTTCAAGAAGATCAATTGTCGACTCAAATACTTCGTGAAAACGAAAAAAAGTTGACTTCATATCGACTCGAGGTGTTGATTTGAGTTCGAATGGACCTTCAAGAAGAGCAATTGTCGACTCAAATACTTCGTGAAAACGAAAAAAAGTTGACTTCATATCGACTCGAGGTGTTGATTTGAGTTCGAATGGACCTTCAAGAAGAGCAATTGTCGACTCAAATACTTCGTGTAAACGAAAAAAAGTTGACTTCATATCGACTCGAGGTGTTTGTTTGAGTTCGAATGGACCTTCAAGAAGACCAATTGTCGACTCAAATACTTCGTGAAAACGAAAAAAAGTTGACTTGATATCGACTCGAGGTGTTGATTTGAGTTCGAATGGACCTTCAAGAAGAGCAATTGTCGACTCAAATACTTCGTGAAAACGAAAAAAAGTTGACTTCATATCGACTCGAGGTGTTGATTTGAGTTCGAATGGACCTTCAAGAAGAGCAATTGTCGACTCAAACACTTCGAGAAAACGAGAAAAAGTTGACTTCATATCGACTCGAGGTGTTGATTTGAGTTCGAATGGACTTTCAAGAAGAGCAATTGTCGACTCAAATACTTCGTGAAAACGAAAAAAAGTCGACTTCATATCGACTCGAGGTGTTGATTTGAGTTCGAATGGACCTTCAAGAAGAGCAATTCTCGACTCAAATACTTCGTGAATACTAAAAAAAGTTGACTTCATATCGTCTCGAGGTGTTTGTTTGAGTTCGAATGGACCTTCAAGAAGAGCAATTGTCGACTCAAATACTTCGTGAAAACGAAAAAAAGTTGACTTCATATCGACTCGAGGTGTTGATTTGAGTTCGAATGGACCTTCAAGAAGAGCAATTGTCGACTCAAATACTTCGTGAAAACGAAAAAAAGTTGACTTCATATCGACTCGAGGTGTTTGTTTGAGTTCGAATGGACCTTCAAGAAGACCAATTGTCGACTCAAATACTTCGTGAAAACGAAAAAAAGTTGACTTCATATCGACTCGAGGTGTTGATTTGAGTTCGAATGGACCTTCAAGAAGAGCAATTGTCGACTCAAATACTTCGTGAAAACGAAAAAAAGTTGACTTCATATCGACTCGAGGTGTTTGTTTGAGTTCGAATGGACCTTCAACAAGACCAATTGTCGATTCAAATACTTCGTGAAAACGAAAAATAGTTGACTTCATATCGACTCGAGGTGTTGATTTGAGTTCGAACGGACCTTTAAGAAGAGCAATTGTCGACTCAAATACTTCGTGAAAACGAAAAAAAGTTGACTTCATATCGACTCGAGGTGTTTGTTTGAGTTCGAATGGACCTTCAAGAAGACCAATTGTCGACTCAAATACTTCGTGAAAACGAAAAATAGTTGACTCCATATCGACTTGAGGTGTTTACTTGAGTTCGAATGGACCTTCAAGAAGAGCAATTGTCGACTCAAACACTTCGGGAAACCGAAAAAAAGTTGACTTCATATCGACTCGAGGTGTTGATTTGAGTTCGAATGGACCTTCAAGAAGAGCAATTGTCGACTCAAATACTTCGTGAAAACGAAAAATAGTTGACTTCATATCGACTCGAGGTGTTGATTTGAGTTCGAATGGACCTTCAAGAAGAGCAATTGTCGACTCAAACACTTCGTGAAAACGAAAAAAAGTTGACTTCATATCGACTCGAGGTGTTGATTTGAGTTCGAATGGACCTTCAAGAAGAGCAATTGTCGACTCAAATACTTCGTGTAAACGAAAAAAAGTTGACTTCATATCGACTCGAGGTGTTTGTTTGAGTTCGAATGGACCTTCAAGAAGACCAATTGTCGATTCAAATACTTCGTGAAAACGAAAAATAGTTGACTTCATATCGACTCGAGGTGTTGATTTGAGTTCGAACGGACCTTTAAGAAGAGCAATTGTCGACTCAAATACTTCGTGAAAACGAAAAAAAGTTGACTTCATATCGACTCGAGGTGTTGATTTGAGTTCGAATGGACCTTCAAGAAGAGCAATTGTCGACTCAAATACTTCGTGAAAACGAAAAAAAGTTGACTTCATATCGACTCGAGGTGTTTGTTTGAGTTCGAATGGACCTTCAAGAAGACCAATTGTCGACTCAAATACTTCGTGAAAACGAAAAATAGTTGACTTCATATCGACTCGAGGTGTTGATTTGAGTTCGAATGGACCTTCAAGAAGAGCAATTGTCGACTCAAACACTTCGTGAAAACGAAAAAAAGTTGACTCCATATCGACTTGAGGTGTTTACTTGAGTTCGAATGGACCTTCAAGAAGAGCAATTGTCGACTCAAATACTTCGTGAAAACGAAACAACGGATCATTATCTTCTTTGTACAGATCACCCTTCTGTCTAGATCACTAGGTCTAAATGTCTAGATCCTAAATGTTAGATTAATTATTATTATCAATTATCACTAATTATTAACAATTTTATCAAGTACCTAGTGAGAATTATTATAATTTATTGTTAGGTATTAATAATTCGTATTTATTATTACTAATAATAATTATTAATTATGATTAATTAATACGATATAATTCTGGGGTTTTTAATACTACGTCGGTAATAATGTTTCTATAAAAGAAGTACCTACCAACATTCATTCGAAATTACCTTCATTTCCGTAGCACGAAACGCACCAAACTCAGAACAACAAACTCGACATCACTTAAGCCATATGATGTTCAAAAGAGCTCGTTAGTATGTAAATGGACCTGTATTTCAACAGTTTGATTCACGATCGGGTTGTGAGGCACAATCTTTGAGCCGTCATTGTGAACGAACGGCTGGTCGTACAAAGCTGCGGATGGTCTTAAAAAATTCTACGGAACAAACTCTATCTAAATATGAAATAAAAAACATACCGTTCTATATGAATTTTTCGAGATATGAGATTTTCAAATTTTCAAAATTCGTTTTGAACCCCTTCCCCTTGACCTAGGGTTATGAAAAGTTTCGAGGACCATTGTGGGGTTGGTCGAAACCCATAAAAAAAAATTTCGTAATTTTAACTCAACGCGAACTGGACAAAGTGGCGCGGACGGCGTACAGCGGACGGCGTACGGCGTACGGCGGACGGACGGATTTTTTTTAATTCGATTTTCTGAATCTACGTATCTTGAAACGTAAACCAACAAATTTTGAGGGGGGGTTAAAAAATTTTTTTCTTTGGGCGATTCCAATGGTTCATTATCGAAGATAATAAACCAAAACTGAATACTGATACGATAAAAGAGACAAACCCTAAACAGATACTATAAACATAAACGCACTGTATCTGATGGGGGGAGTAAAGAATAACTAATACTTTGTAACCGATATTTGACAGTCTCTGTATCAGAAGTAACGAATACTCACAAGCATTCGTTAAGCACACCTCTACAATGGAGTTTGGTTGCTGCTCTGTCGATTGATTAATTAATTCAATTGTAAAATGCCTAAGGCCCACTTTCACCAAAAAATTAAATAACGGAGATTACCCAATCTTCGTTTAAGTTAACCTCGGGAGATAAACCTGAATGTCTTTCACCAAACCAAATGTCGTTTAAACTCAGAATCAAATAACGGAGTTTAGCAAACGGAGATTACGCAAACTGTCCAACTGTGCAAACCGTCCCGTACGACAAAAGTTGGACAATGTGAAGTGCCGGAGCTACAAATTTGTCGACGAACACACACACACCACGGAAAACCCTACTATACTACGTAGACACACACTGTCTATTGTTTAGTCATACTTAATTGTTTTTTGAGTTATTCCTTATTATTATTGTAGGAATTCAATAAAGAAAATGGTTAATTTAATAAAGAGATTTATTAGAAAGAAGCGGGTAGAACAAATAATATTTCCGCCATATTATGGCGGATTACATGAGACAGAGAAGCCTCGATATAAAAAATATCCTTTTCGATTATGGAAGTACGAGTATTCCGCATTTTCTCCTCCTGCAAAAAAAGAAAAACAGGGATCAAACATCACTGTGCATTCAATTTTGGCAATTTTGGTACGAATACAATCATTTGCGGCCATGGGAGGTCTGTTGGTAGGGTCGAATATTAGGAATATGTATCAATTTCGGAATACAGGCTAAAATTATCGTGAGTAGAAGCTGATTCATCGGAGATACGGCATAATTTCTAAAGAAAAAAAAAATCAAATAATAACAATATGTTCCAAATATCGTGGGCTACAGAAGACACACCAACAACCAGAAATTACCTAGGTAGGTAATATCGTAAATCTTGTCCCTCGTACACAATATCTAATTATCTATATATCAATGTCAAATGTTACTCCAGGATCACTGGTGGTGATAATCTCCTCAAAAGTTTCGCGAGTTGAGTTTCGAGATTCGATTTTTCTAGTTACGGTTTCGGTTTTGAGATTCGAAATTGGTTTTGACCATCACTACTAGGTAGTAATATAGTTTCCAAACTATTATAAATTAAAATTCCGTTTTCGACTTACTTGTCCGTCGGAAACGCCAGGCGAGTGTCGAGGACTTGGAGAACTGTCCGTTTTGAGAGCCGGAATCTCGGCCAAAACTCCACATCGTCCATTTCCTCGAAGTGTGGTACCCGTTGCCTGATTTTTCTGGGCCGTCTTCTTGGGACATCGTCCTCGTCTGACGAGTCAAATATAATAGAGAATGCCAACTCGCGCGAATCACACAAAAAACACAACACAGGCACAAAAGGCAGAGAAGGACTTGGAGGATGACAAATCAGCTGTTCACAGGCGGCCATATTGCCATATTGGAGATAACGGAGTTTAGTAAAGTTATCTCTGCGGATTTCAGCGGTTTAAACTCGAGCCCCCTCGGTGGGAGTTTAAACTCATAAAGCGTTCTGGTGAAAGACGTTGAACGTTAATCTCCGTTATTTTCTAACCTATCCCGGTTTAAACTCGTTTCAAATGTTTGGTGAAAGTGGGCCTAAGGAGTTTTATGCTTACATCACAAATCCACTCAATTTGATCTCGCTCTGATTAATCGGCAGATTCGGCGTCGTCTTCAGAGCCTCCCCTCGGCAAACCGACTGCATCATCGTCGCCGGGACTGTCACTAACAAAATGGCCCCCGCATTGAGAAAAATCTTCGATCAGATGCCCGAGCCCAAATGGGTCATATCCATGGGTAGCTGTGCCAACGGCGGAGGCTACTACCATTATTCGTACAGCGTCGTTCGCGGGTGCGACAGGATCATCCCTGTAGACATCTACGTTCCGGGGTGCCCGCCAAGTGCCGAGGCCTTGCTTTACGGGGTTTTGCAGCTACAAAAGAAAATGAAGAGACACAGTTATTTTCAATCTTGGTACAGAAAGTGATTCCAGCGATTCATTTGTATTCATGAAATTCACAAACTTCGATATTATCTTAAGTGTACCTACTGGTCCAAGTTCATTCAATAGAACCTTCATTTTCTCTTTGTTTGTTCCTATTTTATTGTGTAGTGTACGATACCAGACAAGTTAGAAATATATGTATTATACAACGCGAGTTATTACACAAATAATTATTAAATGAACGAAAAACCCAAATTCTGATTGACAAATTTAAACAACTGACATTTCATTCTAGCGATGCGGTTGTTGCTCGTAGATAGATTAGATTTGATTATAGACAGTGACTTAGGGTGAGTACATTCCCCCACCACCGCACTACATGAAACTTGGCCTTATTGTGAGGAGTGGTGCCCTGTAAGCCAACCTATACGCTCCAGTCCACTCCCTCCACCAAACTGATGATTCCCCCTACCAGGTTATTTCTCAAAAAATGGGAGATTTGGGTCTTTTGAGTTTTAGAAGAGACTGTAGAAGGCTGCACCAACATTTCCTCTAAATTTGTTGGCAAGGATCCGAACTATCTGTATGGTCTGAACATTGTGACTCATTATGAAATTGTCAACGACTGCGCCGAACGCGGCGTAGCGTTGATCACCGAATTCCTGAAAGGGAATAAGTTAACTCAAGGGGAAGAACAGCTACCTACTTATGTTAGTTGTAGCTGAGGACAGAAAGAAAAACTCTGCAAATTCTTGACACAACGGTTCATTATCTTCTTTGTACAGATCACCCTTCTGTCTAGATCACTAGGTCTGAATGTCTATATCCTAAATGTTAGATTAATTATTATTATCAATTATCACTAATTATTAACAATTTTATCAAGTACCTAGTGAAAATTATTATAATTTATTGTTAGGTATTAATAATTCGTATTTATTATTAATAATAATAATTATTAATTATGATCAATTAATACGATATAATTCTGGGGTTTTTAATACTACGTCGGTAATAATTTTTCTATAAAAGAAGTACCTACCAACAAACATTCGAAATTACCTTCATTTCCGTAGCACGAAACGCACCTCAGAACAACAAACTCGACATCACTTAAGCCATATGATGTTCCAAAGAGCTTGTTAGTATGAAAATGGACCTGTATTTCAACAGTTTGAGTCACGATCGTGTTGTGAGGCATAATCTTTGAGCCGTCATTGTGAACGAACGGCTGGTCCTACAAAGCTGCGGATGGTCTTAAAAAATTCTACGGAACAAACTCTATCTAAATATGAAATACAAAACATACCGTTCTATATGAATTTTTCGAGATATGAGATTTTCAAATTTTCAAAATTTGTTTTGAACCCCTTCCCCTTGACCTAGGGTTCAGAAAAGTTTCGAGGACCATTGTGGGGTTGGTCGAAACCCATAAAAAAAATTTCGTAATTTTAACTCAACGCTAACTGGGCAAAGTGGCGCGGACGGCGTACGGCGGACGGCGGACGGCGGACGGCGGACGGCGTACGGCGTACGGCGGACGGACGGATTTTTTTTTATTCGATTTTCTGAATCTACGTATTTTGAAACGTAAACCAACAAATTTTGAGGGGGGGTTAAAAAAATTTTTTCTTTGGGCGATTCCAATGGTTCATTATCGAAGATAATAAACCAAAATAAGTTACGCTAGTTGAAAAGTACTGTACTAGAATCTTTGATCTGATCAAATCGTTGTAATACAGGAATGTCAATGAAATTTTAAAGAAAACCCTGTAATTTGCAAGAAAACCTGTAATTTGAAAGAAAAACCTGTAATTTTAGAAGAAAAACATGTAATTTCAACAAAACAGATTATTTTAGCAAAATTAATGTAATCATACATTGACTAAAAATCTCTTGCCTAGAAAAGTCATAAACTGTACCTACCATTCTCATGTTTTCGTCCCTCAGAGGTTGGCAAAAATTTTCAAATTTCAGATTTTTACTGCTCCAAAATTTTTTTAAAACTAAATGGAACCTTTCCGACAACTTTAGTTCAATGCAAAAAGTCTCTAATGTGGATAATTACTTCGTAACTAATTGAGTACCGTCAGGCCCAAAGGGCGTACCTACAAGTAAGTTGCGGGACCCCTCCGGTGGTCCAAAAAATCCAAAAAAGATTCTAGTTACCTTAGTTTTCATAATTGAACCGACTATGATTTCAGAGAATCAACATTTTGAACCTTCGTAAAAAAAAAAAACACTTCTAACCCCTCAGCATTGCATGTGTCTCATCCTCCTCCTAGGCATCTCCAGGACTGTCCCGGTACACACATTAAGGTGGGCCCGTAGATATGTTTATAGATGTTTTATGGATTAGGTCACAAGATGAGAGGAGTAGGGTCCATGTGATGAGCAATGCGTTTTGAGGGGGGACAAATTACCCACAAATTCCAATAATGAAGCAGTCTAGCAAATGACACCTCATTTTGAAGGTTTGTTTACGCTGAACACGATGGTGAAGTCACAATAATTGTGATATTATTGCGATATCTTATTCCACGGAACGCGTTCTCAAACTGGAGCCCATTGAAGATGAAGAAACGTGGTTGTTACTAATTGTTATTTTTGAGTGTTCGGCAACGCACTTCTCATCACATGGACCCCAACCTCTCCTGATGTCATTTCACAAGAGGTGATTTTGGTGGAGGAGAGGATTCCTAAGAAAATTCCTAATGACGAGTTTCCACGTCACCTCGTATTCCCTAAAATTTAGGGAATCATTTAATGATTGATGACATTCATTAGGCGAACTGCACCACCTCTGAACGTTTATCAATTGATTGAATTGAATCAGGGTTGCGTGCGTTGTGAAAATTTTACGTTGTAATTTGCATGACATGTATCAATAATTTGTACACATAAGTATCAAACAGAATATTATAAATTCATGTGAAATCTGAAGCCTCCATGACCTCTGTCATCCAAATCAGTAAATAATTATGTTGGGTGCAATCGATACTGAAACAATGCCATTCATGATTTTTCATGGTCACTTCTTCCTGTGTAGATCCGATGGGTGAAACTTTGAACAGTGTGTATTCTGCCAGAGGAAAATTTTTGCTGAGAAGCTTCTTTTTTGTCATTATTAATCGAAGCACTGTAAAAATCCCTAACTTTTCCTTTTTGTTTACTCTCAGGTATCGGCTTTGAGTGACGTACGAACCTGACATCCTCTAATTCAAACTCCGATTTCCAAATGAAGCGATTCTATTTTAATCGTTGTAACACTTCATTGTCACTGCCTCACGCTCATTCTCGCACTCCCACTCCACTCCCATCTCGCAAACGTATTCTTACTGTTCCAAAATATTAGTCACTATTTCAACGTAAACCAGGCCGCCATAATTATTAGCTTAGAGCTGAACGTCTTCACAGAGGCTCAAGGGGCCTCGTCAAGAGGTACAGATGAGCCCTCCAATGAGAAATGCGAGTGGGGCAACACCCTTAGAACCGCTTTGATGTCGGATTCCACAGACAATGACGTCAGTACACTAAGGATCCATACTTGCGGTCCACCCAGATGCATATTACAGACGTACGTGTATACATGTAATGTATCTATACACATAGTTACGTCACACAGACACATATTTACATAAGAGCTTGGCATTGTTCTCCATCGATTTTGGAATACTTCATCGATTCTCGTGATGGTTATGACGCCAACACTGTTAACAGTGTTTCTTACCAGTGATTCTTACCAATGATCCATCAATAATCGTACAGTGATTACACCAGCAAATTACTGGAAATCACTACATAATCATTGGTAATCACTCATGTTTAGTGATTGAATCATTAAACCGCCAGTGGTGCATTTCTTAAGTTTTAAAACTGGAAAGTTGAATAGGTTTGGGAAGGTAATTGACGAGTGAGTTAACTACAATGTTTGTTTTGACATTTTCATGTCTTTCATATGACACATAACAAAAAAATCGTCACGAAATTTGCTCACGAAAATTGTCCCAAGTCGCCACAATGATGATTATGACCATCAGAAGTGAAGTTGGAATTAGGTAGGTACTTTACAGTTTGTTATGTCTTTGCTATGGCACACAAACAAAAAAATCGTCACAAAATTTGCTCACGAAAATTGTCCCAAGTCGCCGCAATGATGATTATGACCATCAGAAGTGAAGCTGTTCGTTATTGGAATTAGGTAGGTACATTACAGTTTGATATTACTTCCCAGTTTCGGCCCTGATCATCCTAGAAAGCTGATACTCGGTATACAAACTCTTGAGGGAACTCTAAATTCGAATTATGATATGCGCATGACTTGATACGAAGTTTGTTTGCACACAACATGAAAATGTCTCAATGTGTTGCAGACTCGTATGCAAGCGTTTACTTTGGCGTTTAACTGTGTTTTTTTTTGTTTTTTTATATAAATTTTTATTGGCATTGTCAAAGTAGTACATGTAGCCATGATATTAATAAATGATAAATAAATGAATGATTGTTCTTATAAAAAGTCACTAATGTATATGTATACAAACATTACATCACATTACATTACATTATTATATGGTTAATCGTAAGTTCGTAAAGAATTCATGTACAAAACCGAACGTAAGTTTCTCGCTGAGAATTTGCTTATAATGGATAGGTAGTGCTAATACTGGTGCATAATACAATCAAAAAGCTCTGTTCTCTTATCATTATACGCTGGACATAGCATCAGCATATGCTCCAGAGTACCCTCAGCACCCTCACAGGCTTGACATTGCGGAGAGTACTCAGGGTCCAAATAGTTGTGTTTGTACACCGCACATAATCCATGGTTAACAGCAACCTGCACATGGTTACTATAAGGCCTCTATTGGATGTCATGCCAGCAAACCACGGCACCAATGTAGGTTTGGAATGAATTTCCTTATAGAATCTGCCCTTCTCACCCCGACCAAATTCGTCTACCCACAGAGATCTGTAATATTGATTAATGTTTGTGTCTATCATAATAGGTGTACGGTGATATAGTAGGTGTACGGTGATGAGACGTGGTGTGACCTAAACCGGTTACCCATCCTTTTCCGTATCCAACCTTTGACTACACACTAACACCGTTGTGTTAACGCCAACGTTTCCTACCTCAACCCCAACTTATTAGCTTTTAATGCGGTTTTCGCCCATTGTTTTCATGGCTACTGAGGAGAGCCCTAAGCTAAAATTAGTTTCCTTAGGTCGAATTGGACCTTCGGAGAGGAACCTACACGGGAGGGAGTAACTTTATTACAAGCTGGAAGGTCCGAAGGCCGGGGTTCAGATATGATTATACCATAGAAACTTTTCGAGGGAAGCGGATGGAGAAGGTAATTGTGGGGCTTAGCGCCAGGGCAACCTGACCCCCTTGCTTGCCCCGCGACGGAGTCAATTTACTGGGTCAAGCCTACGTTACAGTACAACTCAATTACTCCATGATAATATAAACTGATATAATAGGAGAATATTCCAAACCGCGCTGGATGGTATTCAGAACCATTGAGGGCATTCTAATGGAGGGCTAGTACAAGAACGACCATCTGTTCATGCTCATCTTAGAAAATGTGTTTGAAAAGTAAAAGGCCCTGAAACGTATAATCGCAATACAACGAAACAAATTATTAGATATGCGAGAAGTGCATCAGCGAACTCATCCAAGAAAAATAGAAGATCACGAATTTTGTAAGTTGTTGTTATTTTCATTTCGGTCAATATGGAAGAGAGGGCTTCTCTGTCCTAATGCTGTTACAGTACAGATTGATAATAAATTCAGTAGGTACACCATAATCACCTGGGGACGCAATCTTAATATGTGTACAGTCCACTGCTCCCACCACTCGAGGGAATGCTGCTATATGGTAAAATTGGAGCTGCATCCTGCGTATTTCATCCGTGTTATTAGGAAATTTTATGTGAGCACGGGAGAGTCTGGCGATAGCTTCACTGACTTTTTTAACAACTCGGCTCACTGTGCTCTTGTCAACTCCACTGAAATCCCCAACGTATATCAGGAATGAACCACTGGCATAGAATCTTAGGGTGAGAAGCAGTTGATTCATCGGGGACAGTGTGTACGACCTGAAAAGAAGGAAATAATATTATAATACTTCCTTCATGAGAAATTTATTGATCCATTAACAATAATGAATAATAGCTTGTTTTGTGAGGTATTAAGTGCAAGAAGCCAGATTAGGAAGAAAAAAAATGTACACTGGGGTACAAGAAATTTGACTAATGAACTTTTTTATTTTTTTCAATTAAGAAACATGCCTCTGTTTGTGGAGAAACACAATGAAGCAGGAACAAAACATCAACGAGAGGTAAAACAAAACAGAACATGAATAAACTTTAAAGAAAGAAATGAATTAATTAATTGCTTAAAAGTATTTTATACTTTTTTTTATTACCTATATTTTAATACGTGGGTAGAAAATGTAAATTCAGGGCCTACTGTTTCGTCCAGTTTCATACTAATATCAATTACAGTGTAAAAGAAAGATTTTAAATTACAGTTAGTAGAAAAAAATGTAATGACAACTTTAATTTGAATTCATAGGGTAAGTTACAAAGTTGTTATGAGAACATTTCCCAAAACCCAAATCAATAAAAAGCCCCTGCTACCCTGTTTTTCTCCCGCAAATTGGAAACTCTTTGGCCGTAGCGCATGTTATTAAAATGATATAATATAATATATAATATTATTCATATATTATGATATATGATATACCAATATATAATATTATTCATACTATATAAACTCCGGAAAGCAAAGAAGAATTTTTTTATAAGTCCTCAGCCTGATTCACGTGACACTTGATTAGGTTTTTTGGAGAGGAAGTTGCGGTAAGTACGAGTAATGTGTTGACTAGATGATACCCGACGAATTTGTACAGAGGTTGCTTTACCGTTAAAACTTTTCTTGACTACGTACTGATAATAATTTTTTACATATAATAATATTAGTACGTACCTGTTACTGGCATATGCCAAGTCGGTATGGATGCAGTCAAGAACGTGCATCACTGTCCCCTTCTTCAAACGAAATCTTTTGAAAAAATCACTATCACTCTGATGGTCAATGAAATCTGTTCTTTTTCCAAACACTTTCTCTCTTCTGACTGCAAGAATTGCGTTAAAAAGGAACAAAATTTGATTTAATCGTCGCTGTCGGAACTTTGATTAGAGTTGATTAGGTCCGCCATGTTTCTGTTTCTGCCGGTTGCTATTCTATAGATAGCCCACTATCCCGAGCTGGAATCAGTGGTTAGTTTATTCTCGAGATAAACTCTGGATAACCTCTATTCCAAGCTCGTACAACCCAGTTATCCCGTATTCGTTGGCTAAATCTTATCTACACTTTATTCTGAGTTCGTACAACCGGCCCTTATAGTAGCAACTTTTCAGAGGGTCCCTGAGATTCATCGAGATGAATGGAAAATGCTGAAAAACTGAGACTGAATTCATTGAAACTGGGAGATGAGCCAACATTATCTAAATTCATTCCAGTTTCTCCCCATTATTTCTCCACAAAAGATTCCGATTTTCTCTTGAGGGAAAGCACTCGTTGTCAATGCATTGATTACTTGACAATAATTACGCCATTTCTTTCAAACGTGCATTTCAAAGTACGAGTAATAATATTGTGCATATTATGCTGGAGCGATCTCTGCGTTTTCCTCTCACAAAAGAAGAGTCCCAAGTTGCTCTCTAGTGGGATGAACTCACTATTCCCAGCCTTCTCCCTGATCCCCTCGTCCGCCTTCTCAGGGATATTTGCATGAGGCCTGTTGGAAATGAAGTATTGATTCAGCCGTCGACCTTCTGAAACAATGGGCGATTTTCTACCCGTGCCAAGGGCGGGACGGGGATGCAAGCTCGCGGCAGTGCGTTATTCGGAAATATTTTGTTTATCGTCGAGGGTGACAGTTGATGGACGTGATCGTTCAGAATTATCCGCCCGTGAAACACAACGTCCGAAGCTCACTCGCCAAGCTAAATCTGATATAACGTAATTCGCTAATTTTAGTGGAACCTTCAAAATCATAACCGACTCAGTCTGCTCACCTAATTCGAACCCCCCAAAAACAACTCCATTGTAAAAACTGGCCCGTCAAAAAACCTCAGCCGCAAAAAGGAATGATATCCATTTTGCCCACCAGCCACGTAGGTATATAGGATGCTCGGTGCTTCACACCTAGCTGTTGAGTGTGCATATAGAAACCTGATCCTCCTACCCCTAACCTCCAACATC
The DNA here is from genome assembly GCA_963920205.1 of Stenodema calcarata. Lineage (NCBI taxonomy): Eukaryota > Metazoa > Arthropoda > Insecta > Hemiptera > Miridae > Stenodema > Stenodema calcarata. The sequence continues at coordinate 14,779,615 of OY986061.1, read as the reverse complement.
AATGTTTTCCTGTTCCCTGTCTCCTTCCCACAACCCCCTCTCACCCTTGTCACCCTCGGTTTCACCTAATAATTTTCCTCTGTTACACCAGCAGGGAGCTTTACGCTTCTTTCAATGCTGTTGGCGGGAGCTTTTTGCCAGATGAACAAGCCTGAATTGAAGCATTACTACATTATAAGTATTACTGGTGGTTACGAGTAATCAGTGGTGGTACACCTATAATGAAGTAATGCTTCAATTCAGGCTTGTTTCGAATTTGTCATTGAACCATCCAACCAATTTAATCCACTCTGCACAACATAAATGTACGAGTATTAGTCACAGATTTACAGATTTTCAAATTACGTCGCCCGCAGAACCGAAAAAAGGAGTTCCCAACGATCTCAAGTTTTCCAAGGATCAGGATTCAATCGACCTGCGGCAAACCTTCAAGCGGATCCTCAACGCGTATGAAATTTCGAATTCGACCCTCAGCGTTTATCGGAAATTGGTGCTCATGGCACACTAGCGGTATCGCCTCAAGTTCCGCTATCGGCGATGATAACCCTCATATAGACCAAGTGAGCTCACGTTGCTTATCTCTTGCCGCATCATCCGCACCCCCTCCGACCTCCTAAATCTAATTTCCACTCTGGACCCCGTCAGCAGCCTTCGGATCCTTCGACTATTACGACTCCATATTCTCCTCTAGGTTTTGCACCCTCTCAAAATCCTATTTACAGCTCCCCGCTTCCATCTCCTTCCGCGTAATATAAATTCCGGGAGGAAGGCTCCAGGGAGCATTATCGGTTATAAAACTTTTATATACCCAGCACCCACGAAGGTTATTCGAAATACTGTACGTTAGGAAATACTGTTCTTCACGTGTCGTTGTCATTTTTTCTACCGAAACGTTCCTGTCATGCAGCATGAATGTTTGAAATCGTGCATTCTTCCTATTCACTAAATCATGAATCGTTTTCCACCTGTACAATAATATGCAGACCGCACTCTGTGGACAGACTTCAGCCTCTTCAAAATTGACCAACAACTTAACAATTCAGCATTGTTAGATTGGAGATGACCCTTGAAACTATTGCTGGAAGAGAGACAGATGATATCATGAAATGGTACGAGTCATAAACCAACGTGTTGTTAACAGAACGCGGTTCCAGGAAAGAGCTTTAGACATCAATCTCTAGGCCACTGGTGGAAATTACATGTAGAACGCTGACATAAAATTGGATATCTCAAAAGTATTGGAAAATACCTCATTAAATGTGGCACTATAGTCGTGTTTATGTAGGGACTATACACCTACTTCCCAAAGGTTTGATAAAGTTCTGAGTCACTGACCTACTCAAGGACCTACTCCGTAACCTTCCGTAACTTGGTTTCTTTTGATTGACACATTTTTACAGCGAGAATAATTTTTTCACGATCAATCAATATCAATAATCCCCGCCGAAATGATTTCTGAACAGGTAATTAATTCTGACGTTGAATCGCTTGATTTTTCGTTTGTGTACCGACGGGCAATCTCCTTTTTCGAAGGGCAAATAATATTTCTTTCGGCAAACTTCACCATCAATTGCCCTTTTTCGGGTGATGAATTATACCCCTTTAATTTCATGACGAAAACCAAGACCTATTTCAATGGCAACTCCGGAAATTGGAACCACTAGGTACTTATAACACCTCGAATATCCTCTGTTCAATTCCACGTGTAATCCGCTCCCTTGTGAGCAGCTTTTGGACCCTCGATGAGTGGTTTATTTCCGTTAAATATAATATTATTGACTGAGTCAATTATTGACTGAGTGATTTCATCGATTGATTAGGACGTTCCCTCTAATTCCAAACGTCGTTGACTCCCTCTATTATTCACATGGTTTTTCGACGTCACGATTCCTCGTTGAGTGGATTGAGAGCAACGGTCCACAAAAAAGTATCTTAAGTTCATTAAAATGAGTTTTGGAACCCACGGGAACCCTAATGCGCTTCACAATCGTAATACGATTTGTCGACCCGATGAACGCCGAGCCCTGAGTAGGTTTTTCGGCTGAACGAAAATGATCGAAATGGGGTTTAGAAATAAACCTTTTGTACTTTCTGCCTCGAACTTTGTGGAATTCCAGTGCGTTGCACAAGGTTATGATTGTATTGCTAACGTAATAACAATGTCTCGTTCAACCCAATTGAACCCTGATGATTATCTTATGGATTATGATTAACTTCAATAGTCTTTGAATTTTTAAATTCCAATAAGAGTACAATTAAAACCAAACGAAACTAGATGTACTCCGAGGCTTATTCAAATCTAATAAGTAATCGAACTCAATTGACGTAGGACGAACTATGAATCCGCCCTATCCCATTCCCCTCATAACCCTCCCAGTCGATTACTGTCAGCAGAGTTAAAATGAGGTGTCACTTGTCCAACTGCTCCATTTTTGGAATTTACGGGTAATTCCCCCCCCCCCCCCCCTCCCCACCATGAAACTTCCCAAACCCCGATTTTGCCCATCTACTAAAGTAGCCTTTCGATTGCCAAGACAGATCTTTTGTGCAAATTTGAACTTTTATCTCAATACTATCGACAGTTATCGTCTGGAATGGCACATACATGCATATGATTTTTGGTATGTTTAGGCAGTGAATTTAGGATGGTCTGGAACTGATTTTGGTATAAAATCTTTTCGGTAAAAATAGTTTTAATAGTTGATACACTTTAAAATAGTTTAAGTTAATTTTCAGAGCCCAATTCCTATTAACGAAAAGAACCTTTTGCACAAAAGATTTTTTGGACCTCAAGATGCTAGTTGCCTGTTGTCTGGTATCTACTCCCAATTAGAAGCAATATTTAGAAGCCCATCTGACATTCAACTGGATTCTTCGAGATAACCCGTAGTATTAGCCACCAATACGTGTATCACATTACTGTTCACTTGCGGTTCACTGCTTACTGTTCACAATGTGAATAACGCCAATTTTTCCTGTTTGATATGAGGATTTCAAGGATATTGCATAGTATGCATACTAAACAGTTTACCGTATATATCCATACGTAACACTGGTACGTATGCATAAACACAGTAGACAAAAAAGCGTTGTGATAGAATTGGGAGTTTTTTAGGGCTGGGTTCAATTTTTGAAGCCGTAATTGGTTTTTCGGGTAGATGTCGTTTGGCGAATTGTGTATACCTACCTAGCCTGTTTTCAGAATCGGTGTTAATGGAGTAGGCGACCCGTTATCATGTATAATTTGTTCCATTATGGTCTCCAGTTACATTGTGTAGGGCACGTCCAAGCTCTGTTCATGGAAGTAAGGACTTGTCCAAACAAGCAGGAGAGAGTGCATATTAACAGTTCTAGTTAGTGGAGTGTTTTCATACTACAGGGTGAGACAAAATCATGATAACATGACATAAGTCGTAGGACCTATGCTATTAAAATGGGGTGATGTGTGGAACTTAATAAATCAAACCTTATTCTTCTAAGCTGCGCCATGTTTTTTACATCGGCCTTTGAAAATGCAATGTTGTTTAGGCTCATCCTGTATAATTGCCTTCCCAATATCTACTCGGGTGAATAACTGAAGACTGATAGTACTATAGAACAATTCTATAGTAGTAAAGACTGTACTCCATCAATCTTACCCTGCAATCTGTTTAAAATGAGTGTCTTATTTGATTTTCACACTTTTCCAGAGGACTCGCCTCCCACGATACTCGTCCGTCTCCCTTCAGGATCAGCGTCTTCCGAGCCGAACGGCGTCCTGGCCGTGTTTCCTGGCTCCATCCTCCACCTCGAGTGCCTCTTCTCCAGGAGAGTCGGAAGCCCTGAGTGGTCCTGGACCTCCAAGTACCGAAGCTACCTCACTGGTGAGTTTCACTTGGGTTTTACCTATTGCACTTTGTAACAATTTGATTCAGGCGAAATCACCGAAGGAAGGTATCAAGGGGTTTCCGGGAATATTGTAGGCTCTTGTTTGATTTTAGGCAAAGGTTGGACTTAGGCAAAAATAAAGTAAAAGCAGGCGATTTAGAGCGTTTTTTGGTTTTCATAAGTAATGCCTAATGGTGATAGGTACTGCGAAATAAGACTTATTGTTATATAACACTAACCCAGTCTTAGTGCGAATATAACTCTTAGTGTTATATTCTCAAAGTTTCATATTAGTTCGTACCTATGTAATGGAAAAATATTCAGGTAATCAAATATTCATGGTCTCTCTCTCACTTTACACGAACTTCCATAACATAGTTGTAACTATAAATGAATAAAGGGTTATGCATCCAGTCAACTGTTAACTGGATGCAGAGCCCTTTATTTATATTTTAGGTATAACCGTTGAAATGAACATCTCATGAATAACTTAATCAATGATTGGGACCGAAGTGACGTCACTTTTCTTGTCATCCGTCTGTTTAGGTTTTGAGGCAACCGAGTCCTCGTCAGAGCAACGTACCTACGTACCTACGATTACATATTGTGAAAAACGGTGAATGTAAAAAGATGTACTGATAAAACAATACTGATAAAATTACGTTCTTAATGACAGAGAAAATAGACGAAGTATTTATTCTGGAAAATCCACAATTTGTTAATGAAGCATAACGTCATCAACTCTTCTACTCTTCTATTCTTGTACAATAGCTGCGGATAACATACACTAGGTGACCAGAGATGCACATCAACAATATTTGTAGCGCTTATTCTAAGCAGGAACAATATCCCATAACTTATATTTATATGTATTCAGATTTGCCTATTCCCAGCCATTTCATACATACCACCGGATACTCAATGTGAACTACTTCACCTCATTAGGAATCATAGAAACCACGTGTTTCGTAGTTGAGCATCTGGATTTTGGAACTAAAAAGACTTCCAGCGATCCAGTCTGTCATGATCATCCTGATTCTCGTGGCATCAATTTAAGTTGTCTGTTAAACAATTTATCATTTTTGAGCTGACTTTCACTTCACTCAACCAAGAAATAATTTATATACCTCTCATCGCATCAGTACACGAGGTGTTGTGTGTTGAATTCCGAAACAAGTTCAGTAAGAGTAAGTACCTACCACACTATTCCTCACGGTAGTTCGCTTCGCTCGCGTGAGAGAGTCCTATAGATAGGTAGACGCATAATATGAAGAATATAATATTATTCAGACGCATAATATTATTCATAATTACTAAATCACGTCGAAACGCTTGACAACAAAGAGAAGTAATCTGTATCGTGACTAAGGAAAGCCTCGTTCACGATGTAGGAAGCGGGTGTCTGAAATATATCGACAGAAATCTTCCCTGCAACTTGCTGATCACAATGGAGCAATCCCTATCAAAATCGGTTCAGCGATTTGACTGTCTATAGAGGACGAAAGACAAACAGACAAACTTGTATAATAGATTGTTAACGAGGAAATTACGACCTCAGATAACAACCAGTTATTTGGTAACTAACTAGATTTGTTTTGTCGATTATTTCAGGATTGACTCATTTCCGAAGAGTTTTTTCGTTTCTCGTTTTTGAAAATGGGTGGTCTGTTTCCGCTATTTGCGTTCTTCATTTTGGACTCAATCAGCCGGTCGACCGTGTCGTCCATCCTCTGCTACCGGTGTGGGCTGACGGAGGACAAAGTCATCCTCAAAAACGACTCGACGGCGACCTGGCCGTCGGGCTTAAACGCTAAAAGAGCCGGCCTCGTCGAATGCGGAACGAGACCTTTCGACGAATTTCTCTACAATTGCTCTGCTGCATCCAGTTGTCACAAGGTTGAATTTGAAAACAGTGAGTTGACCCCGATCAGGTTCTGCTTTTCGATAAATACCTCTTGTGATAAATTTCTACTCATATTGAAAGGCAAACCTGTCTGCAAGGAGTGCTTCAACGACCGTTGCAATGACTAGAAACGATCATTGATCTTTTCAAGAGAAGTTTATATAACGCGTTCCTTGTCGCTGGTTTTTCTGTTATATTCAATATACAGCATTCTGGTTATTGTTCCGTAATTGATCTGGTTAATGATTTTTTATTTTACGAAATAGCCAATTTTGAGGTATCTTGACATTAGGGCGGTATTCATAGTCATGCCTCGAGGTGGAGTAATACCAGCTCGACCTCAAGGAGGCCGACTCTCCTCGAGTTATTCATAGTCTTCAAAGTCACAGGCAGTTTTGGCCCTCGAGTTATTCAAGCTATTCATAGTCGCAATCAGTCAAGGCCCTCCTCCAAGGACGAATTCATAGACGAATTTGGAGGTCGAGTCGAGGAAGCTTCGAAGTCCTAAGCCCGAGGTTGGTGTTAGGGTACCTCGAGTGCCGATTTTCATAACCTATACCTATACCTACCAGTTATAAGCGATGCATCGTCCTATTTGTTGCATTATCCGCGTTGACAACCGAAACAATATTTTGGATATAATGGATTTGGTAATCATACTAATTAATAAGGTACTTTTTTCATCACCAGTTTATCATGAAACCAAATGTTTCAATAATTTAAACTAATTATTAGTAAGTAGTTTATATAATGACCTAATGGTTGTTTATAAAAAGAAAAAACATACCATTTAGCAGTATGTAGTTGGAATTTCCAATCGTCGAAGGGCCAGCTCGACAGCCGGCCAGGTGGTTTTGTATTGGCTCAACATTTTACGATGTCCGTTCAGATCGATCATGCTCTACCAGCGTCACGCGTATGTGGGGTTTGTACCGTCAATAGCCCATACCAACTGCGATTGCCGCCTGTAAACATCACGTTTATACCTACATATGTACGGGGCAGACTCAATTCGATTGTATCTCCGTTCTGTCCGAAATTCGAAAGGTTATCCACCGTATTGCCCTGCAGAACCACAAGGGCTCTCGTCCACATACACTTGTTGCTCGACAGGTTGATCAAAGGTTGACTTCCACGAAGATTGATTAGAACGTACCGTTGACCTTGATGTTATTCAAAACAATCCTTAAAATCCACTCAATCCCAAAAATTAAATTCTTCCTCAATCGGCTTCTTCCTCGTCGTGCCGATTTATCGGAAGCTTCGCGCCACATAGAGCGTAGATGGGATTTTAAACGTGAATGTGCAAACATCTGTTGCATGGTTTAAGAGGGATGTTGGCAAAGATTCACATTGGAAGCACCGTAACTTCTACTTCTCAAATCCAGCGGCTATACATTTCTCTGGAGTTAACGAACGATCAAAAACACCGAACGCAAAAGGGTAATAATAGAGCACCGGCTCGAGAGCGATGCCTTCTTTCTTTAAACAGGAAAAACCAAAAACGGTGATTAGGAGCACACCGCCCTTCCCCTCACCATCCATAAACTTGTTACGGTGGTTAATAGAAGAGCAGCCCTTGTCTCTCCACCTATTGCTTAATTATTCATGGCCTCTCTCTCCCAACTGCGCCGAAAGTATACGGAAAAGAGGAAAAAATCGCTAACGACCTTTTCATGAAGCCTCCGGTTTTTTGCTCGAGATCCAGTCATAGCGAAACACCTTGTGCGATGTTGCCGTTCTTCTTTCGCCGCTCCCAAATCCTACAAGCATTGTTCCTTGGTAACCCCATGTAATATCTTCCGGACCTCTTACAGCGCCACAAAATCCCCTTAACCACTCACGGAAGACATCACTTTTCATGGTTACATTTTCGTATTCGTAATATTGTTTTTTTTGTGGTGGAGGGGGGGGGGGGGTTTCATACGACATAAATACGTGTATTAATACCGGCTCTACTTAATTAAACGAATATTTTAATGAATGGGTATTTATTTTATTACACAACTCTTGTATTCTCGGAAATTACGCTGTGGAGGGAGGCTTTGTGATTCATTCATCCAGTTCACTCATTTCCTCTCCTCCTTCAAAGACTGTGGGTGAGTTTGGGCTGTGTTGAAGTTAGAAATAAATAATTGAACTCACTTCTCATTCCGACCCTCTTCAAAATTTGATAGTGTACGTTTGAAAATTTGAAGAATCCCCAAAACGAGTCAAATGAAGTTTGGCCGAGGACGATCCCTGAAGCAACACAAAAACAACTCGAAATAAAATTGACAGTCACGCAGCATGACTATAAGAGCGGATTTTCGCATAAACAACTGGTTTTATGTAAAATGTCTCCATTTTACTGGTTGTATAAGAGATTTTGTCTCTTTTTTTTACCGAGTATCACCTCGGTTAATAGATTTTCCAACGCTGAAATTTTTCAATCGCGATGCAGAATTGCAATAGGTACTTCATTCCGTTATCAGATTAGAGCAGATGAAACGTGAAGAAACATCTCAAGTAACAACCACGTTTCTTTACCTAGTTTGAAAACGTAATCCCCCCCCCTCCCCCCATCAAAATCCCCTTAGAGTGGCCTGATTCTGCCTATCTACCAACTTGGCCTTTCGATTGCCAAGGAAGATTTTTTGTGCAAATTTGAACTTTTTATCTCACTTGTATCGAGAGTTATCGTCAGGAATGACATATAATATATATTATAATAATATTATAATATTATATTACATATAATATACCTATGATTTTGGGTGTCTGTTGGCAGTGAATTCAGGACAGCCTAAAAACGGATTTTGGTTTACAATTATTTCGGAAATTTCAGTTTTAAAAATTTGGCACCGAGAACAATAGCTTCCTTTTCTTCAAAAATCCGTTAAAATGAGGGTTGACATTTTTAAAACGTCCTATTTTTGTAAAAACTATTCAAAAAAAGTTCGTATTTATATGTTTAATTTACATACAGTATGTACCCAATGCATGTAAAGTGTGTGTAATATGGCAATGCAAGGCCAGGATTGTAGGCATGGTTTTCAAAATAAAGCCTGTTTTCCATTGATCCATTCAAGGCATCACAGATTGAAAACTTTGAATAGAAATGGGCTGAATAGATTTCGATTTGGAGTACTTTTTAAGGCCACCCACAGCATTGTACGACCAGTTGTTGATTCTCAATTCGAAGTCGGAACCGAAAGAAAAATCATCTACACGAGCGTGATATGAATCGAACAGTTTGGCTCAATTTATTTCCACTGGGGTGAACAGCTGATTCCAATCATACGGGGGCTTCGTCATATTATACATACTTTGCTAGGTATTCACCGGCACATGAAATCTGTCTGGTCTAAAGGAGGACATTGGGTGTGTTGCGGTATCAAGATTTATCGGGAAAGCCTTAGTATGGTGCCCGTGTATCTATGTTCGGCGGTGTGTAAGAGGAAGGGGGTAGTACCTACTGAATAGGGTTCAAACCCGACACGGGTAAACAACCCTCATTCACTTCGGAAGGGCCGACACATGGTGCCCTGTTCCCTCCTGATGGATGCCCAACAATAAATTTGAACTGGGTCGAAGGAGAAAAGCATCGCACTCAAACATTATAGTCTCGAACGCTAGAAACAAGAGAATGTCGTCGATTCATCGAAGAGACTTCAATCACGGTTTGATTCCTCAGTAGGACACAGCGTTGTGTACGTTTCGCTTAAATCCAATTTGAAAAGGTTGCAGTCCACTCATGTACAAATGCACCATCGACATGCTCTGTCCGGGAAACGTCTAAAATATTGAGAGTGTGAGGAGAGAATGCCAAAACCGGGCGTTCAATATTTTTCTGGAAGGTTTAAAATTTTGGCGTAACCGTCAATATTTGGTTGGTGGGAGCGCGGTGTGAAGGGTGTGAACTTTCCATCGCAAGTTGAATCGAAACTGAAATATTGTGCAATATTTTTGTCTGGTCTGAGGGCTTCCGATCATTCAATAGCTTGCACAATATTTTTTCACAAAATATTGAACGTCTTTTTTGCCTGTGTGAGGGCTCCCCAAGTATGAGATCACCCTTTTGGTATCAATTATAGTAGTCAAAAATACGTCTTAATAGAGAATTATTCCGCCAGATCATGTGGAAAAAGTCGAAGAGAAGCTAAATATTTATGGTGGATTTTAAAAATCATGTAGTTTGAATGTGGGATATTAATTTTTTTTGTTCTGGTATTGTTTGTCCAGTATGTATGCTCACTGGACCCTTCCTGGTAGTTCAAACTTCTCTTGATTTTAAATGAATAATTGCTTAGAACAGTGTTTGCCAACAGGTGGTCCTCGATCTGTCATCGAAAAATGTTTCGGCAAAACTTTGGCTCACAGTTACAGTTTGTTTTCGACGCGAAAGTTTAGTGTTTTTTCTAAACCTTTGCGCGGTCACTGTGAACGAACGGCTGGTCGCACAAAAATCCAATTGGTCTTAAAAGATTCGTAATTTTTCAGGTCATTCAAAAGTGAACTAACAATTACACCGTTTCATGAGAATGTTTAGAGATATGACATTGTCGAAATTTCAAAGTTCGTTTTGAACCCCTTCCCCTTGACCTAGGGTTATGAAAAGTTTCGAGGATCATTGTGGGGCTGATTTTCAAGCGTAAATCTGGTTATTAGAACTTACCCGTATTGACAAAAACTAATTTCAAAGTCGATTAACACTTGTTTAATTATATATGACAGCCGTTACTGGTAAGCAGCATAGCAAAGCAAAGCATAGCAAATAGCAACCGTCAAAATTATTTAATTTCAATTAAAATGTTCTCAGGAGAATCATTTGGTATATTATATTTAAAACAAAAGGCTGCAAGAAAAAAAAAACAAGTTAGTAACGTGATTTAGGTGAAAATATTTTTCGACTTTGATGAATGCAGACAGAGTTTCTTCGTGTGATTTAGTAGGACTTTTAATAACCAGACTTTCCCTAACAGTCATAATTGTAGCATCGAGAAATCATCTTGAAAAATTTGGAAAACAGATGACAAATACTAGAGAGATACGGTTCCATGAGCGCAGCGGTATATAACAACCCGAATATAAATACTCAAATAAACTGTGACGTATTGTTAGGTACACGTTATTATGTCAAGGTCATCAATTCCAATTGAAGAGCTTGGTATGCGGAGTACGGTCACTCGCAGAGCCTCCGAAAAGGCCCCGTAAATTAAGTTTTAACCCGTAAATTGGCGGAGTAGGGGTTTCAACGACCCCAGTTCCCCGGAAACCCTCTACGACGCGGAAAACCACAAATAACCTTCTAACCCTGCAACACTTAATTGGCACTCAGGGGCGGCAGGGGGCGGAAGCTTTTGAGAGCTAATATCCGAATTTATCGTTCTCTCTCCTGCGTATGTGCGTAGGTTGTGCGGATGACTTTGGGGCATGCATGGACTCCGATGCGGTTTCACTACCGGGGACGAACACTCTGTTCGGTGAGCTGGATATCAACCTGCTCATACTATCGGATTCAACAACTTTTACCTTCGCGTGGAAATGCGTGGCTCTGCCGCCCTATCGTAACCCGCCTGATAGTCGGCTGTTTTTAACACCTCACTTCCAGCAATTCTAATTAAAACCCGCGTACACTAGTAGGGTAAATTGGAGAGTGCTGCCACAAGTCGCCCTTCAAGGGCTCGAAAAAGACTGTTAATTTGGGAAATGGTAGAAAAGGTTCTTCTTTATCAATGACAACTTGAAAACTGGCTTGAACTTGCTGTCTACGACATGCGTCATTAGTCAAATCCAAGGAATACCTTGCTTACCGACATCAAGCAAGCGATATATTTCACTCTCAGATTCGTAGAAAAAGAAGATATTGTTCTCGGTTCAAAATTTTTAAACCTAGAATTTCGAAAACATTTTATAGGTATCAAAATCCATTACAGATAATCCTGAATTCACTGCCAAAAGACACCAAAAATCATAAGACGATAACTCCAGAAATGACTTTAAAAATTATGGATTGACTGAGCCAGTGGACCTTTAACAGTCCTTATGCAGACGGAAGAACAAGGATTGGACCTTTGAATACAAAAATGGCATCTTGTGGTTTCCCCGTCACCAAAAAGCAGCTGATGGACAACGTAAAAGATGCTATGCTAACGATTGGTAGAGAGAATCCATTGGTTGATGGATAGCCGAAGTAGATAAAGAGCAGACGGAACTTTGGTTTCGAAATATTGAAAGTTATCTTGAAGAAGATGCATGCTTTGACGTTTTGGAAAAGCCCAAATGTTGCTTTAATGCTGGTACTAAGTGCGTTCTTTTTGAATTCTAAGGGGAAAACAGTTTGAACTGCTAAAGGATGTAAGTCTGTATACACTAAAATTGGTTCATACGATAAAGAATGTCTTACAGTTTATTAACAGTGAGTGCTGATGGAGTTTTCTGCTCCAAAGCTGTGCCTTCCGATAGAGCAAATACAGTCAATGGCGAATGGGTCAAAGGGAGAATTGAGAATAGCTGGATGACGCAAGATACGTTTTATGAATACGTAACATCTATCTTCGAACCATGGTTGGAAAATAATAAAATACCTCACATGTGGCCTACCATCTCAGTGTGTTCAGAAACAAAATAACTCTTATTGCTTTGCCACCCAACAGAACCCATTTTACGGAGCCAATGGTGTTTGGGTGTTTCAAGGAGCACTGGAAAACAACAGTACACGAATGGCGAATTCATCGTGTGAAGCAACGTCTCGTTCCACAATTGAAAAAAAGAACATTTCTGCTCATTGATTGAAAAAGTGTTGAAAGAGAAGCTGAGTAGAACTACAGTAATAATTTACTACAGATGACGTGGGCTAGTTCCATGGAATCTTAATAAAGTGACATTTTTCTTTGAGAGAGATGTTACTTCAATTTTCTTGTCAGTATTAATAAGTAAGTAAGAGCTCATTTAGTAAGTACCTGCTTTATGACTACAGTGAGTTAAAATTATCAAACCTTTTCTGTCATTCTTAAGTTGGAATTCGATTAGTTGCGAGTTCATCGTTTATTAAAATCCTTTTGTACAGGTGAAGTGTTTATTAATTTCGTCTCAGCACCCAATTGCACTCATTATGAGAGATGGATTGGGTTGGATGAGAAAATAGAATAACGATTTCTTGTATTGGGATGAACTACTTCGCAGGATGTAGGGTAGATAATGATGGAGATGGTTGGTAGGGGACTGTAAGCGGCCAGATGGTATGGGTATTACTACTGGCGTCTTAATTCTCACTGTACGGCTCTGGTCGGACGGACTAGGTACTAGGATGCTTATGGTAATAACAAGCTTGATCGTGGAAACATTGACCTCTGCAAACAACACAGCAGTGGTAAACCTTCTGGGTTTTTTGAGTAGGACTTTGAGTATGGCTTTGTGAATGACATCAAGATGCTCTATAGTACACTACTGATTGCTTTACCCCTCCAAAGGATGCCGAAGCTGATTGTCGATTGTACAAGAGCTGTATACAGTATAAAAGTAGGGATTTTTTGGAAAAATAATTTCGTACATATAAAGTAACGTAGGATACATCTAGGGACGCGGGAGCGTCCCGCCCGCCAAGAAACCCGAAGCCCTGAAAACCGAAGCGACTGAGACACTGATTACGCGACGGAACTAGTTGGGGTTTTCACCCTACCATAGCTCGGTCCCCTGAGTGTCTCGAGAGTTGATTTTTTGTACACCAACTCTCCAGGGGCACGTGAGGACGTAAAACAAATTTCAGCTCTTGGGAACATCAGGTGTCGGGGGTATAACAATTTTAAAACCACTATTTTTCACGTTTTTCGTGTTCTTCTTCTTCTTCTTCTTCTTCTTCTTCTTCTTCTTCTTCTTCTCGTTGTTCATTGACGGGGCTACAGCCCAGCAGACAAATCGGATCGAGCTGAAATTTTGCACACACGTTTGTTATGCTCCAAGGGAGTGCCTTTTGACCATTTTTTCTCCCTCCCCCCATTTCCCCCCCAATTAGGGGGGAAATAGTGTTTTTTAGGAATTTCAAATGGTCATAACTCCTTCAAAATTGAAGCTTTTTCAGATTTTCTTTTTTAGTTGTGTTCAGCTTTTCAAACTGTTTAATTTGAGATCAAAAAATGCTTCCTAAGAGGAAAAATAAAGGAGTTATGGTGATTTTTCTATTTTCAACAACAACTGCCGCAAATATTGATGAAAATTGGTGCGGTTGGTCTTAAAATGTCCGCTAGGTTGTCTAAAATATGCTCAATAATTTTGAACTAAATCTCAATCGATTTGACTAATCCACAGCCAAAAATACGTGAATAAATTCCACATCTACTGATTTGGCTAATTTCCGAAAACATCAAAGTTGAACGGTGGTCAGAAAAATTGTCGTAGAGTGGCGCCTATTTAAGGATCGATAGGAAATTTTATGGGCTTTCGAATGAGGGTAGCGCACTTTGGCACTTTTCCCAACGGTTCTCGAGTTATTCGCGATTTTTGGTATAAAAACGTGCGTTTTACCAGTTGCAAACTTTCTCTTTCCTCTTTCTCTTCGACACCAATAATTACAATTATTGTAATGATTCTCAACAACAAAAATTTGCACAATCCCCAAGAAAAAATGCAACCAATTTTCAAAAAATTTCTAATTCAAATTTATTCAAATTTCTAATTCTTTCTATTTTTTTAAATTTAATAATAAGAATAATTGTATTAAATTTTAATAATTGTTTTTAAATTGTTGATTGTTTTAATTAATCGAAAATTTTAAAACTAATATTTAACCAATTCGCAAAAATTTTAAAACTACTTTTTTTTCAAACACATTTCAGATAACAAACAATAATTTCCAAAAAATAATTATTCTTGTCACAAAAACAAGAAACAAAAAGGCAAATTAGTAGGCGTACTAATTTTAACATGAATAATGTTTATGCGGTGGCCTACCAGAGTTGAAAAGCGTAACGAAGTTTAAGTCACGAAATTATGTCACGAAGATTTTTAATGATTTTCACGTACAACCGAGCCGTTTCTAGGGAAATGAAACTTCTTTAGTTTTCAACGGACAAAAATCGTTCTCCATTCGTTGGAAAGCCTTTAATTTATGCATAAATTATATACTGCCAAAACCGCTGTAAATATCGAAGAAGCTGAGATACAGCCCTGAGTAAATAAAAAAACTAATAAATTTTCCGCACATTTCTTAATATTTTCCATACAGACAAAGAAAAGAGATAAGGAAAAGGGGAAACGGGACGCAAAAACATTATTCATGTTTTGCATAGCAAATACCTCGTTCTATACAAAGTATAGAAGAGAAAAGATCCGGGGGGTCCAGGGGGGCTTGCCCCCCTGGCGAGGCGCGAAGCGCCGAGTTTTACTAAATTTTGACTAGGATAAAACTTCATTTAGAAAAACATTTACTAGTTACCTCGTAGGTACTTTTGTATTGTATAAGTTGTTGAACCGTATTGTATAAGTACCACTCGAAAACTAGCCATGCAAAAAGATGTGATATCCCCCCAAAAACAACTCCGTTGTAAAAACTGGCCCGCCAAAAAACCTCAGCCGCAAAAAGGAATGATATCCATTTTGCCCGCCAGCCACATATATAGGATGCTCAGTGCGTCGCACCTCGCTGTTGAGTGTGCATATAGAAACCTGATCCTCCTACCCCTAACCTCCACCGTCAATGTTTTCCTGTTCCCTGTCACCTTCCCACAACCCCCTCTCACCCTTAGTCACCCTCGGTTTCACCTAATATGTTTCCTCTGTTACACCAGCAGGGAGCTTTACGCTTCTTTCAATGCTGTTGGCGGGAGCTTTTTGCCAGATGAACAAGCTAACATAAGTATTACTGGTGGTCACGAGTAATCAGCGGTGGTACAACTGTAATGAAGTAATGCTTCAATTCAGGCTTGTTCATCTGGCAAAAAGCTCCCGCCAACAGCATTGAAAGAAGCGTAAAGCTCCCTGCTGGTGTAACAGAGGAAACATATTAGGTGAAACCGAGGGTGACTAAGGGTGAGAGGGGGTTGTGGGAAGGTGACAGGGAACAGGAAAACATTGACGGTGGAGGTTAGGGGTAGGAGGATCAGGTTTCTATATGCACACTCAACAGCGAGGTGCGACGCACTGAGCATCCTATATATGTGGCTGGCGGGCAAAATGGATATCATTCCTTTTTGCGGCTGAGGTTTTTTGGCGGGCCAGTTTTTACAACGGAGTTGTTTTTGGGGGGATTGGTATTACCTCGATGGTGATGTACGTAGGTACATTTTGCCTTAACAATAACTGAATCGTTAATACATTACATTCAACACCTTGGGAAAACGTCTAGTCTGTTGATTGAATACATCAAAATAACACAGACGAGTATAACACTAATAGAACAGCATCCCCCCTTCCTGCCTACGGAATAATGGAAACCTCTACCTGCCTGATTGAGGGCAGAATGAGATCAAGCAATCAATTTAATCACAATATTACCTGGTAGGCTAATGTGGATAGGGAATGGTGTTTGTATGTTGCATCTGAGTTGTTGTCCCTCAGCTGTCTCCTCTTTAGCCTGCGACTTTCGGTTGGTGGAGCTCCCAAAATTACTGCAACTGAATGAGATGGCAACTTGAGTACCATCCCCTCTGAATGAGATGGCAACTTGAGTACCATCCCCTCTGAATGAGATGGCCACTTGAGTACCATCCCCTCTGCATGAGATGGAAAATTACTATTGAAAACAAGTGAAATGAAATTGATGAGTTGGATGTAGGAAATTGGAAGCAGGAAAATTTTTACTTAACTGTAAGTCATCCATAATTTAATTATGGATGACCCACAGTTTGCAGATCAAATGGGATTTGTCCTGGAAGGCCTCCCTTGGTCTTCTTTTTGTCGCACACTGAGTTGAAAAATGAAGGAAATCACACTCACGAGCGATATTTCGAGTTCGAACTGGTAATTGCAAGTGACTACTACCACTGATTAAGTAAATCATTTTCAGTGGTTACCATGGTGGGGATTAGGAGCACGAGTGACAAAGGGAAGGAGTGACTTGTCTTAAGGGAAATCTTACCTATCTAGGAAGCGACCTATGATAGACAACCCTACCTACCAACCTAACTATTAAATTGAAATGATGGGGTAGAAATTCCACGAAAAGTTATCTAGAACGGGTTTTTCGATTGGTCCTGAATGTACCGGCCATCCCTAAACCATGAAGATTTCGTATGCATCCGCTTGCTGTGGTTGCATAATTTCAACAATGGCACAAGAGACTGTGTAACCTCAGGTATTTCAAAAGTTCATACTAAAAAGGATTTTTCGATTTGAAATCAGTATATACGAGTATAGTGGCTCCTAAGTACCTTTATCACAGACATTTATCAATTGATCAAACCTCTTTAGGTAATGGTTATGGTGACTAAACAAAACAGAGGATGATGAAGGTTGTTTGACTGGTGGGAAATCATTTTCACCACATTATTGTGGCATTGTTAATAATCACTTTCATTATTAATGACGGGTTCATTCCTTCGGCGTGATCGAAAACCGACATCATTATCCAACCCCTACATGAAAACTCCCTTATTTCGAAGGGTTAGAGAAAAGGGAGAGGGACGAGCCATTGAAAGGCATAAAAAGTCGTTATGGTATCGCAGCCCTTCAAATCCCCCCTTTTCAAGCCCTGCACGCCGACGAAGCGTAAACAGGCCTCCTATTAAATAAATGAACTGACGCGTCAGGGTGATGAATGCATTATCTATAAGAGATGAAGGAAAACTTCCCCCACACTCTTTCTGGGGGAAAAAAATCCTCTTCGCACTTTCCTTATGGTTGTAGGGTGGCTAGTGTGATTCTAAGATAAGAGATGGTGCTGGCGGCGATATGGGTACCATTCTTGGCATTGAGGGACCGGCCGGGACATAGAATATCTTAGCACGTATTCATTCATGCCACTGCATTCAAAATCCCTCAAGTTCGAACAAACTTTTGAGGCCGTCAAAATGGTATTGTAAAAAGCCCAACTTCAGATGCTCTTTAAAATTTGTAATCGAGATAAAAATTCTGTCGTGGCAATCAAAAGGCTATTTTCTGGCCATTTCAAGGAGGGTTAGGTATGGGAAGTTTCGGGGGGGTGGGGCTACCCATAAACTCCCAAAATGAAACAGTCTGACAAGTGATACCTCATTTTAAAGGTTTTTCTACACTGAAAGAAATCAGAATTGCCATATCTTATTCCGTTCTCAAACTGGAGCACTTTGAATATGAAGAAACGTTCTTGTTACTTGAGATGCTCTTCATGGTTCATCTGATCTAATCTGATAACGAAATGAGATATCGCCATTCTGACTTCACCACCGTGTTCAGCGTTGGAAAATCTAAATACAGAGGTGATAAACGGCAAAAAATGGACACAGAATTAGTTATAAAACCAGTAAAATGGAGAGATTTTACGTTAAAACTCGAAATTTCTTTGAAATTTTGCTCTTACAGTCATGCTATGCTGCATGACTATAGATTGTTTTTAAACCATTCGTTCCACGATTTTTCATTGTCAAAGTACACAAAAAAAGTCAACTTGACCGCTGTTTTCCGTGGAATGGAAGCAGATAGCTAAAATCGGGTACAGATTTGGACTCAGCACACTGAAAACCCCCAACACCGAACCTCATCTCCTCTGCACCAACAACAACACCTTAGCTAGGTACATGCTGGAAATATAAAGAGGAAATAATATAAAATTTAATGTATAAATAGTATACATTGAGGTTCGGGAGGTCTAAAGTCACTAATTAATAGGTAAATGTTTCCTTAAAAAAATCACTGATACATCAAGTTGATGAACGACGTGTTTTGGTTATTAGAATTATTATTTTGTTATTTCATCATCGTCGTTCACGATTTTTGTTGATCTCGTGGACGTTTTTATATTTTGAGCAATAATTGCTACCTAATATTTATTACCAAGTTAAAATCGTACCTCCAATGGCGCCCTATGGTGGTATCAAAACCATCTCTGAAGATTAAGGATTTCCAAAATCTCAACCATTTGAATTTCACAAGCACCAAACGTGATCATCGCCTTTATGTTCTGGACACAAAGAGGCCTATATGGACTCCTTCCTGAATCTAAAGAGACCTAACTCCGTCCCTAGTCATCTGTTCCTCGTGTCTTGATTCACCTAATCAGACGTTTCTTCTTCGTGCTCTAGCGCTATAATTTCGAAATTGTCCATCATTCAATCCTCATAAATCCTCCTGGATTTAGGTCTCCGTCGTTATTGAATACCTCACCAAAATAGGTCAGATCCATCAATCAATACGAGTAAATAAAACTTCAAAAAAACAAATATTTCTTCGATGCCATCGCCCATTTTCGGTGAACTGCCCAAATATCGGAGAATTTGGTTATTAATTGTATTACAGTATTTGATTTAATTTTAGATTAAAAATATTTTCCGAACGTACCTACATACAAAACTCCCTTTTACGTATGTACAAAAATTTAAATTAATTTCCCAATAAATTGGGTGGTATCGTCATTTGCCATGTTATTTATGAAACTCCTCGCATTTTCTTCAGTATTGCTCTATGAGTACTAGGTGGCATAAACACCTGGTCACTTAGACCTCTTATACACATTGAACTATTCAGGCGACATAATATGTATTATTACATGAGTCATTGTAATAATCTACTGCACTTCGCGCGGGCTATTCACCTAGTATGATATTATTATAATAAAATAACGCTAAAAAAATTTGTTTTAATCCAGTGGGGGCATAAAAACGCTCTGAACCCAGTTTTATATTGGGGAAATATTTCCAAAGAAAAATTCATGCTATTAAAAACCATCTTTTGAAGCCATCGCGGTACCGTTTCTTCATTATGAAGCATGAAATTGGATTTTCGAATGGCCATATTTTCGGAGTGTTATTTCCGCCTTCACTGTAACGTCGGTAAACTTCTCCCCATTTACGCCTCGTGAAAGTCGCTAATTGTCCCTCGTGCGGGCGGAGCATCTCGACTTAATTAATGGGTTCATTAAAAAATATTCACCTCGCTTACTTGTTATGCATTAGTTTTTCCTTAATAAATTATACTGTGTAAAACTCTGTCCTATCTGGATCACGGAATTTTTTATTTTTTTTATGTGGAAACATGAACGAAACAATGACGTCATAATAACCAAAGTATGGGCATAGTAGGTATTAGAAGAATTTGGTATGTATCCTCTGTAGGACTCACATTTTAAGCAGAACAGGCCCAGGATCAACTGAGTGGCTCCTAAAGCTATTTCCTATGCTATTCACACTATGAACTTGTAAGTTGGTGTGTAGCCTCCTTAGGACTTTAACTTGACGCTTCCTAGACCCCTGATCAGCTGAGTGGCTCCTAAAGCTAATTTCTATGTTATAGAGTCTATAGCATAGACTCTATGCAGCTGTAATTTGGCATGTACCCTCCTTAGGACTTACAGAGCCGGGATGAGCTTAGGAGTCCTAAAGCTAACAGACATACCCATGATCAGATGTGTTTCGCAGTAAGGGAGACATTTTAGTATACATTGAAGGTATAAATAGAACCGATAAAAGTATCAAGTATGAAAGTGGAAGACCAAGACATGGTTGAAGGCGAATCGTCGTTGTTATTGTCACTACCTCCATGGATGAAGGATGCTTGTGCTCCTTAACCTTATGCATACTACTTACATGCTTATGCTGTTTCAATGTTTCAGTTCTCTGTGCGTAGTTGATCTTGACGAGTAATTCGTGAATGAACATTGTTCCATTGAATTTGTTCAACATACTCGTATATTTTTTGAAAACCTAACGCTTCAGGACTAAGGTACCATAATATGTGATATATTATGTGATTGTTTATATAATCGACATGAAATTTCCAAAAATCAGGTAGATAAACTAAATAAATAACTTACTTTACTTCAAAATTCGCGTATTAATTCCTTGTAGCGTTCGTTTCC
The DNA here is from genome assembly GCA_963920205.1 of Stenodema calcarata. Taxonomy (NCBI): domain Eukaryota; kingdom Metazoa; phylum Arthropoda; class Insecta; order Hemiptera; family Miridae; genus Stenodema; species Stenodema calcarata. Next base: position 14,758,877 of record OY986061.1, on the reverse strand, counting down.
TCGAGAAAACAACAAAGCGGATCTGATTAGATAAATCCACAGGTAGTTCCCGGTTCGGACAAACGTTCGCTAGACCAATCCAACGAAAGGGCGGTCAACCTATTTCTATTGTTTGGAGAATCCCATTCGTTTTCGAAAGGTTTCAATCGGCTCTGAAATTGGCTCATAACAATTATTGTCTTTAGCAACAGAGGCCTTTGTTTTGCCGAGTGGAAATAGACGAATAGACGAAGTAATAATCCGAATTCCTCGCGATATCAATACTCCTAATTATGTGGTATGTTGAAATTCGAATAATACGAGGTTAAATGCTCACAGTGGAATATGAGATAACGAAAAAAGTTCCTTCTCGATTCACCTGTCAATATTCGACATTTTCAAACATTTTCAGCAGTTTATAACGAGATGAATTCTAATTCAACAATTCGTCGCCATGTAAATGTTATCGATGACTACATGATACTGTATTGTACCTGACTACCTCACTTCGTATTGCATCTCATTCACTAAAACACTCATCGATCTTCTATTGTTTTTGTCAAACATTCACCCTTGAATAAATAAGTTCTTCTCAAAATCAATTTTGGTTTATTATCTTCGATAATGAACCATTGGAATCGCCCAAAGAAAAAAAAAATTTAACCCCCCCTCAAAATTTGTTGGTTTACGTTTCAAGATACGTAGATTCAGAAAATCGAATAAAAAAAAATCCGTCCGTCCGCCGTACGCCGTCCGCCGTACGCCGTCCGCCGTACGCCGTCCGCCGTCCGCCGTCCGCCGTCCGAGGCACTTTGCCCAGTTAGCGTTGAGTTAAAATTACGAAATTTGGTTTCTGGGTTTGGACCAGCCCCACAATGATCCACGAAACTTTTCATAACCCTAGGTCAAGGGGAAGGGGTTCAAAACGAATTTTGAAATGTTGAAAATTCCATATCTCGAAAAATTCCCATCAAACGGTATGTTTTTTATTTCATATTTAGATAGAGTTTGTTCCGTAGAATTTTTTAAGACCATCTGCAGCTTTGTACGACCAGCCGTTCGTTCACAATGACGGCTCAAAGATTGTGCCTCACAACCCGATCGTGAATCAAACTGTTGAAATACAGGTCCATTTTCATACTAACAAGCTCTTTGGAACATCATATGGCTTAAGTGATGTCGAGTTTGTTGTTCTGAGGTGCGTTTCGTGCTACGGAAATGAAGGTAATTTCGAATGTTTGTTGGTAGGTACTTCTTTTATAGAAAAATTATTACCGACGTAGTATTAAAAACCCCAGAATTATATCGTATTAATTAATCATAATTAATAATAATTATTATTAATAATAAATACGAATTATCAATACCTAACAATAAATTATAATAATTTTCAGTAGGTTTATTTCATATTTAGATAGAGTTTGTTCCGTAGAATTTTTTAAGACCATCCGCAGCTTTGTACGACCAGCCGTTCGTTCACAATGACGGCTCAAAGGTTGAGCCTGTCGACGCGATTGTTGTTGAAATACAGGTCGATTAAATACAGGTCGACTCGATTTTCATACTAACTAGCTGTTTAGAACATCATAATATAATAAAACAATATTATGGTTTTAATGATGTCGAGTTTGTTGTTCTGAGGTACGTTTCGTGCTACGGAAATGAAGATAATTTCGAAGGTTTGTTGGTAGGTAGGTACTTATTTCTTTTATAGAAAAATTAAAAAGTATTAAAAACCCTAGAATTATATCGTATTAATTAAATACAAATTATTAACATTTAACAAGTTTTGTAAAAAATCCCAATGCTCTAGGTAGTAGTCGATACCAGTGACCAACATTTTCTTCAGTAGTCGACATGGTTTTGCACTAGTAGTCGACCTACATGTGTTAGAAGTCGACAGTATCACTTGAGTCAGTAGTCGACAGGTTTCGTCATTCCATCGTTTTCGAATTTTACGACATCTAAATAAAATACATTCAACTGTGAATCGGAACTTGAAAATAGATTAATAAGATGTAATAAAGTAGTTATCAGACTTTTTATTTGCAAACAGCTCATTATCAGTCTCAAATTGCAATAAGTACTTAAGTAAAAAGGTATGAAAACAATAGTCGAAAACTCATTGTCAGAAAATTGACATTACAGTTGGGCTTAGGTACCTATTTACATATTTTTTTGACATTTTCATGTCTTTGCTTTGGCACATGAACTGAAACGGGAAAAATTTGTTCCCTTGATTCACCCTTTCCCTCAGATCACGTCAGAACACAAGCGACCGGCGGGCCATTACGTCAGAGCCTATGACGCACGAGCGTATGACGTAAGACGGCTGGCAGGAGGCCAACAAGTACGTCAGAGCCTATGACGCACGAGCGTATGACGTAAGACGGCTGGCAGGAGGCCAACAAGTACGTCAGAGCCTATGACGCACGAGCGTATGACGTAAGACGGCTGGCAAAAGGCCAACAAGTACGTCAGAGCCTATGACGCACGAGCGTATGACGTAAGACGGCTGGCAAGAGGCCACTAGTGCGTCAGAGCCTATGACGCACGAGCGTATGACGTAAGACGGCTAGCAGGAGGCTCACTAGTGCGTCAGAGCCTATGACGCACGAGCGTATGACGTAAGACGGCTGGCAGGTGGCCAACAAGTACGTCAGAGCCTATGACGCACGAGCGTATGACGTAAGACGGCTGGCAGGAGACTAACTAGTGTGTCAGAAGCTATGACGCACGAGCGTCAAGGGGAAGGGGTTCAAAACGAATTTTGGTACGACATGGTATGACTATGGTATGGTATATTATTGTATGTATGATTTAGTATAGTACAGTACGGTATGATAGGAAAGAAATGGTATGAGTACGGTGAGAATATGGTATGGTGCCGATTTGCAACACAGTCTGGTATAGACAGAAGGGTGATCTGCACAAGGAAGATAATAAACCGTTGTGTCAAGAATTTGCAGAGTTTTTTTCTGGTCCATTCGCTCTTAAATAAATAGCTTGGTTCGCCTCAAAATCAACTTTTTTCGAGTTTTTATTACGTTTTTGAGGAGAAACGAAATGTTGTCGAGGTCCATTTCATAGTAAATGAATTGCTCGATTCAATTCAAAACGAACGTTTTTCGAGTTTTATTGACGTTTTTGAGGTGAATCGAAGTCTTTTGAGGTCCATATCATCCTAAATTAATAGTTGAATCGATCGAAATAAATTTTTTTTGGGCGTTTTTTAAACGGTTTAGAGAAATAGCTCGACAGCACTGCAATTCAACTCAAGTACGGCAACAAAACTCGAAAAAATTGAATTTCGAATATAATCGACCTTTTCATATGAGATGAAATGGACCTCGACAAGACTTCGAAAACGTCAAAAATACACACACACACACACACACAAAAAAGCATTTCGAATGGAATCGAGCTATTCATTTAGGATGAAATGGACCTCGAAAAGACCTCAATTCATGTCGAAAACGTCAAATAACATCGAAAAAAGGTTATTGCGATATTTGTTTTCACTTTTCCTACTTTTTATTTCATTATCAAGTTATTAACTTTTATACTAGTGGGTTATTTCGGCGAACAATGGCTTGCTATGCATTATTGAGAGCATTGGCTACTTGTCGACTATGTTATTTGAACGAAATAACATAGTCGACAAGTGGCCACCAACTGGGTAATTTATAAATGCATTCTGTCCACGAATCTGAAAAATTGCTTGTTACACAGTTTGTATAGTCGTAATTCCTTGTAATCTTCATACGGGGGGGAACGGCTGAGTCTGAAAAGGTCGTGTATGTCGAAATTGGGTCCCTCGGGAGCGATAAGGAATGCTTTAAGACGATCTCGGTCTCCCCTCCTCCAAATTGACCTCCGTTAATATCGTTAGGATATGAGGTAAAACTCGTGGAGATAAGTAAGGGAAGCAAAGGAAGAGGAATAAAAGGTGGACAGCGAGGGAATAGAAGAAATGGACTCTCGTGATGGGGCGGCCGAAGGGGGTTCCTAAGCCCCAAGTGTAATCCCTGCCTTGCGGGGTCGTGAAAGGTTTAGAAAAAAAGGAAGCATGAAGCCTGGAAATAAAGAGGGGAAGAAACAAATGCGAGCTCCTGTTCCCAATAAAATGAGGAGAAAAAACTGTCTAAAATCAAAATTATTCATTATTGATCACCATGCATCATTCATTTTCATGCATTTTCATGTCGACATTAATCAAATTCATTTCGATTTCAACCCAATTCCATTTCAGAGACGTAGGTAATGTGCTCACAAGAAAATAAAAATAAGTAGTACGGTGTGAGGACTTGGACGGAGGTATCAAAACGTAGCCACATAAAATAGTTTAAGTTTTTGCACAAACCTCAAAATTAGTAAGAGTACGTAAGTTACGCAGAATCACAGAAAGAGATGCATAAACACTATAAATTTTATTACTAAGATCTGTCAATGAAAGGTCGCGATTAGGACTTATTGAGTAGATATGAACTCCAAAAGGTTTTGCTGTACAATTCCACGAATGAATTAGCCTGCTCGTGAGTTTTCATTATAACACTCATGGATGAAGATGACGGACGAACGAATTTTTGACATTTTATGTCTTTACTCTGGCACATAACTCGAAAAACGTCACGAAAATTTCTGATGATTTTCGCTTACAACCGATTCGTTGCTACGGAACTTTATCTTCGCCAGTTATCATCGTACAAAAATCGTTCACCACTCGTTGGATAGCTCTCGATTTACCTAACCATATTACGTTAACCACTGCGGAGTGCGTGGCCGACAAGCTGCGGTATGAGCGTGATTGTTTAAATAATTGTTTACACACAGGTGATCATTCTCAATAATTTATATTGTCTATACGAATGCAAGCTTCATAATTTATGATGAACCCTACAATTAAGTATAACGACTACGCTACTGGGGTAGGTGATGTAGCATTGTTCGAAGGTTCTTGAATCACTTCTTTAAAGACATAAAATGTCCCAATGTGTTGCAGACTCGTATGCAAGCATTTAATTCTCGACTGTATCAACAACAGGATGGAGTTGACATTCTTTTGACATTTTCATGTCTTTGCTTTGGCACATAAACTGAAACGGGAAAAATTTGTTTCCTTGATTCACCCTTTCCCTCAGATCACGTCTGAACACAAGCGACAGGCGGGCCACTACGTCAGACGCACCTATGACGCACGAGCGTATGACGTCAGACGGCTGGCAGGAGGTCAACTAGTACGTCACAGCCTATGCCGTAAGAGCCTATGACGTCAGACGGCTGGCCGGAGGCCAACTAGTACCTACGTCAGAGCCTATGACGCACGAACTTATGACGTCAGACGGCTGGCAGGAGGCAACTAGTACGTCACAGCCTATGCCTTAAGAGGCTATGACGTCAGAGGGCTGGCTGGCTAGGTGATCGGGTTTTAATAAGCCTCTGGAATTCCGCGCCTTCATTTTTTCTATTCGCTTTTCTGAATCTACGTATCTTCAAACGTAAACCAACAAATTTTGAAGGGAGTTTAAAAAAATTGTTTCTTTAGTCGATTCCAATGGTTCGAAGATAATAAACCAAAAATTACACCACCCTTCTTTCTAGATCACTAGATGATTGAATAATTATTATCATTAATTATTAGTAATTATTATCAATGAATGATTATTATTAATGATTAATTATTATTATTAGGTAATAATAACTATCACTAATAATTAGTGATAGTTATTATATCGAGTTAATTCATAATTATTACGAATTAACTCGATATCTGAAAACCCTGTGCTGTTCGAGACCAATGCCTTTTGATCGCTTATTGAAACGAACGGGTGGTCGTACCAACCTCCGGAGGGTCTTAAACAATAATTTAGAATTATTCTAAACATTAAACGCTCTCTAAAACTAAACCGTTCTAAGTATATGAATTTTTCAAAATTTCTAAATTCGTTTTGAACCCCTTCCCATAGCACAACTGATTCTAAACGGTAATTATCGGAGATAAATAAACCACAAATCCCGTAGAAGTACGGGATTTCAGTAGAGCGGTAACTCTGAGTGTAGGACTGGAAGTCGTGGAAAGGCAATTTGTAGGGTTGGGCAATACTGCCTCGATCTTTTGAAGTATCGATACTTTTGATTCAATACATCGAATATTTAGTATCGATACTGCTCAAAAGCAATACTAGGGAGTATTGATACTTTTTTAGAAAAATATCGAGTATTGAACACGGGATACTTCTATAATTACTGTGTTGTGTATTACGGTGCCGTCCGAACGCTTGTTTTCCCTGTGTGGCCGAATAATGGATGATTATGGTAACAGGTTGACGCCAACACATTTATCTCAAAGAGTTTTCTTAGCATCTGTTAAAACTAGTCTGTGGGAAAAAAATTCATTTTAGATTATATTTATTTGACTTTGAATAAATGACTTGTAATAATATATGTGTCGGTGCCGTCCGAACTGTTAAAACTAGTCTATGGGGAAAAATCATTTTAGATTTTATTTATTTGACTTATATCATACACATAATAATATTATGTGTATGATATAATATAATATATTATATTATTACATGTGAAATGTATGTATGATAAAATATACATATTAATAAATACATTTTGAATTTAACCCGCGGTTTTTCCATTTTACCTTGTCAGTAAGGGCACCTTTGGGTTACCCGGGAATTCTTCGATTCAATACTTTCAATATTGTTCAGTATCGATATTTTTTAACCAATATATCGATGACTGGTATTGAAACAAAAAACGAGTATCGATACCGTTAGTATCGATACTAGAGTTTGCGGTTCCCATCCCTAGCAATTTGATAACTGGAGATATGGAACATTTCAGGGGTCGTAACATTAACTGTAGGAATCTTTTACCGGAAAATATCGTTGAGAGTTGTTTTTTGAAGACGAAAAAAACTTTCCTGTTTAATGAAAACTAATTAATTTTTCTCATATCTTTTGGAAGGGGAAAAAATCATCAGGACGGTAGGTGGGACACACTTTTTTCCTCAACATCCGTCCGGGAAAACGTAAGAGTTAGGTATCGTTGGAGTCCCAAGGGAATGAAGGACTGGATGACGGAGGGGACCGGGAGTGATAAGGGATCCGGAAGAGTTGAAATGGGAAAGGGCGAAGGGAATTGTTTTGAAAGTCTAATCTAATGGGCCCTCTAGCTAGTCGGAGAGATCTCATAAACCTCCGAGGTCTCGGTGAAGTTTTTAGTGAACTTATTAAAACTGTAATTTACGGCGGGTCTCCCGTCCTTCCTATATTGAGTTCGTGTGATTGAGAGGGAAATGGAGAATATATTAGTTCATTATTTTCAATGGTTTTTCCCTTTTCAATTCGACCAAGTGGAAAAAAAACTCCGTCCGTGAAAAAAAGGCCTGTCTACCGAAAGGTTCAGCCATTATCGTTGAATTAGTACATACCTTCGTTGTTCAATTTATTCAATAAATTATATTTAATTTATCACATATAATGGGGATACATTAGTTTATTTATGTTTCATTCATAGTTCATGTACCAGTTGAATTCAGCAATTTAGGCAAAGTGGCCATACCGAGCTACTGCCAGTCAGCACTCTCAGCATTGACACCACAGTCAGCTCCCCAGAGCCCAGAAATTGGACAACACTGGGCAGACACCAAAGATGTGAATCACATCACTGTTTGTGGTCATATTGCACAGGGATCCCCTGATCCTTAATACACATCGCTATACGTAACTAAATGTTATTATTTGTCTATGTAACTGCGAACTCTTGATGACGTCAGCTACTTGGACAGCGTCGAGGCCTGAGAGGAGGTGTGGTTACTCACGTATTATGGGTCTGATTTCTTCATATTTAAGATCCAATTTTGGGTGGTCTGGATTTAATTTATAAATGAAGCCACTGCCAGATACCACCAGAATATGCCCAGATTGGTTTAATAGATGTCTCAGTGGCCGAATATTACTGACCAAATACTTGATGAGACCATTCCATGGACGACTGTCCAGATGGAGCCCCAGTTACCTAAAAGTAACTCTGTCGAAAGGGATGTGCGAAGCGTGAAAAGTAGCTCGAGAACATCACCGCCCCGCTTAAGCGAAATTTCAGCCACAACGTCGGATTTCCAGCCAGGCCATATCCAAGATATCATCCCAATGGAAATGACTTCACGCACCACCTAACAACACGAAGCTTTTCTAATTAGGGCAAAGCCATAGAGACTTGCCGAGGCAAGCGCTTGGAAATATCTTTGGTCGGTTGATCTCTATGATTAAGTCCCACGGGACCCCGGAGCTCTGGCGGCAGTAGCCTCAACTGAAAGGACGTCCTCCCTATTGTGTCCCGCTCGGTTCCCTTAGTTATCCTTTTAATTAATCAGCTCCGTCTTAATTAAGGGTGCCACCTTTTCCTGGCCCTTACCCAACTCGCGACTCGCTATCCGATCTACCCTCTAAACTTCGGCGACCCTCGACTATTAAACTTTCTCTTGGAATGGCCAACTCCTTTGAATCCGATCCAGTGGTTTTGAATTACTACAAGAACGTACAGTGAGAACTATCAGAGTTCCACGGATGCAGTATGTCTAATAGAGCTAATTCAAACTATCACGCTGAAATTATACCCTCGACGTTTCAACTTAGTTTTGAATTAGAAGAACAACAAATTCAAGTCCATAAAGTTTTGGGCTGCTTCTCCTTAAACACACTTAAGCCCGGAACAATTTTAACCTGTAATGTGAACAGTTTTCGCCATATTGTACGTACCTGCCTCTCACTACCCACAGATTTGACAACAATAACTTGTGAGTCAAACCTTCACTCAGAATCATGATTCTGTCAAATACAAGAAGGTTTTCAGCAGAAGAGCATTTTTGGGCCTTTTATGTACAGCTTTTTTTAACAATGACTTGATGAGGATTTCTCTGAGGTTTGTGCTAACGATCTCGTTTACGGGGCAACACAACCGTCAGAAGAGTGGAATAGTAATGGAATGGTGCGGTAGATGAAGAACAAACAACCTGCGACGTTGAGGGATGTTGGTGTTGTAACGGTCTTAAGGTCCGTTCTGAGGCGTTTTAGGGATTGTCGAGGGAACACTGATATTGACAGAGTTTTTCCTGTTCTATACAATGAGCACGACTGATGTGTGATTCCATCGACCGATCATGCTCAGTAGGTAGAGGAGAATGTACATTGATCAAGCATACCCTGTGCAAGATAACTATTCGTGTCACAGGTACCAGACTTGCCCATCCATTTGTGTGAGAGAAGCGTAACGCCTGGATACGGATATTACAGCGGTGGCTAAACTGACCTCGAATGTCCTACCTTTTTATGCAAACCATTGTTTTTTAAAAGTCCTTGGCTCTGTAGCTGGGAAAGGCCAGATAAATAGTGCAGATCCAAAGGCACAATAGGCAGGGATCATCATCATGGAATCAGGCTAATCGTGGGATTATGCACCTATTCTTTTAATACAAGTTTCTTCTCCTTCAGCTTCTTACTTCAGCTTCTTACTTTGGGCCTATTGGGCACCTTTTCTTGTTACACTGGCTTGCCTTTAAGGGTCATTTGATCCGTTCCCTTATCTTTCTTTACTTTCTGTCACGTTAGCAGCTGTTTCTGACTTTTCTTGTACACTCATAACATTGTAACGCCAAAAGAATATTTATATACATAATTAAATAATAAATGTCCTAACTTCTCATGCGATATAACAATGCAAAAATCAAGACTGATCATTTCCAGTTAACAAATAACGGGAGTAGATTATCGAATGGTTGTTTTCACTTGTATTGTCACTTGACCTCGTGTTTCAGCAATCCAAGTTCAGAGGGATAGGTGGTTGTGCGAGGGAGAGGATTGGAGAGGGTTGAGGGTCGTGTAGCCTTCGAAACTTTCTTCATTTCGATGGTCCAAGCGACCTAACGGCACTTCTGAATGGGAGCAAATTCACGCTATCCCTCTCCCATATTGTTCTCCGCGACCAGAAACTGTGAAAAACTTTATGGAATCACTTATCCTTCCAGGGAAATCCAATATTTTTCCAAACCTCCGCTCTCCCGTTGGCAGGTTTGTCGTACCACTGAAATTGGACGACTTTTATTATTGCTTGTTGTTGGACAAATGGTTTGTTTTTTTGAAAGCTAATGGCGGTTTGAAAACTTGAACTGATCTGTATGATGAGTTTTACTAATTTTAGTGTTGAGTGATTTACGTATGAGTGGATATGACAGAAAAATGGCAATCAAATTAACCAGCAACCATGGTGTGAGCTTCGAGTTTCCCTAATGAAACCGGCCAATGTTGGACTCCATTTATGAGTTCTGAAAACCTGATAAGCCGTTATTTAACGTTGGCATGAACTGTGAACTCGGTATTCTAAGTACAAAAATATTATGAATGAAATTGGGAGTTCAACAAGTGGAAAAAATTTGAATAAATGAATGGAATAATTAATGTATTAGCTGTTACACTGCCACATATTGTATGTAAGGGGGAAATCCCCATTTCACCAGGGCAACCCGTAGTAAGAACATAATTAATAATATATAATAATATATATATTATTAATTGTGTTGATGGGATTGACTAGTGTGAAGAAGCAGGTTGTATAAAATGACCAAGCTAGTCTTTGTTTGGTGTTTATTAAATAAACACCAAACAAAGACTAGCTTGGTCATTTTATACAACCTATATTATTAATTATGTTCTTACTACGGGTTGCCCTGGTGAAAGGGGGATATAATATTATTATATATTATTAATTATGTTCTTACTACGGGTTGCCCTGGTGAAAGGGGGATTTCCCCCTTACATACAATATGTGGCAGTGTAGCAGCTAATACATTTAAGTATACAGCTAATACGCACCTCGTCACAATACATATTATGTATTGTGACGAGGTGCGTAGGTTGGAACTACTTACATGTAAGGGAATGCAATCTAACCGGAAATGGATCGGTAAAACTTTGAAGAATATTGTTGGACAGTGTATTTCGTTGGAACGGTAGCACAGCAGCAGACGGTTTCTACAACCTCGAATGAGGGTTGATCTTCCTGACTTTTATATTCCGATCTTTGTTAATGTACCCCAAACTGTCTTGGAGAGTCTTAATCTTCTCCTGAGCCGTCGAAAGATTCTGGCTGAGGGAAGCAATCTGCTCTTCGAGCCTCATCTGAATTTCGTCTCTATCTCTTTCAGCTCCGCACTCGTCAGCTTTGGTCCTCGCCAGATCCTTCTCAAGCGCTGTCAACCTCTTCAGATTGGCCTTCCTGGCACTTAGGAGTGAGCTCTTATTCGAAGAGATCTGTCGAGCACATTCCTCTCTCAGGGTTTCCAAGCGACCGGATAAGTCTTTCACTTCAGACTCTTTGAAATGTATTTTCATTTCCTTATCACCGTTTAGTTCTTCCAAGTCTTTTATTTTCGCTCGCAACGCGTAGTTTTCTTTCTTAGCTTCCACTCTCTCTTCATGATTACTATCCAATGTATCCCTTAACGCTGCCTTCTGAATGTCCATCACGGAAAATTCTTCCCGCAACTCAGACAACTTGCACTTCAACTCTTCATTCCTGGTTGTTAGCTGCATGATCTCAATTTGAAGTTTTTCGGCTTGACTATCAGCCAGCGTCTTCTTCTCCTTATTGATTATTATTCCTTCATTGAGCTTAGCAACGGAATCCGCCAAAGGCCCCAACTCGAAAACTTGCATCTGAAACTGCTCTCTCGCCAGACCCATGCTCAATGAAATCTGCTCACCCAACCTTTCGTTTTCGCGTTCCAAAATGTCCAGTTTCCTGCTCTGTTCTTCAGCTAGTTGCTCCGTCTCCAAGTACAGCTGCCTCATATTTTCAACGGCTTCCAACTGCTGCTGAAGAATTCGTTTGGCTTCGACAACATCGTCTAAACTCTCGACGTGCTTTTGCTTCACTATCGTCAGCTGATTTTCCATTTCTACAATCCTATCTCTGGAACTCGAACACTTGCTCTTCTCAAATTCTGCTTCTTTCACGCGCAATATGAGGTCTGCAGCTTTTTTTTCTGCTTCCTCGCATTTTTTGTGTCTGTCGACAGCCTCTTTGATGGTAGTTTCAAGCTCGACACGGGATGATGAAACTTCTTCCATCTTCGTGTTGTAGTCTTCCTTCAATTTCGAGTACTTTTCCTTCAAGACGTTGATCTGATATTGTATAGTTTCTCGGGATTTCAAATAATCACTTGATGGTGTCGACGGTTTTGAAGAAACCTTCGATTTCGGTCTGGCGCTCGTTACGGGTTCGTGTTCTGTTGTCGACGAGCACTTGGAATGGTACTGTGACTTCGGGTTGCTTTGGTTCCACAACGATTTCTGATACTTGTTATCTTCACTGGACGGATACGATTTGGAGGTGGAAGGCTTGGAATAATCGCGGCTCCCCTTCGAGTTTGACATTCCCGAGAGCATCAGATTGCTAGATATCGGGGTCAAGGTGTTATGGAACCCTGACTGGCAGGAGCTTCTTTTCGATTCATCTGACGCATGTGAGGAGTACGTGTTGGCAGAGCTCGATCGGGGTGAAATTGACATGAACCCCGGGTGGGTGGTTACTCTCTGACCTCTGCCTTTCCTCGACTGCCGGTATTCTCTCGAGTCGCTGCTGTGAGTTCGTCTTTGCGCCATATCTGGGTTTTAACATTATCTTTTCCGCTCTTGAATAGTTGTCTTCTATGTTTCCGTTTTGTGTAAAATTCAGAATATATGCTGGTGTAACTACGAGTACAATGACATTAAGAAATCGTTGGTGATGTTGATCTGTTATCAACTGTATCCATGGTACTTATACTTGTAAAGTTTGGTATTGTACATCAAATATCTCCACCAGAATCTCCAACAACAAAAAATACTGGAAATGGAACATAGTTTGCTCCGCTCCGGATGGTTTGTAAAATACTCTGACATCTAAACGGTGGACAACGATTTTTGTTTCAATTCAATATTTGGATTGTACGTACATATTGAAACGTGTACTAACACATTTTAAGGTGGGGTATTTTTGTTTCACGTTCGTTCCCACAGTTTATTGTTGAAAATAACAAACGTCTCCAATTTGCACTATAAACAAACTACGCTGTTACACCGAGCGATTTATTTGGAGAAAAATTAACCTTGTACGGCGCGAAATAACACTGGATCGTCGAGTAACTCTACCGACGTATTAGGTAAACATTCGCGTTCCATCCAAGCTTCTCAGCTGCTTTAATAAAAATACCGATCAAAACACTTCTGTTTCACCAGAATACTCTCGTATAACTACCACTTTTACTGGCTCATGGGACGATGTTCACAACTCAAGTCCACAATAAAGAGCTCTTGTACAATACAGTGCTAATGCCCATTTGGACATATGGCATCCAGCTATGGGATTGCATAGCTAAGACAAATATCAAAATCATAGTATGATTTTGATATTTGTCTTAGCTGTCTTAGCTGTGTATTACACGCATTAAATGCTGAAATTTTCAGGTTCTGAGGAGAATAGTAAACGCTCCTTGGTATGTAAGGAATGATGAACTCCACAAAGACCTCCAAGTGGAGACAGTCACCGATGTCATGAAGAAGCTAGCTAGGGGATATGAGCGCAGGCTTCTTAAACTACTTAGGCTACTTGACCACTCACAACAAATTCGACGCCTGAAGAGAACCAACCCCCTGGACCTTCTGTGCTGACAATGAGTGACGTGCAGTTCAAGTGCGGTAGAAGTTAATGAGCTCTAACCGCAGAAAGTGTTGAAAATTTGTGAACTAAATAGCTAGATAGTTACCTGAATTATCAATGCAACTAGTTGTTATATTATCTGAATAAACGCATGGAAAAAAAAAATAACTACCACCACTTAACTGAATTGTACTTCTAATTCTAAGTCTTCGTCACCTCCGCTCTCCCCGCTTTCTCATCATGCTTCTCTGTGTGAAGAATAAAACGACAATCTTCCACATTGTCTCCCGCTGAATCGAATTAAACCGCATCCGATTATAACTTTTGTCTCAAGCCTCAACGACTCTTTTCAACGCTCGAGAGAAAACGCTTGGGAGATACCGAGTAATCACCGGGCGTTCCTGTAGAAGACGAGGAGGCGGGCAAAGGGTTTGGAATTATCCCCAGGGACGGGAAAGGGCACGTGGGGTTGGGAGTAAATAGGAATCCATTAGCGGAAGAGCGAGGGAAAACTATAGAGAGGCATTAGGTAAAGAAAAGCCGTCCGAGGCATCCAGACCTTCATTTTCAACCTCCTTTTGTTAATAAGTTGATATACTAGGAGGTATTTCTATAATGTCCCTGGTCTTATCACCGGGTCATTGTGTCCTCCCCCGCAAGGTGACGTGTAGTGGGGGTCGGATTAATGATACGCCCTAAGTCCCAACGTGCGGCACAATAGCGACATCTCACGGTTATTGCACCGGAGACTTTGGGGAGAGCGATTTTTTTGTCCCCCTCCTGAATAAACATTTTCACTTGCATCTTGCATTTCAGAATTTTCAGCGTAAATTTGCTGCCGTTTCCGTCTGTCCGTGCAACATCAAACCCTTGCTGCGAGTAGATGACCACGAATGTATAAAGATTATAATGTTCTGAACTTCAGATAGCAGTTGAGGCATGTTTGTCGAATGAGAATTTAATCGAGCCAAATCATTCGACTGCGCATGCAATAAACGTTAAATCCGTTCAAACACACCTACTCATGCTTCATTCATCCAAATTCGACGACACAGAGTTGACATTTGGGTTGACGCTTGGATGGTCGTAGTTACCAATTTCCATTCAAACCGAAATGAAAGTTTTGCGTTGAAACCATCCCCAAGTCGCAAAACCCTTGAAGTGAGCCATTTTACACCAGTTTTATTGTCACTTAAACCTTATGTCTATTGAGGCGCTGAACACGAATCTGTTGTTATTTAGCTTATCCGACATATTTGAGAAAAACCATATTTCTAACTTTATTAAGTTTTTCGCTCATCACTAAAAAACGACGCAATCACATCTTTTGGACGAAATCAACCAGTTGTTTATAGGAGAGAATTAAATTGTACATCTATTGATCACCCCCACTCAATATTTAGTTCGTTTATACAGTTTTTTGTAGTTATAAAGTTATGTACAAGTTTTACTCAGTCAAGTTTTTCGATATCCTGTACTATAGTTTTCGAGATATCCGCTCTTGAAAGTCTGTGATTTTAGAGACAAAAATGTTGCTTCACTTTTGTGCTGTTTTTGAACGGATAACTCTCCAAAGATGCACCGAAAAACTGAATACTGGCCATAGAGTTGTGGAGCATTATATTCTGTTCAATAATATGTATATACTTTACTATTTGATCCATTTTCCTTCAAATGGTAAAGCAATTTCAGTGTTAAGCGTGAAATCTAAAGCTTTGCGACAATAGTCGACTAATGAATCTATCAATTTCTCACCATTTCCGGTCAACGTATTGGCCGAAATATGCACCATTATGTAGGCCTACATATGTACGCATTTAGTTATTTTAGATACTTATTTTAGATTACATACCTACTTGTAGGCTCGCTGAATAGGTTCCTCACACTTAATTGAGAAGGTCAAGACCATTTTAATGAGAAAATATTTTGCTATGACCATTTTTGTGCATATATATACATGCACATATGTATATGAGTGTCTATAATTCATCGTGATAGTTTTACAAAACACGAAGTTTATTGACATAGAAAAGTAAGTTCAGTCAATTACTTGCTCTCTTGAGGGTGGGGGGAGGGGAGAGAGGACCTTGATCCTCGTCTTCGTTTTCATCTTCTTTTTCTATGTCATCTTCTCCATCGGATCCCTATAGTGATAAGCTCTTGTTGTTCTTCATCAAAATCAGGTTTTTCGCATGCTGAACACGATGGTGAAATGTGGTGGTGGTTTTTCAAACTAGAGCACTTTGAAGATGAAGAAACGTGGTTGATACATGAGATGTTCTGGACTGTAATTCAATATAGCTTCTACCAACGTATTCCCACAAAGTCTCAATGTTCTGCATCATTGTGAAATATCACGGTTATACAATCAAAGGGAGAAACACTGTTTTCTTCCAGAATCAAAACTTCTGCTAGGTCATAATAACTATTTGATAGGAGGAAGTATGTCACTTTTTCGACTGGCTCCTTTATAGGGTATACTTTTTTATAAAGGTCTGTCTAGATGAGTTTTTTGCGTACAACATCCTTGTGAATCCCAAAGCTACACGAAATAATTGCAGTAATGAGGTAAATTATTGTGCGTTCGCTCAAGTCCCCGGATGGCCCTCCAAATGGGTTCAGGTTTCCCCATTAATTCGTTGCCGGAATGAACCCTTCCCACCATCCGGAGGCCTCGTTGTTCTCATTTGTTCCCGTTCTCCGCGAGGGAGGGACGAGGTTTGTCAGGAATTCGGAGTTGACAGGGAACCGAATTGCCAATGACGTTCGGCTACTAGCGGTTTGAACGGCGCGAGACCGTCAGTGCAACAAGACTGATTGTGGGAAGTTGATGGGAGAGAGGCGGCTTCCCGTTCCAACCAACAGATTTCAATTCGGTGAAAACCGTTTTGCATGGGGAGAGGACAAACTACCGGCCGAGAGTAATTACTCGGTAAAACCTTTTCCCAGCGGCGCCAGTTTTGAGGGCATTTTGTATCGTATTTCACGGAACATCTCAAAAGACCTTGTGATCAACCCCGATTGAAAAATACGGGGAAATTGTTTGAGAGAGTTAATTTTCGA